>OV702299.1:203490018-205990018 GCA_916181665.1 Avena sativa
GATGATGTTGTCATCGTGTGAGAAGTCGCATGCCATTAAAAAGATACGAATGAAGAACACGGAGACAGATAAAAGGTTCGACATATGGATTAAAGATAGCACCCCAAACTTTAATAGAGGAATTATGAAAGATCTCGAAAATCTTCGTGGCATTCGGCTGATTAAGGATAGAAGATAAAGAGGGAAATTTCATAAGGTTTCTTGATGAGCAGAAGACCAAAGTAGAGAGAGATTTAGCCATGTTGAGGAAAAATTCAGCAGAACGACAATGATAACTTGCCAAACAAGGGAAAACTCCGGAGTTGGTTGGAATCTGATGATTGGTGAGAATTAACAATTGAGTTGATGATTCTAGAATTGCAGCGATGTCTTTAGAAGGAGGACGTGGTCAGATATGTGACTTTAAATATTCGGAATTTACACTTTGAGAACTTACATAGATGCGGTGTTCTCGAAGCTTGATAGGATGAAAAGAGGTTGTTCTTCATGTTCTTCCATTGATATAGAGTAGGCTAGAATATCGCGATATATACCAACACGAAAGATCAACATAAATATCAAGGATGGTGTTTAGAAAGATGCATTGAAAGAATAGATTATCTGTCCCTTCGGATAAGAAAAGAGATACCGACTTATTCACCTTATTGATCGGATCACTAGTTTAAACAAGAAGATATTTTGGATAAAAATTGATGAAAACTCATACATTTAAGCGAAGCTATCAAAGATGACAGGCGATATTCTCTTGTATCAAAGAGAACCTTTTCGGATATGGAGTTCAAAATATGTGAAGCACGACGGTAGGATGATAATCCACCATAATGCCTTAAGAAACCTCCGGATTACCAAAGATAATTGAATATGATATAGATATGATCATGGTATAACTCAAAATCACAAGAGGTAACCATCCTCATTTAGAGGATTAGGTTGATAGCGTTGACCATATCCCACTCATGATAAGCGTCATATAGCTATACCGAAGGCCAAATTACCATTACAAATATCGGATCAACACACATTATGTATTGAGCCCGAAAGAATTCGAAGATTAAGTAAAACTCCAGATTGAAGTGCCGGTAGAAAAATATCAAGTTGGCATGGATATGCCAACAAAAAGAAGGTGAAACATGTATCACACACGACTGAAAAAGTGTGGAAACACAGAGGTATCAAAGAAAAAATTTCTGCATTTTTCGGCCTTAAAATACCAATAGATGCGAAAAACTTAACAAATAGAGATTAGCAACTCCACATTTTGTGAAAGCATGCAGGAAGGACGAACACGCTTAACAAGAATGCGCCGGTAAACAAAGAGTCGGAGAGATAGCATCAGTTTACAAAAGCCTGTCGGTATGGAATGTCCCAATAGTTGATAACCAAAGGCAGGTTGTGACAACAAGGTTGGATGCGACAGATAGACAAGGATTAACACAAACATCTATGGTACTACGGAAACCCAAAAACGTGAATCCTAGTTTGAATTTTTAGAAGAGGATTGATAAAAGTTGCAATTCCTTACTAGAAAAGTGTGGATGGGAGGGTAAGAAGAAAAATATAAGTAGTCCTACTCTCACGATTAGTTTTCCCTAATATACATAACTACCAAAAATATTTTGCTACACTGACAACGGCCATCTTGGATGAGATCCTGAAGGGCGGAATGGCTCTAATACCAGATATAATACCTTGGACACTACACTCGAAGCAACAAGCCACGACGAACCCAAAGTGCATAAGGTGGGTCTACCGCGAAGGCCCAAAGGCCACCCACGTGCAGGCCTGTCTAAACGGAGAAGGGCACGCTACCGGCCACCACCCTATCCACTTTGCAAGAATATCGTATCAAGTGTGATCGGAGTAGTCGATATGCATGCAAACAAAACATACGCAAGTGTGTATGTCAGCGACATACAAGACTACATCAGATCCAAACCATCTAAATGAAATATAGATATTCAACGCCATACAGAAAGATCCAAAATATTAGATAGCTAATAGTTGAGGATACATCCTCATACATCACAAATCCGATTATCAAGTGGGAGCAGAAGACAAGATCTGAGTATGGATAATAGGAAAATCGGCATAAGATTGCCTGAAAATAAGCACATCCTGCCAATAGATCTCACGGATGTCCATCCCCGGAATCTCTACACTAGACGATCGTTGCCACCATCATCGGTCTCTTCGAACCAGTATCCTTCCTCAGAGTATACCTATCCATCTAAACCAATATTTTATCGTGTGAGACCCTAAGGGACTAAACAAGTATTTATGCATCTAAAGGGAACAACCTGAGGGTGACGCAATTACAGCGAAAATAAAGCCGAGCAATCCTATAGAGACACATTACAACATCCGCCTAATCAATGATAGACGGACGCTTATTAAATAAACAACGGTGAATTAGCTAACAGATATATATCTCTACTATCTAAAAAGTACAAAGGGGTTCCGTTTTCTTCCACTACGTCGTCTGTTTCGTCCAACTTCTCCCGAAATCATCGCGCTTCATCGCTAGCCCCGCCTCAACAAAATCTTCTGGTGAAATCCACTCGCCTAATAAACACACCTAACTCACAATAGAAACGCCACATTAGCCGAAATCATCGTGCGTACGCCCATCGTTTTGTCCTAGAAAAACGCAAGCCCCCCTAAAATAATGCGTCATCAAAAACAAATCCCCAGAGTCAACACATCCACGCCCATACAGCGCCATGCCGCCCTCGTCACGGCACCCGCCTCTCCGATTCTAGTTCCACCATCCACCATGCCGCCACTACGATCCCTCTCCATAGCGGTCGCCGTTTCAACATGCTAGCGCACCGCATGGATGCATCGCGCAGCGGACGGTCGAATTCACCACCTCACCGGCTCTCCCCAATATCCCTCAGCTTAAATCGGCGAGGTGAAGCGTCGTGACGCCGACAGATCATCAGAGGGATTGATACAGTGTCAGGTTCACCGCCAGTGCCCCGAAGGAATATTGGCGAGGTGAAGCGTCATGACGCTGAGAGATCATCGGATTGGTGTCAGCATCTCTTCCAGTGCCGCCGAAGGAGGTAATGTAGATGTAGCTGCGGTTCCAGGAGTCGGCCTACTACGACATCCGTCGCTGCACCTCCTCAACCTTCCGCTCGTGCATACGCATCCACCCCCTCTCGAATTTGTGTAGATACTTCTCGATTTTAGTGTTGTAAATTGCTTCGTAGATCTGCTGGCAACATCAGGAACTCCCTTGTCTCTGATTTCTGACAAATTTTATGCTATCGCAGCATCACTTGCGCAGTTGTGGAAGGACGATCTTTCACGAGCACTCTTCATACCATGTGGTAGGAAACCCAAAGCTGGTAAAATTGTTTGTAGGGGTCATGTTTGCTCTACCTACAAAAGTTCTTGGGGATGAAGAGTTTGGACTCTTTTTCTTTGACCGGTTGTAAGACCTGCCGCAGTATATGATATACATGGACACCAGCCACCATGGTGACCTACTATGAGTGCTTCAGCAAATCCTCTTCCAGGTAGCCATCCGGGTTACTGAAATCTAATATTTATTTATGTTATATAAGTAGAGTTTTTGATAGATAATTAATACTTACATGTATGATGTTGCATACATGGGGATGTTAGCAATGCGAGTTCCCCTGACTGTGTTTCAAGTGCCACTTACTCCTTTTTAGAGCTAAATTTGGATTAAGATGATGCTTCATCGCCCACGAAAAAATCGCCAATTCTAAGTGCAGCAACTACTATTGAGTGCAAATGTGTAATACCTTTGTACATATGCCAGGTAGTCAACTCACAAGCAAATACAAATAAGAAAATCTAAATCAAGAATGAAGAAGGCTTTGGCTATACTACTAGCAGAAATTCAAGATTCGGTAGACTTCAGTTTTAGGCATAGTTGACATCTTGGATTGCTTTTCGTGTTTTAGAGGTTGGAAAGTTTTGTCTGATGACTGGGTCAGTACTACTAATGTGGCGCTTGCAGGTAAACGAGATGAATCCGTCTAATGCTTAATTTGAATCCATCAGTTTCTTAGTCAATCATCGCCTTTTAACTTACAATGATATTTTTACATATAGTAAACTCTCCTTGCTGTTAAAACTCTTATGTTGTGGATAATGAAGAAGAAGAAGAATATTTTCCTTCTCCACCTTCAGTTGAAGGAGCATTCTTTGCACCTGAGACTCCGTTCAACTCCCTGAGGTACTAATATATTGGCGTGGCATTCGAATGGTTTTCGTGTTGAGCATCAGTCTAATTAGCTTCCATTATTAAATTTTGCTTCCATTGATAGGTAAAATTAGGAAAAGTGGATAGATGAAAATCTGGTCCATGGAAGGGAGAAATACGGAGGTAGAAAGAAGAGAAGAGAAGATGAAGATACAAAGTGAGATTTCATAACCATTTCTATGGGTTAATGTGGATCTCGGATTTTTTTAGTGTGGGTACTTGTTGAGTTAATACTGCCTATATCACTGAATTAGTGTGTGTCCACTTAGTACTATTGAATTAACTTTCAACAGAGATATGAGTTTATTCAGTCTATGTAACTACATATGTACATGGCAGATGATGCCCTTCTGCTATAAGTTATTTTGGTCTATTTGAGGGTATATACATTAATAAGACTTTCACATGTTCTTGTTAATCGTGTGATATGCGTGTGACGTCCAAGTTTGAGATAATAGGATAAACCGTTTGAAATGTGATGCCAAGAGATAGTTTTGCACATGACTTCACTTCAGTACCAGTGTCCATATATCTTCGTAATCGTATTTGTTTGTGTATCTATGAAAATTAAACAAAACAACAAACACTATCTATAAAAGTAACTGTATTTTGTGAAAGCTCACAGATATTTTCATAGATGTCCATATATATGTTTAACCATTGGACCTATTAAACTTAATTATTGGGAGGAGCATGAGATATCTCTCCATGGAGACTTGATTGTATGGTTTTGTTCTCACACATATTTACGAATGTCGTGCCATCCCCACCTCCTGTTTTTGGGTATTGTTAAATTTGGTGAAAATTCTTTCAATCGCGTTTTGCCTATCGATCATAGGAATAGTCAGAACTACTATATGTTTCATGTGCATGAGCATCCTAAATTTACATAATCAAGACGATCAGAGTATTGGACTTCTTTCAAAGGTCTCGGACGGTCTAATTGTAAGATTTACATAATGTTTTTATACGGCATCTGACAAAACAATAGTCATTTCCTCAAAATTCTGGCGATTATTATGTGGCTTGATAGGGAGATCTAGGCTAGATTATTACATATTGTTGGCGAGACAGAGTTGTTCACCGCGTGGGGTGACATTCCATAGTACGGGAGCTAAAAGAGGGTTTTCGTCCCTTAAAAATATGACGATTATTATGTGTCTGGACAGGGAGACCTAGATATGTTTTTGCTCTATTGCAACGAACGGGCATGTTTCCTAGTCAACATAAATAAACATCGCTCTCCCACCTCCCCATTCCAAAACAAGAAGGCAGAAGAACACCCCATCGGTTGGCAGTTTTATTAATCATTCCATGATTATTGCACTATTACTATTCAAGTTTTAGTCAATTTAAAAAAAATATTTTAGTTATGTTTGTCTATGATCGAGAAACTGTGCCCCAAGTTGCCCATAACCGCGAACACGGTTTTCAGAGAGATTTACCCTGCAGGAGTGCATAAATAGCAACACACGCACAATCAACCTCGGAAAAACAAAATGAAAACCCAACGAGGCATCATGATAAATCATTCGCAAGATTCATAGTTGATATCTGGGGGCCACCCCGCTACGAAGTTGACCGGCTCCGCTATGGACCGAGGGGTTTGTGCCAATGTATATAAATGACTAGGAACCCAAAAGTCTGATTGGGCTTGTCGATAACGCGAAAACATTCCACATTCCTAAACAGTACATTAGTAAACGCTCCTCGAGCAACAGTAGTAAATGTTCCTCGAGCAGCAGTAGTAAATAAAGCAGTAAAACATGGCATAAGTATAAAATAGTAATAACTCCCCAAACTAGTTGTGGCCCGAAGAAATTAAATATGACTCAAGCTAGGACTAAGGGGATTCATGGTCCCACATGTGGATAGTGCGATAGTCAAGGAATAAGAATGAAGTACTCGGGGTCCTACGGGACACAAGTGGGCGGATAAAAATCAGATCTCAAGTATTTCCCACCGGTGCCTCTTTCTTTTGTTATCCCATTACTACTCAATTCAGTTGTTTAGGTACCTCATTATTCAAAGACACTCACAAACCCTACACATGCAATTTTAGGACTCGCATGGCTCAATCAACTCCTGTAGTAATGGCTCATAGGATTGAGGGAACAAGATTCGGTGGGGTTTAAAAGTAAGGCTATGGAATACTTGGTATTTCAATTTTATTCGTGATGCGATTCATGATGCAAGAATAAGACAAATACAATAGGTACTATATGTAGTGCAAGCATGGGAAAATACTTGTCTGGCAGTTCAGTTGCAGAATAAGATGGGTTCGGATAATACTCCCGAGGCTCCTAATATCCTCGCTCAGCGTCTATCTGAATAATAACCAAACACACAAGGGGCAGAAATAAATACATTGCACAATCATATAAATCATATGAAGCAAGCAAACAAGTATGCCATGATGTAATGATGCACAATTAACATGGCATAGCATATCTTGGCATGGGTGAGATGTAAGGTACAAGAATAAAGCATTTGATTAAATTTTTAGTCATGCTTTCCTCCCATAAATTTGCTACACACTTAATATTTATATGACGCATGATTCAACTCATACCTTGAATGCATAGAACGGGCTCATCGAGCAGATTGATTTATACATATCATTTATCGAAATCGGAGTTACGGATTTAAAGTTATGCAATCTTCAAGAAAATGGCATTTATTAATATTTAATAATTCGAAAATTTTATATTGCTCAAATGATATTATAAACATCATAAACGTATTCCTCATGTTTTGTGATTCAAAAACATATATTATATGTACTATTTGAAAATATGAATTTTAAATAATTATTAAATGCACAACAATTCAAATTGGGTCAAAAGTCAAAGGTTTGACTAGATAGAGTCAACCCTGGTCAAATTTGAAAACATGGTTGAATTCATATTTAGAAAACATTCATATTTTATTTTGTAAGTTGGTTCAAATTCAAAATAGTTTAAAAGATATGAATTAATATGATATAAATCATTTCAGAAATTTTATTTGTATTAGAAAAGGTCCCAGGGTGTTTCTTACTCAGCACTGTCCTACCCACAGTCACTTAACGGTGGGACCAAAGGCGCTGGGAACACTTCACGCGCGCGGCCAGCCGAGCAGCAACACGTGGGCGAGCCTGGGTACTGCGGGTTGGTTTGCAAAAACTGCGAGGGCCTTTTTACAAATCCGAGAACAACACATCGGGAAGAACTAAATCGATGTTGCATTTCGATCATCAAAAGAGGTTAGCTAGGCCTATGTTCTGATGAATATGGCGATCAAACGATTGCGATATACACGTTGGAGTAAAAAATCAAAGTTGTACGCAAAGGTGAGATCTACGAGCTTGGTCAAGTAAGTTCTTGGCTAGGAGGAATAGGAGCTCTGGAAAACGTACGGAAACAGAGAAGGGTTTTCACATACGTATACTAAAGAACTATCGGAAGGTTACAGTAAAATCCTTCGATATTTCGAGGAAGATGGAGGCGAACCAGACGAGAACTAGGCCACACTACCAAAACTAAAAACGTAGAGGGGATTACGGCCTACTAGTTTGGTTCAGGAAGTCTCTCCAGGGAAGGGTTGTAGCAGATGCTATGCTGCAAAGAACAGAGGAAAACTCATGGTCCACAATGTCGAAACACATTAGATTCCAAGACGATGTAGCAATCTTTGATTGACGATTTCAAGCGCAATTCTGGATGGATAGGGGCGTGGTTTACCATGTTAGAAAGAGGGATTCGCTCTTTGCACAGGGAGGTGACGGCCGAAGTCAGAGGTCGACGAGGTGCGCCGGAAAACAGGGAAGAACAGGGGGCCTGTGCGCGCCTGTCTTGTCGCCCGTGGGCTACGTGCACGCGCCGGCCGCATGTGGCGGGAGCCAGAACAAAGCAAGCTAGAGAGGGGTGGAGCGGGAGGTAGCTCACATGGTTGGGGTCTGGGATGGCGTTTGCCAGCCGTGAAGAGGAAGCAGGTGGAGAGGGTGACGGAGACAAACAAAAGAGGCAATGGCGAGCGGTGGAGACTATGGCGGACACGGCGGCTGCGGCCAGTTTCCGGTGAGCTCCTAGTACTACCCCGAGTTCTGGGAATCGAAGAGGAAGCAGAGGGAGTCCCTTGTGCTCCTAGATTTCCTATGGGAGCATCAGCCCGACAAGGCTAGAGGGTGGCCAAGCTTTGGTTTTGGTAGGGCATGGAGATGGCCATGTCCATCTAGAGGAAGAAGAGACGGGTGGAGGAAGAGCTAGGGGAATCTTGATCTGGGGTTTTCCTAGGCAGCTGGGGTGATCAGGGAGAGAGGAAGAGGGCACATGGGGTGTTGGCTTGCTTTTGCAAAAGGGGAGAGAGGATGAATTCGGTGGGTGGAGGCTCCTCTCTTTTTCCTTGTCCTGCACTTGTGTCTGAGAGAGGAAGGGGGACCAGAAGAGTATGGCGTGGTGGAGCTGGTTCTGGTCTTCTTGTAGGGCAAGACAAGGAGGGGTGAGGGTCATGGTTCTCTAGGATAAGTGATGGTGGTGGTGTATAGATTAGAGGGGAGATGTAGGTTTAGCTAGATTAGGTAGATGTGTATACATAGGTTTAGTGTTGTGTTTTCTTTTATTTTGATGTACAAGATTTCTTAAAAGGAACAAGCTTTGGAATAAGCTTCAAAAGATCAACAAGATAGTTAAACCCAAGAATAACACATAGACAGGATGATGCGATGACCTTTGAATTGATCATCTTACTTGAATTCAAAACAATGCAAGCTTCTCACAATTACCAAGGAGAAGCATAAGTGAGGGAGGTGAAGAGATAGATGGCAAGCTTGCATGGCCCATGCATGCAAGCATGATAAGGTTGTGAAAACAACTACAAACCCTCTAGAGGAAGAATGGCATCCTATTTGAAATTCATTCAAACTCCACCATGGTTAAAGATAGTTGATGGTTATATTGGAATTGAGAAGACCAAATATAGTGTGCATGTACCACTATGTTCTAATATTGCCCCTCAATTCTAATACCACCCCAAATAGAATAACCCATGAAGTGAAATTAAATAGAATCTACACTACCTGGCATGCAAATATGGCCAAGTAGACTTCCATAAGAAATATTGTGAAAACAATTTCATATCATATCATATCATATCATATCATATCATATCATATCATATCATATCATATCATATCATATCATATCATATCATATCATATCATATCATATCATATCATATCATATCATATCATATCTAGGAGCATGATAGAAGTAGAAGTGGATCCTCCCAAACACATATGAGCTAGAGGTAATAACCAAAGTATTGCAAGTTCCCATAGATAGTCCGGATGGTGGGATTATGAGGTGGTGACAAAGAAAGTAGGTGTAATTACAAAAGAGATATGCCCACAACTCAACTTGGTCATGAAGCAATTAATCAAGAAGCAAATACAATATATCAAGAGGCAAATACAAGTTATCAAGAAGCAACAATAATAATACAATGCAATATGAGCAGAAGAAGCAAATAAAATGGGGTTTTATATGATGCTCAAATGCAATGTGGCATGGTAACATGAGCATGATATAATGATGATGAAATAATGACAAGTAGGAAGTAGAAATATATAGAATAGGCAAGTAGCATTACAATTTTTAGACAATTGGGATGCTAAATATTCTCATATTGTCTTTGGCTTGGGTCATCATTTTCCTCAATAGAAGGTGCTTGTTGATGTTGTGAAGATGAGGGCTCCACCTAAGTAGATCATTGTTATTCTCGATCCGCCACAAGGGGTTCCTCAACGGAGCGGATGAATCCCACACCCATTCTTCTTATGGAATCTTGAGGCATGTCATCATCTACATCACAGACATCAACACGCCCCCCTTGGGGACCATCATATTCTTCAAAAACCACACTACAAGATTCTATGACAACTCTAGAGAGTTTACCATAGATTCTATAAGTGTGGGATTCAAGACCATAACCAATAAAAATACCCTCTAATTCTTTGGAATCAAACTTGGACATACGAACACCCTTTATGCGATAAAAACAATTACAACCGAACACCCGAAAGTATGAAACATTGGGCTTGTTACCGGTAAGAATTTCATATGGAGTATTGATCAATTCTTTGCAGAGGTAGAGCCAGTTTGATGCATGTAATGTGGTGGATATTGCTTCAGCCCAAAAGTTTTAAGGAGATTTAAAATCCACCAACATGGACCTAGCCTTATCAATTAGAGTTCGATTCTTTCTCTCAGCTACACCATTTTGTTAAGGGGTATATGCAGCGGAATATTGGTGTGTTATCCCCTCATCACTAAGAAATATATTCAAGGTGTAGTTCTTGAACTCGGTGCCATTGTCACTCCCTTATTACCAACACTGGGACATTGTATTGACGTTGAACCATGTTGATAAAGTCGATGAAGTTTTCTTGGGTCTAACTTTTAAACTTGAAGAAGTATACCCATGTGTATCTTGAATAGTCATCAAATCACCAAACAATATTTCTTCCCACGAAGACTTGCATGATATGGAGGGCCAAAGAGATCCACATGACGGAGCTCCAAGATCGTCTTGTACTTGATGAAGTTCTTTGGCTTGTGGGGAGAATCATGCATCTTTCCTTCAACACAAGCCTTGCACACACACGATCTTTGGCAAAACAAAAAATTCTTTTAGTCCAACAATATGGCCACCCTTGTGGATACTTTGCAAAGTTTTCATGTTGACATGGGCTAGATAGCGATGCCATAGCCAACCCATATCGGCCTTTCCGAATAGGCACATCACACTTGTAGTGGTTTTCCACGAAAAGTCCACCACATACAAGTCATTTTCGACGTACCCAACGAAAGCTACCTTTAGTCTTGCTCCACAAGAGGACCACAATATCATTATCAATAAAGATGGCAAAGCCCATCTTTACAAGTGAATGGAATGAAATAAGATTATATCCAAGGGTATCAACAAGGATGACGTCCACGAGTGTGATATCGTGAGCAACCACAATCTTGCCAAAACCCATTACCTTAGACTTTGACTTGTAAGGATATGTCACGGTTATTTGATCATGATTTGGTCTCATATCCTTGACAATGGTTTTGCTTCCGGTCATATGCCTTGTGCATCCACTATCAAGCACCCACTTTAACCCTCCGGAAGCATAGTTCAACAAGATATCAAACTAGTTTTTAGGTACCCATTTTTCAATGGGTCCTCTTTTGTTAGCAACAAGGGTCTTGGGAACCCAAATGGACCAAGCAATATAACCATCAAACGATCCAACATATTATGCATAAACATCACCATAATAATCATGCATTAAGACATAGTGGGGGTTAGCACTTCTCACAAAGTCATCTTGTGACATAGTTTTGCCACTCGTGGTCTTACTACCAACAATGGCCTTGTTTTTTGCTTGTGTGGGCATGGCCTTCTTCTTCTTGTTCTTCTTCTTGGCTTTAGAGCAAAGCCAATGCCCCCTTTCTCATTATTTTACCTTTGCTTACTCAAAAGATCATCAATAGACTTGTTTCCTTTAGGAAAGGTGGCATTATAAAGCTCCCCCTGCAACCTAGCATTTTGTTCAAAGGTGTTTGTACTACTAGAGGTAATGAAAATACTTGGTAAGGCAATGTTAGTCAATTGAGTTGAAGTTTTTCATGAGACTTTGTGAGAAACAAGAGTTCACTCTCCAAGGCCTTGTGAGCCTTGTCAAGCTTCCTAAAGTCATCGTCAAGTTTGTCATGAACAACACCAAAATCAACCTTGTCCTTTTTATACTTAGAAATGACATGCTCACGTTCCTTGATGAGTTTATTAATAATTTGATCATATGCCTCATCGAGGAATTCAAGCTTTATTTCAAGTGACATCCTAGTCTCTTGTTCTTCTTGTAGAGCATTATTTAGAGCGTCCACTTCAATAATGTGCTCTCTCCCTAGTTTACATCTCTCATCAAGAAGCTCTTATGTTTGAGAAAGTTGACTTAAGAGGTTCACAAAGCAACTAATTCCTCTTTGACGTCAAGAGATATATCCTCATCAAGTTCATCATCAATCATCAAGGTGGGGTGGAAAGATGATAATACCTCTGATCCTCTTACCATTAGGCAAGTGATGTTCTTGTTGGAGATATTCTCATTTGGAGAGTCGAAGAGTGGGAAACTGGCGGTAGAAGTAGTAGCAAGAGAAGCCACACCATTTGATATTTCCTCTTCTTCACCTTCATAATCTTCATCATTAGAGGAGTATTCTTCGTGTGTTATCAAACCAATATCACCCGACTTCTTGTTGGCGGGATTCTTCTTGATGAAGGGCTTCTTGAAGGGACCCTTGGAGTTTTTTTAACATAAGTTTACCCACATCATCTTCTATTTTCTCATAGGGATAACCGACAACAAAATGATAGCGGTCACCATAGTTGAAGCAAGTCTTAGCTTTGAGTTATTATCTTTTCTCCCATTTGGGTTGATTCTTCGTTGCATTTCCATATTGGCCTTGGCGGGGTCTTTCCAAAAATTTCTTGCATGGAAGGCCATGTATTCTCCATGAAAAACCTTGACATATTCGTGGTGGTTCATAGATAAGACTTCATCACTTCCTTGTTCATCCACATACTCCATAGATTTAGCTTTTAGGACAAGGTTGACACCATTGTTCATTCGAGCTCGAGCACGAGCATCTTTGGCATTCTTGGTAGCAACCTTGAAAGCGGCCATCTCTTGCATAACTTCATTGGAGGTCATGAGATGGTAGTTGTGTCTTCCTTGGAGACTCTTCAAGTTGGTGGGCTCAAAGGGCATGAGTGCACTCACATATTACCTTTTTATCCAAGCATCATCCACATGTGAGGTACCAACATTTATAAATGCAGTGCTAGTGGATTTTAGTCTTTGATACATGTCTTCATGATCCTGACCATCCTTCATATAGAAACCTTCAGCTTCATTCCTCAATGCATCATATCGGTTTCTTCTCATGCTCACATTTACAACAAACAACTCAATGAGAGCATCCCAAGCTTCTTTGGCGGTGTTGAGGTGTTCAATGTGAGGGAAATCTTTTGTCCCCAACCCTTGTTGAATCATGTGCAACACAGTGGCATTAAGTTGACTATTGACAACTTCTCTGCTTTTTTAAGTTGGTTGGATCCACAATTTTGAGTCCTTCAATAATATTCGACAATTCAATGCAAGAGCTGCACACATGAGATTTCATTAATGATTGCCATTGAGCGAAGGTATGTGCACCTATATTGGAGGTATGTGCACCTAGATGTGGGTGAGGGATTGGAGGGTTGAGGGAGTTCCAACCGAGAACCTAATAGTGCTCTTCCTTCCCATCATCCCTTTTGGTGGATGGATTAGTGTTATCAGGATCATACCACACCACCACCATCGTGGGTGATACCGAAGCATTCACCTCTGGAAGTGTGGAGATTCCTCTAGAAGAGGAGGAGGAGGTGAAGCCTCTTTATCCTTAACAAGTTGCTCAACTAAGTCACGTGACTGTTTATTTTGTTTCCCAAGGAGGAGATCAAGCTTGATTCCAATTTCGTGAGATCCTCCATGGACACTATGATACTAGCCTCACTCCCTCCTCCATCTTGGCTACCCATATACTCTTAGGTGGTAAAGCCCGAATAAAGAGTCGAGGCTCTAATACCAATTGAAAGGATCGTATGGGCACCTAGAGGGGGGTGAATAGGTTCTACTTCAAATTTTACTCCTTTTCAACTTAGGGTTTGGCACAAAAGGTAAATTATCTAGATTATGCAACTATGGTGAATTTACTCATATGTCAACCTAGCACAACCATTAAGCAAGAACACGATAAGTAAAGTGCGGTAAAGGATAGAAGTAACCAAAGTGGAGCACGCGGAGACACAAGGATTTGTTTCCTGCAGTTCCTTCCTTTTGAGGGGAAGTACGTCTGCGTTTGGAGAGGGGGTGGTTTCAAACCACCAACACCACGAGAGGCCTCCCTTGTTCTCTGATGAACCTCACCCCAAAGGGTTCGATTCACCTCTTACACTATATCAGCAAACTTTGAGGTGGAAGCCGACACCTTTACAACAAGTTCGAGACACACATCCACAACCGAATTGGAGGATCCCGAATGCAAGAAAGTTGTCACACAATCAAAGACAACCTTGTAAGAACCAAATCAATAACTTGGGTTTCCAATGAAACACTAGAGAAAGGGGCACTCAAGTGAATGAGGGGGAAATGAAGATCTCTCTTTGTGAAGCTATAGATCAAGGACTCCTCTTTCGATTCTCCAAACATCAACGACTTTGGATGGTTGGATGAAGAGATCTTGGTGATTTGGTGGCTCAAATGGTGGGGGTATTCTTTTTTGGACCGAGAAGCTTCAAAAGGTAGAAGAAGGGCCCTTTATATAGGCCCTTGTAAATGTAGCCGTTGGAAGCTACTTGACCCGGAGAGTCCGGCAAAAATGGCCTGGACAGAACGGACAGTCTAGACACTCTGGCCGGATTACTCCGAACACTCCGGTCTGGCAAAGTTTCCAGCCAGAGTCCGGGCAGAGTACGGGTAGTGTCCGATATATGATACACACTGTCCGCAAGGTTCGATAAAAACTTTGCAAACCCCCAGGGCCGGAGACTCCGCCATATACCAGCCAGACATTCTGGCTGGGCCGGATACTCCGTCTCAAATCTGCCAGACAGTCCGGCAGAACTTGAATAGCTGCAATGATATCAAACTGGGAACCGCTTTTCCCTAAGTGACAACTAACAGTAATATACAGCTGATAGCGTAGATATATCCTGAAACATTTTAGCAGCTGATTAAACCTATCCAAGTGTTCTCAACAAACATCAAAATAATATGAAAGGCATAAATTCCCTTTCAAGAAGGGTTCTCACTCTTTTTCTTTCTCTTACCAATTGAAGCTCTCCTCTCAGCCCTCTTTCATTGGCTGAAACCTCATCTACTACCTGAAAAGCTCCTCTCATGCCTCGATAACTCTTCTTCCCCCAAATAACCCTCCTCTACTCCAAGATAACTCCTCTATGAACCCCCCTTATCTAAAGGCCAAGTGCCTCCTTTTATACTCCAAGGGGTCACTACAAAGGCCAGCGTGGAGAACCGCCAAGGGCAGTCCAAGGCGCAATCGCGGTGTACCACATTATCTTCAGGTAGGTGAGCAGTGCCTATGACAAATAGATGGCCAAGGGAGGTGCATAGGCTTGATGGTTGAGTGACAGCTCAGGCTCCGAGCTGTCACCCCTGGAAGCCTCGTGGTTGCTGCCACTCCCATCTGGTCGCGAGCCTTGTACCCTCTCCGAGACCTTGCCTTGGCCTTAACTTGCTCGTCCATCCATTGATTATCCAGAAACAGGAAGAACTCACCTTACAGCATCTTACGAATGCCTTAGGTTTAAAACAGGGTGTCGTGCGCTTGATCAGGGTGCAGGGCATTGCCAACTTGAGGGCCCAACATCGGAGGTGTTTCTTCGTGATCTAGTGCTCGTCAACAATGACTAGAGCACAATGCTCATACCTAAGAGCAGGTCATCAGAGTATGACGTTTAGCCTGACAGTCTCGATACGCATGTTCGGTCCTCGAGAAAGATCTAAAGGAATGCAAAATCCTGAAAAAGGCTCGACAAATGAAAACTAGCGGAAAAACGAGAGCAATAGGATTTCTTATTCTAAGACGGGGGCAGCCAATGGTTACAAGCGGTTTACACATAGGCGGGCTAGGCCAGATATGCTTGTATTCATCAAATTTTCCGGGAGTAATACACTCACTCCCGGGATTTTGGGTTTGCCGGGAGGACCACGCATGTTCGGAGGCTTTCAGTTGCCGGGGGAACCTCCACTCACACCTGGAGTTTTAGTTAGTCGGGAGAACCACACTCGCTCCTGGGATTTTATTTTCCGGGGGAATCTACACTCACACCCGGGATTTTAGTTTTCCGGGAGTACTGTGCATGATCCCGGGCTTTTTAGATAGTAGGGTGGATGCAAGAAATTTTTAGCTTACTCGGAGAGCCACCAGTACCAGAATAGTCATCGGAACTAGGTTCCGAAAAAGATCGCAACCTCTTCTCGGGCGAGCCGGGGATCGGGGCGAAAGGTTGGTCCGAGTTGGACAAAGGGACATTGTCACTAGTACAAACTCATTACTTGGAGATAGTGATCTTATACGGTTTTCCCCAAGTACAAAAAAATCCTCCTCTATTTGTACCCCTCAATTGGTTGTTTCAAGACGACCGCCTCTAATAGTCTTCGAAGCGGTTGTTTACAGTAGCGGATGGAAAAAATTGACCCCTAGGAGCCCAATAATAAAAACAAACACCTTAGTATATGACCTTAGATTGTCGGAAAAATCAATCATCTCTAATACTTAGAGCGGTGAGCCATCTATTAATACAAGCCATCTTAATTTGGTTGCATGCCACGTGCAGTTACGGCACACGGTCACAAGCAGCCCACACGAGTGCACCCCAGACGTATGGTAATAAGAACTGCCTCTGAGAGTGGTCAAGGGAAGTGGTTAGGGTTTTGCGCTGCCTCCTAGATCTACACTCCAGGCAAAGTGAATTTGTGCACGTACTCAACAGTCAGTTCCAGAGGAAGAGTACATAGGAACTTTCGGCTGCAGGTTCTCCTTACTCTCTACTCTTTTTATATTTGATTAATTTCTTTCACTAGGTTTAGTCTAAAAATACACAGGCGCTTGTTCATACACAGATCTTGAGTTGCGTAGATTGTTCAAATGCTACTCCAGATCTGTACAAATTTTATTTTCCTGCTGTATTTTTCCCCCACTCTGTACTCTATAAAAAGGGGTTTTCAGTTCGTTCTAAATATTTTCTTTGATCTTTTCTTTCTTAAGTGTCCAGAACCAAGCTCGGTGATGGAAATCTGTCGTGTATGCAGCCAGCCAAGGCATTACTATGGCCGTTCCAATAGGACTTCAGAGTCCTTCACCATTGTCCTGAACCAGCCTACCTTTCGGGAAGCTGTGGTCATTAATTTTAGCCTCAATCTATCTACAAAGTCCTTCACTCTTAGTTAATTAGTATGCCTATGTCACATCCCAAAATTTTCCAAATTTTGAAATGTGAAAAATAAATAAACAAAATAAACAATTGTTGAAATTTAGGGTGAAAAGAAACTTTTTGTTTCTAAATGGAAACATTAAAACCCATCTTGAACAAACTTTGAATAAAATTTGAATCCAACTAAATTCAAATCAAGTGTAATGCATTCTTCATAAATGCATCTTGAAATATAAACACTTGGAAAATAAACCAAAACCCTAAAACTATATTGGGAGATTTCCAAGTTATCTCAAAGACTAAGGATTCAGTCCATATAAATTTTTTGTCAACTAACATTTATAAATGATCAAAATGATAAATAGAAATATTATAAAACCATAGAGATTGGTTTCATTCAATTTGGAGCCATAGATAAAATCTTATGAATTTAATAAGATAAGGAAATTGAATTCCCAAAGCTAATAAAACACCTATCTAAAATCCATACCAATTGGTGAGCAACTAATCCTAAAAGAGATTTAAAAGGATAAACAAATATCAAATAAAAATTTACAAATTGGAATCACCAAGTTTTGGTGTTTAAATAAAAAGATATGGATTTTAAAAGACAAAGGAAGAAATAATAAATAAGGACTATTTTAAAGAGCCAAATTAAAACTTAGCCAAGCAAATAAAATAAAATAATTTTGTTAAATAAAAAGAGTAAAGGATTATTTAAATATAATCATGAGGATTTATTATTATACAATTTCATTTAAGTAAAGACTTTTCCCATTTTGAATGAACATTAAAAACATAATAAAGTATTTTAAATAATAATTCAAAGTTATTTATTTTAAAATAAAACCTACTGAAAAGATTTGGTAAAATTTAGATTTCAAATAGAGTTTGAAAACATTAATAAATCTTATTTGAATTAGGACAAGGGCCTATTTTAAATAATTAATATACCCTAAAAAGAATAAAAGAGATATTCTAAATTTGACTTTAGAATATGATAATAAACAGTATTGGAATATACACCAAGTTTGGCAAAGGTTTGAATTCAATTAGTGTTTCAAATATTTGAATAGAAATCAAAACAGATTAATAGAAAAGGAAAAGGGAAAAGAATTAGAACAAAAAAAAGATTCGGACCCAACCCAACTAACCCCAGGCCCAGTCCAACCCATCTTCCCCCACTCCTGAACCATTTTTCTTTTACTCGCAATCGAACCCGCTAAGTCACTGAATGCTGGCCCCCATCCCTTCTCTCTCTCTCTCGCTGACCAGCCAACCCCACCCGGCAGACCTTCTTCTCCACCCGCCATGGTGACCACGCCCTCTCCCCCAGCCGTTTCTGTCACCATTTCTCCAATTAAATTCGCAGTAACGACGCCATTAAACCGTCCCCTGACCATGCTCCCTTAAACGCCCATGACCCCTCTCCCTTTCCCCTCGCTCACCCCTCCCTCTCGGCCATAGGGCTGCCTCGATTTTGCACTAGAGCACTCCCTGCTCCGACGAGCTCTCCGAGCAATTACGGCCAGCACCCTCACCCCCGCAAGCCCTTCTTCACGTGAGCGTGTTCCCCATCGCCCCTGCACTTCTCAGCATCCTTGGCTTGCCCGCGCGATCACCGTAGCCTCGACTACGATGTCGACAATACCCCGCCGCCGTTTGCCTCCGCTCCGTCGACCTCCCCCCGGTAATCCTGACCGCCCCTCTCCCCCTCTTTCACACGCGTGCACTCTCCGCAACCTTGCGCATATAACCGTACTCACCTCGTGTCTTCGCATGCCCCTTAGTGTCATCTCCGACAACGTCAGACCGCACCCGAGCCCGAAGGCGACTCCGGCGAGCGCTTCAAGCCAGCATCGTGCGCCTCTCCATCAACAGAGACCACCTCGAGCACCCCCATGCCACGTCGACCATGGTGATCTACCTCTCTCCCTCTCTTGCTTCCTAAATCACCGGGAACGCCACCGTCTGACCGCGCCGCCGCCACTCGCCGCCGCTAGCGCCGCCAGTTAGTGGTCATGCGCTATGAGCCGTTGGTTGCAAATCTTAGGGCTCTGTTAGATTCACTTAAAGCGAAGAGGTACGCTGATCTATGCCGCAAGTTTTCAGTTAGATCCAACGCTCCACGGAGTTCAATCCTCGTGAACCGTTTTTGACCAATCAAAACACAACACGTAGCTCAGGTTTTGTTTTAAAAACAGAATAGAATCTGTTAGATGTATGATTTTGAAAATTGCACAACTTTAAATCTACACGTCCAAATTTTGCAAATTTTATATCAATGGAATCAGCAAAACAAACTCTATCCAACCATGTACTTTGTGTAGTAAATTGCTTCAGTTAAATTGGTTATTGTTACAGAAACTTGTGTAGGCAAAATTTGGATATAAAATTTATTCAACAAATATTTTTATGGTAAAATTTTTGACAAATGGATTGTTTTTAACCTACTTACCATAGAAACCAACTTTTGGTTTTAAAAAAAATATTTTGAGATGCTAAGGAATAAATCTTTGAATAAAAGCATTTCTAGCCAAATAAAAAAATATTGATTATGGTTCTAAATGATTTTTGAGAAAAACCTTTGGGAAATGATTTGAATTAAACTCTCTGACCCTAAACACAAAGTTTTATGATTTAAAAATATATTTGATGAACCCTATAATTTATTACTTTGCTAAAAAAGCATTTTCAACAACATACAATATTAATTTGGTATAGAAATGGTTTATAAGTAAAACCTTTTGCAAATGGTTTTAATAATAAACACTTGACCATAAAACACTAACATTTGTGTTTAAAAATATATTTGTCAAACACTAGAAAGTCTTGCTTTGATTTAAAACATTTCTAACAAAACAAAAATGATTTAAAGTGGCCATTTTTCACTAACTTAATATCAAATGGTTTTACCACTTTTGTAAATGACCAATAGGTGTTTTAAAATGTTTATAACCTATTATAAACCACTTTTCCAAATAAAACAATCTTTGGCATGCTTGCATGCATTGCTTTGTTTTTATTATTCTATGTGATGATTGCTTGAATGGTAGATTGAATATTTGCTTGCTTGATTGAATTGTAGTGGAATTTGAAGAGTGTGATTATTGCAAGATCAAGGAGTGAACTTAATTCTCTACCAAAAAGGCAAGTGATTCTTCATACTTTTGTCCCATTATTTTCACTATGCATTAGGGATATTTCTAAGTAGGACTTGCATGGAATTTTCGCTAAGTCTAAACTATGCCATGGGAAATCCTAGTAGATGAAACCTTAGTGGAATTTTCCTAAGTTAAGATTCCTACTACTATCATGATAAGCTTAGCTAGTAGAAAACAAGGGTGGATTATATTCATGCTATGGAATATTTCTAAGTCAAGGACTTGTGTTTTGTTTAATAAAACAACTAAGTGAATGAATCACCTGGGTGGAATGGAAAGAATGGTTTGTGTTGAGTGGTTACGCAAGTCCAGTATGCTGGGGAAAACTTGGGCATCACCAAGTCCAGTATACTGGGGAAAACTTGGTATCTCACTTGTGGAATGCCACCCAGGAAGAAAGAGATTTGAGATGTCAAATGTTGAGAAGCTTCAAGTGCAGCGACATGGCATTATGGGCTCTGCCTGGATCATATAGGTTGCAATAACTTAGCCAAATGGAAAGTTGGTGGTAGGGGATGATAGGTTGGAACGCGTCCATTCTGGTCTAAGTGAAGGCTTCTGAAAGATCTTGTCTTGGTGAAACCAAGTCTTGTGGGGAAAGTGCACCACCTCTGCAGAGTGTAAAATCTAAGTACTTAGCCATGTCCCTGGCAAAAGGACAATTTGAGCATCGAGACATGGAATCTATCAAGAATATCCTCATCCAAATTTCTAAGTTAAAAACTTGTGGTTGAACAAGGGTGAAGGTACACCAATTTCTATTGGTGGTTCCTTGGGTGGATTTTGACAAACAAAAACTTAGTGTTTTCAAATGATAAGGAAAATCGATTTTGAGCAAAGCAAGCCTAAGCTCCACTTAGCCAAAAGCATATAGATGATAGACTCCACTATACTACCATAGTATCACTTGCCAATACAATTCAAATGTATTGACCCTTGTGGCTGTAACTTATTATGTTGCAGGTTTGTTTGATGTTAGTGAAGTGTGTTGATTAGGATTACGAGTCTACAACCAACATGATTGCCTGTGGCGCTTTGAAGATGAAGGACTCCATGCTATAGTATATTCTGCTGCATTGTATTGTGATAGCCAAATGAGCTATGTAAGATGTAATGAATTATTTTACTCCTGGTTATAAAGTTGTACTATGACCTTTGTTTCTTGATATTACATCTTAACTGTGGATGCTAGCTATTGATCGAGGGACTAGCATTGTAAACACATGGATCTCTACCTTTTTAAAGGTTGGGACCTCTACAGATGGTATTAGAGCATTGTGTTGCCTGTAGGATTGTAACCCTAGGATTGGACAAAACCCCTTAGAAAAATAGGAGTTGTATATGTTCCAAAACTTATTGACAAACAATCTTGTAAACTATTTCCTCAACCTTTTTTAGTTTTGATTCTACATCTCTTCCATTTCAAACTTGATGGACAAGACCTTACCATGAGCAAAGGATTTCACCAACTCTAATGACTTCAACTTCACCATCACCAATGACTTCAACTTTAGTATCACCAAGGACTTCACTAAGGACTACAAGTGAGACAAGAAATATTACTCAAGACTTGAAGACTAAGGGAATATAACTTAGAAGGAACCATCATCACCTCTGAAGTTGTGACCAAGACACACAAATTTCCCCAAGGATACAATGATCTCGTTCAAGAAGAAACACCTAAGAAGCATGGAATGATCTCAAGTGAACCATATAGTTGGACCACCATATGTAGTTTAGATCAAACCCACCAACTTATGTGGTGTAGCAAAAATATTTTGTTGCCTAAAATGTGCTTGAAACTTGTTGTTTGAGTGGAATGTTTGTTTGTGATTGCTTGCACATTGCTTGTGTGAATTGTGATGTGTGTTATTAGAATTCTTCCTTTAGAAATCTTTGCCTATTCTAATCCCAATCCAACCCAAATATATGACTACTCCAAGAAACTCCAACATCAAGAATGGTGACAACAACAACCAAGAGATGCACATGAGAGAACTCATAGTAACCCAAACCCATTTAAACCAACTGAGAAGTCAATTTTGGGCCAACAACAATGAGTTAGACCCAACCATGCAAAGGTTTATCGAAAACCAAACCCAATTGTTGCAAAGGATGACAAATCAAATGATCATCATGGGAGACATCCCTTCCCAAGGAGTTTGTGACAACAATAATGACAAGGATGATATTATAGAAGGAACTCAAGCTTGCAATATTTATGGAGACATGGATCACACTTCTAAAGAGCATGAAGATCAATGCCCTAATTGTGAAGAGAAACATCCAACTAATCAATGCCCCACATCTCAAGCTACATGTTTCCTATGTGAAGGAAATAATCATGTCCCTATCCAATGCCCCATCTATTCTATAGTTCAACAAAGGAAACAAGGTGGAGTGCATCAAGAGTTTGTAAACCCCTAGGAGGAAACCACTTCTACCAATAAGGATGAAGACAAAGGAAAATCTCAGCTTGCGCCTCCATGCACTATGACTTCCATTGATGGACAAAAGAGGAAACATATGTATTTCTAAGGAAACGATTAAGGAAACCAGGAGACTTTCCCACCTTTGAGGTGAGATATGAAGAGCATGAACTATAAGAACTCCTAGCTTTGGAGAAACCCCAAGAAGAAGAAGGACAAAAGCCAAGTGCAATGTTGCCATTGTAAAGAGATGGGACACTATGCCAATGAATGTTCAGAGAAGAAGAAGAAGTATAAGGAAATTAGCCAAGTGTGGTGCAACAACTGCAAAGAGCTAGGCCATTATGTATCAACTTGTTCACAGAAGATACGTGAAGGGCTCAATCTTGTCACATGTTACAATTGTGGTGACCAAGGACATTATGCAAGCAATTGTCCAGAAAAGATGAAGTACAAGACAAGCAAGCCTATGAGAGATCTCAGCCTTGTCACATGTTTCAAGTGTGGAAACAAAGGACACTATGCAGATGTTCGCCCAGAGAAGTTTCATAAAGACCCCAAGCAAGCCAAGATGTAATCTAGTTGGAAATTTTTAAGGGTGGTAGTACCCTAGTTGCCTTGAAGCCAATTTGTAACCCCTATCTTTCCCAAATCTCGGGACGAGATTTCTTTTAAGGGTGGTAGCCTGTCACATCCCAAAATTTTCCAATTTTTCTAATGTGAAAAATAAATAAACAAAATAAACAATTGTTGAAATTTAGGGTGAAAAGAAACTTTTTGCTTCTAAATGGAAACATTAATACCCATCTTGAACAAACTATGAATAAAATTTGAATCCAACTAAATTCAAATCAAGTGTAATGCATTCTTCATAAATGCATCTTGAAATATAAACACTTGGAAAATAAACCAAAACCCTAAAACTCTATTGGGATATTTCCAAGTTATCTCAAAGACTAAGGATTTGGTCCATATAATTTTTTTGTCAACAAACATTTATAAATGATAAAAATGATAATAGAAATATTATAAAACCATAGAGATTTGTTTCATTCAATTTGGAGCCATAGATAAAATCTTATGAATTTAATAAGATAAGGAAATTGAATTCCCAAAGCTAAGAAAACACCTATCTAAAATCCATACCAATTTGTGAGCAATTAATCCTAAAAGAGATTTAAAAGGAATAAACAAATATCAAATAAAATTTTACAAATTGGAATCACCAAGTTTTGGTCTTTAAATAAAAATATATGGATTTTAAAAGACAAAGGAAGAAATAATAAATAAGTACTATTTTAAAGAGCCAAATTAAAACTTAGCCAAGCAAATAAAATAAAATATTTTTGTTAAATAAAAATAGTAAAGGATTATTTAAATATAATCATGAGGATTTATTATTATCCAATTTCATTTAAGTAAAGACTTTTCCCATTTTAAATGAACATTAAAAACATAATAAAGTATTTTAAATAATAATTCAAAGTGATTTATTTTAAAATAAAACCTACTGAAAAGATTTGGTAAAATTTAGATTTCAAATAGAGTTTGAAAAAATAATAAATCTTATTTGAATTAGGACAAGGGCCTATTTTAAATAATTAATATACCCTAAAAAGAATAAAAGAAATATTCTAAATTTGACTTTAGAATATGATAATAAATAGTATTGGAATATACACCAAGTTTGGCAAAGGTTTAAATTCAATTAGTATTTGAAATATTTGAATAGAAATCAAAATAGATTAATAGAAAAGGAAAAGGGAAAAGAATCAGAACAAAAAAAGAGTCAGACCCAGCCCAACTAACCCCAGGCCCAGTCCAGCCCATCTTCCCCCACTCCCGAACCGTTTTTCTTTTACTCGCAATCGAACCCGCTAAGTCACTGACTGCTGGCCTCTCTCTCTCTCTCTCTCTCTCTCTCTCTCTCTCTCTCTCTCTCTCTCTCTCTCTCGCTGACCAGCCAACCCCACCCGGCAGACCTTCTGCCCCACCCGCCGTGGTGACCACGCCCTCTCCCCCAGCCGTTTCTGTCACTGTTTCTCTGATCAAATTCGTGGTAATGACGCCATTAAACCGTCCCCTGACCACGCTCCCTGAAACGCCCATGATCCCTCTCCCTTTCCCCTCGCTCACCCCTCCCTTTCGGCCATAGGGCTGCCTCGATTTCGCACTTGAGCACTCCCTGCTCCGACGAGCTCTCCGAGCAATTCCGGCCAGCACCCTCACCCCCGCAAGCCCTACTCCACGCGAGCGTGTTCCCCAGCCACTGCACCTCTCAGCATCCTTGGATTGCCCGTGCGAGCATCGTAGCCTCGACTACGACATCGACAATACCCGCCGCCGTCTGCCTCCGCCCCGTCGACCTCCCCCCGGTAATCCTAATCGCCCCTCTCCCCCTCTTTCACACGCGTGCACTCTCCACAACCTTGCGCATCTAACCGTACTCACCTCGTGTCTTTGCATGCCCCGTAGCATCGTCTCTGACAATGTCAGAATGCACCCGAGCCCGAAGGCGACTCCGGCGAGCGATTCAAGCCAGCATCGTGTGCCCCTCCATCAACAGAGACCACCTCGAGCACCCCCATGCCACAGCAACCTCGGTGAGCTACCTCTCTCCCTCTCTTGCTTCCTAAATCGCCGGGAACGCCACCGTCTGACCGTGCCACCGCCACTCGCCGCCGCTAGCGCCGCCAGTTAGTGGTCATGTGCAGTGAGCCGTTGGATGCAAATCTTAGGGCTGTGTTAGATTCACTTAAAGCGAAGAGGTACGCTGATCTGTGCTGCACGTTTTCAGTTAGATCCAACGCTCCACAGAGCTCAATCCTCGCAAACCGTTTTTGACCAATCAAAACACAACACGTAGCTCAGGTTTTGTTTTAAAAACAGAATAGAATTTATTAGATGTATGATTTTGAAAATCTAGGCATAATTTTGCAAATTTTATATCAATGGAATCAGCAAAACAAACTCTATCCAACCATGTACTTTGTTTAGTAAATTGCTTCTGTTAAATTGGTTGTTTTTATAGAAACTTGTGTAGGCATAATTTGGATATAAAATTTATTCTAGAAATATTTTTATGGTAAAATCTTTAACAAATGAATTGTTTTGAACCTACTGACCATAGAAACCAACTTTTGGTTTTAAAAACATATTTTGATATGCTAAGGAATAAATCTTTGAATAAAAGCATTTCTAGCCAAATAAAAAAAATATTGATTATGGTTCTAAATGATTTTTGAGAAAAACCTTTGGGAAATGATTTGAATTAAACTCTCTGACCCTAAACACAAAGTTTTATGATTTAAAAATTATATTTGATGAACCCTATAATTTATTACTTTACTAAAAACCATTTTCAACAACATAAAATATTACTTTGGTATAAAAATGGTTTATAAGTAAAACCTTTTGCAAATGGTTTTAATAATAAACACTTGACCATAAAACACTAACATTTGTGTTTAAAAATATATTTGTCAAACACTAGAAAGTCTTGCTTTGATTTAAAACATTTCTAACAAAACAAAAATGATTTAAAGTGGCCATTTTTCACTAACTTAATATCAAATGGTTTTACCACTTTTGTAAATGACCAATAGGTGTTTTAAAATGTTTATAACCTATTAGAAACCACTTTTCCAAATAAAACAATCTTTGGCATGCTTGCATGCGTTTTTTATTATTCTATGTGATGATTGCTTGAATGGTAGATTGAATATTTGCTTGCTTGATTGAATTATAGTGGAAGTTGAAGAGTGTGATTATTGCAAGAGCAAGGAGTGAAATTAATTCTCTACCAAAAAGGCAAGTGATGCTTCATACTTTTGTCCCATTATTTTCACTATGCATTAGTGATATTTCTAAGTAGGACTTGCATGGAATTTTCGCTAAGTCTAAACTATGCCATGGGAAATCCTAGTAGATGAAACCTTAGTCGAATTTTCCTAAGTTAAGATTCCTACTACTATCATGATTAGCTTAGCTAGTAGAAAACAAGGGTGGATTGTATTCATGCTATGGAATATTTCTAAGTCAAGGACTTGTGTTTTGTTTAATAAAACAAGTAAGTGAATGAATCACATGGGTGAAATGGAAATAATGGTTTGTGTTGAGTGGTTACGCAAGTCCAGTATGCTGGGGAAAACTTGGGCATCACCATGTCCAGTATACTGGGGAAAACTTAGTATCTCACTTGTGGAATGCCACCCAGGAACAAAGAGATTTGAGATGTCAAATGTTGAGAAGCTTCAAGTGCAGCCACATGGCATTATGGGCTCTGCCTAGATCATATAGGTTGCAATAACTTAGCCAAATGGAAAGTTGGTGGTAGGGGATGATAGGTTGGAACGCGTCCATTCTGGTCTAAGGGAAGGCTTCTGAAAGATCTTGTCTTGGTGAAACCAAGTCTTGTGGGGAAAGTGCACCACCTCTGCAGAGTGTAAAATCTAAGTACTTAGCCATGTCCCTGGCAAAAGGACAATTTGAGCATCGAGACATGGAAGCTATCAAGAATCTCCTCATCCAAATTTCTAAGTTAAAAAGTGGTTGAACAAGGGTGAAGGTACACCAATTTCTATTGGAGGTTCCTTGGGTGGATTTTGACAAACAAAAACTTAGTGTTCTCAAATGATAAGGAAAATCGATTTTGAGCAAAGCAAGCCTAAGCTCCACTTAGCCAAAAGCATATAGATGATAGAGTCCACTATACTACCATAGTATCACTTGCCAATACAATTCAAATGTATTGACCCTTGTGGCTGTAACTTATTATGTTGTAGGTTTGTTTGATGTTAGTGAAGTGTGTTGATTAGGATTATGAGTCTACAACCAACATGATTGCCTGTGGCACTTTGAAGATGAAGGACTCCATGCTATAGTATATTCTGCTGCATTGTATTGAGTTAGCCAAATGAGCTATGTAAGATGTAATGAATTATTTTACTCCTGGTTATAAAGTTGTACTATGACCTTTGTTTCTTGATATTATATCTTAACTGTGGATGCTAGCTATTGATTCAGGGACTAGCATTGTTAACACAGGGATCTCTACCTTTTTAAAGGTTGGGACCTCTACAGCCTATGTGTGAACTAAAATTATTGTTCCTATGCTTGGTAGCTATCTAGGAATTTGGGTTTTTATTGTTTGAGAAATTAGAAACATCAATGCGCATATCTTGGAAAGTTTCCTTCAGATTTTAGGAGTGATAAGCCATATATGCATCTCCGTTTCCTTCGGAATTTGTTATAGAAAATTCAATCAATTGTTTTATGTTTCTGCCATATATGCATCTCTGTTTGGATCTGATATAAGCCACACATGAGTACATGCTTTTATGTTTTTATAAAGGTTGTAGTGAATCTTCCTACTGTTATATGTATATATCTGATCCAACATCATCATATTTATTTGGTTAGTATTAAATTTTCCTATTGGAAAATCATTGTACCATGTTATGTTACAAATGCATTTTTGTTTTTCCTACTGTTATGTATATTTGTTAGTAGTTTTGTGATTATTTTACGAGTAATCTTTTCTTTGTTAGTAGTAAATTCTTGCTACTATTATAAGTATGATCAACATCACATGCTTATTTGGTTTTTTCTCAGACTGTTCCTTGTCACTTCAAGGCAAAACACAACTAGTATATCGATAAGTGGTTACTAGATTTGGCTGGAGGGCATAGGTTTGAGATTTTCTTACACAAAAGGGAAGATGCTACATCCATAAGATGGCAATTCTGGTTATCTTTCTTGAAGACACACAATGTTGCTATCTATGATGTGGTGACCTTTAGCATCAAGGAATACTAGACTATTTATGGTATGTGTTTTTTATTCATCAAATGTATGTATACTAGTATTTTCATTTTTGGATCCCTACATTATTTCTCCTTTTAATTGTAATTGAATTTTGCAGGATTTAGGATGGCATTTGTGGATACCATCATTAGAGCTGTTTTCTATAGGAGTGTTTTCACACATATGTATGCCATTACTGTGGAAGACATGTATGCCATTAGATTTGAGCTGCTGAAGGGTGTAAGAAGAATATGTTGGTTCCATGATGAGGATGACTTTTTCCATCTCTCTGACATGCAATACTATGTTACAAGTCTCTATGCACTTAATGTAGCTAACAACAACTCTGTGAGTTATTGTACCTAATAAGGACATGGTTTAAATTTTACTTGTGTGTTTATAATTACTAATATGTTTTAATTATTTCATCATTTTAGGTCACACCATCAAGATTTGCACTTGGTTACAACATCCGAAAGAATGGTACAACTTTGTTTCATGGTTATGACATGGATGACATAGTTACTGGCCAGTACACTATCTTGCTTAAAAGATTGTACAAGATAGTGTTCTCCAATGGTTGGAACCTCTTCTATAACATGAACCAACTTCAAGGTGGTTCACTAGTTTCTGTGAGGGTAGAAATGGGGGAACACTGCATTGGCTTGTTTGTGTACAAAATTTGCTGAACCCTACAAGGAAGACCTTGAATCGTTATTTTGTTTAGCTAGATCTAACGTAGTAACTATGTTATAGATGTTGTGAACAACTATGTTTGAAGTATTCGGTGTTGTGAACAACTATGTTTGTAATATATTCACCTCCCTTGCCTTTTGGTCCTGAATATAATTCAGAAGTTTTAGGATTAACAAAATCTGGAGTGTCCGAATATATCCAAAGTTCCGACTACACGAAATTCATGCAAAATAGTTTAAATTGGTGAAAACAGTTTAAATTGATGATAAATTCATATTTACGTAACCAAATGAACTCGCAACGTGATTAAACATTGGAATTAGTCGATTGCTAGACACTTGCACCTTATAGCTATGTAGCAAGCGCATGAACACTAGGAGTTATCATACCTTTCACGATAAGAACCAAGTATTGTGCTGCACCATATATTTTATTCAATGCATATGAACCTAATTCAACCACCTTCATTTGCCTTTTTTTCTCAATAATTCTCAAATACTAGGATCACCAAAATCTTGAGGGTCTGAATACATGCGGAGAACCTGAATATTTTTTTATCATAGAGATGGTTATTTTTATGGCCCGCCTTCTACAGAATCCACCCTTCTATTTAATATCGACAAATCCCCCACATGACGACTTCCTATCTTCTAGATCCAGCTCCCCCGCCGCCCCTAAATCTAGAACAAGGCCGCCGCCACAAATCGACGCGGACTGGCTCGACGACGCCCGCATCGATGATGCCAACACCCTCACCCCCGCACCTCCCCCGTGACAAGATAAATGGCATCATTCCATCTTTGGAAGACTCACTATAAGGAAAGAATCTTGTAAATTGGATCACTATTCAGTGTTCATCTTGTACCTGGTTATTTCGAGAAATCATTGGTATATTCTCCGACACTTGTACAATTTAAATTCATCTCATACTTTTTAGCATATTAAAATCTTTAATTTAATGCGTGATTTTTGTGCACAAACTATCCCATGCAATGCAAGGGCACATTTCAATGAGCTCACAGGAGGTATGGTGCAATTCTGAGCTTGTGGTCGAACTTTCATGGTTGAAGTGAAAAAAGGGCCATCTAGGACTTGATTGGGAGGTGAAGGGTGGCGTCAGTTTATTGCTAATAACCATATCACCTGAGATGGTTGATTGGTGTGATTTTCCTTGAAAGGAGACATACCAAGGATAACTGCCATCTATCTAAACAATGTTGGCAAAGAGGAAGAACATGATGAGGAAGAGGAACCGCCTATAGACCAATTATCACCAATTATCTCCTAGAGATGGAAACCTAACGACAGTGAGAAAGATCACCTCCAATGAATCATCCCTCCAAGTAATTCCATCATTGGGTGGCATTTTTCACCCGCTTGACAAAGACGAATTTTGAGAGGCGCCTTATGATAAGTATATCATGTCAACAAAGCTATACATATCGATATACTTGTGATACTAGTCTCATGTAACGGCAAGTGATCATCTTACCTTTGCATCAAAGAAATTACCTAAGGACATGGTTTATCATCTTCATATCCGCGGAGATGCCTTGGTTGGACTACGCGTTGGAGCACAAGGTGGCATCAGCACCATCGAGTACAAGAAGGATTTTGACGGCCGCATCTCCTTCACCACTGACGGGTGGACTAACTTCCTCCAAACCGAGCATCATCTCTAGATTGGGCAAGCCATACTCATCACTGGGAGGTTGACCACCATGCGTAGGGACCTTCATGCGATGTTCATCATCAAAATTATCAATGATTTTGCATCCCTACCAGAGTCGGACTCGTAGGAGTGATACTCGGAGGAGTACGCCATGTCTAAACCAACTTTGTCAATAGCTAGCTAGTTTCATCTCTATGGTTTGGATAAATTCATCTTAATTAGACATTTAACACCAAATGATAATTGCTCTAGGCCGCCGATCTCATCTTCCAAATCTTTCGATCTTAATGGGCCGCTTCTCTCCCTTATTTACTTCCTTTGTGTAAATATAGCCTACAAATGAACAAAGTTTCCCATAAGAAATGAAATTCTAATTAGTCCTTTTAAAATTCGAGACTGTTGTAATTTCTAGCCGCCTGAGGGAAGTACTTGGTGGTAAATATGAAATTCAAATGTTGTTAGAGATGTTTTCTGTTTGCAACCGTCTCAGGTTAGTACTTGGCGGCAAGATCTAATTTTTTTTGGACAAATATATCAGATATGTGCCCGATTTTTTGTTCCTCGCCCCCTAAGGTTAGTACTTGACCCCCACTGTCCACCGCCGATGCTGCCAGCGGCCTTCACCACCACAGCCTTCGATCCCTGCATCTCATCCTTGCTGCCTCCGATCCTCTGTGGTTTGGACACTCTCCCTCGCCTCCGAGGACCCCTTCATTGTCTAGGTAGGTATGCGTGAAAACCAAACATCCAAAACCCTAATGTAGAGCTTCGATTTAGGAATTTTGGCACGGAATTTGCCATTTTTCTTATTGAATTTAGGGATCAAGGTTTCCAAGATGCAGAGACACGACAGAAGCATCGGGAGAGCCTCCCCCAGCCTCTGTCCCACCTCTTTTCCCCTTCTATACATCTCAAAATCTACAATTTTTTACTGATTCCTCATTGTTTGTTGCCGTTCTAGCAATATGGATTTAATTGTCACTTCATTAGTTTGCTTGCATATTGTGTATTGGCTGAATTTCAAATTCTTTGTCCATGTATGATTTTATTAATTTATGATAAGAAAACTATGTTTATGTTTTCAGCCTACTTCATTGTATATTTGGTTGTATTAAAATGCTCAATGTATGTATCTATTTAAAAAAATGGGAACCTGTAGTGATCTTGCAATAGTGCTCTGTCTCGATGAAAGTGTTTCCATTAGCTCTGGCAATTTTGAATTCCAGTCATCAAAAGAGCCCACAAAGAGGCTTGAGCTTAGAGGTATCAAAGAACATCAAAATTCCAGTCATCTATTTTAAATTTGTATGTGTTTAGACTATAGACACAGGAATATTCCACCGCATTGAAATTTGTATGTGTTATTGCATCAGGGCCTCAACATAAGGGGAACATTGATTTTGATAAGCAGAGCCTTTTTAAAAACAACATGTATCTGAAAGAAGATCATGTAGACTTCCTTTTAGACTGGTGTGAACCTGAATTTCCATCAAAAATCAAGTACTACGTCTACAGGTTTCCCTATTCATCTATCATGAAAAAGAAGTGCAAGCTGGTAAGATGATATATTCTTGACCACGTGATCAACAAAGCTACCCTGTGATATTTAAATACTTCCAGTAATGAAATGCTAATTCTTCAACTATTTGTATTTGCACAAACTTTTGGGGGATACTACTTTGCGGCCCGAAAGTTCGTAGGCGAAGGCAACACGGGGCCCGAGTTGTGTGTAATCATCACGATTCTAAAAGTTTGAGGGGTAATTACCAATAGGGGAATTTCGAGTAAATGGTGGCGAAACCAAATATTTTCAAATCTTAGCCGTTATGTTAGGATATTATGTTACATTAGTACCTGCCGTGCCCCTGATGTGCACCTTCTAAGTCATCGTCCACGTGCCGCACACTCAAATCCATTTCTGTACTTCCCTAACCCCCAACACTTAATCCAGCGGCGGCGACGGTCCTTTTTCTCCCTCCCCCTAGACTGAATCCGGTTCGACGGCGGCGATAGTCATTTTTTTGTACTTTCCCCGCCCCTCCCCCTCCCACCCACCCACCCACACACGCACTGAATTTGGAGGCAGCATGTCAAGCGAGGCCAAGGTGGTAGCTACGTTGGCGACTGATTCAGATTCGTTGGAGCCAGCTTCTCGGGCACAATGCCAGACAAGCGAAGCAGCGGCGGGGTCTGCAGCCCAGGTTAGCGAGGAGGTCAGCCAGAAGTCTGCTAACAGGGTACCTATGAGAAGCGGGTTGAAGAGAAAAGATAGGCTGGCGGCGGAGTGTTCGGCTGTAGTGCGGGGTCGTGCAACCCATATCTCGAAGAAAACCACCCGGGAGAAGAGCGAGAGGTGTTGTTTTTATCTATGCCTTGTCTTGAAAATATATTAGTTACTACAAAGTAGTGTTAATGAACTTAAAGGTCCCCTTTTTAATCAAATTAGGAACAGCTTCGATGCAGCGGACCTATATGAGTTCATGGTTCATGTCTGCCAGTACACTGCAAAACTAGATATTGGTTGCGAGAGGGTTGTGTTCGGGAAGGATGTGCATTTGCTTGTCAACTTCAAAGAGGTTGTGTTTGTTTCGCAGCTGATAGATATGCTTCATTCTAGAATTCCTTGGGGATCCAGACAGAGGGCAAAATTGGTGTGGCGTAACATGAGTGCTACCTATGTGCAAATTGAGCACTCCCATGAGCTTCAGATGCTTTGGAAGTGTTGTGCAGCTGAACGTCAGGTGAAAGTTGAAGCGATGATTAATGATATGTATGCAGATAATGGTGATCTTGCTGCCAGAGCTTCTTCTGCTCGAGTTTATGGACCGCCAGATGCTGATCAAGCTAAGTTCAATATACACCTGGAGGTGGATTCATACACAACAAAACTTGATGGCGGAGTTAGTAAGAAAATTTCGTCATGTACTAAGGAGATAGCCGTTGATTTCAAAAACATAACTCTTGTTAAACTAAGAGAGATGATTGGTAAGGAAATCATTATTGGCCCTATGAAGATGGCACGACTCTGGTGGTGGCATCATAAGAAGCAGCAGTTCATAGAGGTTTTGGATACCGATGATCTGATGCAGATTATGCGACGAAAGAAGCAAACCAAGAGGGTGTTCTTCCTGGCTGCCATTTCTGATGTTGTTAGACAGGCTGTAGTGGATGTAGAGGCCCCTGTTGTGGATGAACAGAAGGAGGCGATAGACATTGATCAGATCTGAAGAGAGATGCTACCCATGGCTTGTCAGATAGACCGCAGGGCTCCCCTGCCTGTATTTGTAACAAAGATTGTTGTTGCTTGGAAACTATGTTGATGTGGTCGTGTTTGTTCAGAGATTGCTATCCGATGTTCTGTGAGCTGTTGAGATTTTCGGACATATCACTCGATGAAAGCATCGTTGTTGTAATAAGACACAAGTACATTGTAGTTGACATGATTGTGTTTGCTGAGATGATGTGATAAATTTGTTTCTGATATTATGATTATTGAGAGATTGTAATATAATGTGTTGTGATCTGTTGGGATTTTGGGACATATCATTCATTGAAACCATCACTAAACAAGGTGATATATAAGTACCTTGTAGTTGACATGATTATGATGTAATATAATGCTTTGTGGGATCAATAAAAAAACTTACTAGTAGGATACAGTGATCTATTGGATGCATAGGTCTAGGATCTAGGAATTAGGCTTAAGGGGTTAGTACAATAACCAGTTCATTAGGCCTTAAACCATAAACCATAATCCTATATTGTTTGGTGCATAAGATTATGTATGTTGCTATAAGTTAAACAAATTGGGAAGGAGAAAGTACATGATTAATATTACAAATTAAAATTAAGGAAGAGAAAAACTATTAGATATGAGATAGTAATCCAGCCACGGGACATTGTATCAATTAAACCATTGTAGCATGCCAATTTAGTCAATGTTGGAACATTGACGCACTTCACTTTCCCCACTCCTTCTCTCTCCACTCACTACCCTCCTCTCTCTCTCCTCACCGTCGGTGACGCGTCACCGCAGCCGCATTCGCCATGCCACCGTGGAACGACAAGGACGACCAGTCGAGCAGCGACAACTTTCTCTCCGACATCGAGTCTTCCCTCCCCAGTGTAAGTTCCTCTGTTTTCTCGGCAATGGTTAGGCATTGGTAATTACCTCAACCCAAGACTTGAAATGTGCATGCAATCGTGTTTATTTCTAGCTTTTCGTTCCCTTATAATTACCACTCACGATCTGCGACCCCGATTGGGAGGGCCTAGATCTCGATTGGGAAGTACCATGTGACCATGGGCTAAAACTAAGGAAATATGTTGCATTTTGAAGGCAGTAATACTATAAGAAGGTTTTTGGGCTGTAGAAATCAGGTTTTCTTTCGTTATGTACAATGGCGACATGAAGAAAATTGTGTAGTGTTATGTTGATAATTAGGTCCCGTGTTTTTTTTAGATTGGCCCAGTGTGGAAAGGAGTAGAGTGGGTGGATCTTGAGTGGCCAGACGCACATAAGAAATGTTTGGCCCAGTTGTGGGATATGTATGAGCTCGAAAGGTCTGGGAGATTTAAAGTGCCCGTGATGCAGCTGCAGAAAATTACAAGCTCTTGGTAGGAAATAAGGAGCCGGAACAGGAAATCAAGCATTTGTGGTCAAAACTAAATGACACAATCAATGGGAGCTTGGTGGTGGGAACTGCATGGAAGATTCAGAAGGCGGAAAAGGAGAGGATCAGCTCATGTAAGCGAATAGGAACCTAGAGTATTGCATGGCGGAGTTGTTGAAGGATCTGTAGAAGGAGTGCAAGGTGAACAAGGACAAGCTACAGACGATCAAGGAAATTTTAGATGAATAATTTGTGCTGTGGCAATATCTGAAACTAGTTAACTGTAAGACTTGCAGTTGTAATATCTTGACTAATCCAAACTCAATCCTTGAGCAAAATAACCTTTTAGAAGAAAGCATAGTTTGCATAGAGAGAGGTCCACATTTACAAAATCACTACAACACATGGATAAAACACGATTTGGTTCGTCAGAACACATAGTTTGCAAACTAACTTCGGAGGAACTTATAGTTTGCCCTGAGCCTGGCGCGGAGATGGTCGTGTTTCTTTCTAAGAAGCTCCAGTTCAAGGGTTCGTTCGATCAGGTCCACTTTGGTTTTTAATTGCTCCCTCAGTACTTGGACGTGCGCCTCCTGCTGGTTCAAGCCCTCCGTCTGGGAAGCGACATGCTTATTTGTAAGCTTAAGATTATCCACCATGAGATCCTTGATGATCTCCTCCTTCGCACGCGCCGAGGCGATACTTTTCTTGTGAAGTTCCTTCCAGCCGACGATGTCCACCTTCAGATTGTGGCACTTGTCATAAATGATGGTGCCTTCTTCTCTTAGGTGGTCATGGGACACTTTCTAAAAATTATGCTTCTCCAGTTGGATAGCCATCTTGTCCTTTAGCCAGGTCGGTAGTTCTGGGTTGAGCTTTCGCCTCTTCTGCTGCAACAAAAATATGTGGTTAGTTCCACAATTTAAACAATTAACTAGTGTCAAAGTCATAATTTGAAGGATAGAGCAATCAAGGATTGTACAAATTTAACAGAATCAACTAGTGGCACAGTCCTAATTCCAGAGATAATGTTAGAGCAATATAGGATTTTCCCAATTCAACTAGATAAACTAGTGTCATACTTCTAATTTATATGACTGAGCAATATACTCTTTTTCCAATTCAACAGTTGATGGGGATATGCCTACCGGGGTATGCCCAGCAGGACGTTTCCTACTGGCCCAAGCGCCAACGAGTGGGCCTGCAGGACGGCGACTGGATCGAGATTTGGCGTGGACTCCAGCAACTGGAAGCTAAAGGCCTAGAAGCGTAGATAGGCCCAGTCAGACTAGGTCGTAGAATCACCGAATCCTTAACTAATTCGGTTGAGATCTGTAAAACCTAGGGAGGTGAGTCTATATAAACCTCCCTAGAGGATGCATAGGGGACACGTTCCATCATACACCCAAGCGACTCGCCGCCCAGCCGCCGAGCTTGCTCCATTGTACTCTCACCATAATACAATCTAGCAGGAGTAGGTCTTTACCCTCTGGGGGGTCGAACCTGGGTAAACCCTTGTGTCTCAGCCCTCATCTCGCACCGCAGATGGCTGGCCGCCCTTGCCCCATGTTCTACTCCTCGCTGCCGATTGCAGCATCTGCCGTGGTCATTCCCACGACAATAGGATAAAGTAGTGGCATAGTCCTAATTTCAATTTCAGAGCAATATAGCCTTTTTCCCAATTCAACAGGATAAAGTAGTGACACGGTCCTAATTTCCATTTCAGAGCAATATAGCCTTTTTTCCCAATTCAAAAGGATAAAGTAGTGGCACAGTCCTAATTTCAATTTCAGAGTAATAAAGCCTATTTTTTCCAATTCAACAGGATAAAGTAGTGGCACGGTCCTAATTTCAATTTTAGAGCAAATAAAGCCTAATTTTCCCAATTCAACAGGATAAAGTAGTGGCATCGTCCTTATTTCAATTTCAAAGCAACCTGGGACTATATCCAACTAAGGGTGCTATGGTTTTTTCCAATGTAACCAAATAGTAGTGGCATAGTCATAATCTAATTCCAAGTTCAGATACATAATGGAAAGAAAGGATGATGACCATTCACGAGAACAGAAACCCATAATTAAGTTGATAGGCAAGTAAGATAAACTGAGTAATAAGGAGTTGCTCCAAGATTGCTTAATTGCACGACATGTATAAATTACAAAAGCAGCAGAGCTGAGATTCCTGCCCCTACTCTGAATCTGAATTGGGCATTGCAATTGGCTCCCCGTTCTCCTTGTTTGGACTCTTGGGCACGGTGAGACCTCGACCCATGTCCTCCTTCATCTGTCTCAATGCATCCAGGCAATGGTCCCTGTCATTGTAGGCTTTGATAGAAGCCTTTGCTTTGATGATGCGTTCTCTGCGTGTCTTGGTGGCTTCATCAAGCAGGAGGACGCATCTATCCTGGAGATTCTTCTTTTCACGCAAGAGCTTCGTAATTAAGTTGATGACCAGGTCTTGTTTGGACAAGCTGTGTGCGATCAACTTCTGCAGCTCGTCGATCACCCTATGAAGCTCGCCGTGCTCTGCTTTGAGCCTCTTGATGGTAAGTGAAAAATCAAGCGTGATATCCTTCTGTAGAGACAAACGCCTTCGAAGGCGATCATTAGCCTGGGTTAGGGAGCGTGCACCCTGCAGTTGGTTGTCTATCTTGGCATTAATCGCGGCCACCTTGTCACTGCAATTGGCCTTCGCTTGCTGCATCGTTCATGATATTTAAAATAGGCACTCTATAATTGTAATGCATGTTCTAGGGAAGCACAATATTCAAGTCACAAAAACCCCAAATGTGTCTACGAAGATTGAGCGTGGTCCCTACTTGGAGGCCACTTGCGGGCATACACGATAATATTTCCACATTTAGAATCTCAACAATAAAACCAAATGCATGTCGGGATTTCCTACCTCGGTGAGCCAGGGAAGAGTGTCGAACGGGTCCTGTGATGCCGCTGCCATCGTGCTGGTTTTAGGATACACGACCATCCTGGAATATGTAGCAGAGTAAGAAGAAGAAGAAGGAGAAGAAGAAGAAGAAGACTGTACTGGGAGGAGCCCTGGCCTGCTGCAACATTCAGCGCCGCCGCCATCGTGTGCTTTCGGGGTCCACGGCTGCCTTGGAATATCTAGCATAGTACTGGTAGGAGCCATGGCCTGCTGCAACATGCAGCGCTGCCGGCTCCATCGTGCAGCTTTTAGGGTCCACGACCGCCCTGGAATATGTATCATAGTAATAAGAACAAGAATAAGTAGACATAGAAGAAGAAGAAAACATTACCGGGAGGAGCCCTGTCCTACTACAACATGCAGCGCCATCGCCATCGTGTTGCTTTCAGGGTCCACGGCCGCCCTGGAATATGTAGCATAGTAATAAGAAGAAGAATAAGAAGTAGACATAGAAGAAGAAGAAGACTGTACCGGGAGGAGCCCTGGCCTGCTGCAACATGCAGCGCCGCCGCTGCCATCGTGCTGCTTTCAGGGTCCACGGCCGCCCTGGATAATGTAGCATAGTAATAATAAGAAGAAGAAGTCGACATAGAAGAAGAAGACTGTACCAGGAGGAGCCCTGGCCTACTGCAACATGCATCGTCGCTGCCATCGTGCTGCTTTAAGGGTCCACGGCCGCCCTGGAATATGTAACATCGTAATAAGAAGAAGAAGGAGAAGTAGACATAGAAGAAGAAAATAGAGAAGAAGAAGAAGAAGAATAAGACTGTACCGGGAGAGGCAGGAGCCCCAGCCTGCTGGAGCATTCAGCGCCATTGCTAGGAGAGATTGGGTCTCTGTGTGAGGGGGGACTGAGCATCTAGTTGAGCAGTAAGTCCAAGGCAGTGATTTTTCTCCATTTTGTTCGCGCGCATGGTTGACCTGCCTCTGCCTCTCCTCCGGGGAGCCATGGATAATGCAGATGGAGGAAGGTGGGGGCAGGAGGAAGAAGAAAGTGATGTGCGGGGGAGAATGTTCAAAGAGTCCAGTCTGTGGGACAGTCTTATACAAGACCACAGTTTACTCCGGTGCTACCTCAACCTACATCCACCGTTCATTTGTTAATCGATGTCCTGTGTCGGTTCCTTTTCAAAGAAGCGTGATTGGCAGAACCAGAGAATAAAACCCCAAAGTCCACACGATGGGACTCGATTGGACTGGCTTTAATGAGATGGACGGTTCAGCGGGGGCTTCGGTGCGCGCCGCCTAGTTTCCCGTGGATAGGGGTGGGACTACGAGGGAGGAAGTAATTACGGGCTGCATGTCCAGCGTGTGTGCGTGCTCAAGGGGTTGTCACAACACGCGCAACTGCTGTACGGACATAACATGAAGGAACGTTCAACTCCACGTCGACAGGCATGCACTGGACACTTCTCGACGCTGCCACACGACGCATTTTGTGGTTTGTTACGTGACAACACTCCCACTACGTAGATATTTTACGACGTAGCACAATTTTTACGTGACTAGACTGTGAGATGCTCCTGGTGCCCTAGGATCGGCACCCTACTCTATATACCTGCCATCGCGCATTTCCGAACAACTTTCTCATGCAACATGGAACCGTGTCGTGGCAGTTGAAGATCCTTGACGGTGGCTGACCGTCCTGTGTCACCTTCTCGTTGCAGCATCGGTCGTGCACACCGGCACCCATCTAAGGCACCCATCTGCTCTGGATCCATCGACATCGACGCTCGAGGACACCACGACATCGAAGCTTGTCGTACCCGCCACACCTGAGAAGCGCGTTCACCGGAAAAGACAGAGGAGCGCCTAGCAGCATCCCATATGGGGGGGCACCGGAGGAAAGCATGCGAGACCACCATGAAGAAGGGCAGGAGGAATAGAGGAGCCAGCAACGAGGATGACTCCGACTCGGGCAACAAGGAGGCGTTCATGGAGCAGTTGGAGGCAGAAGCGGAGGAGAGTGACGTCGACCCATGGGACTACGAGGAGGAGGACCCTGACGAGGAGAGGGCGCATATATACGAGGAGGGAGTTACCGACGAGTCATCGGAGGACACCTCCGCCGCCACCGACGATGACAAGGAGTAATGTTATGTTGTTAGTATTGTTATTATTACATATTTAACTGCCATGTCCTTCATTGTAATTGTTGTAACTACCATGTCGTGTGTAATAATACTGGGATGTTGGTACTATAACAATTTCGTGTGGCCGTTGGATCAAAGAGGATCAACGGTTGGCTGGCACGATCCGCGTGACAACTGTCTGACCTATCAGGGCGTGCTGGTTTCTGCGTGAGCTATAGTAATGGATTTTCTGAGTATTCATGACTAGCATAGAGGGCAAATCTGAGTAAACATGGATTCCAACCCTAGATCCCCCCTCGCTGCCCAGACCATGGAACCACTCCATGGATTGAGCCCAATCCTGGCACCTAGATCCCTCTCGGCATCGCAAGTGGCCTCTCCAACTAGAGATTTCGTGGTGCTTTGGAGAAATCACGACTTTCCATTTTATGAACCCGAAAAGCCGGCGTTTTCCCAAAGAAGGTGCAAGATTAGGGTGCGCCCATGGGCCTGGGGCAATTTCCACACATGCTACACCATGGTAAATGGCCATTCCCGGGAGGTGGATATTTATATCGTGGTGCCATCATGTATTGTATTTTTTCCGAGTTATGGCCCGGTAAATACGGTTTCTAACTGTATGTACACTATAAGACACTCTCAATTTTCGGGGAAAATTGTTTGGGGTTCCCTATGGGGTACCTAGGCTGGATGCATGCCTGGGTCCAAGATTGCACCGATCGCCGCGTTGCCGCGGCCACTGGCGGGTTTTGCTGTTTTCTTGGGCATCACCAAACAAAATATAAAAAAATAAAAAAATGTGAAAATGGCTCCTAGAGTCCTTGCATGTGACCCACTGCCCTCATAAAATCATAGGCAGGGTATACCAGGTCATTTGGCACCAAAGCACCACCAGGATGTCTATCGAGTGTGAGTAAATATGGCTTCCAACCCTAGACCCCCCTCGCTTCCCAGAACATGGAACCACTCCATGGATTGATCCCAAACCCAGCACCTAGCTCCGTCGCGGCATCGCAAGCGAGTTCTCAAACTAGAGATTTCGTGGTGCTTTGGAGAAATCTCGACTTTCCATTTTCTGAACCCGAAAAACCAACGTTTTCCCAAAGGAGGTGCAAGATTAGGGCGCGCCCATGGGCCCGAGGAAATTCCACGCATGCTACACCATGGTGCATGGCCATTCCCGGGTGGTGGGTATTTATATCGTGGTGCAGGCATGTACTCTATTTTTTCCGAGTTATGGCCCGGTAAATGCGCTTTGTAACTGTATGTACCCTATAAGACACTCTTAATTTTCGGGGTAAAATGGTTTGGGGTGCCCCACGGGGTACCTAGGCTGGATGCATGCCTGGGTCCAAGATTGCACCGACCGTCGCGTTGCCGCGTCCACCGGCGGGTTTCACCATTTTCTTGGGCAGCACCAAACAAAATCTAAAAAATATAAAAACGTGAAAACGTCTCCTAGAGACCTTGCATGTGACCCACTTCCCTCATAAAATCATAGGCAGGGCATACCAGGTCATTTGGCACCCAAGGCACCACCAGGATGTCTATCTAGTGTGAGTAAACATGGCTTCCAACCCTAGATCCCCACCCCTCGCTGCCCAGAACATGAAACCACTCCATGGATTGAGCCCAAACCCATAACCTGGCTCCCTCTCGGCATCTCAAGCGAGTTCTCAAACTAGAGATTTCGTCCTGCTTTGGAGAAATATCGACTTTCCATTTTCTGAACCCGAAAAACCGGCGTTTTCCCAAAGGAGGTGCAAGATTAGGGCGCCCCCATGGGCCCGAGGCAATTTACACGATGCTACACAATGGTGCATGGCCATTCCCGGGAGGTGGGTATTTATCTTTTGGTGCAGGCATGTACTCTATTTTTTCTGAGTTATGGCCCGGTAAATGCGCTTTCTAACTGTATGTACCCTATAAGACACTCTTAATTTTCGGGGAAAAATGGTTTGGGGTGCCCTATGGGGTACCTAGGTTGGATGCATGCTTGGGTTCAAGATTTCACTGACCTTCGCATTGCCGCGGCCGCCGGCGGGTTTCGCCATTTTCTTGGGCAGCACCAAACAAAATCTAAAAAAACGTGAAAACGGTTCCTGGAGCCCTTGCATGTGACCCACTGCCCTCATAAAATCATAGGAAGGGCATACCAGGTCATTTGTCACCCAAGGCACCACTAGGATGTCTATCGAGTGTGGGTAAACATGGCTTCCAACCCTAGATCCCCCCATCGCTGCACAGAACATGGAACCACTACATGGATTGAGCCTAAACCCGGCACCTGGCTCCCTCTCGGCATCACAAGCGACTTCTCCGACTAGAGATTTCGTGGTGCTTTGGAAAAATCTGGACTTTCTATTTTCTGAACCCGAAAAACCGGCGTTTTCCTAAAGGAGGTTCAAGATCAGGGCGCGTCCATGGGCCCGAGGCAATTTCCACTCATGCTACACCATGGTGCATGGCCATTCCTGGGAGGTGGGTATTTTATCTCGTGGTGTAGGCATGTACTGTATTTTTTCTGAGTTACGGCCCGGTAAATGCGGTTTCTAACTATATGTACCCTATAAGACACTCTTAATTTTCGGGGAAAAATGGTTTGGGGTGCCCCATGGGGTACCTAGGCTGGATGCATGCCTGGGTCCAAGATTGCACCGACCGTCGCGTTGCCGCGGCCGCTGGTGGGTTTCGCCGTTTTCTTGGGCAATACCAAAAAAAATCTAAAATAAAATAACAATACGTGAAAACAGCTCTTAGAGCCATTGTATGTGACCCACCGCCCTCATAAAATCATAGGTAGGGCATACCACGTCATTTGGCACCCAATGCACCACCAGGATGTCTATTGAGTGTGAGTAAACATGGCTTCCAACCCTAGATCCCCCCTCGCTGCCCAGAACATGGAAGCACTCCATGGATTGAGCCCAAACCCGACACCTAGCTCCCTCTCGGCATCGCAAGAGACTTCTCCAACTAGAGATTTTGTGGTGCTTTGGAAAAATCGGCATTTTCCCAAAGGAGGTGCAACATTATGGCGTGCCCATGGGCCCGAGGCAATTTCCACGCATGCTACACCATGGTGCATGGCCATTCCCGGGAGGTGGGTATTTATCTCGTGGTGCAGGCATGTACTGTATTTTTTCTGAGTTATGGCCCGGTAAATGCGCTTTCTAACTGTATGTACCCTATAAGACACTCTTAATTTTCGGGGAAAAATGGTTTGGGGTGCCCCATTGGGTACCTAGGCTGGATGCATGCCTGGGTCAAAGGTTGCACCGACAATCGTGTTGCCGCGGCCGCCGGCGGGTTTCGCCATTTTCTTGGGCGGCACCAAACAAAATCTTAAAAAACAAAAAAAACGTGAAAACGGCTCCTGGAGCCCTTGCATGTGACCCACTGCCCTCATAAAATCATATGCAGGGCATACCGGGTCATTTGGCACCCAAGGCACCACCGGGATGTCTATCGAGTGTGAGTAAATATGGCTTTCAACCCTAGATCCCCCCTCGCTACCCAGAACATGGAACCACTCCATGGATTGAGCCCAAACCCGGCACCTAGCTCCCTCTCGGCATCGCAAGTGACTTCTACAACTAGAGATTTTGTGGTGCTTTGGAGAAATGCCAACTTTCCTTTTTCTGAACCCGAAAAAACGACATTTTCCCAAAGGAGGGGCAAGATTAGGGCGGGACCATGGGGCCAAGGAAATTTCCACGCATGCTACACCATGGTGAATGGCCATTCTCGGGAGGTGGGTATTTATCTCGTGCTGCAGCCATGTACTGTATTTTTGCCGAGTTACGGCCCGGTAAATGCGGTCTCTAACTGTATGTACCCTATAAGACACTCTTAATTTTCGGGGAAAAATAGTTTGGTGTGCCCCATGGGGTACCTAGGCTGGATGCATGCCTGGGTCAAAGGTTGCACCGACCGTCGCGTTGCCGTGGCCGCCGACGGGTTTCGCCATTTTCTTGGGCAGCACCAAACAAAATCTAAAAAACAAAAAAAACGTGAAAACAGCTCCTGGAGCCCTTGCATGTGACCCACCGACCTCATAAAATCATATGCAGGGCATACCGGGTCATTTGGCACCCAAGGCACCACCAGGATGTCTATCGAGTGTGAGTAAATATGACTTCCAACCCTAGACCCCCCTCGCTGCCCAGAACATGGAACGACTCCATGGATTGAGCTCAAACCCGGCACCTAGCTCCCTCTCGGCATCGCAAGCGACTTCTCCAACTAGAGATTTCGTGGTGCTTTGGAGAAATCTCGACTTTCCATTTTCTAAACCAGATAAACCGGCATTTTCCCAAAGGAGGGGAAAGATTAGGGCGCGCCCATGGGGCCGAGGCAATTTCCACGCATGCTACAACATGGTGCATGGCCATTCCCGGGAGGTGTGTATTTATCTCGTGCTGCAGCCATGTACTGTATTTTTTCCGAGTTACGGCCCGGTAAATGCGGTTTCTAACTATATGTACCCTATAAGACACTCAATTTTCGAGGAAAAATGGTTTGGTATGCCCCATGGGGCACCTAGGCTGGATGCATGCCTGGGTCCAAGATTGCACCGACCGTCGCGTTGCCGCGGCCGCCGGCAGGTTTCACCATTTTCTTGGGCAGCACCAAAAAAATCCTAAATAAAAATAAAAAACGTGAAAACGGCTCCTAGAGCCCTTGCATGTGACACACTGCCCTCATAAAATCATAGGCAGGGCATACCGGGTCATTTGGCACCCAAGGCACCACCAGGATGTCTATCGAGTGTGAGTAAACATGGCTTCCAACCCTATATCCCACCTCACTGCCCAGAACATGGAACCACTCCATGGATTGAGCCCAAACCTGACACCTAGCTCTGTCTCGGCATCGCAAGCGACTTCTCCAACTAGAGATTTCGTGGTGCTTTGGAGAATTCTCGACTTTCTATATTTTGAACCCGAAAATCCGGCGTTTTCCCAAAGGAGGTGCAAGATTAGGGCGCGCCCATGGGCCCGAGGCAATTTCCACGCATGCTACACCATGGTGCATGGCCATTCCCGGGAGGTGGGTATTTATCTCGTGATGCAGGCATGTACTGTATTTTTTCCTAGTTACGGTACGGTAAATGCGGTTTCTAACTGTATGTACCCTATAAGACACTCTCAATTTTTGGGCAAAAATGGTTTGGGGTTCCCCATGGGGTACCTAGGCTAGATGCATGCCTGGGTCAAAGATTGCACTGACCGTCGTGTTGTCGCGGCCGCCGGCGGGTTTCGCCATTTTCTTGGGCAGCACCAAAAAAAAACTAAAAAAAACTAAAAAACGTGAAAACGGCTCCTGGAGCCCTTGCATGTGACCCACTGCCCTCATAAAATCATAGGCAGGGCATACCGGGTCATTTGGCACCCAAGGCCCCACCAGGATGTCTATCGAGTGGGAGTAAACATGGCTTCCAACGCTAGATCCCCCTCGCTTCCCAGAACATGGAACCACTCCACGGATTGAGCCCAAACCTGGCACCTACCTCCCTCTCGGCATCGCAAGTGACTTCTCCAACTAGATATTTCGTGGTGCTTTGGAGAAATCTCGACTTTCCATATTCTGAACCCGAAAAACCGGCATTTTCCCAATGGAGGGGCAAGATTAGGGCGCACCCATGGGGCCGAGGCAATTTCCACGCATGCTATACCATGGTGCATGGCCATTCCTGGGAGGTGGGTATTTATCTCGTGGTGCAGGCATGTACTGTATTTTTTCCGAGTTATGGCCTGGTAAATGCAGTTTCTAACTATATGTACCCTATCTGACACTCTCAATTTTCGGGCAAAAATGGTTTGCGGTGCCCCATGGGGTACCTAGGGTGGATGCATGCCTGGGTCCAAGATTGCAGCGACAGTCGCGTTACCACGGCCGCCGGTGGGTTTCGCCGTTTTCTTGGGAAGCACCAAACAAAATCTAAAAAAAATAAAAGATGTGAAAACGGCTCCTGGAACCCTTGCAGGTGACCCACTGCCCTCATAAAATCATAGGCAGGGCATACCAAGTCATTTTGCACCCAAGGCACCACCAGGATGTCTATCGAGTGTGACTAAACATGGCTTCCAACCCTAGATCCCCCTTGCAGTCTAGAACATGGAACCACTCCATGGATTCAGCCCAAACCCGGCACCTAGCTCCCTCTCGTCATTGCAATCGACTTCTCCAACTAGAGATTTCGTGGTGCTATGGAGAAATCTTGACTTTCCATTTTCTGAACCCAAAAAAATGGCGTTTTCCCGAAGGAGGTGCAAGATTAGGGCGCGCCCATGGGCCCGACGCAATTTCCACGCATGAAACACCATGGTGCATGGCCATTCCCGGGAGATGGGTATTTATCTCGTGCTGTAGCCATGTACAGTATTTTTTCCGAGTTACGGCCTGGTAAATTCTGTTTCTAACTGTATGTACCCTATAAGACACTCTCAATTTTCGGGGGAAAATGGTTTGGGATTCCCCATGGGGTACCTCGGCTGGATGCATGCCTGGGTCCAAGATTGCACCGACCGTCGCGTTGCCGTGGCGCCGGTGGGTTTCGCTATTTTCTTGGGAAGAACTAAACAAAATCTAAAAAAACAAAAAAAACGTGAAAACGGCTCCTAGAGCCCTTGTATGTGACCCACTACCCTCATAAAATCATAGGCAGGGCATACCAGGTCATTTGGCACCAAGGGCACCACCAGGATGTCTATCGAGTGTGAGTAAACATGGCTTCGAACCCTAGATCCCCGCCTCGCTTCATAGAACATGGAACCACTCCATGGATTGAGCCCAAACTCGGCACCTAGCTCCCTCTCGGCATCGCAAAATACTTATCCAACTAGAGATTTCGTGGTGCGTTTGAGAAATCTCAACTTTCCATTTTCTGAACCCAGAAAACCGGCGTTTTCCAAAGGAGGTGCAAGATTATGGCGTGCCCATGGGCCCGAGGCAATTTCCATGCATGTACAGCATGCTGCATGACCATTCCTGGGAGTTAGGTATTTCTCTCGTGGTTCAGGCATGTACTGTATTTTTCCGAGTTACGGCCGGGTAAATGCGGTTTCTAACTATATGTACCCTATAAGACACTCTCAATTTTCAGGGAAAAAATGGTTTGTGGTGCCCCATGGGGTACCTAGGCTGGATGCATGCCTGGGTCCAAGATTGCACCGACCGTCGCGTTGCCGCGGCCGCCGACGGGTTTCGCCGTTTTCTTGGGCAGCACCAAACAAAATCTAAAAAAATAAAAAAACTTGAAAACAGCTCCTGGAGCCCTTGCATGTCACCCACTGCCCTCATAAAATCATAGGGAGGGAATACCAGGTCATTTGGCACCCAAGGCACCACCAGGATGCCTATAAAATGTGAGTAAACATGGGTTCCAACCCTAGATCCCCCTCGCTGCCCAGAACATGGAACCACTCCATGGATTGATCCCAAACCCGGCACCTAGCTCCCTCTCGGCATCGCAAAAGACCTCTCCAACTAGAGGTTTCGTGGTGCTTTTGAGAAATCTCAACTTTCCATTTTCTGAACCCGAAAAACTGGCGTTTTCCCAAAGAAGGTGCAAGATTAGGGCGCACCCATGGGCCCGAGGCAATTTCCACGCATGCTACGCCATGGTACATGGCCATTCCTGGGAGGTGAATATTTATCTCGTGTTGCAGCCATGTAATGTATTTTTTTCGAGTTACGGCCCGGTAAATGTGGTTTCTAACTATATGTACCCTATAAGACACTCTCAATTTTCGGGGAAAAATGGTTTGCGATGCCCCATGGGGTAACCAGGCTGGATGCATGCCTGGGTCCAAGATTGCACCGACCGTCGCGTTCCCGTGGCCGCCGCTGGCTTTCTTCGTTTTCTTGGGCAGCACTAAACAAAATCTAAAAAAACAAAAAAAACGTGAAAACGGCTCCTAGAGCCCTTGCATGTCACGCAGTCTCAACTTTCCATTTTCTGAACCGTAAAAACCGGCGTTTTCCCAAAGGAGGTGCAAGATTAAGGCGCGCCCATAGGACGGAGGAAATTTCCATGCATTCTACACCATGGTGCATGACCATTCCCGGGAGGTGGGTATTTATCTCGTGGTGCAGGCATGTACTATATTTTTTCCGAGTTACGGCCTGGTAAATGCGGTTTCTAACTATATGTACCCTATAAGACACTCTCAATTTTCGAAGAAAAATAGTTTATGGTGCCCCATGGGGTACCTAGGCTGGATGCATGCCTGGGTCCAAGATTGCACCCACCGTCGTGTTGCCGCGGCCGCCGGCGGGTTTCGCCGTTTTCTTGGGCAGCACCAAACAAAATCTAAAAAAACAAAAAAAAACGTGAAAACGGCTCCTAGAGCCCTTGCATGTGACGCACTGCCCTCATAAAATCATAGGTAGGGCATACCAGGTCATTTGGCACCCAAGGCACCACCAGGATGTCTATCGAGTGTGAGTAAACATGGCTTCCAACCCTAGACCCCCCCTCGCTGCCCAGAACATGGAACCACTCCATGGATTGAGCCCAAACCCGGCACCTAGCTCCCTCTCGGCATCGCAAAAGACTTCAACAACTAGAGATTTCGTGGTGCTTTTGAGAAATATCGACTTTCCATTTTCAGAACCCTAAAAACCGGCGTTTTCCCAAAGGATGTGCAAGATTAAGGCGCGCCCATAGGACGGAGGCAATTTCCATGCATTCTACACCATGGTGCATGACCATTCCCGGGAGGTGGGTATTTATCTCGTGGTGCAGGCATGTACTGTATTTGTTCCGAGTTACGGCCTGGTAAATGCGGTTTCTAACTATATGTACCCTATAAGACACTCTCAATTTTCGGAAAAAATAGTTTGTGGTGCCCCATGGGGTACCTAGGCTGGATGCATGCCTGGGTCCAAGATTGCACCCACCGTTGCGTTGTCGCGGCCGCCGGCGGGTTTCGCCGTTTTCTTGGGCAGCACCATACAAAATCTAAAAAAATAAAAAAACGTGAAAAAGGCTCCTAGAGCCCTTGCATGTGACCCACTGCCCTCATAAAAACATAGGTAGGGCATACCAGGTCATTTGGCACCCAAGGCAGCACCAGGATGTCTATCGAGTGTGAGTAAACATGGGTTCCAACCCTAGATCCCCCCTCGCTGCCCAGAACATGGAACCACTCCATGGATTGAGCCCAAACCCGGCACCTAGCTCCCTCTCGGCATCGCAAAAGACTTCTCCAACTAGAGATTTCGTGGTGCTTTTGAGAAATCTCGACTTTCCATTTTCTGAACCCTAAAAACCTGCGTTTTCCCAAAGGAGGTGCAAGATTAAGGCGCGCCCATAGGACGGAGGCAATTTCCATGCATTCTACACCATGGTGCATGACCATTCCCGGGAGGTGGGTATTTATCTCGTGGTGCAGGCATGTACTGTATTTTTTCCGAGTTACGGCCTGGTAAATGCAGTTTCTAACTATATATACCCTATAAGACACTCTCAATTTTCAGAGAAAAATGGTTTGTGGTGCCCCATGGGGTACCTAGGCTGGATGCATGCCTAGGTCTAAGATTGCACCGACCGTCGCGTTTCCACGGCCGCCTGCGGGTTTCGCCGTTTTCTTCGGAAGCACCAAGCAAAATCTAAAAAAATAAAAAAACGTGAAAATGGCTCCTAGAGCCCTTGCATGTGACCCACTGCCCTCATAAAATCATAGGCAGGGCATACCAGGTCATTTGGCACCCAAGGCACCACCAGGATGTCTATCGAGTGTGAGTAAAACATGGGTTCCAACCCTAGATCCCCCCTCGCTGCCTAGAACATGGAACCACTCCATGTATTGAGCCTAAACCCGGCACCTAGCTCCCTGTCGGCATCGCAAGCGACTTCTCCAACTAGAGATTTCGTGGTGCTTTGGAGAAATATCGATTTTACATTTTCTAAACCAGATAAACTGGCGTTTTCCCAAAGGAGGTGCAAGATTAGGGCCTTATAGAAGCCCCCCACGGGGCCAGGTTGAATATGCGTCCCAATTGTTAGGCACCGTTGGATTGGGGAGAATGGACGATAAGGATCGTCCTTTGCAGTAGCGATCCGCGAGTAGGAATTTATTCGTCCATATTGGCCCTGGCAACCACCAGTGGGCCGACCTCCTTGACTTTATAAATGCGGCCATGTGGCAGAAGCTCCAACCCTGTTCGTTCCCTACAACTCGCGTCAGCATAATCGTCGAATCCTACCTAAAGAAACGACGCCTCGCCATGGAGAGGCCCCGTCTCAGCTTGCACAAGGCTGAGTTGTTCGCCCCGTACGACATACTCGCATTGCCGCTTGCGAGGCTACCGGCCGGCTACGAGATCAGCTACGTCGGGGTGACCGTGGTGCCGCTCCTACGTGGTATCGCGCTGTCCAAGCAGATCGAGGAGCGTTGCTGGCAGCTGCCGGAGCGGAAGAGGGCAATGGACTGATACGCGTGCACCGGCACATACTGGCCAAGGTGCTTCAAGAAGTAGCGGGAGGCATTGATTTGAATTTGCAGAGCTCGTCATTCGGAGATCCACCCGGATCTGCGCAACCCCGAAGGGAGACAGCGCTTCTGGGAAGTGCCTGGGTGTACGCCCTCCACTGTTATTGATGTTGCGTGCCGTGCAGCACTCGTGAAGAGGAACACCGCCGGGCTCGTCCTCATCAATTTAGACTTGGAAGAGGCAGATGGCGACGCGAAGGACGCCGTGCACGACGAAGACAGCGGGAGCGACATAGTCGATTAGGGTCACTTGAGCCTAAATTGAATCTATGTGCGGTAGCTTTAATGACTTGTTCGGATAGAATGGCCAAGTTGTAAGAGTGTGTACAACATTGTTTGAGTATATCTTTTTTCTTATTATAGAGCATCAATGCCCCTGATGTTGTCGATGCGACATCGCTGACAAAGAGGATTCGAGGATGATGGGATGGTACGCTGTCTCTGCTCCCAGCACTTGATGCACTACTAGGAAAAGGGCTATAGGTAATCCTCACATCCGTGGCTCACATGGTTGAAGTGCCCCACGGGTAAAATAGGCGTGGCACACCTGTGGGCAGTGCCCTACTAGTAACTAGAACAACCGTTGCTCACGTGGGGTATGTGCGCCACAGATGTGTGTGGGCCAGCCGCATGCCACATAGCCGTCATGCACATGCGGTAAGTGTGCTACGGTTGTTAGGGATAGCCATAGCGCACATGAGGCAAGTGCTCTATGCCTATGTTAAGCCCCCTCTGCTCCGTAAGTGGGGAAACACATCCATGGTGCACTATGGCATGTGTGCCACGGTTGCTTTTAATGCTTGTGGCACACTAGGGCCATGTGCGCCACGGATGTGTCGACCATTTTTTTTGGCAGCTCCACTTTATGCACATGTGATCATCCACCACCCACACTTCACTTTCCCCTCCTTCTTCCTCCATAGATCTAGTCGGGATCCTTCTCCTTCCCACCTTAATTTCTCCACTCATTCACCATTTTTACCATGTAGAACTTGCCTTGGATGCTACATACATAATAGAGGAAGTTCTCCGGTCTCGCGGGCACCTCTCCTTTCCATCTTCTCGCGATCGGTGTCTCATCTTGGTAAGTTGTCCATGTAAGGATGTGTATATGGATGATATGCTCATATGTATGTAGATGATCGATGCTCATGTGTGTATGGAGAGGATCGATGCTCATGTATGTGTATATGGGGAGGATCGATGCTCATGCATGTGTGTGTATGGAGAGGATCGAGATGCTCATGCATGTGTGTATGGAGAGGATGATATGTTCATGTGTATGGATCGGTCTCTCTCTTGTGTTTGTGTGTGAATGAGTTGCCATTTGTTTTGCAAAGGTCCTTATTTTGGCAATACTTTGGCATTTTGCAAAGGTCCTTATTTTAGGATAGGTCATGCCGAAATTTTCTATCGACCATTGCATGCATGCATTGATTATGTGGTTCTAATAAACTTCTAATTGTACCGTGTACACCGTGCAGGCAAAAATGGTCCTCATAATGAGAGAAGGCATTGTGGCTAGATTTTTGAAATGTGTGACGGCCGACATGATACGAAATAACAAGACGGAGATAATATGTCCGTGCAAAAGATGCAAACTCAACTGGTTGATCGACCCAGATTTCGGAAATCTGCAGGCGCACCTGCTCCGCCATGGTTTCATGGATGGATACACTCGTTGGATAAGCGATGAGGAAGACGATGGAGATGGTGAAGGTGGGCAACATGACGATGATCATCATGGAGAGGACGGGCGAGATGATGATGCGTCTCCTATAGATGGTGAAGGTGTGGAAGCAGACCGGGATGATGATGATCTAGATGTCGGAGGAGCTGAGGACGATGGAACAATGTCAGGCTGGGTGCAGGACCCTTATGTGCAAGAGCTTCTTCTCAAACAGACGAGTAACGCTAGGGCTGAAGCTAGAGAGAAAGCCAAGCTTGTGCAACTTGAGAAAGACACGGTTACTCCATTGTATGAAGGATGCAGGCCCGATGATACCCGGTTGAATGTAACTCTCAAGGCTATGGAGATGAAGGCAAAACACAAATTGAGCGACGCAAGCTTCAACGATATGATGACATTTTGGCACGATCGTCTCCCGAAGGGGAACACGTGTCTAACTAGTATCGAGGACGATAAGAAAATCATTTGTCCTCTCGATCTACCGCACATTAGATACCACGTATGCATCAACGATTGCATCATTTATCGGGGCGAGGATGCGGAGAAAACCACATGTCCGGTGTGCGGCGTGAGTCGATACAAGAAAGGGAAGAAAGCACCTCGAAAAGTGGTATGGTACTTTCCTATCACTCCTCGTCTGCAGCGCTATTTCATGGACCCTAAGGAAGCGAAGATCATGCGATGGCATGCGGAAAGGAAGAAGCCAGGAGATGACGATGACCCCAAAAAGGACGAGCTACTGACAAACCCTTCAGATGCTAGACAGTGGAAAGCATTAGACCTCGAATTCCAAGAATTCGGTGGATATTCGAGGAACATCAGGCTTGGTGCAAGCATCGATGGACTCAATCCGTTCGGTAGCCAGAGCAGCACGCACAACACTTGGCCCGTGTTTGTATGGATGTAAAACCTCCCTCCATGGTTGTGCATGAAGAAGAAGTACATACAAATGAGTATGCTAATTCAAGGGCCAAAACAACCTGGTACGACATCAATCTGTATCTCGGGTTGTTGAAAGAGGAGTTAGCCACGTTATGGGAATCTGGAGCCAATACTTACGGCGCCGTCGCACAAGATTATTTCACTATGAGAGCCGCGTTGGTCACTATGGTGCAACACTATCCAGGTTGCGGGTATATCTCGGGACAGGTTATCCAATGATTCTCCGCATGCGTAAGGTGCATGGATAACACAAGCTACCTCCAACTAGAGAAAGATCCAAGGTCTTCGAAAATGGTGTTCATGGCGCACCAGAGGTGGCTCAGCAAGAATTATCCATGGATAAAACGTGGAGACGTGTTCAATTGCAAATCCCAGACCCAAGGAATCCCAAAGCGGAGGAGCAGCGAAGAAGTGGATGAATTTATGAAAACTAGAAAGATTGTCCTAAGCCTGGAAATAAGGGAAAGAGGCAGCAAGACAAGCCGCTGCTGAAGGTATGGAAAACAAGGTCTGTTTTATGGGAGTTGCCATACTGGAAGTTTCTCCGCATGCCTCATAGCCTTGGCATCATGCATATCACAAAAAACGTGTGCGAGAGTTTGGTCGCCAGCATAATCAACATGCCAGATAGGACGAAAGATGGTCTGAAAGCAAGGCACGACCTGATATTCATGGACATCCGGAAGGAGCTTCACAGAGGACGCACTACTCCTGATGATCAGGAAGATGATGATGATCATGAGTTGGAGACGACACAAGGTCGTCGGAAGGGTAAAAAGTTCAAGAAGAACGAATATTACTGCCCTCCTTCTTGCTTCACTCTAAGCCAGGATGAGATCAAACAGTTTTTCAATTGCCTTCTAGGAGTCAAATTTCCTTACGGCTACGCGGGCAAGATAAGCAGATACCTAGACAAGGCTAAGCAGAGGTTCAGTGGCATGAAGTCTCACGACTATGCCGTGCTAATGACGCAGGTACTTCCAGTTGCACTAAGAGGGATAATGGACGAGCATGTCTGTGAAACATTTTTTGGCCTCTTCAAGTTTTTCGACGTCATCTCTGGGAAGTCGATTGGCGCGAATCAGCTCGGTAGGCTATAGGAGGAGATCATGGTGATACTATGCGAGATTGAGGTCTACTTCCCACCCGCATTTTTCGACATTATGGTGCATCTGCTGGTCCATGTTTTGGAGGACATCGTCCAACTCGGGCCGATGTTCCTCCGAAGCATGATGGCATTCGAAAGGATGAACAGATAGAAGCATAGCCAAGGGCTTTCTGGCTGAAGAGTGCATCTCTTTCTGCACGAACTATCTAGACATCGAGAACCCTGTCGGTCTTCCCGTCAATAGGCACCTTGGCAAGCTCGACGGATCTGGTCACCGAGAGGGTCATCGCGTACTACATGCAGACTTCGATTCTCGATGCGCAGACTTTGATCGAGCAAACACGTCGCGCTACAGCATTTAGAACTGGTCTATCCTTGGGTACAGAAGCGCAAAAGGTTAATCGAGAAGAATTAGAGTGACCGGGGCATATAGAGGACGCAGGGAGAAATAATGAAAGAGCACAACTCAGATTTCACATGTTGGTTTAGGCAGACGCTCCTTGATAATCCCTCACGATCGCATTCTTCTGACACAGAAAAGATCATATTCACCTTGTCGCAGGGACCCATGCAAAACCTGGTGACCTATCAGACATATCATATCAATAGCTACACATTCTACACGGAGGAAAAGGAGAACAAGTGTGATTATCAGAACTTAGGCGTAACGTTGGAATTCTACACCGATGACAACATGAAGGAAAGATTCTATGGAAGGATCAAGGAGATCTGGGAGCTCGACTACTGTGGAGAAAAGGTGCCGATGTTCCGTGTCAGATGGGCAAAGAGCGTCGAAAGCTAAGACCGGTATTTCACAACCATGGTTATACCCGAAGCAGCCAAATCCAAGGTCGTCGGTGCGAACATGGCCGTGAAAATGAACCGTGGGTACTGGCTACCAAAGTGGACCATGGTTTTTCATTACCGACCCGACAAAGCCTAGCTGTGTTGTCGTGAGGAGAGGATAAAGAAACATCATCGGAATGGATGGAGTCACCAACGAGCAAGACTTCGACCAGTACGGCGATCCAAAGATTGAAGATAACGACGACTACGATGCAGCAACATACATCACAAGAAGAAAAAAGACAACCCTACCCAAAAAAGGTAGCCCATTCGAAAGAAGAAACATTAAAGTGCCGGGGCTAAATTATTCAACGGCGACAAAGAAGGGAAAAATATTGTAAAACTCTAGCTTAAAAAATATTGTAAAACGCGTGGTCGAAAAAGATTTTAATATTCATGGACAAATTATTATGACATATTTGTATCATGGACAAATTATTATGACATATTTGAATCATATTTGTACCACTTTTATGACATATATTATCACTTTTGGGCATTTTTGGAATATTTAAAAAGTATTTTAAAAACAAAACAAAACTTTTATGGCATATATCACCACTTTTGGGCATTTTTTGGAACATTTAAAAGTATTTTTAAAATAAAAATAAAAAGGTGGGCACCAGGATTCGAACCTGGGTGCTCATAGGTTTAGAATAGAGTAGTGGGCAGAACCAGTGGGATAAGGCAGTGCTAGTGTTAACTAGAGGGGTGGCCTCCCTCTTATCTGACCAGTCCTACCCACTTAGGCGTAGCGCACCTTGGACAAGTGCGCTACGGTATTCGTAGCGCACTTGGCCAGGGTGCGCTACGCCTAAGTGGGTAGGACTAGTCAACTCGCCACGTCATCCCTACCCTTCCCATCGTCCTCAGACATAGATCGAGCCATCCCCATCAATGCACCACCGCCGCGGCATCCCATCCGCATCGACGCGCGCCTCGCCAGCCACGTCAGGAGGAGGAGGCCGCCACGCCAGGAGGAGGAGGAGCCTGCCTCGCTCGCACGCTTGTTCCATGGAGGAGGAGGTCGTAGTCGCTCGAGGAGGAGGAGGAGGCCGCCGCATGTTCGAGGAGGAGGAGGCCACCGCGTAGTATGTGAAGGAGAAGGCCCTCATCATTTGCGCGCTCGTCGTCGTCCTTGTCTTGGAGGTGAGCGTCGCCCTCTCCCCTCTCCCTCTCCCCCTCTCTCCCCTCTCGCTGCATTTATGAGTTATGATTCATGTTAATTATTATGTGTTGCTTCAATGCTATTATGTTATTCTAGATAAAGTTGTCCACATAACTTGAAGATATTGGAATAAAAAATGCCACATTTCTTAGAAAGTGGATTTAGCAGTTAAGTTTTGCTGCTTTGGGCATGTCTATGATGACTAATTATTCATCAAGTTTGATCATGGTTATGTTTATTTGGCTACCTCTGGCATGGCATGGTTGTATGAACTTTGTTAAATTACTAGATTTAGTTTTTGTGGAGGCTAGCTATTCTTGTGAGCTAGCTCTACATGTACTAGTACTTTCATCTAGCTAGCTATCCTGCACTTATATGAATGTTCAACTCTTTCGATTGGATATAATGTATGTGGTTTTGTTGGTGATCACAGATTTTTAACCTGCATGAACTTTATATGTGTGATTGAGGCATATACAATGAGCTGAACTAGAATTATCCATGTATGATCAACATTTGAAGAGCTTTGCCATCTGAGTGTTTATTTTTGCATGCTTGTCTGCGTGGATACTTCTTAGATGAACATTATTCTTTATATTTTGAGAAATGGAAATATACTGTTCATGTTGCTCAGTTGCCAACTAGCTTCAGTGTATTTGGAATCTGTTGATTTCATATGCTTTAAGTTGTCTTATGGCAAGGAAAAACTGCCCTGATTGACCTATCTTTTAACTACTTGTGTGCTGTCAAGTTAGTTAATGTAGGTAAGTTGCTGTCAATTTAGATGTTGTAGGTAAGTAGTAGGTTAGCAGTTAGCAATTAGTAGTTAGCAGTAGAACAATTTAATGTATACTGATGTACACAAACTTGTGTGTTGCTATATATGTATTTGCTTGTTGTATTTGCTTGTTGTCATATAATCTGCATGTTGTATTTGCTTGCTTGCTATAATGACAGGTGCTTGTGCTTGAAATTTTATTTGCTATAATGACAGGTGTTGTGCTTGCTATAATGACAGGTGCTTGTGCTTGCTATAATGATAGGTGCTTGTGCTTGTATTTGCATGTAGCACTTGAAATTTTGCTTGCGCTTGTATGCAGCACTTTATTATATCGTGTATGCAGGTTCTTGTATGAATGAGTCCTTATTTTTTCTGGAATGTTGATTAACTTCCGTTTCGGTAGAAATTGGACACTCCTAGTTTAAGAAAATTAGCAAAGGTCATGCTGGATTTTTCCGTGCACTTTATTACTAACCAATTATCTGTTTTTTATTAGTGGAAAGGTGTGTGACAATGACGAGGCTAGCTATTCTAAGCGCATCAGCGCTAAAGGAATCAGACCTATGAATAAACAATTGACATTCTGGGAGGCGGCCCAGCGGCTAGAAGACGATGAAGAATACCATCCTTCGGAGAGTGATGATGATGAGATGGAAGCCGCAGAGGAAGAAGCCGAAGGAACAACGTATGATGAAACCACAGATGGTGGCGAGCGCATAGGGAGTGGTAGCAATCCTCCTAAGAAGAAGAAGCAGAAGGAACGGCGCCCGAACACGGTCGGCACTGTCAGAGAGGAAATTACCAAAGTGAGCCCAACAGGGGTTCCTTTGGCGCCCGACCTTGTCGTCAGAGGTTAAGGTGGGCAAGTGGCGGCGATCACCCGGACAACCATCTCGATCAACACCGAGAATCTCCGGCATAAAGATAATGGCCACATGCGCATACTCCTCTTCGAGAAGCTGCACGCAAAATACAAGTTCCCCGCTGAGTATTGGAACACAAATTATCATGGGAATGAAGTAAACAAATCCACCCTCACAAAGATGAGCACCGCCCTGGCCAGCTGGAGAACCCAGATAAAGAAGAAGATCTATAAAGAAGGCAAAAGTCTCGAGGAGATCCAGAAGATTGACCCGCAGATCACCGAAGATCAGTACCGGGAGTTCAAGGACTGGTGCGAATCGGAAAGAGCCTAGGCCTCGAGTAATCGGGGAAAGGTGCTACAGGCGATGAATATAGGTCACCACCATCTCGGATCTGGTGGATACAGAACCGCAGAGACCAAATGGGATAAGGAGGACGAAGAGTATAGAGCTAAGGGGATAGCTCACCCCTTTGCAAAATTCGAAAAGCGGAAGCTTCGAAACTTTATCAGGGCCCGTTACCATGTGGACCCAAAAACCAAACAACTCACCGCGGATCCTGTGGTGAAGGAATTCGAGGAAATTGTGGTAAGTAATTTAATTACCACGGATCAACTCGATTGCATTCTAATCGATGAAGTCCGGTTTCTAAACGGTTCACTGTTACTTCTTTTGCAGGAGGAAATTGTTGTAGTCATGGATCCCAGGGTTCCTCATCTGAGGGGTCGACGGCGGCCACCCGGTGTGATAACCCTTTTAACAGGGTGATGAACAGGGCCAAGAAAATAGAGCTGGGTACGAAGAAGCCGTTGTCGGCTGGCCGTCTGGCCGGCCTCGGGGGTAAGAATTGGGTTGATCATTTTGGTCCACAACCGAGGACGCATGTGGCGCCGTCGGTAAGGAGCGAGGAGGAAAACCGCGAGGTTCAAGAACTTAAGGAACAAGTGGCGCGGATGCCGCAGATCGTCCAAGACAACCTGGCAATCACCCTCACGTCCATCTTGCCTACCTTGTTGTAGTCAATAGCAAACTAGAGTGCGGGTGGTCGACAAGGGTCGTGCCCGATTCCAAACATGGTCAGCAGCCACTCAAACAACGCGGCACTGACGAATCAGGTGAATTATGTGTTCGTGACTCCGCTCGCTAGCACCGCGGCGCCGGAAGTGTTGGTGACTCCCCCTGCCATCACCGTGGCGCCGGACATGTTGGTGACCCCCCTGCCGTTGTCGCGGCGGCACCGGAGCTCCAAGCACCCGGTAGGGAGAATACACTGGCGGCCGGCACCACGCCATCAAGCATCCCATCCGTCTCTTGGATGCCCGTCATCATATGCGGTGCATCGACATTAGCCGATCTAGATGCCATCACGATAAACAAATTGCTTTACCGCCTTTCACGCCATCTATTACTCTTATGGAATCTCTCTGATGCCGTACATGTTTTCCGCAGACGGATGTTGCTTGCACTCTCTTATGCTACGTGAACAACGAGCTGAGGGATGTTTCCAAGGGTACCATAGTTCAACCCTTGCAGTGCATGTTCCACTCAAGGCCGATGCCAGATAGCGTGCACAAGGTTAAAATTAGTCAGGTGCTAAGGGGTTGCGACGACCTGGAACCTCCCATTCAACCCCAGGAGTGGATGAAGAAGAGCCGGCTGTCCTCAGAAGTTGCTTTGGCTTATTCTTGCAGTGGCCAAAGAGCATGATCCGTTTGGGGACGGCGGGGGCCATCACGTCACAGACAACAGCACCGCATGTTGTGCCAGCGACAAGCGGTGGCAAGGCCCCCTTACCGCCCTCGTCATCGCCTCCATGTGGTGGGTCGGATGATCATATTGATGATATGCACATGGCGCAGGATCCAGCGGAGGACGGCGAAGACTGGAATGATCACTTCTTCAACACCCAGTTTAGCAACAAAGACCCAACTGGTGGCCCCACAGAGAGACCCGCTGTCACCAAGCGTTTGTTTGATTCTCCGGAGACGCATCCAGCTTGCGCCTTCCCCGAGCCAGCTGATACAACCAACCAACCCTTTTTTCTAAGCCCTGCCACACTACATAGGGTGGCCGGTTCTCAGATTGTGGTGTCTTCCTGCTCTCCAAAAGGAAAAAAGGCCAAGAAAAGAAAATCTAGCAGCTCGAGCCAGCCGGTGGCGTCAACTGCGAATCCGATCAGGTTTCAGGACGGGCCACCATGACCTGAGGGTATTATGTGGAGGATTCATGCGGCGGGTGAGCCCATGCTACCTACGAATTTGCGGAGGCTCGACAGTTCAGAACTGAAGAGTGTGCATGACGGTGTGCTGAAGGTAGAGAAACGCCTTCTGGCTAAGAAAGATCCCTCACACCCGTATTCGTGGTTAAGGTACCACCAGGCTTGGGCTTCGTCGACAATGCTCCCGCGGATCTGTTCTTCCTGCGGTTTGATGACATCTTCAATATGTTTCACCTGTACCCGCTGCACTATACCATGGTCCGCATGTTTTCTCTCAGCCTAGCCATGCAGATTATTCGAGAGAACACATCGGGCATCGCTATAGTGGACCCCTACTACATGCATGACGGCTGCTTGGGAAGCGTCGCTAAACGACGTATCGTGGCCTCTTACCTAAAAAGAATCTTCGTGGCGAACAAGACAAAGGAATACATTCTCGTGCCTTACTTTCCCAAGTAAGTCATTATTCACTCGCCACCATCGATTGGATTTATTAGATAACATCATTCTTTTTCCAGCACATTCCATTTGAATATTTTTGTGCATAGATGAACACTGAACGCTCATCTCCTTATCGGTGAAGCATTCACACGCCACGTATTTCGACTCGGGGAGTCTAGAAAAGAAGAAAAACTATGATAAGATCAAGGAAGTTCTGGATGAGGCTCACTGGCTATGCCTCGACGGAAGGCACCACCTTCGTGCGTAAGAAGCTCAAGTTCCGCAGGCACGTCTTCAACCACGTAACGAAGTTCCCCTCCATGAAGCAGCCGGAAGGCAGTAAGAAGGAAGCCTACTACACACTCCATCACATGAGGGCGTTCCTACTAGACTAGAAGAATTCTACACTGTCAGATCATCTCAAATAGTGGGCCAAAGCCAAGGCCAAGATCACTGATTCAGATATTAGAAAAGAGATGTATCGCATCCAGTAGCAGTTTGGGGCAATCATCTTTCACGATGTCATGACTTCAGTAGGGGGGGATCTTCTACGGAGGAAATATCCCAAATAACCGTGACATAGAAGATCGCCTAGAGATACATGGTGACTATAGGAAGTTCATGACGAGACAAGGCGTCCTCCCGTTCCCTGAGACGAGCCAGAAGGCTTGATGTTGGCCAAGTTGTAGTTCCAAACTATAGATGACCTTTGTGTGTGTGGACAAGTGTACATGCTACTACTTATCTTATTAGGTTTATTAATCATCGCTTACTTCTTTTTCTAATTATTATTATATATGAATCAATGTTTGGTTTTTTTGCTTACTCTTTGGTCCTTTGCTCACTTTGGTCCTTCTTTTGTCCTTACTTTATTAGTCTTTTTTCGAGAATGCCGATGATTGGAATGTCGTGGCACACTATATATGTGAATGTGCTACGACGGGATTGTGAGCCTTGTGATATGCACAAGTCCAGCTCTTGTGCATCCTACTTGGCTCACCGTTCCGTCGTAGCATATTCTTGTGTCCAACGACCTATGTATTTATATATGAGGCATTGTTTTTAAGTTACTTTGGTCTTTTTCGAGACTAATGCCGATGATTGAAATGTTGTGGCATACTATATATGTGAATATGCTACGACGGGATAGTTAGCCTTGTGATATGCACAAGTCCAGGTGTTGTGCATTCTACTTGGCTGACTGTTCCATCGTAGCATATTCCTGTGTCCAACGACCTATGTATATATATGAGGCATTCTTTTCGAGTTACTTTGGTCTTTTTCTAGAATAATACCAATGATTGAAATGTCGTGACACACTATATATGTGAATGTGCTGTGATGGGATTGTAAGCCTTGTGTTATGCACAAGTCCAGATGTTGTGCATCCTACTTGGCTTATAGTTCCATCGTAGCATATTCCTGTGTCCAATAACCTAATTATATATGAGGCATTCTTTTTGAGTTACTTTGGTCTTTTTCAAGAATGTCGATGATTGAAATATCGTGGCACACTATATATATGAATGTGCTGCAACGGGATTGTAAGCCTTGTGCTATGCACAAGTCCAGGTGTTGTGCATTCTACTTGGCTTACGGTTCCGTCGTAGCATATTTTTGTGTCCAACGACCTAGTTATATATGAGGCATGATTTTTGAGTTACTTTGGTCTTTTTCGAGAATGCCGATGATTAAAATGTCATGGCACACTATATATGTGAATGTGCTACGACGGGATAGTTAGCCTTGTGATATGCACAGGTCCAGGTGTTGTGCATCCTACTTGGCTGACCGTTCCGTCGTAGCATATTCCTTTGTCCAACGACCTATTTATATATGAGGCATGCTTTTTTAGTTACTTTGGAGTTTTTGAGTTGGGAGTAAGTGTATCTTCATATGCGACTTTAATTATACATGTCTTTTCAATCATCGTTTAATTATTATTGTCAACTTGTAGATGAAGTGGTACGTCGTGTACAAGGGATGGGTTCCCGGAGACTACGATGATTGGGAAGACTATCGGAGATAGGTGCACCATTTCAGCGGCAATAGCTACAAAGGGGACAACACTATGGCGGAGGCGGAAGCTAGATACACGCGCTATCTAGCGGGAGTTAGGACGAGGAACCGGATGAAGACCTACACCTTCGTCGCGTTGATGCGCTTGTTTCTAGCTAGATTAGATGTCTAGGCAAGCTTCATTCCGAGCTCTAACTTGTTCGAGACACATGTATTCGCATGTCTCCAAATAGTTTGTAACTTGATCAAAACAATGTAACTTATACTATGTATTCATGTATGGGACTTATCTATACATATTTGTTTCAATCTTGTTTTGCAAATTGTGTATTTATATATATAACTATATGTCTTATATATGTGTGTGTATATCTGCCTGTAATATTGTATATAATATGTATTGTATATCATCTGGCTCTGAAATTAAAAAAAAAACACCCGTGGTGCACATGGCATAGCTTTAGTGGCGCACTGTAACTAAAGCGCACATGCGCAGATCAGTGGCACACTGCAATGTGCGCCACATAAGATCTTGCCCGTAGCGCACCTACCTTCCTACCCATGGCGCACTGGCAGGTGCGCTACGCCTATCTCGACATAACCATAACGCACCAGGCACTGCGCTACGGGTAGGAGATAGCTGCAGCGCGAGGCTAGTGGCGCACGACTAGTGCGCCACGGATGCCCTTTTCAGGTGCGCCACCAATGGACATTTTCCTAGTAGTGATGGCATAGTCATAATTTTGGTGTGCGTCAGAGACGCGCATATCCGCAAAAGATCTGCTCCCCGATTGCTAGTCTAGTCGGCGTACTCAATACAGCTGCACACTGCAGAAGACCGACGAGGCAACACGCAAACAACCCTTGATCAAAGAGCCTCCTATGTTCTCCATCTACAACGTACTTCGTTCTTGCCCGCAGAATCGGTTCTTGCAGGCCGCCATCACCGTTCATCTGGACTAAATAATGAATTCTCCCTCGCCCCCAGTTCATCCGGACTAAATAGCGGATTTGATGCACAAGATTTGGTACGGTGACTGGAGAAAGTTCGGGGACGACGCCTTCGGAGAAATCGCTATGCGGATGGCCGCATGCTTCAAGGAGTTTCGCCACCAAGTCGCTGGCCGAAAAGGTAGCAAATGCCCCAACGACGGTTGCGGGACATTGGTCGCCTTCCACGACTTCCTAAACCACAATATGGCGTGCCCGCACGGTCCATGCTACTGACCTAAGCCTGGCTACGAGCTCGCCGCCCCGCCCACAACACTCCTCGCCCACCTCGAAAAATCCCACTCGATGGAAGTGCACAGTTTCCACTACGGTGTGGAACACAGGTACATCTCTTAGCCTTTGTTTGCACCAGGCTCATGGAGAGTACAGACCATTTGATCCGAGGATGATGGTACAGTGTTCGCCGTGCGATTTGACATGCCCCACTCTGGCCTCGCCATATCCGTCGAGCGCATCTCCGGCTGCTGCCAGATTGACTAAAGATTTATGGAATTTTCTGATTAATAAACATGATAGATTCATCCTGGATTACTCATTCTGCATCCACAAGGTGGTACATGACAGATATGATGGTCTTGATTCTGATCATCTGCCGTTCAAATTTGCGATTAGGTATTGATGTTGATTCTAGCCGATCAAGGTTTTAAGAGATAAAACAAGAACTGGTTCTATCTGTACTGCTATTGTTTTTTAGTGTCTGTATTGCTGAATCGCTCACTTCGAAATCCATCATACACTCGTTTCTTCTAATGATAGGATGACATGTGGGTCCAGATGCGTGATTAAACGGCAGCTCAATCAAGTTCGGAACAGGGTAGCGGGAGCAAAGGAAAAAATTCCATCATGTTGGTCCTGTGCCATCGATCCTTCCAGGCCAACACTGCAGGCGATGAGGCAACTCCATGGCCCGACCATAATTTTGGTCGTTGAATTATTACAAATCCATGATTATTGTTTATGGGTAATCAGCTTAAAAATTAATGTACAATCTAACGACCTCGAATCAGGTCGACACCACACATCACATACCCGTTACAAGTACCAGATATAAATAAATTTCAATAAAAATTCAAGAAACGATGTTATTGTGCCACCTCCTCTGCTCCTCTTATTACTGTTCAATCCCGCGCTGCACTAAACAATAGTTGATGAGGACAGAAACAAAAATGATCAAAATGCCAAGTAAAACTATTTTCAAGCTTACCTTTCGTTCGGAGAATCATACAGAGATGAAATTGACATGGATTTATTGTTTCTCCTGTAGTTATCCCAAAGATCCTCAGGAACATCCTCAATCACCCCAGCAACTTCTTCATATTCAAACTCAACTCCATTATTATCGTTTCCCTTCTGCTCCCGCTTACCCCTTTGTTTCTTTTCGCCCCTATCCCCGCCGGCACGTCCACGTCCTCAGGAATTGCTGCTTACCAACGTTTCCCTCCACATGCACATCACCGTTTTCCTTCACATGCAGCACTTCCTCCACGTCATCTCGTTGCGCTTCCTCCTGTTCTTCCTAAGAAGCCTCATCTTTTTCCTGCATGATGTGAACAGGGACAAGGTCAGCATCTCCGAAATCACGTGGAACTGGGTTTTCGCATAGCCTCTTGATATGGCCCAACCCTCCACACCATTTGCACTTCCGCTTCATTGCTCCTAGTCTCGAACCTTTTGCGGTGAAGGCTTCAGTCCTTTCCTTTCTAGGCCTCCCAGATGGCCTCCTAAGAACTGGTGGTTCGAGTTTGAACCCTAGATCGACTATCTCCCAATCATTTTCATCAGCAATAGGTGGTATGTTTTCTGCATAAGTTGCAGCAAACTTGTCCACAGAGAAATAGTTATGAACATAATTCTCTATTTCAGCACCTCTACCTCTCAGCTTTAATATGAAGTGCAGTGCATGGTGGCATGGAAGACTATTAACCTGCCACTTCCGGCATCAACAAGTCTTGTTACCAATATCTATAGTAAACCTCCATCTTGTGCATAAACCTCAGCCAATGTATTGGAACTTCTGACCATCCTCGTCTTTATCTTTCTCATTGCCCTGGTTCTTGCATTCAGTAATAAAACCACCTTTGGAATTATTTTATGGCCTACAAATTTTCTCGCACAAATTCTCTGCCTAAAATCTATCTTCACCATTATACACTGTCTTATTGCATCTATCAAAATAACAATTGCAAGTGAGTTCATGCTCCTAATCTTAGTATTGAACCTTTCTGTCAGATTATTGCAAACAAATCCACTTTGCTTAACACACCAAACTTGCTTCTAGCCCATAACTTGTTATGATGTTCTTTGAGGTATTCTTTTAGCTTCGGCGCGGTATACAAGTTCTGCATGTAAGTAGCATGCATGCTTGGGGTGTACGTGTATGTTGATCGCCACAAGTTGTCTTCAAAGGTCTTTCCTTTGAACTTCTTCGTGAAGTAGTAGCGAGGTGCCGCATGCATTCCCTATGGTCAACCCCAGGAAACACAGGATCAACAACATTCTGAAGCCCCTTGCATGCACCAGTGTGTGTCACCAAGCCTTCAGGGTGACCAATTACTGCACGTAGTATCTGCATGAACCATGTCCAGCTTTCACTCGATTCACCCTCAAGAACAGCATAGGCTATGGGAAAAAGCCAATTATGCGCGTCCACAGCACAAGCAGTAGAAAGCTGCCCCCTAAACTTCCATGTTAAAGAAGTTGCATATGTTGCCAAGTATGGCCTGCTGCCGTCTAGGAACCCCTTACAGCATGCCTTCAGGCAGACAAAACATCTCCTGAAGCATTTCTTATCCGCCTTCTTATACTTGACCCTCCTTGAGACATTTTCTCTTCCTTTCACAACCTCATAATCAATGTCACCAACACTACCAGGTGATGTCTTCTCTACCTTAGCTTTGAAACTATACAACATGTGAAAACTGTCAGTCCACTTGCCCTGAATGAAGTCTAGAGCCATCTCCTTCCCATCAAAGACTCTATGGTAAGGAATCAGAACATTAAACTTTTTGCTAAGCTTAGTTCTGAGTTCAGCAGGTCTAATGTTACGATCCCGCCTCACCCAGTCAAGTACCTTAGCAGCAATCCACTTGGTTGTTGCCGGTCTAACTTTATCACTTCAAGAAGTATTAGGGCAGTTGTGTTTCTTCATGTTTACCTTGATTTTCATTGAATGGGAATAAAAATAAATCAGAGGACTCATCAGCAGAACAAATATGAGAAAGACAAAAACAAAATGTAGATATTGCAACCTGAAATGGGTGTCCACCCCACATTGGAGATGCGTGCAATCTCCATTTACACACCTTACTTTTCCTATAATGCACCCTAAATCTCTTTTGGTCGCTCTTTTCAACGATAAATTCGAACCCAACTCTTATTGCATAGGTAGAATGGTATATCTACATTCCTCCACAGTATCAAAGACAGTCCCCTCATCAATTGTAGGGTTGTCCATGTCAAAGTGTATCACTGGCATGTCCTCGTCTTCGTCATCGTATCTGCATCCCATTTCCCCATCCTTACATTCCTCTTCGTCATTAGTCCCATAGTCAGGCTCATAGTTTGAATCAACCAAATATCCCCTACTCTCCATCCTATCAGGGTCAGCAGCCACATCTGGATATGCTTTCTCATCATCATCATCTTCATCATCATCATCATCATCATCATCTTCGAGCACAAAATCACCCTGACCGCCACACATTTCGATGTCTTCAAGCTCAATGAAAGTCTGGTCGGTCGCGCTCGGTATCAAAAACAGAGCCTGCTCTGTTCGTGTTCCACACGGCCCAATATCATTCAGGACAGTCTCTTCCCCAGTATCTTTGTTAATGATGTGCAAAAACATCAGCATAGTCCCTGTGCCGAGGTGTTTACTCCACATCATGGCCAGAGCGTCCTCAGTTCTAACGTCACAGAAAGTCTGCGAATTTGTGTCGTAGTACCTGATTACGAATTCATCATGCTGGCCAATGGAAAACTTGCCAAATTGCATGTGCAAGTCACTGAGAGTTATGTCCTCCGCATCTACTATTAGCCAATAATCAAATCCAATGGCAACTGCGATTCTATCGTTGGACAATTCAGTCTGACACTCATGTCGAATCTTCAAAATAAATCTGGATGAAGCAGACGTCCTACGGTCACCAACACAGATCCTCTCCATCAAAATGGGACTAGAAACGCTAATTGGGATATGGAGATATGGAATTGCAGTTCTTACCCTTCAGGGAGGATGTACGACACGTTCAATGGGCTCCAGAGCACCAAAGCTTTGCACCCCGCATCCTCTTCCCTTCTTTCGTGCTCCTCCATGTTCTCCAGCCTTGACGAGTCCATCTCCCCGCTCTCCGTCCGGGAAGGACCCATCTCCATGTTATCCAGCCATGTAGGATCCATTTCCGTGTGGGTTCCAAATCAAAGCCACCGTCATTGCGCGAGAACCTAGCACCCACCAAACAATTTGTGTTCCCAGACGCACCTGGGCAACGATGGAGGTAAGGAGACAGTGCAATGGGGCAAGGCAGGGCGGGTACGGCAGGTAGGGGATGACGGGAGGATGATAATCCAGGGGGAGGACAAGAGTGTTGCCGGAGGGGACGGAGTGGCGGCGTGCAAGACCAGAGCGGTGGAGGGGAGCGGAGCTGCGAGCGAGCGACATAATATGGAAAATCACAGAATAATGGGGAGCACTAATCCTCGAACCTGGGATGCGTGCCATCGACGGTCGAGGTTGCGGGTCCCACTAGTCAGTAAAATGCCACGTCCTCTTCCATTGTTTCTGATGGTGTTGTTACAATTCTACGATGGTAGTGCCATAGAAAATATTTCTTGACATAACTAAGGACACACTCGTAAATATACTTAAAATGGAACCCTGACCTGGTACATTGCCCGATCTGGTTGCTAGCCACGACCTATATTTTTAATATCTTAGCACTCTTATGCTGAGAAAGGGAAATAATGATTCAACAGTTAGTCAAACTAGTTTCGAATAAATAAGATACACTCTTAGGAAGCTTAGCTATGGCCTCGCCTAAGCAGAAGCCGCCTCCGCCTCGGCCACCGCCGAAGCTTTTCTATTGGGCCTCTCTGAGGCAGGCCATGCGGCTGTACTACAAGGCCGGTCTTCCATTGCCATCCGAGACAGTTGATTTCGCAGAATGTGCTACATCTGCGGCGGCGGCGGTGGCAATGGCGAAGGCTGCCGCGATGTCGAGAAGGGCCAACCGAGCATCATGGAGAATGTGCGGGACGGCATTTTCGTTTGCTCCGTGCATGATAAAGAATGTATGTTCCGAAGCTTTCCTGCGAGCTTGCCGCCGAGGAAACAAACCCCTGAACAGGGAGGCACCAAGGTCAACAAACTCTCGCCTCCATGCCTCGGCGCGGCTAACCTTACCATGGGGCAATCCGGGCGCACGCCATCAGCGGCAAAGACGATCCATTGTACACACCGTCGGCAGCCACACTGTGGCGGCGTGCATCTATCTACACTCAGCTTGTTGGAGTGTTCTATAGGTGGAGCCGACGACGGGAAACAAGTCAGCGCCGGAATTGAGGTTCAGATTCATAGGGACCTACAATCCCTGCCACGATAAGCCGGAGTTCAGCTTCAAAGAAATGGTTGCGACACCACGGCTGTTCATACTGAACCGAGACTGGTTCAAGCGCGTAAACTAGTGCATGAACATTTCACATGTCTTGAAGTTTGGCGGGAAGGAAAAAGATCAGTTGTGTTTGAACGATCCCTGAACTTACGTCCTCTCAAGGCAATTGGCTACCCAACATTTATGGTGGAGATCTGCAGTTTCTTGAGTGTGGAATAGTTAAGTTCAGAGACTAACTCCGTAGAATGCCTTTTGTAGAGGCAATAGCCCCCTTTTGTGCAGCTATCCCATACTGTAGTATGGAACTAGTTTGGAAGTAACCAAATACTATCAAGATGTATATAAGTTACTACCGGCGGTTGAATTCAGTTTACTGTCATACTTATCTGAGGAAGACAAGATTCAGATAGCATTTTATGAAATAATTTTGGGTTGTTTGTTCATGCAAGTTCCATGCAGAATCACACACCATCTCGAACAAATATATGTAAAAATTGTTCGAGGCATACAAACCAACATCATTTCGTGCCTTTCGGATCGCTCACCAGTAGCATTTTCCCGGCAATGGTGACATTGATCATTGCTAGCCCACCCTCTTTTCAGGAGGCTAACCTTGGTTATGCACACAAATTCATTAGCCACACATACTACAAATTCATTAGACACACAAACTACAAATCATTAGCCACACGTACTACGAAATCATTAGCCACACAAACTACAAATCATTAGCCACACATACTACGAATTAAGTAGCCACACATTACAAATTAAGTAGCCACACATACTACAACAGTTCAAACTATTACATAAGGCGTAATACGTGCTCGACTCTCAAGTCAGCAATCTTTCAGATTCACTAAACCTTTATCTTCACTCAAGGGAAATCAGAACCACAAGCCTATCCACGCCCGGTCCCCCCAACGAAACCGTGCGCTCCGTCGTGGAACAGTGGTGATCATGTGCCATCGATCCTTCTAGGCCAACACTACAGGTGACGAGGATGCTTTCTGGCTGCCTCGCCGGGGTCCTGAATGCCATGTACCGGATCTAGAACCTCCTGCAGGTGGATGATCACCGGGTGCTTCCAGCAAAGCTGTCCTCTTGCCCTGCTTGGAATCTCCACATTGTACATCTTAGGAACAGTGTCTGGATCTTTCAGCCACGCCTTTACCTCGATGATCCATCTGTCGCTCGGTGGCACAATCTCCACCAGCTCATCTCCATGGCTACTAACGACCTGCTTGAGGGCCTTCGGTTCCCAAGCATGCAAAGGGAGGATGTCAAAACCAAGTTTAGAGAAGAACTGAAGCTTCCCCAAGCGATCGTCCCACCCAGAAGCGCGATGCCAACGGAGGAAGCTCATTTTCTCCCCATAACACTCAAAAGAACGAGAAGAATGCAGAACACGCTCGCTATCTGAGCTGTGGGCGATCTGGACGAAGAAATCGAATGGTGGCGCACATACCTCAATATTGACCACTTTTCGTCTGATCCCAAAATGAGACCTAAAAGCTGACAGCAAGTCTGCCGGTGACACGACGGGATGCGTGCCCGACACGCTCGCCATGAGAGCGCTGTCATTGAACTCCTCTACCAGGGCTACCATGCCTGGGGTGCGCGACAGGATGCAACCACCTGAGGCCGGTCGCCGGTCCGGATTGCTCGGCCAGATGCGCTCCACCGCGCGAGAAGGTCTAGGCAGCGGCGAGAGGCTAAGCTAGGGACGGAAGCTCCGACACGCCGACTAGGAGAAATGAGGCGAGGGCGACGGCGGAGAGCTTCGATTAAGGTCGTGGGAGGTTGACCGACCATGGCAGGGATGCAAGGAGAGCAACGGAAGGCTCCGATCTGGAGAATAGTAGCCAGAGCTAAGCAAGGTAATGGAGAGGGGAATAATAGGGGAAAAGAGCAGAGCAAAGAAGAAGATCTAGTCCTCGCAGGGGTAAACCAGTCCATGACCGCAAAGGATAATGAGAAATACTGACGGGTCAATGCAAGAAGAGTTGACCTAATGGCGGGATTTGAGTTCAACCGTTTTTTGACTGGTTCAAACGATCGTTTAGCCATTAGATTTGTATTTACCCCCATTTGGCACCACTCGACAATTGGCGAAGTTACTACAACCCTTCCGTGAGATTACATGCAACTTGGACCTCACGTTTCCTTGGTGTCTGAACTTTCAGGCCACATGTTAAAATTCTCAAACTTTTGGAGCTGAGTTCACAAGAAAATATCTAAAGAGTCACCTTGATGAACTAATTGATGTCCATGTTTGGCAAATGAAGAGAAAGAAGCCAAATATGGTTACGATGAAGATGGGAGCTGGTGGGTCAAATGCAATCTTGAGGACTAGATGGGAGAAGGTTATGAGAAGCTTCAACATAAAGAAGGATAGTATTGTCCTATTTAGCTTTGAGGAAATAGATAATGGAGAGGTATATATTGTGGTTCAGAAACTTCCACCGGGCGGCCCATTACTATTTGAGTACTAATTCTTCTTCTTTGATGTATGGACTCCACATTGTATGCACTACCATAATGTAATGGCTAAACATGTATGGATTTCACCAACTATTGGGTTAATGTTAGTTGTTAATATAATCGTCTTCTTTTGACTAGATGTTATAAGTTATTGAGTTAATCTGTCTATCTGGCCGCTGAATCATGATTTTGTGTCATGTCAGCTATGATCGAGTTCGAATTATCATGCTACTATCTAAAATGGTCTACACACAATGGATATGATCACCTTAAAAATCAGCTTCGAGGCACACTAGTTCTAGAGAAGGTCTTTGCTAGAATCCGACTCATGTCGCCTTACTATTCGAGATGGTCCATAGTATAGGTCGTCTGAGGTTGAAGAGTTCTTGCAAGCGGTCAAAAATCCCGTCTCCAGCTCGTAGATGTTAGAGGCATTTGCCTTTTTGCACCATATGAGGTTGCATATCTTAGATCCAGAAAGAAAAACCGGCTCAGGTGGTGTGCTCTTAGAAGCTATCACTAGTAGAGAATTTCTTATCAGTGGAGCATTTTTTTGCTACCAATGTCTCATATGGGATGCGCCACTAGTGTTGCCCCATTGGTAATTATTTATTGATGGCGCATATTCAATATGCGTCATTGACAGTGGGCCAACTAGTGGCGCATCTTCAATATGCGCCATTGATGTTTTACTAGTGGAGCATATATCAAAATGTGCCACTAATGTTAGATGTGTCACTGGCTGAATAAAAGATGCGCCACTGATGTTTCATACAGGTATACAGAATACAGGGATCTTAGGTATTTATACAGGTACATATACATGTATTTATACAGGTACATACCAATATAGAAACCGAGATAATAGTACAAATAGAATTATACATCATCACATCAATTAGAACCCGACATAGTGACAAGTGCCTGAGCCAAGGCATATAATTACTATATCATGCAACATAAAGAATTAAAAGTTTCACATGCATCTCCACAAAAAAGAAAGGATTTGAGCTCAGGCAAGCTATTAAGTTTCATACATATGGTAATAAGTAAAGGAAGTCCAACAACGACGATTCCGAACCAAGGACAGTTAAAGTTTATGACACACACACGACACACACACAAACCGCTTGAGATAGCTAGCTAGGAACACTACATCATGAAGACTTTGTTTTACACTGCGCCGGGAATGGTTTGTAGCCGTCTTTCGTTGTCCATGTCCTAATGTCACCCTGCGCCATGCGCCGTGCTTCTCTCTCGCGCTTATTGTGCGCTCTTTCGTAGGATAAGTTCCCCCTTGTGATGTCATCTTCTTGCACGATGGTCACAATCTAAGTCTGGATGCGTAAGGAGTCGTACTTAAGTTCATCATCGTCCATTCCTGCCTCATCTTCGGCCCATGCTCGGAGACTAGATGGCAACGTAATGATGTGTGCATCCCCGATGATCGCCCATAGGTGATGGAAGGCGTAGTAGGCCTCCTTGATACTATTAGTCGGCTGCTTCATACAGGAAAACTGTGTTACGTATTTGAACACGTGTCTGCCATCCCTGAAATTTTCTGCCCCCTTCCTGAATTCGCCTCCCTTTTTGGTGTATACCTCGAGACAATAATCTGGAAGACTCCTTATGTTGGAATAGTTTTTCTTCTTTATCTCGCTCCCCGAGTCCAAGTATGTGTCTAGCAAATAACTCGGGTGAATGAGAATCATTGTGTAGTATATGTCTCTTCAAAAAACAATTGAAACAAAACAATGTTGGAAAAGAGCAACTGAAAACTAAGAAAGGACAAGTGATGGCCACGAGCGAGTGTGTGCACTTACTTGGGAAAGAAAGGCAAAATAAGGTCTTATGCAATCTTGTTGTCCACCATGTAATTTGGATGTAGTTCTTTGCGTGGGCCCGGGTCAATAGATCCAACAACTTGCTATCATGCATGAAGTAGGGGTCCACTATCGTGACGCCAGGGGTCTTATCTCTATTGACCTTCATCGCCCGATGGAGCGCGTATAGGCGGACTAAGTTATTGTCCAGCCGTTTGCCGTTGAAAATCTTGAAGATCTCCTTGTGCGATATGAAGAAGATATCCGCGGGCCATTCTCGACGAAGCCCACACCTATTGGAACCTTAACCGTGAAAATTGGGTACGATGGTTTTTCTTCTTTAAGAAGGCCCTCCTCTAGAAACTAAATACCTTGCTGCAGGTTAGAAATCGCTCTAATTGTGTGTTTGATCAGCTCCTCACTCAGAATCAGTTGACCAGTTATGTGAAGTATGCTCAAGGTGTCCTTAGGGGGCTATGTTAATGGGTCTTCCTGAGCACGGGGCCTCTTCAGACCCAGCTATCTCGCAGAATGCTTATTCTTCTTGGTTCTCTTGCGGGGCTTTTTCGTCTTGACATTAGCAGCCAACTGCTCATCCCCTCCTTATGGAGTTTGGTGGGGCTGAAAATGAATCCCTAGCTGTCTATATAAGTGTCAACGGCACCGGCATCTAGAGGCATCTCCTCTAGGGTACCATGGAAGTCCAGACGCGTGCATCTCTTGGTACGAGCATTTAGGTCATCACAAACGAGGTAGGGCTCTTCCATGTTTGGCATGAACAAAGAGTCGATGGAACCAGTGTTGAGCCACTTATCTGGGTTGTCATCATCATCGTTAATGTTGTCCCCATGTGTAGCCTTGGGTGGTGGAGGTGGCGGCGCAGTGGTGGCCTTGCCATGTGGAGGTGGCGGTGCAGCGGCGGCCAAGAATTGCTGTTGACGAGAGGTGGTGGCGGCGACTGGTTGTTGTGGCCGCCGCGGCAGGGGTATACGTGGCCGCTGAGTTACTTGTTGTTCCTTCACAAGCCAAATATGGGTCTTTGGCCATGTCAAGACACAGCCACATCAACCTTGAAGGTTCTTATGATCATCGACGCCACGAGGTTGGCTAGGGGGTCCATGTATTCGCACCCTGGCAACACCCGAGCCATCCAGACCTTGAAAATGTCATCCTCCATCGAATTTTGGTGCATCATGTGGCTACTTGGTTGAATAATTGTGCCCTTTCCAAGATCCTTCAGCTCAGCGTCCAGGTAATGCAAGAGTGTGCAAGGAGTGTCCTACAGAAGAACAAGCATCGTGAGATGGTGCTAACTAATCATCAATGGAAATAGAGATGAAATGTGATCAACATTCATGTGTTGTCCAGCGTCATTACCATGGAAATGGCATTGAGCTCGGCTAATGTCGAGACATTGGTATCATCCTCCCGCTGAGATGCCTTATGAAGCACCGTCAGTTGCGCCTTAGTTTTGGTGTGAGGAGGCATCGGTGCGACCTGTGGCTCAGTGTTGGCGCCAATGGGAGGTGTCACCAGCACGTTGGTGTTGGCGACAGGAGGGTGCACTAGAGAGACTGGGTGTTCCTCGATGTTGGCGGTCTCGGGTATCACCACGTCCGGAGACACATGCTGGATCGAGTTGTTGCTGGAGAGGCTAGACACCATGAGCATCCCTCGTCGATCTGCCGCATTCCAAGCAGCGAGCCCCTCCCACAGCTCATTGGGAAACATCTTGCAGATCTTCTCTTGCACTTTCTCGTTGATCAGCCTTGGCAACTATTGCATCTTCTCCCGTAGCACTTCAACCTCGTGTTTTTCACTTGCTGCCGCCACGGCCTTCCTCTCTTTCTTCACCTTTGGGTCCTCTTTCTTGAGTTGCCAACCTTGTCGTATGTACCATAGTCGGACACGTGGCCAAATGAAGTCGGTGGCAAGGACTTGTCCCTCCCCTTGAACACGTTTGTCGCCCTGTTGGTGCAGAGCCAGGGAGGGAGGTTGTACGGCCATACAAACATGGGGCAGGTGCTATGTGTGCTACTCTGGTTACCAAACGGATTGATTCCATCGGTGATCATACCAAGCCTAACGTTCCTTGGATCACCCCCGAAGTCTGGAAAGTCGATGTACAGTGTGTTCCACTGGCTAGCGTCCGAAGGGTGTGTGAGGATCTTGCCCTTATGTGGATCATCTTCGGCTGGCTTCTTCCTTTCCGCGTGCCATTGCATGAGCTTTGAAATCCTTAGGCTCCATGAATCACCACTGGAGTAGGGGAGTGATAGGAAAGTACCATACCACTTTCCGAGGAACTTTCTTGTTCCCTCTCTTGTATCATCCTTGGCCAAACACCAGACATGTGGTTCGATCCTTGTCCTATCCCGATAAAGTGTGCAGTCATTGATGTAGGCGTGGTACTTAACGTACGGTAGGTCAAGAGGACAAATGATTTTCTTGGCCTCCTTGATACTAGTTGGACATGTGTTCCCCTTGGGAAGACGTTCTTGCCAGAATCTCATGTTTTTTTGAAGCTTATGTCGGTCCATTTTATTTCCGCCTTCATCTCTAGATCCTTGAGAATTATGTTCAAGCGGATATCCTCGTTCTGGCACCCAGGATACAATGGAATTTTCCCATCTATCTCCATCTGTGCCATCTTGGCCTTCTCCCTCGCAGCAGCTTTGGCATTACTCGTCTCTATGAGAAGCAGTTCTTGAACATGAGGGTCCTGAAAGGTCAAGGTTAGCCACATCGTATGTGTGTTTACGTCTTCTCCACCAGCACCTCCTTTGTGATGATCATCATGTTCGTCGCCGCCATCATCTCCTTCGTGATGATCATCATGCCCACTGCTGGCATATCCTTCATGATCATGATCATGTCTGCCACCGGCATCTACTTCGTGATGATGATCATGCCTGCCCTCATCTTCAGGATTGTTGACGTCCTCATCATCTTCAAAATCATAGTTGTGCATGAAACCACATATGAGCAGGTGATTCTCGAGGTCTCCGAAATCAGGGTCGACCAAGCTCCCGAGATTTCATGTTCGACACAGAAATCTTATGTAGGTCCTTTTTTCACAATCATGTCAGCCACCACGCGTTCTTGTATCTAGCCGCTCGACCTTAGAACCACAACACCATATGCACACACACACATGCATGCCCGCAAAAAAAATTCGGCATGACCTCTCCTAAAAATGGGAGATATGGGTAGTGCAAAAATTTGCCGAAATGGAAATTAGTCGACATTTCGGAAAACATCCATGCACCACGCCAGAGCAAGCAACATGCTTGCTTCTTCGTCACCTGCAAACATTGATGCACCACACAAGCTAGCTTCACGTAGATCATGCAAATATCATCCCTCTCACAATAAGAAGGCTTCACATACATAAGCATGCACACACCACACCGACGTTCCCCGGCCACACAAAACATCCACATTCATGTCCTCCAACAACTCACCTAGTAGAATCATTACCGAGCCAAGACTGCGGCAAGAGACTGTGGTTGTTGAAGAACAAGATGGATGTTGGAGGAGGAAAACTTGTTGGTTATTAGATCTACAACTTAGAGAGGCTTCCCCTCGCAAAACTATGAAGCAAGGTAGGTTCAACAACCAAGAATGGAGAAATTGAGGTGGTGGGGAGGAGGAATACGAGCAAGATCTAGTTTGGGGTGGTGGCGAAGAAGAATGGAATGATGGTGGTAGGTGGGGGTGGATACCAACTTGTAGATCTGGGCGAATTTATCAGTGGCGCATATTACACAATATGTGCCACTGATAAGTCTGCCACCTTTTCAGGTGGTGGGCCCCAAGATTTATCAGTGGCGCATTTTTTGCAATATGCGCCATTGGCAAAAAATATCAGTGGTGCATCCCCAACAGGCTCCATTGACAATCCTGCCACCTTTCTGAGTGGTGGGGCTAGGTGGGGCCCACAAAATATCAATGGCGCATATGGAGGAAGACGTGCCATTGGTGAGGAGAATATTAATGGCGCATATTCCACATGCGCCTTTGATGAGCATATATCAATGGCACATATGTACATATGCACCATTGAAGTTTGGTCCACAGCCCTCCGGGGTGCCGAGCCCACATTATCAATGGTGCATTTTCTTAGTTGTGTGCCATTGGTTAAACAAAATATTAGTGGAGCATATTCAAAAAATGCTCCACTAATAAAAAATCTATCCATAAGCCTTTGTTTACTAGTGTATGCGCTCGAGCCGGAACGAGAAACCGTCTGAGGCCTATGGGAAATTGACGTCTCTAAGTAGCGAGCTTTTACTAGTGTGTGAGTCACAGGGAAAGTGGTGGCAGTCAGTTTGAACAGTTGTTCAGAGTAAAACATAGCGTCCCTTATATGACCTTTGATGGTCAAGGTCCTCCATGAGGAGGGAAGCTTGAGCGAGTTGTAGGCATGGTGCAAAACCACTATGAACTTTGCCAAGGAAGGCCGCCCCATGATGCCATTATACGATAGGCCAATGTCCACAACATCAAAGATGATGTTCTCAGTGTGGTATTTATCTTGAGTGCCAAATTTGACTGGTAGCTCAATCTTACATCAAGGTTGGATAGCTCCAGGGATTATGCCTAGAAAATACCCCATAGGGGCTCATTGATCTTCCATGATCTGGAGCTTATCCATGTTGAGGCCAGCCCCTCCATCAACCAACATCTTGGTGACCTTGAAATTCTTTATGATGGGGGGGGGACCACCAAGGATAGTGTGCCAACCTCGGCGATGGGTTCTGGGTGATCTCCCGCATCAAAAGTAATAGGTACATGAGACCACCGAAGCGGCCGTTGCGCCTCAAGACTAGGCTATATGACGCACATTTCATGGGATAAAGGCTTAAACTCCCTGTGGGAAGTCATGGCATAGGCTCCTCCGAGTGCGCATGCACAGTCCTGCACTTGTCGGTACTGTCTGCACCCATCGTTGTTGCTGTCTTGGTGGCTGGCATGATCTTTGCCATGCGGTTGAGGGGCTATTTTGTTATGGACCCCTTCGCACCCCGCTCTTTCTCCAACGCCTCTATCTCCTCCATGTGTGGCGCCCATGTTTCCCCAATGACCTCCGGTGGGAGCACCTGGGCTAGGCTAATCTGTGCAAACCTTCGCATGATGGACATCCTTGTTGCAGCGGTAACAGTTCCTGAAGGTACCGTTAGTCCCCTCCCCAGCGATGCACCTCTTCCATCCCTCGGCATAACCAAGGATGGAGCAGCATTTATGAGCGTCATGCTCATTAGACTCATGCATAGGGCACCACGACCCCGTGGCGCACTTGGCATCCTCCACCTCTTCATCCGATTTGGTCTTCTTCTCTGCCCCAATGGGAGCAATAGGATCCATAGCCAAAGCTTGTCAAAGGCCCCACTTATGCGAGACTCTCTTCTTAGCTACACTGCTTCCTGGTTCCGTCGCCCTAGCGGCTTCGCGGGAAGCGTCCTCGGGTGCAAGGCGTTCTTCCTCTGCTAAGCAGCACAGGTCAGCCAAGGCCCATAGCTCAAGGGTAGTCTTGATGGGATGCAAGTTAAGCTCTTTGCACATCTTTCTATTGCGCACATTCATAGTGAATGTGCCAATAATGGAAGCATCCTTTGCCTCCTAGATAGTGTGTGTGATTTTCGAGAATCATAGCATGAAGTCTCGTAGCCGCTCGCCACTCCCCAGGACCACTGCGTGGAACTGAATGAGTGTTCCCGGGCGCTTGAAGGCTCCCTACAACACCCTCACAATGCGGGTGCACAAATCAGGCCCAGGAGCGAATGGAATCCTTAGGTAGGTGCATGGGCCAGGAAAAGGTCGTGCCCTTAAGGGCCATTGGAAACAATTAGAAATGACCTTCTCGTCAGCACCCATAGCCACCATCGCGGTGGAGTAGATGGCCAGAAACTCCTTCTGGTTGGTGTTTCCTTCAAACTTGATGGAGACTATGGAATGGAATTTTAGCAGCCACGCCACCTGCCGTAAGGTGGGAGAGAGGGCGCGGCATCCTCTTCCGTATCCCAAGTCCATGCTCCCTGGACCAGCGGCGCCATGCGTGTTAGGTACGCCCGCACGAGCAGCCTGTTGACGTAGCTGCAATAGGTAATCTCGAACCAGCGCCTTGTTCTCCACGGCATAATCGCCTCGGTGCCCCTGAGCACGGGGTCAGTATAGGACCCCACAAAAAGTGATCTTACTCCGTAGGTCTCGGGGTTCCAGCCCCCAAGTTGCATGTAGTGTGGTTGTCGGTTCCTTGCACCATCGCGGGGTCCAGCAGCCCCCGGCCCGGGGGCAGTGTTAACACGGCCTTAGTGCAGGGTTTTGCATGGCCCCTACAGTAGCGATGTAGGCACACTTCGCCCCACGCCTCGGCCCATGTTGGACAAGGAACGAGCACGGGCGGTCTCCTGGTGCAGCCTGATGAACTCTAGTTGTGTGTCGAGGTCATCCCTCCATGCCACATACTCTACCATCCCAGGGGCTAGTGGGTGCCGAGCTATGGCACGGGCAACAGCGATTGGTTTCCCCATATTTTGGTTCCCATGGCGATGAGATTGGGTTTGGCGGCTAGGACTTGGCAAGGTGAGGCAAGACCCGACGCGAGCTGGGATTGCTGCGTGATGGGCAGACGCTTGATGCTCCAGTTTGGGGACGGCTCGTTCGGCCCCGACCGGAACGACTCCTTCTGGCAAGGGGCCTCCTCCGATGGCGTCTCCTATGCCACCGGGGAGAACTGCTCCACCGGCAGCGCCTCCTGCTTCACCGAAAAAGGGATCTTCGACTACAGCGCCTCCCGTGTTGCCTTGTGGTTGTATATCTCACGCAGCAGCACCCCCATCAGCATGCTCTCCTTCATCAGCCGCGGGATGTGGTGGTGACTGTTGTGGCGGTGGTGCATCTGCGCTTGGCCCTGTATGCGGGTCGGCACCTATGATAGTAAACGTGTTCCGTGCATGAGGGTCAGTATCCAAACCCCCAGTAGTTGGAAGGGCATGGGATCGAGTCTATGTAGCGGGTGAGTCGACCGTTGCAAGGCCGGTCCTCGCGCTAGCACCTCTCCTTGGAGCCATGGCTTGTTATGACGATGTCGGTGTTGATGACGAAGACGGAACGGTGCCATTGAAGACGATGACGGAGCTCACGAAGCTGTTGACATTGAAGCTGACTGCAGAAGCCGAAAACGTGATCGCCCCCCTACCTTGCGCGCCATATGTCGCGTCTGGCCAATATGAACATCGAGGATGCTAGGCACCCCCCTATTTGTTTGGTTGTGGGCATGAAGGCGTTTTGACCTCAACAACAACGTAGGAACCTGCTGATACGAGCACACAACACACGTAGAGCACACACAATCATTTTTTAACCAAGTTTGGGCCACCGAAGTACAAGATGATGATCTCTCCGGTGCCGGGGAGCCGCTTTCTATCTTAGCTTCTACACTTCCTGGGCTTCCTATTTGTTTCTCTTCTCACTCTCTATTCCCTTTCTTCCTTCTCTCTAGCATGGAGAAGGGTTCTCACTCTCTTTCTTTCTCTTACTAGCTACTCAACCTAAGCTCACCTCTCAGCCCTCTTTCACTGGCCGAAAAGCTCCTTTCCTGCCTCAAGAAATCTTCTTCCCCCCAAAAACCCTTTTCTACTTCCCAGAGAACTCCTCTCCGAACCCCCATATCTAAAGGCCAACACTACTAGGAAACAGGTTGTTAGTGGCGCACCTGTAAAGCCCATCCGTGGAGCACTAGGGGTGCGTCACCATGCCTGCGCTACGTTTAAAATATTCCCGTAGCGCACTTCCTGGTGTGCTACGGGTACCTGGAGATATCTGTAGCGCTCCTGCCAGTGCGCCACGGCTAGGAAGGCAGTGCGCTTCCACTATCTTTCCCATGGCACACAGGGCAGTGCGCCACTGAAGTTTTTCACGTGCGCTTTAGGGCATGTGAGACACTAAAGCCTGGCCATGTTCGCCATAGGCAAAAAAATTTCTTTTTCAATTCTAAGACAGATGATATACAATACAGATTATATACAATATATAGGACAGATATACACACAAATATAAGATTTGCAGGTATATATATGAATACCCAATTTTGAAAACAAGATTGAAACAAATACATATAGATAAGTCACATACATGAATACATAGTATTACATTGTTTCGATCAAGTTACAAAGTAGTTAGTGAAATGAATACACGTGTCTCGAACAAGGTAGACCTCTGAAGCTCGCCTAAACATCTAAACTAGAAACACGCGGGATAGACAACGAAGGGCGATTATAAGCATCACCGCGATGAAGGTGGTATTCATCTGGTTCCTCGTCCTAACTCTCACTAGATAGCGCGTGTATCTACCTTCCGCCTCCGCCATAGTGTTGTACCCTTTTTAGCTATTGCGGCTGAAACGGTGCACATGTCCCCAGCAGTCTTCCTAATCATCGTAGACTCCGGAAACCCGTCCCTTGTACAGGATGTACCACGTCATCTACAAGTTGATAATAATAATTAACTGGTGATTGAAAAAACATGTATAATTAAAGTCACATATGAAGATACACTTATAGAAAGTAGTCCCAACTCAAAAAGACCAAAGTAACTCAAAAAGCATGCCTCATATATAACTAGGTAATTGTACACATGAATATGCTACGACGGAACTGTACGCCAAGTAGGATGCAAAACACCTGGACTTGTTCATAGCACAAGGCGTACAATCCCGTCACAGCACATTCACATATATAGTGTTCCACGACATTTCAATCATTGGCATTCTCGAAAAAGACCAAAGTAACTCAAAAAGAATGCCTCATATATAACTAGGTCGTTGGACACATGAATATGCTATGACGGAATAGTGCGCCAAGTAGGATTCCCAACACCTCGACTTGTGCATAGCACAAGGCGCACTATCCCGTCACAGCACATTCACATATATAGTGTGCCACGACATTTCAATCATCGACATTCTAAAAAAAGACCAAAGTAACTCAAAAATCATGCCTCATATATACATAGGTCGTTGGACATGGGAATATGCTACGACAGAACAGTAAGCCAAGTAGGATGCACACCACCTGGACTTGTGTATATCACAAGTCTCACTATCCCGTCGCAGCACATTCACATATATATAGTGTTCCACGACATTTCAATAATCGACATTCTCGAAAAAATACCAAAGTAAGGAAAGGACCAAAGAGTAAGCAAAAAAACCAAGCATTCATTCATATATAATAATAAGCAAAAGAAGTAAGCGATGATTCATAACCGTAATAAGCTAAGTAGTAGTATGTACATGTCGACACATACAAGTACTTGTGGGGATAAAGTTTACATATGGCACAAGCTCATCTATAGTTTGGAACTACAACTAGGCCAACATCAAGACTTCTGGCTCGGCTCAGGGAATAGGAGGACGCCTTGTCTCATCATGAACTTCCTATAGTCACCCTATATCTCTAGGCGAGCTTCCATGTCACGGTTATTCGAGACATTATTGCCTCCGTAGAAGATCCCCCCGAAGTCATGACATCACGAAAGATGATTACCCCAAACTGCTGCTGGATGTGATACATCTCTTGTCTAATATCTGAATCAGTGATCTTGGCCTTGGATTCGGCCCACTGTTTGAGATGATCTGGCAGCATTTAATTCTGTTGCTCTAGTAGGAATGCCCTCATGTGATGGAGTGCGTAGTAGGCTTCCTTTTGACTGCCTTCCGGCTTCTTCACGTAGGGGAACTCCATTACGTGTGTCAAGACGTGCTTGCCGAACTTGACCTTCTTCGCACGAAGGTGGTGCCTTCCGCCGAGGCATAGCCAGTGAGACCATCATCTAGAAATTCGTTGATCTTGTCATAGTTTTTATTCTTTTCTAGACTCCTTGAGTCGAAATACGTGGCATGTGAATGCTTTGGCGATAACGAGATGAGTGTGTAGTGTTGATATTTGTGCAAAAAATTCAAATGGAATGTGTTGGAAAAAGAATGATGATAATCTAATAAAGCCAATTGATAGTGGAAAGTGAATAATGACTTACTCGGGAAAGTAAGTCATGAGAATGTATTCCTTTGTATTGTTCACCACCAAGATGCTTTTTTTGTACGAGGCCATGAATCGTCGTTCAACGGCGCTTCCCAAGTAGCCATCACGCATGTAGTAGGGGTCCAATACAGCGATGCCCGGGGTGTTGTCTCTAATGATCCGCATGGCCAGGGTGAGAGAAAACAGGCGGACCATGGTATAGTGTAGAGGGTACAGGTGGAACATACTGAATATGTCATCAAACCGCAGGAAGAACATATCCGTGGGGACATTGTCGATGAAGCCCAAGCTTGGTGCCACCTTATGCACAAATACCGGGTTCGAGGGATCTTTCTCCGCTAGAAGGCGTCTCTCTATCGTCATGCACACTCTTCATTTCCAAACTGGCGAGCCTCCACAATTTCTTATTTAGGATGGGCTCACCTGCCACATGCATCCTCCACATAATACCCTCAGGTCTTGGTGGCCCATCCCAAAACCTGATCTGATTCGCAGTTCATGCCACCGGATGGCTCGAGCTGCTAGATTTTCTTTTCCTGGCCTTTTTGCCTTTTGGAGAGCGGGAGGGCACCACAATCTGAGCAACGGCTGCCCTATCTAGTGTGTCAAGGCTTTGAATAAAGGTTTGGTTGGTTGTAGCACATGGCTCGGAGAAGGCGCAAGCTGGAGGCGTCTCCTGAGAACCAAACAACGCTTGGTGATAGTGGGTTTATCTATGGGTCGACGAGTCTTTGTTTGGGCCATCGTTGTAAAACTATGTGTTGAAGTATTGATCGACGTTGTCATCTTCCTCGTTCGGATCATGCGCCATGTGCATATCATCAACATGAGCATCTGACCCATCACCGCGTGGAGGCGACAATGGGGGCAGTAAGGGGGACTTTCCATGGCTTGGCTCTACCACGACAGGCGGTGATGTTGTCTATGGGGTGATGGCCCCGGCCATCCCCAAACGAATCATTCTCTTTGACCATTGCAAGAATGAGCCGAAGAAACTTCTGAGGACAGCCGTCTCTTCTTCATCCACTCCAGGGGGTTGAATGGGAGGTTCCAGGTCGTCGCAGCCCCTTAACACCTGACTAATTTTAACCATGTGCACGCTATCTGGCATCGGCCTTGAGTGGAACATGTACTGCAAGGGTTGAACGATGTTCCCTTGGCAACATCCCTCAGCTCGTTATTCACTTAGTTTAAGAGAGTGCAAGGAACATCCGTCTGCGGAAAACATATACGGCGTCAGAGAGATGCCATAAGAGTAATAGATGGCAAGGCGGTAAAGTAATTTGTTTACTGTGATGGCATCGAGCTCGGATAATGTCGAGGCACCACATACGACGACAGGTGTGCAAGAGATGGAGGGGCTGCTTGATGGCGTGGTGCCGACCACCAGTGTATTCTCCCTACCGGGGGCATGGAGCTCCGGTGCCGCTGCGATGATGTCATGGGGAGTCACCAACATGTCCGGCACCGTGGTGATGGCAGGAGGAGTCACCAACACTTTCGGCGTCGTGGTGCTAATGGACAGAGTCACGAACACATAATTTGCCTGATTCGTCGGTGCCATGTTGTTCAAGTGGCTGCTGACCATGCATGGAATCGGGCACGGCCCTTGTCGACCACCCGCACTCCAGTTTGCTATTTACTCCACCAATATAGGCAGGATGGACATGAGGGTGATTCCCAGGTTGTCTTGGATGATCTACGGGATCCGCGCCACTTGTTCCTTAAGTTTTTGAACCTCGCAGTTTTCCTCCTCGCTCCTTCCTGCCACACGTGTCCTCGGCGGTGGGCCAAAATAATCCACCAAATTTTTACCCCCAAAGCCGGCCAGATGGCTAGCCGACGACAGCTTCTTCATAACCAGCGTGATTTTCTTGGCACGGTTCCTCGCCCTGTTAAAAGGGTTATCCCGCTGAGTGGCTGCCGTCGACCCCTGGGATGAGAAACCCTGGGAACCCTGGGATCCACGTTCAATTTCCTCCTCCTACAGAAGAAGTAATAGTGACCCGTTTAGAAATTCGACTTCATCGATTATAATGCAATCGAGTTGATCCGCCATAATTAAATTACTTACCACAATAACCTCAAAGTCCTTCACCGCAGGATCCACGGTGAGTTGTTTGGCTTTTGGGTCCACATGGTAATGGGCCCTGATAAAGTTTCGAAGATGCCTGCTTTCGAATTTCGCAAAGGGGTTATCTATCCCCTTAGCTATATACTCGTCATCCTCCTTATCCCATTTGCGCTCCACGGTTCTGTATCCACCTGATCCAAGATGTTGGTGACCTATATTCATCTTCTGCAACACCTTTCCTCGCCTACTCGAGGCTAGGGCTCTCTCTGATTCGCATCTCTCCTTGAACTCACGGTACTGATCTTTGGTTATCCGCGGGTCAATCTTCTGGATCTCCTCAAGACTTTTTCCTTCTTTATAGATCTTCTTCTTTATCTAGGTTCTCCAGCTGGCCAAGGCGGTGCTCATCCTTGTGAGGGCGGATTTGTTTACTTCATTGCCATGATAATTTGTGTTCCGATACTCAGTGGGGAGCTTGTATCTTGCGTGTAGCTTCTTGAAGAGGCGTGTGCGCAAATGGCCATTATCTTTATGCCGGAGATTCTCGATGTTGACCGAGATGGTGGTCCGGGTGATAGCCGCCACTTTCCCACTGTACCCTCTGACGACAAGGTCGGGCACCAAAGGAACCCCTGTTGGGATCACTTCGGTAATTTCTTCTCTAATGGTGCCGACCGTGTTCGGGCGCCGTTCCTTTGGCTTCTTCTTCTTACAAGGATTACTACCACTCGCTGTGCCCTCGCCGCCATCAGTGGTTTCATCATCCGCCATTCCTTTGGCTTATTCTTCCTCCGCGTATTCCATCTCATCGTCGTCGCTCTCCGAAGGATGGTATTCTTCATCATCTTCTAGCCGCTGGGCCTCCTCCGAGAATGACAATTATTTATTCTGAGATCTGACTTCTCCTTCAGCGTTGATGCGCTTAGAATAGCTAGCCTCCTTGTTGTCACACATGCCTGCACTAATAAAAAGAAAATAATGGTTAGTAATAAAGTGCCCGTAAAAATATGGCATGACCTTTGCTAATTTTCTTAGACAAGGAGTACCCGATTTTTGCCGAAACGGAAGATAATCAACATTCTGGCAAAAATCGAGACTCATTTCATACAAGAACCTGCATACACGACAAAAGAAAGTGCTTTATACAAGCACAAGCACAATTTAAGGTGTCGTTGTCCCAGCACAGATAGTAGTAGAAGCACAGTAGCACCAAAGATAGTAGTAGCAGTAGCAGCACTAGGATGGATATTAGGAACAGATAGTAGTAGCTGCACAGATAACAAAAGTAGTAGCAGCACAAGTAGCATATATGTAGTAGCAGCACAAGTAGGGTGGATATTACCACAAGTAGACATCAGAGCAAGCATAGCACAATAAGCATATTGGCAGTAACCACAACAAGCAGAGCAACAACCATAACAACACCAGACCTCCAGACTTGCAAGCAAGCAGAACATATCAAGCATGTTGGCAGTATTAAATATGTATAATAATATGGTTTTATAGCCAGATCAACATGAGATAGTGAATCAATGCATGCAAGGTGTGTGTTCAAAGGGGGGATGGTAACAAAATGACTATAGGCATTTTGGTCAGAAAACTGCACCCTGGGGACATGATGGCCTGAATTTTAGTACTATTAGTACTATTAATATAAATAAAATGAGAAAATTTTCTTACTTAGTAGTATTAATATAAAGAAGAGATGGCCTGAATTTTACTGTTATTGTATTGCTACAGGAATTCAACTCAATTGTTTAAGATTAATTCCTTTAGCACAAGCAAGTTCTATAGCTTAATTTTTTATGCAAAAAGAGAGCACATGAAAATAAAAAGTATTTTATTAGTACAATGTTTACTCCATGGTCCGATAACAGACAATGTTTACTAGTGATTATATCTACTACTAAATATATATTCATTGACAGTGATTATATATGACAGTGATTATATCTACTAAGTTGATAAGCTTAGTGGGGAACTTGTGAAAATCATTTTTATGAGATCATGTAACAATAGATTTTTCACTTTTAATTCACTTCGTGTTATAATGTAGTTAACTATAAAAGCAGACTTATTCTTGAACTATGCTTGAACATGGAACATGGCCTGCAATTTTGTTGACCATCTTCTCTTCTTTTACAGTATGCTTTCTATATTTCCCTTAGTGCATAATATGCAAGCATGATTCTATTGAATCTTGTTTGTATCTTACATTTATATCATTGCTTTCAATTTACAAAATATGCAAGCATTTGAACCATTGTTGACCATTTATATCATTAAACATTCATGATCTGAACACTAATGTGCAGAGAGCTCCACTGTACCCTCATCTTAACAAGTGGCTCATGTTGCATGTACACTAATCACAAGACCAACTAACTGTGTAATTTGTAGTTACCTAGCTAACTACACACCTTGCAATACATGTACCCTAATCACAAGACCAACTAACTATAGCTCACAACAATAAAAACTATTGTTCATCTAATCTGAACCATAGCTTGATCGCCTGCAGAGAGAGGGGAGAGAGGGAGAGAGGGAGAGAGGGGGGAGAGGAGGGAGAGGGAGAGAGGTAGAGAGGGAGAGAGGGGAGGGGCGACACTCACCTTTGAGATGAGGACGACGATGGCGGTCGGACAATGGTGGGCGGACGACAGCGAGCTCCTCCATGGCCTCCTCCTCCTCGGATGGAGCGGCACGTGCGCGGGCCTCCTCCTCCTCCACGTCCTCCTCCTCGAGCGGCGGCGGCTAGAAGGGCTGGCGAGACGGCGGATCAAGAGCGATGGCGAGGCTCGGGACTGGGCTCGATCGAGATGGGTGGTAGGCGCATGTCTCAGATGGGGATGAGAGGGACGTCGCGCGGTTGACTAGTCATTCCCAATTAGGCATAGTGCACCCCTAGTTAACACCCGAAGCATACCCAGTTAGTCGTGTGTGAGATGGGTACGACTAGTCACATAAGAGGGAGGCCACCCCTCTAGTTCACACTACCACTGCCCTATCCCACTGGTTCCTCTCTTTAGCTCTATTCTGAACCTGTGAGCACCCAGGTTCGAACCCCGGTGCCCACCATTTTTGTTTTATTTAAAAATACATTTAAATAGTAAAAAAATACCTAAAATTATCTAAACTATATAAAATATTAGTTATATGTTTTATATGTCAAAATTTGTACAAATATATCATAAAATTGGTACAAATATGATTCAAAGTAGAAATAAATTAAATAATTATGTGTCCATGAATATTACAATGTTTTTTGAACACGAGTTTTACAATATATTTTGAGCTAGCATTTTACAATCTTTTTTCCCTTCTTTATCGGGGTTGAATAATTTAGCCCCGATACTTTAATATTTCTTCTTTCGAACGGGATACCTTTTTTGGGTAGGGTTGTCCTTTTTCTTGTTGTGATGTATGTTGTTGCATCATAGTCGTCGTCATCTTCAATCTTTGGATCGCCGTACTGGTCGAAGTCTTACTCGTTGGCGACTCCATCCATTTCGATGATGTTTCTTTTTCCTCTCCTCACGACAACATGGCTAGGCTTTGTTGGGTTGGTAATAAAAAAAATGGTCCAGTTTGCTGGCCAGTACCCATGGTTCATTTTTCGTGGCCACGTTCGCACCGACGGCCTTTGATTTGGATGCTTCGGGTATAACCATAGTTGTGAAATACCGGTCTTCTCTTTCGACGCTCTTGGCCCATCTGACACGGAACATCGGCACATTTTGTCCACAGTAGTCGAGCTCCCAGATCTCCTCGATCCTTACGTAGAATCTTTCCTTCACGTTGTTATCAGTGTAGAATTCCGACGTTACGCTTGAGTTCTGATAGTCACAATTTTTGTCCTTTTCCTCCGTGTAGAATGTGTAAACGTTGATGTCATACGCCTGATAGGTCACCAGGTTTTGCATGGGTCCGTGCAACGAGGTGAATAAGATATTTTCCGTATCAGAAGAATGCGATTGCGGGGGATTATCTAGGAGCGTCTGCCTAAACCAACGCGTGAAATCTTAGTTGTGCTCTTTGATTATTTCTCTCTGCATCCTCTATATGCCCCGGTCACTGTACTTCTTCTTGATTAACCATTTGTGCTTCATTACCCAAGGATAAACCAGTTCTAAATGTTGTAGCGCAAAGAGGTTTACTCGGTCAATGTCTCCGCGTCGACAATCGAAGTCTTCATGTAGTACACGATGACCCTCTCGGTGACCAGATCCGCCGAGCTTGCCAAGGTGCATGTTGATGGGAAGACCGACAGGGTTCTCGATGTCTAGATAACTCGTGCATAAAGAGATGCACGCTTCGGCTAGAAATCTCTTGGCTATGCTTCCATCTGGATGGGACCTGTTGCAAACATATCCTTTGATGTCTCTGTTCATCCTTTCGAATGCCATCATGCTGCAGATGAACATCGGCCCGAGTTGGATGATGTCCTCCACGATATGGACCAGAAGATGCAAAATGATGTCGAAGAATGCGGGCGGGAAGTAGACCTCGAGCTCACATAGTATCACCATGATCTCCTCCTGTAGCCTCCCGAGCTGATTCACGCCAATCGACTTTCGAGAGACGACGTCAAAAAACTTGCAGAGCCCAAACAACGTTTCACGGACGTGCTCATCCATTATCGCTCTTAGTGCAACCGAAAGTATCTGCATCATTAGCACGGCATAGTCGTGAGACATCATGCCACTGAACGTCTGCTTTGCCTCGTCTAGGTATCTACTTATCTTTCCCGCATAGCCATAAGGAAATTTGACTCATAGAAGGCACTTGAAAACTGTTTTATCTCATCCTGGCTTAGAGTCAAGAAAGAAGGAGGTCAGTAATATTCGTTCTTCTTGACCTTTTTACCCTTCCGACGACCTTGTGTCACCTCCGACTCATGATCATAGTCATCTTCGTGATCATCAGGAGTAGTGCGTCCTCCGTGAAGCTCCTTCCGGTTGCCCACAGATATCATGCCGTGCCTTGCTTTCGGGCCATCTTTAGTCCTATCTGGCATGTTGATTATGGTGGCGACCAGACTCTCGCACACGTTCTTCATGATATGCATGATGTCAAGGCTATGAGGCGTGCGGAGAAACTTCCAGTATGGCAACTCCCAGAAAACAGACCTTTTTTCTATACCTTCAGCAGCGGCTTGTCTTGCTCCCTCTTTCTCTTTCTTTCCAGGCTTAGGACAACCTTTCTAGTTTTTCAGCAATTCTTCCACTTCTTCGCTACTCCTCCGCTCTGGGATTCCTCGGGTCTCGAATTTGCGATCGAACAGATCTCCACATTTTCTCCATGGATCATTCTTGCTGAGCCACCTCTGGTGCGCCATGAACACGGCTTTCGAAGAACCTGGATATTTCTCTAGTTGGAGATAGCTTGTGTTATCCATGCACCTAATGCATGCGGAGAATCCTTGGATAACCTTCCCCGAGATATACTCGCAACCTGGATAGTCTTTCACCGTGGTGACCAACGTGGCTCTCACAGTGAAATAATCTTGTGCGACAGCGTCGTACGTATTGGCTCCAGATTCCCATAACGTGGCTAGCTCCTCTTTCAATAGCCCGAGATAGAGATTGATGTTGGTACCAGGTTGTTTCGGCCCTTGAATTAGCATACTCATTTGTACGTAGTTCTTCTTCATGCACATCCATGGAGGGATGTTGTACATCCATACAAACATGGGCCAAGTGTTGTGCGTGCTGCTCTGGCTACCGAACAGATTGAGTCCATCGGTGTTCGCACCAAGCCTGATGTTCCTCGAATCTCCACCGAAGTCTGGGAATTCGAGGTCCAATGCTTTCCACTGGCTAGCATCTGAAGGGTGCATCAGCAACTCATCCTTTTCGGAATCATTGTCATATCCTGGCTAGCATCTTCGTTTCCTTAGGGTCCAAGAAATAGCGCTGCAGACAAGGAGTGATAGGAAAGTATCATAACACTTTTCGAGGATTTTTTTCCTTTCTTGTATCGACTCACGCTGCATACCGGACATGTGGTTTTCTCCGCATCCTCACCCTGATAAATGATGCAATCGTTGATGCATATGTGGTATCTAACATGCGATAGATCGAGACGATATATGATTTTCTTGGCATCCTCGATACTAGTTGGACACATGTTTCCCTTATGGAGACGATCGTGCTAGAATGCTATCATATCATCGAAGCTTGCATCGGTCAATTTGTGTTTTGCCTTTATCTCCATAGCCTTGAGGGTTACATTCAACCGAGTATCATCAGGCCTGCATCCTTCATACAATGGAGTAACGCGTCTTTCTCAAGTTGCGCAAGCTTGGCGTTCTCTCTAGGGGCAGCTCTGGCGTTACTCATCTGCTTGAGAAGCAGTTCTTGCACGTATGGGTCCTGCACCTAGCCTGACGTTGTTCCATCATCGTCTGCTCCTCCGGCATCTATATCATCATCATCCCGGTCTGCTTCCGCACCTTCACCATCTCTAGGAGACTCTTCTTCATCTCGCCTGTCCTTGCCGTGATCATCATCATGTTGCCCTCTTCCAAATATCCTGTCGCCCCATTTATTCCTCATTGTCTTTGTCATCGCTTATCCACCGAGTGTATCCATCCATGAAACCATGGCAGAGTAGGTGCACCGGAAGATGCCCGGAATCTGGGTCGATCAACCAGTTGAGTTTGCATCTTCTGCACAGACGTCTTATTGCCGTCATGTTATTTTTATCATGTCGGTCGTCGCGCATTTCAAAAATCTAGCCACAATTCCTTCGCTCATTATGCGGACAATGGTTGCCTGTGTGGTGTACATGGTAGAATTAGAAGTTTATTAGAACCACATAATCAATGCATGCATGCAATGGTCGATAGAAAATTTCAGCATGATCTATCCTAAACTTAGGACCTTTGCGAAATGCCAATCTTGCCAAAAATGGAAATGAATAAACATTTTGGCAAAACAATGGCAACTCATTCACACACAAACACAAGAGATATACCGATGCATACACATGAACACATCATCCTCTCCATACACACATGAGCATCGATCCTCTCTATACACACATGAGCATCAATCCTCTCCATACACACATGAGCATCGATCCTCTCCATACATATGAGCATATCATCCATATACACATGAACAAATCCTTACATGGACAACTTACCGAGATGAGAGACCGATCGAGAATATGGAAGGAGAGTTGCGAGACCGAGAGGATGGCGTGCCCAGAAGGAGAGCTTCGTCTATTATGTATGTAGCATCCAAGGTAAGTTTTACATGCTAAAAATGGTGAAAGAGTGGAGAAATTGAGGTGGGAAGGAGGAGGATCACGACTAGATTTAAGGAGGAAGGAGGGGAAAGTGAAGTGGGGGTGTGGTAGTGGATAGTCACATGTGCAAAAAGGAAGCTGCCAAAAAGTGGATGGCACATCCATGGCGCACATGGACATAGTGCGCCACAGAACTTAACCACAACTGTGGAGCACATGAAGGTGGTTGCCCACGGATGTGTTTGGCCAGTTAGACAGTAGATCTGCCTACAGTTAGGCGTAGCGCACAGGCCGCACATGCGCCTCAGGTTCCCCTCACAACCTTAGCGCACATACCCCATGTGCGCTACGGGTATGTGGCCTGCGTCTCGTAGGACCCTGGCCCACACGTATATATGGAGCACTGTCCCCATGTGCGCCACGGTTGCTCTAGTTAGCAGTAGGGCACATCCTGTGAGTGCACCATGCCTGTTTTACCCGTGGGGCACTCCAACCACGTGAGCCACGGATGTGCGGATTACCTATATACCTTTTCCTAGTAGTGCAAGTGCCTCCTTTTATACTCCATGGGGTCACTACAAAGGCCAGCGTGGAGCACCACACAAACATTCATGCATCACACAAGCTAGTTTCACGTATATCATGCAAACATCATCCCTCTTGCAATCAGAAGGCTTCACATACATAAGCATGCACAAACATACACCCCGCACCGATGTTCGCCGGCCACACAAAACATCCACATGCATGTTTTCCAACAACTCACCTAGTAGAATCATTACCGTGCCAAATCCGCGACGAGATAGTGTGGTTGTTGGAGTAAAACATGGATGTTGGAGGAGGTAAACTAGTTGCTTTAGTAGATCTACAACTTAGAGAGGGTTCCGCTCACAAAACTATGAAGCAAGGTAGGTTCAACAACCATGAATGGAGGAAAGAATGGAGAAATTGAGGTGGTGGGGAGGCGGAGGACAAGCAAGATCTAGTTTGGGATGGTGGGTGGAGAATAATGGAATGCTGGTGGTAGGTGGGTGAGGCTGCCAACTTGTAGATCAGGGCGAATTTATCAGTAGCGCATATTTCACAATATGCACCACTGATAAGTCTGCCACCTTTTTAGGTGGTGGGCCCCAAGATTTATGTGTGGCGCATTTTTTTTAATATGCACCATTGACAAAAATATCAGTGGTGCAACCCCAACATGCACCATTGACAATCCTGCCACCTTTCAGAGAGGTGGGGCCCACAAAATATCAATGGCGCATATCTGATGCCACCACGAGCACCACCGTGAAGCTACCTCCCTCCTCACCAACAGAATCGACGCGGAGTGCCCTGAATCACCGGAATCGAGCATGTCTTCTTCGTCACCGACGAGCTTCGTCGTTTACATAGCCGACGCTCCGTTCATCACCTCTCCTCTCCACCACTACCAACAGCCTCACCTGCAAGCACTGCCGCCGCTGCTCGCCGTAGTCGCATCTCCGGTGACCCAAAACAAGCGGCACCGCCGTAGTTAGGCTCCTCGCGCGGCACTCATTCGAACCCGCCCCTTCGTGCTTCCCAGATCGCCCCCTAGTGCCATCACGCACCTCTGTCTGGCCGTTGGCCGGCGAGCCTGCGTGGCGCCATCGTGGCGTCCATGTGTCTCTAACGTGGCGCCTGCGTGACAGCCACGTGTGCGCTGACCCCGCTTGACCGCGTAGACGCTGACCTGGCCATAGGGCCCAATCGTTAGTGACTGTGGCTAGCTTCTGCCCCGGTGACAAATGCCCCATGCTCTAGCTAACGTCAGCCCTGTGTCATAGTGACGCATTAAATCGTTTTAAATGATTTAAATAATTCTAGAATTTGATATAAACTTATAAATTCAATAACTAATGATTTATAAGTCAGAAAATATGTATAATATACCAAAATGTTCAGAAAAATGAGCTCTATCGATTTAAGATATATTCATGCATTGTTCAACAACTTTCAAGACAAGTTTAATTAGAAGAACTTAGTAACCCCTCTCATATACATCCGGAGTTTCCCCGAGTTACGGTTTGAATCCCTCGGAACCCCGATTAAGTTATCGATCATGCATTAGGGTTACATTTTGATGCAAATTAACTTGTCATATCATCATCCTTGCTTGTGCATTGCATCGATGCCATGTGTTGATTGTTTCCCCTCTCTTTCTGGTGTTCGGTTCTTCGCGGTAGAATACGATATCAAGATCGAGATCGAAGCCCGAGGTCAACACCATCGAAGAAAGAAGACCGATGAATAATATTTGACCAACTATAAAAAAGGCAAGTACAAGTCTCCCAAAGATCTGCTTATTGGTTATCAACTGGCAAAGGCAAGCATAGCCCCACCATGATATAATCCTATGTTTTCGAAAGCATTTCAATTCTGCCATGATGCATACGATTCTACTATGGTCTTTTATTGATAGATAGTGTATCCTATCTATTGCATTACTCCCTTTTAGCTTATATTACCTGATCCACTTCTCCTAGCATAACTAGGTTTGGCTTGTGTGCACTGCTAGAGCTTATATCTGTGTCCTGCTTAGCCATGCATAGCTGTCAGTGATGGTTCATCCAGATGATGTATCAGATGCATATAATCTAGTATGACAGGAGAACGTGATGATATGAGATCAGTGATATGAGATTAAACATGCTAAGGCTTGTATGGGAGGCCACAGTGGGATGTGGTTTTTTTAGTCCCATGCTCGCCACCCCTAGGACCTGATGCTCTTGCCTCTTGAACCAAGACGAGCGTACAACCACACGAGGTAAATGGGGACCCCATGATTGACTAGCCTGCCTAGTAGATTCCATGAGTCACATAGTTCGGGCGTTCATTCGACATGCATTCTGGATCTTCTTGAAGGAGGTGAAGGACGTGCATTCATAACAGGTAGGTAAGCGTGGCCGGGGTTGCTTGGGGTCGATGGAGCCCCTGGTGAACCAACCTCGCCTCACATCTTTAAGTACCGGCTTCGGGATTTGACCCGTTACGACGGAACCATACTTATTGCGTGACTCATGGTCTCGGCGAAATCAAGGTAAAGGTTGTGTCCAACCACACCCTCTGCCAGCACACCAAGGAAGTGTGTCAAGTGGCATTAAGAGTCGGTTGGTACGTGTGGGTAAAGTTGTACACCCCTGCAGGGTAATAATCTTTCGGAAAGCCGTGTCCACGGTTATGGACGACTTGGGAATGGATAGGAGATCATAGAGAACATGAACCTAATCATAAAACTTGGCAACTAATGTTTGTTAAGGATGCTTCCTCATGGGTACGAGGGGGTGATCCTAGTTGGTAGATAATGATCAATACTTCAGAGAATGTTGCTCTCTTATCCCCTATTAAAATACTCTAATCAGACGAGCTTCTTCTCTCTCTTGTTTTATAAACAAAAGATGGATTTATGAAAAGCAACTCCACCAGCCATAAGTCTTGTGGAGTACACCCTATACTCACCCTTGCTTTGTTGATACTTTTGATAGAGTAAGTGTTCCCTGAAGACGAGTTCCGTACAACATCGACATCGACGAGTAGCTTGGGGTTCCCGGCTAGCAGCCTAGAATCTATGGGATGGGATGTCATTGTTATGCTTCAGGCCTCTTAGGCCATTTGTTAAGTTTTCTATACTTAATAGCATAATTTGCCTTCCGTTGTTTGATGTTTGTGGTCAATGACCTCTACTTGTAATAATTTAGTTCTCTGCTCAGTTATGAGCTTGCTGTAATAATTTTGTGTCGTAGGGTCACTGCTGTGTTACTAATTCTTCACTAGATATTCTCGAGATCAAGGTTAAGCTTATGTCAGACGGAGGTATGGGATTTGTTTAGCCCTGATCCCGGGGGTGTCACAAGTCTTGGTATCAGTGCAGTACCGACCGTAGGAAAACCTTGCTATTGGTCGATGTTGAGTCTAGTGTTTGTGAAAACTACTTCAAAGCTGAAAAGTATTTGCGAAAACTCTAGTATGCTTCTTTTTCTTCTTATCCAGTTTCGCTCTAACTTTGGGTTATCTTATCTTGTGTTGATTTTGGAAAAGTTTTGATATCTCTTCTAGTCCTTCAAAGCTTAGGTGCCTTCTTGGCATATCGTTTCTAAGCCATTTGACCTAGTGTTGGATTCTCTAGAGTTGTATGTGTTGTGAATTCCTTGTTCCCCTTGCTCTATTTCTTCTGAGAGATTCCTTCCCATCATGATCTCTCTATCTTTTGGACCCACAATATTATATTGTTGGATCTTCAGTGTTCTGTTCTAGGCTTCGAGCTTTCCTTTCGCCTCATGTGCCTTATTTTCGTTTGTTGGGTACTTCAGAAGTCGTTTCTTCTCTTAGAAGCTACCTCGTGGTTACTAACTTGCAGTGTACGCTACGTCACTCAAGCAGTAGCTATTCCTTTCTTTGGGTTTTAACCCTTGGACTTGAACCTAAGATCTTTGATTATGCTGGATTCTGGTGTTGTGAATCTTGTACATGAAACTGACCTTTAACCCAAGATCCATTCCTTTGTCCCATGTTGCTAATGTTTACACGTTACATCAGGATGGCTGGTACTGTAATTCTAGCCTTCAAGCTTGTGGTTATTGTCGCGATCAAATCGTTATAACTGAGGACTTCCCCTACCACTAGCTATGGCAGATGTTCTTTAATGGAACCAAATAGATCACAACAAGAGTACCCCTCGAGAGTCTCGCATCTATACTCGTGACTCTACCACACCTTACCCCTTCTCTGCATTGGTTTTTGGAAGGATGTTGACTTATGCATCCACATCTTGGGATTCTATCGTGAGCATGTTCTTCTCCCCTTCTTGTTTTCCGACCTTTATCTACCAGTTGGTAGCCAAATAGTAAATAAGCATCGATGTCTTTCGATGTAAGATACTCTTGTGGTCCGTCAAGACAAATCATTTCGGGATGACCAGGAGAAATAAACTCTGGTACCTCGTCATATCTTGGACCAGGTCAAAGTGTTGTAATCTGCAGATCAAGAAGCATTGATTAGCTTCTATATGTTCTATCTTAAAGTATCCCATTCTTTAATACTAAGAGGTCATGCCGAGTTTCATGACCCCTTAATGAAGTGATGCTTGTAAACATCTTTGTCCACCCTTCCTTGATATTTCGTGCTCGTGAGTGATGCGTGTGCATAATAATGTGGCCATCTGAGATTGTGGCAATTTTATTGCTTAGAACTCAAAGGACATTGTGTCATTCTTAGCGTGATTGGTTAACCCTATCAATAAGAGAAGATTGATTGTGCTACCAAGTCCGTTGCTCTGGAGTACTCTCTCTGGTCAAAGAGTTAGGATTGTGTCGAAGCTTTGAGACCGTGTCTTCTTGCCTTACAAAGCAAGTTTCCTCTCGAACTAAGTAAGATATCAGTGGTTCGTGATATTCTAGATGTCTACTAGAAGTATCGCCATGTTGCCACATGACCGTGTTGTCAAGTTCTTGAGCAAGTTAGTTCTCTGAACTACTCCTTTCTCCAAGGATCCGTACTGGATACCCCTGAACTAGTTGGTTGAGCTTAAACAACAACTTGGAGAGTTGTAAGACAAAATTTCTACCCGACTCAGTTCTTTCTTAAAGGGATGTCTAGTTTTTTTTTCGTGTCGAAGAAAGATAGTATCTCCTTCGTGGATATGTTATCTTCCCCTACCTATGATTTGATTTGGGTTATCTTCAAGTCAAACTCAGTTCCAAGGACTATCTTGATGGTGTTGCTACTTGTGATGTTTCACTTAAGTACATCTTCATGTCTTTGGTCTGACCAACAGTTTGCCTTGTTCATACAACATACGAGTTCATCTTTTTGGAGTGTCTCAATAAGTTTGTTGTTGAGCCCATCAATGACATCCTTATCTTCTCCATGTTAGATTGAATACATATGGAACATTGTGCGTCAATGTTGGAAACTTTCAAGAAACCATCTTCGAGTCATCTCGAAGTATGTGTTATGGATGTTAGAAGTAACCTTCTCTGGTTCACGTGCAAATGTTGAAAGATGTTGCCATGGATTCGAGTAGAGTTATCTCCGTTCCTTAAGGATACATGTGTGTTTTATTGTTAGTACTTTATATGTATGCAGTTGTCTTTCGACAAGATGCTAATACATGGGTATAGCAATCTAGCTTAGTATTTTGAAGGTTTACACTGTATCCCTATCTTGAGAATCTAGTAACTTTACCTCTACGGTAAATGTTGCACACTTTCTATTCAGATATATTGAGTTTGAAGTATCATCCCACCTAACCAAAGTTGAATCTCAAGCAGCAACGATGGTTGGTGTTCTTCAAGGAATTGACATAGGTCTCTCTGTAAATCTAGCAAGATTGATGTAATGGTTGACACACTTAGCCAAAAAGACCTTTCGTCATATTCCTTTGATTCAGCAATAACAACCACTCTTCATGAGGCTTCTTCTACAATTGATTATAGGAGTTGCGCTTATGATTTCCTTTGTATCCGAAGTCCGACCTTTACTTGATGTCTCGTGTCTCGAACATTGAGGAGAACATTTAAAGTAGTGATGCTAAATGTCTTTCGGTCGATCCTCCAGACCCTTTATGTTGGTAATCATTGTTGTGCCAAGTAATTGAAGTCTGAGAATGAAGTTTCTTTCTTCTCGTGTCATCAGGAATCTTCTTAACTATTTATCTAGTGGTGTAAAGTGATATCATGATCTTTGGTAATGTCATCAGGAATCTTCTTAACTATTTATCTAGTGGTGTAAAGTGATATCATGATCTTTGGTAAAGATCTTGATTGACTTGGATGAATAAAGAGTTTCCTTCATTTTCTCAATCATGTTTTAAGAGTGACTATGATTTTAGTAATCAATAGTTTCTCTTTCTACATGTCCCTTGTGACTCTTATGAGTCCTCTCCACCAAAACACCTTTCTGTCTTGACCTTCTGTTGAATGAAAGAGTGATTCTTCTGTGTCAAAAGTAGTTCAACAGCTTGGTCTTGTTGATCCATATCTCTACAACCTGAAATCTCTACTTAAGTCGTTTAGTAGAGGTTCCCTATCGAAGTCTGTGGTTATGTTCTTTCTGTTGGAAGCTTTCTTCCTCAGAAGCTTCAAAACCTCCTATAAGGTCCATGGTCTCAACCCTTATGAGGAACATCTATCCAACAACTTGAAACCATCTCCTCTTGTTTCCTCTGTTACCTTGATGTGTTTCATGTTTGTCATCTCAAAGTTGTTTCTAAACTCCATCCATGAGTTGACCACGAGATACTCTGTGTGTTGTTTAGTGTGTTCCCTCTTATCTTTAGAGTGACCCTGTTTCTTTGTCTCTCTGTCTCTTCCTACCTTTGGAATCTCGGGTCGAGATTCTCGTAAGGGCGATAGAGATGTAACACCCCAATTTTAGTTAATCTATATTATGGTTTGATTGTGCATTGCATGAGCATCATATCCTAAAAAAATGCATGCAAAAAAGGAAATAAAGAAAACCCTAAACCCCTAATCTTCCCCCACTCTTTGAAGCATTCAAATGGTTTTGATATTTGAAAAATCTCAAAATAAAGTGGAGCCCAAACTGAATAAAAGGTCTCTTGAGTATTTTAGATATTCCACAAAGCCTCTTGTATTTTTGAAATGGTCAAAAAAAGATTTGAAAATGATTCACAAAAGGAGAAAACAGAAAAACTAAATGGGAAAACAGTTTTAAAGAAAAAAAACTAGAACCAGAGAACAACCAGGCCCAGCCCATTCTGCCTCTGCCTCTCCCCTTCTCTCCCTGTCGCCCAGCGCAACAAATTGCAGCCCGCAGCCAGGCCACGCGTAGGCCAGGCCCAGTACCCCTTCGGACGACGTCTTCCTCGAGCAGACAGACAGCTCGGTGTCGCCGGCGTCACCGTCGATCCCAACCGCCTCCTCCCGGCCATCCGTCGAGCCCCGGGCGTGGATAAGAACGATGCGGCCATGTCCCCGATGCCCTCATCCACTTTCCCCCTCTCCAGAGACCTCCCTCTCTCCTATCTCGCGCGGAGCCGAAACCCTAGCCGGCCAGGCGCCGCTCGTCGTCGTCGCTCCTGGCCTCCCCTCACCTATCTGATGCCACCACGAGCACCGCCGTGAAGCTAGCTCCCTCCTTGCCAACGGAATCGACGCGGAGTGCCCTGAATCACCGGAATCGAGCCTGTCTTCTTCGTCACCGACGAGCTTCGTCGTTTACATAGCCGACGCTCCGTTCATCGCCTCGCCTATCCACCACCACCAACCGCTCCGGGGTGAGCTACTGGTGCTTAGGCGCCCCTTTGTTTGCCCTCTTCCGTTCTGTAGCGCCGCCGCGGTAATCACCTGCAAGCACTGCCGCCGTAGTCGCGTCTCCGGTGACCTAAAACCAGCGGCGCCGCTGTAGTTAGGCTCCTCGCACGGCGCTCGTTCGAACCCGCCCCTTCGCGCTTCCCAGATCGCCCCCTAGTGCCGTCCCGCGCTGCCGTCTGGCCCGTTGGCCGGCGAGCCTGTGTGGCGCCACCGTGGCGTCCATGTATCTCTAACGTGGCGCCTGCGTGACAGCCATGTGTGCACTGACCCCGCTTGACCGCGTAGCCGCTGAATTCCCAGTCGTTAGTGATTGTGGCTAGCTTCTGCCCCGGTGAAAAATTCCCCATGCTCTAGCTGACGTCATCCCTATGTCATAGTGACGCATTAAATCGTTTTAAATGATTTAAATAATTCCAGAATTTGATATAAACTTATAAATTCAATAACTAATGATTTATAAGTTAGAAAAATATGTATAATATACCAAAATGTTCTAAAAAATGAGCTCTATGTATTTAAGCTATAATCATGCATTGTTCAACAACTTTCAAGACAAGTTTAATTAGAAGAACTTAGTAACCCCTCTCATATACATCCAGAGTTTCCCCGAGTTAGGGTTTGAACCCCTCGAAACCCCTATTAAGTTATCGAGCATGCCTTAGGGTTACATTTGATGCAAATTAACTTGTCATATCATCATCCTTGCTTTTGCATTGCATCGATGCCATGTGTTGATTGTTTCCCCTCTCTTTCCGGTGTTCGGTTCTTCATGGTAGAATACGATATCGAGATCGAGATCGAAGCCCGAGTTCAACACTGTCAAAGATCGAAGACCGACGAATAATACTTGACCAACTGTAAACAAGTCAAGTACAAGGCTCCCGAAGATCTCCTTATTGGTTATCAACTGGCAAAGGCAAGCATAGCCCCACCATGATATAATCCTATGTTTTCGAAAGCATTTCAATTCTGCCATGATGCATACGATTCTACTGTGGTCTTTTATCGATAGATAGAGTATCCTATCTATTGCATTACTCCCTTTTAGCTTATATTACCTAATCCACTGCTCCCAGCATAACTAGGTTTGGCTTGTGTGCACTGCTAGAGCTTATATCTGTGTCCTGCTTAGCCATGAATAGCTGTAAGTGCTGGTTCATCCAGATGATGTATCAGATGCAGATAATCTAGTATGACAGGAGAACGTGATGAGATGAGATCAGTTATATGAGATTAAACATGCTAAGGCTTGTATGGGAGGCCACAGTGGGATGTGGTTTTTCTAGTCCCATGCTCGCCACCCCTAGGACCCGATGCTCTTGCCTCTTGAACCAAGACGAGCGTACAACCACACGGGGTAAATGGGGACCCCATGATTGACTAACTTGCTTAGTAGATTCCATGAGTCACATAGTTCGGGCGTTCCATTCGACATGCATTCTGGATCTTCTTGAAGGAGGTGAAGGACGTGCATTCATAACAGGTAGGTACGTGTGGCCGAGGTTGCTTGGGGTCGATGGAGCCCCTGGTGAACCAACCTCGCCTCACATCTTTAAGTACCGACTTCGGGATTTGACCCGTTATGGCGGAACCATACTTATTGCGTGACTCATGGTCTCGGTGAAAGCAAGGTAAAGGTTGTGTCCAACCACACCCTCTGCCATCACACCAAGGAAGTGTGTCAAGTGGCATTAAGAGTCCGTTGGTACGTGTGGGTAAAGTTGTACACCCCTGCAGGGTAATAATATTTCAGAAAGCCATGTCCATGGTTATGGACGACTTGGGAGCGGATGGTAGATCATAGAGAACATGAACCTAATCGTAAAACTTGGCAACTAATGTTTGTTAAGGATGCTTCCTCATGGATACAAGGGGGTGATCCTAGTTGGTAGATGCTGATGATTGGTGGATATCGAAAGATGATGATCAATACTTCAGAGAATGTCGCTCTCCTATCCCCTTTTAAAATACTCTTATTAGACGAGATTATTCTCTCTCTTGTTTTATAAACAAAAGATGGCTTTATGCAAAACAACTCCACCAGCCATAAGTTTTGCAGAGTACACCCTGTACTCACCCTTGCTTTGTTGATAGTTTTGACAGAGTAAGTGTTCCCTGAAGACGAGTTCCGTACAGCATTGACATCGACGAGTAGCTTGGGGTTCCCGGCCGGCAGCCTGGAATCTATGGGCTGGGACGTCATCATTATGCTTCAGATCTCGAAAAAGACCAGATCAGATTTGAAAGCTTCATCCAAGAGTGCTCCACCTAGATCCACCCAAAAGCCCCATCCCTTGGGGAATCGAAGGAGGAGAACTCGATCTTCATCATCAGCAATCAAGCGCTTCATCTCCTCTCCATTCATTTGGAGAACTCCGATCTAGTATTTCTTGCAAATACCTAGATCCTTGTTTTTGTTTATATTGATAAACCTTGTTCTTGTGGCAGCTTGTTGTCATCTCGGGAGCCCCCAATTCGGTTGTGGGTGTGTGCCCCGATAGTGTTGTAAAAGGCACTGGTTCCCACCTCGAAGGGATCCAATAGTGGAGAAGGTGGATCAGGCCTCTCGTGGCGAGATCCATCGGAGAATAGGGTGAGGCCTATTGTGGCGTGGTGGTCTTAGAACCGCCCACCCCTCCAACGCAGATGTACTTCCCTTAACAAGGAAGGAACAGCGGTAAAACAAATCCCTGTGTCTCCGCGTGCTCCACTACGGTTTCCTCGCTCCTCTTTTACGTGCTTAGTAGTTAGGGTTACATATAGGGAAATTCTCGTAGTTGCATATCTAGAGAATTTACTTTGTGTCAAGCCTAAATTTGAAAAAGTATTAAAAATTGGTTAGCACCTATTCACCCCCTCTAGGTGCCCATACGATCCATTTCAGTAGGAGGGCTCCATAAGGGGGGTTCTTTTATAAAATAGTTTTCTCTTGTAGATATAGCATATCTCTATATCTTTGTTGAAAAACTTTTGTAAAACATTTTGGAAAACTTTTTGAAAAGTTTTAGAAATCAGTAGGATTGCACCCATTTTCTTTTTCTTCCGGTCATCACATGACCAAACTCCTCTCCTCCATTTTTCGACCTTGTCATGGTCAAAACATTTCCAAGTCATTGCTTTTCTGAAGTCCTTTTTGAAATCAAAACTAGCACCGCTCTACATTAGTTTTACAACCCTTCCTTAACCGCGGATATGTCTATTCGATTAGATTTACACTCTGCAGAGGTTGTACACTTTACCCACATAATTCGATTACCCTGCCCTAATCTACACCGACTGTGGGTCGAGTAACCGATCAAGATTCTCCGGATGACACTCTAGTATAGGACCTACCCTATGATTTGTCCCTATCTACACCGGGACGTCGGGATCCACAGACCAACCGAAGTGCTCCCAACTCCTCGAGAGCCAGCACTTTCAATCAGAGGGTCATAGTATCACCCGGCTGCTCCTGAGGGTAGTTCGTAATTCTTCTAGGTGACTACCTGGCAGTTGACCCTTTTTGTAAAGCAACCCCGACATTCAAGGGAGATGATCCCTTATAAGTAGTCATGAGAATTCCCATACCAGAGTAGAAAACTTCAAATCCAGCCCCGTCCCATCCCAGAGTAATGTGGTTGCACAGGTTAAGTTGTTATAGCTTGCTGCAAAGAACCGGGTGCATTTTCGTAAAAACAAATTCTCCATCCTTTTTGTAAAACCAAAACCTTTCTAATTTTTCAAACCTCTCTTGGTGGGTCAAACCTCACCAAGGTTTTCTCGTAAAACATTTTTGTAAGCTTTTCCAGGGTCTTCACATCCTATACTTTTACTTAGGCTAAAATGGGGTCTTCAAGGGGTCATGGTTTTAAAACACCATCTACTAGACTAGGGAAAGATAGGTGTCATAAAGGGTCTTTTACTTAGTAGTACAATGGGTATTAGTTTGGATGAGCCAAACATTCCTCCTATAAAACATAACATAATAAAACCATGCAGTTTGGTAAACAGTAGACAAAACATGCATTAGTATAAAAGTAGGACAATGGATTATGAGCAAGAAGGTGGTTTGCCTGTGAACAACAAGATGTCCCAACTTATCTAGAAAACCAGAATACAAATAATAACAATAATAGAATAACACGATGCTCCCTACTTCTCGGCGTCACACAATTCGAAACTATCACCTTTATCGAGATAATAGAATAACACGCTACAACTTTGGCTAGTAGAGCAAGGCCAGCGGGGCACTGATGGAGGAGGGAGGCAGGTGTTGGACGGCAGCGATGACAGAAGCAGAGGCGGAGGACGGGTGACGGGCTCGGGGACGAGGCGCGAGAAGCACGCCGGCGATGACAAGGGGCGACGGAGGAGGAGATCGAGCGAGGGAGGTGAGAGGCAGCAGTGGCGCTCCTAGCGGCGCTCGGGAACAAGGCCGAGGGAAGGGGTCGCGAGCGGCTATGCGCGTGCGTGGATCGCATGGTGCGTGGGTTTCCTGGGTGTGAGGTGCGTGACCAGCTGGGTCGTGTGTGTGTCCCGTGTTGGTGCGATGTCTGGTGTGCTTTGGGTTAGGTGGGGTGTGTGCGTGTGGTGTAGTGTGGCCGCATGAGTGCGGCGGCGGGGCTGGGGGTAGGATTAGTGTTAGGGAGAAAAGGGGAAATAGATTATTTATCTAGTCCAAAGTAGACTAGATGAGGCTAGTTTTGGGCCAAAATATTAGACGGGCTTTTAGCCAAATTTTATTTCTAAAATAAGAAAAGCTTTTACTTCAAGAAATATTATATATTTTAATTTTTAAATAAGAACGAGAAACGGGTTTAATAAAACCACAAGGATATTTAGTAAAACAAAATGTGGTTTGATAACATAATTTTACGGATAAAATATGCATGATGATGTCATGATGATGCGAAAAGAAATTAAAATGCAAATTTTATTTCGGAATATTTTCCGAGGCATTACAACTCGACACCACTAACAAGGATCGCGTCCCGAGATCCAAACAAAGGCACCGAAAGGGAGAGAGTTTTGATGATCGGATCTTCTTGCACCAGGATGTTGGTCGCGACACCACTAACAAGGGTTCTTGTTCCATCTTGAAATCGTCGACACCACCAACAAGGGTTGTTGCTCGCATTCTTCCAGGAATCACTCCGGAGAGGCAAAGGAGGAATTAGAGGTATCAAAGATAAGGCCACCTTTAACTTCCATGGAAGGAGTAAAATTCACATGGATCCACCACTTCAATGTAACAATAGTGAATGAGAAGAGTAGTGGTATGGTCATGGCTCCATCCGGCACTCAAAGCATTACTATGTACATGAATAGAAGGATCATGCAACCAACTCTCAGAATTCACACTAAAGATCTTGACAATCGGTATTAACAAAATATTTAGATAGATGATGTAGTCGCAGGAAGTTGCAGGACACCGGGAAACATTTGAAGAGGGATCAAGTAGAAGGAAATCCGGATGTAGGTCCACCGTTACAAAAGGAGAAAAGCGAAACCCTAAGGGTACGACGGAAACCCAACTACGAGAAATCCTAGACTTGGAGAAGGTAAGGGATCAGGCTCAAACACGCAGAGATAAGAGGAGAAAGAATAGAGGTAAGGAGTAAAAACAGAGCTAACCAGATCTATCCAACGCGTTTGTAGCAAAACAGTTTGGACACTAGACATCGACCGTTGGCAAGGTTGACCTACAGGCTGGACTAGTGGGGTATCGTAAACCTTTGCTCTGATACCACTTGTAATGCCCCCGAATCGGGTCTATGCATATCTCAGCATTTCCCGCCAAAACCCGCATAGAAGCGATTCAAAGACGCCCACCAGACACTTTCGTGTGGGTGGGATTTGAATACAAGTAGTTACATCACAATAGTTTACAACAGAGTCTACAAGAACTTATATATACAACAACGACTCAACAAGTCAAGAATACAAATGATACAATTCAAAGAGAAAGCGAGAATAGTATCCGAGTATGGAATAGATCCAAATGGGACTAAGAGTCCTGGAGTATAACCAAGCGGTGTCCAACCCTGCCCAGGCCAAGCCGGAAGGGTAACCTTGCTAACGTCGTCAATCACATACCTGTCAAGCCAAAAGGGTGCCGATAAAGGGCAAAGGAAAAACAGAAAGAGAGCGGTTAGTACTGAGGCCAGTACACGGCGAGACAAGAATTCAGCAGTCTTCGCCTACATAGGTATGGTGTGCTCAGCGGCAGCAAAGCTTGCACTATCTAACTTATAGAGACACGCTACAACTTCGGCTATTAGAGCGAGATAAGAGAGCACTACGTGATAACTATATATAACACCAAACATAACCCATCCGAAGATTTCCCCCTCGAAGACTAGTCGAGGAAGTGCTCTTGCGGAATGCACACTGACGAGGTTTAATCTCATCAATGCCCCCGGAGGGAAAACCCTACTCCTGCTTGTCTGCTCTTTATTACGGCGGAACCGAAAGTTACAGGGGTGCGCAGATTTGATCTGGCGTGAGGTGCGTATGCGAAAGTATGAGTCGAGATCTCTAGGATGTGCCCTCTTGGCCTTTATATAGACTTAGGCAGGTCCCGGGCATAGTCCTAGTCGGTTACAGGTTCTAGGGTTTGACCCCTTTGAATTTCCTATCTATGCTAGTCTTGCTCTCCAAGGATCCGAAGGCGTCATGGGCCTTGGCCACCCGAAAGTCTTCATGGGCCAGCGTATGTCTGCTGTGGGACTTCCTTGGGCTGGACCAGGTATGCTGAAGTCACGTACCCGTAGGGTATAACCATGTCAGTAGCCCCCCGAGTTATCAGTCGAATCGTAGATTCGGCTGAGGACTCTTCAATCCTTCGGGTGCAACTATGCATAAACAGTATATGTGTGTAGGGACCGTTGATACGTGTGCCTGACTCACCCGACGGATCAGGGTCAGCTAACTGTCTTAGGACGAAACAACACGATCTTCATCAGGTTCGAGTCCCTTAACTTGAACTCGGAACATATGCTGGCGTAATTCGACTCAGTCCACGGGGGGCTTACAGGAGTGGAATTCTAGTGCTTTTAATTGATGTACCCAACGCGTCCGTCGGGATTTTTCATCACGCATGTTGGCATGGATTCATACTAGCAGAGCGCAGTCGTGTGCGTTACCAGGCCATCAGATGATATCTGCAGGTCTTATCTTTGCGTCGCAGACGCAGCATCCGAACATTTGTCACCACAGAGGTGTTTCGGGTGGCTAAGGAGACCGTTGCTCACTCAGCGTTTTGTTGGGCAGAGTTGCCGAAAAAAGTTTTTTGCTTGCTGATCCGAAGGATCGCAGTCGAAGATTTCATAGGGTGCGCGACCAGCGCTCCCTATGGGAGTAGCCCCCAAGTGTCTGTTCAAGTCGTAGGCTCGAGCGGAGACTTTAGTTCAAATATTGTTCAGTTGTTAAGTCCGTAGGACACGAAAATTTTCGGATGCTTTAAATCCATCCTCCCTATGGGAGTAGCCCCCGAGTCCGTAGTGGAGTCATAGACTCGACGTAGGACTCGAAGAAGTACTTTGTCTTTATTCGTCTTTCGGGTGCGCGGCCAGCGCTCCTGATAGGAGTATGAAGGGAATATGCCCTGAGAGGGAATAATAAAGTGTTTATTATGTGTATTCCAAGTATATGATAGATGTTTATTTTGCATGCTATAATTGTATTAATACCGAAAAGTTAGTACATGTGTGTTTAATAAACAAACAGAAAGTTCCTAGTTATGCCTCTCTCATAAACTAGCTCGTTGATTAACAAGATGATCAAGGTTTCCTGATCATGGACATTGGATGTTGTTAATAACGGGATCACAACATTAGTGTAATGGTGTGATGAACATTCATCCGAAGTATAGCATTACGATCAAAGTCATTGAGTTTATATTGCTATAACAACTTACGAAGTGATCCTAATCCTTAGACCATGAGATCATGTCAATCACTAACACCGGAAGAGTTTCTTGATAACATCAAACGTCACACCGTAACAGGGTGATTATAAAGATGGATTCAGAACTAATAAAGTGTTATGTTGAGGCTCATGGATCAAGAGTGGAATTTGTTCATCCCGATGACGGATAGATATACTCTAGGCCCTCTCGGTGATATCACATTGATTAGCTTGCAAGCAAGTGATTTGATCACTAGAATGTTATATCACAGGAACGAGAAAAGAGTGCATGTCGGTAACGAGATCAAACTAGGTATGGAGATACCGATGATCGAATCTCGGACATGTAATATATCGTGAAACAAAGGGATTAAGATACTAGCGTAAAAGGTTCCGACGATCACAAGAAAGTCATCGTTGAATGTGTGGGAGTCAGTATGGGTCTCCAGATCCCGCTTCTGATTATTGATCCGAGAGGGGTCTCGATCATGTCCGCATTATTCACGAACCATAGGGTGACACACTTAAGAGACACCGACATCCAATTGGAGCAAAAGTTTCATGCCGAGAGAATGAACAAGCGCAGGAATTTATTTCACTAGATACCGAAACAGGTTTTCGGGTGAAATTGCATAAAGTGGTTATGCATGTGAAATGAAATTCTAGCAAGGGGTTATTTGTGAATGTTTGTCATTAAAGTAATTGACAAAATTCTGAATAAAATAAAAGAGTTTTATTTAATGAGAGTTTGCATTAAATTTGGTGGAAATTTAATGGGAATTTGAGTGGACTTTTGAGTGGAGGAAATTTAAAGGGCATTTTGTGAGTGGAGTGTCCACCCACATGAATGAAGGAGGGGAGGGGCAGCCCCCATGGCCGGCGGCCACCCCCTTGGGTGCCCCCCTCCTCCTATAAAAGGAGCCCCCTCCTCATTTGTCTCACACACCTCCTCGTGAAGGATCTCTCTCCCCCTCTAGAATTTATTCCCCATGGTCTCGAACTAGCGAGATACATGTTCCCGGTGGCTATTCGGCAAGAAAGAGTTGTGCTTCCGCTGCATCGCTGGAGCGAGGAGGTGGAGGTTGCTCGGTGCCTCGAACGTGTGTGCGAGCACGGATGCGCTGCTGATCTGCGGCGCTAGGACTTCCTCTCGATCTTGAGATCGGCAAGAGATCGTCTACATCAACCACGAGTTGAACTCGTTAAGCTTTGTCGGTCTTCAAGGGTATGTTCTCTACGGATATACATCCGCCCGTTGTTTGTATCTAGTAGATAGATCTTGGTACATAGTTCCCATCATAGGAAATTTTTTGTTTTCTATGCTGCGAACCCTACAGTGGTATCAGAGCCGGATCTATGCGTAGATACTTTACACGGGTAGTACACATATGAGTATGTGGGCGATGATGATCATGTTGTTGCTCCTTTGTTGTAATTTTGGATATTGGTGGCATAGTGGGATGAAGCGGCCCGGACAAACTTTACATGTCCTCGCACATGAGACCTGTTCCACGCTTGACATGCAACTAGTTTGCATAAGTGGCTAGCGGGTGTCTGTCTCTCCTACTATAGTCAATATCTATTTTGCAAGCGAGTTGTCAACAATTTGATTATCCTCGTTGTGGTTCATGTTCGTAGGTAAGAACGGTTCTATCTCAAAAGCCCTAAGCCACGTAAAACTTGCAATGGATAAATTAGAGGCGTCTAGTTTAGATTGTTGCTGGGCTAGTGTTATGATATGGTAGTGTTGTAAGTAGAAGTATGAGATGATACTCTTACAACACACATAGCGTGTAAAATCCATTGACCTTGGATTTACACATATAGGTATGATAGTGATCATACCACGATGCACATGATAGAGATCATCTGCGGGAACCTTTCACTAATAAACATATGATGTTTGATTGCATCTTATATTGCTTGTTTAGCGCTTTGTTAGCATAATAAGATGATCCCTCATTTAAATATCAAGATAAGAATGTGTTCTTCCTTTAGTATGCACCGATTATGTTTTCGTCGCTCCAAGACATCACGTGATGATCGGGTGTTCTTGGATCCACGACCATATTTCGGGTGTAAAACAGTTACACACGCGAATACTAAGGTTCTAACTTGGCGAGCCTAGCATGTATAGACATGGCCTCGGAACACGGACCGAAAGGTTAAGCATGAGTCATATAGTTGATATGATGCCCATTTGTTGCTCGCCTTTGAAGCTATACCGACTCACGTGATGATCGGACTTGGTGTAGTGGATTTGGTTCATGTAATCACCAAAAAGGCACGAGGGATGTCGTTTTTGAGTGGGAGTTCATTCGTAATAAGGATTAGTTGAACTCAATCTATCATACACTTAGTCTAAACTTTACAAATTATGTTGTAGATGGCACCACCTGCTTTTAATTTCAATGTGTTCATGGAGAAAGAGAAACTAGCAACGAACGGTAGCAACTTTACCGAATGGGCCATGAATTTGAGGATTCTCCTCTCTGCTGCACAAAAGCAATATGTGCTAGAAGCGCCGTTAGGCCCCCCACCTTTAGATGATGCCCCTGACGAGGAGAAGAATGTCTATCAGACTCGTCAGGAGGACGACAACTTAGTTCATTGCGGCATATTGTATGGGCTAGAGCCGGCACTTCGAAAGCGTTTTGAAAACAGCAATGCATTTGATACAATGGGTGAGTTGAAAATGATTTTTGACACACATGCTGCTGTAGAGAGCTATAAAGCTTCAGAAAAGTTCTTTAGCTGCATGATGGAAGAGCACAGCTCCGTTAGTGAGCATGTACTCAAGATGTCGGGTTACGCCGATAAGCTTGTGTCCTTGGGAATATCGATTCCCATTGACTTAGGCATCCATCGTGTTCTGCAGTCTCTGCCACCTAGCTATAAGAGCTTCGCGATGAACTATAATATGCAAGGCATGAAGAAGTCTCTCCCCGAGCTTCTGTCAATGCTTAAAACTGCAGAAGTGGAGATCAAAAAGGAACATCAAGTGTTGATGATCAATAGGAACGCTGGTTTCAAGAAAGACAAGAAGGGAAAATGGAAGGGAAGTAAGGGCGGCAAGCCTGTTGCCGCGCCTAAAAAGAAACCCCGAGTTGGACCTAAGTCTGATTCCGAGTGCTACTATTGTAAGGGGACTGGCCACTGGAAGCGCAACTGCCCCAAGTATCTGGCAGACAAGAAGGCCGGCAAGGCAAACAAAGGTATATATGATATACATGTTATTGATGTGTACTTGACTAGTGCTCGCAGTAGCACCTGGGTATTTGATACCGGTTCAGTTGCTAATATTTGTAACTCGAATCAGGGGCTGCGGAACAAGCGACCGCTAGCAAGGGGTGAGGTCAAGATGCGTGTCGGCAATGGATCAAGCGTTGATGTGATCGCCGTCGGAACACTGCCTCTCCACTTGCCATCGGGATTAGTTATAAACTTGAATAAATGTTATCTGGTGCCTGCACTGAGCATGAACATTGTATCTGGATCGTGTTTGATGCGAAGTGGTTATTCATTTAAATCCGAGAACAATGGTTGTTCCATTTATATGAATGAAATCTTTTATGGTCATGCACCGATGATGAATGGTTTATTTCTATTAGATCTCGATGATAATGTTACACATATTCATAATGTTGATGCTAAAAGGATTAAACTTAATGATGATATATCCGCATATATGTGGCACTGCCGTCTAGGTCATATTGGCGTTAAACGCATGAAGAAGCTCCATTCGGATGGACTTTTGGAATCACTTGATTATGAATCATTTGATACATGTGAGCCATGCCTTATGGGCAAGATGACTAGAACGCCGTTTTTCCGGTTCAATGGAACGGGCGACAGATTTATTGGAAATCATACATTCTGATGTATGTGGTCCAATGAGTGTGTCGGCGCGAGGTGGATATCGTTATTTTGTTACTTTCACGGATGATTTGAGTAGATACGGTTATATCTACTTGATGAAACACAAGTTTGAAACCTTTGAAAAGTTCAAGGAATTTCAGAATGAAGTGGAAAATCATCGTAATAGAAAGATCAAATTTCTACGGTCCGACCGTGGAGGTGAGTATCTAAGTTACGAGTTTAGCACTCACATGAAAGAGTGTGGAATTGTTTCACAACTCACACCTACCGGAACACCATAGCGAAATGGTGTGTCGGAACGTCGTAATCGTACTTTATTAGATATGGTTCGATCTATGATGTCTCTGACGGACTTGCCGTTGTCATTTTGGGGTTATGCACTAGAAACTGCTGCATTCACTTTAAATCGGGCACCATCTAAATCTGTTGAAAAGACACCGTATGAATTGTGGTTTGGAAACAAACCTAAGCTGTCATTTCTTAAAGTTTGGGGATGCGATGTTTATGTGAAGAAACTTCAACCGGATAAACTCGAACCCAAAGCGGAAAAATGCGTCTTCATAGGATACCCTAAAGAAACTATTGGGTATTCCTTCTATCACAGATCCGAGGGCAAGGTTTTTGTTGCCAAGAATGGATCCTTTCTAGAGAAAGAGTTTCTCGCGAAAGGTGTGAGTAGTCGGAAGGTAGAACTCGAAGAGGTTGTGGAACCTTCTCTTCAAAGTATGGCGAGTAGCACAGCACCGGAAGTTGTTCCGGAGTTGGCTCCACCTGTTGAAGAGGGAACTAATGATAATGATCATGAAACTCCGAAAGAGAGTACTACCGAACCTCGTAGGTCAAACAGGACGCGTACAGCTCCCGAGCTGTACGGAAATCCTGTCATGCATTTCATGGTTGATGAAAATGATGACCCTGCGACGTATGAAGAAGCGATGATGAGCCCGGATTCTAACAAATGGTTAGAAGCCATGAAATCCGAGATGGAATCCATGTATGAAAATCAAGTTTGGAACTTGGTGGAATTACCTCATGACCGAAAGGCCGTGGAGAACAAATGGATTTTCAAAAGGAAAACTGATGCTGATGGTAATGTGACCGTCTATAAAGCTCGACTTGTCACAAAGGGGTTTCGAAAAATTCAAGGAGTTGACTACGATGAGACATTCTCTCCCGTAGCGATGCTAAAGTCAGTTAGGATTATGTTAGCAATTGCTGCATATTTCGATTATGAGATATGGCAGATGGATGTCAAAACCGCGTTTCTCAATGGTAATATTGAAGAAGAGTTGTATATGATACAACCAAAGGGTTTTGTCGATCCTAAGGATGCTAACAAGGTGTGCAAGCTTCAGCGATCCATCTATGGATTGAAGCAAGCATCACGAAGTTGGAATCTCCGCTTTGATGAGGTGATCAAAGAGTTTGGATTTGTCCAAACTTATGGAGAAGCTTGTATTTACAAGAAAGTGAGTGGGAGCAATGTGGCATTTCTGATATTATATGTGGATGACATATTATTGATCGGAAATGATATATATCTTTTAAACAGTGTTAAAAGTTATCTAAACAGCAAATTTTCAATGAAGGACCTAGGTGAAGCGTCATACATATTAGGCATAAAGATCTATAGAGATAGATCTAGGCACCTAATAGGGCTATCGCAAAGTACATACCTTGATAAGATTTTAAAGAAGTTTAAAATGGACGGAAGTAAGAAGGGGTTCTTACCTATGTTGCAAGGCAAGACATTGAGTAAGACTCAAAGTCTGGCTTCGGCGGAAGAAAGAGAGATAATGGACAAAGTCCCCTATGCTTCAGCCATAGGCTCTATAATGTACGCCATGCTATGTACAAGACCGGATGTGGCACATGCTATTAGTTTGACTAGTAGGTACCAATCGGATCCAGGTTCGGAACACTGGATAGCGGTCAAGAATATCCTTAAGTACTTACGAAGAACTAAGGATATGTTTCTTGTATACGGAGGTGAAGAAGAGCTCGTCGCTAAGTGTTATGTCGACGCTAGCTTTGACACCGATCCGGATGACTCTAAGTCTCAATCCGGATACGTATTTATCATGAATGGCGGAGCGGTTAGTTGGAGGAGCTCCAAACAACCTGTGGTAGCGGGATCAACAACAGAGGCCGAATATGTTGCTGCTTCAGAAGCGGCTCAGGAAGCAGTTTGGATGAAGGAGTTCATATCCGAACTAGGAGTAGTGTCAAACGCGTTGGACCCAATGGTGATCTATTGTGACAACAATGGTGCCATTGCCAATGCCAAAGAGCCAAGGTCTCACAAGCATTCCAAGCATATTAAGCGCCGGTTTCACTCCATCCGCGAGCATGTCAAGGATGGAGATATAAAGATTTGTAAAGTACATACGGATCTCAATGTAGCAGATCCGTTGACTAAAACTCTCCCTAGAGCAAAACATGATCAACACCAGAATTCAATGGGTGTTAGATTTATCACCATGTAACTAGATTATTGTCTCTAGTGCAAGTGGGAGACTGAAGGGAATATGCCCTGAGAGGCAATAATAAAGTGTTTATTATGTGTATTCCAAGTATATGATAGATGTTTATTTTGCATGCTATAATTCTATTAATATGGAAACGTTAATACATGTGTGTTTAATAAACAAACAGAAAGTTCCTAGTTATGCCTCTCTCATAAACTAGCTCGTTGATTAACAAGATGATCAAGGTTTCCTGATCATGGACATTGGATGTTGTTAATAACGGGATCACAACATTAGTGTAATGGTGTGATGAACATTCATCCAAAGTATAGCATTACGATCAAAGTCATTGAGTTTATATTGCTATAACAACTTACGAAGTGATCCTAATCCTTAGACCATGAGATCATGTCAATCACTAACACCGGAAGAGTTTCTTGATAATATCAAACGTCACACCGTAACAGAGTGATTATAAAGATGGATTCAGAACTAATAAAGTGTTATGTTGAGGCTCATGGATCGAGAGTGGAATTTGTTCATCCCGATGACAGATAGATATACTCTGGGCCCTCTCGGTGATATCACATTGATTAGCTTGCATGCAAGTGATTTGATCACTAGAATGTTATATCACAGGAACGAGAAAAGAGTGCATGTCGGTAACGAGATCAAACTAGGTATGGAGATACCGATGATCGAATCTCGGACATGTAATATATCGTGAAACAAAGGGATTAAGATACTAGCGTAAAAGGTTCCGATGATCACAAGAAAGTCATCGTTGAATGTGTGGGAGTCAGTATGGGTCTCCAGATCCCGCTTCTGATTATTGATCCGAGAGGGGTCTCGATCATGTACGCATTATTCACGAAGCGTAGGGTGACACACTAAAGAGACACCGACATCCAATTGGAGCAAAAGTTTCATGCCGAAAGAATGAACAAGCGCGGGAATTTATTTCACTAGATACTGAAACACGTTTTCGGGTGAAATTGCATAAAGTGGTTATGCATGTGAAATGGAATTCTAGCAAGGGGTTATTTGTAAATGTTTGTCATTAAAGTAATTGAAAAAATTCTGAATAAAATAAAAGAGTTTTATTTAATGAGAGTTTGCATTAAATTTGGTGGAAATTTAATGGGAATTTGAGTGGACTTTTGAGTGGAGGAAATTTAAAGGGCATTTTGTGAGTGGAGTGTCCACCCACATGAATGAAGGAGGGGAGGGGGAAGCCCCCATGGCCGGCGGCCACCCCCTTGGGTGCCCCCCCTCCTCCTATAAAAGGAGCCCCCCTCCTCACTTGTCTCACACACCTCCTCGTGAAGGATCTCTCTCCCCCTCTAGAATTTATTCCCCATGGTCTCGGACTAGCGAGATACATGTTCCCGGTGGCTATTCGGCAAGAAAGAGTTGTACTTCCGCTGCATCGCTGGAGCGAGGAGGCGGAGGTTGCTCGGTGCCTTGAACGTGTGTGCGAGCACGGATGCGCTGCTGATTTGCGGCGCTAGGACTTCCTGTCGATCTTGAGATCGGCAAGAGATCGTCTACATCAACCACGAGTTGAACTCGTTAAGCTTTGTCGGTCTTCAAGGGTATGTTCTCTACGGATATACATCCGCCCGTTGTTTGTATCTAGTAGATAGATCTTGGTACATAGTTCCCATCGTAGGAAAATTTTTGTTTTCTATGCTGCGAACCCTACAGAGTAGCCCCCGAGTATTTAATCGAATCGAAGATTCGAGTGAGTACTCTTATCTGTGGAGCCGAAGAATTGTAGTTGCTGCTAGTATAGCTTTGGATGACATAAGTGCTGACGATCAATGACCTCAAGCGTCTGCTACGCCAGAGATGACTTGACTGGACGAACGTGGGTCCCACTTGCTGACTTTGAATTGACCGGTCACGCGCGGCGTGGAGATAATTACGGCGTCTCCTCGATTTCCGCGCGTAGTGGACGGCGTGGTAACGACGGTTCGTTGTGATGCTGACACGTGTATGGCCAGATTTGCCGTTGGCGTTAGGTCTTCTGGATGGACGGCTGTCATGCGTCGTCTTCGCTGTTATAATCATTGGGGAAAGCCGCGATTTGTTTTCACCGCATCAGTTCTTGTTTTCACTGCCTCCTTGCGCTCTAGCGATTCTTGCTGCGCGCTGGGATTTCCTTCCACATTTCCGTCGTCGTTTCTGCGTTTTCACCGCCGTCGCTGCCATAGCGCAATGGGGAAACCGAAGAAATCCTCGTCTGCCGTTGGTACTAGCGCCGCCGGAGGAAATAAGAACGCCGCCGCTACTCGTGTCACTGACGGTGGCTGGCGGCGATCAGAGACACGGGAGAGCGATCTCCGCAAGCTTCGCGAGCGGGGTCTGATCCCACAAGATAAGGAGGCCGTCAGACTCCCTGGCAACGAGGTAATCCCCCGTCCCCCATCTGGGTATCGGGTTATGTTTCTTGCCTTCGTTATTCGTGGGTTTTCTTTTCCGATCCACAACTTCCTCCGTGGACTGCTCTTCTTTTATGGGATTCGGCTTCATCATCTGTCTCCCAATTCTCTTCTCCACATTGCTTGTTTTATCACTTTTTGCGAGTGCTGGCTTGGCATTGAGCCGCACTTTGGCCTCTTTCGAAAGCTCTATTCTGTGAAGAGGCAATCTGGTTCGGATGGTGTATATCCCATTGGGGGTTGCATCATCTCCCTTAGTCCCAATCTTCTCTTCTCTTCTTTTCTTTTTCCATGTCCGAATATGTCCAGTACTGGCGGAGGCGATGGTTTTATATCCGTGACTCCGTAGTGCCCGGGCAAGATTTTGGCCTTGTTCCCTTTGACCCCTCCCAAATGATTGAGCCGAAAAGATCTTGGAAAAACCAAATCTTGGACGGTGAGGTGGCAGAGATAGAGGCCCTTTACCGTCGGGTGGAGGATCTCCAGCTGATTCTAGAGAAGGAGGTGAACGGCGTGGACATCATCCGGACGTTTCTTGAGCGTCGGGTGCAGCCTCTCCAAGCGAGGGCGCACCCGATGTTTCTTTATTCTAGGCGCCGTGATCCGACGAGGGTTTCGGCTGAGAAAATCTTCGAGGGGGATCTTGACAGGGCCCTTCGCTCGCTGCTGAAGTTCAAGGCCGGAGAGGAAATCCCTGGGAAGTCGCTGACTCTGCCGTTTTCTTCGGCGTTGTCTGTGCCACAGGTGTAGATTTGTGCACGTAGTGCTTTTTTGTCGGCTGCGTATTTATTTCCTTTGTTTGCTAACAAAGTTCCTTCTGATTTTGCAGAGCTTCAAAGTGCCAGGCATGGTACCGCCATTGCCCGAAAAGTATCCGAATGCCCCGGATAATGAAGTGGTTGAGTCCGTGTCCGAGCTGCCGTCGGCGCGATCTCCGGCGGAGGATGCCGATGAGTCGAGTGAGGACCATACGCGCAAACGATCACGGAGCTCCAGCGAGTCTTCGGATGCCTCGACTCCTCCGACTCCCAGAAACCCTCTGTGCCTGGATCGTCATGATGACGGTCATGGAGGTTCTTCCTCTCCCATTCCTGCCGTTCCTGTGCGGGATGTCGCACCGCACCCACCAGCGAAGCGGAAGAAGGAAGAGAAAAAGGAGGAGAAGAAGGAAGAGAAGAAAGAGGAGAAGAGATCCCGAAGGACTCCTCCTGTCTTCGACCTGAGCTCGTTGGGCTCGTAAGTTTCTTGTTATATTGTTGTTCCCCTTGTTTTTCTTGATTTTGCACTTGTGCTGATTCCTTCGTATGCAGGCATTCCTCCCGCGACTCCTCTAGTGATGGTGCGCGGTAAATGATGGGGGAGTCGAAGATTGCGTCTCCTCCTCCTCAAACGGTGGCGACTTCGGGAGGCGCCGCTCAGGATCCTCCTGTGCAGGAGGTGCAGGTGGTTGCGCCTCAGAATTTCGCGGGCGGGCCTTCGGAATCGCCAACAGAGCATGTAAGTTCCAATGCTTCATGCCATGGGGGAAGCCCCCAGGTGTATGAAAATTTCTTGTCTTCTTCTTCTTTCGGATCTTTAGGGGGGAAGCCCCCAAGTGTCTTCGTGTGCGAGTTTTACCTTTATTCTTCTGTGTTGGGTGCAGCCCCCAAGTCCTTTTTCCTTACTTGTGTTTCTTTTTTCTGTAGCCTTTTGTTCAGGAAGCCAAGCGACTGGTGCAGGAGCGCCTAGCGTTGGAGGCTAGCCTTCGGCAGCTTCAAGGTACCTATTTGCCGTTTGGTGCTTTTTTCGTTTATTCTGGTCCTGCTTGCTGACGTTTGCTTGTTTTGAATGCAGAGGAGCACAATACTTCTCTCCGTGAGGTCGACGCTCTCAAGAAGAGCCTTGGTCAATCGGAGCAGAAAGCCGAGGCCGCCGTTGGCGCGAAAGAACGCCTCGAGCTAGAGCTGATTAAGGCAGCCGAAGCGAAGGAGCGTCTGCAGCAGGAGGCCGCGGATCGTGAGGAGCAGCTGGCCACCGTTGCGGCTGCTCGTGAAAGAGAGGTAGCAGCGAAGCTCATGGCTGCTGCCAAGGCTATTTCGGGTGAGTGTTAGATTTGTGCTTGTTTCTTCATGCCTCGTGTCCTCTTCTGTGCTGCTTTTCTTCATGTCTTCCTTCTTATTTTTTGTCTCAGATGCCGCAGGTATCGAGTTTGACCGCGGTGCTCTAGAGCACGGGAGTGCTCTAGATGATGCTACTGTGGCGGTCGAAGACCGCTGCAGCACCGTCGTCAGCTCCCTTGCCAAGGCGAAGGAGGTCCTTGGCCGCTTCTACAAGGAGCTTGTTCCTAAGGGCGCGGCCCTCGATGATGTGGATGCTCTGGCGGAGGCTCTGTCAGCCGAAGTGCCTGCAGCGTACAAGCGCAAACAGAAGGGCATCGGCGCGTCCGTCGGGCTGGCGATGGCCTTGGCGGCTGGAGCGGAGCTGGATCTTTCCCAGATCACCTCCCGGATGCCGACGATTGCAGATGGATCCGAGGTAGCCTTTGTTGCCTACTCTACTCGCTGCAAGCGATATGGGCCCAAGCTCATTGATTTGCTGTCTGAGTATGCACTGCGGCAGCAGGGCGGGGCCAAAGCTAGGCAGTCTGGCTCCGAGGCGACTCAGGGTGCCGCATCCTAGGCGTTGTAGACGTAGGGTAGTTTGTAGTCTGCTTTTGTTGTAAATATCTTGAAGAACACCATCCTTGTGCCACGTAGTGGCCTTATATGTTTAATGAATTCTTCTGAGTTGTGGTCTATCATTGTCTGAATGTCTGTGTTCCTTTCTTTTTCTGCTGCTATAGGTTCCTTCGGGTGCTGACCCTGTTGACACCCCGTCCGCAATGCCGCTGTGACCATCTTTGGATGATTCCTCACAACTCACTTTTCTTCGGGATCGTGTGCGTAGTCTGGAGCAGGAGTTGCTCGGGTTACGCGGTCATGTCGACGTTTGGAAGTCCAAGGCGGATCGTGGTGCAGCCAGAGAGGAGTACTTGATGGCGGAACTGGTTCGGCTGTCCGAGCAACTGCAATGTAAGTTGTTCTTTGGTTCGAGCTGTAGCTCAGTTCTTCGGATGGGCCTGCTGGCCTTACTCTTATTGTGTGCGATTATCGCAGGTGCGAACCTTGCTCCGAGGGAAGAAAAGGAGCGTGTCGCTGTTCGGGTCAATTGCTTGACTCAACAGGACATAGAGGCTGGCGGCTTATTTTGGATGGATCGTGATCGCGCCATGGCTCTGGCGACGGTGCAGGATTGTGTTCATCAAGTTTCGCGGGTGCTCCGCCAAGTACAGACATCGCTTTCCTCGGTGCTGCACGTCATGTTTCCTTTGGATGCCGTACCGACGAGCCTTGCGGGTCTTCTGTCGAAGCTTCGAAGCGTGAGCAATGTCAAGGAGTTGGTGCGGCAACAGCTCGTCGCTGGAGTCAAGGCTGCGTTGTCTCTTGTGAGGCTGCATCGGCCTGATGTAGATTTGACTGTTGTGGCAGCTGGGCCGCCTCTTCGGCCGGATGGTGGTGAGTGGGACATGCGGCCACATTACGCGGCTGTAAGGCAGTATGCCGAACAGGTCGTAGATTTGTTTGAGCAGTGTGCTCAGGTTATTCTTCAACATAGGTAGTACCTGTAAAAAGAGATAGATGTAAAATTTGTATATTTCGGCTGGGCGTGTTGTGCCCTTTGTTGTAAAGGTTCGTTTGTTGTGAGCACGCAGTGCTTTGATTGAGTACGTGTCTTTTTCGTTGGCCTGACGTTGTCAGCTACTCAGGTGTACACGTTTGATCCTCAGTCGATGAAATCATGAGGTGGGGGAGCCCCCGAGTGCGTATGTAGCATGTAGTAAAGTTGCAAAATAGCGAACTGAAGTTTTGGGGCGAGACACTTAGCTTTATTTATATCGTAATGGAGGAAGTACATTGTTCGGCTGAAGAGCCTTGGCTGAAAGCCTTATTGAAAGTAAAGGGGGTAGGTTGCTACGGATAGAATCGTCACAGGTGCGAGATATTCCATGGGTTGGAGTATTCGACTCCAGACTCCACGTGCTTGAGGCGATAGGCGTCACCTAGGATGACTTCGGTGATGACGTATGGTCCTTCCCATGGTGACTCAAATTTTGTCGGTCTCTCTTGCTTGAGTCGCAAGACGAGGTCTCCTTCGACAAAGGACCTGGGGTGAAGTCGGCGGCTGTGGTAGTTGCGAAGACTCTGCTGGTACACCGCTGATCGAGCTGCTGCTATGTCTCTTGCTTCGTCGAGTGTATCGACGGCATCTTCGAGTGCGTATGTGGATTCGGCTTCACCGTATGCGACGACCCGAGGGGCCTGGTGGCGTACTTCGGCTGGTAGGACGGCTTCGGCTCCGTGTACCATGAAGAATGGTGTGTAGCCTGTGGAGCTGTTTGGCGTGGTCCGTAAGCTCCATAGGACGGATGGTAGCTCTTTAGTCCAGGCTCCTGCTTTCCGTTCGAGTGGACTCATGAGGCGCTTCTTGATGCCCGCGCCGATTAGGCCGTTGGCCTTTTCCACTTGCCCGTTCGTTTGCGGGTGTGCCACTGAGGCGTACGTGATGTTGATCCCAAGGCCTTCGCAGAAGTCCTGGAATTCCTTGGAGATAAAGTTCAATCCATTGTCGGTGATGATGCTATGCGGTACCCCGAACCTGTAGACAATGGACTCGAAGAACTTGACGGTCGTTTTGCCTTTCTGGTTGGTAACCGGCATGGCCTCGATCCACTTGGTGAACTTATCGACTGCGAACAAGAGGTAAACGTGTCCCCCTTTCGAGGATTTTGGCAGTTTGCCGATCATGTCGAGGCCCCATTGAGCAAAAGGCCAAGCTATGGGTATGGGTCTGAGCTCGGACCTAGGTGCGTGCGGTTTGTCGGTGAACCGTTGGCATCCGATGCATCTTCAGACGATGTCCTTTGCGTCGCTCATGGCCGTTGGCCAGTAGAATCCTGCTCGAAGAGCTTTGGCGACAAGGGAGCGGCTGCCTGCGTGATGGCCGCAGATGCCCTCGTGGATATCTTGGAGGATGGCTTTCCCGTCACCGATGGTGACGCACCTTTGTAGTATGCCGGTAATACTGCGCTTGTATAGCTCGCCGTTGATGATGGTGAAGGCTTTTGACCGACGAGATATGCGCCGGTCATCTGTCGGGCTGTCAGGCAGTTCTCCATTTAACAAGAACTGGAGGTATGGGCGCGTCCAGGTTTCTTCAACTGCCATGACCTGCATTAGGTTGACCATGGCTACCTCTGTGTCTAGTTTTTCGGGTCCTTCGTGTCCTTCGGGTAGCGTAGCCCCCGAGTCTTCTGCGTCTTCGGGTGATCCCTTGGGGAATTTCCGCTTGATGGATGGCACGCAGATCTGTTCGAGGAACACACCTGGTGGCACCTTTGTGCATGTGGAGCCGATGTTGGTGAGTCTGTCGGCTTCCTCGTTGCTTTCTCTTCCAATGTGTCGAAGCTCGCAGCCGTCGAATTCTCCTTCGAGTGCGTTGTAGAGCGCGCGATACGCGATCATGTTTTCGGCGTGTGCGTCGTACTCATTCATCGTCTATTGGACGACGAGGTTGGAGTCACTGTAGATACCAGGCGTGTTGCGCCGCATATCTTTGCCATCCTCATGCCGTGGATGAGGGCTTCATATTCGGCCTCATTATTAGAAGCTCGGAATTTCATCCGAAGGACGTACTTCATCTTGTCACCTTGCGGGGAGGTCAGTATGACTCCCGCTCCTGCTCCAGCTTCTCTCTTGGAGCCGTCGAAGTGCATCGTCCATGACTGTGACATGTCCGTGGTGTCTGGCAGCTGCAGCTCCATCCAATGTACCAGGAAGTCCGGAAGGACTTGAGATTTAATTGCGAGTCGCTTCTTGTAGACGATGTCCAAGGGTGACAGCTCGATGCCCCACAGGGCCACATGTCCTGTGGCCTCTGGATTATTCAGGATGCTGTTCAGGGGTGCCTCGTTGACGACCATCACTTGGTGCTCCTGGAAGTAATGGCTCAGTCGTCGAGCCGTCATGAACACGCCGTAGGCTAGCTTCTGGTAGTGAGGGTACCTCTGCTTTGTTGGTGTCAGTACCTCGCTGAGGTAGTAAATTGGGCACTGAACCCCGTGGGTCTTGCCTTCTTCGGGTCGTTCGACCACGAGTACGGTGCTGACCACCTGGTGTGTCGCTGCTATGTACAGCAGCAGGGGCTCGCGCTCTTTTGGCGTGACCAAGACGGGCGAGGTGGAGAGGAGCCGCTTGAGGCTTTCAAATGCGTCGTTGGCTTCTGGTGTCCACTCGAACTTGTCTGCCTTGCGCAGCAGTTGGTAGAATGGCAGGGCCTTCTCGCCCATGCGGCTGGTGAATCTGCTTAGCGCCGCTATTCGCCCTGCGAGCTGCTGGACGCCTTTGAGGTTTTTTGGCTTCTCCATTGCCATGATGGCTCTGATTTTCTTTGGGTTCGCCTCGATCCCTCATTGAGAGATGAAGTACCCAAGCAGCTGACCCGATGGGACGCCGAAAGCGCACTTTTCCGGGTTGAGCTTGATCCTGTAGCGATCAAGGTTGTCGAACGTCTCGCGGAGATCGTCGATAAGTGTCGTTGCCTCCCTGGTTTTTATGACTACGTCATCGACATAGACTTGGACGTTGCGACCGATCTGGTCCTTGAGGCAGGCCTGCATGCATCGCTGGTACGTGGCACCTGCGTTCTTTAGCCCGAAGGGCATTGTGTTGTAGCAGAATACTCCGAACGGTGTGATAAACGCCATTTTTTCCTGATCTGCAACCTTGAGTCGAATCTGGTTATAGCCTAAGTAGGCGTCGAGGAAGGAGAGTTTCTCACATCCTGCAGTCGAATCGATGATCTGATCGATCCAAGGAAGAGGGAAGTGGTCCTTCGGGCAATGCTTGTTTAGTGACGTGAAGTCCACGCACATCCGCAGGATGTCCGTGTCCTTCTTTGGGACCATCACTGTGTTTGCAAGCCACTCGCTTTCCTTGATTTCCCTGATGAAGTCTGCAGCGAGTAGTCTATTGATTTCCTTGCCGATAGCTTCGGCTCGTGGCTTTGACAGTCTCCGGATGGACTGTTTGACTGGCTTGGTGTCTGGAAAGACATTGAGTGCGTGCTCGGCGAATTCCCTGGGAACTCCTGGCATGTCCGCAGGACACCAGGCAAAGATTTCCCAGCGCTCACGGAGGAATTCGACGAGCGCGCCTTCCTATGCGGAGCTGAGGTCGTTGGCGATCAGGGCCGTCTTGGAGGCATCCGTCGGATGGACCTGTACTTTCTTGGTGTTGATGGTGGAGTCGAAGGACATGTCAGGTGCGTTCTGCCTTGTGATTGGGGGTGCCCCATTGTCCGTCACCTCACGGAGCCTTACAAGCTCGTCTTGCATGCCGAAAGACTGGGAGATTTTGTTGAAATCCCTGTCGCATTGGTCCGATTGGGTGAAGCTCCCGTGGACTGTGATGATGCCCCTCGGTCCTAGCATTTTGAGTAGTAGGTATGCGTGGTGTGGGACGGCCAGGAACCATGCGAATGCTACACGTCCTAGGATGGCGTGGTATTGCGACGGCTAGTCCACCACTTCAGATTCGAGTCGTTCCTGCCGAAAGTTGTCCGGCTTCCCGAAGATGACGTTGAGCCCGATTTTGCCCAGGGGAATATGCCCTTCCCTGGAACGATGTCGTGGAACGTTGTGTCTGATTGTTCCAGGCTGCATTGCGGGATTCGCATTGCTGCTAGAGTGCTTCCGAACATTAGGTTGATGTCGCTGCCGCCGTCCATGAAGACGCGACTCATTTCGAAGCCTCCGATCTGCACCTCCAGCACCAGGGAAGCATGACCTGGGCGAGGGATCTGGCAAGGGTGATCCGCGCGAGTGAATGTGATGCAGGACTCCGATCCACTGAGGTACTCAGGGATTGCAGGCGGAGTTGCCACGGCCAAGTTGATTTGTCGGGTGATTTTCTTCTGCACCCTATTCGTGGGGCGTCCCTTCTGGATCATATTTAGTGCTCCTTTCGGTGGGGGTACCCGATCCCGGCGTTGTTCTGCGCTGGTGCGACTGGTTGGTTTGGGCCTCCGATAGGTGGCGGTGGAGGAGCTCCATGTGCTATTTCGCCTTGCGCAGGAGCGCTTCCGAACGCAGGGATTGGGGCTTGCTGCCTCATCTGCACCATGCTTTCGCTGAGTTTCTGGAACTCGCGGCAGTCCTTGAGCATGTGGCTGGCTTTCTTTTTGCCATCTTGTTTTTCGATGTAGAAGTGGATGGTGCATGGACCCGAAAGTTTGTCGAATGCTGAGGGTCCGTTGTCGCGGTCGCGGCGTTGCCACGACTGTGCTGGTCGTCCGTTGTCGCGGAAGTTTCCGCCGCGGTATCCTCCGCTGTTGCGGTTGTTGTCATTGCGGCGGTCGGCGTAGCCGGCCGTGACCATGTCGGGTCCGTCGCGGTCCTCGTAGACGCGCGACCTCCTCTTGCTGCGGCGTTCCCGTCTTCGGCCGTAGTCGTCCTCTTCATCCAATTGCGCTCGATGAATGCAATCTTCGTCGTCTGCCCACCTGTTGGCGATGTCCATGAGGTGGTCGAGTTTCTTGGTCTTGACGCGCCCAAGTTCCTCCTTGAAATCTTGGCGTTTGACGCCGTCCCTGAAGGCGTCGATGGCCCTCTCTTTGGAGATGTGTGCTGCGGAGTTCTTGGTGGTAGACCAGCCTAGTATGTACGAGCGAATAGATTCACCCATTCTCTGAGGCGGGCCTATTGCTGGTGCCCTTGAAATTTCGGATGAAGCTGTAAGCTAGCTCCTCCCAACTTCGGATGCATCCTGATGATAGGCTGCTGAGCCAGACCCGCTCCGCGCCTGTCAGCTGCAGCTGGAGGCATTGCATGGCGGTTTCTTTGTTGCCACCGTGAAGCTTGACGGATGACAGATGGTCACTGAGCCAGGATTTTGGATCTTGCGTGCCATTGAACTTCGGAGTATCCTAAGGAAGCTTGAAATTGCATGGCATCTGCGTTCGCCGAATAGATCTGCTAAAGCATCGAGCTCCACAGAGTTCTCCTTTGTCTTCGTCCATCTCGGATTCAGACGAGCATGTACGTTTGGCTCGTGCTTTGTCGATTTTGCGCTGTGTAAGCGCGTCCCTGGCGTCGTAGTCGCGTTTATGGCGATGCGAGTTCTTCTTCCTTCGAGGAAGGTCGTGTTCCTCTTCCTCTTCGGATGAAGGGGTGGGGCTCCGGTCACGCCTAGCCGGAGCTTTCTTCTTCGGCTCCGCAGGAGCGTCTTCGTGGAGCGCAGCTCCGACGAGTCCGAGTCTGGTGAGTGCGGACTTATGCATGGCTCTTTTCGGGCCCCCCTATGGAGGAGGGTGGGCCGCGAGATACACAGTGGCTGCCATGATTGCAGCTTGCGGTGTCTTCGGGATGATGTTGCCGTCGGCATCCATATCCATGAATGATGTGTGGAGAGTTCGGGTCACATCACGGCGTTCCCTGGGATAATGTTCTCTACCCGAGAGCGGTGCTTGTTTCCCTGGTTTCCGTTTGTGCTAGAGCCGGGTGCCATGGCGGAGAGCGCAGCTCGTCGCGCGCTGGACTCAGAGGCTGCTTGCTTGCGTTTGTCGAGCGTCTCCTGCATCTTAACTTGCTTCTTGTGCTCCTCGATGAGGAGGTAGTGGTATGCCATCAGTAGTTCACGTGGGGAGTCCACAGGCAGGACTATGTCGCCTGCTACGGCACGACGTGCTTGGACCCATCCTTCTTTGCTAAGTTGGATGAGGTGGCCATTGTTTTCCCCGTTGGGTGGGGGGACTGGCTTCTTCTGTTCCTGTCGTTTTCGCCGTTTCTGTCCTGCGGGTTGGGGTTCGTGTTGGGCGGCGGGTTAGGCGTTTGCTGCTCCTGGATGACTGCGGTGCATTGGTAGCGCTCGTAGATTGGTCTGCTGCTGCCGCAACTTTCGGATCCGGAACCGTAGGTCCCTTCATCCGAAGGTGGATCGCACAGATCGGAGTTGCAGCTGTTACTGTCGTAGAACTCATCTGTCGAGGGTGATGTGCGCAGCACAGGGTGTGGATCCCATGAGGCGGGCCTGATTGATGGCACGGGCACCCGCTCAGGAAGGCGGAGGGTGCCAGTTTGTCCCACCTGGAAGCAGAAGCTGCCGAACAAGATTTCGAGTCCGTCGCCTACGGGCTCGAAGTCCTTCATGGTGGCCGGCGAGTGGGCGGTGAAGTCGAAAGCGCCGAGGAGGTGATTCTCCGTCGCCGCAGAGTTGTAGATCGATTGGGTCGGGACCGTCACGATCGTACAATCAGCAGCCCCTATTCCCACAGACGGCGCCAATTGACGAGGTTTAATCTCATCAATGCCCATTGTTATGGACTTGGGTTTTGGAGAAGATGGGGATGCTGGAGATCGTGGAAAGGTTAACAGACAAGAAACCAGGGGACACGAGATTTACCCAGGTTCAGGCCCCGAGAGGGAAAACCCTACTCCTGCTTGTCTGCTCTTGATTACGGCGAAACCGAAAGTTACAGGGGTGCGCAGATTCGATCTGGCGTGAGGTGCGTATGCGAAAGTATGAGTCGAGAGCTCTAGGACGTTCCCTCCTAGCCTTTATATAGACTTAGGCAGGTCCCGGGCATAGTCCTAGTCGGTTACAGGTTCTAGGGTTTTACCCCTTTGAATTTCCTATCTATGCTAGTCTTGCTCTCCAAGGATCTGAAGGCGTCATGGGCCTTGGCCACCCGAAAGTCTTCATGGGCCAGCGTATGTCTGCTGTGGGCCTTCCTTGGGCTGGACCAGGTATGCTGAAGTCACGTACCCGTAGGGTATAACCATGTCACACACAGTGGCAATTTTAGTTAAGCAGGTGTTTAGTTGATAAGGCTAATTACTAATCATATTATTAGAGGCAAAACATTAGTGGCGTTGTCTATGATCATGACACTGTACTCCTAAGGCGTCCATAACCGTGGACACACAGCTTCTCGAAAAGATTTACCCTGCAGGGGCGCACTACTGTACCCAAACGCATGCTCAATCCTTTGGGCAACATATCATGCGTGCCATCCGAATCTCACAACAAGAACTGTCCCATAACTACGCGCATATCCAGAGGCATCACCTATTGTGTTTTACCCACACAAGAGATATAGCTGATTCTCTAGGTGGCACAGCGTTTGAGTATTCGGCCTGGCGATGATCGGAAGTTAACTTGTAGAGCTCCATCCCACCTCCGACACGATATCCCGATTTTATGCAATGCAAGCCATGGCAGTCCACCAAAATCATATCACAACTCAACCCATGTCCGAGGACATATTATGCGTACGCACCAAATGGAAAACCAATTTTGTAACCCTCTGGATATACGAATAGCGCCGGTAGTTGATGGGGGGGATCCCAGAGGCCCCCACGTTTGGTTAGCACGATCAACTCAGAACTGGTATTGTAGAACGAACGGGTCCTAGGTCGGCTCAAGCAGTTTCCAAAGGTGGTCCCTGCCGGGGCCTTATCATTAGGTGAAACCATAACCATTACCAACATCACCAGAATAATTATCTTATCACCAACAATATCCAAGTATTGTGTTCCACCTGTGTGAGAGCAATACTAGCACGCCTATTACTCGCAAGGGCAAAGCTAGCTAATCAAGCAAGGCGATATAGTGGAGCACGTAAATAAAGGGGACAATACTAAAGCATCGATGATAAGGATAGCAGTAGACAAAGGAAGGAAGTAAAGACTATAAATGCAAAATAGGTGGAAGGGGGAATGCTCGCCCGTGAGCCAAAGTCAGGAAACCGGAGGCTTGTCGCATCTCGCATCAACTCGTCGCCATATCCGATGAAGAAGCAAAGTACTAGAAAGAACACCCGATGCAATATTTAATACTAGGAGGAAGATCCGGCATGTTTATGATATGATGCATGGTATGGCAATATGCGGTCCCACTTAATAATATTAAATGGAATCAGGATCCCGACAAATAAATATTATGGTTCGAGTTGTTTATCTACCCCGCAATTTAATGTTGTATTAACAAGGCAAAATTATATCATCGGTTCGCTACACAAATTTTAATGGAGCCAATGTTAGACTAGATTCGCCCGCATATGGGCTCCATATTTAATTTAGGTGAATCGGCATAAGGCCCCCAAACCACACAAGATGTATGCAATATGGATGAATTAATATGCAACAAGTATATTCATATATTATAAAAATATAGGGATCTCAGGAAGAGGGGTCACACATAGGAACGAAGAGCTTCGGGTTCCGAGGGGTTTGGTTCGGTCTTCGAATCCGTGAAGGAGGTCTTGGCATTCCGTGAAGCGGGTGTTCAGGTACCAGCATTGAGAGTCGATGACAGACTTGAAATATCGCCGGTGGTTTTAATTCAAGTGGAATCCTTGTCGTGTACTTAGGTTCACCTTCATTCATCGGTACAGAACGTAACTTGTCCTTCTCAGGGCATCACACCAACTTCACGTAGTCGATCTTGGCTGGGTAAGGCATCATGCCAGGAAACACTTCTGCATGGCCTCGTCAGATCACATCAACATGTGCACGGACAACAGAGCACAAAGTAGCGTGAGAAGGAGGCCTTGTCCCATAAAAACATTAGCTCGAACAGCTTGCAATCACGAACGAACAGGAGGTGCTGCAAGCCCAAACAACCGAAGACGAAGCTGGGGATGGCGATGCCGGAGGCGCTGCAGGCGAGGGAGAGGCGCGTGGCCTAAGACGGGGGGAGGGGGGCGACAGAGGGCAGCGACCATGACGCCGACCCACGTCTTTGCATGCGTCCAGGAGGGCGAGGACGAGGCCGGCGCGCGGGTGCGATGCAGAGAGGAGAGGGCGCGATGGTGGGGCCTGGCGCGAGCAACGGCGAGGGGGACCCGGGAGGCGGCGCCATGGCGGGGAGCAAGGCCAGCGAGGCACTTATGGAGGAGGGCGGCAGGTGTTGGACGGCAGCGACGGCAGAAGCAGAGGTGGAGGAGGGCTGATGGGCTCGGGGACGAGGCGCGAGAAGCACGCCGGCGACGACAAGGGGTGACGGAGGAGGAGATTGAGCGAGGGAGGTGAGAGGCAGCAGTGGCGCTCCTGGCGGCGCTCGGGAACAAGGCCGAGGGAAGGGGTCGCGAGCGGCTGTGCGCGTGTGTGGATCGCGTGGTGCGTGGGTTTCCTGGGTGTGAGGTGCGTGACCAGCTGGTCGTGTGCGTGTCCCGTGTTGGTGCGATGTGTGGTGTGCTTTGGGTCAGGTGGGGTGTGGGCGTGTGGTGTAGTGTGGCCGCATGAGTGCGGCGGCGGGGCTGGGGGTAGGATTAGTGTCAGGGAGAAAATGGGAAATAGATTACTTATCTAGTCCAATGTAGACTAGATGGGGCTAGTTTTGGGCCGAAATATTAGACGGGTTTTTAGCAAAAATTTATTTATAAAATAAGAAAAGCTTTTACTTCAAGAAATATTATTTATTTTAATTTTTAAATAAGAACGAGAAACGAGTTTAATAAAACCACAAGGATATTTAGTAAAACAAAATGTGGTTTGATAACATAATTTTACAGATAAAATATGCATCATGATGTCATGATGATGCGAAAAGAAATTAAAACGCAAATTTTATTTCGGAATATTTTCCGGGGCATTACACATGATCACTCTTGATGAAGCCAAACGATTTGACTACCTCATCAAAGCGAATATTCCAACTCCGAGATGCTTGCTTCAATCCATAAATGGATTTATAAAGTTTTCACACATTTTCAGCGTTAGCCGGATCGACAAAACCCTCAGGCTATATCATATACATGTCCTTGGTTAAATTTCCGTTAAGGAAAGCCATTTTGACATCCATCTTTCATATCTCATAGTAGAAATAGGCTGCTATAGCTAACATGATCCGGACTGACTTAAGCATCGCTAAGGGCGAGAAAGTCTCGTCATAGTCAACTCCTTGAACTTGTCGGAACCCCTTCGTGATAAGCCGTGCTTCATAGACGGAAACATTTCCATCCATATCAGTTTTCTTCTTAAAGACCCATTTGCAGTCCATGATTATTGTATCATCTGGCAGATCAACCAAGTTTCAAACTTGATTTTCATCCTTGGACTTTAACTCGGATATCATGGCTCCAAGCCATGACTCGAAATAAGATCCCACCATCGCTTCCGAATAATTTGCCGGCTCATCACTGTCTAACAGTAATACACCATGAACACTTCATAATCTTGCTGATCTTCCCAGTATAGGTGCTTGTACCGGCTGAGCTACCACGATCGGCTCAATATCCTAGGTTTTTGCCGGATCGCTACTAGCCAGTTCCTCTAGAATTTCTTCGAGCTGCACCGTGCTCTCACTGACTCCCCGATTGACAAACTCTTTCTCAAGGAAGACACCATTCCGAGAGACAAACACTTTGCGCTCTTCTCGTATATAGAAGTAGTAACCCAAGGTTTCCCTCGGATACCCCACAAAAATACACTTATATTACTTGCCTGTAAGCTTGTCCGACTGAAGTCTCTTGAAAAATGCCTCACAACCCCAAATCTTAAGAAAAAGCAAACTCGACTCTTTGGCTGTTCACATCGCATGTGGTGTCTTCTTTACCAACTTTGATGGTACTCTGTTTAGTGTGAACGCTGCTGTTTCTAGACAATAACCCCAAAATGAAAAAGGATGATCTGTACGACTCGTCATTGATCATACGATGTCCAACATGGTCTACGGCATTCCCGGTGGAGTCGGTTGAGGAACTATTCTGCAACTTTTCAGATGGTCATCAAACTCATGGCACATGTACTCGCCTCCTCGGTCCGACCGTAGAAACTTAATTTTCTTGCCGATTTGATTATGTACTTCATTCTGTAATTCTTTGAACTTTTCAAAGGCTTCCGACATATGTTTCATCAAGTAGATATTTCAATACCGACTCAAATAATCAGTGAAGGTAATGAAGTACTCATATTTCCATACAGACTCAAATCATCAGTGAAGGTAATAAAGTACTCATAACCTTTTCAAAGGTAATGAGTACTCATAACCATTCAAATCATCGGGATATTTCCATACTGGCTCATTGGTCCACATACATCACTATGTACTAGTCCCAACAAGTCGGACGCCCTTTCACAACTCTTTGCAAAAGGTGTCTTGGTCATTTTTTGCTGAGTAGGCATGATTCGCATGTCTCGAACAACTCCAAGTCGAAAAAAGTTAGGAGTTCATCATCATGGAGCTTATTCATGCGTTTCCAACTTATTTGACCAAGCCGACAGTGCCAATTGTAAGTCATGAGCTTCTTTAGATCATTTGGTTTCAACCTTTTAACATTTAGGTTATAAACCGACTCACCATCAAGATTCAAAATAAATAACCCATCCTACATGGGTGCAAAACCGTGAAACATATCATTAAAATACAAAGAATGACCATTATTCTTAATATTCAACTCATAGCCATGCCTCATCAAACATGAAGCAAAAATAATGTTTCGACTGAGCACTGGAACATAATAACAATTATTCAGTTCCATAATGAATCTAGAAGGTAAATGAAGTTGCATCGTGCCGACTTCCATTGTAGCTCATCTCGCTTTGTTGCCGACTCTGATATCAGGAAAGACGTAGTCTTTCCCCCTTAGAGCGACAATAGGGGTTCTTGGTGGAGTCGCAGGCTTTCTTTATTGGAGTCATAGATGATGCTAGGGAATGGCGTTGCACTTTTCGTCTGAGGTCGTTACCTTCCGTCGACCTTGTACCGCTTCGTGGGAGGCGTCGATGCCACTTCTTGGAGTAATAGTAATAGCGGGAGAGGCGTTTAACGAGCTTCCAGTGAGTTAGTTCTGAGCTAAGTAGGGGTCCAATGGGTTGGTGATTGCCGTTGGATTTTGGCGGTCTCGGAACGATGTTCTTTATATAGGGGGTTGTTTCGGGTTCAGTCCGATGCAACGTCGTGGGTAAAACGTGCAAGGAAGGGTATTATCCTTGCATATCATCCAACAAGGTTCACTCAGAAATCAGCAGATTTGCACGAGCCATTGGTGAAGGTACTTGATGCCTTACTGAACAGGTTTCGAGACGATCCATCACTTGCTAGATGTTAGCGGAGTAAGTAGGTAGGATACGAAGGATTAGGTCGAGAGTGCTCCTTGAATATTGTAGCCATCCTTGGGTTGGGTACCCACTTTGGTTACTGTATTTCCTCTGGGGTATGAGGGTCATTCAGCTCTTTAGCAACGAGGGTCTTGCCTTCTCTGATGTTTTCTTTGACGAGTGGATCTTCTAGGAGTGGTGATTTCAAGAGGGGTTGATACTCGTGAAGGGGACAGTTCTTCATTCGCCCTCTCAGGGTTTGCAGATTCGGGGGTCTTTTTCGGTGGGTCGTTAGTAGCAGAAGCAGAGAAGGGCTTCATGACGTCTTTAGAGAAACTTGATATTTTGGGTTTCTTTCTACTCCCTGGGGAGTAGTATTGACGACGTGAGGCAGTCTTGTCATCTTAATTCTGAAAGTCTCGATTGTTGGGAGGATCGAGAAGAATTCTAAGATTGTTTATGGGGTCTATTTCTATGTTTCTGTGATGACTCTTGGGGAGGTGTTTGGATCAGGTTCTTGGATTGAAGATCTTCTGGTATTATCTTCTCATGGTCGATCTTCGGGAATTTGAGTGGAAAGACTTTCCACCTTAGATCTTTACTTGAGGTTGTCTAGGTTGGGGGTAGATCCTTCGTCTTGGAGAAAGGTGTGACGCTTTAGTTGAGATCCTCGAGTGACGCCTTATTGCGACTACCTTCTTATTGTGGTTACCTAAAAAAGCTGTATGGGTTGTCTCGGGGTGGTTTGAATGGTTAGCGATGCTTCTTGTTGGTCCTTTGTCGGGGTGGAGGTATTTTGGTTTCAGATGGGTTGTATTCACTTGGACTCTTTGTGTTGCTTTAGTTTGATGATAGAGTAGCTTGTTATCTTCTGGATGGCTGACCTCCCTGCTTCTTAGGGCGTTTGTGTTATGGTGAGGACTTCCCATTGATTCGGCGGAGAATTGGCTGGGTCGCTGCTCCTTTGGGACGATTAGAACTAGGGCACGAGTAGGAGTTGTTAGGGATTCATTATGTGGCCATCCTGCTGAGGAGAGGTTTCCAGCTATGAGGTCGCGAGGGTTAGCATCGGGATACACCAACAAGGTGGTCATACAATAGGATCGAGTGATCCGAGGCAGACAAACAACACATTACAGGTATCATATAAGAACATGACAAGCAAACAAGGCCTAGCATAGGTACTAAGGGGTGACTACACGTCATCAGGGGAATCCTATATTAGGTATGCTAATCCTAAGTACGAATGTTACGGAGGTCTTGACTTCTATCTTGCCATCTGTTGTTGTCGGTGCCGTACTTGATTGATTTGGGGGCGATGAAGGACTCCGTTGGGAGGGCGATTTTGTAGTATCTTTCGTCGTTGGTAGCTCATTTGTTTAGCTTGTCCTGGGGTCTCTTTATTTTGGCACCTCCGTCTTCATAGTCGTCAAGTCGGACTTTGTTTTTGGAAACGGAACTTTTGAAGTAGAAGGGATATAGAGTAATCCATTTTCAACTCGTTTAAATAAGAAAAGATGAAATAAGAGCTCCTTTTTAAAAGCCTTTCGAAAGTCGGTGTTTTCTGAAATAGGGGTTTGCGAAAGTCGGTGTTTTCGAAAATAGGGGTCATCATGTCTAACGTCCATGCTAACTAAGGTCTCCTACAGTCAGGATGGCTCTAATACCATGTCTTTAGCACCTCCGGATTTACGATCCGGGAATACCCGTTATGCCTGCAATTCACGTTCCCATGATCAGTGAGCCATGAGCATAACCGACAAGTATCATTACAACATCCATAATTAATGTAACATCCCAGCATTAGAGCTTAGAAATAAGCTAAACACAGATGTGTGCATTGCATTCATGCATGGAAAATCTGAATAATTTTCGCGCTTTTGAATTAAAACTTGTCAAAGTGATTGAAGCTTCTTTTAACTTGATGGAATTGAGGTAGATCATCAAGTTGATTGCGATAAGTTTCTATATGACCTTTGCTAAAACCTTATTTTAGGTAAACATGATTTCATCTAAGGGTAGATCAAATATAATAAGAGTTAAACCCTAATACATGACTTAATGGATTATATTTGATCCTTAAGTAGTCATATTCCAGTATTCATTACACACTCATGAATACCAAGTTATAAACATAACTTAAGTAATAGGAATGGAACCACTAAATCTTAATCTCATTTACTTATACCATGAGTATCATGGTAATACCTAACCCTAACTCTTTAGTTATATGGAGTAGGAGGGAAATCAATTCAAAGATCATTCACCATATATCTTTCTTTCCATATCAATCCTTATGGAATCTTATCCTTATAACTGTTGTTCATGAATGTTGAGTAATCAACTATTGCTTCACCAATTCTTAATCTATCAATTCATGATCTATTAACTCTTGTCCTTATCATAACAATCATTCTAAAACTTTTAGAGAAAGAAGTAAGAAGAGATATGTGGTAATGTTAGTTTTAAATGTCATCTATAGGATGGGAGTAATTGGAGGAAATCAAATCAATATGGTAACAAAGAATATTACAAGGATGAAGTCTGAAGATAAGTTACCAGGAGTAGTCCTATTGGATCAAGTAGGTATAGTCAATGAATTATATCTCTTAATCCAATAGAGCTAAACAGTAGATAATTATAATACGACTATAATGTTGTATGGATGAAAACCTAAACCATAAAGGATCAAAGGATTATAATGATCATGCCTTACTCCCCAATATTGAATGCTTATACCATGTATAAGTGACATTGGTGGAAAGAACATGATTGAACCATAATATAGATATATTATCTTAGATTAGCCATGACAAGATACATTAATATAATGTGAGGTTGGAATGTTAGATACTGGAGTTAAGAAGAGACAAGATAGTATGAATAAGGTGATGCTAGAGTAACATTGGATTATAGATGTAGTAGTTTTCTCCTGGGAAATACTAAACACTTAAGGAGAGTAGAATTTGATATATACATCTACTGGAGTAGTATTAGTGGTGGGTGATTAAGGAAGAGTATGAGAAGATTATGAAAGCTTCAGTGTCAAGCTCATTGGATTTACAAATGGACTTATAAGAATAAAAGGTGGATAAGAAGATTTTGTGAGGTAAAGCTCATCATGTTAACACATGATGTTAGATATGAAGTAATATATCTAGGAAAGGAATTCCTTAATTAGAAGTCCAGAATTATTGAAGTATGGAAAGTAGAAATTCTGGATAAAACCTAAACCCTAAATCTCTAACCAAACATAATATCCATTTCATCTGAATGATCTATCGTTATGTTTCCACAATGCTTTATAGGAATATTTTCCTATAACAAATCAACTAAGCACATCTTTTCTCAATTCCAATTATCATAACCATATGTGCTTAGGAGTATCTTTATCAATTATTTCTCATAAGTCATTCTAAAGAATCACCCCACTGTTTGTAAAAGGTAACATCATTCTGATCACAAACATAAAGACAATGTGTTCAGCCATTAATCTTTATTCATATCAAAAAAAGAATACAACTGTATCAAGAACCCTAAAACTCTAGGGCAAGCAATTATAATTTCAAACACTATTAGTACTTAGAACTTTGTGTATCAAATAATTATGAAGGATCAATATATATAAAAGTTTCTTTAATATTATAAATCTACAAGAATCAAAACCCATGGATTAATATTTATACTTTCTTTAATTAGTTTATGAATATGAGATAAATTAAATGTATATCCTTAGTTATATTAAACCATTACAATTAAACTTATAAAGAAGAAATAAAAATCATTTTATGTGTTCTCCATAAATGTATATATTTATATTAAAAGGCAAATCTCTAAAAAAACCTATGTGATGAATATTACACTCAATAAAATAGTTTCCGATTAGTTTAAAATTATAAGGAAATCAAGAAAGATATCAACACCACTTATTTTCCAATATTCCTGTATTATTTAATGTGCTCTATAACAATTCTGGATATTTAAATCCATATAAAAATTCATAGTTAAAAGGGTTTAAAGAAAACAGAAAATAAAAAGGTTCTGTTTAATAAAAAAACTAGAGCCAGAGTAACAGCCAGGCCGGCCCATTTCTCCACTTCTTATCCATCGCCCACGAGCAACCACAATAATCCAACTGAAGCCCAGTAGCAGCCCAACAACCAGCCCGACATATCCTCCTCTCTGGCTGACTAGTGGGCCGGGGAGGGGCTGCGGAGCAAATCAAAAGAACGCAGGAGGGTCTTCCGTGAAACTTTTGTCGTCTTTCTCGTCGACTAGAAGCTGCTCGCTGGCGAGTGCTCCGCTGCACGCCATCGATGCGCTGCAATTCGTGCAGCCGCCGACGTCACTCTAGGGGATAAGAACGCCATCGCGACGCTCCGTCTCGTCCTCACCCACTCGCCCATCCTCTTCCTCTTTGTCTCCTCTCATAGGCCAAACCCTAGCTTCAACTACCGATGTACGCCGCCGTCCATAGACCACCCTGGAGCCGTCCGAGGATGCTAGGAGCTCCGCCTCGTCTCCATCTTCCTCCTCACCAATTTAATTAAGGAGGTGAGCCCCCAATCGTCCCCCGTGTCTCCATCTTCCCGGAGCCAGACGACCACCGCTGTCACCATTACTGCTGCTACAGCCTTCCTCCGGCCTCATCGAGCATCCTATCGCAAAGAGGGTAAGATTCTGGTTCGAAAGAATCCTCTCCTGGCCTTCCTCGTCCTCTGTGCCATCCTGTCACCGAGCGCCGCCGTGCTTGTGCCGATGTCGTCGTCACCGGTGAGGATTTAGACCGCCCCAGAACTCCGCGCCGCCGTTTTTGGGTAGCATAGGAATAGGAGCTTCTGAATCATACAGGAACTCATCGCCGCGTGCATCGTAGCGCCGCCACCATGAGGTCGCCGATGTTGGTTGACCACCACCACGTGTGGGCCAGTCAAACCCTGGTGGGCCCTGCCTCATTGAGGTGGCGTGTGACGTGGCCATGGCCCATCTGTCATTGGCTGGTAGTAGGAATAGGTTCGGTGGCAAATGCATTTACTAATCTGGGGTATGCCATGTGACAACTGGCCCACTGGTCAGTGACCCTAGGTAAGTTTAGCTCAGGTGTAAAAAGCAATTTCTCTTTAAGAAATAGATAAAACATTATAAAATTAAATATGAATATTTCCTGAAATATAATATAATGATTAAATCTTGTTTAATTAATAACTTTTGATTTATAATTCATAAAATTATGGGTAATATATGAAAATTTTCAAAAAAATAAAATCTATAACTTAAAACCATTATTAAACATTATTATGTTAAAAAATTAAATAATTATTATTTAATAGAGATTTTATAAGTAATAATACTTTGATAATTCATACTTTAAAAATGGTAAAGGTTAAAAATATAAATAAAATACCAAAAATCTTTAAAAAATAAGAACTATAATTCAAAACTATAATCATGCATTATTATTTCACTTAATTAAATATTTATTATTTATTAAGTATTTATAAAGTAATAAATATTATAAAAATGATATCTTATTATTTATAAATCATAAAATTAAATGTAATATACCAAAATGATCACAAAAATAATACCTACATGTTAAAAATATAACATTCCACTTTTAAAGCAAATAAAAACTCAGTACCCTACTAACTTGAATTTAAAACTTATTTCCTTAATTGATAATTCATATAAAGGATCACAAAAACTTATTTCCTTAATTAACCAATTAAATATAATAAATAGTATTAGTCTTAAAAACTAATATTATGAAGTCACAATGGTTCAACACATTTTTAAAATGCAATTTTATTGAATTATCATTCAACCATAATGTAGATTATTTTATAAAAGGATCATTATCCCATATAAAATCTCCAAGGATAATATATAGTGAAATAAAACCTATTCCTTTATATTAACCACAAGTTTATAAACAAATCAAAACACTATAAATGAGTTCATAAGTAGTAAATAATATTGTTTACTTATTCACAAACCTTAACCACACCCTTATAGGGAGGTAAATCCCTTTATACATTTATAATGTAAAGAAACCATTACCAACTAAAAATAATAGCATTCTGAAGTAACTTTAAAGAAACATTATGGAGTAAACAAGGTATAAGTATAATAAGCATTACACCTAAAGTCCATCTATGTTTTAAAGTTAACTTTAGTCTACCAGACCTTAAGTATAATACTAAAAACTTTATTATATACTTTATAGTTAACTTCGGTCTGTTATAATTAAATTGTAAAGCATCTCAAGTCCAAACTATTCAAGCCAGCACAAACAACATCGACCACATCTGATTAACCACAAAGATTGTTTAAACCTTCATAAAGGAATCTTTTCTTCAAAAGTTATTCGTTTTTCCACTTCAATCAACATATGAAAATTAATAGTAAACACCTTACTTTATACTTTACTTATATACCTAGGATTGTTAACACTTAAGTTCCTTATAAATGTCATCACTTGCAAGGTAAAACTCGAAGATAAGATAATTCTCATATAAGAAGTCCTTGAGTAGCACATCTCATTAGTATATCTCATTGTTTTATGATATTATAATTACATGTTGTTTCACACACACTCACAAGCCTTAAAAAGAAGCACATGTGTCAAACGTAATCTAAAAGGCCAACACATTCCAAGAAAAACCATATCCAGTATCCAAACCCTAGAACAACATTATTCTCGGGATTCGCGTTTATCAACTTGCATTACATTCCTTTTGCATAAAAGCATCTTGCTTCTTCAAACATTAGTCCTTACTAGACCAATGACGCTGATTTCAGATATTGGATCTTATATTGTCTTGAAGACCGTAAGTGCATAATCTTGCAATCACAAAAGGCAAGTTCACACTTGCTCATGTCCTTTGATTATTTTCTGTAAAGTATTTTACAAATCCAGTGTTGTCATAACCTGCATTTGAAAAAGGTCAGAAGACACTATTTTCATAATAATGTGATTATAGGTTATTTACCATGAGGTAATAACCTACTATAAGAGTTCTGATGGTAAAATAACATATTATCTAGGACTTAACAACCAATGTCGCCAGTGATTCTTGCGCCGTATATTACGCGTTGACCATGAGATTTGGAACGGGACGGAGAAGTCAGCTGTATCTTTTCCCTCTCGCATGGAGCCGGATGTGCGGGTCGGGGCTATTATCACTCATAGCATGCATATTATATGGTAATTCGTAGAGGATATGCAGCATATGGGTGGGAGCCCTCAACATCCCACTATAGTTCCGGCATTTGAACGGTCTGTACTGCCAAATGCCGTAATTCAATGGGTGGGCTGGCGTACACCAAGGAGACATGCGGGGTCACGGAGAAGGCAGTGATTGGCTTGGATCTTAGTCTGGGCCTCACACCAAGGAAGTGTGAACGAACCTGCAATTCGGATGTGCAACAAAGCTAAGATCTCTCATGGGTAAAGTGACGCACCTCTGCAGAGTGTAAGAACTGTAACTTGTTACTCCCTGTTCCGGGAAGGAGCCGCGAACGTGTAACACCCTCGAATCGGTCATATGCAAGTTTTAGTGATTCCCGCCAAACCCGCATAGAAACGATTCAGAGGTGCCCACCAGGCACTTGCGTGCGGGTGGAAAACGAATTAATATCATTACACAATAGTCCGCGATGGAACCCACAGAACAGATATATACAATAACGACTCCATGAGTCAAGAATTCAGATATACATTACAAAGATCCAAATCACCTTAGAAATAATACGGCATCCAACTATGCACAATAGGAAAATTGAGCTAAGAGCCGTAAAGAATAACCAATGGCATCCATCACCCTTCCCAGGCCAAGCCAGAAGGGTAACCCTGCTAACGACGTCGATCTCAAAACCTGCTTAAACAAAAGGGGTGCCAACAAAGGGCAAAGAAACAGAGAGAGCGGTCAGTACTGAGGCCAGTACACAACGAGACTAGAATTCGGCGGTCCTCGCCTACATAGGTATGGTGGACTGAAGCGGCAACACAACATGCACTAAACAACCTATAGAGACTTAACACAACTGGCGGCTATCAGATAGGGATAAGAAAGACCTATTCGGATCCAACCTGAAACTATCACCAAGCATACCCATCCTGGTATTTTCCCCTCGAGACCAAACGAGGAAGTCAGACAGAGGAACTCGCACAGTTGGCAGTTTTATTCATTCCATTATAGTTGCAGCAATTACTAGTCAAATATAGATAGCATGAGTCATCCTGATATATTAAGCAGTGGGCAGATTTAGTTAACCATTCTATTGTAGTTGCAATACTTACTAGTGAGATACATATACCATGAGACATTCAAAAACCCAGCAGTTGTTGGCACTTTCATTTAGCCATTCCATTATAGTGAAGCTGATTACTAGTCATCACATAGTCAAATTTATAGCACTACTTTAGTTATAGTTGTCTATAATCGAGATACTGTACTCCAAGTCGTCCATAACCGCGGACACGGCTTTTAGAAAGTTTTACCCTGCAGGGGGGCACAAATAGCAACACATGCACGATCAACCTCGGAAAAAACAAATAAAAACCCAACGAGGCATCACGACAAAGAAATCGCCAGATTCATATAATATTTCAGGGGGCCACCCCACCAAGCTACCCGCTACGAAGTTGGCCGGCTCCGAGACGGACCCAGAGGTTTGTGACGACGGCTGTAAACGACTGGGAACCTGAAAGTATGACTGGGCTTGTCGATACCGCGAAAACGTGGCACGGGGTTCCAAAAAAGTACAGGCGCTCCATGTGCAATAGTAAATAAAGCAGTAAAGCATGGCATAATCATGGTATAAGTATAGGATAGTAATAAAGCCCCAAACTACTTTGTGGCCCCAAGAAATAAGATATGACTCAAGCTCATGCTAAGGGGATTCATGGGTCCACATGCGGATAGTGAGAATATTTAAGGAACAGGTATCAAGTACTCGGGGTCCTACGGGACACAAGTGGACGGTTAAAAACCAACTAACATCTATTGCCCACTTGTGCCTCTGCATTATTTACTTACTTCAATTTTAATTATTAAACGGTAATTAAAGCCATGATCATCTCCAACATTAAACATGAGGCATTACTCCAACAACTGTGGAACAACGACGGCGTGAAGCCACACCTGCGCAAGCAACTACGACTTGCAAGGCTGACTATCTACCAAACAACAGGTAATAGTATGTGTCTAAGGCAATATAATGGATGCAAGGGATATCACGGGTACGAAAACTAGAGCATCGCAACACAGATAGCAATAGATCAACAGGAGGAAATAAAGACTATAAAAGTAAGATAGGTAGAAAGGGGGAGAATGCTTGCCTAGAAAATATTGCCGAAAGTTCATCCGAAGATCGGGTCAACACTCGCATCCACTCATCGGCCTAATCCGTGAAGAAGCAAAGCACTAGAAGAAACACCGGATGCAATATTTAATACTATAGTAGAAGATCGGGCATGATGCAGGTATGATGTATGACATGGCAAAGATGTGATGCAATTACGCAATATTGAGCGGAACCGGGATCCCGACAATTAATGATTAGTTTAAAGTTATATATCTACCACAAAATTAAATGTTATTAACATGAAAAAAACACTAGGTTGTGTACACAAAATTAAATGAAGTAGGAAACTATAATTAGCATTTTCCAAATTCACTTCATATGTTATTTGTTAGGTGTTATGCAAATTGACCCCTAAATGGCATGTTACGTGATGCAAATAAGACATGAATGTTGTAAACATGTTCGGTACACTTTCTAAGAAAAATTCATATATAGAACTTTTAAAATATAGATATGGTTTGAAAGATGTGCAAATTAAACATAAACTTTAGAAAGAAAAATAATAGAAGCTGTACAGAAAGGAAATAGGTCAGAACAAAGGAGTGGCATGAGGAAATCGAGCCTGTGTCTCGCACAGCAGACGAGCAGGCAGCTAGCTGCTGGGCTTTGCTTGAATTCGTGTACAACAGAGTGAACACGTAAACTGAAGCAACAAAGTAGGAGATGCAGAAAAATGATTGAACAAGGGATAGTGCGATTAATCTCTATACAAGGAAATTCGAATTCTTGATCACCGGGTTACAAAGGGGAAGCATAATAACGAGGAAACACTTCAGATCTTGAATAGAATATAGTGCTTAAAAGTTTAAACCAAAGTCGTGTGGAAGGGCATGAGTAAACCAATAAAAATTTATGGAAATTAGATGCTGCAGCAACTTGGAAGGATGAAGTCACAGATGACCAGCTACGAATTGAGTAAAAAGCTTCAGATAGAAAAACTAGGCTACATGATCGATTAGTCTCTGTGTTGTGCAAAAACTAGCTAGCTGGACTGATCTTTGTTGGATTATTGCGGGAGTATTGCAGGATGGTTTTGATCAAGTGATAGCCCGTTGCAAGAAGGGGATCAAGGCCTACAAGTCTGAAGTTCGGAGTTTCGTCAAAGGAGGCCTGCAGCCGCCGGAAAACTTAAAGGAACAGAGGGTCTTGGAGGAGCTCGGCTACTGAAACTGATGAAAAACGACAGCGCAGACAGAGGATGGCGTACTGTGAAATCGAGTGATCTTTGGGAGAAGATTCTGAAGCACTCAAAGATAGGTTTTGAGCATGGGTAGATGCGATGGAAAGATGGGAGAACGGAGAGAAGCTTCGCATGAAAACATTCGTTGGAACATCACTGTGTGGGGCGTGAGAAAGCTAGGAACAGAGGTGCCCTTGAACTGTCGAAACTGACAGAGAACGAGTCGCCTCCGACAGATTTTTGGTTCGATCTTATGGGGAAGAAAGCGAGAGCTTAAGAGGTTGGATTGTAGCGCTGTTTGAACCTGAGTGAAGCTGGATGTTCCCTATGCACGTAGATGTGCGGTACGGGAACGGCGGTGAACTGAGGAGGCCAGCATCGAGGGAGAAACAGAGAGAGTTGTCGCTGCACACGTGGTGACTGCTGGGCGTGCGTGCGCAGCAGAGCGACGGACATCATCGGCGTTGCTTCAGGTGGATAGAGATAGCGAGGGTGAGGAAGGGAACCAGGGCGCATGGATGCTCACCGGGGTGGTGACGGTGACAGTGGATCCTGACCGGAGAGCGACGAGGACGGCGGCGAGGCTTCTTGGACGGTGATGGCGAGCTTCGGGCATGCTCTGATGTCGTTGGCGTTTCGGGCCTGCTCCACCTCGCTCCAGGTACCTTACGACTCCGCCTGCATCCGCGTAGATCCTGGACGCGGTGGCGCTCTTGGTAGCAGCAGCTCGGAGTCGAGGAAGGTGGTGAGGCTAGGGTTTATATGGGGCCATGGAGAAGGCCATGTTGGGCATGGAAGGAGGGAAGGAGGACGCTGCTAGTGCGGGTCTGGATGGGGATTAGAAAAGGGAAAGGGGAACACAGCACGTGAGGGAGGGGCACACTTTTGCAAAAGCAAATAGGAGCGAGGGTTTTGCTGATGCTCACCGTATACCAGGAAGAGGGAGGGCCATGGATCAGCGTGGGGTGGACCTACGAGGGAGAGGGGTCCAGCGACATGGTGGGGTCTGGATGGTTTGATCAGGAAGAAAAAAAGAAAACAGGAGGTCGGCTGGGCTAGGGAAAAAATAGGGGTTTAGGTATAGATAGATAAGGTATTGACTTACTTGAATTTTCCAAATCCATACAATAATTTTAAATTCAAACAAGAAAACAACACAAAATAAATCAAGAGGGAAGGTGGAGGGGTGTAATGCATGTTTGAAGTGGCATGCACTAGGCATGCATGCACGTGGTTTTAAAGAGTGACAAAGGTTTGGATCAAACCATTTTTTATCAAAGATATCCATACATATGTATACATGTGTCTTGATTTAAATATCTAAAGAACCCAAGGAGGCCACACACATGCATGTATGAGAAAAAAAGATGGTATCAATAGAAGTGGATATGATCCCTACATATATATGTGGCTCTCATTAAATACCAAGAACAGAAGGAGATGCCCACATACACATGCAAGGTAGGATGAAGATAAGATCAAAGTAAACATGACAGATGGCAAGTTAGTAGGTGGAAGAATTAAAGAGAGATGCCCCCAACTCAATTTGGGCATGTAACAATAATCAAGAATCAAATACAATATATCAAGAGGCAAATACAAGTGATACAATATGAATGCATATGGGATAAGAACCAATAAAAGGGGTTTTATATGATGCTCAAATGCAATGTGGCATGGTGACATGAGCATGATATTATGATGATGCACAAAAACAAAAAAAATTATTTTCTAGTAGTGGTTTTACCCCCGGGGGTGCTACAATTCGACACCACTAACAATGGATCTCGCCCTCGAGATCCGCCTCCTAGTATGGGGAAGAATATCGATGATCTGAATCTTCTTGCTTCGTGTAGATCTTCGCGACACCACTAACAAAGATTCTTTCTCCATCTAGAAATCAGCGACAGCACCAACAAAGGGTCGTTGCTCATGTTTGTTGAGAGAACACTCTGGAGAGACAAGAACGAAGGTAAAGGTATCATGAGGTAAGGCCACCTCTAACTTCAATGGAATTAGTAATAATTGCATCGGTCCTCCATTCAATGTACAAAATCGAATGATAAGAGTAGTGGTATGGCCGCGACTCCATCCCGCGCTCAAAGCATTACTCTGTACACGAATAGAACAATCATGCAACTAACTCTCGGATTTTAGACCGAAGATCTCGACAAGCGAAGTTCAGAAAGCTTCGGATACAAAAGGGTGATGCAGTCTCTTCATCGGATCGGATTGCAGATGACGTCGTCGTGTTGCAAAACACCAGAAGATATAAAGAAAATTTTTAGTGAATTTTGGTCCACTGAAAGGTTCAACAGAGGAAAATTTCTTAGATAGCACGAAGACCGGATGTCAAAGGACCGTTACAAGAGGAAGCGAAACCCTGAAGGTACGACGGAAACCCAACCACGAGAATTCCGGGACTCGATGAAAAGATAAGAGAGTAGATTCAAATCACGCAAAGGTAAGAGGACTATAGCAGAGGGGTAAGGAGTAAAACAGACCTAATCAGATCTATCCAACTAACTTTCTCAAAATAGTTTTGACTCTCTACGACGTCCATTAGCTACGTTATCCTACATGATGGACCAGTGGGGTATCGTAACTGCTGAGCTCTGATACCACTCTGTAACACCCTCGAATCGGTCCTATGCAAGTTTTAGCGATTCCCGCCAAACCCGCATAGAAACGATTTAGAGGTGCCCACCAGGCACTTGCGTGCGGGTGGAAAACAAAGTAATATCATTACACAATAGTCCGTGATGGAACCCACAAAACAGATATATACAATAACGACTCCATGAGTCAAGAATTCAGATATACAGTACAAAGATCCAAATCACCTAAGAAATAATACGGCATCCAATTATGGACAAGAGGAAAATTGAGCTAAGAGCCCTGAAGAATAACCAATGGCATCCATAACCCTGCCCAGGCCAAGCCGGAAGGGTAACCCTGCTAACGACGTCGATCTCAAAACCTGCTTAAACAAAAGGGGTGCCGACAAAGGGCAAAGAAAAAGAGAGCGGTCAGTACTGAGGCCAGTACACAGCGAGACTAGAATTCGGCGGTCCTCGCCTACATAGGTATGGTGGACTGAAGCCGCAGCGCAACATGCACTAAACAACCTATAAAGACTTAATACAACTGGCGACAATCAGATAGGGATAAGAAAGACCTATTCGGATCCAACCTGAAACTATCACCAAGCATACTCATCCTGGTATTTTTCCCTCGAGACCAAGCGAGGAAGTCAGACCGAGGAACTCACACAGTTGGCAGTTTTATTCATTCCATTATAGTTGCAGCAATTACTAGTCAGATATAGATAGCATGAGTCATCCTGATATAATAAGCAGTGGGCAGTTTTAGTTAAGCATTCGGTTGTAGTTGCAATACTTACTAGTCAGATACATATACCATGAGACATTCAAAAACCCAGCAGTTTTTGGCACTTTTATTTAGCCATTCCATTATAGTGAAGCTGATTACTAGTCATCACATAGTCAAATTTATAGCACTACTTTAGTTATAGTTGTCTATGATCGAGATACTGTGCTCCAAGTCGTCCATAACCGCGGACACGGCTTTCATAAAGTTTTACCCTGCAGGGGGGCACAAATAGCAACACACGCACGATCAACCTCGGAAAAACCAAATAAAAACCCAACGAGGCATCATGACAAAGAAATCACCAGATTCATATAATATTTTTTGGGGGCCACCCCACGAAGCTACCCTCTACGAAGTTGGCCGGCTCCGAGACGGACCCAGAGGTTTGTGACGACGGCTGTAAACGATTGGGAACCCGAAAGTGTGACTGGGCTTGTCGCTACCGCGAAAACGTGGCACGGGGTTCCAAAACAGTACAGACGCTCCACGCGCAATAGTAAATAAAGCAGTAAAGCATGGCATAATCATGGCATAAGTACAGGATGTAATAAAGCCCCAAACTACTTTGTGGCCCCAAGAAATAAGATATGACTCAAGCTCATGCTAAGGGGATTCATGGGTCCATATGCGGATAGTGCGAATATTCAAGGAACAGGTATCAAGTACTCGGGGACCTACGGGACACAAGTGGACGGTTAAAAACCAAATAATATCTATTGCCCACCTGTGCCTCTGCATTATTTACTTACTTCAATTTTAATTATTAAACGGTAATTAAAGCCATGATCATCTCCAACATTAAACATGAGGCATTACTCCAACAACTGTGGAACAACGACGGTGTGAAGCCAGACCTGCGCAAGCAACTACGACTCGCAAGGCTGACTATCTACCAAACAAGAGGTAATAGGATGTGTCCATGGCAATATAATGGCTGCAAGGGATATCACGGGTACAAAACTAGAGCATCGCAACACAGATAGCAATAGATCAACAGGAGAAAATAAAGACTATAAAAGTAAGATAGGTAGAAAGGGGGAGAATGCTCGCCTGGAAAATATTTCCGAAAGTTCGTCCGAAGATTGGGTCAACACTCGCGTCCACTCATCGGCCTAATCTGTGAAGAAGCAAAGCACTAGAAGAAACACCGGATGCAATATTTAATACTACGGTAGAAGATCAGACATGATGCATGTATTATGTATGACATGGCAAAGATGTGATGCAATTACGCAATATTGAGCGGAATCGGGATCCCGACAATTACTGATTAGTTTAAAGTTATATATCTACCACAAAATTAAATGTTATTAACATGGAAAAACACTAGGTTGTGTACACAAAATTAAATGAAGTGGGAAACGATAATTAGCATTTTCCAAATTCACTTCATATGTTATTTGTTAGGTGTTATGCAAATTGACCCCTAAATGGCATGGTACGTGATGCAAATAAGAAATGCATGTTGTAAACATGTTCGGTACACTTTCTAAGAAAAAATCATATATAGAACTTTTAAAATAGAGATATGGTTTGAAACATATGCAAATTAAACATAAACTTTAGAAAGAAAAATAATAGAAGCTGGACAGAAAGGAAATAGGTCAGAACAAAGGAGTGGCATGAGGAAATCGAGCCTGTGTCTCGCATAGTAGACGAGCAGGCAGCTAGCTTCTAGGCTTTGCTTGAATTCGTGTACAATAGAGTAAACACGTAAACTGAAGCAACAAAGTAGGAGATGCAGAAAAATGATTGAACAAGGGATAGTGCGATTAATCTATATACAAGGAAATTCGAATTATTGATCGTCGGGTTACAGAGGGGAACCATAATAACTGGGCAACACGTCGGATCTTGAATAGAATATAGTGCTTAAAAGTTTAAACCAAAGTCGTGTGGAAGGGCATGAGTGAACCAATAAAAATTTATGGAAATTAGATGCTGCAGCGACTTGGAAGGATGAAGTCACAGATGACCAGCTACGAATTGACTAAAAAGCTTCAGATACCAAAACTCGGCTACATGATCGATTGGTCTCCGTGCTGTGCAAAAACGAGTTAGCTGGACTGATCTTCGTCGGATGATTGCGGGAGTGTTGCTGGATGGTTTTGATCAATTGATGGCTGGTTGCAAGAAGGGGATCAAGGCCTACAAGTCTGAAGTTCGGAGTTTCGTCAAAGGAGGCCTGCAGCCGCCGGAAAACTTAAAGGAACAGAGGGTCTCGGAGGAGCTCGGCTGCTGAGACTCATGAGAAACGACAGCGCAGACAGAGGATGGCCTATTGTGAAATCGAGCGATCTTTGGGAGAAGATTCTGAAGCACTCAGAGATAGGTTTTGAGCGTGGGTAGATGCGATGGAAAGAGGGGAGAACGGAGAGAAGCTTCGCATGAAAACATTCGCTGGAACATCACTGTGTGGGGCGTGAGCAAGCTAGGAACAGAGGTGCTCGTTAACTGTCGAAACTGACAGAGAACGAGTCGCCTCCGACAGATTTTTTGTTCGATCTTATGGGGAAGAAAGTGAGAGCTTAAGAGGTCAGATTGTAGCGCTGTTTGAACCTGAGTGAAGCTCGATGTTCCCTATGCACGTACATGTGCGGTACGAGACTGGCGGTGAACTGAGGAGGCCAGCATAGAGGGAGAAACATATAGAGTTGTCGCTGCACACGTGGTGACTGCTGGGCGCGCGTGCGCAGCAGAGCGACGGACAGCATCGGCGTTGCTTCGGGTGGATAGAGATAGCGAGGGTGAGGAAGGGAACCAGGGCGCATGGATGCTCACCGGGGTGGTGACGATGACGGTGGATCCTGATCGGAGGGCGAAGAGGATGGAGGCGAGGCGTCTAGGACGGTGATGGCGAGCTTCGGGCGCGCTCTGATGTCGTTGGCGTTTCGGGCCTGCTCCACCTCGCTCCAGGTACCTTACGACTCCGCCTGCATCCGCCTAGATCCTGGACGCGGTGGCGATCTTGGTAGCAGCAACTCGGAGTCGAGGAAGGTGGTGAGGCTAGGGTTTAGATGGGGCCATGGAGAAGGCCATGGTGGGCATGGAAGGAGGGCAGGAGGACGCAATTGGTGGGGGTCTGGATGGGGATTAGATCAGGGAAAGGGGAACACAGCACGTGAGGGAGGTGCACACTTTTGCAAAAGCAAATAGGAGCGAGGGTTTTGCCGATGCTCGCCGTAGGCCAGTAAGAGGGGAGGGGCATGGATCAGCGTGGGGTGGACCTGCGAGGGAGAGGGGTCCTGCGACATGGTGGGGTCTGGATGGTTTGATCAGGAAGAAAAAAATAAAACAGGAGGTCGGCTGGGCTAGGGAAAAAATAGGGGTTTAGGTATAGATAGATAAGGTATTGACTTACTTGAATTTTCCAAATCCATACAAGAATTTTGAATTCAAACAAGAAAACAACACAAAATAAATCAAGAGGGAAGGTGGAGGGGTGTAATGCATGTTTGAAGTGGCATGCACTAGGCATGCATGCATGGGGTTTTAAAGAGTGACAGAAGTTTGGATCAAACCATTTGTGATCAAAGAGATCCATACATATGTATACATGTGTCTTGATTTAAATATCTAAAGAACCCAAGGAGGCCACACACATGCATGTATGGTAAAAAAAGATGGTATCAATAGAAGTGGATATGATCCCTACATATATATGTGTCTCTCATTAAATACCAAGAACAGAAGGAGATGCCCACATACACATGCAATGTAGGATGAAGATAAGATCAAAGTAAGCATGACAGATGGCAAGTTAGTAGGTGGAAGAATTAAAGAGAGATGCCCCCAACTCAATTTGGGCATGCAACAATAATCAAGAAGCAAATACAATATATCAAGAGGCAAATACAAGTGATACAATATGAATGCATATGGGATAAGAACCAATAAAAGGGGTGTTATATGATTCTCAAATGCAATGTGGCATGGTGACATGAGCGTGATATTATGATGATGCACAAAAACAAAACAAAGATGATTTTCTAGTAGTGGTTTTACCCCGGGGGTGCTACAGAACGCGGAGGGAAAGGAACTCCATAAAAGTTCTGGTAAACCCATGAAGGCTGACGGACATAGCTTTTCAGAATAAAAGCAACCTTTGAAGAAATGTTTACGAAAACTTGCATGGCCTGCGACCTATGGTCTGTGGCTGTAGTTATAGTGCATCAAACACATCTTTTCTAGTGAACTTGCTGAGTACGCTCGTACTCAAAGTATCTTCTTAACCCTTGCTAGGTTCTAAATCCAGTATAGACGACATCTACATCAAGTTATGCTCCAGGAATCATCATCAAAAGCTAAAGCTCTTCAATGAAGTCAAGGAAGTCAACATATATATCAGCTCAAGTGAAGACGAAATTGCGGATTAGATAAGAATAGAATCTCTAGCCATAGAACCTACTTTTGTAGAGTATTGCAATAGTATAAATGCAAGCCTCAATAGTTTAGATACTAGTCTATTAGTATAATAGATTTGAGTTGATTATTTATAATTATTCTTTGTAAGAAGTTTCTTTCTCTCTCTTTAACCTAGAGTGTTCTCTGGATCTTGTATAAAGAGTTGAGTTGTAACCTATAGTCATGTCTTGGACCTGATGTGTTTCTGTTGTACCACTCTAAGGGATGTAATACTAGTGAACGGTGTTTCATTGGTGTTATGTCAATGACTATAGTGTACTACATCATGTAGTGGTATGCTGGGTCACCCCAGTTGGTATCAGAGCATATGCTTTGACCTTAGGATTGAAACCCTTTTAGGAAGATCTTTAGGTTGGATAGTGACTATAGGAGCCATCGTATCTAAACCAAATGTTTATATGACTTGTGATGAATATCCACTTGAGGACAACCTTGTCACACCTAAGTCAGCTGTTTAAGTCATTCTTTCTTAGGAGTAATTATTTTATCTTTTATCAAGTATAGTGCTCTTTAGTGTCTTCCGAGGGAGACATAAACCCACCAAGATGCTTTAGGAAAGCTAATTGGTCACAGTAGATTAGGATCAAGTTTAAGACATCCATTGAAGTAGTATTAATGGTGTAGCCTAACCCTAGAATTCATGTAAGATAGTAGAATCTTATTGTTAGTTGATAACCAAATACAGTATGATGAATATCATTAGGATAAATGTTGATGTAATGAGTAGTAATCATGTGGAATTCACTTGAGAATTCTATGTGATGAAGTGTGATTATGTTAAGACTGAATGATAGAGTAATGTGAAACAAAGTTATCATGGTTAGATTCGCCCTTAAATCATAATGAATAGGTAAAATATAACAAGAGCCTGGTGAGATTATCTCCGAAACCATGATGAGAGTATAATATGAAAGGTAATTAGTAAATTATCATGAGGTAGAAGTAAGAAAATAACATGGAAGAACTGGGATAGAAGTCGTAAGTGCTAGAAATTTCCAATAATATTTGGTTTAAGTAGCAAATAGAATCCGATTATTCTTTTGGAGTAATCATGTGAGGTTAGTTTACTAATAAAGAAAGGATGGTTATAGCTAGTCATTCCAAAGGTGAGACAAAAGTTTAGTCAAAACCAAATTTGAGACCACTTTGCTTAAGATTATCCTATTGCAATTGAGCAATTTGGGTAAATTAAGAAACAAAGAATAGTTTGACCCTATGTGCTAAGTATCACAATGAAAACCTATACGAGGAGGTGTCATATACTACACAACTAAGCCTGAATTCTAGAGATACTATACTCAACTACTATATTCCGGGCTTAGAATATCGTGTGTTATATGTACCACATTTGGAATTATTTGTTTTTCTTGGACCTTTTTGATTGATTAGATATGTACATAAAGTTTGACTTGATGTGCAAATACATGTTGCAACATCCAGTTACTACTTGATGTTATAGACCCAGATAGGAATGGGAATTTGTGTAAGGGAGTGACGAGTTCTGAAGATCAATATGAAGAATTACTAGAAGGGTAAAGCCAAATATAAGGAGTATCAACGTAATTTGAAGGATGGTATTCAAGCTCTGACAATTCAGAGAGAATGCCATAAGGATGTTGGAAGCCGTAGGGTAATACCTACCACTTAGAATGATCTGCAGCAGGTATTTGATCCACAGTGGTAATTAATCCACAGTTGGTATCTTGTCCGCAGCCGGTGTTGGTTGACATAGTTAACCAGATCATCTTAATGGTTGCATAAAGAGCATAAAACTTGGCCTAAGCTAAGTAATATCTAAAGAAGTATAAATTTTTAAGCGACCTTCTCTCCAGACTCTTCGTGAAGTTGGACCTATCAAAGCAAAAATGTCCAAATAGTAAGTAATACTAAAAATGCTGAAAGATTCACTTCGGAGATCCACAATTGTGTGGATACACCGTACATCTTCCATGAGACCCTAACTAGGTAGAGAATAACCTAGGCAAAGTCCTACAATCTAATTATAAAGCAAATGGTTACTCTATAGGCAGTTTTGAGACCATTAGTAAACCCTAAGGGGGAGAGTAAACAGTAAACGGAAGTACTGTTATCCGAATCCCAAGTAAAGGTTGAAGAAGAAGTACTAACTTATGATAACATTAAGCTTATTTTCATAAGGTTAAAAGAAGCCACTAATATAAGAGTACTTTCAGAAGTATGTCTGGATTGAAGATCGGAGTTTATTTCAAGGTAGTAGTAGTCAAACCTTGAGGTAACTAATAAATGGAAGTTGAAGAAGTACTTAAGGTAATAATGAAAACATTATCTAAAGCTTGCTAAGACAAAAGCTCAGGGGTGATAAAATAGATTAATCTTAATAGACTAAGTCTAGAGGAAACAACTCTTAAGTAACCCGTTAGAAGGGAATAAAACATATCCAATTTGACATGTGTAGAAAAATAAGAAATTCCAATGGGTTTGGACTAAATGTGTTCAAAACCAATATTTGGAAGAATTACCAGTACAACTCATACAATGAAAAATAAAAATTAGTCTTTTGACCACACTATTTACTAATAAAATTTAAAACCTGTTTTAGTGAGACTTCCTAGACCTTACATAGTATAATAAGGAAGATTGATGATCAAGTGAAGGAGTTGGATTAGGATATCTAATAAGAATAATAAACTAAAGAAGAGACCCCAATTTAAGAAGTTCATAATAAGGACATATTCCTAAGGGAGTAAATTAAAAGGAACTTTGGAATATTGGAGACAACAAGTTGAAGGTTGTTGAGTATGCTGAGAATTTAAGAAAAGGATCTGGATATGGAATAATATAATTATTCCCATTAAGTATACAATGGAGTTGAGAAATTCTGTAACCAAAACAAGACAATTCCTCATTCCAAAACAAAAGAGTGTGCGAACTTCAAGGACGAAGTTTATTTTAAGGGGGAGAGTCTGTAACATCCCAGCATTAGAGCTTAGAAATAAGCTGAACACAGATGTGTGCATTGCATTCATGCCTAGAAAATCTGAATAATTTTCACGCTTTTGAATTAAAACTTGTCAAAGTGATTGAAGCTTCTTTTAACTTGATGGAATTGAGGTAGATCATCAAGTTGACTGCGATAAGTTTCTATATGACCATTGCTAAAACCTTATTTTGGGTAAACATGATTTCATCTAAGGGTAGATCAAATATAATAAGAGTTAAACCCTAATACATGACTTAATGGATTATATTTGATCCTTAAGTAGTCATATTCCAGTATTCATTACACACTCATGAATACCAAGTTATAAACATAACTTAAGTAATAGGAATGGAACCACTAAATCTTAATCTCATTTACTTATACCATGAGTATCATGGTAATACCTAACCCTAATTCTTTAGTTATATGGAGTAGGAGGGAAATCAATTCAAAGATCATTCACCATATATCTTTCTTTCCATATCAATCCTTATGGAATCTTATCCTTATAACTATTGTTCATCAATGTTGAGTAATCAACTATTGCTTCACCAATTCTTAATCTATCAATTCCTGATCTATTAACTCTTGTACTTATCATAACAATCACTCTAAATCTTTTAGAGAAAGAAGTAAGAAGAGATATGTGGTAATGTTAGTTTTAAATGTCATCTATAGGATGGGAGTAATTGGAGGAAATCAAATCAGTATGGTAACAAAGAAGATTACAAGGATGAAGTCTGAAGATAAGTTACCAGGAGTAGTCCTATTGGATCAAGTAGGTATAGTCAATGAATTATATCTCTTAATCCAATAGAGCTAAACAATAGATAATTATAATACGACTCTAATGTTGTATGGATGAAAACCTAAACCATAAAGGATCAAAGGATTATAATGATCATGCCTTACTCCCCAATATTGAATGCTTATACCATGTATAAGTGACATTGGTGGATAGAACATGATTGAACCATAATATAGATATATTATCCTAGATTAGCCATGACAAGACACATTAATATAATGTGAGGTTGGAATGTTAGATACTGGAGTTAAGAAGAGACAAGATAGTATGAATAAGATGTTGCTAGAGTAACATTGGATTATAGATGTAGTAGTTTTCTCCTGGGAAATACTAAACACTTAAGGAGAGTAGAATTTGATATATACATCTACTGGAGTAGTATTAGTGGTGGGTGATTAAGGAAGAGTATGAGAAGATTATGAAAGCTTCAGTGTCGAGCTCATTGGATTTACAAATGGATTTAGAAGAATAAAAGGTGGATAAGAAGATTTTGTGAGGTAAAGCTCATCATGTTAACACATGATGTTAGATATGAAGAAGTAATATATCTAGGAAAGGTATTCCTTAATTAGAAGTCCAGAATTATTGAAGTATGGAAGGTAGAAATTCTGGATAAAACCTAAACCCTAAATCTCTAACCAAACATAATATCCATTTCATCTGAATGATCTATCATTAGGTTTCCCCAATGCTTTATAGGAATATTTTCCTATAACAAATCAACTAAGCACATCTTTTCTCAATTCCAATTAGCATAACCATATGTGCTTAGGAGTATCTTTATCAATTCATTCACATAAGTCATTCTAAAGAATCACCCAACTGTTTGTAAAAGGTAATATCATTCTGATCACAAACATAAAGACAATGTGTTTAGCCATTAATATTTATTCATATCAACAAAAGAATACAAATGTATCAAGAACCCTAAAACTCTAGGGCAAGCAATTATAATTTCAAACACTATTAGTACTTAGAACTTTATGTATCAAATAATTATGAAGGATCAATATATATAAAAGTTTCTTTAATATTATAAATCTACAAGAATTAAAACCCATGGATTAATATTAATACATTCTTTAGTTAGTTTATGAATATGAGATAAATTAAATGTATATCCTTAGTTAAATTAAACCATTACAATTACACTTATAAAGAAGAAATAAAAATCATTTTATGAGTTCTCCATAAATGTATATCTTTATATTACAAGGAAAATCTCTAAAAAAAACCTAAGTGATGAATATTACACTCAATAAAATAGTTTCCTATTAGTTTAAAATTATAAGGAAATCAAGAAAGATATCATCACCACTTATTTTCCAATATTCCTTTATTATTTAATGTGCTCTATAACAATTCTGGATATTTAAATCCATATAAAAATTCATAGTTAAAAGGGTTTAAAGAAAACAGAAAATAAAAAGGTTTTGTTTAATAAAAAACTGGAGCCAGAGTAACAGCCAGGCCGACCCATTTCTCCTCTTCTTATCCATCGCCGACGAGCAACCACAGCAACCCAACCGAAGCCTAGTAGCAGCCCAACAACTAGCCCGGCATATCCTTCTCTCTGGCTGACTAGTGTGGCCGGGGAGGGACTGCGGAGCAAATCAAAAGAATGTAGGGGGGTTTTCCTCGTCGACTGGAAGCTGCTCGCTGGCGAGTGCTCTGCCGCAAGCCGTCGATGCGCTACGATTCGTGCAGCCGCACGCCATCGATGTGATGTGATTCGTGCAGCCGCCGATGTCACTCTAGGGGATAAGAACGCCACCGCGACGCTCCGTCTCGTCCTCACCCACTCGCCCATCCTCTTCTTCTCTATCTCGTCTCAGAGGCCAAACCCTAGCTTCAACTGCTGATGTACGCCGCCGTCCAGAGACCACCCTAGAGCCGTCTGAGGATGCTAGGAGCTCCACCTCGTCTCCATCTTCCTCCTCACCAATTTAATTAAGGAGGTGAGCCCCAAATCGTCGCCTGTGTCTCCATCTTCCCGGAGCCAGACGACCACCGCTGTCACCATTACTCCTGCTACAGCCTTCCTCCGGCCTCATCGAGCATCCTATCGCAAAGAGGATAAGCTTCTGGTTCGAAAGAATCCTCTCCTGGCCTTCCTCGTCCTCTGTGCCATCCTCTAACCTAGCGCCGCCGTGCTTGTGCCGATGTTGTCGTCGCTAGTGAGGATTTAGACCGTGCCAGAACTCTGCGCCGCCGTTTTGAGGTAGCCTAGGAATAGGAGCTTCTGAATCATACAGGAACTCATCGCCGCATGCATCGTAGCGCCGCCACCATAAGGTCGCCGACGTCGGTTGGCCACCACCACGTGTGAGCCAGTCAAACCCTGGTGGGCCCTGCCTCATTGAGGTGGTGTGTGACGTGGCCATGGCCCATCTGTCATTGGCTGGTAGTAGGAATAGGGTCGGTGGCAAATGCATTTACTAATCTGGGGTATGCCATGTGGCAACTGGCCCACTGGTCAGTGACCCTGGGTAAGTTTAGCTCAGGTGTAAAAAGCAATTTCTCTTTAGGAAATAGATAAAACATTATAAAATTAAATATGAATATTTCCTGAAATATAATGTAATGATTAAATCTTGTTTAATTAATAACTTTTGATTTATAATTCAGAAAATTATGTGTAATATATGAAATTTTTCATAAAAATAAAATCTATAACTTAAAACCATTATTAAACATTATTATGCTAAAAATTTAAATAATTATTATGTAATAAAGATTTTATAAGTAATAATATTTTGATAATTCATACTTTAATAATGGTAAAGGTTAAAAATATAAATAAAATACCAAAAATCTTAAAAAAATAAGAATTATAATTCAAAACTATAATCATGCATTATTATTTCACTTAATTAAATATTTATTATTTATTAAGTACTTATAAAGTAATAAATATTATAAAAATCATATCTTATTATTTATAAATCATAAAAATAAATGTAATATACCAAAATGATCAAAAAAATAATACCTACATGTTAAAAATATAACATTCCACTTTTAAAGTAAATAAAAACTAGGTACCCTACTAACTTGAATTTAAAACTTATTTCCTTAATTGATAATTCATATAAAGTTAAATAAAATTTGTTAATATTTCTTAAATTAACCAATTAAATATAATAAATAGTATTAGTCTTATAAACTAATATTATGAAGTCAAAATGGATCAACATATTTTAAAAATGTAATTTTATTGAATTATCATTCAACCATAAGTGTAGATTATTTTATAAAAGGATCATTATCCCATATAAAATCTCCAAGGATAATATATAGTGAAATAACCTATTCCTTTATGTTAACCACAAGTTTATAAACAAATCAAAACACTATAAGTGAGTTCATAAGTAGTAAATAATATTGTTTACTTATTCACAAACCTTAACCACACCCTTATAGGGAGGTAAATCCCTTTATACATTTATAATGTAAAGAAACCATTACCAACTAAAAATAATACCATTCTTAAGTAACTTTAAAGAAACATTATGGAGTAAACAAGGTATAAGTATAATAAGCATCACAACTAACTTTAGTCTACCAGACCTTAAGTATAATGCTAAAACCTTTATTATATACTTTATAATTAACTTTGGTCTGTTATAATTAAATTGTAAAGCATCTCAAGTCCAAACTATTCAAGCCAGCACAAACAACATCGACCACATCTGATTAACCACAAAGATTGTTTAAACCTTAATAAAGGAATTTTTCTTCAAAAGTTATTCGTTTTGCCACTTCAATCAACATATGCCAATTAATAGTAAACACCTCACTTTATACTTTACTTATATACCTAGGATTGTTAACACTTAATTTCCTTATAAATGTCATCACTTTCAAGGTAAAACACGAAGATAAGATAATTCTCATATAAGCAGTCCTTGAGTAGCACATCTCATTAGTATATCTCATTGTTTTATGATATTATAATTACATGTTGTTTCACACACACTCACACGCCTTAAAAAGAAGCACATGTGTGAAACTTAATCTAAAAGGGCAACACATTCCAAGAAAAACCATCTCCAGTATCCAAACCCTAGAACAACATTATTCTCGGGATTCACGTTTATCAACTTGCATTACATTCCTTATGCATAAAAGCATCTTGCTTCTTCAAACATTAGTCCTTACCGGACCAATGACGTTGATTTTAGATATTGGATCTTATATTGTCTCGAAGACCGTGAGTGCATAATCTTGCAATCACAAACGGCAAGTTCACACTTGCTCATGTCCTCTGATTATTTTCTGTAAAGTATTTTACAAATCCAGTGTTGTCATAACCTGCATTTGAAAAAGGTCAGAAAACATTATTTTCATATTAATGTGATTATAAGTTATTTACCATGAGGTAATAACCTACTATAAGACTTCCGGTGGTAAAGGAACATATTATCTAGGACTTAACAAACAATGTCACTAGTGATTCTTGCGCCGTATATTACGCGTTGACCATGAGATTTGGAATGGGACGGAGAAGTCAGCTGTATCTTTTCCCTCTCGCATGGAGCCGGATGTGTGGGTCGTGGCTATTATCACTCGTAGCATGCATATTATATGGTAATTCGTATGGGATATGCAAAATATGGGTGGGATCCCTCAACGTCCCACGATAGTTCCGGCATCTGAACGGTCTGCACTGCCAATTGCCGTAATTCAATGGGTGGGTTGGCGTACACCAAGGAGACATGCGGGGTCGCCGAGAAGGCAGTGATTGGCAGTGTGAACGAACCTGCAATTCGGATGTGCAACAAAGCTAAGATCTCTCATGGGTAAAGTGACGCACCTCTGCAGAGTGTAAGAACTGTAACTTGTTACTCCCTATTCCGGGAAGGAGCTATGAACGCGGCGGGAAAGGAACTCTATGAAAGTTCTGGTAAACCCGTGAAGGCTAACAGACATAGCTTTTCAGAATAAAAGCAACCTTTGAAGAAATGTTAACGAAAGCAACCTGTAGTTATAGTGCATCAGACACTCCTTTTCTAGTGAACTTGCTGAGTACGCTCGTACCCAAAGTATCTTCTTAACCCTTGCTAGGTTCTAAAGCCAGTATAGACGATGTCTACATCAAGTTATGCTCTAGGAATCATCATCAAAAGCTAAAGCTCTTCAATGAAGTCGAGGAAGTCAACATATATATCAGCTCAAGTGAAGACGAAGTTGCGGAATAGATAATAATAGAACCTACTTTTGTAGAGTATTCCAATAGTAGCAATGCAAGCCTCAATAGTTTAGATACTAGTCTATTAGTATAATAGATTTGAGTTGATTATTTATAATTCTTCTTTGTAAGAAGTTTCTTTCTCTCTATTTAACCTAGAGTGTTCTCTGGATCTTGTATAAAGAGTTGAGTTGTAACCTATAGTCATGTCTTGGACCTGCTGTGTTTCTGTTGTACCACTTTGGGGGATGTAATACTGGTGAACGGTGTTTTATTGGTGTTATGTCAATGACTATAGTGTACTACATCATGAAGTGGTATGTTGGGTCACCGCAATTAATGAATACAAGTACTTACAATATGGCGATTACGACAACAATAGCGGAATTCTTCAAGCACAGAACCCATGTCATGCCTTAACCTACAGGAGACTGACTGGGAAGACGGTCTAGCTCTCATAGACGTCAGCATCTCCATCGTTTCTCTCGATCATCTGAAAATATGGCCAAGTAAATAGCCAGGGACAATGCCGGTGAGTACTTTGAATGTACTCGCAAACCACCTTAAGATAACAATAGTAACGGATATGCAATTTGGCTGGGGTAGGATGGGTCCAAGAGGGGTTCTTTTATAAACTACTTTCTCTTGTAGATATAGCATGTCTCTATATATTTGTTGAAAAACTTTTGTAAAGCATTTTAGAAATCTTTTTGAAAAGTTTTAAGCAAACACTAGGATTGGGTCAGCCATTTGTTTTTCCTTCCGGTCATCTCATGACCAAACTCCTTCCTCCATTTTCCCGACCATCCCACGGTCAAAATATTTTAGAGCCTTTGCTTTTCCGAAGTCCATTTTGAAAACAAAACCATCACCCGCCGTACAGCCGCCAGCACAACCGTCCATGACTGAGGACTCAGCTGTTCAAATAGATTTACACTCTGCAGAGGTTGTACATTGTACCCACACCATCTTATTATCCGTCCCTGATCTACACCGATCGTGGGTCGAATAACCGGTCAAGACCTTCTGAATGCCCTCTCCGATACAGGTGCCTAACCTATGAGGTTAATCCCCTCAACACCGGGACGCCCTATATAGTAACCAGCCAACTAGAGCGCGTTTTCCACCTCAACGGGTGTGCGCTTTCAATGAGGGGCTCATAGTATCGCGTAGAGGCCCATAGACCCTTCGTTCCTTCTTCCGGTCGATGCTACGCTTGGACCGTTGGACAGAGAAGGCCCACCCTCCGGGGATTGTTTGCCCCTATAGTAGTATGAGGCCCCTATACCGGATCAGACAAACTTCTAGCCCAACCCCGTCCCATTCCAGAGTAATGTGGTTGCACAGGTTAATTGTTCCAGCATAGTAAACCCTACAGCCCAGCGTGTTTTCGTGAACATTTTTTCCTCCATCCGTTGCCGGACCATTTTGTAAAACCAAAACCTTTCTCATTTTCCAAACCACTTGGTAGGCCAAGCCTCGCCAAGGTTTTCACATAAAACATTTTTGTAAGTCTTTTCCCGGGGTCTTCCCATCCTACACTTTTGTTTAGGCTAAAAGCGGGGTCTCCAAGAGGTCATGGTGTTAAATACCATCTACCATATTAAAGGGCAGGTAGGTAGCATCAAGATGGGTGGTACCTAATGGTACTAAGGGAGCCAAACATTCCCCATACAAAGTATAATATAGTAAAACCAATGCACTTTGTATAAATGAGTAGATAAAACATGCATAGATAAAGTAATAGGACAAGGTGTATGAGCAAGAAGGTGGCTTGCCTGTGACCAGCGAGAGATCCCGTGACTTCTTTAGAATACCAGAATACCGATAACAATAAGGATAGCAATAATATATCTTTGAGGAATCCTTCTTCTCGACGGCACACAATCGCAACTAGCGTCAGTATCGAGCATACATGCAAAAAAAACCACCATCAATACCAAGCCTACAAGAATCAAACCATATGGCAAACAAACAAGTAATACATGCTAAAAATCAGTAGGGTTGGGGTAATGGGTTTAGAAAGATGGGAAAGAGTTTTGGGAGCATTTGAAGGAAATATCTATGGGTTTTATAGTCTTAAGACTAGCTAGGGGTTTTGGAACAAGGACATACTAAGTAGGATATCATTATGTAAACATGATATCATCAGATAGGTATTGATAAAATGTAACCAACAAAAGGGGTTTCACTATTTTATCAAATACCATTGATTTAAAGTGATTTTTATAGTGAATAAAACTCTAGTTTTAGGAAATAATTCACCAGACAATTTCTGGAGATCCAAAAATTATTTCCTTGGGTGGTTAGGTAGTATTTGATGGACTGATTCACTGAAAGTTGGATTCACTTCAAAACAATAACCAGAATGCCCTTGAGAAATTCCCAAAGGTAGTACTGGTTTGGATTTTTCTTTTTCACCAGATTAAACCTATAGAATATTTTTATGTGATTCCATGGGTACTGGTTAGGTAATGACAATACCTTGCTGGAGAAATTGGAATCACCCTTTTTGGATTTATAGAATTCAATTGGTGAATTTATTGGTGAACAAACCATGCATAGAAATGTTTGATTCACCATAATTCAGTAATACCTCAATAAATCTTGGGCTCCTAGTTTTTGGTGCTTATTGGTATATAGGTTTACTGGGACTTGGAATTGGGTCAAAACCTCATTTGGTTTAACCTAGGGATAATCCCAAAGGCAGAATTGGCTTGACTTTATTATTTTTGTGGTGGGCAAATAGAGAAGCCATTTTTGGTTGGACCAGTGGGACAAGCATGGTATGGTTAATACATTACAGAACCAATAGGGTTTGCTTCATTTGGGTAAGTGTAGCTCCCTAAGTAATTTATTTATTTCCAACTATACATGTAGGGGCTTGGTTTATCCTATTTATTCTAAACAACTTTTGGGCTAACCAATGCCTCTGCATGTTAGGGAAATTCATGGGGAACATCCTAAAAAATTCATATGGGCAGTTGGACACACTTTTCAATTTCAACTTGATTTAAAACAAATAGTTGTTTGTTATTCTGGAAACAATTACTAAAAGAAAAAGGGAACAGGGCCGAAATCTGAAGCGAGCTGGGCTGAAGGAGGGGAAATCGGCCCATCACGGGGCGATGACACGCGCAGGACGTGAGTCGAAGGCCATGGCGCGGGGCCCACCTGTCAGCGATGGTGTCCGGCGAAGGGGTACCGTGCGACGACGACCGTCCGATTAAAAAGAGATGGACGGCCGTGGGTCCTCTTCTCTGCTGAGACACCAGCGATGGAGAGGGAACCCTAGCAGGGTCGGGAGGCTCCGGGGAGCTCACCTGAGTGGCGGGGAGGAGCCGAGAGGAGTCTAGGGAGACGCGGTGGACTCCGGGGACCTCGGGGATGGGCGGCGGTGACCATTTTAATGCAGGATCAAGGCTCTTCCATCGCGGCAGACGAGTTTGCTCGGGACTACAGTGGTGGCGGCGGTAGTGACGGTCCTTGTAACATCCCAAAAATATTAAACTTGGATCATCAAACTCTAATCATCAAATTTAGGGTTAACAAAAACTTTTCCAATTAAAAATATGAAAGCATTCATATGTGTGTGTATTAAAATTGGGATTCTTTTGAATTGCCATGTTTCTGTGTTTCTTTGCTTGTAAAATGATTCTTAGGTGAAATAAACATCATCTAAACAATCCCCAAACTTTTCCCAAAGATAAACAAGTCAAAATAAACAAATTAGGTGAATGGTCACTTTGGCCAAATTAACTCCCATGCCTACTTTGGCTATCTCTAATTTTCAGAATTAACAGAAACATGTATGGATCTTTGCACCACTTGATAGTACTCATAACAAGGTACCAAGGCCCACTTTGTGATCATCTAAAATCATTTAAATGCTTAGTTTAAATGACAGTTTAAAATTGAATCTATTTCATATGGGAAGATCCCACTATTTAAAAAACCACTCAAACAAGCTCAATTTTCAAAACCCAAGCATCCACAGAACCCTCAACACATGACTAGCACACCAACCAAAAATCTTTTCAAAATTCAAAACTTAAGTTCATGCGGCCATTTTATCAAACAGGTTGCAGATTCAAATCAACAAAATCAAAAAACACTATGTTGAGCAGTGTTTTGGGCCAACCTTTTTCCCTCTCTGGTTACAACTAGCCTTAATAGATAATATAGCAACCTTAACTAAACTCTACCACCACTGTGAGCTTGCCAATGCCATCAATGGTGAGCAGGCGGAGAGCACACATGTCACCCCAGTGTGGACAGCAAGCTAGGAGAAGAACTAGCTGTGCCAACCTTGTCTAGTATGCAGCCCATGCCTCACTGCCCCCTCTCGACCAGCCCTAGATCAGAGACAGCGACCAGAACCGCCAGGAACGCCGCGCCCGTTCCACTGTCGAGAATGCCGACGCGTACTCCAGAGCACGCGCCGTTCCCTCGCAACCCGACCACCTCGAGCCCTTGCCGCCCGCCAGTATGCACCCCACCGTCCCAGGAGACCACCAGACATGTTCGTTTCACCGCCCGTACCCCGTAGCCACCGCTCGATGTGGAGTTTGCCTCCTCTGCCTCGCAGAGCACCGCACGTTCCCTACCATATGTCACCGCCCCTACACGCGCATTTAGGCTCTAGAGCATCTCCAGGAGACCACCCGTTGATCGCCAACCTTTGCCATGCCTCTAGCCGCCCGTAGCCGTGTCTCCACCGTCGCCTTCCCATCCCTCTCGGTCTCGCCGTCGAGCCTATAAAAGGAGACGACCCCCGCTCGATTTCTTCACACCATCTCACTTCCCACACCTCACTGATCATTCCACCCCTTAGCCGGAGCACGAGGAGCAGCAGCTCGCCGGAATTGCGCCGGAGCAGGCCGCCTCTGGAGAAGAAGGGAGCCGTTGATTTCAACCACCCCCGGAGCTGCCGCGACCACCCCTGAGTTCAACGTCGTCGAATTCGTCGTTTGCCTGCCACGCCATCGTCACTGGATCCCCGGTATGCCGCCTATGCACCCCCACCGAGCCGCTAGGGTTCGAGCTCGCCGGTGACTTGTTCATCGTCGACGATGACCGTCAGCTGTTGATCTCACTTCTAATCCAACGCACCACATCGCCCCGTACCGCTTCGCGTTTTATGAGACAATGACCAGTAGACCCCCCCTGTCAGTTGCACCCCGCGCCGCGGAGTGACACTAGGCCGGCCCAATAACCCTTCCCGCGCAGCCCACTCGTTTGAATTTAGCTTTTTCTATTTTCATTCAAACTCAGTTCTGTACCTAGGTTCAAAAATCAACCCTGCTCGATTCAGTGAACCAAATTTAATGAAACCAATTTTGTTAAAAAGATATTGAAATGCTTAATCCAAGCCCGTTGGATTCAAATCATTTGGATCTATAGATCAACCTTGGTAAAAATAACAATTCAAAAGCTTTTCTGCATTCAAACATTTTTCAAATTTCAACCATTATAGCTTTTGAGTTGATTCCAACTCTCAAAAATCACATTTGATAATACCTTTCAGAATATATAAAAAATATGGGTTTACTTACAGAAATAATGTTCAAGTAATAAAAGAATGCCACATAGGCATTTCTAGTCATTTATTTTATTTAAAATAAAAGGTTAAATCTTATTAAATTGTGACACCACTTTAAATCACATTCTCATGTACTGAAATATGTGGTGATGACATGTGTCAACATGATCCCATGTTTGGTTTGGAGAATATTAAATCTTAAGTAGTTTTTCAATGAGTAGAAATTACTTTTCTAAAAATAAATAAATAAGACAAATGCTTTATTCTTGTGATATTAGTGATGATGCTAGATCGAACACCTTTGTGTGATGATTGAAAGTAGTTAAGTATTGTTTGGTGATTGTGTACCTCATATTTATTCATAGACGCTAGTACCGACCAAGGATACGAGGAGGAAGGAGGATACTACGAAGAAGAAGCCGAGGAGAAATTCAACCACTGCTCTGCACAAGGCAAGCCTTACTAATCAAGTTGACCTATGCAAGCTAATACTTGCTTGTTACCATGCCAACTATATGCCTTAAGCATATGTGATCATACCCACTTGATAACCCCATTCCTAGTTTTACTTGCAAGCTTTCTACTTTATTTCTTTATGAAAGGTTTCTCTTAGAGTTACATAGTGAATTGTAGATACTATAAAGATAATGGAAGGTTGCATAAAGAGCATTAAATTTGGCCTAAGCTAGACAATCTTGATGTCATCCTAAGGCATGAGATTATACTTAGTTAAACTCCACTTGTTTACCTCCCCTCATTAGTACTCACCCCCACTTGTAGATGCTAGTGCTAAGCATAAAACATGACCAACTTTAGATGGGAATACTTGGTGGAAAATGGTTATGAAAACCTTAGAATGATGAGTCATTCTACTGAGATGTTTTGACATATGTTTCCGAACACCAGATGATTTTGATGATGAAAATGTTGAGGCATGAGCCTTAGCCCTTTATAAAACTAATGGTTGTCTAGATTCGATACCATTCCAATTTTACCGTACAACCATAATACCCGAAAATTGGGTAGGGCTTGACTGGAAACTTATATACCTTAGTATGGGTTCCCTCACGGCCAAGGTCTGAGCTGAGGCTACCTTGTGAAGATTGTCCACCTGTGAAGTACCCAAGATGACAGTTGGTCATGGTTGCGAGGCCAAACTCACAGGAGAGGTGCTTATACTAGGTCTTGTAATTGAAAGGTTAGGATTGATAATCCGCATACTGAGTATGGTGAATTCAGGATTTGTTCCTAGTGGATGTATCGAATGTTGTGGTGAAAGTTTACAATCTCTGCAGAGTGTCAAACTATTCGAATAGCCGCGTCCGCGGTTATGGACAGTTGGAGTGGCCATACTGTTCCCTCGTCAGATGTTTTCAAAAGGACTTGTGAAATGAATTGATATTTTGACTTGACCACAATAGAGTTGTGATATGAAATACAAGTTCCCACATAGGTGTTATAAAATTTCAACAAGCGTTTCTTGCTTCTGAACTTAGTAGAAGTAAATCTGGCTTTTTGCAAAACAACCCTAGATCTTAGTGTCCTACTAAAAAAAACCCCTTCAATTGTTAGTATTAGTTTGCGAGTACTTAAAGAGTAGTCATGGCTTTGTCCCTGGCTATTCCTGTGGCCAGACTATGAAGAGGAGTACCAGGATGATGGACCCCAGGAAGGTTACGACAACTAGGATCATCTCCCATCATCAGCATTGCCTGTGACCCCGAAGATGGAGCTTCGCCTACGCTACCTTTATTATTACGTATTTCCACTGCTTGAGTTGTATTAAGAACTGGATCATGAGATCCTTATTTGTGTAAGACCTTATGTATGGTTTGTAATGGATGATGTACTGTGGTATCCAAATCTGTTACGTCTCGCAAAGATGATAATCCTGGGATTGCGATGTATGGCATAACAGGCATCTGGGATTAAAAATCCGGGTGTTGACAAGTTGGTATCAGAGCCATCCTGACCATAGGAGACCCTAGTTAGACTGGCCGTTTGAATCAAAAACTTAGTTTCAAAACCAAAGGAAGAAAATATTTACAAAAACTTATTCCCTTTCTTATCACCTTGTTTCTTTCATAAAAATTCATGATCCTCAAAAACTCTTGCAAAATACCTAAAATTTGACACACTTGATCACTCTACTAACTTACTCATCCTATATTCTTATAGATGGATGTGAAGTACATCAAGTTTTATTAGTTGGGGAATGGAGGAGACCTTATCTTTGAGCGGGATTTGGACCAGCTTTCGGAACTTCTGGAGCGTTCGCACCCCGAGTTCTTCGGAGCTCAGCTCAATGATCAAGGAGGAGAAGATCTACAGTGGCTAATTGTTGCAAGTCTCCGAGGAAAGATTGAACCTCCCACTGCCGAGGGAATTCAGTTCACCTTAAGAGAAAACAACTGGCTCGATGGACTTGCCAGGGCCATGCAGGAAGCTCTTGCCCGTCTGTGTGGGCAGAGTATCAACTAGATCAAGGGTACCCGCTTTGTGTTTTGTCCAAGGCATGATGCTATGGGACAGCCACTGGAAGCCCCATACCACCACGAGCTGAAGACTCAGTTGGACCACCTTAGCTTTATGATGTACGATCATCAGCAGGAATTGGACAATTGTCGTGACTACTCCAACCACAAGTCCGCCATCATCAAGACGAAGGATCAGACCATCGCCATGCTAGCGAAGGATCGCAAGACTCGCCGCTGTCAGCTCGACAAGAAGGACCGCATCATTGCCCGCCTTCGCCACCGTATCTTGGATTTGGAGGAGACCATCCATGAGAGAGACATGCAGTTGGAGGAATGGGAGAATGCCGGAGAAGATCTTCGTGGAGACCCCTACTCCTATCTCAGCGATGACGATAATTTTCTGGAGGATCAGGCTATGGACTTCTTCACCGATGAGGATGATTTCGCCTTCATCGATGACGATGAGGATGAGGACTACACCGACTTCGAGGAGTAGTAGCACTTGAGCACTAGCGTAGTGAGTTGTATTCGGTCCCACTGTATTATAGTTTCCAGAATGGTTCTTAAAACCATCGGTTTTTCCTATTTTGTCGTGTGTGTTTGTACCGTGTGCTATGAATGAATGAAAATAAAGTTGCTAGAAAATCTGAGTCAAACTTTAAAAACTTTTCAAAGTCCCTGAACCTTAGAAATTTCCCTCTTTTCTCATGATCTATCTCAATCTTCAGATGCCACGCGGAGGAAGTGGTTCATCCCCGGACCCGATATTGCAGATCCTGCAAATGTTGGTTTCTGACCGCGAAGCTGAAAGAGCTGAACGTCAAGCCAACCTAGCCACCCTTCAGCAGATAGCTCAGCTGGCCCACAACAATCAAGGCCAAGGAAATCAGGACAACCATGGATCTAAGCTCAAGAATTTCCAGAACACCAACCCACCTATTTTCACTAAGTCGGAAGAGCCCTTAGACGCAGACGATTCGCTGCAAACCATGGAAAACAACCTAGAAGTCACAGGACTGGAAGCTAATGAGAAAGTTCTGTTCGCCACCCACTATCTAGCCGGAGATGCAAGAGCATGGTGGAACAGCGTGTGCAATGACCGGAGGACAGATGATGACCTGGGAGGAATTCAAGGTCAAGTTCAGCAGAACCCATGTGCCACCGGGTTTTCTCAAAAGAATGAGAGATGAGTTCAGAGAACTGAAGCAAGGACGGATGACCGTAGTGGAATACCGTGACAAATTCTTGTCATTAGCTAGGTATGCCCCGGATGAGATCGACACCGAAGCCAAGAAGAAAGAGAGATTCTTGAATGGTCTGCACGATGAGATGCAGACTGTGTTGGTCAATATCCCCTTTGCTGATATTGAAGCCCTTGTCGACTCTCCCATCTAGATGGAAGGAAAGATCAACCAAGCCAATGAGAATCGCAAGCGTCGCATGATGCATCAGCCAGGAACCCATCAAACCCCAAAGTATCGCCCTAACCCATCTCCAGGATTTGCCCCGAGAACCAACAGACCCCCGATGAACCGTCCGACCTATCCCAACCGTGGAAACCCGAGGCCCAGAGGAAATCACAACAACCCCAGCAACTCTAGCAATTTCAACTGTGCACCACGCAAGTTCAACAACAACAATGCTGCCGCCAACACCAACATTGCCCCGAGGACTGGAAGCAATGGTGTGCCTGTTGCAGCAAAAGACAAGTCGCAAGTGACTTGTTATGACTGTGGAAATAAGGGTCACTACTCCAATGAGTTCCCTAAGAAGAATGCCGCAGCCCCCAATGCAAATGCGCCAGCTCAGCAGCAGCGTCGTGTCCAGCCCGGGAGAAGGTTTGCCCCAGGGAACTCTCTCAACCGCAACGGCCGTCTTTTTCTCATGCATGCTGAAGAAGCCCAGGAAGCGCCAGACGTCGTGCTGGGTATGTTTTCTGTTAATTCAGTACTCGCTAGAGTGTTGTTTGATTCTGGTGCATCGCACTCATTTGTCACCGAAGAATTTGCATGCACCAGTAAGATTCAACCAACAAAACTGAAGCATGTTATGATTGTTCAAATCCCCGGTTCAACCACCAAAGCTAGGCAAATTCGCAACGCCGTCCCTATCCGAATCCATGGCATATATTTTTATGCTAATCTGATAGTACTTGGAACTAAAGGTTTGGAAGTAGTACTAGGAATGGATTGGATGTCCAAACATAAAGGATTAATTGACTGTGCCAAGAAAGCCATAACCATGACTAGTACAGCCGGAATATCAGTAGAGCACGTATCTGAAATCTTACCTCATCAATTCAAGTGCAACAACCTACCATTGACCAAGTCTGGATAATCTGTGAATACCCCGATGTATTTCTAGATGTTTTGCCCGGTATGCCCCCAGATCGGGATATCGAGTTTATCATTGAACTAATCCCCGGAACAGGACCCATAGCCCAGAGACCATATAGTATGAACCCGTCTGAACTAGCAAAACTGAAGAAGCAACTAGATGCCATGTTGGAAGTTGGATTGATTCAACCAAGTGCGTCACCATGGAGGTCACCTGTTTTGTTTGTGGACAAGAAAGATGGAGGTAACCGTTTGTGTACAGATTATCGGAAGTTGAATGATGTCACTGTCAAGAACAAGTACCCATTGCCCAAGATAGAAGATTTTTTTGATTAGTGGACCGATGCCAAAGTATTTTCTAAGGTTGATCTTAGAATAGGCTATCATCAACTTAAGATTCGTACAGAGGATATTCCAAAGATTTCCTTTACCACCAGATATGGATTATACGAGTATACTGTCATGTATTTTGGATTAACCAATGCCCCCGCTTATTTCATGAATCTCATGAATAAGATTTTTATGGACTTCCTGGATAAGTTTGTCATTATTTTCATCGATGACATTCTGATTTATTCTAAATCAGAAGAAGAAGATGAGCTACACCTAAGGACCATTCTTGGAACCCTTAGAGAGCATCAGTTGTATGCCAAGTTTAGCAAATGTGAATTCTGGTTACAGGAGGTAGGATTCCTCGGCCACATTGTATCAGCCAGGGGAATTGCCGTTGACCCTGCAAAGGTCAAATATGTCGAAGATTGGCAAGCCCCAACCACTCAGACCCAAGTTCGTGCATTTCTCGGGTTGGCGGGATATTACCGCAAGTTCGTAGAAGGATTCTCGAGTATCGCCAGACCCATGACCCAATTGCTGAAGAACGACAAGAAGTTTGAATGTATGGACAAATGTGAAGCGAGTTTTCAAGAACTCAAGAGGAGATTGATTTCAGCCCCAATCTTAATCATACCAGATATCACGAAGCCCTTTGACGTGTATTGTGAGGCATCCAAGATCGGTCTCAGATGTGTGCTAATGCAAGAAGGCAAAGTCATATCTTATCTATCTCGACAACTGAAACAACATGAGAAAAATTACCCAACCCATGACCTCGAACTCGCAGCCATAGTTCTAGCCCTGAAGACATGGAGGCATTACCTGATGGGAAATCGTTGTGAGATATAATAGGATCACAAGAGCCTGAAGTATATATTCACTCAAAAGGAGCTGAATATGAGACAGAGAAGATGGATTGAGCTTATCACGGATTACGATCTGGACATTCACTATCACCCCGGTAAAGCCAACGTGGTAGCAGATGCCCTTAGCAGATTGCCGTGCCGCTTGAACTCCATAACTTTAAAGGAGCAACCAAGCTTGCACAAAGAGATGGAAGATTTCCGAATGGAATTAGTAAGTGAAGGATTTTTGGCTAGCATAGAACTTCAACCCACTTTGATCAGCCAGATCAAAGAGGCGCAGAAAAGAAATGCTAGTATCGATGGAATCAAGCGTCGTATCGGTACAGGCAAAGTGCCCGCATTCACCAAAGATGAAGAAGGAGTTCTGTGCTACAAAGGACACCTTTGTGTACCAAAAAATTCTGAGTTGAAAGAAGTTATTCTGAAGGTAGCTCATGATACTCTTTATTCTATCCACCCTGGAGGAACGAAGATGTATCAAGATTTGAAGGAGCAATTTTGGTGGCATAAGATGAAGAGAGAAATCGGAAGCTATATCTCCAAGTGTGATATATGTCAGCGAGTCAAGGCGGGACATCAAATACCCGCTGGATTGTTGCAACCATTGCAGATTCCGGAATGGAAATGGGATTCCGTTGGAATGGACTTTATCACCGGATTGTCTACTTCTAGTAGGGGAAATGACTCTATTTGGGTCATAGTGGACAGATTGTCCAAAGTCGCCCATTTATTACCCGTCAAGACCACATATCAGAGTTCGAAGCTAGCGGAGTTATACATCGCTAGAATCGTCAGTTTGCACGGAGTCCCCAAGAACATTGTATCAGATCGAGGAACTCAGTTTACCTCGAGATTCTGGAAGAAAGTACAAGAAGGTTTAGGAACCCGACTAGATTTCAACACAGCTTATCACCCTCAGACCGATGGACAAACGGAGAGAGTAAATCAAATACTCGAAGATATGCTGAGAGCATGTGTGTTAGAATATGGATCTAAGTGGGAAGACTGTCTCCTGTTTGCAGAATTTTCATACAACAACAGTTATCAAGCCAGTTTGCAAATGACCCCATTTGAATTTATGTATGGAAGGAAGTGTCGCACCCCTTTGAATTGGTCGGAAGTAGGAGAGAGTCAGATTTTCGGACCCGATATCCTACGAGAAGCAGAAGAGAAGGTTCATAAGATCCGTGAGCACCTCAAGATAGCCCAGTCAAGGCAGAAGAGTTACGCCGACAAGAGACGTCGAGACCTCGCCTTCAACATAGGAGATTTTGTGTATCTAAAATTGTCGCCATTGAAGGGAATGCAGCGTTTCCAACTCAAAGGAAAGTTAGCCCCCAGATATATCGGCCCCTTCAAGATTCTGAACCGTCGAGGAGAAGTGTCGTATCAATTGGACCTACCCGAAGAGATGTCAGTCGTGCGCAATGTGTTCCATATCTCATTACTTTGCAAGTGCCTCGAAGTTCTGGAGAAGACTGAAGTGTTCAAGAATTCGATCACTGGACCATAGAAATCAACGATGACCTAACCTATCCCGAAGTACGTAGCCGTATTTTGGAAGAATCTTTCAGAACAACCAGAACCCGGAGCATCAATTTTCTCAAGATTTAGTGGAGCAACCACATAGAAGAGGAAGCTACCTGGGAGCACGAAGATCACATCAGGACGGAGTTTCCCGATCTCTTCAAATCCTAGGTAGTCTTTTTCGTCCTTTTTCAAATCTCAGAACGAGATTTTGTTTAAGGGGGGAGGTATGTAACATCCCAAAAATATTAAACTTAGATCATCAAACTCTAATCATCAAAATTAGGGTTAACAAAAACTTTTCCAATTAAAAATATGAAAGCATTCATATGTGTATGTATTAGAATTTGGATTCTTTTGAATTGCCATGGTTCTGTGTTTCTTTGCTTGTAAAATGATTCTTAGGTGAAATAAACATCATCTAAACAATCCCCAAACTTTTCGTAAAGACAAACAAGTCAAAACAAATAAAATTAAGTGAATGGTCACTTTGGCCAAATTAACTCCCATGCCTACTTTGGCTATCCCTAACTTTCAGAACTTAAAAGAAACATGTATGGATCTTTACACCCCTTGATAGTACTCATAACAAGTTACCAAGGCCCACTTTGTGATCATCCAAAAACATTTAAATGCTTAGTTTAAATGATAGTTTAAAATTGAATCTATTTCATATGGGAAGATCCCACTATTTCAAAAACCACTCAAACAAGCTCAATTTTCAAAACCCAAGCATCCACAGAACCCTCAACACATGCCTAGAACACCCACCAAAACTCTTTTCAAAATTCAAAACTTAAGTTCATGCAGCCATTTGATCAAACAGGTTGCAGATTCAAATCAACAAAATCAAAAACACTATGTTGAGTAGTGTTTTGGGCCAACCTTGTTCCCTCTCTATTTACAACTAGCCTTAGTAGATCATCTAGCAACCTTAACTATCCTCTAGCACCACTGTGAGCTTGCCAATGCCATCAATGGTGAGCAGGCCGAGAGCACACATGTCACCCCAGTGTGAACAGCAAGCTAGGAGAAGAACTAGCCGTGCCAACCTTGTCTAGTATGCAGCCCATGCCTCACCGCCCCCTCTCGACCAGCCCTAGGTCGGAGACAGCGACCAGAACCGCCAGGAACACCGCGCCCGTGCCGCTGTCGACCATGCCAACGCGTACCACAGAGCACGCGCCGTTGCCACGCAACCGGACCACCTCGAGCCCTCGCCGCCCGCCAGTATGCACCCCACCGTCCCAGGAGACCACCAAACATGTTCGTTTCACCGCCCGTACCCCGTAGCCACCGCTCGCCGCGGAGTTCGCCGCCTCTGCCTCGCAGAGCACCGCGCTTTACCAACCATATGCCACCACCCCTACACGCGCATTTAAGCTCTAGCGCATCGCGAGGAGACCACCCGTCGATCCCCAACCTCGGCCATGCCTCTAGCCGCCCGTAGCCGTGTCGCCACCGTCACCTGCCCATCCCTCTCGGTCTCGCCGTCGAGCCTATAAAAGGAGACGACCACCGCTTGATTTCTTCACACCATCTCACTCCCCTCACCTCACTAATCATTCCACCCCTTAGACGGAGCACGAGGAGCAGCAGCTCGCCGGAATTGCGCCGGAGCAGGCCGCCTCTGGAGAAGAAGGGAGCCGTTGATTTCGACCACCCCCGGAGCTGCCGAGACCACCCCTGAGTTCGCCGTCGTCGACTTTGTCGTTTGCCCGCCTCGCCGTCATCACTGGAGCCCCGGTATGCCCCCTATGCACCCCACCAAGCCGCTAGGGTTCGAGCTCGTCGGTGACTTGTTCATCGTCGACGACGACCCTCAGCCGTTGATCTCACTTCTAATCCAACGCACCACATCGCGCTGTACTGCTTTGCGTTTTATGAGCCACTGACCAGTAGACCCCCTGTCAGTTGCGCCCCGTGCTGCAGAGTGACACTGGGCCGCTCCAATAACCCTTCCTGCGCAGCCCACTCGTTTGAATTTAGCTTTTTCTATTTTCATTCAAACTTAGTTCTGTAGCTAGTTTCAAAAATCAACCTAGCTCAATTCAGTGAACCAAATTGAATGAAAGAAATTTTGTTTTAAAGATAATTAAATGATTAATCCAAGCCCGTTGGATTCAAATGATTTGGATCTATAGATCAACCTTGGTAAAAATAACAATTCAGAAGCTTTTCTGCATTCAAACATTTTTTAAATTTCAACCATAATAGCTTTTGAGTTGATTCCAACTCTCAAAAATCACATTTGATAATACCTTTCAGAATATATAAAAAAATATAGGTTTACTTACAGAAATAATGTTCAAGTAATAAAAGAATGCCACATAGGCATTTCTAGTCACTTATTTTATTTAAAATAAAAGGTTAAATCTTATTAAATTGTGACTCCACTTTAAATCACATTCTCATGTACTGAAATATGTGGTGATGACATTTGTCAACATGATCCCATGTTTGGTTTGGAGAATATTAAATCTTAAGTAGTTTTTCAATGAGTAGAAATTACTTTTCTAAAAATAAATAAATAAGACAAATGCTTTATTCTTGTGATATTAGTGATGATGCTAGATCATCTATAGAACACCTTTGTGTGATGATTGAAAGTAGTTAAGTATTGTTTGGTGATTGTGTACCTCGTATTTATTCATAGACGCTAGTACCGACCAAGGATACGAGGAGGAAGGAGGATACTACGAAGAAGAAGACGAGGGGAACTTCAACCACTGCTCTGCACAAGGCAAGCCTTACTAATCAAGTTAACCTATGAAAGCTAATACTTTCTTGTTACCATGCCAACTATATGCCTTAAGCATACCCACTTGATAACCCCGTTCCTAGTTTTACTTGCAAGCTTTCTACTTTATTTCTTTATCAAAGCTTTCTCTTAGAGTTACATAGTGAATTGTAGATACTAGAAAGATAATGGAAGGTTGCATAAAGAGCATTAAATTTGGCCTAAGCTAGATAATCTTGATGTCATCCTAAGGCATGAGATTGTACTTAGTTAAACTCCACTTGTTTACCACCCCTCATTAGTACTCACCCCCACTTGTAGATGCTAGTGCTAAGCATAAAACCTGACCATCTTTAGATGGGAATACTTGGTGGAAAATGGTTATGAAAACCTTAGAATGATGAGTCATTCTACTGAGTTGTTTTGACATGTGTTTCCGAACACCAGATGATTTTGATGATGAAAATGTTGAGGCATGAGCCTTAGCCCTTTATAAAACTGATGGTTGTCTGGATGCGATACCATTCCAATTTTACCGTACAACCACAATACCCGAAAATTGGGTAGGGATTGACTGGAAACTTATATACCTTAGTATGGGTTCCCTCACGGCCAATGTCTGAGCTGAGGCTACCTTGTGAAGATTGTCCACCTGTGCAGTACCCAAGATGACAGTTGGTCATGGTTGGGAGGCCAAACTCACAGGAGAGGTGCTTATACTAGGGCTTGTAATTGAAAGGTTAGGATTGATTATCCGCATACTGAGTATGGTGAATTCAGGATTTGTTCCTGACGGATGTATTGAATGTTGTGGTGAAAATGTATAATCTCTGCAGACTGTCAAACTATTCGAATAGCCGCGTCCGCGGTTATGGACAGTTGGAGTGGCCATACTGTTCCCCCGCCAGATGTTTTCAAAAGGACTTGTGAAATGAATTGAGATTTTGACTTGACCACAACAGAGTTGTGATATGAAATACAAGTTCCCACTAGGTGTTATAAAATTTCAACTAGCGTTTCTTGCTTCTGAACTTAGTAGAAGTAAATCGGGATTTTTGCAAACAACCCTAGAGCTTAGTGTCGTACTACAAAAAACCCCTTCACTTGTTAGTATTAGTTTGCGAGTACTTAAATAGTACTCATGGCTTTGTCCCTGGCTATTCCCGTTGCCAGACTATGAAGAGGAGTACCAGGATGATGGACCCTAGGAAGGTTACGACAACTAGGATCATCTCCCATCGTCAGCATTTCCTGTGACCCCGAAGAGGGAGCTTCGCCTACGCTACCTTTATTATTACGTATTTCCGCTGTTTGAGTTGTATTATGAACTGGATCATGAGATCTTTATTTGTGTAAGACCTTATGTATGGTTTGTAATGGATGATGTACTGTGGTATCCAAATATGTTATGTCTCACAAAAATGGTAATCCTGGGATTGCGATGTATGGCATAACAGGCATCTGGGATTAAAAATCTGGGTGTTGATAATTGCCTACTTCTAGTAGGGGAAATGACTATCTGGGTCATAGTGGACAGATTGTCCAAAGTCACCCATTTCTTACCAGTCAAGACCACATATCATAGTTCGAAGCTAGCGGAGTTATACATCGCTAGAATCGTCAGTTTGCACGGAGTCCCCAAGAACATCGTATCGGATCGAGGAACTCAGTTTACCTCGAGATTCTGGAAGAAAGTCCAAGAAGGTTTAGGAACCCGACTAGATTTCAGCATAGCTTATCACCCTTAGACCGACGGACAAACGGAGCGAGTAAATCAAATACTCGAAGATATGTTAAGAGCATGCGTGTTAGAGTATGGATCAAAATGGGAAGACTGTCTGCTGTTCGCAGAATTTTCATACAAGAACAGTTATCAAGCAAGTTTGCAAATGGCCCCATTTGAATTGATGTATGGAAGGAAGTGTCGCACCCCTTTGAACTGGTCGGAAGTAGGAGAGAGTCACATTTTCGTACCCGACATCCTACGAGAAGCAGCAGAGAAGGTTCACAAGATTTGTGAGCACCTCAAGACCGCCCATTGTAGACAAAAGAGTTACGCCGACAAGAGACGTCGAGACCTCACCTTCAACATAGGAGATTTTGTGTATCTGAAAGTGTCGCCATTGAAGGGAATGCAGTGTTTCCAACTGAAAGGAAAGTTAGCCCCCAGATATATTGGCCCCTTCAAGTTTCTGAACCATCGAGGAGAAGTGTCGTATCAATTGGAACTGCCCGAAGAGATGTCAGCCGTGCACAATGTGTTCCATATCTCATTACTTCGCAAGTGCCTCGAAGTTCCGGAGAAGACGAAAGTGTTCAAGAACATTGATCACCGGACCATAGAGATCAACGATGACCTGACCTATCCCGAAGTACCCATCCGTATTTTGGAAGAAGCTTTCAGAACTACCAGAACCTGAAGCATCAAGTTTCTCAAGATTCAGTGGAGCAACCACACAAAAGAGGAAGCTACTTGGGAACGCGAAGATCATATCAGGACGGAGTTTCCCGATCTCTTCAAATCCTAGGTAATCTTTTCGTCCTTTTTCAAATCTCGGGACGAGATTTTGTTTACGGGGGGAAGGTTTGTAACATCCCAAAAATACTAAACTTGGATCATCAAACTCTAATCATCAAATTTAGGGTTAACAAAAACTTTTCTAATTAAAAATATGAAAGCATTCATATGTGTGTATTAAAATTTGGATTCTTTTGAATTGCCATGGTTTTGTGTTTCTTTGCTTGTAAAATTATTCTTTGAAATAAACATCATCTAAACAATCCCCAAACTTTTTCCAAAGATAAACAAATTAGGCGAATGGTCACTTTGGCCAAATTAAATCCCATGCCTACTTTGGCTATCTCTAATTTTCAGAACTTAACAGAAACATGTATGGATCTTTGCACCCCTTGATAGTACTCCTAATAAGGTACCAAGGCCCACTTTGTGATCATCCAAAAACATTCAAATGCTTAGTTTAAATGACAGTTTAAAATTGAATCTATTTCATATGGGAAGAAACCACTATTTCAAAAACCACTCAAACAAGCTCAATTTTCAAAACCCAAGCATCCACCGAACCCTCAACACATGCCTAGCACACCCACGAAAAATATTTTCAAAATTCAAAAATTAAGTTTATGCAGTCATTTCATCAAACAGGTTGTAGATTCAAATCAACAAAATCAAAAACACTATGTTGAGCAGTGTTTTGGGCCAACCTTGTTCCCTCTCTGGTTACAACTAGCCTTAGTAGATCATCTAGCAACCTTAACTAACCTCTAGCACCACTGTAAGCTGGCCATTGTCATCAATGGTGAGCAGGCCGAGAGCACCCATGTCACCCCAGTGTGGACAGCAAGCTAGGAGAAGAACTAGCCGTGCCAACCTTGTCTAGCATGCAGCCCATGCCTCACTGCCCCCTCTCGATCAGCCCTAGCTCGGAGACAGCGACCAGAATCTCCAGGAACGCCGCGCCCATGCCGTTGTCGACCATGCCGACGCGCACAACAGAGCATGCGCCGTTCCCACGCCCCCCGACCACCTCGAGCCCTCGCCTCCCACCAGCATGCACCCCACCATCCCAGGAGACCACCAGACATGTTCGTTTCACCGCTCGTACCCCGTAGCCACCGCTCGCCACGGAGTTCGCCGCCTCTTCCTCGTAGAGCACCGCGTGTTCCCGACCATTTTCCCCCGCCCCTACACGCGCATTTAAGCTCTAGAGCATCGCCAGGAGACCACCCGTCGATCGCCAACCTCAGCCATGCCTCTAGCCGCCCGTAGTCGTGTCGCCACCATCGCCTACCCATCCCTCTCGGTCTCGCCGTCGAGCCTATAAAAGGAGACGACCCCCGCTCGATTTATGCACACCATCTCACTCCCCTCACCTCACTGATCATTCCATCCCTTAGCGGGAGCACGAGGAGAAGCAGTTCGCCGGAATTGCGCCAGAGCAGGCCGCCTCTGGAGAAGAAGGGAGCCGTTGATTTCGACCACCCCCGGAGCTGCCGTGACCACCCCTGAGTTCGCCGTCGTCGACTTTGTTGTTTTCCCGCCTCGCCGTCGCCACTGGAGCCCCGGTATACCCCCTATTCACCCCATTGAGCCGCTAGTGTTCGAGCTCGCCGGTGACTTGTTCATCGTCGACGACGACCATCTGCAGTCGATCTTCATTCTAATCCAACGCACCACATCGCCCTCTACCGCTTCCCGTTTTATGAGCCACTGACCAATAGACCCCCCCTGTCAGTTGAGCCCCGCGGTGCGGAGTGACACTGGGCCGGCCCAATAACCCTTCCTGCGCAGCCCACTCGTTTGAATTTAGCTTTTTCTATTTTCATTCAAACTCAGTTCTGTACCTAATTTCAAAAATCAACCCAGCATGATTCAGTGAACCAAATTGCATGAAACCAATTTTGTTAGAAAGGTGTTGAAATGCTTAATCGAAGCCCGTTGGATTCAAATCATTTGGATCTGTAGCTCAACCCTGGTAAAAATAACAAGTCAGAAGCTTTTATGCATTCAAACATTTTTCCAATTTCAACCATAATAGCTTTTGAGTTGATTCCAACTCTCAAAAATCACATTTGACGATACCTTTCAGAATATATAAAAACATATGGGTTTACTTACAGAAATAATGTTCAAGTAATAAAAGAATGCCACATAGGAATTTCTAGTCACTTTATTTTATTTAAAATAAAAGGGTAAACCTTATTAAATTGTGACACCACTTTAAATCACATTCCCATGTACTGAAATATGTGGTGATGACATGTGTCAACATGATCCCATGTTTGAGTTAGAGAATATTAAATCTTAAGTAGTTTTCAATGAGTAGAAATTACTTTTCTAAAAATAAAATAAATAAGACAAAGGCTTTAATCTTGAATGTTAGTGATGATGCTAGATCATCTATAGAACCATTTTGTGTGATGATTGAAAGTAGTTAAGTATTGTTTGGTGATTGTGTACCTCGTATTTATTCATAGACGCTAGTACCGACCAAGGATATGAGGAGGAAGGAGGATACTACGAAGAAGAAGCCGAGGAGAACTTCAACCACTGCTCTGCACAAGGCAAGCTAACACTTGCAAGATACTCTACTTATGCAAGCTTATACTGAGACTGATGCAAGCTAATACTTGCTTGTTACCATGACAACTAGATGCCTTAAGCATAGGTGATCATACCCACTTGATATCCCCTCCTAGTTTTACTTGCGAGCTTTCTACTTTATTTCTTTATCAAAGCTATTACTTAGAGTCTACTTAAGTGACTTGTAGATTCTAGGAAGATAATTGAAGGTTGCATAAAGAGCATTAAATTTGGCCTAAGCTATATAATCTTGATGTCACCCTAAGGCCTGAGATTGAACTTAGTTAAACTCTACTTGTTTACCACCCCTCCTTAGTACTCACCCTCACTTGTAGATGCTAGTGCTAAGCATAAAACTTGACCAACTTTAGATGGGAATACTTGGTGGAAAATGGTTATGAAAACCTTAGAATGATGATTCATTCTACTGAGATGTTTTAACATGTGTTTCCGAACACCAGATGATTTGGATGATGAAAATGTTAAGGCATGAGCCTTAGCCCTTTATAAAACTGATGGTTGTCTGGATGCGATACCATTCCAATTTTACTGTACAACCATAATACCCGAGATTTGGGTAGGGCATGACTGGAAACTTATATACCTTAGTATGGGTTCCCTCACGACCAAGGTCTGAGTTGAGGCTACCTTGTGAAGATTGTCCACCTGTGCAGTACCCAAGATGACAGTTGGTCATGGTTGGGAGGCCAAACTTATAGGAGAGGTGCTTATACTAGGGCGTGTAATGGAAAGGTTAGGATTGATTATCCGCATACTGAGTATGGTGAATTCAGGATTTGTTCCTAACGGATGTATCGAATGTTGTGGTGAAAGTGTATAATCTCTGCAGAGTGTCAAACTATTCGAATAGCCGCGTCTGCGGTTATGGACAGTTGGAGTGGCCATACTGTTCCCCCGTCAGATGTTTTCAAAATGAATTGTGAAATGAATTGAGATTTTGACTTGACCACAATAGAGTTGTGATATGAAATACAAGTTCCCACTTAGGTGCTATAATATTTCAACTAGATTTTCTTGCTTCTGAACTTAGTAGAGGTAAATCTGGCTTTTTGCAAAACAACCCTAGAGCTTAGTGTCCTACTACAGAAACCCCCTTCACTTGTTAGTATTAGTTTGCGAGTACTTAAAGAGTACTCATGGCTTTGTCCCTGGCTATTCCCGTGGCCAGACTATGAACAGGAGTACCAGGATGAAGGACCCCAGGAAGGTTACGACAACTAGGATCCTCTCCCATCATCAGCATTTCCTGTGACCCCGAAGATGGAGCTGCGCCTACGCTACCGTTATTATTACATATTTCCGCTGCTTGAGTTGTATTAAGAACTGGATCATGAGATCCTTATTTGTGTAAGACTTTCTGTATGGTTTGTAATGGATGATGTACTGTGGTATCCAAATCTGTTATGTCTTGCAAAAATGGTAATCCTGGGATTGCGATGTATGGCATAACAGGCATATGGGATTAAAAATCCGGGTGTTGACAATTCTGCACGAAAAGAAGGGCATGGTGAGAAGGGGGTTGAAGAGGAGACCTCGCCAGGACAGAAATGAGCGGCAATGGTGCAGCACACCCTCGGCATCGTCGAGTTTCTCCTTGTAACCCGAGGAGGGAGGTGTCCCATCTACCTTGCGAGGGAGGTACTGAGAGATGGATCTGGGGCTAAAGATGTGGTAGGTGGGAGTGTGGGGGAGAAATGAGGCCAGAGAGAGGAGCTGGAGTGGGTGGGGTCTTATAAACCGGGGTGGTATAGTGTATGGTAGACCATGCCCATGGGGGAAGCAATGCAGGGGTGGTGGCCATCCGTTTGGCAGTAGGCGTGTTGGAGAGAGGTCTCTGGCCATGGTAGGGGACAAAGAGGAGAGAGGGGCTGCTGTAATGAGAAAAGAAATGGCTAAAAAAGACCTTGCCTTTGTCTCCCCCTCAAACAACCATGTGGGAAAAGAGGTGGGGCATGCTACAGTGGGGCTACAGTGTTCTTCGACCATAGGGAGTGATACTGCTTGGGAGACTTACTTGGCAAGCTTTGATGACTGTTGGGTATGTTTTGGTTTATGCTTTGGGAAGATTGCAATATTAGCGATTTTAGTTGTCATGAAGGAAAGTTTTAAATTTTGATCTTAGGAAGATGGGGAGATGGTTCAGTCTGGAGGGTATGGTCCTTGTACACCTCCAGGATTTATTTGGGATTTTTCTATGGGATATTAGTCCACTTAAATCTATTTAATCAAAAGGTGCTGAAAAAGATTATGGAAGCTAATGTAATATTTTTACATTAGGAAAGCTTGGTTTTTTATGTGAAATGGTTCTGAATACCATTTTACACATTGGAGAATTTATTTGGGGTTTATTGAGATGAAGACATATTTTTAAGGAATTATTTCTTGTTTCTGCCATTTAAGAAAAAGGGCAAAAAGAAATAATAAATAATCTCAAAAATATATTTTTTTGCGCTGGAAATATGGGACATGATATATATGCATCAAATGTGCCTTGAGTTGGCACAGTGATTTGGAGAAAAACAAACTTGTCTTCATAGACAAGGTTTCTAGGATTTTGCCATTTAAGGAATTTAATTAGTTTTAGGCTCCAAATAATTATGGAAATTATTTAGAGAGGGATTATATCCAATGTAGATGATGTAAACTTTATTTATACATCAATTCCCCCTTGGGTTTTTAAGTATTTTGGTGCAAAGGAAAGAAAGTAGATTTTTGGGAATCTAGGGTTTTGTTATTTTGATGCCACCTAAACAGAGTTGGATTAGGGAGCTCAGAGCTCACCTTTGTACAAGGGGTATATGGATGGATAGACCATGTCATATAGATGATCATGGAAGCAAGAGTTGGGCTTGGTTGCATTTGAGGTGATCTAGAAGAGATAGCAAACTTTGTTGAAAATAAGGCTGCCATAGCAGATAGATCAGGTAGCCTCCTAAACCATGTGGGTTCAAGAATCACAAGGCCCTAATGGAAACAAGTGAAGTGGGGGTTGATAGGCCATGATTAGTAGATCATAACCAAGCAAAGATTTGGTCAAGGGGAGGTGGCATATAGATGTGAGCTTCTGTCAGAGTAGGCAAGATGATAAGATTTGCAGAAAAGATTATTATCTTGTCTACAAAACCATCATAGATGAGTGGGGATTAGGATGGCTTAGCCAAGGGAAAGAGTGGGCCTTGGTATTACTACTTATGTACTACAAGAGGATTCCAATACAATCTCAAGAATGCTCATGGGTTGGAAAAGGTAGATCTCCAAAGATTGAATCTAGATAAGAAATCCAGACTTGGATGCTAGTGTAGATGATTGTGAGAGTATGCTAAGTTCCCAACCCATGATCAAGGATATGATGTTGAAGTGTTAAATAAGTATATAGGATCCATAATTTAGATTGGGTATTCACTGAGTTGGAACAATTAGAAGGGGTTATCCCTGGATTGATCTGATTAGGAGGGGAGATGATCACCTTAGTGGCTTAGGATAGATCCAGACTTGGATGCTTGATACGAGATTGATGATCACAAGAACATATTGGGTCCTAAGGGATGAGCTACTAGATTAGCTCACTCTAGTTCCTAAGCAAACAATGCAATCAGTAGATCAAGGCAATTCATCAGATAGCAGATCAAGGCAATTCATCCTATCAAACTTATCCAACTACTACTAGGGTTACCATCAAGCCTAGCTTGAGTTAGGGATGGGTGTTTTGAATTGGTTATGTTTTGAAGTAAGATAAGTAACTCTTGTTATTTCTACCAAGATTAGAATGAAGAGGTTTTGAATAGAGGTTTTGGAAAACCTAGGGGTAAGAGTAGTTAAGAGTTCTGTCTTGAAAGAATAAGGAGATTATATTTTAGTTCTCCATAGTTTTGTTAATAGAACTAATAAAATATTTTTCTTTTGTCAAAGTCATCTTGGCTCAGGTTTTGAAATGCCAGAACAATTGAGAATATGAAAGATGAACCAAGACACCTCTTTTGTAAAATAGCTTTTGTTAACTAGTGTTGAGATAAGAAGTATAGCATCTAATACACAAACAGTTGCAAGAACACAAGCAAGCAAGTAAACAAACATTGCACATGCAACAAGAAAAATTTGTTGTTCCCCCTGATTTTTGCCTTTTGGACAACAATTCAGGGTTGCTGAAATTGGGATGTTACATTTATCTTTCTCCGTGACCAAGTCCCATCCTTTTTATCTATCTCAACATATCCCAAGGGTACTCCTAGCAATCACTTCTCCAACCATCCTTGACCGTGGACACGGCTATTCGAATAGATTAGACTCTATAGAGTTTGTGAACTTTACCCACAAGAATCAATACATCCGCCAGGATACAACCACGGCCTGCTACGCACGGTAAACGGGGTTCGGATAATCAAACCTAACTTTTCATTTGTCCATCCCTAGCAATGACGGCTTTTACTTTTGGGTTGTTCTCTCCGGCACGAGTATGTGGCACGACGGCCATAGTCCTTCCTCCCGTACAAGCCTATTCCCCAAACCGTAGTTTGGCATATAGTAATTTGACTCCACTTCCATCTGTACTTACCATAATTCATACCGTCCGCGAGAGACCCAATTGTTGCACCAGTACCTTGTCCATGACAGTCCGGATTTCGGGGGATTTCTCCCCTTTAGCTAGTACGAGCAGCCCCAGCTAAAGACCACAAACTACGAGTTAAGCCCCATCGACTGGGGTAGTGTGGTCGCACGGATAAATTGTTCTGGTAAAGGAATAGAACATCCCTTCTCTTTCTCTTGCTTGACTTTCTTTTCATCCTCCTCATATCTTCTTTAGTAAAACCTCCACTTGGAAACGATGCCTATTTCCAAGGGTTTTATTTCGAAAACTTTGTAGTAGGGTAAAACCGAAAATAGTTTTAGCATTGAAGACCCTTAATTTCCAAGAGGGAAGATGATAAGCATCCTAGTCTCGATCCAAAGGGGGTAAAAATAGGTGTCAATAGGGTAGGTGTCCTAAGGGACACTCATCCATAACTTGGAAGAGCCAGGTTACTCACGCCTTTTACTTGAAACAAACCATGTATGAAATCATGCGATTCATAAACGAGATATAAAACAATTGATAAAAAGGAGTAGGTTATTATAGGAGTTTAGGAATGGTGGCTTGCATGTGACCAGTGAGATGTCCCTTGACTTCTTTATAATACCAGAATACCAATAATAAGAATAACCCGATGCTTCCTTCTTCTCGACGTCTCACAAACACAACTATCGTTGTTATCGAGTATACATGCAAACAAACAACACCACCATCAATTCAATGCATACAAGTCTCAAACCATACATCAAGCAATTTATAAGTTTGTAGATTAGTAAGGATTGAGGATTTGGTTGGGGATGCAAAGGAAATGCTTGGGTTGCAACTGGGGATTCCCTATTTAAGATTTAAGGTCCAAAACCACCTAGATAAAGGTTTGGATCAAGGCCAAGTTCTATATGATAACATTTTGTAAATATGGTACCATCATATAGGTATTGATAAAATGAATCCAAAAAAGTGGTTTCACTATTTTATCAATTTCCATTGATTTATAATGATTTTTATAGTGGATAAAACCCTAGTTTTAGGAAATAATTCACCAGACAATTTATGGAGCTCCAAAAATTATTTCCTTGGGTGATTATGTAGTATTTAGTAGACTGATTTAATAGCTGTTGGTATCAACTCAAAATAGTTACCAGAATGCCCTTGAGAAATTCCCAAAGACAGTACTGGCTGAGATTTGTCTTTTTCATCATATTTAATCTATAGAGGCTTTTGATGGGATTCCAAGGAAACATGTTAGGTACTAAATATACATTCAGTAGAAATTCGAATCAACCTTTTTGGACTTACAGAGCTACTGTTAAGAGTTTATTGGTGAATAAACAATACATAGAACAGTTTAATTCACCAAAATTCAGTAGGGGTTCATAAAATTGTTAGCTACTGGTTTTTTAAATATGTTGATATATAGGTGTGCAGAGAGGTGGAATTAGGTTAAAACCTCATTTGGTTTGACCTAGGGAATTTTCTAAAGGCAAAAAAGGCCTAATTTTGTTATTTTTTCTAGAGACTAACTAGGAAGCCATTTTAGGTGTGGCCAGTGGGACATGCAAGTTATGGTTAGTAACGTTCATTGCCAATTGGTTTTACTCGATCTGGATTTACCAAGCTCTCTGAAAGATTTTATTGGTGGATAAAACACATGTGGCCACTTTAATTTCCAAGACTTATTTGTACAATATTTTGGTCCAGCACCAAGTCTATATGTTAGAGTAGAGACTTAAGTACCTGGAAAAAATAGTATCTAAATTTGCTTGGGTCATTTCCATTTCTATTTGATTTTAAACTGATGGTCAAAATTTCTGGATCTGGAAAAAATTAAAAATATAGGGGCTACTAGTCCGGATCTAATCTGGATTAGGCCGCATAGGGAGCTAACTAGCCCATCGGGCTACAGACGTGCGCGGGGAGGGGGGTTCAAAAATTTTGAAGGGGACAAAGGGGTATCTGCCGTTGGTGGCCGTCAGATCTAATCATGATTAACAACCATGGACCATTTTCTACCTGGCGCCGCCACCCGCGGGCGGAATCCCTAGCAAAGGGGAAAAGTCGACGGGGGAGGCTCACTAGGGCCTTTTCGGCGACTGGGAGATGGGGGAGCGGGCGCGGCGCACGATAGGGAGTAGAAAGAGGGGCGGCACGATGTTTTTCAGCCCCGGTTGCTGGCTCGTGCAAGGGCGCCCGAAAGGGAGCACGTCGGGGTTCGCCGGAGAAGCTTCCTGAGTCATTCCTGCGCACAGGAAAACAGCAGGCAAGGGTCAGGGAGAGATATAGTAGCTAGGCTATAGTGTCACACGACTAGAGGTGGTAGGATTTCTATGGAACATTGCTTGGCAAGATTATATGTGGTTTGGGAATGTTTTGAAACAAGGTTTGGTTTGTTTGCAAGAATTGTCCAAAATATGTTTGTGAAGGAAGTTCAGAATTCTCCATTGGACAAGGTGGGGAAAAAGTGCTGGTGTGTAGATAGGGTCAAAGCATATCTCTTGGAATTATTTGGGATTTTTAATAAGATTTTTAGACCACTTTATACCTTTTATTCAAAAAGGGCAGAAGTAGATTCTAGAAGCTCATGTGGTTATTTTACATTGGACAAACTTCGTTTTCGATGTGATATGGACCTAAATACCATATTATACATTGGAGAATTCTATTGGAATTTATTGAGGTGGAAAAGTATTTTCAAGGAATTATTTCTTGTTTCTGCCTTTTAAGAAAAAGGGCAAAAAGAAATAATAAAGAATCTCAAAATATTTATTTTTGAGTTGGGAAGTTAGGGTATGAGATGTAGAACTCAAATATGCATTGAGTTGGCAAGGTGGTTTGGATAAAAACAAACTTTCCTTTGAAGACAAGGTTTGGAGGATTTTGCCAGAAAAGAATTTAATTAGTTTTAGGCTCCAAATATTTATGGGAATTATTTTGGAAAAATGATTATATTCAAGTTAGGTGATGTAAACTTGATGTATTAATCATGGTAAACCTTGAGTTTTCAAGAAATGAGGTGAAAAGGATGGGATCTAGATTTGGGAGGATCTAGGGTTTGGTTATTTTTATGCCACCTAAACAGGGTTGTATTTGTGAGCTCAGAGCTCACGTTGGTACAAGGGAGATATGGATAGCTAGACCAAGTTATATATATGATCAAGGAAGCAAGATTTGGGTGTGGTTGCATTTGGGGTGGTCTAGAAGAGATGGCAAACTTTGTTGAAAATAAGGCTGCCATAACAAATACATCATGGATCCTCCTAAACCATGTGGGTTCAAGAAGCACAAGGATCCAATGGAAACAGGTGAAGTGGGGGTTGGTAGGCCATGATTATTAGATCATAACCATGCAAATATTTTGTCAAGGGGAGGTGGCATATTGATGTGAGCTCTGCCAAACTAGGCAAGATGATAAGATTTGCAGGAAAGATTATTATCTTGACTACAAAACCATCAGGTATGATTGGGAATTAGAATGGCTTAGCCAAGGGCAAGAGTGGTATTTTGTAGTACTACATGATGGTTCAAATACAATATCAATAATGCACATGGTTTGGAAAACGTAGAGCTCCAAAGATTGAATCTAGATAAGAAATCCAAACTTAGCTAATTTGGTAGATTTGGGGAGTTTGACTGGTATGCAAGAGGGAAACATTTGAGAGGGTTGCAAGGGTTTATCCTTCCCATTAAGTGGTTGATGTTGAGGTATATATTTTAATAGAGGGGATCCATGCTTGGATTGGAGTCTCCACTGAGTTGGAAACTATCAGGAGTGATTAACCCTGGATTGATCTGAGTAGGAGATGAGATGGTCACTTAAGTGTCTTGGGTTGATCCAGATTTGGATTCTTGGTTTGAGATTGATGATAACAAACATAGAATGGGTCCTAAGGGATGAGCTACTAGATTGGCCCACTCTAGTACCTAAGCAAACAAGGCAATCGGCAGATCAAGGCAATTCATCTTATCAAGCTTATCCAACTACTACTAGGGTTACCATCAAGCCTAGCTTGGGTAAGGATGGGTATTTTGAATTAGTTATACTTTGAAGTAAGATAACGACCATCTTGGTATTTCTACCAAGATTGGAATGAAAGGTTTTAATAAAGGTTTTGGAAAACCTAGGGGTAAGAGTAGCTAGGAGTTCTATCTTGAAAACATAAGGAGATTATATATTGGTCTCCATAGTTTTGTTCATAGAAACTAGTAAAGTACTTTGTTGTGTCAAAGTCATCTTGGCTCAGGTTTTGAAATGCCATAACATTTGAGAATATGAAAATGATCCAGGACATCTCTTTTGTAAAATATCTTTTGTCAACTAGTGTTGAGATAAGAAGTATATCCCTAATACACAATAAGTGCATGAACACAAGCAAACCAGTAAGAAATCATTGGAACAAGTAACAAGAAAAAGTTTTTGTTCCCCCTGATTTTTGCCTTTTGGACAGCAAATCAGGGTTGCTGAAATTCTGATGTTACAATTGCATCCTTGAAGAATGCTCTAGAAGAATAAGAGAATCGAGTCTCTCTAGAAGAGAGACTTGAGTCAATCAAGGAGTCAAATGATGAAGTTGTGGCCAACTTGTAAAGTAACGTGATAATTTTGTTTCCAAGGCAAAGAAAGTAAAAAGGAAAAGGTTGAATTTGGGGCTTATCATACTAGAGTCTCCGAGAAATTGGAGAAACTTGACATTGCTCACAAGGCTTTGGATAGTGAATACTCTATTCACAATAAATCCCATGATCATCTCCAAACTCGATTGACCAAGTACGATATTCCTAGCACTTCTACATCAACATGTGCACCTGAAGAAATTCTTGAAGAAAATGCTAGGTTGAAAGATGAACTTGCCAAGGCCTCTCTACCCAAAGGTAAGAAAGATCTAGATGAGGTCCTTAGCAAGCAAAGGACAAATAATGGAAAAGAGGGACTTGGTTATGTATCCAAGTCCAAGAAGTACAAGACCAATAAGAACAAGGCCAAGAATGTTCAAGCAAAGGCAAGCATCGTTGAAAAGAACATCACAAAGGACAAAACTGATTATATTTGTTTTGCAGGGTCTAATAATCCTAATTATGAGTTGTTTTATGATTATTATGGTGATGTCTATGCTAGTTATGTTGAACCTTTTGATAATTCTATATCGTGATCTATTTGGGTTCCAAAGACCCTTGTTACTAAAATGAGAGGACCCATTGAAAAATGGGTACCTAAAACCAAGAAGTAATTTTCTTGCAGGGCTATGCTTCCAGTGGATCTGAATGGGTGCTCGATAGTGGATGCACAAGTCATATGCCCGGAAGAAAATAGATCATAACGGAGATGAGGCCTAATCATGATCAAATAAGTGTTTCCTATGGTGATCAATCGAAGTCTAAGGTATTAGGTCTTGGAAAGCTTGTGGTTGCCCACGATATCTCTCTCGTGGATGTCATGCTTGTTGAGACCGTTAGTTACAATTTACTTTCTCTTTGTGCCCTTGGTAAGATGGGATTTGTGGTTTTTATTGATGATGATTTAGTGGTACTCTTGTGGAGAAAGTCTCTAAAGGTCGCTTTTGTTGGGTATGTTGAAAATGACCTTTATGTGGTGGACTTTTCGGGAAACCCACTCCGGGTCCAATATGTTTATTCGGAAAGGCCGATGCGGGCTGGTTATGGCATCGCCTTCTAGCCCACGTCAACATGAGAACTTTTCAAAGTCTTCACAAGGGTGACCACATTCTTGGACTAAAAGAAAATGTTTCCTTTGCCAAATATCGTGTTTACAGGGCATGTGTTGAAGGGAAGATGCATGATTCTCCCCACAAGAGGAATACTATTATCTCATCAAAGAGGATATTGGAGCTCCTTCATGTGGATCTCTTTGGTCCTCCATCTCATGCAAGCCTCGGTGAGAAGAAACACTGCCTTTTCATAGTGGACGATTACTCAATATATACATGGGTCTACTTCTTCAAGATGAAAAGTGAGACTCAACAAATGGTCATTGACTTTGCCAACGAGTTTCAGCATCAACACAATATTACCATATTGGCAATTAGAAGCGACAATGGCTCCGATTTCAAGAACTACACTCTAAATGAATTCCTAAGTGAAGAGGGGATAAGGCACCAATATTCCGCTGCGTACACCCCTCAACAAAATGGTGTAGCCAAATGGAGAAAACGGACCGTAATGGACATGGAAAGGTCTATGTTGGCTGAATCCAAGTTACCATACAACGTCTGGGCTGAAGCCATATCCACCGTATGTCACTCGTCAAACTGGCTTTACCTCCGCAAAATCTTGGACAAGACACCTTATGAGATACTTACCTGTAACAAGCCCAACATTTCATACTTTCGGGTGTTCTATTGTAAGTGTTTATTTCTCATTAAAGGAGTCCATTTGTCTACATTTGATTCTAAGGATTTAGAAGGTATTTTTTTGGTTATGGTGTCGAATCTCACACTTATAGAGTCTACAATAAGCTCTCCGAGACTGTTGTAGAATCTTGTAGTGTGGTGTTCAAGGAAAATGATGGCTCCCATGTGGGGCAAGTCGATGTTTGTGATGAAGATGTTGAAATACCTCAAGATTCCATATGATGAATGGGTGTGGGGTTTTTTCGCCCCATTGAGGAACCCCTTGTGGAATATCGGGAAGGACAATGATGTACTCTAGTAGAGCCCTCAGCTACACAAGATCAACAAGCTCCACCTGCCGGAGAAACTACTGCACCAACCCAACAACCTCCTAATGTTCATCAAACATCAGAAGAAACTAGATGCTCTGGGCCGGATTTTCCGCCTGAGGCCGAATTATCCGGCCCTATGCCAACACATGCGAGAAACGAACAAGAAGTCCATGAAGAATCTAAAAATCCCAAGACGGATTAGCCCCTCCCTCGACCAAATTATCCAGCCCTGAGAATTCAGGTTGGTTATGATAGATACTTCACGTTGACATCATCCACCTTGGATATAAACATTTTCCCAATAACTCCCATAATTATTTGGAACCTAAAAGCATTTAATTCCATCCTTTACAAAATCCTCAAACCTTCTCTACAAAGGCAAGTTTGTTTTTCTCCAAACTACTTTACCAACTCAAGGCACATTTAATGCATGTATATCATATCTTATATTCCCATATCAAAAATATATATTTTTGAGATGCTTTATTATTTCTTTTTGCCCTTTTCTTAAATGGCAAAAACAAGAACTAGTCCCTTATAAATACTTTCACATCTCAATAAATTTTAAGAAAATTACTCGATGAGTGGTATGGTATTTAGGACCATCTTACACCAAAATATCAAGTTGTCCAATGCAAAATTTTCATATGAACTCAATAAAATAGTTTCTGAACTATTTAAATAATAGACCAATTGGGAATATAACATATTCTGAAAATTCTAAAATAATTCTATGAGGTGTATCTTAACCTCAACCATCTACCAGCATCACTACCCCATCTTGCCATGAAAAAATTCCCTAAATTTGCTTGATGATGATGGTCATTTCAAAAAAGTAGCCATCTTGCAAAACCATTAACTAAAACCCTCCAACCCTCCACAAAACTTTTCCAACACATCTATCGAGCACCCAGCGCTCCCTCCTGGTCGTGATCCCTATAGCAGTATTATAGCACCTCTCTCCTCTTGTCTCTAGTGCTTAAATGAAAGGGAGACAATGGCTAGGTCACATCCCCCACCTCTTTTATTCAATGCAACACCACCACTAACTTACCTTTCTGCCCCTACTCGACCAGATAACCACCACCCCTCCTCTCTCCTCCACCAGGCAGAATCCAAGGCAGCTCTAACCCACCCCATGTCCAAAATGGACATTTCCTCCATTAAGGAACCTATCTTGCAATAAAAGGACTTGAGGCCCTCAACCCTCTCCCTCTGCCCCTCATTTGCCCACTCTGTCTCTCACCTACCTTCCCTGAAACCCTCTCCCCCTCCCCTTCTCCTTCCTACCCGAGAAAGAGAGAGAGAATCTTCGGCTTACTCATAGCTCCTCTCCCTCTTGCTCCCTCCCTCTCCATGTGCTCTCCCGAGATCCCCTCCTCCTCCCCTATCTAATCCTTCATTTATTTTTGCCCGTCCCATCCCTACTGTCACCACCATTCATCTATTTCTCCACCCTCTCGGACGTCCTCGTGCAAGAAAGATCTAGCCGTAGAAACCCCTAATTCCGCCCCTCACTGGAATCGCCCCGGTGCGCTGCCTCCCTTCCGCCACTTCCCCTCTGTTGTCGATGCTTAGGTGAGCCTCCTAGCGAAGCCCGAAACCCTCTAGGGTTTCCCATTCAGCTCTGGCATCAGGAGTAAGGCGACGAGCCGGAATCGTCTGTCACAACTTGATTCGACGGTTCTTGGACGCTCTTACCCCTTTGCCTCCTGGGCTCACCGACGGGCAGGCCCTGCTGGCCATCCGAGAAGCAGCTCTCCGTGCGCGGCACGCACCAGGTCGGCCGGCCCAGCGCGTTATTGGGAACGGCGGACAATTCCAGCCCAGCTCCTCTTTTTCTTTTATCTATTTCTTCCATATCGGTAGTACATTAATTTCAACAATATCTAGTCTATATTAGTGATATTAAATCCATGACTAAAATGTACCCTTTTCATTTATAAATCACTATAGAGTTGTTTAGGAAGCCAAATGACATTTAGCCTTTGGGTACTGAAAGGTATCACAGATACTTTGTTTGATAACCTAACGCCACATTAAATTCCTTTATAATTTATCCTTGGTGAAAATAACAAAAATAGCACATTTATGGGTTTAGGAAATTCCCAAGTTCAAACCAGAAAAGGTACTGACCTAATTCCAACTATCAGTAAACCTGCATGCCAATATCCTTCAAACCACATGAGCCTAGTATTTATTGAGCTCTCTTCCATTTTTGGTGAATTAATCTTTTTTGTGCATAGTTAATTCACCAATAAATTCACCCTTGTAGTTTTGTAAATCCAAAAAGGTTGATTCCAATTTCTGCAGGTAGGTATTCTAAATAACTACCATTTGTCTTTGGAACCATATCAAAAGTTCCTATATAATAACTCTAGTGAAAAAGACAAATAACCTCTAGTACTGCCTTTGGGAATTTCCTAAGGGCATTTTGGTAAATATTTTGAGATGATTCCAACTCCCATTGAATAAGTCCATCAAACACTACTTAAACTTTCAAGGAAATAATTTTTGGAACTCTATAACTTTTCTGATTATTTATTTCCTAAAACTAGGGTTTTATTCACTAGAAAATTATTTTAAACCAATTGTTCTTGATAAAATAGTGAAACCAATTTTGTTAGTTTCTTTTTATCAATACCTTTCTGATGATATCATTTTTTTATATTGGTATCATAAACAAAGGTACCTTGGTCTAAAAACCCTCTTCTACCCAATTTATAAACTACAAAACACATATGGATTTCCTTCAAATGTTACAATACCTTTACCAATCTTATCAAACTAATCATCCAGCACACTACTGCCCTATATCTAGTGATTATATTTTGTTTGATGTATGTATTAATGCTTGTTTTCCCTATATTGACTAGCGCTTTATTTACAAGCATGTTTTCTCGATAACGGCGGTAGTTGCGGTCATGTGACGTTGAGAAGAAGGAAACAGCGGATTGTTATCTTTATTATTTGTATTGGTTATGATGGTGCTGGTCACAGGAAAGCCACCTTATTGATCATACGCCTTGGTCCTACTATTTACTTGTGCATGTTTTATGTACTTGTTTATATAAATTGCATGGTTTTACTAGTATGTTTTATATGCAGGAAAGTTTGGCTCCTTCAAACCATTACCCATTGGTACTAAGAAGTACAACACCCTTGATTACACCCACTTGCCCCTAGCATGGTAGATGGTGTTTAACACCATAACCGCTTGGAGAACCCGTTTTAGCCTAAGCAAAAGTATAGGATGGGAAGACCCCGGGAAAATGTTTACAAAATGTTTTATGAGAAAACCTTGGTGAGGTTAAAACTACCAAGAGAGGTTTGAAAAATGAAGAAGGTTTTGTTTTACAAAAAGGTGGGATAAAGGATGGCGGAAAAATGTTTACAAAAAGGCACCTGGTTCTTTGCAGTTTTGCTAGAACAATTAACCCATGCAACCACATTTCCCTAGAGTGGGAAAGGTCTGGACTTAATGTTTTCTACTCCGGTTTGGTAATTCTCACAACTACTTATAAGAGATTAGCTCCCTCGAATCCTGGGCTTCCTCTACAAAAAGGGTCAACTGCTAGGCAGTCACTTAGAGGAAGCAGGACCACCCATGTGAGTGGCCAGGAGATACTATGATCCTCTCATTGAAAGTGCCGGCTCTAGAGAGTTGGGTGCACTCCGGTTGGTCCGTGGATCCCTACATCCCGGTGTTGAGAGGAACAACTCATAGGGTAGGGCCTATGCTAGAGTGGCATCCGGAGAGTCTTGATCAATTACTTGACCCACGATTAGTAAGGATCAGGGAGGAGTACCCGTTTGGTATGGGTAAAGTGTACAACCTATATAGAGTGTAAATATATTCGAATATCTGTGTCCACGGTCATGGACAGTTGGGAAGGTTGTTGTAGAGTAGTGCTGGTTTTTTTTCAAAATGGATTTCGAAAAATAAAGTATTTCCTAATTTGTGGTCTAAGGGACACCAGTAGAGGAGAGGTGATGTTGAGGAGCAAGGAAATGGATAACCCGGTCAGTTGAGGACCGTGGAGATAAAATAGGCTGACCCAATCCTAGTGTTTTCCAAAACTTTTGAAAAATCTTTCTACAAAACCTTGTAGTTGTTACATCTATAGGAGAGACTATTTTATAAAAGAACCTCTCATGGAGCCCCCAACTCCACAACCATATTGCATATCCTCTTGTTATTAGTATTTCTCTCAAGGTGGTTTGCAAGTACATTAAAAGTACTCACTGGCTTTATCCTTGGCTATTTACTTGGCCAGATTCCAGATGCTAAGGAAAGATGGAGGTGCTGATGTCTATGCGAGCTAGCCCGTCTCCCAGTTAGTTGCCTGTTGGTTAAGGAATGACATGGGCTCTACGCTTGAAGACTTCCGCTATTTAATGTTGTAATCTCCATCATAGAAACATTGTATATTTTGTAATCATTACTTTTTGGATGTTGTAATGATACCCGTCGGTTATGCTCACGGATCATTGATCATGGGAACTTGAATTGTAGGCATAATAAGGATTCTCAGACCATAAATCCAGGGTCCCACAGACTTGGTATCAAAGCCTTCCTGACTATATGATACCTTAGTAAGCATGGACGCTAGACAGGACAACCCCTATTTCCGAAAACACTGGCCTTCGAACTATTTTCTCAAAAGCTTTTCGAAAGATTTCCTATCTTATCTTATATGACTTAAACTTTTGAGAATCGCTTACTCTATATCTCGTCTACATTCAAAGGTTAAGTTTTCAAAAACAAGCCCGACTTGGAGACCTTGAAGGTGGAGAATAACAAGATGAAGATAAATAGATACAAGCAAACCCAAGGAACTACCAAAAATTAAACACGCTACAAGATCACCCTATCAGGGGAGTCCTTCCATGGCCATCGATGGATCAAGTGTGATGTCGAAAACCCCGGATGGCAAGACAAAATTCAAGACCCCACCCCAAAACATCTGTACTTAGGATAAGTATCATCACTATAGGATTCCCCTTATGGCACGTATTCACCCCTTGGTACCTATGGTAGGCTTTGTTTGCTTGCCATGTACTTGTATGATGTCTGGAATGTGTTGTTTGTCTGTCTCGAATCACTCGATCTGATTGTATGACCACCTTGTTTGTGTATCTCGACACTAACCATCGTAAACACATAACCTGAAACCTCTCCTCCGCAGGATGACAACATAAAGAAATCTATGCCAACCCCTTCTGATGCCTACTTTTAGTCGGCCTCAAAGGAATGACGATCCAATTTAACATTCTACAGAACCCACAGGAAGTCCTCGCCATAAATCAGATGCCCCAAAAATCCTAAAGACATGGATGCCTGAAGACAACGAGTCTAATCAACATCAAAACAAAGAAACACAAAGTGTCAAGCGGAGACAACCTCGCAGACACTAAATGCCTCTACCCCGAATAAGGACTAAGAAATAAGCGTCCCCAACCGCTAATCTGCCAGGAGCAATGTTGGATATATGCCCAAGAGGCAATAATAAAATGGTTATTATTATATCTTTGTGTTTATGATAAATGTTTACATCCCATTCTATGATTGTATTAACCGGAAACATTAATAATTTTGTGTTTTGTAAACATAAAAGTAGTCCCTAGTAAGCCTCTTTGAACTAGCTTGTTGATTAATAGATGATCATGGTTTCCAGATCATGGACATTAGATGATATTAATAACAAGATAATGTCATTAGGAGAATGCTATGATGCACTAATGGTGCTGGTTAGCACTTCGTTGGGAACCCCAAGAGGAAGGTGTGAAGAAGCACAGCAATAGTTTTCCCTTAGTAAGAAACCAAGGTTATCGAACTGATAGGAGGAAGGAAACGTCACACAGGTGTTGCAAGCAACGCGGAGACTTGCACAACACAAACTCAAGACTTTGCCCCAACTATACAGTGAGGTTGTTAAGCTCACCGGTTTGCTGTAACAAAGGATTAAACGTACGGTGTGGAAGGTAATGGTGGTTTGGAGCAAGTAAACAAGTAATAGTGGAAGATGTATCAATGGTAAAGATTGGACCGGGTCCATAATTAACTAGATGTGCTCTCCTTAGATAAACAACATGGCATGAAGGGTAAACAAATTACAGCAGGGCAATTGACAAGAATTGAGCAAGGCATAACAATGCAATACTAGTCAGAAATATCCTATGAGATTCGATTGGGCAATACAACAAGATACATAGACCGCCATCCAACTACATCTATGACTAGAAGTCTACCTTCAGGTTATCATCCGAACCCCCTCTAGTATTAAGTTGCAAGCAACAGACAACTTCTTTAAGAAAAGTGTGTAAGGTAAACAGTCCACATGTTCCATGAACAAGATACTGTTGTTTTCTCCCTAGTGGCAACAACATATCTACAACCGAAGAGATTTCTGTCACTTCCCTTGGAAACTAGAGGCATGAACCCACTATCAAGCATAAATACCCCCTCTTGGATTCACTAGCAACTACTTGGTCAAGATAGCTACTAACAACGGAGAGAATGCAAGATCACAAACAACACATACATGATAGAATCATAAACACAAAAACATTAATCAAACCAACATAATAATCTCAATATCCATCGGATCCCCGCAAACACAACATGCATGATTACAAATAGATTAGATCTTGATCATGAACGGAGCTCACAAGATATATACATGAAAGCACAAAGGAGGAGATACAACCATCCAGCTTCTAGATGGACCCATAGTCCAAGGTCGAACTACTCACGCATCATACCGGAGAGAAGGCCTCCGGGATGATCTCCCCTCTGGCAGGGTGCCAGGAATAACTTCAGATCCCCCCTGATCTAGGGACAACGGTGGCGGTGGCTACAGAAGGTTTCGTGGAATATTGATCGGGTACTTAGGGTTTCTGCATCGAGGGCTTCTTATAGGCGAAGAGGCGAGGCTGGGAGGCGGCCAGGGGCCCCACACCCTACCCAGGCACGGGGCAGGGCCCACCCGCGCCTAGGGGGTCTGGCCGCCCTGGCTTGCGTCTCCGTCTCGTCTTCTGGATTCTTGTCCCCCACGGAAATTTATTGACTTTGGCTTTTGTCTCGTCCAATTCCGAGAATATTGATTTTCTGCCTTTCTAGAACCAAAAATATAAGAAAACAGGCAACTGGCACTGTGGCAACTTGTTAATAGGTTAATTCAAGTAAAGATATAAAAACACCTCAACGTAAGACAAAGCAAAGCAAAGTAGATACTAAACAAGCATGGAACATCAAAAATTATAGATACGTTTGCGACGTATCAAGCATCCCCAAGCTTAACTCCTGCTCATCCCTGAGTAGGTAAGTGATAAAAAGAATAATTTTTTACGTGACATGCACCTTCACAATGAAGATCTAACCATTTGCAAGCATTGAAAGCTGGGATCAAAGAACTCTAAACATGTGCATGAAATATGGAATTCTAACAATAGACAAAGCAACTATGCATGCAACATGAAAGGCGACAAACAAAGATCATGAATATCATGCGTTGAAAAATGTTTGTTTGTTTCACATACAGAAAACATAGCATAGTGGCATTCAGCTTATCCCTCATAGAGTAGAAAATAGATGCATAGGACACCTTCAAAGTTCATAAGGGTGACTAGAAACAAGTAGCACAAGAACAAGTAATATCACAGTATGCATCAATTAATAAGCTTTGGGACACTGCACACAGAATGACAAATATGCTATCTTAATGGTGCCTAAAGGTAGAAGGTGGAGACTAAAATAATGGTGGACGAAAGTCCTTTTATAAAGGAATCAGGGATTTCAAGTTTCAAAAAGAGCTTCCAAAAATTATGGTACTTGTTAGCTTTCAGCCCTCATTGCCCCTATCATAAGCATCTTGAAGTGATTAAGGTTAAAGTGAACAAAGATGGAGTATATGCTTGACGAAATATAAGTTGGCAATCTCAAGTCCCTTAAATACGAGGGCCACATCTCATGCTACTCAACTTCAGTCACCTGTAAGTTCTTGTCATTGTAAGTATTTGCATATCATAGAGAACCGCCAACGGGGTACCCCTTGCACATGGTACAGGAGCTATCCCATAACCAAAATAACAAGGCAAGCAGACAATGTGCATCTCAGCGATCTTTTTATTTACTATGTGCAGAGCTTTTTATTGGGTATGCTTCATAGATAGCTCACTATGGTGATGCTGCAAGTTTCCACCATGATTAGGCATGACTTAGGCTAGCGGCCCAGGCGTTTCTCTAACACATAATACAAACTTCATGGACTTACAAGTTCCCTCTTTATTTCACACCGGTGACATCCATATACAAAAGAGCATGATATCAATTGAGTACAAAGTATAAGTGAAATGTTGAAAACGTTCCCCGTGACAGCACAGTTCTGCTAATTCCAACGTATAAGTGCAAGCATATACAACATAGATGAAACAATGGTTCAAGTTTATTAGGGGCAAATAGTATGTGCATCAAGTTTGTGAGGGCTTTAATCACTAAGTTTTCACCTAACAAAATAGTTTTTAATTGGAAGATAGCTGAAAAAAGAATATACTCGGAATGGTGTAACACACCATGCATAGGATTTTATAGTGGACACTTTGGAAAAACTTGGTTTCTTAGGAGTCGGAAGCATGACTAGAGCTTACTCATACAAGTGGAGGCTAGCAAAAGACTGGGAGCAACCAACTAAGAGAGCAATAATGGCCATAATCATATAGAGCAACAACGCATTACTAATCAAAGCATAGAGTGGTACTAAAAGTCAAGGACTAAATGATCTTAGTGGCTATGGTGACTTTTCATAGTCATAACATGGTCTGAGCATGTGCCAAGTCAACCCAAACAAAGCATCAAAGGAGAATACCACAATACTATGCTTTTGCATGTTAAACAACGCATAATTTCTTCAAGGCACACTAAGCAATCCTAATTTTTTGGAATAAGACATGCTACAGAAATAATAACTAAGCATAAGGTCAAAACAACACCTAGCATGTCATGCTAAAGTTTAAGTCACGGTCAATGCAAGATCTTCTTGCACTTCCAAGCAAGAACTTCCTACTCCTTTCCAACACCAAGCAACTTATTTGCAAAAACACAGCAAGAACGGGGGTCCAAACTACTCAACCAAACTAAACAAACTATGCATGAAACAATAAAAATGAAGTGTCTAGACAGACTTGAGCTTTTTATTGATGAAGAAGGGGATGCCTTCGGTATCCCCAAGCTTTGACGCTTGTACCTCTTGGATATTTCATGGGTTGACACCATGGTGGCATCCACAAGCTTGAGATTTTTTCCATTCTTCATCTCATTGCATCATTCTCTTTCTACACATAAAATTTTTCCTTCATACAAAACTTTACACAATCTTCATTAGGAACATTAGTGTATTCAAAAGATATTAGACCTCTAGCAAAGCTTTGGAACAGCAAGGCTTTTCACTAAAAACACAATCTACTGTAGCAACTCCTTCAAAAAGCTCAATTCTCCAAAAGAGAACTCAAAAAGGAATCAATAAGAAGCAAATTCAAATAATGGCAGAAATCTGTCAAAACAGACCAGAAGGTAGAAACCGATTTTTTCGAACATCTTTTGTTGCTCAAATGAAAAAGTGTTGATCGAAGTTAGCCAACATACTGGGGGGTTTATTCGTAAATTGTGAGCTCAATCCGAGTTACAGAGACTCCTCACGAATTTTTATGGTGGAGGACAGAAATTTGTTTCGGGACAGCAACTCCCCAAATCTTACTTCCCTCTCATTAGAGGTCATTCTTGGCACAAAAAGCAAACAAAAAGGATAAGGAGGGGTCATTACTGAAGTAATAACTTCCAAGACTCAAGGAAACTCTTGGGTTATCTCCCAACAAGTACTTTTCTTTAACGCCTTTAAGTTAGGCTTGATAGCTTGAGAAGATGCTCACATAAGAATTATGAATTGAAGTCAAAGAGAGCATCAAGAAGCAAATTCAAAACACATTTAAGTCTAACCCACTTCCTATGCATAGGAATCTTGTAAGAAAATAAATCAAAGAAGCACAAAGCCACAAGCATAGGAAAGCAAAACAAGTGCAACTTCAAAACTTTCAACATAAAGAGGGGAAACTTAATATTGTTGAGATACATAAGACCATGTTTCCCTCTCTCATAATAATTTTCAGTAGCCTCATGCATAAACTCAATAATATAGCTATCACATAAAGCATGCTTTTCATGATCTACAAACACATAATTTCTGTCAAGCTCAAAAATAGTGGGATTAAAACCTTCATAGGTTTTACCCAAAGTAGATATTTCAAAAGGATCCACAGGAACATACCATTCATCCTCCTTTGGTAAGCATGGGGGACAATCAAATAATGTAAGGGATAAAGAGTTACTCTCATTAGAAGGTAGGCATGGGTAGATCCATTCTTCCTCCTTTTGTTCATCACTCTCCCCCTCTTTTTCTTCTAATGAGCTTCCAGTTTCAACAATTTCTTCCTCCATAGGCTCCTGCAAGGCATTATTCTCTTCCATTTGTGGAAAATGCATATTAAAATATTCAAAAATATAGCCATTTCCTTCCTTGTAATTATCAAAGAAAAATTTAAGTATCTCATAAACCTCATATTCATAAGGTGCATCATCAGTATTTTCAAGCAAACTGACAAGTTAAAATGCACCCTTGAAGGCAATAAATTCTTCAATTTGTTCCACACCATCAAAGTCATAAATTCCTTTAACACAAGGGGATATGGTAACCTTATCATTGTACTCACATTGAAAAGGGAGGTGTTTATACCTCCTACAGCAATAGGCTTTATAAAATCAATAAGTAACATTATAAGTGGAGCACACCTCTCTAGCAATAGTATTCAACTTATCAATTTTCTCCCATAATTGCTTCCCTTTTTGTGAAAAATGGTGTTCCTTATATTAATACTTGTGTTCTTCTGTGAACCCACCTTGCCAATAAGAACTAGTTTCAAAGAAACCATCCATTGATAGAAAGCATGACCGAGCAAGGCAATAAAAGACCAACAACTAGAGTAGGAACTAATTTTTTTGTGTTTTTGAATAAAGAAAGCAAACCCTAAAATAATTTTTTGGAGTTTCTGAAAAGAGGCAAACAAAACCAAGCAAAATAAACATAGAAAACTAAAAACAAAGTAAAGAGAAAGGTAGTGGAGGACTCCCCTTATGAACACGTCCTTAGCCTCCCCGGTAACGGCGCCAGAAAATAGCTTGATGGTGCTGGTTAGCACTTCGTTGGGAACCCCAAGAGGAAGGTGTGAAGCAGCACAGGAGAAGTTTTCCCTCAGTAAGAAACCAAGGTTATTGAACCAGTAGGAGGAAGGAAATGTCACACAGGTGTTGCAAGCAACGCGGATACTTGAACAACACAAACTCAAGACTTTGCCCCAACTAGACAGTAAGGTTGTCAAGCTAACCGGTTTGTTGTAACAAAGGACTAAATGTACGGTGTGGAAGGTAATGGTGGTTTGCAGCAAGTAAACAAGTAACATTGGAAGATGTGTCAATGGTAAATATTGGACCGGCGTCCATAGTTCACTAGAGGTGCTCTCCTTAGATAAACAACATGGCATGAAGGGTAAACAAATTACAGCAGGGCAATTGACAAGAACTGAGCAAGGAATAACAATGCAATACTAGTCAGAAAGATCCTATGAGATTCGATTGGGCAATCCAACAAGATACATAGACCGCCATCCAAGTTCATCTATGACTAGAAGTCCACCTTCAGGTTATAATCCAAACCCCCTCCAGTATTAAGTTGCAAGCAACAGACAACTGCTTTAAACAAAGTGTGTAAGGTAAAAAGTCCACATGCTCCATGAACAAGAGAACGTTGTTTTCTCCCTAGTGGCAATAGCACATCTACAACCGAAGAGATTTATGTCACTTCCCTTGGAAACTAGAGGCATGAACCCACTATCGAGCATAAATACCCCCTCTTGCAGTCACTAGCAACTACTTGGCCAAGATAGCTACTAACAATGGAGACCATGCAAGATCATAAACAACATAGACATGATAGAATCATAAAGACAAAACCATTAATCAAACCAACATAATAATCTCAGTATCCATCGGATCCCCGCAAACACAACATGCATGATTACAGATAGATTAGATCTTGTTCATGAATGGAGCTCACAAGATCTATACATGAAAGCACAAAGGAGGAGATACAACCTCTAGCTACTACATGGAACCATAGTACAAGGTGGAACTACTGACGCATCATACTGGAGAGAAGGCCTTCAGGATGATCTCCCCTCCGGCAGTGTCCCGGGAAGAACTTTAGATCCCCCCGATCTAGGGACGACGGTGGCGGCGGCTACAGAAGGTTTCGTGGAATATTGATCGGGGTCTGGCCGCCTTGGCTCGCGTCTCCGTCTCGTCTTCTGGATTCTTGTCCCCACGGAAAGTTATTGACTTTGGCTTTTGTCCCTTCCAATTCCGAGAATATTGATTTTCTGCAATTTTGGAATCAAAAACATAAGAAAACAGGAAGCTGGCACTGTGGAAACTTGATAATAGGTTAGTTCCAGAAACGATATAAAAACAACTCAAAGTAATACAAAGCAAAGCAAAGTAGATACTAAACAAGCATGGAACATCAAAAATTATAGATACGTTTCTGACGTATCATGGACACACTCCTATAGTAAGCGTAGCGTAAGATCAAGTCATTTAGAGTTTGTTGGCTACAAGCTTTGAAATACATAGTAACCTAATCCTACGACCATGAGATCATGTTAATCACCATCACCGGATGAATGCTTTGATGACATCAAACACCACTTTCGTAATTGGGTGGTTATAAAGGTGGCATTAGGTATTCTGAAAGTATGTGTTGAGGCACATGGATCAAGAGTGGTATTTGTCCATCCATATGACAGATAGATATATTCTAGGCCCTCTTAGTGGAATGTCATCCAATTGGATTGCAAGCACGTGACTAGGTCACAAGGGATGTCATATTACAGAATGATTAAAGAGTACTTATCGGTAATGAGGTTGAACTAGGTATAGAGATACCGACGATCAACCCTCGGATAAGTAAAGTATCGCGCGACAAAGGGAATCGGTATCGTATGTAAATGGTTCAATATATCACAATGTAATCGTAGAAATATGCGGGAGCCATATGAATTTCCAGATTCCTCTATTGGTTATTAATCGGAGAAGTGTCTCGATCATGTATGCATAGTTCACGAACCGTAGGGAGACACACTTTAATATTTGATGTTGTTTAGTATATATGGAATATGAGTTTGAGACCAAATGTTCTTCGGAGTCTCAGATTGGATCCAGGATATCACGAGGAGATCCGACATGGTCCGGATAATAAGATTCATATAAGGAAAGTCCAATTCCGGGGTTCGGAAATGTTTTTGGTGTTTTCACCGAAAGCTTCTAGAAAGTGTTGGAAGGTCCACCACCCCATAGGGGGCTGCACATGGATGCGCCATACCCAAGTGGGGGTGGCGACATCATGCACTGGGTCAAATCGGCCATGACTAGGAAGTGGGAATCAAACTCTAGTTTGAATAGTCAAACTCTAATTTGAAAAGTCAAATCCCAATTTGGAAAGTCGAAGTCCTAGTGGAGGGAGGGATGGAAACCTACATGGGAGAGGTTTCCCTCTCCCTCCCCAAGCCATCGGCCACAAGGGAGTTTGGAGGACTCAGCCTCCACTTGCCTCCTCTGCCCCCCATATAAGCAAGGGGTGGGGTCCCTCTTGGCCCTAACCCCAAACCCTAGGCCGCCGCCCCTTGCCCAAAGGCCACAGGCGCCCTAGCCCTCTAAACCGCCGCCGCCTATACCCTAGCTGTCGGTGCCCTCCTCCCCTCGGCGCCTAAACCCTAGCCGCCGAAGCCCTCTCTCATCCACCATATGTGCTCCGGCTTAGGCGAAGCCCTGCAGGATCTACTCCTCCACCTCCATCACCAAACCGTCATGCTGCTAGATTCGCGAGGAAATCTACAACCTCCGCTGCCTGCTGGAACAAGGGAGAGGAAAGTCTTCATCGAGTACCGAACGTGAGACCGACTACGGAAGTGCTGCCGGAACGCGGCGCCGGAAGGATCATCTTCATGATCTTGAGATTAGCAAGTGAACGACTACATCAACCAGGAGAATCCGATCTCGTTAAACGCTTTGGATCTTTAAGGGTTAGTACTCTATAAACTCGTTGCACTTATCTCGTAGATTAGATCTTGGCTTTTGTGTGTTCATGTGATAGAATTTTTTTGTTTTCCATGGTACGAACCCCAACAGTGGCATCAGAGCCGTGTCTATGCGTAGATCTATTACACGATTAGAACACAATGGTTATTCTAGGCATTGATGCTTTTGTTGTCAATTCCTTTTTTTACTTTGCATCTTGCGGGATGGTGGCATGAAGCGTCCCAGGATATCCTTACATGTCATCATACATGAGACTTGCTCCATGCTCAATGTGCAACTTGCATTGCACAAGTGGCTTTGCGGGTGTTTGTCTCTCCCACCATATTGAAGATTCAATTTACAACGGGCACTTGACAATACTTGTATCAACATTGTGTTTCATGTTCGTAAGTTAGAGCGGTTCTTATGCGAAAGACTTAGCCATGTAAAACTTGCAAAGAAGATTAGAGGCATCTAACTTGTTTTTGCAGGGATTGTGTTGTGATGTGATATGGCCATGATTGTGATTATATATGATATATGCAATGATCCTGATTGTAAGTTGGCCTGCGGTAGGAGTCTTATGGTTGTCTTTAAATTTAATTTAAGACCTGTGTGTCTATTCATCAAGTAGTTGTAATACTTGCTATTGGTAGAGGACAATCATGAAATGACGCCATTGACCTTGATGCTACACCGGTGATGATGGAGATCATGTTCGTGCTTGGAGATGGAGATCGAAGGCATAAGAAGAAATCCATATCATATCACATATTATGAATTGCATGTTATTATAATCCTTTTATGCATCTTGTATTGCTTAGATTGAGATGATAGCATTATAAGATGATCCCTCTCACTAAATATCAAGTAATAAAGTTTTCATCCTTAGTAGGAACCGTTGCTAATACTCGTCGTTTCGAAGAACCACGTGATGATCAGGTGTGATAGATTCTACGTGTGCATACAACGGGTGCAAGCTAGATTTGCACATGCGGATACTAAGGTTAACCTTGACGAGCCTAGCATGTACAGACATGGTCTCGAAACACGAAATACCAAATGGTAAAGCATGAGTCATATGACTGATATGATGAACATGTTGATTGTTCGCCTTTGAAGCTACATCATCTCTCGTGATGATCAGACTTGGTGTAGTGGATTTGGTTCGTGTGATCCCTAAAACAATGTGAGGGATGTTTTTTTGAGTGGGAGTTCACATAGTTAACTTAAGTGTTAAATATGAACTCTATTTGTCATAGACTTAGTCTAAACTCTTTGTAAATATGTTATAGATCATGGCGGCCCCTACCATCAATTTTAATGCGTTCATAGAGAAAGAAAAGTTGAACAAAATCGAAGAAACTTCATGGACTGGTTCCGCAACTTGAGGATTGTCCTCAATGCTGGTCAGTTGACCTATGTGCTGGATGCACCGCTGGGTGACCCACCTGTAGATGATGCTACCGATGAGGTGAATAATGTTTTCCTTGCCTAGTCTTGATACTACTTGAAAGTGCATTCAGAATACTGATACCGAGCCCTTGGATGAACGAGTTCCTCAAGAAGAAAGAAAGGTCCACATAAGGGCAGTTCGCTTTCTATCTACCATTTTCATTGATATTAACTAACACTGTAGAAGGGGGAAGAGTGTCGGCATTCACAGGTTTCAATATTTCCACTTACTAATGGATGAAGAATGTGCTCGTCCAGAATAAGTGTTAGGAAGGGGGAGAGAGACAGAATCGATTTGGTAGGCGGAATGGAGCTCACATCTTATGAACGAAGGAAGTGAAATGCAACAGTCAAGTGAAATCCTTAACACTTATGAACATATAAATGCCATAACCATAGGGGCCTAGACTATGAGAGATTGATCCAACAGGCAACTCCGGGTTGTAGGGCGTTTAAGCAATAGTGGAAATCACAAGTACCGGTATATGACTTGCCGGGGATCCGCTGAAATACAATCAGATCCTGACGGTGCATCCCTTATAGTTTCCCCATCGGCTTCGGTTGGATCAAAGTGCCCGGACACGAATTCTAATTATAGAAAGAACTAGGCCTACTTAGGTAAACAGGCACCCCATCACTACCTACGTAGTTGAAATCTCTAACTTAGAAATTAGGTGCGTTCTAACATTACTTCTACCCATCTATGCGATTGTGAGATCCAGCCATTGGAACAGAGAGATTCCCAGCTCTTTGACCTACTCAAATAGGCTTTCTATTGAATATCCACCAATGGTAATTTCTTTACTGGTAGAAGCACCAAGCTTTGGTACTATAGTCATACTCGAGACACAATTGAGCAGCTTAGTCTTCTCCTTTCTTTGGCGTGTTTATTCTAGGTGGACTTGTAAAACATCGCTCTTGCACTCTAATATTGATATCGATTGCCATCTCGGATAGTTATAGTAAGTTGTGATGTTTGTTCTCTGTTCTATTGGATTTGACACTTTTGAAGATCTTAATATACAATCTAATGAAATCCGCTCTCTTTTCATTCTTTTCATTACTTCTCATGTAGCAAACCTAGCAATTTGAAGAATCCATACCTTGTGTTGTCCACCAAACCTATCTTTTCTTGAACTTGATCTTGAATTTAGAACTTCTTTTTCCAATCCAGCGTACCTGAGTGCAGGCTAGTATTCTCCTCCAGGCCGAGAACAACCCAAATCAGTCCTCTCAAATAAAAGACCCGGACAAGACAAGAACCCTCAAACAGAAGGTCAAACCAAATGAGTGAATCAATGCCTTGCTTGATATTTACTTGCGTTGTTTTGTGCATTCTTTCCCGCGAAAATGGTCCAAATGACTTTCTTTGGCAGAGCATTTCTAACTAACTATCCTTCTTGTTGGATTTTCTCCATTCTCAAAATTCTTTTTGGATATGAACAAAGGTTGTGGGTCATTGAAGTTATGGATACAGAGGATCCGCCTATTTCTGATGTTCAGAGTTGGCTATAGAAGCGCCGTGCCATGATTGATAACCTAAAATTGCACCTCAACAGAGCAAACCAACAAATGAAAATGCAAGCTAACAAAGGCTTTCTGATCGATCCTTCCATGTCGGCGATATGATTTTATTCAAGTGAAATCCATATGCTACCAAAGCTCGGTGGCATAGGGGGCTAACCACAACCCTTCCTTCCGATACTTTGGGCCTTACAAGATTCTAGCACGTACATAGATGTTCCGTATTAACACCTGGAGATACCTAAAACTTCTCAAGTACACCATGTATTTTTCATGTCTTTAAGCTTCCACGTGTTATTCCCCCGCCCACTGTCTCAGGTATCCTCTCGTTTACAATCTGATACTGACAATCCCTCTATCCCTATGCAAGTTTTGGTGAGTTGTTGGTATAAGTAATAAAGCGAGATCAAGTCCTTCCATAATGCTTGATTCGCTAGTCTGAGTCGATGGCAGTGGACTATACTTGGGAGGACCTGAAGACTCGTTTTCCTTATGCACCGTCTTGGGGTCAAGCGCTTTCTCAAGGAAGGGGGAATGTTCGCGCTTCTACTTCGACTACCTGTGCCCCGATTACAACACAAGACTACGTCGTCCCTCGAGCCAGACCCAGGAAGAATACGAAGTCCAATTTCCTTAATCGCGCACACGGATGAGCCGACATAACAGTTTCTAGTTTGGATTACTTTCTCTTCCAAAGTTCGCACATTCGAGTTCACTATGGATGCACTGAGCGCTTAAGACCACTCGCTGGTTCAAATCCAACTCGGCCCAAAAATCTACGACTTCGTGAATATGAACTAAATCATTTTATTTTTCTTCCATAAAATAAAATGTCTATTATGATCTATAGAAAAAAGATAAAGAAAAAAGGGATAAGTTTTGTTTACAACCCATATCTCTGTCATTCCTTTCTTACAAACAAAGGAGTTTTTCTTATTGAAGGGTGGATTATTATCAATTTTTAGTGATAAAAAAGTACGACATACTAGGTAAATTGCTCTCACTATACCCGCATATAATATGTAGGTATGTAGCATATGAATGGTTATATTTATGAATAAATAGGTATGCCATACATCCCACTGAGATTGTAGTTCAATTGGTTAGAGCACCGCCATGTCAAGGCGCAAGCTACGGGTTCGAGCCCCGTTAGTCCCGAACTAGGGTTTAATGAAATGAATGGATAAATTCATATTTCCCTTTTCCATGAAAAAAGGGGAGGGATAAAGATCAAATACCCATATCCATAAGGAGCCTTACTTCCCTTTTTATTTTGCATCTCTCATTAAAGAGGGAGGGTAAGCACATAGGCATTTTTTTCACTACTCCCGATCGATAAAGAAATACAAACATATGATACATAATACCACTATTTTATCAGAATCCATACATATTTTTATTTAAGATATCTTTTCCCCATGCTAGTTCTAATTCTTATTTGGATGTCCCTGTGATCCATATAAGTTGGTCATATAATACATACCTACATAATTATATGTATAACTATAATAAAAAGGAAGAGAATCGGATAAGATTAAGAAAGATCATGGGTTAGAGGTATAGAAAAGAAAAAGGAGAAAATGATTAAAAAAGAAAAGAGTGAATTCCTAATCCAGTCAAAAAAACATTTTGGTCTTAGTATGGATAAAGGGTCTTGGAAGAATCAATACTCCACAGTCCAGTGTGACATTTTATACAGTTTGGAATCAGAGCTTCAGAAACGGTTTGAGAATCGTGAGCCTTATTATATTGTTGGTGAGCCTAAAATGATATTTTAGAGTCATGCGGCAGTTGAAAGCTATGAAGCCTCCGAGAAGTTCTTTAACTACAAGATGGAAGAGGGAAGCTCCGTTAGCTAGTATGTGCTTAAGATGTATGGGCATGCGAATAAACTTGCGGATCTGGGAATAATGATTCCTATTATGTTGGGTATTCACCGTGTCCTCCAATAAATTTCACCTAGTTACAAGAACTTTGTGATGAACTACAACATGCAGCGCATGGATAAGTAATTACCAGAACTCTTCTTCATGTTGAAGTCTTCGAAAGTGGAGATCAAGAAAGAGAACCAAGTGTTGATGGTCAATAAGACCACCAGTTTCAAGAAGCAAGGCAAAGAAGAAGGGTAACTTCAAGAAGGTCAGCAAGAAAGCTGTCGCGCCTGCAAAGAAACATGTCACATCCCAAAATTTTCCAAATTTTGAAATGTGGAAAATAAATAATTGTTGAAAATTAGGGTGAAAAGAAACTTTTTTATTCCAACTGGAAACATCAAAACCCATCTTGAACAAACTTTTAATGAAAAGGGAATCAAACAAAATTTCAATCAAGTGAAGTGCATTCATATATAATGTACCTTGAAATTTAAACACTTGGAAAAGTTAAACCAAAACCCTAAAACCCTAATGAAATAATTCATTTCCAAGATCTCTCTAACACTATGGATTTGATCCATATAAAAATTTGTCAACAAACATTTATAAATGATCAAGAATGATAAAGAAAAATATTATAAAACCATAGAAATTGGTTTCACTCAATTTGGAGTCATAGATAAAAACTTATGAATTTATTAAGATAAAAGAAATTAATTTCCAAAGCTAATAAAGTCCTATCTAAAGTCCATGACAAATCTTGAGCAAATAAATCCTAAAGGGATTTAAAAAGATAAACAAATATTAAATAAAATTATATAAATTGGTATCACCAATTTTGGATCTTTAAATAAAAAGATATGGATTTTATAAGGCAAAGGAAGAAATAAATAAGTAATATTTAAAAGACAAATTAAATCTTGGCCAAACAAATGAAATGAAAGATTATTGATTAATAAAAGGAGTAAAGTATTATTTAAATAAAATCATAAGGATTGATTAATATCCAATTTTATTTATATAAAGACAAATCCCAATTTAAATGAACATTAAATCATATTAACGTATTTTAAATAATAATTCAAAGTGAATTGTTTGCACTATTGAATAAATAAAATCTACTGAAAAAGGTTTGACAAAAAATCGGAATTCAAATAGAAGTTGGAAAATATAATTAAAATCTTATTTGAATAAGACAAGGGCCTATTTTAAATAAATAATATACCCTAAAAGAATAAAAGAAATATTCTAAGTTTGGAAAAGTTTTTATACTCAATGTTAGTCAAAGTTTGGAAAAGTTTTTAAATAAAAATAGTGTTTGAAACATTTGAATAAATTCAAAACAGAATATTAGAAATAGAAAAAAGGAAAAAGAAAAGAGAATAAAAAATGGAAAAGAAGCAAACCAGCCCAACCAGCCCATCTGGCCCAGCTAAGCCCACTCTCCCCTCCCCGAGAGAAGCGTTTTCTCACTCAAACGCTCACCCGCTCAGTCACTGAACACTTGGCCCCACGCGAACTCCCTCTCTCTCGCTGACAGCGCGACGCCACATTGCATGTTCATTGTTTCCACATGCGACGATCGTTCCCCCCCACACCTCATCGTTTCTGCCGCGTTTAATCTTCGTAAATTCGCATGAATGCGCGATCAAACCTCGTCGGTGACCACGCACTCTTAAATTCCCATGCCCCCTCTTCCTTCCCCCAGACATCACTCCCTCCCGGCCACCAGGCTACAAGAATTGCAAGCCCAAGCAACCACTGCTCTGACGAGCTCACCGGCCGATTCCGGTGACGTCGACCCTCCCCTTGCCTCCCATTACCCACGAGCCTACTCCCCATCTTCTTGTGCATCTCCCTGTACCACTCACTCGCTCACGCGCGCTTCGGAACATCGGCAAGGACCACCTCTGAACACCGACGTCGTCTTTGTCCACTCCGGCGACCCCTCCCCGTAAGTTCCGTCCACCTCTCTCTCTTGATGATGCACACGCGTTCGACACACTCGCCCGCGTCTATCGCCTCCTCCCATTTTCCTTGGCATGACCTATAACCTCGCCCCTATCGACGAACAGAGACGCCTGACGCTGACGCCATCTCCGATGAGCAATCGCCGCCGCTCCCGTGCGCGCCTCGAGTAGCTGAGACCACCTTGAGCTTCACTGCAACCACGCGAGAATGGTAATCACCTCCGTTCCCTCTCTTGCTTCCTAGTTTGCCGGCAACGTCACTGACAGAGCCGCGCCGCCGCACAGCCGTCGTCTAGTGCCGCAAGTTCCTGGTCATAGCGTCATAGCCATTAGATCGTGATCGCCTGGTTAATATTAGATTTAACTGAAGAGGTAAGTTTTGATCTAAATATCCACAGAGCGTGATCCACACGAACAGGTACGCGCAAGTAAGAAACAGCCACGTGGCCAGTGATTCGTTTTAAAACAGAAATTTGAGATGATAGGATTTGTAAAATTCATAAATTTTAATCCACACGTCCAAATTTTACAAATTTTATATCATTGGATTCATAAAAATGTGAAATTTCCAACCATGCACTTTTTTTAGTATTTTTCTTCTGGAAAATTAGTTGCTTTTGCAGAAACATGTGTAGGCATATTTTGAGTATAAAATTTATTCTAAAAATGTTTTTAGGGTAAAATCTTTTGTAAAAGGTTTGTTTTGAACCTGACCATAAAAACCAACTTGTAGATTTAAAAATATATTTTGTAATGCAAAAGAATAAATCTTTGAATAAAAGCATTTCTAGTTAAATAAAAATATTGATTTTGGTTTAAAAATGCTTTTTGACTAAAACCTTTGGGAAATGGTTTGATTTAAACTCTCTGACCCTAAACACCAAGTTTTAGGATTTCAGAAAAATATATTTGATGAACCCTAGTAAATGATTACTTTTTTAAAGGCATTTCTAGCAAATATATTACTACAAAATATTACTTTGATTTAAATCACTTCTAGCAAAAAAATGATTTAAATGACCCATTTTCACTAACTTGGCTTCAAATGATTTTGCCACATTTATAAATGACCTTTAGGTGTTTTAAAATGTCTATAGCCTATTAGAAACCAATTTTCCAAATAAAACAATCTTTTGCATGCTTGCATGCATTGATTCGTTTTTATCATTTTATGTGGTGGATTGTTTGAATGTTAGTTTGAATATGTGCTTGCTTGATTGAATTGTAGTGAAATTCGAAGAGTGTGATTGTTGCAAGATCAAGGAGTGAACTAATATTATCTACTAAAAAGGCAAGTGACACTATCATCCATGTCCTACTATTTTCATTACACTTAGTGCTATTTTTGTAGTATGCATGATAGGGCTACTATGTTACTATGCTATGCTATGTCCTATTAGGAAATCCTTTATGCCTTCCTTAGTGAAAACATCATAGTTGTAGTATGCTTAGCCCTGCTATAGACTTGGGATGGAATACATGATATGATTGTATGAAGTGTTGGAAAAATATATGTTTTATATAATAAAACAAGTACTCAATGAACCACCTGGGTGGAATGAGGATACTCAATTGTGGATAAGGTGGCAACAAAGGGAACCATGTTTATATGGCTATCTTTTTGTATGTGCACTACAAGAAAACCACTCAGGGACTTAGAGATTGAACATGTTTCTCGTACAGTGGCTTCCGTGTACAGCCACATGCTAAATGGGCTCTGGCTTAGTCAATTACATAGTGGAAGACCCTTGCATTGGCACCTACTCAGGTTAACCGGATTCATGTATTGGAAATTTATCGCTACATTGGTGCCTGGTAGACAAGCTAGCATCATGTATTGGGAGGACTTCTATGGAAAGACTTCGTCACATTCTCGATCTGTCGGTACTCCATTTGGTGTGTACTTATCTAGCGGCCACTGGTGGCATCAAGACGAGATTGTGTCCTGTGGGTAAAGTGTACAACTTCTGCAGAAGATCAAATTCTAAGTACTTAGTCGTGTCCTCGGTTACGGACAACTCTGAGCAACTAAGGCCTGAAGCTATGGAAGATCTCGACATTCCAATTTCTCAAGATAAAACTTGATGGTGTCAACAAGGGATTAGAAGCACTTGGAGCTTTCCAAGGAGTTCAGAAAGATTGTCAAAAGATCAAAACTATTTTGAAAAGATAGGATAAAACTATATTGCTTTCTGCAAATGATCCTAAACCCTACTTAGCCAAATATGCATGTATTGATAGGATACACTTATTTCTACATAGTAGTGAAACTTGCCAATACAATTCAAATGTATTGACCCTTGTGGCTGCAACATATTATGTTGTAGGTTTGTTTGATGTTAGTGAAGTGTGTTGATTAGGATTACAAGTCTACAACCAACATGATTGCCTGTGGCACTTTTAAGATGAAGGACTCCATGCTATATAGTTATTTCTTCTGCATTGTAATGAGATAGCCAAATGAGCTATGTAAGATGTAATGAATTATTTTATTCCTGGTTATAAAGTTAGATTATGACCTTTGTTTCTTGATATTACATCTTAACTGTCTATGCTAGCTATTGATCCAGGCACTAGCATTGTAAACACAGGTATCTCTACCTTATTAAAGGTTGGGACATCTACAAAACCCAAGGCTGGTCCTAAGCCTGATACTGAGTGCTTTGACTGCACGGGAGAAGGACACTGGAAGCAGAATTGGCCCAAGTACCTGGCAAATCTGAAGAACGGAAACATCAAGAAGAAAGGTATATTTGATATACATGTTATTGATGTGTATCTTACTATTAGTCGTAGTAGTGCCTGGGTATTTGATATCGGTTCAGTTGCTCATATTTGTAACTCGAAATAGGTGCTGCAGAATAAGCGAAGACTAGCGAGAGACGAGGTGACGATGCATTTTGGAAATGTCTCCAAGGTTGATGTGATCGTTGTCGACATGCTCCCTCTTCATCTACCATCGGGATTAGTTGGTGCTTGCGTTAAGCATGAACATTATATCTAGATCTTGTTTATTGCGAGACGGTTACTTATTCAAGTCCGAGAATAATGGTTGTTATATTTATATGAGTAATATATTTTATGGTCATGCGCCTATGATAGATGGTCTATTCTTATTAAATCTCAATAGTAGTGATAAACATGTTCATAATATAGATGCTAAACGATTGAAATTGAATGATAATTCTACATACATGTGGAATTATCGTCTTGGTCATATTGGAGTGAAGCGTATGAAGAAAATCCATTACGATGGACTTCTTGAATCACTTTATTTTGAATCACTTGAAAGAAGTGAAGCATGGCTGATGGGAAAAATGATTAAGACTCCATTCTCTGGTATAATGGAGCGAGCTACGGGCTTATTGGAAATCATACATATCGATGTGTGTGGCCCGATGAGTGTGGCATCGTGTGGTGGTTATCGTTATGTTCTTACTTTCACAGATGACTTGAGTAGATATGGGTATATCTATTTCATGAAACATAAGCCCGAAACTTTTGAGAAGTTTCAGGAATTTCAAAGTGAAGTAGAGAATCAACATAACAAGAAGATTAAATTTCTGCAATCTGATTGTGGAGGTGAGTATCTAAGTTATGGGTTTGGCGATCATTTAAAGAAATGTGATACTTTCACAACTGACACTGTCGGGAAAGCCACATGTAATGGTGTGTCCAAACGTCGTAATCGAAATTTCTTAGATATGGTTCAGTCTATGATGTCTCTTACAGATTTACCATTATCATTTTGGGGTTATGCATTAGAAACAGCCGCATTCACTTTAAATAGGGTACCATCTAAATCCGTTAAAACGACACTGTATGAATTGTGGTTTGGGAAGAAACATAAGTTGTCGTTCCTTAAAGTTTTGGGATGCGAAGCTTATGTAAAGAAGTTACATCCAGACAAGCTTGAACCCAAAGCAGAAAGATGTGTCTTCATAGGATACCATAAAGAAACAATTGGGTATACCTTCTATCATAGATCCGAAGGCATAGTTTTCATTGCCAAGAATGGATACTTTCTGGAGAAGGAATTTCTCTCAAAATAAGTGACTGGAAGGAAAGTATAACTCAACGAGGTTGCCGAAACTTCTCTCGGATTTGAGAGTAGCGCAGCGCTAGAAGATGTTCATGTGCCGCCAGCATTAATAATATAGGAAGCTAATGATAAAGATCATGAAACTCTGAACGTAGTTCCTATGGAACCTCACAGGTCAACAAGGACTTGTACCACTCCTAATTGGTATGATCCTGTTATGAATGTCATGTTGGTGAAGAACAGCGACGACCATGTGGCGTATGAGGAAGCAATGATGAGCCCATATTCCAAAAAATGGCATGAAGACATGAAATCCTAGATTGGATCCATGTACGAAAACAAAGTCTGGACTTTGGTGGACTTACTTGATGGCCGCAAGGCCGTCGAGAACAAATGGATGTTCAAGAAGAAAACAGATGTTGATGGTAATGTAACCATCTATATGGCTCGAATTGTCGCGAAAGTTTTTCGACAAATTCAAGGATTTTACTATGATGAGACTTTCTCACCAGTAGTGAAGCTAAAATCTATGAGGATTTTGTTAGCAATCGCTGCATATTATGATTATGAGATATAGCTGATGGATGTTAAAACGGAGTTCCTCAATGGTGACATTGATGAAGAGTTGTATATGGTACAACCCAAATGTTGTGTCGATCTAAAGATGCTAACAAGGTATGCAAACTTCAACTATCCATGTATGGATTGAAGCGAGCATCCCGGAGCTGGAATCAATGTTTTGATAAGGTGATCAAAAACTTTGGATTTATACAAACTTATGGAGAAGCTTGTATTTACAAGAAAGTGAGTGGGAGCTCTATAGTATTCCTAGTACTATATGTGGATTATATATTGTTGAGTGGGAATGATATAAAACTTCTTAAAAGTGTCAAAGACTATTTGAATAATATTTTTTCAATGAAAGATCTTGGCAAAGCTGCATACATTTTAGGCATGAAGATTTATAGAGATAGATTAAGACGCTTAATAGCGCTTTCACAAAGTACATGTTTGGACAAGGTTCTAAAGAGATTTGGAATGGAAGATAGAAAGAATGGGTTATTGCCCATGTTGCCCAATACAACCTTGAGTAAAACTCAAAGTCCAGCTACGGCAAAAGATAGAGAGAGGATGAGAAAAACTCCTTATGCCTCAGCCATAAGATCTATCATGTATGCCATGCTATGTACAAGACCAGATATTGCATATGATGTTAGTTTAACAAGCAGATATCAAAGTGATCCAGGAGTAGATCACTTGATAGCGGTCAAAAATATCCTAATGTAATTGAGAACGACAAAGGATATGGTCTTTCTTATGGAGGTGATGAACAGCTCATTGTAAATGGTTACACCGATGCTAGTTGGAAAACCGATCTGGATGACTCTCAGTCGCATTCTGGATACGTATTTACTTTGAATGGTGCATCAGTGAGCTAGAGGAGTGCTAAGCAAAGCGTTGTGGTGAGATCTTCAACTGAATCGAAATATATAGCTGCTTCAGAGGCTTCACAAGAGGCGATATGGATGAAGGAGTTCATTGTGGAGCTTGGTATGGTTTCTAGTGCGTTGGACCCAATGGCCATCTACTATGACAACATGGGTGCCATAGCCAATGCACAGGAGCCAAGGGCACACAAGAAGTTGAAGCATATCAAGCTACGTTTTCATGCTATTCACGAGCATGTCCAAGATGGTGACACACAGATTTGCAAAGTACACACATATATGAATGTCGCAGTTCCGTTGAATAAACCTGTCCCTAGGGAAAACATGACCAACACCAGAACACCATGGGTGTTAGGTACATCACAATGTCATCTAGATTATTGACTCTAGTGCAAGTGGTAGACTGTTGGAGATATGCCCAAGAGGCAATAATAAAATGGTTAATATTATAAATTTGTGTTTATGATAAATGTTTGCATCCCATGCTATAATTGTATTAACTGGAAACATTAATACTTGTGTGTTTTGTAAACATAAAAGAATTCCCTAGTAAGCCTCTTTGAACTAGATTGTTGATTAATAGATGATCATGGTTTCCTGGACATTAGATGTTATTAATAAGAAGATCATGTTATTAGGAGAATGATATGATGGACACACTCCTATAGTAAGTGTAGCGTAAGATCAAGTCATTTAGATTGCATTTGCTACAAGCTTTCAAATACATAGTAACCTAATCCTTCTACCATGAGATCATGTTAATCACCATCATCATATGAATTCTTTGATGACATCAAAGACCACTTACGTAACTGGGTGGTTATAAAGGTGGCATTAGGTATTCTGAAAGTATGTGTTGAGGCACATGGATCAAGAGTGGTATTTATCCATCCATATGATGGATAGATCTACTCTGGGCCATCTCGATGGAATTTAATCCAATTGGCTTGTCACAAGGGATGTCATATCACGGAACGAGTAAAGAGTACTTATCGGTAACGGGGTTGAACTAGGTATAGAGATACCGACGATCAAACCTAGGATAAGTAAAGTATCATGCGACAAAGGGAATTGGTATCATTTGTAAATGGTTCATTCAATCACAGTGTAATCATAGAAATATGTGGGAACCATATTGAATTTCTAGATTCCTCTATTGGTTATTGATCGGAGAAGTGTCTCGATCATGTCTGCAGAGTTCACGAACCGTAGGGAGACACACTTAAGGATTTGATGTTGTTTAGTAGATATGGAATATGAGTTGGAGACCGAATGTTGTTCAGAGTCTTAGATTGGATCCAAGACATCACCAGGAGATCCGGAATGGTCCAGAGAATAAGATTCATATAAGCAAAGTCCAATTCCAGGGTTCTGAAATGTTTTCAGTGTTTTCATCGGAAGCTTCCAGAAAGTTCTATAGGGTCCACCACCCCGGAGGGGGGCACATAGATGCGCCATACCCAAGTAGGGGTTGTGGCATCATGCCCTAGTTCATATCGGCCAAGACTAGGAAGTGGGAATCAAACTCTAGTTTGAATAGTCAAACTCTAATTTGAAAAGTCAAATCCAAATCTGGAAAGTCAAAGTCCTGGTGCTATAACTTAAGGCATTTGTGCTGACATACTTTCACATTCTTGTTTTATTTGTTGCTCTCTTTCTTTCTTTTCTCTTGTTCCTATAACTTTTTGTCATATTCTTTTGTAGGGATGTCATGGATGTTACCTAGAGTGCATCTTGCGTCCTCTTGACAATAGCGACACCATCTTCCCCATCTGCGACAGACATACGTTAGCCGAGAGATGGAGTCGATACTAAGGAGGAGCATGCCGCTCTAGAGCATGATATCTAGGCCAACGAGATGGACGATCACCCCGGTGCCGGAAACACGGGAGCCGATACAGAAAACACCGAGACTCAGGCACAGCCAGAGTAGGAACAACCATCGCAGCAGCAGTAGCATTAAATGCAACAACACCACCAGCAGCAACAACAACAACCTTAGCAACAGCAGCAGCAACCACCAGAACCTCGGCCACAAACAACAAAATCGCCAAGGCAATCCACTTTTGAGCAAACATCACCATCTCCACGACAGAGTACTCCACCAACCACTCAGTAGTGAGGTACTCCGCTGGAAAAACCAACTCCACCGACATAGTCGTAGCCAAACCTTGAGAAGCAAATGACTTTTCATTTGAGAAAAGCTGCAGTGGTGATTAGGGTGATGACCCACAAGTATAGGGGATCCCAACAGTCTTCGAGGGTAGTATAACCCAATTTATTAATTCGACACAAGGGGAGACAAAGAATACTTATAGGACTTAACAACTGAGTTGTCAATTCAGCTGCACCTGTAAATAATCTTGCTCACACCAGTTTATTAGTAGCAATAGCAAAGTAACAGCAGTAGTAAAAATAAAGGCAGTAGTAACAATAGTAGCAAACAGTAGGATTTGAGTGCGGTAGGCATAGGGATGGATGGACGGGCGTTGCATGGACGAGACTATTCATGTAATATCCAGATATAGGGCATTTGCAGATAAATAAGATAAAGCATCCAAGTACTAAACAATCATAGGCATGTGTTTCGTATATAGTCATACGTGCTTGCAATGAGAACTTATACAAAATCTTTTGTCCTGCCATTCCGTTGTAGCGAGGCCTCAAGGGGATCTACTGGCAATTAAGGTACTCCTTTTAATAGAGTACCGGAGCAAAGAATTATCACTCCGTGAACACATGTGATCCTCATATGACAGCCATCCCCCGGCTGTCCCAATTTCTGTCACTTCTGGGCCTTTGGTTCCAGACAATGATATGTGTACACAACTTGCAGATAAGATCACAAATAATACTATCATAATGAATCAATAACATGTTCAGATATGAGATCATGTCACTCGGGCCCTAGTGACAAGCATTAAGCACAACAAGTTGCAACAATGTCAAATAGCACTAATAAAGATACTAGGCCCCGTGCCCTAATTTTTTTATTCAATTACATGATAGATCTCATCCAATCCCTACCATCCCCATAGACTATAGTGGGGAATTACTCACTCATGCATGGGGGAAACATGGATGGTTGATGAAGAGGCATCGGTGATGATGATGGCGATGATCTCCTCCAATTCCCCGTCCCGGTAGGGTGCCAAAACGGAGTTTCTGGTTCCGAATCATGGTTTCTGGTTGTGGCGGTGCAGCGGAACTCTCTGGAAAAATGTCGCGTATGCTTTGGAAGAAGCTTGTACAGTTTGGGAAGGGGTTGTTTGAGAGAACCCCCCTCTGTTTTTAGGTCAGAAGGCTTTATGTAGGCGAAGAGGGAGACCGACGTGGTGCCCGAGGTGGCCACACCTCCCCAGGCACGGCCTGGCCTGGCTCGCACGGCCAGCGGGTGTGGGCCCTCGTGGCCCTCCTCCGTCTCATCTTCTTGCTCCGTGAGTCCTCTGGTGAAATAGGAGTTTTGCGATTTTTTCCGGGATTTTTCCTGAAAGTTGATTTTTTGCACAAAAACTAGACACCAAAGCAATTTTGCTGAAAAGAGCGTTAGTCCGTGTTAGTTGTATCCAAATCACACAAATTAGAGGAGAAACAATATCAAAAGTGTTCGGGAAAGTAGATACGTTTTGGACGTATCAACTCCCCCAAGCTTAGTTTATTGCTTGTCCTCAAGCAATTCAGTTGAAAACTGAGTGCGATAAAAGAAACTTTCACGAACACATTTGCTTCAAATGATGTAATTATTCTCAGCTAATGAGTAGGTACTTATACAATTCATAAAAAGGGGTATGCAACTAAGTTTACTGAATAGTCATGCAAGCTATGAAGAGGTTCCAACACAATAATAGTAAGCAACATGAAACATAAGTATAAGCAACATTGTAATGCTCATAAGAAGGTACGATAAAGTGGTATCTCGCTTTCTTTTGATTGTGGAGCAAAACATAAATGCCAAGGCACCTCTGAAGTTCAAGTGAAGACTAGAAGTAAAGATATCAAAGATAGAAGCATCAAAGTTATGTCATAATTAACCAAGTTTTGAGACAAGCACATTACACTAAGAATGACAACTATGCTCTCAATAAGGTGCTCATAGAATAAGTGGTGACTCAACAAAGAAGTGAAAAGCTTTTGAAAAGTTTGAAAGGCTTCCAAATGCTGAAAATATGGTACTCATTAGCTTTGAGATCTCATTGCCCCTATCATAGGCATCTTTAAGTGGTTAAGTTTAAAGTGAGGTCCAATATGAGTTATATGCTTGATAGACCATAAACGAGAAATCTCATGTCCCTTGAGTACGAGGGTCGCTCCTCATGCTACTCAACTTTAGTTACCGGTAAGTTCTGGTCATTGTAAATACATGTGTATCATAGAGAACCACCAATGGGGTACCCCTTGCCCCATGATACAGGAGCTATCCCATATCAAAATTACAAGGCAACAGACAGTGAGTATCTCAGCAATCCTTTATTTACCATGGGAATGGTGAATATATTTTTCTATTCTCTTTTTTTCTATATTTTTTTATTAGGGATGCTTCATAGATTGCTCACTATGGTTATGCTGCAAGAGTCCACCATGATTAGGCATGGCTTAGGCTAGCGGCCCAGGCATTTCCCTAACACATATACATAACTCCATGGACTTACAACCTCCCCTTTTATTTCACAGCGCCGACATCCGTAAAAAAAGAGCATGATATCAACTGGATAATATTTACAGGTGTTGAAAGCGTTCCCTGTGACATCACGGTTCTGCTAACTCCCAGCCTATAATTTGCAAGCATATAACTTTCATAGACAGTCACAATGGTTCAGGTTTATTAAGTGCAAGAAATTAAAGTGTGCCATCAAGTTCGTGAGAGCTTTACTAACTAACTTTCTCAAAACAAGCAAACATTTTATTTGGAATAAAACAAGGCATAATAAATATTCATGTAATAGCAATGATGCTAGTAGGTAGATATGGTGGACACTTTTGACAATTTTGGTTTTGGGGAGTTGGAAACACGAGTAGAGATCATACTCAGTGCAACTGAAGGCTAGAAATATAGAGGGGGCGATAAACGAGAGAGCAGTAACTCTATTAATAATGCTTGCAACAAAACAAAATTAATTATGGCATAAAAGTGATACAGGAACTCTGAGGCAAAATAAATCATCGAGGCTTAACTAACTTTTGTTCAGTCATATGCATGCGTGAGAATGTGCCAAGTCAATTCAAATGAAACATTCAGAGGAGGATACCACAATGTCATACCAAGTTATGAATTCGACAATGCGAGCAAACATTCACATGACATGCTACAAACTATTAGCAAGTTGGAGCTAATCATAAGAGAGAAAGAACTACTAAGCATCCAATAAATACATACACCTTACATGAACAGACTAAGCATGCCCACAATGATGAGTATATGTACAAAAATGAAGACAAATAGAGTTCATTACCAGCCTCTTACCACACCTCAAGTTGTCATAAATCATCCTTATTGGCTTTCACTTGTGTGACTTGAAAAATAACATGAAACCAAACTCGACTGAGGACTGCTAAACCCTGGAACGAACTTCACAAAACCAAAGAAGAACAACAAATATTTTTGTGTTTTTGATTTTTTTTTAAAGCAAGCACTCAAAGCAAAAATAAGAAAAATCTTTTTGTATTTTTCTTATAGCAAACCAAAGCTGAAAAGCAAAGAAACAAACCAAGAGCAACAACAAAAATATTTTTTGTCTTTTTGTGTTTTGGAAAGCAGAAATGAAAACCAAAAAGAAAGCGAAACATGGATATACAAAGTGCCGATGAAACATGATACGTAGATGAGTGTGATGTCGGTATACCTCCCCCCAAGCTTAGGCATTTGGCCTAAGTGGAGATCAATCAAAACGCAGGTAGTAGCCCCAAGCCGGTGGATCATCATAGGAATGATCATAATTAGGCCCTCGCGATGAAGAAGAAGAAGCACCCCAATCATAAGAGGGCTGCTGGTATGAAGACTCCCCCATGTTGGAGGGCTGAACCGAATTATCCTCGGAATCCTCTCCAACATTCTCCTCTTGCTAGGAGAGATCTGCCATGTATGTGTCAAGTTCTTCCTCCGTGAGTGACCATTTTTGCCTGGTATCAAAGTTAAAGAAAGCAGGTGCAGGCAAAGGGAATACTTTCTCAGACTTACCCCCTCTCCAACCACTCTTGACAAAGGTTATTTCATAAGGTAACTCGCTCAAACTAGCCCAAGAAAAACCAAATTATTCTGTACCATGGAATTGAGATCTAGCCTCTATATGGGAAACTGAAAGTCTGAATGATGAGACGTTAAACCATGCAAAGCTAACAAACGAGAGGCAATGAGACCTCCACAAATTCCACCTTTCTCGTGGTTAGCAGCAAGACAAAAAGCTATCAAAGCACCCAGGTTATAAGTTCTATCCCTATTCAAAGAAGCTGAGATAAAAGCTAGATCAAATGAAGATAATTTTCTAGCAGTCATCCTAGAAAGAACACACTTGGCAATGAAATAGGCAAAATATCTATTGGATGGGAGATGAATATTCTGAATTTTATCACTCTCCTTTGAGAAGTTGCAACCTTGGAAAATTTCCGCATATAAGTCCATGAGTGGCTTAGGCCTCTCCCTAATCTTCTCACATGAACCCCACTGTGGCACTCTAATATCTGCACAAAATTCATCAAACGGGAGGTTGACAGCTATATTTTAAATTTTGTAGTGAACCATGGGGTTAGGCAAGGTCCAACTAAATCAAAAATCCTGCACCACAGACATGGTTAGTTTAACATATTGGTAAGATTCTTCTCCAACAAAATGATCCAACCCTACATTAGGAATCAGAGTTTGGAAATCCTGAAATATTCTTGCAGCCCTCATGAATTCTGGGCATGGATAAATGGAAGAGAAAACTTCCTCCTCGCGGTGGACTTTCATAATCTCTGATACACTTAACTCATGTTGATTCAACTGGTATTCACTCATCTTCTTTTTTAAAAAATTTAGAAAAACATCAAACCAAGTGATTTACAAGTTGATAAATGATGAGGAACCATCATGGGAACTTGCTAGAGGGCTGATGTAACACCCTCGCCTGATAAGGCTGAGTTCATGTGTATAGTGCCAATCCCTGGATCGGTTCACTGGCACACACAGTACAAAATGATACCAAATATAACTGTGCATCATAAATACAACGAATATGATCTAGAATTTACATTATTTATACAAGTACACAACGGAAAACGAATACAAGGTAGATCTCCATCCTTCAAATGTGCCACAGGCGAACAATTGTTGAGTGGAGTCTCGCGACCTATGAACAATCACTCAGATACGATATAACCTGCAACATGAAACGGTGCAGCCACGAATGGTCAATACATTGAATGTATGGCAAGTAGGCTAAAGTGGTTAACAATAGATCTATCAACTACATGCTTATTTGGCCAAGTGGAGTTCAGGCTCATTTGCATAAAGCAACAGTTTTCTCCTAACATTTGTAACAAAGTAGTTTTCCAATACGATAAATAGGACACTCTGGTTCACTCCTAGGTGCTCCTACCCAATTATGTTCACCCAACAAGTTTTAAGTAATTAAGAAATAAGGATGAGTGAGAAATATCATAGCATCAGTATCAGGTCGCTCAAATTGTCCAGAACCGGGGACACGGCTAAGTACTTAGTTTATACACCCTGCAGGGGTTAGTACACTTTACCCATGTGACTTGGCCAGCCCAGCTCGTACCACCACTCTCATATTGGGTGATGATAGGGAGAAGTAGCTCCCCAATCCCGACGCGCACCGGTCCAACCTACACTATCTACATCTCTGGATACGTGGGTTCGAGTTACCACAACCTACTGAGTTCAACCAACCGCCCATTTCATTATTGGGACATGGTTGCACACAAAAGCTTCCAAACAAAGAAACCAATCATTTCTCAGTGTCCTGGGTGCCTTTCCGCAATGATACCACCAAAAATTATCAATCCCATCACACCCAGGAGATTTATTGATTAAGTTGTTTTAGTTTTCGCAAACCAACACATTTAGAATCAACATCAGTGATGTAACCCAGCCCTCGTTCATCATAGCATGGCTAAGCACATCTACCAACGGTGGTTCATCTACAGGTAAACCCTACCACATAATAGGACATAGCATAGCATATACACATCAATTCCTACAGATGCAATTCTACAAAAGCATCTACAATGCATAGGAAAACAATAGGACATTTATGACCAAGATAGAACCACTTGCCTTTGTTGTAGATGTAGTCGATTAGATAATCCTCACAATCTCATAGATATAATGGTTGCTCTCGTCATAACCACAATACTTGCAATCATAGTAGTTGCAATCACACACGTTGCACTCCTCGCAATCTATCGATCAAACAATTGCATACAACATAAACAATAGCACATAGAGATCAAACAAATACAACAAATACACTCATGACAATTTAATAAGTCACAATGGTTGTTACTTTAGTTCTCTAAACAATATTGAACTATATGATGCATGCAAGAGGCCAATTAATGCAATGGAGTACTTGCTATTAATAATTACTTGCCAATATAGGGTTTTTAATAGTTCTGTTGTAACGACTGTTTTAACTGTCGAATTATATTTGTTTCTTGGGTTTACTGGATAGAGGACGTTAATACGAACCAGTAGGCGTTGGATTCATCCTAATCGGAGTTATAGATCTTTTTATATGATTTAAATGGTGTTTAATGGGTTTTAAATTATTTATATAGTTTATGTTGCCTAAAAATCAAACTAAAATTATATCTGCAATCTACACGGAATTGTGAATCTAGGGACATATTATTTGCAATTTTCCAAATAGTATTTATTTTCTTATGAATTTATTACTCTAAATAAGCCATTAAACAATTTAAATCTTCACGGCAAAACCTTAGAGTCAAAGGCTGAACTAATTGAATATTGATGATCTACATGGAACCAGCTTTCCATCGGTATATCATTTATATTTTTGTGACAAGCAATTAATTTACTATGAATTTAATGATTTATATAGCCATTAAACGTAAATAAATTGCTACGGGTTAAATAGTCGGCAAAGTCTAGATCCACCCAGATATTATTAATGTACATTACAGTAGCTTCAATTTGATATATTGTTCATATTTTTCGGAGTTACAGATAATTTCTTATGAATTTATTAACCTAAAATACCATTAAAACCAATTAAATTACTGCAGTAACCACATATAGTAAAAGTTAGATCTATTCTGATAAGATGATTCTACGTAAAATTATCTTCAATTTGATATATTATACGCAATTTTTGGACGTGGTATAAATTTCTAATGAATTTTACAAGTTAGACCTATAATATGCAATTTTAAATTCGAACGGAATATTCCAAAGAATATTCCGCTAACTGGACAAGTTGACTTTGCATGCTGACTGGGACTAGATGTTGACCTGTCGTTGACATGGCATTGATGAGAAAGCTGACCGGGATGACGACATGGCACGCACCGGTTTGATTAGGTCTCGACCGTCTGGATAGGATCCGGTGGCTAGAAGAAGAGATTCACCCGATTTTGGCTCAGAATAGACAAGAAACAGATCTGTGTTAGAGAGACAAATCCGTAGGTTAAATTGAAAAACTTAGAACACGAAAGTTATGGGGAATCATTATTCCTACCTTCTCACCAAAGGAATTTGGATTTGAAGAAACGAGCGCGAGTACATCTTGGATTTACATCGTAAGATCTGAAATATTGCGATACGAAATTCTCTGGCTGTGGTGGATGAAAAGAGGTGAGGTTTGTCGGGATTGAAAGATTTCGACGAGTTCTACAACTTTCGTTCTTTGACCGAAGGTAAACGACGAAGTCTAGATGGGTTAAAAAGCGAAATAAGATTCGGACATGTGTAGATTCGGGATTTCTAGGAGAGAAACTCGTACAGCTGTGGTTCCATGAGTTTATATGGAGATTTAGGATGTTGTAGAGATAGTTATTGGAGTAGGAAACAAGTAGAAATAAACGGAAGTTGATTCGGAGTTGTTGATAAAAAGTTATAGCAGTTTGAATAGAGATAGGTTTGACAAAACTCGTTTTTCACGCCTTTTAAAGCAAACCTGGGCACGTACGTGCGCGCGTGTAGCTGCTCCGGTCGGTCCGAGTGGGCTGGCCCGTTTAGGTTTTTTTTCTTTTTCTATTTACTTGTTTCCCTCATATCTTTTGCATACGAACTCCAAATGACATGATTCTTGTTTCTAAATTTTTTTAAAATCGAATAGAGCATTATAGGATCAAATTTGTAATCTTTTTACTAGTTTGGAAGTAGTGGATTTATAAATCCTTGTATATTTCATTTTATTTATATCTTTATGTGTTTGTATTTATTTCATAACTTTTTCATACTAGCTCCAAATGAGCTCAATTTTGTTTCTAAAATTTTGTAGTATTAATTGGATCTCTTTAGGCTATAATTATCAATAATTTATGCCTTAGCAACAGTGGGTTTTAATAAGTCGATTTAATTACCCTTAGGAACATTTGGGCGAATCAACTATAGGATTTAGATACCAGGATTTGGATTTAGTTTGTGAGAACTTTGCATGGATGTAATGAAATGCTTATGAATGCTTCATGATTTTCATTTTGAAATCTTGCACACCAATTCTACAATCCATAATCAATCCATGCCCTTTTGCCTATATGGCTCTTTAGGTCATAACAAAAGAATATAAGATTTTGAATTCAAGGTTGAGAGGATTTTCTATTCAAAAAGTTTCTTCTCATTGAGAATTTTCAACATAGTCAAACAATCAATCAAACTTATTTATTTATTTCACATTCCAAAATTAGGAGAATTTTGGGATGTGACAGACTACCACCCTTAAAAGAAATCTCGTCCCGAGATTTGGGAAGGCTAGAAAGAAAGAAAGGTTCGAGATCCATTAGGATGCTACCGCCCTTAAAATAAAATTGACTAGGTCATTTCTCGAGGATTCACTTAGCTCAGATTGGTTCTCCTTTAGACTTTTATTGACACAACGTCTCTTGCACATTCTAAACTTCATGATTGATAGTTTCCGAGAAAGCACTTCTTAAACTAGCAAAACACTCATGGTGGGCAAATAGGGAACGTGAAGTCCCATAATTCACGGTTGGGATTCAAACTTACCGTACATTCCTATGCTTAGCAATGGATGCTTTTAGAAGGTGTAAGAATATACCATTCTAGGGTTTAGGATCAACGTCGACTCTCTGATAAGGTTGAAAAGGGCAGTCAAGATTCTCAAAGCCAATAGTACAAGAGCGAATAATAAGAGTAGTAGGAATGATGATCAATCCATCCTGCACCCAAATCATTACCCTGTATGAGGATAGGTGCATCACGTTTTTCTATCACTCGGGCATTCTCACTTGCCTTGAAGAACGTTTCCCTGAGCACGAACTAATTCCCTATGTATACTCCCATGTATTCAATCAACAAAGCTACTACTAAAACTAAACTATCGATACTTCAACTTTCAGGTTGCGTAATCTACCACATAACATCATTTCAACACTTCATACTTCCACATCTCTTTTTTTCCATTAGATAAAGCATTCTCCTTCCTAAATGCATTGTGTTGTCAAACCTTCCACTTACCACATCATTATATCTCCAACGGTTCAAGATAGGGAAGAATAGATTTTATAGGAAAGAAACGACTAAGGAAATAATCCTACCCATAACTATATGAAGCAATCAATGTCACAAACAAGGAAACAATCATAGGCGATCAACATACAATCAAACACTTGTATAATAACATTACAAGGGTATAAACTTAGTATTATATAACCACAAAATAGTTTGAAAGCATTGGTAACAATACTAGAGTAAAACATAGCAACATATAAGCAATAAACAAAATCTGTCAAAATGGTACAACAGGCTTCACGAATTTGTCTGACAGACCTAAGCTCGTCAGGAATTTTAGACAATTTATGTGCATGTACGACAGGTAATTACGCTCCAGATCCTATTTTTTTAGATTTTTCTGAGTTACCAATAAAATATGCAAAATCGCGCGGTACAACAGGTCAAGCAGAAAACTGCAGCAGTTATTCCACGAATTTCAATCAATTCACACCATTAAAATAATTTTAAAACCACACGAAAACTCCAGCAACTTTAGAGTTTCAAAACAAAAGATCCTAAACAAGGCATCACACGATATGGTTCAGTACAATCAAGCAAGCAACCTATATTGTTATACCACATAAGTTGATAAGAACAATATGCTAACACGATAGCGATGATCTCTAAAGAGATAGAACATGGTGGTCTAGACCTAACCAAACTTGATGAGATGTTTATTTATGTCATGTTATTTGTTCTTTACTTGTAGGACAACTCTCATATAGTGATTTGCTTTATAGAAAACTACTAATAACATTTTCCAATTCTTGTAGTTTTTATGGTAGATCACTTCTTCTACTAATCAAATGAATGGACATCTACAAGTTTGAACAAGGAGAGGTGTTGGAAAATGATAGACAAGGAATATAAGAACTCTAATAAGTATAAAATATGATAGTTCTCCTAATAGAGGTCTCCTATTGCTAATCCATTTCTAAGGTCACGATCCTACAGTCAACACACAGCTCTGATACCATCTTGTAACACCCTCGCCTGATAAGGCTAAGTTCATGTGTATAGTGTCAATCCCTGGATCGGTTCACTGGCACACACAGTACAAAATGATACCAAATATAACTATGCATCATAAATACAACGAATATGATCCAGAATTTACATTATTTATACAAGTACACAGCGGAAAACGAATACAAGGTAGATCTCCATCCTTCAAATGTGCCACAGGCGAACAATTGTTGAGTGGAGTCTCGCGACCTATGAACGATCACTCAGATACGATATAACCTGCAACATGAAACGTTGCAGCCCCGAGTGGTCAATACATTGAATGTATGGCAAGTAGGCTAAAGTGGTTAACAATAGATCTATCAACTACATGCTTATTTGGCCAAGTGGAGTTCAGGCTCATTTGCATAAAGCAACAGTTTTATCCTAACATTTGTAACAAAGTAGTTTTCCAATACGATAAATAGGACACTCTGGTTCACTCCCAGGTGCTCCTACCCAATTATATTCACCCAACAAGTTTTAAGTAATTAAGAAATAAGGATCAGTGAGAAATATCATAGCATCAGCATTAGGTCGCTCAAATTGTCCAGAACCGGGGACACGGCTAAGTACTTAGTTTATACACCCTGCAGGGGTTAGTACACTTCACCCATGTGACTTGGCCAGCCCATCTCGTACCACCACTCTCATATTGGGTGATGATAGGGAGAAGTCCAAGAAGGAACCGTTCGGGAAGTATCTCCCCAATCCCGACGCGCACCGGTCCAACCTATACTATCTACATCTCTGGATACGCGGGTTCGAGTTACCACAACCTACTAAGTTCAACCAACTGCCCATTTCATTATTGGCACATGGTTGCACACGAAAGCTTCCAAACAAAGAAACCAATCATTTCTCAGTGTCCTGGGTGCCTTTCCGCAATGATACCAACAAAAATTATCAATCCCATCACACCCAGGAGATTCATTGATTAAGTTGTTTTAGTTTTCGCAAACCAACACATTTAGAATCAACATCAGTGATCTAACCCAGCCCTCGTTCATCATAGCATGGCTAAGCACATCTACCAACGGTGGTTCATCTATAGGAAAACCCTACCACATAATAGGACATAGCATAGCATATACACATCAATTCCTACAGATGCAATTCTACAAAAGCATCTACAATGCATAGGAAAACAATAGGACATTTATGACCAAGATAGCACCACTTGCCTTTGTTGTAGATGTAGTCGATTAGATAATCCTCACAATTCTCATAGATATAATGGTTGCTCTCGTCATAACCACAATACTTGCAATCATAGTAGTTGCAATCACACACGTTGCACTCCTCGCAATCTATCGATCAAACAATTGCATACAACATAAACAATAGCACATAGAGATCAAATAAATACAACAAATGCACGCATGGCAATTTAATAAGTCACAATGGTTGTTACTTTAGTTCTCTAAACAATATTAAACTATGATGCATGCAAGAGGCCAATTAATGCAATGGAGTACTTACTATTAATAATTACTTGCCAATATAGGGTTTTTAATAGTTCTATTGTAACGACTGTTTTAACTGTCGAATTAAATTTGTTTCTTGGGTTTACTGGATAGAGGACGTTAATACGAACCAGTAGGCGTTGGATTCACCCTAATCGGAGTTATAGATCTTTTTATATGATTTAAATGGTGTTTAATTGGTTTTAAATCATTTATATAGTTTCTGTTGCCTAAAAATCAAACTAAAATTATATCTGTAATCTACACGGAATTGTAAATCTAGGGACATATTATTTGCAATTTTCTGAATAGCATTTATTTTCTTATGAATTTATTACTCTAAATAAGCCATTAAACCATTTAAATCTTCACGGCAAAACCTTACAGTCAAAGGCTGAACTATTTGCATATTGATGATCTACATGGAACCAGCTTTCCATCGGTATATCATTTATATTTTTGTGACAAGCAATTAATTTACTATGAATTTAATGATATATAAAGCCATTAAAACTAAATAAATTGCTACGGGTTAAATAGTCGGCAAAGGCTAGATCCAACCCGATATTATTAATGTACATTACAGTAGCTTCAATTTGATATATTGTTCATATTTTTCGAAGTTACAGATAATTTCTTATGAATTTATTAACCTAAAAGACAATTAAAACAAATTAAATTACTGCAGTAACCACGTACAGTAAAAGTTGGATCTATTCTGATAGGATGATTCTACGTAAAATTATCTTCAATTTGATATATTATATGCAATTTTTGGACGTGGTATGAATTTCTAAGGAATTTTACAAGTTAGACCTATAATATGTAATTTTAAATTCGAACGGAATATTCGAGAGAATATTCCGCTGACTGGACAGGTTGACTTTGCATGCTGACTGGGACTAGATGTTGATATGATGTTGACGTGACATTGATGAGGAAGCTGACCGGGATGACGACATGGCACGCACCGGTTTGATTGGATCTCGACCGTCTGGATAGGATCCGGTGGCTAGAAGAAGAGATTCACCCGATTTTGGCTCAGAATAGACAAGAAACAGATCTGTGTTAGAGAGACAAATCCGTAGGTCAAATTGAAAAACTTAGAACACGAAAGTTGTGGGGAATCATTATTCCTACCTTCTCAGCAAAGGAATTTGGATTTGAAGAAACGAGCGCGAGTACATCTTGGATTTACACCGTAAGATCTGAAATATTGCGATACGAAATTCTCCGACTGTGGTGGATGAAAAGAGGTGAGGTTTATCGGGATTGAAAGATTTCGACGATTTCTACAACTTTCGTTTTTTGACCGAAGGTAAACGACGAAGTCTAGATGGGTTAAAAAGCGAAATAAGATTCGGGCATGTGTAGATTCGGGATTTCGAGGAGAGAAACTCGTACAGTTGTGGCTCTACGAGTTTATATGGAGATTTAGGATGATGTAGAGATAGGTATTGGAGTAGGGAACAAGTAGAAACGAACGGAAGTTGATTTGGAGTTGTAGATAAAAAGTTATAACAGTTTGAATAGAGATAGGTTTGACAAAACTCGTTTTGCGCGCCTTTTAAAGCAAACCTGGGCACGTACGTGCGCGCGTGTAGCTGCTCCGGTCGGTCCGAGTGGGCTGGCCCGTTTAGGTTTTTTTCTTTTTCTTTTTCTATTTACTTGTTTCCCTCATATCTTTTGCATACGAACTTCAAATGACATGAATCTTGTTTCTAAATTTTTCTAAAATTGAATAGATCATTATAGGATCAAATTTGTAATATTTTTACTAGTTTGCAAGTAGTGGATTTATAAATCCTTGTATATTTCATTTTATTTATATCTTTATGTGTTTGTATTTATTTCATAACTTTTTCATACTAGCTCCAAATGAGCTCAATTTTGTTTTTAAAATTTTGTAGTATTAATTGGATCTCTTTAGGCTATAATTATCAATAATTTATGCCTGAGCAACAGTGGGTTTTAATAAGTCAATTTAGTTACCCTTAGGAACATTTGCACGAATCAACTATAGGATTTAGATACCAGGATTTGGATTTAGTTTGTGAGAACTTTGCATGGATGTAATGAAATGCTTATGAATGCTTCATGATTTTCATTTTGAAATCTTGCACACCAATTCTACAATCCATAATCAATCCATGCCCTTTTGCCTATATGGCTACTTAGGTCATAACAAAAGAATATAAGATTTTGAATTCAAGGTTGAGAGGATTTTCTATTCAAAAAGTTTCTTCTCATTGAGAATTTTCAACATAGTCAAACAATCAATCAAACTTATTTATTTATTTCACATTCCAAAATTAGGAGAATTTTGGGATGTGACAGCTGAACATGTAACAAAATGAAATATCTGAGAATAGAACAAGCATGGAAGCTCACACAACTTGTCACCTATAGTAGCAAAATACTGAAGATATAATTCACCAATCAAAATTCTAATTAGACAAGCGGAGAAGGCACATACCGGAGAGCAATCCCTCCAAAAATCAGCACCAAAGATGGCTAAGCAAGGAGATCGAAAATTGGGAGCAAGAACAGCAGGAACTCAAGCTTTGAGAAAATTTTCGGCGTTTTTCGGGAGAGAGAAAGAAGTGGCTGGAAGGAGGCAAGGTGGAGGGCTAGGGGTAGACCACACCTGGGCCAGGCATGCCTTGGCACTGGCCACACCACCAGGGGTGTGCTGGCCTAGTGGGTCCCCTGGGTCACTCCAGGTGTCCCTCTGCCCCTTTTTTCATGAAAGAAATTAATATGAATTTTCTGGAAACTTTATTTTTGTCCAATTTTCAGGTTATGAAAATTGATTTTCTCGCAGAAAAAGATTTTTGAAAGACGCAAAATAAAACCAAAACTAAATCTACAAAAGTTCTAGGACATTCTAAAAAGCAAACAACTAGCAAAACAATCTTATATGAAACAAATCTTTGCATTTCACAAAATGATTATGTTACCTCAATGTTGATAGCAATAGTCCCAGTCATAATAGTTTCAAAACTTTCCTGTGGAATGGGACAATATATTTCTCCAACTTTGATGCCCTCAATATTTTCAATTGAATTTAGGCCATAACTCTTATCAATCTTCTTAGGGAAATAGACAATATGCTCTTTGTCATTAATATTAAAAGTTACTTTTCCTTGACTACAATTGATGTCAGCACCTGCAATATTAAGAAAAGGTCTCCCAAGAATAATAGACATATTATCATCTTCATGCATCTCAAGCACAACAAAATCAGTTAATACCAAGCAATTATGCGCCACTTGAATAGGAACATCCTCACGTATACCAATAGGAATAGTAGTAGACTTATCAGCCATTTCCAAAGATATATCAGTTGGTATCAATTTTTCTAGCTGAAGTCTCTTGTAGAGAGAAAAAGGCATAACACTAACTCCAGCTCCCAAATCACACAAAGAAGTTCTAACATAATTATTTTTAATAGAGCAAGGAATAGTTGGAACACCTGAATCACCAAGTTTCTTTGGAACCTTGCCATTGAAGGAATAATTAGCAAGCAAAGTAGAAATTTCCTCATTACAAATCTTCCTTTTATTAGAGACAATATCCTTCATTTACTTTGAATAAGGAGGCAACTTAATAGCATCAACCAAAGGAATTTGCAAAAATAATGGTTCCATCCACTCACAAAACTTGTTATAGTGTTCTTCTTCCTTTGACTTGTGTTTCTTATTCGGAAAAGGCATTGGTTACTGCACCCAAGGTTCTCTTTCACTACCATGTTTATTAGAAATAAAGTCTTACTTAGTGTTCTTAGTGTGCTTCTCAGGTTCTTCTTAAATTTCTTCCTTAACAGGAGCATCATTTTTATCATTACCACTTTCAGTTTCAACATTAGATATAGATATACTATTAGGATCTACAGCAGGTTCAGAAGGTTCCTCAACTGTTTTCTGTTTCTTTTTATTTCTCTTAGAAGGAATACCACTATTTTCAGCTTGTTGAGAATCCTGCTCAATTCTTTTAGGATATCCCTTAGGATATAAGGGATCTTGAGTGATAGCACCACTCCTTGTTCTAATTTCATAAGCATGTTTATCTCTAGAAGCATTGACTAGCATATCTTTTTGTACTTTAGCAAGTTGATCAATTTGGGTTTCAACCATTTGGAAGTGTTTAACAAGAATTTAACATCATTAGCAGTTCTTTTCACAATATTTTTCAACTCATTAATAGCTCTAGAGTTTTCCAATAAATGATTCTGTACTTGTTTATTAAAATTACCTTCCTTAGTAAATAAAAGTATCAAGTTCCTCTAAACATTGATCAGGGGGTTTACCATAAGGAATATCACCTTCATAAAAATGTTGGAGAGAGTGTACCTCAATAGTGGATGACTGAGAGATTGGCTTACATAATTCTTCTATAGGAGGTAAATTCTTCACATCTTCGGATCTAACACCCCTCTCCTTAAGACATTTCTTAGCTTCTTCCATCACTTCATCATTTAGTTCAATCACTCCCCTCTTCTTGGGTGTTCGTGTTGGAGTTGTATCAGGCACAATTAGTTCAGGTGTAGTAGGCTCAGGTGTATTTGCCTTAGTAGTAGTCCAATCATCATAATTCTTCCTTATTTTAGCCATTAATTCTTCAGCTTCTACAGGAGTTCTTTTCCTGAAAACACAATCAGCAAAACTATCCAGGTATGTCCTAGATTCATTAGTTAGTCCATTATAATATATATCAAGAAGCTCAGTTTTAGGTAATGGACATCCATGATGTGCATGAATCAAGGTAATTTCTCCTGTTAACCCTGTTTAAAATCAAAAAACTTCTGCAAAACAGCATGTCTAGCACTAGAAGGGAAATATTTCTGAAAGAAAGTAGCAATCAAGCAATCAGGGCTATCAATGGATCCAGGAGGTAAACTATTAAACCAAGCTTTAGCTTCTCCTTTTAGTGAAAAAGGGAAAATTTTAGCAACAAAGTAGGTACGCATCTTAACATCATCAGAAAATAAGGCGCTCATAGTAGAAAACTCAGTCATTGTAAGATCCCTCCCTTTATAAAGGTAAGGATCCCTATGATTGCAATGCTAGTCCCTGGATCAATGCTAGCATCCACAGTTTAAGATGAAGTACACAGAAACAAAGGTCATTATTACATATCATTCCAGAGACAAACATAGTCTTTTACAAACTCCATGGCCACAGGCCTAATACAAGAGTTCAAATATATAATAAGATAAATAAGTCTTCATCTTCATGTGCCACAGGCAAGCATGTTGAGTGTAGACACATAACCCCTAATCATCATCAGAATAACCTGCAACATCACAAGTTACAGCCACAGTGGGTCAATACATTGGAATAGTATTGGCAAGTGATACCTTAGTAAAATTTTAGCATCTAGATACTACATGAATTTGGCTAAGTGTAGCTTAGGCTTGCTTTGCTAAAAATAGGTTTTACCTATTAGTTGAAAACACTAAGTGTTTCTTTGACAAAACTTTCCCAAGGAATCACCAATAGACATTGGAGATCCTTCACCCTTGTTCAACCACAAGTTTTAACTTAGAAATTGGGATGAGGAGATTCTTGATAGCTTCCATGTCTTGATGCTCAAGTTGTCCAATACCATGGACTTGGCTAAGTACTTAGTTTCTTCCATCTGCAGAGGTTGTGCACTTTCCCCACAAGACTTGATTTTCACCAAGACATGACCTTTCAGAAGCCTTCCCTTAGACCAAATGGACGCGCTCCAAACCTATCATCCCACTACCACCAACTATCCAAATGGCTAAGTTATTGCAACCTATATGATCCACGCAGAGCCCATAATGCCATGTGGCTGCACTAGAAGCTTCTTAACATTTGGCATCTCAAATCCCTTTGTTCCTGGGTGGCTTTCCACATGTGAGATACACAAGGTAAACCATAGAAATGGGCCTTGTGTAACCACTCAACACAAACCATTCTTTACATTCCACCCAAGTGTTTCATTCACTTAGTTGTTTTATTAAGTAAAAACACAAGTCAACAGACTAAGAAATATTTTATATAGCATGAATATAACCACCCTTGGTTGCTACTAGATAGGCTAAGCATGGCAATGGTCAGCATCTTAACTTAGAGAAATTTCTAACTATTATACAACTACTAGGATTTCCCAAGCATAGCATATAAATACTTATCAAAATATTCATGCAAGTCCTATACAAAATATTTCTAGTGCATAGTTGAGAAATATAGGAATAAAATCATGAAGCACCACTTGCCTTGGTAGTTTGGGGAGTTGCAACAGTCTTCACAACCACAATCACTATTAGCACCAAAATATACACATAATATAAGGCACCAAAATCACATAACAAAATATATACAAACAAAAATATATGAATGCATGCAAATTCCATGTGATGATTTTTCTACACCAAACAAGACAAGTAAACAGTACTAAATCAGAAACAAGTCTAAGTTACTCAAAACAGTTTCTATTTGATCTTTAAAACATTTTTCAATTTATTTTTATAACCAAATTAAGCCTACACAAGTTTCTGAAAAAACAACCATTTTTATAGAGGCAAAACATTAAACACATTGCATAAACAAATAGGATTTTCTCTCCTAATTCCAATGATAGATATGAATTTTACAAGTTTGAATCCCAAATAGATCTAAATTCTATTTTAAAACAAAGAACTAGACACGCGGCGCTCTCTGATTGGTTGATACCGTTTCGCGCGGATCAGGAGTTCTGGATCGTTAGATTAAAAGTGCATCGCAGGGCTCTGATCTAAACTTACCGCTTCGCTAAGTGATCTAATTCTACGCGTTGGATCTGGATCTAACGGCTATGGACCAAGCGACCAAAGTCTAGCGGCGCCAGCGGCGGCGAGTGGCGGCGGCGGCTCTATCAGAGACGTTGCCGGCGATTTAGGTCGCGCGGGAGAGGGAGAGATAGCTCACCGAGTTCGCCGTGCGCTGCTGATGCTCAAGGCATGCTTGGTTGGCGAAGGGGCACCCGAGGTCGACAGAGATTGCTCGCCATAGTTCCTTCTAGCGACGGTCGCTTCTGTTCGTCGTCGCTGGCGAGGGTACATGTCATGCCAAGGAAAAAGGAAAAGTGCGTCAGATGCGCGAGACGATGTTGGTCATGCGAGTGTCAACGAGAGGGAAAGGCATGGTCAGTACTAACCAGGAGAGCTCGTCGGAGTTGCGGGCTTCATCGGCACATGCAGTTGTCGATGTTGGCGAGGCTCCGGATGGTCCTAGCACGCACCAGTGGTGTTAGAAGATGTGCAAGGTTGCTGCAATCATGCTGGTAAGATTAGAAGGCAAGGGGCGAGGAGTTCTCACCGGAATCGCACACCGGAGTGGCTCGGTACCGCGGCGGTGCAAGCGAGATTGTGGGCAGCCTAGTGGTGGAGTGGGGGCGTTGAGTGAGGGGAAATGGTCGCAGAGGGGTGGGGGTAAAATAGCCAGAGCAGGGGCGAGAATTACGTGCGGCATCAATGGGATTTAAGCGCATTTGCATCGGGAGGAAACGGCCGCGGCGGCGCTGGTCGCAGGCGTGATTTGGGGACGACGAGGTGACGTGGCTGCGGGGCCCAGTGGTCAGCGAGGGGGTGTGCGCGGGCACGGTGAGGGAAGGCAGAGAGAGAGGTGGCCCGGGTGGGATGTTTTGGCTGTTGGGCTGAAAAACTGGCACCAGGCCCAGTTCTATTTCTAATCCCTTTTCTTTTTCCAAACCGATTTTGAGGAATCTTTTTCAAACCAATTCAAAAGCATTTTAATTCCAAAACTTTCTATATTTTTTGTAAAGGTTAACCTGCATACTTTTGAATATAAAACCATGCTGTCTCATTAGACTTGCTTGGTCCTTTTGAAAACTCAAAATAAACAGTGCCTTAGCACATGATTTGATAAAGATTTGAAAATGGTTTTAATACCAAATTTTGTTTGGAAAATTTTTTCCAAGCTTGGAATTCAACCTACCAATCCTATGAACTCACAACAAAGGTTTCAAAACAAATTTTCCCTCACTAGAGAGTGGCATTGAATCAAAGCTTGCTCACATAAAATCATAGCACTCAAAGTTTCTGTTTCTTTCAAATGAATTTGAAATTGAACCCTAAATGAGTATGCATGCATGGATGATATGCAAAGCTTTGAAAACATGATTTTAGGGATGTTACATTCATATGTGCCACAGCCCTTTCATTCTTAGTCCCACAAAAAGGTTCTTTCTCAACAATGTTTATATAGGATACATTAAGAGAGAAATCATAATCCTTATCTTTAATGTCTATGGGAGAAGTAGCAAACTTAGAATCAGTAGATAGTTTAGGTATAATAGTACGTTTCTCAAGGAGACTCCTAATAGCACTAACACCACGTGTGTTTCGATATTCTTCAATAAATTCATTAGTCATTTCAATGTAACCTTCATTAATATCATAACTCTCTCTAGACTCAGGTGAGATAACATGTGTAATAGTGTCTTCACTAGGAGTTTTAGTGTTTCCCAATATAGTTCTAGCAATAGTAGCATCTAGGAAAGGAACTACTGAACCACTCTCATCAAGCACACTACAAGTAACATCATGAGCATCAGAAGCAATTTCAGATTCAACAGTAGTAGCAGTGTGTGTAGCAGGTGTATGTGGTGGTGGTGTAACAAGCGTACTTATAACAGATGGTGAATCAAGAGCATTAGAGGTGTTTAGAACTGTACCTCTTCTTGTAGTGGATGGTAAAATAGGAAAATTCTCATCATGAGACTTCCCCATGATGAAAAAGATAGTAGCGAACAATAAAAGATCCAAGTGAACTTACAAATAAAGCTATGCTCCCCGGCAACAGCGCCAAAAAATAGTCTTGATGACCCACAAGTATAGGGGATCGCAACTGTCTTCGAGGGTAGTATAACCCAATTTATTGATTCGACACAAGGGGAGCCAAAGAATACTTATAAAACTTAACAACTGAGTTGTCAATTCAGCTGCACCTAGAAATAATCTTGATCACAGTAGTTTATCAGTAGCAACAGTTTTGTAGTAGCAATAGCAAAGTAATAGCAGCAGTAAAAATAAAGGCAATAGTAACAATAGTAGCAAACAGTAGGATTTGAGTGCGGCAGGCATAGGGATGGATGGACGGGCATTGCATGGACGAGACTATTCATGTAATATCAAGATATACGACATTTGCAGATAAATAAGATAAAGCATCCAAGTACTAAACAATCATAGGCATGTGTTCCATATAGTCATACATGCTTGCAATGAGAACTTGCACAACATCTTTTGTCCTGCCAGCCCGTTGTAGCGGGGCCTCAAGGGAATCTACTAGCAATTAAGGTACTCCTTTTAATAGAGTACCGGAGCAAAGCATTAACACTCCGTGAACACATGTGATCCTCATATCACATCCATCCCCTCCGGCTATCCAATTTCTGTCACATCGAGGGCTTTGGTTCCAGACAATGGTATGTGTACACAACTTGCAGATAAGATCACAAACAATACAATCATCATGAATCAATAACATGTTCATATATGAGATCATGTCACTTGGTCCCTAGTGAAAATCATTAAGCACAAAAGTTGCAACAAAGTCAAATATCACTAATAAAGATACTAGGCACCATGCCCTAACAATCTTATTCGATTACATGATAGATCTCATCCAATCCCTACTATCCCCATAGCCTATAGCGGGTGATTACTCACTCATGGATGGGGGAAACATGGATCATTGATGGAGAGGCGTCGGTGATGATGATGGCGATGATAGCCTCCAATTCCCCGTCCCAATAGGGTGCCAGAACAAAGTTTTTGGTTCCGAATTGTGGTTTCTGGTGGTGGCGGCGCAGCGGAACTCTATCTGGAAAAACGTCGATCCCCCTCTACTTTTAGGTCAGAAGGATTTATGTAGGCAAAGAGGGAGACCGATGGGGTGCCGAGGTGTCCACACCTCACCTAGGCGCGGCCTGGCCTGACCCGCACAGCCATGGGGAGTGGGGCCCTCGTGGCCCTCCTCCGTCTCATCTTCTGGCTCCGTGAGTCTTCTGTTAAAATAGGAGTTTTGCGATATTTTCCTGGATTTTCCTAAAAGTTGATTTTCTACACAAAAACTAGACACCAAAGCAATTATGCTAAAAACTGCGTTATTCCATGTTAGTTGTATCCAAATCACACAAATTAGAGGAGAAATAATAGCAAAAGTGTTCGGGAAAGTAGATACGCCAGGGCCATGTCTGTGTCAACTAGTGACGACTTCATCTTAACCCAGACTCTTAGAGGGAATATCCTAGGCACACTTGGCCATTATTCCATAGATTGGAAAAATGCAGACATGAGTGAGGTGAGCTCAGGGAACCCTCGAAAGAAACCACATCCGGCAGGCCCAAGCAATCTCTCATAGAAAATGTATGTGGTGAAGCTTGCTCTATGTAAGGTTCCCAACCTTTAATAAGGTAGAGATCCCTGTGTTTACAATGCTAGTCCCTGGATCAATAGCTAGCATCCACAGTTAAGATGTAATATCAAGAAACAAAGGTCATAATACAACTTTATAACCAGGAATAAAATAATTTATTACATCTTACATAGCTCATTTGGCTATCTCATTACAATGCAGCAGAATATAACAATAGCATGGGGTCCTTCATCTTCAAAGTGCCACAGGCAGACATGTTGGTTGTAGACTTGTAATCCTAAATCAATAAACTTCACTAACATCAAACAAACCTGCAACATAATAAGTTACAGCCACAGTGGGTCAATACATTTGAATTGTATTGGCAAGTGATACTATGGTAGTATAGTGGAGTCTATCATCTATATGCATTTGGCTAAGTGTAGCTTAGGCTTGCTTCGCTCAAAATAGTTTTTCCTTATCATTTGAAAACTCTAAGTTTTTGCTTGACAAAATATTTCCCAAGGCATCTCCCAATAGAAATTTGTGATCCTTTAACCCTTGTTCAACCACAAGTTTTACTTAGAAATTGGGATGAGGAGATTCTTGATAGCTTCCATGTCTTGATGCTCAAATTGTCCTTTACCAGGGACATGGCTAAGTACTTAGATTTTACACTCTGCAGAGGTGGTGCACTTTCCCCACAAGACTTGGTTTCACCAAGACAAGATCTTTCAGAAGCCTTCCCTTAGACCAGAATGGATGCGTTCCAACCTATCAATCCCCTACCACCAACTGTCCATTTGGCTAAGTTATTGCAACCTATATGATCCAGGCAGAGCCCATAATGCCAACTGGCTACACTTGAAGCTTCTCAACATTTGACATCTCAAATCTCTTTCCTGGGTGGCCATCCACAAGTGATATACACAAGGTAAACCATAGAAATGGTCCTTGTGAACCACTCAACACAAACCATTCCTTCCATTCCACCCAGGTGATTCATTCACTTAGTTGTTTTATTAAACAAAACACAAGTCCTTGACTTGGAAATATTCCATGGTATGAATATATATTCCACCCTTGTTTTCTACTAGCTAAGCTAAGCATGATAGTAGTAGGAATCTTAACTTAGGAAATTCTACTAAGGTTTCATCTACTAGGATTTCCCATGGCATAGTTTAGCAAAATTCCATGCAAGTCCTACTTAGAAATATCACTAATGCATAGTGAAAATAATGGGACAAAAGTATGAAGCATCACTTGAATTTTTGGTAGATAATATAAGTTCACTCCTTGTCTTTGCAATGATCACACTCTTAAAATCACTACAATTCAATCAAGGAAGGCACAATTTCAATCTACCATTCAAGCAACATCACATAAAATAATGAAAACAAAACAATGCATGCAAGCATGCCAAACATTGTTTTATTTACCAAAGTGGTTTATAATAGGTTATAAACATTCTAAAACACTTTATTGGTCATTTTATAAAGTGGCAAAACTATTTGCAAAAGATTTTACCTATAAACCATTTTTAAACCAAATCATTATTTTATGTGGTTGAAAATGTCTTTAGTAAAGCAATAAGTTTATAGGGTTCACATAATATGTTTTACAATCATAAAACTTTATGTTTAGGGTCAGAGAGTTTAAATCAAAACCTTTCCCAAAGGTTTTCTACCAAAAGCACTTTAAACACATAAGCATTATTTTTATTTGACTAGAAATGGTTAAAATCAAATATTTATTCTTTTACTTCACCAAATATATTTTTGAAACCACAAATTGATTTCTATGGTCAGTAGGTTCAAAACAAACCATTTTCCAAAGGTTTTATCTCAAAAATCATTTTAGAACAATTTTTATATTCCAAATATGCCTACACAAGTTTCTGCAAAAACAACCAATTTAACTGAAGCATTTTACTAAACAAAGTGCATGGTAAGAAAGTACTTGTCTTGCTGAATCCATTGATATAAAATTTTCAAAATTCGGACGTGTGGTTTGAAAGTTATGAATTTTTCAAATTGGAACATCTAATAGACAAGTTTCTGGTTTTTAAAACAAACACAGGCCACGCGTCGTGCTGCGATTGGTCGGTACCGCTTCGCTCGGATCGATCGCTGACAGCCATTGGATCTAAGTGACATCGCACAGTTCAGAGGCACTACTTAGCCCTTCGGGTTAGTTCTTTCCTAGCCACTAGATCGAGATCGGACAGCGCGCAGCACGTTTGCCAAAGATGGGCGGCACTGGCGGCGGCAGGTGGCGGCGGAGCGGTCAGACGGTGGCGGTGCTGGCGATGCAGGAAGTGAGAAATCAAGGGGAGATGCTCACCAGGTTCGCAGGGCTGCGCTGTTTCTCGACGTGGTCGCCACAGGGTCAGGGGCGCACGGAGGTGACGGTGATTGCTCGCCGGAGAGATGCCTGGCGACGGGATCGTGCTGTCATAGTCGGAGACGAGGTTGTAGATCGCGTGCGGTTGTTTGGCGAGCACCTAGAGATGCATAAGACACCGGTGAATAAAACTACATGATCCACTGGTCGAGGCGCGCACGGAGTAGAGTTCTAGGGCTCACCGGAGTTACGGGGGTCGTCGGTGGCGCTCAGACGAAGACGGAGGCGAGGTTTTGGGGCATGCGTGGCCGAAAGGAGACCATGGGCAGGTGCGCGAGATGATGGGGATCAAGCTGGTGTGAGCTAGGAGATAGGAGAGGGTCGGGGCTCGCCGGAATCGACGCCGGAACTCGTCGGGGCAGGGGAGTTTCAAAGAGAAATTAAGACGGCCTGGGGGCGTAGAGGTTCTAGCGAGTGAGGGGAATGAGAGAGGGGGCGCAGGCGAATTAGTATGCGTGATCGCGAGACTGTTTAATCGCGGCGTTACTGCGTATTACGCCAGCATTCATTTGGCAGCAACGGCCGGCGAGGTCAGCGGGAGGGTGAGGAAGAAGCTTGCGTGGCGGTGGGGTCTGACGCCAGCGAGAGAGGGGGAGGGGGAGTGGGTCCAGGCTGTCATCGTCTTTTTGGGTTTCTTTCGCGGTGAAAAACGGTTAGCTCGGACTGAGAGGGAGAGGTGGGCTTCTGCTGGGCTTACTGGGCTAGCTGGGCTAGGTCGACCTTTTCATTTTTTTTTTGTTCTGTTTGTTTTTCCCTTTTTCATTTCTATTAATCTGTTTTGGTTTTGTTTAATTATTTCAAACTTCAATCTGATTTCAAACCTCAACCAAAATTTGTGTAGATTTAAATACTGATTAATAGCACATTCTAAAGTCAAATTTAGAATAAAAATATTTATTCATTTTAGGGTCTATTAATTATGTAAAATAGGCTCTCGTATTAATTAAATAAGATTTAATATTAATTTTCAACCTCCATTTTAATTCAAATTACCACCAAACTTTGGGTGAATTTTAATTCTGTTTATCAACATATTTTCAAAGTCCAAAATAATTCTTTTGTTCTTTCTAGGATCTATTAATAATTAATTAAATAGACCATAGTCTTTAATTCAAATAGGTTTTAATTTATTTTAAAACTCTTTTTGAAAACCAAATAATACCAAAATTCTTTTTAGTAGGTTTCATTTGAAAAACTAAAACACTTGCAAATCTTATTTAAAATAAATTAACAAGTTTTTAGTGTTTATTTCAAATGGAAAAACCTTTACTTTAATAAAAATGGATATTAATAAATCCTCATTATTTTATTTAAATAAACCTTTACTCTTCTTATCAAATAGAAATATTTTATTTCAAAAGATTGGCCAAGATTTAATTTGGCTCTATAAAATAATCCTTATTTATAACTCTACCTTTTCTTTTGAAAACCAAATCTTTTTATTACAAGTTCCAAAAATAGTGATTCCAACTATTATAACTTTATTTATTATTTGTTTATCTTTTTAAATACTTTTAGGATTATTTGCTCACCATTTGGTATGGCTTTCTAGATGGTTGCTTTATTAGCTTTGGAAATTCAATTTTCTTATCTTATCAAATTCATAAGATTTTATCTATGGCTTCAAATTAAGTAAATCCAATTCATATGGTTTTATAATATTTCTAATAATCATTCTTGATCAATTTCAAATGTTTGTTTGGTCAATTTTTATATGGATCAAATCCATAGGTTTGGAGTTAACTTGGAAATGATTTTCTTCTATTAGGGTTTTAGAGTTTTGGTTCATTTCTCAAGTGTTTAATTTCCAGATGCATTTATGAAGAGTGCATTCCACTTTGATTTGAATTTAGTTGGATTCAAATGTTAACCAAAGTTTGTTCAAGATGGGATTTTAAGTTTCCATTTAGAAACAAAAAGTTTCTTTTCACCCTGAATTTCAACATTTATTAATTTTGTTTATTTATTTTTCACATAACAAGATTTCAAAAATCTTGGGATGTGACAGGCTACCACCCTTAAAATAAATCTCGTCCCGAGATTTGGGAAGGCTAGGGGTTACAAGTTGGCTCAAAGCAACTAGGGTACTACCACCCTTAAAAAAATTCAACTAGATTACATCTTGGCTTTCTTGGGATCTTGGGGAAACTTCTCTGGGCAAACATCTGCATAGTGTCCTTTGTTTCCACACTTGAAACATGTGACTAGGCTGAGATCCTTCATAGGCTTTATCTTGTGCTTCATCTTTTCTGGACAATTGCTTGCATAATGCCCTTGGTTACCACAATTGTAACATGTGATAAGATTGAGTTCTTCGCGTATCTTCTGTGGACAAGTTGACACATAATGGCCTAGCTCTTTGCAGTTGTTGCACCACACTTGGCTAATTTCCTTATACTTCTTCTTCTTGGGTTTCTCCAAAGCTAGGAGTGCTTCTAGTTCATGTTCTTCATATGTTATCTCAAAGGTAGGAAAGTTTCCTGGTCTCCTTGACCTTTTCCTTGGATAATACATATGTCTCCTCTTTGGTACCTTAAATTGGGTCATATTGCTGGGAGGTACAAGCTGAGATTTTCCTTTGTCTTCATCCTTCTTGGTAGACTTTGCTCTCTCATGGTAGTCTGCAATCAGTTGTTGCATTCCACCTTGTTTCCTTTGTTGAACTATGGAATAGATGGGGCATTGGATAGGGACATGATTATTTCCTTCACATAGAAAACAAGTAGCTTGATATGTGGGGCATTGGTCAATTGGATGTTTCTCTTCACAGTTGGGGCATTGATCTTCATGCTCCTTGGAAGTGGGATCCTTGTTTCCACAAACATTGCAAGCTTGGGTTCCTTCTAAAATATCATCCTTGACATCCTTGTTGTCACAAACTTCTTGGGAAAGGTTGTCTCCCATGTTGATCATTTGATATGTCATCTTATGCAACAATTGGGTTTGGATTTCCAAAAACCTTTGCATGGTTGGATCTACCTCATTGGTGTTGGCTAAAAATTGAGCTGTCACTTGGTTTAACTAGGTTTGGGTTACTATGAGTTCCCTCATGTTGATCTCTTGGTTGTTGTTGTTGTCACCATCCTTGATGTTGGAGTTCCTTGGAGTAGTCATTTGTTTGGGTTGGATTGGGATTAGAATAGGAAAAATATTTCTAAGGGAATAATTCTAATCACACACATCACAATTCACACAAGCAAGGTGCAAGCAATCACAAACAAGCATTCCACTCAAACAACAAGTTTCAAGCATATTTTTAGGTAACCAAAAATATTTTTGTTACACCACATAAGTTGGTGTGTTTGACTTAAACTAAATATGGTGGTCTATCTGTCTGGTTCACTTGAGATCTTTCCATCCTTCTTTGTTGATTCTTCTTGAACAAGATGTTTGTATCCTTAGAGAATTTCTTGCATCTTGGTTACAAAACTTCAATGGTGATGATGACTCTTTCTAAGTTGTGTTTCCTTAGTCTTCAAGTCTTGAGCAATATTTCTTGTCTCACTTGTAGTCCTTAGTGATATCCAAGGTTGAAGTCCTTGTGGAGAATAAGGTTGAAATCACTTGAAGATGTTGAAGTCATTAGAGTTGATGAAGTCCTTTGCACATGATGAAGTCTTTGGCCATGGAAAGGCTTTATCCATCAAGTTGAAATAGAAGAGATGTAGAATCAAAACCAAAATGGTTGAGGAAAGAGTTTACAAGATTCTTTGTGAATAAGTTTTGGAACAAATACAACTCCTATTTTTCTAAGGGGTTTTTGTCCAATCCTAGGGTTACAATCCTACAGGAAACACAACCTGGCTCTGATACCATCTGTAAGGTTCCCAACCTTTAATAAGGTAGAGATCCCCGTGTTTACAATGCTAGTCCCTGGTACAATAGCTAGCATCCACAGTTAAGATGTAATATCAAGAAACAAAGGTCATAATACAACTTTATAACCAGGAATAAAATAATTTATTACATCTTACATAGCTCATTTGGCTATCTCATTACAATGCAGCAGAATATAACAATAGCATGGGGTCCTTTATCTTCAAAGTGCCACAGCAGACATGTTGGTTGTAGACTTGTAATCCTAAATCAATAAACTTCACTAACATCAAACAAACCTGCAACATAATAAGTTACAACCACAGTGTGTCAATACATTTGAATTGTGTTGGCAAGTGATACTATGGTAGTATAGCGGAGTCTATCATCTATATGCATTTGGCTAAGTGGAGCTTAGGCTTTCTTTGCTCAAAATAGTTTTTCCGTATCATTTGAAAACTCTAAGTTTTTGCTTGACAAAATCTTTACCAAGGCATCTCCCAATAGAAATTTGTGATCCTTTAACCCTTGTTCAACCACAAGTTTTACTTAGAAATTGGGATGAGGAGATTCTTGATAGCTTCCATGTCTTGATGCTCAAATTGTCCTTTACCAAGGACATGGTAAGTACTTAGATTTTACACTCTGCAAAGGTGGTGCACTTTCCCCACAAGACTTGGTTTCACCAAGACAAGATCTTTCAGAAGCCTTCCCTTAGACCAGAATGGACGCGTTCCAACCTATCAATCCCCTACTACCAACTGTCCATTTGGCTAAGTTATTGCAACCTATATGATCCAGGCAGAGCCCATAATGCCAAGTGGCTACACTTGAAGCTTCTCAACATTTGACATCTCAAATCTATTTGTTCCTAGGTGGCCATCCACAAGTGAGATACACAAGGTAAACCATAGAAATGGGCCTTGTGAACCACTCAACACAAACCATTCCTTCCATTCCACCCAGGTGATTCATTCACTTAGTTGTTTTATTAAACAAAACACAAGTCCTTGACTTGGAAATATTCCATAGTATGAATATATATTCCACCCTTGTTTTATACTAGCTAAGCTAAGCATGATAGTAGTAGGAATCTTAACTTAGGAAATTCTACTAAGGTTTCATCTACTAGGATTTCCCATGGCATAGTTTACACTTAGCAAAATTCCATGCAAGTCCTACTTAGAAATATCACTAATGCATAGTGAAAATAATGGGACAAAAGTATGAAGCATCACTTGCCTTTTTGGTAGATAATATAAGTTCACTCCTTGTCTTTGCAATGATCACACTCTTCAAATCACTACAATTCAATCAAGCAAGGCACAATTTCAATCTACCATTCAAGCAACATCACATAAAATAATGAAAACAAAACAATGCATGCAAGCATGCCAAACTTTGTTTTATTTACCAAAGTGGTTTATAATAGGTTATAAACATTCTAAAACACTTTATTAGTCATTTTATAAAGTGGCAAAACTATTTGCAAAAGATTTTACCTATAAACCATTTTTAAACCAAATCATTATTTTATGTGGTTGAAAATGTCTTTAGTAAAGCAATAGTTTTATAGGGTTCACATAATATGTTTTATAATCATCAAACTTTGTGTTTAGGGTCAGAGAGTTTAAATCAAAACCTTTCCCAAAGGTTTTCTACCAAAAGCATTTTAAACACATAAGCATTATTTTTATTTGACTAGAAATGGTTAAAATCAAATATTTATTCTTTTACTTCACCAAATATATTTTTGAAACCAAAAATTGATTTCTATGGTCAGTAGGTTCAAAACAAACCATTTTCCAAAGGTTTTATCTCAAAAATCATTTTAGAACAATTTTTATATTCCAAATATGCCTACACAAGTTTCTGCAAAAACAACCAATTTAACTGAAGCATTTTACTAAACAAAGTGCATGGTCAAAAAGTACTTGTCTTGCTGAATCCATTGATATAAAATTTGCAAAATTTTGACGTGTGGTTTGAAAGTTATGAATTTTTCAAATTGGAACATCTAATAGACAAGTTTCTGGTTTTTAAAACAAACACATGCCACGCGTGCTGCGATTGGTCGGTATCGCTTCGCTCGGATCGATCGCTGACAGCCGTTGGATCTAAGTGACATCGCACGGTTCAGAGGCACTACTTACCCCTTCGGGTTAGTTCTTTCCTAGCCACTAGATCGAGATCGGACAGCGCGCAGCACGTTTGCCAAAGATGGGCGGCGCTGGCGGCGGCAGGTGGCGGCGAAGCGGTCAGACGGTGGCGGTGCTGGTGATCCAGGAAGCGAGAAATCAAGGGGAGATGCTCACCAGGTTCGCAGGGCTGCGCTGTTTCTCGACATGGTCGCCACAGGGTCAGGGGCGCACGGAGGTGACGGTGATTGCTCCCCGGAGAGATGCCTGGCGACGGGCTCATGCTGTCGCAGTCGGAGACGAGGTTGTAGATCGCGTGCGGTTGTTTGGCGAGCACCTAGAGATGCATAAGACACCGGTGAATAAAACTACATGATCCACTGGTCGAGGCGCGCACGGAGTAGAGTTCTAGGGCTCACCGGAGTTGCGGGGGTCGTCGGTGGCGCTCAGACGAAGACGGAGGCGACGTTGTGGGGCATGCGTGGCCGAACGGAGACCATGGGCAGGTGCGCAAGATGATGGGGATCAAGATGGTGTGAGCTAGGAGGTAGGAGAGGGTCGGGGCTCGCCGGAATCGACGCCGGAACTCATCGGGGTAGTGGAGTTTCAAAGAGAAATTAAGACGGCCTGGGGGCGTAGATGTTCTGGCGAGTGAGGGGAATGAGAGAGGGGGCGCAGGCGAATTAGTATGCGTGATCGCGGGGCTGTTTAATCGCGGCGTTACTGCGTATTACGCCGGCATTCATTTGGCAGCAACGGCCGGCGAGGTCAGCGGGAGGGTGAGGAAGAAGCTTGCATGGCGGTGGGGTCTAGCGTCCGCGAGAGAGGGGGAGGGGGAGTGGGTCCAGGCTGTCATCGTCTGTGTGGGTTTCTTTCGTGGTGAAAAACGGTTAGCTCGGAGTGAGAGGGAGAGGTGGGCTTCTGCTGGGCTTACTGGGCTAGCTGGGCTAGGTCGACCTTTTCATTTTTTTTGTTCTGTTTGTTTTTCCCTTTCTCATTTCTATTAATCTGTTTTGGTTTTGTTTAATTATTTCAAACTTCAATCTGATTTCAAACCTCAACCAAAATTTGTGTAGATTGAAATACTGATTAATAGCACATTCCAAAGTCAAATTTAGAATAAAATCATTTATTCTTTTTAGGGTCTTTTAATTATTTAAAATAGGCTCTGGTATTAATTAAATAAGATTTAATAATAATTTTCAACCTCCATTTGAATTCAAATTAACACCAAACTTTGGGTGAATTTGAATTCTGTTTATCAACATATTTTCAAAGTCCAAAATAATTCTTTTGTTCTTTCTAGGATCTATTAATAATTAATTAAATAGACCATAGTCTTTAATTCAAATAGGTTTTAATTTATTTTAAAACTCTTTTTGAAAACTAAATAATACCAAAATCCTTTTTAGTAGGTTTCATTTGAAAAACTAAAACACTTGAAAATCTTATTTAAAATAAATTAACAAGTTTTTAGTGTTTATTTAAAATGGAAAAACCTTTACTTTAATAAAAATGGATATTAATAAATCCTCATTATTTTATTTAAATAAACCTTTACTCTTTTTATCAAATAGAAATATTTTATTTCAAAAGCTTGGCCAAGATTTAGTTTGGCTCTATAAAATAATCCTTATTTATAACTCTACCTTTTCTTTTGAAAACCAAATCTTTTTATTACAAGATCCAAAAATAGTGATTCCAACTATTATAACTTTATTTATTATTTGTTTATATTTTTAAATCCTTTTAGATCTATTTGCTCACCATTTGGTATGGCTTTCTATATGGTTGCTTTATTAGCTTTGGAAATTCAATTTCCTTATCTTATCAAATTCATAAGATTTTATCTATGGCTTCAAATTAAGTAAATCCAATTAATATGGTTTTATAATATTTCTAATAATCATTCTTGATCAATTTCAAATGTTTGTTTGGTAAATGTTTATATGGATCAAATCCATAGGTTTGGAGTTAACTTGGAAATGATTTTCTTCTATTAGGGTTTTAGAGTTTTGGTTCATTTCTCAAGTGTTTAATTTTTAGATGCATTTATGAAGAGTGCATTCCACTTTGATTTGAATTTAGTTGGATTCAAATGGTAACCAAAGTTTGTTCAAGATGGGATTTTAAGTTTCCATTTAGAAACAAAAAGTTTCTTTTCACCCTGAATTTCAACATTTATTTATTTTGTTTATTTATTTTTCACATAACAAGATTTGGAAAATCTTGGGATGTGACACTCTAATGCAGGCTGACAAAGCTATTGAGCTAAGTACCTTTCCCTTCTTTTCATACTTGTAGAATATATATATATTCTCCCTAGTCACCGAGATTTGGGTGAAGTAAGAATTACTCGATGTAAATCTATATAAAATCAGTATCCCAGTCACCGAGGTTCTAGTCAAACTTTACTCGGCCAGAAATATTAAAATCATTATCTAGTCATCGAGATTATGGGTGAGTTTTACTCGGCCAGAATTTTAAATTCAATATCCAGTCACTAAGGTTTTGGTCGAGTTTTACTCAGTCAGAAACATCAAATTCTGATATCATTTCACCGAGATTCTGTTCGATTTTTACTCGGCTAGAAACTTTATATTTGATATCCAGTCACTGAGATTTTGGTCGAGTTTTTCTTGGCCAGAAACTTTAAATTTCGATATCTAGTCAATGATATTTATGTGGAGTACTATGATACGTCGGAAACGTATCTATAATTTTTGATGATCCATGCTTGTTTAGTATCTACTTTGCTTTTCTTTGTCTACACTTTGAGGTGTTTTATATGTTTTCTGGAACTAACCTATTAACAAGTTGTCATAGTGCCAGTTGCCTGTTTTCTTCTGTTTTTCATTCCAGAAAGGCATAAAATCAATATTCTCGGAATTGGACGGGACAAAAGCCAAAGATAATATTTTACCGTGGGTAACACGAAGCCAGAAGATGAGATGGAGAAGGCTCACCATGGGGCCACACCCCCTGGACGCGCTGGTGGGCCCACCCCGTGCCTGGGGGTGCAGCCGCCCTGGTGGCCAACTGGCTCGCCCCTTCGGCTATAAGAAGCCCCCGTTGCAAAAACCCTAGGCACCCGATCAAAACTCCACGAAACCTTCTATAGCTGGCGCCACCATCGTCCCTAGATCAGGGGGATCTGAAGTTCTTCCCGACACGCTGCTGGAGGGGAGATCATCCCGGAGGCCTTCTTCTTCATCATGCCAGCCTCCGGTATGAAGCGTGAGTAGTTCCACCTTGGACTACGGGTCCATGTAGTAGCTAGATGGTTATATCTCCTCCTTGTGCTTTCATGTATAGATCTTGTGAGCTCCGTTCATGATCAAGATCTATTCTATTTGTAATCATGCATGTTGTGTTTGCGGGATCCGATGGATATTGAGATTACTATGTCAGATTGATTAATGGTTTTGTCTATTTGATTCTATCATGTCTGTGTTGTTTGTGATCTTGCATGCTCTCCGTTGTTAGTAGCTATCTTGGCCAAGTAGTTGCTAGTGACTGCAAGAGGGGGTATTTATACTCGATAGTGGGTTCATGCCTCTAGTTTCCTAGGGAAGTGACATAAATCTCTTCGGTTGTAGATGTGTTGTTGCCACTAGGGAGAAAACAATGGTCTCTTGTTCATGGAACAAGTGGATTGTTTACCTTACACACTTTGCTTAAAGCAGTTGTCTGTTGCTTGCATCTTAATACTGGAGGGGGTTCAGATGATAACCTGAAGGTGGACTTATAGTCATAGATGTAGTTGGATGGCGGTCTATGTATATTGTTGTACTGCCCAATCGAATCTGATAGGATCTTTTTGTCTAGTATTGCATTGTTATGCCTTGCTCAGTTCCTGTCAATTGCCCTGCTGTAATTTGTTTACCCTTCATGACATGTTGTTTATCTAAGGAGAGCACCTCTAGTGAACTATGGACTCCGGTCCAATCTTTACCATTGATACATCTTCCACTGTTACTGTTGACTTGCTGCAAACCATCATCACCTTCCACACCATACAGTTAATCCTTTGTTACAACAACCAGTGAGATTGACAACCTCACTGTTAGTTGGGGAAAAGTCTTGAGTTTGTGTTGTGTAGGTCTCCACGTTGCTTGCAACACCTTTGGGACGTTTCCTTCCTCCTACTGGTTCGATAACCTCGGTTTCTTACTGAGGGAAACTTGCCTGCTGTACTGCATGATACCTTCCGCTTGGGGTCTCCCAATGAAGTGCTGCTGCACTCATCATACTAATTTACTTGACTTGAATATTCTTAAAATTTCACTGCTAACATTTTATCTTGTCAGCTTTGCACCAATACGTAGACCCAAGGTATATAAAAATCTCCTCCTGTAGCACAAGCAACTTGCCAACTAGCACAAACATCTGCTAGTGAACCTGCAAAGCCATGGTATACTCTTTTTTGTGGATATAGCGATTGTATCGGAACTATCTTGATTTGAAATTTTTCTTATTGACGTTTTCCAGTATATGCATTTGGGATAAAGGATTAGTCCAATCAGCTACAGAAGCGGGTTTCTAATCTTTATGCCAAACTTGAGGGTAAGACATATTATGTGCTTTATATTGCACTTGTTCATTTTATATATACTTAGTTTCTTATTTTGGCCCAACCGAGAAAAGGTTTTATGCAGAGCATCACAAGGACTACATTCCTATGTCGGAACTATCCTACCAATTGGATGAGCATGACCCAAAGAATAAGGATAGGCTCAAGAAGGAGCAAGATGAAGTATCTTTTCTAAAGGATTAGCTTGAGAACATGAAGAAGGAGCACAAGGCCAAAATTATGGAAATCACCCCTTCGTTCACAAGGAAAAATATCGCATGGGGCTAAGGGAAAGTCCGTCATTTCGTTGTCGGAGATGACCAGAATCAGCAGTGAGATGGCCAATAAGTTATCTCTTCTTTTTATTTTCTACCGACATAGGTTATATGCCGACAAACGCCTATATTTGACACACTATTTGTTTTTTTCCTATTAGAGAAATTCCCTGAATCTAGTCCTGCTGCCACCAATGCGGTTACCAAGGGCAGACGAAGAGAGCTAAACCGGTCCCTATCTCGGAAGACATGGATATGGATGACCACCTAGTAACCATGTCTACCCGTCTCGAAAGACCTGATTTGTCAGAGCGGCTGATGACAAGCGATGAAAGGCTTATGAATGTTGAGAATCTGCTGGTCAGGCTGGTGCTGACGATGCTTTGTCCTTCATTCTCTCATGGTATGAGGGCATCAATCTCCAAGCTCTCCATTCTATGCGTGATGGCTCCAAGTCGACCACAGATCCGTACCTCATCAAGTAACGTTAGGAAAGGGCATACTCCTTCATTGAATATGCCGACGTCCACTCCTACATTGAAGGGCCGAATTTCCTCAATGATGGAGGTGACGAAAGCAAAGAGGTAGAGGAATAAGAAGTAGTGGATGAACAGATCGAGGCCGAGATTGCTTCTCCGGCTGGATCTGGTGCTCCAGATGCCGGCATTTCCACTCCTCCTACAAATCCTTCTGTTTCTGGCATAGCTACTTAGGCTTGAAAAAACTTAATTCATTAAACCTCCGGAATGCCGGGTGTAGATGTAATGCATACACTTGGTTCCTTTTGTTGGAATACAACTTTTAAGTTAACTATCAAGGCAATATGCTAGATTGATTTTGGCCAAATCCCCAAGATTATTTTTTTTCTACTAAGCTCCATAAACTTGGCTCTTGTCTACCATTTTAGGCATTCGACATATGAGTCACAAGGTCACAAAACAAATCTTACAATACTTAAAACTTTTGATACATAGATTAAAGCCATTGAACATACTAGGTTGGTCAAAAACAACAAATATCAAGTTGCTTGTTTTTCTTTTCCTTAGCCATTTTTCATGTGTACAGCTACCTTTGGCTTTTGCTCTTGCTTTCCATGAAGTCGGGTTGTGAAAAGTAGAAAATTCAAAGAGTGGGTCGTTGGTGCCAACACATTACTAAACCTACATAGGAAAATTAAGCTAAGCCAGCCGACATAGGAAAGTAAAGGTAGATAAAGACATTACAACACAGGATGTCCCAGAGTTTCTTTCGGGATGCCGACCCTGCATTCACTTCTCATAACCGGCATACAAATACCGACATATAAGGGGATACAGAGATACATACACTTTTCCCTTTTGTGTAAAAGGGACAAAGCAAGGCTAAATTCCATGGATGCTTAGTTTCCTCTCCAGACCTGTCCATCTTTTTTTTCACCTGCTTCTGACAATCTATGAGATAATATGCATCATTGTGCAGAGCCTTGCTCATGAGAAATGGTCCCTCCCATGGAGATGATAGCTTGTGCATGCCAAAAGTGCATTGCACGAGCCTAATCACCAATTCAACATCATTTTGCTGATATACCCGAGGATTTATGTTCCGGCTATGATAGCATCAGATATTTATTGATGTATAGTTAATAAGGATAATGCCACTCTCTTGCTTTTTCGAGCAAATTGACATCATTTTCTCGAGCCACTTTTACCTTGGCCTCAGTATACATGGTGACTCTTGGCGAGTCATGCTCAATATCAGCTGGTAAAATAGCTTCCGCCCCATATACAAGGAAAAATGTCGGATAGACAGTTGTTCTATTTGGAGTTGTCCTGAGACTCCACATCACTACTAGTAGTTCATCTATCCAACATCCAGCGGTGCGCTTTAGCAGCTCCATGAGCCGAGGTTTTATGTCATACAAAACAAATCCAATTTCTCTTTTAGCTTACCCATTTGATTCAGGATGTGTGACTGATCTTACATCGTGTCTAATCCTTTTCACTGTACAGAACCAAGCAAAAGCTCCCTCGGCAAAGTTTGTGCCATTGTCCGAAATGATTCTATGTGGATATCCATATCTCAAGATAATATCTTTGAGAAATGTGGGTCATGTTCCCACGAGCTTGATTGAATGATCCAACCATATCTAGGCACCAAATAGCAAATGTCCATGTGTTTGGGATGGTCTTGAGTGCTGAGGACAACATATGAATCTTGCTGGCATATATCTGGCAACCATTGCACTTCTTGACCATATCTTCTTCTTCTTGTAAACCACTTGGCCAATAAAACCCATGTCGAAATGCCTTTGTAACTAGATCTCTTAATCAAGCATGATTACCACATTCTCCTTGATGAATATCCCGAAGGATTTCTTGCCCTTCATCTAGTTCGACACAATGTTGGAGCACATTTGTGAAACTTCTCTTGTACAACTCACTATTTATGATAGTGTAGGCCTTCGCTCTTCTCTGCACTTCCCTAGCAAAGATTTGATCACTTGGAAAACTTACATCCACCATGTATAACATAATCGACTGTGCCCATGATGGCACAACACGAACAATGAACACTTCTCAATTGGTTCGACCGGCATTGCCTCTACTGACATAAGATGTGAAGTCTCCAGGTTTGACTAAGTAGTCCCCGGCTTACTCGAACTGCCCCAACATCTATGTCCATGGGGACGATATTTGGATCCAGATTTGTCGGGATAAATATTGACTCGGACATAGGTGACGGCTTAACTAATGTCTTCGGAAGAAGCTCAAGAGATATGCCAGGCCGAATTGCCTGCTGAGATGAGCCTAGCTTAGACAACATGCGGCTGCTTCATTTTCCGCACAAGGTACATGGTGAAACTCACAACCTTCAAAGTGTCCCAAAATTTGCTGGACATGAAATGGATATAGTGCCATGTTGGCATCTAAAGCATCCCAATTTCCAGAGGCTTCCTAAACCACAATATCCGAATTACCAAAGCATCTGGCCAGGAAAATTCCAATTTCCTTTGCAACCTTGAGCCCATGAACCAGTTCCTCATACTCAGCCACCTTATTAGATGCTGCAAAGTAAATCTGCAGAACATATTTCAGATGATTTCGCTTTCGCGAGGTGAGGACTATGCCAGGACCTAGACCACTCTTCATTTTTGACCCATCAAAATGCATTCTCCAGTAATTGGAGTCAGGCAATGGTGACACATATTACATCTCGGCCCAATCCACGAGAAAATCTGCCAGTGCCTGAGACTTGATTGCATCTCTCCTTTCATGCTATGGCATATGCGCCAGATCTATAACCCACTTGGCTATTCAGTCACTTGCATCTTTGATGCCCATAATTTCAGAGATAGGAGCTGCACATATTATCCTCATAGGATGTTCCTGGAAATAATGTTTGAGCTTCTTGGCCGCCATATAGACACCATATGTCATCTTGTGGTAGGGAGGTAGCTTTTCTTTGACGAAGAGATCATCTCACTCAAATAGTATACCGGCCTCTGCATCAACTTTCCTTCTTCTTCTTGCTCAACCACCACTACATCACTAACAAATCCATTGGTCGCTGCGACATAGAGCAACATCAGCTCTTTGGAAAGTGGTGTTGCTAATATCGACTCTGAGGCCAACTTCTTTTTGATCTCATGAAATGATGCATCTACTTGCTGTGTCCACATGAATTTGTCAGTTTTCTTCATCAACTGATATAATGGAAGTGCCTTCTCTCCTAGCCGACTAACGAAGCAGCTCAATGATGTGGCTCGGTTACTGTAGAGCCTGTTGGGAAACCTCAAGAGAAAGGTATGATGAGCACAGCAGCAAGTTTTCCATCAGTTGTGAAACCATGGTTATCAAACCAGTAGGAGAAAGAAAACAGCTCCCAAGGTGTTGCTAGCAACGTGGAACCTGCACAACACAACCAAAATACCTTGCCCCAACTTACAGTGAGGTTGTCAAGCTCAACGGTTTTGCTGAAAACAAAGGATTAAACATATAGTGTGGAAGATGTTAATTGGTTGTAGTAATTGCAGAAAGTAAACAGTAGATAGTAGATGGAATATCAATGAGAAGTAATGGACTGGGGTCCACAATTCACTAGAGGTGTTTCTCCATAAGATAAATAACATGTTGGGTGAACAAATTATAGTTGGGAAATTGACAGATAGAGAATGCATAACAATGCATGTACATGGCATGATGATCACTATGAGATTCATTTGGGCATTACAACATAATACATAGACCGTAATCCAACTACATCTATGACTAATAATCCACCTCTGGGATATCATCCGAACAACCCTCGGGTATTAAGTTGCAAGCAACAGATAATTGCATTAAGCAAAGTGTGTAAAGTAAACAATACAATTGCCCTTGGAGAATGGATTGTTGTTTTCTCCCTAGTAGCAACAACACATCTACAACCTTAGAGGTTTCTGTCACTCCCCCATATTACTAGAGGCTTGAACATACTATCGAGCATAAATACTCCCTCTTGGAGTCACAAGCAAATACTTGGCCAAAGTAACTACTAGCAACAGAGAGCATGCAAGATCACAAATAACATAGACATGATAGAATCAATAATCAATCTTGACATAGTACTCAATATCCATCGGATACCAACAAACACAATATGTAGGATTACAAATAGATGATCTTGATCATGATAGGCAGCTCACAAAATCTAAACATGATAGCACAAAGAGGAGAGACAACCATCTAGCTACTTCTATGGACCCATAGTCCAAGGATGAACTACTCACGCATCACTCCGGAGGCTGGAATGGTGATGAAGAGGGCCTCCGGGATGATCTCCCCTCTCTGGCAGGGTGCCGGGAAGAGCTTCAAATACCTCCTGATCTAGGGACGATGGTGGTGGCGGATAGGAACTTTTTCGTAGATTTTTGATTGGGTACTTAGGGTTTTCTCCTCGGGGGGTTTATATAGGCAAAGGGGCAAGGTCGGTAGAGGTCCAGGAGGGCACACCATAGGGCGGCGCCCCCTGGACACACCTGGGCCAGGTGTGGCTGCCCTAGGACGTGCCTCACTTTGACCTCTGGACTCCGTCTTCGCCTCTGAAAAATAGGAAGTTCGGCTTTTGTTTCGTCCAATTCCGATAATATTTCTTTACTATCTTTTCTGAAACCAAAAACATAAGATAAAAGGAACTGGCACTGTGGCATCTTGTTAATAGGTTAGTTCCAGAAAATGTATAAGAATGCCTCAAAGTGTAGACAATACATAAGATAGTTGGTACAAAACAAGCATGGAGCATCAAAAATTATAGATACGTTTACGACGTATCAAGCATCCCCAAGCTTAACTCCTGATCGTCCTCGAGTAGGTAAGTGATAAAAAGAATAATTTTTGAGGTGACATGCACCATCACAATCTTGATCAATGTATTGTAAAGCATTAATAGCTAGGATCAAAGTACTCTAACATAAGCATGAAAGATATATTTCTAACAATAAGACATAGCAACTATGTTCCAACATGAAAGGCAACACAAACAAAATATCATGAATAATGATTTGAAAGACATTTGTTTGTTTCACATATAGAAAACATAGCAAGAGTGGTAATCATCTTATCCTTCATGTTATAGCAAAACATAAATGCATAGGACACCTTCAATGTTCATAAGGGTGACTAGATACAAATAATTTAAGAACAAGCAATACCATAATTATGAATCAATCAACAAGTTTTGGGACAATGCACATTTAACTAAGAATGAAAACTATGGTCTCTTAATTGATGCATAAAGATAGAAGATGGAGACTCAAGAAAAAGTACAAAACAAAGGCCCTTCGCAGAGGGAAGTAGGGATTTCAAGTATCATAAAGATCTTTCAAAAATTATGGTACTTACTAGCTTTGAGCTCTCAATGCCCATATCATAAGCATCTTGAAGTGATTAAGGTTAAAGTGGGACAAATAAGAGATATATGCTTAACAAATCACAAATTTAAAATCCCTTTCCCCTTAAGTATGAGTACCGTTCCTCATGCTACTCAACTTTAGTCACAAGCAAGTTCTTGTCATTGTAAGTATATGTGTATCATAGAGAACCGCCAACAACCTTGCCGCATGACACAGGAGCTATCCCATATCAAAACGACAAGGCAATAGACAATGAGCATCTCAGCGATCTTTTTATTTACCTGAGCATGGAGTTTTTTTTATCTTTTATCTTTTCTTCTTTTTCTATTTTTTTTGAAGATGCTTCATAAAATGCTCATTACGGTCATGCTGCAAGTTTCCACCATGATTAGGCATGGCTTAGTCTAGCCGCCCAGGCGTTTCTCTAGCACATATACAAAATCCATGGACTTACAAGACCCCCTTTTATTTCACACCGCCGACATCCATAAACAAAAGAACATGATATCAACTGAATAGATATGTACAATGTTGAAAGCGTTCCCCATGACAGCATGGTTCTGCTAAGTCTGAACTTATAATTTGTAAGCATATAAGCAACATAGATGGGCACAATGGTTCAAGTTTATTAAGTGCAAGAAAATAAAGTGTGCCATCAAGTTCGTGAGAGCTTTAATCACTATTTTTCACATAACAAAAAATTAATTTTGAAGATAGATAAAAACATGAATATACTTGGAATGGTGTAACAGACCATGCATAGGAGTTTATAGTGGACTCTTTGGGATAACTTGGTTTCTTGGGAGTTGGATGCACGAGTAGAGCTCATACTCAGTACAAGTGGAGGATAGCAAAAGACTGGGAGCGACCAACTAAGAGAGCAATAATGGCAATAATCATGTAGAGCAACAAAACATTATTAATAAAATTATAAAGTGATATCAAAATTCAAAAAATAAATGATCATGAAGGCTAAGGTGACTATTACATAGTATTAACATGGTGTAAGCATGTGCCAAGTCAACCCAAATAAACCTTCAAAGGAGAATACCACAATATTATGTGTTTGTATGCTAAAACAACGCATGATTCTTTATTGTCACATTAAGCAACCTCAATTGTTTGAAATAAGTCATGCTACAACAAAAATTACTAAGCATATGGTCAAAGCAACATCTAACATGGCATGATAAAGTCTAAGTCACCGTCAAAACAAGCTCGTTTTTGTAACACATAAGCACGAAACATTCCACTCTTTTCCAACACCAATCAACTTATTTGAAACAACTCACAAATATAATAATCCATAACTATCATAGACCTTGTCTCACCTAACTACAAATAAGAACTAAAAAGTTCTAAGCAAAAAGAATAACAAAACTAAAGCTAAATGCAGTGCTAGAAAAAGTGAACACTTACAGAACAATAAGATTGAAACTAAAGTGTCCTAGACACTGAAGAACTAGGTGTGACTTCTCCAAAATAGGTGTGTTGGGGTCCAACCAATTTATTGCAGAAAACAAAAAAAAGAAAACTAAAAACAAAAGAAAAGACTCTCCATGAACAACACATAGTGCACGAAGCAAAAATAAAGTGTCTTGAAAGAAGACCTGAGATTTTTGTTGATGAAGAAGGGGATGCCCAAGGCATCCCCAAGCTTTGAAGCTTGTACCTCTTAAATATTTTCTTGGGGTGAAACAGGTGGCATCCCCAAGCTTGATATTTTGTCCATTCTTCATCTCATCCCATCATTCTCTACGTACACTTGAAAATTTCCTTCATACAAAACTTCACACGATCTTCATTAGCAACATTAGTGTATTCAAGATAATAAGCCTTTGGGTTCAGTTTCAACTCAAGTAAATCATCTATTAAAATATAAGCTACCGTAGAAACTCCTTTTAAAAGCTCAAGTGATCAAAGAGAACTGAAAAACAAACCGATTAAGAGGCAAATTTAAATAATGGCAGAAATCTGTCAAAATAGACCATTTTTTCGAAAATCTTATGTTGCTCAAATTGAAAAGTGCAAAACTAACGAAAGTTGGGTAAATTCCAGGGGCATGCGCACAACAAATTTCAGCTCAATCCGACATTCTGGGTTTTTTCACGATTTTTTACAGTGAAGCACAGAAATCTGTTTCGAGACAGCAACTTCCCCAAATCTTACATCCTTCTCATTAGAGGCTATTCTTGGCACAAAAACCACACAAAAAGGATAAGGAGAGGTTATTACTGAGAAAAAAACTTCCAAGACTCAACAAAATTAAAAATTAATGAAATAAAATTTGGTTTATCTCCCAAGAGTGCTTTTCTTTAACGCCTTTTAGCTAGGCACAGAAAGCAAGAATCAAGTATTTTCGAATGAAGAAGCATCACAGAAATATCTTCAACAAGGCAAGGTATCTTATCCAAATAATTTCTAGAGGAACCTCTCTCAATACTCTTGGGTTCACTACTTTCATCAAACGGGTTTTCAGTAACAATCCAATCAAAATTCTTTTCCAAAGCTTCATGCACTCCTACAAGTTTAAAAGGTATTGGTATTTTAATTTCCCCCCATTTTTGAGTTTGGTTTCCTCCAACTTTTCTAGTGTACCAATAACATCTACACATGCTGATATGTTGGAAACGTATCTATATTTTTTGATGTTCCATGCTTGTTAAGTATCTACTTTGCTTTACTTGTCTACACTTTGAGGTGCTTTTTACATGTTTTCTGGTACTAACCTATTAACAAGTTGCAACAGTACCAGATGCATGTTTTCTGTTGTTTTTGGTTTCAGAAAAGTTAGTAAAGAAATATTCTCGGAATTGGACGGGACGAAGGACAAAGTCAATAACTTTCCTTGGGGAACAAGAAGTCCAGAGGAGAGCCCGAGGGGCCGGCCAGTGGGGCCAGACCGCCCCCCCAGGCGCGGGTGGGCCCTATCCCGCGCCTGGCTAGGGTTTGCCTACCCTGGTGGCCGCCTCGGTCTCCCCCTTCGCTTATAAGAAGCCTCCGATGCAGAAACTCTTAGTACCCGATCAATATTCCATGAAACCGTCTGTAGCCGCCGCCAACATCATCCCTAGATCGAGGGGATCTGAAGCTCTTCCCGGCACCCTGCCGAAGGGGAGATCATCTCGGAGGCCTTCTCTCCGGTATGATTCGTGAGTAGTTCCACCTTGGACTATAGGTCCATATAGTAGCTATATGGTTGTATCTCCTCCTTTGTGCTTTCATGTATAGATCTTGTGAGCTCCATTCATGATCAAGATCTAATCTATTTGTAATCATCTATGTTGTGTTTGCGGGGATCCGATGGATATTGAGATTATTATGTTAGTTTGATTAATGGTTCTATCTTTATGATTCTATCATGTCTGTATTGTTTGTGATTTTGCATGCTCTCCGTTGCTATTGGTTATCTTGCCAAGTAGTTGCTAGTGACTCCAAGAGGGAGTATTTATGCTCGATAGTGGGTTCATGCCTCTAGTTTCCAAGAGAAGTGACAATAATCTCTTCGGTTGTAGATGTGTTGTTGCTACTAGGGAGAAAACAACGGTCTCTTGTTCATGGAACAAGTGGACTGTTTACCTTACACACTTTTCTTAAAGCAGTTGTCTGTTGCTTGCAACTTAATACTGGAGGGGGTTCAGATGATAACCTGAAGGTGGAATTCTAGTTATAGATGCAGTTGGATTACGGTCTATGTATATTGTTGTATTGCCCAATCAACCTCATAGGATCTTTCTGGCTACTAATTGCATTTTATGCCATGCTCAGTTCCTGTCAATTGCCTCGCTGTAATTTGTTTACCCTTCATGCCATGTTGTTTATCTAAGGAGAGCACCTCTAGTGAACTGTGGACCCCGGTCCAATATTTAACATTGATATATCTTCCACTGTTACTTGTTTACTTGCCGCAAAGCATTACCTTCCACACCATACGTTTAAACCATTGTTACAGCGAACCGGTGAGCTTGACAACCTCACTGATTTGTTGGGACAGAGTCTTGAGTTTGTGTTGTGCAGGTCTCCACGTTGCTTCCAACACCTATGTGACGTTTCCTTCCTCCTTGTTTGATAACCTCAGTTGATACTGAGGGAAATCTTGCTGTTGTACTCTTTATACCTTGCTCTTGGGGTTTCCAACGAAGCAGTCTTCCTCCCTGTTGAGTGTAGCATCAAGTAATTTCTGGCGCCGTTGCCGGGGAGGCTAAGGACGTCTTCACTAGGGGAGTCCTTCACTTCCTTTCTCTTTACTTTGTTTTTAGTTTGCTTTGTTTCTTTTGCTTGGTTTTGTTTGCCTCTTTTCAAAAAACGCAAAAAAATTAGTCTAGTTGGTTTGCTTGACTTATTCAAAAACACAAAAAAATTAGTTCCTACTCTAGTTGCTGGTCTGTTGTTGCCTTGCTTGGTCATGCTTCCTATCAATGGATGGTTTCTTTGAAACTAGTTCTTATTGGCAAGGTGGGTTCACGAAAGAACAAAAGTATTATTATAAGGAACACCGTTTGTCACAAAAAGGGAAACACTTATGGGAAAATTGATAAGTTGAATACTATTGCTAGAGACGTGTGCTCTACTTATAATGTTACTTATTGCTTTGATAAAGCTTGTCGCTGCAGGAGGTATAAACACTTACCCTTTTAATGTGAGTATAATGATAATGTTACCGTATCTTCTTATGTTAAAGGAAATTATGATTTTGATGATGTGGAACAAATTGAAGAATTTATTGACTTCAAGAGTGCATTTGAACTTGCCAATTTGCTTGAAAATACTGATGATGCACCTTATAAACATGAGGTTTTTTAGATACTTAAATTTTCCTTTGATAATTACAAGGAAGAAAATGGCTATATTCTTGAATATTTTAATAGGTGTTTTCCACAAATGGAAGAGACTAATGCCTTGCAGGAGCCTATGGAAGAAGAAATTGTTGAAACTGGAAGCTCATTAGATGAAAAAGAGGAGGAGAGTGATGAACAAAAGTAGGAAGAATTGATTATCTAACCATGCCTACCTTCTAATGAGAGTAACTCTTTATCCCTTACATTATTTGATTGTCCCCATGCTTACCAAAGGAGGATGAATGTTATGTTCCTGTGCATCCTTTTGAAATATCTACTTTGGATAAAACCTGTGGAGGTTTGAATCCCACTGTTTTTGAGCTTGATAGAAATTATGAGTTTGTAGATCATGAAAAGCATGCTTTATGTGATAGCTATATTGTTGAGTTTATTCATGAGGCTACTTAAAATTATTATGAGAGAGGAAAATATGGTTGTAGAATTTTTCATGGTACTGAAACACCTCTCTATGTTCTGAAAGTTTTAAAGTTACTCTTGTTTTATCTTCCTATGCTTGTCACTTTGTTCTTTGTGAATTTATTTGTGTACAAGATTCCGATGCATAGGAAAAGGGTTAAAATTAAATGTGTTTTGAATTTGCTTCTTGATGCTCTCTTTGACTTCAATTCATATTTCTCATGTGAGCATCTTCTCAAGCTTCTTGTGCCTAACTTAAAGGCGTTAAAGAAAAGTACTTGTTGGGAGATAACACAAGAGTTTCCTTGAGTCTTGGAAGTTATTAATTCTGTAATGACCTCTCCTTATCCTTTTTGTTTGCTTTTTCTGCCAAGAATGACCTCTAATGAGAGGGAAGTAAGATTTGGGGAGTTGTTGTCCCGAAACAGATTTCTGTCCACCACCAAAAAATTCGTGAGGAGGCTCTGTAACTCGGATTGAGCTCAAACTTTACGAATGAATCCCCTAGTATGTTTGATAACTTTCTTTAGTTCAACACTTTTTGATTTGAGCAACATAAGATGTTCGAAAAAATTCGTTTCTACCTGCTGGTCTGTTTGGACAGATTTCTGCCATTATTTGCATTTGCTTCTTATTGATTCCTTTTTAAGCTCTCTTCAGGTAAATTGAGTTTCTTTTAAGGAGTTACTTCAGTAGCTTGTGTTTTTAGTGAAAATCCTTGCTATTCCAAAGCTTTTCCAACGGTCTAATATCTTTTGAATACTCTAATGTTGCTAATGAAGATTGTATGAAATTTTGTACGAAGGAAAAATTTCAGGTGTAGAGAGAGAATGATGCAATGAGATGAAGAATGGACAAAAGCTCAAGCTTGGGGATGCCACCCCGGTGTCACCCCAAGAAATATCCAAGAGGTACAAGCGTCAAAGCATGGGAATGCCCAAGGCATCCCCTTCTTCATCAATAAAAATCTTAGGTCTTTCTAGACACTTCATTTTTATTGTTTCATGCACAATTGTGTTGTTCTTGGAGCGTCTTAGTTTTAATTTGCTTTGATAATTTTTTTTAGGTTGCTTTAGTAGTTTGGACCCCTGTTCTCGCTGTGTTGTTTTTCAAATAAGTTTGCTTGGTGTTTGGAAAGGAGTAGGAAGTTCTTGCTTGAAGTGCAAGAGGAGCTTGCATTTACTGTGACATAGACTTTGGCATGACATGATAGGTGTTGTTTTAGCATTATGCTTAGTGATTATTGCTGTAGCATGTCTTGTTCCAAACAATTGGGATTGCTTAGTGTGCCTTGAATAAATTATGCGTTGTTTTAGCATGCAAAAGCATAGTATTGTGGTATTCTCCTTTGATGTTTTGCTTCGGTTGACTTGGCGCATGCTTACACCATGTTATGACTATGACAAGTCACCATTAGCCTCTATGATCATTTAGTCCTTGCTTGTAGTAACACTCTTTGCTTTGATTAGTTTGCTTTTCTGTATTGGATAATTATGGCCATTTTTTCTCTCTTAGTTGGTTGCTCCCAGTCTTTTGCTAGCCTCCACTTGTATGAGTAAGTTCTACTCATGCTTCCAACTCCCAAGAAACCATGTTATTCCAAAGTGTCCACTATAAACTCCTATGAATGGTGTGTTACACCATTCCAAGTATATTGTTGTTTTCAACTATCTTCCAATTAAAAACTATTTTCTTATGTGAAAACTTAATGATTAAATTCCTCACGAACTTGATGGCACATTTTATTCTTTGCCCCAAATAAACTTGAACCATTGAGGCAACTTTTTTGTATATGCTTGCACTTATAATTTGGGATTAGCAGAACCGTGCTATCACGGGGAACGTTTTCAACATTGCACTTGTACTTTTTGTACTCCGTTGATATCATGCTCTTTTGTCTATGGATATTACCGGTGTGAAATGAAGTGGGAACTTGTAAGTCCATGGAGTTTGTATTCTGTGTTAGCAAAACGCCTGGGCCGCTAGCCTAAGCGATGCCTAATCATGGTGGAAACTTGTAGCTTCACCATAGTGACATCTATAAAGCAATCTTCTTATAAAAAAGAGAGACACATTGAGAAAAGAGGAAAGAGAGAAAAAAGCACCATATTCCCATGGTACATAAGAAGAATTACTGGGATGCTCATTGTCTGCTTGCCTTGTCATTTTGGTTATGGGAAAGCTCCTGTACCATGTGCAAGGGGTACCTTGGCGGCTGTTTTCAATGATATGCAAATACTTACAGTGACAAGAACTTGACTGGGCCCTAAGTTGAGTATCCATGAGGTGCAGCCCTCATAGTCAAGGGACTTGAGATTTCCAACTTATACTTTGTCAAACATATACTCCAGCTTTGCCACTTTAACCTTAACCACTTCAAGATGCTTATGATAGGGGCAATGAGGGCTGAAAGCTAATAAGTACCATAATTTTTGGAATCTCTTTTTGAAACTTGTAATCCCTTCTTCCTTTACAAAAAGGCCTTTCTTCCATCATTATTGAGTCTCCACCTTCTACCTTTAGGCACCATTAAGAGAGCATAGTTGTCATTCTGTGTGCAGTGTTCCAAATCTTATTAATTGATGCATATTGTGTTATTACTTGTTCTTGTGCTACTTGTTTCTAGTCACCCTTGTGAACTTTGAAGGTTTCCTATGCATCTATATTGCTACTCTATGAGGGACAAGATGATTGCCACTATGCTATGTTTTCTGTATGTGAAACAAACAAATGTTTTTCAATGCATGTTATTCATGATCTTTATTTGTAGCTTGCCATGTTGCATGCATAGTTACTATGTCCTATTGTTAGAATTCCATTCTTTCATGCACATGTTTAGAGTTCTTTGATCCCAGCTTTCAATGCTTGCAAATGGTTTGATCTTTATTGTGAGGGTGCATGTCACCTCAAAAATTATTATTTTATCACTTACCTACTCGAGGAAGAGCAGGAGTTAAGCTTGGGGATGCTGATATGTTGGAAACGTATCTATAATTTTTGATGCTCAATGCTTGTTTAGTATCTACTTTTCTTTACTTGTCTACACTTTGAGGTGCTTTTTACATGTTTTATGGTACTAACCTATTAACAAGTTCCAACAGTGCCAGATTCCTGTTTTCTGCTATGTTTGGTTTCAGAAAAGTTAGTAAAGAAATATTCTCGGAATTGGACGGGACGAAGGATAAAGTCAATAACTTTCCGTGGGGAACAATAAGTCCAGAGGAGAGCCCGAGGGGCCGGCCAGAGGGGCCAGATCCCCCCAGGCGCGGGTGGGCCCTAGACCGCGTCTGGCTAGGGTTTGCCTGCCCTGGCGAACGCCTCGGTCTCCCCCTTCGCCTATAAGAAGCCCCCGATGCAGAAACTCTCAGTACCCGATCAATATTCCACGAAGCCGTCTATAGCCGCCGCCACAATCGTCCCTAGATCGGGGGAGGGGATCTGAAGCTCTTTTCGGCACCCTGCCGGAGGGGAGATCATCCCGAAGGCCTTCTCTTCGGTATGATTCGTGAGTAGTTCCACCTTGGACTATGGGTCCATATAGTAGCTATATGGTTGTATCTCCTCCTCTGTGCTTTCATGTATAGATCTTTTGAGCTCTTTCATGATCAAGATCTAATCTATTTGTAATCATGCATGTTGTGTTCGCGGGGATCCGATGGATATTGAGATTATTATGTTAGTTTGATTAATGGTTCTATATTTATGATTCTATCTTGTCTGTGTTGTTTGTGATCTTGCATGCTCTCTGTTGCTAGTGGTTATCTTGGCCAAGTAGTTGCTAGTGACTCCAAGAGGGAGTATTTATGCTTGATAGTGGGTTCATGCCTCTAGTTTCCAAGGGAAGTGACAATAATCTCTTTGGTTGTAGATGTGTTGTTGCTACTAGGGATAAAACAACGGTCTCTTATTCATGGAACATGTGGACTGTTTACCTTACACACTTTGCTTAAAGAAGTTGTCTGTTGCTTGCAACTTAATACTGGAGGGGGTTCGGATGATAACCTGAAGGTGGACTTCTATTCATAGATGCAGTTGGATTACGGTGTATGTATATTGTTGTATTTCCCAATCAACCTCATAGGATCTTTCTGGCTAGTAATTGCATTGTTATGCCTTGCTCAATTCCTGTCAATTGCCTTGCTGTAGTTTGTTTACCCTTCATGCCATGTTGTTTATCTAAGGAGAGCACCTCTAGTGAACTATGGACCCCGGTCCAATCTTTACCATTGATACATCTTCCACTGTTACTTGTTTGCTTGCTGCAAACCATTACCTTCCACACCATACGTTTAATCCTTTGTTACAGCAAACCGGTGAGCTTGACAACCTCATTGATTCGTTGGGACAGAGTCTTGAGTTTGTGTTGTGCATGTCTCCACGTTGCTTCCAATACCTGTGTGACGTTTCCTTGCTCCTTCTGGTTCGATAACCTCGGTTTCTACTAAGGGAAATGTTGCTGCTGTACTCTTCATACCTTGCTCTTGGGGTTTCCAACGAAGCACTCTTCCTCCCTGTTGAGTGTAGCATCACATGCACCTAGCATATTAAAACGATGAAAGACCTTTCTAGCTTCTATAGCAACATCATTAAATTCTTTAAGCAAAGTTTCCAAGATAAAATCTCTCTTTTAATTGTCCTCAATATCATTAAGTTTAAGAAACATTATCTGCATCATGGGGTTAAGGTTAACAAACCTAGCCTCCAACATGTGAACTAAATAAGCTGCAGCAGTTTCATAATTTGGAGCATGTTCGGCTAAAGATCTATCCTTAATATCCCTATGCTTACTAACATGATTAAAGAATTCTTCAATATTATCTTTCCCAATTATAGAGCCACTACCTATTGAAAGGTATTTTAGGGTGAACTTAGGGATCAACATAATGAGCTAAGAACAAGGTAACAACTAAAGAAATAACTAAATTTTTTGTGTTTTTGATAAAAATAAACAAACCAAAAAAGCTAAAGAAACAAAGCAAAACAAAGACAAAGTAAAGAGATTGGTTGTGAGAGACTCCCCTTGCAGAAATCTTATTTCTCCTAGAAAAGCTTTTTGACGGGGAGGAAGAGCTTGAAGCTGTCCTATATCTCCCCGGCAACGGTGCCAGAAAATCTTGATGTGGGTCGGTTACTGTAGAGCCTGTTGGGCAACCCCAAGAGCAAGGTATGATGAGCACAGCAACAAGTTCTCTCTCAGTTTTGAAACCAAGGTTATCGAAGGATAAAGGAAACAACTCCCAAAGTGTTGCTAGCAATGTGGAACCTGCACAACACAACCAAAATACCTTGCCCCAACTTATAGTGAGGTTGTCAAGCTCACCGATTTTGCTGAAAACAAAAGGATTAAATGTATATTGTGGAAGATAGTAATTGCAGAAAGTAAAAGTAGATAGTACATGGAATATATCAGTGGGAAGGAATGGACCGGGGTCCACAGTTCACTAGAGGTGTTTCTCCATAAGATAAATAACATGTTGGGTGAACAAATTGCAGTTGGGCAATTGACAGATAGAGAATGCATAACAATGCATGTACATGTCATGATGATTACTATGAGATTCGTTTGGGCATTACAACATAATACATAGACCATAATCCAACTACATCTATGACTAATTATCCACCTTCGGGATATCATCCGAACAACCCTCGGGTATTAAGTTGAAAGCAACAGATAATTGCATTAAGCAAAGTGCGTAAAGTAAAAAATACAATTGCCCTTGGACAAAGGATTGTTATTTTATCCCTAGTAGAAATAGCACATCTACAACCTTAGAGGTTTCTGTCACTTCCCCAGATTACTAGAGGCATGAACCTAGTATCGAGCATAAGTACTCCCTCTTGGAGTCACAAGCAAATACTTGGCCAAAGTAACTACTAGCAATGGAGAGCATGCAAGATCACAAAAAACATAGACATGATAGAATCAATAATCAATCTTGACATAGTACTCAATATCCATCAGATCCCAACAAACACAACATGTAGGATTACAAATACATGATCTTGATCATGATAGGCAGCTCACAAGATTTAAACATGATAGCACAAAGAGGAGAAACAACCATCTAGCTACTGCTATGGACCCATAGTCCAAGGATGAACTACTCACGCATCACTCCAGAGGATGGCATGGTGATGAAGAGGATGATATCCCCTCTCCGGGAGGGTGCCGGGAAGAGCTTCAAATCCCTCCCGATCTAGGGACGATGGTGGTGGCTACAGACTTTTTCGTGGATTTCTGATCGGGTACTTAGGGTTTTCTCCTCGGGGGGTTTATATAGGACAAGGGCCAAGGTCGGTAGAGGTCCAGGGGGGCACACCATTGGACGGTGTGCCCTCTGGCCACATCTGGGCCAGCTGTGGTCGTCCTGGGGTGTGCCTCCCTCTGGCCTCTAGACTCCTTCTTTGCCTCTAAAAAATAGGAAGTTTGGATTTGGTTTTGTCCAATTCCAAGAATATTTCTTTACTAGCTTTTTTGAAACCAAAAACAGAAGAAAACACGAACTGGCACTATGGCATCTTGTTAATAGGTTAGTTACAGAAAATGTATAAAAATACCTTAAAGTGTAGACAAAACATAAGATAGTTGGTACAAAACAAGCGTGGAGCATCACTCAACAACGCTAGGCAACCAGTTAACTGTTGGGCGTCATTGAGGCACTTCGGTAGTACCATTCTTTCTACGACACTGATCTTCATAGGATTTGCCGCGATACCTTGGATCAACAAAAGGAAATCGAGTAACTTGCTTGTCAGCACACTGAATGTACATTTGGCTGGATTCAACTTCATCCTTAATCTTTAAGGGTTTGCAAATGTTTCTCTGAGATCATCTAATATGGTATGACTCCCTTTACTCTTGATGACGACATCATCGACATACACCTGCACATTTTTTCCAATTTGATTATGCAACCATTTTTTCATACATCTCTGATATGTGGGACATGCATTTCTCAAACCAAACGGCATAGTGCAATGTAAATAAGCCCCATAAAATTTAACAAAGGATGTATTTTTTTTATCAACTCAGTTCAAAGGTATCTAGTGGAACCAGAATAAGCATCTACTTTCACATACGTGGGAAGTGGAGTACCCTGGATAAGGTGAGCAAGCCGCAACTGTCACATTCCAAAATTCTCCTAATTTTGAAATGTAAAATAAATAAAATAAGTTTGTTTGATTGTTTGACTTTGTTGGAAATTCACAAAGAAAAGAAACTTTTTGAATATAAAATCCCCTCAACCTTAAATTCAAAACATTATATTCTTTTGTTATGACCTAAGTAGCCATATAGGCAAAAGGGCATGGATTGATTATGTATTGTAGAATTGGTGTGCAATATTTCAAAAATGCAAAATCATGTTGCATGCATGAACATCATTGCATATAAACCCTAAGAAGAAAATAGTATTGTCCAAAAAGGATTATCCAATACCCTAAATGGGATTTCCCAAATTTTATGTACAATGTGACCTATGGCTTTGATACATATTAAAATCGATAAAGGTATTTCCCATATGTCCTAAAATCAATTAGGGATATTTTCCTAAAAATCCTAAACCCAATTTCCCTATTAATGCAACTAGCTATGTAATGTCGTGTAAGCAAATGACATTATGGACATTTTTCAAATTTGGTAAAAACCATATTCTATACATCCAAAAAGGTGTATCTTAAATTTAGAGAAATTTAGAAATTGGAATGGACCAATTTAGATGCCTAGAACAAAAGCTATAAAAGAAAACAGAAAAAAGAGAAAAGAAAGCGTATATGTACGCAACCAACTATTGGTCGGACTGACTTGCATGTCGCAGCCACCGGATGCAACGACCAAGCTGAACCAACCACGATCCTCTTCTCCCTTCCCTTTTTTTTTATTTTCTTTATTTATATTCTATAGTAAGGACTCACGAGTGGACCCATGTTTGTCTTCCTCCCGTGAACAAACTCATAGACGACGAACATGAGTTCCTTCGAAATGGTACTAACATCCCGAGAAATCTCTGTTTTGGCCGATTCCTCGCTCCATAGAACACAAAAATGCCCCCATAAATTCCAAGTATCTATCCTCGTCTGAATATTTGCCAAAGCCCTAGATCCCTGAGGTACTTTCATCCGATATAGATCTCGCCGGAGTTAACCTGTTTGAAGCTTTCAGACAAAGGAACCCATCGCCTGACGGATTGCCTGAATTTCCTATCTCTGTCTAATATTATTGTTTTTTCTCTGACTCGTAGTCTGAACCCTCCACACGTGCACAAGAGCTCTAGATAAAGCAGACGAGGCAGACGGAATTTCGACAGACTACATCACGTCTAGCGGAGAAGAGACGCCGATCGAAGACACTGTGGTCGCTGAAGAGGACACGAACGACTCTGCCTCGAGGATCCTCACCTAGAAGTCGTGCAAAGATTGAATGCCACTAGATTGAAGTTGGCGTCGTCATCCAATTTAGCACTGCCGAACCATGCCTTGCCACAGTAAGCAATCGCCACCATGTACGTCGGATAGTTTCTATACGGATTAGATTGGATCATATAACTGAATTAGTATCAGCTTATCATGCCCTACCACAAGTCTCCGATTTTTTACACGCATGTACTGTAGACGATGATATACTACACTAGTTCATGACAAGAACATTAAAACTCCGTAGCTTATGATCTTGAAGTCAAAATTAGATGATTCTTGATTTAACGGATTCATAAAAATATGAAAAATATTAATATACAATAAAAATTATACCTTATAGTATGTATAGTTTCTGGAATATTTAAAACTATACAATGGTATTTAATTCATAGAAGAAAATCTATAATTCTAAATCTAGTGAAACAAATTTCTATTGTTTTGTTTTGAAAATATCTATCCTAAGAAATTACGAGCGAGAATATTTGGTACTGTTAAAACAGAAATTCTTGTTGAAAGCTTTAAACCCATTGAAATAGTATTTAATCATAAAAAAAAATCAATAAATCCTTTTTGGGTGATTAAAATTACTATTGGTTATAAATTGCATTACCTGTTCATTGGAATTTAATTCACAATTTAATATGACAGATACATCAGAAGTTTAATTAAAATGAGATAAACCATATTAAATCAATATAGCTTTAATAATAAATGGTTTAATGCATTAAATTATCTTCCACACCCATCAAGAGATATAATATTATTCATAAAACTAACTACAACCATTGTGAGATATTAAATCGCCATGCATGCATGTTGTTCATCATTGTTTTATTGTATTGTTGCATTCTTGCATGTTTGCAATATTTGAATGGTGTGCTTGTTGTGTCTTTGTTTTTGAACGATAGATTGCGAGGAGTGGAACTACTTTGATTGCAAATATTTTGATTAGGACGAGTGCAATCATTATATCTATGAGGGTTGTGAGGATTATATAATTGACTACACCTACATCAAAGGCAAGTGGTGCTATCTTGGTCATAAATGTCCTACTGTTTTCCTATGCATTGTAGATGTTTTATAGAATCGCATATGTAGGAATTGATGTGTATATGATATGCTATGTCCCATATTAATCCCTAGTATTCCTTGTTTATGAGCCATCGTATTGGTAGATTGCTTAGCTATGCTATTTAGACGAGGAAGGGAATTACAACAAGAAAAGTTATATGTTTTGAAAGGCTTATGTTTTGCTAAATGGAAAACCAATATGTTTTTAATGAACCACCTAGGCGGAATGGCATTGATTGGGTCATCAAGTGTGGATTTATGGTGGGTAATGCCGCCCAGGGCACCGAGAAAGGATTGGTTTCTTTGTTTGGTAGGTTTCGTGTGCAACCATGTGCCAGTAAGAGTGGGTGGCTGGCTGGACTTAGTAGGTTGTGGCCGTACGTAGCCAGAGATGTAGAATAGTGTAGGTTGGTACGGTGCATGGATGGGTTTGGGAAGCTCTTCCGAATGGTCTTGTCTTGGACTTCTCCCTATCATCACACAATATGAGTGTGGTGGTCCGATCTAGGTTGGCCAGGTCACATGTGTAAAGTGTACAAACCCCTGCAGGGTGTAAATCTAAGTGCTTAGCCATGTCCCCGATTATGGACAATTTGAGCGACATGATACTGATGCTATGACATATTTATCATTCATCCCAATTTCTTAATTACTTAAAACTTGTTGGGTGAACTTAATTGGGTAGGAGCATCTGGGAGTGAACCAGCGTGTCCTATTTATCGTATTGGAAAACTACTTTGTTACAAATGTTATGATAAAACTATTGCTTTATGCAAATGAGCCTGAACTCCACTTAGCCAAATAAGCATGTAGTTGATAGATCTGTTGTTAACCACTTTAGCCTACTTGCCATATATTCCATGTATTGACCCTTCGGGGCTGCTACATTCTATGTTGCAGGTTATATCGTATATGAGCGATCGTTCATAGGTCGCGAGACTCCAGTCAACAATTCTTCGCATGTGGAACATTTGAAGGATGGAGATCTAACTTATAATTGCTTTCCACTGTAATATAATGTAAATTCTGGATCATATTCATTTTATTTATGATGCACAGTTATATTTGGTATCATTTTGTACTGTGTGTTCCAGTGAACCAATCCAGGGATTGGCACTGATGAGGATATCTCTAGTTCTTTACCATTATCTCCCAATGTTGATGATGATGTTGTTGCACAAGACAAGTCCAATGAATTCAGAATTGGACCAATTACAAGGGCACACGCAAAGCTACTAGGCCAATAGGTGAAATTCACACTTAATTGAATCTGATATTTTAGTTGATGAGAACTTTATACTGCCTAAGTATATGCATCTTTGTATGATCAGGTTTGTTGATAACACAAGCGTTGCACGTGGAGAAGAAGGAGTTTTGCAACAAGAAGAACAAGCACTGATTTATGAGGGAGGATGCCCCATCCCTCATATATACCCCAGCAGCCGTCGCAATTAGGGTTAAACCACGTTTAGATTAAACCAATACTTGTTTCATTGAACTGCTGCAAACATTCATCTGAAATTATATGTTCCTCTTTAATTCGATCAGGAATATCTACCATACCTCCACTTTGATTCGATTTAGAGTTTGCTACTAAAAGTCTTCGTGTTTTCTGTTGTTCCATTGGGAATTGGTAGATTGCAAACTGCTTCGTGGTCCGCGGCTACGTGCGCAAGTCTGTGAAGTTGCAAATACCATCTGGATTGAGATATGTTGCATTGGCAGCGGAGGAACAGCCGGTGATTCACAGCATCGCACAAGTTATCTCCATTACATCCACCATCATCTACGACATGCTCAACGAGAAGATCGGGCCACCCCTTATCATCTTGGTATCAGATTCTCAGGTTTACTCGGCGAGCAATTCATCCTTATAGATTAGTTGTTTTAGTCCTATACAGAAAAAACCACACAAAAATATTAGGATTCATAGTTTATTGCCATACTAGATAACACTATTCGTGAGTTCTAGTGGCTGATCATAGTCTTTTTGTATAGCCTTTTTTGTAAATCTGAGTCGTAGTTTTTGTCTAGTTTTTGCCTAAGTTTGTCTCATAGTCGGAGTTTTAGACTGTTTCTGGATTGTTCGTCGTGTTCTTGATTTTTAGATCTAGTAGATCTGTTTTTATTTTGTTGAGTTGGAGTTTCTACATCTATTTTTGGAAGAAAAAAAGAAAAAAAAGGGTCCGATCTGATCTGTACGTACGCTTCCTGCCAAGCAAAAAAAATCTTCTTGGCCGCTCCTCGCCGGACGTGAGACAAGTTTGAGATACTACGTCCGTGAGCGAGCAGAAAAAAAAACGTGGCCGCTCCTCTCCAAACCTGAGACACGTATGAGGTACTACGTGCCTGAGCGAGCAGAAAAAAAAACATGCTCGCGCTGTGCCATAGACAATTCTGTGGTTGTAAGAGCGTTTCTCAACCCTGCCACGGCAGGATTTTGGGTTGTTTTTCTGCCGTGGCAGAGACTATTTTTTAGGTCATTTTTTTTAACGAGTCCACATAGCGTTCCTATCTTTGTGAGCCTAGTAAGTCTTTCTTTGTGTCTAGAACTATCCTACGAGACTAGCGTGCTTAGTGCTCTTCAGGCTGCTTAGTTTAGCAATCTGGTGCCCGTTTTGTTGAGTCATTGCTAGCGTCTCTCCTTGTGCATTGCAACACGAGCATTACTCCGATATACCTCAATTTTGAGCTCCTTTTCAGAGTTGCAATTGCCCCATTTATCTCCACTGCGTGTGTTTCTGTGGGTCTTTGTCATACGGTCAGCACTAGGATTTATGAATTGGTGTTGTTAGGTATCCATACCAAGCTGCACTATATACCCCTAGTTGTCATGTGATAATATTTCCCTCGTTATTCGATTCGTCACATCCATGCACGTTCTGCTCATACAAGTTGGTAAGCTACCCTAATTCACTTTGAAACGGTAAGATATATTGTTTTCTTTCAGTTTCGCGTGAGTTGTGAAAGTTCCACCATATACCTATTTTTGTTTGCACTAACCTACTAATCATGTCTGAGAGTGTTAATGTGCAGATGAAAAAGGATCCTACTGTTGTGGTGCATTGGAATAAATATGAAGCCTTGCATGATCACTTGACATGTCAGATAGATGTTGCTGTTACCAATATACATGAAGATGTGCGTTTTATTGATTTGGAACTTAAAGAGGCAAAAGAAACAGCCGCCACCACTCAAGACACCATGACTGCAATTCAGCGTTCTATCACTGATTTAACATGAGTTGTGACTACGTTGCAAGCAACTGTTGATCTTCAGCACAATCAGCAACGAATTGCTGAGGAGGAAGATGGTGATGCAAGCATTCATGGTGATAATCATGGACATTTTGATGATGATGCAGCTGCTCCTGCTGCACATCATGCAGGCCGTCGCATTGGAGGTCGTCGCAATGGAGGAAGAGGTGCTGCTATACCTCATGGCCGTGGTTTTGCTCCTTTCGGTGCACGTCCTAATTTTGTTAATCCTGAGGTTTAGCAAGAGGATGGGTTAGTGAAACCAAAATTTTCTCTTCCCAACTTTGAGGGCTCTAATGATGTTGAAGAGTATCTTATATGGGAGCTGAAGATAGAGAAATTATGGCGTTTGCATGAACACACCAAGGATAGAAAAATCAAGTTAGCATCTTCTGTATTTGATGGGTATGCTTTGCGTTGGTGGGATAATCTTGTGCGTACAAGGCAAGAAGAAGGTGACCCCCCAATTATTATATGGAGAACTATGAAGCAAGTGATGCGTGACAGATTTATTCCGCGCAACTACATTCGTTCTCTCTATGATAAACTGCAGAATTTGAAGAAAGGCATGAAGAGTGTTGATGATTATTATCAGGAGATGGAGTTGATTATGCAGCGTGCTAGAGTACGTGAAGAGCCCAAACAAACCCTGTAGCGTTTCCTCTCAGGTTTGACGTATAATATCAAGCGCACTGTTCGGCATCACCAATATCATGATATGAATGATCTATTACATTATGCACGTGAAGCTGAAGCTCAGTTGGCTGAAGAAGCCAAGTATAAAGCTCGTTCTTCTCCAGCTAGTGGTCGTTTCACACCACGACCAGCTGGTAGCATACCCCCGCAAAGTACCAATTCAGGTTTTCGTGCTTCGTCATCGAACAGGTCAGATACTATTGTTTCGAATACAAATAAAACAACACAACCTGCAGCTAGTGGTACTGGTTTATCTTCGTATACCGCAAGAAACCGGGACATTGCTTGTCACACATGTGGTGGCTTGGGTCACCTTAGGAAGGATTGTCCTAACAAGAAAGTGATGCTGATTAATGAGGACAACGAGTCTGAAACCGGTGATGATGCTGACCCTGAGTTTGAAGCTTTGGATGATGAAGGTTATTCAAGTGATGGTCCTATGGATGCATATGCGACTCACTATCCCACCATTGTTTGCTCACAGAAAGTTCGGAATGTTACGCCTAGCTCTGAAAATCAACGATGCAATTTGTTCCAAACAACGGCTATTGTTGGTCCTGGCAAGGCGTGCAAAGTGATAGTGGATGGTGGTAGCTGTCGCAATTTGGCTAGTAAAGAGCTTTGTGCAAAGCTAGAACTGGATTATTTACCGCACCCCAATCCATATTATATTCAGTGGCTAAGTGATAATGGAGAGATGAAGGTTAGCTACATGGTGCGTGTGAAATTTCAGATTGGACCATATAAAGATACCATTGAATTTGATGTGGTTCCTATGACCGTGTGTCATTTGTTGTTAGGCCGCCCATGGCGATATGATCACAATGTGCAACACAATGGGAGAGCCAACCCATATCATTTGAATTGGCATGGTAGAGACATTACTTTGCGGCCCATGACACCACGACATATTATAAATGAATCTCGTAAAAAGATTGAAGTGAATCTTGAGAAAGAAACTGAGAGAGTAGATAGACGAGAGACTACACCTTCGGTGAGTGAGAGCCAAAAGCCAAATATGAGTGGTAAAAATAAAGGTGAGGGAGTGCATTCCTTAGTAATGTTATCCACCAAATCTGATCTGAGAGAGTTTCGTGAGGATCCTACTGCTGTCCCACTTGTGCTTATGTACAAGGGTGAAATTTTAGTTTCTAACGACATGACCCCTCTCTCTCTCTTGGTGTTTCTGATGTATTACAGGAATTCAGCGATGTGTTTCCAAGCGAGGTACCTGCAGGTTTGCCACCAGTGCGAGGTGTTGAGCATCAAATTGATTTTATACCAGGAGCATTGTTGCCCAATCGAGCCCCCTACCGCACCAACCCCAAAGAAACGAAGGAAATTCAGAAGCAAGTGCAAGAACTTCTCGACACAGGGTATATTCGTGTGATCCTAAGTCCTTGTGTTGTTCCTATTATTTTAGTTCCTAAGAAAGATGGTACATGGCACATGTGTGTAGATTGTAGAGCTATTAATAACATCACTATTCGGTATCGCCATCCTATTTCATGCTTAGAGGATATGCTGGATGAACTGAGTGGTGCTGCAATTTTCTCTAAAATTGATTTGCGTAGTGGTTATCATCAAATTAGGATGAAAGAAGGGGATGAGTGGAAAACGGCCTTTAAAACTAAGTTCGGATTATATGAGTGTTAGTAATGCCATTTGGGTTAACTAATGCACCTAGTACTTTCATGCGATTGATGAACCATGTTTTAAGGCATTTCATTGGCAAGTTTGTGGTTGTGTACTTTGATGATATATTAATTTATAGCCGCAATGAATCTGAACATAGTGCTCACATCCGACAAGTTTCGCAAGTGTTGCGTGATAATAAGCATTATGGCAATATTGATAAGTGCACTTTTTGCAAAGATAAGGTCATATTTCTGGGATATGTTGTTTCTAAAAATGGAGTTGAGGTCGACGCATCTAAAATTGAAGCTATACAAAATTGGCCTACTCCTATGAATGTTAGTCAAGTACGAAGCTTTCACGGTCTTGCTGGTTTCTATAGGCGTTTTGTGAAAGATTTTAGTACTATTGCGGCCCCTTTGAATGAACTTACTAAGAAAGGTGTTGAATTTGTTTGGGACCCAGCCCAAGATCATGCTTTTGATGAACTGAAACGTTTGTTAAGTACTGCACCATTACTTGCACTTCCTGATTTTAATAAACACTTTGAGATTGAATGTGATGCTAGTGGAATTGGTATTGAAGGTGTGCTGATGCAAGAGGGTAAACCAATTGCATATTTTTCTGAGAAATTGAGTGGTGCACGGTTAAATTATCCTATTTATGACAAAGAATTGTATGCGCTTGTTAGAGTTCTTGAGGTTTGGCAACATTATTTGTGGACAAAAGAATTTATCATACATTCTGATCATGAGGCTTTGAAATATTTAAAAGCTCAATCCAACTTGCATAGACGTCTTGCTAAGTGGGTTGAATTCATTGAGTCTTTCCCATACATCATTAAACATAAGAAGGGTAAATATAATGTTGTTGTTGATGCTCTATCTAGGAAAAATATGTTGTTGACACACTTAGATGTAAAGGTTCCTGTTTTAGAGAGTTTGTGTGCTTTATATGCTACCGATCATGATTTTGCAACACCATATGGTTTGTGTACTGATGGGAAAGCATGGGAAAAATACCATATACATGATGGCTTTTTGTTTCGAGCTAACAAACTATGTCTTCCAGAATCGTCCGTGCATTTGCTATTGTTACAGGAATCACATGCTGGTGGTTTAATGGGTCACTTTGGACGAGAGAAGACTTTGCTCATGCTCGCTGATCACTTTTATTGTCCTAAAATGAGGCGTGATGTGATTCGTGAAGCGTTGCATTACTTGCAACAAGTCAAAATCAAAACTGAAGCCTCACGGTTTGTATACTCCTCTTCCTGCTCCAACTACACCATGGGAAGATATGAGCATGGATTTTGTGTTAGGACTACCTAGAACCAGGAGAGGACATGATTCAGTTTTTGTGGTAGTTGAATGATTTTCTAAGATGGCACATTTTATTGCCTGCCACAGAAGCGACGATGCGTCGCATGTTGCTAACCTGTTTTTCAGGGACATCGTCCGCTTACATGGAGTAACAAAGACGATTGTTTCTGACCGTGATGTGATGTTTATGAGCTATTTCTTGAAGACACTTTGGGGAAACTGGGAACAAAGTTACTATTCAGCACCACTTGTCATCCCCAAACTGATGGTCAAACGGAGGTGGTAAATCTCACACTTTCAACATTGCTGCGATCAATGATCAAGAAGAACCTGCGTGTGTGGGAGGACTGTTTGCCGCATGTGTAGTTTGCATATAACAGGGCGGTCCACTCAACAACGCAGCTTTGTCCGTTTGAGGTAGTTTGTGGTTTTAAACCAATTACACCACTTGATTTGCTGCCCCTTCCACTTCAAGAGAGAGTTAATATGGAGGCATCCAAGAGGGCAGATTTTATGAAGAAGATACATGAGAAGACAAAGGAAGCAATTGAGAAGAAGGGCAAGTACACCATTGATCATGTTAATAAGAAGAGAAAGGAGGTGCTGTTCCAGCCAGGTGACATGGTATGGGTGCATTTTCGCAAAGACAGATTTCCACAACAGCGCAAGTCCAAGTTGCAGCCAAGAGGTGCTGGTCCATATAAAGTGCTTGCCAAGATAAATGATAATGCGTACAAGATTGATCTTCCTATTGATGAGTTTGGCGTAAGTAATTCGTTCAATGTTGCTGATTTGACGCCATATGATGGAGAAGACCTTGGAGCGTCGAGGTCGACGCCTTTTGAAGGGGGGAGAATGATGAGGATATCTCTAGTCCTTTACTATTATCTCCCAATGAGGATGATGATGTTGCTGCACAAGATAAGTCCAATGAAATCAGAATTGGACCAATTACAAGGGCACGTGCAAAGCTACTAGGCCAACAGGTGAATTCACTCTTAATTGAATCTGATATTTTAATTGATGAGAACTTTATACTGCCTAAGTCTATGCATCTTTGTATGATCAGGTTTGTTAATAACACAAGCGTTGCACGTGGAGAAGAAGGAGATTTGCAACAAGAAGAACAAGCACTGATTTCCAATATCAGCAAGTGCGCGAGGGAGGAGAGGGAGGCAGGCGCACTAGGAGGCAATAAGGAAATCACGTATGATCAAGAGAGGGATGAGAAGCACCCAGAAATACATGTTTGAGGTGATCCACGACGTTTGGCCTGCGTGCCAATTAGGCCGAACCCATCTATGGGTCGGTATGTATCAGTTTGAGTCGAACCGAGTCAGTTTAGGCCAAGTTATGGCTGTTTTTAGGCCCATTTATGAGGGAGGACACCCCAACCCTCATATATACCCCAGCAGCCGTCGCAATTAGGGTTAGACCACGTTTAGATTAAACCAATACTTGTTTCGTTGAACTGCTGCAAGCATTCATCTGAAATTATATGTTCATCTTTGATTCGATCAGGAATATCTACCATACCTCCACTTTGATTCGATCTGGAGTTTTCTACTAAAAGTCTTCGTGTTTTCTGCTGTTCCATTGGGAATTGGTAGATTGCAAACCGCTTCATGGTCAGTGGCTACGTGTGCAAGTGTGTGAAGTTGCGAATACCATCTGGGTTGAGATATGTTGCATTGGCAGCGGGGGAACAACCGATGATTCACAGCATGCCACAAGTTATCTCCATTACATCCACCATCATCTACGACGTGCTCAACGAGAAGATCGGGCCACCCCTTATCAGGCATTATACACATGAACTTAGCCTTATCAGGCGAGGGTGTTACAAGATGGTATCAGAGCTATGTGTTGACTGTAGGATCGTGACCTTAGAAATAGATTAGCAATAGGAGACCTCTATTAGGAGAACTATCATATTTTTTACTTATTAGAGTTCTTATATTCCTTCTCTATCTTTCCTATAATCTCTTGTTCAAAATTTGTAGTTGTCCATTATTTTGATACCTATATGAGAGTTAGCTAAGTAAAATAACAAATAATATGATGCATATGAAGATCTCACCGAGTTTGAGTAGATCTAGATCACCATATTTTATCTATTTAGAAGATGATCGTTATCGTGTTAGCATATTGATCTTACAAACTGATGAGGTGTGACAATATAGGTTGCTTGCTTGTTTGTACTGAACCATATTGTGTGATGTCTTGTTTAGGATCTGTTATTTTGAACCTCTAAAGTTGCTGGAGTTTTCGTGTGGTTTTAAAATAATTTTAATGGTGCAATTTGATTGAAATTAGTAAGATTGCTGATGCACTTTCTGCCTGACCTGTTGTACCGCGCGATTTTTCATATTTTATTGGTAACTCAGAAAATCTGAAAAAATAGGATCTGGAGCGTAATTACCTGTAGTACATGCAAAAAAATTGGCTAAAATTCCTAACGAGTTTAAGTTGGTCATAAAAATTCGTGAAGCCTGCTGTACCGTTTCAACAGATTTTGATTATTGCTTATATGTTGCTATGTTTTACTCTAGTATTGTTCCCAATGCTTTCAAACTATTTTGTGGTTATAACTACTAAGTTTAGACCTCTGTATTATTGTTATGCAAGTGCTTGCTTGTGTGTTGATTTCTTATGATTGTTTGTTTGTTTGTAATATTTATTGCTTCATATAGTTATGGGTAGGATTACTTCCTTAGTAGTTTCTTTTCTCTACAATATATTCTTTCCTATCGTAAACCTTGGAGATAGAATGTTGTGTTGAGACATGGAGAATGATTAATGGAAAGTTTTGCAACATAATGCATCGAAGAAGGAGAATAGTTCATCTAATGCAATAAAAGGATTGGAAGTATGAAGTGTTGCAATGATGTTATGTACTAGATTATGCAACCTGCATGTTTGAAGCATCGATAGTTTAGATTTAGTAATAGCTTTGTTGATTGGATACATGGGAGTCTACATCGAGCATTAGTTCGTGCCCATGGAAACCTTCTTCAAAGCAAGTGAGGTTGCCCGTGTGATAAGTTACGCGATTCACCTATCCTCATGCAAGGTAATGATTTGGGTGGAGGATGGATTGATCACCATTCCTACTACTCTTATTATTCGCTCTTGTATTGTTGGTTTTGTGAATCTTTAGTGCCTTTTTGAACCCTAGAAGAGATCCGGCGTTGACCCTAGCCCTTAGAATGGTATGATGTCCCACCTTTACAGAAGCATTCATTGCTAAGCGTAGGAATGTACGGTAAGGATGAATCCCAACCGTGATTTATGGGCATCATGAAGTAAACGTCCCCTAATTGACCACCATGAGAGTTCTGATAGTTCAAGTAGTGTTTGCTTGGAATCTTCCAATCATGAAGGTTAAAATGTGCAAGAGACATTGTGCCAATAAAAGTCTAAAGGAGAACCAATCTAAGCCAACCTAGCCAGATTTCTTTTAAAGGCGGTAGAGCCCTAATGGATTCCGAACCTTTCTTTCTTTCTAGCCTTCCCAAATCTCGGGACGAGATTTCTTTTAAGGGTGGTAGTTTGTCACATCCCAAAATTCTCCTAATTTTAGAATGTGAAATAAATAAAATAAGTTTTTTTGATTGTTTGACTTTGTTGAAAATTCACAAAGAAAAGAAACTTTGTGAATAGAAAACCCCCTCAACCTTAAATTCAAAACCTTATATTCTTTTTTTATGACCTAAATATCCATATAGGCAAAAGGGCATGGATTGATTATGTATTGTAGAATTGGTGTGCAATATTTAAAAAATTCAAAATCATGTTGCATGCATGAAAATCATTGCATATAAACCCTAAGAAGGAAATAGTACTATCCAAAAAGGATTATCCAATACCCTAAATGGGATTTCCTAAATTTTAAGTACAACATGATCTATGGCTTGATACATATTAAAATTGATAAAGGTATTCCCCATATGTCCTAAAATCAATTAGGGATATTTTCCTAAAAACCCTAAACCAAATTTCCCAATTAATGCAACTAGCCATGTAATGTCGTGTAAGCAAATGGCATTATGGACATTTTTCAAATTTGGTAAAAACCATATTTTATACATCCAAAAAGGTGTATCTTAAATTTAGAGAAATTTATAAATTGGAATGGACTAATTTGGATGCCTAGAACAAAAGCTATAAAAGAAAATAGAAAAAAAGAAACGTATCTAGACGCAACCAACTATTGGTCGGACTGACTTGCAAGTGGCAGCCACAGGATTCAACGACCAAGCTGAACCAACGATGATGCTAATTTTTTTAAAATAATATATTTGTTTATTAAATTTTACAAATAATACATAAAACAGGCAAATTGCAAAACTGTTTGTCGGTCGACCGTTCAACAGACGACAGACTCGTTTCGCGAAACACAGCCTTCGTCCGTTCAACGAACGACACGCAACCTTCGTCCGTTCAACGGACGACACGTCTGCTGTCAGCAGCAGCAGCTGGGCGGGCCCCAGCGTTGCAGGCGCGCAGCAGCAGCCGCATGCAACGCAGCACAGCATCGCGTGCGCGCGCGCGGCAGGCCATGCAGAGCAGCTGCGCAGCAAGCAGCATGCAAGCAGCTAGCAGCGCAGCGGTGCGGGCAGCTAGCAGCCAAGCAGCGCGCATGCAGTCGCGGGCCCGCAGGCAGTTGACCGCAGACAGCAGACAGCAGACAGCAGACAGCAGGCAGTAGCGAGCGCGTGGCGGCAGCTGACAGCAGACTGCGTGTCTGTGTCGTCCGTTGAACGGACGAAGACAGTGTTTCGTTCGTTGAACAGATAAAGACAGTGTTCCGTCTGTTGAACGGGCGACCGACAAACAGTTTTGTAATTTGCCCGTTTTATGTATTATTTGTGAAATTCAATAAAAAAATGTATTATTTTAAAAAAATTAGCAACGATGATCCTCTTCTCCCTTCCCATTTTTCTATTTTCTTTATTTATATTCTATAGTTAGGACTCACGAGTGGACCCATGTTTGTCTTCCTCCCGTGGACAAACTCACAGACAAACACGAGTTCCTTCGAAACGGAACTAACATCCCGAGAAATCTCTGTTTTGGACGATTGCTCACTCCATAGAACACAAAAATGCCCCCATAATTACCAAGTATCTATCCTCGTCCGAGTATTTTCCAAAGCCCTAGATCGCCGAGGTACTTTCATCCGAAACAGATCTCGCCGGAGTTAACCCGTTTAAAGCTTTGAGACAGAGGAACCCATCGCCTGACGGATTGCCTGAATTTCCTATCTCTGTCTAATCTTATTGCCTTTCTCTGACTCCTAGTTTGAATGTTCCTTGTGTGCACAGGAGCTCTAGATAAAGCAGACGAGGCAGACGGAATTTCTGCAGACTACAGAACGTCTAGCGGAGAAGAGGCGCCGATCGAAAACATTCTGGTCGCTGAAGAGGACACGAACGACTCTGCCTCGAGGATCCTCACCTAGAAGTCATGCAAAAATTGAATGCCACTAGATTGAAGTTGGCGTCGTCGTCCAATTTACCAAAGTCGACCATGCCTTGCCACAGTAAGCAATCGTCACCATGTACGTTGGATAGTTTCTATACGGATTAGATTGGATCATATAACTGAACTAGTCTCAGCTTATCATGCCCTACCACAAGTCTCCGGTTTTTTTACACGCATGTACTATAGACGATGATACACTACACTAGTTTATGACAAGAACCTTAAAACTCCGTAGCTTTTGATCTAGAAGTCAAAATTAGATGATTCTTGATTTAATGGATTCATAAAAATATGAAGAATATTAATATACAATAAAAATTATACCTTATAGTATGTATGTTTTCTGGAATATTTAAAACTATACAATGGTATTTAATTCATAGAAGAAAATCTATAATGCTAAATCTAGTGAAACAAATTGCTATTGTTTTATTTTGAAAATATCTATCCTAAGAAATTACGAGCCAGATTATTTGGTAATGTTAAAACAGAAATTCTTGCAGAAACTTTAAATCCATTGCAATAGTATTTTAATCATAAGAAAAGATCTATAACTCCTTGGGTGATTCAAATTACTACTGGTTATAAATTTCATTACCTATCCATTGGAATTTAATTCACAATTTAATATGACAGATACATCAGAAGTTCAATTAAAATGAGATAAACCATATTAAATCAATATAGCTTTAATAATAAATGGTTTAATGCATTAAATTATCTTCCGCATGCATCAAGAGATATAATATTGTTCAGAAAACTAACTACAACCATTGTGAGATATTAAATCGTCATGCATGCATGTTGTCATCATTGTTTCACTGTATTGTTGCACTCTTGCATGTTTGCAATGTTTGGATGGTGTGCTTGTTGTGCCTTTGTTTTTGAACGATAGATTGCAAGGAGTGCAACTACTATGATTGCAAATATTTTGATTATGACGAGTGCAATCATTATATCTATGAGGATTGTGAGGATTATCTAATCGATTACATCTACATCAAAGACAAGTGGTGATATCTTGTTCATAAATGTCCTACTGTTTTCCTATGCATTGTAGATGTTTTGTAGAATTGCATCTGTAGGAATTGATGTGTATATGCTATGCTATGTCCCATATTATTTCCTAGTATTCCTTGTTTACGAGCCATCGTATTGGTAGATTGCTTAGCTATGCTATTTAGACGAGGAAGGAATCACATCATGAAAAGTTATATGTTTTGAAAGGATTATGTTTTGCTAAATGACAAACCAATATGTTTTTAATGAACAACCTGGGCGGAATGGCATTGATTGGGTCGTCGAGTGTGGATTTATGATGGGGAATGCCGCCCAGGGCACTGAGAAAGGATTGGTTTCTTTGTTTGGTAGCTTTCGTGTGGAACCACGTGCTAGTAAGAGTGGGTGGCTGGCTGGACTTAGTAGGTTGTGGTGACCCGAACCCTATGTAGCCAGAGATGTAGAATAGTGTAGGTTGGTACTGTGCGTGGACGGGTTTGGGAAGCTCTTCCGAATGTGAGTGTGGTGGCTCGAGCTGGGTTAGCCAGGTCACATGGTAAAGTGTACAAACCCATGCAGGGTGTAAATCTAAGTGCTTAGCCATGTCCCCGGTTATAGACAATTTGAGTAACCTAATACTGATGCTATGACATATTTCTCACTCATCCCAATTTCTTAATTACTTAAAACTTGTTGGCTGAACTTAATTGGATAGGAGCACCTAGGAGTGAACCAGAGTGTCCTATTTATCATATTTGAAAACTACTTTGTTACAAATGTTAGGATAAAACTATTGCTTTATGCAAATGAGCCTGAACTCCACTTAGCCAAATAAGCATGCAATTGATAGATCTGTTGTTAACCACTTTATCCTACTTTCCATACATTCCATGTATTGACCCTTCGGGGCTGCTACATTTTATGTTGCAGGTTATATCGTATCTAAGTGATCGTTCATAGGTCGCGAGACTCCAGACAACAATTGTTCGCGTATGGAACATTTGAAGGATGGAGATCTACCTTGTAATTATTTCCGCTGTAATATAATGTAAATTCTGGATCATATTCGTTGTATTTATGATGTACAGTTATATTTGGTATCATTTTGTACTGTGTGTGCCAGTGAACCGATCTAGGGATTGACACTATACACATGAACTCAGCCTTATCAGGCGAGGGTGTTACATCAACGCAGGAAGTTGGAAGTGTGGGTACATGACGGGACACCCCCTCGATTCCAGACATGACGAGCTACAGCCCGAAGAGGAGTCCGTGCGGGGGTTTCTGCTGGACTTCTTGTGAGCCTGCTAACACTCACGCCTGCGTACCCAGCGTGAGTAGGACACGGGGGACAGGATTTAGGGTGATGTGGCATGCCTCTGCATCAGTTTGGAGGAGCCTTGGTCAGGTGCGTGGTGAGGATTGCACCGCGACGTTTAATTCTACCCCTATGATGTCCCCTTTCCGTATGAAAGGAGGCCCAGATCGAGTGAGAGAGCAGGGTTGGCTGAGAGTAGGGTTTCTTCCCGGGAGAAGGAACCATCTGTAAATCAGTGGAAATCAGATAGTAGACATTGTAGGACGTAGGGCTTCGCTCACGGCGGAACTGAACCTGGGTAAAAAACCCTTGCGTCTCTCTTTGTGATTGTGTTCATCTATCTCGCTAGACGTTGCTCCCCTGGCCAAACAACAAAGGGGGATTTATACCCCCGGTGTCAAAAATCAAGGCACGACATCTGGGGTGCCAGTTAGGGGGCATAACCCTAGTGATACTAATCGGCCGAACCCATCAGCCTGCAATCAAGATCAAGCCAAATCCATGGCTGGGGACCCTATGAGGTCCTGGCGAAAGGGAGGCTCGCCCGAGCGCTCAGAAGAAGGTTTGGGGGCTTGGCTGACCTTGGCGCTGCTAGGGGATGCCAGCAGCCAAATAATGCTATCACCCGCGCCGGCAGCCTAAACCCTTCTTCTCCACCAATCACCCGACATACTGCTAGGGCATCCCATATCGCGGGGGACCATACGTCCCCAAAATAGGGTGTGGTTACAAGGTGGCGGCGCCGGCCCGGACGCATCAACGATATCAACCACCTCCACTAATGTCCAAGGGAGTGACTCAGAGACTACCTACACCGGTTCCATATCATCCTAGACACCGTGCATGAGGCACCCCCTCATAGTAATCCGGCCCTCCGGAGGGGAACACGCTACACACTCCTTCTGAAGGAAATACGAGTCTGGGGCGTGATCACGGTGTCAGGACTATTTGACGTGGCAGACCTTTACGACGGGATCGAGGAAGACGACTTGTCTTTTGGGAGGAGGGGAGGACCATGGGGTCGATTACCAAAGCCTTGCCGGGAGGTTTCCCGAGGACGGAAGCCCGGGGAGAAAAGAGGAGGGCCAAGGGGTCCATCACGAGGCCAAAAGTTATGTATTAGATTCCTATCCTTATATATTAGATTCCCCAAGCTTGAGCTATACTCTCTCCATCACGAGGCCAAAAGTTATATATTAGATTCCTATACTTATGAATCTCTCACTTGAGGATATAATTTAGAATAAAAGAGAGGTATTATTTCCTCCCATTCCATAGATTGTCCATTCTTCATCAGCTTATACCAATCTTCAGATCTTCCTTTCAACGATATAGAGAGTAACTTCTTCTTCACCTGTTCAGTTGTGATACCTGCACACTTAAACAACCCGCATAATTCATGGATAAAGAGAAAATGATCACCAGGGTGGACAGTTCCACAACCTAAATAATAATTATCCATAACACGATCAACAATACTTGTAGGTATCTTAAAAGGATTTATTTCAACAGGTGGTGGTTCATCTACTACCCTAACAGTGGTAGTAGTTTTCCCAAACAGAAAACCAAGTGGGTTATCTATATTGGAAACAAAGTAATAAATAGAAATTAAAACAATACTCATAGTAGAAGTTTCCTTTACCAGTTCCACTCTTCAATAGCACTTCACTCCCCGGCAACGGCGCCAGAAAATAGTCTTGATGACCCACAAGTATAGGGGTGTATCGTAGTACATTCGATAAATAGGAGTGTCGATCCCAACGAGGAGCAGAAGGTGTTGACTAGTGGTATGCAGCAGGAAATCTCTATAAAAACTTAGCAAACGGATTTTAGGGGTTTTCTGATAAAGCAAGGAAATAAAGTGCAAGTAACAAAGACAGCAAAAAATTGCAGCAAGTGTCCTAATCCTTTCTTAGCAAAGGACAAGCCGGTGGAAATACTATTGAGGACCAAACGTTCTCGAGGACACATGGGAATTCTTTCAAGTGCTTTCGCTTTATATAGCTCAGTAGTCTTCTTTGGTTTTATAAGTGTTGTGTGGGTGAACATGTGCTAATGTACCAACCATACTTGGACTAATACATACTTGTGATTAAACCCCTTGCAAGAATCCGCAACTACAAGAAAGCAATTCAGGTATAAACCTAACCACAGCCTTAAACTCTAAGATCCTACACTCCCTTATGCAATGGTTTCCTAACGGGGGTTCAGGTTTCTGTCACTCCGGCAACCCCACAATAAGTAGCCAAATACACAATGCATTCCCCTAGGCCCATAAATGGTGAAGTATCATGTAGTCGATGTTCACATGACACCACTAGAATAATAGCACTGCAACTTAAATCCTAAACCATTGAATAATATCTCAACACAAGGCCACTACTAACAACATGACTTCTCCCATGTCCTCAAGAACTAAACGAACAACTCACAACACATCATATGGATCAAGATCAAAGATGATATGGTGATGAATAGCAATCTGAACATAAACAATAATCCAATGGTTCCACTCACAAGCATCAACTATAATAGTAATCAACATGGGGATAATTTCCCCTAAGAACTATGCAAGATTCAACACAATTGTTACAGCGGGATCGAGTGGTGATGATGGTGCTGGTGGAGATGATGGTGTGGATGATGATCCTGATGAATTCTAGCTTGATGATGGTGTTGATGACGACGATCTCCCCTCTCCGGGAAGGAATTTCCTTGGCAGAAATCTATCTGCCGGAGAGCTCTTTCTCTCTCGGTGTTTTCCACCCCGCAGAGGCGGCGGAATCTTTCTGTGGTCGCTCTCCATGTATTAGGGTTTCAAGGAGAAGATATAGGCGATAGGGAGGAGCCATAGGTGGGCCAGGTGAGCCACACCCCCTGTAGGTGCGGCCTAGGGTGGCCCGCGCCTGGGGGTGTGGCCCCCCTGTGGCCCATGTTCGCCTACCCTTATGGCATTCTTCGTCTTCTGGGAAAATAGGATTTTCCGTGTTTTTCTGGTATTTTTCTGATCTTCACTGTCAACACCCGGATTTTTAATCCCAGATGCCTGTTATGCCATACATCGCAATCCCAGGAATACCATTTTTGCGAGACATAACAGAATTGGATACCACACTACATCATCCATTACAAGCCATACATAAGGTCTTACACAAATAAGGATCTCACGATCTAGTTCTTAGTACAACACAAGCAGCGGAATACGTAATAATAACGGTTGCGTGGGTGAAGCTCCATCTTCGGGGTAACAGGCAATGCTGACGATGGGAGATGATCCTAGTTGTTGTAACCTTCCTAGGGTCCATCATCCTGGTACTCCTATTCATAGTCTGGCCACGGGAATAGCCAGGGACAAAGCCATGAGTACTCTTTAAGTACTCGCAAACTAATATTAACAAGTGAAGGGGTTTTTTGTAATAGGGCACTAGGCTCTAGGGTTGTTTTTCAAAAATCCAGATTTACCTCTACTAAGTTCAGAAGCAAGATAAAGCTAAATGAAATTTTATAACACCTAAGTGGGAACTTGTATCTCATACCACAACTCTGTTGTGGTCAAGTCAAATTCTCCGATTCATTTCACAAGTCATTTTGAAAACATCTGACGGGGGAACAATATGGCCACTCCAACTGTCCATAACCGCGGACGCGGCTATTCGAATAGTTTGACACTCTGCAGAGATTGTACACTTTCACCACAACATTCGATACATCCGTCAGGAACAAATCCTGAATTCAGCATACTCAGTATGCGGATAATCAATCCTAACATTTCAATTACACGCCCTAGTATCAACACCTCTCCTATGAGTTTGGCCTCCCAACCATGACCAATTGTCATATTGGGTACTGCACAGGTGGACAATATTCACAAGGTAGCCTCAGCTCAGACCATGGCTGTGAGGGAACTAATACTAAGGTATATAATTTTCCAGTCAAACCCTACCCAATCTTCGGGTATTATGGTTGTACGATAAAATTGGAATGGTATCGCATCCAGACAACCATCAGTTTTATAAAGGCCTAAGGCTCATGCCTCAACATTTTCATCACCAAAAATCATCTGGTGTTCGGAAACACATGTCAAAACATCTCAGTAGAATGATCCATCATTCTATGGTTTTCATAACCATTTTCCACCAAGTATTCCCATCTAAAGTTAATCAAGTTTTATGCTAGCACTAGCATCTACAAATGGGGGTGAGTACTAATGAGGGGTGATAAACAAGTGGAGTTTCAACTAAGTACCACCTCATGCCTTAGGATGATATCAAGGTTTTCTATCTTAGGCCAAATTTTATATTCTTTATGCAACCTTCAAGTATCTTCCTAGAATCTACAAGTTACTTTAGTAAACTCTAAGTAAAAGCTTTGATAAAGAAAGAAAGTAGAAAGCTTGCAAGTAAAACTAGGATTGGGTATCAAGTGGGTATGATCACATATGCTTAAGGCATACAGTTGGCATGGTAACAGGTAAGTATTTGTTTGCATCAGTAGCGTATCTCGCAAGGGTTAGCTTGCTCAATCAACTAGTAGTATTAGGCTTGCATCAGTATCAGTATAAGCTTGCTAAATTGCAAGTGTTAGCTTGCATAGGTCAACTTGATTAGTAAGGCTTGCCTTGTGCAGAGCAGTGGTTGAAGTTCTCCTCGGCTTCTTCTTCGTAGTATCCTCCTTCCTCCTCGTATCCTTGGTCGGTACTAGCGTCTATGAATAAATACGAGGTACACAATCACCAAACAATACTTAGCTACTTTCAATCATCACACAAAGGGGTTCTATAGATGATCTAGCATCATCACTAACATTACAAGATTAAAGCATTTGTCTTATTGATTTAATTTTTAGAAAAGTAATTTCTACTCATTGAAAAACTACTTAAGATTTAATATTCTCCAAACCAAACATGGGATCATGTTGACACATGTCATCACCACATATTTTAGTCCATGGGAATGTGATTTAAAGTGGTGTCACAATTTAATAAGGTTTTACCCTTTTATTTTAATTAAATAAAGTGGCTAGAAATGCCTATGTGGCATTCTTTTATTACTTGAACATTATTTCTGTAAGTAAACCTATATCTTTTTAATTCTGAAAGGTATGGTCAAATGTGATTTTTGAGAGTTGGAATCAACTCAAAACCTATTATGGTTTAAATTTTAAAAATGTTGGAATGCAGAAAAGCTTCTGCCTTGTTATTTTACCAAGGGTGATCTACAGATCCAAATGATTTGAATCCAATGAGCTTGGATTCAGCATTTCAAGACATTTCTAACAAAATTGGTTTCATTCAAATTGGTTCACTTAATCGAGGTAGGTTGATTTTTGAAACTAGGTACAGAACTGTGTTTGAATGAAAATGGAAAAATCCAAATTCAAATGAATGGGCTGCGCGGGACAGGATACTGGGCCGGCCTGCTAAGCACAACCCTTACGAGGGCTGGTTAATTTGTTGTCCCCACGCATCAGTGAGACAGGGGGTGCGAAGCGGTACGGGGCAGCGTGGTGCGTTAGATCTAGTTCTAATCCAACGGCTCTGGTTCATCGTCCACGTCGGGCAGCGCCACCGAGACAGAACCCTAATGCGGCAGGTGGGGGTCGTCGGGGGCTTACCGGGGCTCAGGCAAGGGTTGGCGGTGCGGGCGAACGACGAAGTCGACGACAGCGAACCTCCTGGTACTGGTAGCTTCTCCTGGGGCGTCTCCAATCGCTGGCTCCCTTCTTCTCCAGCAGCGGCGGGCTCCGGTGAAATTCCGGCGATGCGCTGCTCGCCTTGATCCAGGAACGGGGTGGAACGATCAGTGAGGAGAGGGGAGCGAGATGGTGTGAAGAGTTTGAGCGGGGGAGGCCTCTATTTATAGTCTCAACGACGAGACCGAACGGGATGGGAAGGCGACGGTGGCAACATGGCTACGGGCTGCTAGAGGCATGGCCTGTGGTGGCGATCGATCAGTGGTCTCCTGGCGATGCTCTATGGCTTTAATGCGCTTGTATGGGCGGTGGCAAATGGTCTGGAACATGCGATGCTCTGCACGGCAGAGGCGGCGTCTTCGACGGCGAGCGGTGGCTGTGAGGCATGGGGCGGCGAACGGGGATGTCTAGCGGTCTCCTGGGACGGTGGTGATCGTGTATGCACACGGGAAGGGCGACGCACGGTCTGTGGGTGCGTGTCGAGGGTGGCGCTCTAGCGCATGCTCGGCATGGTTGACAGAGGCACGGGCGCGGCATTCCTGACGGTTTTGGTTGCTGTCTACGAGGTAGGGCTGGTCGAGAGGGGGCGGTGAGGCATGGGCTATCTCCCAGACAAGGTTGGCACGTCTAGTTCTTCTCCTAGCTTGCTGTCCACACTGGGTGACATGGTGAGGCTCGGCTGTTCACCATTGATGACATTGCCAAGCTTACAGTGGGGCTAGTGCTTAGTTAAGTTTGCTAGATGATCTACTGAGGTTGCTGTGAGATAGAGAGGGAACAAGTTAGGCCCCAATCACTGCACACTATAGTGTGTAGGATTTGATTGATTTGCATCAGCAAGGTGTTTGATGAAATGGCCGCAAGAATTCAAGTTTTGAATTTTGAAAAGATTTTTGGTGGGTGTGCTAGGCATGTGCTGGTGAGTCTGTGGATGCTTAGGTTTTGAAAGTTGAGCTTGTTTGAGTGGTTTTTGCAAAAGTGGGATCTTCCCATATGATAAAGATTCAATTTTGAACTGTCCTTTAGACTATGCATTCAAATGTTTTTGGATGATCACAAAGTGGGCCTTGGTACTCTGTTATGAGTACTATCAAGGGGTGCAAAGATCCAAATGAGTTTCTGTTAAGTTCTGAAAGTTAGAGACAGCCAAAGTAGGCATGGGAGTTAAATTGGCCAAAATGACCATTCCCTTATTTTATTTGTTTTGATTTATTTGTCTTTGGGAAAAGTGTGGGGATTGTTTAGATGATGTTTATTTCACCTAAGAATCCATTTACAAGCAAAGAAACACATAAAGAAGGAAATTCAAAAGAATCCAAAATGGAATGCATACACACATGCATGCTTTCATATTTTTATTTAGAAAAGTTTTTGTTAACCCTAATTTTGGAGATTAGAGTTTGATGATTCTAGTTTTAATACTTCTGGGATGTTACAAACCTTCCCCCCTTAAACAAAATCTCGTCCCGAGATTTGAAAAAGGACGAAAAAGATTACCTAGGATTTGAAGAGATCTGAAAACTCCGTCATGATGTGATCTTCGCGCTCCTAGGTAGCTTCCTCTTCTGTGTGGTTGCTCCACTGAATCTTGAGAAACTTGATGCTTCGGGTTCTGGTGGTTCTGAAAGCTTCTTCCAAAATACAGATGGGTACTTCGGGATAGGTCAGGTCATCGTTGATCTCTATGGTTCGGTGATCGATATTCTTGAACACTTTCGTCTTCTCTGGAACTTCAAGGCACTTGCGAAGTAACGAGATATGGAACACATTGTGCACGACTGACATCTCTTCGGGCAGTTCCAATTGATACGACACATCTCCTCGACGGTTCAGAATCTTGAAGGGTCCGATATATCTAGGGGCTAACTTTCCTTTGAGTTGGAAATGCTGCATTCCTTTCAATGGCGACACTTTCGGATATACTAAATCTCCTATGTTGAAGGCGAGGTCTCGATGTCTCTTGTCGGCGTAACTCTTTTGTCTGGATTGGGCTGTCTTGAGGTGCTCACAAATCTTGTGAACCTTCTATTCCGCTTCTCGTAGGATGTCAGGTCCGTAAATCTGACTCTCTCCTACTTCCGACAAAGGGGTGCGACACTTTCTTCCGTACATGAATTCAAATGGGGCCATTTGCAAACTATCTTGATAACTATTGTTGTAAGAAAATTCTACAAACGGCAGACCGTCTTCCCACTTAGATCCATATTCTAATACATAGGCTCTCAGCATGTCTTCGAGTATTTGATTTACTCGCTCCGTTTGTCCATCGGTCTAAGGGTGATAAGCGGTGCTGAAATCTAGGTGGGTTCCTAAACCTTCTTGGACTTTCTTCTAGAATCTCGAGGTAAACTGAGTTCCTCGATCCGATATGATGTTCTTGGGGACTCCATGCAAACTAACGATTCTAGCAATGTATAACTCCGCTAGCTTCGAACTCTGATATGTGGTCTTGACGGGTAAGAAATGGGCGACTTTGGACAATCTGTCCACTAAGTCCATTCCAACGGAATCCCATTTCCATTCAGGAATCTGTAAGGGTTGCAACAATCCAGCGGGTCTTTGATGTCCTGCCTTGACTCTCTGACATATATCACACTTGGCGATATAGCTTCCGATTTCTCTCTTCATCTTATGCCACCAAAATTGTTCTTTCAAATCTTGATACATCTTAGTTACTCCTGGGTGGATAGAATAAAGAGTATCATGAGCTTCCTTCAAAATAACTTCTTTCAACTCAGAATCTGCTGGTACACAAAGGCGTCCTTTGTACCACATAACTCCTCCTTCGTCTTCCGTGAATCCGTGTACTTTGCCTGTACCAATACGACGCTTGATTCCGTCGATACTAGCATTTCCTTTCTGTGCCTGTTTGATCTGGCAGATCAAAGTGGGTTGAAGTTCTATGCTAGCCAAAAATCCTTCACTTATTAATTCCATTTGAAAATTTTCTATCTCTTTGTGCAAGCTTGGTTGCTCCTTTAAAATCATGGAGTTCAAGCGGCACAACAATCTGCTAAGGGCATCTGCTACCACATTGGCTTTACCAGGGTGATAGTGAATGTCCAGATCGTAATCCTTGATTAGCTCAATCCATCTTCTCTGCCTCATATTCAGCTCATTCTGAGTGAATATATACTTCAGGCTCCTGTGATCCGAATAAATCTCACAACGGTTTCCCATCAAGTAATTCCTTCATGTATTCAGGGCTAGAACTACGGCTGCGAGTTCGAGGTCATGGGTTGGGTAATTTTGCTCATGTTGTTTTAGTTGTCGAGATAGATAAGATATAACTTTGCCTTCTTGCATTAGCACACATCCGAGACCGATCTTGGATGCATCACAATACACATCGAAGGTCTTCATGATATCCGGCATGATTAAGATTGGGGCTGAAATCAATATCCTATTGAGTTCTTGAAAACTTGCTTCACACTTGTCGGTCCATTCAAACTTCTTGTCCTTCTTCAACAATTGGGTCATGGGTCTGGCGATACTCGAGAATCCTTCTACGAACTTGCGGTAGTATCCCGCCAATCCGAGAAATGCACGAACTTGGGTTTGAGTGGTTGGGGCTTGCCAATCTTCGACATCTTTCACTTTGGCAGGGTCAACGGCAATTCCTCCGGCAGATACAATGTGGCCGAGGAATCCTACCTCCTGTAACCAGAATTCACATTTGCTTAACTTGGAACACAACTGATGCGCTGCCAAGCTGCTGTGCGCAGGCTTGCCCCACCCTCTGGTGCTGCTGCCGCTGCACTGCCCCACGGTGGCCTCCCCGATGTCGACCGCTCGCTGTGCTGCTACTTATCTGCTGCGTTGACCCAACTCGCGCTATTGCTGCTGTTTTTCTGGTTTGGGTCCGGTACTACCGGTCCATCCAGAAAAATGGCACCAACGTCCATATTTTGGCTAGCCCTATATAAGTCTTTTGCCCTTTTTCATTTAGGGTTACTTCTTCCTCCTTGACGCCCTCTATCCAACGCCATTTGAATCGGGTCAATCGGAGCTTCCAATCAAAAGTTATCGCGGTTTGAATATTTGTCGTTTTAAATAAAAAGGAAAAAAGAAAAACTAGGCCGAGCGGTACTACCGCAGCCTAGTACCGCTCGGGCCTGGCGCGCACAGCCCATTCTCAGTTTGGCCCGGCACCCACTTCCGGTCCTACCGGACCGGCCCGGTAGTACCGCCCGGTTGGGCCGGTACTACCGGCCGGCCCAGTTTTTTTTCTAGCCCAGATGTTTTTCTAAGATCCAGATCTAACCGCCGCTGCCTCGCGAGTGCGCATGCCCGCGTTGACCGCCGCCGCTACCTGGGCCCGTGCGCTGCGCGCGCTCGCGTGTGCTGCGCTGGCAGCTGACCCCGCCTAGCCCTACCGCACGCTGCATGCGCTGCTGCCGCACTGCCTGCTGCATGCTCGCTTGCGCGCGCACACCTGCCCCCGTGTGGTCCCCTGCTGCTGCTGCATTCGCTGCCAAGCTGCTGCGCGCAGGCTTGCCCCACCCTCTGGTGCTGCTGCCGCTGCACTGCCCCACGGTGGCCCCCCCGATGTCGACCGCTCGCTGCACTGCTACTTATCTGCTGCGTTGACCCAACTCGCGCTATTGCTGCTGTTTTTCTGGTTTGGGTCCGGTACTACCGGTTAATTCCGGTACTACCGGTCCGTCCAGAAAAATTGCACCAATGTCCATATTTTGGCTAGCCCTATATAAGCCTTTTCCCCTTTTTCATTTAGGGTTACTTCTTCCTCCTTGTCGCCCTCTATCCAACGCAATTTGAATCGGGTCAATCGGAGCTTCCAATCAAAAGATATCGCGGTTTGAATATTTGTCGTTTTAAATAAAAAGGAAAAAGAAAAACTGAGCCGAGCGGTACTACCGCAGCCCAGTACCGCTCGGGCCTGGCGCGCACAGCCCATTCTCATTTGGCCCGGCACCCACTTCCGGTCCTACCGGACCGGCCCGGTAGTACCGCCCGGTTGGGCCGGTACTACCGGCCGGCCCAGTTTTTTTTCCAGCCCAGATTTTTTTCTAAGATCCAGATCTAACCGCCGCTGCCTCACGAGTGCGCATGCCCGCGTTGACCGCCGCTGCCTGGGCCCGTGCGCTGCACGCGCTCGCGTGTGCTGCGCTGGCAGCTGACCCCGCCTAGCCCCACCGCACGGTGCATGCGCTGCTGTCGCGCTGCCTGCTGCATGCTCGCATGCGCCCGCACGCCTGCCCCCGTGTGGGCCCCTGCTGCTGCTGCATGCGCTGCCAAGCTGCTGCGCGCAGGCTTGCCCCACCCTCTGGTGCTGCTGCCGCTGCACTGCCCCACGGTGGCCCCCCGATGTCGACCGTTCGCTGCGCTGCTACTTATCTGCTGCGTTGACCCAACTCGCGCTATTGCTGCTGTTTTTCTGGTTTGGGTCCGGTACTACCGGTTAATTCCGGTACTACCGGTCCGTCCAGAAAAATTGCACCAACGTCCATATTTTGGCTAGCCCTATATAAGTCTTTTGCATTTTTTCATTTAGGGTTACTTATTCCTCCTTGTCGCCCTCTATCCAACGCAATTTGAATCGGGTCAATCGGAGCTTCCAATCAAAAGTTATCTCGGTTTGAATATTTGTCATTTTAAATAAAAAGGAAAAAGAAAAACTAGGCCGAGCGGTACTACCGCAGCCCAGTACCGCTCGGGCCTGACGCGCACAGCCCATTCTCAGTTTGGCCCGGCACCCACTTCCGGTCCTACCGGACCGGCCCGGTAGTACCGGCCGGTTGGGCCGGTACTACCGGCCGGCCCAGTTTTTTTCCAGGCCAGATATTTTTCTAAGATCCAGATCTAACCGCCGCTGCCTCACGAGTGTGCATGCCCGCGTTGACCGCCGCCGCTGCCTGGGCCCGTGCACTGCGCGCGCTCGCGTGTGCTGTGCTGGCAGCTGACCCCGCCTAGCCCCACCGCACGCTGCATGCGCGCTGCCTGCTGCATGCTCGCATGCTCGCGCCCGCCTGCCCCCGTGTGGGCCCCTGCTGCTGCTGCATGCGCTGCCAAGCTACTGCGCGCAGGCTTGCCCCACCCTCTGGTGCTGCTGCCGCTGCACTACCCCACGGTGCCCCCCCCGATATCGACCGCTTGCTGCGCTGCTACTTATCTGCTGCGTTGACCCAACTCGCGCTATTGCTGCTGTTTTTCTGGTTTGGGTCCGGTACTACCGGTCCGTCCAGAAAAATTGCACCCACGTCCATATTTTGGCTAGCCCTATATAAGTCTTTTGCCCTTTTTCACTTAGGGTTACTTCTTCCTCCTTGTCGTCCTCTATCCAACGCAATTTGAATCGGGTCAATCGGAGCTTCCAATCAAAAGTTATCGCGGTTTGAATATTTGTCGTTTTAAATAAAAAGGAAAAAAGAAAAACTGGGCCGAGCGGTGCTACCGCAGCCCAGTACCGCTCGGGCCTGGCGCGCACAGCCATTCTCAGTTTGGCCCGGCACCCACTTCCGGTCCTACCGGACCGGCCCGGTAGTACCACCCGGTGGGGCCGGTACTACCGGCCGGCCCAGTTTTGTTCCAACCCAGATTTTTTTCTAAGATCCAGATCTAACCGCCGTTGCCTCACGAGTGCGCATGCCCGCGTTGACCGCCGCCGCTGCCTGGGCCCGTGCACTACGCGCGCTCGCGTATGCTGTGCTGGCAGCTGACCCCGCCTAGCCCCACCGCACGCTGCATGCGCTGCTGCCGCGCTGCCTGCTGCATGCTCGCATGCGCGCGCACGCCTGCCACCGTGTGGGCCCCTGCTGCTGCTGCATGCGCTGCCAAGCTGCTGCGCGCAGTCTTGCCCCACCCTCTGGTGCTGCTGCCGCTGCACTGCCCCACGGTGCCCCCCCCCCGATGTCGACCGCTCGCTGCGCTGCTACTTATCTGCTGCGTTGACCCAACTCGCGCTATTGCTGCTGTTTTTCTGGTTTGGGTCCGGTACTACCGGTTAATTCCGGTACTACCGGTCCGTCCAGAAAAATTGCACTAACGTCCATATTTTGGCTAGCCCTATATAAGTCTTTTGCCCTTTTTCATTTAGGGTTACTTCTTCCTCCTTGTCGCCCTCTATCCAACGCAATTTGAATCGGGTCAATCGGAGCTTCCAATCAAAAGTTATCGCGGTTTGAATATTTGTCGTTTTAAATAAAAAGGAAAAAGAAAAACTGGGCCGAGCTGTACTACCGTAGCCCAGTACCGCTCGGGCCTGGCGCGCACAGCCCATTCTCAGTTTGCCCGGCACCCACTTCCGGTCCTACCGGACCGGCCGGTAGTACCGCCCGGTTGGGCCGGTACTACGGCCGGCCCAGTTTTTTGTCCAGCCCAGATTTTTTTCTAATATCCAGATCTAACCGCCGCTGCCTCACGAGTGCGCATGCCCGCGTTGACCGCCGCCGCTGCCTGGGCCCGTGCGCTGCGCGCGCTCGCGTGTGCTGCGCTGGCAGCTGACCCCGCCTAGCCCCACCGCACGCTGCATGCGCGCGCACGCCTGCCCCCGTGTGGGCCCCTGCTGATGCTGCATGCGCTGCCAAGCTGCTGCGCGCAGGCTTGCCCCACCCTCTGGCGCTGCTGCCGCTGCACTGCCCCATGGTGGCCCCCCGATGTCGACCGCTCGCTGCGCTGCTACTTATCTACTGCGTTGACCCAACTCGCGTTATTGCTGCTTTTTTTCTGGTTTGGGTCCGGTACTACCGGTTAATTCCGGTACTACCGGTCCGTCCAGAAAAATTGCACAAACGTCCATATTTTGGCTAGCCCTATATAAGTTTTTTGCCCTTTTTCATTTAGGGTTACTTCTTCCTCCTTGTCGCCCTCTATCCAACGCAATTTGAATCGGGTCAATCGGAGCTTCCAATCAAAAGTTATCGCGGTTTGAATATTTGTCGTTTTAAATAAAAAGGAAAAAGAAAAACTGGGACGAGCGGTACTACCGCAGCCCAGTACCGCTCGGACCTGGCGCGCACAACCCATTCTTAGTTTGGCCCGGCACCCACTTCCGGTCCTACCGGACCGGCCCGGTAGTACCGCCCGGTTGGGCCGGTACTACCGGCCGGCCCAGTTTTTTTTCTAGCCCAGATTTTTTTCTAAGATCCAGATCTAACCGCCGCTGCCTCGCGAGTGCGCATGCCCGCGTTGACCGCCGCCGCTGCCTGGGCCCGTGCGCTGCGCGCGCTCGCGTGTGCTGCGCCGGCAGCTGACCCCGCCTAGCCCCACCGCCCGCTGCATGCGTTGCTGCCGCGCTGCCTGCTGCATGCTCGCATGCGCGCGCACGCCTGCCCCCGTCTGGGCCCCTGCTGCTGCTGCATGCGCTGCCAAGCTGCTGCGCGCAGGCTTGCCCCATCCTCTGGTGCTGCTGCCGCTGCACTGCCCCATGGTGGCCCCCCCGATGTCGACCGCTCGCTGCGCTGCTACTTATCTGCTGCGTTGACCCAACTCGCGCTATTGCTGCTGTTTTTCTGGTTTGGGTCCGGTACTACCGGTTAATTCCGGTACTACCGGTTCGTCCAGAAAAATTGCACCAACATCCATATTTTGGCTAGCCCTATATAAGTCTTTTACCATTTTTCATTTAGGGTTACTTCTTCCTCCTTGTCGCCCTCTATCCAACGCAATTTGAATCGGGTCAATCGAAGCTTCCAATCAAAATTTATCGCGGTTTGAATATTTGTCGTTTTAAATAAAAAGGAAAAAGAAAAACTGGGCCGAGCGGTACTACCGCAGCCCAGTACCGCTCAGGCCTGGCGCGCACAGCCCATTCTCAGTTTGGCCCGGCACCCACTTCCGGTCCTACCGGACCGGCCCGGTAGTACCGCCCGGTTGGGCCGATACTACCGGCCGGCCCAGTTTTTTTTCCAACCCAGATTTTTTTCTAAGATCCAGATCTAACCGCCGTTGCCTCGCGAGTGCGCATGCCCACGTTGACCGCCGCCGCTGCCTCGCGAGTGCGCATGCCCGCGTTGACCGCCGCCGCTGCCTGGGCCCGTGCGCTGCGCGCGCTCGCTTGTGCTGCGCCGGCAGCTGACCACGCCTAGCCCCACCGCTCGCTGCGTGCGCTGCTGCCACGCTGCCTGCTGCATGCTCGCATGCGCGCGCACGCCTGCCCCCGTCTGGGCCCCTGCTGCTGCTGCATGCGCTGCCAAGCTGCTGCGCGCAGGCTTGCCCCACCCTCTGGTGCTGCTGCCGCTGCACTGCCCCACGGTGGCCCCCCGATGTCGACCGCTCGCTGCGCTGCTACTTATCTGCTTGGTTGACCCAACTCGCGCTATTGCTGCTGTTTTTGTGGTTTGGGTCCGGTACTACCGGTTAATTCCGGTACTACCGGTCCGTCTAGAAAAATTGCACCAATGTCCATATTTTGGCTAGCCCTATATAAGTCTTTTGCCCTTTTTCATTTAGGGTTACTTCTTCCTCCTTGTCGCCCTCTATCCAACGCAATTTGAATCGGGTCAATCGGAGGTTCCAATCAAAAGTTATCGCGGTTTGAATATTTGTCTTTTTAAATAAAAAGGAAAAAGAAAAACTGGGCCGAGCGGTACTACCGCAGCCCAGTACCGCTCGGGCCTGGCACGCACAGCCCATTCTCAGTTTGGCCCGGCACCCACTTCCGGTCCTACCTGACCGTCCCGGTAGTACCGCCCGGTTGGGCCGGTACTACCGGCCGGCCCAGTTTTTTTTCCAGCCCAGATTTTTTACTAAGATCCAGATCTAACCGCCGCTGCCTCGCGAGTGCGCATGCCCGCGTTGACCGCCGCCGCTGCCTGGGCCCGTGCGCTGCGCGCGCTCGCGTGTGCTGCGCCGGCAGCTGACCCCGCCTAGCCCCACCGACCGCTGCATGCGCTGCTGCCGCGCTGCCTGTTGCATGCTCACATGCGCGCGCACGCCTGCCCCCGTCTGGGCCCCTGCTGCTGCTGCATGCGCTGCCAAGCTGCTGCGCGCAGGCTTGCCCCACCCTCTGGTGCTGCTGCCGCTGCACTGCCCCACGGTGGCCCCCCGATGTCGACCGCTCGCTGCGCTGCTACTTATCTGCTGCGTTGACCCAACTCGCGCTATTGCTGCTGTTTTTGTGGTTTGGGTCCGGTACTACCGGTTAATTCCGGTACTACCGGTCCGTCTAGAAAAATTGCACCAACGTCCATATTTTGGCTAGCCCTATATAAGTCTTTTGCCCTTTTTCATTTAGGGTTACTTCTTCCTCCTTGTCGTCCTCTATCCAACGCAATTTGAATCGGCTCAATCAGAGCTTCCAATCAAAAGTTATCGCGGTTTGAATATTTGTCGTTTTAAATAAAAAGGAAAAAGAAAAACTGGGCCGAGCGGTACTACCGCAGCCCAGTACCGCTCGGGCTTGGCACGCACAGCCCATTCTTAGTTTGGCCGGCACCCATTTCCGGTCCTACCGGACCGGCCCAGTAGTACCGCCCGGTTGGGCCGGTACTACCGGCCGGTCCAGTTTTTTTTTCAGCCCAGATTTTTTTCTAAGATCCAGATCTAACCGCCGCTGCCTCGCGAGTGCGCATGCCCGCGTTGACCGCCGCCGCTGCCTGGGCCCGTGCACTGCGCGCGCTCGCGTGTGCTGCGCTGGCAGCTGACCCCGCCTAGCCCCACCGCACGCTGCATGCGCTGCTGCCGCAATGCCTGCTGCATGCGCGCGCAAGCCTGCCCCCGTGTGGGCCCCTGCTGCTGCTGCGCGCAGGCTTGCCCCACCCTCTGGTGCTGCTGCCACTGCACTGCCCCACGGTGGCCCCCCCGATGTCGACCGCTCGCTGCGCTGCTATTTATCTGCTGCATTGACCTAACTCGCGCTATTGCTGCTGTTTTTCTGGTTTGGGTCCGGTAGTACCGGTTAATTCCGGTACTACCGGTCCGTCCTGAAAAATTGCACCAACGTCCATATTTTGGCTAGCCCTATATAAGTCTTTTGCCCTTTTTCATTTAGGGTTACTTCTTCCTCCTTGTCGCCCTCTATCCAACGCAATTTGAATCGGGTCAATCGGAGCTTCCAATCAAAAGTTATAGCGGTTTGAATATTTGTCGTTTTAAATACAAAGGAAAAAGAAAAACTGGGCCGAGCGGTACTACCGCAGCATAGTACCGCTCGGGCCTGGCGTGCACAGCCCATTCTTAGTTTGGCCCGGCACCCACTTCCGGTCCTACCTGACCGGCCCGGTAGTACCGCCCGGTTGGGCCGGTACTACCGGCCGGCCCAGTTTTTTTTCCAGCCTAGATTTTTTTATAAGATCCAGATCTAACCGTCGCTGCCTCGCGAGTGCGCATGCCCGCGTTGACCGCCGCGCTGCCTGGGCCCGTGCGCTGCGCGCGCTCGCATGTGCTGCGCTGGCAGCTGACCCCGCCTAGCCCCACCGCACGCTGCATGCGCTGCTGCCGCGCTGCCTGCTGCATGCTCGCATGCGCGCGCACGCCTGCCCTCGTGTGGGCCCCTGCTGCTGCTGCATGCGCTGCCAAGCTGCTGCGCGCAGGCTTGCCCCACCCTCTGTGCTGCTGCCGCTGCACTACCCCAAGGTGCCCCCCCCCGATGTCGACCGCTCGCTGCGCTGCTACTTATCTGCTGCGTTGACCCAACTCGCGCTATTGCTGCTGTTTTTCTGGTTTTGGTCCGGTACTACCGGTAAATTCCGGTACTACCGGTCCGTCCAGAAAAATTGCACCAACGTCCATATTTTGGCTTGCCCTACATAAGTCTTTTGCCCTTTTTCATTTAGGGTTACTTCTTCCTCCTTGTCGCCCTCTATCCAACGCAATTTGAATCGGGTCAATCGGAGCTTCCAATCAAAAGTTATCGCGGTTTGAATATTTGTAGTTTTAAATAAAAAGGAAAAAGAAAAACTGGGCCGAGCGGTACTACCGCAGCCCAGTACCGCTCGGGCCTGTTGCGCACAGCCCATTCTTAGTTTGGCCCGACACCCACTTCTGGTCCTACCGGACCGGCCCGGTAGTACCGCCCGGTTGGGCCGGTACTACCGGTCGGCCCAGTTTTTTTTCCAGCCCAGATTTTTTTCTAAGATCCAGATCTAACCGCCGTTGCCTTGCGAGTGCGCATGCTCGCGTTGACCGCCGCCGCTGCCTGGGCCCGTGCGCTGCGCGCGCTCACGTGTGCTGCGCTTGCAGCTGACCCCGCCTAACCCCACCGCATGATGCATGTGCTACTGCCGCGCTGCATGCTCGCATGCGCCCGCACGCCCGCACGCCTGCCCCCGTGTGGGCCCTTGCTGCTGATGCATGCGCTACCAAGCTGCTGCGCGCAGGCTTGCCCCACCCTCTGGTGCTGCTGCCGCTGCACTGCCCCACGGTGGCCCCCCCGATGTCGACCGCTCGCTACGCTGCTACTTATCTGCTGCATTGACCCAACTCGCGCTATTGCTGCTGTTTTTCTGGTTTGGGTCCGGTACTACCGGTTAATTCCGGTACTACTGGTCCGTCCAGAAAAATTGCACCAACGTCCATATTTTGTCTAGCCCTATATAAGTCTTTTGCCCTTTTTCATTTAGGGTTACTTCTTCCTTCTTGTCGCCCTCTATCCAACGCAATTTGAATCGGGTCAATCGGAGCTTCCAATCAAAAGTTATCGCGATTTGAATATTTGTCGTTTTAAATAAAAACGAAAAAGAAAAACTGGGCCGAGCGGTACTACCGCAGCCCAGTATCGCTCGGGCCTGGCGCGCACAGCCTATTCTCAGTTTGGCCCGGCACCCACTTCCGGTCCTACCGGACCGGCCCGGTAGTACAGCCCGGTTGGGCCGGTACTACCGGCCGGCCTAGTTTTTTTTCCAGCCCAGATTTTTTTCTAAGATCCAGATCTAACTGCCGCTGCCTCGCGAGTGCGCATGCCCGCGTTGACCGCCGCCGCTGCCTCGGCCCGTGCGCTCCGCGCGCTCGCGTGTGCTGCGCCGGCAGCTGACCCTGCCTAGCCCCACCGCTCGCTGCATGCGCTGCTGCCGCGCTGCCTGCTGCATGCTCGCATGCGCGCGCACACCTGCCCCCGTGTGGGCCCCTGCTGCTGCTGCATGCGCTACCAAGCTGCTGCCCGCAGGCTTGCCGCACCCTCTGGTGCTGCTACCGCTGCACTGCCCCACGGTGGCCCCCCCGATGTCGACCGCTCGCTGCGCTGCTACTTATCTGCTGTGTTGACCCAACTCGCGCTATTGCTGCTGTTTTTGTGGTTTGGGTCCGGTACTACCGGTTAATTCCGGTACTACCGGTCCGTCTAGAAAAATTGCACCAACATCCATATTTTGGCTAGCCCTATATAAGTCTTTTGCCCTTTTTCATTTAGGGTTACTTCTTCCTCCTTGTCGCCCTCTATCCAATGCAATTTGAATCGGGTCAATCGGAGCTTCCAATAAAAAGTTATCGCGGTTTGAATATTTGTCGTTTTAAATAAAAAGGAAAAAGAAAAACTGGGCCGAGCGGTACTACCACAACCCAGTACCGCTCGGGCCTGGCGCGCACAACCCATTCTCAGTTTGGCCCGGCACCCACTTTCGGTCCTACCTGACCGGCCCGGTAGTACCGCCCGGTTGGGCCGGTACTACCGGCCGGCCCAGTTTTTTTTCTAGCCCAGATTTTTTTCTAAGATCCAGATCTAACCGCCGCTGCCTCGCGAATGCGCATGCCCACGTTGACCGCCGCCGCTTCCTGGGCCCGGGCGCTGCGCGCGCTCGCGTGTGCTGCGCTGGCAGCTGACCCTGCCTAGCCCCACCGCACGCTGCATGCGCTGCTGCCGCGCTGCATGCTCGCATGCGCGCGCACGCCTGCCCCCATGTGGGCCCCTGCTGCTGCTGCATGCGCTGCCAAGCTGCTGCGCGCAGGCTTGCCCCACCCTTTGGTGCTGCTGCCGCTGCACTGCCCCACGGTGGCCCCCCCGATGTCGACCGCTCGCTGCGCTGCTATTTATCTGCTGCGTTGACCCAACTCGCGCTATTGCTGCTGTTTTTCTGGTTTGGGTCCGGTACTACCGGTTAATTCCGGTACTACCGGTCCGTCCAGAAAAATTGCACCAACGTCCATATTTTGGCTAGCCCTATATAAGTCTTTTGCCCTTTTTCATTTAGGGTTACTTCTTCCTCCTTGTCGCCCTCTATCCAACGCAATTTGAATCGGGTCAATCGGAGCTTCCAATCAAAAGTTATCGCGGTTTGAATATTTGTCGTTTTAAATAAAAAGGAAAAAGAAAAACTGGGCCGAGCGGTACTACCGCAGCCCAGTACCGCTCGGGCCTGGCGCGCACAGCCCATTCTTAGTTTGGCCCGGCACCCACTTCCAGTCCTACCGGACCGGCCCGGTAGTACCGCCCGGTTGGGCCGGTACTACCGGCCGGCCCAGTTTTTTTTCTAGCCCAGATTTTTTTCTAAGATCCAGATCTAACCGCCGCTGCCTCGCGAGTGCGCATGCCCGCATTGACCGCCGCCGCTGCCTGGGCCGGTGCGCTGCGCGCGCTCGCGTGTGCTGCGCTGGCAGCTGACCCCGCCTAGCCCCACCGCACGCTGCATGCGCGCGCACGCCTGCCCCCGTGTGGGCCCCTGCTGCTGCTGCATGCGCTGCCAAGCTGCTGCACGCAGGCTTGCCCCACCCTCTGGTGCTGCTGCCGCTGCACTGCCCCACGGTGCCCCCCCGATGTCGACCGCTCGCTGCGCTGCTACTTATCTGCTGCGTTGACCCAACTCGCGCTATTGCTGCTGTTTTTCTGGTTTGGGTCCGGTACTACCGGTACTACCGGTCCGTCCAGAAAAATTGCACCAACGTCCATATTTTGGCTAGCCCTATATAAGTCTTTTGCCCTTTTTCATTTAGGGTTACTTCTTCCTCCTTGTCGCCCTCTATCCAACGCAATTTGAATCGGGTCAATCGGAGCTTCCAATCAAAAGTTATCGCGGTTTGAATATTTGTCGTTTTCAATAAAAAGGAAAAAGAAAAACTGGGCCGAGCGGTACTACCGCAGCCCAGTACCGCTCGGGCCTGGCGCGCACAACCCATTCTTAGTTTGGCCCGGCACCCATTTCCGGTCCTACCGGACCGGCCCGGTAGTACCGCCCGGTTGCGCCGGTACTACCGGCCGGCCCAGTTTTTTTTCCAGCCCAGATTTCTTTCTAAGATCCAGATCTAACCGCCGCTGCCTCGCGAGTGCGCATGCCCGCGTTGACCGCCGCCGCTGCCTGGGCCTGTGCGCTGCGTGCGCTCGCGTGTGCTGCGCTGGCAGCTGACCCCGCCTAGCCCCACTGCACGCTGCATACGCTGCTGCCGCGCTGCCTGATGCATGCTCGCATGCGCGCGCACGCCTGCCCCCGTGTGGGCCCCTGTTGCTGCTGCATGCGCTGCCAAGCTACTGCACGCAGGCTTGCCCCACCCTCTGGTGCTGCTGCCGCTGCACTGCCCCACGGTGCCCTCCCCCGCGATGTCGACCGCTCGCTGCGCTGCTACTTATCTGCTGCGTTGACCCAACTCGCGCTATTGCTGCTGTTTTTCTGGTTTGGGTCCGGTACTACCGGTCCGTCCAGAAAAATTGCACCAACGTCCATATTTTGGCTAGCCCTATATAAGTCTTTTGCCCTTTTTCATTTAGGGTTACTTCTTCCTCCTTGTCGCCCTCTATCCAACGCAATTTGAATCGGGTCAATCGGAGCTTCCAATCAAAAGTTATCGCGGTTTGAATATTTGTCGTTTTCAATAAAAAGGAAAAAGAAAAACTGGGCCGAGCGGTACTACCGCAGCCCCGTACCGCTCGGGCCTGGCGCGCACAGCCCATTCTTAGTTTGGCCCGGCATCCACTTCCGGTCCTACCGGACCGGCCCGGTAGTACCGCCCGATTGGGCCGGTACTACCGGCCGGCCCAGTTTTTTTTCCAGCCCAGATTTTTTTCTAAGATCCAGATCTAACCGCCGCTGCCTCGCGAGTGCGCATGCCCGCGTTGACCGCCGCCGCTGCCTGGGCCCGTGCGCTGCGTGCGCTCGCGTGTGCTGCGCTGGCAGCTGACCCCGCCTAGCCCCACCGCACGCTGCATGTGCTGCTGCCGCGCTGCCTGCTGCATGCTCGCATGCGCGCGCACGCCTGCCCCCGTGTGGGCCCCTGTTGCTGCTGCATGCGCTGCCAAGCTGCTGCGCGCAGACTTGCCCCACCCTGTGGTGCTGCTGCCGCTGCACTGCCCCACGGTCCCCCCCCCGATGTCGACCGATCGCTGCGCTGCTACTTATCTGCTGCGTTGACCCAACTCGCGCTATTGCTGCTGTTTTTCTGGTTTGGGTCCGGTACTACCGGTCCGTCCAGAAAAATTGCACCAACGTCCATATTTTGGCTAGCCCTATATAAGTCTTTTGCCCTTTTTCATTTAGGGTTACTTCTTCCTCCTTGTCGCCCTCTATCCAACGCAATTTCAATCGGGTCAATCGGAGCTTCCAATCAAAAGTTATCTTGGTTTGAATATTTGTCATTTTAAATAAAAAGGAAAAAGAAAAACTGGGCCGAGCGGTACTATCGCAGCCTAGTACCGCTCGGGCCTGGCGCGCACAGCCCATTCTCAGTTTGGCCCGGCACCCACTTCTGGTCCTACCGGACCGGCCCGGTAGTACCGCCCTGTTGGGCCGGTAATACCGGCCGGCCCAGTTTTTTTTCCAGCCCAGATTTTTTCTAAGATCCAGATCTAACCGCCGCTGCCTCGCGAATGCGCATGTCCGCGTTGACCGTCGCCGCTGCCTGGGCCCGTGCGCTGTGCGCGCTCGCGTGTGCTGCGCTGGCAGCTGACCCCGCCTAGCCCCACCGCACGCTGCATGCGCTGCTGCCGCGCTGCATGCTCGCATGCGCGCGCACGCCTGCCCCCGTGTGGGCCCCTGCTGCTGCTTCATGCGCTGCCAAGCTGCTGCGCGCAGGCTTGCCCCACCCTCTAGTGCTGCTGCCGCTGCACTGCCCCATGGTGGCCCCCCCGATGTCGACCGCTCGCTGCGCTGCTATTTATCTGCTGTGTTGACCCAACTCGCGCTATTGCTGCTGTTTTTCTGGTTTTGGTCCGGTACTACCGGTTAATTCCGGTACAACCGGTCCGTTCAGAAAAATTGCACCAACGTCCATATTTTGGCTAGCCCTATATAAGTCTTTTGCCCTTTTTCATTTAGGGTTACTTCTTCCTCCTTGTCGCCCTCTATCCAATGCAATTTGAATCGGGTCAATCGGAGCTTCCAATCAAATGTTATCGCGGTTTGAATATTTGTCGTTTTAAATAAAAAGGAAAAAGAAAAACTGGGCCGAGCGGTACTACCGCAGCCCAGTACCGCTCGGGCCTGGCGCGCACAGCCCATTCTTAGTTTGGCCCGGCACCCACTTCCGGTCCTACCGGACCGGCCCGGTAGTACCGCCCGGTTGGGCCGGTACTACCGGCCGACCCAGTTTTTTTTCCAGCCCAGATTTTTTCCTAAGATCCAGATCTAACCGCCGCTGCCTCGCAAGTGCGCATGCCCGCGTTGACCGCCGCCGCTGCCTGGGCCCGTGCGCTGCGTGCGCTCGCGTGTGCTGCGCTGGCAGCTGACCCCGCCTAGCCCCACCGCACGCTGCATGCGCTGCTGCCGCGCTGCCTGCTGCATGCTCGCATGCGCGCGCACGCCTGCCCCTGTGTGGGCCCCTGTTGCTGCTGCATGCGCTGCCAAGCTGCTGCGCGCAGGCTTGCCCCACCCTCTGGTGCTGCTGCTGCTGCACTGCCCCACGGTCCCCCCCCCCCGATGTCGACCGCTCGCTGCGCTGCTACTTATCTGCTACGTTGACCCAACTCGCGCTATTGCTGCTATTTTTCTGGTTTTGGGTCCGGTACTACCGGTCCGTCCAGAAAAATTGCACCAACGTCCATATTTTGGCTAGCCCTATATAAGTCTTTTGCCCTTTTTCATTTAGGGTTACTTCTTCCTCCTTGTCGCCCTCTATCCAACGCAATTTGAATCGGGTCAATCGGAGCTTCCAATCAAAAGTTATCTTGGTTTGAATATTTGTCATTTTAAATAAAAAGGAAAAAGAAAAATTGGGCCGAGCGGTACTATCGCAGCCCAGTACCGCTCGGGCCTGGCGCGCACAGCCCATTCTCAATTTGGCCCGGCACACAATTCCGGTCCTACCGGACCGGCCCGGTAGTACCGCCCTGTTGGGCCGGTAATACCGGCCGGCCCAGTTTTTTTTCCAGCCCAGATTTTTTCTAAGATCCAGATCTAACCGCCGCTGCCTCGCGAATGCGCATGTCCGCGTTGACCGCCGCCGCTGCCTGGGCCCGTGCGCTGCGCGCGCTCGTGTGTGCTGCGCTGGCAGCTGACCCCGCCTAGCCCCACCGCACGCTGCATGCGCTGCTGCCGCGCTGCATGCTCGCTTGCGCGCGCACGCCTGCCCCCGTGTGGGCCCCTGCTGCTGCTTCATGCGCTGCCAAGCTGCTGCGCGCAGGCTTGCCCCACCCTCTGGTGCTGCTGCCGCTGCACTGCCCCACGATGGCCCCCCCGATGTCGACCGCTCGCTGCGCTGCTATTTATCTGCTGCGTTGACCCAACTCACGCTATTGCTGCTGTTTTTCTGGTTTGGGTCCGGTACTACCGGTTAATTCCGGTATAACCGGTCCGTTCAGAAAAATTGCACCAACGTCCATATTTTGGCTAGCCCTATATAATTCTTTTGCCCTTTTTCATTTAGGGTTACTTCTTCCTCCTTGTCGCCCTCTATCCAATGCAATTTGAATCGGGTCAATCGGAGCTTCCAATCAAAAGTTATCTTGGTTTGAATATTTGTCATTTTCAATAAAAAGGAAAAAGAAAAACTGGGCCGAGCGGTACTATCGCAGCCCAGTACCGCTCGGGCCTGGCGCGCACAGCCCATTCTCAGTTTGGCCCGGCACCCACTTCCGGTCCTACCGGACCGGCCCGGTAGTACCGCCCTGTTGGGCCGGTAATACCGGCCGGCCCAGTTTTTTTTCCAGCCCAGATTTTTTCTAAGATCCAGATCTAACCGCCGCTGCCTCGCGAATGCGCATGTCCGCGTTGACCGCCGCCGCTGCCTGGGCCCGTGCGCTGCGCGCGCTCGCGTGTGCTGCGGTGGCAGCTGACCCCGCCTAGCCCCACCGCACGCTGCATGCGCTGCTGCCGCGCTGCATGCTCGCATGCGCGCGCACGCCTGCCCCCGTGTGGGCCCCTGCTGCTGCTTCATGCGCTGCCAAGCTGCTGCGCGCAGGCTTGCCCCACCCTCTGGTGCTGCTGCCGCTGCACTGCCCCACGGTGGCCCCCCCGATGTCGACCGCTCGCTGCGCTGCTATTTATCTGCTGCATTGACCCAACTCGCGCTATTGCTGCTGTTTTTCTGGTTTGGGTCCGGTACTACTGGTTAATTCCGGTACAACCGGTCCGTTCAGAAAAATTGCACCAACATCCATATTTTTGCTAGCCCTATCTAAGTATTTTGCCCTTTTTCATTTAGGGTTACTTCTTTCTCCTTGCCGCCTTCTATCCAACGGAATTTGAATCGGGTCAATCGGAGCTTCCAATCAAAAGTTTTCGCGGTTTGAATATTTGTCATTTTAAATAAAAAGGAAAAAGAAAAACTGGGCCGAGCGGTACTACCGCAGCCCAGTATCGCTCGGGCCTGGCGCGCACAGCACATTCTTAGTTTGGCCCGGCACCCACTTCCGGTCCTACCGGACCGGCCCGGTAGTACCGCCCGGTTGGGCCGGTACTACCGGCCGGCCCAGTTTTTTTTCTAGCCTAGATTTTTTTCTAATATCCAGATCTAACCGCCGCTACCTCGCGAGTGCGCATGCCCGCGTTGACCGCCGCCACTGCCTGGGCCCGTGCGCTGCGCGCGCTCGCGTGTGCTGCGCTGGCAGCTGACCCCGCCTAGCCCCACCGCACGCTGCATGCGCTGCTGCAGCGCTGCATGCTCCCATGCGCGCGCACGCCTGCCCCCGTGTGGGCCCCTGCTGCTGCTGCATGCGCTGCCAAGCTGCTGCGCGCAGGCTTGCCCCACCCTCTGGTGCTGCTGCCGCTGCACTGCCCCACGGTGGCCCCCCCGATGTCGACCGCTCGCTGCGCTGCTACTTATCTGCTGCGTTGACCCAACTCGCGCTATTGCTGCTGTTTTTCTGGTTTGGGTCCGGTACTACCGGTTAATTCCGGTACTACCGGTCCGTCCAGAAAAATTGCACCAACGTCCATATTTTGGCTAGCCCTATATAAGTCTTTTGCCCTTTTTCATTTAGGGTTACTTCTTCCTCCTTGTCGCCCTCTATCCAACGCAATTTGAATCGGGTCAATCGGAGCTTCCAATCAAAAGTTATCGCGGTTTGAATATTTGTCGTTTTAAATAAAAAGGAAAAAGAAAAACTGGGCCGAGCGGTACTACCGCAGCCCACCGCTCGGGCCTGGCGCGCACAACCCATTCTTAGTTTGGCCCGGCAACCACTTCCGGTCCTACCGGACCGGCCCGGTAGTACCGCCCGGTTGGGCCGGTACTACCGGCCGGCCCAGTTTTTTTTCCAGCCCAGGTTTTTTTCTAAGATCCAGATCTAACTGCCGCTGCCTCGCGAGTGCGCATGCCCGCGTTGACCGCCGCCGCTGCCTGGGCCCTTGCGTTGCGCGCGCTCGCGTGTGCTGCACTGGCAGCTGACCCCGCCTAGTCCCACCGCACGCTGCATGCGCTACTGCCGCGCTGCCTGCTGCATGCTCGCATGTGCGCGCACGCCTGCCCCCGTTTGGGCCCCTACGCCAAGCTGCTGCGCGCAGGCTTGCCCCACCCTCTGGTGTTGCTACCGCTGCACTGCCCCACGGTGCCCCCCCCCGATGTCGACCGCTCGCTGCGCTGCTACTTATCTACTGCGTTGACCCAACTCGCGCTATTGCTGCTGTTTTTCTGGTTTGGGTCCGGTACTACCGGTTAATTCCGGTACTACCGGTCCGTCCAGAAAAATTGCACCAACGTCAATATTTTGGCTAGCCCTATATAAGTCTTTTTCCCTTTTTCATTTAGGGTTACTTCTTCCTCCTTGTCGCCCTCTATCCAACGCAATTTGAATCGGGTCAATCGAAGCTTCCAATCAAAAGTTATCGCGGTTTGAATATTTGTCGTTTTAAATAAAAAGGAAAAAAGAAACACTGGGCCGAGCGGTACTACCGCAGCCCAATACCGCTCGGGCCTGGCGCGCACAGCGCATTCTTAGATTGGCCCAGCAACCACTTCCGGTCCTACTGGACCGGCCCGGTAGTACCACCCGGTTGGGCCGGTACTACCGGCCGGCCCAGTTTTTTTTCCAGCCCAGATTTTTTTCTAAGATCCAGATCTAACCGCCGCTGCCTCGCGAGTGCGCATGCCCGCGTTGACCGCCGCCGCGGCCTGGGCCCGTGCGCTGCGCGCGCTCGCTTGTGCTGCGCTGGCAGCTGGCCCCGCCTAGCCCCACCGCACGCTGCAAGCGCTGCTGCCGCGCTGCCTGCTGCATGCTCGCATGCGCGCGCACGCCTGCCCCCGTGTGGGCCCCTGTTGCTGCTGCATGCGCTGCCAAGCTGCTGCGCGCAGACTTGCCCCACCCTGTGGTGCTGCTGCCGCTGCACTGCTCCACGGTGCCCCCCCGATGTTGACCGATCGCTGCGCTGCTACTTATCTGCTGCGTTGACCCAACTCGCGCTATTGCTGCTGTTTTTCTGGTTTGGGTCCGGTACTACCGGTCCGTCCAGAAAAATTGCACCAACGTCCATATTTTGGCTAGCCCTATATAAGTCTTTTGCCCTTTTTCATTTAGGGTTACTTCTTCCTCCTTGTCGCCCTCTATCCAACGCAATTTCAATCGGGTCAATCGGAGCTTCCAATCAAAAGTTATCTTGGTTTGAATATTTGTCATTTTAAATAAAAAGGAAAAAGAAAAACTGGGCCGAGCGGTACTATCGCAGCCTAGTACCGCTCGGGCCTGGCGCGCACAGCCCATTCTCAGTTTGGCCCGGCACCCACTTCTGGTCCTACCGGACCGGCCCGGTAGTACCGCCCTGTTGGGCCGGTAATACCGGCCGGCCCAGTTTTTTTTCCAGCCCAGATTTTTTCTAAGATCCAGATCTAACCGCCGCTGCCTCGCGAATGCGCATGTCCGCGTTGACCGTCGCCGCTGCCTGGGCCCGTGCGCTGCGCGCGCTCGCGTGTGCTGCGCTGGCAGCTGACCCCGCCTAGCCCCACCGCACGCTGCATGCGCTGCTGCCGCGCTGCATGCTCGCATGAGCGCGCACGCCTGCCCCCGTGTGGGCCCCTGCTGCTGCTTCATGCGCTGCCAAGCTGCTGCGCGCAGGCTTGCCCCACCCTCTAGTGCTGCTGCCGCTGCACTGCCCCATGGTGGCCCCCCCGATGTCGACCGCTCGCTGCGCTGCTATTTATCTGCTGTGTTGACCCAACTCGCGCTATTGCTGCTGTTTTTCTGGTTTTGGTCCGGTACTACCGGTTAATTCCGGTACAACCGGTCCGTTCAGAAAAATTGCACCAACGTCCATATTTTGGCTAGCCCTATATAAGTCTTTTGCCCTTTTTCATTTAGGGTTACTTCTTCCTCCTTGTCGCCCTCTATCCAATGCAATTTGAATCGGGTCAATCGGAGCTTCCAATCAAATGTTATCGCGGTTTGAATATTTGTCGTTTTAAATAAAAAGGAAAAAGAAAAACTGGGCCGAGCGGTACTACCGCAGCCCAGTACCGCTCGGGCCTGGCGCGCACAGCCCATTCTTAGTTTGGCCCGGCACCCACTTCCGGTCCTACCGGACCGGCCCGGTAGTACCGCCCGGTTGGGCCGGTACTACCGGCCGACCCAGTTTTTTTTCCAGCCCAGATTTTTTCCTAAGATCCAGATCTAACCGCCGCTGCCTCGCAAGTGCGCATGCCCGCGTTGACCGCCGCCGCTGCCTGGGCCCGTGCGCTGCGTGCGCTCGCGTGTGCTGCGCTGGCAGCTGACCCCGCCTAGCCCCACCGCACGCTGCATGCGCTGCTGCCGCGCTGCCTGCTGCATGCTCGCATGCGCGCGCACGCCTGCCCCCGTGTGGGCCCCTGTTGCTGCTGCATGCGCTGCCAAGCTGCTGCGCGCAGGCTTGCCCCACCCTCTGGTGCTGCTGCCGCTGCACTGCCCCACGGTGCCCCCCCCCCCCGATGTCGACCGCTCGCTGCGCTGCTACTTATCTGCTACGTTGACCCAACTCGCGCTATTGCTGCTATTTTTCTGGTTTTGGGTCCGGTACTACCGGTCCGTCCATAAAAATTGCACCAACGTCCATATTTTGGCTAGCCCTATATAAGTATTTTGCCCTTTTTCATTTAGGGTTACTTCTTCCTCCTTGTCGCCCTCTATCCAACGCAATTTGAATCGGGTCAATCGGAGCTTCCAATCAAAAGTTATCTTGGTTTGAATATTTGTCATTTTAAATAAAAAGGAAAAAGAAAAACTGGGCCGAGCGGTACTATCGCAGCCCAGTACCGCTCGGGCCTGGCGCGCACAGCCCATTCTCAATTTGGCCCGGCACACAATTCCGGTCCTACCGGACCGGCCCGGTAGTACCGCCCTGTTGGGCCGGTAATACCGGCCGGCCCAGTTTTTTTTCCAGCCCAGATTTTTTCTAAGATCCAGATCTAACCGCCGCTGCCTCGCGAATGCGCATGTCCGCGTTGACCGCCGCCGCTGCCTGGGCCCGTGCGCTGCGCGCGCTCGTGTGTGCTGCGCTGGCAGCTGACCCCGCCTAGCCCCACCGCACGCTGCATGCGCTGCTGCCGCGCTGCATGCTCGCTTGCGCGCGCACGCCTGCCCCCGTGTGGGCCCCTGCTGCTGCTTCATGCGCTGCCAAGCTGCTGCGCGCAGGCTTGCCCCACCCTCTGGTGCTGCTGCCGCTGCACTGCCCCACGATGGCCCCCCCGATGTCGACCGCTCGCTGCGCTGCTATTTATCTGCTGCGTTGACCCAACTCACGCTATTGCTGCTGTTTTTCTGGTTTGGGTCCGGTACTACCGGTTAATTCCGGTATAACCGGTCCGTTCAGAAAAATTGCACCAACGTCCATATTTTGGCTAGCCCTATATAATTCTTTTGCCCTTTTTCATTTAGGGTTACTTCTTCCTCCTTGTCGCCCTCTATCCAATGCAATTTGAATCGGGTCAATCGGAGCTTCCAATCAAAAGTTATCTTGGTTTGAATATTTGTCATTTTCAATAAAAAGGAAAAAGAAAAACTGGGCCGAGCGGTACTATCGCAGCCCAGTACCGCTCGGGCCTGGCGCGCACAGCCCATTCTCAGTTTGGCCCGGCACCCACTTCCGGTCCTACCGGACCGGCCCGGTAGTACCGCCCTGTTGGGCCGGTAATACCGGCCGGCCCAGTTTTTTTTCCAGCCCAGATTTTTTCTAAGATCCAGATCTAACCGCCGCTGCCTCGCGAATGCGCATGTCCGCGTTGACCGCCGCCGCTGCCTGGGCCCGTGCGCTGCGCGCGCTCGCGTGTGCTGCGGTGGCAGCTGACCCCGCCTAGCCCCACCGCACGCTGCATGCGCTGCTGCCGCGCTGCATGCTCGCATGCGCGCGCACGCCTGCCCCCGTGTGGGCCCCTGCTGCTGCTTCATGCGCTGCCAAGCTGCTGCGCGCAGGCTTGCCCCACCCTCTGGTGCTGCTGCCGCTGCACTGCCCCACGGTGGCCCCCCCGATGTCGACCGCTCGCTGCGCTGCTATTTATCTGCTGCATTGACCCAACTCGCGCTATTGCTGCTGTTTTTCTGGTTTGGGTCCGGTACTACCGGTTAATTCCGGTACAACCGGTCCGTTCAGAAAAATTGCACCAACGTCCATATTTTTGCTAGCCCTATATAAGTATTTTGCCCTTTTTCATTTAGGGTTACTTCTTTCTCCTTGCCGCCTTCTATCCAACGGAATTTGAATCGGGTCAATCGGAGCTTCCAATCAAAAGTTTTCGCGGTTTGAATATTTGTCATTTTAAATAAAAAGGAAAAAGAAAAACTGGGCCGAGCGGTACTACCGCAGCCCAGTATCGCTCGGGCCTGGCGCGCACAGCACATTCTTAGTTTGGCCCGGCACCCACTTCCGGTCCTACCGGACCGGCCCGGTAGTACCGCCCGGTTGGGCCGGTACTACCGGCCGGCCCAGTTTTTTTTCTAGCCTAGATTTTTTTCTAATATCCAGATCTAACTGCCGCTACCTCGCGAGTGCGCATGCCCGCGTTGACCGCCGCCACTGCCTGGGCCCGTGCGCTGCGCGCGCTCACGTGTGCTGCGCTGGCAGCTGACCCCGCCTAGCCCCACCGCACGCTGCATGCGCTGCTGCAGCGCTGCATGCTCCCATGCGCGCGCACGCCTGCCCCCGTGTGGGCCCCTGCTGCTGCTGCATGCCCTGCCAAGCTGCTGCGCGCAGGCTTGCCCCACCCTCTGGTGCTGCTGCCGCTGCACTGCCCCACGGTGGCCCCCCCGATGTCGACCGCTCGCTGCGCTGCTACTTATCTGCTGCGTTGACCCAACTCGCGCTATTGCTGCTGTTTTTCTGGTTTGGGTCCGGTACTACCGGTTAATTCCGGTACTACCGGTCCGTCCAGAAAAATTGCACCAACGTCAATATTTTGGCTAGCCCTATATAAGTCTTTTCCCTTTTTCATTTAGGGTTACTTCTTCCTCCTTGTCGCCCTCTATCCAACGCAATTTGAATCGGGTCAATCGAAGCTTCCAATCAAAAGTTATCGCGGTTTGAATATTTGTCGTTTTAAATAAAAAGGAAAAAAGAAAAACTGGGCCGAGCGGTACTACCGCAGCCCAATACCGCTCGGGCCTGGCGCGCACAGCGCATTCTTAGATTGGCCCAGCAACCACTTCCGGTCCTACTGGACCGGCCCGGTAGTACCGCCCGGTTGGGCCGGTACTACCGGCCGGCCCAGTTTTTTTTCCAGCCCAGATTTTTTTCTAAGATCCAGATCTAACCGCCGCTGCCTCGCGAGTGCGCATGCCCGCGTTGACCGCCGCCGCGGCCTGGGCCCGTGCGCTGCGCGCGCTCGCTTGTGCTGCGCTGGCAGCTGGCCCCGCCTAGCCCCACCGCACGCTGCAAGCGCTGCTGCCGCGCTGCCTGCTGCATGCTCGCATGCGCGCGCACGCCTTCCCCTGTGTGGGCCCCTGCTGCTGCTGCATGCGCTGCCAAGCTGCTGCGCGCAGGCTTGCCCCACCCTCTGGTGCTGCTGCCGCTGCACTGCCCCACGGTGGCCCCCCCCCCGATGTCGACCGCTCGCTGCGCTGCTACTTATCTGCTGCGTTGACCCAACTCGCGCTATTGCTTCTGTTTTTCTGGATTGGGTCCGGTACTACCGGTTAATTCCGGTACTACCGGTCCGTCCCGAAAAATTGCACCAACGTCCATATTTTGGCTAGCCCTATATAAGTCTTTTGCCCTTTTTCATTTAGGGTTACTTCTTCCTCCTTGTCGCCCTCTATCCAACGCAATTTGAATCGGGTCAATCGGAGCTTCCAATCAAAAGTTATCGCGGTTTGAATATTTGTCGTTTTAAATAAAAAGGAAAAAGAACAACTCGGCCGAGCGGTACTACCGCAGCCCAGTACCGCTCGGGCCTGGTGCGCACAGCCCATTCTCAGTTTGGCCCGGCACCCACTTTCGGTCCTACCAGACCGGCCCGGTAGTACCACCCGGTTGGGCCGGTACTACCGGCCGGCCCAGTTTTTTTTCCAGCGCAGTTTTTTTTCTAAGATCCAGATCTAACCGCCGCTGCCTCGCGAGTGCGCATGACCGCGTTGATAGCCGCCGCTGCCTGGGCCCGTGCGCTGCGCGCGCTCGCGTGTGCTGCGCTGGCAGCTGACCCCGCCTAGCCCCACCGCACGCTGCATGCGCTGCTGCCGTGCTGCCTGCTGCCTGCTCGCATGCGCGCGCACGCCTGCCCCCGTGTGGGCCCCTGCTGCTGCTGCATGCGCTGCCAAGCTGCTGCGCGCAGGCTTGCCCCACCCTCTGGTGCTGCTGCCGCTGCACTGCCCCACGGTGGCCCCCCCGATGTCGACCGCTCGCTGCGCTGCTACTTATCTGCTGCGTTGACCCAACTCGCGCTATTGCTGCTGTTTTTCTGGTTTGGGTCCGGTACTACCGGTTAATTCCGGTACTACCGGTCCGTCCAGAAAAATTGCACCAACGTCCATATTTTGGCTAGCCCTATATAAGTCTTTTGCCCTTTTTCATTTAGGGTTACTTCTTCCTCCTTGTCGCCCTCTATCCAACGCAATTTGAATCGGGTCAATCGGAGCTTCCAATCAAAAGTTATCGCGGTTTGAATATTTGTCGTTTTAAATAAAAAGGAAAAAAGAAAAACTGGGCCGAGCGATACTACCGCAGCCCAGTACCGCTCGGGCCTGGCGCGCACAGCCCATTCTCAGTTTGGCCCGGCACCCACTTCCGGTCCTACCGGACCGGCCCGGTAGTACCGCCCGGTTGGGCCGGTACTACCGGCCGGCCCAGTTTTTTTTCCAGCCCAGATTTTTTTCTAAGATCTAGGTCTAACCGCCGCTGCCTCGCGAGTGCGCATGCCCGCGTTGACCGCCGCCGCTGCCTGGGCCCGTCCGCTGCGCGCGCTCGCGTGTGCTGCGCTAGCACCTTACCCCGCCTAGCCCCACCGCACGCTACATGCGCTGCTGCCGCGCTGCCTGCTGCATGCTCGCATGCGCGCGCACGCCTGCCCCCGTGTGGGCCCCTGCTGCTGCTGCATGCGCTGCCAAGCTGCTGCGCGCAGGCTTGCCCCACCCTCTGGTGCTGCTGCCGCTGCACTGCCCCACGGTGGCTCCCCCGATGTCGACCGCTCGCTGCGCTGCTACTTATCTGCTGCGTTGACCCAACTCGGGCTATTGCTGCTGTTTTTCTGGTTTGGGTCCGGTACTACCGGTCCGTCCAGAAAAATTGCACCAACGTCCATATTTTGGCTAGCCCTATATAAGTCTTTTGCCCTTTTTCATTTAGGGTTACTTCTTCCTCCTTGTCGCCCTCTATCCAACGCAATTTGAATCGGGTCAATCGGAGCTTCCAATCAAAAGTTATCGCGGTTTGAATATTTGTCGTTTTAAATAAAAAGGAAAAAGAAAAACTGGGCCGAGCGGTAGTACCGCAGCCCAGTACCGCTCGGGCCTGGCGCGCACAGCCCATTCTTAGTTTGGCCCGGCACCCACTTCCGGTCCTACCGGACCGGCCCGGTAGTACCGCCCGGTTGGGCCGGTACTACCGGCCGGCCCAGTTTTTTTTCCAGCCCAGATTTTTTTCTAAGATCCAGAACTAACCGCCGCTACCTCGCGAGTGCGCATGCCCGCGTTGACCGCCGCCGCTGCCTGGGCCCGTGCGCTGCGCGCGCTCGCGTGTGCTGCGCTGGCAGCTGGCCCCACCTAGCCCCACCGCACGCTGCAAGCGCTGCTATCGCGCTGCCTGCTGCATGCTCGCATGCGCGCGCACGCCTCCCCCGCGTGGGCCCCTGCTACTGCTGCATGCGCTGCCAAGCTGCTGCGCGCAGGCTTGCCCCACCCTCTGGTCCTGCTGCCACTGCACTGCCCCACAGTGCCCCCCCCGATGTCGACAGCTCGCTGCGCTGCTACTTATCTGCTGCGTTGACCCAACTCGCGCTATTGCTACTGATTTTCTGGTTTGGGTCCGGTACTACCGGTTAATTCCGGTACTACCGGTCCGTCCAGAAAAATTGCACCAACGTCCATATTTTGGCTATCCTGATATAAGTCTTTTGCCCTTTTTTATTTAGGGTTACTTCTTCCTCCTTGTCGCCCTCTATCCAACGCAATTTGAATCGGCTCAATCGGAGCTTCCAATCAAAAGTTATCGCGGTTTGAATATTTATCGTTTTAAATAAAAAGGAAAACTGGGCCGAGCGGTACTACCGCAGCCCAGTACCGCTCGGGCCTGGCGCGCACAGCCCATTCTTAGTTTGGCCCGGCACCCACTTCCGGTCCTACCGGACCGGCCCGGTAGTACCGCCCGGTTGGGCCGGTACTACCGGTCGGCCCAGTTTTTTTTCCAGCCAGATTTTTTTCTAAGATCCAGATCTAACCGCCGCTGCCTCGCGAGTGCGCATGCCCGCGTTGACCGTCGCCGCTGCCTGTGCCCGTGCGCTCCGCGCGCTCGCGTGTGCTGCGCTGGCAGCTGGCCCCGCCTAGCCCCACCGCACGATGCATGCGCTGCTGCCGCGCTGCCTGCTGCATGCTCGCATGCGCGCGCACGCCTGCCCCCGCGTGGGCCCCTGCTGCTGCTGCATGCGCTGCCAAGCTGCTGCGCGCAGGCTTGCCCCACCCTCTGGTGCTGCTGCCGCTGCACTGCCCCACGGTGCCCCCCTCGATGTCGACCGCTTGCTGCGCTGCTACTTATCTGCTGCGTTGACCCAACTCGCGCTATTGCTGCTGTTTTTCTGGTTTGGGTCCGGTACTACCGGTTAATTCCGGTACTACCGGTCCGTCCAGAAAATTTGCACCAACCTCCATATTTTGGCTAGCCCTATATAAGTCTTTTGCCCTTTTTCATTTAGGGTTACTTCTTCCTCCTTGTCGCCCTCTATCCAATGCAATTTGAATCGGGTCAATCGGAGCTTCCAATCAAAAGTTATCGCGGTTTGAATATTTGTCGTTTTAATTAAAAAGGAAAAAAGAAAACTGGGCCGAGCTGTACTACCGCAGCCCAGTACCGCTCGGGCCTGGCGCGCACAGCCTATTCTTAGTTTGGCCCGGCACCCACTTCCGGTCCTACCGGACCGGCCCGGTAGTACCGCCCGGCCCAGTTTTTTTTCCAGCCCAGATTTTTTTCTAAGATCCAGATCTAACCGCCGCTGCCTCACGAGTGCGCATGCCCGCGTTGACCACCAGCGCTGCCTGGGCCCGTGTGTTGCGCGCGCTCGAGTGTGCTGCGCTGGCAGGTGGCCCCGCCTAGCCCCACCGCACGCTGCATGCGCTGTTGCCGCGCTGCTTGCTGCATGCTCGCATGCGCGCGCACGCCTGCCCCTGCGTGGGCCCCTGCTGCTGCTGCATGCGTTGCCAAGCTGTTGCGCGCAGGCTTGCCCCACCCTCTGGTGCTGTTGCCGCTGCACTGCCCCACGGTGCCCCCCCCGATGTCGACCGCTCGATGCGCTGCTACTTATCTGCTGCGTTGACCCAACTCGCGCTATTGCTGCTGTTTTTCTGGTTTGGGTCCGGTACTACCGGTTAATTCCGGTACTACCGGTCCGTCCAGAAAAATTGCACCAACGTCCATATTTTGGCTAGCCCTATATAAGTCTTTTGCCCTTTTTCATTTAGGGTTACTTCTTCCTCCTTTTCTTGCCCAAGCTTTGCCCCCATTTGCTCTACTCTTTAAGCTTGATTTCTACACACCCCTCCATTGATTCTTGCAAATATTTGAGGGGTTGTTGGAGGAGATCTAGCCCCACGTTTTGACCTAACCGATTCATCTCTTTGTGAGTGCATCTTTGGGGATCTAGATTTTGGGGGATTTTGTGTCTCTCTTTGATTCCTCCTCTCTTGTTCCCCCAATAGCTTTAGTAGCTTTGTTGGAACTTGAGAGTGAGGGATTTGGGCATCTTTGTGGTGTTCTTGCCATTTGCATTTGTTGCATCGGTTTGAGTTCTCCTCGGAGGATTTGGTTTGAATTGCTCATTGGAGCTTGTCCTTCTTGGGTTCTTGGAACCCTAGACGGTTTTGTGGCCTTGGTGGCATTTGTTGAGGCCTTTTGTGGCGTTTGTTGGGAGCCTCCAATTAAGTTGTGGAGTTGTGCCCCAACCTTGTGAGAGGTTCCGGTTGCCACCGACAAGTGCACCGATAGTGGAAGCGTGGATCGATCCCATTGGGGTGAGATTCACCGGAGAATAAGGGAGGCCTTTTGTGGCATTGGTGGTTTGATACCACCCCCTCTCCAAACGAGACGTACTCCATGTTGGGAGGAACTCGGTAAAATATCGGTGTCCCCGCTTGCATCGGTTATCTCTATACCCGAGCTCGTTACTTATGCACTTTACATTGTGATAGCCTTCGTGCTTGAAGTAATATATATCTTGCTATCACTTTGTGGTTTGTATTTCTTAGCATAAGTTGTTGGTGCACATAGGTAACCTTAGTTGTTTCTAGGTTGTGCTTCACAAAGTAAACACTAGTTTTATTCCGCCTATGTCGAGCCACTCTAGGAAAAGTTTTAATCGCCTATTCACCCCCCCTCTAGGTGACATCCGTATCCTTTCAATTGGTATCAGATCCCGGTCTCTCATTTTAGGCTTCACCGCCTTGAGAGTAAAGATGCCGACTAGAGGATTTGTGCACAATGACATGCTCACATTCGATGGCACAAATTATGATATATGGAAAAATCGCATGCTCATTCATTTTAGGGACATGGACCCAAATTTGGAGCGTATTGTAGATATAGGTTTTTCTCCTCCTATGGATTTCAAAAATCTATCTTGTGAGGATGAGAAAAACTTATATCTCGATGCTCAAGCTTCTAATGTGCTTGTTAATGCTTTGAGCTATGTAGTTACCTCTTCAATCATTCCTTTTTGGAGTGCTCATGAGTTATGGACAAAACTTCAAGATAAATATAGCAAGTCCAACATTATTGAGGATGATTGTGTTGCTTCCACTTCCGGTCGAGATGAGTTCTCATCATCTACCACTTCACCAACATGTGACTTTTCACAAGCTAATGATATGGTGAGTGGTGATAGAAATTGCAATATGGATAGTGTGTTCACTATTTGTAATCCCTCATATCTATCTAGTTGCAATGATCTATCTATGGACCTTAACACTTCTAGCACTCAAAATTCCTCACATGCTTGTGTTAATAGTCCTTGCATATCATGTAGAAATGACTTGAATAAATCTCATAATGATATGCTCATGTTGTCTTGTTGCCATGATAAAAATGCTTATATTTCCTCTAGTGCTTGTGTTGCTAACCATGTAGAGGAAAATGAAGATTCTATGGGCCAAGACAAGGTCTTGAAGAGAGCTATAAGTGCAATCTCATCATCACCTTCTTCCGGTTCTCACATGTGCCTTATGGATAAGGGAACAAAGGTAACCTCTTTGGATCCCATTGTATCTCATGATGATGATGAGGTTGAGAATGATAATGATGATTATCGAGGTAAGTATGATATTACCTCTATTAAGAAAATGGGAGAGGTTGTCTATAGTGCTCTCTACAAAAATAAAATTGCTTCCTCCAACCTTCTTGAAATCTTGAATTATGCTATAGAAGGCAATGATCTTATTGAGGAGCAAGAAAACATAATTGATGAAAAGTTTGCACTTGAGCGTAAGTATGCTAATGAAATTGCTCAACTAAATGACTCCCTTGAAGAAGAACAAACCACCAAAGAATCTCTTAAGGAGACTTTCACTCTAGAATTATCTAGAGTAAAAGAATACCATGATAGAGAACTTGTGGTGGCAAACTCCTTCAAAAGTAAAAATGATGAGACTCAAGTTTCTTATGCTAAACTCCTTGAGGATTTTGAGCACCTCAAAAATGGCTCTAGGGTCATAAAGGGTGAGCTCATCAAACTCACCGAGTCACATGAGCAACTTAAAGCCTCATATTCAAAAGAGCTTGCCAAGTTGCCCTCACCTCTCGCTAATAATGATGATGCTTGTGCTACTAACTCTATTTCTTGTGAAGCATCTATTTTGGAGGAGAATGTTGAGCTAAAGGCTCCACTTGCGTTGCTAACTAGCAACTATGGGAAATTAGAAGAAAGTCGTGTTAAGCTCTCAAGCTCGCATGAGGATCTTCTAGTCTCCCATGGTAGGCTAAAGTTAGCTCATGAGGCTATCGTGTCAAAGGTAACATCTAGTGGGCCTCATGTGGACATTAGCACTACATCTACTCCAAATGTTATATTGCCATGTGCTAGTCCTTGTAGTTCATCCTCTCACAACCATGATATATCTTGTGATGAATTACATTCCGTGCCTTGTTGCTCTAACAATGTAGCATCTACTTCCTCTAGTGTTTTTGTTGAAACTAACCATGTAGAGGAAATCAAAAGGCTCAAGGCCCAAGTCACTTCTTTGAAGAATGACTTGAAAAAGGGTCAACAAGGGAAGGCCGCACTCAACAAAATCTTGAGTGTGCAAAAATTCCCCAATGACAAGAGTGGGCTTGGATTCAACTCCAATGTCAAGAACAAGTCCACTATCAAGTTGAAGCACAAGGATAACAAGAAGATTGGCCAAGATCAAGTCAAGGATCCGGCCAACATTGTTTGCTTCAAGTGCAAGGAAGAAGGGCATCATGTCAAACATTTCCCATTAAAGAAGTAGTCCCTTGGCAAGAAGCAACAAGGGAAGCGGCCTCAAGCCCTACATATTGTTAGAGATGGGCTTCCTCCCAAGAAGACTCAAGCCCTTCCTCAAGTTGTTTCTTCATCCAAGAAGAAAGATGGCAAGAATAGAACTTGCTACATATGCTGCGAGAAAGGGGCACATTTCTTCCTCATGCACTATTGGTATCTCCTCATCCCATCCTATCTTGATTGATGATGCTTATTCACTTCATAAGGATGAGGTTGGCAATGTGGTTGCCAAATTTGTTGGTGCTCAATGTGGTGTCAAGAAAAGAACCATTTGGGTTGCCAAGCCTATTGTGACTAACTTCTTAGGACCCAACTTGGTTGGGGACCAACAAGCCAAAACTTTATCAATAGGTGTGTTTTGGAGGGCATTGGAGTCTTGGCTACATTATGAAGAATTGAGGGATCTTCATCAATTATTATTGTCAAGCCAATCCATTTGGATTATCATGATTTTATTATATTTCCAATGTTCCTCCTTGTGGTAACATATGCTAAACTCTTTACATTGAAAGTTAATCGCCCCCTTGTGCATGTTTTGGTTTTGTATCTTCCATGCTTTTGTACATGTTGTGCTTTCCACTTAATTATCTTGAGATATCAAGTATATTTTTGTATGATTAGGTGGCACTCCATGTATGTGTGTTTCTTGTGTTTGAGCCTTACTTGGTTATATTTGATATCTTATTTGGCGCTTGTGAGAGATTAATGGATTATCCCATTTTGGGGGAGTGCTATGCTTGGGCATACCACAATCCAAAAAATGTGTATACATGAGGAATACCACCTAGTATTGATATTACAATATTATATATTCTCTATGTGGTACAATTCTCATGAGAAATTCAAGTTCTATAATGTCCATTAATTATCTCTATTTGGACCTTTTTTCCTCGTGTTGGTTTTATGGTAGTATCACATTATGGGGGAGTCATATGCTTAGTGCATATTACAATCCTAGAAAATGTGAATATTTGAGGTTGTGTCACTTAGAATTGATATTGATAATTATCGAGCATCTATGTGACACATTTGCTCATACAAGTTCCAATTTGCTTGAATGGCTTTATTGATCATATCTTGGATCTTGTATATGAGAGTTTTTTCTTGGTATGTGTTTCCTCATATTTAGATCTCTATATCATCATGGAAACCATTTGCTTCAAGTTACTCTAATCACTAGTGATTGTGTGACTATTGGAAGTTTCCAAGAATCTTGTTCGAAGTATCATGCTCAATTCTTAGATTTAGTTATATGCTTCTTGTTCTGACTATGATCTTGGATATCTATGCAAGCTACCTTGGCTAAATTATTCCCAATATTTCTTGTCCTTGGACAATGAGTACCCAACTTATGGTAGAATTTATTGATCATATTCACTTTGGCCCTTGCTTAATTTTATCCTATCTTTTGCCAAGAAAATGTTTTGTGTTGTCTCCCAAGCCTTCCTTTCTTCTTGTGGATCTTCTTATTTTTATTGATATCCTCTTGTGTTTTACTTATTGTAGGTACTAGTATGATCCCATTTGTGTGCATTGTGCATTTAAATGGAAAATCCTACATAATGCACTATCTATGGGGGAGCTCTCCTACATTATTTAGAACACTCATATTTATGCTTCTTTGTTTGGTCCATATCGGGTCTTATGTGCTTGGAACCTCAATCTTTTCGTTTTGGTATTTTGTGCCATCATGAGAAGTTTAGGGAGTTTTGTTTCTTATTGAAACCTTGCTCCATTTGGGAGTTGGTTTTGTCTCATTCCTTGCTTCTTGATTTGACCATGTTAGAATGAGATAAATCCTTGAGCATTTTTATTTATATATATTTTTGCTCTTTTTGGCCTTAGCCTAGTTCATTTTTGAACTTATGCTCTTTCATGTGTTGAATTGGTTATTTGATACAATTTGTACACCGCTTGTCTTGTCACACTCTTATGTGTGCCAACTCGGTTTACTTGGTGTTTTTGTTCAAATTGTATCTCCTTTTTGGTTCTTGAAAGCTTGATGCATGCATATTTACTATATGATTATATTATGGCATGCTTGCTTTGTTTGATCCAATATATAGGGGAACTCCACCAATTCCCATCGACTAAGTTGTGCATGAAATTCAATTTCATATCAATGTGCACATAATTATGTGGAGTCTCTCCTATGAATTGTAGTTCCTCTAACTACTTTGGACCCAATAAGTTTGAGGACCATTTTGTACTTAATTGTGTTTTAGGTACATTGGAGATATATTGGATGCTTGTATTTCAATTTTGAAGAAGTGGTGCATACATGAAAAGTTGAGTCAAGCTATAGGATTATCAACGAATTCATATACTCTACATCCTACCAATTATATCTCGGTAACAAGTATCTCTTTCTCATGCTCATATATCTTGATTCCAACCGTTAGTCGGTTGCCTTCTGGCATGAATTCATGTATTTGTAATTGTTGTAATTCTAGCCATGGTTTTAATAGAACTCTCTATTGTAAATGTGTATAAGTTGAGATGAGTACATATAGTTGGGACTATACAAAATCATGCATATGATCCTCCAATCCAAAATATGTCAATCTAGCAATTTTATTGCCTATCATTTCATCAACTTCTCTCATGTGCAATAGTGAGATTTTTGCTAGTCGATTCTATCTTATGATACTTGTTGCCTTTCTCCATATATTCCAACTTTCTCCTTTATCCCTTGGTGATAGTTGTAATATATGTAGTGTGTTGGTGTTTGAAGTTCATTAATGTACAATAAGATAGATTTGAGCCTTTGGCCGTGCTTTGAAGCAAAAATCTTATTGGTATATATTATGACTTCATTTTTGCTTTTCATATGCCTTCTTGTATATCATCTTTATGTGTGCATATTTATTTGTTGGCATATGTCTCTGTGATGTTTTCCACTTATAGACATATACACATATGAGAAGATAATTTTAATTGTTTTTTAATCCTTGGATGCCACCTTTTATTTCTTTTTTTTCTTTGGTGGCTTCCAAATTTATTTGCCTATGAGTGATTGTTCCTCTTGTCTACATCATCGGACACTCATATTTGTTCTCTCATGCCTTGTATTGTTAAATGAATTTGGATGAGTGAGGATTCCATGACTATGCACTTTGTTCCCAAATGCAATTATCATAATTGGTGCATGCTCTTTGGGGAGCTCATCTAATTCTTTTAATAATACTCATTTGCATTCTTTCACATTTGTTGTGTTTTAAATGCTTATGGGGGAGCAAGGATTCCATATTTGTGCATTATGTATTCCAATACATTTATTTTGAATTATGCACAAATCTTGGGGAGCTTCTCTATTTGTTATTTAAAACACTCTTTTGCTCATATCATAATATCTTGTTGTCTCCATTTGGACTCATTTGTTGTTTTCAAATTGGTTTGTCGGACCTTGTAGTTGCTTGCATCATTTGACTTTATTTTTGCAATCTTAGGGTCCTCGATATAGTTCTAACTCCCTCCCAAGTATTCATCATTGGATATGTGCGAAGGCACACCTTTGGAGGAATTATTACTATATTTGCCTTCTAGAACTTGTTACCCATTTCGGCAATCGATGCCAATGGGGGAGAAGTTTTAGAGGGTTTAAGGGAAGTTGGTTTATGCATTGAGTGTTCTTGTGCATTTGCCTCTCATGCTCTTGCATTCTTGTTGTTGCTTAGCATGTGGTATATATAGAGGAAACTCCACCAATGATAATGATTGGCAATATATGCAATGAAATTCAAGTTCATCACACATGCATAGATTGTGGGGGAGTTTTCTCTATATATGGTGGTGGTACCAATATCACATACTTTTGTAGTATTTGATATTGATATTACCATTTTACTCATCAATATTCCTTATATAAACCCTCTTAAAGGGATTGTCATCAATTACCAAAATGGGGGAGATTGAAAGAACATGTTGGGCCCCCATGTGTGGTTTTGGTAATTAATGACAATCTTTATGGACTAATGTGTGTATTAAGTTATACTTGTAGGATTTATCAATTGGCATCGCTTGGAGCATGTGTTGGCTTCAAGGTCGATGAAATGCAAAGAAGATTTATTGGGAAAGCTCAATATGCGAGGTCGATGATGAGAAATTAAGGAAGGCGTTCCATCTTGAGAAAGGAAAGATCATCTACATCGAGCTCAAGTGGAATGCTCAAGGCAAAGGTATAATCTTGATAGGTTTTCCCTTTTGCCGGTCTCACGTTGTGTGTGTGAGACCGGGTTTAGGATAGATAACCGTACTATCAAGAGGGGCTCTCATATGAGTAATTCGGTCACATCGTTCGGAGAAAGCTCAAACCTTTGTATACTTGCATCATCATATTTGGTTGTTATTTGGTCTTATCCATGTGATGATATAGAGCTTGTGATAATCTCCATAACAAGCTCTTGTTCATCTAAATCGGATCTCCTATTTGTATCTTGTTGCGATTTTGATTTATGCGGCTTTTCGGTTTCTCACCAAGTGAGGTATATCACATTATTCTACTTGATACATTCTCACTTGGTGATAATCAATATTTCCACTTTTTATCCAACGCAATTTGAATCGGGTCAATCGGAGCTTCCAATCAAAAGTTATCGCGGTTTGAATATTTGTCGTTTTAAATAAAAAGGAAAAAGAAAAACTGGGCCGAGCGGTACTACCGCAGCCCAGTACCGCTCGGGCCTGGCGCGCACAGCCCATTCTCAGTTTGGCCCGGCACCCACTTCCGGTCCTACCGGATCGGCCCGGTAGTACCGCCCGGTTGGGCCGGTACTACCGGCCGGCCCAGTTTTTTTTCCAGCCCAGATTTTTTTCTAAGATCCAGATCTAACCGCCGCTGCCTCGCGAGTGCGCATGCCCGCGTTGACCGCCGCCGCTGCCTGGGCCCGTGTGCTGCGCGCGCTCGCGTGTGCTGCGCTGGCAGCTGACCCCGCCTAGCCCCACCGCAAGCTGCATGCGCTGCTGCCGTGCTGCCTGCTGCATGCTCGCATGCGCGCGCACGCCTGCCCCCGTGTGGGCCCCTGCTGCTGCTGCATGCGCTGCCAAGCTGCTGCGCGCAGGCTTGCCCCACCCTCTGGTGCTGCTGCCGCTGCACTGCCCCACGGTGCCCCCCCCCCCCCGATGTCGACCGCTCGCTGCGCTGCTACTTATCTGCTGCGTTGACCCAACTCGCGCTATTGCTGCTGTTTTTCTGGTTTGGGTCCGGTACTACCGGTTAATTCCGGTACTACCGGTCCGTCCAGAAAAATTGCACCAACGTCCATATTTTGGCTAGCCCTATATAAGTCTTTTGCCCTTTTTCATTTAGGGTTACTTCTTCCTCCTTTTCTTGCCCAAGCTTTGCCCCCATTTGCTCTACTCTTTAAGCTTGATTTCTACACACCCCTCCATTGATTCTTGCAAATATTTGAGGGGTTGTTGGAGGAGATCTAGCCCCACGTTTTGACCTAACCGATTCATCTCTTTGTGAGTGCATCTTTGGGAATCTAGATTTTGGGGGATTTTGTGTCTCGCTTTGATTCCTCCTCTCTTGTTCCCCCAATATCTTTAGTAGCTTTGTTGGAACTTGAGAGTGAGGGATTTGGGCATCTTTGTGGTGTTCTTGCCATTTGCATTTGTTGCATCGGTTTGAGTTCTCCTCGGAGGATTTGGTTTGAATTGCTCATTGGAGCTTGTCCTTCTTGGGTTCTTGGAACCCTAGACGGTTTTGTGGCCTTGGTGGCATTTGTTGAGGCCTTTTGTGGCGTTTGTTGGGAGCCTCCAATTAAGTTGTGGAGTTGTGCCCCAACCTTGTGAGAGGTTCCGGTTGCCACCGACAAGTGCACCGATAGTGGAAGCGTGGATTGATCCCATTGGGGTGAGATTCACCGGAGAATAAGGGAGGCCTTTTGTGGCGTTGGTGGTTTGATACCACCCCCTCTCCAAACGAGACGTACTCCATGTTGGGAGGAACTCGGTAAAATATCGGTGTCCCCGCGTGCCTCGGTTATCTCTATACCCGAGCTCTTTACTTATGCACTTTACATTGTGATAGCCTTCGTGCTTGAAGTAACATATATCTTGCTAGCACTTTGTGGTTTGTATTGCTTAGCATAAGTTGTTGGTGCACATAGGTAAACCTTAGTTGTTTCTAGGTTGTGCTTTACAAAGTAAACACTAGTTTTATTCCGCCTTTGTGGAGCCACTCTAGGAAAAGTTTTAATCGCCTATTCACCCCCCCTCTAGGCGACATCCGTTTCCTTTCACTTAGGTTTTCATAACCATTTTCCACCAACTATTCCCATCTAAAGTTGATCAAGTTTTATGCTTAGCACTAGCATCTACAAATGGGGGTGAGTACTAATGAGGGGTGATAAACAAGTGGAGTTTCAACTAAGTACCACCTCATGCCTTAGGATGATATCAAGGTTTTCTATCTTAGGCCAAATTTTATGCTCTTTATGCAACCTTCAAGTATCTTCCTAGAATCTACAAGTTACTTTAGTAAACTCTAAGTAAAATCTTTGATAAATAAAGAAAGTAGAAAGCTTGCAAGTAAAACTAGGATTGGGTATCAAGTGGGTATGATCACATATGCTTGAGGAATACAGTTGGCATGGTAACAGGTAAGTATTTGTTTGCATCAGTAGTGTATCTCGCAAGGGTTAGCTTGCTCAATTAACTAGTAGTATTAGGCTTGCATCAGTATCAGTATAAGCTTGCTAAATTGCAAGTGTTAGCTTGCATAGGTCAACTTGATTAGTAAGGCTTGCCTTGTGCAGAGCAGTGGTTGAAGTTCTCCTCGGCTTCTTCTTCGTAGTATCCTCCTTCCTCCTCGTATCCTTGGTCGGTACTAGCGTCTATGAATAAATACGAGGTACACAATCACCAAACAATACTTATCTACTTTCAATCATCACACAAAGGGGTTCTATAGATGATCTAGCATCATCACTAACATTACAAGATTAAAGCATTTGTCTTATTGATTTCATTTTTAGAAAAGTAATTTCTACTCATTGAAAAACTACTTAAGATTTAATATTCTCCAAACCAAATATGGGATCATGTTGACACATGTCATCACCACATATTTTAGTCCATGGGAATGTGATTTAAAGTGGTGTCACAATTTAATAAGGTTTTACCCTTTTATTTTAATTAAATAAAGTGGCTAGAAATTCCTATGTGGCATTCTTTTATTACTTGAACATTATTTCCGTAAGTAAACCTATATGTTTTTATATATTCTGAAAGGTATGGTCAAATGTGATTTTTGAGAGTTAGAATCAACTCAAAAGCTATTATGGTTTAAATTTGAAAAATGTTCGAATGCAGAAAAGCTTTTGCCTTGTTATTTTTACCAAGGGTGATCTATAGATCCAAATGATTGAATCCAATGGGCTTGGATTCAGAATTTCACGTCCTTTCTAACAAAATTAGTTTCATCAATTTGGTTCACTGAATCGAGCTGGACTGATTTTTGAAACTAGGTACAGAACTGTGTTTGAATGAAAATGGAAAAATCCAAATTCAAACGAATGGGCTGCGCGGGAAACGATACTGGGCCGGCCTGCTAAGCACAGCGCTTATGCGGGCTGGTTAAGTTGCTTTCCCCGTGCGTTAGTGAGACAGGGGGGGTGCAAAGCGGTACGGGGCAACGTGGTGCGTTAGATCTAGTTCTAATCCAACGGCTCTGGTTCATCGTCCATGTCGGTCAGCACCGGCGAGACAGAACCCTAACGCGGCAGGTGGGGGTAGTCGGGGGCTCACCGGGGCTCAGGCGAGGGTCGGCGATGCGGGCGAACGACAAAGTCGATGATGGTGAACCTCCTGGTACCGACAGCTTCTCCTGGGGCGGCTCCAAATGCTGGCTCCCTTCTTCTCCAGCAGCGGCGGGCTCCGGTGAAATTCCGGCGATGCGCTGCTCGCCTTGCTCCGGGAACGGGGTGGAACGATCAATGAGGAGAGGGGAGTGAGATGGTGTGAAGAGTTTGAGTGGGAAGGCCTCTATTTATAGTCTCGACGATGAGACCGAACGGGATGGGAAGGCGACGGTGGCGACATGGCTACGGGCTGCTAGAGGCATGGCGGCGGTGGCGATCGATCAGTGGATTCCTGGCGATGCTCTATGGCTTTAATGCGCTTGTAGGGGCGGTGGCAAATGGTCTGGAACATGCGATGCTCTGCGCGGCAGAGGCGGCGTCTTCGACGGCGAGCGGTGGCTGTGAGGCATGGGACGGCGAACGGGGATGTCTGGCGGTCTCCTGGGACGGTGGTGATCATGTATGCACGAGGCGAGGGCGGAGCGCGGTCTGTGGGCGTGTGTCGAGGGTGGCGCTTTGGCGCATGATCGACATGCTTGATAGAGGCACGGGCGCGGTGTTCCTGGTGGTTTTGGTTGCTGTCTGCGAGGCAGGGCTGGTTGAGAGGGGGCGGTGAGGCATGGGCTATCTCCCAGACAAGGTTGACACGGCTAGTTCTTCTCCTAGCTTGTTGTCCACACTGGGGTGACATGGTGAGGCTCGGCTGTTCACCATTGATGACATATCCAAGCTTACAGTAGGGCTAGTGCTTAGTTAAGTTTGCTAGATTATCTACTGAGGTTGTTGTGAGCTAGAAAGGGAACAAGTTAGGCCCAAATCACTGCACACTATAGTGTTTAGGATTTGATTGATTTGCATCAGCGAGGTGTTGATGAAATGGCCGCAAGAATTCAAGTTTTGAATTTTGAAAAGATTTTTGGTGGGTGTGCTAGGCATGTGCTGGTGAGTCTGTGGATGCTTGGGTTTTGAAAGTTGAGCTTGTTTGAGTGGTTTTTGCAAAAGTGGGATCTTCCCATATGATAAAGATTTTATTTTGAATTGTCCTTTAAACTATGTATTCAAATGTTTTTGGATGATCACAAAGTGGGCCTTGGTACTCTGTTATGAGTACTATCAAGGGGTGCAAAGATCCAAATGAGTTTCTGTTAAGTTTTGAAAGTTAGAGACAACCAAAGTAGGCATGGGAGTTAAATTGGCCAAAATGACCATTCCCTTATTTTATTTGTTTTGATTTATTTGTCTTTGGGAAAAGTGTGTGGATTGTTTAGATGATGTTTATTTCACCTAAGAATCCATTTACATGCAAAGAAACACATAAACAAGGCATTTCAAAAGAATCCAAAATGGAATGCATACACACATGCATGCTTTCATATTTTTATTTAGAAAAGTTTTTGTTAACCCTAATTTTGGATATTAGAGTTTGATGATTCTATTTTTAATACTTTTGGGATGTTACATTCACGAAATTGCATCAAAACACTGCTTTTTCCATGAGAATCCTGACTCCAGCAGTTCATCCTCCAAGAATGATCCAACATGCAAAAAAAGATGAAAAGACATAAGTATCACCTCTTAATAAGAAATATATCAAATAATAGAGGCAAATTATGATATATAATGGTGATGCAAATTGGACGTATCAACTCCCCCCAAGCTTAGACCTTCGCTTGTCCCCAAGCGAAAACTAAGCTCAGAAACATGTCCACAGGTTTATGGAGTGAAGTGTCGATAAAAGAATATGGACAAGAAGCATCACACTTACCATTACACAACTCATAGAAGAAAGCAACTCACCATTATATAACTTAGCTTGCAACAAGTATAGGAGTCACAATAGAGATGCATAAAGATAAATCATAATTGGGATTGGCAAACTTTGTTCTTGGTCAGAGAACAGTTGGCAAACAGTTTTCAAGTAAAGCTTTTGTAAAGAAGTTTACAACAAAAGTACTCTTTGCTCAAACATAAAAGGTTTTTCACAATGATAGCTTTCAAAGTAATACTCAATAGATAAGAGTCTTGTGCAATCAAGGAAGATAAATAACATGAATGAATAAATCATCATATGAATTCTTGAAACACAACAACTCAAATGCTTGTTGGAGGTAAAGAGGAATAGGTTTATTGAATCAACTTAGAAGTAGGATAAAGGTCGTTCATAGAGGGAAGCAGGGATTTCGAGTTCATAAAGAGCTTTCAAAAGATTATGGTACTTACTAGCTTTGAGCTCTCATTGCCCCTATCATAAGTATCGTGAGGTGATTAAGGTTAAAGTGAACAAAGATGGAGTATATGTTGGACGAAATATAAGTTGGCAATCTCATGTCCCTTGAGTACGAGGGTCGTTCCTCATGCTACTCAACTTTAGTTACCGGTAATTTATTGTCATAGTAAGTACATGTGTATCATAAAGAACCGCCAATGGGGTACCCCTTGCACATGATATAGGAGCTATCCCATAATCAAAATGACAAGGCAAGCAGACAGTGAGCATCTCAGCGATCTTTTATTTGCTATTTGCATAGGTTTTTATTGAAGATGCTTCATAGATTTCTCACTATGTTTATGTTGCAAGTTTCCACCATGATTAGGCATGGCTTAGTCTAGCGGCCCAGGCGTTTCTCTAACACACATACATAACTCCATGGACTTACAATCTCCCCTTTTATTTCACACCAACGACATCCGCAAACAAAAGAGCATGATATCAACTGGATATGTATCCATAAGTGTTGAAAGCGTTCCCCATGATAGCACGGTTCTGCTAATTTCAACGTATAGATGCAAGCATATACAACTTCAATGATACAATGGTTCAATTTTATTAGGGGTAAGAAAATAAGGTGTGCCATCAAGTTCGTGAGAGCTTTACTAACTAGTTTTCACATAACAAAATAATTTTTAATTCGAAAGATAGATGAAGCTTGAGAATTTGCTTGGAATAGCAATAATGCTAATAGGTAGATATGGTGGACACAAATGGCACATGTTTTGGTTTAAGGGAATGGATGCATGAGAAGTATGCCTTCCCAAAACAGGTTTTTGGCTAGCAAGGCTGGGTAGCAAGCAAAAGAATTGAAGGAAACAAACATACAAGTGATAAAGCCAAACATGCAATCTTCGTTGAAGAAACAAAAGATCTTAAATAAATAGTACTAAGCTTATGAGAAAATCAAGAAAGAAAATAGATGACAAAAAATACCTGTAAGCTTTTTCTCTTTTCGTTTCAAACCTCAAAAAGTGTTGCTATTGACCAGAGCTTGGTTTTCCAAAAGCAATTTATATCTACTTGATGCTCCCAAAGTGATACCAATACTGATCAACAAGATCAATCATATAATAGAGATTGCAAACGAAAATAAGAAATGCAAAAAGTAAAAGATGATACTTCTCATTAATATTCCATAAAGGCACTCACACCAAGGTATACATAGATAACCAACTAAAGGAGAGAGACTTCCACAATGAAAACCAACCTATAAGATAACTTCTCTACCCTAGATATGAAACTACTAGAAAGGTAAAAATATAAACATAATAATGTGATACCGCGGCACTCCCCCAAGCTTGGAACAAGCCAAGGGGATGCCAAACCTGATGACGAATTAATCCTTCGGTGGTGGTGGTCCCTTGTCATCATCAGACTTCCAAGGTAAAGGCTCCCCATCCACAAAGGATATCTTGGTTTCCACAATCCTGAAACTAGCAGCAGAGCTTATGCGATTAAATCTAGCTTCATACTCAAAGTTTTGATTTTATATGTCGTAGAGCTGTGCTTGTAAGTGGTTGGTGGTCTGATGGAGTGAGAGGATTTCGTTTCAGAGCTCAGAAACCTCCTCCTTGTGCTTGGCAATGAGTTCTGAACATACCTTATGAATGACATCCACTTCACGTTTCGCCATCTTCTTGTACCTGAAAACTTCCTGCTCCAATGCTTCCATCGTATCTTCCAGACTGCCTTCTCCTTTAGGGCCTTGAACTTCTTTCATCTGCACCTTCCCATCCTTGAGAGTCAACTCCTTGGGATGAATCTTCAACTCATACATGTACGAGTTGATGACATCCGCGGAGGAATCCTCCATGGGAATCTACCTGACAGAAATAGATCGAAACAAAAACACGAAGAGAACAAGATATACGAACCTCGGGGGATCCGGGGGGTTATATATTACGAAGTTTCAATGCATAAGGAAGGTATTGTGCGAAAAGAAGGCGGAGACAGATTCTAGGGGGCTCACACCCCCTATAGGCGTGGCTAGCTGGGCATGCGCCTAGGGTGGGTGTGGCCCACCTGGCCTCTGTTTCCTCCTCAGTTTCGTCTCATAACCTTCCATATGTAATAAAAACATCAAAAATATAAAAGATAAGGTTTTCATGAACCTTCTATTTTCACCACTTTTTTCCTATTCAAAGACGGACTCTGCAGATTCTAGTATTTGGTTTCTAATAAATTCTTCCGGAGTCACCATTTGAATAATATCAAAATCTTCATTCTAGGAATCTCCAGAAATATAATGTTTGAGCCTTTGACCATTCACCACCTGTGTAGTGTTGTCCTTCAAAGAAGATATTTTGATAGCCCCTGAACGATACACTTCCTCAATAACAAAAGGTCCTTCCCATTTTGAGAGTAGTTTCCCTGCAAAAAATCTGAGACGAGACCTATACAAAAGAACCTTCTCACCAACATGGAATTCCCTTTTGAGAATTCTCCTATCATGCCATCTTTTTACTTTTTCCTTAAAGAGTCTAGCATTTTCATAAGCTTCACTACTGCACTCATCTAAGGTACTCAAGTCAAGCAATCTTTTCTCACCAGCAAGATTAAAATCTCTATTCAGTTCTTTCACTGCCCAATAAGCTTTGTGTTCTAATTCTAGAGGCAAGTGACAAGCTTTCCCATAAACCATTTTGTAAGGAGACATTCCAAAGGATTTTTATAAGAAGTTCTATAAGCCCATAAAGCGTCATTCAAATTTTTTGCCCAATTCTTCCTAGATCTATTAACAGTCTTCTGCAAGATAGATTTAATTTCTATATTCGAAAGTTCTACTTGCCCACTGGTTTGGGGGTGATAAGCTGAAGCAATTCTATGGTTAACATCATAGTTAGCAAGAGTTTTCTTAAACCACCATGAATAAAATGAGAGCCTCCATCAGTCATGAGATATCTAGGCACACCAAACCTAGGAAAAATAACATATTTAAGCATTTTTAAAGAGGTATTACCATTTGAACTTTTTGTAGGTATGGCCTCTACCCACTTTGTAACATAATCAACAACAACAAGAATATGAGTATACCCTTTTGAAGGAGGAAAAGGACCCATAAAGTCAAATCACCAACAATCAAAAGGTTTAATAACAAGAGAATAATTCATTGGCATTTCATTGTGTTTAGAAATATTACCAACTCTTTGACATTCGTCACATGATAAAAAAACTTTCTTGCATCCATGAAAATGGTAGGCCAATAAAATCCAGATTATAGAAATTTTTGTGCAGTTCTATCCCCAGCATGATGTCCTCCATAAGCACTGCCATGACATTTCCTCATATCTCTTGTTGTTCATATTCTGGAACACATCTTCGCATAATACCATCTACTCCTTTATATAAATGTGGGTCATCCCAAAAGTAATGCCTCAGATCATAAAAGAATTTTCTTCTTTGCTGGGCTGTAAAGGTTGGAGGAAAATACTTGGAAACAATAAAGTTAGCATAATCAGCATACCAAGGACTCTCATGCGGGCTTACCCTTATTGCAGCCAACTGTTCATTTGGAAAACTATCATTAACAGTCATAGGGTCAAAAGAAATGTTATCCAAACGAGACAAATTATCAGCAACAAGATTTTCAGCACCTTTCCTATCTACAATATGCAGATCAAACTCTTGTAAAAGCAACACCCATCTAATAAGCCTATGCTTAGCGTCTTTCTTTGTCATAAGGTACTTAATAGCAGCATTATCAGTATGAATAGTAACCTTTGAATCAACAATATAGGCTCTAAACTTATCACAAGAAAATATTACAGCTAAGAACTCCTTTTCAGTAGTAGCATAATTCTTTTGAGCAACATCTAGAGTCTTGCTAGCATAATAAATAACATTCAACTTTTTATCAACATGTTGCCCAAGAACAACACCCACAGCAAAATCACTAGCATCACACATAATTTCAAAAGGTAAACTCTAGTTAGGTGGTTGAACAATTGGAGCAGTAGTGAAAGCTTTCTTCAAAGTTTCAAAAGCTACCTTACAATCATCATCAAAAACAAAAGGTACATCTTTTTAAAGAAGATTAGTAAGGGGTTTTGAAATTTTGGAGAAATCTTTAATAAACCTCCTATAGAAGCCATCATGACCAAGAATACTACAAATACATTTTATGTCTCTAGGGCAAGGCATCTTCTCAATTGCTTCAATTTTGGCTATGTCTACTTCAATACCTCTTTCAGAAATTTTGTGTCTAAGAATAATCCCTTAATTAACCATGAAGTGGCATTTCTCCCAATTAAGAACAAGGTTGGTTTCTTCATATCTCTGCAAAACTTTATCAAGGTTGTGCAAAAAGTTATCAAAAGAGGTTCAATAGACGGAGAAATCGTCCATGAAAACCTCCACAATTTCTTCAAAAAAACCATGAAAGATAGCAGACATACATCTCTGAAAGGTAGCAGGAGCATTACATAAACCAAAAGGCATATGCCTATAAGCATAAGTTCCATAAGGACAAGTGAAGGTGGTTTTCTCTTGGTCTTGTGCTCTCATAGCAATTTGAGAGAACCCAGAATAATCATCAAGAAAACAAAAGTGGATCTTTTTAGACAACCTTTCTAGCATTTGATCAATAAAGGGCAGAGGATAATGATATTTCTTAGTAACTTTATTAACCTTTCTAAAATCAATGCACATCCTATACCCAACCACTACTCTTTGAGGTATGAGCTCATTATTTTCATTAGGCACAATAGTGATTCCCCCTTTCTTTGGGACACAATGAACAGGGCTAACCCATTGAATATCATCAATAGGGTAAATAAAACCAGCATCAAGGAGTTTTAATACCTCATTTGTTACCACATCCTTCATCTTAGGATTTAAACGGTGTTGGTGTTCAACAACTGGTTTTGCATCATGTTCTATATTGATAGCATGCTGAAATATAGTAGGAGAAATATCTTTTAAATCATCAAGAGTATACCCCATAGCTCCTCAGTGTTTCTTCAATATTTCCAATAATCTTTCCTCTTCCTTCCCTGAAAGTTTAGAACTAATAATAATAGGATATATTTTCTTATCATCTAAATAAGCATATTTAAGATCATCAGGTAGCGGTTTTAATTCGAAAACAGGGTCCCCTTTAGGTGGTAGTGTGGTAGCCAAATCTTCCACATGAAGATTATGCTTAAGTAACTCAGGTTGACGAAGGAAAACCTCATCAATATCATTTCTTTCCTTCATGAAGACCTCGCTTTCATGATCTTCCATAAACTACTGCAAAGCATTGTTAGGAGCAAGAGAAATAGCCAAAAGTTGTTCAACCTTGAAACCCTCATTAGGCAATTCGTTTTCATAAGAAGTTTTAGCAAATTTGGAAAAATTAAAATCATAAGACTGTCCATCAAAATTATTCAAAAAAAATTCCTTTCTACAATCTATGTTAGCCCCACAAGTATTCAACAAAGGTCTACCAAAGATAATAGGACATGTTTTACTAGCTTCAGAACTGAGTACTAGAAAGTCAGTAGGATATTTAATATTAACACAAAGAACCTCCACATTTCTTACAATACCAATTGGACAAAATGTCTCTCTATTGACAAGGACCAATTTCATGCATAATTTCCATATAAAGCTCATAAGGACTAGCACTAGAACTAGCACCAATATCACATAAACCATAATAGCAATGATCACCAATTCTAACAGAAAGCACATGGAAACTAGCTTTTCTAGGATGAGAGACAATATTAGAAGCGTCTTCACATAAGATAATGTGCTCATCCTCTATATTTTTAGTGACATGATCTTTCATAATAACTACCACAAGTTCAATGTTTATTTGCTCATCGGGTTCCACAGTTTTCTTTGCACTTTTGCTAACCACATTAGCTATGATAGAATGTTCCTTTACCTTAGCAGGAAAAGGGATTTTCTCAACATAAGGTTCAGGCAAAATAGGATCAACATTACAAACTTCAATGCTAGCAGGAACATGGGTAACAATGTCCTTATAAGGGGCATGGTACTTGTCCCAATCCTTTTTGGGAATTTCAATATAAGAGGCAAAGGCCTTAAAACATTTTGCGAGAACTTGAGAATCAAGACCTTACTTAGTACTAATATTATGGAAGTCATCAGTTCCCATAAAAGATTTAATGCATTCATAATCATAATTTATACCTGACTTTCTTCCTTTGTCATTATCCCATGCTTCAGTGTTCTCTTGAATATGTTCTAGGAGATCCCATTTAGCTTCTTACTTCATATGTGTGAATGATCCATCACAAGAAGCATCTACTTTATCATAAAGAGAAAGCCTAGCATAAAAGTTATTTATAATAATATTGTTAGGGAGTTCATGAATAGGACATTTAAGCATTACTAACTTCAATCTCCCCCAAGCTTGAGCTATACTCTCTCCATCACGAGGCTAAACGTTATATATTAGATTCCTATCCTTATGAATCTCACTGGGAGGATAGAATTTAGAATAAAAGAGAGGTTGTAACATCCCAAAAATCTTAAACTAGAATCATCAAACTCTAATCATCAAATTTAGGGTTAACAAAAACTTTTCTAAAATAAAATGAGAAAGCATTCATGTGTGTATGCATTCCATTTTGAATTCTTTTGAATTGCGTTGTTTATGTGTTTCTTTGCTTGCAAAAGGATTCTTAGGTGAAATAAACATCATCTAAACAATTCCCAATCTTTTCCCAAAGACAAATAAATCAAAACAAGCAAAATGAGTGAATGGTCATTTTGACCAATTTAACTCCCATGCCTACTTTGGCTGTCCCAAACTTTCAGAACTTAATAGAAACTTTTGGATCTTTACACCCCTTGATAGTACTCATAACAAAGTATCAAGGCCCACTTTGTGATCATCTAGAAACATTCAAATGCTTAGTTTAAAGGACAGTTCAAAATTGAATCTTTATCATATGGAAAGATCCCACTTTTTCAAAAACCACTCAAACAAGCTCAACTTCCAAAACCCAAGGATCCACAGACTCACCAGCACCTACCTAGCACACACACCAAAAATCTTTTCAAAATTCAAAACTTGAATTCTTGCGGCCATTTCATCAAACACCTTGCTGATTCAAATCAAATAAAATCTAAACACTATTGTGAGCAGTGATTGGAGCCTAACTTGTTCCCTCTCTAGCTCACAGCAACCTCAGTAGATCATCTAGCAAACTAAACCAAGCACTAGCTGTAGCACCCTGGGTAAAACCACTACTAGAAAATTTCTTGGTATTTTTGTTTGGTGCATCATCATGACATCATCATGCATCTATTTGCCAAAAACTATTTCCGAAAAGCCTTATTTTGTTTCTACAAATAGTCCCCTCTCTATTTCAAATGTAAAACCCCGATCGACCCGGATCTGTTATTTCTGTAACAACTATTTACAAAAGTATTTTTAAACTAAATCAAATAAATAAATAATTTTTGTTCTGGGGAGGCCGCCACCGGCCAGGCCCAAACGGGCCAGCTGGCAGCAGCCTACTAACCGTACCAAACTAGACAAACCCAAGACCTAACCCTAAACCTACCTATTCCCACCCACACACACGCCAACACATACAGACGCACACAACACACACCCATCGAACGCGACCCAGCACGCACGCACACAACACGCAGCAGCCAACACCGCGTGGCCCCACCCTGCAGCCCCACGACCGCCACGAAACCCACGCCTTCGATCCTATCGCTCCGCACCCCGCTCCTCAACCCCCTCTCGTCTAGATCCCCGCCGCCAGAGCCGTATCGCCCGCCTCCGGCCTTCCCTCCCTCTCCTCTGCTCGACGGCGTCGCCACCCTGCTGCCCTCGCACCATCCTCTGCTGCGTCTGACCACCGTCCCACCTTTCCCCAAAGTGGTCGCCCTCTCCTCACTCCTCGCTGCCTAGAGCTCTGCCGGGCCTCGACGTCGACAACCTCGGCCTCTCGCGTCGTTCTCGTGCCGTCCTCTGGCCGCGACCAAAGCCTCCGCAGTAGCGGGGCTCCCTATCCTCTGCGCCTCGCGCGAGCAGAGCCCGTCGCTACGCCGCTGATCACCGTTGCCTGCCGTGCGTCCCGTCCGTCGCCTCTGCCATGATTCTCGGCAACCGCCGCCGCCAGAGGTCCTCCCCGCGACGCGTGCGCCTTCCTGCCTCGCATCCTCACCCTCTCCCCAAATTCCGCCGCCGCCTCCTTCTCTCGCAGGAACGAAGCCGCCGCCGGTGCAGCGGCCTCCCTCTCCGCGCTCGCTGGCCGTGCCGCCTCCTTGTTGATGGCCGCCTCCGGCCGAAGCCTCGCTGCACCGCCTCTGCAACCGCCCCGGCCTTCCTCCGCTCCTCCCATCCGCCAGGCCATCGCCCCGCCTCGGCATCAGCCCGGCGCCGCCGCTCACCAAGGTCGCCCTGGCGCTCTCTGTCTCGTGCGATACTACGAGCTTCCTCCATGTTTCTCTGCAGTGCCCGACCCTCCCGGTTCTGGCTTTTTGTCGCACATCGTCTGGGCAGGGCAATGTTGGTGCTATTCTGCCACATTGTTTTCTTTTGTTGCAATCGCTTGAACCAAGCAGCGGATTTCAGAGATTGTCATAACAGGAGGCGATGAAGTGATGTGATGTTTAATCGAGATCTCCCGGTGGACGAGAATGAGAAGTTGGACAAAGTCATTGGTGTCGTCGACAAGACCTTCCGATGACCACCGGAGTTGATTCAAGATCTCCATCGACAACAAAATCACCCACAAGGATTCAAAGATCCCAAAGACCTTTCCGAAGACCAAAACCGGAAGACCGATCCCGGCGAGACCGAACCAAACCCCTCAGAAGCATGATCGCCGAACCTGAGATGTGTGCCCTTTTTCCGAGCCCTATTTTACAAATTGATATCTATATGAATTGTTGCATATTAATTGATCATGTTTGCATATATATATTGCGGGTGGTTGGGGGTATTTTACTGATTCACCTAATAATTAAATATGGAGGCCATATGCGGGCGATTCTCGTCTAATATTGGCTTCATTTAATTTGTGCATCGAACCGGTGAAATCTTTTGCCTTGATAAGACAACATTTAAATGGCGGGGTATCTAAACAACATGGACTTAATAATTGTCGGGACCCCAGTTCCGTTAATATGGCCTAATTGCATCGCATTCTTGCCATGTCATACATCATACATGCATCATGCCCGATCTTCTCACGTAGTATTAAATATTGCATCAGGTGTTTCTGCTAGTGCTTTGCTTCTTCACGGATTAGGCCGATGAGTTGATGCGAGTGTCGACCCGATCTTCGGATGAACCTTTGGCAATGTTTTTAGGCGAGCAATCTCCCCCTTTATACCTATCTTACTTTTATAGTATTTATTCCCTCTTGTTGATCCATTGCTATATGTGTTGCAATGCTCTAGTTTTCGTACCCGTGATATCCTTGCAGCCTTATATTGCCTTGGACACATCCTATTCCCTGTTGATTGGTATATAGTTGGACTTGCGTGTCGTATTCGCTTGCTCAAGTGCTGTTGCGTGTCGTCAAGTACCACAGTTGTTGGAGAAGGCCTTATGCTTTATGTTGGAGATGATCATGGCTTTAATTATCGTTCAATAACTAAAATTGAAGTAGGTAAATGTAGAGGCACCGGTGGGTAATAGACAATATTTGGTTTTTAACCGCTCACTGGTGTCCCGTAGGACCCTGAGTTCTTGACACCTGTTCCGAGATCGAGCGCGCTAACCACAGGTGGGGTGTGTGGGCACCCCCATCGATTAGTACCTGATTTCAAAGTACTGTACCGGGGGCCACAAAGTAGTTTGGGGCTTTATTACTATCCTGTACTTATGCCATGTTTTACTGCTTTATTTATGATTGCGCGTGGAGCACCTGTACTATTTTGGAACCAACGTGGAATGTTTTCGCGGTATCGACAAGCCCAGTCACACTTTCGGGTTCCCAGTCGTTTACAGCCATTGTCACAAACCCTGGGTCTGTCTCGGAGACCGGCCGACTTCGTTACGGGTAGCTTAGTGGGGTGGCCCCCCATGTGCTTGCTTTGGGTCTGGGAAACATCGTGTCCGAAACCCCGTCGACATACCGTTGGGTGTATGTTTTGTGATCTTGTACCTACCTGATCTGACAACAAGGGTGTAGGTGCGTGTGGAAACTTTGGTGCACCCCTGCAGGGTTAAATCTTTTCGAGAAGCCGTGTCCGCGGTTATGGACGACTTGGAGCACAGTTCTCGATCATAGACAACTATAACTAAAGTTTACTGTTATAATTTTACTTGTATCCGATATGACTAGTAATCAGCTTCACTACAACGGAATGGCTAAATAAAAGTACCAACAACTGCTGGGTTTGGGATATCTTATGCTAATTGAATCTGACTAGTAAGTGTTGTAACTACAACAGAATGGTTAACTAAAAGTGCCCACTGCTTATTATATCAGGATGACTATCTATACCTGACTAGTAATTGCTGCAACGATAACTGAATAAATAAAACTGTCAACTGTGTGAGTTCCTCGGATGACCTCCTTGTTTGGTCTCGAGGGGGAAATACCAGGATGAGTATGTTTGGTGGTAGTATCAGGTTGGTTCCGAATAGATCTTTCTTATCCCTCTCTGATAGCCGACAGTTATATCGAGTTCCTATAGGTTGTTTAGTGCATGCCGCGCTGCCGCTTCAGTCCACCATACCTATGTAGGCGAGGACCGCCGAATTCTAGCCTCGTCGTGTACTAGCCTCAGTACTGACCGCTCTCTCTTTTTCCTTTGCCCTTTGTCGGCACCCCTTTTGTTTTAACAGGTTTTGAGATCGACGTCGTTAGCAGGGTTACCCTTCCGGCTTGGCCTGGGCAGGGTTATGGACGCCATTGGTTATTCTTCAGGGCTTTTAGCTCAATTTGCATCTTGTCCGTACTCGGACGCTGTATCGCTTTCAAGGTGATTTGGATCTTTGTATTGTATATCTGTATTCTTGACTCGTTGAGTCGTTGCTGTATATATGTTTTGTGGGTTCCATCGAGGACTATTGTGTAATGATATTACTTCGTTTTCCTCCCGCACGAAAGTGCCTGGTGGGCACCTTTGAATCGTTTCTATGCGGGTTTGGCGGGAAGCGCTAAAACTTGCATAGGGCCTATTCTGAGGGTGTTACAGAGTGGTATCTGAGCTCAGCAGTTACGATACCCCACTGGTCCATCCTGTAGGATAACCTAGCTAACGGCCGTTGTAGAGCGTAAAAACTATTTTCGAAAATCGGTTGGATAGATCTGCTTAGGTCTGCTTTTACCCCTTACCCCTCTGCTATTCTCCTCTTATCTCTTCGTGTTTTGAATCTGCCATCTTATCTTTTCTCCGAGTCCAGGAATTCTCGTGGTTAGGTTTTCGTCGTACCTTCAGGGTTTCACTTCCATCCTTTGTTAACGGTGCTTCGACAACTGGTCTTCATGCTATCTGATGGATCTTTCATCTGTTGTACCTTTTCAGTGGACCGAAGATTCACTAAAAAATTTCTTTCTATCCTCCGGTGTTTCCCGATACGACGCAGTCATCTACATCAGATCTGATGAAAATCTCCATCCCTCCTTTGTTTCTGAACCTTGCTTGTCGAGATCTTCAGTCTGAATTCCAAGAGTTGGTTGCATGATTCTTCAATTCGTGTACAGAGTAATGTTTTGAGTGCAGGATGGAGTCGCGACCATACCACTACTCTTATCATTCGCTTTTGTATATTGAATGGAGGACCAATGCAATTCTTACTACTTCGACGGAAGTTAGAGGTGGCCATACCTCATGATACCTTTACCTTCATCCTTGTCTCTCCAGAGTGTTCTCTCGACGAGCGTGAGCAACAACCATTGTTAGTGGTGTCGCAAAGATCTACATGAAGCGAGAAGATTCAGACCGTCGACCTTCTTCCCCGTACCATGAGGCGGATCTCGAGGGCGAGATCCATTGTTAGTGGTGTCGAATTGTAGCACCCTGGGTAAAACCACTACTAGAAATTTGCTTGGTATTTTTGTTTGGTGCATCATCATGACATCATCATGCATCTATTTGCCAAAAACTATTTCCGAAAAGCCTTATTTTGTTTCTACAAATAGTCCCCTCTCTATTTGAAATGTAAAACCCCGATCGACCTGGATCTGTTATTTCTGTAACAACTATTTACAAAAGTATTTTTAAACTAAATCAAATAAATAAATAATTATTGTTCCGGGGAGGCCGCCACCGGCCAGGCCCAAACGGGCCAGCTGGCAGCAGCCTACTAACCGGACCAAACTAGACAAACCCTAGACCTAACCCTAAACCTACCTATTCCCACCCACACACACGCCAACACATACAGACGCACACAACACACACCCATCGAACGCGACCCAGCACGCACGCACACAACACGCAGCAGCCAACACCGCGTGGCCCCACCCTGCAGCCCCACGACCGCCACGAACCCCACGCCTTCGATCCTATCGCTCCGCACCCCGCTCCACAACTCCCTCTCGTCTAGATCCCCGCCGCCAGAGCCACATCGCCCGCCTCCGGCCTTCCCTCCCTCTCCTCTGCTCGACAGCATCGCCACCCTGCTGCCCTCGCACCATCCTCTGCTATGTCTGACCACCGTCCCACCTTTCCCCAAAGCGGCCGCCCTCTCCTCACTCCTCGCTTCCCAGAGCTCTGCCGGGCCTCGACGTCTACAACCTCGGCCTCTCGCGTTGTTCTCGTGCCGTCCTCTGGCCACGACCCAAGTCTCCGCAGTAGCGGGGCTCCCTATCCTCTGCGCCTCGCGCGAGCAGAGCCCGTCGCTCCGCCGCTGATCACCGTCGCCTGCCGTGCGTCCCGTCCGTCGCCTCTGCCATGATTCTCGGCAACCGCCGCCGCCAGAGGTCCTCCCCGCGACGCGTGCGCCTTCCTGCCTCGCATCCTCACCCTCTCCCCAAATTCCGCCGCCGCCTCCTTCTCTCGCAGGCACGAAGCCGCCGCCGGTGCAGCAGCCTCCCTCTCCGCGCTCGCTGGCCGTGCCGCCTCCTCGTTGATGGCCGCCTCCGGCCGGAGCCTCGCTGCACCGCCTCTGCAACCGCCCCGGCCTTCCTTCGCTCCTCCCATCCGCCAGGCCGTCGCCCCGCCTCGGCATCAGGCCGACGCCGCCGCTCACCAAGGTCGCCCTGGCGCTCTCTGTCTCGCGCGATACTACGAGCTTCCTCCATGTTTCTCTGCAGTGCCCGACCCTCCCGGTTCTGGCTTTTTGTCGCACATCGTCTGGGTAGGGCAATGTTGGTGCTATTCTGCCACATTGTTTTCTTTTGTTGCAATCGCTTGAACCAAGCAGCGGATTTCAGAGATTGTCATAACAGGAGGCGATAAAGTGATGTGATGTTTAATCGAGATCTCCCGGTGGACGAGAATGAGAAGTTGGACAAAGTCATTGGTGTCGTCGACAAGACCTTCCGATGACCACTGGAGTTGATTCAAGATCTCCATCGACAACAAAATCACCCACAAGGATTCAAAGATCCCAAAGACCTTTCCGAAGACCAAACCCGGAAGACCGATCCCGGCGAGACCGAACCAAACCCCTCAGAAGCATGATCGCCGAACCTGAGATGTGTGCCCTTTTTCCGAGCCCTATTTTACAAATTGATATCTATATGAATTGTTGCATATTAATTGATCATGTTTGCATATATATATTGTGGTGGTTGGGGCTATTTTACTGATTCACCTGATAATTAAATATGGAGGCCATATGCGGGCGATTCTCGTCTAATATTGGCTTCATTTAATTTGTGCATCGAACCGGTGAAATATTTTGCCTTGATAAGACAACATTTAAATGGCGGGGTATCTAAACAACATGGACTTAATAATTGTCGGGACCCCGGTTCCGTTAATATGGCCTAATTGCATCGCATGCTTGCCATGTCATACATCATAAATGCATCATGCCCGATCTTCTGACGTAGTATTAAATATTGCATCAGGTGTTTCTGCTAGTGCTTTGCTTCTTCATGGATTAAGCCGATGAGTTGATGCGAGTGTCGACCCGATCTTCGGATGAACCTTTGGCAATGTTTTCAGGCGAGCAATCTCCCCCTTTCTACCTATCTTACTTTTATAGTATTTATTCCCTCCTATTGATCCATTGCTATATGTGTTGCGATGCTCTAGTTTTCGTACCCGTGATATCCCTTGCAGCCTTATATTGCCTTGGACACATCCTATTACCTGTTGATTGGTATATAGTTGGACTTGCGTGTCGTATTCGCTTGCTCAAGTGCTGTTGCGTGTCGTCAAGTACCACAGTTGTTGGAGAAGGCCTTATGCTTTATGTTGGAGATGATCATGGCTTTAATTATCGTTCAATAACTAAAATTGAAGTAGGTAAATGCAGAGGCACCGGTGGGTAATAGATAATATTTGGTTTTTAACCGCTCACTGGTGTCCCGTAGGACCCCGAGTTCTTGACACCTGTTCCGAGATCGAGCGCGCTAACCATAGGTGGGGTGTGTGGGCACCCCCATCGATTAGTACCTGATTTCAAAGTACTGTACCGGGGGCCACAAAGTAGTTTGGGGCTTTATTACTATCCTGTACTTATGCCATGTTTTACTGCTTTATTTATGATTGCGCGTAGAGCGCCTGTACTGTTTTGGAACCAACGTGGAATGTTTTCGCGGTATCGACAAGCCCAGTCACACTTTCGGGTTCCCAGTCGTTTACAGCCATTGTCACAAACCCTGGGTCCGTTTCGGAGACCGGCCGACTTCGTTACGGGTAGCTTAGTGGGGTGGCCCCCCATGTGCTTGCTTTGGGTCTGGGAAACATCGTGTCCGAAACCCCGTCGACATACCGTTGGGTGTATGTTTTGTGATCTTGTACCTACCTGATCTGACAACAAGGGTGTAGGTGCGTGTGGAAACTTTGGTGCACCTCTGCAGGGTTAAATCTTTTCGAGAAGCCATGTCCGCGGTTATGGACGACTTGTAGCACAGTTCTCGATCATAGACAACTATAACTAAAGTTTACTGTTATAATTTGACTTGTATCCGATATGACTAGTAATCAGCTTCACTACAAAGGAATGGCTAAATAAAAGTACCAACAACTGCTGGGTTTGGGATATCTTATGCTAATTGAATCTGACTAGTAAGTGTTGTAACTACAATGGAATGGTTAACTAAAAGTGCCCACTGCTTATTTTATCAGGATGACTATCTATACCTGACTAGTAATTGCTGCAATGATAACTGAATAAATAAAACTGTCAACTGTGTGAGTTCCTCGGATGACCTCCGCGTTTGGTCTCGAGGGGGAAATACCAGGATGAGTATGTTTGGTGGTAGTATCAGGTTGGTTCCGAATAGATCTTTCTTATCCCTCTCTGATAGCCGACAGTTATATCGAGTTCCTATAGGTTGTTTAGTGCATGCCGCGCTGCCGCTTCAGTCCACCATACCTATGTAGGCGAGGACCGCCGAATTCTAGCCTCGTCGTGTACTGGCCTCAGTACTGACCGCTCTCTCTTTTTCCTTTGCCCTTTGTCGGCACCCCTTTTGTTTTAACAGGTTTTGAGATCGATGTCGTTAGCAGGGTTACCCTTCCGGCTTGGCCTGGGCTGGGTTATGGACGCCATTGGTTATTCTTCAGGGCTTTTAGCTCAATTTGCATCTTGTCCGTACTCGGACGCTGTATCGCTTTCAAGGTGATTTGGATCTTTGTATTGTATATCTGTATTCTTGACTCATTGAGTCGTTGCTGTATATATGTTTTGTGGGTTCCATCGAGGACTATTGTGTAATGATATTACTTCGTTTTCCTCCTGCACGAAAGTGCCTGGTGGGCACCTTTGAATCGTTTCTATGCGGGTTTGGCGGGAAGCGCTAAAACTTGCATAGGGCCGATTCTGAGGGTGTTACAGAGTGGTATCAGAGCTCAGCAGTTACGATACCCCACTGGTCCATCCTGTAGGATAACCTAGCGAACAGCCATTGTAGAGCATAAAAACTATTTTCGAAAATCGGTTGGATAGATCTGCTTAGGTCTGCTTTTACTCCTTACCCCTATTCTATTCTCCTCTTATCTCTTCGTGTTTTGAATCTGCCATCTTATCTTTTCTCCGAGTCCAGGAATTCTCGTGGTTAGGTTTTCGTCGTACCTTCAGGGTTTCACTTCCATCCTTTGTTAACGGTGCTTCGACAACTGGTCTTCATGCTATCTGATGGATCTTTCATCTGTTGTACCTTTTCAGTGGACCGAAGATTCACTAAAAATTTTCTTTCTATCCTCCGGTGTTTCCCGATACGACGCAGTCATGTACATCAGATCTGATGAAAATCTCCATCCCTCCTTTGTTTCTGAACCTTGCTTGTCGAGATCTTCAGTCTGAATTCCAAGAGTTGGTTGCATGATTCTTCAATTCGTGTACAGAGTAATGTTTTGAGTGCGGGATGGAGTCGCGACCATACCACTACTCTTATCATTCGCTTTTGTATATTGAATGGAGGACCAATGCAATTCTTACTACTTCGACGGAAGTTAGAGGTGGCCATACCTCATGATACCTTTACCTTCATCCTTGTCTCTCCGGAGTGTTCTCTCGATGAGCGTGAGCAACAACCCTTGTTAGTGGTGTCGCAAAGATCTACATGAAGCGAGAAGATTCAGACCGTCGACCTTCTTCCCCGTACCATGAGGCAGATCTCGAGGGCGAGATCCATTGTTAGTGGTGTCGAATTGTAGCACCCTGGGTAAAACCACTACTAGAAAATTGCTTGGTATTTTTGTTTGGTGCATCATCATGACATCATCATGCATCTATTTGCCAAAAACTATTTCCGAAAAGCCTTATTTTGTTTCTACAAATAGTCCCCTCTCTATTTCAAATGTAAAACCCCGATCGACCTGGATCTATTATTTCTGTAACAACTATTTACAAAATATTTTTAACCTAAATCAAATAAATAAATAATTTTTGTTCCGGGGAGGCCGCCACCGGCCAGGCCCAAACGGGCCAGCTGGCAGCAGCCTACTAACCGGACCAAACTAGACAAACCCTAGACCTAACCCTAAACCTACCTATTCCCACCCACACACACGCCAACACATACAGACGCACACAACACACACCCATCGAACGCGACCCAGCACGCACGCACATAACACGCAACAGCCAACACCGCGTGGCCCCACCCTGCAGCCCCACGACCGCCACGAACCCCACGCCTTCGATCCTATCGCTCCGCACCCCGCTCCACAACTCCCTCTCGTCTAGATCCCCGCCGCCAGAGCCGTATCGCCCGCCTCCGGCCTTCCCTCCCTCTCCTCTGCTCGACGGCGTCGCCACCCTGCTGCCCTCGCACCATCCTCTGCTGCGTCTGACCACCGTCCCACCTTTCCCCAAAGCGGCCGCCCTCAACTCACTCCTCGCTGCCCAGAGCTCTGCCGGGCCTCGACGTCTACAACCTCGGCCTCTCGCGTCTTTCTTGTGCCGTCCTGTGGCCGTGACCCAAGTCTCCACAGTAGCGGGGCTCCCTATCCTCTGCGCCTCGCGCGAGCAGAGCCCGTCGCTCCGCCGCTGATCACCGTCGCCTGCCGTGCGTCCCGTTCGTCGCCTCTTCCATGATTCTCGGCAACCGCCGCCGCCAGAGGTCCTCCCCGCGACGCGTGCGCCTTCCTGCCTCGCATCCTCACCCTCTCCCCAAATTCCGCCGCCGCCTCCTTCTCTCGCAGGCACGAAGCCGCCGCCGGTGCAGCGGCCTCCCTCTCCGCGCTCGCTGGCCGTGCCGCCTCCTTGTTGATGGCCGCCTCCGGCCGGAGCCTCGCTGCACCGCCTCTGCAACCGCCCCGGCCTTCCTTCTCTCCTCCCATCCGCCAGGCCGTCGCCCCGCCTCGACATCAGGCCGGCGCCGCCGCTCACCAAGGTCGCCCTGGCGCTCACTGTCTCGCGCGATACTACGAGCTTCCTCCATGTTTCTCTGCAGTGCCCGACCCTCCCGGTTCTGGCTTTTTGTCGCACATCGTCTGGGCAGGGCATTGTTGGTGCTATTCTGCCACATTGTTTTCTTTTGTTGCAATCGCTTGAACCAAGCAGCGGATTTCAGAGATTGTCATAACAGGAGGCGATGAAGGGATGTGATGTTTAATCGAGATCTCCCGGTGGACGAGAATGAGAAGTTGGACAAAGTCATTGGTGTCGTCGACAAGACCTTCCGATGACCACCGGAGTTGATTCAAGATCTCCATCGACAACAAAATCACCCACAACGATTCAAAGATCCCAAAGACCTTTCCGAAGACCAAACCCGAAAGACCGATCCCGGCGAGACCGAACCAAACCCCTCAGAAGCATGATCGCCGAACCTGAGATGTGTGCCTTTTTTCCGAGCCCTATTTTACAAATTGATATCTATATGAATTGTTGCATATTAATTGATCATGTTTGCATATATATATTGTGGGTGGTTGGGGGTATTTTACTGATTCACCTGATAATTAAATATGGAGGCCATATGCGGGCGATTCTCGTCTAATATTGGCTTCATTTAATTTGTGCATCAAACCGGTGAAATCTTTTGCCTTGATAAGACAACATTTAAATGGCGGGACATCTAAACAACATGGACTTAATAATTGTCGGGACCCCGGTTCCGTTAATATGGCCTAATTGCATTGCATGTTTGCCATGTCATACATCATACATGCATCATGCCCGATCTTCTGATGTAGTATTAAATATGGCATCTGGTGTTTCTGCTAGTGCTTTGCTTCTTCACGGATTAGGCCGATGAGTTGATGCGAGTGTCGACCCGATCTTCGGATGAAACTTCGGCAATGTTTTCAGGCGAGCAATCTCCCCCTTTCTACCTATCTTACTTTTATAGTATTTATTCCCTCCTGTTGATCCATTGCTATATGTGTTGCGATGCTCTAGTTTTCGTACCCGTGATATCCCTTGCAGCCTTATATTGCCTTGGACACATCCTATTACCTGTTGATTGGTAGATAGTTGGACTTGCGTGTCGTAGTCGCTTGCTCAAGTGTTGTTGCGTGTCGTCAAGTACCACAGTTGTTGGAGAAGGCCTTATGCTTTATGTTGGAGATGATCATGGCTTTAATTATCGTTCAATAACTAAAATTGAAGTAGGTAAATGCAGAGGCACCGGTGGGTAATAGAAAATATTTGGTTTTTAACCGCTCACTGGTGTCCAGTAGGACCCCGAGTTCTTGACACCTGTTCTGAGATCGAGCGCGCTAACCACAGGTGGGGTGTGTGGGCACACCCATCGATTAGTACCTGATTTCAAAGTACTGTACCGCGGGCCACAAAGTAGTTTGGGGCTTTATTACTATCCTGTACTTATGCCATGTTTTACTGCTTTATTTACGATTACGCGTGGAGCGCCTGTACTGTTTTGGAACCAACGTGGAATGTTTTCGCGGTATCGACAAGCCCAGTCACACTTTCGGGTTCCCAGTCGTTTACAGCCATTGTCACAAACCCTGGGTCCGTCTCGGAGACCGGCCGACTTCGTTACGGGTAGCTTAGTGGGGTGGCCCCCCATGTGCTTGCTTTGGGTCTGGGAAACATCGTGTCCGAAACCCCGTCGACATACTGTTGGGTGTATGTTTTGTGATCTTGTACCTACCTGATCTGACAACAAGGGTGTAGGTGCGTGTGGAAACTTTGGTGCACCCCTGCAGGGTTAAATCTTTTCGAGAAGCCGTGTTCGCGGTTATGGACGACTTGTAGCACAGTTCTCGATCATAGACAACTATAACTAAAGTTTACTGTTATAATTTGACTTGTATCCGATATGACTAGTAATCAGCTTCACTACAAAGGAATGGCTAAATAAAAGTACCAACAACTGCTGGGTTTGGGATATCTTATGCTAATTGAATCTGACTAGTAAGTGTTGTAACTACAACGGAATGGTTAACTAAAAGTGCCCACTGCTTATTATATCAGGATGACTATCTATACCTGACTAGTAATTGCTGCAACGATAACTGAATAAATAAAACTGTCAACTGTGTGAGTTCCTCAGATGACCTCCTCGTTTGGTCTCGAGGGGGAAATACCAGGATGAGTATGTTTGGTGGTAGTATCAGGTTGGTTCCGAATAGATCTTTCTTATCCCTCTCTGATAGCCTACAGTTATATCGAGTCCCTATAGGTTGTTTAGTGCATGCCGCGCTACTGCTTCAGTCCACCATACCTATGTAGGCGAGGACCGCCGAATTCTAGCCTCGCCGTGTACTAGCCTCAGTACTAACCGCTCTCTCTTTTTCCTTTGCCCTTTGTCGGCACCCCTTTTGTTTTAACATGTTTTGAGATCGACGTCGTTAGCAGGGTTACTCTTCCGTCTTGGCCTGGGCAGGGTTATGGACGCCATTGGTTATTCTTCAGGGCTTTTAGCTCAATTTGCATCTTGTCCGTACTCGGACGCTGTATCGCTTTCAAGGTGATTTGGATCTTTGTATTGTATATCTGTATTCTTGACTCGTTCAGTCGTTGCTGTATATATGTTTTGTGGGTTCCATCGAGGACTATTGTGTAATGATATTACTTCATTTTCCACCCGTACGAAAGTGCCTGGTGGGCACCTTTGAATCGTTTCTATGCGGGTTTGGCGGGAAGCGCTAAAACTTGCATAGGGCCGATTCTGAGGGTGTTACACTAGCCCCACTGTAAGCTTGGCAATGCCATCAATGGTGAACAACCGAAGCTCACCATGTCACCCCAGTGTGGACAGCAAGCTAGGAGAAGATTTAGCCGTGCCAACCTTGTCTAGGAGGCAGCCCACCGTGCACCGCCACTCCCTGTCCCAGCCGCGAGCGTTGCCAACCCCTGGACCACACACACAGATCGTGCCCAGCTCGCCAGCAACCATGCTGAGCATACGCCAGAGCGCCGCCCTCGACACACGCCCACAGACCGCGCACCGCCCTCGCCGCATGCATACGCGATCACCACCGACCCAGGAGACCGCCAGACATCCCCGTTCGCCGCCCCATGCCTCACAGCCACCGCTCGCCGTCGAAGACGCCGCCTCTTCCGCGCAGAGCATCGCGTGTTCTAGACCGTTTGCCACCGCCCCTATGCGCGCATTAAAGCCATAGAGCATCGCCAGGAGACCACCAAACGATCGCCACCGCCGGCCATGCCTCTAGCAGCCCGTAGCCATGTCGCCACCATCGCCTGCCCGTCCCATACAGTCTCGTCATCGAGACTATAAAAGGAGACGACCCCCAGCTGAATTGAGCACACCATCTCACTCCCCTCTCCTCACTAATCGTTCCACCCCTTTCTCGAAGCAAGGCGAGCAGCGCTTCGCCGGAATTTCACCGGAGCCCGCTGCTGCTAGAGAAGAAGGGGGCAGCGATTGGAGCCGCCCCAGGAGAAGTTGCCGGTACCAGGAGGTTCGCCGTCGTCGACTTCGTCGTTCGCCCGCCTCGCCGACCCTCTCCTGAGCCTCGGTGAGCCCCCGATGACCCCCACCTGCCGCGTTAGGTTTCTGTCTCGCCGGCGCTGCCCGACGTGGACGATGAACCAGGACCGATAGATTAGAACAAGATCCCACAGCTCACATTACCCCGTACCGCTTTGCACCCCCTCGTCTCACTGACGCGTGGGGACAGCAACTTAACCAGCCCACGTAAGCGTTGTGCTTAGCAGGCCGGCCCAGTATCGTTTCCCGCGCAGCCCAGTCTTTTGAATTAAACTTTTTCCATTTTAATTCAAACATAGTTATGTACCTAGTCTCAAAAATCAACCCAGCTCGATACAGTGAACCAAATTTAATGAAACCAATTTTGTTAGAAAGGTCTTGAAATGCTGAATCCAAGCCCGTTGGATTTAAATCATTTGGATCTGTAGATCACCCTTGGTAAAAATAGCAAGGCAGAACCTTTTCTGCATTCAAACATTTTTCAAATTTAAACCATAAAAGCTTTTGAGTTGTATCCAGCTCTCAAAAATCACATTTGATCATACCTTTCAGAATATATAAAAATATATTGGTTTACTTACAGAAATAATGTCCAAGTAATAAAAGAACGCCACATAGGCATTTCTAGTCACTTATTTTTAATTAAAATAAAAAGGTTAAACCTTATTAAATTGTGAAACCACTCTAAATCACATTCCCATGAACTGAAATATGTGGTGATGACATGTGTCAACATGATCCCATGTTTGGTTTGGAGAATATTAAATCTTAAGTAGTTTTTCAATGAGTAGAAATTACTTTTCTAAAAATAAAAGGAATTAAACCAAGCTTTAATCTTAGAATGTTAGTGATGATGCTAGATCATCTATAGGACCATTTTGTGCGATGATTGCAAGTAGTTAAGTATTGCTTGTTGATTGTGTACATCGTATTTATTTATAGATGCTAGTACCGACCAAGGATACGAGGAGGAAGGAGGATACTACGAAGAAGAAGTCGAGGAGAACTTCAACCACTGCTCTGCACAAGGCAAGCCTAATACTACTAGTTGAATGTGCAAGCATATACTAATGATTGCAAGCCTTACTAATCAAGTTGACCTATGCAAGCTAACACTTGCAAGATACTCTACTGATGCAAACAAATACTTACTTGTTACCATGCCAACTATATGCCTTAAGCATATATGATCATAACCACCTGATAAACCAATCCTAGTTTTACTTGCAAGCTTTCTACTTATTTTTTTATCAAAGCTACTTCCTTAGAATGTACTTAAGTGACTTGTAGATTCTAGAAAGATCATTGAAGGTTGCATAAAGAGCATAAAATTTGGCCTAAGCTAGATAATCTTGATGTCATCCTAAGGCATAAGATTGAACTTAGTTGAAACTCCACTAGTTTACCACTCCTCATTAGTACTCACCCCCACTTGTAGATGCTAGTGCTAAGCATAAAACTTGATCAACTTTAGATGGGATTACTTGGTGAAAATGGTTATGAAATCCTTAGAATGATGGATCATTCTACTGAAATGTTTTGACATGTGTTTCCGAACACCAGATGATTTTGGTGATGAAAATGTTAAGTCATGAGCCTTAGCCCTTTATGAAACTGATGGTTGTCTGGATGCGATACCATTCCAATTTTACCGTACAACCACAATACCCGAATATTGGGTAGGGCTTGACTGGAAACTTATATACCTTAGTATTGGTTCCCTCACGGCCAAGGTCTGAGCTGAGGCTACCTTGTGAAGATTGTCCACCTGTGCAGTACCCAAGATGACAGTTGGTCATGGTTGGGAGGCCAAAGTCACAGGAGAGGTGCTTATACTAGGGCGTGTAATTGAAAGGTTAGGATTTATTATCCGCATACTGAGTATGGTGAATTCAGGATTTGTTCCTAACGGATGTATCAAATGTTGTGGTGAAAGTGTACAATCTCTGCAGAGTGTCAAACTATTTGAATAGCCGCGTCCGTGGTTATGGACATTTGGAGTGGCCATACTGTTCCCCCGTCAGATGTTTTCAAAATGACTTGTGAAATGAAGTGAGAATTTGACTTGACCACAACAGAGTTGTGGCATGAGATGCAAGTTCCCACTTAGGTGATATAAAATATGCAACTAGCATTATTTGCTTCAGAACTTAGTAGAGGTAAATCTGGGTTTTGCAAAACAACCCTAGAGCTTAGTGTCCTATTACAAAAAACCCCCTTCACTTGTTAGTATTAGTTTGTGAGTATCTAAAGACTACTCATGGCTTTGTCCCTGGATATTCCCGTGGCCAGACTATGAAGAGGATTACCTAGAGGATGGACCCCAGGAAGGTTACGACAACTAGGATCATCTCCCATCGTCACCATTGCCTGTGACCCCGAAGATGGAGCTTCGCCTATGCTACCGTTATTATTACGTATTTCCGCTGCTTGTGTTGTATTAAGAACTGGATCATGAGATCCTTATTTGTGTAAAACCTTATGTATGGTTTGTAATGGATGATGTACTGTGGTATCCAATTTTGTTATGTCTCGCAAAAATGGTATTCCTGGGATTGCGATGTATGGCATAACAGGCATCTGGGATTAAAAATCCAGGTGTTGACAAGTTGGTATCAGAGCCATCCGGACCATAGGAGACCCTAGTTAGACTAGACGTTTGGATCAAAAACTTAGTTTCAAAACCAAAAGAAGAAAATATTTACAAAAACTTATTCCCATTCTTATCACTTACTTCTTTCATGGAAATTCATGTTCCTCAAAAACTCTTGCAAAATACATAAAAATTTGACACACTTGATCATTCTACTAACTTACACATCTTATATTCTTTTAGATGGACGTGAAGTACAGCAAGTTTTACCAGTTGGGAAATGGAGGAGACCTTATCTTTGAGAGTGATTTGGACCAGCTTTCGGAACTTCTGGAGCGTCCGCACCCCGAGTTCTTCGGAGCTCAGCTCAATGATCAAGGAGGAGAAGATCTGCAGTGGCTAATTGTTGCAAGTCTCCGAGGAAAGATTGAACCTCCCACTGCTGAGGGAATTCAGTTTACCTTAAGAGAGAATAACTGGCTCAATGGACTTGCCAGGGCCATGCAGGAAGCTCTTGCCCGTCTGTGTGGGCAGAGTATCAACCAGATCAAGGGTACCCTCTTTGAGTTTTGTCCAAGGCGTGATGCTAATGGACAACCACTGGAAGCCCCATACCACCACGAGCTGAAGACTCAGTTGGACCTCCTTAGCTTCATGATGTACGATCGTCAGCACGAGTTGGATAACTGCCGTGACTACTCCAACCACAAGTCCGCCATCATCAAGACGAAGGATCAGACCATCGCCATGCTAGTGAAGGATCGCAAGTCTCGTCGTCGTCAGCTCGACAAGAAGGAGCGCATCATCCGGCTTCGTCACCGTATCTCGTCTTTGGAGGAGACCATCCACAAGAGAGACATGCAGTTGGAGGAAAGGGAGAATGCCGGAGAGGATCTTCGTGGAGACCCTTACTCCCATCTCAGCGATGATGATGATTTTCTGGAGGATCAGGCTATGGACTTCTTCACCGATGAGGAGGATTTCTCCTTCATCAATGACAACGAGGATGATGAGGATGACGACTACACCGATTCCAAGGAGTAGTAGCACTTGAGCACTAGCGTAGTGAGTAGTATTCGGTCCCACTGTATTGTAGTTTCCAGAATGGTTCTTAAAACCATCTGTTTTTCTTTCTTGTGGTGTGTGTTTGTATCGTGTGCTATGAATGAAGGAATGCAAAGCAGGTTGCTAGAAAAATCTGAGTCAAACTTTAAAAACTTTTCAAAATCCCAAAACCTTAGAAGTTTCCCTCTTTTCTCATGATCTATCTCAATCTTCAGATGCCACGCGGAGGAAGTGGTTCATCCCCGGACCCGATGTTGCAGATCCTGCAAATGTTGGTTTCTGACCGCGAAGCTGAAAGAGCCGAACGTCAAGCCAACCTAGCCACCCTGCAACAGATAGCTCAGCTTGCCCACACCAACCAAGGCCACGGAAATCGGGACAACCATGAATCTAAGCTCAAGAATTTCCAGAACACCAACCCACCTATCTTCACTAAGTCAGAAGAGCCCCTAGATGCCGACGATTGGCTGGAAACCATGGAAAATAACCTGGAAGTTGCCGGAGTGGAAGCTAACGAGAAAGTTCTATTCGCCACCCACTATCTAGCCGGAGATGCCAGGGCATGGTGGAACAGTGTTCGTGCAATGACCGGAGGACAGATGATGACCTGGCAGAAATTCAAGGTCAAGTTCAGCAGAACCCATGTGCCACCGCGTTTGATCAAGATGTTGAGAGACGAGTTCAGAGAACTGAAGCAAGGAAGGATGACCGTAGTGGAATACCGTGACAAGTTCTTGTCATTTGCTAGGTATGCCCCGGATGAGATTGACACCAAAGCCAAGAAGAAAGAAAGATTCCTGAATGGTCTGCACGATGAGATGCAGACTGTGTTAGTCAATATCCCCTTTGCGGATATTGATGCTCTTGTCGACTCGGCCATCCAGATGGAAGGAAAGATCAACCAAGCCAATGAGAACCGCAAGCGTCGCATGATGCACCAGCCGGGAACACATCAGACCCCAAAGTACTGCCCTAACCCAGCTCCAAGGCCCCAAGAACAAACAGACCCCTGATGAACCGTCCCACCTATCCCAACCGTGGAAACCCTAGGCCCGGAGGAAATCACAACAACCCCGGCAACTCTAGAAATTTCAACCGTGCACCACCCAAGTTCAACAACAACAATGCTGCCGCCAACACCAACACTGCCCCGAGGACTGGAAGCAATGTTGTTCCTGTAGCAGCAAAGGACAAGTCGCAAGTGACTTGTTATGACTGTGGAAATAAAGGCCACTATTCCAACGAGTGCCCCCACAAGAAGAATGCCGCAGCCCCCAATGCCAATGCCCCAACTCAGCAGCAGCGTCGTGTTCAGCCCGGAAGAAGGTTTGCCCCAGGGAATTCGCTCAACCGCAACGGCCATCTTTTTCTCATGCATGCTGAAGAAGCTCGGGAAGCGCCAGACGTCGTGCTGGGTATGTTTTCTGTTAATTCAGTACTTGCAAGAGTGTTGTTTGATTCGGGTGCATCGCATTCATTTGTCACCGAAGAATTTGCCTGCACTAGTAAGATTCAACAAACCAAACTGAAGCATGTTATGATTTTTCAAATTCCCGGATCAACCACCAAGGCTAGGCAAATTTGCAAAGCCATCCCTATCCGAAACCATGACATAGATTTTTATGCTAATCTGATAGTACTCGGAACTAAAGGATTGGAAGTAGTACTAGGAATGGATTGGATGTCCAAACATAAAGGATTGATTGACTGTGCCAAGAAAGCCATAACCATGACCAGTACAGCCGGAATATCAGTAGAGCATATATCTGAAACCTTACCTCGCCAATTCAAGTGCAACAAGAGTATAGCCCAACCTACCATTGACCAAGTCCGGATAGTCTATGAATACCCCAATGTATTTTCAGATGTTTTGCCCGGTATGCCCCCAGATCGGGATATCGAGTTTATCATTGAACTAATCCCCGGAACTAGACCCATAGGCCAGAGACCGTATAGTATGAACCCGTCGGAACTAGCGGAACTGAAGAAGCAACTGGATGCCATGCTAGAAATTGGATTGATTCAACCAAGTGCGTCGCCTTGGAGATCACCTGTTTTGTTCGTGGATAAGAAGGATGGAGGTAACCGTTTGTGTATGGATTATCGGAAGTTGAATGATGTCACTATCAAGAACAAATACCCCTTGCCCAAGATAGAAGATTTGCTTGATCAGTTGACCGGTGCCAAAATGTTTTCTAAGATTGATCTTAGTACTGGCTATCATCAACTCAAGATTCGTGCAGAGGATATTCCCAAGACTGCCTTTACCACCAGATATGGATTATACGAGTATACTGTTATGTCCTTTGGATTAACCAATTCCCCCGCTTATTTCATGAATCTCATGAATAAGATTTTTATGAACTTCCTGGATAAGTTTGTCGTTGTTTTCGTTGATGACATCCTGATATATTCCAAATCGGAAGAAGAACATGAGCTACACCTAAGGGTCATTCTTGGAACCCTTAGAGAGCATCAGTTGTATGCCAAGTTTAGCAAATGTGAATTCTGGTTACAAGAGGTAGGATTCCTCGGTCACATTGTATCAGCCGGAGGAATTGTCGTTGACCCTGCAAAAGTAAAAGATGTCGAAGATTGGCAAGCCCCAACCACTCAAACCCAAGTTGGTGCTTTTCTCAGATTGGCAGGATATTACCGCAAGTTCGTAGAAGGATTCTCTAGTATCGCTAGACCCATGACCCAATTGCTGAAGAAGGACAAGAAGTTTGAATGGACCGACAAATGTGAAGCGAGTTTTCAAGAACTCAAGAGGAGATTGATTTGAGCCCCAATCTTAATCATGCCAGATATCACGAAGCCCTTCGATGTGTTTTGTGAAGCATCCAAGATTGGTCTCAGATGTGTGCTAATGCAAGAAGGCAAAGTTATATCTTATCTGTCTCGACAACTGAAACAACATGAGCAAAATTATCCAACCCATGACCTCGAACTCGTAGCCATAGTTCTAGCCCTGAAGACATGGAGGCATTACCTGATGGGAAATCGTTGTGAGATTTATTCGGATCACAAGAGCCTGAAGTATATATTCACCCAGAAGGAGTTGAATATGAGGCAGAGAAGATGGATTGAGCTAATCAAGGATTACGACCTGGACATTCACTATCACCCTGGTAAAGCCAATGTGGTAGCAGATTCCCTTAGCAGATTGCCGTGCCGCTTGAACTCCATGATTTTGAAGGAGCAACCAAGCTTGCACAAAGATATGGAGGATTTTCGAATAGAATTAGTGAGTGAAGGATTTTTGTCTAGCATAGAACTTCAACCCACTTTGATCAGCCAGATCAAAGAGGCGCAGAAAGGAAATGCTAATATCAACGGAATCAAGCGTCGTATTGGTACATGCAAAGTACCTGGATTCACCTAAGACGAAGAAGGAGTTCTGTGGTACAAAGGACGCCTTTGTGTACCAGCAGATTCTGAGTTGAAAGAAGTGATTCTGAAGGAAGCTCATGATACTCTTTATTCTATCCACCCCGGAGGAACTAAGATGTATTAAAATTTGAAGGAGCAATTTTGGTGGCATAAGATGAAGAGAGAAATCGGAAGCTATATTGCCAAGTGTGATATATGTCAGCGAGTAAAGGCAGGACATCAAAGACCCGCTGGATTGTTGCAACCATTGCAGATTCCGGAATGGAAATGGGATTCTGTTGGAATGGACTTTATCACCGGATTGCCTACTTCTAGTAGGGGAAATGACTCTATCTGGGTCATAGTGGACAGATTGTCCAAAGTCGCCCATTTCTTACCCGTCAAGACCACATATCAGAGTTCGAAGCTAGCAGAGTTATACATCGCTAGAATCGTTAGTTTGCATGGAGTCCCCAAGAACATCGTATAGGATCGAGGAACTCAGTTTACCTCGAGATTCTGGAAGAAAGTCCAAGAAGGTTTAGGAACCCGCCTAGATTTCAGCACCGTGTATCACCCTCAGAACGATGGACAAACGGAGCGAGTAAATCAAATACTCGAAGATATGCTGAGAGCATGTGTGTTAGAATATGGATCTAAGTGGGAAGACTGTCTGCCGTTCGAAGAATTTTCTTACAACAACAGTTATCAGGGTAGTTTGCAAATGGCACCATTTGAATTCATGTACGGAAGGAAGTGTCGCACCCCTTTGAACTGGTCAGAAGTAGGAGAGAGTCAGATCTTCGGACCCGACATCCTACGAGAAGCAGAAGAGAAGGTTCACAAGAATCGTGAGCACCTCAAGACAGCTCAGTCAAGACAGAAGAGTTACGCCGACAAGAGACGTCGAGACCTCGCCTTCAACATAGGATATTTTGTGTATCTGAAAGTGTCGCCATTGAAGGGAATGCAGTGTTTCCAACTCAAAGGAAAGTTATCCCCCAGATATATCGGACCCTTCAAGATTCTGAACCGTCGAGGAGAAGTGTCGTATCAATTGGAACTACCCGAAGAGATGTCAGCCGTGCACAACGTGTTCCATATCTCATTACTTCGCAAGTGCCTCGAAGTTCCAGAGAAGACTGAAGTGTTCAAGAATATTGATCACTGGACCATAGAGATCAACGATGACCTGACCTATCCCAAAGTACCCATCTGTATCTTGGAAGAAGCTTTCAGAACTACCAGAACCCGAAGCATCAAGTTTCTCAAAATTCAGTGGAGCAACCACACAAAAGAGGAAGCTACCTCGGAGTGCGAGGATCACATCAGGACGGAGTTTCCCGATCTCTTCAAATCCTAGGTAATCTTTTTCATCCTTTTTCAAATCTCGGGACGAGATTTTGTTTAGGCTAAATGTTATATAGTAGATTCCTATCCTTATGAATCTCACTGGGAGGATAGAATTTAGAATAAAAGAGAGGTTGTAACATCCCAAAAATCTTAAACTAGAATCATCAAACTCTAATCATCAAATTTAGGGTTAACAAAAACTTTTCTAAAATAAAATGAGAAAGCATTCATGTGTGTATGCATTCCATTTTGAATTCTTTTGAATTGCGTTGTTTATGTGTTTCTTTGCTTGCAAAAGGATTCTTAGGTGAAATAAACATCATCTAAACAATTCCCAAACTTTTCCCAAAGACAAATAAATCAAAACAAACAAAATGAGTGAATGGTCATTTTGACCAATTTAACTCCCATGCCTACTTTGGCTGTCCCAAACTTTCAGAACTTAACAGAAACTTTTTTGGATCTTTACACCCCTTGATAGTACTCATAACAAAGTATCAAGGCCCACTTTGTGATCATCTAGAAACATTCAAATGCTTAGTTTAAAGGACAGTTCAACATTGAATCTTTATCATATGGGAAGATCCCACTTTTTCAAAAACCACTCAAACAAGCTCAACTTCCAAAACCCAAGCATCCACAGACTCACCAGCACCTACCTAGCACACACACCAAAAATCTTTTCAAAATTCAAAACTTGAATTCTTGCGGCCATTTCATCAAACACCTTGCTGATTCAAATCAAATAAAATCTAAACACTATTGTGAGCAGTGATTGGAGCCTAACTTGTTCCCTCTCTAGCTCACAGCAACCTCAGTAGATCATCTAGCAAACTAAACCAAGCACTAGCTGTAGCACCCTGGGTAAAACCACTACTAGAAAATTTAGTCGTGCCAACCTTGTCTAGGAGGTAGCCCACCGTCCACCGCCACTCCCTGTCCTAGCCGCGAGCGTTGCCAACCCCTGGACCACACGCACAGACCGTTCCCAGCTCGCCAGGAATCATGCCGAGCATGCGCCAGAGCGCCGCCCTGGACACACGCCCACAGACCTCGCGCTGCCCTCGCTGCGTGCATACGCGATCACCACCAACCCAGGAGACCGCCAGACATCCCCATTCGCCGCCCCATGCCTCACAGCCACCGCTCACCGTCGAAGAGGCCGCCTCTTCCGCGCAGAGCATCGCGTGTTCCAGACCGTTTGCCACCGCCCCTACGCGCGCATTAAAGCCATAGAGCATCTCCAGGAGACCACCAAGCGATCGCCACCGCCGACCATGCCTCTAGCAGCCCGTAGCCATGTCGCCACCGTCACCTGCCCATCCCGTTCGGTCTAGTCATTGAGACTATAAAAGGAGATGACCCCCAGCCGAATTGAGCACACCATCTCACTCCCCTCTCCTCACTGATCGTTCCACCCTGTTCCCGGAGCAAGGCGAGCAGCGCTTCGCCGGAATTTCACCGGAGCCTGCCGCTGCTGGAGAAGAAGGGGGCCAGCGATTGGACCACCCCAGGAGAAGCTGCCGGTACCATGAGGTTCGCCGTCGTCAACTTCGTCGTTCGCCCGCCTCGCCGACCCTCGCCTAAGCCTCGCTGAGCCCCCGACAACCCACACCTGCCGCGTTAGGTTTCTGTCTCGTCGGCGCTGCCCGACGTGGACGATGAACCAGGACCGTTAGATTAGAACAAGATCCCACGGCTCACATTGCCCCGTACCGCTTCGCACCCCCTCGTCTCACTAACGCGTGGGGACAACAACTTAACCAGCCCGCGTAAGCGCTGTGCTTAGCAGGCCGGCCCAGAATCGTTTCCCGCGCAGCCCAGTCTTTTGAATTCAACTTTTTCCATTTTAATTCAAACACAGTTCTGTACCTAGTTTCAAAAATGAACCCAGCTCGATACAGTGAACCAAATTGAATGAAACCAATTTTGTTAGAAAGGTCTTGAAATGATGAATCCAAGCCCGTTGGATTTAAATCATTTGGATCTGTAGATCACCCTTGGTAAAAAGAGCAAGGCAGAACCTTTTCTGCATTCAAACATTTTTCAAATTTAAACCATAAAAGCTTTTGAGTTGATTCCAACTCTCAAAGATCACATTTGATCATACCTTTCAGAATATAGAAAAATATATTGGTTTACTTACATAAATAATGTCCATGTAATAAAAGAATGCCACATAGGCATTTCTAGTCACTTATTTTTAATTAAAATAAAAAGGTTAAACCTTATTAAATTGTGACACCACTCTAAATCACATTCCCATGAACTGAAATATGTGGTGATGACATGTGTCAACATGATCCCATGTTTGGTTTGGAGAATATTAAATCTTAAGTAGTTTTTCAATGAATAGAAATTACTTTTCTAAAAATAAAAGGAATTAAACCCAGCTTTAATCTTGTAATGTCAGTGATGATGCTAGATCATCTATAGGACCCTTTTGTGTGATGATTGCAATTAGTTAAGTATTTTTTGGTGATTGTATACATTGTATTTATTTATAGACTCTAGTACCGACCAAGGATACGAGGAGGAAGGAGGATACTACGAAGAAGAAGTCGAGGAGAACTTCAACCACTGCTCTACATAAGGCAAGCCTAATACTAATAGTTGAATGTGCAAGCTTATACTAATGATTGCAAACCTTACTAATCAAGTTGACCTATGCAATCTAACACTTGCAAGATACTCTACTGATGCAAAAAAATACTTACTTGTTACCATGCCAACTATATGCCTTAAGCATATATGATCATAACCACTTGATAAACCAATCCTAGTTTTACTTGCAAGCTTTCTAATTTATTTTTTTATCAAAGCTACTTCCTTAGAATGTACTTAAGTGACTTGTAGATTCTAGAAAGATCATTGAAGGTTGCATAAAGAGCATAAAATTTGGCCTAAGCTAGATAATCTTGATGTCATCCTAAGGCATAAGATTGAACTTAGTTGAAACTCCACTAGTTTACCACTCCTCATTAGTACTCACCCCCACTTGTAGATGCTAGTGCTAAGCATAAAACTTGATCAACTTTAGATGGGATTACTTGGTGAAAATGGTTATGAAAACCTTAGAATGATGGATCATTCTACTGAAATGTTTTGACATGTGTTTCCGAACACCAGATGATTTTGGTGATGAAAATGTTGAGGCATGAGCCTTAGCCCTTTATAAAACTGATGGTTGTCTCGATGCGATACCATTCCAATTTTACCGTACAACCACAATACCCGAAGATTGGGTAGGGCTTGACTGGAAACTTATATACCTTAGTATTGGTTCCCTCACGGCCAAGGTCTGAGCTGAGGCTACCTTGTGAAGATTGTCCACCTGTGCAGTACCCAAGATGACAGTTGGTCATGGTTGGGAGGCCAAACTCACAGGAGAGGTGTTTATACTAGGGCGTGTAATTGAAAGGTCAGGATTGATTATACGCATACTGAGTATGGTGAATTCAGGATTTGTTCGTGACGGATGTATCGAATGTTGTGGTGAAAGTGTACAATCTATGCAGAGTGTCAAACTATTCGAATAGCCGCATCCGCGGTTATGGACAGTTGGAGTGGCCATACTATTCCCCCATCAGATGTTTTCAAAATGACTTGTGAAATGAATTGATAATTTGACTTGACCACAACAGAGTTGTGGCATGAGATGCAAGTTTCCACTTAGGTGATATAAAATCTGCAACTAGCATTCTTTGCTTTAGAACTTAGTAGAGGTAAATCTGGCTTTTGCAGAACAACCCTAGAGCTTAGTGTCCTATTAACCCCCCCCCCCACCCCTTCACTTGTTAGTATTAGTTTGCGAGTACTCATGGCTTTGTCCCTGGCTATTCCCGTGGCCAGACTATGAAGAGGAGTACCTGGAGGATGGACCCCAGGAAGGTTACGACAACTAGGATCATCTCCCATCGTCAGCATTGCCTGTGACCCCGAAGATGGAGCATCGCCTACGCTACCGTTATTATTACGTATTTCCGCTGCTTGTGTTGTATTAAGAACTGGATCATGAGATCCTTATTTGTGTAAAACCTTATGTATGGTTTGTAATGGATGATGTACTGTGGTATCCAATTTTGTTATGTCTCACAAAAATGGTATTCCTGGGATTGTGATGTATGGCATAAGAGGCATCTGGGATTACAAATCCGGGTGTTGACAGAGGTACTATTTCCTCCCATTCCATTGATTGTCCATTCTTCAGCAGCTTATACCATTCTTCAGCTCTTCCTTTCAATGATACAGAGAGTAACTTCTTCTTCACCTGTTCAGTTGTGATACCTGCACACTTAAACAACCCGCATAATTCATGGATAAATAGTAAATGATCACCAGGGTAGACAGTTCCATCCCCTAAATAATAATTATCCATAACACGTTCAACAATACTTGTAGGTATCTTAAAAGGATCTATCTCAATAGGTGGTGGTTCATATACTACCCTAACAGTGGTAATAGTTTTCCCAAACAGAAAACCAAGTGGGTTATCCATATTGGAAACAAAGTAACAAAGAGAAATAAAAACAATACTCATAGTACAAGTTTTTGTTACCAGTTCCACTCTTCAATAACGTTCACTCCCCGGCAACGGCACCAGAAAATAGTCTTGATGACCCACAAGTATAGGGGGTGTATCATAGTACTTTTGATAAATAGGAGTGTCGATCCCAACAAGGAGTAGAAGATGTTGACTAGTGGTATGGAGCAGGAAATCACTATAAATCTAACCACAGCCTTAAACTCTGAGATCCTACACTCCCTTGTGCAATGGTTTCCTAACGGGGGTTCATGTTTCTGTCACTCCGGCAACCCCACAATTAGTAGCCAAATACACATTCATTCCTCTAGGCCCATAAATGGTGAAGTATCATGTATTCGACGTTCATATTGAGTAATTGGATGGGTACGTCGGAACCCTACAATAGTCTTGACGTTCACCACTAGAAGAATTGCACCACAACTTAAATACTAAACCATTGAGTAATTGGTACGTCGGAAACGTATCTATAATTTTTTATGCTCCATGCTTGTTTAGTATCTACTTTGCTTTTCTTTGTCTTCACTTTGAGGTATTTTTATATGTTTTTTGGAACTAACCTATTAACAAGTTGCCATAGTGTCAGTTGCCTGTTTTCTTCTGTTTTTGGTTCCAGAAAGGCAAAAAATCAATATACTCGGAATTGGATAGGACAACAGCCAAATTTAATATTTTACCGTGGGCAACACGAAGCCAGAAGAAGAGACAGAGAAGGCTCACCAGGGGGCCACACCGCCTGGCTGCACGGGTGGGCCCACCCCGCGCCTAGGGGGTGCAGACACCCTGGTGGCCCCCCTGTCTCGCCCCTTCGCCTATAAGAAGCCCCCGATGCAGAAACCCTAGGCACAAAACTCCATAAAACCTTCTATAGCCGCCGCCACCATCGTCCCTAGATCGGGGCGGTCTAAATTTCTTCCCGGCACCCTGCTGGAGGGTAGATCGTCCCGGAGGACTTCTTCTTCATCATGCTAGCCTCCGGTATGAAGCGTGAGTAGTTCCACCTTGGACTATGGGTCCATGTAGTAGCAAGATGGTTGTATCTCCTCCTTGTGCTTTCATGTATAGATCTTGTGAGCTCCGTTCATGATCAAGATCTAATGTATTTGTAATCATGCATGTTGTGTTTGCGGGGATCCGATGGATATTGAGATTACTATGTCAGATTGATTAATGGTTTTGTCTATTTGATTCTATCATGTTTGTGTTGTTTGTGATCTTGCATGCTCTCCGTTGTTAGTAGCTATCTTGGCCAAGTAGTTGCTAGTGACTCCAAGAGGGGGTATTTATGCTCGATAGTGGGTTCATGCCTCTAGTTTCTAAGGGAAGTGATAGAAATCTCTTCGGTTGTAGATGTGATGTTGCCACTAGGGAGAAAACAACGGTCTCTTGTTCATGGAACAAGTGGATTGTTTACCTTACACACTTTTCTTAAAGAAGTTGTCTGTTGCTTGCAACTTAATACTAGAGGGGGTTCGGATGATAACCTGAAGGTGGACTTCTAGTCATAGATGCAGTTGGATGGTGGTCTATGTATATTGGTGTATTGCCCAATTGAATCTCATTGGATCTTTTTGTCTAGTATTGCATTGTTATGCCTTGCTCAGTTCCTGTCAATTGCCCTGTTGTAATTTGTTTACCCTTCATGCCATGTTGTTTATCTAACGAGAGCACCTCTAGTGAACTATGGACCCTGGTCCAATCTTTACCATTGATACATCTTCCACTGTTACTATTTACTTGCTGCAAACCATCATCACCTTCCACACCATACAGTTAATCCTTTGTTACAGGAACCGGTGAGATTGACAACCTCACTGTTAGTTGGGGCAAAGTCTTGAGTTTGTGTTGTGCAGGTCTCCATGTTGCTTGCAGCACCTTTGGGACGTTTCCTTCCTCCTACTAGTTTGATAACCTCAGTTTCTTACTGAGGGAAACTTGCCTGCTGTACTACATCATACCTTCCACTTGGGGTCTCCCAACGAAGTGCTGCTGCACTCATTAAGGCTTTTTCTGGCGTCGTTTCTGGGGAGGCTAAGGACGTCTTCACAAGGGGAGTCCTCCTCAACCTTTCTCTTTACTTTCTTTTTAGTTTGCTTAGTGTCTTTTGCTTGGTTTTGTTTGCCTCTTTTTATCAAAAACTCCAAAAAAAATTAGTTAAGTTTGGTTTGCTTTCTCTTATCAAAAACACAAAAAATTAGTTCCTACTCTAGTTGGTGGTCTGTTATTGCCTTGCTTGGTCATGCTTTCTATCAATGGATGGTTTCTTTGAAACTAGTTCTTACTGGCAAGGTGGGTTCACGGAAGAAGAAAAGTATTATTATAAGGAACACCGTTTGTCACAAAAAGGGAATAACCTATGGGAACAAATTGATAAATTGAATACTATTGCTAGAGAGGTGTGATCTTTTTATAATGTTACTTATTACTTTCATAAAGCTTGTTGCTGTAGAGGTATAAACACCTCCCTTTTCAATGTCAGTATAGTGATAATGTTACCATATCCTCTTGTGTTAAAGGAAATTATGACTTTTATGATGTGGAACAAATTGAGGAATTTATTGCCTTCAAGGGTGCATTTGAACTTGCCAGTTTGCTTGAAAATATTGATGATGCACTTTATGAATATGAGGTTTATGAGATACTTAAATTATGTTTTGATAATTACACGGAAGAAAATGGCTATATTCTTGAATATTTTAATAGGTGCTTTCCACACATGGAAGAGACTAATTCCTTGCAGGAGCCTATGGAAGAAGAAATTGTTGAAACTGGAATCTCATTAGATGAAAAAGAGGAGGAGAGTGATGAACAAAAGGAGGAAGAATGGATTATCTACCCATGCCTACCTTCTAATGAGAGTAACTCTTGATCCCCCATGCTTACCAAAGGAGGATAAATGTTATGTTCCTGTGGATCCTTTTGAAATATCTACTTTGGGTAAAACCTATGAAGGTTTTAATCCCACTATTTTTGAGCTTGATAGAAATTATGTGTTTGTAGATCATGAAAAGCCTGCTTTATGTGATAGTTATATTGTTGAGTTTATTCATGAGGCTACTTAATATTATTATGAGAGAGGAAAATATGGTTATATAAGTTTTCATGGTACTGAACACCTCTCTATGTGCTGAAAGTTTTGAAGTTACTCTTGTTTTATTTTCCTATGCATGTCACTTTGTTCATTGTGAATTTATTTTCTTACAAGATTCCTATGCATAGAAGTGGGTTAGACTTAAATGTGTTTTGAATTTGCTTCTTGATGCTCTCTTTTACTTCATTTCATATTTCTATTGTGAGCATCTTCTGAAACTATCAAGCCTAACTTAAAGGCATTAAAGAAAAGTACTTAGTAGGAGATAACCCAAGAGTTTCCTTGAGTCTTGGAAGTTATTACTTCAGTAATGACCTCTCCTTATCCTTTTTGTTTGCTTTTTGGCCAAGAATGACCTCTAATGAGAGGGAAATAAGATTTGGGGAGTTGCTGTCCCAAAACAGATTTATGTCCTCCACCATAAAAATTTGTGAGCAGTCTCTGTAAGTCGGATTGAGCTGAAAATTTATGAATAAATCCCCCAGTATGTTAGATAACTTTCGTTAGTTCAACACATTTTTATTTGAGCAGCAGAAGATTTTCCACAAAATCGGTTTCTACCTGCTGGTCTGTTTTGACAAATTTCTGCCATTATTTGCATTTGCTTCTTATTGATTCCTTTTGAGTTCTCTTTTGGGGAATTGAGATTTTCGAAGGAGTTGCTACAGTATCTTGTGTTTTTAGTGAAACATTTTGCTGTTCCAAAGCTAATCCCAAAGGTCTATTATATTTTGAATACCCTAATGTTGCTAATGAAGATTGTGTGAAGTTTTGTATGAAGGAAAAATTTTAGGTGTAAAGAGAGAATGATGTAATGAGATGACGAATGGACAAAAGCTCAAGCTTGGGGATCCCACCCCGGTGTCACCCCAAGAAATATCCAAGAGGTACAAGCATCAAAGATTGGGGATGCCCAAGGCATCCCCTTTTTCATCAATAAAAAGCTCAGGTCTTTCTAGACACTTCGTTTTTATTGTTTCATACACCGTTGTGTTGTTCTTGGAGCGTCTTAGTTTTTGTTTGATTTTCTTAGTTTGTTTATTTTTCTTGAATAAAGTAGTTTGGACCCCCGTTCTCTATGTGTTGTTTCCAATAAGTTGATTGGTGTTGGAAAGGAGTAGAAAGTTCTTGCTTGAAAGTGCAAGAGGAGCTTGCATTGACTGTGACTTAGACTTTAGCATGACATGCTAGGTGTTGTTTTGACCTTATGCTTAGTTATTATTACTGTAGCATGTCTTGTTCCAAACAATTGGGATTGCTTACTGTGCCTTGAAAGAATTATGCGTTGTTTTAGCATACAAAAGCATAGTATTGTGGTATTCTCTTTTGATGCTTTGTTTGGGTTGACTTGGCACATGATCACACCATGTTATGACTATGAACAAGTAACCATAGCCTCTATGATCATTTAGTGCTTGAGTTCTATTACCACTGTATGCTTTGATTAGTAATGTTTTGTCGCTCTGCATGATTATGGCCATTATAGCTCTCTTAGTTGGTTGCTCCCAGTCTTTTGCTAGACTCCACTTGTATGAGTAATATCTACTCATGCTTCCAACTCCCAAGAAACCAAGTTATTCCAAAGTGTCCACTATAAACTCCTATGCATGGTGTGTTACACCATTCCAAGTATATTCTTGTTTTCAGCTATCTTCCAATTAAAAGTATTTTGTTATGTGAAAACTTAGTGATTAAAGCCCTCACAAACTTGATGGCACACTTTATGTTCTTTGCCCCTAATAAACTTGAACCATTGTGTCATTTATGTTGTATATGCTTGCACTGATACATTAGAATTAGCAGAACCATGCTGTCACGGGAAACGTTTTCAACATTGCACTTGTACTTTGAACACAGTTGATATCATGCTCTTTTGTCTATGGATGTCACCGGTGTAAAATAAAGAGGGATCTTGTAAGTCCATGGAGTTATGTATTTTGTGTTAGAGAAACGCCTGGGCCGCTAGCCTAAGCCGTGCCTAATCACGATGGAAACTTGTAGCATCACCATAATGAGCATTCTGTGAAGCATCCTCAATAAAAAGCTATACACATAGTAAATAAAAAGATCGCTGAGATGCTCATTGTCTGCTTGACTTGTCATTTTGGTTATAGGATACCTCCTGTACCATGTGCAAGGGGTACCCCGTTGGCGGTTCTCTATGATACGCATGTACTTACTATGACAATAACTTACAGGTGAAGTTGAGTAGCATGAGGTGTGGCCCTCGTATTCAAGGGACATGAGATTGCCAACTTATACTTTGTCAAGCATATACTCCATAGTTTGTTCACTTTAACCTTAATCACTTCAAGATGCTTATGATAGGGGCAATGAGGGATGAAAGCTAACAAGTACCATAATTTTTGGAAGCTCTTTTTTAAACTTCAAATCCCTGCTTCCCTTTATGAAGGGCCTTTCTTCCACTATTATATTGAGTCTCCACCTTCCACCTTTAGGCACCATTAAGAGAGCATAGTCGCCATTCTTAGTTATATGTGAAGTGTCCCAAAACTTATTGATTGATGCATATTGTGATATTACTTGTTCTTGTGCTATTTGTATATAGTCACTCTTATGAATTTTGAAGGTGTCCTATGCATCTATTTGCTACTCCATGAGGGACAAGCTGAATGCCAGTATGCCATATTTTCTGTATGTGAAACAAACAAACGTTTTTCAATGCATGTTACTCATGATCTTTGTTTGTAGCCTTTCATGTTGCATGCATAGTTACTTTGTCTTATTGTTAGAATTCCATCTATCATGCACATGTTTAGAGTTCTTTGATCCCAACTTTCAATAGTTTCAAATGGTTTGAACTTGGTTTTAATGGTGCATGTCACCTCAAAAATTATTATTTTATCACTTACCTACTCGAGGACGGGCAGGATTTAAGCTTGGGGATGCTTGATACGTCGGAAATGTATCTATAATTTTTGATGCTCCATGCTTGTTTGATATCTACTTTTCTTTGATTTGTCTAAACTTTGAGGTATTTTTATATGTTTTCTGGAACTAACCTATTAACAAGTTGCCACAGTGCCAGTTGCCTGTTTTCGGTTCCAGAAAGGCAGAAAATCAATATTCTCATAATTGGACGGGACTAAAGCCAAAGTTAATATTTTACTGTGGGCAACACAAAGCTAGAAGACGATACGGAGAAGGCTCACCAAGGGGCCACACCCCTTGGCCATGCGGGTGGGCCCACCCCACGACTGGGGGGGTGCAGCCGCCCTGGTGGCCCCCTGGCTCGCCCCTTCGCCTATAAGAAGCCCCCGATGCAGAAACCCTAGGCACCCGATCAATACTCCATGAAACCTTCTGTAGCCGCCGCCACCATCGTCCTTAGATAGGGGGATCTGAAGTTCTTCCCGGCACCCTGCCAGAGGGGAGATCATTCTGGAAGCCTTCTTCTTCATCATGCTAGCCTCCGGTATGAAGCATGAGTAGTTCCACCTTGGACTACGGGTCCATGTAGTAGCTAGATGGTTGTATCTCCTCCTTGTGCTTTCATGTATAGATCTTGTGAGCTCCGTTCATGATCAAGATCTAATCTATTTCTAATCATGCATGTTGTGTTTGTGGGGATCCGATGGATACTGAGATTACTATGTCAGATTGATTAATGGTTTTGTCTATTTTTATTCTATCATGTTTGTGTTGTTTGTGATCTTGCATTCTCTCCATTGTTAGTAGCTATCTTGGCCAAGTAGTTGCTAGTGACTCCAAGAGGGGGTATTTATGCTCGATAGTGGTTTTATGCCTCTAGTTTCCAAGGGAAGTGATAGAAATCTCTTCGGTTGTAGATGTGCTGTTGCCACTAGGGAGAAAGCAACGGTCTCTTGTTCATGGAACAAGTGGATTGTTTACCTTACACACTTTGCTTAAAGAAGTTCTCTGTTTCTTGCAACTTAATACTGGAGGGGGTTCGGATGATAACCTAAAGGTGGACTTCTAGTCATAGATGCAGTTGGATGGGGTCTATGTATATTGTTGTATTGCCCAGTCGAATCTCATTGGATCTTTTTGTCTAGTATTGCATTGTTATGCCTTGCTTAGTTCCTGTCAATTTCCCTATTGTAATTTGTTTACCCTTCATGCCATGTTGTTTATCTAAGGAGAGCACCTCTAGTGAACTATGGACCCCGGTCCAATCTTGACCATTGATACATCTTCCACTCTTACTGTTTACTTGTTGCAAACCATCATCACCTTCCACAACATAGAGTTAATCCTTTGTTATAGCAACCAGTGAGATTGATAACCTCACTGTTAGTTGGGGAAAAGTCTTGAGTTTGTGTTATGCAGGTCTCCACGTTTCTTGTAGCACCTTTGGGACGTTTCCTTCCTCCAACCGGTTCGATAACCTCGGTTTCTTACTAAGGGAAACTTGCCTTCTGTACGGCATCATACCTTCGCTTGGGGTCTCCCAACGAAGTGTTGCTGCACTCATCAGTAAAATCTCAACAAATCCACTACTAACAACATGACTTCTCCCATGTCCTCAAGAACTAAACGTACTACTCACGAGACATCATATGGATCAAGATCAAAGATGATATGGTGATGAATAACAATATGAACATAAACAATAATCCAATGGTTCCACTCACAAGCTTCAACTACAATATTAATCAACATCGGGAAAGTTTCCCATAAGAACTATGCAAGATTCAACATAATTGTGACAGCGGGATGGAGTGGTGATAATGGTGCTAGTGGATATGATGGTGTGGATGATTATGATGATGATCCCGATGAAGTCTAGCTTGATGATGGTGTTGATGGTGACGATCTCCCCTCTCTGGGAAGGAATTTCCCCGGCAGAAATCTGTCTGTCGGAGAGCTTTTTCTCTCTCGGTGTTTTCCATCCCGTAGAGGGCGGCGGAATCTTTCGGTGGTCGCTCCCCGTGTATTAGGGTTTGAGGAAAAGATATATGGGAGAGGGTGGAGCCAGAGGTAGGCCAGGTGGGCCACACCCCCTATAGGCGCGACCTAGGGTGGCCCACTCCTAGGGGGTGTGGGCCCCCTGTGGCCCATCTCCGCATCCCCTTCTAACATTCTTCATCTTTCGGGAAAATAGGATTTTCCGTAGTTTTTCTGGTATTTTTCTGATCTTCGCGAAATTGCATCAAAACACCGCTTTTTCCATCAGAATCCTGACTCCAGCATATCATCCTCCAAGAATCATCCAACATGCAAAAACAGAGGAAAAGACGTAAGTATCACCTCTTAATAAGAAATATATCAATGAATAGAGGCAAATTATGATATAGAATGGTGATGCAAATTGGACATATCAGCGCCGCACCTGATCCATGGCTTTGGTATGTGTAGGGGTTCGCCATTTGAGGAAACATAAGGGGAAACTAGCATTGCTCCTCATCATCGGAGCAGCCTCGCGTTGGCCGACACAGTGCGATGAGGGGGGATGTAACATCCTAGTATTAGCATCTAGAAATAGAGAGGACACATGTATCTACATTGCATTCATACATAAGAAAATCCGGGCAATTTTCATGCAAAACTAAGAAAACTACAAAAACATTGAAACATCTTTTGTTCTGAAAGAAATGTCAATACAAGTATTTTGGAATTGGACATGACCTTTGTTGAATTCCTTGGTTTTGGATGGAAGCAATTTAAAAATGATGATTCAAATAATATATTTGAAATTAATAAAATAGTATAAGAAAAAAATATGACTTCTACATTATATGAAGAAAATAAAATATTAAAAATATAATATTTAGTAACAATATTACATTGTATCTTCAATAAAGAATTAATACAATAAGATACAAATAATAATAAATTCTAAGATACAATAAAGGAGCAAACATTTACTTTATTCTCAAACCAAAACTACAATGTTTTTATGTAAAATGAAATGAAACTAAAATATTTAATAATAAACTAAAACAACAATTAAGAAATATTGTACACTAATGAATAAAGTGATATTTTATAACATACGAATACATTGCCATCACAATTAATGTAATAAAAGGAAATTCAACTTTATTAAGCAGATAAGATATTTCTAAGTAACATACAAGTATTAGATAGAAAAGAAAATTACAAGAATAATAAAAAGGAAAATCCTAAACCATGTCCTAAACTACATGAATTCATGCTCCTATCTTCATTTCCTCTTATCATTAATTCCTGCAAAACCAAACAAAGGAAACAAAGAAAATAAAATAGTAAACAATGGTTAGTGTTAATTGTTGCTCTTAGATTTTACATAGAGATGCTATGTGTAATTCATCATTGAGAATTATTATGAAGGGCCATAAACACTAATCAGTTATTTTATCCAGGAATTGCCTCAGATCATCATCATCATCATAGGCTTTAAGAGGGGAAAATTTCTCCAAAATAATAAGAGAGGAAAGTTTCACCAATGTAGTGAGAGGGGCAAGTTTCACCAGGATAGTAACAATAAAAGGGTATTAGCAGCTGATCTTTCTATTGAGCCCATCCACAAGAGAAATATCTCTTTGTAAGGAAACTTGAACCAGCCAGGTCCCACATGTAAGCATCTCACTCACATTCATGCAGAGGGTGTCTTGCCAACACTAGGGAGCAAGGGGCAATTAATAAATAACCACATATACATTTACAATAGAGGAACTCTGCTACACATACTCCTCACAAAGAGAACAACAAGAACACCTTATAGTTTTAGCAATGGTAACTAGTTACAGTTCTTACACTATGCAGAGGTGCGTCACTTTTCCCATGCGAGATCAACTCCATGTTACACAACCAAGCGTACTTTCCCATCCACAATTCCATGATGTGGGGCCCAGTAGGTGATCCAAGCCAATCACTGCCCTCTCCGCGATCCCGTACGTCTGCACGATCCTTCGGGGTTGACTACAGCTGCGTTAAGCCCCCTTTCAGGTAGGCTATAACCCTGATGAGTTCTCGAAGGCTCTATTATCTAGTGATGCCCCTGGCAAGTTCCATATAGGTCCGATTATACCTCCAACATCCACTCATAAATAATCAAGACACCAAAATCGTGGGGCGTAAGGGTACCCAACCATATGCTGATCCGCACAAGGAATCACAACGTCACGTTAAGGTCGCCTTGCCTACATAGAAAAGGAAAAGGATACATCTAATTTCTCTGTCCCATTCCAAATCTCATGGTTAACGCGTAATATACAGCGCAAGAATCAATGGCGACATTGGTTGATAAGTCCTAGATGATATATTCCTATGTAGTGGTAATCCAACTGCCAGACTTAATAGATTAGCTGATCACCCTGTATCAGTAACCAATAGTTCATATTATTATTATCAAAAATAGTGTTTTCTAACCATTTTGAAATGCAAGTGATGACAACACTGAATTTGCAAAATATTTGATAGAAAATAACCAAAGGACATGAGCAAGTGTGAACTTGCCTTGTGATTGCAAGGTAGTGAAGTCGGATGCTTGCACTCGACCTTGAGCTTCTATTTCTACAAAACACCATTATTGCTCGATAAGAACAATATTTAAAGAAGCAAGAATGAAGATGCATAGTAATGCAATGCATCATTTATTATTTATCTTCTTTGTGTGTTTTACCCATTATATAATTTTCTTGACTTTCTTTAATAAAGAAAATTGTTTTAAGAATAATTCTTAATATTTTTTAAATATTATATTTAATATTTTTGTAATATAATATATCAACAAAAGAGTTAAAAACTGATTTTTATTTATTTTTAACTCCTATTATTATTTTCTTAATATTCTTTTTAAAAATAGGTATTTTAATTTAGAAGATTTTATTTTTCTACCTTAAATAGCAATTTAGTATTTTTATAAAATACTACACTAATTAAGAATGATAAAAATAATTTTTATTTATTTTTAGGCATTTTATTTATTTTTATAAAATTCCATAAGGAATATATATTTAAAAATTCTTAACCTAAATTTATTCTATTAAAAATAGAATTCTTAATTTTATTAAGTAGCTTTTTTTTTATGAACTCATCAATATATTATTTTTATTTTTGGGAATTGTTTTTATTTTTTAGGACTTATTAAATCCTGGGGGTATTTTGGTCTTTTCTTAATCATTTAACTCTTTCTTTTAACTCTTGGGCCAAGCCGATTGGGTTGACTAGGCCCAATATGGCCCAAATGGGCATGCCAAATGCCCCACTAGAGTGGTACTGGACCATACTGGCCCAATATGCACACATCTCTTTCCCGCATACCATCGTTATTCCTCCTCACGCTCGACCCGTTGCGGTGTGTTGTCGCCGACGCCGTGCCACTTGATTTCCGCCTCCCTAGGCTTCCCCGTCCACCGCCATGTTGCATGGCGAGGCAGTCGATGCTGCTCCGCCATCTGGTCCTGCTCAATTTGTTTTTAGGCCCCTCTCCCGGCCAGGCTAACTCCACCCCAAACCATAGGGTTTGGTGGTTGTTACCGATGTGGTGTTCCGCCGCCTCTAAGGTGTTGTGTCGCGGTTTGGATGGTCCCGCGGTGCCGCTAGACCGCTTGTGTGGCTGTGGCCGCCGTGCCATGGCTTGGAGCAGGTTGTAGTGCCCTCGGGTGCTCCCTGTGCCGTCGTGCACTCGTCGACCTATCTACTTCCTCTTCTCAACATCGGCGAGGACCACGGTAAGTTTCTCTCTTTCCCTCCTCGTGTTATATGTCCTTTACCTCTCTTGCTAGCCTCTATGTGCTTCTAGCGAGCAATTCCTAATTAGGGTTCATCGGTTTGCTTAGGGTTCATTCCCCCTTATGTTGATTATTGATGATAATGAATTATTTAGGATTAATTGTGGTGATTATACTATTCTAGATGATTGTCTACTAGTGAATTTGGGATTGTTAGTGGCTCTGTTTCATCAATTTCAGTTGGATATTGGATATTGTCCAAATGGTGATTTTGTGACTCTAATCTGGTCTGACATCTTGTTAGTGATGATGGTTAGCTAGTTTTAGTACTGGAGCCTGTGTTTGACTTCATGGCATTTACTATTGATGACACTGGTGATTATTCCTATAAACAAAACAATATGATTCCTAGTAGTATGGATTTCACCATTTTCTGGTGTGCTTAGTAGTGACAGTGGCACTATCAGTAATATGTAATTGTTTACTGAACCCTTATACACTGGCCTATGTTGATATATTCAAACTGGAGTTGATTTGATACTCCTCTAATTCTCCGATTATGATAGAATGTTTAAATGTAAATATGATTACTGGTTATTTATTCCAGGAAAATGATGGAATATCTTTCTACAAGTTTACTTGTGAAATCGATGTGTATGATTTGCTTGGTTTAGAATAGATAATTGTGACACCTTCGTTGGAATGGTACACAAGTGTGCATTCTAGTACTGGGCTTAATTCTACATGTGTCCTAGTGTGGCTTTGTTCTAAAATAATTTGAAACTTCTGCTGGATATGTTAACCTATGATGCATATGAATTTTCTTTGGCCTATGATGCTGGTCTGAGGCATAGCCAGGTAGAAACTAAAGTTTTTACCTGTTGTTCCTCACAGATGTGACTTAGTATTAAGTGTAAAACAATGATTCTTAAAGCTCTTTAAGAAAATGATTTGACATCCTTACTGTTTCATATAGATCATTAAGATGTATTGACTTCTGGGGTGCTACTATTTAAAAGATGTGCCTAGAAATTTTTATTTAAGGCTGGTGGTATGTTTGGATATAGAAATATGGATTACTACCCAAGATCAGTGATGCTCAGGCGGAGATCTTGGTTTTGTTTGCAAAGATTGATGGTTGACTTTGTTTAATCTCTTCTGTGATCGATACACCCCACTTGGGTGTTTTTCTGAGAATATTTCATATAAAACAACACATGCTTGGATAATCTAAGATGATTTGATCATGCGATGGTTTTATTTGTGCTCACCACACAAATTGATTGTTGGTGATGATGTTGTTGTGCTAGATGACCTTGATGGCTTGGTCTTGCTAGTTTGATCTTGCTCTGCACCTCCTGGTGCTGCTCCTGCTCCTCCTAGCTCCTATGATCTTGTACTTGACCTTTCTATCCTTCTGCACCACCCCCTCCTTATGTTACCATCTTGAGGATGATTGGATGGTTTGTTGTGTTTCTGGCTGGTGGTTTTGTTTAGGAATTTGGCAGGCTCAGTGTGTTCTTGCGGTATGCTTGAGAAGATAGAATGAATTCCCTGTAGCTATGCTACGGCTGTGAACTCCCTTTTGATTGCTTGTGATGCTGCTCTGGTTTGGACAGCACACTACAGGCATTTAGGTGGCTAAGCTACCTTGTTGTTTGCGCTAGTTGTGGATTAGATCAAGTGAAATGGTTTTTTCACTTGTATCCTTTTGCTAGTTACCTTCCTGTTGAAACTTGCCCCTTGATACGTCGGAAACGTATCTATAATTTTTGATGCTCCATCCTTGTTTAGTATCTACTTTTCTTTGCTTTGTCTACACTTTGAGGTGTTTTTATATCTTTTATGGAACTAACCTATTAACAAGTTGACACAGTGCCAGTTGCCTGTTTTCTTCTGTTTTTGGTTCCAGAAAGGCAGAAATTCAATATTCTCGGAATTGGACGGGACAAAAGCCAAAGTCAATAATTTACCGTGGGCGACATGCAGTCTAGAGGGGAGACGGAGAGGCGAACCAGGGCCGCCACCCCCCCTAGGCGCGGGTGGGCCCACTCTGCACTTGGGTAGGGTGTGGGCCCCCTGGCCGCCTCCCAGCCTCGCCTCTTCGCCTATAAGAAGCCCCCGATGCAGAAACCCTCGGCACCCGACCAAAACTCCACAAAACCTTCTGTAGCCGCCGCCAGCTTCGTCCCTAGATCGGGGGGATCTGAAGTTCTTCCCGGCACCCTGCCAGAGGGGAGATCATCCTAGAGGCCTTCTTCTCGGGTATGATGCGTGAGTAGTTCCACCTTGGACTATGGGTCCATGTAGTAGCTAGATGGTTGTATCTCCTCCTTGTGCTTTCATGTATAGATCTTGTGAGCTCCGTTCATGATCAAGATCTAATCTATTTGTAATCATGCATGTTCTATTTGTGGGGATCCGATGGATATTGAGATTAATATGTCAGATTGATTAATGGTGTTGTCTATTTGATACTATCATGTCTTTGTTGTTTGTGATCTTGCATGCTCTCCGTTGTTAGTAGCTATCTTGTCAAGTAGTTACTAGTGACTCCAAGAGGGGGTATTTATGCTCGATAGTGGGTTCATGCCTCTAGTTTCCAAGGGAAGTGATAGAAATATCTTCGGTTGTAGATGTGTTGTTGCTACTAGGGATAAAACAACGGTCTCTTGTTCATAGAACAAGTGGATTGTTTACCTTACACACTTTGCTTAAAGCAGTTGTCTGTTGCTTGCAACTTAATACTGGAGGGGGTTCGGATGATAACCTGAAGGTGGACTTCTAGTCATAGATGTAGTTGGATGGTGGTCTATGTATATTGTTGTATTGCCCAATCGAATCTCATAGGATCTTTTTTTCTACTATTGCATTGTTATGCCTAGCTCAGTTCCTGTCAATTGCTCTGCTGTAATTTGTTTACCCTTCATGCCATGTTGTTATTCTAAAGAGAGCACCTCTAGTGAACTATGGACCTCGGTCCAATCTTTACCATTGATACATCTTCCACTGTTACATGTTTACTTGCTGCAAACCATTACCTTCCGCACCATACAGTTAATCCTTTGTTACAACAACCAGTGAGATTGACAACCTCACTGTTAGTTGGGGCAAAGTGTTGAGTTTGTATTGTGTAGGTCTCCACGTTGGTTGCAGCACCTTTCAGGCATTTCCTTCCTCCTACTGGTTGGATAACCTCGGTTTCTTACTAAGGGAAACTTGCCTGCTGAACTGCATCATACCTTCTGCTTGGGGTCTACCAACGAAGTGTTGCTGCACTCATCAAGCCTTTTTCTGGCGCCGTTGTCGGGGAGGGTAAGGACGTCTTCACAAACGGAGTCCTCCACTTCCTTTCTCTTTACTTTGTTTTTAGTTTGCTTAGTTTCTTTTTCTTGGTATTGTTTGCCTCTTTTCAAAAACTCCAAAAAAATTAGTTTACTTTGGTTTGCTTTCTTTATTCAAAAACACAAAATACATTAGTCCCTGCTCTAGCTGCTGCTACTGCTGTTTTTGGCTTGCCCACCTTTGCCAAAATGTACTCCGCTGAGAACACCATGTTGCTCCCCAAGTTCACCTTGAAAAACCTTTCAATAGGTAGTGGCTCCATAATTGGGAAAGATAATATTGAAGAATTCTTTAATTATGTTTGTAATCATGAGGATATTGAGGATAAATCTATAGTAGAGCTTGCTCCTAATTATGAGATTGCTGCAGCTTCTTTAGTTCATATGTTGGAGGCTAGGTTTGTTATCCTTAACCCCATGATGCAAATTTTGTTCCTAAAGATAAAGAAAGAAAAGAATGCTGAAAAGAGAGAATTTATTCTTGAAAATTTACTCAAGGAGTTCCATGATGTTGCTAGGGAATCCAAACAAGTCTTTGAGTGTTTCAATATGCTAGGCTCATGTGTAGTTGTTGTGGGTACTTCAGATAAAACCAAGCCTATAGAGGAATTTAAGATACCCATACCCTTTAAGGTTGTTGGAATGAATGAAGCCTTTGAAAAGAATTTTGATTGGATTGTTCCTAAACATACTTTTGATGAAAGTAGTAAACCAAAGAAAGATGAGAAGGGATCCTATAAGACTCATTTGTATGAGATACCTCTCATAGTTGAAGACTTTGCAAGTATTGATCTTAATGCTTCATTTGAAAATACTTGATTCTTCTTGCTTCTTGTGCCTAACTTAAAGGCATTAAAGAAAAGTACTTGTTAGGAGATAACCCAAGAGTTTCCTTGAGTCTTGAAAGTTATTACTTCAGTAATAACATCTCCTTATATTTTTTGTTTGTTTTTTGTGCCAAGATTGACCTCTAATGAGAGGGAAGTAAGATTTGGGGAGTTGCTGTCCCGAAACAGATTTCTGTCCTCCACCATAAAAATACGTGAGGAGTCTCTGTAACTCGGATTGAGCTGAAAATTTACGAATAAATCCCCCAGTATGTTATATAACTTTCGTTAATTCATCACTTTTTGATTTGAGCAACAAAATATTTTCTAAAAAATCGGTTTCTACCTGCTGGTCTGTTTTGACAGATTTCTGCCATTATTTGCATTTGCTTCTTATTGATTCCTTTTTGAGTTCTATTTTGGGGAATTGAGCTTTTTTAAGGATTTGCTACATTAGCTTGGGTTTTTAGTGAAAACTATTGCTGTTCCAAAGCTTTGCCTAAAGGTCTATTATCTTTTGATTACACTAATGTTGCTAATGAAGATTGTGTGAAGTTTTGTATGAAGGAAAAAATTTCAGATGTAAAGAGAGAATGATGTAATGAGATGAAGAATGGAAAAAATATCAAGCTTGGGGATGCCATCCCGGGGTCGCCCCAAGAAATATCCAAGAGGTACAAGCGTCAAAGCTTGGGGATGCCCAAGGCATCCCCTTCTTCATCAATAAAAAAGCTCAGGTCTGTCTAGCCACTTCGTTTTTATTATTTCATGCACAAGTTGTGTTGTTCTTGGAGCTTCTTAGTTTTCGTTTGGTTTGATTAGTTGTTTAGTTTGCCTGATTAAAGTATTTTGGACCCCGGTTCTCGCTGTGTTGTTTCAAATAAGTTTCTTGGTGTTGGAAAGGAGTAGAAAGTTCCTTCTTGAAAGTGCAAGAGGAGCTTGCACTGACTGTGACTTAGACTTTAGCATGACATGATAGGTGTTGTTTTAACCTTATGCTTAGTGATTATTGATGTAGCATGTCTTGTTCCAAACAATTGGGATTTCTTAGTGTTCCTTGAAGAAATCATGCGTTGTTTTAGCATGCAAAAGCATAGTATTGTGGTATTATCCTTTGATACTTTGTTTGGGTTGACTTGTCACATGCTCACACCATGTTATGACTATGAACAAATAACCATGGACTCTATGATAATTTGTTCCTTGACTTGTAGTACCACTCTATGCTTTGATTAGTAATGTTCTATTGCTCTGCATGATTATGGCCATTATTGCTCTCTTAGTTGGTTGCTCCCAGTCACCTCCACTTGTATGAGTAAGTTCTACTCATGCTTCCAACTCCCAAGAAACCAAGTTATTCCAAAGTGTCCACTGTAAACTCCTATGCATGGTGTGTTACACCATTCCAAGTATATTCTTGTTTTTAGCTATCTTCCAGTTAAAAAGTCTCTTTTTTATGTGAAAACTTAGTGATTAAAGCTCTCACGAACTTGATGACACACTTTATATTCTTTGCCCCTAATAAACTTTAACCATTGTGTCATCAAAGTTGTATATGCTTGCACTTACACGTTTAATTAGCAGAACCGTGCTGTCACGGGGAATGTTTTCAACATTGCACTTGTACTTTGTACTAGTTGATATCATGCTCTTTTGTCTATGGATGTCACCGGTGTGAAATAAAGGGGGAACTTGTAAGTCCATGGAGTATGTATTTTGTGTTAGAGAAATGTCTGGCCCGCTAGCCTAAGCCATGCCTAATCATGGTGGAAACTTGCAGCATCACCATAGTGAGATATCTATGAAGCATCCTCAATTAAAAGCTATGCATATAGTAAATAAAAAGATCTCTGAGATGCTCATTGTCTGCTTGCCTTGTCATTTTGGTTATGGGATAGCTCCTGTACCATGTGCATGGGGTACCCCGTTGGCGGTTCTCTATGATACACATGTACCTACAATGACAAGAACTTACAAGTGACTGAAGTTGAGTAGCATGAAGTGTGGCCCTCGTATTCAACGGACTTGAGATTGCCAACTTATACTTTGTCAAGTATATACTCCATAGTTTGTTCACTTTAATCTTAATCACTTCAAGATGCTTATGATAGGGGCAATGAGGGCTGAAAGCTAACAAGTACCATAATTTTTGGAAGCTCTTTTTGAAACTTGAAATCCCTGCTTCCCTTTACAAAGGGACTTTTTTCCACTATATTGAGTCTCCACCTTCTACCTTTAGGCACCATAAAGAGATCATAGTGATCATTCTATGTGCAGTGTCCCAAAACTTATTGATTGATGCATATTGTGATATTACTTGTTCTTGTTCTACTTGTTTCTAGGCACCCTTTGTGAACTTTGAAGGTGTCCTATGCATCTATTTGCTACTCTATGAGGGACAAGCTGAATGCCACAGTGCCATGTTTTCTGTATGTGAAACAAACAAACGTTTTTCAATGCATGTTATTCATGATCTTTGTTTGTATCCTTTCATGTTCCATGCATAGTTACTATGTCTTATTGTTAGAACTCCATCTTTCATGCACATGTTTAGAGTTCTTTGATCCCAGCTTTCAATGCTTGCAAATGGTTCGATCTTGGTTTTGATGGTGCATGTCACCTCAAAAATTATTCTTTTTATCACTTATCTACTCGAGGATGAGCAGGAGTTAAGCTTGGGGATTCTTGATACGTCGGAAACGTATCTATAATTTTTTATGCTTATTTAGTATCTACTTTGCTTTGTCTACACTTTGAGGTGTTTTTATATCTTTCCTTGAACTAACCTATTAAAAAGTTGCCACAGTGCCAGTTGCGTGTTTTCTTTTGTTTTTGGTCCCAGAAAGGCTGAAAATCACTATTCTCGAAATTGGACGGGACTAAAGGCAAAGTCAATATTTTACCGTGGGCGACACGAAGTCTAGAGGGGAGACGGAGAGGCGAACCAGGGCCGCCACACCCCCCTAGGCGTGGGTGGGCCCACCCCGCGCCTGGGTAGGGTGTGGCCCCTCTGGCCGCCTCCCAGCCTCGCCTCTTTGCCTATAAGAAGCCCTCGATGCAGAAACCCTAGGCACCCGATCAAAACTCCACGAAACCTTCTGTAGCTGCCGCCACCGTCGTCCCTAGATCAGGGGGATCTGAAGTTCTTCCTAGCACCCTTCCGGAGGGGAGATCATCCCGGAGTCCTTCTTCTCCAGTATGATGCGTGAGTAGTTCCACCTTGGACTTTGGGTCCATGTAGTAGCTAGATGGTTGTATCTCCTCCTTGTGCTTTCATGTATAGATCTTGTGAGCTCCGTTCATGATCAAGATCTAATCTATTTGTAATCATGCATGTTGTGTTTGTGGGGATCCGATGGTATTGAGATAACTATGTCAGATTGAATAATGGTTTTGTCTATTTGATACTATCATGTATGTGTTGTTTGTGATCTTGCATTCTCTTTGTTGTTAGTAGCTATCTTGGCCAAGTAGTTGCTAGTGACTCCAAGAGGGGGTATTTATGCTCGACAGAGGGTTCATGCCTCTAGTTTCCAAGGGAAGTGACAGAAAAATCTTCGGTTGTAGATGTGCTGTTGCTACTAGGGAGAAAAAAATGGTCTCTTGTTCATAGAACAAGTGGATTGTTTACCTTACACACTTTGCTTAAAGCAGTTGTCTGCTGCTTGCAACTTAATACTAGAGGGGGTTCGGATGATAACCTGAAGTGGACTTCTAGTCATAGATGCAGTTGGATGGCGGCCTATGTATATTGTTGTATTGCCCAATCGAATCTCATAGGACCTTTTTGTCTGGTATTGCATTGTTATGCCTAGCTCAGTTCCTGTCAATTGCCCTGGTGTAATTTGTTTACCCTTCATGCCATGTTGTTATTCTAAACAGAGCATCTCTAGTGAACTATGGACCCCGGTCCAATCTTTACCATTGATACATCTTCCGCTGTTACCTGTTTACTTGCTGCAAACCATTACCTTCCACACCATACAGTTCATCCTTTGTTACAGCAACCAGTGAGATTCATAACCTCACTGTTAGTTGGGGCAAAGTCTTGAGTTTGTGTTGTGTAGGTCTCCACATTGCTTGCAGCACCTTTGAGGCGTTTCCTTCCTCTTACTGGTTCGATAACCTCGGTTTCATACTAAGGGAAACTTTCCTGCTGAACTGCATCATACCTTCCGCTTGGGGTCTCCCAACGAAGTGCTGCTGCACTCATCACCCCTTTACTTTGCTGATGATGTGGTCCCGAGGCTTGTTTGATAAAAGAACAGATAATGCACATTGGTGAAACTTGCCCCCTTTAACTACTCAATGAAGTAACATGAGCAGTGCACTTCACTGTTCACCAGTGAGAGTAAAAATAACCAACTGACCTTTTATTTCCTTTTGAGTTGTTTTTTTATTTTGCAGGAACAAGATCTTGATTTTCAAGATGTAATATAGTAATAGATGTGTAGTATAGGTTTTTATTGTAATCTTAATTTAATTATTTTTATAAAGAATCTTGTAATAATATTGTTACAATTTAATAAAGTTTCATTTTATTATAATTCACTTAATGTAATGTGTTCTTTTTTTGTTGTATCATTCTCACTTTGTAATATTATTAAGGAATAAAGAAAAGAAATAAGAATTCAATTTTTATTTGAATTTACTTGCCTTAAATTCTTATTATTGTTTATTATATCTTTAATGTAATCAAACAATGTTATTAAATCATTTTGGAAAACAACTTAATACTACTAACTTTAAATGTTCAAATATTTTCCAAATGATTTATATTTAAAATTTGAATTCAAATTCTTTCTCCCCAAAACTCATTAATTCCTAAAGTTCATGTCAAAATTTATAACAGTCACTATAAAGAACTATTCCTACCTCTCGATAGTGAAAGAAACTCTGATCACTTTAGGTTTTTGTTTGGCGAAAAATTTACCCATATTTTACAGATGAATGAATACACATGCTCAGATTCCTATTTCTACGCTTCGTTGGTTCCTAAATGCTGGGGTGTTAAAGACTTCCCCCTTAAATTAAACTCCATCCCGAAGTTTGCTGATGTGTACGTGAATAGTTCTGGATATGCTTCTGTTAAGTCATCTTCTTTCCCCCATGTGGCTCCTCGCTTAGGGTGATGTTCCCATTGTACTTTGCAGTATTTGATTGACCTGTTTCCCAACCTCTTATAGTTTTCTTCAATAATTTTACAGGGTTCTCAACATAGGTCAAATCTGCTTATAAATCAGTTTCTTGATGTGTGATTGCATCATTAGGCACTTTAAGACATTTCCGAAGTTGTGACACATGGAAAACATTATGAACTTGAGCGAATCTTTTTGGCAACTCTAGGGCATAGGCTATTGTTCGATTCTGACTCAGTATCTTGAATGGTCCGATATATCTTGGACTTAGTTTTCCTTTAACTCCAAATCTCTTGATGCCTAGTTGTGCAACATTGAGTTCATCTTCAGGTTTGATTTTTATCTGGCAATATCCTGATCTTAAATCAATCTTGGAAAATACTCCAGCTCCCTTGACTTGATCAAATAGATCTTGAATTCTTGGCAATGGGTACTTGTTCTTGATGGTGACGTTGTTGATATTTCTATAATCCCCATACATTCTTCGTCCTCCATCTCTTTTATCCACAAAAATCACCGGAGTTCCCCATGGGGATACACTTTCCTGAATAAATCCTTTCCTAGCTAACTCATCAATTTGTTCTTTAAGTTCTTTTAGCTCTTTCGGACCCATCTTATATGGTGCTTGGGATATTGGCGTGTACCAGGTATTAGGTCAATAGTGAATTCTATTTCCCTATCAGGTGGCATTCCTGGTAGCTCTGCTGGAAAAACATCTTGAAATTCCTTCAATATAGGAATATATTTCAACTTGACCTCCTTCATTGAGTTCAATTGAAGATCTACCATAATATGACTGTGTTTATCTGCCTGATATACTATCATTTCTCCACTTGTAGTCTTGATTGCAACATTTTTTTCCTTGCAATTTATTTGAGCTCCATGTTCAGTCATCCAATCCATACCCAACACTACTTCAATTCCCTTCAAAGGAATCACATATAGGTCCAAAAAATATGTACAACCACAAATCGAGATAACTTGATATTTTTTAATGTGGTGTACCACTACATTTCCCCTGGGCGTCACTACGGTCATAGGGTTTTCTAACGTTACCCTTTTAATCCTGAATTTATCACAAAATTTCTCAGATATGAAGAAAGTAGTTGCACCGGTATCAAATAAAACTTTTCCGGTATTGGTAAGGATGTTGAGCGTACCTATCACTGCGTGCTCAGAGTTATCCACCTCCTCCAAGGTTGCACAATTCACCTTCCCAGTAGGCCTGCTCCTTTTGCCATTATTATTCTTGACAAAATTTCCTCCCTTATTAGGCTGTCCACTGGCTTGTCCTTCACCTTTTTTCGGCCAACCACCCGGTGGTTTACTTGGGCAATTTGGCCTGATATGACCCCTTTTACCACAACCATGACAAATTATCATTGGCTTCTGGCAATCCCTGCTCATATGCCCCAGAATTTTGCAATTATGACATATAGCATTCCTTCTGATTGAATTTGCACTTCAATTGGGGTTGTTGTTGTTGTTGTAAGGTCTGTTTCTAGGTTTGAATTCCAAATTGGGTTTAGATTTACTTGCTTGGATTCTCTTGGTTTCCTTCTTTGCTCTCTTCCTGCCATCCTCTTGGACATTCTTGTAATCATCTTCAAATGTAATGGCTGCATCTAGTAACTGTTCGAAAGTCTGCTTATTGGCAAGCCTCAGCTATATTTTCACAAACGGATTTAAACCTCATAGGAACCGTTTCTTCCTCTTTCCCTCAGTGTTTACTTCATCCTCAGCATAACGAGATAATTGGCTGAACTCCCGGATGTACTTCATGACACTAGTGTTGGAGATATGCCCTAGAGGCACTAATAAAAGTAGTTATTATTATATCTTTGTGTTTATGATAAATGTTTACATTCATGCTATAATTGTATTAATCAGAAACATTAATACTTGTGTAATTTGTAAACTTTTTAGAGTCCCTAGTATAGCCTCTTTATAATACTAGCTTGTTGGTTGAGAGATGATCATGGTTTCCTGATCATGAACATTGAGATGTTATTAACAACAAGATCATATCATTAGGAGAATGGTGTGATGGAAATACTCCTATAAGTAAGCGTAGCATAAAGATCAAGTCATTTCAATAGTTCGTTTGCTATAAGTTTTTAGATACATAGTAACCTAATTCCTTCGACCATGAGATCATGCTAATCACCATCACCGGATGGATGCTTTGATGACATCAAACACCACTTCGTAAGTGGGTGGTTATAAAGGTGGCATTGAGTGTTTGGAAAGTATGTTTTGAGGCACATGGATCAAGAGTGGGATTTGTCCTTCCATATGACGGATAGATATACTCTGGGCCCTCTCGGTGGAATGTCATCCAATTATCTTACAAGCATGTGACTGGCTCACAAGAGATCAGATATCAGAGGAACGAGTAAAGAGTACTTATCAGTAACGAGGTTGAACTAGGTATGCAGAGATACTGACGGTCAAACCTCGGATAAGTAAAATATTGTGAGACAAAGGGAAATTTGTATCATATGTAAATGGTTCATTCGATCGCAAAGTAATCATAGAAATATGTGGGAGCCATATGGAATTTCTAGATTCCTCTATTGGCCATTGATCGGAGAATAGTCTCGGTCATGTGTGCATAATTCACGAACCGTAGGGAGACACACTTAAGGATTCGATGTTATTTAGTAGATATGGAATGTGAGTAAGAAGACCGAATGTTGTTCGGATTCTCGCATCGGATCTAGGATATCATGAGGAGATCCAGAATGGTCCGAAGAATAAGATTCATATAAGGAAAGTCCAATTTCGGAGTTTGGGAATGATTCTGATGTTTTCACCGGAATGATCTAGAAGGGTCTAGAAGGTTCACCGAACCAGAAGGGGAAGGGTACATGAATGTGTCATGACAAAGTGGAATGGTTGCGTCATGTCCTAGGTCAAAGGGATGTGCAAATAACAGAGAGAAATTAAACTCCAAAATTGAAGTCAAAAGGAAAGTTTGAAAAGTCAAAATGGGACAATGTATCCTGGTAGAGGGAGGAGAGGAAATCTCCTCTTCCTCCACCACGCGCCAAGGAGGAGAGGGAGTTGGGGGAAGATTCGACCTTCCCCTCCCCTAGCCACACCCCCTCTCATAAATAGAAGGGAGGGGCTGCCCCTCCAACACAACTCCACACACCACCAAAACCCTAGCCCCCCAAGTCGTCGTCGTCACTTCCGTACCTAGCCGCCGCCAGGCCCACCTCCTCCCTCGGCTTCTAGATCTAGTTGCTGAGGAACCCTTCTACTCCATCCTATCGCACCGTCTTAGGAGAAGCCTTGCGGAATCTTCCCTCTAAACACCGACAACCACGTCGTCGTATTGCCGGATTCGCAAGGAGAGAGCTACAACCTCCGCTACCTACTGGAACAAGGGAGAGGAAGGTCTTCATAGAGTACCGAATGTGTGACCAACTGCGGGAGCGCTTCCGAAACACGGTGCCGAAAGGACCGTCTACGCGATCTTGAGATTGGCAACTGAACGACTACATCACCCACGAGAATCTGCTCTCATTAACCGCTTTGGAATCTTCGAGGGTGAGTACTCTATAGACTCATTGCTACAATCTAGTAGATAGATCTTGTCTTATGTGTGTTCATGCGGTAGAAACTTTTTGTTTTCCATGCTACGAACCCCTACAACTGGTATATCCTTGCTGAAGCTCTTCAAACTCTCTACGCTTCAACTCCATAACACTTTCTGGAACATGATACTCATGAAATCTCTGCTTGAACTCCTCCCAGGTATACTCCCTTCCTGGAGGTTGCGTTGCTAGCTGATTCTCCCACCACGATGGTCCGCTCAAGAGATCCGTTGCATACCTCAACTTTTCCTCATCATTGCAACTGAAAGTCTTCAGTTTTCTCTCGATATCTGCTAACCAATCCTCCGCATCCATTGGTTCAGGAGCTGATGCAAAATGTAACAGTCTTGCATTCTGGAAATCAGAAATGCTCAATCCTCCACCTTCATGTACTCTAGTGTTTCCATCTCGTCCCAACAACTCTTCCATGAATTTGTTCTGGGATTCTTGCATCATCTGCATGTATTGCATAAAGTTCTGCTCCATTAATGGCCTCATTGGTGGTGGTCGTAATGCTCATTGGTTTCTGGCATCTGCATCCGCCTTCTCCTTAGCCTCGTGCTCCATGCGCCGCTGTTCAGATTCAGTCTCTATGCCCGATTCCATGACCCCCTAGTCCTGCAACATAAAGAGAATACTCATAATTACATCATGCATATGTGTTCTGAGCTCAACTTCATGCACAGAACTAGTCAATGGAAAACCAACTCCACATAAGAACCAAATATGCATTTCACATATTATACATTACAAACCATATAGTTGGTATAGGTTATTACCAGCTTGTACCATATAGGTACTACAACCCATGTGGATTCTACCCCACTTATTTAAGTACAACATTCTCTCAAATACTACATTATGCTACACTAGGTACTCTTCAACAAGTAACCTAAGTCCTTAGTAGCCACGATGCTCATTATACATGCCTGAAGTCCAACTGTGATGATGTGACGTCTGTCACACAGTCTGTGGAACAAATAGCCTTCCAGATGGAATGTACTCGGTATCTGAAATATCAGGACTTGAGCTATAACTCAGCCTGAGTGCATTGACTCCCTCCATCTCAGTTGAAAGTCTGCAGAAACATGTTTATCACTATCACCTACATGCATCTCCTGAGCCCCATTCCTAGAGTAATCAACCAAATACTTGTTGTTCCACGTAGAGATAAAACAAAAACTTTTTCCTCTAACATGGTGATCCCAAGATCTAATAGAGGTAGAAGGCCACGAGGTTTACCACTAGACGCGCAGTTGCGGATTACTGATGAAGCGCGTCAGTTGATACAGTGTAGTCCTTACGAGCACCGGCGGCGAACTGCTAGGTTCGTTAGGTCGGCAGGATTATTGTGGAGCTAGGGTTTCCAACTCATGGAATGACCTAACCGATCAACGATTAACCCCCATGGGTTATTGTGCTCCACTATATATAGGGAGTGAACGTGGGCTCCACTTACTCGTGGCCCATTCACTAAAGCCCATATAGTATTAGTCACCGTGAGTCCGACACACTGACTCAGTCCAAATCTGGCTCGGGTCCAACCCAACCAGATTTCCGTTTCAGATCCAATCCGAACTTGATCCCGCTCTTAAGTGTGTGACCCCGCAGGCTCATGGCTACTTGGACATGATTGGAGTCCGACTCTTAATCAATTAGTCGGTAGCGGCTCCTAGAAGAACATGCCGACTCCCAAGTACGAAAGAGTCATGATGACTTGCCTTTCTAATGAGACTTGCGTTCGAGTCCCTTTTGCCTCACGATATACCTTGTCAGACTATATGTGAATATTTGTCATCCCTTAAATAGTCCGACTCTCTTCTTGATCCGAGATAAGTGATTCATCCAACACTCTTAGTCGATCGCCTCGGTGAACACTTTAACCGAGTCGCGCATGGCCATGCTTTCCGAATCATATCATCCAAGAGGACCCAGATAATATCTCTCCAAGTGGAGGGGCAAAATCCCATCTTTGTTATTCACATCATACAGCTTGATTCTGAGTCGACCCTGAACTATGCCTTTATAACTGCCCAGTTACGGATCAACGTTTGACAGAACCTAAGTCGGTGATCCTCAACTCGGACCGTGCAATAACCTTAGGTCTAAGGATTACATTGATTGAGATATACAAATGACAACTTGTTCGTTGCACCTCAATATGGGTCAATTCGGCTCGCTGAATTCTTTAGCCGAATCCGTGTAAGTCTGAATAGCATCTCCATGCCCATGACAAGTGGAACCGAGTCACCAAGCCGACTTTCACAATGGTCTAAGTTGTGTGTCCAGCACAACCTTGATGACCAAGGATATTAAGTACAAATAACATAATGTATAGTTCCACAACCGAACCACATATCCAATGATATACATCAGATGCTCATACAAGGACAACTTAACGACTTTATGAATACAATGGGAAAACATCATCATACATGATTGCCTCTAGGGCATATTCCCAACAATACTTAGATTTCGTTGCTCCCCAGGTGCTCTACTGGGCAAGATAGTTAAACACTGGATAATGTACATTCCCTGGTTTTTGATAATGTGTCGGTGATTCACATACCCGCTCCTCAGGATCTTCCTCCTCATCCTGACTTCCTCCAAACATGGCATTTCTTCTACTATAATTGGTATTGGTTCTCGCACGCGTCTAGCTGGATTGTCCAACATCTCTGTCAGATCCATCCACTGACATTTGGTTTCCTCGAGATCCATTAGGTGACCCCATCCTCCATCCATCAGAATTCTCCATAGGAAGTTCTGAATCAGACTCTTCCTCGGGAACCTGTGGTACAGGATATCTCGTATCTAAAGTAGGATCATAGGTAGATTATGGTCTAGGTGAATAAGGATATGGTGTAAAAGATTCTTGATCTATAGGAATATATTTGTAAATTAGATTAGCCCTACTCACCGCTTCATTCTCCAACTGTGATGCTAACTTCTCTGTGACACCCCCGGGATTAAGGCTCGACAAATTCCAGACCTTCGTCTGAACATAATCCTAACCTAATCTCGAAGACATACAAAGAGAATCAGCAACACAACAGTGAACCTATGACACAAAATTATTATAGAAAGCTCATAACTGAGCAAAGAACCAAAATATTACAAGCAGAGGTCACTGACCACAAACATCAAACAACAGAAGGCAAATTATGCTATTAACTATAGCAAACTTAACAAATGGCCTAAGAGGCCTGAATCATAACGATGGGGTCCCATTCCATAGGTTCCAGGCTGCCAACTGGGAACCCCAAGCTACTCGTCGATGCCGTACAGAACTCGTCTTCTATGGTAACACTTACTCTACTGCAAAAGAATCAATGAAGCAAGGGTGAGTACAGGGTGTACTCCGCAAGACTTATGGCCGGTGAAGTTTGTCACGGCCCGGGATCAGGGCTAGACAAATACCAGATCCTCATCTGATATATGCCTAACCTAAATTCTGAAACGCGCAGGGAAAGATCGGTAACGTTACAGAACATACAAACCATACATTAATAAGGTAAACTCTGAAGAGAGTTACAAACCAGTCATACAATCCAGGGGTCACAGACCCATCATTACATCAAACAACGGAAGCAAACAAGTTGTTCTAAACAACAAACTTAGCAAAGGGCCTAAGAGGCCATAACAAAAGTAGCGACCCTTCCATAGATCCTAGGCTGCTGCCCGGGAACCCCAACTACTCGTCGACTTCGACATAGAAACCACCTTCAGTTGGAGTAGCATCATCTGTGGAAAACATCAACGAAGCAAGGCTGAGTATAGGGTGTACTCCACAAGACTTATGGCTAGTGTAGTTATTTTGCATAAAGCCATCTTTTGGTTGCAAAACAAGAGGGAGAAGAAACTCGTCTAGTCAGATCATTTTCAAAAGGGGATAAGAAGACTTCAACTATAGCTCTTAAATTCATCTTTGATATCCACCAAGAACCATCATCAACAGAACCTCTCTTCCCGGACTACCCCCTCGACAACCTCGAGGAAGTATTCCGGATCTCACTTTAGTTGGCAAGTTTTATCATTCGGTTATAGTTTTCTATGATCACATAATCCGTTCCCAAGTCGTCCATAACTGTGGACACGGCTTTTCAAAAAGATTAATAACCCTGTAGGGGTGCACAACTTTACCCACACGTACCAACCGATTCTTAATGCCAATATATTAGCCCTCTTTCTTGGAAGGCCGACAGAGAGTGGTTGACCACGACCTTTACCTTTCTTTCGCCGAGAACATGAGTCACACACTAAAGAGATGCCGCCACAACGGGTCGAGTCCCGAAGTCGGTCCCTAGCGATGTGAACAGGGTTTATGATTACGGATGCGGGGCATCTCCCATTCCCTGCCATGCTTACCTACCTGTATGAATGCACCTCCTTCACCTCCATTCAAGAAAAACCAATATGCGTATGTCGAATGGAAATCCCAAACTATGTGACTCATGGAATATGCTAGGCAAGTTAGTTGGTCGAGGGGGTTTCCAGGCCCCCGTGTGGTTGTACGCTCGTCTTGGTTCAAGAGGCGAGAACATCAGGTCCTAAGGGTGGCAAGTATGGGACTATAAAAACCACAACCCACGCGGGCTCCCATACAAGCCTTAGCATGTTTATCATTCACTTCTGATCACATCACCACATCCTTCCATACGAGATTCATTCGCATCTCCGGTGCATCACTTGAATGATCAGCATCGAAACACTAAGCATGGCTAAGCTTGACTGAACTTGTGGCACTAGCGACGCTCATAAGCCAAACCCTAGTTATGCTAGGAGCGGTGGATCAGGTAATATAGTTCACAGAGTATAACATGCATCAGATAGGATTATTCTGTCTACTGATATCAGACTGTTTGAACCGAATGCATATGACGAGAATGAAATACTTTGTAATCATAGGATTCATATGTATGAGTGGGGCTTCGCTTGCCTTGTCCATTGTTGGACTGGTACTGCTCTTCGGTGGCGTTGACTTCAGCTTCGGGTCCAGTTCCTATTCGCGAGAACCAATCACTGGAAAAGAGAAAACAACACTCAACACATGGCATGTGCAATGGTCATACAATATGGATGATATGAAAAGTTAAATAGTGTTGAATTGAACTCTAAAACATGCTTGGTCACTTTAAAGGGGGTTCCGAAAGTCCAAACCCTAAAACAGGGGGATCATCGGAATCACCTGTGGGGTTCAATTGGTTCTTCTAGTTAAACTTGCTATCAAAGTTGATTAACAATGTATGGTTATAGCTTAGTTGGATAGGTTTAATTTTTCTGAACATTTTGGTATATAATTTGTATTTTCTGATTTAAAATGAACTAGTTATGAATTTCCCAAATTTTAATTCATTTTAAACATTTTTGGAATATTTAAATTAATTTCCAAACTTGGGCCCACATGTCAGACTTTTAATCATTTCAGAAAATATTTATAGAAATTAATAAAATCCTGACAAGCAGGGCCCACCTGTCATAGATTTCTATTTGCAGAAATTATTTACAAAACAATTAATAAATGAAAATGAATTATTGCATCATTCTATTGTCAGGATTACGTCATCCAGAGCTTGATCCTTAGATCAAGGCTCGATTCACTGATCCAGGGCTCGCGGGGCGACAGGAAGTAGCGCGCTGGAAGCGGACGAGTGCGGGGAGCCAAAAAATGGTGGCGTCGCTCTGGATTGACCACCAGAGACGGCGGCGCAACGACGGCAGCGGCGGTGGCGTCGGGCTCACGCGGGGAGGGGGATACAGAGGGAGAGGGGAACAACGGAGGGGTGCGTTAGCACCGTGGGCTCACTGCGAGCACGGCAGGGTTGGTGGCGAGGATCGGGGAGGCCGGACGGCGACAAATCGATGGTGTTAACGGCGGCGTCCGTTGGTGCTTCGAGCTCGATTCTGGGGAGAGGAGGGCGTCCCAGCATGCGAGCTTCGAGGATAAGGACGAGGGCGGCGAGGAGCATCCAACGGTGGCGTTGGCTTGAGCTGGGATGGACGGAGACGACGGGGACGAGCGGCGGCAGAGATAGGGTTCGTCGGCCATGGCGTAGGAGAGCTAGGGATAGGGGGAAGTTGCGGGCTAGGGTTCGTCGGCGGTAGCTCTAGGGGTCATATAGGCACTCGGGGGGCGGCAGCACGAATCACGGCGCTCACCGGTGATGGTGGCGCCGCTAGCGAGCCGCTTAGCTCGATTGGGAGGTGGAAGACGGCCGACAGAAACAACGAACCGGTACGTGGCCAGGCTGGGCTGCTCTTGGGCCAGGCTTGGACTCTGGGTGGGCTGCAGAAAAGGTTGCGCAGATCCTGCTGCTGGGCGACAGAGAGAGGGAGAAGAGGTGGGCTCGCCCAGTAGCTAGGTTAGGATTAGATTTTTATTTTAGAAACCTTTTTCTTTTCTGTTTTTCTGTTTTCCCTTTTGTATTTTGAATTTCAAATCTGTTTTGAATCTTTTCAACTTACATAAACTTTTATAAAGTATATGAAATAGTGTGGGACCCTTTTATACACTTTGGGTTCCATTCATTTCGATAATTTTCCAAGATATGTAACCCATTTGAATGGTTTTGAAAGGGGAAAATAATTAGGGTTTTGCTTGCTCTTATTTGGTTAAATCTAAGTGCAAGTGTAATGCATGCATGAAATGCTCAAACATAACTTATTTATATTACACAAAAGATGGTATGTTACAGCTCTACCCCACTTATAAGAATCTCGACGCGAGATTCCTAGGTTTTAGAGAAGAAGGCAGGGTACTCAGATCGAAGACGATCTTCGCGTTCCCAGGTTGCTTCTGACTCGGAGTGATGAGACCATTGAACTTTCAGGAACTTGATGGTTTGGTGACGAGTCTTAGGCTCGGTTTCATCAAGAATATGAACAGGGTATTCTCGGTAGGTTAGATCATCTTGGAGATCCAAAGTTTCATGGTCCACACCATGAATGGGATCTTTGAAGCAACGCTTGAGTTGATACACATGGAAAACATCATGTACCTCTGGAAAAGTTGAAGGTAGATCCAATTGGTAGGCAAGCTCACCCCGCTTGGAGAGAATGCGAAAGGGACCAACGTAGCGAGGTGCCAATTTGCCTATGATACCGAATCGATGGACACCCTTCAGAGGAGTAACCCGGAGGTAAACTTGATCACCAACTTCATAATTAACATCAAGATGATGACGATCATAGTTGGTCTTCTGATGAGATTGAGCGGCCTTCAAACGCTCTCGGATTATGCGAACTTGATCTTCTGCTTCTTGGATCATGTCCGGACCAAAGAATTGTCTTTCGCTGGTTTCTGTCCAGTTCAGCGGTGTTCGACATGTTCTCCCATACAGGAATTGGAAAGGTGCCATGCCCAAAATGGAATCAAAATTGTTGTTATAAGAGAACTCCGCAAAAGGAAGACATTTCTCCCAGTTCTTTCCAAAGGATATGACACACGCTCGGAGCATGTCTTCAAGAATTTGGATCACTCTTTCAGTCTGACCACCGGTTTTAGGATGATAGGCTGTACTGAAGGAAACTTGAGTTCCCATTGCTTGTTGGATACTAGCCCAGAATTTGGAAGTGAACAAACTTCCACGATCAGATATGATCTTCTTGGGTACACCATGGAGGACGACTATCCGGGATATGTATAGCTCTGCCAACTGGCTTGCAGTAATGCTTTCCTGAACAGCAAGGAAGTGAGCAACTTTGGATAGTCGATAAATAACTACCCATATGGCATCATGTCCAGATTGTGTCTTTGGGAGTCCAGTGATAAAATCCATACCAATTTCATCTCATTTCCACTTAGTAATTTTCAACGGCTGTAGAAGTCTAGCAGGCCTTTGGTGTTCGACCTTCACACGACGGCAAACGTCGCACTTTGCAACAAAGAGAGCAATTTCTGGTTTCATTCCACTCCACCAGAATCTTTGACGGAGATCTCGGTACATCTTGGTACCACCAGGATGGATAGACAGGGGATTCGTGAGCTTCCAAAAGAATTAGATCTTTGATTTTCCGACTGTTTTGAACCACTAGCCGGTTACTGAAGTATAGAATACCTTGATCATTGATAGAGAAGCATTTAGCTTCACCGTTTGCAACAAGTTCCTTGATCTTGGTAATTTCATCATCTTGCTTTTCAGCTTCCTTGATTTGATCCTCTAGAGAAGATGTTATTTCAAGGTTAGCAAGGAATCCACAAGGAACTACTTCAAGGTTAAGACGCTTTATTTCTTCGTAGAGAACAGGTTGGGCTTGTGAAATCATCAGATTGTTGCAATAAGACTTTCGACTTAGCGCATCAGCTACGACGTTGGCTTTGCCGGGTTGATATTTGAGACCTAAATCATAATCTTTGATGAGTTCCAACCATCGTCTTTGCCTGAGATTCAGATCTAGCTGGGTGAAGAGATACTTTAGGCTTTGATGATCCGAGTAAAGTTCACAACATTTACCGATGAGGTAATATCGCCATTGCTTAAGAGCATGAACGACAGCAGCGAGCTCCAGATCATGGGTTGGGTAATTGTTCTCATGTGGCTTCAACTGCCGAGAAGCATAGGCCACTACATGACCATCTTGCATCAACACACAACCGAGCCCTTGGAGAGAAGCATCACAATAGATGACGAAGTCCTTGCTTGTGTCTGGAAGAACAAGCACATGAGCGGTGGTTAGCTTAGTTTTCAAATCTTGGAAACTTTCTTCTTCCTTTTCTGACCATTCAAACTTCTGATCTTTCTTAAGAAGATCAGTCATAGGCTTGGCTATCTTGGAGAAGTTCTCAATAAAGCGGTGGTAATATCCAGCCATTCCAAGAAAACTTCGGACTTCCTTGACTGAAGTAGCTGACTTCCATTCCAGAATGGTCTGAACCTTATCCGGTATGACAGCGACACCACTTGCAGACACAACATGACCAAGGAAGACGAGCTCTTGTAACCAGAACTCAAATTTGGAAAACTTGGCATAGAGACGATGTTCACGAAGTTTAGTTAACACCAAACGTAGATGTTCGGCATGCTCTTCTTCGGTCTTGGAGAATATTAGAATGTCATCAATGTATACCACGACGAACTTGTCGAGATACTCCATGAAGACGGAGTTCATGAGCCTCATAAATGTGGAAGGGGCATTGGTCAACCCAAAGGACATCATTGTATACTCGTAAAGACCATAACGAGTTGTGAATGTTGTCGTCGGGATAGCCTCCTTTCTGATCTTGATTTGATGATACCCTGATCTTAAGTCCATTTTGGAGAAGACAGTGGCACCACTTAATTGATCAAAGAGGTCATTCATCCGAGGAAGTGGGTACTTATTCTTGATTGTCACCGCGTTGAGTGGACGGTAATCAACCACCAATCTTGGAATATTTGTATCCCGCTTCTTGACAAAGATGGTAGGGCAACCCCAAGAGGATGTACTAGGTTGGATGTATCCTAGACCCTCTAACTCTTCAATTTGCTTCTTCAACTCAACCAACTCACGAGGAGGCATGCGATAAGGTCTTTTAGAGATAGGAGTAGTTCCAGGAACTAGCTCTATGACAAACTCCACACTTCGATCAGGTGGCATGCCAGGCAACTCTTCAGGAAAGACATCCTGGAAATCACAGACTACATTGACATCTTGAACTTTGAGAGTAGGTAGGACATCCATGGCATACAACTCCGAGAAAGGTTTAAGAACTGCTGACGGAGACTTTGAACCATCGGTCCAATACTTGAGAGTTATGCCAGCAGGAGAGGTCACAGAAACTGTTCTGAGTGCACAGTCAATGATGTCTTGATACTTGGTTAAACAGTCCATGCCCAGAATGACATCAATGTCACATGACTTGAGTGCAACAAAAGAAGTGGGAAACTTCTGGTAGGCTATGTCAATCTCATTCCCATGACTAACCATAGTGGTGAACCAGCTAGAACCCAGGGAATGGATGGTCAAAGGGGTGGACAAGGGTTCAAAATTTATCCCATGCTCTTGAGCAAACAGATTTGACATGAATGTATGTGATGCTCCAGAATCAAACAAGACTGTTGCGAGAATTGAATTGACACGGAGCATACCCAGAATGACGCGTGGATCTTCCTGAGTTTCCTCAACAGTGACATGGGTCAGACGACCACATCCAGCACCTTGAGATTTATCATTCTTCTTTGCCTGCTGATCATTACGTCCGGCAGCCCTTTGAGAACACTCCCTTGAGTAGTGACCACGTTGACCACAGGAGTAACAGGTAACCCCAGTGTGAGAACCAGCAGGAGGGTGATAGTTTGATCCACCAGTATTTGACTGTGGCTGACGAGAATTATTGCCAGAAGACTTGGGTGCATAAGGAGCACCAGGCACAACACTGTATGGAACAAAGACAGGGCGCTTCTTGTTACCAGAGGAAGAAGCACGAGAATTTCCTTCTTCACGCTTCTGAGATACTTCCATATCCTTCCTTCCATGCTCTAAGGTAAGAGCCTGATTGTGCAAGTCCTGGAAAAACTGAAACTTGAAGGGCAGCAACTCATACCGAAGTGCAGGGCTAAGTCCCTTACGGAACAGCTCTTGCTTATCTTCATCATTGGTCACATCCTTGGTTGCAGAGCGAGCCAGGCGAGTAAACTCACGCCCATAGGTTTCAATATCCTTGCGCCCCTGAGTCAGATCCAGAAACTCCCTTCTTTTGAGATCCATGATGGGCTTAGGGATATAAGAGGCACGAAATGATACAACAAACTCCTCCCAGGTAACAACATGTCCCTGAGCTTGCAGATTCTAAAAACCTTCCCACCAAACACCAGCCTCACCTTCCAGTTGATAGGTGGCGAAGTTGACACGGTCAGCGGGACGGACACGGAGAACACTGAACTTGCGCTCTATGGTGTGGAGCCGATCATCAGCTTCAAGGGGCTCCTTGGAGTGGGTGAAGATTGGAGGAAATGAGCGGATGAAATCTCCAAATGTGACATAGTCGTCAGGACCACGTTCAGTGTTCTGCGCCACACGCTCCAGAAGGCATTCATTCCGCAGACGGTTGGTCTCAATGTTGTTGAGAACCTCGGCCATTGTGGGAGGTGGCGGAAGTTCCTGATCAGCATCGTTGTTTCCTCGACGACCAACAGATCCACGAGTACCAGCCGGCATCCTGAGGAGAAAACACAAACCATGAGAATGGATTCACCAAAAAGGGTACAACAAAGGATGGCAAAACCATATCAAAGGATCATGGTAGAGGTGAACATGTGGATGAAAACTATATCAATGCATTAAGTATGGCGGTAGAACAAGCATACGAAACGTATACGCTACCAACTTAGATACAAACCATAACAATGGAATGCAAGCATGATATGGTACCAACAAGTCAGAAAAGAGTGGAGAGCGGGATTAGAGGCATCCTTAGCAATGTTGAAAAACAATGCTTCAGTTGCACAGATATATCTTGGAAACTTTGAACATTGCAACCAAGTATGACGTACTTAGAAGAAAACAACCCAAACCCCTATATCCTAAAAATTTGAAACGATAGACGAGAAGTGAAAACTTTGCAAAGCAAACAAGGTAAGATAACTCAGCAATAGAACATCCTTGGATAAGGAGTAAAAAGAGTCCTATTCAGAGTTTTGCAAATAGTTTTCTCAAATTCTAGACTCAACATCGACCAGCTAGAAGGGTTTCCTATAGGCAGTCCTGCTCTGATACCAAAATCTATCACCACTCGGGATCAGGGCTAGACAAATACCAGATCCTCATCTGATATATGCCTAACCTAAATTCCAAAACGCGTAGGGAAAGATCGGTAACATTACAGAACATACAAACCATACATTAATAAGGTAAACTCTTAAGAGAGTTACAAACCAGTCATACAATCCAGGGGTCACAGACCCATCATTACATCAAACAACGGAAGCAAACAAGTTGTTCTAAACAACAAACTGAGCAAAGGGCCTAAGAGGCCATAACGAAAGTAGCGACCCTTCCATAGATCCTAGGCTGCTGCCCGGGAACCCCAACTACTCATCGACTTCGACATAGAAACCACCTTTAGTTGGAGTAGCATCATCTGTAGAAAACATCAACGAAGCAAGGCTGAGTACAGGGTGTACTCCGCAAGACTTATGGCTAGTTTAGTTATTTTGCATAAAGCCATCTTTTGTTTGCAAAACAAGAGGGAGAAGAAACTCATCTAGTCAGATCATTTTCAAAAGGGGATAAGAAGACTTCAACTATAGCTCTTAAATTCATATTTGATATCCACCAAGAACCATCATCAACAGAACCTCTCTTCCCGGACTACCCCCTCGACAACCCCAAGGAAGTATTCCGGATCTGACTTTAGTTGGCAAGTTTTATCATTCGGTTATAGTTTTCTATGATCACAGAATCCATTCCCAAGTCGTCCATAACCGTGGACACGGCTTTTCGAAAAGATTAATAACCCTGCAGGGGTGCACAACTTCGCCGAGACCATGAGTCACGCACTAAGGAGATGCCGTCATAATGGGTCGAGTCCCGAAGTCGGTCCCTAGCGATGTGAACAGGGTTTGAGATTACGGATGCCGGGCATCTCCCATTCCCTGCCACGCTTACCTACCTATATGAATGCACCTCTTTCACCTCCATTCAAGAACAACCAATATGCGTATGTCGAATGGAAAGCCCAAACTATGCGACTCATGGAATCTACTAGGCAAGTTAGTTGGTCGAGGGGGTTTCCAGGCCCCCGTGTGGTTGTACGCTCGTCTTGGTTCAAGAGGCGAGAACATCAGGTCCTAAGGGTGGCAAGTATGGGACTACAAAAACCACAACCCACGTGGCCTCCCATACAAGCCTTAGCATGTTTATTATCCACTTCTGATCACATCACCACATCCTTCCATACTAGATTCATACGCATCTCCAGTGCATCACTTGAATGATCAGCATCGAAACACTAACATGGCTAAGATTGACTAAACTTGTGGCACTAGCAACGCTCATAAGCCAAACCCTAGTTATGCTAGGAGCGGTGTATTAGGTAATATAGTTCACAGAGGATAACATGCATCATATAGGATTATTCTGTCTACTGATAAAAGATTGTTTGAACCGAATGCATATGCCAAGAATGAAATACTTTGTAATCATAGGATTCATATGTATGAGTGGGGCTTCACTTGCCGTGTCCATTGTTGGACTGGTACTGCTCTTCGGTGGCGTTGACTTCAGCTTCGGGTTCGGTTCCTATTCGCGAGAACCAATCACCGGAAAAGAGAAAACAACACTCAACACATGGCATGTGCAATGCTCATACAATATGGATGATATGACAAGTTAAATAGTGTTGAATTGAACTCTAAAACATGCTTGGTCACTTTAAAGGGGGTTCCGAAAGTCCAAACCCTAAAACAGGGGGATCATCGGAATCACCTATGGGGTTTAATTGGTTCTTCTAGTTAAACTTGCTATCAAAGTTGAATAACAATGTATGGTTATAGCTTAGTTGGATAGGTTTCATTTTTCTGAACATTTTGGTATATTATTTGTATTTTCTGATTTAAAATGAATTAGTTATGAATTTCCCAAATTTTTATTCATTTTAAACATTTTTGGAATATTTAAATTAATTTCCAAACTTGGGCCCACATGTCAGACTTTTAATCATTTCAGAAAATATTTACAGAAATTAATAAAATCATGACAGGCAGGGCCAACCTGTCATAGATTTCTATTTACAGAAATTATTTACAAAACAATTAATAAATGAAAATGAATTATTGTATCTTGCTGATGTCAGGCTGACGTCATGCAGAGCTTGATCCTCATATCAAGGCTCGATCCACTGATCCAGGGCTCGCGGGGCGACGGGAAGTAGCGCGCTGGAAGCGGACGAGTGCGGGGAGCCAAAAAGTGGCGGCGCCGCTGTGTATTGACCACCAGAGACGGCGGAGCAACGACGGCAAGCGGCGGTGGCGTCGGGCTCAAGCGGGGAGGGGGATACAGAGGGAGAGGGGAACAATGGAGGGGTGCGTTAGCACCGTGGTCTCACCGCGAGCATGGCAGGGTTGGTGGCGAGGATCGGGGAGGCCGGACGGCGACGAATCGACGGTGTGAACTGCGGCAGCCGTCGGTGCTTCGAGCTCGATTCCAGGGAGAGGAGGGTGTCCTAGCATGCGAGCTTCGAGGATAAGGACGAGGGCGGCGAGGCGCATCCAACAGTGGCGTTGGCTTGAGCTGGTATGGACGGAGACGACGGGGACGAGCGGTGGCAGAGCTAGGGTTCGTCGGCCATGGCGCAGGAGAGCTAGGGATAGGGGGAAGTTGTGGGCTAGGGTTTGTCGGCGGCAGCTCTGGGGGGTCATATAGGCACTCGGGGGCGGCGGCACGAATCACGGCGCTCGCTGGCGGTGCCTACTTAGCTCGATCGGGAGGTGGAAGACGGCCGACAGAAACGACGAACCGGTACGGGGCCAGGCTGGGATGCTCTTGGGCCAGGCTTGGACTCCGAGTGGGCTACATAAAAGGTTGCGCAGCTTCTGCTACTGGGCGACAGAGAGAGGGAGAAGAGTTGGGATCGGCCCAGTAGCTAGGTTAGGATTAGATTTTTATTTCAGAAACCTTTTTCTTTTCTGTTTTTTGATTTCCCTTTTGTATTTTGAATTTCAAATCTGTTTTGAATCTTTTCAACTTACAGAAAGTTTTATAAAGTATATGAAATAGTGTGGGACCCTTTTATACACTTTGGGTTCCATTCATTTTGATAATTTTCCAAGATATGTAACCCATTTGAATGGTTTTGAAAGGGGAAATAATTAGGGTTTTGCTTGCTCTTATTTGGTTAAATCTAAGTGCAAGTGTAATGCATGCATGAAATTCTCAAACATAACTTATTTATATTACACAAATGATGGTATGTTACAAAGTTATTTTGCATAAAGCCATCTTTCTTTATAAAACAAGAGGGAGAAGAATCTCGACTAATCAGAATATTTTAAAAGGGGATAAGAGAGCAGTATATCTAGCTTCGATCATTTTTTGATATCCACCGAATCTTTATCAGCTAAACCTATCAACTAGGATCACCCTCTTATACCCATGAGGAAGCATCCTTAAGCACTCATTGTTTAACTTGTCGAGTTTTACGATTAGGTTCAAGTTCTCTATGATCATCACGTCCGTTCCCAAGTCGTACATAACCGTGGAAACGGCTTTTCGAAAAGATTAATACCCTGCAGGGGTGTACAACTTTACCCACAAGTACCAGCCCATTCTTAATGCCAACGTTTTAGCCCTCTTCCTTGGAAGGCCGGCAGAGAGTGGTTGACCACGACCTTTACCTTGCTTTCGCCGAGACCATGAGTCATGCACTAAGGAGATGTCGTCGTAATGGGTCGAGTCCCGAAGCCGTGTAGAGATCCCAACCTTTAATAAGGTAGAGATCCCTGTGTTTACAATGCTAGTCCCTGGATCAATAGCTAGCATTTATAGTTAAGATGTAATATCAAGAAACAAAGGTCATAATACAACTATATAACCAGGAATAAAATAATTCATTACATCTTACATAGCTCATTTGGCTATCTCATTACAATGCAGCAGAATAACTATAGCATGGAGTCCTTCATCTTCAAAGTGCCACAGGCAATCATGTTGGTTGTAGACTTGTAATCCTAATCATCACACTTAACTAACATCAAACAAACCTGCAACATAATAAGTTACCGCCACAAGGGTCAATACATTTGATTTGTATTGGCAAGTGATACTATGATAGTATTGTGGAGTCTATCATCTATATGCATTTGGCTAAGTGGAGCTTAGGCTTGCTTTGCTCAAAATAGATTTTCCTTATCATTTGAAAACACTAAGTTTTTGCTTGTCAAAAACACCCAAGGAACCACCAATAGAAATTGGTGAACCTTAAACCCTTGTTCAACCACAAGTTTTAACTTAGAAAATTGGGATGAGGAGATTCTTGATAGCTTCCATGTCTTGATGCTCAAATTGTCCTTTCCCAGGGACATGGCTAAGTACTTAGATATTTCACTATGCAGAGGTGGTGCACTTTCCCCACAAGACTTGGTTTCACCAAGACAAGATCTTTCAGAAGCCTTCCCTTAGACCAAAATGGACGTGCTCCAAACCTATCAAACCCCTACCACCAACTATTCATTTGGCTAAGTTATTGCAACCTATATGATCCAGGCAGAGCCCATAATGCCATGTGGCTGCACTTGAAGCTTCTCAACATTTGGCATCTCAAATCTCTTTGTTCCTGGGTGGCAATCCACAAGTGAGATACACAAGGTAAACCATAGAAATGGGCCTTGTGTAACCACTCAACCAAAAACCACCTAGCAAGCCCCTTTCCACCCAGGTGATTCATTCACTTAGTTGTTTTATTAAACAAAACACAAGTCCTTGACTTAGAAATATTCCATAGCATGAACATAATCCACCCTTGTTTTCTACTAGCTAAGCTAAGCATGATAGTAGTAGGAATCTTAACATAGGATAATTCTAGTAAGGTTTCATCTACTAGGATTTCCCATGGCATAGTTTATACTTAGCAAAATTTCCATGCAAGTCCTACTTAGAAATATATTGAGGAGTTCAACAATCTGGCGCGTTATGCACTGGATGAAGTTGATACTGATGCCAAGAGGAAGGAGAAGTTCCTCGAAGGACTGAACGATGAACTAAATCTGCAGTTATCTGTGGCCTATGTCCCCACCTACCAATCTCTTTTTGAAAAGGCTACCATCTTGGAGAACAAGATGAAACATGTTGAAAGTAGAAAGAGGAAGCACAGCTCTGACAAGCACAGCTCGGGATCGTCTCACAAGAGTTCGCATTATGATGATAGTGGGAGTTCTGGATCCCACAAGCATGGAAAGTACAACAGCCACCACAACCACAACCGCCATCATGACAACAAGCATCACCGTAGTCATGACAATGACAAGCACAAGAACCACAAGGGTGGATACAAGAGCCACCACAATGGAAGTTGAAGTGGTAGTGGAAGCCAGCCTGTCAAGAAGGAACTCAAGCTTGCAATATTTGTGCAGACATGGATCACACTTCCAAAGATCATGAAGATCAATGCCCTAATTGTGAAGATAAACATCCACCTAATCAATGCCCCACATCTCAAGCTACTTGTTTCCTATGTGAAGGAAATAATCATGTCCCTATCCAATGCCCCATCTATTCCATAGTTCAACAAAGGAAACAAGGTGGAGTGCATCAACAGTTTGGAAACCCTCAAGAGGGAACAACTTCTACCAAGAAGGATGGAGACAAAGGAAAATCTCAGCTTGCACCTCCATGCAAAATGACTCAACTTGGTGGACAGAAGAAGAGACATATGTATTATCCAAGAAAAAGATTAAGGAGACCAGGAGACTTTCCCACCTTTGAGATAAGATATGAAGAGCATGAACTAGAAGAACTCCTAGCTTTGGAGAAACCCAGGAAGAAGAAGGACAAAAGCCAAGTGCAGTGTTGCCATTGCAAAGAGATGGGACACTATGCCAATGAATGTCCAAAGAGGAAGAAGAAGAAGTATAAGGAAATTAGCCAAGTGTGGTGCAACAACTGCAAAGAGCTAGGCCATTATGTATCAACTTGTCCACAGAAGATACGTGAAGAACTCAACCTTGTCACATGTTACAATTGTGATAACCAAGGACATTATGCAAGCAATTGTCCAGAAAAGATGAAGTACAAGACAAACAAGCCTATGAGGGATCTCAGCCTTGTCACATGTTTCAAGTGTGGAAACAAAGGACACTATGCAGATGTTTGCCCAGAGAAGTTTCATCAAGATCCCAAGCAAGCCAATAAGTAATCTAGTGGAAAACTTTTAAGGGTGGTAGTACCCTAGTAGCCTTGAAGCCAACTTGTAACCCTATCTTTCCAAAATCTCGGGACGAGATTTCTTTTAAGGGTGGTAGCCTGTCACATCCCAAAATTTTCCAAATATTGTAATGTGAAACATAAATAAACAAAATAAGTAATTGTTGAAATTTAGGGTGAAAAGAAACTGTTGATTCCAAATGGAAACTTAAAATCCCATCTTGAACAAACTTTGGTTAATGTTTGAATCCAACTAAATTCAAATCAAGTGAAATGCATTCTTCATAAATGCATCTTGAAATTTAAACACTTGGAAAATAAACCAAAACCCTAAAACCCTAATGGAAGAAAAACATTTCCAAGTTATCTCTAAGCCTATGGATTTGACCCACATAAAAATTGGTCAAACAAACATTTCAAAATGAACAAGAATAACAAATATAAATATTATAAAACCATAGAAATTGGTTTCACTTAATTTGGAATCATAGATAAAATCTTATGAATTTAGTAAGATCAGGAAATTGGTTTTCCAAAGCTAATAAAGCACTTATCCCTAATAATTTGTGAGCAATTAATCCTAAAGAGATATAAAAGGATAAACAAATATTAAATAAAATTATAAAAGTTGGAATCACCATTTTTGGATCTATAAATAAAAAGATATGGATTTTATGAAATAAAGAAAAAATAATTAATAGGGACTATTTTAAAGAACCAAATTAAAACTTAGCCAAGCAAATAAAATAAAATATTTTTGTATAATAAAAAGAGTAAAGGATTATTTAAATAAAATCATGAGGATTTATTATTATCCAATTTCATTTAAGTAAAGACTTCTTCCATTTTAAATGAACCTTAAAAACATAATAAAGTATTTTTGAATAATAAATTCAAATTGATTTATTTTAAAATAAAACCTACTGAAAAGGTTTGGAAGGATTTAGATTTCAAATGGAGCTTGAAAACAAATTAAAATCTTATTTGAAATAAAACAAATGTCTATTTATTTTAGTTAACAATAGACCCTAAAAGAATAAAAGAATTATTTTATTTTGGACTTTAGAATATGTTCATAAACAGTATTTAAATATACACAAAGTTTGGTAGAGGTTTCAATTTAAATGGAGTTTGAATTATGTAAATGAAAATCAAAACAGAAATTCAAAATAGAAAAAGGAAAAACATTCTGTATAAAAAAAGAAACGAAGACATCCCAGCCAGCAGGCCCAACCCAGCCCAGCAGCGCAGCCCATCTTCTTTCCCTCCCCCGAACCGTTTTCCACTCAGAAACTCACCCCCTTAGACGTTGACTGCCTGGACCCACTCTTCCTCTCTCTCTCGCTGTCAACCAGACCCCACCCGTCAGTTCTTCGTCCTCACCCGCCGCGACGACCACGCCTCCCTCGCTGGCCGTTTCTGGCCATAATCTCTCGCGTTAATTCGCTTCATTGCCGGAGTAAAACTCGCCCGCGACCACTCGTACTTAAATGCCTGCCTCTCCTCTCTCATTCCCCTTGCTCACCCCACCCTCTCCGCCACCAGGCCGCTCTGATTTCACCAGAGACCGCCCACTACTCCGACAAGGTTTTCTTCCAATTCCGACCAGCCGACGTCGCCCCTCGCCCCATCGACCACACGAGCGCGTTCCCCAACGGCCTACGAACCTCCCGTTACCTTTCCCTCGCTCGCGCTCGCCCTGCAAGCTCGGCAACGTCTTCGCCAGAGCAGCGCCACCATCTGCCATTATTCCGACGACTTCTCCCCGTAAGTCCCGTCCTCCCCTCTCTCTCCATATGACACATGCTTGTTCGCCAAACTCTCCCGCATCTAATGCCCCTCTTCGCTCGCCTTCTCGTGACCTGTAGTTTTCGCTAGCGACGACGAACAGAGAAGCAGTCGTCAGACGCAACTCCGACGAGCAATACACGTCGAACCCATGCGCCCCTTCGACAAACGCGAGCAAGTTGAGCATCCCCGTGCCACGACGATCTCGGTGTCACGTCCTCTCTCGCTTATTGTATCGCCGGCTCCGCCGCTGTCTGACCGCGCCGCCGCCAACCACCGCCGCTAGCACCGCCAGTTTAGGGTTAGTTGTTTTAGGCCGTTGGATCTTGATCCTTTGGTTACGATTGATCATAACTCGAAGAGGTATGGTTAAACCTGAGCTGCACGATTTCACTTTAATCCAACGCACCAGAGGGGCCGATCCAACCGAAGCGGTACCAGCCTATCAGAACAAGACACGTGGCCCAGTCTGTTTTATAAAAACCAGAATTGATCTATTAGATGTTCAAGTTTGTAAAATTCATAACTTTTGATCCACACGTCCAAATTTTGCAAATTTTATATCAATGGAATAAGCAGAACAATTACTATCGAACCATGCACTTTGTTTAATGAATTGATTCTGGTAAAATGGTTGTTTTTGCAGAAACTTGTGTAGGCATAATTTGAATATAAAATTTATTCTAGGAATGTTTTTAAAGTAAAATCTTTGAAAAATGGATTGTTTTGAACCTACTGACCATAGAAACCAACTTGTGGATTCAAAAACATATTTTGTGAAGCAAGAGAATAAATCTTTGAATTAAAGCATTTCTAGTCAAATAAAAATATTGTTCATAAGTTAAAAAATGCTTTTTAGAGAAAAACCTTTGGGAATTATTTTGATTTAAACTCTCTGACCCCAAACACCAAGTTCTAGAATTAAAAATATATTTGATGAACCCTATAAAGATTATTGCTTTTCTAAAGGCATTTTCAACAACATAAAATATTGATTTAGTGTAAAAATGGTTTATAGGTGAAACCTTTTGCAAATGGTTTTAATATTAAACACTTGACCATAAAACACCAACATTTGTGTTTAAAAATGCATTTGTCAAACACTAGAAAATATTTCTTTGATTTAAATCATTTCTAGCAAAACAAAAATGATTTAAATGGCCATTTTCACTAACTCAATATCAAATGGTTTGCCACTTTTATATATGACCAATAGACATTTTATGATGTTTATAACCTATAGAAACCACTTTTCCAAAATAAAACAATCCTTGGCATGCTTCCATGCATTGCTTTGTTTTCATTATTCTATGTGTTGATTGCTTGAATGGTAGTTTGAAAATGTGCCTTGATTGAAATGTAGTGAAATTTGAAGAGTGTGACCATTGCAAGATCAAGGAGTGAACTTATAATCTCTACCAAAAAGGCAAGTGATGCTTCATACTTTTGTCCCATTATTTTCACTATGCATTAGTGATATTTCTAAATAGGACTTGCATGGAAATTTTGCTAAGTATAAACTATGCCATGGGAAATCCTAGTAGATGAAACCTTAGTATAATTATCCTATGTTAAGATTCCTACTACTATCATGCTTAGCTTAGCTAGTAGAAAACAAGGGTGGATTATGTTCATGCTATGGAATATTTCTATGTCAAGGACTTGTGTTTTGTTTAATAAAACAACTAAGTGAATGAATCACCTGGGTGAAAAGAGGCTTGCTTGGTGGTTTTTGGTTGAGTGGTTACACAAGGCCCATTTCTATGGTTTACCTTGTGTATGTCACTTGTGGATTGCCACCCAGGAAAAAAGAGATTTGATATGTCAAATGTTGAGAAGCTTCAAGTGCAGCCACATGGCATTATCGGCTTTGCCTAGATCATATAGGTTGCAATAACTTAGCCAAATGGACAGTTGGTGGTAGGGGTTTGATAGGTTTGGAGCGCATCCATTTTGGTATAAGGGAAGTCTTCTGAAAGCTCTTGTCTTGGTGAAACCAAGTCTTGTGGGAAAAGTGCACCACCTCTTCAGAGTGAAAAATCTAAGTACTTAGCCATGTCCCTGGCAAAGGACAATTTGAGCATCAAGACATGGAAGCTATCAAGAATCTCCTCATCCCAATTTTCTAAGTCAAAACTTGTGGTTGAACAAGGGTTTAAGGTTCACCAATTTCTATTGGTGGTTCCTTGGGTGTTTTTGACAAGCAAAAACTTAGTGTTTTCAAATGATAAGGAAAATCTATTTTGAGCAAAGCAAGCCTAAGCTCCACTTAGCCAAATGCATATAGATGATAGACTCAATATTATCATAGTATCACTTGCCAGTACAAATCAAATGTATTGACCCTTGTGGTTGTAACTTATTATGTTGCAGGTTTGTTTGATGTTAGTTAAGTTTGATGATTAGGATTACAAGTCTACAACCAACATGATTGCCTGTGGCACTTTGAAGATGAAGGACTCCATGCTATAGTTATTCTGCTGCATTGTAATGAGATAGCCAAATGAGCTATGTAAGATGTAATGAATTATTTTATTCATGGTTATATAGTTGTATTATGACCTTTGTTTCTTGATATTACATCTTAACTATGGATTCTAGCTATTGATACAGGGACTAGCATTGTAAACACAGGGATCTCTACCTTATTAAAGGTTGGGACCTCTACAAGCCGGTCCCTAGCGATGTGCGCAAGGTTCAAGATTACGGAGGTCGTGCCTCTCTTGTTCCTAGCCACTCTTACCTACCTATATGAATGCACCTCATTTGAGAAGAACCGGAATGCATATGTCGAATGGAAAGCCCGAATGATGTGACTCATGGAATATACTAGGCAAGTTAGTTGGCCAAGGGGGTTTCTAGGCCCCTGCGGCTGTACGTTGGTCTTAGTTCAAGAGGCAAGAACTCAGGTCCTAGTAGTGGCAGGTATGGGACTACAAAAACCACAACCCACCATGGCCTCCCATACAAGCCTTAGCATGTTTAACTTTTCATCTCTAATGAAACCACGTAATACTGTCAAACTAGGTCCATTCGTAGCTCTGATTCAACAACCGGATGGACCAGTGGTAACAACTAAGCATGGCTAAGCACGACAGATGTAACAGCTCTAGCAACGCTTCACAAGCCAACCCCTAGTTATGCTAGGAGTAGTGGATTAGGGAATATAGGCTAGAAAGGAATCATGCATCAAATAGGATTACTCTGTCTATCAATAAAAGACTTTAGAATCGCATGCACGTGGCAAGAATTGAAATGCTTGAAAACATAGGATTATATCATGTGTGGGGCTTCGCTTGCTTTTGCCAGTTGATACCCAGCTATAGGTCTCCAGGTACATCATCTGGACTTCTTCGTCAATAACCTTCGATGTTGTTGGTCTCGGTCTTAGATCTCGATCTTGATTCCGATATCGTATTCTACCGGAGAAGAACCAAATAGTGGAAAGAAAGGGAACAATCAACACATGGCATCAATGCAATTCTCAAACAAGGATAATGATATGACAAGTTAAATTGCATTGAAATAAACCCCTAAGGCATGCTTGACACTTTAATCAGGGTCCTGAGGGGTACAAACCCTAATGCTTGACCGTATTCTAGCGGGGTCCTGAGGCATGCTTGACCGTATTCTAGCGGGAGGTCACCGGAGACGGTGGAAGGACGACGGTGAGCGATGATGGTGGCAGATGCACGGAGAGGTGGATGTACAGAGCGAGAGGGAGGAGACGGAGGGGGTGCGTTAGCACCGTAGGCTCACCACGAACGCGATGGAGGGGTCGGGGAGGCGAGGCGAGGTCGAACGACATCGAATCAATAGCGAGAACTACGGCGGCCGAAGATGGTTCAAGATCGATTCCGGTGAGCAGACGGCTCCCCTGCTTGCGTTCTTCGGCAGGGATGAAGAGGGCGGCGAGGAGCTTCCAACAGTGGCCTTGGTGCGGCGTGGGGTGGCCGGATACGGCGAGACGACGTGGCACCTGGGCTAGTGTTTCGGGCTCCTGCGCAGAAAAGGGAAGATAGATTGCGAGAGGGGGAAAGGGGAGAATCTAGGGTTGTCCACGGCGGCAGACGGGATCTTGTAGAGGTTCGAGGGCGGCGGCGTTGATCTTGGTGCGCGGCAGCGAGGCGATGGCATCCGCGGTGACACACAGCTGCTTCACCGTTCACGTGGAAGACGGCGCAGAAAGAAAGGCCAAAGGGGTACCAGGCCGGCTTGGTCTGCAGACAGGATAGATGGGCCGCGGCAAAGCAAGGCGAAGGCTGCTGGGCGCTGTGTTGGAAGGCAGATAGAGAGAGGAAGAGATGGGCTTCTGGCCCAGATTAGGTTTAGCTGCAGATTGTTTTCTAGAAATCCTTTTCCTTTTCTGTTATCTATTTTCTCTTTTTATTTTTCATTTGTAATCTGTTTTGGATAGTTTTAAAATACAAGAAACTTTGTAAATATTTAAAATAGAGTGGGGACCCTTTATAACCATTTGGGTTCCATACTTCTTATTTTTCAATATATCAAAACCATATTGAATACATTTCAAATAGAGAGGGTAGCTAGGGTTTAGGATTTTGATTCATTAGCTGCATACATTTTAAATGATGATGATGCTCATGAATGCACAAACAAATCCTAGTTAGCATTAAATAAAACTAGGGGTGTTACATTCTCCCTTTGTTCTGGATCATTTAGATCTTCTAACATGTCATTCTTATCTTCCACTATGACTTGATGTGTCTTGTACAAAGACCCAACTATTAGTTGATGTAAACTTGGAAGCTAACTTAGGATTCTTCTTTACTAAATTATGATGATCCGGAACTGGCTCCGTGTCTATAGAATCATGAGGAATCACAGAAAATGTTCTTCCTTCAAGCTCTTGTGCTTTGTGCTCCCGGATATTGGCTATCGCCTCCAGAATAGCAACATGATATGCTACTAAGTGACTTGTACCTTCACCCATGGGTAAATCATGATATAACCCAAGGTCCTCTGGAAGTTGGCTACTCACACTATATTTGGATATCATACGACCATCATAATAGGTTATGGTGTTCACTGGAATATTGCTTGAACAACTAAAAACCCTCAAAAGTTGACGAAGTTGATTAGTGAATGATCCTTGATAATCATTGAGAGTCTATTCCTTCCTTACCAAAGTTTGTTTTGGAAACTATGGTGCCATATCCTCTGTATACAAAATATTTTAATTAGTATCATAATCTTGCATCATAAAATAGAATTATCGCACTAAAATATACAATGGAATATTCTCATTTGAATACCCATTATACTCTTTTAGAGAATTCTTTATCTTTGCTATTGGTTCCTACAGGTAATACCCTTTATTTGATTTCCAATCTAAGTTCAAACCAATTGATCTGATACCAGCTGCGGTGACCCAACATACCACTACATGTATAGTACACTATAGTCGTTGATATGACATTCATAGAACATTGTTCCGTAAATATCACATCTCTTAGAGTGGTACAAAAGAAACATTACAGGTCCATATTACAAACATACATACTTCATTATTATTACAGTACCAGAAGTTTAGAACTTTAAAGGATTTAAACTTACAAACCAAACTTAAACTATTACAGCAGAAGATTCAAAGTTTTAAACTTAAACTCCGAATTGAGCTCAACAACTTATTATATAAAATTTATGTTGCTCGGCTCAATTGGTTTTCTAATAACTAAGGCAACTACTCAGACTCGTTGCCTTCCACTCCATAGTGTATCTCATAATCCACCCCTTCCACTCCTTCAGACAGGCCTGGCTCCTCGTAGTAGACATCCTCTTGGCCTTCAATTGCGTACATCGGATTATCTTCTAGATCCTCAGAGTCTAAACAAGGGATCAAAGGAAAGGGTGAGTTATAGTGTTACCCAACAAGATCATTATCTGCAAGGTGGGAAGTTTGATTCACTATCTACCACCTTGGACTATCAGTCCTTGGCACTATGCAGTTCTCATAAACATTTCTTCAAAGATTGATTTTATTATCAAAAAGTAAGCCCATTAGTCTTCATAGGATGGCCAGAACTTTCATGGAGTTCCTTTCCTGCCGCGTTCGTAGCTCCTTCCCGGAACAGGGAGTAACAAGTTACAATTCTTACACTCTACAGAGGTGCTTTACTTTTCCCATGAGAGATCAACGCAATGTTGCACAACCGGGCGTACTTTACCGTCCACAATTCCATCATGTGGGGCCTAGTAGGTGATCCAAGCCAATCATTGCCCTCTCCGCGATCCCGTATGTCTGCACGATCCTTCGAGGCTGACTACACCTCCGTCAAGCCACTATCGGGTAGGATAATCCTGATGAGTTCCCGAAGACTATGAGCTGGTGATGCCCCTAGCAAGTTCCATATAGGTCTCGCTATACCTACAGAAGACACTCATAGATAATCAAGACCCCAAAATCGTGGGGCCTACGGGTGCCCACTCATATGCTGGATCCGCACAAGTAATCTCAACATCATGTTAAGGTCACTTTGCCTACATACGAAAGGAAAAGGATACAACTGACTTCTCTGTCCCATTCCAAATCTCATGGTTAACGCGTAATATACGGCGCAAGAATCACTGGCGATATTGGTTGTTAAGTCCTAGATGATATATTCTTGTGTAGTGGTAATCCAACTGCTAGACTTAATAGATTAGTTGATCACCCTTGATCAGTAACCAATAATTCACATTATTATCAAAAATAGTGTTTTCTGACCTTTTTGAAATGCAGGTGATGAGAGCACTAAATTTGTAAAATATTTGATAGAAAATAACCAAAGGACATGAGAAAGTGTGAACTTGCCTTGTGATTGCAAGGTAGTGAAGTCGGATGCTTGCACTCGACCTTGAGCTTCTATTTCTACAAAACACCATTATTGCCCGGTAAGGACAATATTTAAAGAAGCAAGAATGAATACGCATAGTAATGCAATGCATCATTTATTATTTATATTCTTTTTGTGTTTACCCATTATATAATTTTCTTGAATTTCTTTAATAAAGAAAAAAAATTAAGAATAATTCTTAATATTTTTTAAATATTATATTTAATAATTTTGTAATATAATATATTAGTAAAAGAGTTAAAAACTGAATTTTAATTATTTTTAACTCCTATTATTATTTTCTTAATATTCTTTTTAAAAATAGGTATTTTAATTTAGAATATTTTATTTTTCTACTTTAAATAGCAATTTAATATTTTTATAAAATACTACACGAATTAAGAATGATAAAAATAATTATTTATTTTTACGTATTTTATAAAATTCCATAAGGAATATATATTATAAAAATTCTTAACCTAAATTTATTCTATTAAAATAGAATTCTTAATTTTATTAAGTAGCTTGTATTTTTATGAACTCATGGATATATTATTTGTATTTTTAGGAAAAAAATTTATTTTTGTAGGACTTATTAAATCCTAGGGGTATTTTGATATTTTCTTAATCATTTAATTATTTCTTTTAACTCTTGGACCAAGCACATTGGGTTGACCAGGCCCAATCTGGCCCAAATGGGTTGGCCAAATCCCCCACTAGAGTGGTACTGGACCATACTGGCCCAGTACGCACCCATCTCTTTCTCGCTCACCCTCGTTCTTCCTCCTCTCGCTCGACCCACTGAGGTGTGTTGATGCCGACGCCGTTGCCGCTTGATTTCCGCCTACCTGGGCTTCCTAGGCGGTCGCCGTGGTGCATGGCGAGGCAGTCGACATTGCTCCACCATCTGGTCCTGCTCGATTTTTCTTTAGGCCCCTCTCCCCGCCAGGCTGACTCCACCCCGAACCCTAGGGTTTGGTGGGTGTCGGAGATGTGGTGTCCTGCCGCCTCTATGGTGCTCTATCGCGGCTTGGATGGTCCTGCGGTGCTGCTAGACCGCTTGTGTGGCTGTGGCCTCCATGCCATGGCTTGGCGCAGGTTGTAGAGCCCTTGGATGCTCCCCATGCCACCGTGCACTCGTCGGCCTATCTGCTTCCTCTTCTCAATGTTAGCGAGGACCACGGTAAGTTTCTCTATTCCCCCCTCATGTTCGCTGTCCTTTACCTCTCTCGCTAGCCTTTGTGTGCTTCTAGTGAGAATTCCTAATTAGGGTTCATCAGTTTGCTTAGGGTTCATTCCCCCTTGTGTTGATTATTGAGGATAATGAATTATTTAGGATCAATCGTGGTGATTATACTATTCTAGATGATTGTCTACTAGTGAATTTGGGATTGTTAGGGGATCCATTTCATCAATTTTTGTTGGATATTGGATACTGTCCAAATGGTGATGCTATGACTATAATCTAGTATGACATCTTGTTAGTGATGATGGTTAGCTAGTTTTAGTACTAGAGCCTGTGTTTGACTTCCTGGCATTTACTATCGATGCCACTGGTGATTCTTCCTTTAAAGAAAACAATATGATTCCTAGTAGTATGGATTTCTCCATTGTCTGGTGTGCTTAGTGCTAACAGTGGCATTGTCAGTAATATGTAATTGTTACCTGAACCCTTATACACTGGAATATGTTGATATATTCAGACTAGAGTTGATTTGATTCTCCTCTGATTCTCCAATTATGATAGAATGTTTAAATGTAAATATCATTCCTGGTTATTTATTCCAGGAAAATGATGGGATTTCTTTCTGCAAGTTTACTTGTGAAATCTATGTGTATGATTTGCTTGGTTTAGAATAGATACTTGTGACACCTTCCTTGGAATGGTATACAAGTGTTCATTCTAGTCCTGGGCTACATTCTACATGTGTCCTAGTGTGTTTTGGTGCTAACTGAGTTGAAACTTTTGCTGGATATGTTAACCTATGATGCATCTGAATTTTATTTGGCCTATGATGCTGGTCTGAGGCATAGCTAGGTAGAAACTAAAGTTTTTACCTGTTGTTCCTTACATATGTGACTTAGTATTAAGTGTAAAACAATGATTCTTTAAGCTCTTTAATAAAATGATTTGACATCCTTACTGTTTCATATAGATCCTTAAGATGTATTGACTTCTGGGGTCCTACTATTTAAAAGATATGCCTAGAAATTTTTATTTATGGCTGCTGGTATATTTGGATATAGAAATATGGATTACTACCCAAGATCAGTGATGCTCAGGCTGAGATCTTGGTTTTGTTTGCAAAGATTGATGGATACACCCCACTTGGGTGTTTTTCTGAGAAGATTTCATATAAAACAACACATGCTTGGATAATCTAGGATGATTTGATCATGTGATGGTTTTATTTGTACTCACCACTAAACTTGATTGTTGATGATGATGTTGTTGTGCTAGATGATCTTGCTGGCTTGGTCTTGCTCTGCACCAACTGGTGCTACTCCTGCTCCTGCTACCTCCAATGATCTTGTACTTGACATTGCTATCCTTCTGCACCACACCGTCCTTATGTTACCATCTTGAGGATGATTGGATGGTTTGTTGTGTTTCTGGCTGGTGGTTTTTTTGGGAATTTGGCAGGCTTCGTGTGTTCTTGCAGTGTGCTTGAGAAGATAAAATGAATTCCTTATAGCTGCGCTACAGCTGTGAACTCCCTTTTGAATGCTTGTGCTGCTGCTGCTGCTGTAGTTTGTACAGCACACTACATGCATTTAGGTCACTAAGTTGACATGCTGTTTGTGCTGGTTATGGATTAGATCAAGTGAAATGGTTTTTTCACTTCTATCCTTTTGCTAGTTACCTTCCTGGTGAAACTTGCCCCTTTAATTTGATGATGATGTGGTCCTGAGGCTTGTTTGATAAAAGAACAGATAATGAACATTGGTGAAACTTGCCCCCTTTTAACTACTCAATGAAGTAATATGAATAGTGCACTTCACTGTTCACCACTGAGAGTAAAAATAACCAACTGACCTTTTATTTCCTTTTGAGTTGTTTTTCTTATTTTTCTAGAACAAGATCTGGATGCTGAAAATGTAATATAGGAATACATGTGTAGTATAGATTTTTATTGTAATATTCAATTAATTCCTTTTGTAAAGAATCTTGTAATAATATTCTTACAATTTAATAAAGTTTCATTTTATTATAATTCACTTAATGTAATGTGTTCTTTTTATTTGTTGTATCATTCTCACTTTGTAATATTATTAAGGAATAAAAAAGAAATAATAATTCATTTCTTATTTGAATTTACTTGCCTTAAATTCTTATTATTGTTTATTATATCTTTAATATAATCAAACAATGTTATTAAATCATTTTGGAAAACAACTTAATAATACTAACATTAAATGCTCAAATATTTTCCAAATGATTTATATTTCAAATTTGAATTCAAAATATTTCCCCCCAAAACTCATTAATTCCTAAAGGTCATGTCAAAATTTATAACAATCACTATAAAGAGCTATTCCTACCTCTCGATAGTGAAAGAAACTCTGATCACTTTAGGTTTTTGTTTGGCAAAAAATTTACCCAGATTTTATAGATGAATGAATGCACATGCTCAGATTCCTATTTCTACCCTTCGTTGGTTCCTAAATGATGGGGTGTTACAAACGAACAACTATATGGTGGGACCATTTTTGTCTGGCCGTATAGTTGTGCCCGTATAGTTGCATTCTAGCGTGGAGAAACCCTAATCGCCAGCGCCGCCATATCTATACGGCGGGAGCTACCTAACCCTCCCGTATAGCACCCACTGTATAGTTCAGCGTGACCAGTTAAAAGCCCCGGGGCAGCTAGGGCTTCTCCTCCTCCCCATTATTTATCTCATATTCTCTCTCTAAACCTCTCAAACTCCACCTAGAACTCTTGATTCTTCGCGGATTTCGTTCGTTTGGGTGGGGGAATCAGCAGATCGATATGTTTCTCTCCCTATTCATCCTTTATTTTCATAATTCCATGGTTGAAATCCTCTCATTGAATTTGTGGACGAACTCAAGCTTGTTTGATCTTCTCTTTTGATTTCTCATGTTAGGATTGAATTCCTTCACGTAGAATCATTCATATATCATGTACTCCCTCCGTTTCAAAATATAAGATGTTTTAGATTTATGAATGAAATGTATCTAGAATTTTTTAGTAGTAGGTTCATTCCAAACTTGAATGAACCTATACACTAAAAGAAGTCTAGATACATTTCATTCACAAAACTAAAAATCTTATTTTTAAAATGGAGGGAGTAGAAACTATATGCCTAAGGTTTTATGTTGAAATTTCTCAGTGCTTCAAGATGAACAAGCTCGGTAGTATTTTTCGCAAGAGCAAGCACCAACGTGGTGAAGGCTCAGAGCTCCAATTTGAGCTCGACAACAAGTACGCCATGGTTTTAGCGAGGAAGGTTCTGCCCACACGATGGGCCGATGATGGCTTTCTCAACTCAGCAGGGATGAGGGGGGACTTCGACCACATGTGTGCAAATGCAGGTCTATCCAACCTCACCTATGCAAGCCACTACACCTACATTGAGCTCACCCATGATTTCATCACCTCCTTCTACGACGACTACAAGGAGAAAGGTAATGCATGCATGGTGAGTTTCACCGTTAACCAGCGGCCATATAAAATCACTTTTCAACAATTTTAGGAAGCTTTTGGATTCCCTTGAGAAGGGGAATCAACTATTAAAAACCTGTATAGTGTCTCAAGTGGAGAAACTTGGGAGGTTATTTCTATTAACGGTGGTAGGGACTTCTACCAGAATAAGATGTTCACCATTCAGAGCCCGACCATCCGCTACTTCGCTTTGTTTCTTGCCAAAACTTTGTTGGGAAGAGGGGATACAGGCTCTATGGCCAATACAGACATGGCCATGATCACTAAGGCACTCTTCCCTGATGCACCGCAGAGTCCCACTCTTGTAGTTCTATTCCTCCAGCACCTGCGCCACCAGATCAACAAAAAGAAAGGTGGTATTCGCATCGGTGGATTGGTAACCCACCTACTCCAAGCCCGTGGAATTCCAATAACTATTGTGCAAGCCGTTGATGGCTCCATACTTATGGATGTCAAATATATAACTTCTTGTGGCTTCCTTGGTGTATACCGAGCTAACAGGAGGCTTTGAGCCTATCAATTTGGTTATCTTGATGTTGCACAGGATGAGAAGGTGCCATTTCCTTGTGCATAAGCCTTCTCTATTCAGGAGAGGAACAACTAGATCCTTACCAAGTATCAAGTGACGGAGATCATGGCAACACTCTATCCTGACTCTGAGAAAGATAAAGAAGGAGAGAAGCAGGATGAGAAACAACAGGAGCAGGAGTACAACCCTGCTTGGGAAGGACAGCGGCAGCAGAAGGAGGGACCTTGGGACCCATGGCCCAATCAGCAGCAAAAGCAGCAGGGGTGCAACAATGTCCCCTATGAGGATTTTCTGTAGCTCAACCAGCGCATTGAATTGGGGAGATCGACCAAAATCTTCATGGTGTGAATGAGGATGTGAGTGCCTTAACTCACAACTTTAGTCACTTCATGACCCACTTCCCCGACTACTACCAGAGGCATCCGTACCCGCCGCTGAACGACGACAACAACTAAGCATGGCGATAGCCTAAGCTTGGGGTAGGTTTGAAAACCTCCAAACTTTGCATTCATATTTTTATTTCTTCTTTTGATTTATTTCACTTCTTCAGAAATTGCATGTTTACTTTCAGTTTGCATTCTTAAACTAAAAACACAAAAAACTTAGTTGTAACCTTTATTGCAAATTTGTTTCTTTGTTTCTCTCGGAGATTGCTCAATTTCAGGTGACCTAGCAATAAGGAAATATAGAGGGGATTCTACTCAAGTACGAGAACGAATCAAGCAAGAGGAGGTACCACATTCCTTTCATCACCTCTTCTACAACTTTAAATTGACACTACAGCTATTTAGTCGCTTGCACTTGAGTCACTCCCCACTTTGCTTGTTATCCTATAAATTATATTCCTTTGCTAGTGTCCCCTTTTAGCTTTAAAATAATAAGCAATGAACTTGGTTAAATATTTCCAACATTTTTACAACATGAAAAGGCATCCAAAATATGAATTGAATCCATGTTTAGCCCAAAGGATTTGATTCTAGAAACTACTCAACCCTATTGATCTTATTGTAAATAGACTCGATAGCACCCTTGAATGAAATTGTCTGATAAAATGGATACTTCGAAGTAGTAGATATTATGCCACTGTTTTTTCTAATAATTACAGTAAGATATTGATTTACGCGTGTCATTACAACACTATCATACTCCATGGGGAACTATTAACTCCACTGGCCAACGAACGATCTAAATGTGGGAAACCACCTGATTTCGGCTATTGAGTTATGTAAGCGTATGTAGCTGCAACTCTATGATGGGTAAAATTTTAGTCTCCTTGTGGCTTCACGTTCCAAGTGAAGTTGTAGTACTCCTCTGACCCACTATTGCTCAACAGTTATATATTGGCATGTTCACGAGTGCGCAACAAAACCCCAATTAACATGTTAAAAACAGTGGCATGATTTCTCTTTGAAAGAGCTGAAGTTTTTGAAAAACAAGAAAATGAAAAAGGTGCTTTCAGAGTCTTGAAATTTTGAGGTGAGAATATATGAATTGTTCTTAAATTAAATGTTGTTGGTGCCAATTTGAGTACTCTTAATTGATTAAAGGAACAAAACAGCAAAAACATTTCATCTCTCAATAAGACAGAAACCAAAAGGATTTGTTTCACTTTCCAAGCTAAACTTTTGACACTTGCTCAGGAATATGATTTATTTGCTAGCAAGATATACGTGGTTAGGAAGTGAACTCAGTGCAATCTTGTGAATACTTGTATGATGATGTTTAGGATTACAGGAATTGTGAAGAAAAGAATTTGACACCAATTCGAGCTTGTAAGTTCTTTTATTTCAGTCTCGAATCTCCGACGTAACACCCAAAAAATATTGATGAGGATCAATTTCTAATTATTCAAGATTAGGGTTAACAAAATCTTTTATTAATTAAATTCAAATCTTAAGGGTTGTGTGTATGAATGCTTGCAATACCATATGTGATTGTTGTAAATGATGAGAAATGGTTTAAAGATCGAAACCATATCATCTAGGTCATTTCCAAAACAGATCAAAACAAAAGAAAATCTAAATATAAAGCATATGACCTAATGGTCATTTCTTCCAAAGTTAACCACTAGCTCACTTTGAGCATATCTAGCAACTAATCTCAAACTGAAACTTTTCCATTTCTTTTCTCCCCTTGCTAGACCTAGTGACACTAAACCCAATGGAGCTTTCCAAACTTGCAGAAACAAATCCAAAACCCATCTGAGAGGCAATTCAAAATTTAATCTATCTTATGTATCAAGATAGCCATTTTTGGAAAACCACTCAAACCTTCACCACCTAGAAAACCATTGCACCCAGAGACTACGAAGTTTAGTACCAGAACACCCACAAAAAATCACAGGAAAATCTGATGGTTTAGTTCTTGCGACCATTAGATCGAACACTTGGTGATCACAGTACGAACTCAACCACTATTCACTGTTTTGATCAAACCTTTGATCATCTTGTGACCTCACCGAGCTCACACATCATGCCTTTCACGCCCTCAGTACCAGCCCGTGCAAAGGAGCTCCCTCACTCGATCAAATGAGTAGTGCAAGAATCGTACCCGACATGGACACGCCACCACAGACCGCGCCTCCCTCGCCCATGATGTCTAGGAGGTAACTCTAACCTCACCGCCTCTGCCTGTGCATGCCCCGAACAAAGACCGCTCGAGGAGACGCCAGCAAATTCATGCCCATTTAACACCAGACCATGTCGGTCCCCGCGCCAGAGCGCCGAGCAATCCCGCATGCACACGCTGCGCCTCGCCCTCACCCTGCGCCATTACGTTTGCCATGACCCCATCAAGCTCTCACACATGCTCGTTTGACCGCGCGAGCACCGTGACCACCGTACACCGTGACGATTGCCAACGGTACCTCCGTAGAGCACGGACATTCTAGAACGATTTAGACCGTGCCTCGCCGTGCCACTGTGCATATGGCGATCGCCCTGAAGCACCGTGTCGACCTATACCCTTGGTCATGCCTATAGCTCACTGTAACTATGTCACCGGCGAGCCCGAGCCATGTCGTTCCCCCTTCACCGTAGTATAAATAGAGCCCTCCCCCAACCTAAAACACACACCATTCCACTCCTCTCTCACCCAGGAACCTCTCTGACCCAACCCTGCAGCAAGGCGAGCACCACCGCACTAGAATTTCACCAGAGTTCGCCACTACAGAGGAAGGAAGGAGCCGAAGCTAGGAGCCACCTCAGGAGCTGTCACGACCACCGTTCGAACCGCCGTCGTCGACTCATTCATTTGCCCCCATCTCCTGACATAGCTGGAGCCCTGGTAATCCCCCGACGACCCGTGTCGTAGCGCTAGGGTTCTGTCTCGCGCTCGCCCTGCGACGGAGACGATGACGCTCAGCCGTCAATCGCGCTCTAATCGTAAGGCCCAGAATAGCTGGTACCGCTTCCTGTGTTGTTAGCCGCTGACAGGTAGGACCAGCCCCTGAGTAGCCCGCTGCGCGCGGTTGCGTAGTTGGGCCAGCCCATTAGCATTCCCGCGCGCAGCCCAGCGATTCAAATTTAGATTTGTCTTTTATTTGAAAAATCGCATACTATAGGTAACTTTCAAAATCAATTCAGGAAGATTCACAGCACCAAATTGAATGAATCAAATTTTGTTTGAATGTAGATGAAAATCTCTAATTACTTCGTTGGATTCAAATAGTTTGAAACTATGGATCACCCTTTGTAAAAATAACAAGACAGTAGCTTTTAGCACTTCAAACATTTTTCTAAAATCAACCATAAGTGATTTTGAGTTGATTCCAACTCTCAAAAATCACATTGGACAAGATCTTTCTGAATATGTAAAAATCTACATACTTACATATTGTAGTCCTAGACCAAAATTAACATAATGACTTATAGTCATCTCTAGCCACTAAAATATTATTAAATAGTAGTGTTAAGTTTTATAAATTAGGCCAACCACTTTAAATCACATTCTCAAGTATTAGAATATGTGGTGATGACATGCGTCGATATGATCTCATATTTGAAGTGGAGAATATTAAATCTTAAGTAACTTTTCAATGAGTAGAAATTAATTTTCTAAAATAAGATAAATAAAATATTATAACCCTTTTCTTGTAATGATAGAGATGATGCTAGATCATCTACTGTGAGCCTTGTGTGATAAATAGAAGTAGTTAAGTATTGTGTGGTGATTGTGTAGCTCGTATTTATTTATAGAAGCTAGTACCAATCTGGGCTACAAAGAGGAGGAATTCTACGAAGACGAGAAAGATAACTTCGACCACCTTACCAACCAAGGCAAGCTAAGCTAAACCATGCAAGCCTCACTTGTATGCCTTTGTGATACCCCTTTTTTATTATACCAAATCCCAGTTTTACTTGCAAGCTTTACTTTTCACCCTTTTTGCAAAGTTGTTCCAATAGGAAATTAATTTGATGATTAGTGGAAATTTAGGAAAGTGCCATCAAGAGCTTTGGAGCTTGATGTATGTAGAAACACTAGTTTAGTACCCCTCAAATAGTGACACCATCATTAGTAGATGCTAGTGCTAACTTAATCTTGACCAACCTAGATGTGAACAAATGATTATGAAAACCTTGGAATGCTGAGTTTCTATTGAAATTTTTTGACATGTGTTATGGACACAATGAGTTGAAGATGATGATTAATGAAGTATTTGACCTAACTTTGATAAAACCTGATGGTTGGGTTCGGATGCAATACCATTCCAATTTTACCGTACAACCACAATACCCGAATTTGGGTAGGGCTTGACTGGAAGTTTATGTGTCTTAGTATGGGTTCCCTCGCGGAACGAGGTGAGCTGAGGCTACCTTGTGAATGTGGTTGTCCACCTATGCAGTTCCCAAGATGACAAATAGTCATGGTTGGGAGTCCAAACTCATAGGGGAGGTGCCTATACTAGGGTGTGTAATTGAAAGGTTAGGATTGATTATCCGCATACCAAGTATGATGATTCAGGATTATCCCTGACGGATGTATCGAATGTTCTGGTGAAAGTGTACCACCTCTGCAGAGTGTCAAACTATTCGAATAACCGCGCCCGCAGTTATGGACAGTTGAATGGTGACTTTGACTTTACCCCACAAGTTGTGGAGTTGAAAGTAGGTTCCCACCTAATTAACTTAGACATCTAAAGTTAGGCTTTTATTACTAGATACTGGTTGAAATAAAATAGGCTTGTGGAAAACAAACCTAGAGCTTAGGATTCCTATTAGAATGGCCTTATTGCTTTAGTGCTAGTTTGTGAGTACTTCAAAGTACTCATGCTTTGTCCCTGGCTATTCCCATGGCCAGACTATGAAGGAGACTACGAGGAGGATGGACAGCATGACGCTTATGATAACTAGAATCATCTCCCATCGCCAGCATTGCCTGTGGCCCTGAATATGGAGCCTCGACCATGCTACCTCTATTATTATTTCTGCTGCTTTGATTGTAATTAGACCTGATCATGACATCATATATTTGTAAGACTATTATGGTTTGTAATGTATGATGAACTATGTTATCAATATGTTATGTCTTGCAAAAATGGTAATCCTGGGATTGCGATGTACGGCATAACAGGTATCTAGGAGGTGATGCAAGATGGTTTGAGATTATTCTTCCCATCTTGAATTTTGTAGGATTTGTTTCTATTCTTATTGTGGATCTCCACGTTAATATCAAGAAAAACTCCCTTTATTTAATTATGTCGATGATGCTTTCTTCTCTCATGTCTGAGTAAGTTCCCATGGGCGTGGGAGCTGTAAGGGATTAGTGAGATGTGATGTGCATATACAATTTACATTAAGTTTGTGGTTGATTTTAATTACTATATTATGTGTGCTTGACTATCTATGGGATGCTTAATGCTTGTTGTCCAATTAAGGGACTAGACAATAGGATACCTTGTTCTACATAGATAGGATCTTGTTCGCTAGCAGACCGGCGGACCCTAAGTGACACGGGGATATCAATGGGAAACTAGTTTGACTCGAGGATCACGACAAATCAATGTGCTTATTGCATTAGCGCAATCCAAGGAGCTTAATTGCTAAGCAACCTGAAGGATCTTAATCGTCTAGTGACTGACCATGGTTTTGGTAACAAACTAGTAGGATTATTGAAGTTGGGATGAAATCAACCAAGAGGAGTTCCGGCTAATTATGGGTTGCTCGCCTACACACATACTTATAAGAATATAATTGTTACAGTTATCGCTCATCCACATGGCACATTCACTATCACCATGAACTGAGTCTCTCTGCGCCTACTTTGCCATCTACAGAAAACAACCAACAATCAATCGTTCTTTATTTTTATGCTTTTTTATTTCTAAAGTTTACATTTTAGATTTATTTAAATACCTTCCTTTAATCCAAACTCTATTCTTATTTCAACACTTGCAGTCAATTCACTCGAAGACCTCTGAGAACTTTCAGTGTGATAGAGATTTCACTCATAAACACTTACCTTTGGGCTCCCTGTGGGATCGACATCTGAACTTCAAAACTAGCTACAAACGATATGTGCACTTGCAGCCATTACTGGTCCAATTGGCACCTGCTCTCATGTTCTTCAGAACATCTAAGTTGATGGTCTTGTACCAAGATAGAACAAAAGACAGGGCCTTGTCTACAATAGCTTTGTTGACCGACTCACGCCACTAGTCCATTCTTTCCTCAGAAAGCATGAGTCTTGTTGCGAGCATGTCAATGGTCTTGGGAGATTCCTCCTCGGGCCACAATGTCCTAAATACATGGATAACAGCCTTGAGCAAGTCGACTCTGTAAGATTTCAAGGTCTTCACGCGCTCAGAAAGTGCAGCCAGATTCTCGTCGATGGCGACCTCACCAGTGGGATCTGGTGGCTCACTTGACTCAGACCAAACTTTCTTGATGGCCCTCAGGGCAAACATGTTGGCTTTAGGAAAGTTTTCTATGAGAAAGAGAAGAGTCATCAGGAATGAAAAAATTAAACTGGGAATGTCGGAAACAAGAATATAACAAAAAGATTAAGGACTCACTAACGATGAATGAGTTGACGCGGCCGATCTCAAATTTCCAGAGTTTCGACTTGGCCCAAAGAGCATCGAAATCTTGATGGGCCGAGGTTACTAGTAACTCGGCATCTTTTAGAAACCCTTCCATCTTCTCAATCTTACCCGAAAGCTGACCACGCTCCAATGCAAGATCTTGGTGCAACCCTTCAACTTTAGCTTGATGCTTTTCCCCATCTCGGCAATCTTCTGATGGAGCTGGATCACATCGTCTCGCTCTTTTTTGATCTCGAGCTGGTGTTGCCCTGCTTGTTCGAGAAAATGATCCATCAGTTCCAGCATGGAAATGCTTTCTTCAAATTTCTGTGTGAGCAAGAGTTTCTCGGCTACTCCGAGTTATAAAAATATGGAGAGGAAAAATCCAAGCCAGATAAAATGAGATATATCAGGAGAAGGGCGATACCTTCTGCGTCCGAGATCCACTTATGCAGCTCCTCTACAGTAGATTGAGACGTGGCTACAAAACAGAGAATACCAGGAAGAAGTCAGAATAAGGAGAAAATGGTCGGTCGGAAGAGAGCCGAGTAAGAGGATTTACCCTTGCCCTTAACCTTGGCAACGAGATCCCAGAAAGCTTCTAATACTTCCATAATAGATTTTGGAAGCATTTGGTGCGGGAGTTGTAGGAGAGTTGTTAAGAAAGATTACGAGCACGTAAGATCCGGGTCGGTAAAATTTATAGCCGAGTAAATTCTTTACTCGGAAGTAACCTCGGGGACTGGGGAATATATATATATGTATACTCAGAACATAAAAGAGTGAGTTGGTTTTTACCTCGTTGATTCGATTGACACGCATCATTAGGTTGATGGCTTGCTGGGTCATCTCAGCCACATTTTGTGAGCCAAGCTGCATTCCTTGCTTGGCTTGCGCCGAGGGGTTACTCGAGGAGACTTCATGGTCACCAGTTGCATTCCACTCTAGAGCGAAAGGCTCAGAGGAGCCAAGACTCTGCCCACTAACTGTCCGGGTCAGGACAAAGCCACGGTTCTTAGCAGCCCCAGCGGTGGCCCTAATAGCAGCAGGGTTGTGATGAAGTGTTGCCTTGCTAGCAAGGTTACTAGACTCGCGAACAGCTGCAGTTTTATCCAAGGAACCCAACAAAGTGAGTGCCTTTGTTGTTGTGGTTGGCTATTTCTGTTGCTATTGATGCTGATGAGTGCCTTGGATGAAGCTCAGATTTTGCGGCTTGGACCTTGTGGGCTTAATGGGGGCAGTCTTGGTTTGACCCGACAAAGGAGGCTGAGATTGGCTTTTTTGCGCTGGCGGAGGTAGAGTTGGATTCCTCCTCTGTTGCTAGGAAGGAGCCGAAAGAGCTGGCTGAACTGGCTACTGAACTTGCGAGGCTATATTCTTTCTTGCTTAGACATCAGGGGGCGGTCATAGTATTACTTTTTCTTGACTCGGCGTCAATGCTGCTCGTGCCGGGCCCCTTATCTAAACCTCTCTCGATGGCTGGTTGTTCTTGCTGAATCCCTTCCTCTTGCCAAGTCACTAGGTTGGCCTCTGGCTGGGATTCGGGGATATCCGGCATAGATGAAGAGGCCTGGACCAGAGTAGGAATCCGAGTCTCGGCACGAGCCGGAGAAGAGCAAACAACAATTGGTGAGGCGATACAACTGGCGGTCTGTGGTACAACTAACGCTAGTCTTAAAAGAAGAGGCAGCATATTCATAAATGAAGTACGAAGGAAAAGGACACAAATGAATAACAACAAAACTTACCCGAAAACAACAGGGTCACGGTATGCTCTCCACGAGAACATGCGGGCTTTGGAGGGCTTGGGCGACTCGGCAACGGAAGCAGTAGAGGCGGCAGCTCCCTGTTTCTTGGAGGGCTTTGCCGGCTGAGTGCCACTAGATATTGTCTCACGCTTTTTAGTCGGCTTGGCCGGCTGAAGCTTGACTCGGCCTCCCTCGTACACCTGTCCGACTACATCAGCAAATGCAAACTCAATAAGATAAGCCAAAAGCATGAGACAAGGGTAATATACCTCCAAAACTTGACAGTCATCGTCATCATTGTCTGGCTAATCCCTCAAAGATACTCGAGTAGCAGTCTTACCCAGAGAAGGACCGGCAGCGTCATAAGGAATGGGCATGAAGCGTTCAGAGTCAAAATCCTTGTCATCAGGAACCATGCGGTCCTCATATTAGCTGGGGGCGGACAAGCATTATCGCCCTCTTGGGCAGTAAGATTTTGTGAAAAGCAGAAAGCAAGGTTAACAAATGGACACCGAGTACCAGAAATCTAGCAGAGGACGAGTAACATATGTCTGCAAAATCAAATTACCCAGAAACTTACCCAGGGAACGAGATTCTCGCGGTCAAAGGGGGAAAGGTCCAGTTCTAGTCGGCAGGCATGGTGAGTTTAAAGATTGAACTAACTCGGCGGGCAATGGCATTCTTGGAGAGATCGAAAGTCGAGTGGCGAGTGGGGTCAAGGAGACCGCTCATAAATCATATCTTGTGTGGGAGTAGCTGAATGGGGATGACTCGGTGACTAATGAAAGTACGCATTAAATCTTCCCCTGTTAGTGTGCGCCCCTCCTTCAGATCTAGCAACCTCTCCAGAAGGATGTGAGCCTCGTTGACTATCAGGTATCGCTCTCTCGGGTCAAATTTCCAGAAGGCTTTATCCAAAAATTCATCCTTGAACGCAGGTAGCCAGATAATGTCTATCTGAGTGGTGTTTTTGACATAGAAGAAGGTTCTATTCCACTTCTTTTAGGAATCCAGACCCTGGACCCAAGGAAAAACAGAACCTCTTCTAGGTGTAATGCTAGAAGCATCACACTGGGTAGGCCGCTTTTGGTCAAAGGGGACACCCGGATCGGGAACTACATGGACCCGGAACAAAAAATACTTTGCCCAAAGTTTAACAGTGGGCCAGAGGCCAAGGTTACCCTTTGTGATGGAAATGAAGCAAGACAAGGAGCCAATATCATTGGCAGGAAAATGGTGTGTGTTTTCAAATGAAACGTCGAGAGAAAATACGTGAAGAAATCTCTAGCAGGAAGAGCGAAACCGCGCTCGAAATGAGAAAGGAAGAATACGCGCTCATCAGGTTCAGGGCTAGGGGATAACTCACCGACCAGGAGGCGACAGGCAACCCCCAGAGGAATCCTACGAGAGGCGCGAATCCTTTTAACCTCCTCCACAGATACCTCTGAGCCCTTCCAACCGCCACGTTCGTTGGCGGTTTCATGACCCCCCCACCTCCTCACTAGCATCACGGGCATCCATGTCCTCGAGAACCTTGTGCGCTTCCTCCGTCGAAAGCAGCATGGACTGCCTAGGCCTCGTAGACAAAGCCTAGGAAGGAAAAGGGAGTGACATAACCTCACCGGTGAAAGAAATGCAGGCAAGGAAGAAATTTGGGGGAGGTGGACATGGGAACCGCAAAGGAATGGCACAAGTAAGAAGAAAGCGGTTGGGGAAAACTGAAGCAACGGGGCAGTTTTTCCCCACGCACCTACTTAAGGGTGCAGTAAAGCTCCAATCATGGGATCAAGGTGTGTTGTGTGGCCTCGATGTGGCTGTGTGCATGGGCAACCGGCGCGTCGTATCGCGCCACGTGCACATGACACACGTCTCGAGCCGCATCGCACTGGTCAACAAGAGGCCCGAGGCACTGCACGATGTGACTGCCATAGTGACGGGTGTTACTACACCACAATCACTGTGCTATTAAGATTTGAGTAGGTTTTATGGAAAAGCGCAATGATTACGCGCCGCCAGTGCTTAAATAAAGATTAAGCCAAAAATGACTCGGCTAAGCCAAAAAGGAGTCGACAGAGCCAGAAGAGACTTGGCAAAGACCAAACAAAGAAGAAATAAGTATCTGACTTAGCAAAGATCGAGATAGGCGAAATAGGCAATCCGACATAGAAATATTAGATAAGAAACGAAGTTTCGTATTCATTAAAGGAACCTGGAGACGCCTAACAGCTGAACCTCTTAGACCTCACCAGCTTCGGGGACTAATGTTGGGGGTGACCCCCGATAGTGTCATGAGGGGTGAAAGTTAGCATTGACCCGGATTGGCCTTAGCCGAGTCTGGTTGACACATGCCGAGTTATAATGGCTGCGTCATGATTGCCTGTGCTGGGTCGACATAAGAAGTATGTCGGTTGGTTTAGGATAAGGAATCTCTATCTACAGGTAACGACATGCCGAGTCTCACGAAGAGGAGACGAGTGAAGGAAGGTGTAACATCCCAAAAATATAAAAAAATGATCATCAAACTCTAATCACTAAAATTAGGGTTAACAAAAACTTTGATTAATTAAAATCATATGAATGCATATGTGTATGTGATGATTTGATAAATGCATGAATGAACTTGTGTGATTAACCTAAATAGAAAAAATGGTTTAAAGATGAATATAACATCATAGAAAACAATTCCATGCAGAAACAAATCAAGAGAAAATCAAAAACAAATCAAATAAAGCAAATGGTCATTTTTGCCAATCTTGCTCACTAGGTCACTTTGAGTGTTTCTAGTCCAAGATTTCAAACAAAAACTTTTCCAATTCTTTTTACCCCTTGCTAGACTAAGTAAAAGTGAATCAAAGCCCACCTTTCAAACTTGCAGAAACAATTGGCAACCTCATTCAAATCGCAAGTGAAAATTGAATCTTTATCATATATGAAGATCAAACCTTTTCAAAACCCAACCAAACCAGTGCCCCTTGACTAATCCAACTAACCAGATACTCCCTAGTATGTGCCTAGAAAACCCACCAAGTTTGAATCCAAAATTCAAATTTGAATTTCTTTCGGCCATTTCATCAAACACCTTGTGATCAGCAAACAAACAAACAACAAAGACTATAGTGTGCAGTGATTTTGGCCAACCTTGTTCCCTCTCTAGCTCACTTTATACTCTCAGTAGATGAACTAGCCAAATTAACAAGCCTTAGCACCACTGTGAGCTTGGCAGAGCCATTAATGGTGACCATGCCGAGCCCCTTTGCCACCCCCAATGTGGACAGCAAGCTACATGCCTCTCTAGCCTCGCCAACCTTGTCTCACAGACACATCACCGTCCACCGCCACTCCCTATCCCAACCCCGAGCGCAGCCAGCCCCTAGACCACCCACCAAGCACGCGCACAATTTCTCCGCGGCCATGCCGAGAGCGCCCCGCTCGACACACTCGCACAGACCGCGCGCCGCCCTCGCCGCTTGCGTGCGTGATCACCACCGCCCCAGCAACCCCGCAGACATGCCTGTTCGCCGCCGCGCGGACCACGCATGCTGTGCGCCATTAAAATCACTGTCGGACCCGCCCAGAGCGTCGACGTGTTCCAACCGATCAGCATCGCCCCACGCCTCGCCACCACGCCGTTGAGCTTCGCCAGGGAGCACAACGCCGCCCCCTACTGTTGCCCATGCCATTAGCCCTCTGTGCCGTCGACCATGACGAGCTCAGCCTACAACCTTCGGTCCCCTCGCTGCACTATAAAAGGAGGCCTCCCCCGCTCGTTTTCTTCACACCAGTTCACTCCCCACCCCTCACTGATCACACCCACTCACTCCCGGAGCAAGGCGAGCACCAGGTGGCCGGAATTTCACTAGAGTTCGCCGCTGCAGAGGTGGAGAGGCGCCGTCGATTGGAGCCGCCCCAGGAGAAGCTGCCGGTACCAGGAGGATAGCCGTCATCAACTTCTTCATTCGCCCCCATTGCCAACCATCGCCGGAGCCCCGATGAGCCTCCCACGACCCCCACTGACTGCCCTAGGGTTTGTGCACGTCGCGTCCTGTTCAGGTGTGGACGATGAACTCGAGCTGTTTGATTAGAATTAGATCCTACGACCTAGATCACCCGTACCGCTTCGCCCCTCACTGTCTCACTGATGCATGGGGATAGCCACTTAACCATCTCGCGCGTGCGCTGTGCGTAGTGGGCCGGCCCAGTTAACCGTCCCGCGCGAGCCAACAATTCAAATTTACTTTTATCATTTATTTTCAAACACAGTTATGTACCTAGATTCACAAATCAACTCAGCTCGATTCACTAAACCAAAAGGCATGAAACCAATTTTTTTAGAAAGGTACTGGAAAGCTTAATCCAAGCCCGTTGGATTCAAACCATTTAGATTTATAGATCACCCCTGGTAAAAATAACAAGGTAGAAGCTTTTCTACATTCAAACATTTTTCAAAATTCAACCATAAAAGCTTTTGAGTTGATTCCAACTCTCAAAAATCACATTTGACCATACCTTTAAGAATATATAAAAATATATAGGTTTACTTACAAAAATAATGATCAATTAATAAAAGAATGCAACATAGGCATTTCTAGTCACTTTAATTAAATAAAATAAAAAGGTTAAACCTTATTAAATTGTGACACCACTTTAAGTCACATTCCCATGTACTGAAATATGTGGTGATGACATGTATCAACATGATCCCATGTTTGAGATGGAGAATATTAAATCTTAAGTAGTTTTTCAAAGAGTAGAAATTACTTTTCTTAAATAAAATAAATAAGACAAGTGTTTTAATCCTTGTAATATTAGTGATGATGATAGATCACCTAGTATGAACCTTTGTGTGATGATTAGCAATAGTTAAGTATTGTTTGGCGATTGTGTACCTCGTATTTATTTATAGACACTAGTACCGACCAAGGATACGAGGAGGAAGGAGGATACTACGAGGAAGAAGCCGAGGAGAACTTCAACCACTGCTCTGCACAAGGCAAGCTTATACTGATATCTTAACAAGCCAATACTTGCAAGCCTAATACTACTAGTTGAATTAGCAAGCTATTAGCTTAGCAAGCTTACACCACGTGATACCCAATACTTGTTTTACTTGCAAGCTTAATACTTTATTTTCCTTATCAAGCTTTCTCCTTAGAGTTTACTTAGTGACTTATAGATTCTAAGAAGATAACTGAAGGTAGCATACAGAGCATAAAATTTGGCCTAAGTTAGATAATCTTGTTGTCATCCTAAGGCATGAGATTGAACTTAGCTAATCCTCACTTGTTTACACCCCTCATTAGTCTTTACCCCCACTTATAGATGCTAGTGCTAAGCATAAAACTTGATCAACTTTAGATGGGAATACTTGGTGAAAATGGCTATGAAAACCTTAGAATGATCAGTCATTCTACTGAAATGTTTTGACATCTGTTTATGAACACCAGATGATTTTTATGATGCAAATATTGAGGCATGAGCCTTAGCCCTTTATAAAACTGATGGTTGTATGGATGCGATACCATTCCAATTTTACCGTACAACCACAGTACCCTAAAATATGGGTAGGGCTTGACTGGAAATTTATATACCTTAGTATGGGTATGGGTTCCCTTGCGGCCAAGGTCTAAGCTGAGGCTACCTTGTGAAGATTTTCCACCTGTGCGGTACCCAAGATGATAGTTGGTCATGGTTGGGAGGCCAAACTCACAGGAGAGGTGCCTATACTAGGGCGTATAATTAAAGGTTAGGATTGATTATCCGCATACTGATTATGGTGAATTCAGGATTGTTCCTGACGGATGTATCGAATGTTGTGGTGAAAGTGTACAATATCTGCAGAGTGTCAAACTATTCGAATAGCCGTGTCCGCGGTTATGGACAGTTGGAGTGGCCATACTGTTCCCCTGTCAGATGTTTTCAAAACAACTTGTGAAATGATTTGTGACTTTGACTTGACCACAATAGAGTTGTGATATGAAATTCAAGTTCCCACTTAGGTGTTATAAGACTTTCAACTAGCTTTATTTGCTTTTGAACTTAGTAGAGTAAATTTGGCTTTTTGCAAAACAACCCTAGAGCTTAGTATCCTACTACAAAAACCCCCTTAACTGGTTAGTATTAGTTTGCGAGTACTTAAAGAGTACTCATGGCTTTGTCCCTGGCTATTCCCGTGGCCAGACTATGAAGAGGAGTATCAGGATGACGGACCGCAGGAAGGTTACGACAACTAGGATCATCTCCCATCGTCAGCATTGCCTGTGACCCCGAAGATGGAGCTTCACCCATGCTATCGTTATCTTTACGTTATTCCGCTGTTTGAGTTGTATTAAGAACTAGATCATGAGATCCTTATTTGTGTAAGACCTTATGTATGGTTTGTAATGGATGATGTACTGTGATATCCAATCTGTTATGTCTCGCAAAAATGGTAATCCTGGGATTGTGATGTATGGCATAACATGCATCTATGATTCAAAATCCGGGTGTTGACAAGTTGGTATCAGAGCCATCCTGACCATAGGAGACCCTAGTTAGAATGGACGTTCGAATCAAAAACTTAGTTTCAAAACCAAAGGAAGTGAGTATTTACCAAAAACTTATTCTTACTCTTATCACTTGGATTCTTTCATGAAAATTCATGTTCCTCAAAAATTCTTGCAAACCCACATAAAATTTGACACACTTTATCACTCTACTAACTTACTCATCCTATATTCTTATAGATGGACGTGAAGTATAGCAAGTTTTATCAGTTGGGGAATGGAGGAGACCTCATCTTTGAGCGTGACTTGGACCAGCTATCGGAGATGCTAGAGCGTCCGCACGCTGAGTTCTTCGGAGCTCAGCTCAATGATCAGGAAGGAGAAGATATGAAGTGGCTAGTTGTTGCAAGTCTCCAAGGAAAGATTGAACCTCCCACTGCAGAGAGAATTCAGTTCACCTTAAGAGAGAACAACTGGCTCGATGGACTTGCCAGGGCCATGCAGGAAGATCTTGCCCGTCTGTGTGGGAAGAGTATCAATCAAATCAAGGGTACCCGCTTTGAGTTCTACCCAAGGCGTGATGCTATGGGACAACCACTGGAGGCCCCATACCACCATGAGCTAAAGACTCAGTTGGACGACCTCATCTTCATGATGTACGACCGTCAGAAGGAGTTGGACAATGCCCGTTCCTATGCCAACCACAAGTACGCCATCGCCAAGAAGAAGGATCAGACCCTCGCCATGCTAGTGAAGGATCGCAAGTCTCGTCGCCGTCAGCTCGACAAGAAGGAGCGCATCATTGCCCGTCTTCGCCACCAGATCACGGATTTGGAGGATACCATCCACGAGAGAGACATGCAGTTGGAGGAAAGGGAGAATGCAGGGGAAGACCTTCGTGGAGACCCCTACTCCTATCTCAGCGATGATGATGACTTTCTGGAGGATCAAGCCATGGACTTCTTCACCGATGAGGATGACTTCGCCTTCATCGATGATGATGAGGATGATGAGGACACTGACTCCAAGGAGTAGTAGCACTTGAGAACTAGCATTAGTGAGTTGTAATCGGTCCCACTGTATCGTAGTTTCCGAGAATGGTTCTTAAAACCATCTGTTTTCCTTTGTTGTGGTGTGTGTTTGTATTGTGTGCTATGAATGAATAAATAAAAAGCAAGTTGCTAGAAAAACCTGAGTCAAACTTCAAAACCCCTGAACCTTAGAAATTTCCCTCTTTTCTCATGATCTATCTCAATCTTCAAATGCCTCGTGGCGGAAACGGTTCATCCCCGGACCCGATGTTGCAGATCTTGCAAATGTTGGTTTCTGACCGCAAAGCTGAAAGAGCCGAACGTCAAGCCAACTTAGCCACCCTTCAACACATCGCCCAGATGGCCAACAACAATCAAGGCCATGGAAATTAGGACAACCATGGATCTAAGCTCAAGAATTTCCAGAACACCAATCCACCTATTTTCACTAAGTCAGAAGAGCCCCTAGATGCAGATGATTGGTTGCAAACCATGGAGAACAATCTGTAAGTTGCAGGAGTGGAAGGCAATGAGAAAGTGTTGTTTGCTACCCACTATCTGGCCAGAGATGCAAGGGCATGGTGGAACAGCGTTCGCGCAATGACAAGAGGTCAGCCGATGACCTGGGAAGAGTTCAAAGTCAAGTTCAGCAGAACCCATGTGCCATCGGGTTTAATAAAGAGGATGAGAGATGAATTCAGAGAACTAAAGCAAGGAAGTATGACAGTAGTGGAATACCGCGACAGATTCTTGTCATTGGCTAGGTATGGACCGGATGAGATAGATACTGAAGCCAAGAAGAAGGAGAGATTCTTGAATGGTCTGCATGATGAGATGCAGACGGTGTTAGTTAATATCCCCTTTGCTGATATTGAAGCCTTAGTTGACTCTTCCATTTAGATGGAAGGAAAGATCAATCAAGCTAATGAGAACCGCAAGCATCACATGATGCATCAGCTAGGAACCCACCATACACCAAAGTATCACCCCAACCCATCTCCAGGATTTTCCCCGAGACCCAACAGACCCCCGATGAACCGTCCGACCTATCCCAACCGTGGAAACCCAAGGCCCGGAGGAAACCACAACAACCCCGGAAACTCCAACAATTTTAACCGTGCACCACCCAAGTTCAACAACAACAATGCTGCTACCAACACCAACACTGCCCCGAGGACTGGAAGCAATGTTGTGCCTGTTGCAGCAAAGGACAAGTCACAAGTGACTTGTTATGAATGTGGAACCAAGGGTCACTATTCCAATGAGTGCCCCAAGAAGATTGCCGCATCCTCCAATGCAAATGCCCCAGCTCAGCAGCAGCGCCGTGTTCAGCCTGGAAGAAGGTTTGCCCCAGGGAATTCGCTCAACCGCAACGGCCGTCTCTTTCTCATGCATGCTGAAGAAGCCCAAGAAGCGCCAGATGTCGTGCTGGGTATGTTTTCTATTAACTCAGTACTTGCAAGAGTGTTGTTTGATTCTGGAGCATCACATTCATTTGTTACTGAAGAATTTGCATGCACTAGTAAGATTCAACCAACCAAATTGAAGCATGTTATGATTGTTCAACCTGGTTCAACCACCAAAGCTAGACAAATTTGAAAAGCCGTCCCTATCCGAATCCATGGCATAGATTTTTATGCTAATCTAATAGTACTCGGAACTAAAGGTTTGGAAGTAGTACTAGGAATGGATTGGATGTCCAAACACAAAGGATTAATTGACTGTGCCAAGAAAGCCATAACCATGACCAGTACAGCCAGAATATCAGTCGATCATGTATCTGAAACCTTGCCCCGTCAATTCAAGTTCAACAAGAGTATAGCCCAGCCAACCATTGACCAAGTCCAAATAGTCTGTGAATACCCCGATGTATTTCCAGATGTTTTGCCCGGTATGCCCCTAGATCGAGATATCGAGTTTATCATTGAACTAATACCTGGAACCGGACCCATAGCCCAGAGACCATATAGTATGAACCCGTCTGAACTAGCAGAACTGAAGAAGCAACTGGATGCCATGCTGGAAATTGGATTGATTCAACCAAGTGCGTGACCTTGGAGATCACCTGTTTTGTTTGTGGACAAGAAAGATGGAGGTAACTGTCTGTGCACGGATTATCGGAAGTTGAACGATGTCAGCATCAAGAACAAGTACCCATTGCCGAAGATAGAAGATCTGTTTGACCAGGTGACGGGTGCCAAAGTGTTTTCTAAGATTGATCTTAGAACCGGCTATCATCAACTCAAAAATCGCACAGAGGATATTCCAAAGACTGCCTTCACCACCAGATATGGATTATATGAGTATACGGTCATGTATTTTGGATTAACCAATCCCCCTCTTATTTCATGAACCTCATGAATAAGATTTTTATGGACTTCCTAGATAAATTTGTCGTTGTTTTTATTGATGACATTCTAATTTATTCCAAATTAGAAGAAGAACATGAGCTACACCTAAGGACCATTCTTGGAACCCTTAAAGAGCATTAGCTATATTCCAAGTTTAGCAAATGTGAATTATGGTTACAGGAGGTAGGATTCCTCGGACACATTGTATCAGCCGGAGGAATTGCCGTTGACCCTGCGAAGGTGAAGATGTTCAAGATTGGCATGCCCCCACCACTCAAACCCAAGTTCGTGCATTTCTCGGATTAGCGGGATACTACCGCAAGTTCATAGAAGGATTCTCGAGTATCGTGAGACCCATGACCCAATTGCTGAAGAAGGAAAAGAAGTTTGAATGGACGGACAAATGTGAAGCGATTTTTCAAGAACTCAAGAGGAGACTGATTTCAGCCCCAATCTTGATCATGCCGGATATCACGAAGCCCTTTGATGTGTATTGTGACGCATCCAAGATCGGTCTCGGATGTGTGCTAATGCAAGAAGGCAAAGTTATATCTTATCTATCCCGACAACTAAAGCAACATGAACAAAACTATCCAACCCATGACATTGAACTAGCAGCCGTAGTTCTAGTCCTGAAGACATGGAGGCATTACCTGATGGGAAACCGTTGTGAGATTTATTCGGATCACAAGAGCCTGAAATATATATTCACTCAGAAGGAGCTGAATATGAGGCAGAGAAGATGGATTGAGCTAATCAAGGACTATGATCTGGACATTCACTATCACCCCGGTAAAGCCAATGTGGTAGCAGATGCCCTTAGCAGATTTCCGTGCCGCTTGAACTCCATGATTTTGAAGTAGCAAGCAAGTTTCCACAAAGAGATGGAAGATTTCCGAATGGAATTAGTAAGTGAAGGATTTTTGGCTAGCATAGAACTTGAACCCACTTTGATCAGTTAGATCAAAGAGGCGCAGAAAGGAAATGCTAGTATCGACGGAATCAAACGTCGTATCGGTACAGGCAAAGTACCCGGATTCACCGAAGACGAAGAAGAAGTTCTATGGTACAAAGGACGTCTCTGTGTACCAGCAGATTCGGAGTTGAAGGAAGTTATTTTGAAAGAGGCCCATGATACTCTTTATTCTATCCACCCCGGAGGAACGAAGATGTATCAGGATTTGAAGGAACAATTTTGGTGGCATAAGATGAAGAGAGAAATCAGAAGCTATATCGCCAAGTGATATATGTCAGAGAGTCAAGGCGAGACATCAAAGACCCGCAGGACTATTGCAACCACTACAGATTCAGGAATGGAAATGGGATTCCGTTGGAATGGACTTTATCACCGGATTGCCTACTTCTAGTAGGGAAAATGACTCTATCTGGGTCATAGTTGATAGATTGTAAAAAGTAGCCCATTTCTTACCAGTCAAGAACACATACCAGAGTTCAAAGCTAGTAGAGTTATACATCGCTAGAATCGTCAGTTTGCATGGAGTCCCCAAGAACATCATATCGGATCAAGGAACCCAGTTTACCTCGAGGTTCTGGAAGAAGGTCCAAGAAGGTTTAGGAACCCGACTGGATTTCAGCACAGCGTATCACCCTCAGACCGATGGACAAACGGAGCGAGTAAATCAAATACTCGAAGATATGTTGAGAGCATGTGTGCTAGAGTATGGATCTTAATGGGAAGATTGTCTGCCTTTCGCAGAATTTTCATACAACAATAGTTATCAAGCTAGTCTACAAATGGCCCCATTTGAGTTTATGTATGGAAGGAAGTGTCGCACCCCTTTGAATTGGTCGGAAGTAGGAGAGAGTCAGATTTTCGGACCCAACATCCTACGAGAAGCAGAAGAGAAAGTTCACAAGATTCGTGAGCACCTCAAGACTGCCCAGTCAAGACAAAAGAGTTACACCGACAAGAGACGTCGAGACCTCGCTTTCAATATCGGAGATTTCGTGTATCTTAAAGTGTCGCCTTTGAAGGGAATGCAGCGTTTCCAGCTCAAAGGAAAGTTAGCCCCCAGATATATCAGACCGTTCAAAATTCAGAATTGTCGATGAGAAGTATCATAACAATTGGAACTGCTAGAGGAAATGTCAGCAGTGCACAATGTGTTCCATATATCGTTACTTCGCAAATGCCTTGAAGTTCTGGAGAAGACTAAAGTTTTCAAGAACATTGATCATTAGACCATAGAGATCAACGATGACCTGACCTATCCTGAAGTACCCATCCGTATTTTGGAAGAAGATTTCAGAACCACCAGAACCCGAAGAATCAAGTTTCTCAAGATTCAGTGGAGCAACCACACCGAAGAAGAAGCTACCTGGGAGCGAGAAGATCACATCAGGACGGAGTTTCCTGATCTCTTTAAATCCTAGGTAATCTTTTTTCTTCTTTTTCAAATATCGGGACGAGATTTTTTTAAGGAGGGAAGGTTTATAACATCCCAAAAATATAAAACAATGATCATCAAACTCTAATCACTAAAATTAGGGTTAACAAAAACTTTGATTAATTAAAATCATATGAATGCATGTGTGTATGTGATGATTTGATAAATGCATGAATGAACTTGTGTGATTAACCTAAATAGCAAGAAATGGTTTAAAGATGAATATAACATCATGTAAAACAATTCCATGCAGAAACAAATCAAGAGAAAATCAAAAACAAATCAAATAAAGCAAATGGTAATTTTTGCCAATCTTGCTCACTAGGTCACTTTGAGTGTTTCTAGTCCAAGATTTCAAACAGAAACTTTTCCAATTCTTTTAACCCCTTGCTAGACCAAATAAAAGTGAATCAAAGCCCACCTTTCAAACTTGCAGAAACAATTGGCAACCTCATTCAAATCACAAGTGAAAATTGAATCTTTATGATATGTGAAGATCACACCTTTTCAAAACCCAACCAAACCAGTGCCCCTTGACTAATCCAACTAACCAGATACTCCTAGTATGTGCCTAGCAAACCCACCAAGTTTGGATCCAAAATTCAAATTTCTTTTGGACATTTCATCAAACACCTTGTGATCAGCAAACAAACAAACAAACAAACAACAAACACTATAGTGTGCAATGATTTTGGCCAACCTTGTTCCCTCTCTAGCTCACTCTATACTCTCAGTAGATGAACTAGCCAAATTAACAAGCCTTAGCACCACTGTGAGCTTGGCATAGCCATTAATCGTGACAATGCCGAGCCCCTTTGCCACCCCCAATGTGGACAACAAGCTACACGCATCTCTAGCCTCGCCAACCTTATCTCATAGACGCAACACTGTCCATCGCCACTCCCTGTCCCAGCCCCGAGCGCAGCCAGCCCGTGGACCACCCGCCAAGCACGCGCTCAGTTTCTCTAGGAGCGCCCCGCTCGACACGCTCGCACAGACCGCGTGCCGCCCTTGACGCTTGCGTGCGTGATCACCACCGCCCCAGCAACCCCGCAGACAAGCCCGTTCGCTGCGGCGTGGACCATGCACGTTGTGCGCCATTAAAATCGCCGTCGGACCCACCCAGAGCGTCGACGTGTTCCGACCGATCAGCACCGCCCCATACCTCGCCACCACGTTGTTGAGCTTCGCCAGGGAGCACATCACCGCCCCCTATCGTCGCCCATGCCATTAGCCCACTGTGCCATCAACCATGACGAGCTCAGCCTGCAACCTTCGGTCCCCTTGCCGCACTATAAAAGGAGGCCTCCCCCGCTCGTTTTCTTCACACTAGTTCACTCCCCACCCCTCACTGATCACATCCACTCACTCCCAGAGCAAGGCGAGCACCAGGTGGCCGGAATTTCACCGGAGTTCGCTGTTGTAGAGGAGGAGAGGCGTCGTCGATTGGAGCCGCCCCAGGAGAAGTTGTCGGTACCAGGAGGATCGCCGTCGTCAACTTCGTCATTCGCCCCCGTTTCCGACCATCGTCGGAGCCCCAGTGAGCCTCCCACGACCCCCACTAACCGTGCTAGGGTTCGTGCTCGTCGCGTCCTGTTAAGGCGTGGACGATGAATTCGAGCCGTTCGAGTAGAATTAGATCCTACGGCCTAGATCACCCCGTACCGCTTCGCCCCTCACTGTCTCACTGACGCGTGGGTACATCGACTTAACCATCCCGCGCATGCGCTGTGCATAGTGGGCCGGCCCAGTTAACCGTCCCGCGTGACCCAACAATTCAAATTTACTTTTATTCATTTATTTTCAAACACAGTTCTGTACCTAGATTCAAAAATCAACCCATATCGATTCACTGAACCAAAAGGCATGAAACCAATTTTGTTAGAAAGGTACAGGAAATCTTAATCCAAAACCGTTGGATTCAAACCATTTAGATTTATAGATCACCCCTGGTAAAAATAACAAGGCAAAAGCTTTTCTGCATTCAAACATTTTTAAAAATTCAACCATAAAAGATTTTGAGTTGATTCCAACTCTCAAAAATCACATTTGACCATACCTTTCAGAATATATAAAAATATATAGGTTTACTTACAAAAATAATGATCAAGTAATAAATGAATGCCACATAGGCATTTCTAGTCACTTTAATTAAATAAAATAAAAAGGTTAAACCTTATTAAATTGTGACACCACTTTAAATCACATTCCCATGTATTAAAATATGTGGTGATGACATGTGTCATCATCATCCCATGTTTGAGATGGAGAATATTAAATCTTAAGTAGTTTTTCAATGAGTAGAAATTACTTTTCTTAAATAAAATAAATAAGACAAGTGTTTTAATCCTTGTAGTATTAGTGATGATGATAGATCACCTAGTGTGAACCTTTGTGTGGTGATTAGCAATAGTTAAGTATTGTTTGGTGATTGTGTACCTCGTATTTATTTATAGACGCTAGTACCAACCAAGGATACGAGGAGGAAGGAGGATACTACGAGGAAGAAGTCGAGGAGAACTTCAACCACTGCTCTGCACAAGGCAAGCTTATACTGATATCTTAACAAGCCAATACTTGCAAGCCTAATACTACTAGTTGAATTAGCAAGCTATTAGCTTAGCAAGCTTACACCACGTGATACCCAATACTAGTTTTACTTGCAAGCTTAATACTTTATTTTCCTTATCAAAGCTTTCTCCTTAGAGTTTACTTAGTGACTTATAGATTCTAAGAAGATAACTGAAGGTAGCACACAGAGCATAAAATTTGGCCTAAGTTAGATAATCTTAGCTAATCCTCACTTGTTTACCACCCCTCACTTGTTTACCACCCCTCATTAGTCTTTACCCCCACTTATAGATGCTAGTGCTAAGCATAAAACTTGATCAACTTTAGATGAGAATACTTGGTGAAAATGGCTATGAAAACCTTAGAATGATCAGTCATTCTACTGAAATGTTTTGATGATTTTGATGATGCAAATGTTGAGGCATGAGCCTTAGCCCTTTATAAAAATGATGGTTGTCTGGATGCGATACCATTCCAATTTTACCGTACAACCACAATACCCGAAAATTGGGTAGGGCTTGACTTGAAATTTATATACCTTAGTATGGGTTCCCTTGCAGCCTAGGTCTGAGCTGAGGCTACCTTGTGAAGATTGTCCACCTGTGCGGTACCCAAGATGACAGTTGGTCATGGTTCGGAGGCCAAACTCACAGGAGAGGTGCCTATACTAGGGCATGTAATTGAAAGGTTAGGATTGATTATTCGCATACTGAGTATGGTGAATTCAGGATTGTCCGTGACGGGTGTATCGAATGTTGTGGTGAAAGTGTACAATCTCTGTAGAGTGTCAAACTATTCGAATAGCCGCGTCCGTGGTTATGGACAGTTGGAGTGGCCATACTGTTCCCCCGTCAGATGTTTTCAAAACAACTTGTGAAATAATGTGTGACTTAACCACAAAAGAGTTGTGATATGAAATTCAAGTGCCCACTTAGGTGTTATAAGACTTTCAACTAGCTTTCTTTGCTTTTGAACTTAGTAGAGTAAATCGAGATTTTTGCAAAACAACCCTAGAGCTTAGTATCCTACTATAAAAACCCCCTTAACTGGTTAGTATTAGTTTGCGAGTACTTAAAGAGTACTCATGGCTTTGTCCCTGGCTATTCCCGTGGCTAGACTATGATGAGGAGTATCAGGATGATGGACCGCAGGAAGGTTACGACAACTAGGATCATCTCTCATCGTCAGCATTGCCCGTGACCCCGAAGATGGAGCTTCGCCCACGCTATCGTTATCTTTACGTTATTCTGCTGTTTGAGTTGTATTAAGAACTGGATCATGAGATCCTTATTTGTGTAAGACCTTATGTATGGTTTGTAATGGATGATGTACTGTGATATCCAATATGTTATGTCTCGCAAAAATGGTAATCCAGGGATTGCGATGTATGGCATAACAGGCATCTGTGATTCAAAATCCGGGTGTTGACAGAAGGAAAGAGGTACCTTTCCGAGTCTGGTCCGGGAAGGACCACGCTAAAGCTGAGTAAAAAGAGAAGGGCACCGCCGAATGACAACTAAAGGCGCCGGGTGACGCTAAAGTACCAAGTGACGCATAAAAGTGAGGAGTGTCGCCAAAGGAACTGGCGTCTATGTACTGGAAGACCGTTGGCTACGTATCTTTGCTAACTAAGGGCCTAGGGATAGCCCATTGACCCGGCCAGTAGTGTAAAGACAAATCCCAAACAGTAAACCCTAGGATCCAAACTGTAATCTAGCTATTCCCATTTCCTATATAAGGAGGGGTGGAGCTAGGGTTATAGGAAGGCGCAACCACAGAACCAAGGCTGGCACTTCTTCTTCTTGCTTCTAGCTACTAGGCAAACAACTCAAGGAGCACTTGTAAGTTAGAAGAAGGAATAAGATTGCAGGTTCATCATAGCTCTAGTTTGTTCTTCGTGTGCGGCAACACCGTGCACACCCTCCTCGGATTCCTCTTGTGTTCATCCGGCCCCAACTAAAGCCTACCAATGGCATCTGCCGTGACACCACCATGAAACTAGTGGGGGTCGACGGAGTAGGCATGCGTGTGTCCCTGTTGTTCCTTCGGCACTGGGCGGTCAGCCATGGCGGCCTCACGTTAAGCAACCTGTGGGTCCTTGTCATCGTTGTAGAGGCCAAGGAAGATTTTCTAGAAGTGGCGATTACACTTGGACGCCCAATGACAATCGCGCCCACGCAGCTGGCACACGCGGAGAGGATGACCCCCAAGAGAAGGGGCCGACTAGGGCGGTGTGGCCGGGCCTTTCCCGAGCTAGCCGATGATGGCGCACTAGGAGGGCCGTGACCCCCTTGTAGGTGGCGTTTGCCGTGGAGGATCCACAACTGTGAGAGCGACGTGCCTCCACACGCTCCTCGGTGAGGATGAGGCGGGAGTATAGCTCATGCACCTGCATCGGTGAGGACGAGTTGCCACGCTCGTTGATGATCTCCTCCAAGCCATCATAATCCTCGTCAAGGCTATTGACGATGTAGGAGTTGAACTCAGCATTGATGTGGTGATGGATAATGGAGGCCAGCGTGTCGGCGAGGAACTTGACCTTGTTGTAGAACACCATCGACGTGGATTCGAGCTTCTCACACTCGCCAAGATGACGATAGAGAGCGCTAGAGCGCTCCTGAGACTGCGACGCGAAAGAGCACTCCAGGATGGTCCACGCCTCGTGGGAGGTCTTGGCAAAGATGAGCATCCTGGCAACCTCCCGGGTGAGCGACCCCTGGATGGCCGAGAGGTTGGCCTTCTATTTCCCTGTCCAGACACGGTGCGCCAGGTTGTACACCAGACCGTTCATGCTATCCACCAGCATAGGGGGACAGGTAAGAGATCCATCGATGTAGCCGAGCAAGTAGTGACTCCCAGGGAGCGGAAGAACCTGCGCACGCCAAAGCATATAGTTATCCTTTGATAGCTTGATGGTGATTAGGTGGCCGAAGTGGAACGGCACAGGTAGCAGCCATGGCATGAAGAAGGCGGGCGGCACGCAGGCCGCGGGAGCCGCAGCCGCAGGCATAGGAGGCAGCGAAGCCGAGGCTAGCGGGGCACCGAGGGCGGGCGCCAGCGGGGCACCGGAGGCAGACGCTGATGGAGCGCCTGGGAAAGGCACCGATGAGACCCCAAGAGCGGGAACCAGGGCCTGCACGTGCGCCAGAGGCGCGAGGACGCAGGTGCGGTGCCAGCCGCGGAGGCAAGGGGCAGCAGCTGGTACGGCGTCATAGAGGAGAGAAACGACGCTGATGGTCCCGACCAGAGGCGCTGTCATGGCGGCGACATCGATAGGGTGCGAGAGGAGCGTCGCGAGAGAGGTCGGAAGGTAACCGGCCGAGAGGGAGCCAGAGGCAGAGGCCGTCATGATGATGGTGGCGGCGATCTAAGGTGGGGTGGGGGCGGCAGTGGTGGTGTGGATCGGCGAGGCCGGGCGGCGGCAGAGGAGATGATGGGCAGCGGCGGCTAGGATGAGGGGCGGCGGCTAGGAGAGGAAACCCTAGGTGGCGGATGATCTAGTCTGATACCATGTAAGACAAGTAATTTGGGGTAACTGGCTCAGCCCTCTAGGAGTATCCTATCACATATATTTATAGGAGGTACCAGAGGTACGTTACAATAGACACGTACAAGTACAAGTACAATATACATAAGCTATACAATCTAACACAAATGAACGAAATCAAATCAATGAGCTATCTAGCAGGAAGGCCTGAGCAAAGGCGAAGCCTTACACAATGTAGATTTTTGTCGCAATTGCCATATGTTGCAGAATTCTTGTACTCTGGCAGTTAATTTGTCTCCTTAATTATTTTCTCTTACAGAAGGTTTTCGAGATCATAACCTGGAGGCATGGAGGAGAAACCCAGCGGATAGATTCTCATGTGGTCAGTGTAGCCGACGAACGTCGAGCAGCCGCCGCTCCATCCTAGAAGACCTGCGGATCTCGCCGATGTCTCGCTGCCGGTGGGGCCAAGAATCACTATTGAGGGGACCGGAGCAGGGAACCGCGACCAGATCCTCTTCCGCATCGACAACCGCCTAGGAGGGAGAGGACGGCTCCAAGCTCCTTTACCTCATCAAGAACTAGCCGTGTCATTGGCGTCCGTGCCCCCTGGGGAGGAGGGAGGTGCTGGAGTGGCCCACTGCCCGTAGCAACCTGGCCCCGCTCAGTCAGTCGTACACTATCTTCTTCTCATTGGGTCGTACACCGAGGCGGAGGTTAAGGAAGAGTAGGGGAGGCAGGGAGGAAGATCCTCTTGATGCCATCATTTGGCCCCAGTTGATTTAATTTTAGGATGTTAGTGAACGGAGACTCATGCTACGGCATCAATGCAGTATAAAAAGATCCTCTTGATTTGCCGAATGGTTGTATATAATAGAGACCTTGCTAGGGGATTGGGAGAATTTAATGGTAACAGAAATAGGGAGAGATAATGAACGGTGTGTCCCACGTGTAAAAAGTTGGTCCCTGAGTAGTCCTAATTTGTTGCCTAAGATCACACATTAGTTGCTCGTTTACGTATCGGACAACAACTTAGAAGTACTCCCTCCGATCCATATTAGTTGACTTAGATTCATCTAGATACGAATCAAGTTGTAGTGCTATATACACTTGTATCTAGACAAGTGAGTCAACTAATATAGGTCGAAGGGAGTAATTAACTTTGAAACAACCAAAAGAATCGGACAACAACTTCATAACAAAGGTAAGCAACTTAATAAGCAAGTAGGCAACTCTGAAACAACACGCCAACTTCAGTGCAGCGGCTTGCAACTTCACTACAGTAGTTTCCGGTAAGCAACTTTCGTGTATCAGTAAGCAAATTTACTATAGCAGTATGCAACTTTTGTGCTCTTATATATGTTTCAAGCACAAAACTTAAGAGACAATTTTGGCGCCTGACTAAGAAACTTTGGTGAACGATAGAGCAACTTTCGAGAGCGATGATAAACTTTACACGCGTAGACAACTTTTGTAAAATTCTATGCAACGGAGTGGTAGGCATCTTCATAGATGCGAAAGGCAACTTTATGGAGGTGGTAGTTAAAGCACTTCTACGTTTTTCAACTGCATAGTGATGTGGAGACGCTGCAAAGGAGAGCATCAGTCAAAGTCATCATTGGAGGAGCAGGATCACTAGGAAAGGGATCCACGTAGGAGCAGGGCACGAGATCCATGAACCAGTTCACAAACAAAACCATGCAACTTCACTACAGTTTTAGGCAACCTAATAGCAACGGTGGACAAACTCATAAACAATTGAAAACAGATTCACAAATAGAAGTAGGAAACTATGGCGCAACGGTAAGCAACTTTGGTGTGTGATAAGACAACTTCAATGAGTAACGGGGCAACTTTGATCCTCGACATATCAACTTTGGTGCATAACATGGCAACTTTCGTGCGCGAATAGGAAACTTCGATTCTCGGCAAGACAACTTTGATGCCCAACAAGGTAACTTTTGTGCCTAATGAGACAACTTTGGTGTCTGACAGAGCAACTTTGTTTCTGACGAGACAACTTCGATACCCGACGAGGAAACTACAGTTCCAGACGAACCAACTTTGGTTCCAATGAAACAATAGCCAACAAGGCAAGTTTGGTACCCGATAAACCAACTTTGATGTCCGGCGAGGCCACTTTGGTATGCCATTAAGACGACGCTGCTGTGGTGGGCGAGGACGACCCTTCTTTATGCAAGCCATTGGACGACGAGGAAACATCAGTGCCCGATGATGCAACTTCGGAGCCCAACGAGGCAATGTGTGTAGGCCATTTAGACGGTGATACCGCAGTGGGTGAGGGCAATCCTTCTTTAGGCAAGCCATTGGCTGACGAGGCAACATCAGAGCCCAATGATGCAACTTTGGTTCCCGATTGTAGCACCCTGGGTAAACCACTACTAGAAATCACATATCTTTATCTCTATGCATCGTCATGACATCAACATTCATCTATTTTCCTAAAACTATATTGCTAAAAGCTCTAATTTTGTTTTCTAATTAACCCCTTATCTATTTCAAATATAAACCCTGGAACATCCCAGATATTTTGTTTTCTAAAACTATATTGCAAAACCCTTTTGTTTAAACTAAAAAAAACTATATAAAAATAAAAATATTTTTTTGTGGGAAAGGCAGCCCAATCGGCCAGGCCCAAAGACCCAGCAAACATGCCACCTACTACCCCACTAGACCAAACCCTAACCCTAAAACTCTAACCTATCCCAAACCCTAGATCCCCACTATTTCCCTCACCCCGACGCCAGCTCTACCTAATCCCTCCCCCCACCCACACACGCACGCAAGCCACTCACACCTCTCCACTCACACAACACACCCCGACCCACCCCGCTACACATCCAACATGACCACACCGACACACACCAGCTACTCATGTACACAACACATGCCGCAAACCGCCAACCCGCCGACACGACCACGTTTCCTCCCTGCGCTCCCCGATCCCGCAAACCCGACCCCACTCCGTCAATGCTCGCGCCGCCCTCCCACACGCGACCTCCTGTGCTTCCTCTCGCGCTTCCCCGCCCAACACCGTCGCCTTCCCGGTTCTCTACTTCGGCCCCCTTCCTCTCTGCTTAGGCCATCTCTCCCTTCCCATCCAGGACGACTGACGCCATCAGCACCCCACCGTCCCTCCCCTTCACTGCGACCCGTGCCTCCCCGCGCGAGCTTACTCACCAGTTCTCCCATGTCCGCCATGCCCCGCCGCCATTGACCCCCGTTGCCGGCGCATCCTCCGCTCGCGCATGCGCCCTCTGCAACCAGTGCAGCACCGCCGCTTCACCCTTCTTCCCCTGGCATCGACCTCCACCTCTGCCGCCCGGAGGCCCTTCCTTCCTTGTAGTGGCTCTCCACCGCCTGACGGCACCGTCTACCTCGCCCGGTCCCGCACCAGACATGCCTCCCAACCTCGCCTTGCCTCCTAGACCATGCCACCGCTCTGCCCCCTGCCTCATGCAGGACTTACCGCCTCACCTCCCAGAGCTCCGCCGCCCTGTCGTCGTCCCTGATTCCTACGGCCGCCTTCGGTTCCAGCGCCTTCCTTCTGTGCATCCGCGACGTCCTCTACCACTCCAACAAGCTCGCCGACATGTCTCCTAGTCTAGCACCGACCTCTTACCGCATCGCCTCCTGCAGGTGTCGAATACCTCTGTTTTGGTCGTCCCCTTCCTCGCCTTGTTCGCTTGTGAAGGAAGCAACTCCATCTACACTAATCTGCTAGCAGGGGCACCTGTAGGTCAAAACAGTGCACGCATATCTTTTTTATTTCAACATTTCTCCTGCCATGTGGGTTACCTCAGGTGCTAGTGGTTTTTCGATGGTGGTTATGGTGTCGTGGATGCACCGATGTAGTGTCACCCGAAGGCCGATCTGGATCATCAAAGTTCTTTTTCATGGAAACCGAAGCCTGATTCCGGAGTTCGAAGGCCAAACCCGAACTTTTCGAAATCACAAGTTCTCCCTCATGGAACCCGATCCCTCGGAACGCCAAGTTCTTCTTCCCAGAGTGTAGAGCCCGATTCCGGATCCGAGGCCCGAGCCCTTTCAAACCCCTTCGAACCTCCAATACCGTCGACCCTAATTTGTGACCCCTTTCCAAGACCCATATTTTTAAATATATGTTATCCACCTTGTTGCATATAAATTGTTCATACTTGCATACATATATTGTGGTTTGGGGGGAATTATGCCGATTCACCTCATAATTAAATATGAAGACCATATGCGGGTTTTTCTAGTCTTATATTGGCCCCATTTAAATTTTTATAGAGAATCCGTGACGTGTTTTGCCTTTAAGCCAACATTTAAATTGCCGGGTATCTAAAAACATGAACCTATAAATTACATGTTGAGAGCCCAGTTCCGCTTAATATTGCATAATTTCACTATATCTTTGCCATGTCATGCATCATACATGCATCATGCTTGATCTTCTGCCGAAGTATTAAGTAGTGCATCCAATGTTTCTTCTAGTGATTTGCTTCTTTACGGATTAGGCTGATGAGTTGATGCGAGTGTCGACCCGATCTTCGGATGAACCTTATGTAGTGCTTCCTAGGAAAGAATTCTCCCTCCTTCTACATATTTTACATTTATAGTCTTTACTTCCTCCTGTTCATCTATTTCTATCTGTGTTGCGATGCTTTAGATTTCGTACCACTTTATATCCCTTGCAGCCTATATTTCCATAGACACCTCCTATTACTTGTTATTTGGTAGATAGTCGGCCTTGCGAGTCGTAGTCGCTTGAACGGGTGTTTCTTCCTGCCGTCGATGTTCCACAGTTGTTGGAGAATTGCCTTATGCTTTATATTGGAGATGATCATGACTTAAATTACAACTTATATTAAAATGGTAGGAATAGTTATAACTAATGTAGAGCCACAGGTGGGCAATAAATGTCATTTGGTTTTTAACCGCTCACTGGTGCCCCGTAGGACTCCGAGTACTTGATACCTGTTCCTTGACTATCGCACTATCGGCATGTGGGATCATGAATCCCCTTAGTTCTAGCTTGTGTCATATTTAATTTCTTGGGTCCACAAGTAGTTTGGGGCATTATTACTATCATATGCTTATGCCATGTTTTACTGCTTTATTTACTACTATTGCTCGAGGAGCATTTACTACTGTACTGATCGCGGCACGATTTTGCAGTACCGACAAGCCTAGTCACACTTTCGGGTTCCCAGTCATTTACAACCGTTCTCGCAAACCTCTGGGTCCGTCTCGGAGCCAACCAACTTCGTAGCTGGTAGCTTAGCGGGGTGGCCCCCTGAAATCAACTATGAATCTCGTCACGATTCCTCGTTGGGTTTTCATTTGGTTTTTCTGAGGTTGATAGTGCGTGTTTTGTTATTTGTGCCCCCCTTCAGGGTAAATATTTCTAAAAGTCGTGTCCATGGTTATGGACAACTTGGAGCACAGTATCTCGATCATAGACAATTATAACTAAAGTACTGCTATAAATTTGATTTTTGAATGACTAGTAATCAACTTTACTACAATGAAATGGCTAAATAAAAGTACCAACAACTGCTAGATTTGGGATGCCTCATGCTATTTGTATCTGACTAGTAAGTATTGCGACTACAACAGAATGGCAGGCCGGTGGCCTCTCCCTGGAACTTTATAAAATGTTTTCTTTTATTTATTTTTAAAACAAAATAGTTTACAAGCAGATTGTAGACAAATCAATATCCGGAGAGATCAGGTTTTTGTTTTGAAATAAAAGGGAAGGGACTAATATAGAAAACAAAATATGTCTTTTAGTAAAATAGTTTTCAGGCAAACATATGCATGATGATACAAACAATATAAACAACAGGCGATTTTCTAGTGGTGGTTTTCCCGGGGTGCTACAGGTAGACTCTCTAGTTGAGGAGCACAAATAATCCCTCTCGAGCTCCCTTCTCTTGTCTTGGGCAGCAGGTACCTCGTCCTTCCTGGTCCAGATCTACTTGATATGAAAAGGCTGCATAGTTCTTGAACGATCAAGTGAGATCTGAGGTGCCATAGCATAAGACTAAGAAATATAAACCCTAGATCTAAAAGGTGATGGAAAAAGATGAAAGAAAGAAGAGGTGAAGTCAAAAGATAAAAGTAAACCTAAATAAAAGGGACCTATAGTTGGTTGCGGGTACTAGTATGGGCGGGGCCCGTCCATACTATGCGGACGTACCAACACCGTACCGACCCTTTTATCACTCTCTCTCCTTTTATCAATATCAAGCGAACTAGAGAACACGGGGAACATAATGGCCTGCCATACGGGCGGATGCGCCCATACGGCGCGGTCATACCGTAACTCTAGAAAACACACCAGGGGTACTGGCAGCGTAACGACCACTGATACGGTCACGTGGGTCCGTACCGCTCGGTCATCCCGAACTTTGGAAGATATGGAGAAAAGAGAAAGGAATGTCGAGCATACAACAACCACTGGTACAAGCGCGTCCACCTGTACGGCCCTCCTATACCAGGTCTACCTGAGAAAAATAAGAGGGAAGCAAAGAACACAAAAAATGATCCGAAAAGTTTCTAGAAATGCAAAAACAAAGCAGCTAAGATCTTGTTACCTCACTTTGTTTGATATATTCCTTGGTCGTGATTAAAGAAATTAGCTCTAACGTGTTGACTTCCCCAATGCTATGGTGTTTAAATGTTGCCCATTAACTATCTAGGATGAAGAAGAAGGAGTATTGTTTTTCAGCTTTACCGCCCCCGAGGGGTATGCCTTCTCTACTTCATAAGGTCCTTCCCACTTGGATTTTATCTTTCCTGCACAAATTTTAAGCCTAGAGTAGTAGAGAAAAACCTTATATCCAGACTTAAATTCCTTATTCTCTACTTTTCTATCATGCAATTTCTTTACTTTTTCCTTGTATATTCTTACATTTTCATAAGACTCGTTTCTGAGTTCATACAAAGCATGAATATCTAAGAGACGTTTTTCTCGGCACTTTTTAAATCTAAATTCATAGTTTTAATAGCCCAACGAGCCTTACCATAGACCATATTATATGGTGTCATTCCCATTGGATTCTTGAATGTCGTGTGATACGCCCATAATGTGGCACTGAGCTTCATAGCCCAATCTTTTGTTGACTTATTCAATGTCTTCTAGAGTATGACTTTAATTTCCCAGTTGGACGGCTCCACTTGCCCACTGGTTTGTGGGTGATACGGTGAGGCTACTCGATGATCGACTCCATATTGTTGAAGTATATTCCTAAAAGTACTATTCATAAAATGAGTTCCACCATCAGTAATCAAAAATCGGGGGACTCCAAACCTGGAAAAATGATATCCTTAATAATCTTGATGGAAGTAGCCACATTTGCATGAGAAGTGGGTATAACTTCCAGGCACTTGGTAACATAGTCAAAAGCAACAAGAATATGAGTATAAACATTAGAGGGGACAAAAGGTCGCATGAAGTCCATCCCCCAAACATCAAAAGGTTCTATTACGAGGTTATATTTCATAGACATTTCTTGTTTTTTCCAATGTTACTCATATGTTGACAATCATCATAATTCCTAACATAAGCATGAGCATCCTTGACCAAGGTCGGCCAGTAAAATCCTGATTGTAGGACGTTGGTTGTTGTACGGTCACCAGCGTGATGTCCCCCATAAGGACTATCATGATAGGCCTCAAGAATAGCTCTCATCTCGTGATCACGCACACATTTTCTAATTATCCTATCAATTTTGTGCTTTTATAAGTAAGGATCGTCCCAAAAGTAATGCTTTAAATCATTAACGAATTTCTTCCTTTGATGGTAGTTCATTCCTTTTGGTAGAAACTTACCCACAAGAAAGTTAGCATAATCCGTGAACTAAGGATTATGTGCTCTAGGATAGCATGAAACTCACCTAGAATAGATTCGTTAATAGGAGTTGGGTCCTCCATAATACCCTCCATACGTGAGAGATGATCGACAACATGATTATCTTTACCTCTCCTATCAACTATTTGTAGGTCATATTCTTGTAATAACAAGACCCATTTAATTATACAGGGTCTCAATATTTCTTAGCTAGGATATGCCTTAAAGCCTCATGGTCGGTATGAACTATTACCTTTGAATTGATACTGTAATGGATAAACTTGTCACAAGCGAAAACCATAGCTAAAAATTCTTTTTCAGTTGTTGCATAATTTCTTTGATCTTCATTGAAAGTTCGACTGGCATATTGGATAATATTTAGATTTAATCCATACCTTTGTCCTAAAACAGCCCCAACAGCATAGTCACTAGCATCAACATAATTTCAAAAGGCTCATCCCAATTTGGCGGTTGAATAACGGGTGCAGAAACTAGTGCCTTTTTCAATTGTTCAAAGGAATCAATGCAATTTCTATCAAAATAGAAAAGTGTGTCTTTGTCTAGGAGATAGCAAAATCCTTAATAAAGCGCTTATAGAAAGCTGCAAGCCCAAGAAAATTCTTTACCCCTTTTACGTCTTGTGGTATTTGTAATCTTTCTAAAGCAACAAGGTTCGCATCAGCAACCTTAATTCCTTTTTTAGAACCTTTATGACCAAAAACTATACCTTCTCTTACCATAAATTGGCAGTGCTCCCAATTGAGAACTAGCTTAGTTTGCCTACACCGCTGCAAAACTCTATTAATATTATAAAGACATTGCTCAAAAGCAATCCCGTACACAACAAAGTTGTCCATGATAACTTCCATAGAACTTTCTACAAAACTGTCAAATATCTTCAAAACACAATCTTGAAAAGTAGCAGCTGCATTGCATAAACCAAAAGGCATTACAAAGTAAGCATAAGTTACATAAGGTCAAGTAAAAGTAGTTTTCTCTTGGTCTTCGGGCTGAATAGCAATTTGAGAATAGCTCAATTAACCGTCAAAAAAACAAAAATGAGAGTTACCAGACATCATTTCTAAGATGTTATTCATGAGAGGTATTTGTTTATGAATTTTAATGGTTTCTTGGTTTAATTTTATAAAATCTATACACATTGTATACCCTGCTATTGTTCTAGCAGGAATTAGCTCATCTTTATCATTATTAACTATGGTTATGCAACCTTCTCTGGTTATACAATGGGTTGGACTTACCATTTGCTATCGGAGATTGGATGGATGATATTATTATCTAACATACATATGACCTCCTTACTTACTACTTCTTTCATTCTCTGATTCGATCTTTTTTTATTATCAACAAAAGGTTTAACATCTTTGACCATAGGTATTTTATGCGTAACTATGGAAGGATCTATCCCTTTAATGTCACTAAGAGTGTATCCAAAAGCCTCATGTTGTTCGACAAGTACTTCTAACAATTTCTTATTTTCTTCAGGAGAGAGTTTATCATCTAGAATTATGGGGCACTTACCTTCCTTGTCTAAGAATTCATACCTGATCCCTAGAGGGAGAGGCTTCAAAACAAAAGGCGCTGGATCCTTATCTCCTATTCTCTCTAGCTCTTCAAATTCTTCTCTAAGGAGATTCTCAGCTTCTGGTGTTGTGTTGAGGATTTTATCCAAATCTTCTTTTGCAGAATCGTTCAGAAGTGAATCATTAGTTACTAAGCTCCTCTCCATCTCGGATTGTGGAGTGCTGAAATATATTGCCGCCAATTCTTCAACATTCCTTTCTTGTTTGACCTCAATCTTCTTCTCATAAGGCAACTTTGTAAATTGACTATGATTAACCTCTAGGACTTCTTCCCCAAATTGTAGAGACAAAACTTGTTTCTTGTTATCAATATCAACATTCATAGAGCTGTAAAAATGATTACCAAAATTTTTTGGGCATGAGGAATTCAAAGGCATATCGATAATATAAAAATCAACCGGGTACACAAATGCTCCTACAAAGATGCAGGCGTTGCAAAGAATACCATGAGTCCACTCCAAAGTTCTGTCAAAAAGCATAAATGTAACCTTAGATGACTCAAGATTTGGTTCATCAAGATGAACCATAATTCTTTATAGATAATGTAAGGCATAATGTTTATAGAAGAGTTTAAGTCACAAAACCCAACATAAGTAGATTCTCCTAAACAAAAGGGGATTTTCTGTTGATTTTTATTCTTACCATCAGACATACCTCTAATTATATCATAAGATTCTCAACTCACCATTATCATCTCATCCTCAAATATATCAGGTTCTAGGAGTTCTTTTACTATGCCAATATTCTTCTTGATAGTACCCAGATTCCTGGTTAACTTACCTATCCTTTTATTTCCTTCACTCTTACTCTCTATTCTTTTGGTAAGGATAGTTTCATCCTCAACTAGCAGTTTCTTTTGCATTTGCGAGTATTTGTCTTGGAGACTATCTCTATGGGGTTTTACCTTACAAGGCGGTGTGTAGCGTTCCCACTCCTTTGGAATCTGCAAATGCTCAGCATAGGCTTTAATGATTTGGACAATCATACCAGGATCAAGGTTGAAATTTCCAATTAGATTTTCTACTTCGCCTGAATCTAGGAAGTTTTTAAAACAATTGTATTCTATAGGATTTTATTCATTTAATTCGGCTCCACAATAAGCATTTTCTATCCTATGTACTGTATATCTAGCAAATTATAGGCTCTTTCAACACTAAATTAGGTAGACGACCAATTGGTGAAGGGTCTAGTTCATTTATATAATTAGTTCTCAAATCTACGTAGAAAGTATGTATTACAAAATAAGGCGGGAATGTGTGATGGGGGCAACGGTCAAGCAGTCCCCTGAACCTTGTGTATCCTTCATGCAAGCTTTCTTTAGGTCTCCCTTTAAAATTAATGATCATACGTCTAGGTCCAAGATTTTTGTACTAGGAAAGAAATCAACTAAGAATGAAGAGGCCAGCCTCTCCCAGGAGTTAGTGATCTTCTTAGGACTTTGAATATACCAAGAACGGGCTTTATCTATAAGGGTTTAAACAAAAAGAGCAGATTTAACCTCATCCTCGTTAAATATATTTAGATGAAAAGTCCCACATGTTTCTTCGAAGAAACCTACGTACTCATAGGGATCTTCCCTACCATCCCCTGCAAAAAACAATTGCATGCAAAAGATCAAAAGCATGGGGTTAATATCATACCCCTTAGGGTTATTGTAACATAACACCTTTTGTGTAATATTAATAAAGACATGTTTGAGGATTGCATGCATGCATTACATTTGCACCTTGGTTCAAACAAATAATAAAAAACAAAACCCTAATTTTGTTCCCTCTCAAACCATTCAAATGGTTTTGAAATATTTTGAAAACTATCAAAACAAATGGATCCCAAAATGGTTTTCAAGGGTCCCTGAGTATTTTATACAATTTATAAAAATCTCTGATATTTCTGAATCATTCAAAACAGTTTGGAATTTGAAAATACAAAGAGAAATTGAAAAACAGAAATAGAAAATGTTTCCAGAAATAAAAAAACTAACCCTAACTCTATCTGGGCCGCATCCTAGCAACCTCCCTCTCTCCTCTCCCTTTTAATGCCGCCCATGCTCGCCCGCAGCCAGCCCACCTTGGCCCAGCAGCGGCCCACCCGGGCCCGTACCGTTTCGTCGAGGCTATCCTCGTCGTCCACCTCTGGCGGCGACGGAAGCAGCTCGCTGGCGCCACCGTGTCGCTCGCCGGCGTGGAGATGCACGCCGCCACCCCCGGATGCCTACAAGACCCCCTGGCCGCCGCCGACGAACCCTAGACGTGCCCCACTTCCCTTCCTCCTCCTCCTTCTCTTGTTCTTCTCCAGGGCCGAAACCCTAGCTCTCAGGTCCTCCTCCTCTCCACCGTCTCTGACCATCCCACGCCATGCTGAGGGAACCGTTAGGACCACCTCGTCGTCCTCGTTTGTCTGGCTAAAGGAATCGAGCTGGGGTGCTCTGAGTTGAGCTCCACGACATCGTCTTCTCCATCACCGACGAAGCTCACCGCCATCGATTCTCCTCCGTCCGACCTCCCCTGGCCTCGCCGACCCCTCCATCAGCTTCCTGGTTAGCCGCTGGTGCTCAAGCACCCCTCCGTTTCCTCCCTCTCCCATGTAATGTCCTCCCCGCGTGAGCCCGCCGCTGCCGCCACTGTTCTTCGTCGGAGACGACGCTCTGGTGACCAATAAGGAGCGGTGCTGCCACTAGTGTGTTCAGCGTGATGCGTTGCGTCGAATGCCCCTAGCCCCGCTTGCTCCCGTGCCCCCAATCGCCAGGTCCAATCTCGATCTGAGTAGGAGCTCCATTGCTGATGTCATGCTGACATCAGCATGAGGCAATAAATCTTTTTCCTTTTATTTTAAATGTTTTTAGTAAATAATTTCTATAAATAAGAAATCCCTAATAGGTGGACCCTACCTGTAAGATGTTTATTATTTTTCATAAATGTTTTCTGAAATTGTTAAATATATGACACGTGGGCCCAACTTGGAAAATAATTTAAATATTCCAAAAATGATTTAAAATGAATTAAAAATGGAGAAATTCATAACTAAATCATTTTTTAATCAGAAAATTACAAATAATATACCAAAATGTTCAGAACAATAAGATCTATACAATAGGAATATAATCATACATTGTTAACAAACTTTCATGACAATTTTAATTAGAAGAACCAATTGAACCCCATAGGTGATTTCAAGGATCCCCTATTCTAGGGTTTGGACTCTCGGACCCCTTTTAAAATGACCAAGCATGTTCTAGGGTTCATTTAAACATTATTTAACTTTTCATATCATCCATATTGTATGAGCATTGCACATGCCATGTGTTGAATGTTTCTTTTCCTTTTTTGGTGATTGGTTCTTCGCGAATAGGAACCGAACCTGAGGCTGAAGTCAATGCCACCGAAGAGCAGTACCAGTCCAACAACGGACAACGCAAGCGAAGCCCCACTCATACATATGCATCCTATGTTTATAAAGTATTTCATTCTTGCCATATGCATTCGGTTCAACAGTCTTTTATCAGTATATAGAGTGATCCTATCTGATGCATGTTCCCTTTTGTGAACTATAATACCTGATCCACTGCTCCTAGCATAACTAGGGTTTGGCTTATGAGCATCACTAGTGCCACAATTCAGTCAAGCTTAGCGATGCTTAGTGGTCCAATGTTGATCATTCAGATGATGCATTGGATATGCGAATGAACCTAGTATGATAGGATGTTGTGACATGATCAGAGATGGGTATAAACATGCTAAGGCTTGTATGGGAGGCCACGTGGGTTGTGGTTTTTGCAGTCCCATACTTGCCACCCTTAGGACCCGATGTTCTTGCCTCTTGAACCAAGACAAGCGTACAACCACACGGGGTCTGCAAACCCCCTCGACCAAATAACTTGCCTGGTAGATTCCATGAGTCACATAGTTCGGGCATTCTATTCGACATACGCATATTGATTGTTCTTGGAACAAGAGATGCCCAGCATCCGTAATCTTGAACCATGTTCACATCGCTAGGGACCGACTTTGGGACTCGACTCGTTACGGCGGCATCTCCTTAGTGCATGAATTATGGTCTCGGCGAAAGCAGGGTAAAGGTCATGGTCAACCACTCTCTGCCGGCCTTCCAAGGAAGAGGGCTAATAATTTGGCATTAAGAATCGGTTGGTATGTGTGGGTAAAGTTGTGCACCCCTGCAGGGTATTAATCTTTTCGAAAAGTCGTGTCCACAGTTATGGACAACTTGGGAACGGTCGTGAAGATCATAGAGAACTATAACCGAATGATAAAACTTGGCCAACTAATGTGAGATCCAGAATACTTCCTCGGGGTTGTTTGAGGGGGTAGTCCGGGAAGAAAGGTTCAGTTGATTATGGTTCTTGGTGGTTATCAAAGATGATTCTAAGAGCTAGAGCTATAGTCTTCTTATCCCCTTTGAAAATGATCTGACTAGACAAGCTTCTTTTCCTCCTTATTTTGAAAAACAAAAGATGGCTTTCGAAAAAATAACTCCACTAGCCAAAAGTCTTGCGGAGTACACCCTGTACTCAGCCTTGCTTCATTGATGTTTTTCTATAGATGAAGCTACTCCAACTGAAGGTGGTTTCTACGTCGAAGTCGATGAGTAGTTGGGGTTCCCGGGCAACAGCCTAGGATCTATGGAAGGGTCGCTACTTCTGTTTAAGGCCTCTTAGGCCCTTTGCTATGTTTGTTGTTTAGAACAACTTGTTTGCTTCCGTTGTTTATTGTAATTATGGGTCTACGGCCCTTGGTTTGTATGACTGGTTTGTAACTCTCTTAAGAGTTTACCTTATTAATGTATGGTTTGTATGTTCTGTAATGTTACCAATCATTCCCTGCGTGCTTCGGAATTTATGTGTAATATCCCAATTTCAGCAATCCTGAATTGTTGTCCAAAAGGCAAAAATCAGGTGGAACAAAAACTTTTTTCTTGTCACATGTGCTATGTTTATTTAGTTGCTTGAGTTCTTGTAACTGATTGTCTATTAGGTGCTATACTTCTTATCCCAACACTAGTTGACAAAACCTATTTTACAAAAGAGATGTCTTGTCTCATCTTTCATATTCTCAAATGTTCTGGCATTTCAAAACCTGAGCCAAGATGACTTTGACAAAAAAAACATATTTTACTAGTTCTATTAACAAAACTATGGAGAACTATAATATATTCTCCTTATGTTTTCAAGACAGAACTCTCAACTACTCTTACCCCTAGGTTTTCCAAAACCTTTATTCAAAACCTCTTCTTTCCAATCCTGGTAGAAATACCAAGAGGTACTTATCTTACTTCAAAACATAACCAATTCAAAATACCCATCCCTACCTCAAGCTAGGCTTGATGGTAACCCTAGTAGTAGTTGGATAAGGTTGATAAGATGAATTGCCTTCATCTGCTGATTGCATTGTTTGCTTAGGAACTAGAGTGAGATAATATAGTAGCTCATCCTTTAGGACCAAATCTATGCTTGTGATCATCAATCTCATATCAAGCATCCAAGTTTGGATGTATCCTAAGCCACTAAGGTGATCATCTCATCTCCTAATCAGATTAATTAGGGATAATCCCTTTTGATAGTTTCCAACTCAGTGGAGACCCAATCTAAGCATGGATCCTATCTACGTAGTTAACACTTCAACATCATCCCCTTGATCATGAGTCTGGAACCTAGCTTTCTCTCAAAATCAGCTACCCTTGAACACTAGTCTAAAACCCTAAATCTGCCAAAATGGCTAAGTCTGGATTCCTTATCTAGATTCAATCTTTGGAGCTCTACCTTTTCCAACCTATATGCATTCTCTAGAATGTACTTGAACCATATTGTAGTACATATTTAGTACTCCCAAAGCCCACTCTTGCCCTTGGCTAACCTGTGACACCCCCGGGATCAGGGCTAAACAAATCCCAGACCTCCGTCTGACATAAGCTTAACCTTGAGCTCGAGAATATCCAGTGAAGAATCCGTAACACAACAGTGACCCTACGACACAAAATTTATTACAGCAAGCTCATAACTGAGAAGAGAACCAAATTATTACAATCAGAGGTCACTGACCACAAACATCAAACAACGGAAGGCAAATTATGCTATTAAGTATAGCAAACTTAACAAATGTCCTAAGAGGCCTGAAGCATAAAGATGATGTCCCAGCCCATAGATTCCAGGCTGCCGGCCGGGAACCCCAAGCTACTTGTCGATGTCGATGTAGTACCAAACTGATCTTCGAGGAACACTTACTCTGCCAAAAGTATCAACAAAGCAAGGGTGAGTACAGGCTGTACTCCGCAAGACTTCTGGCTGGTGGAGTTGTTTTGCATAAAGCTATCTTTGTTTATAAAACAAGAGGGGGAAGAAGCTTGTCTAATCAGAGTATTTTAAAAGGGGATAAGAGAGCGACATCTCCGAAATATTGATCAGCATCTTTTGATATCCACCAAATCATCATCACCTGAACTAGGATCACCCCCTCGTACCCATGAGGAAGCATCCTTAAGCACACGTTGATCTGCCAAGTTTTACGATTAGGTTCATGTTCTCTAAGATCTTAGAATCTGGTCACCAAGCGTTCATAACCGTGAACATGCCTTTTTGAAAAGATTATTACCCTGCAGGGGTGTACAACTTGACCCACACGTACTAACCTTCTCTTAATGCCAGAATCATTAGCCCTCTTCCTTGGAAGGCCGTCAGAGGGTGGTTAGACACGACCTTTACCTTTCTTTAGCCGAGACCATGAGTCACGCAATAAGTATGGTTCCGCCGTAACGGGTCAAATCCCGAAGCCAGTACTTAAAGATGTGAGGCGAGGTTGGTTTACTAGGGGCCCCATCGACCCCAAGCAACCATGGCCACGCTTACCTACCTGTTATGAATGCACCGTCACTCGGCAAATCTTTCAAAAGGTTTTCTATGCATATGTCGAATGGAACGCCCGAACTATGTGACTCATGGAATCTACTAGGCAAGTTAGTTGATCATGAGATTTTCCAGGCCCCGTGTGGTTGTACGATCGTCTCGGTTCCAAAGGCAAGAACTCGGTTCCTAGTGGTGGCGAGCATGGGACTAGAAAAACCACATCCCACCGTGGCCTCCCATACAAGCCTTAGCATGTTTATTCTCATATCACCTCTGATATCATCTTATCACGTTCTCCTGTCACACTAGATTATCTGCATCTGATACATCATCTGGATGAACCAGAACTGACAGCTATGCATGGCTAAGAAGGACACATATATAAGCTCTAGCAGTGCACACAAGCCAATCCTAGTTATGCTAGGAGCAGTGGATCAGGTAATATAAGCTCAAAGGGAGTAATGCAACAGATAGGATATTCTATCTATCGATAAAATATCATGGTAGAATCGTATGCATCATGGCAGAATTGAAATACTTTCGAAATCATAAGCTTATATCATGGTGGGCTATGCTTTCCTTTGCCCGTTGATAACCAGAAAGAAAATCTTCGGGAGCCTTGTACTTGACTTGGTTATAGTTTGTCAAGTCTTGTTTGTCGATCTTCGATGGTCTTGATCTCGGTCTTCGATCTCGATCTCAACATCGTATTCTACCGGGAAGAACCAAACACCAGAAATAAAGGGGAAACAATAAACACATGGCATAGATGCCATGCTCAAGCAAGTATGATGATATGGGAAATTGAATTGTATTGAATTGAAACCCTAAAACATGCTTGTCAATTTAATCGGGGTTCCGAGGGGTGCAAACCCTAACTCGGGGAAACTCTGGAGGCATATGAGAGGGGTTGCTATGTTGTTCTTATTAAACTTGTCTTGAAACTTGTTGAACAATGCATGATTATAGGTTAAATAGATAGCTTTCATTTTTCTGAACATTTTGATATATTATTTGTATTTTTCTGATTTAAAATGAATTAGTTATGATTTTTCTCAATTTAAATCCATTTTAGGAATTTATAAAACCTTTTTGGATTATTTAAATTATTTTAAATTGGATTACTACGTTAGCATGACTCAAAGCTAACGTCAGCACAGGGTCTGGGTCGTTTTCCACAGGGGCAGATCCTAGCCAAAGAGGCTGACCTATGGGCCAGAGGCCACATAGGCTACCACCATGGCCAACCTTGCATGCTGCTGACGCGGCCTCAAGTCACCATGGCGGTGAAGTGGCAGACGATGGCCGGCAGCGATGCTGGAGAGCGCGCGGGGCTGCGAGGCTTTGCGCGTTTGAATCAGCACATCGAGGGGAGCCTAAGAGGGGCGGTGCCGCTAGGAAAGGGTCATTGGAGTGGTGGCTACGGCGAGCGATGGTGACGGCACACGACAGTGGTCGATGCAGGAAACAATCCAGAGAGGGAGGAGGAGGGTGGAGAGGCTCCTGAGAACCACCCGCTCACCAGGATGCTCATGGGAAGGTCGTCGAGGCAGGGCGAGGTCGGGTGTGGCTAGAATCAACGACGAAGGTGGCGGCCGGAGTCGGGGAAGGAGGCCTCGATTGGCTTGATTGTGAGCACGCCAGCTTGATTGCGTTGGTGAGGAAGCTCCAAGAGAAGAGGTGGTGACTCCAGCATCCTCGTCTGCGGGTGGGGAGGACTGGTGCGGCGGGGTGCCGGCGATTATGCGGAGCTAGGGTTTCGGCCAGAGGGGATTCGAGAGAGGAAGGTCGCAAGAGGGTGCGGGAAGGGATAAGGACGAGGCAGAGGCATCGTGGCACTCTTATCCACACTCCAGAGCTCGAGGGACGGCAAGTATCAGGCGGCGGAGATCGATGGCGAAGCCGAAGACAACGAGCTGCTTCCCGTCGGACGCGGGGAAGAAGAAAAGAAAGACACGCCGAAGGGGTACGGGCCAGTTGGGCCGCTTCTGGGCCGAGGATCGGTCGCTGGGTGCTGCGCGTGGGTGACAGGGGGAGGGGAGAAGGGTGCTGGCCTGGCTGGGGTGTGGCCTGGGAAGCTCTGGATGCGGTTTTTTATTTACAGACTTGTTTTTCTTTTTCTGATTCTATTTCCTGTTTGTAATTTCATTCAAATTTTTTTTTGAATCACTTCAAAAATACTAGAAGCTTTACAAAAGTATATAAAATAATTAGGGGCCCTTTTAATCCATTTGGGATCCATACATTTTGATACTTTTCAAAATATGAAAACCATTTGGATGTATTTCAAAGTGAGGGGGAAGATTAGGGTTTACGGTTTTGTCTTATTTTTCTTCAATGCATTTTAAAGGAATGATGCTCATGATGCACAAACAAATCCTAATATATTATTTGCTAAAAACTGGGGTGTTATAGCTCTATCCCCCTTACGATAATCTCGACCCAAGATTCCAAAGGTAGGAAGAGAAACAGAGAGAGAACGAAACAAGGTCACTTCTAAGGATAAGAGGGAAACACAATATCCAACTCATAGAGTATCTCATGGTCAACTCATGGATGGAGTGTTCAAAAAGAACTCTGAGATGACGACATGAAACACGTCAAGGTAGCGGAGGAAACAAGAGGATAAGGTTTCAAGTTGTTAGATAGTTGGTCTTCATAAGGATTGAGATCATGGAACTTACAGGAGGTTTTGATGCTTTTTAAGAAGAAAGCTTCCAACAGAAAGAACATGACCACAGACTTCGATAGGGAACCTCTACTAAATGGCTTAAGTAGAGATTTCAGGTTGCAGAGATATGGATCAACAAAACCAAGCTGTTGAACTACTTTTGACATAGAGGGGACACTCTTTCATCCAACAGAAGGTCAAGACAGAAAGGTGTTTTATGGCGAGGACTCATAAGAGTCACAAGAAACATGTATCAAGAAAAACTTCTGATTACCAAAATCATAGTCACTCTTAAAACATGGTTGAGAGAACGAAGGAAACTCTTTATCCATCCAGGTTTATCAAAATCTCTGCCAAAGATCGTGATATCACTTTGCACCACTAAGATAAATAGTTAAGAAGATTCCTGATGACACAAGAAGAAAGAAACTTCATTCTCAGACTTCAATCATTGGGCACAACAAAATGGTTGCCAATATGGAAGGGTCTGGAGGATCGACCGGGAGACATTTAGCAGCACTACTTTAAATGTTCTCCTTAATGTTTGAGGTAAAGGTCAGACTTCAGATACAAGGAAACTATAAGCACAACTTCTAAAATAGACTATAGAAGAAGCCTCATGAAGAGTGGTTGTTATTTCTGATTCAAGAGGATATGAAAAAGGTCTTTTCGGCTAAGTGTGTCAACCATTACATCATTCTTGCCAGATTTACAAAGAGACCTCTGTCAAAACCTTGAATAACACCAACCATCATTGCTGCTTGAGATTTAGCTTTGGTTAGGCGGTATGATACTTCAGGCTTAGCATGTCAGAATAGATAGTTTGCAACATTTACCACAGAGGTAAAGCTACTAGCTTCTCAAGATATAGACTACAATGTTAAGCTCCAGAAGAATGAGCTAGATTGCTAGACCCATGTACTTAACAACTTGTCGAGAGACAACTGCACATACATAAAGTACTAACAATAAACCACACATGTATCCTTAAGGAAAGGAAATAACTCTACTCGAATCCACGGTGACATCTTTCAACATTTGCACATGAACTAGAGAAGGTCACTTCTAACATCTAGAACACTTACTTCAAGATGACTCGAAGATGGTTCTCAAAAGTTTCCAACATTAATGTCAAATGTTCCATATGAATCAAATCTAACATGGAGAAGGTAAGGATGTCATCGATGGGCTCAACAACAAACTTATCGAGACACTCCAAGAATATGGACTCATATGTTGCGTGAACAAGACAAAAATATTGGTCAGACCAAAGGGCATGAAGATTTACCCAGGTGAAACATCACGAGTAGAAACATCATCAAGATAGTCCTTGGAACTGAGTTTGGTTTGACGATAACCCAAATCAAATCAAAGATGGGGGAGATAACATGTCCACAAAGGAGATACTATCTTTCTTCAGCACGGACAAAACTAGACATCCCTTTTAGAAAGAACTGAGTCGGATAGCACTTTTATCTTCCAACTCTCCAAGTTGTTGTTTAGGATCAACCAACTAGTTCAGGGTTATCTAGTACGGAACCTTGGAGAAAAGAGCAGTTCAAAGAACTTGCTTGCTCAAGAACTTGACAAGACGGTCATGTGGCAACATGGCGATACTCCTAGGGAGACATCTAGAATATCACGAACCACCGATATGTCACTTAGTTCGAAAGGAAACTTGCTTAGTAAGGAAAGAAGACACAGTCTTAGAGCTTTAGCACAAGCCTAACTCTTTGACCGACGAGAGTGCACCAGAATGATGGACTTGGTAGCACGATCATTCTTTTCTTAGTGATAGGGTTAACCAATCATGTTAAGAATAAATCAAATTTCCTTAGAGTTCGCAACAGTAATAATTGCTAAGAATCTCAGATGGCCACATTATTATGCACACGCATCACTCACGAGCACGAAAGCTCGAGGAAGGGTGGATAAAGATGTGTGAAGAATCACTTCATTAGGAGGTTCATGAATCTCAGCATGATCTCTTAGTATAAAAGAGTGTGATACTTCAAGATAGAACAGATAGAAGATAATCAATGCTTCTTGATCTGCGGATTACAATACTTTGACCTCGTCCTAGATATGACGAGGTACTGGAATTTGTTTCTCCTAGACATTCCGAAATGGTTTATCATGACGGACCACAAGAGTATCTTGCATCGGAAGACACCAATGCAGATAGCCACTTGGCTACCAACTGGTAGACAAAGGTCGGAAAACAACAAGGGAAAAGGAACATGCTCATGATAGAATCCCAAGATGTGGATGCATAAGTCAACAATTTTCCAAAAACCGATGCATAGAAGAGGTAAGGTGTGGCGGAGTCACGAATATAGATGCGAGACTCATGAGGAGTACTCTTGTCGTGATCTATTTGGTTCCATTAAAGAACATCTTCCACGGCTAGTGGTAGGGGAAGTCCTTAGTTGTCAGAATGCAAATGTGACAAAGACCACAAGCTTGAAGACTGGAATTGTATTACCAGCCATCCTGAGGTAATGTGTGAAAATTAACGACAGGGGTCAAAGGATTGGATCTTGGATTAAATATTAGCGTCATGTACAAGATTCACAACACCAGAATCCAACACAATCGGGGATCTTAGGTTCAAATCCAAGGGTTAAAACCTGAGAAAGGAAGTAACTACTACTTGAGTGACATAGTGTACACTACAAGGTAATAATCACAAGGTAGCTTCCAAAAGAAGAAACAACTTCTGAAGTACCCAAGCAAATAAAAAGGAGGCGCACGAGGCAAAAGGAAACCTCGAATCCTAGAACAGAACGCTACAGATCCAACAATATAATACTGTGGGTCCAAAAGATAGAGAGATCATGATGGAAATGAATCTCTCAGATGAATAAGAGCAAAGGGAACAAGGAATTCACAACACACACAACTCTAAAGAATTCAACACTAGGTCAACTGGCTTAGAAATGACATGCCTAAAGAGGCACCTAAGCTTTGAAAGATGAGATGAGATGGCAAAACTTTTCCAAATCAACACGAATTAAGATGATCTAGAATTAGAGCGAAACAAGATAAGGAGAAAAAGAAGCATACTAGAGTTTTCGCAAATACTTTTCATCTTTCAAATAGTTTTCACAAGCACTAGACTCAACATCGACCAATAGCAAGGTTTTTCTATGGTCGGTACTGCTCTAATACCAAAACCTGTGACACCCCGGGATCAGTGCTAAACAAATCCCAGACCTCCGTCGGACATAAGCTTAACCTTGAGCTCGAGAATATCCAGTGATGAATCGGTAACACAACAGTGACCATATGACACAAAATTTACTACAGCAAGCAAATAACTGAGTAGAGAACCAAATTATTACAAGCAGAGGTCACTGACCACAAACATCAAACAACAGAAGGCAAATTATGCTATTAAGTATAGCAAACTTAACAAATGTCCTATGAGGCTTGAAGCATAACGATGACGTCCCAGCCCATAGATTCCAGGCTGCCGGCCGGGAACCCCAAGCTACTCGTCGGTGTTGATGTAGTACCAAACTGATCTTCAAGGAACACTTACTCTGCCAAAAGTATCAACAAAGCAAGGGTGAGTACAGGGTGTACTTCGCAAGACTTCTGGCTTGTGGAGTTGTTTTGCATAAAGACATCTTTGTTTATAAAACAAGAGGGGGAGAAGCTCGTCTAATCAGAGTATTTTAATAGGGGATAAGAGAGCGACATATCCAAAATATTGATCATCATCTTTTGATATCCACCAAATCATCATCACCTGAACTAGGATCACCCCCTCGTACCCATGAGGAAGCATCCTTAAGCACACGTTGATCTGCCAAGTTTTACGATTAGGTTCATGTTCTCTATGATCTTAGAATCTGGTCACCAATCGTTCATAACCATGAACATGGCTTTTCAAAAAGATTATTACCCTGCAGGGGTGTACAACTTTACCCACACGTACTAACCTTCTCTTAATGCCAGAATCATTAGCCCTCTTCCTTGGAAGGCCGTCAGAGGGTGGTTAGACACGACCTTTACCTTTCTTTAGCCGAGACCATGAGTCACGCAATAAGTATGGTTCCGCCATAACGGGTCAAATCCCGAAGCCAGTACTTAAAGATGTGAGGCGAGGTTGGTTTACTAGGGGCCCCATCGACCCCAAGCAACCATGGCCACGCTTACCTACCTGTTATGAATGCACCGTCACTCGGCAAATCTTTCAAAAGGTTTTCTATGCATATGTCGAATGGAACGCCCGAACTATGTGACTCATGGAATCTACTAGGCAAGTTAGTTGATCATGAGATTTTCCAGGCCCCGTGTGGTTGTACGATCGTCTCGGTTCCAAAGGCAAGAACTCGGTTCCTAGTGGTGGCGAGCATGGGACTAGAAAAACCACATCCCACTGTGGCCTCCCATACAAGCCTTAGCATGTTTATTCTCATATCACCTCTGATATCATCTTATCACGTTCTCCTGTCATACTAGATTATCTGCATCTGATACATCATTTGGATGAACCAGAACTAACAGCTATGCATGGCTAAGCAGGACACAGATATAAGCTCTAGCAGTGCACACAAGCCAAACCTAGTTATGCTAGGAGAAGTGGATCAGATAATTTAAGCTCAAAGGGAGTAATGCAACATATAGGATAATCTATCTATCAATAAAAGATTAGAGTAGAATCGTATGAATCATGGAAAAATTGAAATACTTTCGAAATCATAGGGTTATATCATGGTGGGGCTATTCTTGCCTTTGCCCGTTGATAACCAGAAAGAAGATATTCGGGAGCCTTGTACTTGACTTGGTTATAGTTGGTCAAGTATTGTTTGTCGATCTTCGATGGTCTTGATCTCGGTCTTCGCTCAATCTCGACATCATATTCTACCGGGAAGAACCAAACACCAGAAATAAAGGGGAAACAATAAACACATGGCATAGATGCAATTCTCAAGCAAGTATGATGATATGGAAAGTTGCATTATATTGAATTTAAACCCTAAAACATGCATGATTATAGGTTAAAGAGATATCTCTCATTTTTCTGAACATTTTGATATATTATTTATATTTTTCTGATTTAAAATGAATTAGTTATGATTTTTCTCAATTTAAATCCATTTTTGGAATTTATAAAAACTTTTTGGATTATTTAAATTATTTTAAATTGGATTATTGCGTCAGCATGACTCAAAGCTAACGTCAACACATGGTCTGGGTCGTTTTCCATAGGGGTAGATCCTAGCCAGAGAAGCTGACCTGTGGGCCAGAGGCCACATAGGCTGCCAGCGTGGCCAACCTTGCATGCTCCTGACGCGGCCTCACGTCACCACGGCGGCGAAGTGGCAGACTATGGTCGGCAGCGATGCTGGAGAGCGCGCGGGGCTGCGAGGCTTTGCGTGTTTGAATCAGCGCATCGAGGGGAGCCTAAGAGGGGCGGCACCGCTAGGAAAGGGTCATCGGAGCGATGGCTACGGCGAGCGATAGCGGCGGCACACGGTAGTGGTCGACGCGGGAAACAATCGAGAGAGGTAGGGGGAGGGTGGAGAGGCTCCTGAGAACCACCCGCTCACCAAGATGCTCGTGGGAAGGTCGTCGAGGCAGGGTGAGGCCGGGTGTGGCCAGAATCGACGACGAAGGTGGCGACCGGAGTCGGGGAAGGATGCCTCGATTGTCTTGATTGTGAGCATGCCAGCTTGATTCCATTGGTGATGAAGCTCTAGGAGAAGAGGTGGTGACTCCACCATCCTCGTCTACGGGGGGAGGACTGGAGCGGTGTGGTGCCGGCGATTATGCGGAGTTAGGGTTTCGGCCAGAGGGGATTCGAGAGAGGGAGGTCGTGAGAGGGTGCGGTAAGTGATAAGGACGAGGCATAGGCGTCGTGGCACTCTTATCTGCACTCTAGAGCTCGAGGGACGGCGGGGATCAGGCGGCGGAGATCGATGGCGAAGCCGAAGACAGCGAGCTGCTTCCCGTCGGACGCGAGGAAGAAGAAAAGAAAGACACGCCGAAGGGGTACGGGCCAGTTGGGCCGCTGCTGGGCTGAGGATGGGCCACGGGGTGCTGCGCGTGGGTAACAGGGAGAGGGGAGAAGGGTGCTGGGCTAGCTGGGCTGCGGCCTGGGAAGCTCTGGCTGCTGTTTTTTATTTACAGACTTGTTTTTCTTTTTCTGATTCTATTTCCTATTTGTAACTTCAAAAATACTAGAAGCTTTACAAAAGTATAGAAAATAATTAGGGGCCCATTTAATCCATTTGGGATCCATACATTTTGATACTTCTCAAAATATGAAAACCATTTGGATGTATTTCAAAGAGAGGGGGAAGATTAGGGTTTTGTTTTATTTTTCTTCAATGCATTTTATAGGAATGACGCTCATGATGCAGAAACAAACCCTAATATATTATTTGCTAAAAACTGGGGTGTTACATAAGCCCTTCTAGTTCCAACTCATACCTGATGGTTTTGTAGTCAAGAAAATAATCTTCTCTGCAAGTCTTATCACCTTGCCTAGTTTGGCAAAAGCCCACATCTATATTCCACCACCCCTTGACCAAATATTTGCATGGTTATGATCCACTAACCATGTCCTATCAACCCCCACTTCGCCTTTACTCATTGAAGATTTGTGCTTCTTAAACCCACATGGTTTAGAAGGCATCATGACAATCCTGTTATGGCAGCCTTAATTTTTAACAAAGTTTGCTATCTCTTCTGTATCACCTCAAATAGAACCAAGCCCAACTCTTGATTCCTTGATCATTTATATAACATGTTCTATCTATCATCTATACCTTGTACCAAGGAGAGCTATGAGCTCACCAATTGAACCATGCTTTAGTGGCATAAAAATAACCAAAGCCTAGATTCCCCCAAATCTAGTTTCCATCCTTTTTCTCCACATTTCTTCAAAACCCAAGGATGTCCATGAAATATACATCAAGTTTACATCATCTACCTTGGTTATGATAATTCCCCAAATAATTCCCATAATTATTTGGAGCCTAAAACTATTTACTTTCCATTTTAGGAAAAATCCTCCAAACCTTGTCTTCAAAGGCAAGTTTGTTTTTCTCCAAACCACTTTGCCAACTCAATGCATATTTCAGTTCTATCCATCAAACCCCACCTTCCCATCTCAAAAATAAAAATAAATATTTTTGAGATACTTTATTATTTGTTTTTGCCCTTTTTCTTAAATGGCAAAAACAAGAAATAATTACTTAAAAATACTTTTCTATCCAAATAAATTCCAATAAAATACTCCGATGTGAAATATGGTATTTGGGACCATATCACATCAAAACCCAACCTTGTCCAATGTAAAATTATCAAATGAGCTTCTAGAAACAACTTCTGCACTTTTTGAATAAATGATTTTTAGTGCACTAAAAATCCTTCGGAAAATCCCAAATAAATCTTGGAGAATTCCCTTGACCATACCCAACTACCAGCACCTTTACCTCATCTTTCCAAGATCAAATTTTAGAATTTCCCTTCATGATCATTATTATGACTAAATGGGAAACTTGATCAAAACATGAGCCATTCCAACTCAACCCCATACCCAAGCTTGCTCAATACATCTCTCCAGCTGCTCCCACCTCCTCTGGTCGAAATCCCTATAGCAAGGTACTGTAGCTTTTGTCTTGTATCCCTTGGAGAGAGCATATGAGAGATGTGTAGGCCTTATGCCTTGTCTTGCAAATATCTACACCCTAGGGAAGCCACTCCCCTCTCTGTCCACTAGCATTACCAGAGACCTCTCTCTCACCTCTCCACCGCCCTTCTTGCCCAATGGATGGCCAGTACCCTCTTCCCCAAACCCCTCCTACACTATGTCCCCCATGGACCCTCTCCCCTCAAGTTAAATAGGCCAGAGGCCATCCTAGCCTCTCCTCCCTGCTCATTTCCACTCCTCTCCCTCCCACCTACCTCCCCAGGGAGCCATCCCTCCCCTACTGCTCTGCCTAGCCCGAGAAAGGAAGAACAAGAAGCTCTCGGCCCCGAGCATGAAAACGGGCATAACCTCCTCCTCCTTGCTCCCCTCACCCTGCATGTCCTCCTACCATGTTTCCCTACCTTCTCTGACCCTCCCCATGTGCTTTGTTTGGTCCAGGACCGCTCAGGGACGAAGCTCCGGTGAGCACCGACGAGCTCGCCTCGGCAGCCGCCGCGCTAGGCCGTTCCCGATGTCAACTTCCCTCGTGCCACCCATCTCTGGACGTGGTGTGGTTCACTGCGTCGCCCTGAACCCTCCCCGGCCCTCCTCCGCCCTCAGGTGAGACGCCCCGTGCCTCGCCGCTCCACCCTAGGGTTTCCTGTCGTCGGCCGGGACATGAGGAAGGCGACGGTGCTGCAGCCATCGATCTCTTTTAGATCGAACGGCCAACATCGCCAGATACCCCTTCAGCCAAGTGGGCCGCGGGCCGGTGCGCCCTTCCCCGCGGATACCATCTCCCTTCCGTGCATGCACGATGCCCGGGTGGGCCGATTTCCCTTAAGAGCGGCCCATTACGCCTCAGAGCTGGCCCGTCCTTTTTATTTAACCTTTAATAAATTTTCCAGATCTGAATATTAGTGCTTTGGTTTAAATGCAAATAAAAATGTAAAACAATCCAAAATGCCCAGATCTAAATTTTCTTAAATACACTAATGTTTTCCCTAACATGCAGAGGTATTGGCTATCCCATCTGATGTTTATAATAAATATGTTAAAACATCTATTTAGAGGTGTCCTTTTCACTAATAAAATCTTTCAGAGAGTTTGATAAATCCAAATGGGGTAAATCCAAATTGTTACTGAAGTAGATTATCCATACCTTGATTTTCCCACTGGCCCCACATAAAATTGCTTCCTAGATTACCTGTAGCAAAATTAATAAGAACAGGGCATTTCTGACTTTATAAAATTCCCTAGGTCAAACCAAATGAGTTTTTGACCTAATTCCAACTCCCTGTACACCTATATATCAATTCCTTCCAAAATCCAGTAGCTTGTAATTTTATGAGCCCCTGTTAAATTTTGGTGAATTAAACTGTTATGTGCATGGTTTGTCCACCAATAAATTCACTATTTGAGTTCTGTAAATCCAAACAGGTTGATTCCAATTTCTACAGAAAGGTATCTTCAATAACTAACAAGTTTCCTTGAAGTCACCTCAAAATATTCTGTAAATTAAATATGATGAAAAAGACAAATCTAATAGAGTACTTCCTTTGGGAATTTCTCAAGGGGATTCTGTTAATTGTTTTAAGGTGAATCCAACTCCTCTTGAATCAGTACATGAAATACTATCTAATAACCAAAAGAAGTAATTTTTGGAACTCTAGAAAAGTTCTGGTAATTTATTTCCTTAAACTAGGATTTTATCCACTATAAAAATCACTATAAATCAATGGAAATTGATAAAATAGTGAAACCATTTTTGTTGCATTCATTTTATCATTACCTATCTGATGGTATCATTTTTACACAATGTTATCATACCGAACTTGGCCTTGCTCCAAAACCCTTTATCTAGGTGGTTTTGGACCTTAAATCGTAAATAGGGAATCCCCACATGCAACCCAAGCATTCCTTCGCATCCCCAACCAAATCCTTAATCCTTACTGATCTATAAACTTGCTTGGTAAATTGCTTGATGTATGTATTGGTGCTTGTATGACTTGTATTGATGGTGGTGTTATTTGTTTGCATGTATGCTCGATAATGGCGATAGTTTCGATTGTAAGAAAGCCTCGGAGCGTTATTCTTGCTATCCATATTATTATTGGCTTTCTGGTATTCTAAAGAATTCACGGGACATCTCGCTGGTCACAGGAAAGCCACCTTCTTGCTCATACACCTTGTCCTATTATTATCTATTGTTGTTTTATCTACTCATTTATGCAAAGTGCATTAGTTTTACTACTATATACTTTATATGGGGAATGTTTGGCTCCTCCAAATAATTACCCCTTAGTACCAATAGGTACAAACCATTTGTATAATACCTACCTTCCCTTAGTATGGTAGATGGTGTTTAACACCATAACCCCTTGGAGACCCCGTTTTAGCCTAAACAAAAGTGTAGGATGGGAAGACCCCGGGAAAAGAGTTACAAAAACGTTTTATGAGAAAACCTTGGTGAGGCATGGCCTACCAAGTGGTTTGGAAAATGAGAAAGTTTTTGTTTTACAAAAAGATGGACAAAAGATGGAGGAAAAATGTTTATGAAAATAGTCGGGCTAGCCAATTTTGAAGCTAGCGTAATTAACCCGTGCAACCACATTACTCTGGAATGGGACGGGGCTAGGCTGGAAGTTTGTCTAATCCGGTATAGGTGTCTCAAACTACTACGGGGGACAAAAAATTCCCAGTGGCTGGGATTTCCCTTGTAAAGTCCCATGTGAAACATCAGTCTGGGAAGGTAAATACTGTCTAAATGGCGGCCAGATGATACTATGAACCCCTCATTGAAAGCGCACACCCTGCGGGGTGCAAAACGCGCACCGGTTGGCTTGTGACTATATAGGGCGTCCTGGTTTTGAGGGGATTAACCTCATAGGGTAGGCACTTGTATCGGAGAGGGTATTCAGAAGGTCTTGACCGGTTATTCGACTCACGATCGGTGTAGATCAGGGACGGGTAATCGGATGGTGTGGGTAAAGTGTACATCCTCTGCAGAGTGTAAATCTATTCGAATAGCCGAGTCATCGGTCATGGACGGTTGTGCTGGTGGCTGTACAACGGTGATGGTTTTGATTTCAAAAAGGACTTCGAAAAAGCAATGGCTTGGAAATGTTTTGACCATGGGATGGTCGAAAAAAGGAGGAAGGAGTTTGGTCATGAGATGACCGGAAGGAAAAACAAATGGGTGACCCAATCCTAGTGTTTTTAAAACTTTTCGAAAAGGTTTCCAAAAATGTTTTACAAAAAATTTCCAACAAAGATATATCTACAAGAGAAACTAGTTTATAAAAGAAACTCTCTTGGAGCCATCCTACCATAGCCATATTGCATACCTTTTATTATTGTCTTATTAAGGTGGTTTGCGAGTACATTCAAAGTACTCACCGGCATTGTCCCTAGCTATTTACTTGGCCATACTTTTAGATGGTCGAGAGAAACGATGGGGATGCTGACGTCTATGCTAGCTAGGCCATCCTCCTAGTCAGTTGCCTGTAGGTTAAGGCATGACATGGGCTCTGCGCTTGAAGACTTCCGCTATTGTTGTTGTATCGCCATAATGGAATTAATGTAAGTACTTGTATTAGTTAATTATGGATGTGGTAATGATACTTGTCGGTTATGCTCACCGCTCAATGATCATGGGAACGTGAATTGCAGGCATAACGGGTATTCTCGGACCGTTAATCCGGGGTGCCACATTAGGTTAGGCTTATGTCAGATGAAGATCAGGTATTTGTCTAGCCCTGATCCCGGGTTGTGACAGATTTTGGTATCAGAGCAGGACTGCCTGTAGGAAACCCTTCTTGCTGGTGGATGATGAGTCTAGAGTTTGAGAAAACTATTTGAAAGATAAAAACTAATTGCAAAATGTTGAATAGGACTGTTTTTACTCCTTATCCAAGGTTGTTCTATTGCTGAGTTATCTTACCTCGTTTGCTTTGCAAAGTTTCATTTCTCGTCTATCATTTCAAACCTTTAGGATATACGGGTTTGGGTTGTTTTTACTAGTACTCCGTATTCGGTTGCAAGGCTCAGAGTTTCCAAGATATATCCGTGCAACTGAAGCATTGTTTTTCAACTTTGCTAAGGATGCCTATAATCCTATTCTCTATTCTTCTGTGACTTGTTGGTACCATATCATGCTTGCATTCCATCGTTATGGTTTGTATCTAAGTTGGTAGCGTATACGTTTCGTATGCTTGTTCTACTGCCATACTTAATGGGTTGATATAATCTTCGTCCACATGTTCACCTCTACCATGATCTTTCGATATGCTTTTCATCATCTTTTGATGTACCCTTTTTGGTGAATCCATTCTCATGGCTTCTGTTTTCTCCTCAGGATGTCGTCTGGTACTCGTGGTTCTATTGGTCGTCAAGGGAACAACAATGCTGAACAGGAATTTCCGCCACCTCCCACAATGGCCGAGGTTCTCAACAAAATTGAGACCAATCGTCTGAGGAACGAACACCTTCTTGAGCATGTGGCGTAGAACACTGAACGTCGTCCTGATGACTGTGTCACACTTGGAGATTTCATCCGCTCTTTTCCTCCAATCTTCACCCACCCCAAGGATCCTCTTGAAGATGATGATTGGATTCGCACCATAGAGCGCAAGTTTAGTGCTCTTCGTGTCCGTCCAGATGATCGCGTCAACTTCGCCACCTATCAACTGGAAGGTGAGGCTAGTGTTTGGTGGGAAGGTTTTTTGAATCTGCAAGCTCAGGGACATGTTGTTACCTAGGAAGAGTTTGTTGTAGCATTTCGTGCCTCTTATATCCCTAATCCCATCATGGATCTCAAAAGGAGAGAGTTTCTGGATCTGACCCAGGGGCGCTGGGATATTGAAACATATGGATGTGAGTTTACCCGCCTGGCTCGTTATGCAACTAGGGATGTAACCAATGATGAAGATAAGCAAGAGCTATTTCGTAAGGGACTTAACCCCGCACTTTGCTATGAGTTGATGCCCTTCAAGATCTAGTCTTTCCAGGAACTACACAATCGGGCTCTTACTCTGGAGCTTGGAAGGAAGGATATGGAGGTCTCTTAGAAGCGTGAAGAAGTAAATTCTCGTGCTTCTTCCTCTGGTAAGAAGAAGCGCCGTGTCTTTGTTCCATACAATGTTGTGCCTCGTGCTCCTTATGCACCCAAGTCTTTTGGCAATGCTTCTCCTCATGCTGGTTCTTACACTGGAGTTACCTGTTACTCTTGTGGTCAGCCTGGTCACTATTCAAGGGAGTGTTCCCAAAGGGCTATCGGTCGCAATGATCAATAGGCAAAGAAGAATGATAAATCTCAAGGTGCTAGACACGGTCGCCTGAACTATGTCACTGTTGAGGAAGCTCAGGAAGATCCACGCGTCATTCTGGGTACGCTCCGTGTCAACTCAATTCTCGCAACAGTCTTGTTTGATTCTGGAGCATCGCATAAATTCATGTCAAAATTGTTTGCTCAGGATCATGGGATAAATATATAACCCCTGACCACCCCTTTGACCATCCATTCCCAGGGTTCTAGCTGGTTCACCACTATGGTTTGTCACGGAAATGAGATCGGCATAGCCTACCAGAAGTTTCCCACTTCTTTCATTGCACTCAAGTCAAGTGATATTGATGCCATTCTGGGCATGGACTGGTTAACCAAGTATCAAGCCGTCATTGATTGTGCACTTAGAACAGTTACTGTGACCTGTCCTGCTGGCATAACTGTCAAGTATTGGACTGATTGTTCAAAGTCTCCATCAGCAGTCCTTAAACGCTTCTCGAAGTTGTATGCATGGATATCCTACCTACTCTCGAGGTCCAACATGTCCATGTAGTCTGTGATTTCCCGGATGTTTTTCCTGAAGAGTTGCCTAGCATGCCACCTGATCGAAGTGTGGAGTTTGTCATAGAGCTAGTTCCTGGAACTTCTCCTATCTCCAAAAGACCTTACCGTATACCTCCTCATGAGTTGGTAGAGTTGAAGAAGCAACTGGAAGAGCTAGAAGGCTTAGGCTACATCAAACCTAGCACATCCTCTTGGGGTTTCCCTACCATTTTTGTCAAGAAGTGGGATACAAATATTCCAAGATTGGTGGTTGATTACCATCCACTCAACACGGTGACAATCAAGAATAAGTACCCTCTTCCCCGGATAAATGACCTCTTTGATCAATTAAGTGGTGGCACTGTCTTCTCCGAAATGGACTTAAGATCAGGGTATCATCAAATCAAGATCAGAAAGGAGGATATACCAAAGACATCATTCACAACTCGTTATGGTTTTACGAGTATAAGTGATGTCCTTTGGATTAACCAATGCCCCTGCCACCTTTATGAGGCTCATGAACTCCGTCTTCATGGAATATCTCGACATGTTCATCGTGGTATACATTGATGATATTCTAATCTACTCCAAAACCGAAGAAGAGCATGTCGAACATCTACGTTTGGTGTTGACTAAACTTCATGAACATCGACTCTATGCCAAATTCTCCAAATGTGAGTTCTGGTTACAAGAGCTCATCTTCCTTGGTCATGTTGTGTCTGCAAGTGGTGTTGCTGTCATACCGGATAAGGTTTAGACCATTCTGGAATGGAAGTCACCTACTTCAGTCAAGAGTGTCCGAAGTTTTCTTGGAATGGCTAGATATTACCACCGATTCATCGGGAACTTCTCCAAGATAGCTAAGCCTATGACTGATCTTCTTAAGAAAGATAAGAAGTTTGAATGGTCATAAAAGGCAGAAGAAAGCTTCCAAGCTTTGAAAACTAAGCTAACCACTGCTCATGTGCTTGTCCTTCCGGATACAAGCAAGGATTTCGTCATCTATTGTCATGCTTATCTTCAAGGGCTCGGTTGTGTGTTGATGCAAGATGGTCATGTAGTGGCCTATGCTTCTCGGAAGTTGAAGCCACATGAGAACAATTATCCAACCCATGATCTCGAACTCGCTGCTGTTGTTCATGCTCTTAAGCAATGGTGACATTACCTCATCGGTAACCGTTGCAAACTTTATTCGGATCATCAAAGCCTGAAGTACCTCTTTACCCAGCCAGATCTGAATTTCAGGCAAAGACGATGGTTGGAACTCATTAAATATTATGATTTGGGTCTCAACTATCAACCCGACAAAGTCAATGACGTTGCTGATGCGCTAAGTCGGAAGTCTTATTGCAATAATCTAATGATTTCACAAGCCCCACCTGCTCTCTACGAGGAAATCAAGTGTCTTAACCTTGAAGTAATTCCTTGTGGATTCCTTGCTAACCTTGAAATAAGATCTTCTCTAGAGTACCAAATCAAGAAAGCCCAAAAAAAGATGGTGAGATCATCGAGAACAAAGAACGTCTTGAAAGTGGTGAAGCTAAATGTTTCTCCATCAATGATCAAGGTACTCTCTATTTTGGTAGCCGTCTAGTGGTGCCAAACAGTCGGAAAATCAAAGATCTAATCCTATTGGAAGCTAATGAATCCCCTCTGTCTATCCATCCTGGTGGTACCAAGATGTACCAAGATCTCCGTCAAAGATTTGGGTGGAGTGGAATGAAACCAGAAATCTCTTGTTTTGTTGCAGAGTGCGACGTTTGCCGTCGTGTGAAGGCTGAACACCAAAGGCCTGCTAGACTTCTGCAGCCGTTGAAAATTCCTGAGTGGAAATGGGATGAAATTTGTATGGATTTCATTACTAGACTCCCAAGAACACAAGCAGGAAATGATGCCATATGGGTAATAGTTGATCGGTTATCCAAAGTTGCTCATTTCCTCCCGGTTCGAGAAGATATCCGTGCTAGTCAAATGGATGACTTATACATCTCTCGGATCGTCATTATTCATGGTGTTCCCAAGAAGATCATCTCTGATCGTGGAAGTCTGTTTACTTCCAAATTCTGGCAAAGTTTGCAAGAAGCAATGGGAACTCATGTCTCTTTTAGCACAGCCTATCATCCTAAAACCAGTGGTCAGACCAAAAGATTAAATCAAATTCTTGAAGACATGCTCAGAGCGTGTGTCATATCCTTTGGCAAGAACTGGGTGAAATGTCTTCCTTTTGCGGAGTTCTCTTACAACAACAGTTTTCAATCTAGTTTAGGCATGGCACCTTTCCAATTCCTGTATGGGAGAACATGTCGAACACCGCTGAACTGGACAGAAACCGGTGAAAGACAATTCTTTTGTCCGGACATGATCCAAGAAGCAGAAGATCATGTTCGCATAATTTGGGAGCGTCTGAAGGCCGCTCAATCTCGTCAGCAGACCAACTATGATCGTCATCATATTGATGTTCATTATGAAGTTGGTGATCAAGTTTACCTCTGGGTCACCCCTCTGAAGGGTGTCCACCAATTCGGTATCAAAGGAAAATTGGCTCCTCGCTACGTTGGTCCCTTTCGCATTCTCTCCAAGCGGGGTGAGCTTGCCTACAAATTGGATCTACCTTTAACTTTTCTAGAGGTTCATGATGTCTTTCATGTGACTCAACTCAAGCGTTGCTTCAAAGATCCCATTCGTGGTGTGGACCATGAAACTTTGGATCTCCAAGATGGTCTAACCTATCGAGAATACCTTGCTCGTATTCTTGATGAAACCGAGCGCAAGACTCATCGTCAAACCATCAAGTTCATGAAAGTTCAATGGTCTCATCACTCTGAGTCAGAAGCAACCTGGGAATGCGAAGATCGTCTTCGATCTGAGTACCCTGCCTTCTTTTCTAAAACCTAGGAATCTCGGGTCGAGATTCTTGTAAGTGGGGTAGATCTGTAACATACCACCTTTTGTGTAATATTAATAAAGACATGTTTGAGCATTGCATGCATCCATTACACTTGCACCTTGGTTCAAACAAATAAGAACAGACAAAACCGTAATTTTGTTCCCTCTCAAACCATTCAAATGGTTTTGAAATATTTTGAAAACTATCAAAACAAATGGATCCCAAAATGGTTTTCAAGGGTCCCTGAGTATTTTATACACTTTATAAAAATCTTTGGTATTTTTGAATCATTCAAAACAGTTTGGAATTTGAAAATACAAAGAGAAATTGAAAAACAGAAATAGAAAATGTTTCTAGAAATAAAAAAACTAACCCTAACTCTATCTGGGACGTAGCCCAGCAACCTCCCTCTCTCCTCTCTATTTTTCTGCCGCCCACAGCCAGCCTACCTTGGCCCAGCAGCGGCCCACCCGGGCCCGTATTGTTTCGTCGAGGCTATCCTCGTCGTCCACCTCTGGCGGCGACGGAAGCAGCTCGCTAGCGCCACCGCGTCGCTCGCCGGCGTGGAGATGCACGCCGCCGCCCCCGGATGCCTACAAGACCCCCTGGCCACCGCCGACGAACCCTAGACGTGCCCCACTTCCCTTCCTCCTCCTCATGCTCTCGTTCTTCTCCACGACCGAAACCCTAGCTCTCAGGTCCTCCTCCTCCCCACCGTCTCCGACCACCCCACTCCATGCTGAGGGCACCATTGGGACCGCCTCGTCATCCTCGTTTGTCTGGCTGAAGGAATCTAGCTAGGGTGCTCTAAGTCGAGCTCCACGATGTCGTCTTCTCCATCATCGACGGAGCTCGCCGCCATCGATTCGCCTTCGTCCGACCTCCCCTGGCCTCGCCGACCCCTCCATCGGCTTCCTGGTGAACCGCTGGTGCTCAAGCACCCCTCCGTTTCCTTCCTGTCCCATGTATTGTCCTTCCCGCCTGAGCCCGATGCCGCTGCCGATGTTCTTCGTTGAAGACGACGCTCTGGTGACCAATAAGGAGCGGCGCCGCCACTAGTGTGTTCAGCGCGATGCGATGCGTCGAATGCCCCTAGTCCTGCTTGCTCCCGTGCCCCCAATCGCCAGGTCCAATCTCGATCTGAGGAGGAGCTCCATTGTTGATGCCATGCTGACATCTGCATGAGGAAATAAATATTTTTCTTTTTATTTTAAATGTTTTCAGTAAATAATTTTTGTAAATAAGAAATCCCTGATAGGTGGACCCTACCTGTAAGATTTTTAATCTTTTTCATAAATGTTTTCTAAAATTCTTAAATATATGACATGTGGGCCCAACTTGGAAAATAATTTAAATATTCCAAAAATGATTTAAAAGGAATTAAAAATGGAGAAATTCATAACTAATTCATTTTAAATCAAATAATATACCAAAATGTTCAAAAAAATAAGATCTATACAATAGCAATATAATCATACATTGTTAACCAACTTTCATGACAAGTTTAATTAGAAGAACCAATTTAACCCCACAGGTGATTTCGAGGATCCCCGTGTTCTAGGGTTTGGACCTCTCGGACCCCGTTTAAAATGACCAAGCAAGTTCTAGGGTTCATTTCAACACTATTTAACTTGTCATATCATCCATATTGTATGATAATTGCACAATGCCATGTGTTGAATGTTGCTTTTCCTTTTCTGGTGATTGGTTCTTCGCGAATAGGAACCGAACCCGAGGCTGAAGTCAACGCCACTAAAGAGCAGTACTAGTCCAACAACGGACAAGGCAAGCGAAGCCCCACTCATACATATGAATCCTATGTTTACAAAGTATTTCATTCTCGCCATATGCATTCAGTTCAACAGTCTTTTATCAGTAGATAGAGTGATCATATCTGATGCATGTTCCCTTTTGTGAACAATAATACCTGATCCACTGCTCCTAGCATAACTAGGGTTTGGATTACGAGCATCGCTAGTGCCACAATTCAGTCAAGCTTAGCCATGCTTAGTGGTCCAATGCTGATCATTCAGATGATGCATTGGAGATACGAATGAACCTAGTATGATAGGATATTGTGACATGATCAGAGATGGGTATAAACATGCTAAGGCTTGTATGGGAGGCCACGTGGGTTGTGGTTTTTGCAGTCCCATACTTGCCACCCTTAGGACCCGATGTTCTTGCCTCTTGAACCAAGACGAGCGTAAAACCACACGGGGGCCTGGAAACCCCCTCGACCAACTAACTTGCCTGGTAGATTCATTGAGTCACTTATTTCGAGCGTCCCATTCGACATACGCATATTGGTTGTTCTTGGATGGAAGTGAAGGAGGTGAATTCATACAGGTAGGTAAGTGTGGTAGGGAACAAGAGATGCCCGGCATCCATAATCTTGAACCCTGTTCACATCGCTAGGGACCGACTTCAGGACTCGACCCGTTACGGTGGCATCTCCTTAGTGTGTGACTCATGGTCTCGGCGAAAGAAGGGTAAAGGTCGTGGTCAACCACTCTCTGCCGGCCTTCCAAGGAAGAGGGCTAATAATTTGGCATTAAGAATCGGTTGGTACATGTGGGTAAAGTTGTGCACCCCTGCAGGGTATTAATCTTTTCTAAAGGTCGTGTCCATGGTTATGGACAACTTGGGAACGGACGTGAAGATCATAGAGAACTATAACCGAATGATAAAACTTGGCAAACTAATGTGAGATGCAGAATACTTCCTCAGGGTTGTTTGAGGGGATAGTCCGGGAAGAGAGGTTCAGTTGATGATTGTTCTTGGTGGTTATCAAAGATGATTCTAAGAGCTAGAGCTGTAGTCTTCTTATCCCCTTTGAAAATGATCTGACTAGATGAGCTTCTTTTCCTCCTTGTTTTTAAAAACAAAAGATGGCTTTAGGAAAAATAACTCCAATAGCCATAAGTCTTGCGGAGTACACCCTGTACTCAGCCTTGCTTCGTTGATGTTTTTCTATAGATGAAGTGTAACATCCCAGCATAAGATCTTAGAAATAAGCTGAACACAGAGATGTGTGCATTGCATTCATGCATAGAAATTCTGAATAATTTTCGCGCTTTTAAATAAAAACTTGTCGAAGTGATTGAAGCCTCTCTAAACTTGATGGAATTGAAGTAGATCAGCAAGTTGACTGCGATAAGTTTCAATATGACCTTTGCTAAAACCTTATTTTGGGTAAACATGATTTGATCTAAGGGTAGATCAAATGTAATAAAATTAAACCCTAATACATTACTTAATGAATTATATTTGATCCTTAGGTGATCATAGCATAGTATTCATTATAATCACTCATGAATACCAACTTATAAATATAACACAAATAATAAGAATGTAACAACTATGTCTTAACCTCATCTACTTATAACATGAGTATCAGGGAAATACCTAACTTTAATTCTTTAAGTGAGATTGAGTAGGAAAGAAACCAAAGTCAAGATCATTCACCATATATATTTCTTTCCATATCAATCCTGATGGAATCCTATCTCAATATCTATTGTTCATCAATGTTGAGTAATCAACTATTGATTCACCCATTCTTAAACTATCAATTCTTCATCTATCAACTCTTGTCTTTATCATAACAATCACTCTAATTCCTTAGAGAATGAAGTAAGAACAGGTAGCTGGTAATGCTAGTTTTTGATGTCATCTATAGGATGGGAGTGATTGGAGGAAATCAAATCAATATAGTAACAAAGAAGATTACAAGAATGAAGTCTAAAGATAGTTACCAGGAGTAGTCCTAATGGATCAAGTAGGTATAGTCAATGAATTATATCTCTAATCCAATAGAGCTAAATAGAAGATAATTAGAATACAACTGTAGTGTTGTATTGATGAAGCCTTGTTTAGTCAACTGGAAACCTGAACCATAAAGGATCAAAGGATCATAATGATCATGCCTTACACACCAATATTGAATACTTAAACCAAGTATAAGTGACATTGGTGGATAAAACATGATTGAACCATAGTATAGATTTATTATCCTAGATTAGTCATTACAAGTCACATTAATATAATGTGAGGTTGAAATGCTAGATACTGGAGTCACGTAGAGACAAGATAGTATGATTAAAATGATGTTAGAGCAACATTGGATTAAAGAAGTAGTATTTTCCTCTTTGGAAATACTAAGCACTTGAGGTGAAATAGGATTTGATGTATACATCTATTGAAGTGATATTAGTGAAGGATGATTAAGGAAGAGTATGAATGGAGTTTGAAGTAACCACTTGTTGGATTGGGAATTATTAGCAATAGAGTAGTTAATATAAGCCAAGTATAGATATAAATAATTATGAAAGGCTTTTATGACAAGCTCATTGGATTTATAAATGGCTTTAGAAGAATAAAAGGTGGATAAGAATATTCTTGTGAAGCAAAGCTCATCATGTTAACACATGATGATGGACATAGAGAAGTAATATATATATAGGAAAGGAATTCCTTAATTAGAAGCCCAGAATTATGATGTATGGAATATAGGAATCTTTGTTAAAGCCTAAACCCTAAATCTTTAACCAAATAGAGTATCCATATCAAATAATTAATCTATCATCTTGTTTCCACAATGCTTTATTGTAATATTTTCCTATAAGAAACCAATCAAGCACATCTTTATCATTTCCAATTATCATAGCTATATGTGCTTAGAAGTTATATTTATCAAATCCTTTCCATATGACCTTCCAGAAAATAACTTTCTGTTTTAAAGGGATGATATCACAAAAGATCTCAAACATAAAGACAAGGTGTTTAGCCATTAATCTTTATTCACATCAATAAAAGAATTATGAGAATATTAAATCTTCTAAGAACTTATGAAAGGCATTTTCAATTTAAACTTTAAATCTTTGGTTGGTAATAATAATAAAAATATATATATTACTATTTCTTAAATTATGAGAATAATATTAACCCTATTAAGTCTTCAAAACTTTATGTATCAAATAATAATGAAGTATCAATAAATATAAAAGTTGCCTTAATACTATATATATTAATGGAAATAAAATCTCATTAGTTAGTAGTAATACATTCTATAATAAGTTTATGAATTTTGTCAAATTAAATTCATATTAAGGGCCCTCACAAATCATTATAGAAAAGGTATGTATATAAAGAAAATAAAGAAACCCTACACAATATATAATAAAAGTTCACCAATTGATTCTTAATAATTTCATTGTTGCTGCAAATGTTGAGCAAATAAAATTCCATAAAGATAAGTCAAAGTTATTGCTTAAATTCAAAGCTAAAAACAAAACAGAAAATGAAAAAAAAACCAGGAAAAAACAGAGGACACGCCAAATCTGGCCCATGGCCCATCTCCTCTCTTGCTTACTCGTCGCTCACACGTGCCACACTGCAGCCCACCTGGCCTAGCATTAGCCTGCCAGAAGCCCGTACCTCTTCGACCTTCTAATTGTGTCGTCTTCCTCGCGCCACCGGCGACCTCACGATCCGGCGAAGCAGCTCACTGGCGGCCACCCCATCGCCGGTCGCGTCAAGATCCGCGCCACCGCTCTACTTCGTCTATTTAAACCCAGCGTCACCGCCGGAGAACCCTAATCCCCTTCTTCCTCTTTGTTTCCTCTCAGAGGCCAAACCCTAGCATTAACTGCCGATGTGCGCTGTCGTCCAGAGATCACCCCGGAGCCGTCCGAGGATGCTATGAGCTCCGTGTCGTCGCCCTCATCATCCTGGAGGAAGGAATCGAGCCGGGATGTACAGGATCGACCGAATCATGACAATCTTCTGCGACTCCGACGAAGTTCATCGTCGATGATTAGATCGCTCCCGACAACCTCCGGCCTCGCCGAGCCCTTCATCATGCTCCTGGTGAGCCTCTGAACCTCGTGGTCATGTCTGATTTGTTGCTCGCGTGCCGTAGCTATCAACCCACAGGGATGCCGAATGTACCGCCGCAAACACTCGTCGCCGACCAACCTCCGATGACCAAAACAGAGCGGCGCCGCCACTATAAGGTTCACGACGACGTCCTCTTTCCATTAAGCACGGGTACCACTCCGTGCACGCACTCAATCGCAGGCTTGATTATCAACCAGAGAGGATCAGACATAGATGACGTCAGCATGACATCACGCTGATGCCATATTCATGTTTTATTTATTTTAGAATTAGTAATATGTTTCTGTAATAAATAAAAACATAGAAATAACATGGCCTATGTCCCACCAGTCAGTGACTGGAGTAGAATAGGCCCTGGTGAGAAAAACCCTTCATTGCATGCTGACATCAGCATTACTTAATAAATACATTTAGTATTTAATTAAAAAATTCATAAAATGATCCAATCTTATAAAATCAATAACTTTTGTTTTATAATTCATAAAAATATGTTTAATATATGAAAAAATTTAGAAAAATAAAATCTACAGCTTAAAATTATTATCAAATATTATTATGATGATTATTTAAATAAATTTATTTAATAAAGGTTTTATAAGTAATAAAACTTTAATAATTTATATTTTAATAATGATTAATGTTAAAAATATAAATAAAATACTAACAATCTTAGAAAAATAAGAATTTTACTTTAAAGTTATAATTATACATTAATATTTCACTTAATTAAATATTTGATATTTATTAAGTATTTATAAAGTAATAAACCTTATTAAAATCATATCCTATTATTTATAAATCACAAAAATAAATGTAATATACCTAAATAATCACAAAAATAGTACCTACATGTTAAAAATATGATATTCCACTTTTGAGTTAAATAAAAGGTTAAAAACTTTTATAACTTTAATTTAAACCTATTTCTTTAGTTAATAATTCATAAAATGACAAATAAAATTTGTTAATATTTCTTAAAATGAATGAATTGAATCTAATAAAAAGTATTAGTCTTAAATATTGTTGTGTGAAGCCAAAATGATTTAGCACACCTTAAATACAATTTTATTACATTATCTTTAAACCATAAGTATAAATTATGTTATAAAAGAATTCTTATCCATTATAAAATCTCCAAGAATAATTTGTAAAGAGATAAATCCTATTCCTTTACTTTAACCACAAGTTTATAAACAAATCAAAACACTATAAGTGAGTTCATAAGTAATAAATAATATTGTTTACTTATTCATAAACCTTAACCAAACCTTTATGGGGAGATAAATCCCTTTATACCATTATAATATAAAGACATCACTACTCCAATAGAAGTAATGCCATTATTAAATAACTCTAAGGAAACAATATAAAATGAACAAGATACAAGTATCATAATTAATACACCCTAAGTCTATCTACATTCTTAAAGTTACTTATAGTTACCAAGCTTTAAGTATAATGCTAAAGAATTTATTATATGCTTTATAGTTAACTTTGGTCTATTATAATTAAGTTATAAAGCATCTTAATACCAAACCAACCCAGTTAAAACCCAAGATAGATAAGTCTCACATACTACTAATTTCATTATTCCAGTAAAGGCAATTATTTCTGACTTAAAGACTATAACTAGAAAGAACACCTCATCAGATTAACTTAAAAGCTTAAATGCTTCTGCCTAATTGAGTAAGATTTTCTCCAAAAGTTATTCGTTTTGCCACTTCAGAAAAACAAATAACAACTAATCATAATCACTTTACTTTATACTTTACTTGTATAATAAGATTGTTAATACTTAAATTCTTTATAAGTGACATTACTTGTAAAGTAAAACTTGCAGATAAATAATTAAGATGTAAACAACCTTATGTCAGAACTGTAACTTATTACTCCCTGTTCCGGGAAGGAGCGGCGAACGCGGCGGGAAAGGAACCCCATGAAGGTTCTAGTAAACCCATGAAGGCTGACGGACATAGCTTTTCAGAATAAAAGCAACCTTTGAAGAAATGTTTATGAAAACTTGCATTGCCTATGACCTATGGTCTATGGCTGTAGCTATAGTGCATCAAACACTCCTTTTCTAGTGAACTTGTTGAGTACGCTCGTACTCAAATTATCTTCTTAACCCTTGCTAGGTTCTAAAGCCAGTACAAACGATGTCTACATCAAGTTATGCTCTAGGAATCATCATCAAAAGCTAATGCTCTTCAATGAAGTCAAGAAAGTCAACATATACATCAACTCAAGTGAAGACGAAGTTGCTGATTAGATAAGAATACAATTTCTAACCATAGAACCTACTTCTGTAGAATATTGCAATAGCAGCAATGCAAGCCAGTTGTTTAGTTACTAGTTTTATAAGTATGGTAGCTATGAGTTATTTATTCTTTATTCTTCTTCGTAAGAAGTTTATTTCTCTCTCTTTAACCTAGAGTGTTCTCTGGATCTTGTGTAAAGAGTTGAGTTGTAAACTATAGTCATGTCTTGGACCTGCTGTTTTTCTGTTGTACTACTCTGAGGGATGTAATACTAGTGAACGGTGTTTCATTGGTGTTATGTCAACGACTATAGTGTACTACATCATGCAGTGGTATGCTGGGTCACCGCAGTTGGTATCAGAGCATATGCTTTGACCTTAGGATTGAAACCCTTTTAGGAAGATCTGTAGGTTGGATAGTGACTATAGAAGCAATCTTATCTAAACCAAATATTCTTATGACTTGCAATGAGTATCCACTTGAGGATAACCTTGTCACACCTAAGTCATATGCTTAAGTCATTCTTTCTTAGGAGTAATTATTTATCTTTTCTCAAGTATAGTGCTCTTTAGTGTCCTCCGAGGGAGACATAAACCACCAAGAGACTGTAGGAAAGTGTAAGCTAAAAATTGAAGTAGTCTTAACGGTGTAGCCTAATTCCAGAATTTAAGTAAGAACAGTAAAATCTTAGTGTTAGTTAATAACCAAAGATAACATGATGAATGTCATTAGGATAAATGGTGATGTAATGAGTAGTAATCATGTGGGACTCACTTGAGAATTCTACGTGATGAAGTGAAATTATGTTAAGATTTAATAACAGTGTAGTGCGAAGTAAAGTTATCATCGTTAGATTAGCTCTGAAATCATGATAAAGAGGCAAAACATAAAAAGATCATGGTGAGATTAGTTCAGAAACCATGATGTAAGTATACGTATGACAAGTACTTAGTGAATTAGCTTGAAATATAAGTATGAAAATAACATGGTAGAGATATGATAGAAGTCATGGGTGTTAAAAATTTCTAATGATCTTCGGTTTAAGTTAACAAATAGAATCTGATTAGTCATTTGGAGATATCGTGTGAGGTTAGTTGGCTAACAAAGAAAGGCTGAATATAGTTAATCATTCCCAAAGGTGAGACCAAAGGTTAGTCAAAACCAAATCGAGACCACTTTGCTTAATATTATCTTGTTGCACTTGAGCAATTTGGGTAAATATTGAGATAAAGAATAGTTTGACTCTATGTGCTAAGTATCACAATGTAAACCTATATGAGGATGTGTCATATACTACACAACTAAGCCTGAATTCTTGAGATATTATACTCAACTACTATATTCTGGGCTTAGAATATTGTGTGTTATATGTACCACATTTGGATTTGTTTGTTTTTCTTGGAACTTCTTGATTGACTAGATCTGTACATGAAGTTTGACTTGGTGTGCAAATGCATGTTGCAACATCCAGTTACTACTTGATGTTATAGACCTAGATAGGAATGGGAATTTGTGTAAGGAGGTGACGAGTTCCGAAGACCCAGATGAAGATTTGCATGAAGAATGAAGCCAAGTGTAAGGTGTATCAAAACAATTTGAAGGTTGAATCAAGTTTGATAATTGCTAAATAGCAATAAGAAGGAAGATTATTATAGAAAATACTTGGAGCAACAAGGAGTAATAAACTTAAAGATCATTTAAAGTAGGTAAGTTGCTAAGAAGTTAATAAAGTAGTTGTACCAAGTTCATGGAAGCATCATGAATAAGTGCAAAGAAGAAGTTTTGAAACCAAGATGGTATTCAAGCTCTGACAATTCAGAGAATGCTAGAAGTATGTCGAAAACCGTAGGGTAATAATTACACCCTGGGATAATCCGTAGTTGATATTTGATCCATAATGGTAATTAATCCACAGTTGGTATCTTGTTCGCAGCTGGTGCTGGTTGAGATAGTTAACCAAATCATCTTAATGGTTGCATAAAGAGCATAAAATTTGGCCTAAGCTAAGTAAGATCTAAAGTAATATAAAACTTAAGCGATCGTCTTTCGAGACTCTTCGTGAAAATTGACCTATCAAAGCGAAAATGTCCAATAGTAAGTACGACATATAGTGCTGAAATATTTGCTTTGGAGATCCACAACTGTGTGGATACACCGTACAATCTTTCATCAAACTCTAACTAGGTAGAGTATAAGATGGATAGAGACCAATATTCTACTTATAAAGCCAATAAATACTAAATAGGTAGTTTGAAGACTATTAGTAAACCCTAAGGGGGAGAGTAAACATTATAAATAAAAGTTGAAGAAGTACTATAGGTGATAATGAAATATTATCTAAATCTTAATAAGGTAAAAGCTTGAAGGTGATAAAAGATTAAGCCTAACATACTAATTCTTGAAGAAACAACTCTTAAGTAATCCTTAAGAGGAAATAAAACACATCTAATTGGTCATGAACAGAGAAATAAGAAATTTCAATGGGGTTTGGACTAAATGTGATCAAAACCAATATTCGGAAGGACTACCAATACAACTCATACAATGATAAATCAAAGATTAGTCTTTTGACTATCACTGGTGTCTGATAGAATTGAAAAACTCTGTTTTAGTGAGACTTCCTAGACCTTACAGAGTATAATAAAGAAGATTAATGATTAAGATAAGGAGTTGGATTAGGATACCTACTTAGGAAAATGAACTAAAGAAAAGACCACTAATTAAGGAGTTTATAATAAAGACATATCCCTACAGTAGAATAGTAGGAGAACTTTGGAGTATTGGAGACACCCAGTTACAAATTGCCAAGTATAATGAGGATTCAAGGAAAAGGCCTGGATACAGGATATTACAATTATTCCCATTGAGGTTAACATGGAGTTGAGACGTATCGTAATCAATGCAAGACAATTCCTTACTCCGAAACGTGAGAGTATGCGAACTTTGAGGACGAAGTTTATTTTAAGGGGGAGAGTCTGTAACATCCCAGCATAAGAGCTTAGAAATAAGCTGAACACAGAGATGTGTGCATTGCATTCATGCATAGAAAATCTGAATAATTTTCGCGCTTTTAAATAAAAACTTGTCGAAGTGATTGAAGCCTCTCTTAACTTGATGGAATTGAAGTAGATCAGCAAGTTGACTGCGATAAGTTTCAATATGACCTTTGCTAAAACCTTATTTTGGGTAAACATGATTTGATCTAAGGGTAGATCAAATGTAATAAAATTAAACCCTAATACATTACTTAATGAATTATATTTGATCCTTAGGTGATCATAGCATAGTATTCATTATAATCACTCATGAATACCAACTTATAAATATAACACAAATAATAAGAATGTAACAACTATGTCTTAACCCCATCCACTTATACCATGAGTATCAGGGAAATACCTAACTTTAATTATTTAAGTGAGATTAAGTAGGAAAGAAACCAAAGTCAAGATCAGTCACCATATATCTTTCTTTCCATATCAATCCTTATGGAATCCTATCTCAATATCTATTGTTCATCAATGTTGAGTAATCAACTATTGATTCACCCATTCTTGAACTATCAATTCTTGATCTATCAACTCTTGTCTTTATCATAACAATCACTCTAAGTCCTTAGAGAATGAAGTAAGAACAGGTAGATGGTAATGCTAGTTTTAGATGTCATCTATAGGATGGGAGTGATTGGAGGAAATCAAATCAATATAGTAACAAAGAAGATTACAAGAATGAAGTCTAAAGATAGTTACCAGGAGTAGTCCTAATGGATCAAGTAGGTATAGTCAATGAATTATATCTCTTAATCCAATAGAGCTAAATAGAAGATAATTAGAATACAACTGTAGTGTTGTATTGATGAAGCCTTGTTTAGTCAACTGGAAACCTGAACCATAAAGGATCAAAGGATCAAAGGATCATAATGATCATGCCTTACTCACCAATATTGAATGCTTATACCAAGTATAAGTGACATTGGTGGATAAAACATGATTGAACCATAGTATAGATTTATTATCCTACATTACTCATTACAAGTCACATTAATATAATGTGAGGTTGAAATGCTAGATACTGGAGTCAAGTTGAGACAAGATAGTATGATTAAAATAATGTTAGAGCAACATTGGATTAAAGAAGTAGTATTTTCCTCTTTGGAAATACTAAGCACTTGAGGTGAAGTAGGATTTGATGTATACATCTATTGAAGTGATATTAGTGAAGGATGATTAAGGAAGAGTATGAATGGAGTTTGAAGTAACCACTTGTTGGATTGGGAATTATTAGCAATAGAGTAGTTAATATAAGCCAAGTATAGATATAAATAATTATGAAAGGCTTTTATGACAAGCTCATTGGATTTATAAATGGATTTAGAAGAATAAAAGGTGGATAAGAATATTCTTGTGAAGCAAAGCTCATCATGTTAACACATGATGATGGACATAGAGAAGTAATATATCTAGGAAAGGAATTCCTTAATTAGAAGCCCAGAATTATGATGTATGGAATATAGGAATCTTTGTTAAAGACTAAACCCTAAATCTTTAACCAAATAGAGTATCCATCTCAAATAATTGATCTATCATCTTGTTTCCACAATGCTTTATTGGAATATTTTCCTATAAGAAATCAATCAAGCACATCTTTATCATTTCCAATTATCATAGCTATATGTGCTTAGAAGTTATCTTTATCAAATCCTATCCATATGACCTTCTAGAAAATAACTTTCTGTTTCAAAGGGATGATATCACTAAAGATCTCAAACATAAAGACAATGTGTTTAGCCATTAATCTTTATTCACATCAATAAAAGAAATATGAGAATATTAAATCTTCTAAGAACTTATGAAAGGCATTTTCAATTTAAACTTTAACTCTTTGGTTGGTAATAATAATAACAAAATATATATATTACTATTTCTTAAATTATGAGAATAGTATTAACCCTATTAAGTATTCAAAACTTTATGTATCAAATAATAATGAAGTATCATTAAATATAAAAGTTGCCTTAATACTATATATTAATGGAAATAAAATCTCATTAGTTAGTAGTAATACATTCTATAATAAGTTTATGAATTTTGTCAAATTAAATTCATATTAAGGGCCCTCACAAATCATTATAGAAAAGGTATCTATATAAAGAAAATAAAGAAACCCTGAACAATATATAATAAAAGTTCACCAATTGATTCTTAATAATTTCATTGTTGCTGTAAATGTTGAGCAAATAAAATTCCATAAAGATAAGTCAAAGTTATTGCTTAAATTCAAAGCTAAAAACAAAACATAAAATGAAAAAAAGAATAAAACCATGAAAAAACAGAGGACACGCCAAATCTGGCCCATGGCCCATCTCCTCTCTTGCTTACTCGTCGCTCACACGCGCCACACTGCAGCCCACCTGGCCCAGCATCAGCCTGCCAGAAGCCCGTACCTCTTCGACCTTCTAACTGCGTCTTCTTCCTCGAGCCACCGGTGACCTCACGATCCGGCGAAGCAGGTCGCTGGCGGCCACCCCATCGCTGGTCGCGTCAAGATCCGCGCCACCGCTCTACGTCGTCTATTTAAACCAAGCGTCGCCGCCGGAGAACCCTAATCCCCTTCTTCCTCTTTGTTTCCTCTCAAAGGCCAAACCCTAGCTTTAACTGTCGATGCGCGCCGCCGTCCAGAGACCACCCCGGAGCCGTCCGAGGATGCTATGAGCTCCGTGTCGTCGCCCTCATCATCCTGGAGGAAGGAATCGAGACGTGATGTACAGGATCGACTGAATCGTTACAATCTTCTCCGACTCCGACGAAGTTCATCGCCAATGATTAGATCGCTCCCGACCACCTCCGGCCTCGCCGAGCCCTTCATCATGCTCCTGGTGAGGCTCTGAACCTCGTGGTCCTGTCCGATTCGTTGCTCGCGTGCCTTAGCTATCAACCCACGGGGATGATGAATGTACCGCCGCAAACACTCGTCGCCGACCAACCTCCGATGACCAAAACAGAGCGGCACCGCCACTATAAGGTTCACGGCGACGTCCTCTTTCCATTAAGCCCGGGTACCACCCCACGCGCGCACTCAATCGCAGGCTTGATTATCAACCAGAGAGGATCATAGATAGATGACGTCAGCGTGACATCACGCTGATGCCATATTCATGTTTTATTTATTTTAGAATTTGTAATAATGTTTCTGTAATAAATAAAAACATAGAAATGACATGGCATATGTCCCACCAGTCAGTGACTGGGGGTAGAATAGGCCCTGGTGAGAAAAACCCTTCATTGCATGCTGACATAAGCATTACTTAATAAATACTTTTAGTATTTAATTAAAAAATTCATAAAATGATCCAATCTTATAAAATCAATAACTTTTGTTTTATAATTCAGAAAAATATGTTTAATATATGAAAAAATTTAGAAAAATAAAATCTACAACTTAAAATTATTACCAAATATTATTACGATGATTATTTAAATAAATGTTATTTAAGAAAGGTTTTATAAGTAATAAACTTGAATAATTTATATTTTAATAATGATAGATGTTAAAAATATAAATAAAATACTAAAAATCTTAGAAAAATAAGAATTATACTTTAAAGTTATAATTATACATTAATATTTCACTTAATTAAATATTTGATATTTATTAAGTATTTATAAAGTAATAAACCTTATTAAAATCATATCCTATTATTTATAAATCACAAAAATAAATGTAATATACCAAAATAATCACAAAAATAGTACCTACATATTTAAACACTTTTATAACTTTAATTTAAACATATTTCTGTAGTTAATAATTCATAAAATGACAAATAAAATTTGTTAATATTTCTTAAAATGAATGAATTGAATCTAATAAAAAGTATTAGTCTTAAATAATGTTGTGTGAAGCCAAAATGATTTAGCACACCATAAAATCTCCAAGAATAATTTGTAAAGAGATAAATCCTATTCCTTTACTTTAACCACAAGTTTATAAACAAATCAAAACACTATAAGTGAGTTTATAAGTAATAAATAATATTGTTTACTTATTCATAAACCTTAACCACACCCTTATGGGGAGATAAATCCCTTTATACCATTATAATATAAAGAAATCACTACTCCAATAGAAGTAATGCCATTCTTAAATAACTCTAAGGAAACAATATAAAATGAACAAGATACAAGTATCATAAGTAATACACCCTACGTCTATCTACATTATTAAAGTTACTTATAGTTACCAAGCTTTAAGTATAATGCTAAATACTTTATTATATGCTTTATAGTTAACTTTGGTCTCTTATAATTAAGTTATAAAGCATCTTAATACCAAACCAACCCAGTTAAAACCCAAGATAGATAAGTCTCAAATACTACTAATTTCATTATTCTAGTAAAGGCAATTCTTTCTGACTTAAAGACTATAACTAGAAAGAACACCTCATAAGATTAACTTAAAAGCTTAAATGCTTCTGCCTAATTGAGTAAGATTTTCTTCAAAAGTTATTCGTTTTTCTACTTCAGAAAAACAAATAACAACTAATCATAATCACTTTACTTGTATAATAAGATTGTTAATACTTAAATTCTTTATAAGTGACATTACTTGTAACTTGAAGATAAACAATTAAGATGTAAACAACCTTATGTACCATTCCATACTGTATATTTTGTTGTTGTATAAATACATGTTGTTCTCCACATACTCACAAGCCATAATAATAAGCACATGTATAAAACTTAATCTAAAAGGGCAACACATCCCAAGGAAACCCTTTCCAGTATCCAAACCCTAGAACAACGTTATTCTCGGGATTCGCGTTTATCCACTATCATTACATTACGTATGCATAAAAGCATCTTGCTTCTTTAAATATTAGTCCTTACTGGACCAATGATGCAGATTTCCGCTATTGGATCTTATATTGTCTTGAAGACCGTGAGTGCATAATCTTGCAATCACAAAAGGCAAGTTCACACTTGCTCATGTCCTTTGATTATTTTCTGTAAAGTATTTTACAAATATAGTGTTTTCATCACATGCATATGAAAAAGGACAGAAAACACTATTTTCATAATAATGTGATTATAGGTTATTTACCATGAGGTAATAACCTACTATAAGAGTTCCGGTGGTAAAGGAACATATTATCTAGGACTTAACAACCAATGTCGCCAGTGATTCTTGCGCCGTATATTACGCGTTGAACATGAGATTTGGAATGGGACGAAGAAGTCAGCTGTATCTTTTTCCTCTCGCATGGAGCTGGATGTACGGGTCGTGCCTGTTATCACTCGTAGCATGCATATTATTTATGGTAATTCGTAGAGGATATGCAGCATATGGGTGGGAGCCCTCAACATCCCACGATAGTTCCGGCATCTAAACGGTTTGTACTGCCATTGCCGTAATTCAATAGGTGGGCTGGCGTACACCAAGGAGACATGCGGGGTCACGGAGAAGGCAGTGATTGGCTTGGGTCTTAGTTTGGGCCTCACACCAAGGAAGTGTGAACGGGTTCGCGGCCCGGATGTGCAACAAAGCTAAGATCTCTCATGGGTAAAGTGACGCACCTCTACAGAGTGTAAGAACTTTAACTTGTTACTCCCTGTTCCGGGAAGGAGCTGCGAACATGGCGAGAAAGGAACCCCATGAAGGTTCTGGTAAACCCGTGAAGGCTGACGGACATAGCTTTTCATAATAAAAGCAACCTTTGAAGAAATGTTTATGAAAACTTGCATTGCCTACGACCTATGGTCTATGGCTGTAGCTATAGTGCATCAAACACTCCTTTTCCAGTGAACTTGTTGAGTATGCTCGTACTCAAAGTATCTTCTTAACCCTTGCTAGGTTCTAAAGCCAATACAGACGATGTCTACATCAAGTTATGATCCAGGAATCATCATCAAAAGCTAATGCTCTTCAATGAAGTCAAGAAAGTCAACATATACATCAACTCAAGTGAAGACGAAGTTGCTGATTAGAAAAGAATAGAATTCTAACCATAGAACCTACTTCTGTAGAATATTGCAATAGCAGCAATGCAAGCCAGTAGTTCAGTTACTAGTTTTATAAGTATGGTAGCTATGAGTTATTTATTCCTGATTCTTCTTCATAAGAAGTTTCTTTCTCTCTCTTTAACCTAGAGTGTTCTCTAGATCTTGTGTAAAGAGTTGATTTGTAAACTATAGTCATGTCTTGGACCTGCTGTTTTTCTGTTGTACTACACTGAGGGATGTAATACTAGTGAACGGTGTTTCATTGGTGTTATGTCAACTCTATAGTGTACTACATCATGCAGTGGTATGCTGGATCACCGCATGAAGCTACTCCAACTGAAGGTGGTTTCTATGTCGAAGTCGACGAGTAGTCGGGGTTCCTGGGAAGCATCCTAGGATCTATGGAAGGGTCGCTACTTCTGTTTAAGGCCTCTTAGGCCCTTTTCTAAGTTTTTTGTTTATAACAACTTGTTTTCTTCCGTTGTTTGTTGTAATGATGGGTCTGCGACCCTTGGTTTATATGACTGGTTTGTAACTCTCTTAAGAGTTTACCTTATTAACATATGGTTTGTATGTTCTATAATGTTACCAATCATTCCATGCGCGCTTCGGAATTTAGGTTAGGCTTATGTCAGATGAAGATCTGGTATTTGTCTATCCCTAATCCCGGGTCGTGACAGTTCTTGGATTTTAATTAAGCGTCCATGGGTGAACCTTAATACTTTACAGCCTCTAGCTGAATTATATGTCGGTACTCGCCCATAGTATTTACCTAAAACTGATAAAAAAATTATAAAAACAAATAGTAGAATTAGCAACTAATAACAAATACCAAAATAGCTTAGCTCCCCGACATTGGTGCCAAAAAATAGCTTGATGATTGCAAGTGCACATATCGATTATAGCTAGTTTCAAAATAAGAGTATCGAACCCATAGAGATCTATTTGGTTAAGGTATTTATGCCCCTCGTCACTATCTACCAAAGGATACTTGTAAGATGCCTTTGATTTCAAGTAAAGGGTGTTTGAAAGGTTTTTGGCTTGAATGCAGAAAAGTAATTAAAACAAGAAAAAAAGGAAACAAGTAACAAAAGCATTTGGAATGGTGGATGAACTCAATAGGGATAAAATGTTCTTGGGGATGTAGGAAACACCACTAGCATGTTGTAATTAATCATAATTAGGATAACCTATTTCTTATGTCATGATATGTGTAGAGAGAGTTCCAAATAAGATGTTCACAACAAGGCTCATAGGTAGTCATTTTTGAGCCAGGAATGATGTCGTCTCTAAATAACCACCATGATTTCTGAGAGTCACCCATATAGACCACCGCAATTAAGGGTCCCCTATGGATATTGTAATTAGCTTACTGAATCTCTCTTTGTTCCTCCTGCGACCGTGCAGGTTGCTAGCCGTGCTTCTAGTCACAATAGCTCTGGGTATGGTTCCAAACACATCCAAATGATTTCACCCTCTTCTTTAGACCCAAATACAAATGATATGTGGCCGACTACACATACCTTCTAAAGGGAGAGATCAAACACACATCATAGATTAATAGATCATAGACACAAGTAATAGATCATCTTTATTTCATTTCATAATAATGCTAGGGTTTTGTAACATACCACCCTTTATGTAATATTAATAAAGACATTGAAAGTACTGACTTTGATTCGACTAGATGGGGTGAATAGGCGACTACCAATTTTTAATTTGTTTCACACTTTTAGGCTTAGCGAGAAAGAAAGTTATCTAGATGTGAAACTAGGTGAAAAACCTATATGCAAGATAACTTACAACAACCACAAGAACGGTAAAGAGCAAGAAGTAAAGGTAGGGAATGAGATAACCGGAGCGGGGACACGGAGATGTAATTCCCGTAGTTCACTCCCAAGGGAGCTACGCCTATGTTGGAGAGGTGTCGGGCCACACAAGGTCACTCGAGTGCCACAAAGGCCTCACCTTATTCTCCGGTGAGCTCCCCCACAAAGGAGGCATCACAATCCACTAACCGGTGACCTTGAAGGCGCCAACTGAAACCTTTACAACAAGGTTGAGGGGGAAGCTCCACAACTCAATTGGAGGCCCTCAACGACACCATAGAGCTTTACAACACAAGCCCTTAGCTCCGAGGATGCCCTACACCATCTAGGGTTTCAAGAAACCCAAGAGCAACAAGATCCACAAAGGATAGGTGGGGGAAATCAAATCTTCTTTGATGGAAGTGTAGATCTAGGTCACATCCCTCACCTCTCAAAAGATCAAGTGATTTGAGTGGCTAGGGAGAGAGATCTAGTGAGGTGAAGCTCGAGTATTAATGGAGGAGAGAGAAAATTGTAGAGTTAGGTAGGAGGAAGAAGGAGGGCACCTTAAATAGGCCCCCTCCAAACTGAACCATTAGAGCCTCCGCGACCTCACCAGAACTTCCGGTGAGCGGCTAGAAGTTCCGCCCAGCATAGTCCCAACGGTCATCAGCCCGTTGATGCAGGCTCCAAAAGCCTGACTAGAAGTTCCGATCAAAATGACCGGAAGTTCCGGTGAAACTTCCGATGCAAGTTTCGGCCCAAGTTCCGTCAAATAGAACACTTCCAAACAGAAGTATACTGATTCTGAGCGGAACTTGGACCAGAACTAGGGGCAGAATAACTGGGTCACAGAACTTGTCTGACCGGAAGTTCTGGTGCCTGGGCAGGAGTTTCGCTCAGGATCTCAGTGGAAGAAGCAACGGAAATCCCTGACCGAAACTTCCGATGCAAAGTTCCGGCAAATAGAACATATGAAAACAGTAGGTTCTGGGAGCTGGCCGGAACTTCCAGCGGAAGTTTGATCAGAACTTTGTCCCTAATACTCCCCACTGGAAGCCCTGAGGCGGTGGCGGAAGTTTCGATCAGACAAAAACTTCTCCAATAGTTCAGAACTTCGCTCTCTCGCAGAAGAGTAGGATGGCTGTGGCGGTGTATTTGGGGTTTGTGCAAGAACAAGTGATTTCCCACAGCCTTCCGAGATGGACCCCCTCTTGATAGTACGGCGATCTAAAGCAATAAAGATAGAGAAATAGAAAAAACTAAAGGTCGTCGTCTTCACGAGATCCCAGAGAGAGCATCCACACAATTCATAGGAATCATCAAACGCATTTTGCCTAAAACTCAAGCACACGGTTAGATCACAAGTGAGATTGTCATCATCGCCAAAATATCATGGGAAAATATAGTCCTTTCAATCTCCCCCTTTTTGGTGTTTGATGACAATCCCAAAGATTTGCATAAGATAGAAGCAATCTTTGCAATGGATGGAACAAGCTCCCCCTATATGTGTGCAAGGTAGAGATAATGCTCTAAGGACAAGACTAGCACACATACAAGGAGGCTCCCCCTTTATATTGCAGAGATAGCACAAGTGCAAGGGAAAGATAAGATATAGATCATACCGTTGCACCAACCAAATGTGGTGGAGACAACAGAAGAAATATCAACGGAGACTAAAAATTCTCCACCACCATATACATAAGCCCATAAGCCAACAACAATAATACCAATCACTAGGCATAACATAGCATTACATACCACATAGTCTCATACAAATAACATGGTCCACAAGCACAAATAGGTTCACAGGCACAAAGAGGTCCACAAACACACACAAATAAACTAGAGAGTTTGCGAGATAGAAAAGATCAAAGGAAAGAGCGAGCTCGCGACTCAGCCCATGCAAATGCCATGAGCAATCTAACAGAGATGTTTCTCCCCCTTTGGCATCGAGACACCAAAAAGTAAGAAAAGATCACTCTAATCGCCCCAACCATGAACAAGAGGAGGAGAAGGCTCGGGGTCCCAAGAGGCATTGTTCCACTCAGGCGGGGGACCAGTGACTTCCTCCTCAGACTCATCCTCAGACCAATGGCAGTTGTCGCGAATCCATTCATCCCTGGGAGCAGTGATGGAGCTAGTGACTGGAGAGCAGGGAATGTTGAGAGCTCACATGATAGCCTTCTGGCGCCGAACAGTGTGTCGCTGATCGACATAAGACTGATACTTGTGATTCTGCAGAAAGCAAAAAGTCTTCTTCACCTTTCCTAGCAGCTTCTTGGCCCAAGGCGGCTGCCTCTGAAGAGAAGGACCACCAGCACTAGAGCCACCATGAGCAGAAGAGGGACCACCAGCATCAGCACGAGCCTTCTGGAGAGCTTCTTCCTTTTCTTCTTGGGACCTAGGCTTATTGTGTTTGCTCACACGCAGCTTATTCTCCTCATGAATGGTGATGGCGTCCTCTGAGAAGCGCGTACCAGTCACCTCAAGCCACTTGTGATTGATGAGAGTCTGAACATATGGAGCATAAGGGTAGGAGCGCTTGTCAATGATGGCTTGCCAAATCTCAGTGTAGATGAAATGCATGACATCCAGCTTCCTATCAGAGTCACGGCGAAGGTAAGTCTGATACATGAGGTCAACTTGATAGGCATGAAACTGATCAAAGTTGCCGGCCTTTGGAGAGATTGTGTTCAAGTACACCCTGCGCATGAGGTCAAAAACTGGCTGAAGATGGTTCACGAAACCACAAGTTCCCCATCTGTCAATATAAAGAAGCTCCAAGATTTCGGGTTCAGTAGCTTGACCGGTATGAACATGCCATCCAATTTCCCCTTGCCATGAAGAATGGGATAGCCAAGGAGAGCAGCAAACTCGGACCATTGGGCGGTAAGCAGCACGCCATTAGTCATCCACTTCATAACCCCTTCAGTAGAAGAACTCAAATTCAAGTGAAGAGTAGTGTAGAACTGAGCAATAGCATTCTCATCATAGTTATGACGATGCTCCATGAGGGGAATCAGCCCAAACCTTCTGCAAATGTGAGCCACGTTGATGTATTCCTGAGGAGCAATGACAAACTTTGTCTTGGTAGCATAAATTTTAGCAAAGATTTGTTCTTGACGATAGTTGTGGAAGAGAGGATCCAAGCAATGACGGTCACGAGAAACAAGGTAAGGATCCACACGCCTAAAAGCAGAGTAAGCCTTCTGAGTCCACTTAGAGATCTTGGCCATAGATTTTTCAGGCCCAGTGGCAGTGGCCTTCTGAGAAGCAAGAACAGGCCGCTTTCCCTCAGCAGCAGCAGACTTCTAACGGGCAGTCTGAGTGGATGGACGCACAACCTCAACATCGTCTTCATCAATCTCAGGAGGAATATCGGAGGATGGTCGATGGGCGCGCTTGCCTTTGCAGGTACCACCATGCCCTGAGAAGAAAGCAAAAGAGTAGGGAGGGAAGGTGGGGTAAGTGCACAAGTTCGAAAGAAGACACAAAAAGGGAGATTGGAAAAATACAGTCAAGAAAAAAAATTACTGGCGCCGGAACTTCCGCTAAAGCGTTGGAACTTCCGGTGAAAATGGTCCACCGGAAGTTCCGGTCGTGGCTCACCGGAAGTTCCGGTGAGACCACGAACTGGGTGATTCAAGCAGTAATTTCCATAGATCTAGATATACTTGCACAAGTACGGATTTTCCACGAATGTATTGGACCAATCTACCCTAGTAAGATTCCCTAGGCCTACCAAGATCTCCCAACACGTTCTAGCTGAAGAACTAGCCTAGACAAGGTGAGCCCTAACTCAAGCAATGGTGAGAAAGCAAGATCTCCATTAATGGAGGGAGTTGAGGGCAAATACTGGAGTCCATGGCGGGAGATCAAGGTGGCGAAGGTTCCCACGGAGGAGATCTGAGGAAGGGTGGCCGGAGACGAAGGGGCCGGAGCACCTCCGTCGAGTCATCTTCGCCGTCGGCTGCTCCAAATAAGAAGTGGGTCTTGGGGAAAAGAGGAAGAAGATCCCGTTTTCCCCAGGGCCCACTTTATATAGGACAGAGAGCCACACTGGAAGTTCTGGTTAATGACCGAAAGTTCCAGTGAACCGGAAGTTCCAAGCCAGGCAGAAACTATCCAGGTCAGCAGGTGGTTCCTAAGAACTACGTGCTGAAGTTCCGGCAGCTGGCCGGAAGTTCCGGTGATGCCAGAAAAACTTTCTCAGGATAGGAAGATAACAATGAAGAACTTGTGCAGGGAATAGAGAGGGCTTGAGGAAAGGAAAGGCTTGGGATGGAGAGCTCAAACTGTGAAGAACCAAAAACAACAAATACCAAGAAAACACAAGAACAACCAAGCACAAAAACACAAGGAAAAAACAAAACAAGAAACACAAGAGGGTCGGTGGCCGAGGCCACTTTATATAAGAGTAAATGGCTTGACACCGCGAAGATATATCTTGGGTTCTTTACCAACACTCATCATGAAGCTCAAATGGTCTCCTTTAGAGACTATAGAGTATGAAAACTTTAATGTGCGCATAATAGGGATAGTGTTTGTTCATAAGAGGAACGACACTCCCCCTAAATCCATGCCTACATCCAAACAAAGATACACATTGAGACATGGGTGTTGGAATTTTGGCCCAAAATAGCCCAGCCCATTTTTCCATTCCAATCATTCCTGAAAATCCTAGAGGCCCATGTGTCCCATCCATGCTTGGGAAGAGGTGGGACAAATGTTTAGTCCCACATTGCTAGTTGAAGGAGGTTTGCACCAGCTTATAAGGGAGGCTCTCCTACCACTTGGTAAAAGGATGGGAAGGAGAAAGAGATAGTTCCACACACGCGCTCCTCCTCCGCCGCCCGCCTCGCCTCTCCTCGTCACGAAGCGCGCAAGCACGCCACGGGCGGGAATCTCGCCGAGCCGAGTTCTTTTTTGCCACGCATGACTCGTATATGAACGGGTGTGCAGAATTTGAACAGTCTGCTAATGGGTTTTAAATACGACTCAGTGGAGGTTTAATTCAAACTTAGTGGAGGCTGTTTGGCTTCGGTTGTTGCCTGTTTGTTTCCCCTTCTGACGTTGCCTGTTCGCCTGTCTACCCATGCCTATAAGAGCAGAAGGTCGCTCCTTTCCTCAGGCATCTATCAGAACCATCACCTCCAAGTTCCAGAGAACTGAGCTGCCACCAGTTCTTCCCCATCCCGTCTTGCAGCGTGCACCGCGAGCCGGGACAGTAGGCCTCCGCAACCCCGCCTCTTCGAGTCATGTACGGGAGAAGGGCGATAAGGTTTTTGAGGAGCGCTATCGACGCGACTACTGGCTTCATCACGGATTCCTTCACTGACACCGACGACATCTTCCCCAATGAAAACTTCTTCCCTGCCATCGAGAACCTCTTCCTCAACTACATGGGTGACAACTCCAACTCCGACGCACTGCTGTATGTTTTCTTTCTTCATCTTGTTCAAATTATTTCGATCTATCTGCAACTCTCTACACACTTTCTGTCAGATTACTTGACTACTTTATTTTCGATCGTTCTAGTCATGTTTTACCTGCTATTTATTTTGCATAAATCACTTGTTAAATTGCTCATATTTCCAACAATCCAAAAACCTTATTATCGGCAATTTACTCCAAGTGGTTTCGTGGCATCTGTGAAGCCACCAGTTTTTTAGGGTACGCACTATAAGAGATGGCGCGTGAGAGCAGTTCTCTGGTTTGAGAACATGAACTGCTATGACGCTACTCTTGGCAAGCCTGGGGGAGAGCTTACTCCTACCCAGGAGCAAGTTTTCTATAAATATGACAAGCTGTTCAGGGCTGCTCTGTTTTCTGTGCTTGGGGAGAACATTGTTGAACCCTGTATGTCATTTGATAATGGCAAGGACATGTGGGCTTCTCTCGAGGCCAAGTTTGGGGTCTCGGACGCTCGCAGTGAACTGTATATCATGGAGCAATTCTATGACTTCAAGATGTCTGATGATCACTCCGTCGTTGAGCAGGCTCATGAGATACAGGCACTGGCCAAAGAGCTTGAGTACTTCTCTTGTGTGTTACTAGACAAATTCGTTGTCGGGGGCATTATTGCCAAGTTTCCTCATTCATGGAGGAACTTTGCTACTTCTCTGAAGCACAAGAGACAGGAGTTTTCCGTATCGGATCTCATTGGGACTCTTGATGTGGAAGAGAAAGAGAGAGCAAAAGACACACGTGCTCGAGTTGTTGAGGGAGGTTCAAGTGCCAACTTGGTACAGAAAAAGAACTTCCAGTCCCACAAGTTCAAGAACAAGAGCAAGTTTGATGGAAAGGGCAAGTTCGATGGGAAGAACAAGCCCTCACAGTCTACCAATTTCAAGAAGAAGACTGATAAGAAGAAAGGTTCCTGTCATGTGTGTGGTGATCCTGATCACTGGGCTCCTAGCTGCCCCAACCGCTATGACAGGCGCCAGCATGGGAAGAGCGGCAAGATCGCTAATATTGTCATGGGCGACGTTGAGATGAAGGATGTTGGGTATGGTATATTACCTATTGTTCTTTCATTATGTCATTCTCCTGATTGGTGGATTGACACGGGCGCTAATGTACATGTTTGTTCTGATATTTCCATGTTTTCTTCATACCAGTTCAGAGGGACTCAGTCCGTGCTGATGGGGAACGGCTCGCATGCTTCTATTCATGGTGTTGGTATGGTCGATCTGAAGTTCACTTTGGGAAAGACCGTATGCCTGAAGAACGTGCATCATGTTCCCTCAATAAATAAGAATCTTGTTAGCGGATCTCTTCTATGCCGCGATGGCTACAAGATTGTTTTCGAGTCCAATAAGTTTGTACTATATAAGTTTGGTACTTTTATTGGTAAAGGATATGAGTGCGGAGGTCTATTCCACCTATCATTATCAGATGTTTGTAATAAAGTTGTGAAACATGTTTCATCTGATCTTATATCAAATATTTGGCATTCACGTCTTTGTCATGTTAATTTTGGTTGCATGAAGCGGTTATCTAAAATGAATTTAATCCCAAATTTCACTATTGTCAAAGGATCTAAGTGCCTAGCCTATGTACAAGCAAAACAACCTCGCAAGTCACATATGACTGCAGAGGTGAGAAATTTGGGACCACTAGAACTTATACATTCTGATCTTTGTGAGATGAATGGTGTGTTGACAAAAGGTGGAAAGAAATATTTTATGACATTGATCGATGACTCTACGAGATATTGTCATGTGTATCTTCTGAAACAAAAGATGAGGCTTTGAGTTTCTTCAAAGTCTATAAAGCTGAAGCAGAAAGCCAACTTGATCGAAAGATTAAGAGGCTTAGGTCTGATCGTGGTGGAGAGTATTTTTCCAACGAGTTTGACTCCTTTTGTGCGGAACATGGTATAATCCATGAGAGGACGCCTCCCTACTCACCCCAGTCAAATGGGGTAGCCGAAAGAAAGAACCGCACTCTAACAGATTTGGTTAACGCCATGTTAGACACATCGGGTCTCTCCGAGGAATAGTGGGGGGAGGCATTACTGACCGCATGTCATGTCCTAAACCGAGTTCCCACAAATAACAAAGAAATTACTCCATTTGAAGAATGGGAGAAGAAAAGGTTAAATCTCTCTTATCTACGAACTTGGGGCTGTTTGGAAAAAGTTCATGTGCCAGTCCCCCAGAAGCGCAAGCTTGGACCAAAAGCTGTGGACTGTGTATTTCTAGGATATGCTTTTAGTAGCATTGGCTATCAATTCTTGGTAGTAAAATCCAGAGTACCAGACATGCATGTTGGTAAAATCATGGAGTCGAATGATGCAACTTTCTTTGAGGATATCTTTCCCATGAAGGATATGCCTAAATCATCAAATCAGGAATTAGATATAATTCATGAAGCAATCATTCCAGTCGAACACCTAGAAAATCCTAACAAGGAGGATAACGAAATTCCTAAAAGGAGCAAGAGACAGAGGACTGCAAAGTCTTTTGGTGATGATTTCGTTGTATACCTCGTGGATGATACTCCCACTTCTATTTTAGAAGCCTATGCATCTCCTGATGCTGACTACTGGAAGGAATCCGTCCGTAGTGAGATGGACTCCATTTTAGCTAATGAAACATGGGAGATCACTGATCGTCCTTATGGGTGCAAACCTGTAGGATGTAAATGGGTGTTTAAGAAGAAACTAAGGCCTGATGGTACTATTGAGAAGTACAAGGCAAGGCTTGTGGCCAAGGGTTATACCCAAAAGGAAGGTGAAGACTTCTTTGACACTTACTCACATGTAGCAAGGTTGACCACCATTCGAGTACTACTTTCTCTGGCTGCCTCACACGGTCTTCTCGTTCATCAAATGGACGTTAATACGGCTTTCCTAAATGGAGAGTTGGATGAGGAAATTTATATGGATCAACCAGATGGTTTTGGAGTAAATGGTCAAGAAAGACAAGTGTGCAAGCTGCTGAAGTCTTTATATGGTCTTAAACAAGAACCTAAGCAGTGGCACGAAAAGTTTGATAAAACCTTAACCACTGCAGGCTTTGTTGTAAACGAAGCTGACAAGTGTGTATACTATCGCCATGGTGGGGGAAAAGGAGTTATTCTATGTTTGTATGTTGATGACATACTGATCGTTGGGACCAACCTTACTGTAATTGAGGAGGTCAAGGATTTCTTATCTCAGTCTTTTGAGATGAAGGATCTAGGAGTAGCTGATGTTATCTTGAACATCAAACTATTGAGAGATGATGATAGTGGGATCACACTGCTTCAGTCTCACTATGTGGACAATATTTTGAGTCGCTTTGGGTATAGCGGCTGCAAGTCTTCTCCAACACCGTATGATCCTAGTGTCCTACTTCGAAAGAATCGAGGCATCATTAGAGATCAATTGACATACCCTCAAATAATTGGCTCGCTTATGTACTTGGCTAGTGCTACAAGGCCTGACATCGCGTTTTCTATTAGAAAACTCAGTCGGTTTGTTTCAAATCCTGGAGATGATCATTGGCAAGATCTTGAAAGAGTCATGCGCTATCTAAAAGGCACTGCAAGCTATGGCATTCACTATACCGGGTATCCGAGGGTACTGGAAGGTTATAGTGATTCAAATTGGATATCTGATGCTGATGAGTTAAAGTCCACGAGTGGATATGTGTTTACACTTGGTGGTGGCGCTTTTTCTTGGAAGTCTTGCAAGCAGAACTCACAGCACTATACACGGCCACTGTTGAAGCAGAGTGGCTTCATGAACTCTTGATGGACTTACCTGTGGTTGAAAAACCTATACCCGCAATTCCAATGAATTGTGATAATCAAACTGTGATTATTAAGGTGAACAGTTCTAAGGATAATATGAAGTCCTCAAGACATGTGAAGAGGAGACTAAAATCTGTCAGGAAAATGAGAAACTTCGGAGTTATTGCATTCGATTATATCCAAACATCTAAGAACCTGGCAGATCCCTTCACAAAGGGACTATCACACAATGTGATAGAAAATACATCAAAGGAGATGGGTATGAGACCCACACTATGAGTTTTCCATAGTGGCAAACCAATCTATGTGATCGGAGATCCCGTGAATTAGAATTGGGAGACAAGCTATTGGTAGACTGCGAGGAAAGTATCCCTACTTTATTGAACACCACTCCATGAAGATGCAATACTTTCCTATTCTGCATGGCAGGTTGATTTTTATCTTAATGTGTTCTAAATGGCTTAATCTTAAGCAGAGATGTTGCCCTGCAGAACATCTTTTGAAGAACACACCTATATGAGTCTAACTGTCAAACATGCAGTCTATGAGAGTTGGGTGCTCTATAATAAACTCATGAAAGGCCATGGAGTATGACGCATAAGCTCCACCCGCGGGGAAGTACCACAGTAGCCCAGTATCGGTCAAGACTTCATGTGAAGCTAGGTTGCAGCAAACTTGCAGTTCAAGGCATAGTCCACTGTATAAGTCGCAGCCTAGTGTAGCATAGAAATCTAGGTGGAAGTTCAACTTAACAGTCTCCACTGTAGTACCGGTATATAAACAGTGTTTTGGAACCAAATGCAAATTACATGTGCCTCTCGGATCTGGTGGGGGATTGTTGGAATTTTGGCCCAAAATAGCCCAGCCCATTTTTCCATTCCAATAATTCCTGGAAATCCTAGAGGCCCATGTGGCCCATTCATGCTTAGCAAGAGGTGGGACAAATGTTTAGTCCCGCATTGCTAGTTGAAGGAGGTTTGCACCAGCTTATAAGGGAGGCTCTCCTACCACTTGGTAAAAGGATGAGAAGGAGAAGGATAGAGTTACACACGCGCGCTCCTCCTCCGCCGCCGCCCGCCTCGCCACGCCACGCCACGCCTCGTCAAGACGCGCGCGCGCCGCGGGTTGCGGGAATCTCGCCGAGCCGAGTTCTTTTTTGCCACGCATGACTGGTATATGAACGGGTATGCAGAATTTGAACAGTCTGCTAATGGGTTTTAAATATGACTCAGTGGAGATTTAATTCGAACTTAGTGGAGGCTATTTGGCTTCGGTCGTTGCCTGTTCGTTTCCTCTTCCGACGTCACTTGTTTGCATGTCTACCCGTGCCTATAAGAGCAGAAGGTCGCTCCTTTCCTCAGACATCTATCAGAACCATCACCTCCAAGTTCTAGAGCACTAAGCTGCCACCAGTTATTCCCCATCCCGTCTTGCGGTGTGCACCACGAGCCAGGACAGTAGGCCTCCGGAACCCCGCCTCTTCGAGTCCTGTACGGGAGAAGGGCGATAAGGTTTTTGGGGAGCGCTATCGACGTGACTACTGGCTTCATCACGGATTCCTTCACTGACGCCGATGACATCTTCCCCAACGACGACTTCTTCCCTTCCATCGAGAACCTCTTCCTCGACGACATGGGTGACAACTCCAACTCCGACGCACTGTTGTATGTTTTCTTCCTTCATCTTGTTCAGATTATTTCAATCTATCTGCAACTCTATGCACACTTTCTGTCAGATTACTTGGCTAGTTTATTTTCGATCGTTCTAGTCATGTTTTACCTGCTATTTATTTCGCATAAATTACTTGGTAAATTTCTCATATTTCCAACAATGGGTAGGTGTGCAAGGTACTAAAGCAACATTGCTTGAATCTATGATATTTAGCTCATGCCTGAACTCTCGGAACCTTGCTTCATCAAGAGGCTTCGTGAAAAGATCTGCAAGATTTGCCTTGGTGGGAACATACTCCAAAGAAATGTCTCCTCTTGCAACATGGTCCCGAATGAAATGATGATGAATCTCAATGTGCTTAGTCCGATTGTGTTGCATGGGGTTGTGAGCAATAGCAATAGCACTCTCATTGTCACAAAGAAGAGGCACCTTGTCAAAAGAGAGTCCAAGATCCTTCAAGGTTTGCTTCATCCATAGCAATTGAGCACAACAACTCGCGGCGGAGATGTATTCAGCTTCGGCAGTGGACATAGACACATAGTTTTGCTTCTTAGAGGACTAACACGCCAAGGATCTTCCAAGAAATTGACAGGCTCCGGAGGTTGACTTCCTTCCCACTTTGTCACTAGCCCAATCCGAGTCCGTGTATCCAACAAGGTCAAAGTTGGCTCTCTTGGGGTACCACAGCCCAAAGTTTGGGGTATGAACAAAATATCGAAAGATTCTCTTGACCGCCACCATGTGGCTTTCTTTTGGTGTGGCTTGGAATCTTGCACACATACCCACACTCAACATAATATCCGGTCGGGATGCACAAAGATAGAGCAAAGAACCAATCATAGAGCGATAGAGTTTTTTATCCACATCCTTACCCTTAGGATCGAGATCAAGATTAACCTTAGTTGGCATGGGAGTCTTGGCACCTTTGACTTGATCAAACTTGAATTACTTGAGCATGTCTTGGATGTATTTGGGTTGGTTGATGAAAGTCCCTTTCCTCAATTGCTTGACTTCAAACCCAAGAAAAAACTTCAACTCCCCCATCATGGACATCTCGAAGCGATCGGTCATGAGCTTGGCAAAATACTCATTAAAAGCTTTTTTAATAGACCCAAAGATAATATCATCAACATAGATTTGGCATACGAACAAGTTACGTCCAACTTTCTTAGTAAAAAGAGTGGGATCAATGAGGCCCACTTCGAAGCCACTGTCTAACAAGAGCTCTATAAGGCAATCATACCATGCACGTGGGGCTTGTTTAAGGCTATAGAGTGCCTTATTGAGCTTGTAGACTTGGTTCGGGAAAAGTGGATCCTCAAAGCCCGGAGGTTGCTTGACGTATACCAACTCTTTCAAAGGACCATTAAGAAAAGCACTCTTAACATCCATTTGATGTAACTTGAAGTTATGATGAGTTGCCAAAGCAAGAAGCATATGAATGGATTCAAGGCGAGCAACAGGGGCATAAGTCTCACCGTAGTCAATGCCCTCAACTTGTGAGTATCCTTGGGCAACTAACCTTGCCTTGTTGCGCACAACTATCCCATTCGCATCACACTTGTTCTTGAAAACCCATTTGGTACCGATGATGTTTTGACAATCTTTGGGCCGCTCAACCAATGTCCATACTTTGTTCCTCTTGAATTTGTGATGTTCTTCGATCATAGCATCAAGCCAATCATCATCTTCAAGAGCCTCGAAGACTTTCTGTGGCTCCACAAGAGAGATAAAAGCATGGTGAGAGCTAAAGGAGGCTAGTTGCCTCCTAGTAGTGGAACGTTTATTGAAATCTCCATAAACATTATCAAGGATATGGCCATCTCGAACGAGCTTGGTGAGACGATAGGCTTGACGGCGAGCTTGTGCTTCAACACGAGATTCTTGAGCAACCACTTGGTCACTGCCACCATTGGAGTTCCCGCCTTGACTATAAGCACGAACACGAGGATCATCTTCATCAATTTCCACTTTGGGAGAGTCATCATTTGGAGTAGAGCCTTGATTATCATTAGCTTGCCCTTGATCTTGACGAGCTTGACCTTGGGAAGAGCCTTGAGGAGGAGCCCCATCTTGGGGATGTTGATGTTGTTGATGAAGAGCTTGATCTTGGGAGGTGCCTTGAGGAGAATCCCCATCTTGGGGAGGTTGATGTTGTTGATGAAGACCTTGACCTTCGGGGCTTGGAGATTCATGAGCATGAGAAGCCTTGGAAGAGCTTGAGGGAGCTTGTGCCAAAATAGTAGGTCCTTGAGAGGCAAGATGGTCTTGTGAGAGTGAGGGCTCCACTTGAGTAGATCTTGGTCCTTCTCCTTCGTCCACAAGGGGATCCTCAATGGGGAGGTGGAAACCTACACCCATTCTTCTTTTGTCCTTAGGAGGAATTTCATCACTTGGATCACAAACACTGTCTTGCCTAACACGGGACGCATGGTCTTCAGCAAAATTCACATTGCTCGTCTCTTCAACTCTTCCATTGGCTTTGTTGTATACTCTATAAGGATGGGACTGATTTGATTACCCGACAAAAATCCCTTCTTGAGCCTTCAATTCAAACTTGTACAAACGAACTCCTTTCTTGAGAATATAGCACTTGCAACCAAACACTCAGCTAATAGGGGGTCTTTTTTTCTTGCGAAGGTAGAGCCGGTTGGTTGCATGACAAGCGGTGGAGATGGCCTCGGCCAAAAAGTTGTATGGAGACTTGAATTCAGCTAACATAGACCGAGCCGCATCCATCAAAGTGTGATTCTTCCTTTTGACAACACCATTTTGTTGAGGGTATAGGGAGTTGAGTATTGATGCTTGATTCCTTCATCACTAAGAAACTCATCCAGGGTATAGTTCTTGAACTCAGTGCCATTGTCACTTCGAACGGAGAGAATGGTTGCATTGTGTTTCCGTTGAACTTCATTGGCGAAATCGATGACAGTTTGTTGAGTCTCACTCTTGTACTTGAATAAGAACACCCAAGTGTATCTTGAGAAATAATCCACAATAACCAAGCAATACTTCTTGCCTCCAAGACTATCATGAGAAGGAGGGCCAAAGAGGTCCATGTGCAAGAGCTCCAAGCATCTTTCCGTGGTGATTTGATTGAGCACTTTGTGAGGAGTTTCATGCATCTTCCTTTCACTACACGCCCTACAAACACGATCTTTGGCAAAAGAAAAATCGTTAAGACCAAGGATGTGGCCCTCGGAGTGAAGTCTTTGCAAAGTTCTCATGTTAACATGGGCTAGGCGGCGATGCCACAACCAGCCCTTGTCGGCTTTAGCATAGATACATAGAGCATGAGGAGTAGTGGTCCCCGAAAAGTCCACCACATACAAGTCATGTTCTATATACCCTATGAAAGCCACCTTGAGAGACTTGCTCCACATGAGGACCACAGAGTGCTCATTAAAGAAAGAATTGAGACCCATAATGGCAAGAGCACGAACGGAAAGTAAATTGTAACCGAGGGTTTTCACAAGCATGATGTCAACCAAGGATACATCATGGGTTACCACCACTTTGCCAAAACCCAAAACCTGAGAACTTGTTTTATCATCGTAGGAGACCATGGTGTTGGCAATATTTGGCCTTATCTCCGTCATGATAGACTTGCTTCTAGTCATATGACTTGTGGCACCACTATCAAGCACCCATTTTGATCCACCGGAAGCCTGGTCCTCGGTGGCCTTGGCCATGAGACACTTTTGGTTGGAGGAGATGATGTTCTCATTAGGTGAGTCGAAGAGGGACAATCATGGAGTAGAGGTAGTAGCAATAGCAGCAACTCCCACAATCTCTCCACCTTGGACTTCATCATCATCATCATCTTCATCCGTGCCCAAAAGGTATTCTTCATGGACCACTATAGCTCTTTCCTTGTTGGCGACATTCTTGACGACGTAGTTCTTGTTCAAAGTATGAGGAGGCCTTAACTTGATCTTGCGAATGAGACGACCACCATTATTTTCAAGGTTCTCAAAGGGACACTTGGCCACAAAGTGACTCTTGTCGTTGCAATTGTAGCATGACCTTGCCTTGGGAGACTTTTTGGGTGAGTTGAATCTTGAGTTGTCCCTTGACCTTGACTTGAGCCCGGACTTGTTCCAAAAGGCCCTTGAAGCGAGAGCAAGATGTTAATTGAAGGCACACTTGAGGTCCTCTTGAGACCACTCACTTGATGTATCATCATCATCAACTTCAATAGACTTGGCCTTCAAAGCAAGATTCACTTTGGTTGATCCAATGGCCCTAGCATGGGCGGACTCCACATTCTTCTTGGCAATGGTCATGGCAATCACTTCACTCAAGACTTCTTGGGAGGTCATTAGGTGAAAGTTGGTTCTTCCCTTGATAGAGTTGAGCTTTTGTTCTTCAAACGGAAGGAGAGCTTGAATGAACTTCCTCTTCATGAACTTTTCATCAACATAGGTAGCACCAGGATCCCTCATAGTGCAACAAAGGATCTTGAGCCGCCTATACATGTCTTTGGGGGTCTCATCATCTTGCATAGCAAAACCATCGCACTCGTTGTTGACTTCATCAAACTTGGAGCTTTGGATGCTTGCATTCCCAACAAATAGCTCGGTGAGTTGATCCCATGCTTCCTTGGTGGTGTTGAATTGGCGAATGTGAGCAAAGTCCTTGGGAGTCAAGGCCTTTTGAATCATCCCCAAAGTCATGGCATTGAGTTGCTTGTCCACCACTTCACCTCGAGTCCACTTCTTAGGGTCATATGGAGAGAAACCATCCTCCACAATCCTCGGTAACTCAATAGAAGAGCTGGAAATATGTGAGGGCATTAGATATTGACAATTGGAAAAAATTGAAGTATATAGCATAGGTGGTACTCCTTGAGGAATGATGTGTGGCATGGAAATGGGTGGATCCGGAATGTACTTCGGCGGTGGGGGCACCGCCGAGTAGTCCTTTCCTCCACTTTCCTCTTTGGAAGTTGAGTCTTTGGGATCCTCGGTGTTCTCACTTGGAACCTTGGTAGATGTTTGTGCAATAAATACAAGTCCCAAGTGAGTGGTGACAGCCGTGGGATTTCCCCCAGAGGCGGTCACGGGCACGGTGGGAGGAAGCTCGGTGGTTTGGGGTGTGGCAAGAGCAATCATGGGGTTTGGCTTGAGAGAGTGCAAGATAGTCATCATTTCTTCAAACTTGGACATCATGGATGTCTCCAATAGCTTGAGGTCATCCATGGTGGCCAAGTTCTTGGAGTTTTCATTTTCACTACCCCCTTCATCGGCCATCGTCTCTTAGGCGGTAAAGCCCGAAATAAGAGCATTGGCTCTGATACCAATTGAAAGTACCGACTTTGAATCAACTAGAGGGGGGTGAATAGGCGACTACCAATTTTAATTTGTTTCACACTTTTAGGCTTAGAGAGAAAGAAAGTTATCTAGATGTGAAACTAGGTGAACAACCTATATGCAAGATAACTTATAACAACCACAAGAACGGTAAAGATCAAGAAGTAAAGGTAGGGAACGAGATAACCGGAGCAGGTACACAGAGATGTAATTCCTGTAGTTCACTCCCAAGGGAGATACGTATACGTTGGAGAGGTGTCGGGGCCACACAAGGTCACCCGAGCGCCACAAAGCCCTCACCTTCTTCTCCGGTGAGCTCCCCACAAAGGAGGCCTCACAATCCACTAACCGGTGACCTTGAAGGCGCCAACTGAAACCTTTACAACAAAGTTGAGGGGGAAGCTCCACAACTCAATTGAAGGCCCTCAATGACACCATGGAGCTTTACAACTGTCGGGGGGATAACCCTCGGTAGGGTCACGAGAGGTGAAACATAGCGCAGCTTGGCTAGCTCCGAGTAAAGAAAGAACTAGGCCGGGTAAGAATGGCCGAGTAAGAGAATCATGAACGGCCGACATATAAACTATGTCGGCCCGCATAAGACAAAGTTGTAATTCTTGCAGGAATCGACGAGCCGAGTCTACCGAGGAAGGGACGAGTCAAGTAGGACGCGTGGCACCTTTCCGAGTAAGATTCAGGAGGGACCATGGTAAAGCATGGTCAAAAGAGAAGGGCGACGCCGGGTGACACAAAAGGAGTCGGGTGACGCCCAAAGCATACGCTGACGTACATAGTTACTGCATGACGCCAAAAGGAACAGGAAGCAGCGTACCAGAAGACCCTTAGCTGTCAAGCTTTATGGACTGGGCCATTGGGCTTAGGGCAAGCCCATGACCCGGCCCACATTGTAGGGACCAAGATCCAAATAGTAAACCCTAGAACCTAAAGGGGTATAAGCTAGCTAGCACTGCCTATATAAGGAAGGGCCTAGCTGTAGTAGGAGGAGGTTGGACCAAGTAGTGAACGAGTGCACTGAACCATAGTTCATACAGCTCAAGGAGAACTTGTAATCTTTGGGTATCAATCAAATTGCTAAGTCTGGAGAGTTCTTCTTGTTCTTCGTGCATGGCTCGACCGTGCACTCCCTCCCTGGTGACCACAAGCACCCATTCGGCCCCCAACTTAAGCCTACCCATGGCATCTGCCATGCCACCACCGCGACAGTTGGCGCCCACCGTGGGGCAGAAGCAGGTGCTTGATGGAGTTTTCATCCGGACGGGCAACATCATTGCCAAGACCGGCGAGCGCGTCTATTCCGGCCTCATCCAGAGGTTTGGATCGCTCAACTTCGTCAGCGACAACGCGGGCTGCTTTGGGACCCAGCCGTTCCCTAGGAGCGGTCACTTCATCAAGTTCGGCGAGCACCAGGTCTATGTCGCGGTGCGCGTGGAACGCGCATATCCCGAGCGTGTCGTCCTGGCACCAGATCCGCTAGCGATTCCTGTCGCTGGGAAGCTTCACCAACTCATCTCCATGGAGATAATGATGACAGCCCCAAACCCCACAGCTCCCCCAATAGTTCCAGTAGTGAATGAGAATGCTGAGGGAGGAAATCATGAGGAAACGCCAAAGGCTGCAAGGACAGCAAAGGCACCACTGGAAAAGCCGGAAAACATAGCTAGGAGTAAAAGGGCTAAGGAACTACAGGAAGCGATAGACAAGTTGGCAGAGCCAGTGGCACAGGCAACTGACCCGGCACGTGTGCAAGTTGAGTTGGAGGAAGCCAGGATAAAAGTTTTGGAGAAAGCAAAGGAATTAGCACAGTTACAGCAGGACGTGGATATCACCATCCGAGAGTTTAACTCAGCAAATCGAGTCAAGGGCGCAAAGACCCGGCTTGATGCAACGATATTGAGAGGAAGGAACCTCAACGAGGAGCTGGCAGATGCGACGTCAAAAATAACGCCAGAGAACAGCAAGGAAACAGCCATGAGGCCAACATATAACACATCAGCAGCTAATCTGCGAGCAGCAGAAGCAGCGATGGCATAATTACCCCATTTGGAGGGAGAAGCAAAGAAAAGGCAACAAGAACGAGTCAATGAACTAGTAAAAGCAGCTAGCATGCTGAATGAGGTGTATTACAGAGCAAATTCGGGTATAGCAGGAAGGTCACAGCTGGTACATTCGGCGACTCCTGTCCTGGCTAGATCGGCTGGGCACACGGCATCCTCACCCGGAGCGGCGCCTAGGCCGAAAAAATAAAAAAATGTGGATTCTGGAAGAAACAAGCAGATGGTCGCCTATGATCCGGCAGTGGTTCAAGGAAACCCGGCACATGCGCAGGAGGGCGAGAAGGAATAATGCACAAGGCAATGAAAACCAGGAGAATGCAGGCCGAGAAAGGCAAGCAGGGAAAAGAAATGACAATGGAGGGCAGAATTTTGCGCCTCAAGCTAGGCGCGGAACTCACTCGGTAGGAGGAGGAAATTCAGCGCCGAATAACGCACCAGCTCAGCCTGAAAGAGGACAACAAAGCGCGGGAAAGGCAGCTCAGCAGCCTGCTGACCCGAACGCAAATAAGTATAATGATGGTTACTCGGTTATGGTGAATGACGGATATGAACTGCCGGATCACGCATATCAAGCAATGGGAGCAAGACTCGGAGGCAGGAACCTTCAGTCGGATGATGCAAGGCTGAAGCTTGACCGAATAAAAATGGCAGAGATAATTGAATCGCAAGGTCCGCAATGTCCACCGTGCTTTGGCCCAAGGATCATGAAGGAGCCACCGGTGCCAAATTTCCAGCTGGCCAGAGGGACAAAAACGTATGATGGAAGCACTAAGCCAGAGGACTGGCTCATAGATTATGGAACTGCTGTGAAGATCGTGCAGGGAAATTTGAGATGAGCGGTATGTTATGTACCGCAGATGCTGGAGGGACCAGCTCGGGTATGGTTGAGTAATTTGCCACCCGAAAGCATTAACAGCTGGATTGATTTTCACGACGCTTTTGTGAGAAATTTCACAAGCACTTACAAGAGGCCGAATCGCCCACAGCAACTAGCGATGTACAAGCAAAGACTGAATGAGACGGACAGGGAGTTCCTCACAAGGTGGTGTACAATGCGTAACTCTTGTGAAGAGGTAATCGAGTCACAGGCAATCGCATGGTTTGCACAAGGATGTAGACATGGAAGTGTGTTGTGGCAAAGGTTACAAAGAGATATGCCGGCAAGCCTGGCAGAGACGATAAGAATCGCTGATTCATATGCGTTAGGAGACCCGACTCAGCCGCTGCTCATGTCGGCAGACGGGATGACTGAGACTCAGATCTATGACACTGTCGGGTCGCAAAGGCGCTAGGAAAGGTCCGAATACAGAAGCAAGAGAAGAGATGAAAGGCCAGATTACAGGTATCAGGTTGCGGCCATGAGTCAGGATCATCCAGATGCTGGAAGCAGTCAGCATCAAAGGACAAGTGGACAACAACAATGGGTGCCAAAGAATGATGGAAAAAGGTCGTACGATCAGAGGAAGCAATATCAGGACCGGCAGAAATATACCTATGATATGATGCTGGACCAGCCGTTAAGTTTCACACGCCTAGTCTGGGTAAACCGGCCAATCACACAACAATGCAATGCACTTGGTTTCAGAAAGGAGATAGAGTGGATTCTCCGAATAAGCAGCTTCCACCACCTCCCCCTCCACCACTTACAGGAGGAAATGCTCAGACAGTGGGAGCAGACAACAGATATGAAAACAGGCAGCCGAGGTATCAGAATCAAGAAAGAAGAGAAGCTGTGCACCATGTGCACAATCCAAGAGGTGACGACGCTCATGTCGGTCACGGAACTAGAAATGAGTACAGAGAACATCACCAGAGCCATGTTGTCTTTGTCATAGAGCCAAATGACAAAAAGAGCCAGCAGCGACGAATGATGGAGGTGAATGCCATGATGCCGGCAATCCCCAAGTACATGCATTGGTCTGAGCAAGAAATAACTTGGAGTATAAAAGATCACCCCAAGATCATGCCAACCCCAGGAGGATATGCCCTAGTTTTGGATCCAACATTCATGGGCCCAGATATCAACGTCAAGTTTTCAAAAGTACTAATTGATGGTGGCAGTAGCATCAACATCATGTACAAGGATACAATGCTCAAGTTAGGCATTACCATGAACATGCTGGAGCCGACTAAGACCACCTTCCACGGTATTGTGTCGGGATTGTCATGTGAGCCAATTGGCAAAATCTGGGTCGATGTCTTATTCGGCAACAGAGAGAACTGCCGCACTGAGGCCATAGAGTTTGAGGTAGTGGATTTGGTCAGCTCATATCATGCCTTACTCGGCAGGCCGCCTATGGAAAGATTCATGGCTACTATCCACATTGCTTACTTAAAGATGAAGCTGCCAGGCCCATGTGGGGTGATTATAGTTGAAGGGGACTACAAAATATCAATTGCTTGTGCCTCAACCGGATCTTCACTGGCTGAGTCGCTCGTCATAGCACAAGAAAAAAGTCAAATGTTGGAAGTGGAAGCATTGGACAAAGCAGCACAAATGTCATGCCGGCACTCACCAACCCGCATGGCAATATATCATTTCAAGCTACCAAAGAAACCAAGAAGGTACAGGTAGATGAGACTTTCGCAGAGCGCACAGTTACCATTGGGGCTGGCCTCACAGACAAATAGGAAAGCAAGCTCACCAGCTTCCTCCGTGAGAATCGGGATATCTTTGCATGGTCCACTCATGATCTGCAAGGAGTTCCGAGGGAGCTGGCTGAGCACTCTCTTCATGTAAGACCAGATGCCAAGCCGGTGAAGCAACCCCTCCGTCGCTTCGCCAAAGATAGGAGGAAAGTGATAGCTGCCGAAATTGCCAGACTTTTAGCGGCTGGATTCATCATGGAAGTACTGCACCCGGACTGGTTGTCAAATACAGTCTTGGTCGAGAAGAAAAAAGATGACCCGAACGTGGCAGTGGTATGGTGCATGTGTATTGATTACACGAACCTCAATAAGGCGTGTCCAAAAGATCCATTTCCCCTGCCACGGATCGATCAAGTCATAGATTCTACTGCTGGGTGTGAGTTATTGTCATTTGTGGATGCGTATTCAGGATTCGATTAGATACCACTGAATCCGGATGATCAAATAAAGACAGCTTTTATCACCCTGTACTGGGCTTATTGCTATCGTACCATGTCATTTGGATTGAGAAATGCAGGCGCAACATAACAAAGATGCATGCAAAAATGCTTGCAAGATCAATTGGACAAAAACTTTCAAGTATACGTCGATGACGTGATAATAAAAACCAAACAAAGTCATACTCTAATTGAGGACTTGCGTCAAACATTGGCAAACTTGAGAAGATTCCGGATGAAGCTTAACCCGGAAAAATGTACATTTGGTGTCACGGCTAGCAAGTTACTCGGATTCCTTGTATCCAACCGAGGAATTGAAGCCAACCCGACAAAGATCAGGGCCATCGAAAGAATGGAATTGCCAAAAACCCTCAACGATGTCCAGAAGTTTACTGGATGACTGGCCTCATTGAGCAGGTTTGTTAGTCGGCTAGGTGAAAAAGCCCTACCACTATATCAACTGATGAAGAAATCAGACAAATTCACATGGACACAGCAAGCTGATAGCGCTTTCCATAAATTAAAGAAAATGTTAGCAACAGCACCAATATTAGCATCACCACTATCCAAAGATCCAATGTTGCTCTATGTCGCCGCAACCAACAGAGTTGTAAGTGCAGTAATAGTGGTTGAACGTCAAGAAGGGGGCAAATCAGTCCAAAGACCGGTGTATTACTTGAGAGAAGTGCTCTCTGTCTCGAAATAGAATTACCCGCATTATCAAAAGATGACATGTGGGGTATATATGGCAGCAAAGAAGCTGAAACATTATTTTCAAGAACACCCAATCTGGGTAATATGCGAGGCACCTATCTCGGATATATTGGGCAGAAAATATGCCAGCGGCTGAGTCGCAAAATGGGCCATAGAACTGGCACCATATACTCCACAATATGATAGGCGAGATGCAATAAAGTCTCAGTCTGTTGTAGATTTCTTTGTAGACTGGATGGAAATGCAGTACGAACCACCACTGCTAGATCCGAACTACTGGAAAATGCATTTTGACGGGTCCAAGACGAAAATGGGTCTGGGCGTCGGTATAGTGCTCACATCTCCAAAGAGGGATCAACTGAGGTACGTGTTACAGATTCATTTTGCTGCTTCCAACAATGTTGCCGAGTATGAAGCACTTGTTCATAGCATCAAAGTAGCCAAGGAAATTGGTATCAAAAGGATCATGTGTTTTGGCGATTCGGATTTGGTGATTTAGCAAGTGTCTGGACATTGGGATGCGCTGGACGGAAACATGGCATTATATCGTTTCCATGTGCAAAAAAATTCGGGATATTTCGACGGCTGTGAATTCCATCATGTTCCTAGAGCAGAAAATGATGCAGCAGATGTACTATCCAAACTAGGATCATCTCGGCAAGCAATACCACCAGGGGTAGCGCTGGAGCACCTCACGAAACCATCGATCAAGCCGTCACCAAAATCCGACTCGATCAGGGTTACACCGGCGATTCAGGAGTCAGACGTGGTACCAATGGATATCGACTCGGGGCTAGGTTTGAGTCACTCGGGGACTGATCCGCTCAATTCAGGGGTCGCCGAATCACACTCGGGGACTCCTTAGGTCATGTCGGCAGAGCATATGTCGACGGAGCCAATGGACATTGATGTTGAAGCAGACCCGGAACCACTGATACCAACATGGGCACAGCCAATATTCAACTACTTAAAAGACGGGACCTTGCCGAGTGATGAAACATTGGCAAGGGAAACAACACGAAGAACAAAAGCGTACACCATAATCAACAAGGAACTATACAAGCGAAGTGTGACGAGTGTACTGAAGCGTTGTATCAGCCCAGAGAAAGGCCAGGAGATCTTATTGGATATTCATCAAGGAGAATGTGGGCACCATGCGTCACCAAGAGCGTTGGTGGCCAAGGCATTCCGACATGGATTCTACTGGCCAAGCGCATTGGCACAAGCGCAAGAGTTAGTCGGAAGATGTAGTGGTTGTCAACACTATGCATCTAAGTCACATTTACCAGCGTCTGAATTAAAGACTATACCAATCACTTGGCCTTTGGCAGTCTGGTGCCTAGATACGGTAGGACCATCCAAACCAGCAAGGGGAGGCATGACTCATATTTTGGTCATGATTGATAAGTTCACCAAGTGGATAGAAGTGAAACCAATCAAAAAGTTGGATGGTAAAATAGATGTCACATTCTTAAGGGATATAATTCTCAGATATGGTTACCCACAAAGTGTGATCACTGATAATGGCACGAACTTTTCCGAAGGAGCTTTTGCTCGCTTCTGTGGGAAACACCGAATAAGACTCGATGTAGCATCAGTCGCCCATCCAGAATCAAATGGACAAGTTGAACGGGCTAATGGCTTAGTTCTGTCAGGGATAAAACCCCGCTTAATGGAACCACTCCAGAGGTCACCTGTGAAAGTACAAAGGAAGTCGCCTAGAGGGGGGTGAATAGGCATTTTAAAATATTACGGTTTAGGCTCAAGTAAATGCGGAATAAAACTAATGTTTAATTTATTGAGCACAAAATCTAGCCACTAAGTTCACCTAAGTGCACCAACAACCTATGCTAAGAAATACAAGCAACAAGGTGATAGCAAGATATAAATACTTCAAGCATGATGGCTGTCACAATGTAAAGTGCATAAGTAAAGGGCTCGGTTGAGAGATAACCGATGGACGCGGAGACGAAGATTTGTTTCCCGGATTTCACTTCCAAAGAAGCTACGTCTCTATTGGAGAGGTGTGATGGCACAATGCTCTCCGAACGCCACAAATGGCTCACCTCGAGGTGTGGTGGCTCGATGCTCACCCAACGCCACACAAGGCCTCACCTCGGATGCGGAAGCACGCAACTCACCGATGACACAAAAGGCTCACCCTATTCTCCCGAGTGCGCACCACAAAAGGCGGGAACTCGCTCCACTATGGGACGCTTGAGGGCGGTCACCGAACTCGTACAAGATTGGGGCTAACTCCACAACTCAATTGGAGGCTCCCAACAACAAAGCCACAAAAGGCTACAAATGCCACAAAAGGCCAACAAAACCACAAAAGGCTACAAGACCACAAAAGGTCAACAACCCAACCACATAACCGTCTAGGGTTACAAGGAACCCAAGAGAAACAAGCTCACAAGCTTGAACTCGCCGAATCTCCGAGGAGAACTCAAACCTATGCACCAAATGCAAGGGCAAGTCCTTCTCTCCCAAATTCCAACAAAGCTACAAAAGCTATTGGGGGAATAAGGGAGGAAGAACACAAGAGGAGAATACAAAACTCTCCAAGATCTAGATCCCAATGATTCCTTCACGAAGAAGGGATTTGGCTTGGGGGATTGTAGATCTAGATCTCCTCTCACAAATCCCTAAAAAATATGCAAGAATCATAGGAAGGGAAATGGATAGGGAAAGCTTCTTCAAGGTTAAGAATGGAGGAGAGAGAGAAAGCCAAGAACCAAGAAGAAAAGCTAGTACCCACGAAGGGGAAGAGGAGCCCCTTTTAAAGGGCTCCCAGATCTGCCCGTTATGGGCATTCGCGACTCCTGGACGGAACTTCCGGTGGGAGGCCGGAAGTTCCGGTGGCACACAGCCAACGGTCAAAAACTGTGGAGCGAGAAACTGAAAAATCGAATCCTGGTTGGAACTTCCGCCGGTTCACCGAAACTTCCGATGGGAGCGAAACTTCCGGTGGAAGTTCCGACAGAAGTTCCGTCAAATAGACACAACGAAAACAGAAGGTTACTGAACGTGAGCGGAACAAGAGCCGGAAATTCAACCAGAACTTTCGGCCTGAGCGGAACTTCCGGTCCCTGGCCGGAACTTCCGGTGGGGGCGGAACTTCCGGTGGAAATTCCGACTGAAGTTTCGTCAAATAGCACATCCAAAACAGAAGGTTACTGAGCGTGAGCGTAAGAAGACCCGGAACTTCCACCGGACCTTTCGGCAGCAAATATGCCCTAGCGGAACTTCCGATGGCAAGCCGGAACTTCTGGTCAGGGAAATTCCAGAAACCAGAAAACCAGAAACGCAATAACTTTTGCATCCGAACTCCAAACAGGATGAAACCAATTTTGTTGGAAATATTCGGTATCACCTTGGGAGAAAATACCATGAATATATATGTGAATTATCCCCCAAGGTGTGGAGCCGGAAAACTTGCAAGATCAAAAACCGCAATAAGATATGCAAGTGAAATCCTTAAATTATAAACTATAGCTTGTTATGATGATGACCACAAGCTCTAGATCCTCTCATGGACAAGAACCAAATAACAACCAAGAAAGATGAGGCTATGAATGCAAAGGTTTGAGCTCTCTCCGAACGATGCAAACGAGACACCTGAGCCCCTCTTGATAGTACGGCTATCTATCCTAAACCCGGTCTCCCAACTAACAATACGAGACCAGCAAAAGAAAAGCCCTATCAAGAACATACCTTTGCCTTGAGCATCCCACTTGAACTTGATGTAGACCGTCTTGTTCTTCTATAGTGGGAACACCTTTCTTGGATGCTCTTGCTTGATGAAGATGAAGACTTGCAAATTGCTCCCCCATACTCCATAGGGAAACCTCTTCTTTGAACTTGTCTTCATCATTCCATGAGCACGAGGATGGCAAGCTTCAAGCATGAGATCTTCTAGAGATGGCGCATCTTGAGCTCGCCCTTCTTCATCCCTACTTGAGGTTGATCCGTCTTGATGCAACTCTTTGCACATGCCTTGATCGACCTTCAAGCTCCTTCTTTCTTCATGATTCCAATGGGCAAAAAGCCCTTGGACATTTCTTCATCTTCCAACCTTGAGACCAACACATGGCCCAAGCGATGCCAATGGAAAACCGACAAGTGAAATTCAATTTACACATTAGTCCATAGAGATTGTCATTAATTAACAAAACCACACATGGGGGCATACATGCCCTTTCAACCTAGTTGTTGGATAGAGGAACTACCCTCAGTGCTATGGAGTCTAAGAACAACTCCGAATCGGTCAACTAGTTATACGCCATTTTTCCTCGTGTATGGGGCAGAAGCAGTTTTGCCTACCGACATAGAATATGAGTCGCCAAGGATAAGGCAATACTCGGAAGCCGAGGTAAAAGAGGCTCGAGAAGATGGAGTAGACTTACTCGAAGAAGCAAGGGAACTGGCATTATCCAGATCCGCTATATATCAACAAAATCTCCGACGCTACCATAGCCGGAAAGTGACACCTCGTGTTTTTCGAGAAGGGGATATGGTGCTAAGGCTGGTATAGCGCACAGCGGGAATGCATAAATTATCACCCCGATGGGAAGGTCCATTCATTGTAAGAAAAGCATTGCACAATGATTCCTATTATCTCATAGATGCTCGTGAAGCACAAAAGAACAAGGCGGACAGGTCAGCAGATGAGACCAAAAGGCCATGGAATGTGGCGCTACTTCGTCCTTTCTATACTTAGGAGAAGCAATGCATGTATCACTCGAACTCTCATATGTCGGACGTGTGTGCCGGCTATGTGCTGATAATAAAATGGTATGATTCGAAAAACTGACTCGGGGACTACCCCTTAAGTTTTCCATTTCAATTATTTTATGTCGGCTGGCGTGACACCCGAAATTTATCTTGGAAAAAGTAGTGTTTACTCGGAAGAAATCAACTCTTCAACTATGCTGTTGTCCGAAAACACGGCTTCATGGCAAGCAAGAGAAAAGGATGTATGACGGGTAAACACGAATGCCGGATAAGTACCAAGGAGAAACGCGAGCCGTCTTTAGATTTCTGCCTAACTCTCTGCAGGTCACATTATACTACGTGTCGAGTAATCTCGGCCAAGTGATCCAAGTTTCATACCCGCTAACTATATCCTTAGTACTTTGAGACTCTAATGTCGAACACCGAAAAAGGTAGATAGGGGCCAAAGTCAAGGAAAGGTGACACGGCAAAATGAAGCTCGGGGACTTGCCCTGGAATGATTCACACTTAGAACATAACGCAAATATATAAAGCCTATCAAAAGCGCATAATCAAACTTAAAGTCCAATGTATGTTACATCTGTACCCGGCATACCGAGGATTTAATCAAAGTTCGAGTATGTCTTAGCCTACGAAGCAGAAGGACTCGGAGGAGCACTCTCAGAGCCAGGAGCATTGCTTGGAGCATCGGCCGAGTGAGGGGCATCTGTGGCCGGGTCATCCGGACCATCTGACTTGGTTGCTTTGCTGTCGCCGCCCTCTTCATTAGCAACTTCGACGAGTGGATCGCCAAGGTCGGGGAAGTTGGGCCCGTCGCACCAAGCATGTACCATGGTATACTCGATCATGGCGTAAGCTTGCTCCTGGCGTTTCTTGATCAGCTCCGGATCATTCAGCCATTTTCCATCTCCTCTTATGCGAGGAAGAACATCAAGGTTGATGTCCTCGTACCATGAAAGCACGAAGGAGTGAGCCTTGTCCGCTGCAGCTCGGCCGGCCGACTCACGCCATTGATCCAGCCGGTCTTCAGTAAGGAGCAATCTCTCGGCAAGTGGCTCGATGAGTTTAGGTGGGTCTTCATCCGGCCAGAGCATGCGAAACACATGGATAGCCGACTTAAGCAAGTCCATACTACAAGACTTGAGGGCCCTGACCCGTTCGAACACAGCTTTGATAAGCTCCTCCATGGACACCTCGCCGTCGGCAAGAGCACCAGCTTCGGCCCTCATTTTCTTCATGGCTCGGATGGAAACATATTGGCCTCAAGAAAATCTCTGCAAGCAAAAGGAGAAAGTTAGCAAAATAACAAAAGTAGATGGAAGAAGTCCAGAATGACTTATACGGTGCACAAAGAGTAAGAACTCACTACCGAGAAAGAAGTTGATGGTGGAGAGCTTGCTATGCCAAGTCCTGGCCTTGGCTTGGAGGGCATCAAAGTTCAGATTTGCCGACTCGACCGATGACTCGGACTCGTCGAGAAGCCTCTTGGTCTTCTCGGCGCTGGCAGCCTGTTGCTCGTTCTTCTCGGCAAGCTCCTCCTCAGCCCCTTCACCTCGGCCAAGTGCTTCTGCTCTGTCTCAGCCATCAGCTTCTTCAGCCGAGTCACCTCGTCTCACTCCTTTTGGAGCTCGGTTTGGTGCTTCTCTGCTTATTCGGAACAAATTACTTGTTAGCACCAACAAAAACCTTCAGCTATCGAGTTAGTGAGGCATGAAACTTACTCTTGGCCTCGCTGATCTGCGAGTGAAGAAACTTGATGGTGGACTGAGCGGAGGCTATGAGAAAAGAGCAAGAGAAAATTGAGGAAATGTACCAAAGAAAAATACACCGAATAGGGAAAGAATGACTAAGGTTGGTACCTTGTCCGTGGGTATCAGTCTACAGCTTTTCATACACAAGTTCGAGCTTGCGATGCGCCAGAACGAGAGCTTGGTGCACCTTGGTGCGCTTGTTATGCGTGAGCTGATCAAAGAAGACAGACAGTAAGAAAGGGTCAAGTCAAGCAGCCTGCTGAATAAAAAAGCTTAAGATCTTATAGCCGAGTAATTTCCTTACTCGACAGTAACCTCGAGGGCTAGGGATTGAAGCTCTAACATATGAGTTTATCATAAGGAAATCAAAAAGCTTAAGAGCTTACAGCCGAGTAAGTTCCTTCGTCAATAGTAACCTCGAGGGCTAGGGATCGAAGCTCTAACATGCAAGCTTTGAGGACTAAAGTGATTAGTGAGAGCTTACGGCCGAGTAAGTTCCTTACTCGGTCGTAACCTCGGGTACTAGGTGATATGTATAAAGGAAATACTCAACAATACAAAAGAGTAAGAAGTTACTTTACCTCGTTCACTTCGTCGGCGCGGGCCATTAGAGTAATGGCCTGCTGGGTCATGTCAGAGACGGCCTTAGGGCCTAGCTTCAGCTTCTTGCCGGCACGGGTGCTGACCTCCTGCTCACCGGCTGCATTCCATGCCATAGCATAAGGCTCAGCTGAACCAAGGCTCTTACCACTGAGCGTCCGAGTGAGAACTTGACCTGTTTTCAGGGTAGAACCCACATTGGCACGAGTCACAGCAGCGGACGTATGGAGGGGTAACAGCCTTATAGCCATCACCTGACCCGACATCCGCGGATTCGCCCCCCTTACCCGTTGAAGCGACCATTTTCGCCAACGTCGGAGGCCGGATCTGGGGAGCAGAACCCGGAGCGCAGACCAACGTTGTCTGCTTGGTGGAGGTGGATTTTCCGGGTAAAGGGCGAGTAGAGCCAGAAGCCTTGGGCTGGGTCCGGCTCTTTGACAGAATTGGAGAGCAAGCAGGGGGATTTGGAGAAGAACGTGGAGCCGACTGACTGGGCTCAGCAGTTTTGCTGGCTCCAAGATCAGGAAGTTGTTCATTCATACCAGCCTGAGGGCCGATGCCAGAGGAACTAGTGGCGGAAGGTTTCCCGGGGCCAGAATTACTGGCACCAAGATCAGAAAATTGTTTCTGGCCAGCGCCAGGGGCGCAGGCCGAATGACCCACCGGGTCTGACTGACACTAAGAGGCGTGAGCCTCAACAGTGGGAGCCTCGACTCGGACAGGACTTGGTGCCACCGAGTCAGCTGGAGGAGGCGCGGGCCTTAGCGGCGAGGCAATGCGAGAAGCAGCCTGGTTCGCCGACAAAGGTGCAGCACTAAAAACAACGACACATATATAAGAGAACATCAGTGACAAAAAAGAAAAGAACGAAGAAAGCAGAGTACAAAAACTTACCCGGTGACAACCGGGTCACGGACGACTCGGCGCGTGACTCGGCGCCCAGCGGCTTGGCGAGTCTCAGCCAGGCTGGCAGCAGCAGAGGCAGCAGGAGCTGCTGGAGTGGGCTTGCTTTTCTTGGCCGGCTGAGTGCTGGAGGAGGCTCTGCGTCTCTTTGGCTTGGCGACGGGGATCTTGCCGACTCCGCCCATGGTGAAAGGAGGAGTGTCATGTACCTAGCCAACTACATAATTAAATAACAGGCTTACTCGGATAAGTTGGGAAACTGAGGTCGCAAGGCATGTACCTCCAAAACCGTACAATCATCATCCTCATCATCGTCAGACCAATCTTGTAAGGGATTGCGAGATTGACTCTTACCCGAAGCTAAAGCAGCCGCAGCGTGCAGGTAGGAATGAAGCACTCCAGGTCATACTCGACTTCATCCGAGTCAGAGCGATCCCTGTTATAACCAAGGGGAGGGATAGTACTATCATCAACCTGGTGAAGGAGATTCTACGAAAGACAAACAGAATGAGTAACCAAGAAACTAAACTGAAAGTGACAAAAGAGCTAAAGCTTACTCGGCAAGGAAAACAACGCGGAAAACTTACCCAGGGGGTAGGCCTGACCCGGCTAAACGGAGGGCAACTCCAAGCCCAATCATCTGCCAAGTTCAATTTAAAGATTGAGCTTACTCGGCGGGCAATAGAGTCATGGGTGAGCTCCTTAGTGCATCTTATGGCTCCTTGCTTGGATGGGGCTTACCCGGCGTGAGATGAAGGTGCACATGAGGTCCCTCTCGGCAAGATGAAAATGCTCATCCGGTGACAGCAACCTTTCTAGGATTGCGTTAGCCTTGTTTACCGCAGCGTCTTGGTCATGCGGCTCAAGCTGCCAGAGCTTCTTGTTCGGGACCTCGTCCGAGAAAGGGGGAGCCGTATGTTATCGATGGACCCGTCGTTTTTGACATAGAAGAAAGTCCTATGTCATTTCTTGCAGGAATCAATACTAGTAACACGAGGGAAGATGGAATCTCTCCTGGGCGTGATACTAGCAGCACCGCACCGGGTCGGCCTCTTCTCGGATCAAGGATCACCAGGCTGGGGAACAACTTGAACCTTAAAGCTAAAATATTTGGCCCATAAAAGAACTATAGGCCAAATCCCGAGGTAAGCCTCGCAGGCAGAAATAAAGCAAGAAAGAGAGCCAATGGCATTGGTAGGGAGATGATGGGTTTGCAGATGGAAGGTGGAGAGAAACGAGGAAAAGAAGGTGCTCACTGGAATAGCAAAACCGTGCTCAAAGTGAGAGAGGAAAACCACCCGCTCGTTAGCATCGGGCTTAGGAGTGATCTCACCGGCAGGGAGACGGGAATCCACTTGCAGCGGAATGCGTCTGGTGGAGCGGAGCCATTCCAAATCCTCGACGGACACCTCTGAGCCTTCACAGCCACCGCGCTCGCCGGCGGGAACCTCCTGATCCTCAGCACCATAAGCGTTGTCGCGAGCATCCATGAGTTTCGCAGATTCAGTCTCCTCCGCAGTTGGAAGAGGTTTGGAACAACGCGGACCCGTGGTGGAATGGAAAGAAAAGAGGAGCAATTGCAGGACAAGAACAGGAGAAAGAGGGAACCGCAAAGGGGGCAGTTCGATCTTGCAGGCACAAGGAAGAAGAAGAGGAAAGGGAAACTAAACGGGCATGGGGGAAGTGGAAACCCCCAACCCCTACTTAAGGGCAGTAAAAAACCCGGTCGTGGGATCCATCTGCGCCGTGCGGCCAGCATGTGGCCGTGTACAGGGCCGAGTAAGCCAATCAGCAGGCGCCACATAGCCAGAGATACACGAAAAATCACGTGCCACGTCATGACTAGAAGGACAAGGGGCGCAGGCCGATGGGACTGCCACAGTGACGGGGAATAACTGCGCAGCCGTCACTATGTTGCCAGAGCTTGGAACAAAATTTGAGGCAAGTAATCATGATTACCAGCTGTCAGTGACTGAAGCACGCCGAAGATGACTCGGAATTGGTCAAAGTGACTCGGCTCGAGGCAAAAATGAGCCAAGAAGTCAAAGAATGGATCCGAAAACTGTCAGATAGACCCGGCAAGGTGCAAGATTGCGACAGACGAAAACAAAAGATAAGTTCCAATCACATAAAAGGAACCTGGAGATGCCTACCAGCTTGAACTGCTAGAACTCACCAGCTTCGGGGACTAATGTCGGGGGGATAACCCCTGGTAGGGTCACGAGAGGTGAAACATAGCGCAGCTTGGCTAGCTCCGAGTAAAGAAAGAACCAGGCCAGGTAAGAACGGACGGGTAAGAGAAGCATGAACGGCCGGCATATAAACTATGTCGGCCCGCATAAGACAAAGTTGTAATTCTTGCAGGAACCGACGAGCCGAGTCTACCGAGGAAGGGTCGAGTCAAGTAGGACGCGTGGCACCTTTCCGAGTAAGATTCAGGAGGGACCATGGTAAAGCATGGTCAAAAGAGAAGGGCGACGCCGGGTGACACAAAAGGAGCCGGGTGACGCCCAAAGCATACGCTAACGTACAGAGTTACTGCATGCCGCCAAAAGGAACAGGAAGCAGCGTACCAGAACACCGTTAGCTGTCAAGCTTTATGGACTGGGCCATTGGGCTTAGGGCAAGCCCATGACCCGGCCCACATTATAGGGACCAAGATCCAAACAGTAAACCCTAGAACCCAAAGGGGTATAAGCTAGCTAGCACTGCCTATATAAGGAAGGGCCTAGCTATAGTAGGAGGAGGTTGGACCAAGTAGTGAACGAGTGCACTGAACCCTAGTTCATACAGCTCAATGAGCACTTGTAATCTTTGGGTATCAATCAAATTGCTAAGTCTAGAGAGTTCTTCTTGTTCTTCGTGCATGGATCAACCATGCACTCCCTCCCCGGTGACCACAAGCACCCATTCTGCCCCCAACTTAAGCCTACCCATTGGTTCTGTCGTGCCACCACCACGACAAAAACACAAGCCCTTAGCTATGAGGATGCCCTACACCGTCTAGGGTTTCAAGAAACCTATAAGGTTCCCAACCTTTAATAAGGTAGAGATCCCTGTGTTTACAATGCTAGTCCCTGGATCAATAGCTAGCATCCACAGTTAAGATGTAATATCAAGAAACAAAGGTCATAATACAACTTTATAACCAGGAATAACATAATTTATTACATCTTACATAGCTCATTTGGCTATCTCATTACAATGCAGCAGAATATAACAATAGCATGGGGTCCTAAATCTTCAAAGTGCCACAGGCAGACATGTTGGTTGTAGACTTGTAATCCTATTTCAACACACTTCACTAATATCAAACAAACCTGCAACATAATAAGTTACAGCCACAAGGGTCAATACATTTGAATTGTAATGGCAAGTGATACTATGGTAGTATAGTGGAGTCTATCATCTATATGCATTTGGCTAAGTGGAGCTTAGGCTTGCTTTGCTCAAAATAGATTTTCCTTATCATTTGAAAACACTAAGTTTTTGCTTGACAAAAATCACCCAAGGCATCTCCCAATAGAAATTGGTGATCCTTCAACCCTTGTTCAACCACAAGATTTTAACTTAGAAATTGGGATGAGGAGATTCTTGATAGCTTCCATGTCTTGATGCTCAAATTGTCCTTTACTAGGGACATGGCCAAGTACTTAGATTTTTCACTCTACAGAGGTGGTGCACTTTCCCCACAAGACTTGGTTTCACCAAGACAAGATCTTTCAGAAGCCTTCCCTTAGACCAGAATGTACGCGTTCCAACCTATCATTCCCCTACCACCAACTGTCCATTTGGCTAAGTTATTGCAACCTATATGATCCAGGCAGAGCCCATAATGCCAAGTGGCTGCACTTGAAGCTTCTCAACATTTGACATCTCAAATCTCTTTGTTCCTGGGTGGCCATCCACAAGTGAGATACACAAGGTAAACCATAGAAATGGGCCTTGTGAACCACTCAACACAAACCATTCCTTCCATTCCACCCAGGTGATTCATTCACTTAGTTGTTTTATTAAACAAAAACACAAGTCCTTGACTTAGAAATATTCCATAGTATGAATATATATTCCACCCTTGTTTTCTACTAGCTAAGCTAAGCATGATAGTAGTAGGAATCTTAACTTAGGAAATTCTACTAAGGTTTCATCTACTAGGTTTTCCCATGGCATAGTTTACACTTAGCAAAATTCCATGCAAGTCCTACTTAGAAATATCACTAATGCATAGTGAAAATAATGGGACAAAAGTATGAAGCAGCACTTGCCTTTTTGGTAGAGAATATAAGTTCACTCCTTGATCTTTGCAATGTTCACACTCTTCAAATCACTACAATTCAATCAAGCAAGCAATATTTTCAATCTACCATTCAAGCAAACATCACATAAAATAATAGAAACAAAACAATGTATGCAAGCATGCCAAAGATTGTTTTGTCTGTAGAAGTGGTTTCTAATGAGTTACAAATATTTGGAAAACACCTACTGGTCATCTTATATAAGTGGCAAAATCATTTGCAAAAGGTTTTACTTATAAATCAATTTTAAACCAAATCATTATTTTATGTGGTTGAAAATGCTTTTAGCAAAGTAATAATCTTTATGGAATTCACCAAATACATTTTCAATTCATAAAACTTGGTGTTTAGGGTCAAAGAGTTTAAATCAAAACATTTCCCAAAGGTTTTCTCCAAAAAGCATTTTTAACAAATAAACAATATTTTTATTTGACTAGAAATGGTTTAAATCAAAAGTTTATTCTTTTGCTTCACCAAATATATTTTTGAAACCACAAAGTGATTCTTATGGTCAGTAGGTTCAAAACAAACCATTTGCCAAAGGTTTTATCTCAAAAATCATTTTAGGACAAATTTTATATTCTACACATGGATACACAAGTTTCTGCAAAATTTGGACGTGTGGTTTGAAAGTTATGAATTATTCAAATTGGAACATCAAATAGATCAAATCCTGGTTTTTATAAACAGGCAGGGCCACGTGGCGTGTTCTTATTCATCTGTACCGTTTCATGCGGATCGACAGTTGTGAGGCGTTGGATCTAAAGGTGATTGTGCGGCACGGATCAATAAAAAACGGTTCGCTAAGTTCATCTAACACAACCACAGGATTTGCATCTAATGGCTCTCAATGCTCTGACCATGTTCTGGCGGCGCTGCGGCGGTGGGCGGCTGCGCGCGCGCTCGGGCAGGAGGGTTCCGGCGAAGCTAGGAAGCGTAGGAGAGGGAGGAGACCATTACCGAACTCTCCGTGACATGCTGAAGCTCAAGGTGGTTGAAGTGGATGAAGGGGCGCTCGGAGTTGTTGGCAATTCCTCGCCGGAGTCGCCGTTGGCGTCGGGCACGCTCTGATGTCGTCGGAGGTTAGGCTACGAAGCGCCCTAGGACACGGAACAAGTGGCGTTAGATGCGGACGATTTCACTGGTCACAGGCGTATCATCGGAGGGACGCGGGGCAGTCAGAAAGTTACCAGGGAAGTCGCCGGAAAGGGAGCAGACGGCGGCGATGCTCTGTTGGAGACGTTGTCGACGTTGCGGAGCACGCGCGGGCGAGCTGGCGCTACGGGGAGATTCGCCAGGAGGTGGGAAACAAGTGAGCGTGGTCGAGGGGGCAAGGGGCGAGGGTGTATGGCCGGAATCGGAGAAATAGCTCGTCGGAGCCAGAGAGTTTCCGAGACGAATTCAAGGTGGCCTGGGGAGGAGAGGAGATGGTGTCTGGGGAAGAAAGGTAGAGGGGAGCGTGGCGAGTTAACGAGAGTAATCGCGGGGTGTAATTTCTGCATCATTAAGACGAATTCAAGCGAGGAAATAAACGGCAGCAACGGCGAGGTTTGGGGAAGAAACAGCCTCGCGGGTGGGAACGATGAACTGGTAAGTGGGTCGTGTTGTCAGCGAGAGAGGAAGAGAGGGAATGGGGTCCAGTGGTCAGCGACTTAGCGGGTTCGGTCTGCGGTGAGGAAAAACGTTTCGAGGAGAGAGGGATAGGTGGGCTGCTGGGCCTTAGTGGACTAGCTTGGCGGGGCTGGGTTTGTTTCCATTTTTTTTACTAAACCTTTTTCTTTTCTGTTTTTGAATATTCTGGTTTGATTTTCATTCAAACAATTCAAGCAACAAATCAATTCAAACCTCAACCAAAATTTGTGTAGATTCATATACTGATTAATAACACATTCCAAAGTCAATTTTAGAATAATTTATTTATCCTTTTTAGTGTCTTTTAATTATTTAAAATAGGCTCTAGTATTAATTAGATAAGATTTAATAATATTTTTAAATCTCCATTTGAATTCAAATCATCACCAAACTTTGGGTGAAGTTTAATTTTGTTTATCAACATATTTCAAAGTCTAAAATAAAATAATTCTTTTAGGATCTAGTAATAATTAAATAAACCATAGTCTTTAATTCAAATAGGTTTTAATTTATTTTAAATCTCTTTTTGAAATCTAAATAATACCAAAATCTTTTCAGTAGTTTTCATTTGAAAAACTAAAACACTTGGAAATCTTATTTAAAATAAATTAAAAAGTTTTAGTGTTTATTTAAAATGGAAAAGCCTTTACTTTAATAAAAATGGATATTAATAAATCCTCATTATTTTATTTAAATCAACCTTTACTCTTTTTATCAAATAGAAATATTTTATTTCAAAAGCTTGGCCAAGATTTAATTTGGCTCTATAAAATAATCCTTATTTATATTTCTACCTTTGCTTTATAAAAACCATATCTTTTTATTTAAAGATCCAAAATAGTGATTCCAACTATTATAACTTTATTTATTATTTGTTTATCTTTTTAAATCCCTTTAGGATTTTATTTGATCAAAATAGGTTTTGATGTTTCCATTTGAAATCAAAAAGTTTCTTCTCACCCTAAAAATCAACAATAATATATTTTGTTTATTTGCTTTTCACATTACAAGATTTGGAAAATCTTGGGATGTGACAAAACCCAAGAGCAACAAGATCCACAAAGGATAGGTGGGGGAAATCAAATCTTCTTTGGTGGAAGTGTAGATCTAGGTTACCTCCCTCGCCTCTCAAAAGATCAAATGATTTGAGTGGCTAGGGAGAGCGATCTACTGAGGTGAAGCTCGAGTATTAATGGAGGAAAGAGAAAATTGAAGAGTTAGGTAGGAGGAAGAAGGAGCGCGCCTTAAATAGGCCCCCTCCAAACTGAATCGTTGGAGCCTCCGTGACCTCATCGGAACTTCCGGTGAGCGACCGGAAGTTCCGCCCAGCATAGCCCCAACGGTCATCAGCCCGTGGACGCATGCTCCAAAAGCCTGACCGGAAGTTCCGGTCAAAATGACCGGGAGTTCCGGTCAAACTTCCGATGCAAGTTCCGGCCCAAGTACCATCAAATAGAACACTTCCAAACAGAAGTATACTGATTCTAAGAGGAACTTGGAGCGGAACTAGGGGCGGAACAACTGGGTCATGAAACTTATCTGACCGGAAGTTCCGGCGCCTGGGCGGAAGTTCCGCTCAGGATCTCAGTGGAAGAAGCAACGGAAGTCCCTGGCCGGAACTTCCGATGCAACTTCCGGTGGAAGTTCCGGCTAATAGAACATATGAAAATAGTAGGTTCTGGGAGCTAGCCGGAACTTCCAGCGGAAGTTGGATCAGAACTTCGCCCCTGATACTCCCCACTGAAAGCCCTGACGGAACTTCCGGCACCTGGCCGGAAGTTCCGATCAAACAAAAACTACTACAACAATTCAAAACTTTGCTCTCTCGCAGAAGAGTAGGATGGTTGTGGCGGTGCATTTGGGGTTTGTGCAAGAACAAGTGATTTCCCACATCCTTCCGAGATGGACCCCCTCTTGATAGTACGGTGATCTAAAGCAATAAACAGAGAGAAATAGAAAAAGCTAAAGGCCGCCATCTTCACGAGATCCCAGAGAGAGCATCCACACAATTCATAGGAATCATCAAATGCATTTTGCTTGAAACTCAAGCACATGGTTAGATCACAAGTGAGATTGTCATCATCACCAAAATAGCATGGGAAAATATAGTCCTTTTAGACATGTTTGATCATTGCATGCATGCATAATACTTGCACTTTTATTTAATCAAATAAGCACAAACAAAACCCTAAAATTTTCCCTCTGAAACCATTCAAATGGTTTTTATATTTTGAAAATTACCCAATAGTGTGGAGCACAAATTGACAAAAAGGGGTTTCCACATTATTTTATTATGTTTGGACAAACTAGAGAATTTTGGAAATATTCAAAACAGAATTTGAATTGAAAATACAAACAGAAAAGGGAAAAATAGAAAAGAAAAGGTTTTAACAGAAAAAACCTAACCCTACTCCTATTGGGCCGCATCCTAGCTTCTTCCCTCTCTCTCTCTCTCTTCGTCGCTCGCGCGTGCAACAGAAGCCAGAGCCGGCCCACCCGGGGCCCAAGCACAGCCCGTAGCCGACCCGTACCTCTTCGACGCTTTGTTCGTCGTCTTTGCAGACGACGACGAGCAGCTGCGTGTCCAGCGCGCCGCCATCGATCGTCGCTCGCCGTTGCGATGCACGCCGCTGCCCCCGAGCACCTACAAGTACCGCTGGTCGCTGTTGGACGAACCCTAGGCCCCACTTTCCCCCTATCCTCCTCGTTTCCACACCATGGCCAACAAACCCTAGCCACCAGTCACTGTCGTCCTCGCCATCTCCGGACACCCTATCCCAAGCCGACGCCACTGTTGGGTTCGTCGTGATTGACTCTCTCTCCCTAGCCCCTCCTCTCCCTCGTGTGCGATCTCAGTCGGCCAAATCGAGAGCTCTGGTCACCGTCAGTCGCTGTCGATCCCCGCCGTTCCAGAGCTCGCCTCGCCTCGCCATCACGCCCATCGTGCTCATGGTGAGCTCCTCGTCACAACAGTTCCCTCCGTTTCCTCCCTCTCCCCCTATACTGTCCTTCCCGCATGAGCCCGATGCCATCGCCGTTGTTCTTCGTCGCCGTCGATGCTCCGGCGACCCCCTACAAACGGCACCGCCACTTCCTGGTCGCCCGCTATGCCCTCTTTCCAATGCACCCACCCGCGCATCCAGGCGCGCACGGGATCGACAGCATCCAGGAGCAGCTCCATTGATGACATCAGCATGATGTCATGCTGATGTCATATCTCTTTTTGTTTTATTAATTTCTGTAAATAAGAAATCCCTACCAGGTGGACCCTACCTGTAAGATGTTTAATATTTTTCATAAATGTTTTCTGAAATTGTTAAATATATGACATGTGCGCCGAACTTGGAAAATAATCTAAATATTCCAAAAATGATTTAAAATGAATTAAAAATGGATAAATTCATAACTAATTCATTTTAAATCAAAAAATACAAATAATATATCAAAATGTTCAGAAAAATAAGAGCTATACAATAGCAATATAATCATACATTGTTAACCAACTCCCATGACAAGTTTAATTATAAGAACCAATTGAACCCCACAGGTGATTTCGAGGATCCCCTGTTCTAGGGTTTGGACCTCTCGGACCCCGTTTAAAATGACCAAGCATGATCTAGGGTTCATTTCAACACTACTTAACTTGTCATATCAGTCATATTGTATGAGCATTGCACATGCCATGTGTTGAATGTTGCTTTTCCTTTTTTGGTGATTGGTTCTTCGCGAATAGGAACCGAACCCGAGGCTAAAGTCAACAACACCGAAGAGCAGTACCAGTCCAACAACAGACAAGGCAAGCAAAGCCCCACTCATACATATGAATCCTATGTTTACAAAGTATTTCATTCTCGCCATATACATTCGGTTCAACAGTCTTATATCAGTAGATAGAGTAATCCTATCTGATGCATGTTCCCTTTGTGAACTATATTACCCGATCCACTGCTCCTAGCATAACTAGGGTTTGGCTTGAGCATCGCTAGTGGATCAGTTCAGTCAAGCTTAGACATGCTTAGTGGTCCGATGCTGGTCATTCAGATGATGCACTGGAGATGCGAATGAATTTAGTATGGTAGGATATTGTGATATGATCAGAGATGGATAATAAACATGCTAAGGCTTGTATGGGAGGCCACGTGGGTTGTGGTTTTTGTAGTCCCATACTTTCCACCCTTAGGAATTGAGTTCTCGCCTCTTGAACCAAGACAAGCGTACAACCACACGGGGACCTGGAACCCCCTCGACTCACTAAATTGCCTAGTAGATTCCATGAGTCACAGAGTTCAGGCTTTCCATTCGACATACGCATCTTGGTTGTTCTTGGATGGTGGTGAAGAAGGTGCATTCACACAGGTATGTAAGCGTGGCAGGGAATGGGAGATGTCCAGCATCCTTAATCTCAAACCCTATTCACATCATTAGGGACCGGATTCGGGACTTGACCCGTTACGGCGACATCTCCCTAGTGCGTGACTCATGGTCTCGGCGAAAGCAAGGTAAAGGTCGTGGTGGGCTAATAATTTGGCATTAAGAATCGGTTGGTATGTGTGGGTAAAGTTGTGCACCCCTACAGGGTTATTAATCTTTTCGAAAATCTGTGTCCACGGTTATGGACGACTTGGGAACGGATTCTGTGATCATAGAAAACTATAACCGAATGATAAAACTTGGACAACTAATGTGAGATCCGGAATACTTCCTCGGGGTTGTTTGAGGGGGTAGTCCGGGAAGAGAAGTTCAGTTGATGATGGTATTTGGTGGATATCGAGGATGATTCTAAGAGCTAGAGTTGTGGTATTCTTATCCGCCTTTGAAAATGATCTGACTAGACAAGCTTCTTCTCCTTCTTGTTTGAAAATAAAAGATGGCTTTATGCAAAAATAACTCCACAAGCCATAAGTCTTGTGGATTACACCCTGTACTCAGCCTTGCTTCATTGATGTTTTTCTACAAATGAAGCTACTCCAACTAAAGGTGGTTTCTACGTCGAACTCGACGAGTAGTCGGGGTTCCCGGGCAGCAGCCTAGGATCTATGGAAGGGTCGCTACTTCTGTTTAAGGCCTCTTAGGCCCTTTGCTAAGTATGTTGTTTAGAACAACTTGTTTGCTTCCATTGTTTGTTGTAATGATGGGTCTGTGGCCCTTGGCTTGTATGACTGGTTTGTAACTCTCCTGAGAGTTTACCTTATTAATGTATGGTTTGTATGTTCTGTAATATTACTAATCATTCCCTGTGCGCTTCGGAATTTAGGTTAGGTTTATGTTAGATCAATATCTGGTATTTGTCTAGACCTGATCCCGGGTCGTGACAGATTTTGGTATCAGAGCAGGATTGCCTGTAGGAAACCCTTCTAGTTGGTCGATGTTGGGTCTAGAGTTTGAGAAAACTACTTGAAAGCTAAAACTATTTACAAAACTCTGAATAGCACTCTTTTTACTCCTTATCCAAGGTTGTTCTATTGCTGAGTTATCTTATCTCGTTTGCTTTGCAAAGTTTCCACTTCACGTCTATCATTTCAAACTTTTAGGATATACGGGTTTGGGTTGTTTTTTCTGAAGTACTCCGTACTCGGTTGCAAGGCTCAGAGTTTCCAAGATAAATCCGTGGAACTGAAGCATTGTTTTACAACTTTGCTAAGGATGCTTATAATCCTACTCTCTATTCTTTTGTTACTTGTTGGTATCATATCATGCTTGCATTCCATTGTTATGGTTTGTATCTAAGTTGCTAGTGTATACGTTTCTTATGCTTGTTCTATTGCCTTACTTAATGCATCGATATAATCGTCATCCATATGTTCGTCTCCACCATGATTTTTCTACATGGTTCATGTCATCCTTTGATGTACCCTTTTTGGTGAATCCATTCTCATGGTTTCTGTTTTCTCCCCAGGATGTTGTTTGGTACTCGTGGTTCTGTTGGCCGTTGGGGAAACAACAATGCTGACCAGGAACTTCCGCCACCTCCCACAATGGCCGAGGTTCTCAACAACATTGAGACCAACTGTCTGAGGAATGAATGCCTTCTGGAGCGTGTGGTGCAGAACACTGAACATCGTCCTGGCGACTGTATCACACTTGGAGATTTCATCCGCTCTTTTCCTCCAATCTTCACCCACCCCAAGGAGCCCCTTGAGTATGATGATTGTCTCACCATAGAGCGCAAGTTTAGTGATCTTCGTGTCCGTCCAAATGTCCGCGTCAACTTCGCCACCTATCAACCGGAAGGTGAGGCTGGTGTTCGGTGGGAAGGTTTCCTGAATCTGCAAGCTCAGGGACATGTTGTTACTTGGGAAGAGTTTGTTGCAGCATTCTGTGCCTCTTATATCCCTAAGCCCATCATGGATCTCAAAAGGAGGGAGTTTCTGGATCTGACCCAGGGGCACAGGGATATTGAAACATATGGGCGTGAGTTTACTCGTCTGGCTCGTTATGCAACCAGGGATGTGACCAATGATGAAGATAAGCAAGATCTGTTCCGTAAGGGACTCAACCCTGCATTTCTCTATGAGTTGTTGCCCTTCAAGTTCCAGTCTTTCGAGGAACTGCACAATCGGGCTCTTACTTTGGAGCATGGAAGGAAGGATATGGAGGTCTCTCAAAAGCGTGAAGATGGAAATTCTCGTGCTTCTTCCTCTGGTAACAAGAAGCATCGTGTCTTTGTTCCATAAAATGTTGTGCCTCGTGCTCCTTATGCACCCAAGTCTTCTGGCAATGCTTCTCGCCAGCCACAGTCAAATACTGGTGGAACAAATTATCATCCTCCTACTAATTCTTACACCGGAGTTACCTTCTACTCTTGTGGTCAGCCTGGTCACTACTCAAGGGAGTGCCCCAAAGGGTTGTCGGTCGCAATGATCAACCGGCAAATAAGAATGATAAATCTCAAGGTGCTGGACATGGTCGCTTGACCCATGTCACTGTTGAAGAAGCTCAGGAAGATCCACGCGTCATTTTGGGTATGCTCCGTGTCAATTCAATTCTAGCAATAGTCTTGTTTAATTCTGGAGCATCGCATATATTCATGTCAAATTTTTTTGCTCAAGATAATGGGATAAATTTTGAACCTCTGTCCACCCCTTTGACCATCCATTCCCCGGGTTCTAGCTGGTTCACCACTATGGTTAGTCACGGAAATGAGAATGACATAGCCTACCAGAATTTTCCCACTTCTTTCATTGCACTCAAGTCAAGTGATATTGATGTCATTATGGGCATGGACTGGCTAACCAAGTATCAAGCCATCATTGACTCTGCGCTTAGAACAGTTACTGTGACCTCGCCTGCTAGCATAACTGTCAAGTATTGGACTGATGGTTCAAAGTCTCTGACTACAGTCCTTAAACCTTTCTCAGAGTTGTATGCCATGGATGTCCTACCTACTCTCGAGGTCCAAGATTTCCATGTTGTATGTGATTTCCCGTATGTTTTTCCTGAAGATTTGCCTGGCATGCCACCTGATCGAAGTGTGGAGTTTGTCATAGAGCTAGTTCTTGGAACTTCTCCTATATCCAAAAGACCTTACCGCATGCCTCCTCATGAGTTTTTTGGGTTGAAGAAACAACTGGAAGAGCTAGAAGGCCTAGTCTATATCCAACCTAGCACATCCTCTTGGGGTTGCCCTACCATCTTTGTCAAGAAGCGGTACACAAATATTCCAAGATTGGTTGTTGATTATCGTCCACTGAACACGGTGACAATCAAGAATAAGTACCCACTTCCCCGGATAAATGACCTCTTTGATCAATTCAGCGGTGCCACTGTCTTCTCCAAAATGGATTTAAGATCAGGGTATCATCAAATCAAGATCAAAAAGGAGGATATCCCAAAGACAGCATTCACAACTCGTTATGGTCTTTACGAGTATACAGTGATGTCCTTCGGGTTAACCAATGTCCCTGCCATACTTATGAGGCTCATGAACTCCGTCTTCATGGAATATCTCGACAAGTTTGTCGTGGTATACATTGATGATATTTTAATCTACTCCAAGACTGAAGAAGAGCATGCCGAACATCTATGGTTGGTGTTGACAAAACTTCGTGAACATCGTCTCTATGCCAAGTTTTCCAAATGTGAGTTCTGGTTACAAGAGCTCATCTTCCTTGGGCATGTTGTGTCTGCAAGTGGTGTTGCTGTCATACCGGATAAGGTTCAAACTATTCTAGAATGGAAGTTGCCTACTTCAGTTAAGGAAGTCCAAAGTTTTCTTCGAATGGATGGATATTACCTCCGATTCATCGAGAACTTCTCCAAGATAGCTAAGCCTATTTTTGATCTTCAGTTAAGGTGCATTCATACAGGTAGGTAAGCATGGCATGGAATGGGAGATGCCCGGCATCCATAATCACAAACCCTGTTCACATCATTAGGGACCGGCTTCGGGACTTGACCCGTTACGGCGGCATCTCCCTAGTGCATGACTCATGGTCTTGGCGAAATCAAGGTAAAGGTCGTGGTTAACCACTCTCTACCGGCCTTCCAAGGAAGAGGGCTAATAATTTGGCATTAAGAATCGGTTGGTACGTGTGGATAAAGTTGTCCACCCCTGTAGGGTTATTAATCTTTTCGCCGTGTCCACGGTTATGGACGACTTGGGAACTTATTATGTGATCATAGAAAACTATAACCGAATGATAAAACTTGTCCAACTAACGTGAGATCCGGAATACTTCCTCGGGGTTGTTTGAGGGGGTAGTCCAGGAAGAGAAGTTTAGTTGATGATGGTATTTGGTGGATATCGAGGATGATTCTAAGAGCTAGAGTTGTGGTCTTCTTATCCCCCTTTGAAAATGATCTGACTGGACGAGCTTCTTATCCTTCTTATTTGAAAACAAAATATGGCTTTATGCAAAATAACTCCACTAGCCATAAGTCTTTCTGAGTGCACCCTATACTCAGCCTTGCTTCGTTGATGTTTTTCTATAGATGAAGCTACTCCAACTGAAGGTGGTTTCTACGTCGAAGTCGACGAGTAATCGGGGTTCCTGGGCAGCAGCCTAGGATCTATGGAAGGGTCACTACTTCTGTTTAAGGCCTCTTAGGCCCTTTGCTAAGTTTGTTGTTTAGAACAACTTGTTTGCTTCCATTGTTTGTTGTAATGATGGGTCTGTGACCCTTGGCTTGTATGACTGGTTTGTAACTCTCCTAAGAGTTTACCTTATTAATGTATGGTTTGTATGTTCTGTAATGTTACCGATCATTCCCTGCGCGCTTCAGAATTTAGGTTAGGCTTATGTCAGATGAAGATCTGGTATTTGTCTAGCCCTAATCCCAGGTCGTGACAGGTTTCTCCATCTCTCCAAGAACGAAGGAAACTACTCACACATGGAAGTAATCAACAACATCATCATAATGAAATGGATGGATAAAAGCACTAGAATGAATCTAATGCAAACCACAATTGAATCTAGAATTACAACAAGATCTAATGAATGGAATATGGGGGTAGAGATGGTGATCGTGATGCAGCGGTTGATGATGAAGAGGATGATGCGTTGTCTTCCAATGATCCATGAAGCAGCAAGGATTTTCCCTTCTCCAAGTTCCTCCTTCAGAACCCTTTCTAGTGTGGTTTTTTGTGGTTGTAGATTTATGTGAATGTCGAATCTCAGATCCGTCTTCGCGAGGTGGAAGTATTTGACAAGGCGGTCATGTTGCCACATCATACAAGCAGATGGTATGGGTGGGTTTAGCCCGTACCAGTGGTTGTTAAGTGCCCTGTGATATCCTCTGTGCAAGCGATTCCTCCGGGTGCAAAGATAAATCAATTAAATGACTTTTATCACTTAAAATATCATATTACAGTATAATATGATATTATCAATTGATATGTTCATAAGAGACTTAGTAAATTGGGATCCTTTTTAAAAAAGGACAGAAGGTGCATGCAAACATGGTAAAATACTAAAAACCCTACTCTACTTATGCAAAAACAAGAGGTAAAAATGCTCCAATTTTGGACTCATCATTGCGCAACATTCAGATATAACTTATCCGAGTGGGCCAAGAGTATCTTCCATCATGCGGATGTACAAATACCGCTCTTGACACATACGCTTCAACTTGCCCCTTTGAGTACTTGATCACACCTTTATAATCACTATGCTACTGAATGACGTCTAATGTTTTCAAGGCACTCTCGGGAGACAGTGATTAATTACGGTCTCACAATATGTGGAACAAGTCACTATGTTTCTAACAATTGCAACTATGAACTAAGTGATATGATCATGTTGCAACAATTATCTGTGAGAAATGTCCATCACATCATCCTCTATGATATGATCTCATTGTCAGTTGGCTTTAATAGCACCATCATCAGGTAACCTTGATCTTCAGCGAAATATGATAATAAACTCCTTTATTATTTTCCTCTAGGGCATATTTCCTTCATGCACTAACTCTCATCCTAGTCTTCCTTGGTATACCTGCTAGTCTAGTAAAAACAGGAGTGTATAGCTTGAAGCCTGGATCCACTTCCATCCATTGGTCTTTTCCCAACAAGGCAGGAAAATTCTGAGCATATGCTGCCTTAAATTTGGCAACAGAGAAATACTCTGACACGTACTAATCAACTTCACCCTCTTCACCTTCTAGAACACCCATGAAAAACAATGCATGTATGCAGGGTTTCCCACGGAGCTTTCATTGCCTGCAATGGCATGTTATATCAACAAAACTCACTGGATACCTCCATTGCCTATCTTTACTATCAGTGTACATTACCTGAGTCTGCATTCTTCTTATAATGCAGTTCATCTTCAATTGTTTTGCCCTGGCATGTAAAACCATAATCAAAGATGGGAGGATGAGATGGCCAACATATAGTGTTGATGCAATTCTTTGATGCAAAATCGATCTTTATCATGATCATCTTCCTAATATTATCAAATATTTGCCACAACATAAGCCCTTTCAATGACTTGATCTTTGCATTAAAACTCTCTGCAAGATTACTTGTTATATAGTCTACCTTGAAAATTTCATTGAATTGGCTTCTTGACCACACTATTCCATGATGTGCATCCAAGTTATCCTTCATCGCAGGTTATTGTTTATACAACACTTCCAAATGATACAGATGCTTCCTAAAATTGCATGTGTATGAAGCTAGCCATAGGTTATTAATATAAACTTTACCCTTGAATTTCTTTGTAAAGTTTTGCACTAAGTGTTGCATACATTCTCTATGCTCCACTCCAAGGAATACTGCTTCTACAGCTTTCCCCAAACTTTTGCAAGCGTTTGTGTGGATAGTAAATCTTGGTGGATGACCTATAAAGTCACGCAAATTCTATAGAAACCAAGTCCAACTATCCTTTGACTCAATCTCCAAAACTCCATAAGCAACATGAACACCCAATTGTGTCCATCAACTGCAATAGCACCTACTAGCTATCATTTAAATCTGCTATAAAGAGTTGTTGCATCCATGGCTAAATAAGACCTGCAACCATCCAGAAATCCTTGCCAGCAGGCTTTGAAGGAAGGATTAATTGGATAAATACCACTGCAAAATCTGGCTATTTGAGAAACACCGTTGCAATTTTCAAATTTTGAAAAACACCCCTACAATTATATGTACCTTTCATAGATGACATTATGGCCACTTTAACCCACATACCATACAATATACACTCATATTTTAGTCATAGATACGTATACATGGTGGCCCGCACCAGAATTAGTCTGTTCTGCCCGTTCATTTTATATAATAATAGTTATATTATATTTTGTAATAAATCAATACATATGTTTTATGTATGGTCTTTGTTACCCCGTCAAATAAATGTTGCATCCATCAAATATAAGGTGGCAGGGAGCCAAGGAGCATCGACCCAGCACACACAAATCATTTTGACCAGAGATGGAACCTTGACATTTGAGTCTGACCTAGGACACGTAAATCCCAGTACCATTATTGGTGGCTCCAAAAGTAACACAAGCATTGGGTACGGTCTCTCGCACTGGTACAACATGCCCTCTAAATGGTGTCTCGTGCATCGCGTGAGAGTCAACTTGGGAGATGAAAACTGGCACAGATCTAATCTTAAGACAGAAACGAACATTACATTTTATTTAAGTTTGGACATTGAAGCGGTACTTTTGGCGCTCGATATTGCTACGGTCGTCTGTACCAATGTGCATGCACTAAGATGATTTTGGTGGGGCCCATCATATATACGTATCCACAACTGAAATACGAGTGTATATTATGTGGCATATGTGTTAAAGTGGACATAATTGCATCTATAAAATTTACAAACAATTGTAGTGGCGTTTTTCAAAAGTTAAAAGTTACAATAGCGTCTCTCAAATAGCCAGAAATTGCAGTGGCATTTATCCATTTAATCCTTGAAACAAAAAAAATCCCTTCTAAAGCACTAGTTGTCCTTTGTCTTTCCTCTTATTTTGTACTGAATGGTATGCATGTATATCTATACAACACTACATGGATTATCCATCTCCACTTTAGCTTTGAAGTTGTAAAGCACCTGAAAGCTTTCATTCCATGGACCATTGATCCTCTCAAGAACCATTTCCTTTGCATAGAACATCCTGATATAAGGTATTGTAATGCTAAACTTTTCAAAAACTTTTTTTAGGCTCTTTAAATTCTGTGGGTGGCGTAGCTACCGTAGAGAAGAACGAACGGACATTTCTGATCTTTTGTATTCGATTCGGATTTTATGACTGTTGTTCCTCCAAGTGATGTTTTCTCTCTCATTCAATCCATGATTAAATCTGCCAACCACCTAGTCTTTGCTAGTTTTTTTATCCTTTGGCTGTCCCCCTTGAGGTGGACAAGAATGATCACATCGGTTCCTTTTTACCTGAAACATAATGAAAATGTTAGATATAGTTAACAAACTCTTCACAATGATCTAAAATACATAACTGGTTGTAATACCTAAACCAAACTTCTCCTGAGCATAGTGGATGCATGCATCCTCGACCTACACCTATTGTATGGGCACTTCACTGTGAACCTTACTAGCTCACTCTTAATAATATCATAATCATTATTGGTGAGAACGCAATTTGTAGTAAGGGCATTACGACAGTCCCGCATCATTTCAAATACGGTGCCTTCTGAAATCTTAGGGCCATCCCTACCCCACTCAATTTGCTGGCAAGTCCTCACCATCGTACTTGGCTAAAACGAGGTTGTCATTGTTCTCCTCATTCTCTTCATCACCAGTGTCATAAAATCTGGAACTATGGACCATTTCCTCCGTATATTGATCCTCCATTGCCTGCTTACTGCCATTCAGGAAACATCGACCCATCCTCATTATCTAGTGGAGGCGCTCCATCGTCAGGCTCTGTTTCGTCCTCCACATTGGCTGCACGAGCGATTTGGCTTACACTTGCAGTGCAAATATATGGTACTATTATGGACCTACAAGGAGCACAGGGGCGCACACTATTAGCAGAGACACATGATGCCCTACCACCTGATGATGCCTGACCACCAGATGATGCTTTAACTCTCTTTCCCATGTGCTCAACTTTAGGTTGCACATGGAGACGAATTTGATCAAAACATTTGGCAGCATTCAAAGATAAAAGCATTATTAGATTAGCTTCGCAAGTTAGTGGGAGCAATCTTTGCTCGCTAATGTTGAAATGTTGCAAATCAACTGAATTACCATGGATCTAGGGGAATTTAGAATAGATTTATTTTCAAATCTCTGAGAGTTATGGAGGTTGCAACCACCGCTGGGAAGTAAAATCCAAAGACATATAGTTCACAACCACGAATTATTCTACTATCCAGTCTAACCACCAGCCGAAATGCCAGCGCTGGATCAATCTTATTCGAAAAGCAAGGCAGTTAGTTGAGTACCAGTGATTCGTGCTCAAATACTTCCTATAAGTAATCCATAAAGGGAAATGATGCTAACCAGATGGAATCCATGTGTTAGATGCCTCCTATTCCACCCAATTTTCTCTACAATCGACGGCCAAAGAGGTACACCAGTCAGCATTGCATATTGGGCCATGAAAGGGGTAGATCTAACAGAGGTGGGACGGAGCCGGAGGTGGAGTGGGCTCTGCGGCCCGAATGAGGGGGAGTCTCAGGGGGTCAGGGACGACATAAGGTAGGAGGGCATGACGGCGGGGGAGTGGAGGGGCGGTGTGGGAGTTGTTCCAGGTTCGGGGGAAGCGAATGCTTTGGGTGAGAGAGAGATGGCAGGTCCAACGTGTCTCTATATGGTCCCACACTTCACCACGTATGCAGGACCCATCCAAATGCGTCCCCACCCTTCACCACATATGCAGGACGCGTCCCAACGCGGCCCCGCCGTCAGCAATGTAACGATCGAGGCCACGTAATGTAACGCTCAACACACGACCTGTTTCAACACGGTCCCACCCGTCAGCATGTAACGGTCAAGCCTTTGACCTGATGGCATCCCTCCATCCGAGCCTCTGTGAGGGTTTTAGAATATAGGGAGGGGAAAAGTGAGGAAAAGTTAAACGGCTAAGGAAAATGAGTACAACTAACAAACCAAGGGCACAAAAATAGAAATCCCTAAGATTTATCTTAATATTTATTTGAAACTCAGAAAGTCCTCCATAAAATCGCATCTTATAAGATTTTAGATTTAGCTTAATTCTCATGCATTGCCAGAGTTTATTTTCTTATATTGTATCAACTGTTTCAAAAACCATGGGATAGTAGAATAGTTATAAGAGCATATCTAACCGGACTCTTAAAAGGGAAACCCATGAAACGTGTTTATAGGCCGCGGTAAACATGTTTACGGGTCGGGACCAGGAGAGTGCTGGCACGGAACAGATACCTCAAACGCAACCTGTAAAATAGAACGCGTTTGAGTGATCCATCCCATGCCAGTGGCATCTCGGCCCGTAAAACAGGTTTCTAGGCAGTTTTTCATATACAAATGCAAGATTAAAACACAAACAATAGATGCACAGTTCATTGTTTTACATCAAATCGTAGTAAGCAGTTCAATCCAAATCGATGTGGGCAATGTTTGTCACCTAGAAAGAAAGGTAGCATCAAGCATGGGAGGTGACTCCGTGCTCAACGTTTCCACCTCCGTTTCCACCTCCACGAGCTATCCTTCTTCTCTCCATGATATCCACAGTGGTCTCTTTCCACCACTAGAATTGTTTCTCATTCATGTCATTTGTGGACATCATCATGATTTCTTTCTCGGCCAAGAGCTCCTTCATTGCATTGGTTTCCTTTTGCTTGATCTTTCTCTCCTCCAACTCGGCCTTGAGCCTTGCTTATTCTCGCGAGGCTTACACTTTTGCAAGCTTCACCTCTTTCTTCTTATCGGTCATGACAAGCTTGGCCCTCCAACATCTTTATTGTCATAGCCTCCTTTGACTTCATGGTTTATCAAACTTGTCCCTGAAAATTGCACCCTCGGCATCCATCTTGAGCCTCTCCTTTGCCTTCTTGTTTCCCTTCGGGTTGTTATTGTTTCTTCCTTCCTTCTCATCGTCAGTATCATCCAATTAACCCATTTCCCCTTTCTTCGTTGGTAATTCTTGGTCCCTCAATATCCACTTGGGAAATGTTGGAGCACATCAAAGCAATGTTTAAATGCAAAGCTTTTTCCCTTGCTGTCATGCATGTCTCTGTACCTTAGATCCTCATAGTGCTCCTGCAAAGACTAAACAAGGATGAAATCACAAGTTCATGATCACAATATAAAATTTGACATACATGAGAAGGACAACAAACTCACATATTCGTCAATAGTTGAACCACCAGGAGGATACAACTTGACCTTGTCCATAGCCGCACTCCAACGGCTACATGCTGGTTCGATGACCTCCCAGCGGCCTTGAAGGGATCGGAACGAGCAATACACCGGTTGGTATACTCACGACATCAGCTTGAAATACTGATCTTCGATGCATTGCCAATAGAGCTTCCTGGTTTGATCCGTGCTCGACACCACACCCATTCCCACTGCTGACCAAGCACGGCACAATGTTGTATCTTCTATCTCGGTGTAGTTCACAACTGTCTTCTTATTAACTTCCGTCGCATCGACCTCGATCACCTCATCGTTAACCTCCTCATCACCCTCACCGTCAACGAATTCGTCTGCACCCTCCATGCCGAATGGAGCTTGCGGTGGATCAGAAATGTGGACCGTTGTCTCATTTAAGAGATCCATGAACGAATAATGGTCGGTGTTGCAAAAAACATTGATAAATGTTATAGTAAGCTACTCGGTAGAATTCATCAGACTCAAAGTAATAATTTTGTTACCTTGTAGACAAATCATCGAGCACGTGCAGGGCACCGCTACCATTGTCGACAATGGAGGCCGAGAGGCAGTGACCGGCGCCGGAGGCCGCTGCGGTGGACTGACTTATTCGTCTTGGTCCCCTTTGCCCTTGTCGACTACAATTTTGGGCGAGGCACCTTCTTCAGCATCAACACCAGTGCAGGAACCACGATGGGATCCACCATCGGGACAACACATGCTTGTGGGACGACATGTGTACCCGTGTTCTTCCTCCTCTTGATGCTCATGGCAGAGACCATCTTGATAACATCGTCAGACGTCAAAAGACCTTCGCCTTCCCCAGGAGATATGGTCACAACGGGAGATGTCAGTTGAGGCTGTGTGATGCCTCCAATGGTCTGCGCGTTCGACTTGTGATTCATGGCGTCAAGATCCGATCGCAGCGTCACAGGAGACGATAGGGGCGCGAAGATCAGCAGTAGCGAGTGAGCAGGAATGGGGGAGAGGTGAAAGTCCATCACGCACAAACTATTGGTGGAGTGCGGGTCGCGTACAGGCGGAGCTCCCAACCCTCAAATGCAGGCGGATTTCTCTCCATCTCTTATATTTTTATTACGGGCCATCTGTTTTATGGGTTCTGACCCTATAAACCGTAAAATAGCGGTTATTTTAAGGGTTTGCTAATCAGAGTCGTTTTAGCCTGTAAACCCGTAAAATAGCGGTTATTTTAAGGGTCTGTGATCAGCACAATAGCGGTTATTTTAAGGGTTTGCCCCTTTTAAGGGTCTAGCTAGAGATTCTCTAACTTCTTTACCAGAATATATGTTCTTTAAATAATTGTACCCATACAGAATTTATAACATCCCAATTTCAGCAACCCTGATTTGTTGTCCAAAAGGCAAAAATCAGGGGGAACAAAAACTTTTTCTTGTTAAGTGTTGCAATGTTTGCTTACTTGTTTGATTGTGTTCATACATCTGATTGTGTACTAAATAAAATACTCCCTACCTCAACCTCAGTTGAAAAAAATAATTTTTCAAAAGAAATGTCTTGGCTCATCTTTCTTATTCTCAAATGTTCTGGCATTTCAAAATTGAGCCAAGATGACTTTGCCACAACAAAAATATTTTATTAGTTTCTACTTAACAAAACTATGGAGACCTATATATAATCTCATTATGTTTTCAAGACAGAACCTTCAACTACTCTTATCTCTAGGTTCTCCAAAACCTTTCCTAAAACCTTTTTAATCTAATATGGGTAGAAATACCAAGAGCCCCTTATCTTCATTCAAATCACAACCTATCCAAAAACCCCATTCTTATCTCAAGATAAGCTGATGGTAACCTTAGTAGTAGATATCTTTGATAATATGAATTGCCTTGATCTGTTGTCTGATGAGTTGCATTGACCTACTGTCTAATGAATTGCCTTGATATGTTGTCTGATGAATTTCCTTGATCTGCTGATTGTCTTGTTTTCTTAGGGACTACAGTGAGCTAATCTAGTAGCTCAACCCTTAGCGTCAAACCAAGGGGTTAAGATCACCAAATATTGAACCAAGCCCCCTAAGCTAGATCTATCCTAAGTCACTCAAGTGACACTCTAATCTATTTAACCAGATCACTTCTGAGCTAATCCTTTGTATTAGCATCCAACTCATCAAAGACCTAATAAAAGCATGAATCTTCCCTACACAAGTTATACTTCAACATCATACACTTTATGACAAGAGTGAACCCCTGCATCCCCTCCAACACTTTCCCTCTTTCATACTGGTCCTTATCAACAAGTCTGCCCAATTTGGTTGAGTCTGAAATCCTTATATAGATTCGATCTTTGGAACTCCACCTATTTCAACAAGTGTGCATTTTTGAAAATGTACTTGAACCATATTGTAGTACATCATTATTACTACCAAATACCACTCTTGGCCTTGGATTAACTATTTTGGAAAACCACTCATCCATGATGGTTTTATAGTCATGATAACAATATTTTCTGCAAATCTTATCATCTTGCCTACTTCGGTAGATGCTCACATCCACATGCTACCTCCCCTTGACCAAATCTTTTCATAGTTATGACCTACTAACCATGGTCTATCAATCCATCCTTCACATGTTTACAATTGAGCTTTGTGCTTCTTAAATACACCTGGTTTATGAGGCATCATGACACATCTGCAATGATAGCCTTATTTTCAACAAAGTTTGCTATCACCTCTAGATCACCTTAAATGCAACCAAGACCAACTATTTTTACCATGATAATATATATAACTTGGTATAACTATCCATCTATCCCTTGTACCAAGATGAGCTCAGAGATCACTACTCCAACCATGTTTAGGTGGCACAAAAATATCAAACCCCTAGATCCTCCAAATCAAGTTTCCTTCCTTTTACAAGGAAGATTTTAAAAAACAAAGGTTGTTTATGATAGATACTTCAAGTTGACAACATCCACCTTGGATATAATCGTTTACCAAATAATTCCCATGATTATTTGGGCCCTAAAACTATTTAAATTCTCTCCCTTGCAAAATCCTCAAAACCTTCCCTATAAAGTGAAGTTTGTTTTTCTCCAAACTAATTTGCCAACTCAAGGCATATTTGAGGCCTATACATCATATCCCATATTATCAAGTAACTGTTAGCGCTGGCAGTGATGCCGATACTGCCATGCCCCTCGCCCTTTGCTTCCCATAGACTTAGTCCATTATGGACCATCTCCTCTCGGGATAAATACCCCCAGGACACCACGACGACGTCCTTCGCCCTCATATTCCCCCTCTCCTCTCCTTTACCTCCCCTTTACCCCAACTCCCTCTCTCCTGATCCGTCTATCCTGAGAGAAAGAAGGAGAGAAGCTTCAGCCTCCACAAGGAAAATGAGCAAGGCACCATCCACACTGCCCCCTCTCTCTTGGCATGTCACTTTGCGAGCACCCCCTTGCTTCTCTGAGTCTAATCGTACCCTTGTTTTTGACATGCAGCAAACCTTGGGGCTTTTCTGGCGAGCTCCTGAATTCGTGCCATGGACGTTCTCGCGCGAGCAAATTTTTGGAAGCAAATCACGTCGTGCTGCCCACCGTTGAGCTTCCCGTCGTCGACTGTGTATCCATGTTGCCTTTGCGTCATCCCCGAGCCCCTAGTGAGCTTCCCTTCTCCTTCCTGCCCTGCCTAGGGTTTCCCCTTCTTTCTATGTTGCCAGAGGTTGAAGACGACGCGTAATCGTTGATCTCGTCTTGATCTGACAGTCTACGGTGCACCATATCCCTTCGTTCGCGGCCACTTAACCGCCACCTGCAAGCGCGCACTGGCGAGGAGGCACTGGGCCAACCCAGTGCGGCTCGACCAGCTTCACTAGCTCTACGCGGCCCAGTAGGCTTAGATCTGGCCCGGCCACCCCATGTTCCCTTTTCTTATTAACTTAATATCCCAGATCTATAATTTATCTACTAGCTTTAATTCAAAACAAAAATGGAAAACCACTGAATATGTCCAAATCTGATTTTTCTCATGTTCCATTGTGTTTTCCCCAACATGCAAAGCAAGTGTTATTCCAAAAGAAAATCTAGTTATTTTCTGGTAATCAAATTACAAACATTTGTCTAAATCAATCAATAATTTCCCTGTCATGGTGGTGGCACGGCAGATGCCATGGGTAGGCTAAATATGGGGCCAATGTGTGCTAGAGGGATCCAGGGAGGGATGATATAGTGGTTTCTACGCATGAATGAGATACTCATGATTCCTTCTTTGATCAATAATGGTTACACTTGCTCCTTGAGTTGTATCAGAGGGAGAGGAGAAAGAAGCACTCAACTACCTTCTAATTGTAAAATGAATCGATCCCCCTCTCTAGAGGTCTTGTCTCACCTTAGAAAGGGATGGCCAGGTTACATTAGGGATGACGTGGATGGCATATTCCTCGAATATGCCCATCCCAAAGTGGTAATTTTGTGGGAGCCTTTCCATGTCTCCCTTCTATCTACGGCAATGGCCCAGAGTCCACGGAATGTGAGTGTCGGGCTCTGGGACTGTCACCTCGTGATGCCTCTTCTACTCCTCTGTCCCTCTGACCGTTGTCTATAGCGCTTGGCACTATATAGATTCCTGAGGGAGAGATAGTGTGCAGTGTTGACTTCGGGATTCGCTCTCTCCTTCTTGAGCAAGCTTCCCTATGACTCGGCCTCACCCTATATGACTCGGCCAAGCCTTCACCTGCAAGATCAATGCATAGTTGATCATGTGTAGACATACCCTATATGTCGACCGAGTCAAGCTTAGGCCTCCTTGACTCGGGTTGATTCCATTGTTACTCGTCCGGTACTAGTTTAACCTGGCCAAGTCACTCCCTGACTCGGTCAATATCTTTAAAGGCTTTCCCTTTTTTCTTAGCTTGAACCTACATGGGGTCATCCCCCCAACATTAGTCCCCGAAGCTGGTGTGGTCTTGGTGACTTTAGTCAGCAAGGTCATAGCAGGTTCATGATACTCGGAAATTATATTCCAGTTTGCCGACTTATCTTTTAGTCGGCTCTTTTTTGAGATATACCTCGATTCACACTTTGTCGCTCTTCCGACTCACTCCGATTTATTCCGAGATAAGACTCTACTTGCCGAGTCAACTTTATTCGTCCGGTTCATACTCTTAGCTTCTCTCGTAAGTTTTATCCTACGTGTAATAATCATTGCACGTTGCCTCATTTTTTGGGCCACAACAGTGATTACTGACATGGGGACAGTTATCCCTGCAAACGGTCAAATCGTCACAGTGTCCCTTCAATTACCACAACGGTTACTGCGGGCGGATCGTCTCCTATGTCGTGTAACCTCCAGTGCGGCTCCACCCGGCGGTTGCCATCGCGCAATACACGTGTGTATGTGGCACCCGCCGCACCCGCATGATCCGACGACCACTGGAGGTTCGGGGTTATAAATGGGGGAGCCAGGTGAAACCCTTAGTCACTTTCCCCGCACCCAACTTTCTCATCTTCTTCCTTGCGCCACCGCCCCAGAGCTCTCTTCGCCACAACTGCGGCACTCATTTCTGGCCTTGGCCTTTTGTGCCACGCGCTCACGTCGAGCCCTTGCTTCGCTCCGGCCTAGCTTTGCCGCTTGCAACCGCGCTTTCCACTGCCATGATAGGTCTGTGGCAATCTAGGCATTTTCCCTCCGCTAGCGTTTCTTTCTCTTTTTATTCTACTGATTACCCCATGTCAAGCTCTCACAGCATCATCATCGCCGGATAAGAAGACATCGCCACCGTCTCCGAGCGAGGTTCATGGAAAGGGTCGACGGTGACCAGACGGGAGATCGAGTGGCTCGTCAAGACCCGCCGGATCCCGCCTGGGGTATCTTATCGACTGCCTAGCGTGGATCTCGCCCCCATCATTGAGACGGGTGAGTTCGTAGTTTTTCTCTTGCATTTTGCTAGAGGATTCGTCCTTCCCCTTAGCGATTTTTCCAAAGAGTTTCTAGAATTCTTTGGCATCTAGCCTCACCACCTACCGGCCAATGCCATCGCTTCTCTCTCGGCTTTTATTTTGGCCACCGAAGGATACCTCAGCCTTTGGCCCTCTATAGCATTTTGGTCCAAGTTTTTCCAAATCCGAGCCAATATTGTGTCGGATAAAAGTCACCTTCCCTCCGAGAAGTCTCTGATGCAGTGTGGCACCGCCTCCATCACACCTAGGAAGAAATATGTATTCCCCTGAGTCATGGGCCTCGAGTCATGCAAGAAGTGGCACAGGTCGTTCTTCTATGTGAAGAACAATGACATGGAGGACTAGATCCGGCTGCTGGCCTTCTCAGTCGGCGTGCCCACCAAGAAGAATTGGGATTTTGACCCGAAGAGGAACAACGCTCTTGCCGAGTCAATCGAGCTCTGTCTTAAGGAGCTGACCCGGTCCAGGTTACGCGACGACGATCTTATGGACGCCTTCATCACCAGCCGAATATGCCCTCTCTAGAAGCACACGCACAAGTTATGCTACATGAGCGGCCCTCTGGATCTGAATAGGGTCTCAATCGTCGAGCTCGGCAATGAGCAGATTCAGAAGAGTGTCCGAGATATTTTCAAGACGGATATGCCGAGGATTGGCAGTGGGGCATGAAGCCCTTCACTCACGACAACCCTCCTATTAAGGTAGTTCGACTTCGAATATTTTCATCTGAATCATGTATCATTTTGGATTTCTTGATTATTCAATTTCTCTTTGTATTTGCCTTCTCATAAATTCGATGAACAAGTCATGGAAGACGACGAGATTCTTTCTCTCCCTTGGAGCAAGGATCGTGATACTCCGGATAACGGCGAGCCTGATTCGGAGGAATTCATTCCGAAACCTGACTCGGCCCCCGTCCGAACTTAGGGTAAGGCTTCCAAACAAACCGAGGATGATGAATCGGACGAGGTTGAAGCTCTTGAGGTAGTTAATGCGGTGCCCCTCTCTTACACATACCCGGCTCATTTTTCCCTAGCTAGCCCGGTCGGTCAGGAGCATGACGTGGCTCTTGTCGCCATTGGGGGCCAGGGGCCAGTGAGGAAACGTGTCGCTGCCTCGGATCCTCCAGCCAAGCCCCGCAGGAAACGGGTCAAGGTGCCCGCCAAGAGGATCCCCAAACCCAGAGTACCTTCCGCTGTTACCACATAACATTTCTTAACTGAATTATCTTTGTATTTCTTGTTTCTCTCTCTCTTTCTCTGTCTCATATTTTTTAACTGTTTTACTTCGGTATTGCTCCGTTGGACATCCCTCAGAGTGGACCGTGTATGGTCCGTGATGACGCTCGGGTTCCAAGCCCACCTCAGGATGACCCTTCTCCTATGCCAAATAACAGCCCACCTCGGCAGGAGGAAGTAACTGTTAGCCCATAGAGATTCAGCATGCCGAGCCAACGCCTGCCGAGGCGCCGGTTGTCTTGGCCTCTGCTAAAATTCAAGATCCCGCTCCTCTTGCTCCAGAGCCTGTGCCATCATCATTCGGGTCCTCCCAGACTCGGTAACAAGGTGTAGCGGAGTCGATTCAGCGCTCCAAGTATGAGACTCCTGCGGCTCCCTCCATCACCAGACTACAGCTCATCCCACTAACTCACAGTCAGCTACCGAGTCATCTGCAAGGCAAAGAAAGGCGCAGCTACTGCTAAGTTAACTCAGAGTAAAACTGGTGATACTTCCTCTCAGCCCTCCATCATCGACATACTTAGGAAGGGCGCCTCTGCCTCTACTGCTAGTACGCAGATGGTACTTCATCAGAGTCCCGCAGCTATAGCAGTAGCTAGGTAGGCTCAGGAGGATAAGGGAAAGGTGGTACTATGCACACTGAGTGGTCAAAGCCTCGGCTCCCTGGCCGGATATGCTAACAACTGGAACGTTGCTGATGAGATAGAAGTTTTTTTTGACAGAGACAAGATAGAAGTTAACTTGCCATCCAACCTAGGAAAAAGAAGCTTCTCTCTCCCCGAGATTCACAATCGTCTGCATATTTCCACCCGAGTCATTCGCGAGGCTGACAGTGTGAATGAGGTTTTCATCTCGGCTTACATTGTTCATTCTCGCATTGTCTAGCATATAATCCATTAGTCCTAGAGCCTCTAGGGGAATGAGTTATCATTCGGCAGATGCTCTTTTCAGCTAGTGCTCTAGTGTAACCGTGATGTATAGAGTAGTTACTTTAACTTAGCCAAAATTTGTACAAATACCCCATCCACTGGATTCGGATCAAGTTTTACTTGGTTCGGGTCTTTTAACTTTGAATATCCTGCCACCTAGATCCGATTCAAGTTTTACTTGGCTTGGATCTTTTTTATTTCTTTGAATAACCAACCACGTAGATTCGAGTCAAGTTTTACTTAGATTGGATCTTTAACTTTGAATATCCAGCCACCTAGATCTGGATCAAGTTTTACTTGATTCATTCTTGTAGTTTAGCTTTGAATATCCAGCCACCTAGATCCAAGTCAAGTTTTACTTGGCTTGGATCTTTAACTTCGAATATCCAGCCACCTAGATCCGGATCAAGTTTTACTTGATTCGGATCTTGCTATTTAGCTTTGAATATCCAGCCACCTAGATCCGAGTCAAGTTTTACTTGGCTTGGATCTTTAACTTCGAATATCCCGCCACCTAGATCCGGATCAAGTTTTACTTGATTCGGATCTTAACTACTAGGAAAAACGCTACCAGTGGCGCACCAAATTGGAATTCTGAGGCGCATATGGGAGTCGCCACTAAATCCTCGCCACTGAAATTCAACATTCTATGGCGCATATGCCATATACACCACGGAATTCTCAACATTTTATGGCGCATATGGCATATGCGCCACATAATTCTCAACATTCTGTGGCGCATATGCCATATGCGTCACAGAATTTTGTCTCAGGATTTCCAAAAAATACACAGAATACACTAGAAATATACTAGAATACAGCGATATATCACAGAAATGCACAAAACTCACAGGAATACCCAGAAACTCACTGAAATTCATACAAAGTGACAAAATACATCAATATAGAGAGTCCAAGTGTTACACACAAGTCATGGGAGAGTACAAGTTCGAAATCACACAATCGCACGAATTCACGATTGACGCAGATTCGACTGCTCTAGACGATCCCTCGTAGCCTCTATCTCCTGAATGAATTGCAGACGGAACGAGAAGAGCTCCACTCTAATCAACCTCGGGGACGCTCGCTGGACATGGGTGGAAGTCAGTAGGTGAACCGCACTCTGTTGCTCCACGGCCATCAGGCACTGCTCCGAGGTGATGGTGTCCCTGCCCATCAACACCACCAAGTGTTCCGCCGATGGCAAGTCGGCTGACACAACCTGACGCATCTCCGCCACGACATCCGATCTCACCGCTAGGGCCTGCAGCAGTCGCCCACCAGAGTCCCTCTGGGTCAGAAGTGGCCAGCCCCGCACTTTGCATCTCTCCGAGATCTCCTCCAAGGCAGCTTCTCGCTGATGCAGAGGCCGCTGCATCGCGTGGACCACCTCGGAGGTCATATTCCAGAAAAATCGCCATGCGGAACCTCTGTCCTCGCCCGGTATCACCTCCGCGAGCACCAGCAGGGTCTTCGCTCCTTCCCTCTCCAGCACAGCTGGCTGCTGCATCGAATCCCTTTGCCACCTCCAAGGGCACCACTCCACTCCCCCGCACCGAAACAGTAGTCTTCTAATGGGCTGCATGGTGAAACAAGATTTACAAATCAGCCTACCAGTAACAAGATTATTACCAGCCCATTTTTACAAACCCATAATGCATCAAAGCACATCCTAAAGATTATTACCAGGTTCTTTTATTACTAGGCAAATAAAAATAATGGATCCTAAGCACAAGTGTTAACTAAACAAACAAATAACCTAAACTACTAAGAGGCTCCTATTAATTCACCATTACAAATTGAAGAATTCATCTTGCCATATCTGAAACAAATTGTGGATTCTGCTAAAGAAACTCGTCCTGACTTGCCTCTGATATTATATGCAAGTGGATCTGGTGGATTACTGGAAAGGCTTCCATTGACAGTTGTTGATGTTGTTAGTTTGGACTGGACAGTTTTGAGCTGTTCACAAAGATTCAGTGATGTGTCTTTCCATGGCCTGCCACATTGGAGATATGAGAGAGAAACATCTTGTCATGCACAATCTTTTCCTCCTCCCCCTGCCACATTGGAGATATGAGAGAGAAAGATTCAGAGCCCTCTCTCTCCCTCTCCCACTGCTTGCTATGTTGCTTTTTTAATTGACACTGCTTTGCTATATTGTTTACCGGCACTTGATGTTGTAAATTCAGAAAGTAGAGAAGAAAATGTTGTAGCTGGGAAGTGGTGACTTGGTGAAGGAAAATGTACACAATTATCGCTGCTCTAGAAGAAAATTCACGACCAGAAATAAGTACTCCCTTCGATCCAAATTAGTTGGCTTAGATTTGTCTAAATTCGATTGTAGCTAGACATGATTCGTATCTTGACAAATTTGAGTCAACTAATTTGGATCGAATAAAGTATATAGATGTTTGAAAATCAATTTTTTTACCAAAGTTTGAAAACATAATTTATTCTTGAACACTTTCCCGGTTGATAATACTATTCTACTTTTATATTTAGTTTTTAGCCAGAGCATAGCAATACTATTGCAAATCAAGTTAGTTGGCATTTGACACTTTCAAGTTGGTGATGAGCCTCAAGCATGCACTTCAAAGGTAATTCAGTGTTAATAATTAAATTCCCCATTAAATTGGTACACAAGTGGACATACAAAGAGATAAATTTTCGCCGTCTATGCTATGTTCGTGGATGAAATGGGAAAGTCCAAACTAAGGCTCAGGTTATAGTTCTCTCTCGATTTTTGTGTTGAATCTGTATCGGCCACGAGAAAACATATCTAAATATAATATTAAATTTAAACATGTTGCTAAGAACGATAATATTTAGCCCAGTGGAGCTTAGTATATAGGTTCATCCAAAATTTGACAATCCAAGTCAAGTAATATGGGTCGGAAAGAGTAAGTTTTTTTGTGTTTGTTCTATTTGTACCATAACATTTTTATCGATTTTATGCCACTCCTATCACTCTGAAGATAAACCATATTCAAGTTATTTGGGGACTTAAAAGAAAGCTAACTTGAAGAACTACGGGTGGGCTTGGCCTTGTCGAGGTACGGTGGTGCTTGGTGGGCCCTCCTCCTCCTGGTCCTGATCGAGGTGCTCCTCCTGCTGCCGGAGAGGGGAGAGGTTAAAGAGGGGGTGGGAAGAGGGGAGGGGTGGAGGGGAGGGGAGGGGAGGGGTTAGAGAGGGAGTGGTGCGGGCAGCGGAGTACCTGCAGATGGGAGGCGGGGTGGCGCGGCGGAGATGAGGGGGTGGCGGGGCGGTGGGGTGGCGGGGTGGCAGGGTGGCGGGGCGACGGGGTGGTGGGGCGACGGGGTGGCGGGGCGGCGGGGGTGGCGGGTTGGTGGCGGCGGGCGGCTTGGCGTTCGACTCACGCGGGATGGGCGGCTACGGGATGGTGGTAGGTAGGATGAAAAAACTAAGATCTGTTTAGCACATTCTGTGGCGCATATGGCTGTATGAGCCACAGAAAGTGGGAATTCTATGGCGCATATGCTATATGCGCCATAGAATTTTGACATTATGTGGCGCATACAGCCATATGAGCCACAGAATTCTGGCATGCCTATATGCTGGGTGAGGCCCACAGAAATTATGTGGCGCATAGGGCTATATGCGCCGCAGAACTCTCACTTTCTGTGGCGCATAGAGCCATATGCGCCACAGAATTGCATGAGTTCTATGGAGCATTCCTTATATGTGCCATAGAATTTATTTTAGTGGAGCATTTTCCCTATATGCGCCACAGGATTAAAATCTACCTATAATCGTTTTCCTAGTAGTGCTTGTACTTTAGCTTTGAATATCCAGCCACCTAGATCTGAGTCAAGTTTTACTTGGATTGGATCTTTAACTTCAAATATCCAGCCACCTAGATCCGGATACTTGATCCAAATCTTGTAGTTTAGCTTTGAATATCCAGCCACCTAGATCTGAGTCAAGTTTTACTTGGCTTGGATCTTTAACTTTGAATATCCGGCCACCTAGATCCAAATCAGGTTTTACTTGATTCGAATCTTGTATTTTAGCTTTTAATATCTATCCACCTACATCCGAGTCAAGTTTTACTTGGTTAGGATCTTGCAGTTTAGTTGCGAATATCCTTCTGAGATTAACGCTCTGCTTTTTCCTTACCTAGATTACACACAACCGTCGCACGGCCGAGTTCCAGAAACTGCTCTTTTCCCATAGAAAGTTGCAGACCAAGTACCAGAAGGTCATGCCCATTCTGTAGAAGAATGGTAAGTTTGTCGTCACTCTATTTTCGAAATCTGCTTTTGAGTCGGTGTCCATTCTTCTTGACGAGTCAAGTTTTTGATATGCCCTTTGCGCAGCGAACTTGGACATCTAGAACAAGGTGTTGAACGAGAAAGTTACTAAGCTTGAAGGTAACTTGGATGTTTCGACTCAGCTTCTCTATACTGCATCTTTGCAGTTTTACGATATTCCTCATGATAATTTACCATGGCTCAGCCGAATTAAAAGGCTCTGCAGAGTCCCATCAAGACTGCGTTTCCATGCCTGATCTGATGCTGCATTTTGTAGAACAAGCAGGTGATCACGTAGCCAAGCTGAAGGAGAAGGATGATGAAATAGCTCGGCTTCGTGCCAAGGTTGAGTCTCTGAGAAAAAATCAAAATTCTGAGATGAAAAATCTCGACCAAGAGTACTCTAAGGAGAAAAACCGAATGACCCTTCAGCCTAAGAAGGACAAGGAGCTGCTCAGCACTGCTGAGGCTAAGGCCCAATCCTGCCAGGACGATCCTGCAAGGCTGAACAAGACACATGCTGGCTGGGTTGCTAATCTAAGGCGAGTAGTTTCGTTTATCCATAGTAAGTCCCTTTCCATATCTTATTTTTCCTGTCCGACTTATCTTAGTTCCGACTGACCGTGCCCTTATTTTCAGATAACTTTCCAAAGTGCAGGACCTGAAGTGTCGATTGCATGGTGAAAGCTCGGCTTTGCTGTGGCGAAACCAATGACCCGGAACGCGCTTACTCGATGGAAGACTATCTTGTTAGTCTTGGAGCCGCCACTAAACCCATGAAGGCATTTGGAGTTGATCTCCTTGAAGCTGACATCCGAGTCCAGCGTGTCCTTTGGGCAAATGAAGATAGGTTATTGTATGCCGAAGAACTTGCCACAAAATTGATGGACTGCGAGACTCAACTTTGCCTCTGGAGAGAATCAGCGGCACAAGTTGGTGCTGACATGGCGTTCTCCTTCGTGCTTTCTTGGTACAAAGGCATCTGCCTGGATACCCTACAGAATCACCGCACAGGATCATGTTGGACCACTAATCCGGATCATATCGCTCGTAGGCAATCTCAGGCCCATCAGCTCATCCAATATGCCAATATTCATGGCTGGAATGAGGGTCCGAGTTTCTTGTTGGACGATGTCGAAGGAGATGATCGGGCTGAATATGACTCGAAATCCGAGGAGTATGCGGATGATAAAGACATGGAAGAGGAGGCTGGTAGCTCGGATGAGCAAGGAGAAGGTTCGGATCAAGAGGCCGAGGTCCGGTCTTCCTCCAAGGGGACCAAAACTTCTCAAGCTCAAGAAGAGGTTTCTTGCAAGGAAACTGAGGTTCAAGATCCTGAGGTTGCTCCTGTCGAAGCCGAGGTATCCTTAGCAGAAGCCGAGGTGAATACCTTGGATGCACCTTCTTCGGAGGTTGTTGTTCCTCCACATCCTGACCAATCGACACTGGCTACCGCCTAAACTCAAAAAATTGAATTTTATTAAGTCCCCGGTATGCCGGGTGCATGATGTAAGAAACATTTCTAGTCCTTTTGCTACTATGTGGTTTGTATACAATGCATCCTTTTGAGCATTATCCCTTAATTTCATTTTTCTTGTTACTCCGAGTTCATCATCCGACCCGTGTCTACCATTTTTGGGTGTTCGACTAACAGGTCCGAGATAGATAAACCGAACCAACAATACTTAGAAATTATGAAAACAAGTTTAAAATAAACACATGAATAATAAAGGATAATAAATACAGGGGTTAGTAAGAAATAAAACATAAGTCGGCTATTCTTCCCTTAGTCGTTTTTCATGTGTTCGACATTCACCATCTTTTCTCTTGCTTACTATGAAGCCTACCTTTGCTGCTGACACACTACTAATCTGGCCTAAGGACAAAAAATATAAGCCAGCTGACATATAAAAATGCATACGAAAAGAACGAGTTCATTAAGGCAGTCCCTGAGTTACAGCTCGAGCTGCTGAGGTTTCATTCATTAGCTCATTGCCGGCATATAATCCAACATATGAGAGTTCGAGATACAATTCAGTTTGGCTAAGTGTAAAATGGATGAAGTAAAGCCACATTCCATGGCCTCTTTGACTCTTCACCTGCCGTGTCCGCCTTATTTTTCTCTTGTGCTTGAGCATCTATAAGATAATATGCATCATTGTGGAGTGCCTTGCTCACAATAAATGGACCCTCCCGTGGAGGTGATAGTTTATTCATGCCAGCCATGCGCTGCACGAGTCGAAGCACTAGATCTCCCTCTCGAAAGACTCGAGGATTCACTTTATTGCTATGGTAGTGTATTAGCTTTTGTTGATACACGGCAGATCTAGACAAAGCCAACTCTCTAGCCTCTTCTAGTAAATCAACATCATTTTGCTGAGATATCGCATTCACTTCGGCTTTCGTGTATTGGGTGACTCTAGGCGAATTGTGCACTATGTCGGCTGGTAATATAGATTCTGCCCCATATACCAGGAAGAATGACGTATAGCCTATTGATCGATTCGGAGCTGTCCTTAGTCTCCATAACTCGGCCGGGAGTTCTTCGATCCAACACCCCGCTGATCTTTGCACCGGTTCAATGAGCTGGGGTTTTAACATGGACAGTACTAGTCCGTTGGTCTTTCTACTTGCCCGTTCGATGCGGGATGTGCGACTGATACAATATCGAGTTTTACCATATTTTATCGGCAAAATCGATCAAATGCTCCTTCGGTAAAATTCTTGCCATTATCTGTTGTAACGCTATGCGGGTACCCATACCTCATGATAACGTCTTTGAGGAATCTTACTGTTGTGGGCCCATCACATTTTCTTATTAGTTTCACCTCGATCCACTTTGTGAATTTATCAACCATGAATAAGATATGGGTCATGCCACCACGAGCCGGCTTAAATGGTCCAACCATATCCAAAAACCATACGGCAAATGGCCAAGTGATTGGTACGATTTTTAACTCTGATGATGGCATATGACATTTGCTTGCATATCTTTGGCAACCATTACACTTTTTCACTAGGTCCTTTGCCTCTCACAGGGCACTAGGCCAATAAATACATGTCTGAATGCTTTGGCTACTAAGGCCCGAGATGAAGCATGATGCCCACATTCTCCTTGATGAATATCAAGAAAGATCTCTTGGCCTTCTGCCAGATCAACGCACCTTTGCAGAACATTGGTTGTGCTTCTTTTGAATGGTTCATAGTTTATTATGGTGTATGCCTTAGCTCTTCTTAGTGAGGACTTCAGCACTCGGCAAATCTTCATCTTTTAAGAATAGAAAGATTGGTCATGCCCATTCTGGTACTTCATGTGCCGGGGTAACTGTCTCATCAATTTCCATTACATTTGTCGACATAACCTCCGTCGAGTTAATCTGATTAGTCCACGAGTCCTGCAAGGCAGTCCCCGCGTATGTCGAGTCAGTCCTCGAGTTATTCGGATTAATCCTTCGATCTATGTCCATTGGGTCAAATTCGGATACCGTACTTGCCGGGATACGAATCGATTCGGATTTAGGAGATGGTACAATTGATGATTATATGAGGTGCTCAAGGGCTATGCCAGGTGAGATGGCTTGCCTGGATGAGTTGAGTTTTGACAATATGTCGGCTACATCATTTTCTGCCCTAGGTACATGATGGAATTCACATATGTCAAAGTACCCGCTTATCTTTTGCACATGGAATCTGTATAATACCATGTTGGCATCCAGTGCATTCCAATTTCCTGATACTTGTTTGTAGCACCCCGAGTAAAACCACTACTAGAAATCACCTAGTGTTTCTATCTCGGTGCATCATCATGACATCATCATGCATGTCTTATCTCTAAAAATGTTTCAACTAAAATTCTATTTTGTTTGCGAATTCTTCCCCCCATATATTCAAATAAAAAACCATAGTCCTTCTATTTCATTGGTGTAAAATTATTTACAAATGTTTTATAAAAAAATATTTTAAATAAATAAAAATAAATAAACCCTAGACCTAAAACTGGCCAGGCCCAGCCGGCTAGACCAACCGAACCCTAGAAACCCTAAACCACCCCACACCACTCCCTACCAGCTACCCCTTCTGCCGACACCCATGGCTACACACGCACACACACCACGCCACACTGAACGCATAGCCGCAAGCCTCCATGTCATTGCAACGGGCACCCCACACCCAGGATCGATGGATCGCATTGCCACGAACCCTCCCATTTAGTAGCGGATCTAGCTCGACACGTCAGGGTGGTCCAACAGTGCAATTTTTAATTTAATTATATATATTTATTAATTTTTTTCATGATATTTAGGCTACGTAGAAATCTCAGGGTGGTCCATGCACCACCTTGGCCACCCTTTGGATCCGCCTATGCGGAGTCTCGTTCCAATTTTTCCTGCAGGCCCACCCCACCGCATGTCCAGTCCACCTACCGCACGCGGCAACCGTTCCCCCTCGTTTTTTGGCCCTACCCAGAATCGCCATCACAACCTCGATCCCGCGCCCCGCCGCCATTTTTCTGCTGGCATCGCCGCCGCTTCCCGTCGTGACCCCGCCACCAAGCACTTTCGCTGTCCATGCTCCTCTCCCTCTCAGGCTCTACCTCACGCCGCTGCGGGACCCGCCACCACCGCCTCCTCTCCCTCTGCTCCAAGCCCACCTCGACGCCGCAGCTCCCCGCCGTCGGGCCTGCATGTTGCCCTCTCCCGTGACTTCTCTCCACTATAGCGACCGCCACCGCCTTCCTCCCCGTCGGTGACCTCTGCTCTGCCTCGTGCATCTTGTCGCCATCCCCGCGCCTTCTCGTCGTCTGACCCACCGGATGCCTCTTGCTCGTTCGCCACCCCGCACCGTCCCCTGCTTCCACGACCGCGGCCGTGTCTCCGACGTCCTCGTGAGCTCCTCCAGTTTGTGCCCATGTTTTGGCATGCTTGCATGTCGTGGCGGATTCTCTGCTATAGCAGCTATTTGAGTATCCTTTTGTGTTTGGAACTCTAGAATCAGAACAAGGCATGGTTAATCTCATATTCAGATCCCCTACTCTAGTACTTCGCCAACTGCTCATGTGCTCGTGGACTGTCGACACTCAAATTATCGATAAGACCGCCATCTTGAAACCCGAAGTCCTCCGTCATGGTACCTGAAGGCGATGATGCTAAACTCAAACTCCTCATTCACGGATCCGATGACCTTTGGTCATCTACACGGAACGACATGATCTCCTTCACGGAAGTGACGCACTCAGACGCCGAGACCCCAAAGCCCCGATCTGAAGACCTCGATCCTCGAACCCCAAGATCTTCGACCCTAATGTGTGACCTCGATCTGACCTCTATTTTAATAATATGTCACATCTATCATGTTTGATATAACTATTCATGCTTGCATACATATTTGTGTGGTTTGGAGCATTATGCTGATTCATCTCATAATTAAAATATGGAAACCATATGAGGGCTTTTTTAGTCTTATATTGTCTCCATTAAAATTTATGTAGCGAACCGATGATATATTTTGCCTTTTAAGATAACATTTAAATTGCGGGGTATATAAACAACATGAACCCTCTAATAAATTGTCGGGACTCTGGTTCCACTTATTATTTCCTAATTGCATCACACTTTTGCCATGTCATACATCATACATGCAACATGCTTGATCTTCTGTCGTAGTATTATATAGTGCATCCGGTGTTTCTTCTAGTGCCTTGCTTCTTCACAGACTAGGCCGATGAGTTGATGCGAGTGTCGACCCAATCTTCGGACGTAACTTCGGCAACGTTTTCAGGCGAGCATTCTCGCCCTTTCTACCTATTATATATTATAGTCTTTACTTCCTCCTGTTGATCTATTGCTATCTGTGTTGCGATGCTTTAGATTCTGTACCCCTCTATATATCCCTGCAACTTTTATATTGCCTTGGACAGCTCCTTTTACCTATTGTTTGGGTAGACAGTTGGCCTTGCGAGTCATAGTTGCTTGCTCAGGTGCTTCTTAGCGTCGTCGATGTTCCACTGATGTTGGGGTTGGCATATTCATAAAGGTGGAGATGATCGTGGTTTTAATTATAGCTGGTTAATTAAATATTAAAATGGATATAACTAATGAAGAGGCACCGGTGGGTAATAGTTGAGATTTGGTTGTTACCACCCACTTGTGTCCACCTAGGACCCGAGTTCTTGACACCTGTTCCGAAACTAAGTGTGCTAACCACATTTGGGGTGTGTGGGCACCCCTGTCGGCTTAATACCTGATTTCAAAGTATTGTACTAGGGGCCACAAACTAGTTTGAAGTTTTCATGCCACGTTATGCCATGTATGCCATGTTATGACATATTTATTATCTGTTGCTCGATGAGTGTTTATTACTGTTGTATAGGTGCGGCACTCTGTCACGGGAATATTTCGTCTATGACCTCTGCTTCCGTGCAAGTGTACACAACCATAGGGTCCATACGAGGAGGATTAGATATACCTCGTATGGGTAGCTCTTTTGGCTGGCCACCATGTATTTGCTTTGGGTCAGGGAAAGCGTCGTGTCCTAGGCCTCGCCGACATACCGATGGAATTATGTTAATTGATCTGGCAAAAAGGGTCGAAGTGCGTGTGGAAACTTTGGTGCACCCCTGCAGGGTTAAATCTTTTCGAAAAGTTGTGTCCGCAGTTACGGACGACTTGGAGCACGGTATCTCGATCATAGAAAACTATAACTAAAGTTTACTGTTATAATTTGACTTGTATCTGATATGACTAGTAAGTTGGATAAGCACCATCTAAAGATTGAATAAAACTGCTGAAAGTACCGACTTTGAATCGACTAGAGGGGGGTGAATTAGCGACAACCAATTTTTAATTTGTTACACATTTTAGGCTTAAAGAGAAGGAAAGTTCTCTAGATATGCAACTAGGTGAACAACCTATATGCTAGAGAACTAACAACAACCACAAGAACGGTAAAGAGCGAGAAGTAAAGGTAGGGAACGAGATAACCGGAGTGGGGACACGGAGATGTAAATCCCGTAGTTCACTCCCAAGGGAGCTACGTCTATGTTGGAGAGGTGTCGGGGCCACACAATGATGGGGATATGCCTACCGGGGTATACCCAGCAGGACGTTTCCGACTGGCCCAGGAACTGGTGAGTGGGCCTGCAAAACGGCGACTGGATCAAGGCCCGGTGTGGATCCAAGCGACTGGAAGCTGAAGGCCCAGGCGAGTAGATAGGCCCAGGCGGATTAGGTTAAACGAGTACCGAAGCCTTAACTGATTCGGTTAAGATATGTAAACCCTAGGGGAGGTGAGTCTATATAAACCTCCCTATAGGGCGTGTAGAGATACGTTCCATCATAAACCCGAGCGACTCGGCGCCTAGCCGCCGAGCTCGCCCCATTGTACCACCATCATAATACAATCTAGCAGGAGTAGGTCTTTACCCTCCGGGGGGCCGAACCTGGGTAAAACCCTGTGTCTCCGTCCTCATCTCGCACCGCAGATGGTTGGCCGCCCTTGCCCCTCGTTCTACTACTCACTGCCGATTGCAGCATCTGCCGTGACCATTCCCACGACAGTGGCTCCCACCGTGGGGCCTGGCTGGTCTGGCCGGTGTTCTGCGGCGAGATCCAATCTTCCCATCAACGAGACGGTCGCCACCGGCCGCATGATAGCGATCGGCGAGATGCTCCAGATCTTGCCGAGCAGCTACGTCCCGGCGGCGCGACCCGCCACACCCAGCATGATCTTGCCGGTCGGCACGATCAGCCTCTTCGTCGGCCTCACCGACGTCATCGTCTCAGAGGATTCGGCTCGCATCCGCGAGTCACCGCCACGCAATCGGCTCTCCGAGAGCCAGGTCCGCAGGATCCATCGCCTCGCCTCCGAGTACAACTCGGCCCACAGCAACGTGGCCGAAAACTCCGCGGCCGCGGAAGACGCGGCCCTCAACGACGACGCCGACTCGGTGACCCCGGCATCACTCGCCGGATCCATCACCGCGGCTTCGCCCGTGGGCTCCATCACCTAGGTCTCCAACTTGGGAGACTTCGAGGATCCCTCCATCCTTGGGATCTTCGACTTCGACTCCGGGTCGGAAAATTCCGCCGATCTCCGCGACGGGACCGGTCGCCACACCGCGACCTACATGGCGACCGGCACCGATCCGCCGGAGGATCCCTTCTCCACCCCGATCCCTCCTAATGCCACGGCAACGGAGGTCGAGGAACTCCGCCTGAAGCTGGTGGAGGCAGTCCGCAAGGAGCAAGCCGAGCGCCAAAAATTTCGCCTCGAGCAGGTGACGGCGCAGGAGCTGTCGCGCTACCACCAGCAGCGAATCAGGTCGCGCCTGAACCCCACAGTCCAGGGGCGCGCCCTGAACTTCGACGACGAGAACGACCCGTCCCGCGTGGCCGAGCGCGCGATCTACGAGAACACGCCGCCAGGAGGAAGCGCCCGGCCCCCACCAGGGTCGACGGCGAACGGCGCCCCACCTCCACCCAACCGCACACCTCCCAGGGACCAACCGCGGATAGTGGTCTCCTCACGGGAGCGAGATGCGAATGGCCTACCACTGTTCTCCACCCCGATGGACAACCTCGTGGCAGGTCGAGCAGCGGCCGACAACATCACGGCCACCGGCGACGGCGCCTTACAGATCCAGTACGTGAGGGCCCTGCTCGCAAAGGCGGTCGAGCAGCAAAACGCAGGCGCCGACTCACAGGGCCGGGTGTACTCGCATTCTTCGGGTAGCAGAGCGGCCTCAAGCGGCCGCCCATTGGCGGCAAACACCCTCAATTGCCCGCCACCGGAACCGCTTCAGCTCCAACACCGACCCGCGAACGCGGCACTCTCCACCAACGACCCCAGGCCAGCGACCAACTTCGTCACCGCCAACGGTCAGCCCGTCGACGCCCGCACCCACATCATCAACAACCAAAGCTGGCACGCACGCCAGCCCGACGACCTGCGACACACCCTAACCAATCGCCGCGACGGCGAGCCAATGGGGTTGCTAAGCCGACTCGGGCCCCAGTGCTTTGGACCGATGATCCGAGGCGAAAAATATCCGGTGAACTTCAAGGCGCCGAAGGAAATAGAGAAGTATGACCCCTCGTACGACCCCTCCGTGTGGCTAGACACCTACCTCATGGCAATGGGGATCGCTGGCCACACCGACCTGCTAGCCGCCCGTTACCTCCCCCTGATGATGGAGGGAACGTGCAGGCAGTGGATCAACACCCTTCCCCAGGATAGCATCGACTCCTGGGACGAGATGCGAGATGCCTTCGTCAGGCACTTCGAATGCTCCTACACGCGCGCTACCACCATCGAGGACCTAGAGCGATGCGTCCAGGGACCCCGCGAGTCGACCCGCAACTGGGTCTAGCAGTGGCAAGAACTATGGTACAACGCGGTCGGCATCCACCCGGACACCGCGATCCATTGCTTAAAGACCTCGTGCCGTTATGAGCCCTTGGTCGCCAAGCTCAAGCGACATTCTCGCACGCTCGACAACATACCGGACCTCCTCGAGATCGCCAAACGGTACGCGGAGGAAGACCCAAACCAGGAAACCGACGACGAGTCGGGAGGCCAACGCCGCACGAGCGGCAACGACAACGGACGATGGTCCGACCTACGCTACAGCAACACTCGCCTCACTGGCAAGCGCCGCAGTGACGGGCGAGTCGACTTCGTCGCCAACGCCGGGCACGCGCAGCGCGAGCCCAAGAGCTTCCGCCGCGACGGAGGGCAACGCCGCGACGGCGGCAACTACAAGGCGAAACCAAGGTTCGACCCCACGGCCCTCCTTAACCAACCTTGTGCGTTTCACAGCAGAGAAGGGAAGCCCGCCACGCACACGACCGCCGACTGCCACACTCTCAGGGAGATTGAGAAGGCACGGCGAGCGCGGGAGGACCCCGACAACAACCCGCCAAACAGCGGAAAATTCGGCAATGTGGCCGGCTTGCTCCATACCTTCACAGGCTTCAACACGAAGCGCGAGAAGAAGGTCATCGCCCGCGCCGTTGCCGTCAACGCGGTGGCCCAGGTGGACATTCCCCAGTTCCTCAACTGGTCGGAGCAGCCCATCACCTGGAGCCGCCAGGACCACTCGCCACACATCGAGTACCCAGGCCGAGTCGTCCTGGTAGTCAAGCCCAAGGTGGGCGACTACTGGCTCCCCAAGACATTGATGGACGACGACAGCTCCATCAACATCTTGTACCTGGACACCTTCAGGCGACTGCGGCTCCCGCAGTCGATGGTCGGGATGACCTACACCACGTTCCACGGCATCGTTCCCTGTCGGAAAGCATACCCGATCGGCAAGGTCACGCTGCCCGTCACCTTCGGCACACCAGCAAACTTCCGCACCGAGCGGATCGTCTTCGAGCTGGTACCTTTCGACAGCCCCTACCACTGCGTCCTGGGGCGCCAGGCGTTCGCCAAATTCATGGCAGCGCCCCACTACGCGTACAACACGATGAAGCTCCCAGGACCGTGCGGCGTCATCACCATCAACGGTGACCCCGACATGGCCGCCGGGTGCGAAGCCAAAGGAGCCAAACTCGCTGACGCCGTCATCGCGGCAGAGACCAACCACGCCGACGAGCTCGCCAAATACGCGAGCAGGGTCAAAAACGAAGACCCCACCATACTCAAGAAGCCCAACTCGGAGGGCGCAAACACCTCAGCCTTCGAGGCAACGACGCACACCCGCACCGTCGAGCTGTTCCTAGGCGACTCCAGCCAGACGGTGACGATCAGGACGGGCATGAGCCCAGCCTAGGAAGGAGCGCTCATCGAGTTCCTCCATGAGAACAGGGACATCTTTGCATGGAAGCCCTCTGACATGCCTGGTGTCCCTAGGGAACTCACTGAGCACAAACTAAACGCCAACCCCAAAGTGCGACCCGTCAAGCAGTCGCTGTGGCCCTTCAATGAAGAGCGCCGCCGAGCCATCGCCGAGGAGGTGCAGCGTCTACTCGCTGCAGGATTCATTCGGCCAATCAAATACTCCAAGTGGCTGGCAAACCCAGTCTTGGTCGAGAACAAGAACGGGACCTGGAGGATGTGTATCGATTACACAAACTTAAACAGCGCCTGCCCGAAGGAGCGGTTCGTCCTCCCGTGGATCGACCAAATAATCGACTCCACCGCGGGTTCAGAGTCGCTATGTTTCCTCGACGCCTACTCTAGGTACAACCAGATCAAAATGGCTGTTGAGGACGAGGAGAAGACGGCGTTCATCACGCCATTCGGAGCCTTCTGCTACACCGCCATGACCTTCGGCCTCAAAAACGCCGGGGCGACCTACCAGCGGTGCATGCAGGAGTGCCTCGCGAGCCAAATTGGCCGCAACATCCACGTCTACATCGATGACGTGGTCGTGAAGTCCGCTCGCCAGGGCGATCTACTCGCCGACCTGGCGGAAACATTCACCAACCTGCGGAAATACAAGATAAAGCTCAACCCAGGCAAATGCACCTTCGGCGTACTAGCAGGGCAACTACTGGGGTACGTCGTCTCAAAGCGCGGGATCGAGGCGAACCCCACCAAGATCGACACGATCACTCGACTCGGCAAACCCGAGTGCCTGCGCGACGTCCAGAAGTTGGTCGGGCGAGTAGCTTCTCTCAGTCGCTTCATCCCCCTCCTGGGCGAAAAGGTGATGCCCCTATACCGCCTGATGCGCAAGAACCCCACCTTACAGTGGGACAAGGAGGCGGACGACGCGCTCCGCGACCTCAAGAAGGTGCTACTCACAGCACCGCTACTCGCCGCCCCCGTCGACAAAGAACCCATGCTGGTCTACGTCGCGGCTTCTGAGCGCGTCGTCAGCGCCGTCATGGTCGTCGAACGGCCAGAGGAAGGAAAGGAGCGCCTGGTACAGCGACCGGTGTACTACATCAGCGAGGTCCTCACCGAGTCGCGCCAGCGGTACCCGCAGTACTAGAAACTGGTATACACGGTCTTTAGAGCACAGCGGCGCCTGCCGCACTACTTCCAGGAGCACCCGATCACGGTCGTCTCCTCAGCACCGTTGCAGGACATCATCCGCAACCGTGAGGCGACCGGGCGAGTCGCCAAGTGGGCCGTCGAAATTGGTGTCCACAACATTAAGTATGAGCCACGAAAAGCGATCAAATCACAGGCTCTAGCGGACTTCATCGCCGACTGGGAAGAGGCCCAGCAGCCAGAAAAGCTGCCATACCTCCATTACTAGAGCCTACACTTCGACGGCTCCAAGAACGCGGACGGCGCAGGAGTAGGGATCGTGCTGACTTCGCCGAAGGGCGACAAGCTTCGCTACGTCCTCTGCCTCGACTTCACCCCCTGCACCAACAACATGGCCGAGTACGAGGCACTACTCCACGGCATGCGAGCTGCCAAGGAGATGAACGTCAACCGCCTACGCTGCTACGGAGACTCCGACCTCGTCGCTGGGCAAGTCCCTGGCACCTGCGACGCCGTCTCTCCCACCATGGCGGCATACCGCCAAGCAGTAGACAAGCTAGGGGGACACTTCGCAGGATATTCCGTCGAGTGGATCGACATGCGGAAGAACGAGGAGGCTGACGCACTCTCTCGCATCGGGTCGGGTCGACTCGCACCACCCGCCGGCGTCTTCCTCGACACGATCACCAAGCCATCAGTCTCTCCCCCAAGGGAGATCGACATCGGAGTCCCGCTGTAGCCAGAGGCAGCCCTGGTCGCACTCGTCGCCGAGCCAGACGACTGGACCAAGCCCTACGTCGCCTACCTGGATGCTGGCACCTTGCCGGCAGACGAGACGGATGCCCGGATGATTGCACGCCGATGCAAATCCTTCACCATCATCGACGACGAGCTCCACAAGTGCAGCGTGACCGGCGTGTTCCAACGTTGCGTCCAACCCGCCGAAGGACACAAGATCCTCCACGACATCCACTCCGGCGACTGCGGCCACCACGCCAGCGCCCGCTCTCTGGTCGCCAAGGCCATGCGACACGGCTTCTACTGGCCCACCGCACACGCTGATGCCGTCGACATTGTCCAGCGGTGCGCTGGGTGCCAGAAGTACGCCAACCAGACACACGTGCCAAGCTCAGCGCTCAAGACAATCCCTATCACCTAGCCATTCGCCGTGTGGGGTATGGACATGGTAGGCCCCTTCAAAAAGGCCCCCTCCGGCTTCACCCACCTTCTGGTCGCGGTCGACAAATTCACAAAGTGGGTGGAGGCCAAGCCAGTCCGGAAATGCGACGGGAAGACCGCAACCAAATTCCTACGTGAGCTCATATATCGCTACGGGTTCCCAAACAGCATCATCATGGACAACGGCACCAACTTCGCCAAAGGAGCCATGGCCGAGTTCTGCGAGGAACACCACATCCGGCTCGACCTCGCGTCAGTCGCCCACCCGGAGTCCAACGGCCAAGCGGAACGGGCCAAACAGAGCATCCTCCACGGCCTGAAGCCGCGGCTCCAAGTACCACTCGAGCGCACCGTCGGGTGCTGGGTCAAGGAGCTACCCTCCATCATCTGGGTATCCGCACCTCGGTCAACAGGTCAACAGGGTTCACCCCCTTCTTCATGGTGTACGGTGTCGAGGCAGTCATGCCCACCGACCTTGAGCACGACTCGCCAAGGGTCGTCCATTACACGGAGGCTACGAACGAACTCGCACGACAGGATGGAGTCGATCAACTCGACGAGGCACGCGACCTCGCTCGATCACGCACCGCCATCTACCAGCAAGGACCCTGCCGCTACCACAGCCGGTGGGTGAAAACTCGCACCTTCCAAGAAGGCGACCTGGTGTTGCGCCTCATCCAGGACAAGAAAGGCATGCACAAGCTTTCCCCCCATGGGAGGGACCGTTCGCCATCGGGCGAGTACTAGGCAACGACGCCAACTACCTCATCGACGTCCGCGGGGACGGCAAACTCGATGTCAAGCGACCATGGAATGTAAACCTCCTACGGAAGTTCTACTCCTAGAACCCCACATATGTATCCTCCAGTCGCTATGAAATAAAAAGAATTGGTTACCGCAAATTGCGCCTACTCTCCGTGTCTTGTGCCACTCACACTCGTAATAACAGCGTCAAGCTAACTACAGAAGTCAACCTCTGGTATAGCGATCGGCACAGCCAAGTAGTGCGTTACAAGGGCACTGGGTCACCCCAGGTCTTGTAACATCCACGAAAAACGCCTACCCGGAGCCCCATTTGAGTCGCCTAGCTCGACTGGTTCTACGAGCCAAGACAACTGCATTCGCTTCTCACAGCGACCATGATCCTCCGCATCCTCGACATAGCGACTCGAACGGGCAAGTACCACGCTCGGGGACTGACGACCAGTCCAGCACGAGCGGCTAGGGAAAACGCCAAGTACGAGAGCATGCCCAGGACTCGCCACGCGACTGACCCAACGGGCCAGGCAAGAGCGATGCGCTCACCATAACGCGCCAAGTCCTCACCCACCCTCGAGTCGTGCCTAGAACAACCAAGTACCACGCTCGGGGACTCGGCAACCCGACCTCGTTCACGCAAGGGAAAACGGTGAAGAACAGAGCACTCATGGGAGTCGCATTGCGACTGGCTCTCCGAGTTCGGGCGAGTCGACCCCAATAAACAAAACATTCAAAAACGCAAACACATAACAAACAAGGTAAACCCCATACAAAAGGGCGGACGCGCTCGGGGACTCGTTCAAACCTCAATCAGAGACACACAACAATTCACCAAACAACACAATATTTCATTAATAGCATGTCACAAGCGTTACAAAATACAAAGTATGCCCAATGGCAGCACTGTTACTAACGCCCCAGGGCACAATATTCTACTCCACAGGCTTCGACGACGACTCGCCACCACCCTTGCGATTGCGAATGAAGGGAGTGTACGGGTTTGACGGGTACGTCGTCAGCTCACCCGTCATCGCTGCACGGAAGGGTTGCTCGATCTTGAAGTCCTGGTGCTGCGGCTCGGGGTCATTGGGTGCGACAATCGTCTCCTGATAAGGAAGGAGGTCGCCCATCGCCCCGACGCGCTCAGAGTATACCGCGGCGCGGTCTGTTAGCTTCAGCACCTCGGAGATCTCCACCGAGCCGTCGACGACGGGTAGCCACTTGTCACGTCGTCCAAATCGAAGTCCTCCGGGAAGTGAGCGAGCCCAAGGCTAAGCGCCGTCGCCGCTCCGCGTCGGAACGCCGATCGCGTCATAAATTCGACGACCGACGGCGCCTTCTCCAAGTATCGCCACACCTCGACGAGGTCGCTGGTAATCACCTCCGTGGGCGCCATTTCCTGGAGATACGCCCGTATGCACGTCGCCAACAACGTGGCCGAGTCGACCAGCGTGACCACACATTGCCGTGCGTCGAACGAACTCGCCTCTTCCGCACTGTCAATGATTCGACCTGCGGACAGAAAGCGACAGTGAGTACATCAAAGATTACACAATGCAAATGTTACAGGCACAGGAAGGCACACTCACCAATCAAGGGACGGGCGAGATCCGTGATGAAGCTCTGAAGAGAGGTGTAGTCGTCTTGAAGCCCAGCAACAAGGGCGTCGGAGACCTTACGCTCCTCAGCGGCGGCTGTAACGGTAGCCTTGGCTCGCCCATCCGCCGAAGCTGCCTCCTCTCTCGCCTCCTTCAGCTCGCGCTCAAGATGGGAATCCGCTCCTCAGCTGAGCTTAAAGCAGTTTGAGCTGCCGCCAACTCAGTCGCTGGGACGAGGCCTTGGCAGACCTCCTCTGCCTTCGCAGCAATCGCCTGGAGCCCCTTGTTCGCCTCCTGGACGGTGGCCAGTTCCCTCTCCGCGTGACGTTTTGCAGCGAGCCGGTCGGCTGACTCACGCTACAAACCCTGTACACAAGTCAAACAGTTAGCAATAGCGGAATCCTAAGTGCCCACCCACTGAAATTCAGCGAGTGCGCACTCGGGGACTGGCAATCAAAAACCCTAAGTGCCCACCCACTGAAATTCAGCGAGTGCGCACTCGGGGACTAGCAATCAAAAACCCTAAGTGCCCACCCGCTGAAATTCAGCGAGTGCGCACTCGGGGACTGGCAATCAAAAATCCTAAGTGCCCACCCACTGAAATTCAGCGAGTGCGCACTCGGGGACTGGCAACCAAAAATCCTAAGTGCCCACCCGCTGAAATTCAGCGAGCGTGCACTCGGGGACTGGACTCGAAAAATAAAAGCAAGACACTAAAAGAATCAGACCGCTGCAATACAGCGGCCCGATCCTCGGGGACTGGACATACCTGGATGACTACGCCAAGCATACCATGAAGCTGTATCGCGTCCACGGATGCGAGGAGAGCCGGCGTGTGCCCGCGACGTTGCTCGACCTCCGTGTCGACGACCCCAGGTGCACGGCTCGAGGGCGAGGTACCACTCGCTGTAGCCGCTTTGGTCATGAAGCGCGGGAAGGTTGCGATGGATGCGCCGGCACCAAAGGAGGCCGGCTCGGCCACCCCAGGCGAGGGAGCACCTTCCTTGGTCGTCAAGGCCGCCCCCGCCACGGGCTCACTCGGAGCAACCGCTGTGTCGTCAGACACCGTGACGACCTCGTCGCCCTTGGCCTTCTTAGTGTTATCCGCGGGGGCAATGACCTCGTCCGCCTTCCTCTTCCGGGAGGGGTCCTCCTCGCTGACGACTGGCGGCACCTTGGCCACGGTTGGATGGCCTATCTTCTTGGCTCCAGTCCTACAAATTGATCACATGAGCAAAGTAGTCCGAGTACAATGAAAAACAAAGACAGGAGAATAAAACTTACTTGGCGACCGGTAGGAACCGCAACCCCGTGCGGATGCCCGCCGGCTTCTCCAGTTCGGGGCCCAGCCGTCGACTGAGGCCCATCTCCAGGACATCGCGTGCCCAAGACACGGACGGTTTCTTCGTTGTCGAGGCCGCGACTGGAGCTTCCGAAATGTTTTCGGCGGGAGCATCCCTAGGCGGCGAAGCTGCCGCAACCGGAGCGGCCCCCGACCTAGAGACTGGGGCGAACGGCGGAGGAATCGAGGCCAGAGGCACCTCACTCAGGACGGCGGTGATATCCGGTGCTGCCACCGTCTGTGGAGCTTCACCCCTGGCCAGGCTGGTGGCGTCGGAGCTGCTTGGCGAGTGAGGCGGAGACGCCTGTTTCGCCGGCTCCGTCTTCCTCTTTGTAGGGGCTTTCACCTCCTTCTTCTTCTTCTTCGATGGAGTAGCCTCGCGATGCGAGGTGTGCTCGGGGAGCTCGTCGTCGTCGTCATCATGACGCTCGAGGCTTTTGCTTGCTTCGAGCTCACGCTGCCGCTGTCCTCGAGTTTTCCGGACCAGCGGGGCGACCTCTTCCTCAGATTCGTCGTCGTTGCCACTCCCGTCACTCTCGACGCCGCCCCTTGCTGGGGGCGAGTCGCCTACCTCCCAGACGGACGAGCTCGAATTCTCGTCATCCGCAGGCGGAAGCCACCCTTCCACCACTTGAAATAGCTGCAATAAGCATAAGACAATGTCAGTATAACCGCGACAGCATTTAACTGCGAATGCGAATGATAGAAAGATGACTTACCGTTGGGGCTGGATGCTTCGCGGTGTAGGGGGCGACCCCCGCCTTCGCGTCGAGGTACGCCGCCTGGGTGATCTTCTTCAGCGCCAGGAGGTAATCCTCGAGTTGCCACTCGGCAAGGCAGGACTTCATCGAGTCCTCCCGGCCCGCGTACTCGTACATGTAGTGGTCGCGGCGGGCCAGGGGGACGAGTCGCTGCCCGAGCCAGCAGTTATACAAGTTGATGGGCTGGAGACCTTTCTTCTTCAGGCCGCGGATGGTCTGAAGCATTTCATCCACAACCATCCGCTGGTCTATTGGAAGCTTGTCGACCTGGAGTCGGCGCGGTTCGGGTCAGTCGGCGGAGTATCTTGGGATCGCCGCCTCGCCGTCCGGAGTCGCCTCGGTGACATAAAACCACGATTTCTTCCATTCACTCACCGCCTTGGCGGGTAGCATCAGATCGAAGAAGGAAGCCTTCGATTTCAACTGAAACGCCAGGCCGCCCGCGGCGAGCATTGGGCCGCCCGCTTCTTCGCGACTGATCCTCCCGTGGAACAGGTCTTGCCACAGGGGGAAGTAGGGCCTGCAGCCCAGGTAGCACTCGCAGAACGCCACGAACATGGCGAGCTGCTCGATGCTGTGCGGACCCAGGTCTGACGGCTGGATCCCATAGAAGGCGCAGAAGCGCCAAAAGAAAAGAGATGTTGGTAATCCCAGCCCCCGCTCTAGGTGGCTGGTGAAGCAGACGAACTCTCCCTCGCACAGGTCCAGAGTCACCTCTCTGGCCGCGGGGATGCGCCACCTACCGGCGCGCAGGATCCCGGCTTCCTCGAAGGACGCCAGTTGCGCTCTCGTGCACTTGGATCTGCCCCATGGCTCGGTGGAGGGGGCCATAGGCGGAACGATTCATGGGGGTCGGAGGATTTCGGTTTGGCTGGATCGCGATGCGGAGGAAAACGAAGGTGCGCGCAATCGGAGGAAATGACGAGGAGGTGGTTCTCCGATCGCCTACCATCCCCTTTATATAGCGGTTGTTACCCGCCAAATCAGGGAGCCGTTACTACGTGGTGATTACGCCAAAAGTTACCGTTGGATTACCCCAACGGCTAGTTTGACTGCGTTTGGACGGTCCAACTTCAGCCACTCGGCTCGCCAACCCGATCACTGCAAACAGTAACTAAATATTTCGCCAACCCAATCGCCAAAGCTGCGACCAGAATGACTAGTTTCCTCCTTTATTCAGGAGCCCGCCGCCGATTCGACTGGATGTCCGCGTTGAAAGCCATATACTCCGACTGCCAGCAACCACCTGCGCCCAATGGACGACGGCCTCGGGGACTACTGATGGGGATATGCCTACCGGGGTATACCCAGCAGGACGTTTCCGACTGGCCCAGGAACTGGCTAGTGGGCCTGCAAAACGGCGACTGGATCAAGGCCCGGTGTGGATCCAAGCGACTGGAAGCTGAAGGCCCAGGCGAGTAGATAGGCCCAGGCGGATTAGGTTAAACAAGTACCGAAGCCTTAACTGATTCGGTTAAGATATGTAAACCCTAGGGGAGGTGAGTCTATATAAACCTCCCTATAGGGCGTGTAGAGATACGTTCCATCATACACCCGAGCGACTCGCCGCCTAGCCGCCGAGCTCGCCCCATTGTACCACCATCATAATACAATCTAGCAGGAGTAGGTCTTTAACCTCCGGGGGGCCGAACCTGGGTAAAACCCTGTGTCTCCGCCCTCATCTCGCACCGCAGATGGCTGGCCGCCCTTGCCCCTCGTTCTACTACTCGCTGCCGATTGCAGCATCTGCCGTGACCATTCCCATGACACACAAGGTCACCCGAGCGCCACAAAGACCTCACCTTCTTCTCCGGTGAGCTCCCACACAAAGGAGGCCTCACAATCCACTAACCGGTGACCTTGAAGGCACCAACTGAAACCTTTACAACAAGGTTGAGGAGGAAGCTCCACAACTCAATTGGAGGCCCTCAATGACACCACGGAGATTTACAACGCAAGCCCTTAGCTCCGAGGATGCCCTACACCGTCTAGGGTTCCAAGAAACCCAAGAGCAACAAGATCCTTAAAGGATAGTGGGGGAATCAAATCTTCTTTTGTGGAAGTGTAGATCTAGGTAACCTCCCTCGCCTCTCAAAAGATGAAGTGATTTGAGTGGCTAGGGAGAGAGATCTAGTGAGGTTAAGCTCGAGTATTAATGGAGGAGAGAGAAAAATTGAAGAGTTAGGTAGGAGGAAGAAGGAGGGCGCCTTAAATAAGCTCCCTCCGAACTGAACCATTGGAGCCTTTGCGACTTCACCGGAAGTTCCGGTGAGAGGCCGGAAGTTCCGCCCAGCAGCCCCCAATGGTCATCAGGTCGTTCACACATTCTCCAGAAGCTTGACCTGAAGTTCCGGTCAGAATGACCAGAAGTTCCGGTGAAACTTCTGATGCAAGTTCCGGCCCAAGTTCCGTCAAATAGAACACTTCCAAATAGAAGCATACTGATTCTGAGCAGAACTTGGAGCGGAACAAGGGCGGAATAATTGGGTCGCAAACCTTGTCTGACCGGAAGTTCTGGTGCCTGGGCAGAAGTTCCGGTGCCTGGGCGGAAGTTCCGCTCAGGGTCTCAGTGGAAGGAGCGACAGAAGTTCCTGGCCGGAACTTCCGATGCAACTTCCGGTGGAAGTTCCAGCAAATAGAACATACCAAAACATGGCCGGAACTCCCAACGGAAGTTGGATCGGAACTTTAGTCCTAGATCCCCCCACAGAAAGCCCTAAGCGGAACTTCCGGCGCCTGGCCGGAAGTTCTGATCAGACAAAAACTGCTCCATCAGATCAGAACAACGCTCTCTCACAGATGAGTAGGATGGTTGTGGCGGTGCATATAGGGTTTGTGCAAGAACATATGATTCCCCACAGCCTTCCGAGGTGGACCCCCTCTTGATAGTACGGCGATCTAAAGCAATAAAAAGAGAGAAATATAAAAACGAAAGACCGATGTCTTCACGAGATTCCAAAGAGAGAATCCGCACACTTCATAAGAATCATCAAAAGCATTTTGACTGAAAACAAGTGCACGGTTAGATCACAAGTGGGATTGTCATCATCACGAAAATATCATGGGAAAATATAGTCCTTTCAATCTCCCCCTTTTTGGTGTTTGATGACAATCCGAAAGATTTGCATGAGAAGGAGCAGTCTTTGCAACGGATGTAACAAGCTCTCCCTATATGTGTGCAAGTTAGAGATAAAGCTCTAAGGACAAGATTAGCACACATACAAGGAGGCTCCCCCTTTTTTGCAAACATAGCACAAGTGCAAGGGAAAGACAACATATAGATCATACCGTTGCACCAAACAACTGTGGTGGAGACAATAGAACAAATAATATCAATGAAGACTATGAACGCTCCGCCACCATATACACATGCCCATAAGCCAACAACAATAATACCAAACACTAGGACATAGCATAACATACCACATAGTATCATACAAATAACATGGTCCACAAGCACAAATAGGTCCACAAGCACACACAAATAAACTACAGAGTTCATAAGCGAGAAAAGATGAAAGACAAGAACGAACTCGCGACTCAGCCCATGCAAATCCTATGAGCAACCTAATAGACATCTTTCTCCCCCTTTGGCATCGATACACCAAAAAGGAAGAAAATATCACTCTAATCGCCCCAACCATGAACAGGAGGAGGAGAAGGCTCAGGGTCCCAAGAGGCATTGATCCACGCAGGCGGGGGACCGGTGACTTCCTCCTCAGACTCATCCTTAGACCACTGGCAGTTGTCGCGAATCCACTCATCTCTGGGAGCAGTGATGGAGCTAGTGATAGGAGAGCAAGGAATGTTGAGAACTCACATGATAGCCTTCTGACGCTGAGCACTGTGCAGCTGATCAACATAAGACTGATACTATCGATTCTGTAGAAAGCAAAAAGTCTTCTTCACCTTTCCTAGCAGCTTCTTGGCCCAAGACGGCTGCCTCTAAAGAGAAGGACCACCAGCACTAGAGCCACCATGAGCAGAAGAGGGACCACCTGCATCAGCACGAGCCTTCCGGAGAGCTTCTTCCTTTTCTTCTTGGGACCGAGGCTTATTGTGTTTGCTCACACGCAACTTCTTCTCCTCATGAATGGTGATGGTGGCCTGAGAGAAGCGTGTGCCAGTCACCTCAATCCACTTGGCATTGATAAGAGTCTGAATCTATGGAGCATAAGGGCAGGAGCGCTTGTCAATAATGGCTTGCCAGATCTTAGTGTAGAGGAAGTGCATGACATCCAGCTTCCTGTCAGAGTCACGGCGAAGGTAAGTCTGATACATGAGATCAACTTGATATGCATGAAACTGATCAAAGTTGCCGGCCTTTGGAGAGATGGTGTTCAAGTACACCCTATGCATGATGTCATAGACTGGCTGGAGATGGTTCACATAACCACAACTGCCCCATCCTTCAATATAGAGAAGCTCCAAGACTTCGGGAGCAGCAGTTTGAGCGGTATGAACACGCCATCCATTTGCCCCCTTGCCAGGCAGGATGGGATAGCCAAGGATAGAAGAAAACTCAGACCATTGGGCGGTAAGCAGCACACCATTAGTCATCCACTTCAAAACCCCTTCAATAGAAGAACTCATCTCCATACGAAGAGTAGTGTAGAACTGAGCAATAACCCCTCATCATAATTCTGATGATGCTCCATGATAGGAATCAGCCCAAACCTTCAGCAAATGTCAAGAGCTTCACCAAAGTACGCAATCTTGTCTTCCATGTGAGCCATGTTGATGTATTTCTGAGGAGCAACGACAAACTTGGTCTTGGTAGCATAAATTTCTGCAAAGATCTGTTCTTGACGACAGTTGTGGAAGAGAGGATCTAAGCAAAGACGGTCACGAGGAACAAGATAAGGATCCACACGCCTAAATGCAGAGTAGGGCTTCTAAGTCCACTTAGAAATCTTGGCCTTGGATTTGTCAGGCCCAGTGGAAATGGCCTTCTGAGAGGCAAGAACAGGCCGCTTACCCTCAGCAGCAGCGGCACGACGAGCAGCAGTAGACTTCTGACGGGCAGTCTGAGTGGATGGACGCACAACCTCAACATCGTCTTCATCAATCTCAGGAGGAATATCAGAGGAAGGTCGACGGGTGCGCTTGCCTTTGCGGGTACCACCTTGCCCTGAGAAGAAAGCAAAAGAGTAGGGAGGGAAGGTGGGGTAAGTGCACAAGTTCGACAGAAGACAAAAAATGAGATTGGAAAAATACAATCAGGAAAAAAATTACTGTGCGCCAGAACTTCCGTTGAATCGTCGGAACTTTCGGTGAAAATGGTCCACCGGAAGTTCCGGTCGTGGCTCACCGGAAGTTCCGGTGAGACCATGAACTGGGTGGTTCAAGCAGAAAATTGCATAGATCTAGATCTACTCGCACAAGTATGGATTTGCACGAATGTATTGGACCAATCTACCCTAGCAATATTCCTAGGCCTACCAAGATCTCCCAACATGTTCTAGCCAAAGAACTAGCCTAGACAAGGTGAGCCCTAACTCAAGAAATGGTGAGAAAGCAAGATCTCCATTAATGGAGGGAGTTGAGGGCAAATACCGGAGTCCATGGCAGGAGATTGAGGTGGGGAAGGTTCCCATGGAGGAGAACTAAGGAAGGGTGGCCAGAGACGGAGGGGCCGGAGCACCTACACGGTGTTGGCGTGGCCGGCGGCTACTCCAAATAAGAAGTGGGTCTTGGGGAAAAGAGGAAGAAGATCCCGTTTTCCCCAGGGCCCACTTTATATAGGACAAAGAGCCTCACCGAAAGTTCCGGTCATCGACCGGAAGTTCCGGTGAACCGGAAGTTCCGAGCCAGGCAGAAGTTATCCAGGTCAGCAAGTAGTTCCGAAAAACAACTTGCTGACAGGAAGTTCCAGCAACTAGCCGGAAGTTCCGGTGACGCCAGAAACACTTTCTCAGGACAAGAAGATAACAAGGAAGAACTTGTGTAGGGAATAGAGAGGGCTTGAGGAAAGGAAAGTCTTGGGATAGAGAGCTCAAATTGTGAAGAACCAAAAACAACAAAAGACACCAAGAAAACACAATAACAACCAAGCACAAAAACACAAGGAAAAACAAACAAGGAACACAAAAAGGTTCGGTGGCCGAGGCCACCTTATATAAGAGTAAATGGCTTGACACCGCGAAGATATATCTTGGGTTCATTACCAACACTCATCATGAAGCTCAAATGGTCTCCTTTAGTGTATAGAGTATGAAAACTTTAATGTGTGCATAATAGGGATAGTGTTCGTTCATAAGAGGAACTACACTCCCCCTAAATCCATGCCTACATACAAACAAAGATACACATTGAGACACGGGTAGGTGTGCAAGGTACTCAAGCCACATTGCTTGAATCTATGATATTTAGCTCATGCCTAAACTCTCGGAACCTTGCTTCATCAAGAGGCTTCATGAAAAGATCCGCGAGATTTGCCTTGGTGGGAACATACTCCAAAGAAATGTCTCCTCTTGCAACATGGTCCCAGATGAAATGATGACGAATCTCAATGTGCTTAGTCCGGTTGTGTTGCACGGGGTTGTGAGCAATAGCAATGGCACTCTCATTGTCACAAAGAAGGGGCACCTTGTCAAAATAAAGTCCAAGATCCTTCAAGGTTTGCTTCATCCATAGCAATTGAGCACAACAACTTGCGACGGAGATGTACTCAGCTTCGGCAGTGGACAGAGACAAACAGTTTTGCTTCTTCGAGGACCAACAAACCAAGGATCTTTCGATAAACTAACAAGCTCCTGAGGTTGACTTTCTTCCCACTTTGTCACTAGCCAGATATGAGTCCGTGTATCCAATAAGGTCAAAGTTGGCTCCCTTGGGGTACCACAACCCAAAGTTTGGGGTATGAACCAAATATCGAAAGATTCTGTTGACCGCCACCATGTGGCTTTCTTTTGGTGAGGCTTGGAATCTTGCACACATACCCACACTCAACATAATATCCGGTCGGGATGCACAAAGATAGAGCAAAGAACCAATCATAGAGCAATAGAGTTTTTGATCCACGTCCTTACCCTTAGGATCGAGATCAAGATTAACCTTAGTTGGCATGGGAGTCTTGACACCTTTGACTTGATCAAACTTGAACTTCTTGAGCATGTTTTGGATGTATTTGGCTTGGTTTATGAAAGTCCCTTTCCTCAATTTCTTGACTTCAAATCCAAGGAAAAACTTCAACTCTCCCATCATGGACATCTCGAAGCGATCGGTCATGAGCTTGGCAAAATCCTCATTAAAAGCTTTGTTAATAGACCCAAATATAATGTCATCAACATAGATTTGGCATACGAACAAGTGGCCTCCAACTTTCTTAGTAAAAAGAGTGGGATCAATGAGGCCCACTTCGAAGCCACGGTCTAACAAGAGCTCTCTAAGGCAATCATACCATGCACGTGGGGCTTGTTTGAGGCCATAGAGTGCCTTATTGCGCTTGTAGACATGGTTCGGGAAAAGTGGATCCTCAAAGCATGGAGGTTGCTTGACGTATACCAACTCTTTCAAAGGACCATTAAGAAAAGCACTCTTAACATCCATTTGATGCAACTTGAAGTTATGATGAGTAGCAAAAGCAAGAAAAATACGAATGGATTCAAGGCGAGCAACGGGGGAATAAGTCTCACCGTAGTCGATGCCCTCAACTTGTGAGTATCCTGGGCAACTAACCTTGCCTTGTTGCGCACAACTATCCCATTCGCATCACACTTGTTCTTGAAAACCAATTTGGTACCGATGACGTTTTTAAAATCTTTGGGCCGCTCAACCACGGTCCATACTTTGTTCCTCTTGAAGTTGTGAAGTTCTTCCTTCATAGCATCAAGCCAATCATCATCTTCAAGAGCCTCGAAGACTTTCTATGGTTCCACAAGAGAGATAAAAGCATGGTGAGAACTAAAGGAGGCTAATTGCCTCCTCATAGTGGAACCTTTATTGAAATCTCCATAAACATTATCAAGGATATGGCCATCTTGAATGAGCTTGGCGAGGCGATAAGCTTGACGGCGGGATTGAGCTTCAATACGAGATTCTTGAGCAACCACTTGATCATTGCCATCAATTGAGTTCTCGCCTTGACTATAAGCACGAACACGAGGATCATCTTCATCAATTTCCACTTCGAGAGAGTCATCATTTGGAGTAGAGCCTTGATTATCATTAGCTTGCCCTTGTTCTTGATGAGCTTGACCTTGGGAAGAGCCTTGAGAAGGAGCCCCATATTGGGGAGGTTGATGTTGTTGATGAAGAGCTTGACCTTGTGAGGTGCCTTGAGGAGGAGCCCCATCTTGGGGAGGTTGATGTTGTTGTTGGTGAAGAGCTTGACCTTGGGAGTCATGATCATGAGGAGCTTCGGAAGAGCTTGAGGGAGCTTGTGCCAAAATAGTAGGTCCTTGAGAGGCAAGATGATCTTGTGAGAGTGAGGGCTCCACTTGAGTAGAGCTTGGTCCTTCTCCTTCGTCCACAAGGGGATCCTCAATGGGGAGGTGGAAACCCACACCCATTCTTCTTATGGCCTTAGGAGGAATTTCATCACTTGGATCACGAACACCGTCTTGCCTAACAAGGGACTCATGGTCTTCATCAAACTTCACATTGCTCTTCTCTTCAACTCTTCCATTGGATTTGTTGTAGATTCTATAAGCATGGGACTGATTTGAGTATCCGACAAAAATTCCTTCTTGAGCCTTGGATTAAAACTTGGACAAACGAACTCCTTTCTTGATAATATAGCACTTGCAACCAAACACTTGAAAGTAGCTAACATTTGGCTTTTTCCCGGTGAGCAGCTCATAGGGGGTCTTGTTCTTTTTCTTGCGAAGGTAGATCCGGTTGGTTGCATGACAAGCGGTGGAGATGGCCTCGGCCCAAAAGTTGTATGTAGACTTGAATTCAGCTAACATAGACAGAGCCGCATCCATCAAAGTGCGATTCTTCCTTTCGGCAACACCATTTTGTTGAGGGGTATAGGGAGTGGAGTATTGATGCTTGATTCCTTCATCACTAAGAAACTCATCCAGGGTATAGTACTTGAACTCGGTGCCATTGTCACTTCGAATGGAAAGAATAGTTGCATTGTGTTTCCGTTTAAATTCATTGGCAAAGTCAATGAAGGTTTGTTGAGTCTCACTCTTGTACTTGAAGAAGAACACCCAAGTGTATCTTGAGAAATCATCCACAATAACCGAACAATACTTCTTGCCTCCAAGACTATCATGAGAAGGAGGGCCAAAGAGGTCCATGTGCAAGAGATCCAAGCATCTTTCCGTGGTGATTTGATTGAGCACCTTGTGAGGAGTTTCATGCATCTTCCCTTCAATAGAAGCCCTACAAACACGATCTTTGGCAAAAGAAACATCGTTAAGACCAAGGATGTGTCCCTCGGAGTGAACTCTTTGTAAAGTTCTCATGTTAACATGGGCTAGGCGGTAATGCCACAACCAGCCCTTGTCGGCTTTAGCATAGAGACATAAAGCATGAGAAGTGGTGGTCCCCGGAAAGTCCACCACATACAAGTCATGCTCTACATACCCTACGAAAGCCACCTTGAGAGACTTGCTCCACACGAGGACCACGGAATGCACATGGAAGAAGGAAGAAAGATCCATAAGGGCAAGAGCACGAACTGAAAGTAAATTGTAACCAAGGGTTTTGACAAGCATGACTTGAACCAAGCATGACTTGACCTGAGAACTTGTTTTATCACCATAGGAGACCATGGTGTTGGCAATATTTGGCCTTATCTCTGTCATGATAGACTTGCTTCCGGTCATATGACTTTTGGATCCACTATTAAGCACCCATTGTGATCCACCGGAAGCATAGTCCTACAAGAAAATCAAGCTTTGGTTTTAGGTACCCATTTTGCAATGGGTCCCCTTTTGTTAGTAACAAGAGTCTTTGGCACCCAAATGGCCCAATGATAATCATGCGTGTAAGAAGTTCCAACATATCTAGCATATACATGACCATCATAGGACTTGCAAAGAATATAAGAGGGATTGTTCTTTCCGGCAAAGTTGTCACTTTGCAAGATGGTTGGACCATTTGAGGGTCCTTGAGCCATGCCCTTGTTCTTTTCCTTCTTCTTGTTCTACTTCTTCTTCTTAGTCTTGGCAAGTTGATCCTTCAACGCCTTGTTCTCCTCAATGAGATGCTCATGCTTGCAACAAGGGTTAGGAGTGTTAGACAAGTATATAATTTGCACAGCGGAAGACTTAGCATGTTCACAAGTTAGTTGAGTTTGAAGTTGTTCATGGGCTTCGAGAAGACTTGAGAATTTTCTCTCCAAGGCTTGTGTTCCTCTTTGAGTTTCTCAAGATCTTCTTGAGTCCTATCATGACCAACCCCAAACTCAACTTTTTCTTTCTTAAGCACCTTAACCAAAGCAAGAGCATGATCACGTTCTTTAATTAGAGAGCACATGGTGTTGTTATGGTCATCTACAAGTTTAGACACTTTCCTCAAGATTAATTCTCATATTTTGTTTTTCCTCAAGACTTTGAGTGAGAGAAGCAATTTCACTGGCGGCATCTCTTTCATTTTTACTTAACAAGTCAAGAAGTTCTTCCTTTTCATCTAAAGCATCCCTAGAATTATCAAGTTGTGCAAGCAAGGAATCAAAGCAAATTTTAGTTTCTTCATCTAAGGTAGCAACAAACTCACACATGTCTATCATCTCTTTCTTTATCTCTAGACCAACAAGATCAAGAGAAGAAGAATCACTAGAGATGGGTTGAGTAGTGGTTTTAGATGTTACCTCGGTGGCCTTGGCCATGAGACACTTTTGGTTGGAGGAGATGACGTTCTCATTTGGTGAGTCAAAGAGGGACAATCGTGGAGTAGAGGTAGTGGCAATAGCAGCAACACCCACAATTTCTCCGCCTTGGACTTCATCATCGTCATCTTCATCCGTCCCCGAAAGGTATTCTTCATGGACCAATATAGCTCTTTCCTTGTTGGCGACATTCTTGATGGCGTAGTTCTTGTTCAAAGGATGAGGAGGCCTTGACTTGATCTTGCGAATGAGATGACCACCATTGTCTTCATGGTTCTCAAAGGGACACTTGGCCACAAAGTGACTCTTGTCGTTGCAATTGTAGCATGACCTTGCCTTGGGAGACTTGTTGGATGAGTTGAATCTTGAGTTGTCCCTTGACCTTGACTTGAGCCCGGACTTGTTCCAAAAGTCCCTTGAAGCGAGAGCAAGATGTTCATTGAAGTCACACTTGAGGTCCTCTTGAGACCACTCACTTGATGTATCATCATCATCAACTTCAATAGACTTGGCCTTCAAAGCAAGATTCACTTTTGTTGATCCAATGTCCCTAGCATGGGAAGACTCCGCATTCTTCTTGGCAATGGTCATGGAAATCCCTTCATTCAAGACTTCTTGGGAAGTCATTAGATGAAAGTTGGTTCTTACCTTGATGGAGTTGAGCTTTTGTTCTTCAAAAGGAAGGAGAGCTTGAATGAACTTCCTCTTCATGAACTTGTCATCAACATAGGTGGCACCAAGATCCCTCATAGTGCAACAAAGGACCTTGAGCCACCTATACATGTCTTCGGGAGTCTCATCATCTTGCAAAGAAAAACCATCGCACTCGTTATTGCCTTCATCAAACTTGGAGCTTTGAATGCTTGCAGTCCCAAAAAATAGCTCAGTGAGTTGATCCCATGCTTCCTTGGCGGTGTTGAATTGGCGAATGTGAGCAAAGTCCTTGGGAGTCAAGGCCTTTTGAATTATCCCCAAAGTCGTGGCATTTAGTTGCTTGTCCACCACTTCACCTCGAGTCAACTTCTTTGGGTCATATGGAGAGAACCCATCCTCCACAATCCTCATTAACTCAATAGAAGAGCTGGAAATATGTGAGCGCATTAGATATTGCCAATTGGTGAAATTTGAAGTATCTAGAATAGGTGGTTCTCCTTGAGGAATGATGTGTGGCATGGGAATGGGTGGATCTGGAGTGTACTTCGGCGGTGGGGGTACCGCCGAGTAGTCCTTTCCTCCATTCTCCTCTTTGGAAGTTGAGTCTACGGGCTCCTCGGTGTTCTCGCTTGGAACCTTGGTAGATGTTTGAGCAACAAAACCAAGTCCCAAGTGAGTGGTGACGGCTGCGGGATTCACCTCGGTGGCGGTCACGGGAATGGTGGGAGGAAGCTCGGTGGTTTGGGGTGTGGCAAGAGAAACCGTGGGGTTTGGCTTGAGAGACTGCAAAATAGTCATCATTTTCTCGAACTTGGACATCATGGATGTCTCCAGTTGCTTGAGGTAATCCATGGTGGACAATTTCTTGGGGTTTTCATTTTCACTACCCTCTTCGTTGGCCATTGTCTCTTAGGCGGTAAAGCCCGAAATAAGATCCTTGGCTCTGATACCAATTGAAAGTACCAAATTTGAATCGACTAGAGGGGGGTGAATAGGCGACTACTAATTTTTAATTTGTTACACACTTTTAGGCTTAATGAGAAGGAAAGTTCTCTAGATATGCAACTAGGTGAACAACATATATGCTAGAGAACTAACAACAACCACAAGAACGGTAAAGAGCAAGAAGTAAAGGTAGGGAACGAGATAACCGGAGCGGGGACACGGAGATGTAATTCCCATAGTTCACTCCCAAGGGAGCTACGTCTAAGTTGGAGAGGTGTCGAGGCCACACAAGGTCACCTGAGCGCCACAAAGGCCTCACCTTCTTCTCCGATGAGCTCCCCCACAAAGGAGGCCTCACAATCCACTAACCGGTGACCTTGAAGGCGCAAACCGAAACCTTTACAACAAGGTTGAGGGGGAAGCTCCATAACTCAATTGGAGGCCCTCAACGACACCACGGAGCTTTACAACGCAATCCCTTAGCTCCGAGGATGCCCTACACTGTCTCGGGTTCCAAGAAACCCAAGAGCAACAAGATCCACAAAGGATAGGTGGGGGGAATCAAATATTATTTGGTGGAAGTGTAGATCTAGGTCACCTCCCTTACCTCTCAAAAGATCAAGTGATATGAGTGGCTAGGGAGAGAGATCTAGTGAGGTGAAGCTCGAGTATTAATGGAGGAGAGAGAAAAATTGAAGAGTTAGGTAGGAGGAAGAAGGAGGGCGCCTTAAATAGGCTCCCTCCAAACTGAACCGTTGGAGCCTTCGCAACCTCACCAGAAGTTCTGGTGAGAGGCCGGAAGTTCCACCTAGCGTATCCCCCAACGGTCATCAGGTCGTTGACACATGCTCCAGAAGCTTGACCGGAAGTTTCGGTCAGAACGACCGGAAGTTCCGGTGAAACTTTCGATGCAAGTTCCGGCCCAAGTTCCGTCAAATAGAACACTTCCGAATAGAAGCATACTGATTCTAAGCGGAACTTGGAGAGAAACAAGGGGGAGAACAAATGGGTCACAAAACTTGTCTGACCGGAAGTTCCGGTGCCTGGGCGGAAGTTCTGCTCAGGGTCTCAGTGGAAGGAGCGAAGGAAGTTCCTGGCCGGAACTTCTGGTGCAACTTCCGGTGGAAGTTCCGGCAAATATAACATACCAAAAAAATTGGTTCTAGGAGCTGGCCAGAACTCCCGGCGGAAGTTGGATCGGAACTTTAGTCCCAGATTCCCCCCCCCCCCACCCACAGAAATTCCTGAGCGGAACTTCTGGCGCCTAGCCGGAAGTTCTGATCAGACAAAAACTGCTCCATCAGATCAGAACAACGCTCTCTCACAGATGAGTAGGATGGTTGTGGCGGTGCATATAGGGTTTGTGCAAGAACAGATGATTCCCCACAGCCTTCCGAGGTGGACCCCCTCTTGATAGTACGGCGATCTAAAGCAATAAAAAGAGAGAAATAGAAAAACGAAAGACCGCCGTCTTCACGAGATTCCAAAGAGAGCATCTGCACACTTCATAAGAATCATCAAAAGCATTTTGCCTGAAACTCAACAACACGGTTAGATCACAAGTGGGATTGTCATCATCACCAAAATATCATGGGAAAATATAGTCCTTTCAACTGCCAACTGTGTGAGTTTCCTTGGTAGGACTTCCTCGTATTGTATCGAGGGGAAATACCGAATGGGTATGATTGGTGGTAGCATCAGGTTGGATCCGAATAGGTCTTTATCATCTCTCTCTTATATCCGACAGTTGTATCGAGTCTCTGTAGGTTGTTTAGTGCATGCTTTGCTGCCGCTTCAATCCACCATACCTATGTAGGCGAGAGCCGCCGAATTCTAAGTCTCGCCGTGTGCTGGCCTCAGTACTGACTGTTCCCTTTTTTCCTTTGCCCTTTGTCCGCACCCCTTTTGTTTGATAGTTTTGAGATCGATGTCGTTAGCAGGGTTACCCTTCCGGCTTGGCCTGGGCAGGGTTATGGACGCCATTGGTTATTCTTCAGGGCTCTTAGCTCAATTTGCATCTTGTCCGTACTTGGACGCTATATCGTTTTCAAGGTGATTTGGATCTTTGTACTCTATATCTGTATTCTTGACTCTTCGAGTCATGTTGTATATATCTGTTTTGTGGGTTCCATCATGGACTATAGTGTAATGATATTACTTTATTTCACCCGCACGCAAGTGCCTGGTGGGCACCTTTGAATCGTTTCTATGCGGGTTTGAAGGGAATAGCTAAGACTTGCACAGGGCCGATCCGAGGGTGTTACATTGTTGTACCACCAGGTCCGAATCACCAAAACATTGTAGACAACGTATACCAATGTCTTTTTCTACCTTTAAGCCATGAACTAATGCCTCTTATTCGGCTATGTTTTTTTATGCAGCAAAGTGTATTTGTAACACATATTTTAGATGATATTTTTTGGGAGAGGTGAGGACTATGCCATCACCTAATACATTCTTCAACTTTGAACCACCAAAGTGCATTCTCCAATAATTTGGATCATGTAAAGGAGGTTCATATTGCATTTTGGCCCAATCAACAAGAAAGTTGGCCACTGCTTGAGACTTAATTGCGTCTCTCCTATCAAATTGTGGAGCATAAGGGGCTAGACGAATTGCCCATTTGGCTATTCGGCCACTTGCATATTTTTTGCTCATTATCTCGGCAATTGGTGTCTCACATATCACCTTTATCGGGTGTTCCTCAAAGTAATGTTTTGGATTTTTGCCGACATATATACTCCATATGCCATTTTTTGATAATGGGGATAGTTTTGTTTTGAGGCTGAGAGTACCTCGCTTAGGTAATATATCGGCCTCTTCACCGACTTACCTTCCTAGTAACGCTCCACTACTACCACAGCACTTGCTATATAGAGCAACATCGGCTCTTTCGATAGTGGTGAAGCTAGAATAGGTGCGTAGGCTAGCATCTTTAATTCATGGAATGCATTATCAGCTTGTGGTGTCGAAGTGAATTTGTATGATTTTTTCATCAATTGATATAAGGGCAATTCATTTTCTCTAAGCCAACATATGAACCGACTCAGAGATGCCAGGCAGCCTGTGAACTTCTAGACATCGTTGAGGCACTTTGGCAGTTCCATGCGTTTTATTGCCCGAATCTTTGTCGGGTTTGCTTTGATACATCAGCTTGATACGAGGAAACCGAGTAATTTTCTGGCTGGTACACCAAATGTACATTTTTTCGGGTTAAGCTTCATTCAGAATCTCCTTAGATTCGCGAATGTCTGTCGGATATCATCTAGTAATGTGTGACTTTCTTTTGTTTTTATTACCACGTCATCAAAATATACTTGGACATTTTTGCCAATTTGATCATGTAAGCATTTTTTCATGCATCTTTGATATGTTGCCCCCGCATTATGTAAGTTGAATGGCATGGTACAATAGAAATAAGCCCCATAAGGGGTAATGAGTGTAGTCTTTATTCTTGGTCGCCTGCAACATATTCTCGTTGATTCCGAGTTTGTGCATTGTGTCCTTGTACAATATGTTTATGCTACTGCCATTGTTAATCAACACCTTAGAGAATTTAACATTGATGTTCGGCCCAATGAATGTTGGATCCATCACTAGGACATATGATCCATGGTTTGGCATGATCTTGGGGTGATCCCTTATACTCCAGGTGATTTCCTGGTCCGGCATGACTGCGTTTACTTCCATATGCCTCCTCTGCATGCTTTTCTTATCCATCAACGCTGTTGTGAACACACAATAGGCATGATGATGTTCTCTATACTCATTTCTACCCCCTTGACCAGGGTCTCCACGGTACTCCTAATTCTGATTCACCACTTGGTGTACTGCTTCTCTCCTATCATGGTTCTCATACCTCGATGGTGGCTGGTTCTCGTACCTCGGTGGTGGAGGAGGCAGAGCAAGTTGTTGTTGCGCATTGCCTCCTGTGAGCTAAGGTCTCTGATTCGGCTGACTCGGCTCTGTACCGTCCATTGCCATTTTCATCCAAGCACACTGCCATGTTGTATGATTTGTCGGCTTGTCCAGGTTAGGAGTGTGAAACTTACAAGGCTGATCTAGCATGGATTCATATGTGTACTTCGGCCTCTCTTGACATTGCTTCTTTTGCTCAGGAGTCCACTCTTTCTTGCCATCATTTCTCGGAGTCCACTGTTGAGAGCTGTTCTTTTGATGCTAATTACCCCTAGAACTCGACTAATCTTGGGTCACAGCTGCAACTTGACTTGAATTGTACCGATAATCTGGCATGTCATCTCTTCGCCTACCTCGGAATTCATTCCTCCGGAATGACCCAGCACCATCACGAGCGTAATGCTCATGCTGTCATTGTGATCTGTCGGCATAAGCTCTGGATGAGTCAGATCTCCCAATGCATATGAGTCGGCTATACGAATTATCTCAGCCAATCTGGTTGGCATATCTCTCTGTATCCTCTGCCACAACACACTTGCATACTTGCACCCTTATGAAAACTAGGCAATTGCTTGCGATTCAATCACTCCTTCACATGAGTTCCTCAGGTTACACCAACGAGTCAGAAATTCTCGATCAGTCTCATTCGGTCTCTGCTTGCACATGGCGAGTTGTTGAGGTCTATTCGGCCTCTTATCCGTTCTTGTGAAGTTTCTCACAAATATCTCCTCGAAATCCAACCAACAATTGATACTTCCTGTTGGCAAGTTGTTCAACCACACTCTTGCTGGTCCTTCTAACATTTGTGGCACATACCTCACTTCCCATCTAAGATTGTCTTCTGCAATTTTCATAGCACTTGCATAATCAATCAACCAATCTTGTGGCTTTGTGCTTCCGTTGTATGTTTTTGTCCCTCTTGGCAACTGAAAAATTTGGCACGGGTGGCTCCCTCATGATCCGAGGTCCAAAACATGTAGGACCTAGAAGACCTTGTTCTTCCAATAACTCGGATCTGTATATCCTGTCAAGCTTCAACCTTGCATCATCCGGCTAGAAGTTTCTATTTGCTGCTCTTTCTTCCATCCCATGGTAATTCGTCCTAGAAAATCCGGCATTCTCCATTTATGAATAACCATCATTGTATTTGTTATGTGTTGGGTTATGCGGAGCTGGTCCTGCATCCCTTCCTTGATGAGGTTCATACCTCGGCTGGCGTTCTTGTGGAGGCTATTTCCTCCCTCCTCCTGAATGATTTTGGCCGGGATTTCCTTGCTCGTGGTTTCTTTCACCACCATTTCCATGATCGGGATTTATATTCCCACTGTTGCCTTGGCTTCCATTGCCTTGGTTTACATTTGCTTTTCCAGCCACTGTCGGGTCATATGGAACCATTTGTTTATCCCTTCTTCCCGAGGTCACTTCCTTGTCTTTCCTTGATCCTCCATTGGGTGAAGATTCGCGGTAGCTGACGCTATCGGGGCAGCCCCAGCCGAGTGAACTACGTGTGAACCTCCGGGTCTTGCCGGGTTGTTCTTGAGCAGCTCCTCATTCTGCTTGTTTGCTATACGCACCAACTCAATGACTATTTCTTTCTGCCTTTGTCAGGCTTTACCGGTCAAACCATCTATCTCGAAGGCTACTGCATTCGCCTCCCTAAGGTTCTTTGTCGGAGTGCTATATCTCGGCAACCCGGGTCAGCCAAATCACCATGCCTAGACTCATGTTCCTTGTTGATATCGCTAAGGAGGTTCTTTCCCCTTATTCTAACACCATCTAGACGAGTTGGACTAGTGTCGAGCTTGTTTTCCCTAGAATACTCACGCAAAGTGATGTTAAGTGACTGTTGCAGTGCTGCTACCCTCCTAGCCTCCTCTAGCATTTTCAACCGAGTTTCCTCTAACTCGGCATGTGCCTTAGCCGGGTTTACTATAGGAGCTACAGGGGTGGTTAAGTTATCTATTGCCTCCTGCAAGATGTTCTCTGGCCTTGCTAAGGGCGGCCCTCTAATTCTAGTTGCCTTAGGTGTGACATTGCGAACCTCAGGTGGATCCACGACCGCTGGATCTATTGCTGCCGGCTTTGCTGCTGCCATACCTGGTGCCGCCGGGTTCTTGCTTGGCCCGGATCCTGCGCCTGCTGCTGGTGCGGGTGCGGTCATCATTACCTCAACGTTGCCTGCGGGGCGAGTGATACACTGACAGCTAGCAGCACTGAGGGGAGGCTCTCCCGCGAGGATGACTCGCTGCGGGTAGACGCAGGGAATGTCGAATCTAACGTACACCGTGTGCGCGCCTAGGTTGATGAAGACCCCGTTGCACATAGGAGAGCGCCATGTGAAGTGGTGCACGTTGTCGTTGACGTGGTCCCACATGTCGAAGCGTTGCACAAGCCCGAAGACGATGCGCTCGCCGGTGGCGATGAAGTTTACCGTCCGGATCTTGACTCCAGCTAGCACCGCTGCTGGCCCCATGGTGGGTGCCAACTGTCATGGTGGTGTCATGGCAAATGCCATGGGTAGGCTAAAGATGGGGCCAATGTGTGCTAGAGGGATCCAGGTAGGGATGATGTAGTGGTTTCTACACACGAACAAGACACTCACAATTCCTTCTTTGATCAACAATGGTTACACTTGCTCCTTGAGCTGTATCAGAGGGAGAGGAGGAGCAAGCACTCAACTACCTTCTAAGTGTAAAATGAATCGATCCCCCTCTCTAGATATCCTTGCTCACCTTATAAAGGGATGGCCAGGTTACATTAGGGCTAACATGGATGGCATATTCCTCAAATATGCCCATCCCAAAGTGGTAATTTGGTGGGAGCCTTTCCGTGTCTCCCTTCTATCTATGGCAATGGCCTAGAGTCCACGGAATGTGAGTGTCGTGCTCTGGTACTATCACCTCGTGATGTCTCTTCTACTCCTCTGTCCCTCTAACCGTTGTCTGTGGCGCTTGACACTGTATAGATTCCTGAGGGAGAGACAGTGTGCAGTGTTGACTTCGGGGTTCGCTCTCTCTCCTTCTTGAACAAGCTTCCCTATGACTCGGCCAAGCCTTCACTTGCAAGATCAATGCATAGTAGATCATGTGCCGGCATACCTTATATGTAGGCCGAGTCAAGCTTAGTCCTCCTTGACTCGGGTTGATTCCGTTGTTACTCGTCCGGTACTAGTTTAACCCGGCCGAGTCACTCCCTGACTCGGCCAATCTCTTTAAGGGCTTTCTCCTTTTTCCTTAGGTTGACCCTACCTGGGGTCACCCCCCCCAACATTCCCCAGTAAGTTTCATGAGTCCAACTGGGTTAATCCCAACTTTTGATAGTAGATATGCAGTAGGCCTACCTTGTCCCTTTGACCACACCACGAAAAGCTTCCTAGATTGCCTGCCATAAAAATAACAAAATAAATTCATTTCTGCCTTCGGAAATTGCCCTAGGTAAATCTACAACATATTTTGGGTTGTTTCCAACTCCTAGGGCACCTTCATAACAAGATCTACCAACTCCCAGGAGCCCGGTATTTATTTAGCTTCTGAGGAATTTTAATGGATTAAACATGTCTATCTGCAATTCTTTCACTAGATAAATCCTAGTAAATATTCTGTAAGATCTAAATTAGTAATTTCAGTTTATATAGAAAGGTATATCAAATATTTAACCTGTACCTTTGAATTCATACCAAAAGCATATGTAGATTTAATCTGGTGAAAAAGACAAAAAAGCATACATAAATGACTTTGGGATTGTTCCAAGGGCATTATGGTAAATATTTTGAAGTGATTCCATCTCTCAAAAATCACAGACTCGGTTATATACATAATCCTTGGAGGAAAATTTTATTTGAGCTCCAGATAATTTCTGGTGATTTATTCACCTAAACTAGAGTTTATTCTACGAGATAATTCATAACTAATTAAAGAAAAGTGCTAAAATAGTAAAACCAATTTCGTTGGCTTTGTTATTTCAGTACCTCCCTGATGACATCATTTTTTTACATTGATGTCATACAAACCTAAGCCTTAGTTCAAATCCCTTTATTAGGTGTTATTGGGCAATTAAATCATAAAACAAATCCCACAAAGGCAAGTATGGTAATTCCAAGTGCTATGCAATCAATCTATCAAAACCCACTGAAGTTAATAATGTGTTGTATATTTGCTTGATGTATTGTATTGGTGATTGTATACCTTGTGTTGATTGCACCTTTGTTTGTTTGCATGTATGAATCCCGATGATGATAGTTGCGATTATATCAGAGACCAAAGATGAGGGTTATTATTATTGGATATTGAGGTATTCTAACAAGAAGTCCAGGGACATTTTGCTGGTCACAGGCAAGCCACCTTCTTGCTCATAATCATTGTTCTACTATTTTACTTATGCATGGTTTAACTACTTTTTATGAAAACTACGTTGTTTTGTTATACACTGATCTATACCTGGTAGCGGTTGGCTCAACCAAACCATTACCACTTTAGTACCACTAGGTACAACCCTTTTTGGTGACACCTACCTGCCCCTAGTATAGTAAGTGGTGAATGATACAACCCTCCTTTAGAGACCCTGTTTTAGCCAAAGTAAAGGTATAGGATGGGAAGACCTCGAAAAAAGGTATATAAAAATGTTTATGAGAAAACCTTGGTGAGGTTTGGCCTGCCAAGAGAGTTTGAGAAAGAATAAGGTTTTTTTTACAAATTTATGAAAGAATGAGGAGGAACAATGTTTATGAAAATGCACCTGGTTCTTTGCAGTTTTGCTAGAACAATTAACCCGTGCAATCACACTACTCTGATAAGGGATCAGCTCCCTCTAATTCTAGGCTTGCCTTTACAAAAAGGGCCAACTACTTATTAGGGATCAGCTCCCTCTAATTCCGGTTGGTACATGGATCTAGATGTCCCGGTATTGAGGGGAAGAACTCGTAGGGTAGGGCCTATGCTAGAGTGGCATCTAGAGGGTCTTGATCGGTTACTCGACCCATGATTAGTGTGGATCAGGGCAGGGTACCCGTTTGGTGTGGGTAAGTGTACAACCTTTGCAGGGTGTAAATCTATTCGAATATTCATGTCCACGGTCATGGATGGTTCAGAAGGTTATTGTAGAGCGGTTATGGTTTTGTTTTCAAAAAGGACTTCGAAAAAGAAAGAGTTTTCTAAACCTGGTGGCCTAAAGGACACCAGAGAAAGGGATGAGATGTTGGAGGATCAAGGAAGAAGAGAACCTAGTCATTTGAGGAGCATGGGGATGAAATAGGGTGACCCAATCCTAGTGTTTTTCTAAAACTTTTCAAGAGGACTTTCAAATTATTTTAAAAAAGTTCTCAATAAAACACTAGAGATGCTATATCTACAAGAGAAAATATTTCAGAGAATAACCTCTCTTGGAGCCCTCCTATTACCATATCCATATTGCATATTCCCTTGTTATTACTAGTCTATTAAGGTGGTTTGCGAGTACATTCAAAGTACTCACTGACATTTTCCCTAGCTATTTACTTGGCCAGACTTTTAGAAGCATGAGGAATGAGGGAGATTGCTGACATCTATGCGAGTTAGGCCGTCTCCCTGGTCAGTCGCCTATAGGTTAAGGCATGACATGGGATCTGCATTTGAGGATGATCCGATGTTGTTGTTTATACGCCAAAAAGGCAATTAGGTAAGTCTTCTACTTCATTAAATTATAGATATTGCAATGGTACTTGTCGGTTATGCTCATGGCTCACTGATCATGGGAACGTGAATTGCAGGCATAATGGGGACTCTCGGACCATAAATCTGGGGGTCCCATAGACATGGTATCCGAGCCATCCTGACTGTAGGAGACCTTAGCTAGCATGGACGTTAGACAAGACAACCCCTATTCTTGAAAACACTGGTTTTCAAAAAACTACTTTATCAAAAGATTTTTGAAAGATTCCCTATCTTATCTTCTTTTGACTTAAAATGTTTGAAAAGGGCTTACTCTATATCTCTTCTACCTTCAACAATTCCGTCTTAAAAACAAGACTGACCTAGAAACTGTGAAGACGAAAATCCTGAGATGATAAGAAACAGAGACAAGCAAACCAAAAGAGCCGCCAACAACGAAAGACACTACAAGATCGCCCTACCAACAAAATCCTTCCTCGCCCATGATGGATCAAGTGTGACGTCAATGACCCCGGATGGCAATACAAAAGTCAAGAACTCCGCAAAACGTCCATACTTAGGATAAGTATCCTCAATATAGGATTCCCCTTATGGCACTGAAGCACCCTGGTAAAACCACTACAGGAAAATTGCTTGTTATTTTATTTCGTGCATCATCATGACATCATCATGCACACCTTTGCCTAAAAACATTATGCTAAAACCCTATCTTTGTTTTGACATTAATCCCCCTCTTTATTTCAAAATACAAACCCCGTTCTTTTCGGATATTTTGTTTGTCTAAAACGTCTTGCAAAAATCCTTTAAAATAAAATAAATATTAAATATTTTGTGGGGGCAGGCAGCCAACAGCCAGGCCCAAAGGCCCCCAACCAGAGGCCACCTAGCCCACTGCCACCAAACCCTAACCCTAAAAATCCTCAAACCCTAACATATCCTACCTGCTACCCTCCACCCCCACATTCCTCCACCGCCGCCACTCCCCTGATCACACCCCGACGCGGCCACCACCGAACCCACACACCCACCCCGCGCCGCAATCAAGCTAGGCATGCACGCCACCTACCCCCGTGTTGAATCCCCACGCATTCACGCATGCACACAATGCCCTCTCACCCGATCCCCACCCCTGCTCGCTCCTCGAACCGGCCCCACCACGCACGCGTCCCGCTCTCCCCCTCCGCTGTGCTACCCCACCCTGCCCCGTCAATCCCACACCCATCGGGATCTCCAATCCCTGCAACCCGACGCTCCTCTTCCCCGCTCACGGGATCCCCTCCACCTTCTTCGCTCGATCCCCGCCGTCACATGTGCCCCGCGAGTGCGCCTCCGCCGCCTGGCTCGCCTAGTCACCATCGCCCGCCGCCACGTCCGGCCACAGCCGACCTCTGCCTTCTCTGACAGTCGCCCTACCGCGCGACCTCGACCGCTGACCGCCGTGGGGTCGCTCCTTCCTGCACACGGATCCCCTATCGATCGACACTGCGGCCAGGCTTGCCAACCTCCTTCCCGTTGACTGCATGGCGCCGCCTTCTGTGTTGGTCTCTGGCCGCTGGGCCAGTGGCCTCGTCCCCCGTCCGTCTGCGCATCCTTGACCAGAGCTCACCTCGCGCCGCACCTCTGCCAACACATGTCGGTCCTTCTCCGAACCCGAGACGCCCTCCGCTCTTGGCCTCGTCCCCGCGCATGTTTCGGCCAGTCGCGATGTGTGGTGTTGTATGGTCTTCCATGTGAAGATGGATGTGGTGGTAGTGTGGTGATAGTGGCTAATTTGTTCTTGTTTGCAAATCTGATCAATAATTGTGGTATTGCTTGCCATGGTGTTGACCAAGTTCACCACCGACCGAACCCGGGAATCTAAAATTATACTATTCCTTAAGCGTGAGCATGACCCAGCCAGGTGAGGGCATCCCGGCACGAGCTTTGTGGGCCGCTGGATCCTGGATAAGAGCTATCATATCCATCGAGTAGCGCGGTTGAGAAAAAATTCCTGTTACTGCGGGGTGAGTCTCTCTTCTGATCACTGAGTGGGTCCCAGGCTCCTCTGTCCCACGAATCAGCGGGTGCTATACTGCTAGGTTTCTGTAGTGTGAAAAAAACGTCGGTAGGAAAAAAGGAAAAATCTCCGCGTCTGCTGCCTCTCCTCTTTCTTCTCTCCAGGCGGAAGCGGCGCCTGGCGAGGCGACTGAAATCCCCCTCTCCCTCGCCGACAAACCTGTGGGTTCTCTCTCCCTCTGTCCGCTGCTACGGTAAAGAGAGGGAGGGGGCTCCGGATCTTCCTTTTTCCACCACCACCATCTCGAGCCCTCTTTGAAAACCTTAGATTATGGCCGCATCCCTCTCCCTTGGTCCCTCCCCAGCAGGAACGACGCCGTCTTATGGTTGGAGAGTCGGCGCCCTTATTATGTCTGCCTCGCGTTGCACCGCCGCCGCCTCTTTTGGTGCCACACACGACGTACGTGCTGGACCTCGCACCCTGATGGAGCACCTGATCCAAGTCCGCTCCATGGTGTCAGGTTAAGAGCTCCTTCTGGTCCATTCTCCTTGGTCCGCGTCTGCGAGCTTTATTGCATTGACGACTGCAGGTTTAGGTGTCCAACACATCTCAACTAAAGAACTCTAAAAGCTCAGGTGATTGTCCTGATCTTAATATCTCGATTCCATTCTTTGGCATTTGAAACTTTAGCTTTGGAGCTATTAGTTTCTTTAGTTTTGTTTGATTCTTCTCTGTAATTGTCTGATTTATTTTGAGGTACCAGATGCTCCTTTTGTCACCCTTTCAGTAAAAGTAGTTCACCAACGACATGCCCACCATGTATTTGCAAAAATGACAGACCCAAAAAATGCTAATATATCCAAAATTACAAGCATAGAGTTGACTGATTTTGAAGGTTGATATTTGTTTTTGTCCATGACCACCACAGAGCTAAGCCCGTCTCCATTCCAGGAGCAACCTCATCAAAACTCTCATCCAATTCAGCTCTCTCTCATACATCAAGATTTTAAAATATACTTGCGTAATATGCCGAAGGGATTGATGCTCTACTGAGAAAAAATACAGTAGTAGAATGGTCATTTGCAATGAGAAGTAAGCATTTTATCTATTTCCACTTCAGCAACACATGATGTTTCATCTGTGGTTACTTCAGCCGGACTGGGTACCACATCTGTAAGCATTTCGGCAGTAACCATCATTTAGAGCCATTACAGCCAGACTGTTCATTGCATTTGTAGCCATTTTAGCAACATCCAACAATTTATCCATTTCAGGAGGAATGGGTGTTTCATGAATATCCATTCCCGTAGAACTAGGTGACTCCGGTGCATGAACAGGGTACGTCTTAGTTCGTGCAATACACATGTCTGACATGAATCATAAAACTTACAACATTTCAGTAGTTATACGAGATTCTTTTAATTGTTATCTCACTTGATCGGTAATATCTTCAAGTCCAAATCATAATGTCCCTGAAATGGTGCAATAATGTTTCCTTTCCTGACACATATAGTTCATTCGCCAGCATAACCTGGACTCCTGATGAGGGGTCAAAATATACAGTGGCACATGTACTACCAGGTAATATAATTTTTGAAGTTGGATGTCTGCAAGAATTTTCCAGAATTTGAATATTGTGCATGTCAAAAGTACAAATCTCCATTAGTTATTCTGATCTGATGCACATGAGCCCATGTGGTCTCTGGTAATCTAAGCATGATGGTGAATAATAATGTTAGTTAAACCCTAATATAACTCTGTCCAAAGTATTTCATTTTTCTCGATTGAGTTTAGGTAATTCCTACAAAATATTTTCGAGAGAAGTGTACTCTCTTATTATCTACGGAGTACTATACAAAATATTTCCGTGCCTCTTTTGTAGAATTTCATGTTTCTTCCTTTCTTCCGGCCATTCCGTCAAAGTAGAAGATTTCATCATTTAACTATGTTCGGCCGAGCACACACGTATTCTAATGGTGAGCATTATTATTATTCTACTTTACAGGGTGTTGTTAGTCATGATTAAACAATTGTGATGCTCACTAGAACCATGGTGGTCTCTGTAGTTGTTGCCAGCTGTGATCTTATTTGGTTCTCAAAATCTGATACAATTTGAAACAGAAGATGTGTCCCAAGAGGTATGTGAGGAATTTGGTTCCAACTGATCGGCCAGGGCCATTGATAAGTTAGGAAGTGGATAATTGATATGCACGTATGCCACACAGATCTCTCTATGCATGTCATGACTTGATACACTAAGTTTGTATTTTGAGATCAGTGGATCATTGAGCAGGTCTTCCTTATAGCTAGATTGGACTGTTGCCTGATATCATATCAGTGCATTAGCTCAGATTTCTATCTGTTTATCTAACCTCTGATTATTTATTCAAATTTGGTTCTCCTAAAAAAACATATGTTTACGGTGGACATGCAACAGTGGAACTGCAATATATTATGGATTTAGTACCCATGGATATTATCCAATAGACCTATTATATTGATCATGAATTTTATTTACTCCTATACCAACTACTGACCATGCTACCAATCGGTTTAACTTTTGGGGACTTGCCGACACGAGTGGCTATACTTAGCTATACAACACATTTCCATGATAACCATGGTGAATTGATTGATTGTGGGTAGAAATGTCGCCTGACCTACATGCACTTGACATTATTTTGGTTTCTTGTGATATTCTACAAACGAACAAGTACCTATTCCGAGCACACTATTTACATATTTTGTGTTGCTAAAGATTTCCTATAGTTTATTTTTAGTACGTAGTTTCCTACGGTTGTGAAAATGCAACATACAGTTTTGCCCGGCTCTATCGAGTTTGTTGTGCTAGATGACAAACCTGTGGACACTTGCTTATTTGCATTAGGACTTTGACAACTTCTTAATCTGTGAATGGTTGCAATAGGGATTATAAACATATGTATAGTTATCAAGAGTATGCATCAGATCATCTCACTATGTAAACACACATGCATGGACTCGCTTACATGTGTTCTCTGGATGCAGGTGAGATATGTAAATGAGTGCAGTAGGTTACATGCGTATTTACATGTTCTGCTAAGAATAACTAAGTTGTTTTTCTATCTTCATTCGAAGAACTGCTATATAACTGAATATATTTAACGTGAAGAGGTGATCTTACAACTTCCTCAACCATTATTATATACATAGATATCACCATGTATATTTAAGAAGTATTGTTATTTGAACCGATTGTGGATTTTTTCTTTCTCATATAGCTTAAGTAGGTGCAGGCGCCATGTAATTGAATACCTCTTGCTGAACCAGATGATGTTTGTGACATCTCTGCTTTTTGGGAACTTTGATATATGAAGCTGCATCCCTATATAGTTGTTTGCTTACTTTTTGTTTCTCGGTTTAGTTAATGTAATGTATATAATTTGTTTTATCTACTTAATAGATGTTCTTCATTACTCCCTCTGTTTAGAAATATAAGATGTTTTAGGTTTGTGAAGGAGATGTATCTAGACATGTTTTATGTATAGGTTCAAACGAATCTAGACACTAAAAGGTGTCTAGATACATCTCATTCACAAACCTAAAACATATTATATTTCCAAACGGAGGGAGTACATATTAACAAGCTATTGTAGACTCACACAGTTAGCTGCATAGCTATTCATTAGCTATATGCAGTTATACAGAGTGTTCAAACTGATGGCTGCGGGACTTACCAAAGATATTTTTTTCTCACAGTGAGGTAAATAATGTGCATCATGGATCAAAGCATTTAACACTACTTTTAGTGTTCACCACAGTGAAGGTTACACCTAGAAAAACTATTAAGTGATAATATTGGTAGCTTTTGTTCTCAGATCACATATTTATCTAGAATCTTTACATCCGCATTGGTCGCCATCTTGGTTCCTGATTCATGGTTTTAGATACAATAATGTTCAACCACATCCATGCCTTAACAACCACAATTACCATCACACCATCTATATGTGGTATTTGTTGCAGGTATCTTGATGCTGGATGTTAATTATGTCTCTATAGAGTGACAACTCTGAAGCGTTTAATTTTGACAAAATAATGGAAATAACTGCAATATCAGTAAGTGCTTAGTCTTACTATGCCTTCCACATTTACAAAATAAGAGGGTGGCCCTAGACACATGGAACACAACTATACAATGTCATAATTGAATCAAGTCATTTTTCTACTCTCCTTTTCTATATCATCAGTTTTAAACTCTTATTTTACTCAGGCTGGCCATGTGACACTTCTGTAGGATTTCAGTTAGCGTGGGGTACCATGTAAACTCTTTTTTCACATCGCTGGATGCAGGATATCACGATCTCAAAGTTGCATGCTGATCTAGCAACAGTGGATGTCTGTGAACTTCTATTGTAAGAGATACAGATCCAGGTTGCTATTGTGATGTATTGTCTTGATAGACAATCCAGTACGTGTAGTCCTGATGTTTTATGTTACGCTTTCGGGAAAGCGTGAGACGATAATGACTACAAAAATTAGGGTGCATGTATCCATGGATTGTTCATTGAATTGACAGAAAGTATTGCCATGTTGTTGACAAGTAAAGCTTTTATATATCCACAAAGTACTATAGAGTGTTTTATAATTGCATGCTCGATTTAGCTAAATGTAAGTATTGCGTAGATTGAATAGGCTCATTCCCTCTTGGTTATAAGATTTTCTGCTGCTATTCTAATACATCTTCTTGATTATTTAATATTCTATGGCAATAATGCTTTGATGAGGTTCCAACCAAGACATATGCCTAAGTTTTGAACTCGTCTTTCCATAACACCAGCAATCAACATTATGCTTTTACCACAAAATGTAAGAACACAATGTAGGCGGCGTGGCGAAGCACGCATATCCACCTAGTATCTTGAAGACCGACAACTAACAATGCGACCCGAGAATCCCCGGTGCGAGCACAAGATCTCCACCGACAATGGAACCGCGATAGCCTAAGTTATCCTTTCCAGAATGATAAGTTCGCCAACATGGATTCGATGGTCGAGACCCTGCAACACCCCGATACCAGACCCGAAGACCGAACTGGCGCCCTTCTCCCTCTCGGATCCGAAGACCGATCCTGTCGAACCTCAAGACCCCGGATCCGAACCCCCCTAATGTGTGACCCCTTTTTCCGAGACCCCTATATTTTTATAATATATGACACATACTTGTTGCATATGAATCATTCATACTCGCATACATATTGTGGATATTTGGGGATATTTCAACAAATCACCTAAATTAAATATGAAGTTCATATGTGGGCTTTTCTAGTTTTATATTGGCTCCATTTAAAATTGTGTAGCGAACCGCCATATTTTCTCTTGTTAAGCCAACATTTAAAATGCGGGGTATCTAAATAACATGAACCACCTAATTAATTGTTGGGGTCCTGGTTCCGCTTAATATTGCCTAATTGCATTGTACCTTTGCCATGTTATAGATGATAAATGCATCATGCCCGATCTTCTGACATAGTATTAAATAGTGCATTGGTATTTCTTTTAGTGCTTTGCTTATCCACGGATTAGGCCGATGAGTTGATATGAGTGCCGACCCGATCTTCGGATAAACCTTCGGCCGTGTTTCCTAGACGAGCATTCTCTCCCTTTCTACCTATGTTACATTTATAGTCTTTAATTCCTCATATTGATCTATTGCTACCTATGTTGTGATGCTTTAGTCTTTTCGTACCCGTTACACCCCTTGTAGCCTATATTGCCTTCGACACCTCCTATTACATGTTGTTTGATAGAAAGTAGGCCTTGCGAGTCGTAGTTTCTTGCTCAGGTGTTGTTTTGCATCGTCGATGTTCCACTGATGTTGGGGTTTGGCATATTCATAAAGGTGGAGATGATCATGGTTTTAATTACAGCTGTTTAATTAAATATTAAAATTGCATATAATTAATGAAGAGGCACCGATGGGTAATAGTTGACATTTGGTTGTTAACCGCCCACTTGTGGCCACCTAGGACCCGAGTTCTTGACACCTGTTCCGAGACTGAGCGCGCTAACCACATGTGGGGTGTCTGGCACCCCTATCGGCTTAGTACCTGATTTCAAAGTACTGTTCTAGGGGGCCACAAACTAGTTCGGGCTTTATGCGTTACTACTGTACTTATGCCATGTATGCCATGTATGAGATGTTTATTACTTGTTGCTCGATGAGCGTTTATTACTGTTGCGTAGGTGCCGCACTCTTTCACGGGAATATTTTGTCTATGACCTTTGCTCCCGTGCAAGTCCATGCAACCTCAGGGTCCGTAAGAGGAGGATTAGATATACCTCGTATGGGTAGCTCTTTCGGGTGGCCCCATGTATTTGCTTTGGGTCTGGGAAAGCGTCGTTTCCTAGGCCCTGCCGACATACTGATGGGTGTATGTTAACTGATCTGGCAACACGGGTTGAAGTGCGTGTGGAAACTTTGGTGCACCCCTGCAGGGTTAAATCTGTTCGAAAAGCCGTGCCGCGATTATGGACGACTTGGAGCACAGTTTCTCGATCATAGTCAACTATAACTAAAGTTTACTGTTATGAACTTGACTTGTAACTGAAATGACTAGTATGTTAGATAACCACCATGGAAAGAATGAATAAAATTACCAACCGTTTGAGTTTCCTGGGCATGACTTTCTCGTTTGGTCTCAAGGGGGGAATACTAGGATGGGTATATTTGGGGGTAGTATCAGGTTGGTTCCGAATAGGTCCTTCTCATCTCCCTCTAATATCTGACAGTTGTATCGAGTCTCTATAGCTTGTTTAGTGCATGCTACACTGCCGCTTCAGTCCACCATACCTATGTAGGCGAGAGCCGTCAAATTCTAAGTCTCGACGTGTACTGGCATCAGTACTGACCGCTCTCTTTTTTAGGGTTTCGCAGCATAGTAAATCAAAAAAATTCTACAGATGCGAACGAGAAAGCCAAGATCTAATCTAGAAGATGCAAACAACGAGAGAGATTAGATGAGATCTAAATACCCTTGAAGATTTGCACAGCGGAACGTTCGTCGGAACGTGGGTGATGTAGTCGTACTCGCTTCTCCTCCTCGCGATCCGATCCGATCTAGCACCGCAAGTGGCGATGCCTCCGAGAGATGCACACGTGCAGCACCTCGACGTCTCCTCCTTCCTCGGTCCAGCAAGTATGGTGGAGAGACGGATTGGATCTACAACGCGACGGCGTGGTGCAAGTGGTGGAGAGTTTCTGCAGCAGGGCTTCGCCTACACGCAGTCGGGAGGGAGAGAGAGAGGAGGGCAGCAGGGCGGCTAGGGTTGAGGAGGAGGTGTGGGAGGGTGGTGCGCCCCAGCCCTCTATATATAGAGGGGTGGGCGCTAGCCCTAACCCCTCCCCCAAGCCCTAGGCCGGCGGCCAAAGGAGGGAGGAGTGGGGGCAAGTTTCCCCCCCTTCTAGAAGCTCCCCTAGGGTTTCCCCTTGGTTTGGCCGGCTGGGACCTATGGGGCCTTGTGCCCTTGGCCCAATGCGGCCAGGGCACTTCCTCATAGGCCCATTCCCCCTCCCGGCAGGTGGGGACACGTTGGCCCCCCTCCAGAAGGTTCTAGAAGCTTCCGGTATAATACCGATTAACCCGAAACAATTCCGAACTCCAAAAACGGCATTGCCTTATATGAATCTTATTCTCCGGACCATTCTGGAACCTCTCGTGATGTCCCGGATCACATCCGAGACTCCGAACAAAAACTCATAAACCAATTATCCAATCTATCCTAGCGTCGAGACACGTTAAGTGTGTGACCCTTCGGGTTCGAGAACATGCAGACATGATCTTCTATCAATAATCAACAACGGGGTCTGGAAACCCATATTGACTCCCACACATTCATCGATGATCATATCGGATAAACCACGATGCCAGGATTCAATCAATCCCATATATATATTCCCTTCGTCTCGCGATATTTTACTTGCCCGAGATTTGATCGTCGGTACCGTCATACCTAGTTCAATCTCGTTCATAGCAAGTACTTTACTCGTTCCGTAATCCGATATCACTTTGTGATTAACTCCTTAACCACATGCTTGCAAGCGGTGTTGATATCGATTATCGAGTGGGCCCGAAGTATATCTCTCCGACTTGGGAGGGACAAATCCCATCTCGATACATACAACCCAACAGGTACTTTCCGATCACCTGAGAGACACCTTTATGATCACCCTCTCATAGGATGACGTTTGATGACCTCAAGGCTTTCTTCCGATACCAGGGAGTTGTATTATCTCATGGTCTAAGGAATACAATATTTGACATAAGAAAAGCTTCGCAAAGATGAGCACGATGACACGATCTAATTGCTTCGCTTAGTTTGGGTCTGTCCATCATATCATTCTCCCAATGATATGATCTCATTATTAATCGACAACTCATGTCCATGGTTAGGAAACCTTAACCATCATTAATCAATGAGCTAGTCCATAGAGGCATACTAGGGACACGGTGTTGTTCATAAACCACACAAGTATTAAAGTTTCCGCTTAATACAATTCTACCATGGAATATAAACTTTATCATGAACAAGAATTATAATAATAACATCTTTATTATTGCCTCTAGGGCATAATTCCAACAGTCTCCCACTTGCACTAGAGTCAATAATCTAGTTTACATTTGGCAACAATCTCACACCCATGGCACTAAGGTGCTGATCATGTTTTACACGTGGAAGAGGTTTAGTCAATGGATCTGCGACATTCAGATTTGTATGTACTTTGCTAATCTTCAGATCTCCATCTTCTATATAATCTCGAATTATATGAAACTTGCGGTTGATATGCTTGGTCTTTGGATGATATCTTGGTTCCTTAGCGAGTGCTATGGCGCCAGTGTTGTCACACAATATCTCCAGTGGGTCCAATGCACTTGGAACCACGCCAAGCTCAGTGATGAAGTTCCTGACCCAAACTCCTTCACTTGACACTTCTGCAGCAGCCATGTATTCCGCTTCTACTGTAGATCTCGCGATCACGCTTTGCTTGCAGCTTCTCCAGCTCACAGCTCCTCCATTCAAAATATAAACGTATCCTGTCTGAGATTTAGAATCATCCTTGTCGGTGTCGAAACTAGCGTCGACGTAACCTTTTACGACGAGCTGTTCATCACCCCCATAGACTAAGAACATTTCTTTAGTCATATTTAGGTACTTTAGGATGTTCTTCACGGCTGTCCAGTGTTCCACTCCTGGATCACTTTGATATCTGCTCATCAAACTAAGAGCATTGGACACATCCGGTCTAGTACACAGCATGGCATACATGATAGAACCTATGGCCGAGGCATAAGGCACTTTGCTCATAGCTTCCCTATCATTTACCGTAGCTGGACACTGAGCCTTGCTCAATATCTTACCTGACAACATAGGCACTAAACCTTTCTTTGCCTTATCCATTCTGAACCTTTTCAGAACTTTGTCTAGGTATGTACTCTGGCTTAAAGCTATCAGGCGTCTTTGTCTATCTCTATAGATTTTGATGCCCAATATATAAGCAGCTTCACCTAGGTATTTCATTGAAAAACACTTGTTCAAATAACTCGTCACATCGTTAAGCATGTTAATGTCATTTCCAATAATCAATATGTCATCCACATACAATACCAGAAATGTCACCGAGCTCCCACTCACTTTCTTGTAGATACAAGCTTCATAGCAATTTGGAACAAATCCAAAGCTCTTGATCACTTGATCAAAACGAAGGTTCCAACTCCGAGATGCTTGCTTCAGTCCATAAATGGAACGCTGAAGTTTGCATACTTTATCAGCATCCTTAGGATCGACAAAACCTTCGAGTTGCATCATATACAACTCTTCATCAATGTTGCCATTGAGGAACGGAGTCTTGACATCCATCTGCCATATTTCATAATCATGAAACGCAGCAATTGCTAATAAAATCCGAATGGACTTAAACATCGCTATGGGAGAGAAAGTCTCATCGTAGTCAACACCTTGAACTTGTCGAAAACCTTTCGCGACAAGCCGTGCGTTATAGACGGTAACATTACCATCCGCGTCCGTTTTCTTCTTGAAGATCCATTTGCACTCAACGGCCTTTCGGTCGCTAGGAGGGTCCACCAAAGTCCATACTTGGTTTTCGCTCATGGATCCCAATTCGGATTTCATGGCTTCTAGCCATTTCTCAGAGTCTGGGCTCATCATTGCTTCCTCATAGTTCGTAGGTTCACTATCTTCTACCAACAAGACAGTTAAGACAGGGTTGTCGTACCACTCAGGAGGGGCACGCGACCTTGTCGACCTGTGATGTTCAGTAGCAGTATCGTCTGAAGCTTCATGATCCTTGTCATTAGCTTCCTCTATTGTTGGTGCAGGCGGCACTAGGAAAATTTCAGGTGCTGCGCTACTCTCCAATTCAAGAGAAGGTTCAACAACCTCGTCTAGCTCTACTTTCCTCCCACTCACTTCTTTCGAGAGAAACTCCTTCTCAAGAAAGGAACCGTTCTTTGCGACAAACACTTTGCCTTCGGTTCTGTGATAGAAGGTATACCCAATAGTTTCCTTAGGGTATCCTATGAAGACGCATTTCTCCGCTTTGGGTTCAAGCTTGTCCGGCATCAACTTCTTGACGTAGGCTTCGCATCCCCAAACTTTAAAAAATGACAACTTAGGTTTAGCACCAAACCACAGTTCATACGGTGTCGTCTCAACGGATTTAGATGGTGCCCTATTTAAAGTGAATGCAGCGGTTTCTAATGCATAACCCCAAAATGATAACGGCAAATCAGTAAGAGACATCATCGATCGGACCATATCTAATAGGGTTTGATTCCGGCGTTCAGACACACCATTGCGCTGTGGTGTTCCGGGTGGCGTGAGTTGCGAAACGATTCCGCTTGCTTTAAGATGCGTGAGAAAATCATAACTCAAATATTCACCTCCACGATCGGATCATAGAAACTTAATCTTTCTGTTGCGATGGTTCTCCACTTCATTCTGAAATTCCTTGAACTTTTCAAATGTTTCAGATTTATGTTTCATTAAATAGATATACCCATATCTACTTAAGTCATCGGTAAAAGTGAGAAAATGGCGATATCCACCGCGCGTCGAAACACTCATCGGTCCGCATACATCGGTATGTATGATTTCCAACAAGTCCGTTGCTCGCTCCATCATACCGGAGAACGGGGGTTTGATCATCTTGCCCATGAGGCATGGTTCGCATGTGTCAAATGATTCAAAATCAAGAGACTCCAAAAGTCCATCAGAATGGAGTTTCTTCATGCGCTTTACACCAATATGACCTAGACGACAGTGCCACAAATAAGTAGTATTATCACTATCTACTTTGCATCTCTTAGCCTCAATGTTATGGATGTGTGTTTCATCCCTTTCGAGATTTAGAAGAAATAAACCATTCACAACAGGTGCATGACCATAAAAGATGTTACTCATATAAATAGAACAACCATTATTCTCCGATTTAAATGAATAACCGTCTTGCAATAAACAAGATCCAGAAATAATGTTCATGCTCAACGCAGGCACATAATAACATTTATTGAGGTTTAAAACTAATCCCGAAGGTAAAACTAAGGAGAGCATGCCGACGGCCATCACATCAACTCTTGATCCGTTGCCAACGCGCATCGTCACCTCATCCCTCGCAAGACGCCGTCTATTCCGTAGCTCCTGTTTCGAGTTACAAATATTAGCAACTAAACCAGTATCAAATACCCAGGCACTACAACGAGGGCTAGTAAGGAAAACACCAATAACATGTATATCAAATATACCTTTGATGGTGCCAGCCTTCTTGTCTGCTAAGTACTTCGGACAGTTGCGCTTCCAGTGACCCTTATCCTTTCAATAGAAGCACTCAGTGTCCGGCTTAGGACCAGACTTGAGCTTCTTCTCAGCAGGGGCAACGCGCTTGCCGCCGCCTTTCTTGAAGGGCTTCTTTGCACCCTTACCTTTCTTGAAGGTGGGGGGCTTGTTGACCATCAACACATGATTATCCTTTTTGATGTCCACCTCCGCAGTCTTCAGCTTTGCGAAGAGCTCGGTGATCGTATCAGTGGAACCAATCTGATTGTGAGTCACTACAAAACTTTTGTAGCTGGGAGGGAGTGATTGCAGAACCCTATCAATCTTGAGCTCCTCTGGAATCTTGCAGTCCAGTTGCTCAAGGCGTTGAGTGTAGCCCGACATCTTAATGGCGTGCTCACTAACGGAACTCCCTTCCTCCATCTTGCAGTTAAAGAACTTCTCAGAGATCTCATATCTCTCAGAACGGGCCTGAGTCTGAAACATAGTTTTCAGCTCCTCAAGAATCTCAAAGGGCCCGGGATAGTCTTTAAAACAATTTTGAAGGTCCGATTCCATAGCAAACAACATGGTGCTCTTAATCACACCATAATCATCTTTGCGCGACTGATAGACAGCTTTCTCATCAGCCGGCGCATCTACAGCAGGGGCGTCACCTAGCACATTTTCAAGGACATAGTCCTTTTGACCGCCAGAGAGAATGATTCTCAGATTGCGGAACCAATTGGTGAAGTTAGACCCATTGTTTCTAAGATTTTCCTTCTCAGCAAAAACGTTGAAGTTGAAGTTGGACTTAGCCATTTGATCTACAATATTTGCAAGTACAAATTAGACTATGTTCATGATAACTAGTTCAACTTTTAATCAAATTACTAGATGAACTCCCACTAAATTCAACATCCCTCAAGTTGCTTAGTGAACATGATCCAAATTCACCACACCTAATCCGATCTTCACGAGAAGAGATGTGGTTTCAATGGTGGACAACGAAGTGTCGATCATATCATTCATATGACTCAAGTTTAACCTTTCGGTTCATGTGTTCCGAGGCCATGTCTGTACATGCTAGGCTCGTCAAGTTAGACCCAAGTATTTCCGCGTGTGCAAAACTGGCTTGCACCCGTTGTATGTGAACGTAGAGTCTATAGCACCCGATCATCACGTGATGCTTGGACACGACGAACTTTCGCAACGGTGCATACTTGGGGAGAACACAGTTTTATCTTGATCTTTAAGTGAGGAATCATCTTATAATGCTACCGTCGCGATCTAAGCATAATAAGATACATAAAAGGATAAACATCACATACATATAACTTTATGTGACATGGTATAGCCAATCTTCGCGCAATGATCTCCATCTTGTGTGTGCCGGCATGATCTCCATCACTCCACCATGATTGCCTCCACCACGAATAGCAACTACAACTATTGCTAACTACTTAGCGATAAAGTGAAACTATTACATGGCGTATAAGAAGTTGACACACAGGTCATACAAAATTATAAAGACAACCATATGGCTCCTGCCGGTTGTGTACTCATCGACATGCAAGTCGTGAAGCATTACAAAACATGATCATCGCATACAATATACACATCACATCTTGGGCCATACCATATCACAGAAAACACTCCCTGCAAAAACAAGTTAGACGCCTCTACTTTGTTGTTGCATGTTTTACGTGGCTTATGGGAGTAGCAAGCTAAGAACGATTCTTACCTACGGAAAGCCACAGCGGTGATATTATGGTTGCCAAACTCCGGTGTAAATCCCATGACAACTATAGTGAGAGAAACTGGCATCCACCAGCTGCATGTGTGGAACAAGCCACACGTCAAGTGCGGAGCCGGTCTCGCGAACGACATCGCGTAAGGTTGGCCTGGACCGCTTCAATCTCACTATCCCGCTCATAAGAAGAACACAAACAAGAGGCTTGCAACAAAAAACATCAACGCCCGCAACAACCATGTTGCGTTCTACTCGTGAAACACATCTACGCATAGATCTAGCTCTGATACCACTAAGGGTTTCGCAGCATAGTAAATCAAAAAAATTCTACGGATGCGAACGAGAAAGCCAAGATCTAATCTAGGAGATGCAAACAACGAGAGAGATTAGATGAGATCTTCATACCCTTGAAGATTCGCACAGCGGAACGTTCGTCGGAACGTGGGTGATGTAGTCGTACTCGCTTCTCCTCCTCGCGATCCGATCCGATCTAGCACCGCAAGTGGCGATGCCTCCGAGTGATGCACACGTGCAGAACCTCGACGTATCCTCCTTCCTTGGTCCAGCAAGTATGGTGGAGATACGGATTGGATCTACAATGCGACGGCGCGGTGCAAGTGGTGGAGAGTTTCTACAGCAAGGCTTCGCCTACATGCAGTCGGGAGGGAGAGAGAGGAGGGCAGCAGGGCGGCTAGGGTTAAGGAGGAGGTGTGGGAGGGTGGTGCGCCCCAGCCCTCTATATATAGAGGGGTGGGCGCCAGCCCTAACCCCTCCCCCAAGCCCTAGGCCGGCGGCCAAAGGAGGGAGGAGTGGGGGGCAAGTTCCCCCCCCCCCCTTCTAGAAGCTCCCCTTGGTTTGGCCGGCTGGGCCCTATGGGGCCTTGTGCCCTTGGCCCAATGCGACCAGGGAATTCCCTCATAGGCCCATGCCCCCTCCCGGCAGGTGGGGCCACGTTGGTCCCCCTTCGGAAGGTTCTAGAAGCTTCCGATACAATACCGATTAACCCGAAACAATTCCGAACTCCAAAAACTGCATTGCCTTATATGAATCTTATTCTCCGGACCATTCCGGAACCTCTCGTGATGTCCCGGATCACATCCGAGACTCCGAACAAAAACTCATAAACCAATTATCCAATCTATCCTAGCGTCGATACACGTTAAGTGTGTGACCCTTCGGGTTCGAGAACATGCAGACATGATCTTCTATCAATAATCAACAGCGGGGTCTGGAAACCCATATTGACTCCCACACATTCATCGATGATCATATCGGATAAACCACGATGCCATGATTCAATCAATCCCATATATATATTCCCTTCGTCTCGCGATATTTTACTTGCCCGAGATTTGATCGTCGGTATTGTCATACCTAGTTCAATCTCGTTCATAGCAAGTAGTTTACTCGTTCCGTAATCTGATATCACTTTGTGATTAACTCCTTAACCACATGCTTGCAAGCGGTGTTGATATCAATTACTGAGTGGGCCCGAAGTATATCTCTCCGACTTGGGAGGGACAAATCCCATCTCGATACATACAACCCAACAGGTACTTTCCGATCACCTGAGAGACACCTTTATGATCACCCTCTCATAGGATGACGTTTGATGACCTCAAAGCTTTCTTCCGATACCAGGGAGTTGTATTATCTCATAGTCTAAGGAATACAATATTTGACATAAGAAAAGCTTCGCAAAGATGAACACGATGACACGATCTAATTGCTTCGCTTAGTTTGGGTCTGTCCATCATATCATTCTCCCAATGATATGATCTCATTATTAATCGACAACTCATGTCCATGGTTAGGAAACCTTAACCATCATTAATCAATGAGCTAGTCCATAGAGGCATACTAGGGACACGGTGTTGTTCATAAACCACACAAGTATTAAAGTTTCCGCTTAATACAATTCTAGCATGGAATATAAACTTTATCATGAACAAGAATTATAATAATAACATCTATATTATTGCCTCTAGGGCATAATTCCAACACTTTTTCCTTTGCCCTTTGTCGGCGCCCCTTTTGTTTTAGAAGGTTTTGAGATCGACGTCGTTAGCAGGGTTACCCTTCCGTCTTGGCCTGGGCAGGGTTATGGACGCCATTGGCTATTCTTCAGGGCTCTTAGCCCCATTTGCTTCTTGTCCGTAGTCGGATATTGTACCATTTTAAAGGTGGGTTGGATCTTTATATTGTATATCTATATTCTTGACTCATGGAGTCGTGTTGTATATATCTATTATGTGGGTTCCATCATGGGCTAATATGTAATGGTATTACTTTGTTTTCCACCTGCACAAAAGTTCCTGGTGGGCACCTTTGAATCGTTTCTATGCGGGTTTGGCGGGGATCGCTAAAACTTGCATAGGGACGATCTGAGGGTGTTATAGGAGCGTAGTCACCCCTTTGTACCTATAATACGTTCTGTTTGCTTGTCATGTGCTAATGTGAATGCTTGAAATGTGTTGCTTGTCTGCCTTGGATCATTCAACCCTATTGTTTAGACCACATTGTTTGTGTATCCCGACACCAACACCCATAACCTTGTAATTTGAAACCTCTCCTCAGCAGGATGGCCACATAAATACATCTACGACAACCCTTTCCGTGCCTTAGTTCTAACCACCCCCAAAAGGATGACGATCCGATTCAACCCCCTGCCGAACCCACGGGAAGTCCTCACCATAAAACAAATGCCCCAAAACCCTTAAGAAAACGATGCCCAAAGACAACAAGTCTACTCAACATCAAGCTAAAGCAACACAAAGAATTCAATAAAAGACAACCTATCCAAAGATACAATGCCTCTACCCCGGCCGAAGACTAAGAATAAGCGTCGCTAACCGCTAACCTGCCAGGAGAAAAATCCTAAAGCTTTGTTAGGTAACCATCATAGCAAGGTAGTTGCATAAGGTGTCAATCGAAGAACTCGACTCAAGCGTCACGCCAATGTCCCAAGACCAAGGATCTACCCCAGACTCGACAACCCTAGGTAAAGCTCTAAGGTGGAAAGATTGTGTCTTTCCACTCAAATCCAGAAGATCACCTACTAGAATATACCACAACAAGGTCCCCAATCCAAGGACCTTCCCCCAAACACCACCTCGAGAGTCGTTAGAAGAACAGAAGATAGCATCGTCACCAATCTTTGGAAGTCTACTCGATCCCCCCAGTAACTGCAAAGCTCAGAATTAAGACGCCAAGACTACCTGACTCTGCCAATACTACTCTCCAAGGAGTAGAAAGCAACCCAAAATAAATCGAGATTCTCTTAAGACGTCGCGGAGCCCCTTCTGTGCTATCGCTGCTAAAGACCCACCTAAAAGACCTCCGACTCTGCAAACCTCGAGAAAAAACGAAGAACAGTCCTTCTACGGTTATCAACCCATCTTTCAGTCCCCACCCCCGGAAGATCCACCCATGGAAGCAGCCCTCGGGGAAGGAATGGCCCTCACCCTTTATTGCCGAAAAACTGAATATCCCTCATACCCCTCGAGGAAATGCAGTGACCAAAGCTAGTACACCGACCCAAGGACGGCAACAAGATTCAAGAAGCACTCATGGAGTAGCCTTCGTACCCTACACTCACCCACCTAGCATAGGGCAGCGTTATGTATTGCCTGGAACATGTTCTATAAAAACTTTAAAAAAATTAAGCGCCTATTAGATCCTACTCGATTGCCATGTATGAACCTTGTTTGATGATATGCACTTATGATGCCCTTCTTTGCGTGTTTTACCCATGACGTTGCATCATACCCAACCCGGAACGACCATACCCCATAGGACCACCTTCCTCGACTGCCAACCGCAAACAGCATTCTCCCAACCGGTTAAAGCTCTAACTAGCTCTGACACCTCTCAAGAAGCAACAACTACAAGGTCGACAGAAGATTCCAATTCCGAATGAAAGGTGCAACGCCCTCCCAACATCACCCTGCAACTCCAAGAAAGAAGGTATGTGACTTCACCGATAACCCCTAATGTCGTTCTAAGTGGGAAAGACGCAGTCTTTCCCGCAAAACTAGAATAACCACTAACCCAAACATCTTAGGAATTTGATCCCTAGTCATCGTTAGGTGATAAAAATACTCAAAAGCGGACTCGTGTATCCTGCAAGAAGGACAACCATCATAATTTCTCTAGAACCAAAAGATTCTTCAGGAAAGTCCCCCACTTCAAGATCGAACGTCCAAGCCACCACTTCTGTCACATCAAGACCAAGAAGACAAAAAAGCTGACTTTAGTGGTAAAGGATTGAAGAAGATCAATCTATCGTCTCGCCTCAAGAAGAAAGGACCCTGCCGAGGCTAAACCTACCTAGAATCGTCCTAAGGGGAAAAGACTGCGTCTTTTCCACTATCCTAACCCAAAACGCTCCACCGAAGCAACTCGACCCCGACCTGTAACTGACCAAGCATGTTTGTTGAAAACACCCTTGTATCTAAACTTCCATTGCTGACAATTGTTAAGTCAATGTTCTTACCCAATCCTACCTCTCTGGAATCTCGGGACGAGATTATTTTAAGGGGGAAAGGTTTGTAACATCCCAATTTCAGCAACCCTGATTTGTTTTTCAAAAGGCAAAAATTAGAGGGAACAAAAACTTTTCTTGTTAAGTGTTGTAATGTTTGCTTACTTGTTTGATTGTGTTCATACATTTGATTGTGTACTAAATAAAATACTCCCTACCTCAACCTAAGTTCACAAAAACTATTTTTCAAAAGAAATGTCTTGGCTCGTCTTTCTTATTCTCAAATGTTCTGGCATTTCAAACTTGAGCCAAGATGACTTTGCCACAACAAAAATATTTTATTAGTTTCTACTTAACAAAACTATGGAGACCTATATATAATCTCCTTATGTTTTCAAGACAGAACCTTCAACTACTCTTATCTCTAGGTTTTCCAAAACCTTTCCTAAAACCTTTTTATTCTAATCTGGGTAGAAATACCAGGAGGCCCTTATCTTCATTCAAATCACAACCTCTTCAAAAAACCCATTCTTACCTCAAGCTAAGACTGATGGTAACCTTATAGTAGTAGATATCTTTGATAAGATGAATTGCCTTGATCTGTTGTTTGATGAATTGCATTGACCTGCTGTCTGATGAATTGCCTTGATCTGTTGTCTGATGAATTGCCTTGTTTGCTTAGGGACTAGAGTGATCTAATCTAGTAGCTCAACCCTTAGGGTCAAACCAAGGGGTTAAGATCACCAAATATTGAACCAAGACCCCTAAGCTAGATCTATCATAAGTCACTCAAGTGACACTCTAATCTATTTAACCAGATCACTTCTGAGCTAATCCTTTGTATTAGCATCCAACTCATCAAAGACCTAATACAAGCATGAATCTTACCTACACAAGTTATACTTCAACATCATCCACTAGATGACAAGAGTGAACCCCTGCATCCCCTCCAACTCTTTCCCTCTTTCATACTGGTCCTTATCAACAAGTCTGCCCAATTTGGCCAAGTCTGAAATCCTTATCTAGATTCGATCTTTGGAACTTCACCTATGTCAATCAGTGTGCATTTTTGAAAATGTACTTGAACCATCTTGTAGTAAATCATTAGTACTACCAAATCCCACTCTTGACCTTCGCTAAACTCTTCTGGAAAACCACTCATCCATGATGGTTTTATAGTCATGATAACAATCTTTTCTGCAAATCTTATCATCTTTCCTACTTTGGCAGCCGCTCACATCCACATGCTACCTCCCCTTGATCAACTCTTTACATGGTTATGACCTACTAGCCATGGTCTATCAATCCACCCTTAACTTGTCTCCAATAGAGCTATGTGCTTCTTAAACCCACCTGATTTATGAGGCATCATGACACATCTGCAATGACAGCCTTATTTTCAACAAAGTTTGCCATCACCTCTAGATCATATTAAATACAACCAAGACCAACTACTGTTACCATGATAATATATAACTTGGTCTAACTATCCATCTATCTCTTGCACCAAGGTGAGCTCTGAGCTCACTACTAGGTGGCACAAAAATATCAAACCCTAGATCCTCCATTTCCTTCCATTTACAAGGAAGATTTTCAAAAACCAAGGTTGTTTATGATAGATACTTCAAGTTGACATCATCCACCTTGGATATAATCATTTACCAAATAATTCTCATGATTATTTGGGCCCTAAAACTATTTAAATTCTCTCCCTTGCAAAATCCTCAAAACCTCCCTATAAATTAAAGTTTGTTTTTCTCCAAACTACTTTGCCAACTCAAGGCACATTTGAGGCCTATACATCATATCCCATCTTCTCAACTCAAAAATAAATATTTTTAGATCCTTTATTATTTTTCTTTTTGCCTTTTTTCTTAAATGGCAGAAACAAGAAATAATAGCTTAAATATACTTTTCCTTCTAAATAAATTCCAAGAAAATTTCCCAATGTCTGAATTGGTATTTAGGACCCTACCACACCAAAAACCAACTTTTTACAATTCAAAAATATCAAGTTAGTGTCTCAAAACCATTTCTGCACTTTTTGAATAAATGGTTCTAAGTGGACTCAATCTCCTTTGAAAAATCTCAAACAATTCCTAGGGTCATGTCTTGACCTCATCTATCCACCAATAACATTTCCCCATCATGTCCAATGCAAGTTTCCATACTTCCTTCATAACAATCTATTAGATCAAAATTGTAAACTAAGCAAATCCACTAATGAAAAATCCACAAAACCTCCACCACAACTTTTGCAAACTTGCACAGCACAACACCACCCTCTCATGGTCATGCTACAATGTAGCATGGTACTATAGAACCCCTCACCCCCTTATCCTTTGTGCTTGTTTTGGAGGAACCATACCTCCCTGGTTTGCCCCGCGCCCTTTGCTTCCCATAGACTTAGTCCATTATGGACCATCTCCTCTCGGGATAAATACCCCTAGGACACCACAGCGCCCTCCTTCGCCCTCATGTGCCCCTCTCCTCTCCTTTACCTCCCCTATACCCCCACTCCCTCTCCCCTGCTCTGCCTAGCCCAAGAGAAAGAAGGAGAGAAGCTTCGGCCTCCACAAGGATAACGAGCAAGGCTCCATCCACACTGCCCTCTCTCTCTCTGCATGTTACACTATAATCACCCCTTGCTTCTCTGAGTCTAACCTTACCCTTGTTTTTGATAGGCAGCAAACCCTGGAGCTTTTCCTGCGAGCTCCCGAAGTCGTGTTGTGGCCATTCTTGCGTGAGCCATTTTTCGAAAGCAAATCACGTCGTGCTGCCCACCGTTGAGCTTCCCGTTGTCGGTCGCGTCTCCCCGTCGCCTCTACGTCATCCCCCGATACCCTGGTGAGCTCCCCTGCTCCTCCCTGTCCCGCCTAAGGTTTCCCCTTCTTTTTGTGCCGCTAGAGGTTGAAGACGACGTGTGACCGTCGATCTTGGCTTGATCTGACGGTATGTGGTGCGCCATACCCCTTCGCTCGTGGCCACTTAACTATCGCCTGCGAGCGCACGCTAGCGAGGAGGCACTTGGTCGGCCCAGCGTGGCTCGCCTAGCTTTCCCAGTGTTGCGTGGCCCAGTAGGCTTAGATTTGGCCCTGCCACCCCTGTTCCCTTTTCTTCTTAACTTAATATCCCAGATCTGTAATTTATCTACTAGCTTTAATTCAAAACAAAAATGGAAAACCACTGAATATGTCCAGATATGATTTTCTCATGTTTCTGTGTGTTTTGCCCAACATGCAGAGAAAGTGTTATTCCAAAAGAAAAGCTAGTTATTTTCTGGTAATTAAGTTACAAACATGTGTCTAAATCAATCAATAATTTCCCTAGTGAGTTTCATGAGTCCAAATGGGCTAATCCCAATTCTCTTTAGTAGATATGCAGTAGTCCTACCTTGTCCCTTTGACCACACCCCAAAAAGCTTCCTAGATTGCCTGCCACAAAAATAACAAAATAAATTCATTTCTATCTTTAGAAATTTCCCTAGGTAAACCTACAACATATTTTGGGCTATTTCCAACTCCTAGGGCACCTTCATAACAAGATCTACTAACTCCCAGGAGCCCAATATTTATTTAGCTTCTGAGGAATTTTGATAGATTAAACATAGCTTCTAAGGAATTTTGATAGATTAAACATGTCCGCGTGCAATTGTTTCACTAGATAAATCCTGGTAAATATTCTATAAGACCTAAATTAGTAATTCCAATTTCTACAGAAAGGTATATCAAATACCTAACCTGTACCTTTGGATTCATACCAAAATCTTTTGTAGATTTAATCTCGTGAAAAAGACAAAAAGCATACAGAACTGAATTTGGGATTTTCCCAAGGGCATTCTGATAAATATTTTAAAGTGATTCCAACTCTCAAAAATCACAGACTCAATTATACATATAATCCTTGAAGGATAAATTTATTTGAGCTCCAGATATTTTCTCGTGATTTATTCACCTAAACTAGATTTTATTCTACTAGATAATTCATAACTAATTAAAGAGAAGTGCTAAAATAGTAAAGCCATTTTCTTTGACTTTGTTATTTTAGTACCTACCTAATGACATCATTTTTGTACATTGATGTCATACAGACTTAAGCCTTAGTTCAAAAACCTTTATTAGGTGGTATTGGGCAATGAAATCATAAAAGAAATCCCACAAAGACAAGTATTGTAATTCCAAGTGCTATGCAATCAATCTATCAAAACCTATTGAAGTTAATAATGTGTTGAATGTTTGCTCGCTGTATTGTATTGGTGATTGTATACTTTTTTTTAATGTATGAATCCCGATGAAGATAGTTGCGATTATATCGTAGACCAAAGATGAGGGTTATTATTATTGGATACTGAGGTATTCTAAGAAGAAATCCAGGGATATCTCGCTGATCACAGGCAAGCCACCTTCTTGCTCAGAAGCCTTGTCCTACTATTTTACTTATACATGTTTTAACTATTGTTTATGAAAACTGCATTGTTTTGTTATAAGTTGATCTATACCTGGTAGTAGTTGGCTCCACCAAACCATTACCACTTTAGTACCACTAGGTACAACCCTTTTTGGTGATACCTACCTGCCCCTAGTATAGTAAGTGGTGAATGATACCACCCTCCTTTGGAGACCCCGTTTTAGTCAAAGTAAAAGTATAGGATGGGAAGACCGCGGAAAAAGGTTTATAAAAATGTTTATGTAAAAACCTTGGTGAGGTTTGGCCTACCAAGAGAGTTTGAGAAAGAAAAAGATTTTGTTTTACAAAATGATGAAAGAAAGAGGAGGGAAAATGTTTACGAAAACGCGCCCGGTTCTTTACAGTTTTACTAGAACAATTAACCCGTGCAACCATATTACTCTGGAATGAGACAGGGCTAGACTTGAAGTTTGCTACTCTGGTGTGGAAATTCTCACAACTACTTATAAGGGATCAACTCCCTCTAATTCCGGGCTTTGCCTTTACAAAAAGGGTCAAGTGCTAGACGGTAACCCGAAGAAAGCAGGATCACCCATGTGAGTGACCGGGTGATACTATGAGCCCCTCATTGAAAGTGCCGGCTCTAGAAGAGTTGGGATGCACTCCTGTTGGTCTGTGTATCCAAACGTCCCGGTATTGAGGGGAACAACTCATAAGATAGGGCCTATGCTAGAGTGGCATCCGGAGGGTCTTGATCGGTTACTCGACCAACTATTAGTGCGAATCAGGGCAGGGTACCCGTTTGGTGTGGGTAAAGTGTACAACCTCTGCAGAGTGTAAATCTATTCAAATAGTCGTGTCCACGATCATGGACGGTTGGGAAGGTTGTTATAAAGCGATGCTGGTCTTGATTTTAGAAAAAAAAGTTTTCTAAACCTGGTGGTCTGAAGGACAACAGAGAAAAGGATGAGATGTTGGAGGATCAAGGAATGAAGAGAACCCGATCATTTAAGGACCGTGTGGATGAAATAGGGTGATCCAATCCTAATTTTTTTCTAAAACTTTTCAAAAAAAACTTCTAAAATGTTTTATAAAAGTTTTCATAAAGCATTGTAGATACTATATCTACAAGAGAAAATATTTAAGAGAATAACCTCTCTTGGAGTCCTCCTAGTCATATTGTATATTTCCTTGTTAATTTACTAGTCTATTTAAGGTGGTTTACGAGTATATTTAAAGTACTTACTGGCATTGTTCTTAACTATTTACTTGGCCATTGTCCTTAACTATTTACTTGACCAGACTTTCATAAGCACAAGGAATGAAGAGGATTGCTGTTGTTTATTCGCCATAAAGGCAATTAGATAAGTTTTCTACTTATACGCCAAAGGAAATTAGATAAGTGTTTTCTACTTCGTTAAATTCTGAATATTGTAATGGTATTTGGAAACATGAATTGCAGGCATAACGAGAATTCTCGGACCATAAATCCGAAGGTCCCACAAAATTATTGGCAGTTGTGGTCATTTTCTAATAATGTTGTGACAAACAAAGATTCTCATATTTTTTCATAGAACAAATCATTTCTAACAACGCTGACCATGCAACTAGTTTTCCATATTTGCATCTAAGAACATCAGCTTACATGGCTTGTCAGTTTTATTGAAAAACTTTAAAATGACTAAATGGTAGAACTTCTGACTAACTACTTGAATAAAGCTAATATTAACAATCCATTGCTTGCATAATCTCCACATCACCTTTGGATTATCTGCATCACCCCTGCGGACAAGCTTACCTCTCCATTGGCATCATGAGCTGCTCATACCGTATCAGCCACAACATTTAGGTGTTGCACTGAAGAATAAAAAAGGCTGGCAGTATTTTCAATTTTATGATCGCTATAGCTACTTAGCTAGGAGGGAAATAAAATGCCATTAAAAAGTGGATTAAGTTAATAGCAATTGATGGCTGCATGCTTCTTTGGGTGAAGTAATGATATGTCATGATGCCTATCAACTGTGCTCTTTCATGAACATGCATGCCATGATATGAATCATCCCAACATCCCTTAGCACTTAACTGTTAGCAAGCCAAGTCGGTTATACTATTACAGCATTCCAGATCGTAATGTAATGACATGAACACATGAAATGGTGTAACTTCAGTACTCCACAGTGGAAAACTACATAACACTACAAAATATTCATGACCATGCCAAATGCACATCTAGGAAACAATTCAGAGTGATCTCAGACCACAATAGCTAATATAATGCAGTTGACACCTCCAACGATGGCAGTGGTGACAATGCAATGTCTACCAGATGATAATGATGTCCCAGAAACTCCACCCAATGGAGATGATGATCATGCCCCCTCCAGCTAATGAAGATGCTGATGTCAACACATGACGGGAACAGAATATTTAGCAAAAACATGCAGATGATAATTCAAGATGCCATGCTAAAGTTCAAGATAAATCCTCATCAAGCAGGAGCTCCGTTCAAACTGCCAGCCATACCACTGACTAAATCCTTCCTTCGTCCAAAGGGATTTTTCGAAAACTTAAAAACATTAAGGACAACAAGGTCATTGTAAACCATATGCAAACAATCAAATGGAGGCATAATGTAGAAAGCTAATGGGTAGTAAATCAATTAATTAATGAACTGAAACTGAGAGATCAGATCCAATTATGAAACAAAATTATAAACTAATAAAGGATATTGAATTCGCATTCCACCACGACCAGAACTAGGAATAACAGCACCCTGCAAAGTATGATGTACAGCAGAAGCAGAACTCACATCCTACAAATAGCAGGAGTTTGATACATGATCAGGAAACAGAAGTAGTGGCATGCTCATAAAATAATTGTCTCCATCGCAACTACTTACTTCGAATTCAATAAAGCAGACAGTGTTTCTGTCTTGACGCAACACTTTCATTTGTTTGAAACCAGGTTGCCTGTAATTTTTTTGAAGAAAAATCAGATATAGTTGCTGCAACTGGAACCAAAGTAGGCAGCTCAATTGTAGACAAATTAATATCCTTTTGAACTGTCCTATTGAAAGTGTTGATTCTTACAAGCAGAAGAGGCCCCGCAATTCCTCTTCAACAACAGTTTCACCAAGATTTCCAATGAAAAGGGTATTGCAGGGAGGGTTATCTTTTGTGTTCTGCAAGAGAAATTGAATGGTTTGATCAACAATTTTATCTTCCAAAATCTTGAAGGATATAAGACTAAAGAATGAAGATAGACCCAAATAATTGTTCTATTGAGGAATTGCAGCACATTTATCATATACCCATGTCTCATCTGGACTATTCATCAGGTATCTAACGATCCAGGTTTTAATTTTCCTAATTGCACTGGATTGGCATTTTCACCAGGTAAAGTGCCCAAATCAAGTCATCTAAGAGAAGCATCATGTTTCAGTAACAGTACCACTGTCTTTAAGGTAATTTCATCCAAACCTGAAGGGTTGTATCCATACTGTCATTCACCAAACTAAAATGATTTGTATGTGACAAAGAAGACCATATAATATACACATATATTGCCACACATATAAATTGGTCACTTCATCAAGATACGTTGACAAGGACTGGGATGTAAATGATGTGACTATCAGGAAAATGACTCTCAAGATTACTTCAAAATGTAAATCCATGTGCTATTAGCAAATGTTCATTCAGTTCTTGGAAGTCCAAATTCCCCTGCAAGTCTTGACCAATGCAAGCGATCCAGTACTTATACCAAGTAGGTACAGGATATTCCAGGAAGCGTAAACCATAAAATCCCAGTAAAAAGCTTACAAAGGTATTCAAATAGAGAACGCAAAAATAGATGGATTGCAAATGGAATGTTGTTTAGTAGTGCAGGGACATGAATCGTGGTTTTTGGACTATTATATAAAAGAGATTATGTCCTCTTATGCAAAAGCAAACTATTCATATTTCAGTAATAGGCTGAAGAAAAACAAGTGTAATCAGTACAGGAAGAAAAACGGTTAGGTTACTGTATAATCTACAGCATATTACTAGGATTTTAAATACTAGGATGGAAACAAAGTCACAATCCACGATAAACTAAATACAACAACGCTTAATTTATATGCAATAAATCCAAAATGATCACCTGCACAGGAGCATATGCTGTTGGACCTGGCACAGGAGAAGGTGAAGCCATTGGTAACTGTGGCACCGGATAGCCAGCATAGGGATTATAAGGAGGCGGTGCTGCAATATAACTGAAGAATACCCAAAATGAAGCATTATAGAAGACCATAATGAGCAATTAGTTTTAGGAAAGAACACAAAAGATTAAAAATTTACCCTGCAGTTCCCCACATGGAAACAGCTGGTGGGGGTGGGTGAAATGGAGGAGCATACGGAGAATGGGTGTAATCTCCACCAGTTCGCAAGCGTTTGCTTTGGTCCATAGGATTTGCATCAGCCCCCACACCTAATATAGGTATTAACTGTTTCAGCACATGATGCAATGGAAAATACTGTATAAACCAAACCAAGCAGTAAGACTGTAAGAGACAGGATGAACTGAGATGACACCACACTTGTCGGTAATATTTTGCAAATTAACCTATCAATTTGGTATAATACATTAAAGCTCCAATAATAGGTCACTTTATCAATTCGCATTACATTTGGCAGTATGGATAAGAAAAGAGGCAGCAGAATAGAACATATATACTCCCTCCATCACGAAAAGGATGTCGCAGAATCTGCGAATCTGCGACATCCTTTTCGTGATGGAGGGAGTAAAAAAATCTAGTTGCTGACCAGCGGTCACAATTCTGCATTAGTTCACATTCTTCTGTATAGATTTAACAGATGATAAACAGGGCCACTGTCCATATTTCTTCCCTGCCATCTCAACATGCCAACTGGTCATGGTTTTAAAGGCGTCTAAAAGGGGCATCAAGCCCTCCCCCCCCCCCCCCCCCCCCCCCTTTGGAAAATCGACCGCTTTAGGCATCTAAAGCACCCGCCTAGGCGAGAGCACCCCCAAACCGCTGGAAGACGCCTTAATGCTTCTAAAACCATGCAACTGGTTGCTCCCACTGTACATTTAAACCACGGGAACAACATCCGCTACCTAAAATTCACACCCTAGGTAGTCTCCACAAACCCACAAATTTATTTTCCATGTATTGATCGACATCATGCAACACCAAGAAGAAAGCATGCAAATGCATCGCAAAAGCGCACCTCTTTTGATGAATAGATTCTTCTTGGCCATCTCGATGTGCAGCTTCGAATTGGTCTCCGCATCAAAGACCAGATCCTGCAGAGCAGAACCTCAGTTCACATCCATCCAAGGCAAATCCTTACCCCGCATCGAGACAAGGAACCCATACAAGAGGAACCGAAAAGCGAACCTGCAGCGCGGCCTTTGCGGCGATGGCGTGGTCTGCGTAGGAGAAGAGCGCGAACCCCATGGGTTGGTCGCCCTTGAAATTGATCTGGGATGCCTCGAACCCCGGGAGCCAGCGGAGCAGGTTGTGCAACTCCCGCTCCTTGACGTCGACGGGGAGCCCCGTGATGAAGATGGTGCGTACCTCGTCAGAGCCGAGGCGGGCGGTGGCGTCTGGTGCACCCGGCACGGGGGGAGGCGGCGGGACGGCGGGAGGTGCTAGCACCGCCGCCGCCGCCGGCCACTGTTGGTGAAACGGGTGGATGCCGGCGCCAGCCATGTAGATGACGCGAACCCTTAACCCGAGAGAGAAATAGAGAGATTGGGTTGGTGGGGTTTCGGGGCGAGATAAGTATACACCGACCAGGTCGATCGTTACCGCGCGCCGCACACCCCCGCGGGCGGTACCGGCCTGGACGGCCCAGTTCACGTTTTCCCTCTGTTTTGGTTTTTCTTCTCTATATTTCTGTTTTCTTTTTTTCTTTTTCTTTTTTCTTTTCAGTTTTCTTTTCATATTAATTTTTCCTATTTCTTTACTATATTTTAACAAATGATTTTTCAGATTTTGCAACTTATTCACATTTATAAATTTAGAAGTATTCAAAATTTTAAATTTTCTAATTTATTATTCAACTTAAAAATTGTTCAAATTTTGAAACTTATTCACATTTATAAATTTAAAAATGTTTAAATTAAAAAAAATAAACTCAAAAATGTTCATATTTAAAAAAAAAATAGATTTTGAATTTTATTTTTTGAAAAGTTTCAGATTTTGAACAGATAAAATTAAAAAATGTTTAGAGAACTTAGAGCGGCAATACAAGAATATACTATGCAACAAAGAGTGGGAGTGCATTATAAGAAGATTGATTTGCAGAGGGTTAGAGCATGTTGTGAGAATAAATGTCCATGGTATCTTTATGTTGCACCTGACACTAGGAACAAAGCATAGGCAGTGAGAAAATATATGGTGAAACACAAATGTGCGAGGGATTTCAAGATAAAGCAAAGAAATTGTCTAACAGCAAAGTACTTGTAAAAATTCAGAACTAATGACAAGATGTCACTAAAGAACTTTGCTAGGCTCATTGAACAGAACTTTGTCACACTTTAAAAGGGGCCCCACACCCGCACGATAGATCCGCTTAGTTGGATGACTGTTGAGGATATGCTAAATGGGTATCACTATTTTATGTCTCTAATCCGGCTAACCTGGGTGGCCCACAGTTGGTAGCAAGGGCCATGGCCTGCTGGACGGCTAGTTAGACGGATCCAGAAGGGAGACCCATGCCGGATAACGAAAGGCTACGGTGTAGTCACCGACCAATCCGGAGCCTTGGAGTGCAAGACACGAAGACTAGTTATCCGACTAGGACTTTTCCCGGTAACCCTAGGTTCTGATGCCTTTATAAGACGGACCTCCGGGAGCCTTTAGGGCATAACTCATATCATCGCGCACAGCGAACCAATCTCTGTAACTCGGCGTATTGCCATTATAGTGATTTATAGCAGGAGTAAGATTCTGCCACCGTCGTAGGATTTGAACCTGGGTAAGCTGTGTTACCTCGTACCCGCCAATTCGCCGCCTTCCCCCACCTCTCTAAACACGCTCTATAAGGACCCCTCCATGGCGTACATGTCGGCAATACCACGACAATTGTCGCCCACTGTGGGGCAAGAGGCGCTTCAAGCTCTACAACAGGCGAGGTCAAAGCTCTTCACGGGAATCGGCGACATAGTAGCCATCGGGCGTGTTCACTTCTCTGGCAATGTTTTGATCATCCCTCCTAACAGGTTCTGTATCCCGACAAAGACGACCCCCCCTCCCGTTTCTTGATTGTTCCAATTGGGGACATCCACATCTTCATCGGCGAAACCGACTCAAACACTAGTTCCTTGGAAGTCGAAGGATCATCAAGGCCCGCATGGACCGCCTTTGGGCATGACACATTCGCGGAAGGATCGAAGTCGGATCTCTCTTTAGAGTTTGCCGTCTTAGATCGGAAAAATTCAAGGCCCACCCAAACCGCCTCTAGGCAGGATATAATGGTGGAAGATCAATGCAAATCCGCTGGCTTACCCCGTGCGTCTGGAAAGCAGTCATCACACTTTGTCGGCATCGTGACCATCTTTGACCTGGCCTATTGCATACAGAGAGATGGTGAGAGCCTCGAGATTATGTAGTGACCTCGGATCAAGTAAGATCCTAAGTCCCTGTGATTAACATGCTAGTCCCTGGATCAATAGCTAGCACTCACAGTCGATGAAATATCATGTAAAACACAAGTATTTATTACATGAATCGAATAATCCAGAGTTTACATTATTACAACAGAAGCGATATAAATACAACTTGGAGTCCCATCAATGCCACAGGGAGGTTGAGTGAAGACCCGCGATCCTAGCGCACCTTTCAACGATCTCCGAAATTCTGCACATGAAATGTGCAGCCAACAAGTTGGGTCAATACTTTGAATGTATTGGCAAATTACACCAAGGAAGAAAAGACTAACTCTACATGCAAGGCTAGTTTAGGCTTTGCAGTTCATTTGCATAAAGCTAGTTTTCTTAAGTAGAGAGAAGAGAAGATTGTCCTACTTTGTAAACATTTGCTTAGATAAAATAAGGTCGAGTGGCACACGAGGATATTACGCACCAAGTGTCCAACAACCAAACACTTGGATATTACGCACCAAGCGTCACTTCGATATTACACACCAAGTTTCCAAATTCCCACCCATTGGCGATATTACGCACGCCATGGGGTTTTCAAAACTTTGTTTTAGAAAAGAGAGAGGAAGATCCTTCAGAGGATCCATCCTTCAGATGCTCAATGTTGTTCTGTTTCCGTGAACACGACTGATCGATTAGATTGTAATACTCTCGAGAGTTTGTGCACTTTACCACAATCCACGATCAAGTCCTTTTACAGACTAGACCATGGCGAGGCTTTCCCTTAGTAGCCCCTCTACCTTCCGGATCCAACCGTGCCAAGAACCTCCAAATGTTGGTACCCAGGTGAGGTTTCCCACTAAGTACTAGGCCAAGACAGAGCCCATAATGTATTGTGGTTGCACTGGAAGCTTCTGAATTCTGAAACATGGCAGACTTCTTTGATTCCTGGGCGGCCGTCCTCCACCAAAATCTCACTCGTTGTCCCGACAACCATTCCGCCCAGAAAAAAACTTAGTTTTATTTTGAAGTGGATTTGAGAAGAAAAGTTTGCTATAAAGAGCCTTTATACTTAGAAAAATTCTTTGTCTTTCGAACCCCCCAACGGTACTTTGTATATATAGCATAGCAAGTAATACTTAGCAAAACAGGGATAACCTATTAGGAGGGAAAATCCTAAGTATAGAGCTACTCATGGCATACTACAAAATCATCGCACTTGCAAAATAATACTAAGGAAAAATTCTACTAGAACATCCTACACATGCATACTACAGAATTTTGAAGATCACATGCATAGAATCAAAACTGGGACAAAATTATGAACAAGTGGCGTAACTTGCATTATGTTGATAATATGGGTGTTGATTGTATTTCTTTGCAGCAATCGCACTCTCCGAACAATCTAATACGAGGACAAGGTAGTTCCAATCAAAACAATTGCAAACATAGCAAACACAACAAGGATGATCGAAAACATGCATGATGATTTAACATTACACAATGGTTATACTTAGTTTTATGAACATTAATATATCATATGATGCATGTATGAGTTCATTTAATGCAATAGGGTACTTGTTATTAATGATTACAATATAAGGGTTTTGATAGTTCTGTTGTAACGCCTGTTCTAACTGTAGAATTAAATTTGTTTCTTGGGTTTAATGGATAGAGGACGTTAATACGAACCAGTAGGCGTTGGATTCACCATAATCGGAGTTATAGATCTTTTTATATGATTTAAACAGTGTTTAATGGGTTTTAAATGATTCATGCAGTTTCTGTTGCCTAAAAATCAAACTAAAATTATATCTGTAATCTCCACGGAATTGTGATTTCAGGGACATATTATTTGTAATTTTATGAATAGTATTTATTTTCTTATGAATTTATTACTCTAAATAAGCCATTAAACCATTTATTTAATTGCTAAGAAACCTTATAGTATTTTACTGAACCATTTGCAGATTTATGATCTACATGGAACCAGCTTTCTATCGGTATATTATTTATATTTTTGTGACAAGCAATTAATTTACTATGAATTTAATGATTTATAAAGCCACTAAAACTTATTAAATTGCTACGGTTTAAATAATCTGCAAAGGCTTGATCCAACCAGATATTATTAAAGTACATTACAGTAGCTTCAATTTGATATATTGTTCATATTTTTCGGAGTTACAGATAATATCTTATGAAAATTTATTAACCTCAAAGACCATTAAAACTAATTAAATTACTGCAGTAACTACGTACAGTAAAAGTTGGATCTATTTTGATAAGATGATTCTACGTAAAATTATCTTCAATTTGGTATATTATACGCAATTTTTGGACATGGTATGAATTTCTAATGAATTTTACAAGTTAGATCTATAATATGCAATTTTAAATTCGAACGGAATATTCCAGGGAATATTCCGCTGACTGGACAGGTTGACTTTGCATGCTGACTGGGACTAGATGTTGACCTTACGTTGATGTGGCGTTGATGATGAAGATGACCGGGATGACGACATGGCATGCACCGGTTTGATTGGATCTCGACCGTCTGGATAGGATCTGGTGGCTAGAAGAAGAGATTGACCCGATTTTGGCTCAGAATAGACAAGAAACAGATCTGTGTTAGAGAGACAAATCCGTAGGTAAAATCGAAAAACTCAAAACATGAAAGTTGTGGGGAATCATTATTCCTACCTTCTCATCAAAGGAATTTGGATTTGAAGAAACGAGCGCGAGTAGATCTTGGATTTACACCGTAAGATCTGAAATATTGTGATACGAAATTCTCCGTCTGTGGTGGATGAAAAGAGGTGAGGTTTGTCGGGATTGAAAGATTTCGACGATCCCTACAACTTTTGTTTTTTGACCGAAGGCAAACGACGAAGTCTAGATGGGTTAAAAAGCGAAATAAGATTCGGGATTTCGAGAATAGAAACTCGTACAGCCGTGGTTCCACGAGTTTATATGGAGGTTTAGAGATAGGCCTTGGAGTAGAGAACAAGTAGAAACAAACGGAAGTTGATTCGGAGTTGTAGATAAAAAGTTATAAGAGTTTGAGTAGAGATAGGTTAGACAAAACAGATTTTGCACGGTTTTCGGAGCAACCAAACGATCGTGAGGTACGCGCGCGTGCGGTTCGGTCCGGTCGGGTCGGTCCGGTCTGGGTGGGCCGGCCCGTTCAGTTTTTTTTTTATAGTTGTTTCCCTCATATCTTTTGCATACGAACTCCAAATGACATGATTCTTGTTTCTAAATTTTTCTAAAATTGAATAGGTCATTATAGAATCAAATTTGTAATCTTTTTACTAGTTTGGAAGTAGTGGGTTTATAAATCCTTGTATATCTCATTTTATTTATATCTTTATGTGTTTGTATTTATTCCATAACTTTTTCATACTAGCTCCAAATGAGCTCAATTTTGTTTCTAAAAATTTTGTAGTATTAATTGGATCTCTTTAGGCTATGATTTAGCAATAATTTATGCCTTAGCAACAGTGGGTTTTAATAAGTCAATTTAATTACCCTTAGGAACATTTGGGCGAATCAACTATAGGATTTAGATACCAGGATTTGGATTTAGTTTGTGAGAACTTTGCATGGATGAAATGCATATGAATGCTTCATGATTTTCATTTTGAAATCTTGCACACCAATTCTACAATCCATAATCAATCCATGCCCTTTTGCCTATATGGCTACTTAGGTCTTAACAAAAGAATATAAGATTTTGAATTCAAGGTTAAGAGGATTTTCTATTCAAAAAGTTTCTTCTCTTTGAGAATTTTCAACAAAGTCAAACAATCAATCAATCTTATTTATTTGTTTCACATTCCAAAATTAGGAGAATTTTGGGATGTGACAGACTACCACCCTTAAAAGAAATCTCGTCCCGAGATTTGGGAAGGCTAGAAAGAAAGAAAGGTTCGGGATCCTTTAGGATGCTACCACCCTTAAAAGAAATTGACTAGGTCACTTCTCGAGGATTCACTTAGCTCAGATTGGTTCTCTTTTAGACTTTTATTGGCACAATGTCTCTAGCACATTCTAAACATCATGATTGATAGTTTCCGAGAAAGCACTTCTTAAACTAGCAAAACTCTCATGGTGGACAAATAGGGAACGTTTACTTTACGGTGCCCATAATTCACGGTTGGGATTCATCCTTACCGTAGATCCTATGCTTAGCAATGGATGCTTTTTAGAAGGGTGTAACAATATAACATTCTAGGGTTTAGGCTCAACGTCGACTCTCTACTAAGGTTGAAAAGGGCACTCAAGATTCGCAAAGCCAACAGTACAAGAGCGAATAATAAGAGTAGTAGGAATGGTGATCAATCCATCCTGCACCCAAATCATTACCCTGTATGAGGATAGGTGAATCACGTTTTTCTATCACTCGGGCAATCTCACTTGCCTTGAAGAATGTTTCCATGGGCACGAACTAATGCTCTATGTATACTCCCATGTATTCAATCAACAAAGCTACTACTAAAACTAAGCTATCGATACTTCAACTTTCAGGTTGGGTAATCTACTACATAACATCATGTGCACCACTTCATACTTCCACATCCTTTTTCCATTAGGTGAAGCATTTTCTTTCCTAAATGCATTGTGTTGTTAAACCTTCCACTTAACACATCATTATATCTCCAAGGGTTCAAGATAGGAAAGAATGGATTCTATAGGAGAGAAACGACTAAGAAAATAATCCTACCCATAACTATATGAAGCAATCAATGTCACAACAAGGAAACAATCATAGGCGATCAACACACAATCAAACACTTGCATAACAATGATACAGAGGTCTAAACTTAGTAGTATATAACTACAAAATAGTTTGAAAGCATTGGAAACAATACTAGAGTAAAATAGAGCAACATATAAGCAACAACAAAATATGTCAAAACAGTACAGCAGGTTCACGAATTTTTCTAACCGACCTAAACTCGTCAGGAATTTTAGCCAATTTTTTTGCATGTACTACAGGTAATTACGCTCCAGATCCTATTTTTTTAGATTTTTCTGAGTTACCAATAAAATATGTAAAATCGCGCGGTACAACAGGTCAGGCAGAAAACTGCAGCAGTAATCCCACGAATTTCAATCAATTCCCACCATTTAAATAATTTTAAAACCACACGAAAACTCCCGCAACTTTAGAGTTTCAAAACAACAGATCCTAAATAAGGCATCACACAAAATAGCTCAATACAACCAAGCAAACAACCTATATTGTCATACCACATAAGTTGGTAAGAACAATATGCTAACACGATAGCGATGATCTCCTAAAGAGATAAAATATGGTGGTCCAGACCTAAACAAACTTGGTGAGGTGTTCATTTATGCCATGTTATTTGTTCTTTACTTGTAGGCCAACTCTCATATAGTGATTTGCTTTACGGAAAACTACTAATAACATTTTCCAATTCTTGTAGTTTTTATGGTAGATCACGTCTTCTACTAATCAAATGAATGGACATCTACAAGTTTGAACAAGGATAGGTGTTGGAAAATGATAGATAAGGAATATAAGAACTCTAATAAGTATAAAATATGATAGTTCTCCTAATAAAGGTCTTCTATTGCTATTACCATCGTCGTTTTTATCCTTTCCAGCTACATTCACATGTTTTGGACAATTATCAGCATAATGCCCAGGATTGTGACATTGGAAGCATAGGAATTTTGCTTAGATCCTTCCTCCTTTTTGGCAAGGACATCCTGTCTTGTGGTCCTTCATGCTCTACCTCAACATTTGGGAGCCTTGATCGTTTCCTTGTGCCAGTTTGGGGAAAATGGGCATTCCTTTCATATGTCGAGTATTGCGAAGTGATGACTTTGGGTGCGATGTCTAGAGTCTTGAATCCGTCCCTTGTCTTTGTCGTGTCCTCGCGGAGCTTCATGAGGTCTTGGCGCATTCCGTCTCTGACTTGTTGATTCAGTTGATGTACCACCGGGTAGAGGTGCATTGAGCGGGGTTGTGATTGGTCCCTTCGCACAGGAAGAATGTAACTTGAGAGGTGGGACATTCTTCTGATGGGTGCCTTCCTTCATAGTAGGGGCGCTGATCATGATGCTCCTTGGTGATATGTCCTATTTCTCCATAGATCGTGCAAGATAAATGTTTCGGGACTTCAACTTCTTGGATTTTTGGTATACGAGACGAGATTGAAGTAGAACCACTTTAAATTCTTCCTGAGATATCACCCCTTGATGATCATTAATGGTGTGTTGCATCTCCCACCAAGTTGGAGCATCGTCCTTTAGGAATTGGGTGGCATAATGAAGCATTCTGTTGACTTCAATGTTGGCATCGTTCATTCTTTCTTCAACCTGGAGCATCCACTTCTTTGCATCAGCGTGGCTCTTACGCTTGGTGGAATTGAGTTCCTTGTCCTCCTTATTGATATGGTCCATCCGTCGAGTTAACCTAGGTTTAGAGTGGGAACGAATGGAGTATGGAAGGAAGAAGAATAACCCATACAAGAAATCTTATTTAGAAAATAGGTTTTCATTAGCTATGGTAATAAATCATACAAGATAGCAAACAATTTGTCGTATCTATATTTAGCGAAATCTTATTCGGGTTTGGTTCCTAATAGGTCACTTGGAATCTTCGAGGCTTCGAGTCTCCAAAAGTCTTCGTGCTCTTGATAGTCTTCATGTTCTTCATAATCTTCAATCTTTCGAGTTCTTTAGTTAATAACATTGACTTAAGGCCTTTGAAGTCTTTAATCTCGTAGCTTCAGTCTTGGAACATCTTTCATGGAGGTCTTCAAGTACCAACTTAATCGAAACATTGAGATGATCTTCTTTGAAAAGGTAATCTTGAGAAAAGTTTCTTCTTGAAGTGTGTAGTGGTCATTTTCTAATGTTGAAAAGAAAAGACTTAAGAAATTTTAAAACCCCAAGGTAGATGATGAGAAGTATGAGAGTTTTCTGAAATAACTTAGAAAATATTTGTCCTAAGGTTTTTCCATGTCTAGGGTCACGATCTATAGTCAACTTATGCTCTGATACCATCTGTAGTGACCTCGGATCAAGTAAGATCCTAAGTCCCTGTGATTAACATGATAGCCCCTGGATCAATAGATAGCACTCACAGTCGATGAAATATCATGTAAAACACAAGTATTTATTACATGAATCGAATAATCCAGAGTTTACATTATTACAACAGAAGCGATATAAATACAACTTGGAGTCCCATCAATGCCACAAGCAGGTTGAGTGAAGACCCGCGATCCTAGCGCACCTTTCAACGATCTCCGAAATTCTGCACATGAAACGTGCAGCCAACAAGTTGGGTCAATACTTTGAATGTATTGGCAAATTACACCAAGGAAGGAAAGACTAACTCTACATGCAAGGCTAGTTTAGGCTTTGGAGTTCATTTGCATAAAGCTAGTTTTCTTAAGTAGAGAGAAGAGAAGATTTTCCTACTTTGTAAACATTTGCTTAGATAAAATAAGGTCGAGTGGCACACGAGGATATTACGCACCAAGTGTCCAACAACCAAACACTTGGATATTACGCACCAAGCGTCACTTGGATATTACACACCAAGTTCCCAAATTCCCACCCATTGGCGATATTACGCACGCCATGGGGTTTTCAAAACTTTGTTTTAGAAAAGAGAGAGGAAGATCCTTCAGAGGATCCATCCTTCAGATGCTCAATGTTGTTCTGTTTCCGTGAACACGACTGATCGATCAGATTGTAATACTCTCGAGAGTTTGAGCACTTTATCCACAATCCACGATCAAGTCCTTTTACAGACTAGACCATGGCGAGGCTTTCCCTTAGTAGCCCCTCTACCTTCCGGATCCAACCGTGCCAAGAACCTCCAAATGTTGGTACCGAGGTGAGGTTTCCCACTAAGTACTAGGCCAAGACAGAGCCCATAATGTATTGTGGTTGCACTGGAAGCTTCTGAATTCTGAAACATGACAGACTTCTTTGATTTCTGGGTGGCCGTCCTCCACCAAAATCTCACTCGTTGTCCCGACAACCATTCCGCCCAGAAGAAAACTTAGTTTTATTTTGAAGTGGATTTGAGAAGAAAAGTTTGCTATAAAGAGCCTTTATACTTAGAAAAATTCTTTGTCTTTCGAACCCCCCAACGGTACTTTGTATATATAGCATAGCAAGCAATACTTAGCAAAACAGGGATAACCTATTAGGAGGAAAAATCCTAAGTATAGAGCTACTCATGGCATACTACAAAATCATCGCACTTGCAAAATAATACTAAGGAAAAATTCTACTAGAACCTCCTACACATGCATACTACAGAATTTTGAAGATCACATGCATAGAATCAAAACTGGGACAAAATTATGAACAAGTGGTGTAACTTGCCTTATGTTGATAATATGGGTGTTGATTGTATTTCTTTGCAGCAATCGCACTCTCCGAACAATCTAATACGAGGACAAGGTAGTTCCAATGAAAACAATTGCAAACATAGCAAACACAACAAGGATGATCGAAAACATGCATGATGATTTAACATTACACAATGGTTATACTTAGTTTTATGAACATTAATATATCATATGATGCATGTATGAGTTCATTTAATGCAATAGGGTACTTGTTATTAATGATTACAATATAAGGGTTTTGATAGTTCTGTTGTAACGCCTATTCTAACTGTAGAATTAAATTTGTTTCTTGGGTTTAATGGATAGATGACGTTAATACGAACCAGTAGGCATTGGATTCACCCTAATCGGAGTTATAGATCTTTTTATATGATTTAAATAGTGTTTAATGGGTTTTAAATGATTCATACAGTTTCTGTTGCCTAAAAATCAAACTAAAATTATATCTGTAATCTCCACGGAATTGTGATTTCAGGGACATATTATTTGTAATTTTCTGAATAGTATTTATTTTCTTATGAATTTATTACTCTAAATAAGCCATTAAACCATTTATTTAATTGCTGCGAAACCTTATAGTATTTTAATGAACCATTTGCAGATTGATGATCTACATGGAACCAGCTTTCTATCGGTATATTATTTATATTTTTGTGACAAGCAATTAATTTACTATGAATTTAATGATTTATAAAGCCACTAAAACTAATTAAATTGCTACGGTTTAAATAATCTGCAAAGGCTGGATCCAACCAGATATTATTAAAGTACATTATAGTAGCTTCAATTTGATATATTGTTCATATTTTTCGGAGTTACAGATAATATCTTATGAAAATTTATTAACCTCAAAGACCATTAAAACTAATTAAATTACTGCACTAACTACGTACAGTAAAAGTTGGATCTATTTTGATAAGATGATTCTACGTAAAATTATCTTCAATTTGGTATATTATACGCAATTTTTGGACATGGTATGAATTTCTAATGAATTTTACAAGTTAGATCTATAATATGCAATTTTAAATTCGAACGGAATATTCCAGGGAATATTCCGCTGACTGGACAGGTTGACTTTGCATGCTGACTGGGACTAGATGTTGACCTTACGTTGATGTGGCGTTGATGATGAAGATGACCGGAATGACGACATGGCACGCACCGATTTGATTGGATCTCGACCGTCTGGATAGGATCCGGTGGCTAGAAGAAGAGATTGACCCGATTTTGGCTCAGAATAGACAAGAAACAGATCTGTGTTAGAGAGACAAATCCGTAGGTAAAATCGAAAAACTCAAAACATGAAAGTTGTGGGGAATCATTATTCCTACCTTCTCATCAAAGGAATTTGGATTTGAAGAAACGAGCGCGAGTAGATCTTGGATTTACACCGTAAGATCTGAAATATTGCGATGCGAAATTCTCCGTCTGTGGTGGATGAAAAGAGGTGAGGTTTGTCGGGATTGAAAGATTTCGACGATCCCTACAACTTTCGTTTTTTGACCGAAGGCAAACGACGAAGTCTAGATGGGTTAAAAAGCGAAATAAGATTCGGGATTTCGAGAATAGAAACTCGTACAGCCGTGGTTCCACGAGTTTATATGGAGGTTTAGGACGGTTTAGAGATAGGCCTTGGAGTAGGGAACAAGTAGAAACAAACGGAAGTTGATTCGGAGTTGTAGATAAAAAGTTATAAGAGTTTGAGTAGAGATAGGTTAGACAAAACAGATTTTGCACGGTTTTCGGAGCAACCAAACGATCGTCAGGTACGCGCGCGTGCGGTTCGGTCCGGTCGGGTCGGTCCGGTCCGGGTGGGCCGGCCCGTTCAGTTTTTTTATAGTTGTTTCCCTCATATCTTTTGCATACGAACTCCAAATGACATGATTCTTGTTTCTAAATTTTTCTAAAATTGAATAGGTCATTATAGAATCAAATTTGTAATCTTTTTACTAGTTTGGAAGTAGTGGGTTTATAAATCCTTGTATATCTCATTTTATTTATATCTTTATGTGTTTGTATTTATTCCATAACTTTTTCATACTAGCTCCAAATGAGCTCAATTTTGTTTCTAAAATTTTTGTAGTATTAATTGGATCTCTTTAGGCTATGATTTAGCAATAATTTATGCCTTAGCAACAGTGGGTTTTAATAAGTCAATTTAATTACCCTTAGGAACATTTGGGCGAATCAACTATAGGATTTAGATACCAGGATTTGGATTTAGTTTGTGAGAACTTTGCATGGATGAAATGCATATGAATGCTTCATGATTTTCATTTTGAAATCTTGCACACCAATTCTACAATCCATAATAAATCCATGCCCTTTTGCCTATATAGCTACTTAGGTCTTAACAAAAGAATATAAGATTTTGAATTCAAGGTTGAGAGGATTTTCTATTTAAAAAGTTTCTTCTCTTTGAGAATTTTCAACAAAGTCAAACAATCAATCAATCTTATTTATTTGTTTCACATTCCAAAATTAGGAGAATTTTGGGATGTGACAGATTACCTCGCTAGGTGGCTCCGGTTGAGGGTCGACTTGGAGGGTTATCCCAGCAATGATGCAATCTACCACTTCGTCGAAGGGCTTGCGCACGGCACAGTTCTCCGGCATACGCTCGGGAGGTAACAAGCCACGGGGAACCTCACTCTCGACGAGAAGGTCAACACCGTTAATAGTTTCGCCGATGCCGATGAGCAGGCCCTGGCCGACCCTGTCGCTTTACCCGGGTGTAATCCCTTGGACCCTACGCTCTAAATCACAAGTCGGTATAACCCAAAAGTGCATAAGGTGTCCTACCGAGGAGGCCCAAAGGCCACCCATGCGTAGGTCCCGTCTGAGCGGAACAGGACACGGTACAGGCCAACCACCCTACCTACTTCTCGTGGTTATAGCTTCAAGTGCAAGAGATGTAGACAGCTGGACTGCGAGTCAAGCATACACAAATGAGTATGTATGCCAATGACATACAAGAGTACATTAGAGCCAATCTATCTAAAAAAATAGAAATATTCAACGCCATATGGCAAGATCCAAAATACTAGATAGCTAATAGTTAGGATACATCCTCATACATCACACATCAGAGTATCAAGCGGAAGCGAAAGACAAGATTCGAGTATGGATAAGAAGAAATTGGCATAAGATGCCCTGAAAATAAGCACATCCCGCCCATAGATCTCATGGATCTCCATCCCCGGAATCTGTACACCTGACGATCGTTGTCACCATCATTGGTCTCCTCGATCCAGTAGCCTTTCTATGGATATACCTGTCCATCTAAACCAATATTTTATTGTGTGAGACCCTAAGGGACTCAACAAGTCTTTATGCATCTAAAGGGAACAACCTGAGGGTGACGCAATTGCAGCGAAAAATAGAGCCTAGCAGTTCTATAGAGACATGCTACAATATCTGCCTAACCATTGATAGATGGACACTTGTTAATCAAACAATAGTTAATTACCCAATCGATATGTCAACATAAATAAACATCGCTCGCCCACCTCCCCGTTTTCCGAACGAGAAGGCGGAAGAACATCCCATCTATAGGCAATTTTAATAATCATTCCATGAAGATTTCACTATTACTAGTCAAGTTTTAGTTAAACTAAAACGGTACTTTAGTTATGCTTGTTTATGATCGAGAAACTGTGCTCCAAGTTGTCCATAACCGCAGACATGGATTTTAGAAAGATTTACCCTGCAAGAATGCACAAATAGCAATGCACGCACGATCAACCTCAGAAAAACTAAATGAAAACCCAACGAGGCATCACAACAAAGCAATCACCAGATTCATAAAATATTTTAGGGGGGGGCACCCCACTAAGCTACCTGCTACAAAGTCGGTCGGCTCCGCGACGAACCTAGGGTGTGTGGCGATGACTGTAAACGACTAGGAACCTAAAAGTATGACTAGGCTTATTGATACAGCGGAAACATGGAACGAGGTTCCTAAACAGTATAGTAAACTCTATACACGAGCAACAGTAGTAAATAAAGCGATAGCATGGCATAAGTACAAGATAGTAGTAAATCCTCAAACTAGTTTGCGGCCCCAATAAATAAGAAATGATTCAAACTCTGGCTAAGGGGATTCATGGTCCCACACGCGGATAGTGTGATAGTCAAAGAACATGAATCAAGTACTCGGGGTCCTATGGGACACAAGTGAGCGGATAAAACCAGATCTTAAATATTGCCCACATGTGCCTCTTTCTTTAGTTATCCCATTACTACTCAATTCAGTTGTTTAGATACCTTATTATTCAAAGACTCTCACAAATCCTACACATGCAATTTTACGACACACATGGCTCAAACAACTCCTGTAGTAATGGCTCATAGGATTGAGGGAACAAGATTCGCTGGGGTTTAAAAGTAAAGTCTATGCAATACTTGGGATTCAATTTTATTCGTGATGCGATTTATGATGCAAGAATAAGATAGATGCAATAGGTGCTATATGTAGTGCAAGCATGGGGAATTGATTGCCTAGAAGCATAGTTGCAGAATAGGAAGGATCCGGGTAATACTCCTGAGGCTCCTGATATTATCCTTGCTCAGCGTCTATCCGGATAAAAACCAAACACAAAAGGGCCGAAATAAATATATTGCACAATCATATAAATCATATTCAACAAGCAAACAAGGTATGCCATGATTTAATGATGTACAATTTACATGGTAGAGCATAGCATGGCATGGGTGAGGCTGGGGTACAAGATTAAAGCCTTTTATTAGTTTTTAGTCATATTTTGCTTCCATAAACATTGTTGTATACCTAATATTTATATTATGCATGCTTCAATTCATATCATGGAATGCATGGTTAGAACGGGCTCGTTGCGCTGACATAACATTTGCCAAAATCGGAGTTACGGAATAATAGTTATTCAATTATAAAGAAAAGGCATTTATTAGCAATTAAATTATTTCGAATTTTAAATGTATAAAATGATATTTTGGATGGCATATGTGTGTTCCTTGCAATTTTCTAATCAAGATTGATATATAAAATATTGCATTTGGAATCACCAATAAAAAATATGATTTAGCATATAATAAAGCGTTCAATAATAATCTTAAAACATTTATTATATTTCTATATTTGAAAATTTAAACAGAAGGAATATTCTTGTTCCTCATTCGAAAACAACAGGTTTGGTTTTTGAAACATTTCAAAAATTCTCACAGATCTCTCTCAAAACATGGTCAAAGTTTTAAAATAGTTTGACTTAGGGTTTTAGTTGAATTTGAAAATTCTGATTCGTTTTTGTCTTTTCTCACCAAACTGAACCTAGCCACATCCCCAGACACGTGGGCATGTGGTGTGACTGGGCCTGTTGGCACTGACCGGGCTAGAGGTATCGATGACAGGTGGGCCTGGGTGGATAAAACAATTAAAAGAAAAGGAGGGATATCAATGTGGCGATGGGGGATTGATCCAGGGACATCTTAGCTCGCGAGCCGAAAGGATGCGGTTGGGATACCATGTGGGATGGTCTAACTTCGTGTTACCAATGGGCCGCGGTGACAAATATGCACACTGGCTGCTGGTGGAACTGACGAACTGGAACCGAAATGAGTCTATGTCTCCGAATTCCATCCAAACTTTCGAGGAAGATTACGACTGCTACAAGGCATCAAAAATTCCGTGCAGCCAGTCAAACGAAAGAGGAGACAAAGATCTAGCGAATGGTTGTATTGGTGTGGCCGAAAATGATCTGTGGCGAGGACAACGTTGGTGAGAACAGAGCGCCCAGCCACAGCTCGCGCTGGTGCTCGCGGCGGCGGAGACGATGCTGCCGAGCGAGACGGTGTGCGTGGCGGTGATAGGGAGGTGCATGTAGACGCGGTACAACTCTAAGACCTCATGGAAACACGTGGGGTGACCGGCGACGTGGGGATCTTCAAGGTTGCCTTGGTGCTCGTGTGACGCATGGAGAGTGCTCGAAGGACGGCGACGACGACACATGGCAGTAGGTGGAGGGAGACCATGTCTAGGGAGACAAGGAGCCCAACGGGAGAGGGCTGTTGTAGACGAACAAGCTTGGGGAAACGTTGATCGCTGGTGGAGTCGCGGATGGCAGCTTTGGGTGTGGCGAGTTTGCACCTCCTCCGGCGGTTCTCCGGGCACGCGGCAGGTCCTGGGCAATGTAGATGACCCCTAGGAGGCCCTTGGTACTCCTGCATGTCCTGGGTGCTCTCCTGGTCGCTGGAAGGAGTGTTGCGGCTAGGGTATTGGCTTGGCAAGGGGAGGCCATGGCTGATCTTGGGAAGGAGAGGGAAGGCTGGAGGTGTTGTGTAGCTGGGGATCTCGATTTAGATCTCTCCTGCGTGTTGAGGAGGGTGGATGGTAGGTGGGAGGAGATCACATGGTGGTTCAACTTTTGGCATAAAGATTTAAGGAGGACTTGGGTAGGGGATCTCTCCTTTGTCCTTGGCTTAGAGAGGAAAGAGAGGGGAAGGACAGGAGGTGGGTGGTATGTTGGCTGGGGTGGGGTAGCTAGGTAGATGGGAGGAAGGAAGCACATGGGTTGGTTGATGCTTTTGCAAAAGGTGAGAGAGAACATGGGGTAGGGCTTCTCTCTTCCTCTCTCTTGTTTCTTTTGCTTAGAGAGGAAAAAGGAAAGGATCAGGGGAGGGGTGGACATGGTGATCATCTATTGCTGCAAGGAATAAAAGGCAACGACGACGTGGTCTCTTTGTGGCCAAGATTTGGCTTGATGTTGGTCAAGCTAGCTAGGTGTAGATAGGTGGTAGTGTAGTGAGGCGTGTTGGGTTGGTGAGCGAGAGGGAATAGCTAGGTAGAGTGTGTGTAGGCCACATATTCATGTAGGATTTAGATAGATTAGATATAGGTGGGTGGTTATAGATAGGTTTGATTAAATTAAAACCAAACCAAAAATATTGAAAAGCTTTTAGGAATTTAACATCAACAAGAACTATAAGGAAATGTAGGAGAAGAAAAGAGGGTGCCATTATTTTATGTGAGGTTTAGTTGATGAAAACCCAAAACTCACATGCATAATCTTGCCCAAAAATAAAAGGGAAGTAGACATGCACTTGGCACGTGAATATGAAAACTATGCAATACAACTCTTAGAAATTAGGCTGAAGATCTTGACAAACAAAAACTCATGAGGCTCCATAAGAAAATAAAGATTTGACACAACGAATCGTTGGATCCAAGAGATAAAGATGATGATGTTGTCATCGTGTAAAAAGTCCCAAGCCGTCGAAAAGATATGAAAGAATATCACGGAGACAGATAAAAGGTTCGATAGATAGATTAAGGATAGCACCCAAACTTGAACAGAAGAATTGTGAAAGATCTAGAAAATATTCGTGGCATACGGTGGATTGAGGATAAAAGATAAACGATATGGTTTCAAAAGGTTTCTTGATGAGCATAAGACCAAAACAATTTATTGTCCTTCTTGAGAAGATCCAAGAGAGATTTAGCCGTCTTGAGGAAGTATTCAACAAAGCATCGAGAATTACTTGTCAAACCGAGGAAAAACTACGGAATTTATTGAAGTTTGGAGGATGGAATTAACAATTGACTTGATGATTCTAAAATTGTAGCAATGTCTTTAGCAGAAGGACGTGATCGAGATTTGTGACTATAAAAGTTAAGATTTACATTTTGAGAACCTTGCACAGATGCGGTGTTCTCGAAAAGGAAGATGTTCTTCATGTTCTTTTATTGATATAGAATAGGCGAGAATATCGTTAAGATATACCACCACGAAAGATCAACAGAAAGAGCAAGGATTGGTTTTTAAAATATGCATTGCAAGAATAGATTATCTGGACCTTCGGATAAGAAAAAACGGATTCTGACTGTTCACCTGTTGATAGCATCATCGGTTGAAAAGAGGAGAGATCTGGAAGAAGCGATGATAACTCATACATTTAAGCAAAGCTATCATAGATAAAAGGATGTGATTCTCTCATATCCAAGAGAACCTTGCAGATATGGAGTTCAAAAAGATGTGACGCATGATAAACGGATGATAATCCACCATGGTGTCTTAAGAAACCTCTAGATTGCCAAAGGTACTTGAATATGATATATATATGATCACGGTATGATTCAAAATCACAAGAGATAACCACCATCATTTGGAGGATTAGATTGATAGCATTGAGCATATTCCACTCATGATAATTGTCATATAGCCATACTGAGAACCAAATTATAATCACAAGTGTTGGATCGACACACGTTATGTATTTATCCCAAAAGAATTTGAAGATGAAATAAAAACTCTAGATTAAATCATCGGTAGCAAAAGATCGTGTTAGCATGGACATGCCGACAAAATGAAGGTGAATAGTGTATCCCACACGACTGACAAGGAATGTGGAAACACAGATGTATCAAATAAAAAAATTTCACATTTTTCAGCATTGAAATGCCAATAGATGTGAAAAACAACTTAACAGATAGAGGTTAGCAACTCGATATTCCGTGAAAGCATCCAGGAAGGACAAACATCCTTAACAAGATTACGTTGATTTACAAGAAATCGGATAGATCGTGTCGGTTTACACATAAGCCTGTCAGTATGGAATGTACCAACAGTTCATAACCAAAGGTAGATTATGAAGCAAAGTTGGATGCAACAGATAGACAAAGGATTTAACACATATCCTATAGTACTACGGAAACCCCAAACATGTGAGTCCTAGTTTGAATTTTTAGAAGAGGATTGATAAACGTTACACTTCCTTACCAGAAAAGGGTGGGTTGGTGGGTAAGAAGAAAATTGGAAGCAGTCCTACTCTCACGTTTAGTTTTTTTTAATATACATAACTACCAAAAACATTTGCTAGACTGACAACGACCATCTTGGCTGAGACCCTGAAGGGCGGAATGGCTCTGATACCAGATGTAATTCCCTAGACCCTATGCTCTAAATCACAAGCCGGTATAACCCAAAAGTGCATAAGGTGTCCTACCGAGGAGGCCCAAAGGCCACCCACGTGTAGGTCTCGTCTGAGCGGAACAGGACACGGTACCGGCCAACCACCCTACCCACTTCTCGTGGTTATAGCTTCAAGTTTGAGAGACGTAGCGGGCTGGACTGCGAGTCAAGCATACACAAATGAGTATGTATGCAATCAGAGCCAATCTATCTAAAAGAAATAGAAATACTGAATGCCATGCGGCAAAATCCAAAATACTAGATAGCTAATAGTTAGGATGCATCCTCATACATCACACATCAGAGTATCAAGAAGAAGCAGAAGACAAGATCCAAGTAAGGATAAGAAGCAAATTGGCATAAGATGCCCTGAAAATAAGCATATCCCGCACACAGATCTCACGGATCTCCATCCCCGGAATGTCTACACCTGACGATCGTTGCCATCATCATCGGTCTCCTCGACCCAGTAGCCTTCATGTGGATATACCTATCCATCTGAACCAATATTTTATCGTGTGAGACCCTAAGGGACTCAGCAAGTCTTTATGCATCTAAAGGGAACAACGTGAGGGTGACGCAATTGCAGCGAAAAATAGATCCTAGCAATTCTATAGAGACATGCTACAACATCTGCCTAACCATTGATAGGTGGACGCTCATTAATTAAACAATGGTTAATTACCCAACCGATATATCAACATAAATAAACATCACTCGCCCACTCCCTATTTTCCAAACGAGAAGGAGAAGAACATCCCATCCGTAGGCAATTTTAATAACCATTCCATGAAGATTTCACTATTACTAGTTGTAGCATCCTGTCTGTCTAACATCTGGAATGCTGCATGGTTCCTAATAAAATGCTACTTCATACATGTCATTCATTGCATCATCATTATATCATGCCCATGTCACCATGCCACCTTGCATTTGAGCATCATATAAAAACACCTCTATTTAGTTCTTATCCCATATGCATTACATATTGTATCACTTGTATTTGCCTCTTGATATATTGTATTTTCTTCTTGATAAATTGCTTCATGCCCAAGTTGAGTTGTGGGCATATCTCTTTTGCAACTCCACCACCTTTCTTTTGTCACCACCCTAAAAATCCACCATCCAAACCATATATGAGCCCTTTAATGTATTTTGGCATTTGACTAGCTCATATGAAATAAGATGGATCCACTTATAAATCTACTTGCTCCCACATATGTTTCTTTTGTTTTTACAATGTCAACTATGGGGAGTCCATTGCCACCTTTACATGCCATGTGTGTAGAATTCTCTCTTGCAAGCTTTTATATGGACCTATTCAAATTATTCCCATGTATGATGCCAACTGGACTACAAATGAATTTAGTGGGAAAACGCACACTACCATGGTCATTGGCTCCATATGTATGTATAATCCAAATAATTCCATATTACAAGCAATCGTCCTTCTTGTTGGGCCATATTTCTCCAATCTTGGGATTGCATGCATGAATCTATGCCCCATTTGAAATTAAGTCGTTTTCACAAGTAAATGGTGTCATCTATTATCCATGCATGAACCATGCAAACCTCACAATCTTCCTCCTATTTTGATTCTTTGTATTTGTGAGAAGCTTGCTTTGCGTTGAATTTAAGCAAGTTTCATCAAATTAACACAAAGCGTCCGGAGCTCATCTACCATAAATTCGTTTTTGTTTCTTTATCGAGTTTTATTCTCTCTTTGTATTCTATCTATCTCACCTATCCTTTCTCTTGGTTTGGCTATCCCTAAAACCAAACTATGCCTAATCTGCTAACGACAAATTCTAATTCCCTCTCTTCCTCTATTCCACACTAGCTGGGTTTAACCCATCTATCCCCAACACCCACCTAGGCTATCTACTAAAGCAAGCTAACCCTCCTAGGTTTTACTCTGTTCCCTTTCCCCTGCGCCTGGGCCCAGCTCTTCTTGCCCCACCGCTACCAGACCTTGGCGCCATGTCCATGTTTATCGTTTTCCTCTCGATCACGTGACCGCCCGCACGGCATCCTCACGCCGAGCGCGTTCCCTCCCTTCCCCTCTGGCATAAAGAAAGCTTCAAGGATAGCAGCCCCTCAACCACCAGCCCCCCTCTTCTTCCTCCCCTCTCCAACCCTAGCCGTCGCCATGTCCACAACCATGTCCTAGCCGATGTTGTCACCTCGCAAGGAGTGGCGCGGGAACACCACCGGGACCGATCATGTACCCAGAGCGAGGAGGATGTGGTAACACATCCCAATTCGTCGTTGCTCACCTTTGCCGCGCACTGCGGGCTCCCTGCCGTGCACGGAGCCTAGCGAGAATGCCTCTGGACCCGTGGTCATGCTCGTGGTGATTTCCTCTCTCCATTCCCCTCCCTCTTGCATCCTCTCTGCCAATCGGGAGCTCTCCCCGTCGCCATATTTCCCCAGCCGCGCGCACTGTGGACGCACGAAGACAGTAGTAGCAGCAGCTAGCCACAAACCTCTTGTTCCCGTTGAGTTCCCAACCTTCCCCATTATTCTTCGGCGCCTCCCTTTACTCGTATCTCTTCCCTGATGTCCCAACAACAAACAGGAACAAACGACTTCAAGAACGATGATCTAAATCTCTCAAAATATTCTGCCAAACATCAGCAAGTCGAGCTGCAAAACTGAAGGTTTTTGATAGTAAATCGGCCTCGTTTTTCTCCATGTTCATATCAAGTTTGCAACCATCCCGGTCATCCTCCAACATATTTCTTCACGTGTAGGCGATCTCGGATGTGCCTACTTTCCAACGCCATAGGCCACGGTTCGAACGAAGCTCCAGATCTCTTGGAATCCGTCGCGCAAGTTGGACGAACTTCACTGTCGTTGTTCGTCAGTTCCGACAATTAACGCCTGCAGTTTTCCCCTCTGTTCGTCAACAATTACAGGTCGCTGCATCCCTCATCTATAGAAACGCCCATGATGAAGCTTGTTCATCTTCGTCTCCTCTACGCCTTTTCTTTTTACGGCGTCGCGAGATCCATTTTCCTTTGCTCTCCATCCTCATTCAAAGATCGGACAAAAACATGGCGTTGCAGTTTTAGTTTTAGGAGTGTTCGCCTCCTATTCGTCACCTTTTCCCTATCACTCCAGGCCTCTGATGAAGAAACTTTATATACAAGAATCATAGATCTAAACTAGATCAGCATCTTTCATTTTTACGTCTAATGCAAATTTGGCTTCGTTGTGAACCGAGCTTCCTCGCAATTTCGTAGTTTTTTCTGTCAAACGGGTTCAGAAAATTCGGTTTCATCAGAATTGACTCCAGCTTCCCTGTCTCTTTTCTGTTTTAGCCCCTAAGTTTTCCTTCCACTCAACCCGCGCTCCCCTGTATGTCATGTGTGGCACTACCCCCAGCTAGCCGCGCTGGTGGTCCCTTTCGATCCTCTGGCCCACTTGTCGGTGGCGTGGGTATGAAACCTAGAGTAACAAAAGTTTCTAGCACGATTGTAACTCAAATAAATTCTAATTTGTTTAAATCAAATTTAATCCATATCTTTTGAAATATTTTGAATTCGAGGAAACTTTCAAAATGAAATATAAATGTTTTTCAAATATGAATGCAAACATAAATTCAACTTGACCAGGGTTAACTCTAACTAGTCAAACCTTTGACTTTGACCCCTCTTTAATAATTTGACTTTAATAATAAAATAAATTTATAATTTCAAATAATATATGTTTTTGAAACATAAAAATGTGAGGAATCTGTTTATGCTATTTATATTATCATTTGAGAAATTTAGAAATTTTGAATTATTAAATGTTAATAAATGCTTATTTCTTAATTATTGTATAACTTTAAATCCGTAATTCCGAATTCGACAAATGATATGTCTAAATCGATTAGCTCGACGAGCCCGTTCTAACTATGCATTAAATGATATGAATTTAAGCATGCACCATATAAATATTATGTGGCAGCAATGTTTATGGGGACAAAACATGACTAAAAACCCAATAAATTGCTTTCATCTTGTACCCCACACCTCACCCATGCATGCTTTGCTATGCCAGGTAAATTGTGGATCATTCCATCATGGCATACTTGGTTGCCTGTTGCATATGGTTTATATAATTGTGCAATGTATTTATTTTGGCCCTATGTGTGTTTGGTTTTATCCGGATAGACGCCTATCAAGGAGCTTATCAGGAGCCTCAGGAGATTTATCCGGAGCCATCTTATTCTGCAACTGAACTGCTAGGCAAGAATTTCCCATGCTTGCACTACATATAATTACCCATTGCATCTATATTATTCTTGCATCATAATCGCGTCGAATAAAATTGAATCCCAAGTATTGCATAGTCTTTACTTTTAAACCCCACCAAGCTTGTTCCCTCCATTCTATGAGACATTATTACAGGAGTTGCTTGAGCCATGCAAGTCGTAGAATTGCATGTGTAGGGTTTGTGAGTGTCTTTGAATAATGAGCTACCTAAACAACTGAATTGAGTAGTAATGGGATAACTAATGAAAGAGGCACCGGTGGACAATATCTGCTATTTGGTTCTTTATGCTCACGTGTGTCCCATAGGACCCCGGGTACTTGATTCTTGTTCTTTGAATATCGCACTATCTGTATGTGGGACCATGAATCCCCTTAGTCCTAGCTTGAGTCATATTTAATTTCTTGGGGCCACAATGTAGTTTGGGGTTTTATTACTATCATGTACTTATGCCATGCTACTGCTTATTTACTACTATTGCTCGAGGAGCATTTACTACTGTACTGTTTAGGTTCGCGGCATGATTTTATGGTATCGACAAGACCAGACACACTTTCGGGTTCCTATTGTTTACAGCCGTTCTCGCAAACCCCTCGGTCTGTCGCGAAGCCGGCCAAATTCGTTGCGGGTAGCTTAGCGGGCTGGCCCCCTAAAATCAAATATGAATCTTGCAAATGCTTTGTCGTGATGCCTCGTTGGGTTTTTATTTGGTTTGTCCGAGGTTGATCATACGTGTGTTGCTATTTGTGCACCCCTGCAGGGTAAATCTTTCTTAAAGCCGTGTCCGTGGTTATGGACGACTTGGAGCACAGTTTCTCGATCATAGACAAGCATAACTAAAGTACCACTTTTAAATTGACTAAAACTTGACTAGTAATAGTGCAATAATCATGGAATGATTAATAAAACTGCCAACATATGGGATGTTCTTCCGCCTTCTCGTTGGGGAACAGGGAGGTGGGCGAGCGATGTTTATTTATGTTGATATATATTTGTTGGGTAATTCACTATTGTTTATTTAACGAGCATCCGTCTATCATTGGTTAGGAGGATGTTGTATCGTGTCTCTATAGAACTGCTAGGTTTTATTTTTGCTACAATTGCGTCACACTCAGATTGTTCCCTTTAGATGCATAAAGATTTGATGCGCCCCTTAGGGTCTCACATGATAAATATTGGTTCAGATAGATAGGTATATCCGCAGGAAGGATACTGGGTTGAAGAGACTGATGATGGTGGCAACGACCATCTATTGTAGAGATTTCGGGGCATGGAGATCTTGAGATCATGTGGACGGGATGTGCTTATTTTCAGGGCGTCTTACGCTAATTTTCTTCTTATCCATACTTGGATCTTGTCTTCCACTTTAGCTTGATACTCTGATGTATGCTGTATGAGGATATATCCTAAACTATTATAACTATCTAGTATTTTGGATCTTGCCGTATGGCATTGAATATTTTTATTTATTTTATATGGTATGGCTCTGATGTACTCTTGTATATCGCTGACATACACACTTGTGTATGTTTTCATTCGCATGCCTGTCGACTACGCCGCTCGCACTTGATATGATGTTCTTGCAAAGTGGGTGGGGTGGTTGGTCTGTACCGTGCCCTGCTCCGCTTAGACGGGTCTGCACGTGGGTGACCCTTGGGCCTCCTCGGTATTACCACCTCATGCACTTTGGGTTCGTCCTGGCTTGTTGCTTAGAGCATAATGTCCAAGGTATTACATCTGGTATCAGAGCCATTCCACCCATCAGGGTCTCAGCCAAGATGATCATTGTTAGTTTAGAAAATATTTTTGGTAGTTATGTATATTAGGGAAAAACTAAACGTGAGAGTAGGATTGCTTCCATTTTTCTTCTTACCCACCCACCCATCCTTTTCTAGTAAGGAAGTGTAATGTTTACCAATCCTCTCCTAAAAATTCAAACTAGGATTCACGTGTTCGGGGTTTTCGTAGTACCATAGGATGTGAGTCATTAAATCGTTTTGTCTATCTATTGCATCCAACTTGTTATCATAATCTGCCTTTGGTTATCAACTGTTGGTACATTCCATACCGACAGGATTTTACAAATCGATGTGATCTATCCGACTCTTTGTAAACCGTTGCGATCTGTCTTACTCCTTGTTACTGACACGATCTAGTTATGGGTGTTTGATCTTTAAGTATGCTTTCACGTGATGTGGAGTTGCTAACCTTCATCTGCTAAGTGGTTTTGCGCATTTAAGTGATACTATTGTCAGAGTTGGGTTGCACGAGTTTTTCCTATTCATGTATGAGGTAATGCTTTGAGTGCGGGATGGAGTCATGACCATACCACTACTCTTAGCATTTTCTCTTGTACATTGAATTGGTGGGTTAATACGATTTTATTATGCTCAATGGAAAATTACAATGCTAAAAATTGCGGAATTTTTTCTTTGGTTGATTCGTGTTTCACACTCCTTTTCAGTCGTGTGCGATATGTTGACAATCTCCTAGGTGCTATGAAGTTTGTTTGATATTTTAATATCATCTTAGTAAATTGTATCCTTAATCATGGTTAATTCCATTTTAGTGATGTTCTGTATTACTAAACATTCCCCATTATGGTACTAATGTAAGTTCTTTCATCTATAACAGGATGGTGCCACCACCGCGTCATGGTAATGATGACCAAGCTTCGGGCTTGCTAGAGTTGGGTGCTGCCCTTGTCAGTATTGCTACTACTCTGGGGACAATGCAGCGAACCAACTGAGGTTTGAAGAAAGTGTCAGGAGGAATGAATTTGCTCCACCTCCTCCGCCGCCTCCACCCCCGCAGCGCGACAACCTAAAGCACTTCTTAAAGTTCAATTCTCGGCATTTTGAGATGACAGTTGAGCCACTTGACGCAGACGACTAGCTCCATGAGACCATCAAGCTCCTTGACACAGCTGATGTGGCTGAACATGACAGAGTCAAGTTTTCTACTCACCTTTTGCATAGAGAGCCCACACTTTGGTGGGAGGGTTATCTAAGGGCAATCCCACCTGGATTCTAGCCATCATGGGATCAATTCACAGATGCTTTCAAGAAACAATATCTACCTGAAATTGTGATGGAAAGAATGAAGGAAGTGTTTCCGAACCTGAAGCAGGGCAATGACAATGTCAACACTTACATCAAAAATTTCACCAATCTGTCTTGCTATGGCAGTGAAGAGGTTTCTAATGACAAGAAGAGGCAGAAGAGGTTTCATCAAGGTCTCAAAGCTTCAATCAAGTACGCCTTGACTCATGCTACCACAAGCTCCCTGCTTAAGCTACAACAAGCGGATCTCCAAGAGGAGTCGAGCAAGCAAGCTTATGAAGAATCTAAGAAGCACAACAGTGATGCCGAGTCCTCCTCTGGGGCCGCTCCTTAAAAGCGTGTGTGTGGGTTCCTGCTACCGCACCGTCGCTCCCCCCTCCTCCAAGACTGGCAAGCTTCGCTCCAAGGCCACCACACTCTTACAACGCCGCACTTAGGGGCTACAAGAGCAATTACCCAAGGGCGTCGTTTGGTGGTTACTCTGCTCCACGCCCAAGTGGCACTTGCTTCACGTGTGGGAACTTTGGGCATCAATAGTGGAACTGCCCAATGAACAACAACAAGTCTCTTCCCCCAACCCCGCCAAGACCTGCTTCAACTACTGCTTTGGTTCGGGCACCTGCTCCACGGGCTCTCAACATCAACACCAAGCCCGGGTTAGTTGTCGCTCGCGCCAACAACATCAACATTGCACAGGAAGAGCATGCACCTGGAGTTGTGCTGGGTACACTTTCTGTTAACTTTGTCTTTGCACGGGTTTTATTCAATACATGTGCATCGCATTCAATTTGTGTCTTAGAGGTTCTCACAAGAACAAGGTCTTCCTATTCAGCCTTTGTCCAAAGTTCTTAGAGTGCAATCACCGGGAACTACAATGAAATCTTCTCAAATAAGTCATGGCTACCAAATTAAGATTGGAAATCAAACATTCACGATTTCTCTCATTGAATTGGGAAACTCAGATATTGACGTCATCTTGGGTATGGACTGGTTAAATTCCAATGGAGTCGTCATTGATTGTGCTGAGCACTCAGCTCCCTAAAAATTCCTGAAGGCCACATTGTCTATTCCCCAAGGCAGAATCCCTCTATTCAACTCTATTCTTTGGGTGTTCAAAACGTGGATGTTATGGATGCTCTCCAAAGTGTACCGGTGGTCTATGAGTTTCTGAATGTATTTCCTGAAGAGCTACCAGGTATGCCTCCTGATCGTGAGGTTGAGTTTGTGATTGAACTAGAACTGGAATCGCTCCTATCTCTAAGAGGCCTTATAAAATGGGACCTAATGAGCTAGCTGAACTCAAGCGGCAACTCAACGAGAAGAAAAGTTGGGTTTCATCCAGCACAGTACTTCTTCCTGGGGTAGGCCAAAAATCTTTGTTAAGAAGCAAGACCAGACTGATCGACTTTGCGTTGACTATCGAGCTCTCAATGCAAAAACAATCAAGAACTAGTACCCTCTGCCTCGAATCAACGATCTCTTTAATCAACTAGCCGGAGCTATGGTGTTCTCTAAGCTCGATTTGAGAAGTGGATACCATCAGATCAAGATATCCCCAAAACAGCATTCACAACTCGCAATGGCATGTATGAGTACACGGTCATGTCCTTTGGTCTCACCAATGCACCTGCTACATTCTCTAGGCTCACGAACTCGGTCTTCATGGAGTATCTTGACAAGTTCATGGTGGTTTATCTTGATGACATTCTTGTCTATTCCAAGTCATAAGAGGAACATGCTGAACACCTTCGTTGCATCCTCACCAAGCTTCGCGAGAACCCCCTCTATGCAAAGTTCTCCAAGTGCGAATTCTGGTGGCCAAAATTCACCTACCTAGGGAATGTCATCTCTGCAGAAGGTATTTCTATCAACCCAGAAACTATTCGAACAATAATGGAGTGGCTCCCTTCGAAGAAATTCAAAGAAGTCACAGCTTCCTCAGATTGGCGAGTTATTGTTGCCGATTCGTCCAAAACTTTTCCAAGATTGCCAAGCCTCTCACCGATCTCCTCAAGAAAGGGAAGAAATATCTTTGGACTCTGGCGTGCCAAACAAGCTTTGAAACTCTCAGGGTAAAGCCTCCACCTGTCTTGGTTCCTCCAGATACATCTAAGACTTTTTAGATCTTCTGCGATGCTTCACTCCAAGGGCTTGGTGTCGTTCTCATGCAGGATAAACAAGTCATTGCATATTGTTCTCGCCAATTGAAAACTCATGAAGTTAACTATCCTACTCATGACCTGGAACTCGCAATTGTTGTCTTTGCTTTAAAGTTATGGAGACATTACTTGCTCGGCAACAAATGTGAGATCTCGGATCACAAGAGCCTCAAATATATATTCACTCAGCCGGATCTCAACCTTCGGCAAAGGAGATGGATTGAAATAATCAACGACTTTGATCTTACGATCAACTACTGTTGGGGAGGTGACCTCGGATAGGGTAAAGACGGGGAAAGACGAAAGGATGTTCCCTGTCTAGTTTCCGAGTTACAGTATAAGTCGGCCGAATCCTGTAGAGGTCGGCTGATATATGAAAGGGTAGAACCCTTATGATGATAGCAAGGCATTACCCGGCCGGGATACAACGTAAGTCGGCCGGGTCAGCCCGAATAATCTTAATGCAGGTGAAGGCCAAGCCGAGTTATGCGAGACGGGGCTGAATGATATGAAGCTTGCAGGAGAAGGAGATGCCAATAGTCAAACTCTAGTCGCAGGCTAGGGAGAATCTAAGCAGGGCCAAGCGCAAAGGACAAGGTGCAGAGCGACAGAGGGGCAGAAGGAGGTCACGGAGGTGACAGTCCTAAAGCCCGAGGCATGCAGGAGGGGCCCTTTTGGAACCTTGCTGTCATTAGAAGGGCGACACGGAAAGGAGGCCGCCGAGTTACTATATTGGGACAAGCATATTCCTCGAATATGCTTGCCACGTCAGCCCTAGAGGAACCCATGGCTCCCCTTTATAAGGGGAGGCTTGGACCCTGAGAGGGGCATCGGCTCATTTAGTACCGTTAGGCTGGTAAAGTTCTCTCTTTCTTCTTGTACACAGCTCAAGGAGCACTTGTAGCCCAAGGAAGGAGAAATAAAGATCTTTACCTTAGTCTTTTGTGTGTAGAATCAACTACATCTTCCCTCCTCAGATCCCACTAGCATCCATTGGCCCCATACTTTAGCCTACCCATGGCATCTGCCGTGCCACCACCACGACAGTTGGCGCCCACCTTGGGGCCAGCAGTGGTGCTAGCTGGAGTCATGATCCGGACGGGAAACTTCATCAACACTGGCGAGCGCATTGTCTCTGGCTTAGTCCGGAGATTTGATCTCTGTGACTATGTCAGCGACAACGCAGGCAGCTTCAAGGGAAAAACTCCTCCGCGCAACGACGTCTTCATCAACTTGGGCATGCATCAGATCTACGTCGGCGTCGATGTCTCCGGCGTTTATCCTCACCAGGTTGTTGTTGCAGGAGAACCTCCCCTCAGCGCCGCAAACAGTCCGCGCGGAGTGCGCCCGGTCAGCAGCGTCGAGGTGATGGTCGCAGCCGGGGTGCAAGCAGGAGCAGCGGGCGCCGGATCAAGCAGGGATCCGACGACGGGTCTGCAGGTGGCTCCCAAGCAGACCGCTCCACCGCCCACCGAGGTAATTCCTTCAGTGGCCAACCAGGCCGAGGTGCATGAGACAACCCCTAAGGCACCAAGGGTAAGAGGGCCACCTCTGGAAAGACCAGAAAACATTCTTCAGGCAACTATAGATAATCTGACTAAACCTGTAGCGCCGATAGTTTATCCGGCTAATGCTCAGGCAGAGTTAGAAGAGACCAGGCAGAAGGTGCTGATAGAGGCAAAAAAGGTGTCGGCCCTGCGGGAGTCCTTAAACAGGATCCTGCGAGAATATGCCAGAGCAAACAAGCTTGACGTCGCCCCTGAACGGGTTGACGAGTTGAGAGTAAGAGGAAAAAACCTCATAGATGATATCAATAAGGAGCATGATGCTCATAAGGCAGATTCAGTTGATCTAGGATTACCGAGGTACAGTACCCCGGCAAAGAACCTGAGAGCGGCAAATGCCGCAGCATTAGAGCTAGAAGGATTGACCGGCGAAGCCCGGCAAAAACAGCAAGAAAGAGTGAATGAGCTAGTGCGCATTGCGAACCAACAGAATGAAGAAATGCTCAGAGCAGACCCGGCGAGGCCAGGTGCCTCACGAATGGTTCACTCGGCTGGTGCGGCACCTGCCTTATCTGTGGCAGCAGCATCTTCGCCCGGAAATAATGCACGAAAGGACACAGCAGTAACTTCGGGAAAGAGAAATAAGCAAATTGTTCCATATGATCCGGCGATAGCCGGAAAAGCAAATGAGAACAGAGGCAATGGAAGCCGAGGTAACAGTGGAAAGAGAAACCCCGGCCATGCTGAGAAAGGCAATGGAAGCCGAGGCAATGGAGATCTCGGAAGAGGAGAACTCGGAAGAGGGAATCACGAGAACAATATCCCAATCGAGGGAAGGAGAGAACCGCCGCCCAATCAGCAGCCGAGACATGAACCTCGGCAGGAAAGAGAAGCAAGACCAGCTCGCCACAATCAGGTGAATGAAAGGTACAATGATGGTTATTCCGAAATGGTATGCTGTTCATGGAGGAAATAACCACTATGGAATGCAAGAAAGAATTCTGTATAGAGATTTGCCGTCAGGAGATGCCAGAGTAAAGCTGGACCGGCTATACCGATCCGAGCTGTTAGAAGAACAGGGTCCACCAGGTCCGGCATGCTTCGGACCACGGATCATGGGCGAGCCGCCCGTGCCGAACTTTTAGCTGGCAAGGGGCACAAAAACATATAATGGGAGCACCAAACCGCAGGATTGGTTGATTGATTATGCCACTACAGTAAAAATATCTGGCGGAAACTTACGATGGGCAGTGCGATATGTCCCGCAAATGTTGGAAGGACCAGCTAGAGTATGGCTGAATAATCTGCCGACAGGCAGCATCAACTGTTGGTTGGATTTTGAAGAAATGTTTGTTAGCAACTTCACTAGTACTTACAAGAGGCCAAACAGGCCGCAGCAGCTAGCCACGTGCAAGCAGAGGCCGAATGAGACAGACAGAGAGTTTTTAACTCGGTGGTGTAACCTGAGAAATTCGTGTGAAGGAGTTATAGAATCACAAGCAATAGCTTGGTTCGCTCAAGGATGCCGCTATGCCAGTGTACTATGGCAGTGACTGCAAAGAGATATGCCAACCACATTGGCAGAAACCATCAGAATAGCGGATTCCTATGCATTGGGGGATCCGACGCAACCAGAATTAATGTCGGCAGATCATCGGGAACATCAAGATCAATATGCAAGGGATGTGGCCGGGTCATCCAGGCGCAATGACTTCAGAGGAAGAAGAAGAGAAGAAAGACCGGATTATAGATATGGTTCAACTCAGGTGGCAGCAGTAGTGCAAGATCAGCCGAGTCACGGAAATAGTCAGCGGCAAAAGAATGGTCCTCAGCAATGGACACCAAGGAATGAAGGGAAAAGACAGTGGACACCAGAGCAAAAGAAGCAATGACAGGAGAGGCCGAAGTACACGTTTGAATCTATGTTAGATCAGCCGTGTAAATTTCACACGTCAAACCCGGCCAGGCCGGCCAACCATACAACCCGCCAATGTGCATGGATGAAAAATGCAATGGGTAACCCCGCGGGCATACAGACAACGCCTCTCCAGGCACATCAGCAGCATCAGCCACAGCTAACTGGAGCAAATGCACATCAACTGATGTTACCACCTCCTCCCCCGTGGTATGAAAACTCGGACCGGAGAGATGCGGTGCATCGTGATAAACCAAGGTCCGGATGGAAGGACAAATCCAGGAAGTAATGGACGCAATGATTACAGAGAACATCATCAATCATATTGCGTGTTCACAACAGAACAGCAAGACAAGCAGAGTGTACAGCGCCGACATATGGAAGTGAATGCAGTTATGCCAGCAGTACCAAGATATGTGCCTTGGTCGGATCAAGAAATAACTTGGAGCATAAAGGATCACCCCAAGATAATTCCGAGCCGGGGTCGTATGCACTCATGTTAGATCCGACGTTTGTCGGACCGAGCATTAATGAGAAATTTTCAAAGGTACTCATTAACAATGGGAGCAGTATCAATATCATGTACAAAGATACAATGCATAAACTCGGAATATCGCAGAACATGCTGCAATCCACGAGGACCACATTCCATGGGATAGTACAAGGGCTTTCGTGCGAACCCATTGGAAAGGTTCGAGTAGATGTGTTATTCGGCACAAGATATAACTACAGAGCAGAAAATTTAGAGTTTGAAGTGGTGGATCTAGAGAGTTGCTATCATGCTCTACTCGGACGGCCAGCATTGGCCAAATTCATGGGCAGCTGCCACATAAGTTACCTGAAGATGAAGTTACCCGGACCACAAGGGGTGATAACAGTAGCAGGAGATTACAGGAAGTCAATGGAATGTGCTTCAGCCGGATCAAATTTGGCCGAATCATTGGTAATAGCAAGAGAAAAAAGAAGGATTCAGGAGGTAGCAGCCCTCGCTCAGTCGGCGCAACTGAATATGCCAGCATTAGCCAACCCGCATGGAAGTGTTTCCTTTCAGCCGACTAAAGAAACAAAAAAGTTCCAGATAGATGAGCAGTTCCCAGAGCGCACCGTCACCATTGGTGCCGGCCTAGATGCTAAATAGGAAAGAGAGCTCACCAACTTCCTCCGTGAGAATCGGGATATCTTTGCATGGTCAACTCAGGATCTGCAAGGTGTGCCGAGGGAGTTGGCTGAGCACTCTCTGAATGTAAGGCCAGAAGCAAGGCCGGTGAAGCAACCTCTCCGCCGCTTCGCCGAGGACAGGAGAAAAATAATAGGGGATGAAATAGCTCGGCTCCTTGCGGCCGGGTTCATCATGGAGGTGCTGTATCCGGACTGGCTATCGAGCCCGGTGCTAGTGGAAAAGAAGAAGGATGAGCTGGCAAGTCCTTTCTGAGAGGATGAAGGCTTGGTAACAACGACCTTTCTTGCCTTGGGAGAGGCGTTGGCAGGCACCGTTACCTCGGCACTTGGAATGACGTCTTTAGGAGACGGAGGAATTACGGTGTCTGAGGGAGCCGAGATATTGATATTCTCAGCTGGAGTTGGTGTCGCAGTAAAGACTGCAGGGGTCGGAGGAATCTCAGCAGAAACATCGGGGTTCACGGAGGAGGCAGCGGGTTCGGTAGGAATATCTGTGGGCCGAGGTGTATCGGCATCAACATGAGAAATCTCAGGCGCATCATGGCGAGGTGACGTCTGATTCGGAGCAGGAGGAGAAGCAACGCGAGCAGGACTCGGAACTCTGGTATCCTCAGGAGGCGGAGGAGAAGGCGGCCGAGTCGTACGACTCGTCATGCTGGGACCGCTGGGCTTAACAGAAAGAGGAGCCCTGCAAAGACAGAAAAGGTCGAGTCAGAAGGGAGAAAGAGAGAAAAAAGAAATACAAACAAAAGTAACTCACCCAGTAACCCCGGGCATAGTTTTACGCTTCGGAGGGTGCTGGGCTGATTTCTTTATTCGTTTCCTGGGAGCAGCTTCTGGGGCATCAGCTGGAGCTCTACGTTTCCCCGAGGTAACAGGAGGCCGGGAGGCAAGAGGCTCGACGTTGTGAACCTGACCGGCCGGATTAGCTGAGAAAGTAGAAGCCGGAAATGCATAAGAAATTGGCATTGCGGCAACTACCTCTAGAACTTGGACCTCGTCCGAATCACCTTCCTCCTCGTGGGCCGGGGTCTTGCCGCGAGCGCGAGCCGGAGCGAGATCCGACTTGGGAACGAACTCTTCTGAGTCCGGCTCCCCGCTGTCCGGAGTATCCCGATCCACGGGCCACAGGAGTGTCAAAACCTCGGCGTCCTTAGTCTTCTGCTCCTCAAACCTCTGCAGGACAAGAATGAGAAAAATTAGCAAAAAGAGTCACAGACGCAATTAGGAAGCAAAAAACAAAGGCGTAAACGCACCTCGGGAGGGGATGCTCGCGGGTGAACGACTTCAATCCCCAGGCCCAGTCCTCCGACATCTCCGTCTTAAAGATAGCCCGGACACGTTTGAAGATGAGGTAGTTGTGCAGCTCCACCGTCGAGACTCGGTTGGGATGGAGAGGACCGCTCATGTAGCAGAGCTTGTGTGTGCGTTTCTGGAAGGGGCAGATCCGGCTGCTGATGAAGGTAGTCATCAGATCCTCACCACGTAGCCCGGAGCGGATCAGTTCCTTCAGCCGAATCTCAAAAGCCTCGGCCAGAGCATGACTCTTCCTCGGATTATAGGTCCAGTTCTTCTTGGAAGGAGTGCCAATGGAAAAAGGAGGGAGCCGAATCCTATCCTCATTCCCAGAGTTCTTGACATAAAAGAACGACCTATGCCACTTCTTGCATGATTCTAGACCAGCAACGCGAGGAAATTCGGATTTCCTCCAAGGTGTGATGGACGCGGCTCCACATTGGGTGAGCAACTTCTCAGAGGGTTGCAGAGATTTGTCTGGGACGACGTTGGATCGAATCTGGAAGAACTTTGACCAAACATGCACAGATGGCCATAGGCCGAAGTATCCCTCCGAGGCAGAGATGAAGGTAGAAAGGGAGGCGATAGCGTTAGCAGCAAGATGATGCAGCTGAAGGCCGAAGTAATCAAGGAACTCCCTAGCGAAATCGCTGAGAGGGAGACCAAACCCGCGAGCGAAATGTGACATGAAGACTACGTATTCGCCCTCCCTAAGAACTGGAGAGGATTCACTGCCGGGTAAGCGACAAGTTACCTCGGCAGGAATCCGGCGAGTCCGTATTAGCCACTCAACCTCTCGGCGGGTGACGGAAGAACCCTGCCACGAGCCCCGCTCAGGCCCAGACGCAACATCGTCATCCTCAATGAGGGCACCGCTGACGGAACTCGACATGGGGTCGCCGGAGAAGTTTACGGAGGAAGAACTAGCGACGGAGGAAAACCTAGAACTGCAAGGCCCCGTCGTGGTTCTACGCGATAACGGCGGCGGAGCAAAGAAGGAACTGCCGCGCAAGAACAAAAGAAAAGCAGAGAGATCTAGAGGAGAGCCTAGGCGATAGGACCGGATGAACTCACCGGCGACGACGCTGGAGCAAGCGAACGGGGACAAGGTCGACGGAGCAGTGCGGTGAGATCCCTGCCGTCGAAGACCCCGATGAGCACACGGCGGCGGAAGCACGAACGGACGCAGAGGTGAGAGGAAGGAGAAGGGCGCAGGTAAGCGGAGGGGGAACGTGAATCCCCCAGCCCCGTGCCCCTCTTTATAACCGCGCCTCTTGAGGGGTAGTGGGATCGTGAGTGTGGCGGTTATCAGTGTAGATCGTGTACGCGACACGACCACACGCCGCTAAGTGCAACCACACCAACGACCACACGATGAAATAAAGGGCCAAGATCCCTGACGGAAACGGTACGCGAGGCGTCGCAGCGCCGACGCGACAGGCGCAGTAATAACTGTAGCCTGTCAGTAAACACTGTAGAGGAACAAAAAACTAGGGAAACAATGATGAGTATGACACGTAGGACGAGGCGTACGCAAGAAGAGATGCAGGTACCTCGAACGAGTAAAAGATAACTCGGAAACAATGGGAAGCGAAAATCATGAAACTGATATGGCCCGGCCAAAGTTATAGGCAGGGCTATACCAGCTTCGGGGACTAATGTTGGGGAGGTGACCTCGGATAGGGTAAAGACGGGGAAAGACGAAAGGATGTTCCCTGTCTAGTTTCCGAGTTACAGTATAAGTCGGCCGAATCCTGTAGAGGTCGGCTGATATATGAAAGGGTAGAACCCTTATGATGATAGCAAGGCATTACTCGGCCGGGATACAGCGTAAGTCGGTCGGGTCAGCCCGAATAATCTTAATGCAGGTGAAGGACAAGCCGAGTTATGCGAGACGAGGCCGAATGGTATGAAGCTTGCAGGAGAAGGAGATGCCAATAGTCAAACTCTAGTCGCAGGCTAGGGAGAATCTAAGCAGGGCCAAGCGCAAAGGACAAGGCTCAGAGCGACAGAGGGGCAGAAGGAGGTCACGGAGGTGACAGTCCTGAAGCCCGAGGAACGCAGGAGGGGCCCTCTAGAACCTTGCCGTCATTAGAAGGGCGACACGGAAAGGAGGCCGCCGAGTTACTATATTGGGACAAGCATATTCCTCGAATATGCTTGCCACGTCAGCCCTAGAGGAACCCATGGATCCCCTTTATAAGGGGAGGCTTGGACCCTGAGAGGGGCATCGGCTCATTTAGTACCGTTAGGCTGGTAAAGTTCTCTGTTTCTTCTTGTACACAGCTCAAGGAGCACTTGTAGCCCAAGGAAGGAGAAATAAAGATCTTTACCTTAGTCTTTTGTGTGTAGAATCAACTACATCTTCTCTCCCCAGATCCCACTAGCATCCATTGGCCCCATACTTTAGCCTACCCATGGCATCTGCCGTGCCACCACCACGACAACTACACTCCAGGCAAGGCAAATGTCATGGCTGATTCCTTGATCCATAAAGCTTGTGTGAATAATCTCAAGGTGAAGAAGTTTGAGCCTCAGTTGTGTGAGGAATTCGATCAGCTCAACCTCGGCCTTGTTCCTAGAGGCTACCTTGCAACTTTGGTGGCTACTCCTTCCTTGGAAGAAAAGATCCATTCTGCTCAACTAGAGGATCCCTTCTATAAAGAGTGTGTAATAAAATCTCAGAAACCCAAGTATGAAGCATACCACCTCGATGATCAAGGTACATTGTTCTATGATCACAGGATGGTTGTTCCTGAACTTCCAGGATTGAGAGAAGAGGTACTAAAAGAAGCTCATGATTCTTTCCTTTCAATCCACCCCGGCAGCACGAAGATGTACATGGATCTGAAAACACAGTGTTGGTGGCCAGGAATGAAAAATGATCGTGCCAAGTATGTCTCTGAGTGCGAAGTCTGCTGCAGAGTGAAAGCTGTCCATCAAAAACCATCTGGCCTTCTTTAGCCTTTGAAGCCTCTAGAATGGAAATGGGAGAAAGTAGAGATGGACTTCATCACTGGCTTTCCAAGGTCTCAGAAAGGCAACAATGCTATCTTTGTTGTCATCGACAGGCTTTCCAAGGTTGCTCACTTCTTTCCAGTCAAGGAGACTATTTCTGCTAGTCAATTGACCGAGCTATATATCAACATGATTGTCTCGCTCTATGGCGTTCCCCTAGAAATCAGCTCGAATCGTGGGAGTATCTTCACTTCCAAGTTCTGGGAAAGCTTCCAACAAGGCTTGGGCACAAAGCTCAATTTCAGCATGGCATATCACCCTCAGTCTCAAGGACAAGTGGAAAGAATCAATCAAATTCTCAAAGATATGCTTCGCGCTTGTGTCATCTCTTTCAGCATGAAGTGGGAGGAATGCCTTCCATATGCTAAGTTCTCCTACAACAATTACTTCCAGAAAAGTCTCAAGATGGCACCCTTTGAAGTTCTCTATGGCCGAAAGTACTGTACTCCAATTGGTTGGTCAGGTGTAGGTGAAAAGAACTTATTTGGCCCTAACATCCTCACCTAAGCAAAAGAAAAGGTTCTTATCATTCTCGAGAACTTGAAAGTTGCCTAGAGTCGGTAGAAGAGCTACTATGCCAAGAAACATGTGGCTATGGACTATGTTCCTAGTGATCTGGTTTACCTTCTATCACTCCCATGAGAGGCACACACCGGTTTGGTATCAAGGGAAAGCTTGTTCCGCGATACATCTGTCCTTTCAAAATTCGTGGAAGAAGAGGAGAAGTGGCTTATGCACTTGAGCTTCCTGAAAAACTCAAGGTGCACGATGTCTTTCATGACTCTCAGCTCAAGAAGTGCTTCAAAGATCCCGAAAAGACCGTGGATCACGAGCTCATCAACCTCCAAGAATACCTCTCCTATAAAGAACACCCCGTGAAAATTCTGGAAATCGTAGAACAAAAGACTCACAACAAGTCTATAAAATTCTGCAAGGTGCAATGGTCGCACCATTCCGTTTGATGAAGCAACATGGGAGCGTAAGGATGACCTCCGTTTCGAGTATCCTACCTTGTTCCAGTATTTTTCTTCCTAAAATCTAGGGGCGAGATTCTTCTTTAGTGGGGGAGAGTTGTAGCATCCCCTCTGTCTAAAATCTGTAATGCTACATGGTTCCTAATAAAATGCTACTTCCTACATGTCATTCATTGCATCATCATTATATCATGCTCATGTCACCATGCCACCTTGCATTTGAGCATCATATAAAAACCCCTCTATTTGGTTCTTATCCCATATGCATTACATATTGTATCACTTGTATTTGCCTCTTGATATATTGTATTTGCTTCTTGATAAATTGCTTTATGCCCAAGTTGAGTTGTGGGCATATCTCTTTTGCAACTCTACCACCTTTCTTTGTCACCACCCTAAAAGTCCACCATCCAAACCATATATGAGCCCTTGCATATTTTGGTATTTGAATATCTCATATGAAATAAGATTGATACACTTCTAAATCTACTTGCTCCCACATATGTTTCTTTTGTTTTTACAATGTCAACTATGGGGAGTCCATTGCCACCTTTGCATGACATGTGTGTAGAATTCCCTCTTGCAATCTTTTACATGGCCCTATTCAAATTATGCCCATGTATGCTGCCAACTGGACTACAAATGAATTTAGTGGGAAACCACACACTACCATGGTCATTGGCTCCATATGTATGCATAATCCAAATAATTCCATATTACAAGCAAGCCTCCTTATTGTTGGGCCATATTTCTTCAATCTTGGGATTGCATGTATGAATCTATGCCCCGTATAAAATTAAGTTGTTTTCACAACTAGATGGTGTCATCTATTATCCATGCATGAAACATGCAGACCTCACCATCTCCCTCCTATTTTGATTCCTTGTATTTTTGAGAAGCTTGTTTTGATTTGAATTTAAGCAAGTTTCATCAAATGAACACAAAGCGTTCGAAGCTCATCTACCATCAATTCGTTTTGTTTCTTTATCGGGTTTTATTCTCTCTTTGTATTCTATCTATCTCACCTATCATTTCTCTTGGTTCGATTATCCCTAAAACCAAACTATGCCTAATCTGCTAACTACAAACTCTAATTACCTCTCTCCCTCTATTCCACACTAGCTAGGTTTAACCCATCTATCCCCAGCACCCACCTAGGCTATCTACCGAAGCAAGCAAACCCTCCTGGGTTTTTCTCTATTGCCCTTCCCCTGCGCCTGGGCGCATCTCTTCTTGCCCCACCGCTACCAGACCCTGGCGCCATGTCCCTATTTATCGTTTTCCTCTCGATCACGTGACCGCCCGTATGGCAGCCTCACGCCGAGCACGTGCCCTCTCTTCCCCTCTGGCATAAAGAAAGCTGTAAGGACAACAGCCCCTCAACCACCAGCCCCCTCTTCTTCCTCCCCTCTCTAACCCTAGCCGCCGCCATGGACATGTCCTATCCGATGCTGTCAACTCACCAGGAGACGTGCGGGAACACCACTATGACCAAGCCTGTACCTGGAACAAGGAGAAGGTGGTAACATGCCCCAGTTCGTCGTCGCTCACCTCGCCGTGCTGCGGACCGCGGGCTCCTTGCCATGCACCAAGCCCAATGAGAATGCCTCTGGTCCCGTGGTGAGTTCCTATGTCCATTCCCCTCCCTCTTGCATCCTCTCCGCCGATCGGGATCTCTCCCTGCTGCCATATTTTCCCCACCTGCGCGCGCTGTGGACGCACGAAGACAGTGGCAGCAGTAGACCTCCTATTCTCGTTGAGTTCCCAACCTTCCCTGTCGTTCTCCGGCGCCTCCCTTTACCGGTATCTCTTCCCTGATATCCCAACAACAAGCAGGAACAAACGGAGAACGTGATCTAAATCTCTCAAAATATTCTTCCGAACATCGACAAGGCAAGCTGCAAAACTGAAGGTTTCATACAGTAAATCGGCCTTGTTTTTCTCCATGTTCATCACAAGTTTGCAACTGCCCCGGTCATCCTCCAACATATTTCTTCATGTGTAGGCGATCTTGGATGTGCCGTCTTTCCAACGCCACAGGCCACGGTTCGAACGAAGCTCTAGATCTCTTGGAATCCATCGTGCAAGTTGGACGAACTTCACTATCGTTGTTCGTCAGTTCCGACAGTTAATGCCTACAGTTTTCCCCTCTGTTCGGCAACGATTACAGGCCTCTACATCTCTCCTCTGTAGAAATGCCCATGATGAAGCTTGTTCATCTTTGTCTCCTCTATGCCTTTTATTTTTATGGCGTCGCGAGATCCATTTTCATTTGCTCGCCATCCTCATTCAAAGATCGGACAAAAACATGGCATCATAGTTTCAGTTTCAGCAGTGTTCGCCTCCTGTTCGTCACCTTTTCCCTGGAACTCCAGGCCTCCGATGAAGAAACTTCGTATACGAGAATCATAGAGCTAAAGTAGATCTTCATCTTTCCTTTTTATGTCTAATGCAAATTCGGATTAGTTGCAAACCGAGATTCCTTGCAAGTTCGTAGCTTTTTCTGTCAAACGGGTTCAGAACATTCAGTTTCGTCATAATTGACTCCAGCTTCCCGGTATCTTTTCTGTTTTAGCTCATGAGTTTTCCTACCTCTCAACCCGTGCTCCGCTGCATGTCCCGCGTGGCACTACCCCCAGCTAGCCGCGATGGTGGTCCCTTTCGATCCTCCAGCCCACTTGTCGGTGGCTATGGGTATGAAATCCAAGAGTAACAAAAGTTTCCAGCACGATTGTAACTCAAATAAATTCTAGAATTTGTTTAAATCAAATTTAATCCATATCTTTGGAAATCTTTTGAATTCGAGGAAACTTTCAAAATGAAATATAAATGTTTTTCAAATATGAATGCAACCATAAATTCAAACTTGATCAGAGTTAACTCTAACTAGTCAAACCTTTGACTTTGAACCCTCTTTAATAATTTGACTTTAATAATAATATAAATTTATAGTTTCAATTAATATAAATAATATATGTTTTTGAATCAGAAAAATGTGAGGAATCTGTTTATGCTATTTATATTATCATTTGAGAAATTTTGAATTTTCGAATCATTAAATGTTAATAAATGCTTAATCTTAATTATTGCATAACTTTAAATCCATAATTCCGAATTCGACAAATGATATGTCTAAATTGATTAGCTTGACGAGCCCGTTATAACTATGCATTCCATGATATGAATTGAAGCATGCATCATATATATTATGTGGAAGCAATGTTTATGGGGGCAAAACATGACTAAAACCCCAATAAAATGCTTTCATCTTGTACCCCACACCTCACCCATGCAATGCTTTGCTATGCCAGGTAAATTGTGCATCATTCCATCATGGCATACTTGGTTGCTTGTTGCATATGGTTTATATGATTGTGTAATGTATTTATTTTGGCCCTTTGTGTGTTTGGTTTTTATTCGGATAGGCATAATGGGATTCTCGGACCGTAAATCCGGGGTCCCACAGACTTGGTATCAGAGCCATCCTGACTGTAGGAGACCTTAGTTAGCATGGACATTAGACAGGACAACCCCTATTTCTAAAAACATCGACTTTCGAAAACTACTTTCTCAAAAGCTTTTTGGAAGACTTCCTATCTTAACTTCTCTGACTTAAACCTTTTGAAAATGGCTTACTCTATATCTCGTCTACCTTCAAATGATCCATTCTCAAAAACAAGCCCGACCTGAAAACTATGAAGGCATAGAATTCTAGGATGAAGAGTAACTGAGACAAGCAAACCAAAAAGGAACTACCAACGACCGACACTACAAGATTGCCGTACCAATATAATCCTTCATCGCCCCCAAATGAATCAAGTACGGCACCGACGACCCCCGATGGCAGAAGTTAAGACCCTCATTGACATGGATATACCCTACGGGTGCATAACGTTGGCATACCCGGTCCAGCCCAAGGAAGGCCCACATAAGGACATGCGGCCAATGAAGATTTCAGGTGGCCCAAGCCCATGGCGTTTTCGACTCCTTGGAGGACAAGTCTAGATTAGATAGAATTTCAAAGGGTATCAACCCTAATATGTAACTGACTCGACCTATCTCTAGACTTGGCCTATCTATATAAAGTTCAGGAGGGTACGGCGAGAAGGATCCTCAACTCAACTCATACACACCTCACGCCAGATTGCATCTGCGCACCCCTGTAATCTTCAGTTCCGCCGTAATCAAGAGCAGACAAGCAGGAGTAGGGTTTTCCCTCCGGGGGCCTGAACCTGGGTAAATCTCGTGTCCCTGTGTTGCCTATCTGTTAACCGTTCCGTGACTTCTAGCATCCCCATATTCTCCAAAACCCAAGTCCATAACAATGGGCAATGACGAGATCGAACCTCATCAATTGGCACCGTCTGTGGGAAGCGGGGACACTGATCGCGCGGTCGTGACGGTTCCATCCAGAGCGATCTACAATTCATCGACAACAGAGAGTCGCCTCCTCTTTGGTGCCTTCGACTTCACCGCCCACTCGCCAGCCACCCTGAAGGATTTCGAGTCCGTCGGCGACGGGCTCGAGATGCTGTTCGGGAGCTTCTGCTTCCAGGTGGGGAATAACGACACCCTCCGCCTCCTAGAGTGGGTGCCACCACCATCCATGTAACACTACGGTTCTGAAAAGACTGTAGCTTCTATGTGACATGCCAATCCCCGGATCAGTTCATTGGCTCACAATAGAATAAAGATGAATAACATAGCAAAATATCCGTGTATCATAAATAACGAAGGATCTAGAGTAACATTATTACAATGAAGCTTAGCTCTAGGCTAGCTCAACTTATTCAAGTAGCAACATGAGTAAATAACTCCTCCATTCTTCAAATTGCCCACAAGTGAACAAGTGTCGAGTGGAGTACCGCGACCTAATCAATCACTCAGAATTTGAATATCCTGCAACATGAAACGTAGCAGCCCCGAAGGGTCAATACATGGAATGCATGGCAAGTAGAGCTATTAAAGGAGACAATAGAACTATAATCTACATGCATATTTGGCAAGTGGAGCTATGGATAGCTTGCATTTGCAAATACCTTTGTCCTACTTTCATAAACACTTTTTGTCTTTCTTTGAAAAGATCCCAAATAGATTAACCCATAAACATTAAAGCAATTAGTAAATTAGAATGAGCGAGAAACATGCCATGAACTCAATATCAAGCAACTCAGATGTCCATAACCGGGGACACAGCTAATCGATTAGATTATACACCCTGCAGGGGTTAGTACACTTTTCCCATGTGACTTGGCCAACCTAGCTCGTACCACCACTCTCATATTGGGTGATGATAGGGAGAAGTCCAAGAAGGGACCATTCGGGAAGTAGCTCCCCAAACCTGACACGTACCATACCTACTTACAAAAATTCTACATCTCTGGCTACTAAGTCCAGCCAACCGCCCATATCATTATTGGCACATGGTTGTACACGTAAGCTACCAAATAAAGAAGTCAATCATTTTCTCTTGATACCTGGGTGCCTTTCTGCAATGATACCACCAAAATTTATCAATCCCATCAAACCAAGGAGGTTAATTAATTAAGTTGTTTTTTACTTTTGCAAACCAACACTTTTAGAAACAACTTTCAATAATGTAACCCAGCCCTCGTTCATCAAAGCACGACTAAGCACATCGACCAACGGTGGCTCAACTACAAGAGATCGCTACCACATAATAGGATATAGCATAGCGATAGTAATCCCTAACATACAACTACAAAATACACCACAATGCATTGAAAATAGTAGGACAATAATCATGATAAAATTAGCATCTACTTGCCTTGGCTGTAGCAGTCAAAGGAACAATCCTCATATGAGCAAGTGTTGCACTCAGTCACAATCTACACGATACAATTGCAACACATAAACAATCCAAACACAACCATAGATAAATGCACAAATGCATGCATGGCTTGTAAATGCAAGTCTTAGTAGCATATAGGTGTTCTCTGATATAAATGACTATTGATGTTATGCAAGAAATAATTTTGATGCATTGAAAACAATTGGTAAGAAAATAGCGATCCAAATAGTGGATTCTAAGGTAAATAATAAGCCCAGGTTGTGTGCTATGTGGTAAAATCTGGGATAAATGCCCACTGCATAGGCAAGCTAATTTGTGACCAGGGATAACTGGAATCACTCAAAAAGGACTTACAGAACCTTTTGAATAATTAAAATACTTCAGAAAGCCTTTTAATTGTTTCTACAACTTCCAGCACTGTAAGGCTAACTTTTTAATTCACAAACAGATTCTACTTGTTCTACTGATTCCAGAGACATATCATTTGTAATTTTCTGAGCAGTACTCGATTTACTATGATTTTATTACTCTAAATAGGCCATTAATCTAATTAATTAATAACGACAAAACCTTGCTGCAAAAGTCTAAACTAACTACACAACAATGTTCTACGTGAGATTATGAATCCAACGATACCTCATTTGCAATTTTTGGACCAGTAGATTATTTGATATGAATTTTACAAGTTTAAAAGAATTTATGCAAATTTTTATCCTATTTAATTAAACCAAAAAGGGGCACTGACTGGTCAACGCTGACTGTGCAGTTGACTAGTCCACGGTCAGCGGTCAGCAATCGATCTCGGCCGTCTGTGGCAGATCCAGCGGCAGAGGAGGTTCGCGAGGGGGAGCTCATCGCCAGTGCAGCGGCCCGGCGATCTCCGACGGCGGCAAGGCGACGTACGGCGTGCGGGGCTCATCGGCAGTTCTCGAGGTGGCGACGGCGAGTGGCGGTGCGGCGGCTTCGGCGATATCCGACGGCGGTGAGGCAACGTACGTCATGCGGGGCTCAGCAGCAGTTCTCGAGGTGGCGACGGCGATGCTCCTCGCTTCCTCGAGGTGCGGCAACAGTGGGCTGGAGGCGCGGCGGCGACATGCGGCTCCAGCGAGGTCGTCGAGGTGCTCCGGGGGTCTGCGCGGCACAGGAAATCGACAGGAAGAATCAGTCGAGCAAGGGGAGTAGCTCAGGGGAAAAAGGGGGCAAGGGAGAGGCAGGTCGCGGCAGCGGAGCTTCTTACCGTGACAATAGCGACGGCAGCGATTCTCAACTCTGGCGAGAAATTGCCGGGTCTTGGCGGCTTGCTTGGCTAGGATTCGAGGGGGTTTAGGTAGAGAGGCTCCCAGGCTATAAGGCAAAGCGAACGGGAGCTCAAGGCACGTCCGATTCCACAAGGAACGCACCTCGGCGTCCGTGCTCTGTTCGAGCTGCGGCGGCGCTCAGCTGGCAGGTGGGGCCCACCCGTCAGCGTGTGCAGGGTAGCGGGCGGCTGGGTGATCTGCGTGCGTGGCGTGCAGTGTTTGCTGCTCGGTCGGCTGCTCGCTGCGGCTGCTGGCTGGGCCTCGGGTGGGCCGGCGCTGGGGCACGGGCTGGCGCGTGCGCGCTGGCGTTGCTTTTCCCTTTTTTTGATCTTTTTGAGTTGAACAGTTAACTAAAACTCTGTATGTCTGAATTTTTGTCTGAAAACTGAATTGAAATTTCTGTAAACTTAAGAAGGTCATATCTTTTGATCTACACATCCAAATGAGGTGATTCAAAGTGATACGGGTTCGTGTTGGAACCCTCTATGCATCTGTTCCTTCCAATTGTCCAAAGAATAACTTTTCAGTAGATGAAAGGTAAAAATCAAGCTAGTTTGTGTATGTGACAATAGGATATGCAAGTGATGTTTTTGACAAAAGCTTTCAAAACTGAACATGACTATGATGCAATGACATGTATGATATGCAGTAACAATTCTAAAAATTGGGATGTGATAAGACTGACCCCCTTAAGATGAATCTCGTCCCCGAAATTCGGCGTGGCTATCAAATAGGTGTGGGTGGTCCTCTCGGAGGTCATTCTCACGTTCCCAAGTGGCTTCCTCTTCACTGTGGTGGCTCCATTGCACCTTGCAAAATCTGATCGTCTTTCTACGGGTAAACCTCTCCGCTGTATCCAATATCTTGACCGGCTTCTCCTCATAGGTCAAGTCACTCTCCAGCTAAACCTCCTCCAACGGCACAGTGTCTCTCAACGGTGTATCCACCATCTCCGTATGGCACTTCTTCAGCTGGGACACGTGGAACACGTCATGAACAGCAGACAAAGCCTCTGGCATCTCCAACTGATATGCAACTTCTCCCTTGCGTTCTAAGACCGGGTATGGTCCTATAAACCGAGGTTCCAGCTTACCCTTTATTCCAAATCTCTTAATCCCACACAATGGTGATACTCCGAGGTACTCTCTATCACCGATCTCATACACCACTTCCTTGCGCTTGGCGTCAGCGTAGCTCTTCTGTCTCGATTGTGCTACCTTCAGCCTGTCCCTAATCAAAGTGACCTTCTCCTCGACATCCTTGATACTGGTTTGGTAGCTATTGTTGTAGGAAAACTCGACATAAGGCAAATTCTCATCCCAACTAGAGCCATGAGCCAAAGCACAAGCTCTCAACATATCCTCCAAAATCTGATTCATCCTCTCTGTCTGTCCATCTGTCTGAGGGTGGAATGTTGTGCTAAACTCCAACCTAGTTCCCAATGACTCGTGCAGCTGGCGCCAAAAGTGTGATGTAAATTGGGTGCCTCTATCTGATACAATGCTCTTGGGAACTCCATGTAGGCACGCAATCCTGTTCATATAAATTTTGGCTAACCTCACACTCGTGTAGGTCGTATTCGCCGGTATAAAGTGGTCTACCTTGGTCAAATGGTAGACCACTACCCAAATAGAGTCATATCCAGACCTGGTCCTGGGCAATCCTGTGATAAAATCCATTCCCACTCTATCCCACTTCCAATCCGGTACGGGCAATGGCTGTAGCAATCCTGCTGGCTTCTGGTGTTTCGCCTTCACTCTGCTGCATACATCACATAAGGAAATATGCTCGGCGATATCTCCCTTCATGTTGTTCCACCAAAATCTGTCCTTTAGATCCATATACATCTTTGTATTACCCGGATGTATGGAATACGGCGAGTCATGAGCCTTCTACAGAATTAGCTTCCTTTATCGCCGGATCGTTGGGCACACACAAACGATCTCCATACCACAAGGTTCCTTGCTCATCCTTGCGGAATTCTTTTGCTCGATCCTTCTTCATCTTTTCCTTTATCATCTCTATCTCCTCGTCTCCTACTTAAGCTTTCCTGATCATGTCCTATAGCGTTGGTTGGATTTCTATTGCTGCCAAATATCGCTCGGACACTACTTCCAGTCTAAGCTCCTTTAATTGCTTACACAAATCCTTGGGTAATTCCCCAACAGTCAATCCATTTGCATAGACCTTCCGTCTTAGAGCATCTGCTACCACATTGGCTTTTCCTGGGTGATATTGCAGATTTAGATCATAGTCCTTGATAAGTTCCAACCATTTGCTTTGCCTCATGTTCAGTTCCTTCTGTGTGAATATGTACTTCAAGCTCTTGTGGTTAGTGTACGCATCGCAGTGTTTTCCCATCAGGTAGTGCCTCCATACCTTGAGTTCATGTACAACCGATGCTAACTCCAAATCATGGGTGGGGTAGTTACTCTCATGGTGTTTAAGTTGCCGCGAGGCATATGACACCACTCTCCCATATTGCATCAACACACTTCCAAGTCCCTGTCGAGACGCATCACAGTACACTTGGAAATCCTTCTGAAGATCAGGTAAACACAGAACAGGTGCAGTCACTAGGTGATGCTTTAGTTCCTAAATTCTAGCTTTACACACATCTGTCCACTCAAACTTCTCCTTATTCAATAGTTCCGTCATTGGCTTCGCAATCTTGGAGAAATTCTCTATGAACCTCTTGTAGTATCCAACAAGTCCCAAAAAGCTCTGAATATCGCCCACATTCTTGGGCGCTTCCCATTCAGTCGTTGCCGTCACTTTGCTTGGGTCAACGGCAACTCCTTCCCCTGACACCACATGTCCAAGAAATCCAACAGTGTTCAACCAAAATTCGCACTTGCTGAATTTGGCATACAACTTATGTTCCCTCAGCTTCTCCATAATCAGTCGCAGATGTCTCTCATGTTCAACATCATCCTTGGAATATATCAGTATGTCATCGATGAACACCACCACGAACTTGTCCAAGTACTCCATAAACACCTTGTTCATCATGGTCATGAAATATGCCGGGGCATTTGTTAGTACAAAAGACATAATCGTATACTCATATAAACCATACCTAGTGGTAAAATCAGTCTTGGGAATTTCCTCCTCCTGGATCTTCAATTGGAAATAGCCCGATCTCAGATCAATTTTGCTAAACACCTTTGCTCCTTCTAATTGATCAAACAAATCATTTATGTTCGGCGGGGGTATTTGTTCTTGATGGTCACCTCATTCAGCAAGCGATAGTCCACCACTAACCTCTTGCTACTGTCCTTCTTCTCCAGAAACAAAACAGGTGCACCCCATGATGACGAACTGGGCTAAATAAATCCTTTGTCCAACTGATCTCTGGTTTGTTTCTTTGATTCCTTCAGCTCATCCACATCCATCTTCTATGGCCTCTTTGCTATGGGTCCTGTTCCCCGCATCAGGTCGATGAGAAACTCCACATCCCTATCAGGTGGTATCCTTGGTAGCTCCTCCAGAAACATGTCGGGGTACTCCCTTATTACATGCACTATATCCATGCTAACCCCCTTAAGAGAATTTAACTTACACCTTCCCAGTCGTACCGATGACTTGAACCTAATTCTCTTACCATCCGGGGTTTTGAGCGAAACCGCTCACTGTGCACAATATATGTGTCCCTCGTGCATAGACATCCAATCCATACCTAGTATTACATCTAAACCTTGTGACTCCAATATTACTAGATGTGCAATAAAATTGTGTGCTCTAATCCTCACAGTTAAGTCGCGACATCCCGCACTAGCTATCATTTCCCCTCCAGGTGAGCTTACTCTAATAGACCCTTTTAGAGACTCCATAGGTAACTTATACTTATCCACAAATGCCCTTGATATGAATGAATGCGATGCACCAGTATCAAAAAGAATAAGTGCAGGGTGGGTGTTGATTGGAAACTTACCAACCACAAGCTCAGGCTCATCTGGGATCTCCTCCACATTCATGTGGTTCACTATGGCCTTCTGGTTGGTGCCTGGCTTTAGTCCCTTCTTCTCTGGGAAGTTGTGTGCATAATGCCCTTTCTAGTTGCACTTGAAGCATGTCACTTCACTCAGGTCCTTCTTCACGTAGTTGCGATCATGGTTGCGGTCATGTCCATTGTGTCCTCCAGAAGGGTGAGTGTGTCCTCCCTTGTGGCTGTGGCAGCTGATCTTGGGGCTCTCATGGTGATGTCCATTGTTTCCATGGATGTGGCGGTCATGGCTCCCATGGCACCATAGTCACTCCCCCCATTCTTGGAGTATCCATCAGAAGAAGTGCGAGACTTGTGGTGAGAGCCAGAGTGGTGGTTGTTATGCTTTCTCTTGCGGTTCTCCACCTATTTGTGCTTTCCCTCCAAAATTCTAGCCTTGTCCATAAGCTCCTGGAAAGTGGGGCTATAGACCACAGATAGTTGCAGCGATATCTCATCACTGAGGCCATCCAGGAACCTCTCTCTCCTCTTGGCATCAGTGTCAACATCCTCAGGGGCATAACACGACAGGTTGTTGAACTCCTCTATGCATTCAGCCACAATGCGGTTGGTCTGGTGCAAGTTGCAGAAGTCCTTCCTCTTCAGACTCAGAACTCCTGAAGTGACATGGTTGGTCTTGAAACCTTCCTCAAACATGGCCCAAGTAACTGTGTCTAGCAAGTGGGTGATCTGGAAAGTATCCCACCACGAAGCAGCTGGTCCCTCCAGTAGGTGAGCAGCAAACCTCACCTTTTCATCATCTGTGCAGTCACCAGATCCTTATTCACCGAACGCAACCAGTCGAGAGCAACCATTGTCTCAAGTGCAGTAGAGAACTTTGCTGGCCTTAGCCTCAGAAACCTTGCAAGTGCATCACCTTGGGGCTGGTTGTTCCCGTTGTTGTTGTTGTTATTATTGTTGTTGTTCTGTGCAACCATGAACTGGGTCATCACCTGGGCTAGCTGTGCCTGAGCTGCCATGAGCTGCTCCATCTCAGTGGGTTGACGTCAGGGAGGCATCTGCGGTTCAGCACAGGTAAGCTTAGAAAGAATCAATTACGAAATTAGGATTCTACCCATGCACTATGATCAAACAACAACAAAACAATCACAAAAAATCATGAGCAAGCAACACATCAGCAAACAAGTAATGTTTGAGGGGTTATCCTAGCGGTATACAACTACTGAAATAGTTTTAGAGGCGTTGGCAACAGTTACAAACATAAACAGGCAACCAAAAGCATAAAACAGAAATCTCCCAGAACAGTCCAGCACTGTTCACGATTTTTTCTGCCTGACTTAAACTCGTCAGATAATTTAGCTGATTTTTGTACATATAGTACAGAGAGTTTCGCACCAAACCCTATTTTTCAGAATTTCCCAGTTACCAAAAAAACATGAAAAATCATACAGTACAGCAGGGTCAGTAGAAATCTGCAGTAGGAAAACCACGAATTTCAACCAAAACTTTACCATAACTCATTTATAAATTTGCTCAAATAATCCTGAAACTTTAGAGTACACAATAGAGCATCCTAAACACTTTAAACTAAGAGCAACAAAGTTTTACATTGATCGAACCCCTAAAACTAACGATGTATCCTAACGAAGACTAATTGGTGGCCATCTAACTACTTCATGAAGAGGTTGCAGTAGGTCCTTGCATTCATGCGTTGGTGCTTCAATCCACGAACCATCCATGGCGGTGGCGTATACATTTCTCCTGAATCCTCTCTTGAGACCTGAAAATCCACCTCTTCGAGATCCTCTTCTTCTTCCTCATCCTCTGCTGCAATAGCAACTGCTTCATCTCCTCCACCATCGCTGTCTCCATCGTCCTCATCATCATCTTCATCCTCATCATAATTGTTCCCTCCATCATCATTATCATTGCCATCATCTCCATTGTTGTCATCTTTAGGTGGTGGATTCAATTGTGCTTGGAGAGCAGCGATTTGAGCTGCCATATCAACAATGGTCTGATCCCTTTCCATCACCACTTGGTTCCTCTCTTGGACAGTCCCTTGCAGCCTCTCTATGGCTTGTTCCTTCTCCTGTTGGGGATATACTTTCTGGGTAAACCTAGAGGACTCATTGACCAGGGTGGCCCACCAACGGGTTAGAGCTTTGCTTCACGGGCGACCCAGTCAGAGAAAGAGGAGGAGCCAGTTCCAGCTACGACAAGGCCCAAAAGAGTTATCGACTTAGGCCTGTAGTATTACTTGTAGTCCAAGCTGTACATAGTTACCGACACTGTACACATAGCCGGATAGGTCTCTCCTGTAACCCTAGGCCCCGGTGACTATATAAACCGACCCTATGGGAGCCTTTAGGACACAACAATCATAGAAATAACCACAACCAACTCGCACAGGTGAACCTCTCTTGTAATCCGCTGTAACATCAGGCTTACGCCGATATATTATTGGGTTGCTAGCAGGAGTAGGATCCGATCACCGCATTCGGATCCGAACCTGGTTAAAGTTGTGCTCACCGCTCCTGGAACATCCAACGTCTCACACCCCATCCTTCCAACGCCACTAGGACCCCCTATGGCATACTTGTCGACAATCCGACGACAGTTGGCGCCCACCGTGGGGCAGGTGACCTTTGGAGCATCATTACAGGCAGAATCTACACGTGCAGGAATCGGCAAAACAATCGCCATGGGTCACGTGGTCTACGCCAGTGATGTCCCTCTCATCCTTCTCGATGAGACTTGGATTCCGGCTTCAAAACCCGTGAAAACCTACACGATCATGTCCATTGGCGAGATCGATATCTATATCGGTTTCGCTGAACTCGCCCAACCCACCCTTGAGGTGATGACCATGGCGGAAGAAAAATCCGGATCTACTCTATCCGCAGAGGCGGAAGAGTTCAGAGTCCTAGAGAAATCAAACCCACCCAACCCACTCCTGTAGTGGAAGACGAGGTCGAAGAAGAATCCAGATCCAATCTCTCTCGTGAGATCGGATACACAGATGAGGAGTACATTCCCTACGGATCCAGCTCTGCTGATGTCGAAGCGGAAACCAAGTTATACAAATACCTCAAGAACATGAACAAGAAGAAGCACTATTTCGTGTACCACATAAGCACTGAATCCGACTCTGTCGATGCTGGGGCTGGTAGCGATTTGGTTCTAGACGCAATCGAAGAAAACACCGACTCACCTGGCTCCTCTCAGGAGTCAATCACGTCGCAGTAACTTCGAGACTTCGACAAAGAGATGGAGGAGTATGAACAAGAACACGTCTCCAGGCCAACGCAAGGTGAGCCAGAAACTCCTCCTAGTACATATGATATCATGGATGAAAGCTACACCTCGCATTATGATATGGACACCGAAGATTCCTCCGAGGTCGACAAACCAACCATGACGGAAAGTACTGATGGAAGTTTATCCCTCGGTACTGGACCGAAAGCCGTCTTTGCCACTGGTACGCATGTTAAGGCTACTGGGCGGTCAAAGAAGAAGAAGAAGAACAAGAATACGACACCAGCAGAGCCGAACATTGAGGAAACCAACAAAGAAAAAGTTGATGAAGAGATCGAGATGGAGAATCAGGACGGAGATCCGATTAATACCACCCCAATCGACCCTCCTGTGGATGGACACGTTGCTACCAAGGGTGCACGTGAAATTTACGGAGATGCTCTCACGATTCCAATCCCAACGGCTTCAGATCTTACTCCGAAGGCGCTGGAGAAAAGGGCTGAGGACCTAGAAAAGCATCGTTTGTTTCTACTTGAAGAGGCCGCGCGCCTCGTCGAGATGAGGTAGCAGTTAGATAGTGATCCTGCCAGATATCAGTCAGATTTCAAGCGACATCCAAACAAGATAAGGGGAGGTCCATTTCTTGTTAACCAGAATCCGGATATCCATAAAGATCTATTCGACGGAAAAGATGGAGAGAAGATCCGAGTCTACAGCACGCCATTGGAAAACGCTTGTGAAGCTCGAGCCATCCTCGCCAACAATCCGTCTCCACAGCAGGTCCAGCAGTGCGTCGCATTGCTGGACAAAGGATTAAAGCAGCAAAAGATGGCCGCGTCATTTAGTGGCAAGCCGGCCTCAAAATCCGAGTTTTGCCACACTAGCGCTGACCAAAGCGCTGATGTAAGGCTTCACAGGGATACGACTGAACATTATCGTCCCCATGGAGAAGAAGAGAATTCAAGAACCGGCTCAAACGACCACTCTCGTAGGCCAACATGTTACTGGGCTAGAGTTATTCCGGCTTTGTCCGAAGATGCCATCAGGGCAATGGTTCCGCATCAGGACCATCGTCGGCAAAACAACCGCCATAAAGAAGACCCGGAAACACGCCGCCAGCGAGAGGAGCAAGATCAACTAAGTATGCCACCACCGAGCCGTCCTGCTGGCAATGCTGGATGAAGAGATGATCTGGATCGTCCTGAATCAAGTAGGGACGATGCCCGAAGAAACATGCATCAGAGTCAGCATAATGAGGCTCCACCGCCACCACCAAGAAACCCAGCCGAAAATAATCCACCAGGGCCACCATCGCCTCCCAGCAACGACCATGAAGGATCACGTCGTAGCCATGGGATCCGCAGGGGCAGAGGCGGAAATGGTGAGAGGAGAAGCAGAAATCTGAATTCACCATGTAGAATCCGTGAGCCTCCAAGGCGCAGATCTCTCTCGCTAAACAACACTCGCCATCGCATCGAATCAAACATAGAAGCGCGGCGGTACGAGGAAGAAGATGTGTACGTGGGACCCAAGTGCTTCGGACCACACATACGTCAAACCAGATTTCTGGCTGACTTTGGTATTGCCAAACATATTCAACCCTATGATGGTGCAGCTCGACCAGATACTTGGCTCCAGGATTATTTCCAGGCTTGCTGCATTGCCAAAGGAGGAAACAACCTGGTTGTAGTCCGATATCTCCCACTCATGCTGAGGAAGACGACTCGATCATGGCTCATTGAACTGCCAGAGAATTCAATTCATAACTGGTATGATATGCAAAGTGCGTTCTTTTCAAACTTCGAGGGAACATACAGGAGTCCATGCATAGTCGGAGACTTGCAGCGTTGCACCCAAAGACCCGGAGAAACCTGCCGGGATTACCTCGAACGCTGGACTGACACGAAGAACTCCTGCGAAGGAGTAAATGAGCAAACTGCGATAGAAGCTTTTATTGCAGGACTTCTAGTCGGACTTTTACGTCACAAGATGAAGCGTGACCATGTCACAGATTTGGGAGAAATTATAGATATGGCAAGCAAATATGCCGATGCCGATGATGATTCAGAAGGGCTGCTAAATATTTTGTCCAATCTCAATGCGGCCGAACAGCCAAAACAAACTCAGAAGCGCAAGAACACCTTGGACGAAAAGCCGACTCCGAACAACGCAACTATCAACGCAACGTTTGGATCCAGAGGACGAGGAGGGCGCGGAGGCTGCCGGGGTAGAGGCCGAGGAACTTCCCGAATCCAGGGCACAGGAGACCAGCAACCCGGAAGAATCTATACCTGGGACGACATTGCCAACAATCCCTGTTTCCACCACTTGGATAGTAATGGAGGATCTACCCACACAAATGACGACATCAAGAAAGACGAATCCGCTGGCTACAGAGCCAAGCGACGAAAAGGAAAGAAAAATTCCGAGAAAGGAAAGGAACCCAAGGAAGATTACGACATGGAAGAAGCGGAAGCCGCTGCAGAGCCCAAGTCGGATGGAAAGAAGACTTTTTTGACCAAGAAAGACGCATATGTCTGCTTCCTTGGATCCCAACCAGCTAAGGACAAAAGGCGGTTCTTCGTGAGGTCAATGAGACAGTTCTGGCTGTCCAACAATTCCTGGGCTGGTCAGAGGTGACCATCATCTTTGATCGTTCAGATCACTCGAGGAAAACACATCATCGAGGAAAGTACCCTCTAGTCGTCAACCCTCTTATTGATGGCTATGAGTTCTCAAAAACACTCATGGATGGTGGGAGAAGCATTAACATCCTCTACATCGAAATGCTCCACCGCATGAAGCTACACGAGAGCCAGTTGAGTTACAACAGTGTAACTTTCCATGGCATTGTACCAGGGAGACAGGGGGATTCTCTAGGTGAGACTACTCTGGACGTGACATTCGGAACCCGAGACAATTGTCGGACCGAGCCACTCTCTTTTGAGGTGGTACCGTTCAAAAGTGCTTACCACACCACCTTCGGACGTCCGGCTTACTGGGCGTTCATGGCCCGTCCCTGTTACATCTACAACATGATTAAACTTCCAGGTCCAAAGGGCGTAGTCACCGTACGAGGAAATCTGAGGAAGGCGCGAGAGTGCGACGAAGGATCTACTGCCTTCGCCGAAGCCGTGCTGCACGCCCAGGAGTACCAGGAGATCAAGAAGACCATCAATCCGTCCGAGATGCCCGCTATGAAGAACGAGGTGCTGAAGCCAAGTTTGCAGTTCAAGGCGTCGGAAGAGACGAAGAAAACGTCGTTGAAGGAAGATGATCCCTCCAAGGCGACGAACATAGGAGTATGCTTATGCCACACATAGGAAAGCGCGCTCGTCGAGTTCCTCAAAGCTAATAGTGATATCTTTGCATGGCAGCCATCTGACATGACCGGAGTACCTAGGGAACTTGCCGAGCACTCTCTTAATGTGTACCCAGACGCTAAACCCGTCAAATAGTCCTTACGACGGTTTGGTGATGAAAAGTGCAAAGCACTAGCCAAGGAATTAGCCCGCCTAGAGTTAGCGGATTTTATAACAGAGGTCATCCATACAGATTGGGTGGCAAATCCTGTACTCGTCCCTAAAAAGGACACTATTGATTTAAGGGTGTGTGTTGATTATACCGCTTTGAACAAGGCATGCCCAAAAGATCCGTTCCCTTTTCCAAGAATCGATCAAGTTATCGACTCAATGGCAGGGTCGGAACTACTCTATTTTCTCGACGCATATTCCGGATATCACCAAATACCGATGAAAAACTTGGATCAAATTAAGACATCTTTCGTCACTCCCTTCGGAATCTTTTGCTATAAAACTATGCCTTTTGGCTTAAAGAACGCAGGAGCAACATATCAACGTACCATGCAATGTTCTCTCAATGACCAAATCAGACACAATGTCCATGTATACGTAGAAGACATAGCAGTCATGTCCAAAAAGAAGGAAACTTTAATTTCCGACTTGGATGAAACGTTTGCTAGTCTACGAAAATTCAATATGATGCTAAATCTGAAGAAGTGTTTCTTTGGAATTCCAGCCGGAAAATTGTTAGGTTTCATCGTCTCTGAGCGAGGCATAGAGGTGAACCGAGACAAAATCAAGGCTATATTAAACATTACCAGGCCGACTTGCCTAAAGGACGTACATCGCCTCACTGGTTGCATTGCAGCAGCGAATCGATTCGTCAGCCGGCTCGGCGAAAGAGCCGCACCTTTATACAAACTCTTGAAGAAAACCGACAAATTCGTCCGGACCCAGGAGGCCGAAACCGCCCTGCAAAGTTTGAAAGATCTACTTTCAAACCCACCAGTTCTCGCAGCACCAGAACCTCAGGAACCTATGTTACTCTACATTGCAGCGACAAACAAGGTCATAAGTGTGTCAATAGTAGTTGAGCGCAAGGAAGAAGGCCACGAGCATAAGGTACAACGGCCAACTTATTATTTAAGTGAGGTCCTAACAGAATCAAAACAACGGTATCCACATCATCAAAAGTTAGCCTATGGAGTGTTCTTTACATCCAGAAAGCTATGCCACTACTTTTAAGAGCACAAGATCACAGTGGTGAGCATCGCTCCCCTGTGAGATATAATCAATAACCGCGACGCCACAGGACGTGTCGCAAAGTGGGGAATAGAGCTTGCTGCTTTCGATATTGAGTACAAACCACGTATAGCAATCAAGTCCCAAATCCTTGCCGACTTTGTTGTTGATTTGACAAAAACGGCAGAAAACACAGGCCCTCCAGACTTGGAATTTTGGACCCTTCACTTTGACGGATCAAAAGCACGAGAAGGCTCGGGGGCTGGCATGGTGCTCAAATCACCCCATGGAGATAAGCTGTTCTATATGTTGCAAATACATTTCATGACCACAAATAATATTGCCGAGTATGAAGCATTGCTGCATGGAATACGCATGGACAAAAACATTGGCATATCTAGACTCATGTGTTATAGAGACTTGGATTTAGTTGCCCAGCAAGTATCCGATATCTGCAACGCAAACAAGCACATGGCAGCATACAAAGCTGTTGTGGATGAACTATCTAAATCGTTCGAGGGTTTTGAGGTTCAACACATCCCTCGAGCAGAGAATGAGGAAGCAAATACTCTATCAAGAATAGGCTCTGCGTGGAAACAAGTACCGGATGGCGCTTTTTTAGAGCATTTAAGGGTCCCCTCCATAGTCATAGTTGATGAGGACTATCCGACGAAATCCGACTCACCTTTAAGTTCTGGCTGTAATTCCTAGCTGGACAAAACCCTATCTGGATTTCATGATAGACGGAAAACTACCCAAGACGAAGTCTTGAGCCAGCAGATTATCCGACAAGCAAAATCCTACACTATAATAAATGGTGAGATCTATAAACAGAGTGTTTCTGGCGTGTTTCAGAGATGTATTTCTTCGGAAGAAGGAGTGGAAATCTTAAGAGAAATCCACAAAGGTGAGTGTGGTCATCACGCTACAGCCAGATCCTTAGTGGCAAAAGCTTTTCGACACGGATTCTTTTGGCTTACAGCTAAGGCGGATGCCGATAAACTGGTCAAAACATGCAAGGGATGCCAAAAGTATGCTCATCAAGAACATGTTCCGGCTGAGCAGCTACGAACAATCCCCTATTACATGGCCATTCGCAGTCTGGGGGCTTGATATGGTAGGGCCGTTTCGCACGGCAAAATGCGGATTTACTCACCTACTAGTGATGGTGGATAAATTTACAAAATGGATTGAGGCTAAACCCGTAACAAGTTGCGATGGAGCCATAGCCAGAAGATTCGTCGAGGACGTAATCATCCGATTCGGATATCCGCACAGTATAATTACTGACAACGGGAGCAACTTATCCATGGGTGAACTTGCCGAATTCTGCGAGGAACAAGGGATCCGACTCGATATTGCATCAGTCGCACATCCACAAGCTAATGGACAAGTTGAAAGAACTAATGGCCTCATTATACAAGGAATCCGACCTCGCCTCGAGGCACCGCTTCGTCGGGCTGCGGGGGATTGGGTGGAAGAACTATCATCTGTGATATGGAGCTTACATACAAATCCTAACAGGTCAACTGGATATACTCATTTCTTCTTGGTCTATAGTGCAGAAGCAGTTCTTCCAAGTGATCTGATTCATCAGGATCCACGAGTCAAAGCATGTATCAAAGAAGATGCAGAAGTTTCTCAACAAGATGATCTTGATATAATCAAAGAAGTACGCGTCGTTGCTGAGTAGAGATCTACAGCCTATCAACAAAAGTTGCGCAAGTATCATAGTCAGAGAGTGCAAAATCGTTCTTTCAGAAAAGGCGATTTGGTTCTCCGACTTGTGAAAAAAAGAAAGCACAAACTTTACCCAATTTGGGAAGGACCTTTTATGATTAGCATACTCCTGCATAATGGGTCATATTATTTAACCTACATGAGACCAGTCAAGGGAAGACCTGATACTCGGAAGAGAAAGAGAGCTGGTGGCAGCACAGACTCGGATGAAATAGACCGTCCATGGAATATTGCACAGCTACGTCCCTTCTATTCTTAGTTATATTTCCTTGTAATCATATATGTACATGTTCTAAGTGAAATAAAGTGTTGGTTTCCTCATATATTATCTTTGAGAAGTTTTTTGCCATCTTATTTCAAAAAGAGCATGTAATTTTTTTCAAAAATCCCAGAATGCTTGAAAGTACTTTATGCTCATGTTCGTTCTGATTACAATTTTTGAATATCTAAAAATGTTACCTCAGGGTACAAAAATTAATTTACTGTACATACTTTGATTCTTTATCTGATTGATTAGACGCGGGCATTTTCCGAGTAATGAGTTGTTGGTACTAGAAGCCGGCTTTGTTTCCGAGTTTAAACTGGTTTAGCAATTACGCTCCGTTGCTCGGCAAAGTTTCCATGCTAAAGGTTGGCCGACCCATGAAAGGGACGAGGCAGAGAGCCAGATAAACCGATAAGTATAGGCATGAAAAACGCAAAGTGCTTCAGAAATTTTTCAAGCACATGCATAAGAATACATAAGAAAAAGTGCTAAGATAGTAAAAGCATTAGTTTTTACAGGACCAGCATAAAAATTAAACATTGTATCCATCATTAAATTGCCATAAGTTCAAGATAATGCATAGAAATTGTTTATGCTGCAGGCGGTGGTGATGAAGCAGGTGGAGCACTGGAATCAACAGTAGTGTCGCCCTCGATCTCAGACTCAGAAGCATTGCTGGCTTCTGGCTCTTGGGGCGAGGGAGGAGCGGCGACGGATTCGAAGAATGGCGTCATGTAGTTGGTCATCTCTAACACCCGACAAGCGTAACCTGCACAAGACTCTTGGATGGCCTTGATGTCTTGCGGGTTACCCTCATCATCCTACTCGGCAATGCCCTTGGTGACGTGCCAGATTTCCATCTCGCTATGGTGTCTCATCACCATGGTTAGAGCTGTTTGCGTAGTAGTACGAGCGTAGGAGATCTTCTAGTCTTCGCTATGGATGGCCTTGACCTTGTCCCTCACCCCGTGCACTGACATTGTGTGCAAGTCGGAAAGCTTGACGGCTTCGCTAGCCTCTTCTATAGTTTGGCGGAAGTCATACAAGACATCTCTGACGAGCTTAATGCGCTCGAGACGAGGTTCGGAGGTAGGAGAGTCGGAAGGATTCATGGGGGGAAATAACCAAAAAAGTCAAAATTCGGCTGAAAAGAAAGTCAAAAAATCAAACAACAAAAGTAAAGATTTGGAAATCTTACCTAGCACAGAGTGATTCCATTGCGCATGCTCCTTGCGGAGGCTGTTCAATTCACTGGTTGAGGCTTGGGCAAGATCCCTCTGAATATCAAAATACTTCTTGAGATCAGCTAGTTCTGTATCTCGGAGGGCTAGGAGCTTCTCGAGCCTCACGGTCTCGTGATTGCTTGACTCCAGGACTGCGGCTACAGATTTCTCTGATTCCAAAGTTAGCTTCTCAAGCTTGTCCTGGAGCTCATCATTTTCTATCTCCAAGATCTTACAGTTTTCGGCTTGCTCCACCATCTTGCTAGACTGACATAACAGTTCTGCAAAGACAAAATATCAGTCAGACAAAACAAAAGTTTGGCTATGATAAAAAAGATAATTGACAAAGAAGAAGTCGGAAAAGTTTACCTTCTACTTCATCTTTTTCAACTTTTAACTTTGAATTCTCAAAGCACAAAGCCTTGATTTCTTTGCGCTTATTGCTAATATTCTTGAGCAATTCCTGGTTGGAAGATGCAATTTTCTATAAGTTTAGAGACAGAATACCGTCAGACGGCTAATAAGACTCGAGATTCAAGTTTAACTAAATAAAACTACAGCACGAGCCTTGGGGGCTACACTACATCGTTCTTTTGCAACCTAAAAGCATGAACTCGGATCCAATGATGTTTAGCCGACTTTATGCTTGGGGGCTATAGGATATGATAATAAATGTAAATAAGAATTAGAAACTTACAATGTGTTCCAGGTGCATCTTTTCAAATCTGAGTTTGGTGCTGTGAAACACCTTCTCGGTAAGGGTGAGGGAAGGAACATCCGTCGCTGGAAGTTCGCCAGATGCGACTTTAGCGTCCCGGACCAAAATTTGGTTCAGGAGGCTGACCAGCTTGACGTCCTCCTCCTCTTGGCTCGTTGCCTTTGGAGTTAAGGTTTGCTTCTCAAGACTGGACTGAGCCAGTCTGAGGATCTCATCCTTCTCTTTCCTCTTTAGGCCAGGGACAGCAGAGCCAACCATTTTATCCATCGTTCCTGTAGACATTACCATGGTATCATTACCCTTGACGGGTTCACCCTTGTTAGTTGCCTGGTCATCAATGGTGACCAGGGCTTTCGAGATTTTGCCAGCATCAGGGGATGCAGAAGCTCCCTGTGCTGATGGAGTACTGGATGGAGTCGATGGCGGCACATCAAGGGATATGATAAGATTTTGCTGGTGCATCTGCTTGCCCGGCTTGCTGTCCGGCTTTATCTTGCTCTTCAATGCTGATTTAACTCTAGAACACGAAAATCCTAAATATTAGGTGTGCTCTGGAAAGAAATAATGGTACAAAGTTACTAAAAATAAAAGGTAGGGTGCTTACTTTTTAACTACTGGCAGCACTTGGCTACCAGCAGCAACAACTTATTTCGCCTTACGCTTCTTGGAGGCGAGGGCGGCAACTTCTTGCACCTCATCATCCTCCGTCTCCTCCAGGTCCTCTGAAGCATAGCCCTCTAGTGGATCTAGCTCAGACTCGGAGAGTTTCTCGAGCTGACAAAGTAAAAAAGCATCGATGAAAATAGAGTCAGAGAAAGAACAGAAAAGAACGACGAAACGCAAAAGCAGAGTCAAAATATTTACCAAGTCAGAGGACGGTTGGTCGTATACATCTTCATGGGAACTTCCGGAACTTTTCGTTCCACTCTTTCCTTGATCAAATATTGCATGAGGGTCTTGTAGTCCTTCGGCGCATGCCGGCTAGAACTGACCCGTATCTTGTCCTTCTTGTCGCTCGTGATCTGGTGCATGAGGCGATCTCCGTGGTGCCGGAGAGGCTAAATCTAGCGCTCCAGCCAGCAGTGGATCAAGTCACATCCAGGGAGGACCTCATGCTTCATCAAATATTCGATCCACGTCTTGGTGAGGATCAAAATATCCGACAGCTCCGGTGCCTCTGCGTCCCATGAATCTTGGTGGGGAGCAGCGCTGTTGACAAACGCGAGAAGACCTTCCGCCTTTCCAGGAGCCGGAATATCCTTATGATAGAAGAAAGTTCTGGCCCAGCGTTTGACTGACTCACTAGCATTAATCCTAGGAGAGATCCGATTCCTCCTAAGGACTAAGCTAAGAGTGATGGTGACATAAGGCACACCGGCACTGATGGAATTCTTCTGAGTACCATAATAGTACCAGAAAAGAGTGAGACTTGGCCTAATGCCAAGAAACCCCTCGCACAAAGCTACATGAGCACTAAGCTCAAGCAGAGAGTTGGGAGGAAGATTATGGAGCTGCACACCGTAGTAGTTGAGGACCTCGACGAGGAAGTCCGACGGTGGCAGGCTGAGGCCGCGGTCGACGTGAGTGCCAAACAACACCCTCTCATCGTCGAGTGGGGCGGGAACAGCATGCCCTGAGGCGCTCCGCCATGCACAAGCGACGATGAACCATTCATCCTCCATGACTTGGAGCTTCGTGTTGTCCATGGCACTGGGGATCCAAAGACCCCGCATCTTATTCTCTTCCGCTGCCGACGAACTCGCCGCTGCCGCTCCTAAGGTCGAGGCAGAAGCCATGGATCTTGGAGGAAAAAGGGTTGGTGGGGGAAGGAGAGATTTTTTCTCAATGGTGCGTAGATGGGAACTGGTGCAGAGCACTCGAGGATTACGAGGAAGCAATGAATGAATCGATGGAGAGGTGAATCTGAGAGAAAGGGTTTTCTCCCCTCTTTATTTACCTCTACGTCAAGATTCATGCGATGGCACGCGCGATTAGCATGACACGTATAAGAGAGGGGGAGTTTGCTTCCTCGTGACTTTTCCGCCCCCTCGATTTTCGTGCAGGCATTGAAACAGCGTTCTGTTCCGTAAGGAATAGACCCACCAATGGTCGTGCTGATGGAAATCCTGTCAGTGACAGGACCTGGTCGGGAAAGTTGTCAGTCCACACGCCGCTAAAAAATCCGGCTTATGTTTCAAACCAAGCAGCAAAAGGACTAAGGTCAGAGCAAAATATATTCGACTTGATTGACTCAGAATCCTACATTAATGGAAGAGGTTTTCGGGAACCCTTCAAGATTCTCAAGATGAAGAAACCATCAAGCTAGACGATTTATCCGACTTCAGATCTTGGAGACTTCCGGGGGCTACTGTTGGGGATATACTTTTCGGGTATACCCACAGGACTCGCTGACCAGGGTGGCCCACCAACGGGTTAGAGCTTTGCTTCATGGGTAGCCCAGTCAGAGAAAGAGGAGGAGCCAGTTCCGGCTACGACAAGGCCCAAAAGAGTTACCGACTTAGGCCTGTAGTATTACTTATAGTCCAAGCTGTACATAGTTACCGACTCTGTAAACGTAGCCGGATAGGTCTCTCCTGTAACCCTAGGCCCCGGTGACTATATAAACCGGCCCTATGGGAGCCTTTAAGGCACAACAATCATAGCAATAACCACAACCAACTCGCACATGCAAACCTCTCTTGTAATCCGCTGTAACATCCGGCTTACGCTGATATATTACTGGGTTGCTAGCAGGAGTAGGATCCGATCACCGCAGTCGGATCTGAACCTGGGTAAACTTGTGCTCACCGCTCCTGTAACATCCGACGTCTCACACCCATCCTTCCAACGCCACTAGGACCCCCTATGGCGTACTTGTTGACAATCCGACGACATCTCCTAGAATTTCCCATTCAGCTATGCTATGGCCTCATCCTTCTCTTGGACGGCTTCATTCAGCTGCTCTATGGTCTCATCCCTGCCAATAAGCACTTGCTCCAGAACATTCATATCATCGTGTAAGGTATCAATTTCCTGTCCTTGAACCACTAGACCGTTGCTGGCAAAATTAGCTATCTCCTTTACATGCATCACCTTCTGAGCTAGGACTCCATTCTCCACCTCCATATCCTCCATGTGCCTCTGACGGGGCGGCATATTGTTCCTGTTGCCCGGGGTGATCACAATGTTCCCATTCTCATCACGCCTTCCGTAGTCACGGTAAGGGGAGTCTTCTGGCAGCAGGTGTCGATGAAGATGGCACTAGCGTGATAGGACTTCATGCAAGGCCAAGTTTATTCCGAGCTCCCAGTTGCAATACCGCTTGGTGTAGACTAGATGCACTGGGTTTGGCAAGGCGAAGTCTCTGAAGATGATAGTGGTGATCTCCCAGGCGTCCTCGCCATACCCATAGGTATATAGCCTCCTTCCCTTAAACATGGGCAGCGGCAAGCCCAATGACTGTGAGAGCTGTCCCAACTGTCTTGCAAAGGGCCTTGGCGACTCGATCCCAACATACTCAGTCCTGACTTCTCCCATCTATCAATTAAAATAGGAAAGTGTGAGAATATAAAATGATAAAGATTTACGAGAGTGAAAGGCATAAGATGAAACACAGAGTTAATATAAGCTTTAGTAATTCTATGGCTTCCTATTCCAAACCTAGGTCACGATCCTACAGTCAACACACGGGCTCTGATACCATCTTGTAACACTATGGTTCTGAAAAGACCGTAGCTTATATGTGACATGCCAATCCCCGGATCAGTTCATTGGCTCACAATAGAATAAAGATGAATAACATAGCAAAATATCCATGTATCATAAATAAGAAGGATCCATAGTAACATTATTACAATGAAGCTTAGATCTAGGCTAGCTCAACTTATTCAAGTAGCAACATAAGTAAATAACTCCTCCATTCTTCAAATTGCCCACAAGTGACCAAGTGCCAAGTTGAGTACTGCGACCTAATCGATCACTCAGAATCTGAATATCCTACAACATGAAACGTAGAAGCCCTGAAGGGTTAATACATGGAATGTATGGCAAGTAGAGCTAACTAAGGAGACAATAGAACTAGCATCTACATGCATATTTGGCAAGTGGAGCTGTGGCTAGCTTGCATTTGCAAATACCTTTGTCCTACTTTCATAAACAGTTTTTGTCTTTCTTTGAAAAGATCCCAAATAGATTAACCCATCAACATTAAAGCAATTAGTAAATTAGAATGAGCGAGAAACATGTCATGAACTCAATATCAAGCAACTCAGATGTCCATAACTAGGGACACGACTAATTGATTAGATTATACACCCTACAGGGTTTAGTACACTATACCCATGTGATTTGGTCAACCCAGCTCGTACCACCACTCTCATATTGGGTGATGATAGGGAGAAGTCCAAGAAGGAACCGTTCGGGAAGTAGCTCCCCAAACCCGACACGCACCGTACCAACCTACCAAAATTCTACATCTCTGGCTACGTGGGTTCGAGTTGCCACAAACTACTAAGTCCAGCCAACCACCCATTTCATTATTGGCACATGGTTGTACACGTAAGCTACCAAATAAAGAAGCCAATCATTTTCTCTTGATACCTGGGTGCCTTTCCGCAATGATACCACCAAAATTTATCAATCCCATCACACCCAGGAGGTTCATTGATTAAGTTGTTTTTTTAGTTTTGCAAACCAACACTTTTAGAAACAACTTTTAGTGATGTAACCCAGCCCTCGTTTATCAAAGAATGGCTAAGCACATCTACCAACGGTGGCTCAACTATAAGAGATCCCTACCACATAATAGGATATAGCATAACGATAGTAATCTCTAACATGCAACTATAAAATACACCGCAATGCATTGAAAATAGTAGGACAATAATCATGATCAAATTAGCATCTACTTTCCTTGGCTGCAGCAGTCGAAGGAACAATCCTCACACGAGCAAGCGTTGCACTCGTCACAATCTACACGATACAATTGCAACACATAAACAATCCAAACACAACCATAGATAAATGCACAAATGCATGCATGGCTTGTAAATGCAAGTCTTAGTAGCATATAGGTGTTCTCTGATATAAATGACTACTGATGTTATGCAAGAAATAATTTTGATGCATTGAAAACAATTGGTAAGAAAATAGCGATCCAAATAGTGGATTCTAAGATAAATAATAAGCCCAGGCTGTATGCTGTGTGGTAAAATCTGGGATAAATACCCACTACATAGGCAAGCTAATTTGTGACCAGGCCAACCGGAATCACTCAAAAAGGACTTACAAAACCTTTTGAATAATTAAAATGCTTCAGAAAGCCTTTTAATTGTTTCTACAACTTCCAGCACTTTAAGACTACCTTTTTAATTCACAAACATATTCTACTTGTTCTACTGATTCTAGAGACATATCATTTGTAATTTTCTGAGCAGTAATCGATTTACTATGATTTTATTACTCTAAATAGGCCATTAATCTAATTAATTAATCACAACAAAACCTTGCTGCAAAAGTCCAAACTAACTACACAGCAATGTTCCAAGCGAGATTATGAATCCAACGATATCTCATTTGCAATTTTTGGACCAGTAGATTATTTGATATGGATTTTACAAGTTTAAAAGAATTTCTGCAAATTTTATCCTATTTAAATAAACCAAAAGGGGCGTTGACTGGTCAACGCTGACTGTGCAGTTGACCAGTCCACGGTCAGCGGTTAGCAATCGATCTCGGCCGTCCGTGGCAGATCCAGCGGCAGAGGAGGTTCGCGAGGGGTTATACGTCGAAAACGTATCTATAATTATTGATGTTCCATGCTTGTTTAGTATCTACTTTGCTTTGCTTTGTCTTACTTTGAGGTGTTTTATATCTTTTCTAGAACTAACCTATTAACAAGTTGCTATAGTGCCAGTTGCCTGTTTTCTTCTGTTTTTGGTTCCAGAAAGGCAAAAAATCAATATTCTCAGAATTGGACGGGACAAAAGCCAAAGTCAATAACTTTCTGTGGGGAACAAGAAGTCTAGAGGGGAGATGGAGAAGCTGGCCAGGGCGGCCACACCCCCAGGCGCGGCCAGGGGTAGGCCCGCGCCTAGGTAGGGTGTAGGCCCCCTGGTCGCCTCCTCGGCGTCCCCCTTCGCCTATAAGAAGCCCTCGATGCAGAAACCCTAAGGACCCGATCAATATTCCACGAAACCTTCTGTAGCCGCTGCCACCATCGTCCCTAGATCGGGAGGGATCTGAAGTTCTTCCCGGCACCCTGCCGGAGGGGAGATCATCCCGGAGGCCTTCTCTCCGGTATGATGCATGAGTAGTTCCACCTTAGACTATGGGTCCATGTAGTAGCTAGATGGTTGTATCTCCTCCTTTGTGCTTTCATGTATAGATCTTGTGAGCTCCGTTCATGATCAAGATCTAATCTATTTGTAATCATGCATGTTGTGTTTGCGGGGATCCGATGGATATTGGGATTATTATGTTGGTTTGATTAATGGTTTTGTCTTTACGATTCTATCATGTCTGTGTTGTTTGTGATCTTGCATGCTCTCCGTTGTTAGTAGCTATCTTGGCCAAGTAGTTGCTAGTGACTCCAAGAGGGGTATTTATGCTCGATAGTGGGTTCATGCCTCTAATTTCCAAGGGAAGTGACAGAAATCTCTTCGGTTGTAGATGTGCTATTTCCACTAGGGAGAAAACAACGGTCTCTTGTTCATGGAATATGTGTACTGTTTACCTTACACACTTTGCTTAAAGCAGTTGTCTTTTGCTCGCAACTTAATACTGGAGGGGGTTCGGATGATAACCTGAAGGTGGACTTCTAGTCATAGATGTAGTTGGATGGTGGTCTATGTATCTTGTTGTATTTCCCAATCGAATCTCATAGGATCTTTCTGACTAGTATTGTATTGTTATGCCTTGCTCAGTTCCTATCAATTGCCCTGCTGTAATTTGTTTACCCTTCATGCCATGTTGTTTATCTAAGGAGAGCACCTCTAGTGAACTATGGACCTCGGTCCAATCTTTACCATTAATACATCTTCCACTGTTACTTGTTTACTTGCTAAAAACCACCATTACCTTCCACACCATACGTTTAATCCTTTGTTATAGCAAACCGGTGAGCTTGACAACCTCACTGTCTAGTTGGGGCAAAGTCTTGAGTTTGTGTTGTGCAGGTCTCCGCGTTGCTTGCAACACCTATGTGATGTTTCCTTCCTCCTACTGGTTCGATAACCTTGGTTTCTTACTGAGGGAAAACTGCTGTTGTGTTGCTTCACACCTTCCTCTTAGGGTTCTCAATGAAGTGCTAACTAGCACCATCTAGGGGGAGCTCATCGCCGGTGTCGGCGAAGTGATGTACGGCATGCGGGGCTCAGCGACGGTGAGTGGCGGTGCGGTGGCTCCGGCGATCTTCGACGGCAGCAAGGCGACGTACGGCGTGCGGGGCTCACCGGAGGTTGTCGAGGTGGCGACGGCGATGCTCCTCGCTTCCTCAAGGTACGGCAAAAGCAGGCTGGAGGCGCGACGACGGCGTGCGGCTCCAGCGAGGTGCTCCGGGGGTCTGCACGACACGAGAAATCGACGGGAAGAATCAATCGAGCAAAGGGGAGTAGCTCAGGGGAAAAAGGGGGCAAGGGGAAGGTAGGTCGCGGCGACAGAACTTGTTACCATGGCAATGGCGACGGTGGCAATTCTCAACTCCGGCGAGAAATCGCCAGGTCTTGGCGGCTTGCTTGGCTAGGGTTCGAGGGGGTTTAGGTAGATGGGCTCCTAGGCTATAAGGCAAAGCGAACGGGAGCTCGGGGCACGTCCGATTCCATGAGGAACACGCCTCGGCGTTTGTGCTCTGTTCGAGTCGCGGCGTCGCTCGGCTGGCAGGTGGGGCCCACCTATTAGCGCGTGTGGGGTAGCGGGCTGGCTGGGTGATTTGTGCATGCGTGGTGTGCAGTGTTTGCCGCTCGGTCGGTTGCTCGCTGCAGCTGCTGGCTGGGCCCCGGGTGGGCCGACGCTCGGCCGCGGGCTGGCGCGCGCGCTGGCGTTGCTTTTCCCGTTTTTTGATTTTTATGAGATGGACAGTTAACTGAAACCCTGTCTGCCTGAATTTTTGTCTGAAAACTAAACTGAAATTTTTGTAAACTTCAGCAGGTCATATCTTTTGATCTACACATCCAAATGAGGTGATTCAAAGTGCTACAGGTTCGTGTTGGAACCCTCTATGCATCTGTGCCTTCCAATTGTCCAAACAACAACTTTTCAGCAGATGCAAGGTGAAAACCAAGCTAGTTTGTGTATGTGACAATAGGCATATGCAAGTGATGTTTTTGACTAAAGCTTTCAAAACTGAATTTTGGCAAACATGACTATGATGCAATGATATGTATGATATGCAGTACCAACTCTAAAAATTGGGATGTGAAAATCCATCAGGCCTGCTTAGTGGGTCCTACCCATCGGCGCGTTGCACGCGTCGATGCTGACAGGCGATTCGGATGACAGCAGCAGCTGCAACTCCGATCTGTGTGGCCCCCTTCGGATGAAGGAACCTACGGTTCCAGATCTGAAAGTTGCGGCAGCAGCAACCCACTCCGCGAGCGCTACCTATGCGCCGTCATCAACAACGGAGCAGATCCGCCGCTACCTAGCATCTGCACTTAGGGTTAATATATTCACTATAGGATTCCCCTTATGGCGCGTAGTCACTTCTTAGTACCTATTGTACACCTTTCTTGCTTGTCATGTGCTTCTATGGTGATTGGAATGTGTTGCTTGTTTGACTAGGATCATTTGACCCTATTGCTTAGAGCACCTCATTTGCCTACCCCAACAACAACAACCCTAACCCCGTAAACTAAGACCTCTCCTCAGTAGGATGGCCACCTAATGAATTTTAAAACGACCTATACCCATGTTTACCAGTATATTTACACACTAAAAAATCGGTAACCTTATATCTAAACTCCCCCATAAATCCTCCTTTGTGCAGATGGAGCCTATTGACGAGGCCTAGTTACGCGGAGGATTCCTCTCACTTATCTAGGACTCATTGCAGCTTTGTGGATATACCCAACCCCCAACCTACACTCTCCACAAAGGACTAGAAACCGGGCAATAACTGGGACAAGTCACCATTCCTCTAAAGTATGAAGTACCCAGAGAACCCCTCCTTGCCACAGGACCTCGAATGCCGACTCCCGTGCTGGCTATCAAGATGGCCACAAGAGAGGCACTCTTTCGCATTTGAGACGTTCTCCTAGAAATGAGGCAGCCCATAACCTTCTACCTACCTCTCAAAGGAAGTGTGGACTCATCCGGACAATCCCAAGACCCTCGCAGGACCTTCCCTACTCTATAGCTCCAAGCCACTATAGTTATGCCGGAAATCAATTGCTCACCGCCGTTGCCGATGAAAACCGTCATTCTTAGATGGATCTTCATCATGCCCAAACCATCTTGACTCGCAAGGAAGCTTTGGAAGTTCAGCAAAGGAATCAAGCCCTGCTCAAGAAACCTGAAGAAGCATCAGGAAGTAGCCTCCCCAAGGGAAGAAAGAAGTGTGTCACTGCTTGCCAATACCTCAGGAGGTTCAAGCCACCATAGGAAGCCCAAGAATCCTCCAACCGTCTCCCCGAAGGCGAATATGTAGACAAAGAGGATCCCTCTAAGTAGTCGGCAGGCGACTCAGAATAAATTCCCCCTACCCATCTAGGGAAGAGTTATGTATCGTCCTAGAACCTGTTTTGTAAAATTCTAAGTGCTCTGGCGCCCGACAGCATCGCCCTGGTTTGTAATGCCTTAAGTACCATCGTCGCTAGACGGCGTAGATCTGCTAAGTTATGTATGAACCATGCTTGATGATATGCAAGTATGATGCCCTTCTTTGTGTGTTTTACCCATGACGTTGCATCAGACCCAACCCGGAACGACCATACCCCATAAAACCACATTCATAGACCTTCAACTAAAAACCGACATCCTCCCTGGTACATACCGCGTTAGCTAGCTAAGACGCCCCTCAAGATGCCGTATGCGCAAGATCGATAGAAGATAACCATTTCTAGACGAAAGCTGCAACGCTCCTCCAGCATCAACCTGTGACTCCAATAAAGAAGGTCTGCGACTTCACCAAACCACTGTAGTCTCGCTATAATGGGAAAAGACTGTGTCTTTTCCAGCAAAATCAGAATAACCCCGAGAGAGTCGACCCCTAGTCATCCCTAAGAGATGACCCTCCCTTAAACCAAGAGAGTGGACTCCACGAGAGGATAATAATCGGCACTCCTCTAGAATCAGAAGATACTTTGGGAAAGCTCTCCATCACAAGATCGACCGTCCCACAACAACCCTGGCATTTCAAGACCAAGAAGGCAGAAAAGCTGACCTCAACAATATAGGATTGAAGAAGGCTCAAATCGTCATCTCGCCTCAAGAAGAAGGAACCCTGTGAATGCTAAACCCACCTAGCGTCGCCCTAAGGAGAAAATACTGCGTCTTTTTTCAACTAGCTTAATCTAAACCGCCCAATCTGAAGCCACTCAACTCTGACCCATAATGGATCAAACCTGTTTATAGTAAATCTCTTATCATCTAAATAATTCCACTGCTGAAACTTGTTAAACCGATGTTCATAACTAACCCTACTCCTCCCAAATCTTGGGATGAGATTATTTTAAGGGGGAAAGGCCTGTAACATCCCAATTTTAGCAACCTTGAGTTCAAAAATTAGGGGGAACAAAAACTTTTTGTTGTTATATGTTGCCATGCTTGTTTACTTGTTTGCATGTGCTTATGCCACTGAGTGTGTATTAGATGATATACTCCTTACCTTAACACTAGTTGACAAAAACTATTTTACCAAAGATATGTCTTGGCTCATCTTTCATATTCTCGAATGTTCTGGCATTTCAAACTTGAGCCAAGATTATTTTTCCACAACAAAATGTTTTACTAGTTTCTATTAACAAATCTGTGGAGACCTATATATAATCTCCTTATGTTTTCAAAACAGAGCATTCAACTACTCTTACCTTTAGGTTTCCAAAAACCTTTCCTAAAATCTTTTCATTCCAATCTTGGTAGAAATACCAAGAGGTTCTTATCTTACTTCAAAACACCCATGCTTACCTCAAGATAGACTTGATGATAACCTTAGTAGTAGTTGGATAAGTTGAATTGCCTTGATCTGTTGTCTAATGACTTGCTTTTATCTGCTGATTGACTTGATTGCTTAGGAAGTAGAATGAGCCATCCTAGGAGGTCATCCTTTAGGATCAAGATAAATCATGAATACAACTCCTAAGCAAACCCTCTAAGTTTGATCTGATCTCTAGTCACTAAGGTGACCCTCTCATCTCTTACCCAGATCAATCAAGGGTTAATCCTTTCTGATAGTTTCCAACTCAATGAAGACCAAATCTAAGCATGGATCATTTCTATTCAATCAACACTTCATCATTATCCACTTTATGATGAATTGGAACCTTGCACCATCGCAAAACCCTCCTCCCTTACATTCTAGTCAACAAGCCTAAATCTGCTGAAATGGCCAAGTCTGGAAAAGCTATCAACATCACATCTTTGGATCCTTCCAATCCCAACTGAAAGAGCATTTCCTATCCCAAGTGATTTTGGTGTTTATAACAACACACATATCGGGCTAATTATTTGCCAAGTGTAGCAAAGGTTGTATCAAGAAATCCTTGGCTTATTCCTCCCAAAAAGGGGTTTGCAGAGGACCGACAGTACTAAAATTTGCTACTAGGCATGGCGGAAGGTTTTGGCAAGTTGCCAAATGCCACTGCCCTCCTAGTACCAAAATGCGGTAGTACCGCATTTTAGTACCTAGCACGGCAGAAGGTTTTTGACAAGTTGCCCAATGCCACTGCACTCCCCGGTACCAAAATGCGGCACTATCGCATGTGTCCGGTAGTACCATGCCCCAGGGGCGGTACTACCGCTTTGTGGTAGCACCACAAGTTGGCAACTTTGGAGTCAGGGGCCTGCGTGCCTTGATAGAGCATCTCCGGTACCTGACCGGTAGTACCGGTATTTTCCGGTACTACCGCTTGGGAATCCGGTACTACCGCTGCATTTAATGCCCAACGGGCAGATCTTCTCAGGGAGCTATAAATACCCCTCCACCTACCTTGGGACAAGTTTCTCGTTGCATTAAAGACCACCACCTCCATTTGAGCCACCAAATCGCCAAGATCTCTTCACTCAACCATCCAAAGTCATTGATCTTTGGAGAATCGAAGGAGGAGGCCTTGATCTACTACTTCACCATAAGAGATCTTCATTTCCCCCTCATTCATTCGAGGGCCCCTTGCTCTAGTGTTTTCTTTGGAAACTCTAGTTCTAGATTTGGTTCTTACAAGCTTGTCTTTGATTGTTTTGACAGCTTGCTTGTATTTCAGAGCCTCCAATTAAGTTGTGGATGTGTTCCCCGAACTTGTTGTAAAGGTGCCGGATTCCACCTCGAAGGTTGCCAATATAGTGGAAGGTCCTGTTGGGGTGAGATTCATCGGAGAATAAGGGAGGCCTCTCATGGCGTTGGTGGTTTGAAACCACCCCTCTCCAAATGTAGATGTACTTCTCCTCAAAAGGAAGGAACTACGGGAAACAAATCCTTGTGTATCCGTGTCCACCACTTTGGTTACTTCTATCCTTTACAGCACTTTACTTAGTTGTTCTTGTTTAGTTTGTGCTAGCTTGTGCTCGTTTGACATATAGGTAAATTCACCTTAGTTGCAAATCTAGATAATTTACCTTTCTTGTCAAACCCTAATTTGAAAAAGAAGAAAATTTAAAGTAACACCTATTCACCCCCCTCTAGGTGCCCATACGATCCTTTCAATTGGTATCAGAGCCTCGGCTCTTTATTCAGGCTTTACCGCCTAAGAGTATATGGGTAGCAAAGAAGGGGAAGTGGATGGTGAGACTGCGGCCTCGGTGACCATGGATGATCTCAATAACTTGGAAACAAGATTGAGCTCCACCATGACCAACGAGATCAAACAATTGCAAAATTTACTTGAGCAACTTGTTAAAGATAAGGTTGACTCATCATCCCCTTCTCCTCAAGAGGAACTACCGCCTTCATCCAAGGAGAATGCCCCGACATCTCCCACGGATAAGGTGGTGGGGGATAATCAAGGCAACATTAACTCCTCCACAAAAAGGGTTGGTGATAAGGGATAGCATCACGACTCTCATGCATGGTTCTCTCCCGACCCCCCAATTCCTCACCCTCATATAAACAATAGAAGTGACCCACCTAAGCTTGAAGCATCTACTACTTTTGCTCAATGGCAATCTCTACTGAAAACTCATGTGCGCAGCTCTTGCATTGAACTATGGAACATCATTGAACAAGGACTCTATATTGGGGATCCAAACAACTTGACAAGAAGAGAAGTTGTCAATAGTCAACTCAATGCCACCGCCTTGCACATGATTCAACAAGGATTGGGTACAACGGATTACCCCCACATTGAGCACCTCAGCACTGCTAAGGAAGCTTGGGATGCTCTCACTCTGTTGTTTGTTGGGAATGAGAGCATGAGGAGGAACCGGTATGATGCACTAAGCAATGAAGCCGAAGGCTTCTACATGAAGGAAGGTGAAAATCATGAAGACATGTACCGTAGGATGAAGACCACTGCCACCACTTCTAGAAATGTGGGTACCTCACATGTGGATGATGCTTGGATAAAAAGAAAATATGTGAGTGCACTCATGCCCTTTGATCCCACCGACTTGAAGAGCCTACAAGGAAGACACAACTACCACCTCATGACCTCCAATGAAGTTATGCAAGAGATGGCCTCTTTCAAGGTTGCCGCCAAAAATGCCAAAGATGCCCGTGCTCGATCCCTTGGTATGAGCAATGTTGTTGACCTTCCATGAAAGGCCAAAGTTGTGAACATGGGGATGAAGATGATAGTGATGAAGGCCTATCCATGGACCACCCTGATGATGTCAAGATTGCTCATGGTCAATACATGGACTTCTATGCAAAGAACTTTTGGAAGAACCCCGCCAAGGCCAAAATGGAAATGCAACAAAAAAGCAACCCAAATGGGAGAAGAGAAAATGTCACTAAATTGAGAAATTGCTTCAATTGTGGTGACCGCTATCACTTTGTGGTGGGTTGTCCCTATGAGAAGAGAGAAGATCATGGGTATAAGCTTGTGTTGAATAAAACTCCCAAATATCCTTACAAGAAACCCTTCATCAAGAAGAATCTCATCAACAAGAAGTCAGGCAAAATTATATTGGTCACCCATGAAGAATACTCCTTCGACAATGAAGATGATAAAGAGGAAACATCAAGTGGTGTGGATGCTCTAGACACTACTTCTACTCCAACATTCTCACTCTTTGATTCTCCAAATGAGAATACTCCCAACAAGAACATCACTTGCCTTATGGAAAGAGGAACGGAGGTATCCTCATCATCTCACTCTACTCCCTTAGCTAATGATGAAATTGATGAGGAGATGTCTCTTGAAGTAAAAAGGGAATTAATTTCTTTCGATGAGTTTGTGACTAACTTACAAGGGGATGCCAAGATAAATTTTGGGAACATCTTAGATCAACTTTCCCACACACAAGAACTTCTAGATGTAAGATGTAAACTTGGGCATGAACACATGATTGAGATAGAAGCCTTAAATAATGCTCTAGAAGAAGAACATGAGACTAGGATGTCTCTTGAGCTAAAACTTGAAGGGCTTGATGAGGCCAATGACATTATTGTTAATAGACTCATCAAGAAACGTGATCATGCTCTTGCTAAATATAAAAGGGCTAAAAAGGACAAGATTGAGTTTGGTGTGGTTCATGAAAAACTTGCCGAGGACTTTAGTTTACTCAATAAGGCTCACAAGGCATTGGAAAGTGAACTCTTGTCTCTCACAAAGTCCTATGAAACGCTTCAAACTCAATTGACCAATATTCCTTCATCTAGCAATTTCATTCCTTCTAGTAGTACGACTATTATTGAAGAAAATGCTAGGTTGAAGGGGGAGCTTGCCAAGGCCACATTTCCAATAGGTAACAAGTCCATTGATGACCTATTGAGTAAGCAAAGGTCATATGGTGAGAAATGGGGTATTAGTTTTGTCTCCAAAGTCAAGAAGAATGACAACAAGAATAAGGCCAAACCCGCTCAAAAGAAAAACAAGGCCATTGTGGATAGTAAGACCACAAGTGGTAAAACTATGTCTCATGATGATTTTGCGGGAAGTGCAAACCCTCACTATGTTCTAATGCGTGATTATTATGGTGATGTGAATGCACAATATGTCTGTCCATATGATGGTTGTATTGCTTGGTCTATTTGGGTCCCCAAGACCCTTGTTGCTAACAAAAGAGGACCCATTGAAAAATGGGTACCTAAAAATTAGCTTGATCTTTTGTAGACATATGCTTCCGGAGGGTCAAAGTGGGTGCTTGATAGTGGTTGCACAAGTCATATGACCGGAAGCTCGTCTATTGTCAAGGATTTAAGGCCAAATGATGATCAAATATCCATGACATATGCCGACAAGTCAAAGTCTAAGGTAATGGGTTTCGGCAAGGTAGTGGCTGCTCATGATATTACACTCGTGAACATCATGCTTGTTGAGACCCTTGGATACAATTTACTTTCAGTCCGTGCTCTTGGAAAGATGGGCTTTACCGTCTTTATTGATGATGATATTGTGATCCTCATGTGGAGCAAGTCTCTCAAGGTCGCTTTCGTTGGGTACGTCGAACATGACTTGTATGTAGTGGAATTTTCGGGGCAAACCACTACAAGTGCGATGTGCTTATTCGGAAAGGCCGATGTGGGTTGGTTATGGCATCGCCGACTAGCCCATGTCAATATAAGAACTTTGCAAAGTCTCCACAAGGAGGGCCATATTGTTGGACTAAAATAAAATGTTTCATTTGCCAAAGATCGTGTTTGCAGGGCTTGCGTTCTAGGAAAGATGCATGATGCTCCCCGCAAGCCAAAGAACCCATCAAGTCAACAAAGATCTTGGAGCTCCTTCATATGGATCTCTTTGGTCCTCCATCTCATGCAAGTCTTGGTGGGAAGAAATATTGTTTTGTGATTGTTGATGATTTTTCAAGATACTCTTGGGTTTATTTCTTCAAGTTGAAAAGTGAGACCCAAAAGACCTTCATCGACTTCATCAACTTGGTTCAACATCAATATAATGTCCCCGTGTCGATAATAGGAAGCGACAACGACACCGAGTTCAAGAACTACACCTTGAATGATTTCCTTAGTGACGAGGGGATAAAACACCAATATTCCACTGCATATACCCCTCAACAAAATGGTGTTGCCGAGAGGAAGAACCAGACTCTCATTGAGATGGCTAGGACCATGTTGGCGGAGTTTAAATCTCGATACATCTTTTGGGCCGAAGCCATCTCCACCGCTTGCCATGCTTCGAACCGGCTCTACCTCCACAAAGAAATCAAAAAGACTCCATATTAAATACTTACCGATAACAAGCCCAATATATCTTACTTACGGGTGTTCGGTTGTAAGTGTTTCTATCTCATAAAAGGTGTTCGTTTGTCCAAATTCGAGTCTAAAGCATTAGAGGGTATTTTTGTTGGCTATGGTCTCAAATCTCACACTTATAGAATCTATGATAAGCTCTCTGGAGCCGTCATAGAATCTTGTAGTGTGACCTTCGAAGAATATGATGGTCCCCAACAGGGGCGTGTTTATGCTTGTGATGCAGATGATGGAATGCCTTAGGATGCCATAGGAAGAATGGGTGTGAGATATATCCGCCCCGTTGAGGAACCCCATATGGAGGATCGAGAAGAACTATGCTCTACTCAAGTGGAGCCCTCATCTTCACAACATAAATAAGCTCCATCCACTGAGGAGGGCAATGCACCTAGCCAAAGGCAAGCAGTGGACCCTCAACATGTTGATCAAGGTGACAAATCTAGTGAAGATGAGATTGACTCATTCTCTAGAATGTCAAGTGGTGCAAATTCAATTACTCAAGGAAGATCCATACAAACTGCCTTGAGACAAACTCAAATCAATGCTAGAAGAGTGACTGATCAAGACCAAGTTCAATCTGTGCCTCTTAATGAAGAGAATGGTTCCCGTGGTGATCAAGGTCAAGTTGATGGTCAAGACGAGGACCAAAATGATGAAGAGGGTCCTCCAAGAAACAACGAGGAGATCGACGCTCGTCGTGAAGCTAGAAAGGAGAGGATGTTGGAATTAAGAGACCACTCTTTACAAAATGTGGTTGGTGACCTAAGGAAAGGCATTTCCACAAGAGCACAATTGAAGAGGTTTAGTGACCACCAAGCACATATCTCCATGATGGAACCAAAGAAAGTGTGGGAAGCTCTTGAAGATTCAGATTGGTTGGAAGCTATGCACAAAGAGCTCAACAACTTTGAGAGAAAAAAGTATGGAAGTTAGTTGAGAAGCCAAAGGATTGCCAAAATGTTATAGGCACCAAGTGGATATTCAAGAACAAGGAAGATGAGCATGGAATTATAGTAAGGAACAAGGCAAGATTGGTTGCACAAGGGTTCTATCAAATTGAAGGCATTGATTATGGAGAGACATATGCACCCGTGGCTCGCCTTGAGTCCATCCGTATCCTTGCTTATGCGGCACGCCATAACTTCAAGTTGCAACAAATGGATGTAGAAAGTGCATTCCTTAATGGTCCATTAAATGAGTTGGTTTATGTAAAGCAACCCCGGTGATTTGAGGATCCCAACTTCCCAAACCATGTCTACAAACTTGATAAGGCACTCTATGGGATCAAACAAGCCCCACACACGTGGTATGAGGAGCTTAGAGAGTTGTTGTTTGACCGTGGATTTGAGGTTGGGAAAATCGATCCCACTCTTTTTACTAAGAAGGTCAATGGGGAGCTTTTTGTATGCCTGTCGTGGTGGTGGCACAGCAGATGCCATGGGTAGGCTAAAGTATGGGGCCAATGGATGCTAGAGGGATCTAGGGAGGGAAGATGTAGTTGATCTACACACAGAAGACTAAGGCAAAGATCTTTATTTCTTCTTCCTTGGGCTACAAGTGCTCCTTGAGCTGTATACAGAGAGAAGAGAAGAACTTTACCATCCTAACGGCTCTCACTTCAGTCGATCCTTGCTTCAGAGTCCAAGCCTCTCCTTATAAAGGAGAGCCTTGGGTTCCTCTAGGGCTGACGTGGCAAGCATATTCCAGGAATATGCTTGTCCCAATATAGTAGTTCGGTGCCCCTCTTTCCCTGTCGCTCCCCTAATGACGACAAGGTTCCAGAGGGCCCCTCCTGTGCGCCTCGGGCTTTTGGACTGTCACCTCCGTGACCTCCTTCTGCCTCTCTGTCGCTCTGCGCCTTTGTCCCTAGCGCTTGGCTCCGCTCAGATTCTCCCTAGCTTGCAGCTAGGGTTTGACTTTAGGCTTCTCCTTCTCCTGCAAGCTTCATATCATTCGGTCCTTCCTCGCATAACTCGGATTGTCCTTCACCTGCATCAAGATCACTCAGGCTAACCCGGCCGACTTACGCAATATCTCGGCCGGGTAATGTCTTAGCATAAATATATGGGTCTCTCCCCTTCATATCTCGGCCGACTTCTACAGGATTCGGCCGACTTAGACTGTAACTCGGAAACCAGACGGGGGTTATACTCTCGTCTTTCCCCGTCTTTACCCTATCCGGGGTTACCTCCCCAACATTAGTCCCCGAAGCTGGTGTGGCCCCGCCGATAACCTCAGCCGGGCCGTATCAGTTTCATCACATTCTTTCTGTATTGTTTCCGAGTTATCTCTCTCTCGTTCGAGGTACCCACGTTCCTTCTCTCGTACGCCTTGTCCTACGTGTCACCCCCATCATTGTTCCTCTAGTTTTCTACAGTATTTACTAACAGGCTACAGTTAACACTGTGCCTGTCGCACCGGCGCTGCGACGCCTCGTGTGCCGCTTCCCTTGGGGATCACGACCTTCTTCGCTACTGTGTGGCCCTTGGTACGGTTCCACTTAACGACGTGCATTTGTGCCGCACCCACGATCTACACGGTCAACCGCCACACCCACGATCCCACTACCTCGCTTGTGGCTCGATTATAAAGAGGGGCGCGGCGTCTGGGAATTCACTTTTCCCCTTTTCGTTCGCTTGCGCCCTTCTTCTTCCTCTTGCTTCCGCGCCCTCTCGCTGCTCCGCCGCTGCGCGCTCATCAGAACTTCCGACGGCGAGGACTCCGCCGTGTTGTTCCGTCCGCCTTGTCCGTGTTCGCTAGCTCCGGCGCCGTCGCCGGTGAGTTCTTTTCGGCCGCGTTGCCTGGGTTTTATCCTAGATTTCTCTGTTTCGATCTTGTATTCGTGCGGCGGTTCCTCTGCTCCTCTGCCGTCGTTCCTGTGCAAAATCACGACGGGGCCTCGTAGCTCTAAACTTTCCTCCGCCGCCAGCTCTTCCTCCGTCGATCTTTCCGGCAAACCCATGTCTAGCTCTTTTAGTGGTGCCCTGGTAGAGGATGACGATGCTGGCTCTGGGCCCGAGCGAGGCTCGTGGCAAGGCTCCTCTGTTACACGCCGCGAGATCGAGTCGCTTATCCAAACTCGGAGGATTCCCGCCAAGGTCTCCTGTCGCTTACCCGGTAGCGAGTCCTCTCCGGATATTAGGGAGGGCGAGTATGTAGTTTTTATGTCACATTTCTCGCGCGGCTTTGGTCTCCCTCTCAGCGATTTTGCTAGAGAGTTTCTCGACTACTTCGGCCTTCAGCCGCATCATCTTCCTGCAAATGCCATCGCTTCTCTTTCTGCTTTTATCTCCGCCTCGGAGGGATACTTCGGCCTATGGCCGTCCGTGCACGTCTGGTCGAAGTTCTTCCAGATTCGCTCTAACGTAGTCCCTAACAAGTCTCTGCACCCTTCCGAGAAACTGCTTACTCAATGTGGGGCAGCGTCCATTACACCTCGGAGGAAGTCCGTATTTCCTCGTGTCACCGGGTTAGAGTCGTGCAAGAAGTGGCACAAATCCTTCTTTTATGTCAAGAACAGAGGGACAGAGGACAAGATTCGGCTCCCTGCCTTCTCCATTGGTCCGCCTTCTAAGGTGAATTGGACTTATAATCCGAGGAAGAGTCACGCCTTGGCCGAGGCCTTTGAGATTCGGCTCAAAGAGCTGATCCGTGCCGGGTTATGCGGCGAAGATCTGATGGCTACCTTTATCAGTAGCCGAATCTGCCCATTCCAGAAGCGGACTCACAAACTGTGCTACATGAGCGGTCCTCTTGACCCTAACCGAGTCTCGACCGTGGAGCTGGACAACTATCTTATCCATAAGCGTGTCCGAGCTATCTTCAAGACGGAGATGCCTGAGGATTGGGCTTGGGGATTGAAACCGTTGACCCGCGATCGTCCGCCTCCCGAAGTAAGCTTAACCAATAACGCTCTGCTATCCAATTGCTTTCGTAACGGTTTTCGCTAATTTTTCTTTTTTCTTGTCTTGCAGAGGTTCGCTGAGCAGAAGAATGAGGATGCCAAAGTTTTGTTGCTTCCGTGGCCTGCGGACCGGAGCACCCCGGATACTGGTGAGCCGGACTCGGAAGAGTTCTTCCCTAAGTCGGATCCTGCCCCGGCTCGAGCTCGTGGCAAGACCTCGGCCCACGAGGAGGAAGGTGATTCGGACGAGGTCCAAGTTCTTGAGGTAGTTGCCGCAATGCCTATTTCTTATGCATTTCCGGCTTCTACTTTCCCAGCTAATCCGGCCGGTCAGGTTCACAACGCCGATCCTATTGCTTCCCGACCCCCTGTTACCTCGGGGAAACGCGGGGCTCCTGCTAGTGCCTCAGAGGCGGCCCCCAAGAAACGAATGAAGAAATATGCTCCGAATCCTCCCAGGCGCAAGACCATGCCTGGGGTCGCAGGGTAAGTTCCTTTTGCTCGTATTTCTTGTTTCTCTCTTTCTGTTTCTCATCCTGACACCCATTTTTCTTTCTTATTTTCGCAGTGCTCCGCTTTCTGTTAAGCCCGACGGTCCTAGCATGACTAGCCGCCCGATTCGGCAGCCGTCTCCTCCGCCCGTTGAAGATACTAGGATTCCCAGTCCTGCTCGTGCTGCCTCTCCTTCAGCTCCAAATCAATCGCCCCCTCGTCATGACGTGCCTGAAACTCCTTTTGTCGACATCGATTCCACTCGGCCCTCCGAGGTTTCCGTCGAACCCGTTGCCCCCTCTATGGGTCCGAGCACCTCTACTGAGCCTCTATCTGCCCCAGCAGTCTCTACAGCAACTCCAGCCCCGGCCGAAGAGGTCGTTATCTCGGTGCCTTCTGCGACCGTGACTCCTGCTGCTCCTAAAGACACCGTTCCCATTACCGAGGTATCGGCTCCTGCTGATGCCTCTTCTAAGGCAAGAAAAACTGTTGCCACCAAGGCCTCCTCTTCCCAGAAAGGTCTTGTCGGCTCTTCTCAGCCGAGTATTGCCGACATGCTGCACAAAGGAACTGCGCCTACCAAAGCCTCCGTTACCTCGGCTGCCAGCACCCAGCTTGCTCTTCATAAAAGCCCTGCGGCCACAGTGGTTACACAACATGTTCGGGGTAAAGTCTTAACTCGGACGGCTAGTGGGAACAGCCTCGGCTCGCTGGTGGAGTATGCCAATAACTGGAATGCTGCTGATCAGTTTGAGGGTAATCCAATCAGTCAGCCCTTTCAGCTCTCCGACATCAGCGGCCGTTTCGATCAAGCTGCCAAGTTCATCCTTGACACTAACAAGATGAATGAGGTAATTGCTGTTTTGCGGAGTTTAGATTAATTCTCCAGATGTTACTATATGCTCTAGTCCCCGAAACTTGCAAGGAAATAACTTGTTGTATGCTTGGAAGTTTAATAATGCTTTACTTAATCTAACTTTATCTCTAGGGTTCGAATTTATATCCGACTAGATTTGTCTTATAGTTTGCTTGACTTTCGTTTTAGTTGATCTTGAAATATTCAGCCACCTATATTTGGTTTTAGTCTCACTTGACTCAGATCTGTTTTAGCCCCGAATATCCAGCCATCTAGATCCGAGTTAAGTTTTGCTTGACTCGGATCTGTTTTAGCTTCGAATATCCAGCCACTAGATCCGAGTTAAGTTTTGCTTGACTCGGATCTGGTTTAGCTTCGAATATCCAGCCACCTAGATCCGAGTTAAGTTTTGCTTGACCTGGATCTGGTTTAGCTTCGAATATCCAGCCACCTAGATCCGAGTTAAGTTTTGCTTGACTTGGATCTGGTTTAGCTTTGAATATCCAGCCACCTAGATCCGAGTTAAGTTTTGCTTGACTTGGATCTGGTTTAGCTTCGAATATCCAGCCACCTAGATCCGAGTTAAGTTTTGCTTGACTTGGATCTGGTTTAGCTTCGAATATCCAACAACCTAGATCCGAGTTTAGTTTTGCTTGACTCGGATCTGGTTTAGCTCCGAATATCCAGCCACCTAGATCCGGGTTAAGTTTTGCTTGACTCGGATCTGGTTTAGCTTTGAATATTCATTTATTGTTTTGCTCCATTGTTCAGGTTGCACATGACCGGCGGACTGCCGAATTTTAGAGGTTGCTTTTTTCGCACCGCAAACTGGAAGAAAAGTATGAGAAAATCCTTCCTGTGGTAAAAAAGGCTGGTAAGTCGATAGTTCCTTTTCGTTATTCTCGACGTTCTTATTGATTTGTCCGTGAGATGCCGGCTCACTTTTTTGGTGAACAGGTAATATCAATAACCTCAACATTCGTCTTGAGAAGAAAGTCAAGAGCTTGGAAGGTTAGTTTCCCTTTTATCTTACACCTTTTCCCTTTAACATGTGTGCTAAGCTTTTTTTATTTCGTTTGGCTTTGGTAAAGCCGAGTTGCAAACCTTTACAGCATATCACCAAGATTGCACGCCCATCCCTGACGTGATGCTGCATTTTTTAGAACAAAGCGCTACTCATTCGGCACAGCTACAATAAAAAGATGATGAAATAGCTCGCCTGCGGGCTGAGGTGGATGCCCTTAAGCTCTCCCAGAAATCCGAACTAGAAAAGGTCGATCAGGAATTCTCCAAGGAGAAGAATCGGCTAGCTTTGGAGCTGCAGAAGAATAAAGAACTCCTCGAGGCTGCCGAACTGAAAACTCATGGAATGAGCGAGGAAATCGCTCGCTTTGAGAAGAACAAGATCGATTGGGCCAAAGACCTTCAGATAATGATGAGTTATATTCATCGTAAGCTTCTTAGCACGGCCGAATTATATTTTTCTCTTTGTCCCTGCTGCCACCTGACACATTCGTGTTTTGCACAGATCATTTTCCCGAAGCTAAGCCCGTGAGTTCTAAAGCGGTTCTTGTAGCTCGTGTGCGCCGAGGTGTCCCTGTTGCCGCTGACTCGGAGTATTCGATGGAGGATTTCCTGGTTGCTGTTGGTGCTGCAGTTGGTCCAATGAAGATTATGGGCCGGGATTTGGTGAAGGCAGCTATTCGAGCTTACCATGTTCTCTGGCCGAACACTTCTGGGACTCCTGATATCAATGAGGTCGAATTACTGGTGAAAAGACTGATGGCATCTGAGAAGCAACTAAGTCTCTAGAGGGAATCAGCCGGTCGCGCTGGCGCTGATATGGCCCTTACTGTTATCATGTCATGGTATGAAGAAATTTCTCTTGATATCCTGAGAAATTTGCGCACTGGTTCCCGTTGGGTTGAGGACCCCACCTTTGTTGCTCTTCGGCAAGCTCGCGCCTTCCAGCTTGTTGAGTATGCCGATGTGCATACCTGGAATGAAGGTCCGAGTTTCCTTCCAAACCCGGACGATGAGGTCGTAGTTGAGGATGCCTCGGATAACAATTCAGCTGAGCAAGGGGAGGGTGAGGATGACTCGACCACATCTGGTAGCTCCAGTTCAAGCTCGGACAGTGACGGCGATGCGCGGTCCTCCTCCAAAGGTACTGGGCATTCAACTGCACAAACTGATGCTCCCGAGCAGCCTCGGGCTTCCGCTGAAGTTGCACCTGGGTCTATGGAGGGCGAGGCAACCTCGGTCGAAGTTCCTCCTACGTCGGAGTGTCCAGCGCCTGACCAAGTTGCTGCCTCTTAAGTTATTCCTTATCCCTGGCATGCCGGGCGTATGATGTACGCGAAACATTTGTCCGTTCTCTGTATGACCTGAATTTCTTTTGCCGTGTACTGCTGCGACATATATGTTTGTAGTTGTTATAATTTTGTTTAAGTGGGTTTTCGTCCGAATTCTTGCTTTGATGACCTGTGATTTCCTGAGTTTAGGATGTATCCTTGTCTTTGTATTCTCGTGGTTTAGCCGAGTAGTCTAGGTGTGAGCTTCGAATATCATATAAGATTGATCTGCTCTGATTCTGAGTGTTGAAGTGTGATACCTTTCTTGTATCAAAGGTTGACTACTACTTTGGAACAATATATGGCAGTCCCCGAATCACTGCCTATCGCGCCGAATTCCAGTATGTAAACCAAATTTCAGAAATAATATAAGACCAATGCCGAGGCGCTGCTCAGGGTGGTGCTCAACATAAAACTGGGGCAGCATATGGCAGTCCCCGAGTCGCTGCTTTGGATGCCAAGGTTCAAATACATAATATGGAATTGAAATAACATACGGCAGTCCCCGAGTCATCGCTCTGGATGCCGAAGTTTAATGCATAAGATGAAATTGGAACAACATATGGCAGTCCCCGAGTCACTGCTCTGGATGCCGAGGTTTAATACATAAAATGACATTGAAATAACATACGGCAGTCCCCGAGTCACTACTCTGGGTGCCGAGGTTTAATACATAAGATGACACTGAAATAACATACGGCAGTCCCCGAGTCATTGCTCTGGGTGCCGAGGTTCAAATACATAACATGAAATTGAAATAACATATGGCAGTCCCCGAGTCCCTGCTCTGGATGCCGAGGTTAAATACATCATTGGTTCTTGACCTTGAGATACTATGCTATGAGTAAAATGGACGAAGCAAAGCTACATTCCATGGCCACTTTGTTTCTTCGCCAGCTTTGTCTGCCTTGTTCCTTTCGGGGGATTGAGCATCGATTAGATAATAGGCATCGTTATGCAATGCTTTGCTCACGATGAATGGTCCCTCCCATGGAGGTGACAGCTTGTGCATGCCGGCCGTGCGTTGCACCAGTCGGAGGACTAAATCTCCTTCTTTGAATACCCTTGGATTCACCTTCTTGCTATGATATTGTCGCAAGTTCTGCTGATAAATAGCTGATCGTGATAGTGCCAGTTCTCTGGCTTCTTCTAGCAGGTCTACAGTATCTTGCCGAGCTATTTCGTTTACCTCTGAGGTTGTATACTGAGTAACTCTTGGCGAGTCATGTATTATGTCGGCTGGAAGCACGGCCTCTGCCCCATATACCAGAAAGAATGGTGTATAACCTGTTGATCTATTCGGAGTAGTCCTAAGGCTCCATAATACAGCTGGGAGTTCCTCAATCCAACATCCGGCCGACCTTTGCAGTGGTTCAACAAGTCGTGGTTTTATTCCTGCCAATACTAGTCCATTAGACCTTTCCACTTGCCCATTAGATGCTGGGTGAGCCACCGAGGGAACATCTAGTCTTATGCGTTTCTCTCTGCAAAATCTAGCGAAGGCTCCTTCTGCAAAGTTTGTGCCATTATCTGTAATAATACTGTGCGGATACCCATATCTTAAAATAATATCCTTGAGAAATTTCACCGTTGTGGGCCCATCGCATTTTTTTATTGGTTTCACTTCAATCCATTTTGTGAACTTGTCCACCATAACCAATATGTGGGTCATTCCCCCTCGGGCCGGCTTAAATGGTCCCACCATATCTAAACCCCACACGGAAAATGGCCAAGTGATGGGTATTGTTTTTAACTCGGCCGATGGCATATGTATCTTGGTTGCATATCGCTGACACCCATTGCATTTTTCAACTAACTCTTTGTCTTCTTTCAATGCGGTCGGCCAATAAAATCCATGCCTGAATGCTTTGGCTACCAAGGCACGAGATGAGGCATGGTGTCCACATTCTCCTTGATGTATATCTAGGAGGATCTCCTGGCCTTCTGCCAAACTCACACATTTTTGCAATACGCTTGTGACGCTTCTTTTATATAGCTCATTGTTTATGATTGTATAAGATTTTGCTCTCCTTACAATTTGTCTAGCTAATACTTCATTGTTCGACAACGTCGAGTCTTTAAGGTAAGAGAATATGGGTTGCGCCCATAGCGGTGTGACTTTTTCTGGTGTGATCTCACTGTCTATTTCCATGTTTTCTGCTGACATACCTACCTCGGCTTTCTCCATGATTGTGCTTACTTCTGCTGTCCTCCTATTGGGGGGTTCCGAGTCATATTGCTGGTCTACTTCCATCGGCGCATTATCTTCTGCTGAATTTGCCGGAATAAAGATAGATTCGGATTCTGGTGATGGGATTATTGACGGTTTCCTGAGGTGTTCCAGGGCAATACCTGGGGGAATTGACTGCCGGGTTGATCCTAGTTTTGACAACGTGTCCGCGACATCATTTTCTACCCGAGGTATGTGGTGAAATTCACATCCTTCAAAGTATCCACTGATCTTTTGCACATGAAATCTGTATAAAGCCATATTAGCATCTAATGCATCCCAATTGCCAGAGACTTGCTGTACTACTAGATCCGAGTCCCCATAGCATAAGATTCGGCGTATGCCAATCTCTTTTGCTACTTTCAATCCATGGACCAGTGCTTCATATTCGGCTACGTTGTTGGATGCGGCAAAATGTATTTGTAGCACATACTTCAGCTGATCTCTTTTAGGCGAGGTTAACACTATTCCTGCCCCAAACCATTCCTTAGTTTGGAACCATCAAAATGCATCGTCCAATAATTTGGGTCTGGCAATGGTGGCTCATACTGCACCTCGGCCCAGTCTACGAAGAAGTCGGCGACCGCTTGAGATTTGATTGCATCTCTCCTATCAAATTGTGGAGCGTACGGTGACAACTCGATTGCCCATTTTGCTATTCGGCCACTTGCATCTTTGTTGCTCAATATGTCGGCTATGGGTGCTTCACAAATCACTTTGATGGGATGCTCTTCGAAGTAATGTTTAAGCTTTTTTGCCGACATATATACCCCATAAGCCATCTTCTGATAATATGGGTAATTCTGCTTTGAAGTGGATAACACCTCACTTAAATAATACACCGGCCTCTGTACCGACTTATCATCTTCAAGTCGTTCTACTACGACTACAGCACTCACTACTCTGTTGGTAGCCGCTACATAAAGTAACATAGGCTCTTTTGATAATGGAGAAGCCAAAATGGGTGCTGTGACCAACATCTTTTTCAACTCATGAAATGCGCTGTCCGCTTGTGGAGTCCAAATGAATTTATCTGATTTCTTCATCAGCTGATAGAGTGGTAGCACCTTCTCTCCCAACCGACATACAAACCGGCTGAGCGAAGCTAGACAACCCATGAATTTTTGTACGTCGTTTAAGCATCTTGGCAATTCCATTCTTTCTACTGCCTTTATCTTTGTTGGGTTGGCCTCTATACCTCGGCTAGATACAAGAAATCCGAGTAATTTTCCTGCCGGCACGCCAAACGTGCACTTTTCCGGATTAAGCTTCATTCGGAACCTTCTCAGGTTCGCGAAAGTCTGCCGTATATCTTCCAGTAACGTTTTGCTTTCCTTGGTTTTGATGACCACGTCATCTACATATACTTGTACATTTTTTCCTATCTGATCGTGTAGACATTTTTGCATGCATCTCTGATATGTCGCTCCTGCGTTTCGCAGGCCGAATGGCATTGTGCGATAGCAATAAGCCCCGTACAGGGTAATAAACGCAGTTTTTATTTGATCGGCCGGATTTAACGGTATCTGGTGGAAACCAGAATACGAGTCTACAAATGATAATAACTCACAACCAGCGGTCGAATCAATGACTTGGTCTATTCTAGGTAATGGAAAAGGATCTTTTGGACACGCCTTGTTCAGGTTCGTGTAATCGATACACATTCGCCATACAATGGCTACATTGGGATCATCTTTCTTCTTTTCTACTAGCACCGGATTCGACAACCAATCCGGATACAACACCTCCATGATGAACCCGGCTGCGAGGAGCCGAGCTATTTCATCCCCTATTATTTTTCTCCTGTCTTCGGCGAAGCGGCGGAGAGGTTGCTTCACCGGCCTTGCTCCTGGCCTTACATTCAAGGAGTGCTCAGCCAACTCCCTCGGAACACCTTGCAGATCCTGAGTTGACCATGCAAATATGTCCGATTCTCACGGAGGAAGTTGGTGAGCTCGCTTTCCTATTTAGCGTCCAGGCCTGCACCAATAGTAACAGTACACTCCGGGAATTGCTCATCTACCTGAAACTTCTTCGTTTCTTTAGTCGGCTGAAAAGAGACACTGCCATGTGGGTTGGCTAGTGCCGGCATGTTCAGCTGTGCCGACTGAGCGAGGGCTGCTACCTCCTGAATCCTTCTTTTTTCTCTTGCTATAACCAATGATTCGGCCAAATTTGACCCGGCTAAAGCACACTCCATTGACTTCTTGTAATCCCCTGCAACTGTTATCACTCCTTGTGGTCCGGGTAGTTTCATTTTCAAATAGCTTATATGACAGCTGCCCATGAATTTGGCCAACGCTGGCCGTCCGAGTAAGGCATGATAACAACTCTCTAGATCCACCACCTCAAACTCTAAGTTTTCTGCTCTACAGTTATCTCTTGTGCCGAATAACACATCCACTCGGACCTTTCCAATGGGTTCACATGAAAGCCCTGGTACTATCCCATGGAAAGTGGTCCTCGTGGATTGCAACATGTTCTGCGATATTCCGAGTTTATGCATTGTATCTTTGTACATGATGTTGATACTGCTTCCATTGCCAATGAGTACTTTTGAGAATTTCACATTGATGCTTGGTCCAACGAATGTCGGATCCAACACGAGTGCATATGATCTGGGATTCGGCATTATCTTGGGGTGATCCCTTATGCTCCAAGTTACCTCCTGATCTGACCAAGGCACATATCTTGGTACTGCAGGCATAACTGCATTTACTTCCATATGCCGGCGCAGCACACTCTGTTTGTCTTGCTGTTCCGTTGTGAACACGCAATAAGACTGATGATGTTCTCTGTAATCATTGCGTCCAGTATTCGCCGGATTTGTCCTTCCATCCTGGGCTTGGTTCATCACTTGATGTACCGCGTCTCTCCGATCCGAGTTATCATATCTCGGGGGAGGGGGCGGTAACATTAGTTGCTGTGCATTTGCTCCAGTCAACAGTGGTTGATGCTGCTGATGTACTTGATGGGGTGTCTGAATACCTGCGGGGTTCCCCATTGCGTTTTTCATCCATGCACACTGGCGGGTCATATGGTTGGCTGGCCTGGATGGGTTTGACGTGTGAAATTTGCACGGCTGATCTAACATAGATTCGAACGTGTACTTCGGCCTCTCCTGCCACTGTTCCTTTTGTTCTTGGGTCCACTGCCTTTTTCCTTCATTCCTTGGTGTCCACTACTGAGGACAATTCTTCTGCCGCTGAGTTGCTCCGTGACTCGGCGGATCTTGCGCTACTGCCGCCACTTGGGCCGAATTATACCTATAATCCGGCGTTTCCTCTCTTCTTCTTCCTCTGAAATCACTGCGCCTGGATGACCCGGCCAAATCTCTTGCATAATGGTCCTGCTGCTCGCGATGATCCGCCGACATTAACTCTGGTTGCGTTGGGTCTCCTAATGCGTAGGAGTCCGCTATTCTGATAGTTTCTGCCAGTGTGGTCGGCATATCTCTTTGCAGACGTTGCCATAGTACGCTGCCATAACGGCATCCTTGCGCGAACCAAGCTATTGCTTGCGATTCTATAACTCCTTCACATGAGTTTCTCAGGTTGCACCACCGAGTTAAAAACTCTCTGTCTGTTTCATTCGGCCTCTGCTTGCACATGGCTAACTGTTGTGGCCTGTTTGGCCTCTTGTATGTGCTGGTAAAGTTGCTGACAAACATTTCCTCAAAATCCAGTCAACAGTTGATACTGCCCGCTGGTAGATTATTCAGCCACACCCTAGCTGGTCCTTCCAGCATTTGTGGGACATACCGTACTGCCCATCGTAAGTTTCCACCCGCTATTTTCACAGCAGTGGCATAGTCAATCAACCAGTCTTGTGGTTTGGTACTCCCATTATATGTTTTCGTGCCCCTTGCTAGCTGAAAGTTCGGCACAGGTGGTTCGCCCATGATCCGTGGTCCAAAGCATGTCGGCCCTGGTGGACCCTGTTCTTCCAACAACTCGGACCGGTATAGCCGGTCCAGCTTCACTCTCGCATCATTTGATGGCAAATCTCTGTACAGAACTCTGTCTTGTATTCCATAGTGGTTGCTTCCGCCATGGATCGCATATTCCATCTCGGAATAACCATCATTGTATCTTTCATTAATTTGATTGTGGCGAGCTGGCCTCGTTTCTCTTTCCTGCCGGGGTTCATGCCTCGGTTGCGGGTTGAGCGGCAGTTCTCTCCTTACTTCGACCGGGGTATTGTTCTCATGATTGCCTCTTCCGGGTTCTCTTCTGCTGAGATCTCCATTGCCTCGGCTTCCGCCGTCTTTCTCAATACGGCCGGGGTTTCTCTCCCCACTGTTACCCCGGCTTGCATTGCCTCTATTCTCATTTGCCTTTACGGCCATTGCCGGATCATATGGAACAATCTGCTTGTTTCTCTTTCCTGAGGTTACTGCTTTGTCCTTTCGTGCATTATTTCCGGGTGAAGATGCTGCTGCCACGGACAAGGCAGGTGCTGCTCCTGCCGAGTGAACCATTCGCGAGGCCCCCGGCCTCGCCGGGTTTGCCCTGAGCATTTCTTTGTTTTGCTGGTTCGCGATGCGCACCAGCTCGTTCACTCTTTCTTGCTGTTTCTGCCGGGCTTCGCCGGTCAACCCCTCTAATTCTAATGCTGCGACATTTGCCGCTCTTAGGTTTTTTGCCGGGGTACTGTACCTCGGCAAGCCCAAATCCACTGATTCTGCTTTATGAGCATCATGCTCTTTGTTGATATCATCCATGAGGTTTTTCCCTCTCAATCTTAATTCGTCCACCCGTTCGGGCGCGACGTCAAGCTTATTAGCTTTGGCATATTCTCGCAGGGTCCTGTTTAGGGACTCCCGCAAGGCCGACACCTTTTTGGCCTCTACCAGCACCTTTTGCCTGGTTTCCTCTAACTCTGCCTGAGCATTTGCCGGATCAAGTTTCGGCGCTACAGGCGTAGTTAAGTTTTCTATGGTCTCCTGAAGAATGCTCTCTGGCCTTTCCAGAGGTGGCCCTCTTACTCTTGGTGCCTTTGGGGTGGTGTCCTGCACCTCGGTCGGGTTGGTCGCCGGCGGGATTACCTCGGTGGGTAGTGGTGCTGTTTGCCTGGGTGCGCCCTGTACACCGGTGGCGGGTTCTCTGGTTGACCCGGCAGCGGCTAATCCAATTTGCACTCCGGCCGCGACCATCACCTCGACGCTGCTTGCAGGGTGTGCTCCGGGCGGACGGCTCGCAGCGTTAAGAGGTGGCTCTCCTGCAACAACAACTTGGTGAGGATAAACGCCGGTGATGTCGACGCCGACGTAGACCTTGTGCCCGCCCAGGCTGATGAAGACACCGTTGCGCGGGGGAGTTTTTCCCCTGAAGCTTCCCGCATTGTCGCTGACGTAGTCACAGAGACCAAATCTCTGGACCAAGCCAGAAACAACGCGCTCGCCCGTGTTGATGAAGTTTCCCGTCCGGATCGTAACTCCAGCTAGCATCGCTGCTGGCCCCATGGTGGGCGCCAACTGTCGTGGTGGTGGCACGGCAGATGCCATGGGTAGGCTAAAGTATGGGGCCAATGGATGCTAGAGGGATCTGGGGAGGGAAGATGTAGTTGATTCTACACACAGAAGACTAAGGCAAAGATCTTTATTTCTTCTTCCTTGGGCTACAAGTGCTCCTTGAGCTGTATACAGGGAGAAGAGAAGAACTTTACCAGCCTAACGGCTCTCACTTCAGTCGATCCTTGCTTCAGAGTCCAAGCCTCTCCTTATAAAGGAGAGCCTTGGGTTCCTCTAGGGCTGACGTGGCAAGCATATTCCAGGAATATGCTTGTCCCAATATAGTAGTTCGGTGCCCCTCTTTCCCTGTCGCTCCCCTAATGACAGCAAGGTTCCAGAGGGCCCCTCCTGTGCGCCTCGGGCTTCTGGACTGTCACCTCCGTGACCTCCTTCTGCCTCTCTGTCGCTCTGCGCCTTTGTCCCTAGCGCTTGGCTCCGCTCAGATTCTCCCTAGCTTGCAGCTAGGGTTTGACTTTAGGCTTCTCCTTCTCCTGCAAGCTTCATATCATTGGGTCCTTCCTCGCATAACTCGGATCATCCTTCACCTGCATCAAGATCACTCAGGCTAACCCGGCCGACTTACGCAATATCTCGGCCGGGTAATGTCTTAGCATAAATATATGGGTCTCTCCCCTTCATATCTCGGCCGACTTCTATAGGATTCGGCCGACTTAGACTGTAACTCGGAAACCAGACGGGGGTTATACTCTCGTCTTTCCCTGTCTTTACCCTTTCCGGGGTTACCTTCCCAACAATGCCAAATATATGTTGATGATATTATATTTGGATCATCTAACAAAGCTTTTAATGATGAATTCTCAAAGCTTATGACTAGTAGGTTCTGGATGGCTATGATGGGGGAGTTGAGAGTATTTCTTGGTTTCGAGATCAAGCAAGTTAGAGGAGGGACATTCTTCAACCAATCCAAGTGTACTCAAGATATGATCAAGAGATCCAATATGCAAGATTTAAATTGAGCTCCTCCTCCCATGGCTACAAAGACTCATCTAGAACAAAATCCAAATGGTAAAGATGTGGATCAAAAGGTATACCGGTCTATGATTGGTTCTTTGATTTACCTTTGTGCATCTAGACCCGATATTGTGTTGAGTGTAGGTGTGTGTGCAAGATATCAAGCGACTCCTAAAGAAAGCCATTTAATGCCGGTCAAGAGAATCTTTCAATATTTGGTTCATACCCCACATTATGGTCTTTGGTATCCTCGAGGGTCAACATTTGCTCTTTGTGGATACACAGATTCGGATTGGGCGGGGTGATAAGGATGATAGAAAATCAACATCCATGGCTTGCCAATTCCTTGGTAGGTCCTTGGTATGTTGGTCTTCTAAGAAGCAAAATTGTATATCTCTCTCCACCGCCGAAGCCGAGTATGTGGCAGCTGCTAGTGCTTGTACCCAATTGCTATGGATGAGGAAAACTTTAAAGGAATATGTTTCCTTTGTGACAAAGTGACTCTTCTATGTGACAATGAAAGTGCCATCAAGATTGCATACAACCCGGTGGATCACACAAGGACAAAGCATATTGAGATTCGTCATCACTTCACTAGGGATCATGTGGCTCGAGGAGATATTGATCTATTATATGTGTCAACCAAATATCAACTTGCCGACATCTTCACAAAGCCACTTGATGAAGCAAGGTTTTGCCATTTGAGGAATGAACTAAATATCATAGTTTCAAGGAGCTTGAATTGATCACCTTGCATACTCACCTATATCTTGACTCTTATTTGGTTTAGGTGCAGGCATGGATATAGGGGTAGTGCGGTTCTAATTGATTGGACTATCCCTCCCCCCATTATGCCCAAAGCAATCAAAATCATTCCTCTTAATATCATTTTGTGATATGTGAGCTTAAATGATGAGTTTTGGTAATGGACCCAAGATATATCTTCGTGGTGCCAAGCCGAGTATACTCAAATATGGTGGCCTAGGCCACCTCCCTCTCACTTTCGAGAGGTTGGTGCTTACTCATGTTTGTCATCCTCGTGTTGTGGTTGTTCTTTAGATCATGCACTCTTGTTTGGATCTTCATATGTTTTCCCCATTTTTAGAGTGCATGTGTCCATATCAGTGTGACTCTCTTAACCCAAGCCCTTCTTATCCTTCGACAAAACTCATCTACTCTGCATAAGGACCTTCCACTTTATACCTGCATATCTGTGCTGGTGGTAACGGTACTACCGGGTAAGGAGCGGTACTACCGGCCCTGGTCCGTCTCTAGGTCGACCCCTGGATACGTCCCAGGTATGGTACTACCAGACAATTACGTAGTACTATTGGCAAGTGGTACTACCGTGAAAAACAAGCAGTACTACCGCTCAGGGGTCAGTTTCCAGGTCGTTTTCTGGAAACTTCCCAGGTGCGGTACTACCGGTCTCTTTTCGTGGTACTACTGGCCTACGGCACTACCGTGTGTACGCGGGGCAGTACCGCTCTATGGTACTACCGTTCATACGCCCGGTACTACCGCTCAACGTTCTGGTTAAGGGTGTAGACGCGGGGAGGGAGGCACCTCTCAGTGCCTCATTGTTCCCCCATCTCCACTCCAAACCACCGCCGCAGCCAGAGCAGAAATCGCCGCCGGAGCCCCGCCTTCTCCTCCGTTCACCGGATCCGCACCGGATCCAGCCTACTCGCGGGCTCCTCCTCATTCTCCACCGCCATGGACACCGGTACTACCGCCCTCCTCTTCTTCTACCATGTTTTCTCCATTGAATTTAGGGCCACCTTGATTCTTGGTCAAAACAAGTGTTTTTGAGGTTGTACCGTGTGCAATTCATCAGATAGTACTCCTTGCCCGATGAAATCCTTGTTTTGGACAATTTTGCTGCCCGTCCATGGTTCAATCCTACCAGATCTACACTGTAGACCCATGACCGGTAGTACCGGATTTTTTTTCCGGTACTACCGCTGTGCGGTACTACCGCTCATAAGATCCGGTACTACCGACCATTACTGACAGCAAAATTCTCTCTAAAACTTGAATTTCGTCGTGTGTTCGTTTCAGGTTCTTGTGCCCTTATCCCACTGCTATCTCCCTCGTTCTTTAACAGGTGCAGAGGGCTCCCAAGGTTCACGCAAACGGTCCAAAGCTCATCATGAAATCGAGGACTTTGAGTCAGAATCCGAGTCAGAGGAAGAGATCATGCCTCAACCTAGCCACCGTCTGAAGCTGAAAACCACTCGGGGCCGACGTGGGGGGGGGGGGGGGCGTTAAGCAAAGTGTTGGCCGTGGTAGTGCTCCTCCTCCTCCTCCCCCCTCGAGTCATCGCAAGAGTCAAAGTTCTGGGCCATCTGGGCCAAAGTTATTGTCTGATTTTTCTGAGGTTGAGTTTCATGCCTTAAGGTCAGCCAATCCATACGCTGCTGCTTGCTCTCATGCTCGAGAAAATAGCCTCTTTTATACGGATTTCATGCCTTGAGATACTCATGAAGGATGAAAAGCTAGTGGTCCCTCAGAAGTGGATTGAGATGAATCATGTGAAGAAGAACTTGAAGTACTTCGGTGAAGCCCTTGAGATTTGCACAAACATTGGCTTGCTTCCCATTATGCCATTCCGGTGTAACTATGACCCCATGCTCATTACTCAGTTTTATGCCACCGTTCATTTTTCCATGAACCAGTCTTGAACTATCACCTGGATGACTGAGGGAGTTGTCAAGCAAGAAACCTTGGCTGAGTTTGTGTCAATCCTTGGGTACGAGGACCGTGGCAATAACACTCCTATTGGCTTCTGTTGTCACAACAATGATCGTCCCATGAAGAAGGATGTTCTTGCTCCTCTGTATATCCAGGGGCACAGTGTTGCTGGGAAGATCAAGGGGCTTCTCCCCACATATGACATATTGCACCGTGTATTCCGTGATACCATTGCCCCCCCGAGATGGCAATGTTGATGAGATGCATGGGTTCATGGTGGATCTCATGATCACCACTTTTCACCACCGTGATTCAGGCCAACCAATGGATGTGATGGATGTTATTTGGAATGAGATGGTTTGTGCTACCTATACTCGGAGGGTTCCTCCTTTTGCTCCTTATATCATGGCTCGTATTCTTAGCAAGTGCCCATCGATTGCCTGAGATATTTCTTATCAATGCCTTGTTACATACCGGCACAAGAATCTGTTGATCAAGACCCATCCTAAACCTCACAATGCGGATGGTCAACTTGTTGATGAGGATGGTAACCCACTTGAGGAGGGATCTGGTGATGAAGATGATGCCTAGGATACTGATTTTGTGGTCTCATGCCGCACGCATGCCCAACCATCTTGGGCCAAGAGGATTGAGGCTAAGCTCAAAAAAGTATTTTGCTTCCAAGTTGACAATCAGAAGCACATGTATGAGGCTCATGTCTATGCCAAGAAAGCCTGTGCTCGTCAGAAGGAATTGATGGAGGCTCAAGGGTTGACCGTCTCCAAGGGCTCCGAGAACAACATCACCCCTGAAGACCAATGGATCTCCAAGCACAGCCACTGGGATGATGATGCCACCTCCTCTTTCCATGCCCCGCCGACTCATGAGGATGCCTCAGATGATGATGCCGCGTGATATCCGGGACGTTAGTGTTGCTCTTGTCCGTTTTTGGCGTCTTGATGCCAAAAGGGGGAGAAGTTGCACATTAGGCATGCGGGATTTGCATGGGAAAAGTCACAAGCTCGTTCTTGCCATTGATTTTTACTCGCTTGTGAACTTTATTTGCTTACCTCTTATTATGTGTGAATCTTGTGAACTAACTATTTGTGCTATGTATGTTGAGACTATGTGGTTATCTTATGGATCCATCATTTGTGTGGTATGGTTATTCTTATGTGTATCCATCTTATATGGTTTGTGAAGACATTATCTATTCTTTATCAATATTTCTCATCACACTTTATTATGCAAAGGTATGTGCTCTAAGTGCGACTTTACACTCCTACGTAGCTTGTAAAATAGAAGGGGGCTTGATTCTACTTATCTAGGGGAGCCCCATCTCTATTTTTCAAAACCTTGTTTGTAATCACAATATTATCATGCAAAATGTGTGTTGTCATCAAACACCAAAAAGGGGGAGATTGAAAGAGCATTTCCTATCCCAAGTGATTTTGGTGTTTATAACAACACACATATCGGACTAATTATTTGCCAAGTGTACCACAGGTTGTATCAAGAAATCCTTGGCTTATTCCTCCCAAAAAGGGGTTTGCAGAGGACCGGCAGTACCGGAATTTGCTACTAGGCATGGCAGAAGGTTTTGGCAAGTTGCCAAATGCCACTTCCCTCCTAGGTACCAAAATGCGGTAGTACCGCATTTTGGTACCTAGAGCGGCAATATGTTTTGACAAGTTGCCAAATGCCACTGCCCTCCTAGGTACCAAAATGCGGTAGTACCGCATTTTAGTACCTAGCGCGGCAGAAAGTTTTTGACAAGTTGCCCAATGCCACTACACTCCCCGGTACCAAAATGCGGCACTACCGCATATGTCCGGTAGTACCGTGCCCCAGGGGCGGTACTACCACTTTGCGGTAGCACCACAAGTTGGTCTCGTTGGAGTCAGGGGTCTGCGTGCCTTGATAGAGCATCTCCGATACCTGACCGGTAGTACCAGTATTTTCCGGTACCACCTTGGGAATCCGGTACTACCGCTGCATTTAATGCCCGACAGGCAGATCTGCTCATGGATTTATAAATACCCCTCCACCTACCTTGGGACAAGTTGCTCGTTGCATTAAAGACCACCACCTCCATTTGAGCCACCAAATCGCCAAGATCTCTTCACTCAACCATCCAAAGTCATTGATCTTTGGAGAATCGAAGGAGGAGGCCTTGATCTACTACTTCACCATAAGAGATCTTCATTTCCCCCACATTCATTCGAGGGCCCATTGCTCTAGTGTTTTCTTTGGAAACTCTAGTTCTAGATTTGGTTCTTACAAACTTGTCTTTGATTGTTTTGACAGCTTGCTTGTATTTGGGAGCCTCCAATTAAGTTATGGATGTGTGCCCCGAACTTGTTGTAAAGGTGCCGGCTTCCACCTCGAAGGTTGCCGATATAGTGGAAGGTGGACCGATCCCGTTGGGGTGAGATTCATCGGAGAACAAGGGAGGCCTCTCGTGGCGTTGGTGGTTTGAAACCACCCCTCTCCAAACATGGACGTACTTCCCCTCAAAAGGAAGGAACTACGGGAAACAAATCCTTGTGTCTCCGCGTCCACCACTTTGGTTAGTTCTATCCTTTACCATACTTTAATTACTTGTTCTTGTTTAGTTTGTGCTAGCTTGTGCTTGTTTGACATATAGGTAAATTCACCTTAGTTGCATAATATAGAGAATTTACCTTTCTTGTCAAACCCTAATTTGAAGAAGAAGAAAATTTGAAGTAGCACCTATTCACCCCCCTCTAGGTGCCCATACAATCCTTTCACCAACCCTTGTACCTTCTTGGAATTGTACTTGAACAATTTTGTAGTACATCATTAGTACTACCAAATCCCACTCTTTCCCTTGGCTAAACCATTCTGGTACCCACTCATCCATGATGGTTTTATAGTCCAGAAAATAACCTTTCTGCAAATCTTAGCATCATGCCTACTTTGGAAGAAGCTCACATCCATATGCCACCTCCCCTTGACCAACTATCTACATGGTTATGACCTACTAACCATGGTCTATCAGTCCACTCTTAATTTGTTTCCATTGGAGGCTTGTGCTTCTTAAACCCACATGGTTTATGAGGCATCATGACACATCTGCTATGGCAGCCTTATTTTCAACAAAGTTTGCCATCACTCTTAGACCACCTCAAATACAACCAAGTCAAACTCTTTCTTCCATGATCATCTATATAAATTGGTCCATCCATCCATCCATCTACCCCTTGTATCCAGGTGAGCTCTGAGCTCCCTAATCCAACCATGTCTAGGTGGTATAAAAATATCCAAACCCTAGATCCTCCAATCCTTGTTCTCTTCCAAAATCCACCTTGTTATGAAACACCCAAGGTTGCCCATGATGAATACTTCAAGTTTACATCATCCACCTTGGAGAAAACCATTTGCCAAATAATTCCCATAATTATTTGGAACCTAAAACCATTTCATTCCATTCCTTTACAAAACCCTCAAAACCTTCTCTATAAAGACACATTTGTTTTTCTTCAAACTACCTTGCAAATTCAAGGCACATGTGATGACTATATATCATATCCCATCTCCCCAACTCAAAAATAAATATCTTTGAGATCCTTTATTATTTCTTTTTGCCCTTTTTCTTAAATGGTAGAAACAAGAAATAATACCTTAAAAATAATTTTCTTCCCAAATAAATTCCAATAAAATTTCCCAGTGTGTGGTATGGTATTTGGGACCATCTCACACCGAAATGCCACCTCGCCTAATGTAAAATATCACATTAGCTTCTATAAACCATTTCTGCACTTTTTGAATAAATGAGATTATATGGACTTAGAGTCTTTGGAAAAATCTCAAATAAATCCTGAAGAAATAATTTGACCATAGAAACACACCAATACCATTTATCCACCTTGCCCAATATAAATTATTCAACTTCTCTCACAAGCCCCCATTTGATCAAGTTTGCAAAATCAATCAAACAATAATCTAAAATCCACCCAAACCATCACAAAGCTTGGTCATGCAAACTTGTACAGCACACCTCTCACCCACTGGACGACCCCCACTATAGCATGCACTATAGCACCCCTCTCCCTTTGTATCTTATGCTTGGAGGAAGGAGGAGACACACAAATAATATCTAGTCTTGCCACTTTTTAATATCTTGCCACCACTCCCCCTCCCTGTCCTAAAACCAGGCCAGAAACCACCCCTGCCCTTCTCCACACGCCCATAGAAATGAAGCCCTGGTTTCTACCCCTCCCCCATTGCCCTCCATAGACATAGTCCATTGTATACCTACCTTCTTTGGTTTATAAGGCAAGAGCCACTCCAGCACCGCCCCTCTGCTGATCATTTGCCCCCTCTCCCCTCCACTCTCCTCCCCAGAGAACCCCTCCCTCTCCTCTGCCCTGTCTTTCCCAAGAGAAGGAGAGAGAGTGAGCTTCAGCCTCCTCAAGGATTCGAGCAAAGCTCCTCCCTCCCAGCTTTTCTCTCCCTACATGTCACCCTACGGTTCTCCCCTACCACCACTGACCTTTCCCCTTATTTTGTTTTGCCCAAGACCGCCCCTGGAAGCCTCCCCGTGAAGCTCCTGAGATCCTCCTTCGGTGCATTGATGACTGCAAGTGCATGTTGGGGATATATTTTCCAGGTATACCCACAGGACTCACTGACCAGGGTGGCCCACCAACGGGTTAGAGCTTTGCTTCACGGGAGGCCCAGTCAGAGAAAGAGGAGGAGCCAGTTCCGGCTACGACAAGGCCCAGAAGAGTTACCGACTTAGGCATGTAGTGTTACTTGTAGTCCAAGCTGTATCTAGTTACCGACTCTGTAACGTAGCCGGATAGGTCTCTCCTGTAGCCCTAGGCCCCAGTGAGTATATAAACCGGCCCTATGGGAGCCTTTAGGGCACACACAATAGCACACACAACTACAACCAACTCGCACAGGCGAACCTCTCTTGTAATCCGCTGTAACATCCGGCTTACGTTGATATATTACTAGGTTGCTAGCAGGAGTAGGATCCGATCGCCACAGTCGGATCTGAACCTAGGTAAACTTGTGCTCACCGCTCCTCGAACATCCGATGTCTCACACCCCATACTTACAACGCCACTAGGACCCCCTATGGCGTACTTGTCGACAATCCAACGATAGTTGGCTCCCATCGTGGGGCAGGTGACCTTTGGAGCATCATTCCAAGCGAAATCTACGCGTGCAGGAATCGGCGAAACAATCGCCATGGGTCGCGTGGTCTATGCTAGTGATGTCCCTCTCGTCCTTCTCGACGAGACCTGAATTCCGGTTTTGAAACCCGTGACGACCTACACGATCATGTCCATCAGCGAGATTGATATCTATCTCGGTTTCGCTGAACCCGCCCAACCCACCCTTGAGGTGATGACCATGTCGGAATAAAATCCTGGATCTACTTTGTCTGCAGAGGCGGAAGAGTTCAAGGTCCCGGAGAAAATCAAACCCACCCAGCCCACTCCTGTAGTGGGAGAAGAGGTAGAAGAAAAAGCCGGATCTGATCTCCCTGATGAGATCGGATACACGGATGAGGAATATATCCGCTATAGATCCGTCCTGCTAGACGTTGTAACATCCCAAAAATCATGTTTCAAAAACTCATTCATATCATCTTTGCATCATTCATTCATATAGGGTTTTTTTTTCTCAAAATCATTTAGAGACAGAAGTTTGAGCTATGATTTCATGTGGGCAATTTATCTCAATTGGCCATCACCCTTTGGGATTTGTTTGTCCATGATCTTGTTTGCTTGCCTCCATGATTGGAAAGATTAGGAGTAGCATTTAAACCCAAGATTCCAAATTTAGAAATAGTTTCAAAACCCTATTTCAAATATTTGCAACTAGAGCAAATCTCTGTTTATTTTGAAACCCAAGCTTGACCAAGCCTTTGCAAGGTAACCACTAGGATATTTGATTGTTTGTGAACCCACAGAACCCTGCAAAAATCCCCAAAGCAGTTTGAATTCAAAAGGATTTGAATTCATATCAAATTCTATTCAGAAAATGGAATTAGAAAAAGAAAAGGCTTAAACAATGGAAAAGGGCCGCGCGGCCAGAATCTGGCCCAGCAGCGGATCAAGCCCAGCAAGCCCACCCGGGGATCTCCTTTTCCTTCTCACACGCGCGAGCACACACAAACAGACGCTGACAGGCCGACCCCACCTTCACCCTACACACTTCGCTGACGAGCGGGCCCGGTCCACGTCGACCTCGTCTTCCCCAGACCGCGCCTGCGACCACGTCGCTGCAGCAGTGATGTCCGGTAATGGCGCGGCATAAATGGGCATTTATCCTCGAGCGTTTCCTGTCGATTCCCCGGCTATAAGACCCTCTCTGCCCCGCGATCTTTTTCCCCCAAACACCCCGCTCACTCCGCCACCAGGCTGTCCTCAATCAGCTTTGCACCGCCGCAGACAGAGCCTCTCCGGCGATCGATTCCGGTGAGCCTAGTGTTCCCCTCTGCCTCTCGTTCTTACAATCTGACTCAGCGTGTCTTTGCGCACCTCCTGACCTCACTAGTCCGTCTTGTACTGCCCCAGGTCGTCGGTTCCACTTGACACCGTGAGCACCGACGGTGACATCAACTCCGACGAGTTTTCCCGGTAGGTACAGACCGCCCCTCGCCTTCCTGTTCATGCTCACTACTTCGCCTTGACTCTGTGAATCTAACCGTGTCCTCGCCTTGCCTTGGGGTGATCCACAGCAACGTCCACGACGACCACCCGACGCAACCGCCGCCCACAGCAACTCTGGCGAGCAATCTAGGACAGCCCCGAGCGCCCCTTGACCAACCGCGAGTACGACGAGCTTCGCCGTGACCCCCTGAGCCCGGTGAGCTACTCCTCCTTCTCCCTCGCCGTCTGCATCATCGGCAACATCATCGACCGACAGTTCCGCCGCCGGTAGCCGCCGCTCTGCCGCCAGTTCTTGGCCAGGGAAATAGCAGCCGTTAGATCTGTATCGTAGCGCTAGGATAGATCCACTTAACCCCGAAGCGGTACGCGATCTGAGCCGCCAGATTTCATTTAGATCCTACGGCTGTGGAGATCGATCCAGTGCGAAACGGTACGGGCGAATAAGAACATGACGCATGGCTAGGTTAGATCTGAAAATAGAATTTAAAACCAGAAATTTGATCCAAATTCAAATGCCTATATCTTTTGAATTCCACGTTGGAATTTTGCAAACTTTATACCGTTGGATTCAGAAAAACAAGACCTTTCTGTCTATCCAATTTGTTTAGCAAATAGTAACCATTAGATGTGCTTAAATTACAGAAACTTGTTTGAGGCCTTTTTGAGTATAGATTTAGTTTAGTATTTTATTTTAGGGCTAAATAAGTTGTCTTGGCTATTTTGTGACTTGTTTAGTTTCTGTATTCATGCACTTGCTTGGTTGAGTTTTTCAAAAATCATCACTTGGTAGATTCATGCATGCATGCATTCATACTATTTCTTGTTTGTATATATTTGTGTGTAATTGTGTGCTACCACTTTGTGTGTAGATTTTGCTAGTGATTGTGATTGTGACGAGTGCTACTCTCCACACTACCAAGGCAAGTGATATCTTCATGAATATTCCATACCTATATTTTATACTTGCATTAGATATATTTTGTTAGGACTTGCATGCTACTTTTGTCAATTGATGATGGGAAATCCTATTTAGAATAGAATGCTAGAGATGCTAGGAAATTCCCTAAGGATAAGTTGCCATGCCATGCTTAGCCTAGCTACTAGAAAACTAGGGTGGTTTATATATTCACACTATGGAAAAATATTCTAAGTCTTTGGACTTGTGTTTTATTTAACAAAACAACTAAGTTAATGAATCACCTGGGTGGAATGGATGAAATGGTTATGTTGAGTGGTTACACAAGGCCAGGGGTACTGGTGAACCTTGTGTATCTCACTTGTGGATGGACACCCAGGAAACAAAGAGATTTGAGATGTCAAATGTTGAGAAGCTTCAAGTGCAACCACTTGGCATTATGGGCTCTGCCATGATCTTAGGATGCTAGAACTTAGTCTCTTGGACAGAGGGTGGTAGATGGGTTGATAGGTTGGAACGCGTCCATTTGACTAAGGAAAGGCTACTGAAGGATCATGTCTTGGGAAACCAAGGCTTGTGGGGAAAGTGCACCACCTCTGTAGAGTGTAAAACCTAAGTACTTAGCCATGTCCCTGGTAAAGGACAATTTGAGCATCAAGACATGGAAACTTCAAGAATCTCATCACTCCAATTTCAAAATAAAACTTGTGGGTGAACAAGGGTTAAAAGGATCTTCAGTCTTGGATTGGTAGATGCCCTGAGTGGATCTTCAGTCTTTGATTGGTAGATACCTTGGGATAGTTTTGCCAAACAAAACTTAGTGTTTTCAAAAGTTAAGGAAAAATCTATTTTGAGCAATGCAAGCCTAAGCTCCACCAGCCAAATGCATATAGAATTATAGTCCACTTAAAATATACTAAGGTATCACTTGCCAATACTATTCCAAAGTATTGACCCTCTGTGGCTGTAACTTATGATGTTGCAGGTTACTCTGATGATGAATAGGAGTCATGAGTCTGCACTCAACATGCTTGCCTGTGGCACATGAAGATGAAGACTTATGTTTATTTACATATTCCATAAAACTCTTGTATTAGGCCTTTGGCCATGAGTTGTAAAAGACTATGTTTTATCTCTGGAATGACTGTAATAAATGACCTTTGTATCTGTGTACTTCATCTTAAACGGTGGATGCTAGCATTGATCCAGGGACTAGCATTGCAATCACAGGGATCTTTTCCTTTACAAAGGAGGGATCTTACAGATGGTATCAGAGCACTGTGTTGCCTGTAGGATTATGACCCTAGGATTGGAAACCACTAAGGAAAATTTTTACTTCTTCTACACTTGTCTATTCTTCTCGTAAACTTTTCTAATCTTCTCCTTCTCATCTCTATTTGTAGATGAACTCCGTCAACGAAGCCATGAAGAAAGGACCACTCATGACTATGACCTTGGAGTGTGAGACTGAGTTTCCCAAAATTCTCAAGGACCTCATGGAGACCATGGGAGTACATGGTGCAGCTGTGTACAAGGGCTTTCCAGTGATGGAGGAAGGAGTGGAGTATTGGTGGGTGCAACTTCACTTGTACAAGAATAAGGAAGACAACCACAAAGAAAAAGGCTTCTGCATGTACACCAACACTTTTATGCACACCACATTCTTTGAGTCAGCAAAAGAAGCAGCTTGGAAGACTATCAAGGAACTAAGTGCTAGAGTCAAGTGCAGGATGCTCAACCTCCAAAAAGACTTAGAGAAAGAGAAGGAACATACCCAAGAGTTGGAAGTCACCAACCAATCCTTAAGAGGAGATATTATAGACTTAGTGATAGAAGCATGTGAACAAGATAGGGTGATTGCCACTAGGAACATTGTGTTAGCCACCAGATCCAATGAGATAGGATTGTAAGCGCACTTCGTTAGTTGGACCACCACCTATCACCTTATTTTCCAAAATGATACCTTAAAAGTTTGAACCTTGGTTGATGTAATGGATTTATGTATGCATGACTTGTGAGATTTTTGTGTTCCATGGTTATGCTTGAATGTTTGACTTGTTTAATTTAAATTTGTGTTGTTCTAACTCTTCAATCTTATAAATAGATGCCTATCGCTATCAGCACTGTTGAGGAGTTCCAGGCTACCCGTTTTGGTCCTCGTATCGTAGAGCTTACTACTTTACTCGATCTCCCTCTTCCTATCATTACGGTGCACCCACTCACCAAGTTTGAGAGGAAGGACCTTTGGGGCTTCAAGGTGAACCAGCCAGAACGCTAGACTGAGCCTACTACGGAGGCCATCGTCTTCAAGCTTATGCACGATGACAGGGAGAGAGGCATGGAGGTTGTCATGCAGGATCTGATAGGACGACTGTTAGGACGTCACTCCCGACAGGTTAGAGGCACTCACTTCCACGCCTTCGGAAGGCGTGATGATGACGGAGAGTCCATCGACTTTGAGGACGACTCGAGGGTCACAGCAGAGCCGATACTCCTGTACCTCCAGGACTTAGAGACTCTTATTAGGCACGTGGATACCGATAGGACCAACGTCATGCTTAGTAATGACGAGCTCCAGGTGCAGCTTCGCGAGAAGGACAAGCTCTTTGCGCAGCAGGACGAGATAGTCAAGGAGATGGAGACGAAGTTCGAGACCCAAGACCGTAAGTTCAAGAGTCAAGAGAAGCGTGTCCAGGATAGGAACAAGAGGATTCGTGATATGACCGAGGAACTGCAGTCCAAGGACTTCGAGTTAGAGCAGCAGCAGACAGTGATTGAGAGGCTTCGTTCCCAGAAGAGGGCTCTCAAGGCCAAGATCGACTCTTTGACCACTACCATCGAGGAGAACAAGACCGCAATGGAGAACGCAGGTCTTACCTTTGTCGAGGAGGAGATTGATGCCGACGAGTAGACTTGGCTACTGAGATATCTTTATTTACCGCACTGGTTATTTGTGAACTTATTGTTGGACCATCCGACATGTGGAGGGCTTGCCACTTGTGTGTTTGTACTTTGAGACTTTTGTTATCTTGTTGTTGCATGCTATATGTTTGCTTGTGTGATGTATTGTGCATAAATCATGTAAGGGTATCTCATTCTTATCTCTATATGAACAAACCACAGATGCCTCCCCGTCGCGCAAACACCAACCCCAACCCCAACATTACCCCAGAAATGCAACAAATGATGAATGTACAAACACAACTTATGCAAATGATGACGACGTTCATCCAGAACCAGAACAATAACAACCCCAACAACAACAACAATAACAATAATAACAACAACAACAACAACAACCCTCCAGGTTTTGATATGCTCACCAGATTTCTGCGTCTGAGGCCAGCTAAGTTTTCGGGAACGACTGATCCCATGGTGGCCAATGATTGGCTACGTTCTGTGAACAAAGACTTAGTGACCGTGGGATGCACAGATGCTGAAAAGGTCAGGTTCGCAGCACATCTGTTGGAAGGACCAGCCGCCGCATGGTGGGACAACTTCCAGATTACCACGCCTATTGATGAGGTGACTTGGGCTATCTTTGAAGATGGATTTCGTACTACTCATATCTCACCAGGTATGATGAGCCTGAAAAAGAAGGAATTTCACAACCTGAAGCAGCGCCACCACAGCGTGGCTGAATATATTGAAGAGTTCAACAATCTGGCGCGCTATGCACCGGATGAGGTTGACACTGATGCCAAAAGGAAGGAAAAGTTTCTGGAAGGCTTGAATGACGAACTGAATCTGCAGCTGTCTGTGGCATATGTTCCAATTTATCAGTCGCTGTGTGACAAGGCTGTTATTGTGGAGAATAAAATGAAGCAAGTCGAGAGTAGAAAGAGGAAACACTCCGACAAGCATAGCTCGGGATCATCTCATAAACGATCTCACTATGATGATAGTGTCAGCTCAGGATCCCATAAGCATGGGAAATTTAACAAGCACCACAACCACAACCGTCATGACAACAAGCATCATCGCAGTCATGACAATGATAAGTACAAGAACCACAAGAGTGGATATAAGAGCCACCATAGTGGAAGTGGAAGTGGAAGTGGAAGTCAACCTAAGAAGGACAACAGTCAGGTTGAATGCTTCAAATGCAAGAAGTTGGGGCATTATGCTAATGAGTGTCCTGAAAAGAAGGTTGAAGGACCTATCAAGCCCAATCCTTTTCAGAAAGGACAGGTTAACCACATCAATGTGGAGGAGGTCTATGAAGAGCCTGATGCCGTTGCTGGTAAGTTCAGACTCAATTCCATCTCAGCATTTGTACTCTTTGACACTGGTGCATCTCATTCATTCATATCAAAAGCATTTGTCGAAAGAAATGAACTACCGGTAGAAACCATTGGGTGTCCTATAAGAGTAAGTTCTCCTGGTGGAGAAATGATAGTGAACTCAGGATGTCATGATTTAGTCATAGAGTTTGGAAAACATAAGTTTCCAGTAAACCTAATAATCCTAAATTCCCAAGGATTGGATGTAATATTGGGAATGGATTGGATGGCTAAGTATGAGGGAGTACTAGATTGTGCAAATCGCACAATTTCACTCACAACCCCTGAAGGTAAGAGGATAATATTCAAGTCCAATTTTAAATCTAAAGGGAGTAAGTTGAATTCTCTTAAGGGGGTTAGCATGGACAGTGTGCCAATTGTGTGCGAGTATCCGGATGTGTTTCCGGAAGAATTACCAGGAATGCCACCAGATAGAGATGTGGAGTTTATAATAGATTTGGTACCAGGTTCTGGACCAAGGGCAAAGAGGCCTTATAAAATGTCAGTTGACGAACTTAAGGAACTCAAGAAACAACTTGGAGAACAATTGCAGAAAGGATTCATCTAGCCAAGTTCTTCATCTTGGGGAGCTCCAGTTTTGTTCGTAGAAAAGAGAGATAGAACTCAAAGATTATGCATAGATTACCGTTCTCTCAATGAGGTAACCATCAAGAACAAATATCCTTTGCCAAGAATAAATGACTTGTTTGATCAGCTAGAAGGAGCATGTGTGTTCTCGAAGATTGATCTTCGGTCAGGCTATTTTAAACTCAAGATAAGAGAGCAAGACATACCTAAAACAACATTCACCACAAGGTATGGATTGTATGAGTACACTGTGATGCCTTTTGGTTTAACCAATGCTCCAGCATACTTCATGAATATGATGAACAAAGTGTTCATGGAATTTCTCGACAAGTTCGTTGTCGTTTTCATCGATGACATCTTAGTCTACTCCAAGAGCAAGGAGGAGCATGAAAGACATCTACGCTTGATACTTGAGAAACTAAGGGAACATAAGCTTTATGCCAAATTCAGCAAGTGTGAGTTTTGGTTAGAGGAAGTTGGATTTCTTGGTCATGTTATGACAAAAGATGGTGTAGCAGTTGATCCTGCTAAAGTTTCAGCCGTGACAGAATGGGAATCTCCTAAGAATGTAAAAGAGGTTCGTAGTTTCCTTGGTTTAGCAGGTTACTACAGAAGATTCATTGAAATTTTTTCTAAGGTTGCTAAACCAATGACAGAATTGTTAAAGAAAGATAAGAAATTTGCTTGGTCTGAAGGATGTGAACTCAGCTTTCAAGAACTAAAGAAGAGACTTGTGTCAGCACCAGTTCTGTGCCTACCAGATTTGGAAAAGGATTTCCAAGTGTATTGTGATGCTTCGCATCAAGGATTAGGAGCCGTACTTATGCAAAGCGGAAAAGTTGTGGCTTATGCCTCGAGACAACTCAAAACTCATGAAGTAAATTATCCTACTCATGATTTAGAGTTAGCCGCTGTTGTCCATGCACTCAAAACATGGAGACATTACCTTTTGGGAAAACGTTGTGAAGTGTTCACCGACCATAAGAGCTTGAAGTATATCTTCACCCAGAAGGAGATCAATATGAGACAAAGAAGATGGCTAGAACTTATCAAGGATTACGACTTGAATTTGCAATACCACCCCGGTAAAGCAAATGTAGTAGCAGATGCTCTAAGTCGTAAAGCGTTTGTAAATGGCCTTACCAAAGGTGAATTGCCAGATGACTTGTGTAAGCAATTCAAGGAACTCAGGTTGGAGATTATGCCAGAAGGACATCTCATGTCTTTGGATGTTCAACCCACTCTGTTGGATAAGATTAAAGAAGCCCAAAAGACGGATAAAGAAATCGAAGAGATCAAGGAAAGGATTAGCCAAGGGAAGGCTAAAAGTTTCCGTATGGACGAACAAGGTACTTTATGGCACGGGAAACGTATTTGTGTTCCACAAGATCCGGAAATGCGGAAACTGATTTTACAGGAAGCCCATAACTCTCCATATTCTATTCACCCGGGAAACACCAAAATGTACATGGATATGAAAGAAAGATTTTGGTGGAACAATCTCAAAAGGGACATCGCCGAACACATTGCTTTGTGTGATGTGTGTAGTAGAGTGAAAGCGGAACATCAGAAACCAGCAGGTTTGCTACAACCGATGCCTATTCCTGAATGGAAATGGGAAAATATTGGTATGGATTTCATTACCGGATTACCAAGGACCAGGTCAGGGTATGACTCCATATGGGTAGTAGTGGATCGCCTAACTAAAGTGGCTCATTTTATACCCGTAAAGACAACTTATACAAGTGCCAAGTTAGCCAAAATCTACATGAGCAGAATTGTATGCCTTCACGGAGTACCTAAGAGTATTGTGTCTGATAGAGGAACTCAGTTCACTTCTCACTTTTGGAGACAGCTTCATGAATCTTTAGGAACGAGGTTGGAATTCAGCACTGCTTTTCATCCTCAAACTGATGGACAAACAGAAAGAACTAATCAAATTCTTGAAGACATGTTGAGGGCATGTGCCCTAGACTATGGAGCAAGTTGGGATGAAAGTCTGCCTTACGCAGAGTTCTCTTACAACAACAGTCACCAATCTAGTATTGGGATGGCACCATTCGAGTTTCTCTACGGAAGGAAGTGTACCACCCCATTGCTATGGAATGGTGTAGGAGAAAGAAGTTTGTTTGGACCAGATCTTATCAAAGACGCCGAAGAAAAGGTCAAATTGGTTAGAGACCGGTTGAAGATAGCATAGTCTCGACAGAAAAGCTACGCAGATGCTAAACGTAGAGAAATCACTTACGAAGTTGGGGATAGAGCTTATCTTAGAGTATCACCACTTCGTGGAGTAAAAAGATTTGGAGTCAAAGGAAAGTTAACACCAAGATATGTTGGACCATTCAACATTCTAAGTCGCAAGGGAGAAGCTGCATATGAAATCGAACTGCCAGCATCTCTATTAGCCGTCCATAATGTTTTTCATGTGAGTCAGCTTAAGAAATGTCACCCAGAAATGGAAGAAACATCTTTGAAAGATACCATATCTTTGGAAGAAGTTCAACTAGAAAGTGATCTCACCTATGAAGAAAAGCCTGTCAAGATTCTTGAGACCACAGAAAGAGTCACAAGGACAAAGACTATCAAGTTTTGCAAAGTACAATGGAATCATCATTCCGAAGAGGAAGCAACATGGAAAAGAGAAGACGATCTTCGGAAAGACCACCCACACCTATTTGCTAGCCAATCCGAATCTCGAGGGCGAGATTCATTTTAAGGGTGTTAGATTTGTAACACCCCAAAAATCATGTTTCAAAAACTCATTCATATCATCTTTGCATCATTCCTTCATATAGGGTTTTTTTTTCTCAAAATCATTTAGAGACAGAAGTTTGAGCTATGATTTCATGTGGGCAATTTATCTCAATTGGCCATCACCCTTTGGGATTTGTTTGTCCATGATCTTGTTTGCTTGCCTCCATGATTGGAAAGATTAGGAGTAGCATTTAAACCCAAGATTCCAAATTTAGAAATAGTTTCAAAACCCTATTTCAAATATTTGCAACTAGAGCAAATCTCTGTTTATTTTGAAACCCAAGCTTGACCAAGACTTTGCAAGGTAACCACTAGGATATTTGATTGTTTGTGAACCCACAGAACCCTGCAAAAATCCCCAAAGCAGTTTGAATTCAAAAGGATTTGAATTCATATCAAATTCTATTCAGAAAATGGAATTAGAAAAAGAAAAGGCTTAAACAATGGAAAAGGGCCGCGCGGCCAGAATCTGGCCCAGCAGCGGATCAAGCCCAGCAAGCCCACCCGGGGATCTCCTTTTCCTTCTCACACGCGCGAGCACACACAAACAGACGCTGACAGGCCGACCCCACCTTCACCCTGCACACTTCGCTGACGAGCGGGCCCGGTCCACGTCGACCTCGTCTTCCCCAGACCGCGCCTGCGACCACGTCGCTGCAGCAGTGATGGCCGGTAATGGCGCGGCGTAAATGGGCATTTATCCTCGAGCGTTTCCTGTCGATTCCCCGGCCATAAGACCCTCTTTGCCCCGCGATCTTTTTCCCCCAAACACCCCGCTCACTCCGCCACCAGGCTGTCCTCAATCAGCTTTGCACCGCCGCAGACAGAGCCTCTCCGGCGATCGATTCCGGTGAGCCTAGTGTTCCCCTCTGCCTCTCGTTCTTACAATCTGACTCAGCGTGTCTTTGCGCACCTCCTGACCTCACTAGTCCGTCTTGTACTGCCCCAGGTCGTCGGTTCCACTTGACACCGCGAGCACCGACGGCGACATCAACTCCGACGAGTTTTCCCGGTAGGTACAGACCGCCCCTCGCCTTCCCGTTCATGCTCACTACTTCGCCTTGACTCTGTGAATCTAACCGTGTCCTCGCCTTGCCTTGGGGTGATCCACAGCAACGTCCACGACGACCACCCGACGCAACCGCCGCCCACAGCAACTCCGGCGAGCAATCTAGGACAGCCCCGAGCGCCCCTTGACCAACCGCGAGTACGACGAGCTTCGCCGTGACCCCCTGAGCCCGGTGAGCTACTCCTCCTTCTCCCTCGCCGTCTGCATCATCGGCAACGTCATCGACCGACAGTTCCGCCGCCGGTAGCCGCCGCTCCGCCGCCAGTTCTTGGCCAGGGAAATACAGCCGTTAGATCTGTACCGTAGCGCTAGGATAGATCCACTTAACCCCGAAGCGGTACGCGATCTGAGCCGCCAGATTTCATTTAGATCCTACGGCTGTGGAGATTGATCCAGTGCGAAACGGTACGGGCGAATAAGAACATGACGCGTGGCTAGGTTAGATCTGAAAATAGAATTTAAAACCAGAAATTTGATCCAAATTCAAATGCCTATATCTTTTGAATTCCACGTTGGAATTTTGCAAACTTTATACCGTTGGATTCAGAAAAACAAGACCTTTCTGCCTATCCAATTTGTTTAGCAAATAGTAACCATTAGATGTGCTTAAATTACAGAAACTTGTTTGAGGCCTTTTTGAGTATAGATTTAGTTTAGTATTTTATTTTAGGGCTAAATAAGTTGTCTTGGCTATTTTGTGACTTGTTTAGTTTCTGTATTCATGCACTTGCTTGGTTGAGTTTTTCAAAAATCATCACTTGGTAGATTCATGCATGCATGCATTCATACTATTTCTTGTTTGTATATATTTGTGTGTAATTGTGTGCTACCACTTTGTGTGTAGATTTTGCTAGTGATTGTGATTGTGACGAGTGCTACTCTCCACACTACCAAGGCAAGTGATATCTTCATGAATATTCCATACCTATATTTTATACTTGCATTAGATATATTTTGTTAGGACTTGCATGCTACTTTTGTCAATTGATGATGGGAAATCCTATTTAGAATAGAATGCTAGAGATGCTAGGAAATTCCCTAAGGATAAGTTGCCATGCCATGCTTAGCCTAGCTACTAGAAAACAAGGGTGGTTTATATATTCACACTATGGAAAAATATTCTAAGTCTTTGGACTTGTGTTTTATTTAACAAAACAACTAAGTTAATGAATCACCTGGGTGGAATGGATGAAATGGTTATGTTGAGTGGTTACACAAGGCCAGGGGTACTGGTGAACCTTGTGTATCTCACTTGTGGATGGCCACCCAGGAAACAAAGAGATTTGAGATGTCAAATGTTGAGAAGCTTCAAGTGCAACCACTTGGCATTATGGGCTCTGCCATGATCTTAGGATGCTAGAACTTAGTCTCTTGGACAGAGGGTGGTAGATGGGTTGATAGGTTGGAACGCGTCCATTTGACTAAGGAAAGGCTACTGAAGGATCATGTCTTGGGAAACCAAGGCTTGTGGGGAAAGTGCACCACCTCTGTAGAGTGTAAAACCTAAGTACTTAGCCATGTCCCTGGTAAAGGACAATTTGAGCATCAAGACATGGAAACTTCAAGAATCTCATCACTCCAATTTCAAAATAAAACTTGTGGGTGAACAAGGGTTAAAAGGATCTTCAGTCTTGGATTGGTAGATGCCCTGAGTGGATCTTCAGTCTTTGATTGGTAGATACCTTGGGATAGTTTTGCCAAACAAAACTTAGTGTTTTCAAAAGTTAAGGAAAAATCTATTTTGAGCAATGCAAGCCTAAGCTCCACCAGCCAAATGCATATAGAAGTATAGTCCACTTAAAATATACTAAGGTATCACTTGCCAATACTATTCCAAAGTATTGACCCTCTGTGGCTGTAACTTATGATGTTGCAGGTTACTCTGATGATGAATAGGAGTCATGAGTCTACACTCAACATGCTTGCCTGTGGCACATGAAGATGAAGACTTATGTTTATTTACATATTCCATAAAACTCTTGTATTAGGCCTTTGGCCATGAGTTGTAAAAGACTATGTTTTATCTATGGAATGACTATAATAAACGACCTTTGTATCTGTGTACTTCATCTTAAACTGTGGATGCTAGCATTGATCCAGGGACTAGCATTGCAATCACAGGGATCTTTTCCTTCACAAAGGAGGGATCTTACAGACGTCGTAGCAGAAAAACTACCCTTGAAGCACAGGATAAAGGTGATGCTGAAACACCCCTACATCAATTACGAAGCAATCGCCGATATCAAGGAGAACTTTGAGATGGAGGAGGCGGAAACCCAGCTGTGCCACTACCTCAAGAACATGAACAAGAATAAGCACTGTTTCGTATACTACATAAGCACTGGATCAGACTCTGTCGATGCTAGAGCTTTTAGCGATTCGGTCCTAGACTCAATCGAAGAAAATGCTGACTCACTTGGCTCCCCTCTGGAGTCAATCACGTCGCAGGAACTCCGAGACTTCGACAAAGAGATGGAGGAGTATGAACAAGAGCACGTCTCCAAGCAAACGTGCGGTGAGTCAGAAAATTCTCCTAGTCCATATGATAGCATGGATGAAAGCTACACCTCGCAGGATGATATGGATACGGGAGATTCCTCCAAGGTCCACAAGCCAACAATGAAGGAAAGTAATGAGAGAAGTTTATCCCTCGGTACCGGACCGAAAGCTGTTTTTGCCACTGGTACGCACGTTAAGGCTACCGGGCGGTCAAATAAGAAGAAGAAGAACAAAAATCTGACACTGGCAGAGCCGGATGTCGAGGAAACCAACAAAGAAAACGTTGATGAAGAGACCGAGATGAAGTATCAGGACATAGATCCGATTAATACCACCCCGATCGACCCTCCTGTGGATGGACACGTCGTCACCAAGGGTGCACGTGAAATTTACAGAGATGCTCTCATAATTCCAATCCCAACGGCTTCGGATCTCACACCGGAGGCACTGGAGAAAAGGGCTGAGGACCTGGAAAAGCACCATCCGTTTCTATTCGAAGAGGCCGCGCACATCATCGAGATGAGGCAACAGTTAGACAGTGATCCTGCCAAATATTAGCAGATTTCAAGCAACATACAAACAAAACAAGGGGAGGTCCGTTTCTTGCTAACAAGAACCCGGATATCCACAAAGATCTATTCGACGGAAAAGATGGAGAGAATATCCGAGTCTATAGCACGCCGTTGGAAGACGCTGCTGCAGCTCGAGCCATCCTCGCCAACAATCCATCTCCCCAATAGGTCCAACAGTGCGTCGTGTTGCTGGACAAAGGATTAAAGCAGCAGAAAACGGCCGCGTCATTTAGTGGCAAACTGGCCTCAAAATCTGAGTTTTGCCACACTGGCGCTGACCAAAGCATTGACGTAAGGCTTCATAGGGATACGAATCAACACTATCGTCCCTGTGGAGAAGAAGAGAATTCATGAACCAGCTCAAACAGCCACTCTCGCCGGCCGACACGTGATAGGGCAAGAGTTATTCCGACTGCGTCCGAAGACGCCATCAGGGCAATGATTCCTCATCAGGACCATCGTCGGCAAAACAACCGCTATAAGAAGACCCGAAAACACGCCGCCAGCGAGAGGAGCAAGATCGGTTAAGGATGCCACCACTGAGCCGTCCGGCTGGCAATGCCGAACGAAGAGATGATCCGGAGTGTCCTGAATCAAGTAGGTACGATGCCCGAAGAAACAGGCATCAGAGTCAGCATAATGAGGGTCCACCACCACCACCATGTAATCCAGCTGGAAATAATCCACCAGGGCCACCATCGCCTCCTAGCAGCGACCATGAAGGATCCAGACGCAGCCATGGAAGCCGCAGGGGCAGAGGCGGTAATGGTGAAAGGAGAAGCAGAAATCCGACTCTGCCGTGCAGAAGCCGTGAGCCTCCAAGGCGCATATCTCTCTCGCCAAACGACGCTCGCGATCACATTGAATCAAACATAGAAGCGCGACGGTACGAGGAAGAAGACATGTATGTGGGACCCAAGTGTTTTGGACCACGCATACGTCAGACCAAATTTCCGGTTGACTTTGGTATTTCCAAACATATTCAGCCCTATGATGGTGCAGCTCGGCCAGATACCTAGCTCCAAGATTTTTTCCAGGCCTGCTGCATCGCCAAAGGAGGAAGCAGCCTGGTTGTAATCCGGTATCTCCCGCTCATGGTGAGGAAGACAACTTGATCATGGCTCAATGAACAACCAGAGAATTCAATTCACAACTGGTATGATATGCAAAGTGCGTTCTTTTCAAACTTCGAGGGAACATACATGAGGCCCTGCACAGTCGGAGACTTGCAGCGTTGCACACAAAGACCCGGAGAAACCTGCCGGGATTACCTCGGACGCTAGATTGATACGAAGAACTCCTACGAAGGAGTAAACGAACAAACTGCGATAGAAGCTTTTACTGAAGGACTTCCAGTCGGACTTTTATGTCACAGACTGAAGCGTGACCACGTCACAGATTTGGGAGAAATGATAGAGATGGCAAGCAAGTATGCTGATGTCGATGATGATTCAGAAGGGCTGCTAAATATTCTGGCCAATCCCAATGCAGCCAAACAGCTAAAACAAACTTAGCTCACACGAAAAGCCGGCTCCGGACAACGCAACTATCAATGCAACGTTCGGATCTAGAGGACGAGGAGGGCGCGGAGGCGGCCGGGGTAGAGGCCGTGGAACTTCCCGAATCCAGGGCAGAGGAGACCAGCAACCCGGAAGAACCTTTACCTGGGCCGATATTGCCAATAATCCCTGTGTCCACCACTTGGATAGTAACATAGGACCTACCCACACAAATGCCGAGTGTCGTTTCAATGACGACATCAAGAAAGACGAATCCGCTGGCTACAGAGCCAAGCGACAAAAAGGAAAGAAAATTCCAATAAAGGAAAGGAGCCCAAGGAAGATTCCAACATGGAAGAAGCGGAAGCCGCTGTAGAGCCCAAGTCAGATGGAAAGAAAACTTTTCTGACTAAGAAAGACACATACGTCTTCTTCCTTGGATCCTAACCTGCTAAAGACAAGAAGGCGGTTCTTTGTGAGCTCAATGCCACGGTTCCGGCTGTTCCACAGTTCCTAGACTGGTCGGAGGTAACCATCACCTTTGATCGCTCTGATCACCCGAGGAAAACACATTGTCGGGGAAAGTACCCTCTGGTCGTCAATCCTCTTATTGATGGCTATGAGTTCTCTAAAACACTCATGGATGGTGGAAGCGGCATTAACATCCTCTACATCGAGACGCTCCACCGCATGAAGCTACACGAAAGCCAGTTGAGTTACAGTAGTGTAACTTTCCATGGCATTGTACCAGGGAGACAGGCGGATTCTCTGGGTGAGATTACTATGGACATGACATTCAGAACCCGAGACAATTACCAGACTGAGCCACTCTCTTTTGAGGTGGTACCGTTCGAAAGTGCTTACCACGCCATCTTCAGACGTCCGGCTTACTGGGCGTTCATGGCTCGTCTGTGCTACATCTACAACATGATTAAACTTCTAGTTCCAAAGGGTGTAATCACCGTACGAGGAAATCCAAGGAAGGCGCGAGAGTGAGACGAAGGATCTGCTGCCTTCGCCGAAGCCGTGCTGCACGCCCAGGAGTACTAGGAGATCAAGAAGACCATCAATCCGTCCGAGATGCCCGCTATGAAGAACGAGGTGCTGAAGCCAAGTTTGAGTTCAAGGCGTCGGAAGAGACGAAGTAAATGTCCCTGAAGGAAGATGATCCCTCCAAGACGACGAAATAGGGGTATGCTTAGGCCACACATAGGAAAGCACACTTGTCGAGTTCCTCAAAGCTAATAGTGATATCTTCGCATGGCAGCCTTCTGACATGACCGGAGTACCTAGGAAACTTGACGAGCACTCTCTTAGTGTGTACCCTGACGCTAAACCCGTCAAATAGTCCTTACAACGGTTTGGTGATGAAAAGCGCAAAGCAATAGCCAAGGAATTAGCCCGACTAGAATTAGCGGATTTAAGGTCATCCATACAGATTGGGTGGCAAATCCTGTACTCGTCCCTAAAAAGGACACCATTGATTTAAGGATATGTGTTGATTATACCGCTTTGAACAAGGCATGCCCAAAATATCCATTTCCTTTGCCAAGAATCGATAAGGTTATCAACTCAACGGCAGGATCGAAACTACTCTGTTTTCTAGACGCATATTCCGGATATCACCAAATACCGATGAAAAAGTCAGATCAAATTAAGACGTCTTTCGTCACTCCTTTTGGCACCTTATGCTACAAAACTATGCCGTTTGGCTTAAAAAACGCAGGAGCAACATATCAACGTACCATGCAACATTGTCTCAATGACCAAATTGGACGCAATGTCCATGTATACATAGACGACATAGTAGTTATGTCCAAAAAGAAGGAAACTTTAATTTCCGACTTGGATGAAACATTTGCTAGTCTACGAAAATTGAATATGATGCTAAATCCGAAGAAGTGTTTCCTTGGAATTCCAGCTAGAAAATTGTTAGGTTTCTTCGTCTCTAAGCGAGGCATAGAGGTGAACCGATACAAAATCAAGGCTATTTTAAACATTACCAAGCCGACTCGCCTGAAGGACGTACATCGTCTCACTGGTTGCATTGCAGCGGTGAGTCGGTTCGTCAGCCGGCTCGGGGAAAGAGCCGCACCTTTGTATAAACTCTTGAAGTAAACCGACAAATTTGTCTGGACTCAGGAAGCCGAAACTGCCCTGCCAAGTTTGAAAGATCTACTTTCAAACCCACCAGTTCTCACAGCGCCAGAACCTCGGGAACCTATGTTACTCTATATTGCAGCGACCAACAAGGTCATAAGTGTGGTAACAGTAGTCGAGCGCGAGAAAGAAGGCTACGAGCATAAGGTGCAGTGTCTAACATATTCTCTGAGTGAGGTCCTGCAGAATCAAAACAACGGTATCCACACCATCAAAATCTAGCCTATGGAGTGTTCTTTGCATCTAGAAAGCGACGCCATTATTTTCAAGAGCACAAGATTACAGTGGTGAGCACTGCTCCCTTGCGAGATATAATCAATAACCGCGATGCCACATGACGTGTCACAAAGTGGGGAATAGAGATTGCAGCTTTCGACATTGAGTACAAACCACGTACAACAATCAAATCCCAAATACTTGCCGACTTTGTTGTTGATTGGACAGAGATGGCAGAAAACACAAGCCTTCCAGACTCAGAATTTTGGACCCTTCACTTTGACGGATCAAAAGCACGAGGAGGGTCGGGTGCTAGCGTGGTGCTCCATTCACCCCAGGGAGATAAGCTGTTCTACGTGTTGCAAATACACTTCACGACAACTAAAAATATTGCTGAGTATGAAGCACTGCTGCATGGAATACGCATGGCCAAAAAAATTGGCATCTCAAGGCTCATGTGTTACGGAGACACGGATTTAGTTGCTCAGGAAGTATCCTATATCTACAACGCAAACAAGCACATGGAAGCATACAAAGCTGTTGTGGATGAACTATCTAAATCGTTCTAGGGTTTTGAGGTTCAACACATCCCTCGAGCAAAAAATGAGGAAGCAGATGCTCTATCAAGGGTAGGCTCTGCACGGAAACAAGTACCGGATGTCGCTTTTTTAGAGCATTTAAGGGTCCCCTCCATAGTCGGAGTTGGTGAGGACTATCCGATGAAATCTGACTCACCTTTAATAGTAGTTCTGGCTGTAATTCCCAGCTGGACAAAACCCTATCTAGATTTCCTGATAGACGGAAAACTACCCGAAGAGGAAGTCTTGAGCCGACAGATTGTCCGACGAGCAAAAGCCTACACTATAATAAATGGTGAGCTCTATAAACGGATTGTTTCTGGCGTGTTTCAACGATGTATTTCTTCGGAAGAAGGAGTGGAAATCTTAAGAGAAATCCATGAAGGCGAGTGTGGTCATCATGCTGTAGCCAAATCCTTATTGGCAAAAGCTTTTCGACACGTATTCTTTTGGCTTACAGCTAAGGCAGATGCTGATAAACTGGTCAAAATGTGCAGAGGCTGCCAAAAGTACGCTCATCAGGCACATGTTCCGGCTGAACAGCTGCGAACAATCCCTATTACATGGCCATTCGTGATCTAGGGGCTTGATATGGTAAGGCCGTTTCGCATGGAAAAATGTGGATTTACTCACCTACTAGTGATGGTGGATAAATTTACAAAATGGATTAGGGCTAAACCCGTAACAAGTTGCGATGGACCCACAACCAGAAAGTTCGTCGAGGACGTAATCATCCGATTCGGATATCCGCACAGTATAATTACTGAAAATGGGAGCAATTTTTCCATGGGTGAACTTGCTGAATTCTGCGAAGAACAAGGGATCCGACTCAATATTGCATCAGTCGCACATCCACAAGCTAATGGACAAGTCGAAAGAACTAATGGTCTTATTTTACAAGGAACCCAGCCTTGCCTTGAGGCACCGCTTCGTCGGGCCGCGGGGGATTGGGCGGAAGAATTACCATCTGTGATATGGAGCTTACGTACAACTCCTAACAGATCAACCGGCTATACTCCTTTCTTCTTGGTCTATGGTGCAGAAGCAGTTCTTCCAAGTGATCTAATTCATCAGTATCCACGAGTCAAAGCGTATATCGAAGAAGATGCAGAAGTTTCTCGACAAGATGATCTCGATATAATCGAAGAAAATACGCGTCGTTGCTGAGCAGAGATCTACAGCCTATCAGCAGAAGTTGCGCAAGTATCATAGTCAGAGAGTGCAAAACCGTTCTTTCAGAAAAGGTGATTTGGTTCTCTGACTTGTGCAAAAGAGAAAGCACAAACTTTTCCCGATTTGGGAAGGACCTTTTATGGTTAGCAGAGTTCTGCATAATGGTCATATTATTTAACCGATATGAGACCAGCCAAGGAAAGACCTGATACTCGGAAGAGAAAGAGAGGTGGTGGCAGCACAGACCAGATGAAATAGACCGTCCATGAAATATTGAACAGCTACGTCCCTTCTATTCTTAGTTATATTTCCTTGTAATCTTATATGTACATGTTCAGAGTGAAATAAAGTGTTGGTTTCCTCATATCTTTGAGAAGTTTTTTGCCATCTTATTTCAAAAAGAGCATGTAATTTTTTTCAAAAATCCCAGAATGCTTGAAAGTACTTTATGCTCATGTTCATTCTGGTTACGATTTTTGAATATCTAAAAGTGTTACCTTAGGGTACAAAATTTAATTTATTGTCTATACTTTGGTTTTTTATCTAATGGCTTAGATGCGGGCATTTTCCGAGTAATGAGTTGTTGGTACTAGAAAGCCAGCTTTGTTTCCGAGTTTAAACTGGTTTAGAAATTGCGCTCTGTTGCTCGGCAAAGTTTTCGTGCTAAAGGTTGGCCGGCCCATGAAAGGGACAAGGAAGAGAGCTAGATAAAACGACAAGTATAGGCATAAAAACACAAAGTGCTTCAGAAATTTTCAAGCACATGCATAAAAAATATATAAGCATAAAGTACTACGATAGCAAAAGAATTAGTTTTTACAAGACCAACACAAAATAAAACATTGTTTCCATCATTACATTGCCATAAGTTCAGAATAATGCATAATTACTGCTTATGCTGCAGATTCAGGTGGTGATAAAGCAGGTGGAGCGCTGGAGTCGACAACATTGTTGCCCTCGATCTCAGACTCGGAAACAATGCTGGCTTCTGGCTCTTGGGGCGAGGGAGGCGTGGCGACGGATTTGAAGAACGGCGTCGTATAGTTGGTCATCTCCGCCACACGACAAGCATAACCTGCACAAGACTCTTGGATAGCCTTGGTGTCCTATGGGTTACCCTCATCATCCTCCTCAGCAATACCCTTTGTGACATGCCAGATTTCCATCTCATTGTGGTGGCTCATCACCATGGTAAGAGTAGTCTGGGCAGCAGTCCGAGCATAGGAGATCTTCTAGTCTTTGATAAGCTTCGGAATCTCCTTAACCTTGTCCCCCACATCATGCACTAACATTGTGTGCAAGTCGGAAAGCTTGACGGACTCACCAGTCTCTTCAAGAGTTTGGCGGAAGTCGTACAAGATATCTCCGACGAGCTTAATGCGCTCGAGGCGAGGTTCAGAGGTAGGAGAGTCAGAAAGATTCAGGGGTCTGGGAAAGAACCAAAAAGTCAAAATTCGACTAAAAAGAAAGTCGAAAAATCAACAGAAAGAAAGATTGGGAAATCTTACCTAGCACATAGTGATTCCATTGAGCATGCTCCTTGCGGAGGCTATTCAGTTCACTGGCTGTGGCCTGGGCAAGATCCCTCTGAATATCGAAGTCCTTCTTGAGATCAGCTATTTCTTTATCTCGGAGGGCTTTGAGCTTCTCGAGCCTCACGGTCTCGTGATAGCTTGACTCTAGGACAACAGCTACGGATTTCTCCGATTCTAAAGTTAGCTTCTCAAGCTCATCCCGGAGCTCAGCATTTTCTATCTCCAAGACCTTGAAGTTCTCGGATTGTTCCACCACCTTGCTGGACTGGCACAACAGTTCTGCAGAGGAAAAAATATCAGTCATACAAAACAAGTTTGACTATGACAAAAAGATAACTGACAAAGAGGAAGTCGGAAAAGTTTACCTTCTGCTTCATCTTTCTTAATTTTCAACTTTGAATTCTCAAGGTGCAAAGCTTTGATTTATTTGCGTTTATGGCAAATGTTCTTGAGCAATTCCTGGTTGGAAGATGCAATTTTCTATAAGTTTAGAGATGGAATACCGTTAGACGGCTACTAAGACTCGAGCTACAAATTTAACTAAGTAAAGTTACAGCACGAGCCTTGGGGGCTACACCACATCGTTCTTTTGCAACCTAAAAGCATCAACTTGGATCCAACGATGTTTATCCGTATTTATGCTTGGGGGCTAGAGGATATGATAATAAATGCAAATAAGAGTCGGAAACTTACAATGTGTTCCAAGTGCAACTTTTCAAATCCGAGCTTGGTGCTGTGAAACACCTTCTCGGTAAGGGTGAGGGAAGGAACATCCATCGCTGGAAGTTCGCCAGATTCGACTTTAGCATCCCGGACAAAAATTTGGTCCAGGAGGCTGACCAGCTTGACGTCCTCCTCCTCCTGGCTTGCTTCCTCTGGGGTCAAGGTTAGCTTCTCAAGACTTGATTGAGCCAGTCTAAGGATCTCTTCCTTTTATTTCCTCTTCAGGCCAGAGACAACGGAGCTGACCACTTTATCCATCATTCCTGGAGATATTACCATGGGATCATTAGCCTTGACGGGTTCACCCTTGTTAGTTGCCTGATCACCAATGGTGACCAGGGCTTTCGAGACGTTGCCAGCATCAGGAGAGGCAGAAGCTTCCTATGCTGATGGAGTACTAGATGGAGTTGGTGGCGGCACGACAGGGGAGATACCAAGCTTTTGCTGACGCATCTGCTTGCCCGGCTTGCTGTCCGGCTTGACCTTACTCTTCAAAGATGATTTAGATCTAGAACACAAAAATCCTAAATATCATGTGTGCTCTGTAAACAAATAAAGGTACAAAAATACTGAAAATAAAAGATAGGGTGCTTACTTTTTAACTACTAGCAGCACTTGGAGGCGGGGGAGGCAACTTCTTGAACCTCATCATCCTCCGTTACCTCCAAATCGTCTAAAGGATAGCCCTCTAGTGGAGCTAACTGAGACTCAGAGAGTTTGTCGATCTAACAAAGTTAAAAAGCATCGATAAAAATAGAGTCAGAGAAAGAACAGAAAAGAATGACGAAACGCAAAAGCAGAGTCGAAATATTTAGTGGAGTCAGAGGACGGTTGGTCGTATACATCTTCATGGAAACTTCTGGAACTTTTCGCTCCACTCTTTTCTTGATCAAATATTGCATCAAGGTCTTGTAGTCCTTCGTCGGAATCCGGCTCGAACTGACCCACATATTTTCCTTCTTGTCGCTCGTGATCTGGTGCATGAGGCGATCTCCGTGGCGCTGGAGAGGCTGAATTCGGTGCTCCAACCAGCAGCGGATCCACGGAGGCCCTCATGTAAACGCCGGAAGACCTTTCGCCTTTCCAGGAGCCGGAATATCCTTGTGATAAAAGAAATTTCCGGCCCAGCGTTTGACAGATTCACTAGCATTAATCCTAGCATAGACTCGGTTTCTCCTAAGGACTAAGCTAAGAGTGCTGGTGATGTAAGGCACACCAGCGCTAATGGAATTCTTCCGAGTACCATAGTAGTACCAGAAAAGGGTGAGACTTGTCCTAATGCCAAGAAACCCCTCGCACAAATCTGCATGAGTGCTAAGCTCAAGCAGAGAGTTGGGAGGAAGATTATGAAGTTGCACACCGTAGTAGTTTAGGACATCGATGAGGAAGTCCAACGGTGGCAAGCTGAGGCTACGGTAGACGTGCGTGCCGAATAACACCCTCTCACCGTCACGCGAGGCGGGAATGGCATGCTCTGAGTCGCTCTGCCACACACCGGTGACGATGAATCCTTCATCCTCCATGACTTGGAGTTCCGTATTGTCCATGGCGCTGGAGATCCAAAAGCCCCGCATCTTCCTCTCCTCTACCGTTGACGAACCTGCCGTCGCTCCTGAGGTTGAGGCAGATGCCATGGATCCTGTAGGAAAAGGACTAGTGGGGGAGAGAGATTTTTTCTCACGGTGCGCAAATGGGAACTGGTGCAGAGTGCTCGAGGAGTACGAGGAGGCAATGAATGAATCGATGGAGAGATAAATCTGAGAGAAAGGGTTTTCTCCCCTCTATTATTTTTCTCTGTGTCAAGATTCATGCGTTAACACGCATGATTAGTGCCACACGTATAGGAGAGGGGGAGTTAGATTCCTCACGAGTCTTCCACCCCCTCGATTTTCATGTAGGCATTGAAACAACGTTCTGTTTCATAAGGAGCGTACCCACCAACGGTCATACTGATAGGACTCTTGTTAGTGACAGGACCTGGTCTGAAAAGTTATCAGTCCGCACGCCGCTGAAAAATCCGGCTTATGTTTCAAACTAATCAAGGAAAAGACTAAGGTCAGAGCAAAACATATCCGACTCAATTGACTCGGAATCCTACATTACTGAATGAATTTTTTGGGAACCCTTCAAGATTATCAAGATGAAGAAACCATCAAGCTAGACGATTTATCCGACTTTGGATCTTGGAGACTTCCGGGGGCTACTGTTGGGGATATACTTTCCGGGTATACTCACAGGACTCGCTGACCAGGGTGGCCCACCAACGGGTTAGATATTTGCTTCACGGGCAGCCCAGTCAGATAAAGAGGAGGAGCCAGTTTCGGCTACGACAAGTCCCAAAAGAGTTACCGACTTAGGCCTGTAGTGTTACTTGTAGTCCAAGCTGTATCTAGTTACCGACTCTATAACGTAACCGGATAGGTCTCTCCTGTAACCCCAGGCCCCGGTGACTATATAAACCGGCCCTATGGGAGCCTTTAGGGCACACACAACAGCACACACAACTACAACTAACTCACACAGGCGAACCTCTCTTCTAATCTGCTGTAACATCTGGCTTACGCCGATATATTACTGGGTTGCTATCAGGAGTAGGATCCGATCGCCGCAGTCGGATCTGAACCTGGGTAAACTTGTGCTCACCGCTCATGGAATATCCAACGTCTCACACCCCATCCTTCCAACGCCACTAGGACCCCCTATGGCGTACTTGTCGATAATCCGACGACAGTGTACATATCATTTGTAGCTAGTTTCGAAATAAAGATATCGATCCCACAGGGAGCAGGAGTCTGAAGTCTAAATATTCTTGAAGAAAATACTAAAATAGAAATGCTGAAATAAAGTTCTAAGTAACAAGATAAAATGCGAGTGTTGTGTATAAAGGTGTTTTTGGGTTTTTGGTATAAGATACCAATGAGTAAAGTAAAGTAAACTGAATACAGAAAATAAGTATCGCATATGTAAAAGAGATTTAGAACTGAAGTGGGGAAAAGCGTCCTCAGGGAGTAGCTGATACACCTCTAGCATTTATAAAGGGCTAAGGTAATGATTATTATCATGAGCGTTCTCAACTATGTATGTGTGGGAGGAACTCTGTATTTGGATGAATAGGCATCAACCACTGCTCACATCATCCTCATAACCACAACAGACAACAATCAACATCAATTGAATTACCGCGCTATTAAGGGACTTGATCCCTAGGACGCATCCCATGGCATGGATAGTGTTTTGTGAGTTTTCGATACCCAAGTCTATACGTAATGAGTGCCAATAGCTTTATAGTCACTGTAAGTGCTAACACACCTCCATCTACCAACAAGTAGCTTCCTGCATCAAGTCCCCACAAGAGGAAAATATTGAGAGGTTGACTTCTCCCAACATCAAGATAAAGACAAACTAACACATGGTCACAACAATGAATATCATAATAAACTTTATCTTATTTCAATCTCATGCTAGGGTTTTGTAACACACTCGGATCGGCCCTATACAAGTTTCAGCGATTCCCGCCAAACCCGCATAGAAACAATTCAAAGGTGCCCACCAGGCACTTTTGTGCGGGTGGAAAGCGAAGTAATACCATTACACAATAGTCTACGATGGAACCCACAGAACAGATATATACAACAATGACTCAAAGAGTCAAGAATACAGATATACAGTACAAAGATCCAAATCACCTTAAAAATGATACAACATCCGACTATGAACAAGATGCAAATTGAGCTAAGAGCCCTGAAGAATAACTAATGGCGTCCATAACCCTGCCCAGGCCAAGCCGAAGGGTAACCCCGCTAACGACGTCGATCTCAAAACCTGCTAAAACGAAAGGGGTGCCGGCAAAAGGCAAAGGAAAAAGAGAGCGGTCAGTACTAAGGCCAGTACACGACGAGACTAGAATTCGGCGGTCCTCGCCTACATAGGTATGGTGGACTGAAGCGGCATCGAAGCATGCGCTAAACAACCTATAGAGACTCGATACAACTGCCGACTATTAGAGAGAGATGAGAAAGACCTATTCGGATCCAACCTGATACTACCACCAAACATACACATCCTTGTATTTCCCCCTCTAAACCAAACGAGGAAGTCATGCCGAGGAAACTCACACGATTGGCAATTTTATTCATTCTTTCTATGATGGTTATCCAACTTACTAGTCATATCAGATACACGTCAAATTTATAACAGTAAACTTTAGTTATAATTGTCTATGATAGATATACTGTGCTCCAAGTCGTCCATAACCGCGGACACGACTTCTCGAAAAGATTTAACCCTGCAGGGGTGCACCAAAGTTTCCACACGCACTTCGACCCTTGATGCCAGATCAATTAACATATTTCCATAGGTATGTCGGCGGGGTCTAGGACACGACGGTTTCCCTAACCCAAAGCAAGCACATGGGGGCCACCCAAAAGAGCTACCCGTACGAGGTATAGCTAATCCTCCTCGTACGGACCCTAGGGTTGCGTACACTTGCACGGGAGCAGAGGTCATAGACAAAATATTCCCGTGACAGAGTGCCGCACCTACGCAACAGTAATAAACGCTCATCGAGCAACAGGTAATAAACATCTCATACATGGCATACATGGCTTAAGTACAGTAGTAACGCATAAAGCCCGAACTAGTGTTGTGGCCCCTAGAACAGTACTTTGAAATCAGGTATGAAGCCGATAGGGGTGCCCAGACACCCCACATGTGGTTAGCGCGCTCGTCTCGGAACAGGTGTCAAGAAATCGGGACCTAGATGGACACAGGGGGGGGATAACAACTAGATCTCAACTATTGCCCCTCTGTGTCTCTGCATTTATTATACCTACTTTCAATATTAATTATTAAACTGCAATCGAAGCCATGATTATCTCCACCATTACGAATATGCCAACCCCCAACATCAGTGGAACAATGAAGACACTAAGCAGCGCCTAAGCAAGCTACTACGACTCGCAAGACCAACTGTCTACCCAATCAACAGACAATAGGAGGTGTCCAAGGCAATATAAAGGCTGCATGGATATATAAAGGGGTACGGAATCTAAAGCATCGCAACACAGGTAGCAATAGATCAACAGGAAGAAGTAAAGACTAGAAATATAAAATAGGTAGAAAGAGGGAGAATGCTCGCCTGAAAACATTGCCGAAGGTTCATCCGAAGATCGTGTCGACACTCGCATCAACTCATCGGCCTAATCCATGAAGAAGCAAAGCACTAGAAGAAATACCGGATGCACTATTTAATACTAAGGCAGAAGATTGGGCATGATGCATGTATAATGTATGACATGGAAAAGATGCGATGCAATTAGGCAATATTAAGCGGAACCGGGGTCCCGACAATTAAGTATATGATTATAGTTGTTTTAGATACCCGCAATTTAAATGTGGTATTAACAAGGCAAAATATATGACCGGTTCGCTACACAAATTTAAATAGGGTCAATATTAGGCTAGATTCGCCCGCATATGGTCTCCATATTTAATTTAGGTGAATCGACAAAATGCCCCCAAACCACACCAATATGCAAGCGAGTATGACAATTTAATATGCAACAAGTGTATATATCATTTAATAAAATAGGGGCTCGGATTTGGGGTCATACATTGAGGGGGTCTCGGCGATCTTGGGGTTCACCGAGGTTCGACGGGTTCGGTCTTCGGGGTCTCGGCATCTTCGGGTCCGGGAAGGCGATCCGTGAGGTAGAACTTGTCGGTGCAACGACAGAGTTTGACATCTGATTTTGGTCGAGAACAACATAAGAGTGTCTGCCTTAGCTGTTGCATAGGACTCGTAGCTGAACATAAACACATCCATCAAGGGCCTCATCCAAAGAGCACCAAGCCAGAAATGTTGGGATCAAAACATAGCACATAAGGAACGGGGCGACCTTGCCGTGCAGTGCTCGTTTGTGACTAGAAGGAGGTGGGGGAATGTCAGGGAAGGGCCGGAGCGCTGGGAACATAGGGGATCGATGGGGGACGAGGACCTGCAGGTCGAGGAGGCGACATGAGGCCTCTCACGGGCAGACAACGCACGACTGGGCGGGAGACGTCTCGGCGACAGCCGGCCAGACGTTGTGGTCCGGGACGAGGAAGACGGCTACAGGGGCACTGGCAGTGCCGGCCGATAGAGGAAACGACGGGGAGGGGCCCACGAGGTGGAGTGAAGCTCGACGGTGGTGGGGTCGGCGGTCGCTGGCGGCGGGGTGTAGAGGGAGAGGACACGGTGAGGCCGGCGTGAGGCGAGGGCCGCAACGATGGCACGAGATGGTGACGGTTGGGCGAGCGGGGGCTCGATATCTAGAGAGGGTCGGGCTTGGGGCCGACAGGGGTTGAGGGCCTGCTGGCGGTGGCGGTTCGGCAGCCAGCAGCGCATGGCGAAGATGGAGGGAGGCGAGGGGGGCTCCTGGCGGCGGTGGTTGCCGATGGGGGGAAGGAGGGCCTCGGGGAGAGAGAGGTGCGGGAGAGGAGCGTGGGGATTGTGGTAGGTGGGGGAAGGGCACTGGGCGCATGGGTTGACCGAGGTGGGGCCAAGCGGGAGAAAGAGCGAGGTCGGCGGTGGATTCCGTGCGGGTCTGTGTGTTTGAGTCGGGGTGGGTCAGGCTCTGGTTCGCGTGTGTCGAGTTGTGTGTGGTGTGCGTTGGGGTGGTTTCCTGGCGACGGGGTGGAGGGAATAGGTAGCGGGATCTAGGGTTTCTGGGAATTTAGGTTTGGGGTTTTATATATGGGGTAGTAGGTGGTCTGTCTAGTTGCGCCTTTGGGCCTGACTGGATGGACTGCCTCCCCCTAACAAAATATTTATAATATTTATTTTTCTTTCCTTTAAAATAAAAAATTTACAAAAAAGGTTTTAGACAAATAAAAGATCCGGACGGATCTAGGGTTTCGATTTGAACAAAGAGGGGAATCTCTAGAAAACAAAATAGCCTTTTTGGAAATTGTTTTAGGCGAATAAATGCATGATGATGTCATGATGATGCACATAATAAAATCAACAACGATTTTCTAGTAGTGGATTTACCCGGGGTGCTACAATTCGACACCACTAACAATGGATCTCGCCCTAGAGATTCGCCTCATGATAAGGGAAAGAAGGCCGACAATCTGAATCTTTTCGGTTCGTGTAGATCCTCGCGACACCACCAACAATGATTCTTACTCCATCTTGAAATCGGAGACACCACCAACAAGGGCTGTTGCTCACGTTCGAGAGAACACTCTGGATAAGCAAAGGAAAAAGATAAAGGTCTCAAAAGATAAGGCCACCTCTAACTTTGACAGAAGGAGAGAAAAGATGCACTCTAGTCCACTTCAATGTACAAGAGAGAATAGATTGAGTAGTCGGCATGGGGGCCAATCCATCACGCACCCAAACTATTACTCCACACATTCAGTAGAAAAACACGCAACCATTCTCAGAATTTAGACTAAAGACCTTCACAAGCGATGTTCGGAAAACAAATGAATGATAGAGGTTCTTCATCAAATATGATGTAGAGGATGTCGTCATGTTGAAGAACACCAGAAGATACAAAGAATTTTTTTAGTGAATCTTTGGTCCACTGAAAGGTACAACAGATGAAAGATTCCTCAAATAGCATGAATCTCGGATTCGAAGCACTGTTACAAAAGTAGGAAGCGAAACCCTAAAGGTACGACGAAAACCCAATCATGAGAATTCCTGGACTCGAAGAAAAAGATAAGGGAGCAGATGCAAAGCACGTTAAGGTAAGAAGAGAATAGCAGAGGGGTAAGGAGTAAAAGCAGACCTAATCAGAGCTATCCAACTGATTTTCCAAAATAGTTTTGACACTCTACATCGACCGTTAGCTAGGTTATCCTACAGGCTGTACCAGTGGGGTATCGTAACTGCTGAGCTCTGGTACCACTCTGTAACACCCTCGGATCGGCCCTATACAAGTTTCAGCGATTCCCGCCAAACCCGCATAGAAACGATTCAAAGGTGCCCACCAGGCACTTTTGTGCAGGTGGAAAGCGAAGTAATACCATTACACAATAGTCTACGATGGAACCCACAGAACAGATATATACAACAATGACTCAAAGAGTCAAGAATACAGATATACAGTACAAAGATCCAAATCACCTTAAAAACGATACAACATCCGACTACGAACAAGATGCAAATTGAGCTAAGAGCCCTGAAGAATAACTAATGGCGTCCATAACCCTGCCCAGGCCAAGACGGAAGGGTAACCCTGCTAATGACATCGATCTCAAAACCTGCTAAAACGAAAGGGGTGCTGGCAAAAGGCAAAGGAAAAAGAGAGCGGTCAGTACTGGAGCAGAGGTCATAGACAAAATATTCCCGTGACAGAGTGCCGCACCTACGCAATAGTAATAAATGCTCATCGAGCAACAGGTAATAAACATCTCATACATGGCATACATGGCTTAAGTACAGTAGTAACGCATAAAGCCCGAACTAGTGTTGTGGCACCCAGAACAGTACTTTGAAATCAGGTATGAAGCCGATAGGGGTGCCCAGACACCCCACATGTGGTTAGCGCGCTCGTCTCGGAACATGTGTCAAGAACTCAGGCCCTAGATGGACACAGGGGGGCGGGATAACAACCAGATCTCAACTATTGCCCATCTGTGTCTCTCCATTTATTATACCTACTTTCAATATTAATTATTAAACTGCAATTGAAGCCATGATTATCTCCACCATTACGAATATGCCAACCCCCAACATCAGTGGAACAATGGCGACACTAAGCAGCGCCTAAGAAAGTGACTATGACTCGCAAGACCAACCGTCTACCCAATAAACAGGCAATAGGAGGTATCCAAGGCAATATAAAGGCTGCAGGGATATATAAAGGGGTACGGAATCTAAAGCATCGCAACACAGGTAGCAATAGATCAACATGAAGAAGTAAAGACTAGAAATATAAAATAGGTATAAAGAGGGAGAATGCTCGCCTGAAAACATTGCCGAAGGTTCATCCGAAGATCGGGTCGACACTCGCATCAACTCATCGGCCTAATCCGTGAAGAAGCAAAGAACTAGAAGAAATACCGGATGCACTAATTATTACTAAGGTAGAAGATCGGGCATGATGCATGTATGATGTATGACATGGCAAATATGCGATGCAATTAGGCAATATTAAGCGAAACCGGGGTCCCGACAATTAAGTATATGATTATAGTTGTTTTAGATACCCGCAATTTAAATGTGGTATTAACAAGGCAAAATATATCACCGGTTCGCTACACAAATTTAAATAGGGTCAATATTAGGCTAGATTCGCCCGCATATGGTCTCCATATTTAATTTAGGTGAATCGAGAAAATGCCCCCAAACCACACCAATATGCATGCGAGTATGACAATTTAATATGCAACAAGTGTATATATCATTTAATAAAATAGGGGCTCGGATTTGGGGTCACACATTGAGGGGGTCTCAGCGATCTTAGGGTTCACCGAGGTTCGACGGGTTTGGTCTTCGGGGTCTCGGCATCTTCGGGTCCGGGAAGGTGATCCGTGAGGTAGAACTTGTCGGTGCAACGGCAGAGTTTGACATCTGATTTTGGTCGAGAATAACATTAGAGTGTATGCCTTAGCTGTTGCATAGGAGTCGTAGCTGAACATAAACACATCCATCAGGGGCCTCATCCAAAGAGCACGAAGCCATAAATGTTGGGATCAAAACATAACACATAAGGAACGTGGCGACCTTGCCGTGCAGTGCTCGTTCGTGACCAGAATGAGGTGGGGGAATGTCGGGGAAGGGCCGGAGCGCTGGGAACATAGGGGCTCGATGGGGGGCAAGGACCTGCAGGTCGAGGAGGCGACACGAGGCCTCTCACAGGCAGACAACGCACGGCTGGGCGGGAGACGGCTCGACGACAGCCTGCCAGACGCTATGGTCCGAGACGAGGAAGATGGCCGCAGGGGCACTAGCGGTGCCGGACGATAGAGGAAACGACGGGGAGGGGCCCACGAGGTGGAGTGAAGCTCGACGGTGGTGGGGTCGGTGGTCGCTGGCGGAGGGGTGCAGAGGGAGAGGACACGGTGAGGCCGACATGAGGAGGGGGCCGCAACGATGGCACGGGACGGTGACGGCTGGGCGAGCGGGGGCTCGAGATCTAGATATGGTCGGGCTCGGGGCCGACGGGGGTTGAGGGCCTGTTGGTGGTGGCGGTTCGCCAGCCAGCAGCGCATGGCGAGGAGGGGGGAGGCGAGGGGGGCTCCTGGCGGCGGTGCTTGCCGATGGGTGGAAGGAGGGCCTTCGAGAGAGAGAGGTGCGGGAGAGGAGCGCGGGGATTGCGGTAGGTGGGGCAGGGGCGCTGGGCGCGTGGGTTAACCGAGGTGGGTCCAAGCGGGGGAAAGAGCGAGGTCGGCAGTAGATTCCGTGCGGGTCTATGTGTTTGAGTCGGGGTGGGTCGGGCTCTGGTTCGCATGTGTCGAGTTATGTGTGGTGTGCGTTGGGGTGGTTTCCTGGTGGCGGGGTGGAGGGAATAGGTAGGGGGATCTAGGGTTTCTGGGAATTTAGGTTTAGGGTTTTATATATGGGGTAGTAGGTGGTCTATCTAGTTGGGCCTTTGGGCCTGACCGGATGGACTGCCTCCCCCTAACAAAATATTTATAATATTTATTTTTCTTTCCTTTAAAATAAAACATTTGCAAAAAAGGTTTTAGACAAATAAAAGATCCGGACGGATCGAGGGTTTCGATTTGAACAAAGAGGGGAATCTCTAGAAAACAAAATAGGCTTTTGGGAAATTCTTTTAGGCAAATAAATGCTTGATGATGTCATGATGATGCAGATAATAAAATCAACAGCGATTTTCTAGTAGTGGATTTACCCGGGGTGCTACAGGTTTCTCCATATCCCCAAGAACTAATGATCTACTTAGACATGGAGGCAATCAACATCATGGCAAAGACAATGGAATCTATCATAGATGAATAATACTTGTATAAATCCACAAGGAGTACGGAAATTAAATCAAAATCTAGACAAGATGTAGATGGGATCGATGGATATGGTGGTGATGCAGCGGTTGATGATGAAGATCGATGCCTTAGCCTCCCGGATCTGCGTAGGGAAAAAAAGGATCCCGGGTGGATGAGTTCCCCCTCCAGATGCCTTCCGGAGGTGAGGTTTCGGCGATTTCTGGGTGTTCTGTGTGTCGTCTCTCTGATCTAGTTGCACGGGGTAAAACTATTTGAGGAGGCAGTGTTGGTGCCAACTATACGGCTAGAAAAGTTCCTCCCGCCATATAGTTGGTCGTTAAACCCACTGTATCCTCCAATTGCTTTGGGTTTTCTTCTGGTGTTATTGATATTTCCAAAATAAGCGATTTATGTTTTTTTGACTCGTTTTCGCTCCAATACAACTGGTCCAAGAATTGTGTCCATCATATCCTGATCCTAGTGAAAATAGACATAAAAGATTCACGTGAACGCTGTAAACGAAGATCCTACAACTACAATGTAAAATAATAATATAAAACCTAATGCAAATATGCACTCATCATGCATGCGCGCGAGCAGGTCCCCGATGCCAAACCCCCTGTGCCACCCCTTGTTGATCTCGTCTCGGTGCACCTCCGCTCCTCTGCCACCTCACCATCGCTAGCGAGCCCCTGGTAAGCTTCCCGCGCCTCCCAACCCCCGCTAGGGTTTCACCCCCTAATCCCCATTGGAGGTGGACAACGACCTCGCGCCATTGGATCCCACTCGATCTTGTGGCCCAGATCTCTCCATACCCCTTCGGGGTCGAGCGACGCTGTCAGGCCGGCTCCACCAGGCCGGCTGCCAGCTATCTCCTGTGCGCGCAGCAACGCCGGGTGGACTGAAAGCTCCACCTGCGGCCCAGTAGCCAGCAGATCTAGCCCGACAACCCCTGTCTTTTATTCCTTTTTCCTAGATCTATAAATTATCCAATAGATTTAAATCGATTCAAAAATGGAAACAGAAACAAAATGACCAGATCTAAAATTCCTAGGGTTCCTTAGTAAATTCTTCAACATGCAGTACCAAAGTTTTAACATTTTAAGGCCTAGATCATTTATAGGAATTTTAATACCTAAAGGTATCTTTTTTACAAATAAATTCTTATAGATAGTTTTACAAACTCAATGACTTGGCTCCTTTTGGTGCTGCAAGGCATTGGTCATACCTTGCATGTCACCCTGACCCCATATTAAAATACTTCCTATTTTGCCCTTGCAAAAAACATTTGTATGACATTAGGAATTTCTCTAGGTCAAACCAACAAGGGTATTGACCTAATTCCAACTCCCAGTACACTTGTGTACCAACATCTATCAAACCCAGCAACACAGTATTTATTGAGCTCTCTTTCATTTTTGGTAATTAAACTGTTCTATGCATAGTAAATCAAAAAAAGTCCGACTCCAACTTCTGCTATAAGGTACTCAAAGTACCTAATTTGTGTCTTTGGAATCACATTAAAATCTGTTATATATTAATTTTGGTTAAAAGGACAAAAACCTCCAATACTGCCTTTGGGAATTTCCTGAGGGCATTTTGGTAAATATTTTGAGTTGTTTCCAACTCCTAGTGAACCAGTCCATCAAATACTACATAAGTATCGAAGGAAATATTTTTTGGAGCTCCAAAACATTTCTGGTGATTTATTTCCTTAAACTAGAGTTTTATTCACTAGAAAATTCATTATAAATAAATGGAAATTGATAAAATAGTGAAACCACTTTTGTTGGTTTCATTTTATCAATACCTATATGATGGTATCATTTTTATACAATGATATCATACAGAACATGGTTTTCCTGCAAAACCCCTCTCTTAGGTAGTTTCTAGACTATAAATCCTAAGGAATCATCTTCTAATGCCTCCAAGTCACTCACCAATCTCATCAAACCAATCATCAAGCAATCTGCTACTTTTTTATCAAGTAATTATACTTTTTTTGCTATATGTATTGATGCTTGTTTGTATTGTATTGCTTCTTCTTTGCTTGTTTTCATGTATGCTCGATAACGACGATAGTTGCGATTGTGTGTCACCAAGAATAATGAAGCTCCGGATCTTATTCTTATTACTATTATTATATTTGGTATTCTGTTACTCTATTGAAGAAGTCTAGGGACATCGCGCTAGTCACATGCAAGCCACCTTCTAGAGTTGAGAGGAATAACTCATAGGGTAGGGCCCATGCTAGAGCGGCATCCGAGGAGTCTTGATCGATTACTCGACCCATGATCATTAAGGATCAGGGCGGAGTACCCGTGGGTAAAGTGTACAACCTCTACAGAGTGTAAATCTATTCTAATAGCCGGGTTCTCGGTCATGGACGGTTTGGAAGGTTGCTGTAGAGCGGTGCTGGTTTTGCTTTCAAAAAGGATTTTGGAAAATAAAGTGTTTTCTAAATCAGGTGGTCTAAAGGACACCAGAGAAGGTGATGTGATGTTGAGGAGCAAGGAAGAAGAAAACCAGGTCATCTGATGACCGTGGAGTTGTAATAGGGTGACCCAATCCTAGTGTTTTATAAAATATTTCAAAAAGGTTTTCCAAAGGTTTTATAAAAGTTTTCAAACAAAACCTTGTAGATGCTATATCTACAAGAGAAACTAGTTTATAAAAGGAACTTCTTATGGAGACCTCCTACTACCACAACCATACTGCATACCCTTTATTATTGTTCTTTTAAGGTGGTTTGCGAGTACATTTAAAGTACTCACTGATGAGTGCATATTTGAATCATTTTTATATCATTATTTTGCATTGTAGTTGTAGGAAAATTTTGAAGCTTCAATACGACATGGCCAAGCTCAGCATCCGCCTCGCAAGCTTGGCTAAAGTTAGCACCCCAGAAGAGGAAGGCAATGCTCTTCCTACCCAGGAGGAGGAATATGTACCAGCAAGGAGTTATTTGATCCCGACTGGCTTGATTGCAAGCTTGGGGAGATCTCTAAAACATTGTAATCAATCTTATAGTTTTATTATATTTATTTTCACATTAGTTCGAGTTTAGAAATAAAATATTGCATCACTAGAATTCCCTTCAGGAATAGTTGATCCTATTTATGAAATTCTGAGTTTATTATAATATATGGAGCATTATTGAGTTCGAATTTGTCGTATTGGGTATATGAATGGCTTGACTATGATTTTAGTTTCACTTGATAATAGTAATAGGAGTCTTCCACACCATTGGCATTAACAGAACATACAAAGAAAATTTGATCAATATGTTGTAGGACAATGGTTCGATTTACAAAAAGGAAAGATGGTCTAATTAATTAAGATGCAAAGAAAAACCTTGAACAAAGGAGAAATTATAAGTGATATCAAATAGAGTGAGGAGAAGTTGAGGTAGAATACTCAAGTTATAAAGATGCTTCATATATATTTGGAATTTGGTAATTGAGATCGTTAAACTTTGAAATTCCTACATGAAGTGGAATATATGGCTAGCTCCTTTGCACAAAACTTAAACAAAAGTGTGAACACAAATATATATAGAAAAATAAGAAAATAATGATGAAGAAAAAGAGCGAATGTGCAAAGAGCAAATAGGCATACACCACTATATTGTAGTAAGACAAAGAGACGTTTGAGATTTTAAATCCCAAGTGAATATGTTAATCCTAAAAACACTCGGGACTACCTCACTAACTCATCTGGTTGAACCAAATACTTTTACATCATGTTGAGAATAATCTTTTGTGAACTATTGATTACTAAAGGTGTGGAAGCCTGCTAATATTATTTAGATGATTTGAGTAAGGTACTATTCATGAACTTATTCATATGTATCCTTTATGATAAACACATGCTGCAATTGCCTCATTTATTTTATTGACTCAGCTTTATGAATATGAGGATCACATCCATTAAGGTAAACTTGCTCGGGACGAGCAAGAGTGTAAGCTTGGGGAAGTTGATGAGTGCATATTTGCATCATGTTTTAGATCATTATTTTTCATTGTAGTTGTAGGATCTTGGTATTTTACGGCATTCGCACACACCTTTTATTTTTATTTTCACCAGGATCAGGAAAAATGATGGATCCGATGGACACAATTCTTGGACCAGTTATATTGGAGTGAAAAGGAGCCAAAAAATACGTAAATTTCTTATTTGGGAAATACTAATAACAGCAGAAAAAACTGAAGCAATTGAGGAATATAGAAGGTTTAACGACCAACTATGAGGCGGGAGAACTTTTCTGGCCATATAGTTCCTGTCGTATTGTTGGCGCCGACACCGCCTCTTCAAATAGTTTCACCCAGTGCAACTAGACCGGGAAGACGACATATAGAACACCCAGAAGGGATCTGGAGGGGTAACTTTCCCTAGGGATCCATCTTCGCCCTAAGCAGATCTGGGAGGCCAAGGCATAGATCTCCATTTTCATCAACCGCTGCATCTCCATCACCACCATCATCTCCATCCATCCCATCTAGATCTTGTTGTAATTCTTGCACTAGTTGTGGATTTATACAAGTACAATTCATTGATAATCGTTTCCATTACCATTGTCATGATGCAGTTTGCCTCCATGTTTGAGTAGATCATTAGTTCTTAGGGAGATGGAGAAACCCTAGTATATGATTAAGATGAAATAGGAATTATTATGTTATACATCATTATATGTATGTGTTAATTGTCTTCATCTTGATGTTGGGAGTTGTGCACCTGCTTAACATTTGCCTCTTACGGGGACTTGATGGAGGGGATTACCTGTTGGTAGATGGAGGGATGGTAGCAGCTAATGTGACTACAAAGTCGTTGTCATCCTTTACGTACTAAGTTGGGAAGCAAGGAGAAATCATTAATCCATGTCCATGTCATAGGAGAAATCCCTTAATAGTAGGATAATACAATTGATGTCGTTTATCTGTCAGCTGTGGCTATGAAGGATGGTGTGACCAGTGGTTGCTGCCTAATCATCCCTATATGGAGCTCCTCCCACATACATGCATATCATGAGAATATTCGTTATAATAATCTTGATGACTTATTCTAAATTGCTAGCAGTGTATCCACCACTCCTTGAGAACGCCTTTCCCCTATTGCAGTTTCAATCTTTCTTACACACACGATTACAACTTTCTGCATTAAGTTTTACTTCATGTTACTTTACTGTTTCACTCAACCAAAAACCCAAAAACAATTTTACTTTTTTTGCATCTTAGAATTATTCCTTAAGTACTGCATTTAGTTTTAATTAAAAGGATTTTAGTCTTTCTCCTACTGCTCCTTGTGGGATCGATATCTTTATTTCAAAACTAGCTACAAATGATCTATGTACTTGCAGCCATCAAGCTATTTTCTGGCGCCGTTGCCGGTGAGCTTAGCGCTATAAGTCACTTTACTTTTAGTTATTTACTTTCGTTGTAATAATTTTTGATTTGAGTTGCAGGACACTCAGCATTTAATGTAGCTTGAGGTAGTAAGGAATATGGGTTCGCCCGTGGATGCTTTTATAATTGTCAATAGAAGCATAAACCCCGATGGTATTGAGATCCATCCCTTATTATTTGAGTTACTTAACTCTAAGAAGTTTTTAGGGACCAATGAAGAGAGTCCATATGGAAACTTACAATTCTTTGAAAATGTTTTTGGTTCCTTCATGTTTGATGATTGTGACATTGATAAGGTTAAAATCCAGTTGTTTAGACAAACTCTCATAATGTTTGCAACTGGTATAGATCCTTTTGTGTAGAAGCACCAAGGACATGGGTGGATTTGACAACCAATTTCCTGTCAAAATATTAATCAGAAATCAAAGCTCATAGGATGAGAGGTATTATTATTAGTTTCAAAAATAATCCTAGTGAGAGTTTATATGAAGTCTATCTAAGGTATAAAAGCTATCTAGACAATTGCCCTATCACCGTTTGCCTGATTGGTTAATCACTCATACATTCTATGGAGGGCTTAATAATAAAAAATAGAACGATCCTAGATATTGCTTCTAATGGTAGTTTCCTATCTTATACCTATGATGAAGGTTGGAAATTAATAATGAAAATGAAAGAGACAACGGAAAGTCTTAAAAATGAGGAGAGCAATATGAATAGTTCTTCTGAATATGCTTGTGTTAACGACTTTCTTGTAGATGAAAGGACTTGTGTGATGATTAAAACCCTTGGTATTGATTCTTATACAGTAAAGAAATTATTGAGAATTATGCAGGGCATTTACAGGTACCTACAGGATGGGAACCTCACAAACCCCTTGAAGAAAAGAAGCGAGCAAGAGAGGACGCATCATTGGTGGAATTTTCCTCTAAACCTATTCAAGATAATATTAAGATAAAGTGCAGGGAGGAAGAACGTATAAGGAGAAGATCAAAGAAACTAGAAAAGAACCCCGATGCTACCAATGCAAATATTATTATATTTAAGGGTCTTATGGAGGCAAGAATCATGGAAAATGAAGTAGTTATGCTAGACTCTGAAACTTCAGAGTTCATTATAGGTAAGATACAAGGTAAAGAAACTTCAAAACCTATGACTCCTATATACTATGGAGAAACTTCCTTATATGACATTTGTGAGCCGATTTCCACTATAAATATTATGCCTTCATCACTTTATGAGGAACTTCGTTACAATTTAAATAATCTAGATGTGGAACCGGTAGACACTACTACTAAATTATTTAATAGAACTAATATAAAATTGGAAGGTGTTATTCGAAATGTCTATGTTTTTATTGGACCACTTATGTACCCTCTCGATTTTCATATTGTTGATATGCCTCGAGATACTTTTTGTCCTATTCTTTTAGGCAGGCCTTTTGTCTCTATAACCAAAGCTCGAATTAATAATAAGGAGGAGACTATTTCAATGATGTTTGGAGAGGAGGAAATGACATTCCACTTTTCCAAACTTAAAAGGGGGCCATATGAAATAGAAGATATCAAGGAAGAGAAAACAATTGCCGAGCTAGCCGGAATTCATTTCAGCACTCCCCAAGATGAATTAGAAAGGAGCTGAGTTAATTGGAAAGAGGCACTAGATGATGAGGAAAGAGAAGATATGGATGATTACCTTGAATCCATTTCGGAAGCACAAAACCCACATGACTATGAAGAACTGGTAAGAAAAGGTTATGAATAACCTCTGCCAATTGAATTTAAATGACTTCTAGAAAATATGAGGTATGGATTTTTAGATAATGAAAATAAATGTCTAGTTATTATTAGTAAATATTTATCAAAAAAAATGAAACAAATAAACTTATTTCAGTTTTGATCAAACATCATGAAGCATTTGTGTATACTCTAAGTGACATTAAAGGAACATATCCATCCATTGTGACACATAAGATTACCATGCTTGAAGATTCTATACCTATAGTTGACACACAAAGAAGGATTAATCCAAAAATGAAGGAAGTAGTAAGAAAAGAAGTTATACGCTTATTAGATGCTGACGTAATATATCCTATTTATGATAGTAAATGGGTTAGCCCTGCTCATTGCATACCAAGACACGAGGGTCTTGATGCTGCTATGAATGAGGATGGTGAGCTAGTCCCTATAAGGCCTATTGTTGGGTATCGCATGTGCATCGATTTTGGAAGACTAAACCGTGAGACACATAAAATCATAAACCTATACCGTTCATGGAAAGAATTTTAGAAATATTAAGCAATAATTCTTATTTTTGTTTCTTGATGGTTATTTCGGTTATTCTCAAATTGCCATACAGCCCGAAGATCAAGAGAAAACAACTTCCACATGTCCTTATGGTACTTATGCTTATAGATTAATTCTGTTTGGCTTATGTAATGCAACTACAACCTTTCAAGAATGTGTTTTAAAAATCTTTGATGATCTTGTTGAGAAGACTATGGAAGTTCTGACAAATGATTTCTTTGTTTGTGGAACAACATTTGATAATTGTCTCTACAATTTAACAAAGGTTTTGCAGAGATTTAGGCAATCAAATTTATTTTTGAATTGCGAGCAATGTCGATTCATGGAAAGAGAAGGTAAAGTCTTTGGACATAAGGTTTCAGAAAAAGGTATATAAATAGATAAGACCAATATAAGTGTTATAAAAAATGTTCCCATACCCCAAGACATTAAAAACTTAAAAATGTTTTTGGGACATGCAGGTTTTTACAAGCATTTTATACAGGATTTTGCCAAAATAGCTATGCCTCTCACTAACCTTCTTGAGAAAGAAACTCCGTTCTACTTAGACCATGACTAAATTGCAGCTTTTGAAAATCTTAAAAACACCTATGATGCAATCTCCAAAATGGGATGAACCATTTGAAATCATGTGTGATGCTAGTGACTATGCTGCAGGAGCTGTACTAGGACAGCGAGATGAGAAGAATTTAAATGTTATTTACTACACTAGTAGGAATCTTAATAAGATTCAGAAAAATTATGCTACTACCAAAAAAGAATTCATGGCTATAATTTTTGATTGTGACAAATTTAGATCTTACATTATTAATTCTAGAGAAAAAGGTCAATGACATCGATGGTAGAGTTGATTTCTTGATTAAAACTGTTTTTGAGTTGACAGATGAGAAGAAATTACTTAGAGGAAAATTTTGAAGCTTCAATACGACATGGCCAAGCTCAGCATCCGCCTCGCAAGCGTGGCTAAAGTTAGCAACCTAGGAGAGGAAGGCAATGCTCTTCCTACCCAGGAGGAGGAATAGGTACCAACAAGGAGTTATTTGATCCCGCCTGGCTTAATTCCAAGCTTGGGGAGATCTCTAAAACCTTGTAATCAATCTTATAAGTTTATTATCTTTAGTTTCACATTAGTTTGAGTTTAGAAATAAAATCTTGCATCATTAGAATTCCCTTTAGGAATAGTTGATCCTATTTATGAAATTCGGAGTTTATTATAATATATGGAGCATTATTGAGTTCGAGTTTGTCTTATTGGATATATGAATTGTTGGGCCACGTAGAGATAAAATAAAACTTTTTCCTCTAACGTGGTGATCCCAAGATCTAGGTGAGGTAGAAGGCCACGAGGTTTACCACTAGACGCGCAATTGCGGATTACTGATGTAGCGCGTCAGTTGATGCAGTGCAGTCCTTACGATCTGATCGTCCTGGTGCTGATCATACAACACCTCTGCTGGTATCCACACATACAAGGAGGAGCACCGGCGGCAAACTGCTAGGTTCGTTACAACGGCAGGACTGCTGTGGAGCTAGGGTTTCCAACACATGGAATGACCTAACCGATCAACGATTAACCCTTCTGGGTTACTGTGCTCCACTATATATAGGGAGTGAACGTGGGCTCAATTTTTGTGGCCCATTCACTAAAGCCCATATAACACTAGTCACTGTGAGTCTGACTCACTGACTCAGTCCAAATCCGGCTCAGGTCCAACCCAACCAGATATCCGGTTCAGATCCTATCCGAACTTGCCCCCGCACTTAAGTGTGTGACCCCGTAGGCTCTTGGCAACTTGGACACAATTAGATTACGACTCTCAATCGATCAGTCGGTAGCGGCTCCTAGCGGAACGTGCCGACTCCCAAGTACCAAAGAGTCATGACAACTTGCCTTTCCAATGCGACTTGCATCCGAGTCCCTTTTGTCTCACGATATACCTGTCAGACTATAGGCTAATATTTGTCATCCCTTAAATAGTCCGACTCTCTTCTCGATCTGAGATAAGTGATTCACCCGACTAATTCTGAGTCGATCGCCTCGGTTAACACTTAACCGAGTCGTGCATGACCATGCTTTCTGAATCATATCATCCAAGAGGGCCCAGAGAATATCTCTCCAAGTGGAGGGGAAAAATCCCATCTTGGTTATTCACATCACGCAACTTGATTCTCAGTCGACCCAAACTCTGCCTTTATAACTGCCCAGTTACGGATCAGCGTTTGACAGAACCTAGGTCGGTGATCCTCAACTCGGACTATGCAATAACCTCAGGTCTAAGGATTACATTGATTGAGATATACAAATGACAACTTGTTCGTTGTACCTCAATATGAGTCAATCCGACTGGCTAAACTCTTTAGCCGAATCTATGTAAGTCGGAATAGCATCACCATGCCCATGACAAGTGGAACCGAGTCATCAAGCCGACTTTCAAATTGGTCTAAGTTGTGTGTCCAACACAACCTCAATGACCAAGGATATTTAGTACAAACAACATGAATGTATAGTTCCACAACCGCACATATTCAATGATACACATCAGATGTTTATACAAGGACAATTTAATAACTTTATGAATACAATGGGAAATATCATCATACATGATTGCCTCTAGGTCATATTCCTAACATGAATAGCTTGAGTATGATTTTAGTTGCACTTGATAATAGTAATAGGAGGCTTCCACACCATTGTCATTAACGGAACATACAAAGATAATTTGATCAATATGTTGTAGGTCAACGGTTCGATTTACAAAATGAAAGATGATCTAATTAATTAAGATGAAAAAGAAAAACCTTGAACAAAGGAGAAATTAGAGGTGCCATCAAATAGAGTGAGGACAAGTTGAGGTAGAATACTCAAGTTATAAAGATGCTTCATATATATTTGGAATTTGGTAATTGAGATCGTTAAACTTTGAAATTCCTATATGAATTGGAATATATGGCTAGCTCCTTTGCACAACACTTAAACAAAGTGTGAGCACAAATATATATAGAAAAATAAGAAAATAAATATGAAGTAAAAGAGCGAATGTGCAAAGAGAAAATAAGCATATACCACTATATTGTACTAAGACAAAGATAAGTTTAAAATATTGAATCCCAAGTGAATATGTTAATCCTAAAAACACTAGGGACTACCTCACTAACTTATTCGGTTGAACCGAATACTTCTACATCATGTTGAGAATAATATTTTGTGAACTGTTGATTACTAAAGGTGTGGAAGCCTGCTAATATTATTCAGATGATTCGAGTAAGGTATTATTCATGAAATTATTCATATGTATCCTTTATGATAAACACATGCTGCAACTGCCTCGTTTATTTTATAGACTCAGCTTCATGAATATGAGGATTACATCCATTAAGCTAAACTTGCTCGGGACGAGCAATAGTCTAAGATTGGGGAAGTTGATGAGTGCATATTTGCATAATGTTTTAGATCATTATTTTGCACTGTAGTTGTAGGATCTTGGTATTTTATGGCATTCGCATGCACCTTTTATCTTTATTTTCACCAGGATCAGGACAGATGATGGATCCAATGGACACAATTCTTGGACCAGTTATGTTGGAGTGAAAAGGAGCCAAAAACTATGTAAATTGCTTATTTGGGAAATATTAATAACACAAGAAGAAAACCCGAAGCAATTGAGGCATAAAGAAGGTTTAACGACCAATTATACGGCGGGAGAACTTTTCCGGCCGTATAGTCCTCGCCGTATAGTTGGCACCAACACTGCCTCCTCAAATAGTTTCACCCCGTGCAACTAGATCGGGGAAACAACATACAGAACACCCATAAATCGCCGTAAACCTCACCTCTGGAAGGGATCTGGAGGGGGAACTTTCCCTAGGGATCCATATTCACCCTAAGCAGATCTGGGAGGCCAAGGCATATATCTCCATCTTCATCAACCGCTGCATCTCCATCACCACCAGCATCATCTCCATCCATCCCATCTAGATCTCGTTGTAATTATTCCACTAGTTGTAGATTTATACAAGTACTATTCATCGATAATCGTTTCCATTACCATTGTCATGATGCAGTTTGCCTCCATTTCTGAGTAGATCATTAGTTCTTGGGGAGATGGAGAAACCCTAGTATATGATTAATATGAAATAGGGATTATTATGATATACATCATTATATGTATGTGTTAATTGTATTCATCTTGATGTTGGGAGTTGTGCACCTCCTTAACATTTGCCTCTTACGGGGACTTGATGGAGGGGATTACCTGTTGGTAGACGGAGGGATGGTAGCACTTACTATGACTATAAAGTCATTGTCATCCTTTACGTACTAACTTGGGGAAGCAAGGAGAACTCATTAAGCCATGTCCATGCCGCGGGAGAAATCCCTTAATAGCGAGATAATACGATTGATGTCCTTTATCTGTCAGCTGTGGCTATGAAGGATGGTGTGAGCAGTGGTTGCTGCCTAATCATCCATATATGGAGCTCCTCCCACATACATGCATATCATGAGAATATTCGTTATAATAATCTGTATCACTTAGTCTAAATTGCTAGCGGTGTATCCACCACTCCCTGAGAACGCCTTTCCCCTGTTGAAGTTTCAATCTTTCTTACACACGTGATTACTACTTTTTGCCTTAAGTTTTACTTCACGTTACTTTACTGTTTCACTCAATCAAAAACCCAAAAACAATTTTAATTTTCTTGCATCTTAGAATTACTCCTTAAGTTCTGCGTTTAGTTTTAATTAAAAGAATTTTAGTATTTCACCTACTGCTCCCTGTGGGATCGATATCTTTATTTCGAAACTAGCTACAAACGATCAATGCACGTGCAGTCATCACTCACTGGCATTCTCCTTGGCTAGATTTCTAGAAGCATGAGGAAGGACGGAGATGCGATCTAGGTCGTCATCCTGGTCAGCAAGTCTTTATGCATCTAAAGGGAATAACCTAAGTGTGGGAACACCAGATTTCTATAAGCCAGTTGGCAGTTCTCTATGATACACACATACTTACAATGACAAGAACTTACATGTGACTAAAGTTGAGTAGCATGAGGAACTGTACTCGTACTCAAGGGGCATGAGATTTTTAACTTGTGATTTATCAAGCATATAACTCATATTTGTCTCACTTTAACCTTAATCACTTCAAGATGCTTATGATAGGGGCAATGAGAGCTCAAAGCTAGTAAGTACCATAATTTTTGGAAGCTCTTTATGAAACTTGAAATCCCTACTTCCCTCTGCGAAGGTCCTTTCTTTTTTACTTTTTGTTGGGTCTCCATCTTCTATCTTTATGCACCAATTAAGAGAGCATAGTTGTCATTCCTAGTTCAATGTGCATTGTACCAAAACTTGTTGATTGATTCATACTTATGGTATTGCTTGTTCTTAAATTATTGGTATCTAGTCTCCCTTATGAACTTTGAAGGTGTTCTATGCATTTATGTTTTTCTATTCCATGAAGGAAAAGCTGATTACCACTCTTGCTATGTTTTCTATATGTGAAACAAACAAATGTCTTTCAAAGCATAATTCATGATCTTATGTTTGTGTCCTTTCATGTTGCAACATAGTTGCTATGTCTTATTGTTAGAAATATATCTTTCATTCTTATGTTAGAGTACTTTGATCCCAACTATCAATGCTTTACAATACCTTGATAAATATTGTGATAGTGTATGTCACCTAAAAAAATATTCTTTTTATCACTTACCTACTTGAGGACGAGCAGGAGTTAAGCTTGGGGTGATACGTCGTAAACATATCTATAATTTTTGATGCTCCATTATTGTTTTGTACCAACTATCTTATGTTTTTTCTACACTTTGAGGCATTTTTATACATTTTCTGGAACTAACCTATTAACAAGATTCAACAGTGCCAATTCTTGTTTTATGTTGTTTTTGGTTTCAGAAAAGCTAGTAAAGAAATATTCTCGAAATTGGATGAAACAAAAGCCAAAGTTCCTATTTTTTAGAGGCGAACACGAATTCCAAAGGAGAGACAAAGAGTAGCCGTGAAGCAACCACACCAGGTGGCCGCACGGCCCCCCTGGTAGCACCACCATATGGTGTGGGCCCCTTGGGCGTCCACCGACCTTTCCCCTTCACCTAGATATTCCCCCCGAGGCAAAAACCCTAAATGCCAGATCAGAGATCCATGAAAAGTTCCGCAGCACCGCCGCCACCAAAGACGAGATTCGGGGGACAGAAGTCTCTGTTCCGGCACCCTGCTAGGACGGGGAATTGCCCCCGGAGCCATCTCCATTGATTCCACCGCCATCTCCATTGCCGTTGCTGACTCCCATGATGAGGAGGGAATAGTTCTCCCTCAAGGCTAAGGGCTCTACCGGTAGCTATGTGTTCATCTCTCTCTCTCTCTTTATGCGTGATCTTTTCGTGATCATGAGTTTTGTAATCTCGTTGAATAAGTAGATCTAATATGCTATTTAAGTGCTTTTATTAATGTGATCTCCGGAGACACCTTGTCCCACGTGTGTGAAGGTGACAGTGTGCACCCCGTGTGTGTCTCTTAGGCTAAAGATTACAGAAATAGTTATCATGTGTTATAACTTGAGTTGGATGTCTCTATGAAATTGTGGTGTTTGTCTGGAACCATCTAGCGCTCTAGGTGACAGTGTGGGGTTACCTAGATGGGGAATTCGAACTTTAAGGAGTGACTGTTATAGCCCTACACCGTGGATTAGTGTTCATTATCCAACCTGAGAGTAGTTCAGGGTAACATAGTGATGAGAAGATATTATATGTTTATTGAGAGTGTCCACTAGTTAAAGTATGATCCCTAGGCCTTGTTTCTAAGCATTGAAACACCGTTTACAATTAGTCCTGTTACATGTTTGCCTACTTCCATTTTTATTTTAGATTGCAATTACCACTTATAATCATCCATATTACTTGTATTTCACTATCTCTTCACCGAACTAGTGCACCTATACACCTGTCAAGTGTATTGGGTGTGTTGGGGACACAAGAGACTTCTTGTATCTTGATTGCAAGGTTGCTTGAGAGGGATACCTTTGACCTCTTCCTCCCTGAGTTCGATAAACCTTAGGTGATCCACTTAAGGGAAACTTGATGCTATTCTACAAACCTTTGCACTTGGAGGCCCAACACTGTCTACAAGAATAGAAGAATGTGTCGACATCAGTCACACATTCGGTACTCGATGAAGACCTTCCTCTCCCTTGTTCCAGCAGGCAACAGAGGTTGTAGATCTCTCCTCGCAATTCCAGTAGCACGACGACGTGGTGTCGGAAGTAAAGGGGAAATCCCGTGTAGTGACCTTGGATCTGTAAGGATCCTAAGTCCCTGTGATTAACATGCTAGTCCCTGGATCAATAGCTAGCACTCACAGTCGATGAAATATCATGTAAAACACAAAGTCTTTATTACACGGAGAATCCAGAGTATGAAATTATTACAAAAATTGCTTAGCATTATGCTAGCTCAATTAACAGCGGAAACATAAAAGCAGCATGAGTCCATCAACGCCCAGGCTTGTCGAGTGTAGACCCGCGATCCCTACGCACCTTTCAATCTTCGGATTCTGCACATAAGACGTGCAGCCAACAAGTTGGGTCAATACTTTGAATGTATTGGCAAATTACACCAAGGAGAGAAAATACTATCTCTACATGCAAGGCTAGTATAGGCTATAGAGGTCATTTGCTCAAAGCTAATTTTCTTAAGTAGAGAGAAGAATAGAAGATGGCCCTACTTTGTAAACATTTGCTTGATTAAAATAAGGTCGAGTGGCACACGAGGATATTACGCACCAAGTGTCCAAATAACCAAACACTTGGATATTACGCACCAAGCGTCAGTTGGATATTACACACCAAGTCTCCAAATTCCCACCCATTAGCGATATTACGCACGCCATGGGGTTTTCAAAACTTTATTTTAGAAAAGAGAGAGGAAGATCCTTCAGAGGCTCCATCCTTCAGACGCTCATTGTTGTTCGGTTACCGTGAACACGGCTGATCGATCAGATTGCAATACTCTCGAGAGTTTGTACACTTTACCCACAATCCACGATCAAGTCCTTTTACAGACAAGACCATGGCGAGGCTTTCCCTTAGTAGCCCCTCTACCTTCCGGATCCAACCGTGCCAAGAACCTCCAAATGTTGGTACCGAGGTGAGGTTTCCCACTAAGTACTAGGCCAAGAAAGAGCCCATAATGTATTGTGGTTGCACTGGAAGCTTCTGAATTCTGAAACATGGCAGACTTCTTTGATTCCTGGGCGGCCGTCCTCCACCAAAATCACACTCGTTGACCCGACAACCATTCCGCCCAGAAGAAAACTTAGTTTTATTTTGAAGTGGATTTGAGAAGAAAGTTTGCTCTAGAGAGCCTTTATACTTAGAAAAATTCTTTGTCTTTCGAACCCCCCAACGGTACTTTGTATATATAGCATAGCAAGCAATACTTAGCAAAAACAGGGGTAACCTATTAGGAGTGGAAAAATCCTAAGTATAGAGCTACTCATGGCATACTACAAAATCATCGCACTAGCAAAATAATACTAAGAAAATTTTTCTACTAGAACATCCTACACATGCATACTACAGAATTTTGAAGATCACATGCATAGAGTCAAAACTGGGACAAAATTATGAACAAGTGGTGTAACTTGCCTTGATCCGAGCAGCACTCTACACAATAGCACTCCTTAGCGCACTCCGAGCAATCTAACAAATCACAACATAGATTGATCACAACTCGCTCAAAGCATACACAAAGGAAAACATGCATGCATGCAGCATGGTAGTTTATGCAAGGTTGGTTAAATTGATCGAGGTAGCAAGTTTGTGTTGTGATAGTGTAAGGGTGTCACTAGGATTTATTTTCCAAGGGTTTAGATCTAATTTGAATCACTAAAACAATTCCGAGGATTATAGGAGATCAAACCATCTAAATAGCCCCAAGTTAGATCTAATAATCCTAAGCAAAGCTTAATGATTTGGATCAGTAGGTATTGTGGAAACAAAATTATAGCAACAAGAAACAAATAGAAAAGAATTTTAATTATTTTTCTATATATTAAACCCTCTAATCTAATGATTAAAATCTACAACTAAAACATTACTGTAAACCTGCAATATTATTACTTATTTGGATTCTACATAAAATTAGGAATCCAACGGTATATTATAAGCTAGATTTGGCCAAATATTCGATTTTTTGTGAATTTCGTAAGTTTAAAAACCAAATCTGCAACCAGATTTGAATCTCACTTAAAAACTTAGCCAGGTGGCTTCGTCTGGCTGGTCCAGCTGGACCGACGCGGCGCTGACGCGGCTGCGGGCGCGGCTCTGCCACGCGGCAGCGCGGCATTGGCTAGTACCGCTTCGTCCATCCTTCTAATCTACACCGTTCTACTCGGATCCGACGGACGGGAGCGGTGGCGAAAACTTACCGGCGGCGTCGATGGCGAGACGGCGGTGGCGCGGTCGGACGTGGTCATCAGCGACGTTGCGGTGGTTCCCAGGAGTAGCGGAGAGCACGACGGCGCTCTACTCCTTCTCGTGGTCCTGCGTGCGTGATCAGCTTCGGCTCCTCTTTCCTCGTCTAGCCGCCCACCTCCACTGGTTCCCGCGGCTCTGGCGGCACGTCGGCGAGAAATCCCCGACGATGTGCTGCACAAGGGAAGGAAGGAAGGGTCGGGGTGAGGCGGTGTTGCACGGGGAAGGTGATTAATATCAAGGAGGAGCTCGGGGTGGCGCGAGTCGCCGGAGCGGAACCTTCCCGAGCGCGACGCCGGCGAGGGAGTGAGGTAGCGGTTCGGCGAAGTTTGGCTAGGGTTTTCGAGGGGAAAACGACGAGAGGGGGTCGGCTTATAAGGGGACAGAAACTTGGGGAAGGGGGCGGTCGAGTCCGGCGTGGTTAGGAGTCCGACGCGGCGGAGGAAGACGTGCTCGCCGCGGACTCCGGAAGACGACGACGGGGTGGGACCCCCGCGTCAGCGGCTGCAGCCTGCGGCCTGCGTCCTGCTGGGCTGCGCTGGGCTGCGCTGGCAACTAGGCGGCACGCGCGCGCTGGCCGGCTGGCACAGCCGGCCCAGTTAGGTTAGGTTTTCCCTTTTTTTTCCTTTAAACATTTTCCCTTTTCTGTTTTCTTAAAACCCTAATAACTTTTGCAAACTAGGTCAAAAATTAATGAAACTTGTTTCTAAATTCTCATAAAAAAAGAGGTGGTCAACATAGGACCATGGCTTACTGTTTTTACAAAGTTTTTGAAGGGTCAAACTAATACATCAAGGGTGCTTACTTATGGGAATATTAAATAGGGTTTTTAAATGGGTTTATGTGTTAGGATTTTGTAGTTGCAATGTTTTCAAATGCAGGATGCAAATGATGCAAGGATGATGCATGACACTAATAACATCCAAACACAGAATCTGGGATGTTACAAACCTACCCCCCTTAAGAAGAATCTCGTCCTCGAGATTCGGGTTGGCTAGCAAATAGGTGTGGGTGCTCCGTTCTCATGTCGTCTTCACGTTCCCACGTAGCTTCTTCCTCGGAGTGGTGGTTCCATTGTACCTTGCAGAATCTTATGGTCTTAGTGCGGGTAACCCTTTCGGCTGTTTCCAGTATTTTGATGGGTTTTTCCTCGTAGGTAAGGTCATTCTCCAATTGAACCTCGTCTAGGGGAACTGTGTCTCTTAGCGGTGTTTCAGCCATCTCCGGGTGACACTTCTTTAGTTGTGACACATGAAACACATCATGAACAGTCAGTCCTTCCGGTATCTCCAACTGATAAGCAACTTCTCCTCTACGGGCCAGAACCTTATATGGTCCTATGAATCGTGGGGCTAACTTGCCCTTGATTCCGAACCTCTTAACTCCACGTAGGGGTGAAACTCGGAGATACGCACGGTCCCCTATTTCATAGGCCACATCTCTGCGTTTGGAATCAGCATAGCTCTTCTGTCGGGATTGGGCTATCTTTAGCCTACCCTGAATCTGTCGCACCTTTTCTTCGGCATCCTTTATCAAGTCCGGTCCAAAAAGACTGCGTTCTCCAACTCCATTCCATAGCAATGGAGTCCTACACTTCCTGCCGTATAGGACTTCAAACGGAGCCATCTTGATACTTGTCTGGTAGCTGTTGTTGTATGAGAACTCCGCATATGGCAGGTTATCGTCCCAACTAGACCCATAGTCTAGTGCGCAAGCTCTCAACATATCTTCCAAAATTTGATTCACCCTTTCTGTTTGGCCATCTGTTTGAGGGTGGAAGGCAGTACTGAATTCTAGTCGGGTTCCAAGAGACTCATGTAGTTGTCGCCAAAACTTTGAAGTAAACTGGGTGCCTCTATCTGACACAATTCCCTTGGGAACACCATGCAGGCTTACAATTCTTGACATGTAAATCTTAGAAAGCTTAGCACTTGTATATGTGGTCTTTACGGGGATGAAGTGAGCCACCTTGGTGAAGTGGTCCACCACTACCCAGATAGAATCAAATCTAGAACGAGTCCAGGGTAATCCCGTGATGAAATCCATGCCTACCTTGTCCCACTTCCAGTCGGGTATAGGTAGTGGTTGTAGTAATCCTGCTGGTTTCTGATGCTCGGCTTTTACTCTGTTGCACACATCACACAGAGAAATATACTCTGCAATATCTCTCTTTAGGTTATTCCACCATAACCTATCCTTCACATCCATGTACATCTTTGTGTTGACTGGATGAATTGAATATGGCGAATCATGAGCTTCTTGTAGAATCATCTTCCTGATATCGGGGTCATTGGGGACGCACAAACGTTTCCCATACCAGAGGGTTCCTTGTTCGTCCAGACGAAATTCTTTAGTCTTTCCTTCATTTATCCTGACTCTTATTTCTTCCGACTCTTTATCCCCCTTTTGTGCTTCTTGGATCCTTTCTTGGAAGGTGGACACTATTTCCATAGTCGCTACGTGTCCTTTCGGGACTATCTCTAGCCTGAGGTCCCTGAATTGCTTGCATAAATCCTCTGGAAGTTCCCCTGCGGTAAGTCCATTTACATATACCTTGCGACTTAAGGCATCAGCCACCACGTTTGCCTTTCCGGGGTGGTACTGTAAATCCAAGTCATAATCCTTAATTAGCTCAAGCCATCTTCGTTGTCTCATATTCAGCTCTTTTTGGGTGAAGATGTACTTCAAACTTTTATGATCTGTGAACACATCACAATGTTTGCCCATGAGGTAGTGTCTCCATACCTTGAGTGCATGAACCACAGATGCAAGTTCCAAATCATGCGTGGGGTAATTGTGTTCGTGGTTCTTAAGTTGTCGGGAGGCATAGGATACCACTTTCCCATCCTGCATCAATACACTTCCAAGTCCTTGTCGAGAAGCGTCGCAATAGACTTGAAAATCCTTCTGGATATCAGGCAGACACAGAACTGGTGCCGTTACCAGGCGTTTCTTCAACTCTTGAAAGCTTGCTTCACATGCCTCGGTCCATAGGAATTTCTTTTCCTTCTTTAATAGTTCCGTCATGGGTTTTGCTATCTTGGAAAAGTTTTCGATGAACCTCCGGTAATATCCTGCGAGGCCCAAGAAACTTCTAATATCTTCCACATTCTTGGGTGACTCCCATTCCGTCACGGAAGCTACCTTGCTAGGATCTACGGCAACTCCTTTAGCTGACACAACATGACCAAGGAATCCCACTTCCTTTAACCAGAACTCGCACTTGCTGAACTTGGCATATAACTTGTGTTCTCTTAGTTTTTCCATAATAAGGCGCAGATGTTTCTCATGTTCCTTCTCATCCTTTGAGTATATGAGTATATCATCTATGAATACTATGATAAACTTGTCCAAGTATTCCATGAACACCTTGTTCATCATGGTCATGAAGTATGCTGGGGCATTGGTTAGACCAAAAGACATCACGGTGTACTCATACAATCCGTATCTTGTGGTGAATGCTGTCTTGGGCACATCCTGTTCTCGAATCTTTAGCTGAAAATAGCCCGATCGTAGATCGATCTTTGAGAACACACTGGCTCCTTTTAGCTGGTCAAACAGGTCGTTGATGTTGGGCAGAGGATACTTATTCTTAATCGTCACTTCGTTCAACGAGCGGTAGTCCACAACCAGCCTCTTGGTCTTATCCTTCTTTTCCACAAATAGGACGGGTGCTCCCCAAGATGACGCGCTGGGTTGAATGAACCCCTTGTCCAATTGTTCCCTAAGCTGTTTCTTGAGTTCCTTTAACTCGTCCACATCCATCTTGTATGGTCTCTTAGCTATCGGCCCCGTGCCTGGCATTAAGTCAATGAGAAACTCGATATCACGGTCGGGTGGCATTCCGGGTAGCTCTTCTGGGAAGACATCTGGGTATTCCTTTACAATTGGTACCTCCTCCAAGCTAACCCCCTTAAGAGAGTTCACCATGACTTCTTTGAGTGCGAAGTTCGACTTGATACGAATCCTCTTCCCTTCCGGCGTTGTGAGCACGACAGTTCTCTTGGCACAATCTATGACTCCTTCATATTCGGTCATCCAATTCATGCCCAAGATTATGTCTAATCCTTGTGATTCTAGAACTACTAGACTGGTGGGAAAAATGTGTGTCCCAATCCTTAGTTCTAAATCCCGGCAACCGGAGTTTGCCACTATTTCTCCCCCGGGAGAACTTACCCTAAGAGGAAAGTTTATAGTCTCCGTTGGTATCTTGCCTCTATCCACAAATACCCTTGATATGAATGAATGCGATGCACCAGTGTCAAAAAGAACAACTGCGGGAATAGAATTGAGTTTGAACTTACCAATCACAGAGTCTGGCGCCTCACAAGCATCCTCCATAGAAACATGATTCACCGTGTCTTTGACAAAAGGATTTGGCTTCTTCCCGTTCCCATTGCCATGGTTGTGTCCATTTCCATTCCCATTACCATTGCCATTCTTCCTCTCGGGGCAAGAGGTTGCATAGTGCCCTGTCTTGTTGCACTTAAAGCATGTCACCTCACTGAGATCCTTTCCATTGCCGCCATTGCCATTGCGGTTTTTGTGCCCATTGTGTTTGTGGCCACCATGGTTATGACCGTTATGGTTGTGGCCATTATTGTTATAAGGTGGTGGTGAGGAATTGTGCTGCTTCTGGTACGGAACAGAGTGTTTGTGAGGGTTGGATTTCCTCTTGCGATTTTCTATGCTCTTCCTCTTTGATTCAACCACAATGGCTTTGTCCAAGAGTTCCTGAAAGTTGTCAAATTTCTGAGCCACAAGCTGAATGGATATCTCATCATTGAGCCCTCTTAAGAACTCCTCCTGTCTCTTGGCATCAGTGGAAACATCATCGGGTGCATAACGGGCTATCTTATTGAAAAGCTCACCATACTCGGTGACAGAACGGTGCAGCTGGTGTAGGTCGCGAAACTCGCGCCTCTTTAGAGCCATGACACCAGCAGCCACATGATGAGTGCGAAAAGCTAACTCAAACTGTTCCCAAGTGATAGCATCAATGTCCGGGTGGGTGACTTGGTAGTTATCCCACCATTCTGCAGCAGGTCCTTCAAGCTGGTGTGCGGCATAACGCACCCTGTCGGCTTCGACAGCTTGCACGGTGTCTAGCTTCTTGTTGATCATACGCAGCCAGTCATCAGCGATGATTGGTTCAGTGCTGCTCGTGAAAGTAGGTGGGTTCAGCCTCAAAAACCGAGTCAAGCGATCCTGTTGAGGAGGTGGCGGAGGTGGTGGTGGCGGCGGGTTGTTGTTGTTGTTCTGCATGTTCTGAGTGAGTAGTTGGATCAGCTGGTTCTGAGTGGCCAAAAGTTCTGCTATTTCTGGCGGGATTTCAGGGTTCGCACGTCTTGGCGGCATCTGTGGGGTTTAAGAGAATAGTTAAGAAATAGACAGAAAGACTAGGTAGTAAACTCCTACCCTTATGAAAAACACACCAAGCACACAAGGCACACATCACGGATTTAGCACAGGAAACAACCAAATTTAACTAAACCAGACTTGTCTTGGTATTTATTACATTTGCGAATAACGTTCTACTATAGAATTAAAGGTGGTCCAACTATTACACATCTTCCATGCCTTCCTCTTCCTCGTCCTCGAACGAGTAGCCTTCTTGCTCTAGAGTTGTCTTATACAATTCCATCTCCTTTGTGGTGGCTTCAAGCTTCTCTTGGACGTCCTTTATCTCATCCTGTAGCTTCTTGGTAGTGGCTTCCAGCTGCTCCTGAAGTCCCTCCTTCTCGCTTTGTAGCTCCTCCACTAAACTTGACTTCATTGCGGCTTCAAGTTGCTTTGCCAAGTCCCTCTTGGAAGCACGCACATCATTGATTATCTTGCAAAGGCCTTCGGTTTGCACTTCATCTCCATCGATCTGTTGTTTGAGTTCCCTAATTCTCTTGTTTTTATTTATCACCCTCTTCTCTTGGTTAGCGAACTTCTTTTCTTGGTCCTGAAACTTTATCTCTTGGAGCTTCATTGCCTCTTCCTGCTGCTTGATCATTTCTTCCTTCTCCTTGATGAGGGCGCATAGCTCGTCGTTCTTCAACATCTCGAGGAAGGTACCCTTTTCAAGGTCATGGATGTGGCACTCCAAGTCTTGATATTGTGTTCTTCGGCGTTTGGTAGAAGTTCTTTCCTCAAAGGTTAACTCCATGGGAATTCCTTCCTCATCTCTTCTTCCAAAGAGGCCGCCGCCGTGTCCTTGGAGATCTTCATGATGACGTCCGCATAGGCGACCAATGAGTTGCTGCAAGCTAATGCTAAGGGCCTTCTCCTTGGAATCGCTAACAATGTGGATTGCTATGTCTTCCTCCGGGTTCTTGCCTCGCTCTTTTCCTGGCTGGATGACCTTGACTCCCCAACAGCCGTCCTTGTGGAGTTTCTTCATTGTGCTCCCTTGGATTGTTGGGAGAGGAAGGTCCAAACGTGTGAGTAGATCCATGAGGCATCCTCCAAAGCGAAGGGGCTCGATGTCCGCGACGGTGTCGTAGAGGAAGCTTGTCATCTTTGAGTTAGAAGAATGAGGGTTATATACTTAAACAAGTAGAGAAAAGCAGATACTAGATGTGCGGAAAATAACTTAGTAGAAACAAGTAAGGCACTAAAGTTAGAGGTGGTTCCAATCCTAGGGTCACGTCCTACAGGCAACGATGTGCTCTGATACCATCTGTAGTGACCTTGGATCTGTAAGGATCCTAAGTCCCTGTGATTAACATGCTAGTCCCTGGATCAATAGCTAGCACTCACAGTCGATGAAATATCATGTAAAACACAAAGTCTTTATTACACGGAGAATCCAGAGTATGAAATTATTACAAAAATTTCTTAGCATTATGCTAGCTCAATTAACAGCGGAAACATAAAAGCAGCATGAGTCCATCAACGCCCAGGCTTGTCGAGTGTAGACCCGCGATCCCTACGCACCTTTCAATCTCCGGATTCTGCACATAAGACGTGCAGCCAACAAGTTGGGTCAATACTTTGAATGTATTGGCAAATTACACCAAGGAGAGAAAAGACTATCTCTACATGCAAGGCTAGTATAGGCTGTAGAGTTCATTTGCTCAAAGCTAATTTTCTTAAGTAGAGAGAAGAATATAAGATGGCCCTACTTTGTAAACATTTGCTTGATTAAAATAAGGTCAAGTGGCACACGAGGATATTACGCACCAAGTGTCCAAACAACCAAACACTTGGATATTACCACCAAGCGTCACTTGGATATTACACACCAAGTCTCCAAATTTCCACCCATTAGCGATATTACGCACGCCATGGGGTTTTCAAAACTTTATTTTAGAAAAGAGAGAGGAAGATCCTTCAGAGGCTCCATCCTTCAGACGCTCATTGTTGTTCGGTTACCGTGAACACGGCTGATCGATCAGATTGCAATACTCTCGAGAGTTTGTACACTTTACCCACAATCCACGATCAAGTCCTTTTACAGACAAGACCATGGCGAGGCTTTCCCTTAGTAGCCCCTCTACCTTCTGGATCCAACCGTGCCAAGAACCTCCAAATGTTGGTACCGAGGTGAGGTTTCCCACTAAGTACTAGGCCAAGACAGAGCCCATAATGTATTGTGGTTGCACTGGAAGCTTCTGAATTCTGAAACATGGCAGACTTCTTTGATTCCTGGGCGGCCGTCCTCCACCAAAATCACACTCGTTGACCCGACAACCATTCCGCCCAGAAGAAAACTTAGTTTTATTTTGAAGTGGATTTGAGAAGAAAGTTTGCTCTAGAGAGCCTTTATACTTAGAAAAATTCTTTGTCTTTCGAACTCCCCAACGGTACTTTGTATATATAGCATAACAAGCAATACTTAGCAAAAACAGGGGTAACCTATTAGGAGTGGAAAAATCCTAAGTATAGAGCTACTCATGGCATACTACAAAATCATCGCACTTGCAAAATAATACTAAGAAAAAATTTCTACTAGAACATCCTACACATGCATACTACAGAATTTTGAAGATCACATGCATAGAATCAAAACTGGGACAAAATTATGAACAAGTGGTGTAACTTGCCTTGATCCGAGCAGCACTCTACACGATAGCACTCCTTAGCGCACTCCGAGCAATCTAACGAATCACAACATAGATTGATCACAACTTGCTCAAAGCATACACAAAGGAAAACATGCATGCATGCAACATGGTAGTTTATGCAAGGTTGGTTAAATTGATCGAGGTAGCAAGTTTGTGTTGTGATAGTGTAAGGGTGTCACTAGGATTTATTTTCCAAGGGTTTAGATCTAATTTGAATCACTAAAACAATTCCGAGGATTATAGGAGATCAAACCATCTAAATAGCCCCAAGTTAGATCTAATAATCCTAAGCAAAGCTTAATGATTTGGATCAGTAGGTATTGTGGAAACAAAATTATAGCAACAAGAAACAAATAGAAAAGAATTTTAATTATTTTTCTATAGATTAAACCCTCTAATCTAATGATTAAAATCTACAACTAAAACATTACTGTAAACCTGCAATATTATTACATATTTGGATTCTACATAAAACTAGGAATCCAACGGTATATTATAAGCTAGATTTGGCCAAATATTCGATTTTTTGTGAATTTCGTAAGTTTAAAAACCAAATCTGCAACCAGATTTGAATCTCACTTAAAAACTTAGCCAGGTGGCTTCGTCTGGCTGGTCCAGCTGGACCGACGCGGCGCTGACGCGGCTGCGGGCGCGGCTCTGCCACGCGGCAGCGCGGCATTGGCTAGTACCGCTTCGTCCATCCTTCTAATCTACACCGTTCTACTCGGATCTGACGGACGGGAGCGGTGGCGAAAACTTACCGGCGGCGTCGATGGCGAGACGGCGGTGGCGCGGTCGGACGTGGTCGTCGGCGACGTTGCGGTGGTTCCTCGGAGTAGCGGAGAGCACGACGGCGCTCTACTCCTTCTCGCGGTCCTGCGTGCGTGATCAGCTTCGGCTCCTCTTTCCTCGTCTAGCCGCCCAACTCCACTGGTTCCCGCGGCTCCGGCGGCACGTCGGCGAGAAATCCCCGACGCTGTGCTGCACAAGGGAAGGAAGGAAGGGTCGGGGGTGAGGCGGTGTTGCACGGGGAAGGCGATTAATAGCAAGGAGGAGCTCGGGGTGGCGCGAGTCGCCGGATCGGAACCTTCCCGAGCGCGACACCGGCGAGGGAGTGAGGCAGTGGTTCGGCGAAGTTTGGCTAGGGTTTTCGAGGGGAAAACGACGAGAGGGGGTCGGCTTATAAGGGGACAGAAACTTGGGGAAGGGGGTGGTCGAGTCCGGCGTGGTTAGGAGTCCGACGCGGCGGAGGAAGACGTGCTCGCCGCGGACTCCGGAAGACGACGACGGGGTGGGACCCCCGCGTCAGCGGCTGCGGCCTGCGGCCTGCGTCCTGCTGGGCTGCGCTGGCAACTAGGCAGCGCGCGCGCGCTGGCGGGCTGGCACAGCCGGCCCAGTTAGGTTAGGTTTTCCCTTTTTTTTTCCTTTAAACATTTTCCCTTTTCTGTTTTCTTAAAACCCTAATAACTTTTGCAAACTAGGTCCAAAATTAATGAAACTTGTTTCTAAATTCTCATAAAAAAAGAGGTGGTCAACATAGGACCATGGCTTACTGTTTTTACAAAGTTTTTGAAGGGTCAAACTAATACATCAAGGGTGCTTACTTATGGGAATATTAAATAGGGTTTTTTAATGGGTTTATGTGTTAGGATTTTGTTGTTGCAATGTTTTCAAATGCAGGATGCAAATGATGCAAGGATGATGCATGACACTAATAACATCCAAACACAAAATCTGGGATGTTACATCCCGCAGGGCTTCGCCTAAGCCGGAGCGGGTATGGTGGAGTAGAAGAGGGCCTCAGCGATCTAGGGTTTAGAGGCCGAGGTTTAGAGGTGGCCGGTGGCTAGTAGAGGTGCTAGTCGGTGACTACTTTTAGAGGCTCTAAATCAGGTTTAGAGGTGAGGGGTAGGGGGGCACCCTACCCCTCCTTATATAGGTGGGGAGGCGACAAGGGGAGGGGAATCCTCCCCCAAGTCCACCTTATGTGGCCGGCGGCAAGGAGAGGGAGAAATCCTCCCTTAGGTAGGATTCCTTCCCTCCCTCCACTAGGCAATCAATGTTGGCGTTTGACTTTCAAACTAGAGTTTGATTTCTCTATTCCAATTGCCCAGCCAAGTGACCTATTGAAGGAAATATGCCCTAGAGGAAATCATAGAGATGATTATATTTCATATGTATCCATGAGTTATTGTAATGTTCCTTGAATATCCATATCAGGCAACTTGTATTGATTGGCAATTATGTGAATTGTTTGTGAAACTCTTTACTTGAATGGTTATTTAATAGTTGTCCCTAGTCAGAGTTCATGTGAGGACACACATGAATATTAGACTAGCACATCGATTGGTTGATGACTATGTTTTGCAAGTCATAGACATGGAGATGTCAAACCAATGATGTGGACACATGTTATGAACATGGGGTTGGACTGACCCAACTTGAGACTGGCAATTAGTTGCAGCTCTCTCACTACACATCGTGTACGTTTTGTCCTTAGACCTGAGATTGTCACATGTACTTGAGATGTGGATCGACCTACTGTGGGGCTATCAGACGCTACTCCGTAATTGGGTAGTTATAAAGTTAGTTTGCGGGTTTGTCCTGAAACATGCTGCAAGGCATGGTCAATCAAGATGGGATTTTCCCCTCTCTACTTGAGAGAGATATCTCTGGGCCCCTCGAATGATCGGATCCAGAAATGCATGGTCATGCTACATAAGGTTAAGAGTTAACCTAGTAAAGGGATTCTGAGTTACGATATCAAGAAAGAGAGGTCAGCTTGGAGCTAGACCAAATATCGTGAGGCAAAGGGAAAAACATGTACTAAACCTTGTGATGGTTCGTCCGATATGATTTTTGTATGCGTTTAGGAGTTGGCACGTCTTGCTAGAGGCCGCTACCAACTATTGACAGAATAAGTGTATTCGTGTCATGTGTACACGTATATGAACCTATAGGGTCACAAACTTAAGGGCCTGGAAGCCTAATAAGAATTGGATCCGGATTAGACCAGGCTTAGGCTACTAATGGGCTGCTAATGTAGAAGCCCACTAGGGATGCCTATATAATAGAGGGTGGGGCGAGCTGACCAGGGTTAGACCATTCCACCCAGCCGCCACGCCTCACACCTGTGTTGCACGCGTGGACCTAGCAGTCCGGCGTCTGACGCTTCCACCCTGCACATGTGGATACCTCGGAGGTGCCGCATTTGTGGCACTTGGACGAGCTGCGCAAGGCGATTTTCTCGTGGGACAAGGACGAGGAGGAGACATGGAGCGTCTGCACTGCCTCGGCGCGCTTCATCGATTCCGCAACTGCGCGTCTAGTGGTAATCCCGTGATCTATGACAACAGTAATCCTGGTTTACGTGGTAGAAAATTTTGATTTGTGCTAGTGTAGCCTACCCGTATCTCTTCAGAGTGGTATCAGAGCCGATGCTGTTCAGTTATAGGTTCGGGATGTTTGCATATGGTGATATGCAGATTGATATGAATGATGTGATCGTTTATATTGCGGTGGTACAGGATTGATCTATGATCTTGCTTTCTGTGATCCTGATTCTGAGGTTGTCGAACGACTTACCCCTACCGGTCGGTTTCCGCCATCGGGGTAGACAGTGACACATAAATCCTGTTGAATCACGTGAAGATCAATATAATTGATTGAATCCGAACCTAGATCTAAAATCGATGTACCGTGATCAAAGGAGTTTGGTTGAATCGGGACTGGAGTCGGTTTATGGTAAATTTGATTTGTCGATCAAAATCCTTAAAGAAAATTGTGAAGATTCGATCTCTCATTTTTCACGGCTGCCCCTTCGAACACCGCAGGGGGAGACCCCCTAGACCCCCCTTAATCGTAGCCCCTTTTGTATCTCGTTAAGGTAACTAGGTGTTGCGATGTCACATGATCCGGTAGAATGCGATTCTGTGCATAACTTGTTTTTGCAGGATGTATGTGATAAGTATGGCCCATATATGTATGTGATGCATGTATGAAATTTTGCATGACTTGCGTGTCGTGAGTAGGGAAACACGGCTGGAGCCATATGTGTTGTCATTTATTGTAATGGCCTGCGTGCCAACTTGTGATGATCCCAATACTATGTAATTTTGATTACTAGCTGTTAGGAGTAAGAGCTTGTATTAGTTCTTGGATGACTCATCACTTGGAAGATGGCTCACATGGAACATGAAGATGGAGATCATCATGGTGGACAAGTTCTGTGGCGATGGAGATCACCATGAGAAAATGTGCCATACTGTGTCACATTTATGTGAATGCTATTCTTATGTGTTTTACTACTATGCATGCTTAGATGATAGAAGTAGAAGAATCCCTCCGAAAGTTTAAGTTAAACCATGCCCTCCCAACCAAACCATGCACCATCCTATGCACTGTACAATCGTTGGTGGGCCTATGAAATTAGGGTGCCGCGGTTTTCCTTGGCTGGATGGGTTTGTATCGGATACCTACACGCATAAGGGTTGGTGAGCTTGACAAGGTCATCTTAACAGTTAAGGACCTTGGGGCATAAAGTTGGGTGCCTAGTTTTGACATAGAGATGTCACCCAACAACAAGAGTCATATGTGATATTATTAGCAAGTGTTACTTACCGATTTACCTTGTCTTCTAGAAGTGATGCTAAAGCTCACTAGTCGACTTGTTAATTGTGGATCTTGAATCACTTAGTATCAATAGAGGGATATTGATCTAAGTGGGAGTATATGCTATTAAATTGTTTAATATGTTTTACTCTTTCATGATTACATGGCTTAGTATTTTGCATGTTTTATGTTGTAGATCAATGGCACCGAACACTACATCACCTTTTTCTTTGCGTTCGATTCTTGACAAATATAAACTAAATGGAACAAACTATTCGGACTGGGTCCATAACTTGAGAATTTTTCTCAGGTCTGATAAAAAGGAAACGGTTCTGGATACCCCAATCCCCGATGAACCTGCTGATAATGCATTTGCTGCCCTAAAGAACGCCTACAAGAGAGCATGTGATGATTCTCTTGAGGTTAGTTGTCTTATGCTTGCATGTATGGAACCTGAACTCCAAAAGAAGTTTGAGGATCAGGAAGCGTATGATATGATCGTCGCGCTTAAGGACATTTTCCAAGATCGGGCAAGGACTGAGAGGTACAATGTTGTTGCCAAGTCCTTTGTCGAATGCAAGCTAACAGAGGGAGCAGCTGTAGGCCCCCATGTGATCAAAATGGTTGGTTACAGTCAGACTTTGGAAAAGCTTGGTTTTCCACTAGGCCAAGAGTTGGCCACAGACTTCATTTTGGCGTCTCTTCCATCCAGCTATGGGTAGTTCATTTCGAACTACCATATGCATGGGGTGGAGAAGGGCCTTAATGAGTTATGCGGGATGCTAAAAATAGCAGAAAGTGACATGAAGAAGTGTGCAGGGCATAGCCATGTGATGGCTGTGCAGAACAAGCCTAGCTTCAAGAAAAGGGTACTTCTTGGAAGAAGAAGGGCAAGGCTAAGGATACGATCCCTAAGTCTGCACCCAAGCAAAAGGCTGGACCTGCAGATGACACAGAGGGCTTCTTTTGTCATGAACATGGCCACTGGAAGAGAAACTGCAGCAAGTACCAGGCTTCTTTGAAGAAGAGTGGAAGTAAGAGTACTTCCCACTCAGGTACGCTTGTTGTAAATGTTGTGGAAATTCTTCTCGCTGATTCCTATGTTAACTCTTGGGTATTGATACCGGATCGGTTGCTCATATTTGCAATTCGATGCAGGGGCTAATAAGGACTAGAGAAGTGCAGAAAGGCGAAGTGGATTTTCACGTCAGAAATAAAGCAAGGGTTGCTGCATTGTTCATCGGCGTCATGCAACTTCACCTTTCGTCAGGATTTATTATGGAGTTGAATAATTTTTATTACATTCCTAGTATGGGTCGAAACATTTTATCACCTTCATGTTTGTTGAGGGATGGATATTCATTTGCGAGTATGAACAATGGTTGTGTAATCTCTAAGAATGATATGTTTATGGCTAATGCTCCCATTGTGAATGGGTTATTTATTTTAAATCTTGATGACGCATTTGTTTACAATGTTAGTGCTAAAAGGCTTTGGCCTAATGATTTGAGTCCTACCTATTTATGGCATTGTCGTTTGGGGCATATAAGTGAAAAGCGCATGAAGAAGATCCATGGTGATGGTCTTCTAACTTCGTTTGATTTTGAATCATACGAGACATGTCAAGCTTGTTTACTTGGAAAGATGACCAAGTCGCCTTTTTTGGGTTTACCCGAGAGAGCGTCAGACTTGTTGGAACTCATACATACTGATGTATGTGGACCAGTGAGCACGACAACCAGAGGAGGATATCACTACTTCATTACTTTTACTGATGATTTCAGTAGATATGGTTATGTATACTTGATGAGGCATAAGTCTGAAACTTTTGAAAAGTTCAAGGAGTTTCAGAGTGAAGTAGAGAATCAACGTGGCAAGAAAATAAAGGCCTTGCGATCTGATCATGGAGGTGAATATTTGAGTCACGAATTTAGCGATCATCTTAAGAGTTGCGGAATTGTTCCATAACTTACGCCGCCCGGAATGCCTCCAAGAAACGGGGTCTCCGAACAGCGTAATCGAACTTTGTTGGACATGGTTCGATCGATGATGAGCCAGTCGGATTTTTTATTGTCATTTTGGGGTTACGCTCTAGAAACGACAGCTTTCACACTTAACAGGGTACCATCTAAATCTGTAGTTAAGACAACATATGAGATGTGGACTGGAAATAATCCCAATTTGTCTTTTCTAAAGATTTGGGGTTGTGATGCTTTTGTCAAGCGACTCCAGTCAGACAAGCTAACACCCAAATCGGATAAGTGCATTTTCGTGGGATATCCGAGGGAAACCTTAGGGTATTACTTCTACAACCGAGAGGAGGGCAAAGTGTTTGTCGCTCGTAGCGGTGTTTTCCTAGAGAAAGAGTTTATCACAAAGGGAACAAGTGGAAGGTCAGTGCAACTTGAAGAAGTTCAAGATGGGCCAGTTGGGGATGCTTCTACGAGTGATGCTATTGTAGCAGAACAAGTTGAGGAATCTGTGGCAACAGAAGCACCACAACCACAAAGGTCGGCAAGGCTCCGCGAAGCGCGAGAATTATTATTGTTAGACAATGATGAGCCTGCGACCTATGCAGAAGCGATGGTGGACCCAGACTCTGAAAAATGGCTGATCGCCATGAGATCCGAGATAGAGTCCATGGGAGACAATCAAGTTTGGAACTTGGTTGACCTGCCTGATGGTTTTAAAGCCATCGAGTGCAAATGGATCTGTAAGAAGAAGATTGATATGGATGGAAATGTTCACATCCATAAAGCTCGACTTGTTGCAAAAGGTTTTCGACAAGTTCAAGGAGTTGACTATGATGAGACTTTTCTCGCCCGTAGCGATGCTTAAATCTATACGGATAATTCTAGCCATTGCTGCACATTTCGACTATGAAATATGGCAGATGGATGTCAAGACGGCTTTCCTAAATGGAATCCTAACTGAGGACATGTATATGATGTAGCCCGAAGGTTTTGTCGATCCAAACAATGCTGGAAAGGTATGCAAACTTATAAAGTCCATTTATGGGCTGAAGCAAGCATCTCGGAGCTGGAACATTCGATTTCATGAAGTTGTAAAGGAGTTTGGCTTCATCAAAAACGAACAAGAACGTTGTGTTTACAAGAAGAAAAGTGGGAGAGCGCTGGTATTTCTAATATTATATGTAGATGACATATTGCTAATTGGAAATGACATTCCTATGCTCGAGTCTGTTAAGACCTCATTGAAAAATAGTTTTTCGATTAAGGACTTGGGAGAAGCAGCATATATTCTAGGTATCAAGATCTATAGAGATAGATCAAGGAGGCTAATTAGATTAAGCTAGAGTACATACATTGACAAAGTTTTGAAATGGTTCAGCATGGAAGAGGCTAAGAAGGAGTTCTTTCCCATGTCGCACGGCATTAAACTCAGCAAGACTCGGTGTCCTTCGACTACTGATGAGCGTGAGCGCATGAGCAGGGTTCCATATGCTTCGGCTATTGGATCCATCATGTACGCAATGATATGTACTCGTCCAGATGTTTCCTATGCTCTAAGTGTTACGAGCAGATACCAGGCTAATCTAGGTGAAGGTCACTGGACAGCGGTTAAGAACATCCTTAAGTACTTGAAAAGGACTAAGGATGTGTTCCTAGTTTATGAAGGTGAGGATGAACTCAGTGTAAAGGGTTACACAGATGCGAGTTACCTTAACGACTCACATGTTTCGAAATCACAATCAGGTTATGTGTTTGTCTTGAATGGTGGTGCTGTGAGCTAGAAAAGTTCCAAGCAAGATACGGTGACCTCCTCTTCAACGGAAGCTGAATATATTGCTGCCTCAGAGGCCGTAAAGGAAGCTGTTTGGATTAGGAATTTCCTGATCGCTCTCGGTGTGGTTTAGGGCGCGTCCAATCCCTTGGACGTTTATTGTGACAACAATGGTGCTATTGTACAAGCCAAGGAACCTAGACAACACTAGAAGAACAAACATATTCGCATGTGTTACCATTAGATTCATGAGTTCGTTGAGGATGGTAGTGTCATGATATGCAAAATACATACGGACTCAAATGTTGCTGATCCCTTGACTAAGCCTCTCTTGCAGCCCGCGCATGAAGCGCACACAAGAGCAATTGGTGTTAGATACATTTTAGATTGACTCTAGTGCAAGTGGGAGACTGAAGGAAATATGCCCTAGAGGCAATCATAGAGATGATTATATTTCATATGTATCCATGAGTTATTGTAATGTTCCTTGAATATCCATATCAGGCAACTTGTATTGATTGGAAATTATGTGAATTGTTTGTGAAACTCTTTACTTGTATGGTTATTTAATAGTTGTCCCTAGTCAGAGTTCATGTGAGGACACACGTGAATATTAGACTAGCACATCGATTGGTTGATGACTATGTTTTGCAAGTCATATACATGGAGATGTCAAACCAATGATGTGGACACATGTTATGAACATGGGGTTGGACTGACCCAACTTGAGACTAGCAATTAGTTGCAACTGTCTCACTACACATCGTGTACGTTTTGTCCTTAGACCTGAGATTTTCGCATGTACTTGAGATGTGGATCGACCTACTTTGGGGCTATCAGACGCTACTCCGTAATAGGGTAGTTATAAAGTTAGTTTTCGGGTTTGTCCTGAAACATGCTGCAAGGCATGGTCAATCAAGATAGGATTTGCCCCTCTCTACTTGAGAGAGATATCTCTGGGCCCCTCGAGTGATCGGATCCAGAAATGCATGGCCGTGCTATATAAGGTTAAGAGTTAACCTAGTAAAGGGATTCCGAGTTACGATATCGAGAAAGAGAGGTCAGCTTGGAGCTAGACCAAATATTGTGAGGAAAAGGGAAAGACATGTACTAAACCTTGTGATGGTTCGTCCGATATGATCTTTGTATGCGTTTAGGAGTTGGCACGTCTTGCTAGAGTACGCTACCAACTATTGACAAAATAAGTGTATTCGTGTCATGTCTACACATATGAACCTACAGGGTCACACACTTAAGGGTCTGAAAGCCTAATGAGGATTGGATCCGAATTAGACCAGGCTTAGGCTACTAATGGGCTGCTAATGTAGAAGCCCACTAGGGATGCCTATATAAGAGAGGGTGGGGCGAGCTGACCAGGGTTAGACCATTCCACCCAGTCGCCACTCCTCACACATGTGTTGCACGCGCGGACCTAGCAGTCCGGCGTCTGACGCTTCCACCCCGCACGTGTGGATACCTCGGAGGTGCCGCATCTGTGGCACTTGGACGAGCCGCGCAAGGGGATTTTCTCATGGGACGAGGACGAGGAGGAGACGTGGAACGTCTGCACTGCCTCGACGCGCTTCATCGATTCCACAACTGTGCGTCTAGTGGTAATCCTGTGATCTATGACAACAGTAATCCTGGTTTATGTGGTAGAAATTTTTGATTTGCGCTAGTGTAGCCTACCCGTATCCCTTCACCTATGACATGATGCAACCATTCCACTATGTCATGACACATCCATGTTCCCTTCCTACTCCAGATCGGTGGACCTTCTAGACCCTTCTAGAACATTCTGGTGAAAACACTGAAACCATTCCTAAACTCCAGAATTGGACTTCGCTTATATGAATCTTATTCTCCGGACCATTCCTTATCTCCTCGTGATATACTGGATCCAATTCAAGACTCCGAACAACATTCGATCTTCTTACTCACATTCCATATCTACTAAACAACATCGAATCCTTAAGGGTGTCTCCCTTCGGTTCGTGAATTATGCAGATATGATCGTGACTCTTCTCTGATCAATAACTAAGAGAGGAATCTAGAAATTCATATGGCTCCCACATATTTCTATGATTACTTCGTGATCGAATGAACCATTTACATACGATACCAATTTCCCTTTGTCTCACGATACTTTACTTATCCGAGGTTTGATCGTCGATATGTCTGCATACCTAGTTCAACCTTGTTACCGGTAAGTACTCTTTACTCGTTCCTATGATATGTGATCCCTTGTGATCCAGTCACATGCTTGCAAGCCAATTAGATGACATTCCACCGAGAGGGCCCAAAGTATATCTATCCGTCATATGGATGGACAAATCCCACTCTTGATCCATGTGCCTCAACACATACTTTTCGAACACTCAATGCCACCTTTATAACTACCTAGTTACGAAGTGGTGTTTGATGTCATTAAAGCATCCATCCGGTGATGGTGATTAACATGATCTCATGGTCGAAGGATTTGGGTTACTATGTATCTGAAAGCTTATAGCAAACGAACTATTGAAATGACTTGATCTTATGCTATGTTTAAATATAGGAGTGTGTCCATCACACCATTCTCCTAATGATATGATCTTTTTGTTAATAACATCTCAATGTTCATGATCATGAAACCATGATCATCTATTAACCAACAAGCTAATACTACAAAGACGCTTTACTAGGGACTCTTACAAGTTTACAAATCACACAAGTATTAATGTTTCCGGTTAATACAATTATAGCATGAATGTAAACATTTATCATAAACACAAAGATATAATAATAACTACTTTTATTATTGCCTCTTGGGCATATCCCCAATAGATTCATGGTCCCACATGTGGATAGTGCGTTAGTCAAGGAACATTAATCAAGTACTCGGGGTCCTACGGGACACAAGGAGCGGATAAAAACCAGATCTCAAATATTGCCCACTGGTGCCTCTTTCTTTAGTTATCCCATTACTACTTAATTCAGTTGTTTAGGTACCTCGTTATTCAAAGACTCTCACAAATCCTACACATGCAAATATATGACTCGCATGGCTCAAACAACTACTGTAGTAATGGCTCATAGGATTGAGGGAACAAGCTGCAGTGGGGTTTAAAAGTAAAGGCTATGCAATACTTGGGATTCAATTTTATTTGTGAGGCGATTCATGATGCAAGAATAAGATAGATGTAATAGGTGCTATATGTAGTGAAAGAATGTGGAATTGCTTGCCTGGAAGTGCAGTTGCAGAATAGAAAGGATCCGGGTAATACTCCTGAGGCTCTTGATATTCTCCTTGCTCAACGTCTATCCGGATAAAAACCAAACACACAAGGGCCAAAATAGATATATTGCATAATCATACAAATCATATGCAACAAGCAAACAAGGCATGATGGAATGATGCACAATTTACATGGTATATCATAGCATGGCATGGCTGAGGGTGGGGTACAAGATTAGAGCATTTTATTAGGTTTTTAGTCATATTTTCTCCCATAAACATGAAGGGAATATGCCCCGAGAGGCAATAATAAATTTGTTATTATGTATATTCCAAGTATATGATAGATGTTTATTTTGCATGCTATTGTATTAAGACGGAAACGTTAATACATGTGTGTTTAATAAACAAATGGAAAGTTCCTAGTTATGCCTCTCTTATAAATGGAAAGTTCCCGTAACAGGGTGACTATAAACATGGGTTCAGTGCTATGAAGGTGTTATGTAGAGGCTCATGGATCAAGAGTGAAATTTTTCCATCCCGATGACGGAGAGATATACTCTGGGCCCTCTTGGTGATATCACATCAGTTAGCTTGTAAGCAAGTTATTTGATCAGTAGAATGTTATATCACGGGAACGAGAAAAGGGTACATGTCGGTAAGGAGATAAAACTAGGTATGGAGATACTGATGATCGAATATTAGACATGTAATAGATCGCGAGACAAAGGGATTAAGTTACTAGCATAAAAGGTTCTCACGATCACATGAAGTCATCAGTGAATGTGTGGGAGTCAGTATGGATCTTCAGGTCTCGCTTCTGATTATTGATCCGAGAGGGGTCTCGATCAGGTCCACATTATTCGTGAACCGTAGGGTGACACACTTAAGAGACACCGACACCATTTGGAACAAATATGTTCTAGACAAAAAGAATTACAAAGCGCAGGAATTATTTCACTAGACATCGGAATTGTTTCGGGTGAAATTGCTGAAATTTTTTCTGCATGTGAAATAGAATACTAGTAAGGGGTTTTATGTGAATGTTTGTTAATTAATGTAATTGAAAAAATTCTGAATAAATAAATAAAATGAGTTTTATTTAAAGAGAGATCACATTAAATTTGGTGGAAATTTAATGGGATTTTGAGTGTAGAAATGAAGGGTCATTTTGTGAGTGGGAGCTCCACCCACATGAATAGAGGAAGGGGTGGGGGAAGCCACCATGGCCGCCGGCCACACCCCTTGGGGTGCCCCCTCCTCCTATAAAAGGACCCCCTCTCCCTCTCTCATACTCACACCTCCTCGTGAAGGATCTCTCTCCCCCTCTAGTTTATCCTCCATGGTCTCGGACTAGCGAGATACATATTCCCGATGGCTTTTCGTTTGGAAAGAGTTGTTGCTTCCGCTGCATCGCTGGAGCGAGGAGGCGGAGGTTGCTCGGTGGCTTGGACGTGTGTGAGCACGGATGCGCTGCTGATTTGCGGCGCTGGACTTCTTCTCGATCTTGAGATCGGCAAGCGTTTGTCTACATCATCCATGAGTACAACCTTGTTAAACTTTGTCGGTCTACAAGGGTATGTTATCTATGGATGTATATCCACCCGTTTCTTGTATCTAGTAGATAGATCTTGGTACTTAGTTGTTCCCATTGTAGAATATTTTTGTTTTCTTTCCTGCAAACCCTACAAAACATTGATGTATACTTAATATTTATATTATGCATGCTTAAATTCATATCATGGAATGCATGGTTAGAACAGGATCGTTGCGCTGATCGATTTAGACATATCATTTGTCAAAATCAAAGTTACGAAATAATCTTCTATATCTAAATAGGAACTCCCCACTACCTCATTTTCCTGCATTCTCATGCGTCCATGTTGCCCTTTTTTCCCAAGCCTGAAACTATATTTACCTGCGCGTGATTGATTCAGTTCTATTCTGATGGACCATACTGTACCAACAAGTTACATGCAACCCATTAATAAAGCAGTCCATTACTCCAACTTTGTAGCAACCGTTCTTCCCTGGACAACCACGCTTCCCTTTCCACACCACCACGATCTACACAGAACATTCTCATTCAAGTATTCCTCATTATTGCAAACAAAACTTTCACCTTTCATGACCTCTGATCTTCCTGGTTGTTTATTTATCCCTTACCTGTCCATCTCCATTCTCTCACCATGTCACTCTTCTTCTTCCACATTCCGATCCCTCTCCTTACCCCAATGTCGTCAGCAGCACAATTTCGTTGCTCTAGATCCCACCATGAACATATTCACTGACTTTGCTATCATTGAGGGTGGTTTTGTGGCCTTGACAATCCAAGCATGTCTCCAAGAGCACTATAGCAAAAAAAGTGCTCGGCAAGGATCAACTTATGTGCCTGTTGTTTTCTATCGTTCTAACCTCATCCAGATCTATGCATGCACAGGTGCTTCTTTTGAATGATTTGTGACGAGATTTTTTCTCTTACACATTTATTCCAACCAGCATGCATCTACCTCTCTCCCATGGCATGGCTGCATGGTTCTTCTACTTCGCTAGGTATGTTTTTCAAAATATGCAGACTAATTTATGTTCTTTTGAATTTGTGAGCAGAGCTATAGGGCTAGAGGAAGAGATGCTAAACTGCACCTCATGTGGGTATATTTCTGTTACCTCGCTGCAAACCATCGGGCAGAGATATGAGATATTTTTATATGTTCTCTATGATAACTGCCATCTTGAATATAAAATATCTAAATGATAGATTCTTCCGATAATGGAGTAGGTCCTAATGTAATTGTCGTTGTAGATTGCTCATCTTTGTTTTTTCGTATATATTTAACCTAATTAGATTCGGTTTTCATAAATGTTTATATTCTCTATACTTATCAACGTTCGTTATCATAGTAGTTCTAAGAAAAAACATAAATGATTTTATTTAGGATTGTCTAACCTGCCTTTTCCAAATCTAAATTTTTATACTATGTGTTGCCTGCAATAGAAGCATGTGTATTATTATATGGAATGCCATGTTCTGTTCATTAACCAAAGTTGTTTTACTATAAACCATAAACAAAAGTTCATTTTAAACAATTCATCATATGTTTGTGAACTCTGTTTTGTCTGTCCATGCTTTATTTGGCCAATTTGTATCACTAATTTATTTATCATGGAAACATACTATCTCACTAATTTCTACATTTTCACTCAACTAAAATGTTGTGGAGTTTAATAGTGGTGGTAAAAATATGGCACAAAATGAACGTGCATCTTTTTTTACAGGTTTGGCATGGTTTATGGACAAGTGTCGATACAAGCACTTACATGCCGTATAATTTCTCTCAGCACATCACGTCTCTAAATTGAATATTTAACTTCAGTATTCACGAGCCTTTATAGACTTACATTTTTTTCCAAAAGAAGTTGCTAATACAAGGTCAATTGATATGTCTATACCATATGTGGTCATCAACTCTTGGTTGTGCAGGCTTTGTTAGATGCTTCATCTCTCACTAGACGTATATGCAAGCTTTGCCTCGCCACCTACATTTTGTTTTGGCACAATGTGGATGACATGGTATAATTGCACGAGCACGCTAGCTAAGGTCTATGCTGCCAAAAGCACCAGCACCAACACTGGCGACCAACTGGACGCCGCCCCGCGAACCCAGTCGTAGCGCCTGGTCCGGGGCAGGGAGGCTCAGCGCTGGTGCAACCCATGAACTGCGAGATTATCCTTAAAAAAACATAATTCAGATGCTAGCACTTGCAACATAACATCGGATAGTCACATACACAAAGAAATACTTCCATATAGCCTCGTTACCTTCTAGCACAAAAGTCCTTTGAACATGTTACCCAATGCTGGATTAACCTAGACAATGACCTGGCATGAGCAAACCAAAGTCACAAAACATATATCAATACAATAAGCAAACAGGTACTCCCTCCGTTTCAAAATATAAGATGTTTTAGGTTTGTGAAGAAAATAAATCAACATCCTAAAACATCTTATATTTTGAAACAGAGGGAGTATATGAATAATTTATAGCAATATCATTTTTTTTCCAAAGACCTACACCTTATAGGGTCTTGGTCTTGGACCATTATCATAATAATAAAAATACCAAAAACTAATACAAATAAATAAAACAACTTCCTGGTCATTGCCAATCGGTGCCAATAGAAGTAACACATGAAGAAAAAGGAAAGCAATATCAGTTGAGCCAAAAGATATTGATGCAATCTTGTCCATTGCATAAACATAAAAAAATATTAAATATTTAACTGTACAAAATGATATGGAGAAAAAAATAAAATCGAAGGTATTTTAAAGATAAACTGCGCATCAATAAAATAACAAGTAAAACTATAGAGAGATTGCTCATATCTCGGGAAGCAGAGACTATAACCTATAAAAATATAAGGGAGAGGAGTTGCATGTCTAAATAAATGGTGGAGTAACTTAAGAGCTCTATATTTGAGTAGTGAAGCCCAACCCCTTGTTCATGGCATGTGGACACACAACCTGTGATGTGAAGGCATGAAGTAATTTGGATAAATATGAGATTAGTCATTAATCCATCTATGTCCTTGTTCCATCAGACAAAAAATGTGGAGATTATCCATGTCTTTTTAAATTTTGCTAGACAGAAGCAACTCACTAAAAGCTTATTAGGGTTGCATAAATTTGAATACTAATCCAAAATACTTAGAGAGTGATAACTTCTTCCATCTATATGAAGGGCAACATTGCCTACACTATTAGAAAACTGAACTATCTAAATACTTACAAAACTTAAAGAAAATTAAATTAAAATACCAAAACACTTGAGTCTCAGTTGTCCCCTAAGGTCCCAATTATGTTGTTAAGTTCATCCTATAATTTAAAGAGTTAAAGTACATATATCAAAATCTAGCTACCAATTAATGTTATAGATAGCTCGACGGACCAAAAAATTATCATAGTTGCAGATATCTAAATGCCATACCAAAATACGAGAAAATGAGTGCTCAATTTCTCAATTGGATCCCATTTTCTGCTACCACATGTGCTTTGTAACTTCTAAGTAAAAAAGGAACACTACATAAATGCAAAGTCTAGCTACCAATTCATGTCGTACATAGCTCAAAAATCTTGTGAAAACACATGCTACTAATTCAGTCTGAATGGCCAGCAAGCACTTACCAAATTGAAAGTTAAAATACAATATCTAGAAGAACAGCTATATTTTCATGTCATGCATAGATCGAAAATCATGTGCAGCCATTCTCCTAATTCAGTCTGAATGGCTAGAGTGCACTTGTCAGACTTGCAAGGTAGAATCCACTATCTAGAAGAACAGTGATTTTTTGTGTTAATGAGAAACAACAAAAATTAGCCAGTGCGTCAAAAATGACAACTAAAAGCTGTCAAACAATAACCTCGAACAGGAACTAAAAACCTGATAGATGCAGATAGCATGAGCACACTTCAAATCCTAAAAAGCATATAACGTGTATCAGAATATTTGACACACGGAACACAAGGCAATAAGATATCAGAACTTTCCATCTTCACTTATCTTATTTGGGCAGTTTGCTCATTATTCTACATGCTCATCAAGTCATTCAATAGGTCGATGCAAGGAAAAATATTTTGGAGATTAGTCCCAAATTTGACAAAAGGATGAAGAGATGAATCAAGAACTCACGATCTGACTATAAATGGACAAAACTATGGCAGACGAAGATGCAAAAACAATGAGACATTTTAACCAGCAGGTGATGGGCACTTAGGCATGACGCCTCTCTACACGAAGTCGACAAATCAATCAAGGGGATCATTGCGCGCTTTGATAATTCCCACCCCACCAACACTTCTATTGTTGTACCATGGGGCAGTAATAAGTGGGGTCCAGTGCCAACATGAGAACGAATGGTCACCACGGTAATAAAAATTCATCTTGCAAGCCCAATCGGATGCACCAGGGACGCTCCGTGCGATAATCCAATGGCATGCAATGGTTGAGCGTGCGGAGGCCCTCACCAAGCGGGTTCGTAACCAGGCTTTAGCCTTAAAATAGATGGACAACGGGCTTCGCCGCGCCGTTTGCATGACTTTGTCGCACGTCGTGGCCAGTTATGGAACAATGGAAACTTTTCAATTAAGAGAAAATTTTGTAAATCAACCAAATTTGTTCAGTACAGATTCAAAAGGCCAAAAGCTATATGTATCATGGACATTACAATTTATGCAGAGTTATATCCCTTTTCCTAAACATAAGCTTTGTATGAGCAACTTCAAACGAAACTCAGCTCTCACATGAATAAAGAGCTACAGATTCAGACTATTAAGGAGATGAACTAATCACACATGCCAGTGTGATGAGGTAATTGTAGAAAACACCAATTGTTGGTGCTGTTTTTGCAACACAATCTAAGATACTTTTTGCACAAAACACCGAGTTTTGATGTAATCTGTTGCACAAAACACTAACCTCGTTATTAACTACTCCCTCCGAGTTTCAAAATATAAGATGTTTTAGCTTTAAGAAGAAAATATATCTAGACTTATTTTGAAACGGAGGGAGTAGGTAGACAACGAATTAGGCACGTAGTACCCACTAGCAGTGCTTACCTAGCCTCCAACATAAATTCACCTTAACCAAACTCAGATGGAACTGGTCATGTCGAGAGTTGGTCTGTCGGACTGGAAAGAGAAGACGAACGCAGCGACGCTTCCGCATTTTAGGTCAATTCCTCTCATAGTCTTGACTAATAGAGCGAGTCTAAGCTATTCCCTCCGACCCATATTAGTTGACTTGGATTTGTCTGAATGTACCTAGACATGTTTTAGTATTATATACATCCGAATCTAGCCAAATACAAGTCAATTAATATGTGTCAGAGGGAGTAGCTTAATTAGGGATTAGAATAAGAAGATGGAATCACACATACTGAATATTTTTTGCTGTGCATCAAGCGCAGTTGATGTCTTTTTTTTGTTTGCCCGTGGACGAACCGTAACAAGACCACCAATCACCTGGAGGCACTGTCAATGGGCCTTACATGCTTAATTAGCTATTTACCTTGTTGATGACGAAATTAGTGTTTTATGCAACAATTTACAGCAAAACCTGGTGTTTTGTGCAAAATAAATTTTAGATTGTGTTTTGTGCAAAATCAGCACCAACAAGTGGTGTTATGTGCAATTTCCTCCAGTGTGATGGAACGAATCGAACAAGTGACTCCCTGATAGTTCATGAAGCAAGAAAACCTTTCCTGGCTCAGCTCTGGTGAAAATGTGGTAACCAAAAAGGCAATCTGGTGAGAAGGTGGCAACCGAGAAAGCGAGCCCAAGGAGCAACCTAGTACACCACAACTCATTCCTTGTTACTTGTCGTCAGGCAAAAGAAATGCAACAATGCTTTTCTGTGCACACATTAAATATAAGTGTCTCCATTCATACACATACTCTCATACCATAACGTGTGCTCACTTTTGGTTATCATAAAAAAACAGGTATGGGGTATCCATAGTAATCATACATAGAAAAGTTAAACTTTTGACTCTGGCCTCTAGAAAGTGGAAGAGAGAACTCCCTCTATCTAGAGATGCACATTATCCAACTCTCATTTTGCTTTCATGTCAGATATACAAATGATAAGACGGACAAAACAAGAAAGTAATGGATTGAGCAAAAGCTTGACAATGAGTAGGTATGCAGAAAATATGTATTGCACAAAAGAACAATTATAATAGGTTATATACTAAGTAAGCTTCAAAAAGTTTAACTCAAGGTGACGTAGTAATGGATATATTTAGCTTCAAATCTATCATAACACCATAACATATGAATGATATAAAACCAAGCAATCATGATTTGCTACATAAGTGAATGGCTGACAGTAGGTTCTTGTTTTCTAAATTATGCTAAATAAAACTTCAAAGGCTTCAAGGGTAATGTGCCAATATTTATCAGTTAGTAAAAAAGCAAATGAGTCGACCCCATTGTAACACCCTCAGAATCGACCCTATGCAAGTTTCAGCGATTCCCGCCAAACCCGCATAGAAACGATTCAAAGGTGCCCACCAGGCACTTTCGTGCGGGTGGAAAACGAAGTAATATCATTACACAATAGTCCTCGATGAAACCCACAAACAGATATATACAACAGCGACTCCATGAGTCAAGAATACAGATATACAATACAAAGATCCAAATCACCTTGAAAATAATACAACGCCCGACTACGGACAAGATGCAAATGGGGCTAAGAGCCCTGAAGAATAACCAATGACGTCCATAACCCTGCCTAGGCCAAGCCGGAAGGGTAACCCTGCTAACGACGTTGATCTCAAAACCTGCTTAAACAAAAGGGGTGCCGACAAAGGGCAAAGGAAAAAGAGAGCGGTCAGTACTGAGGCTAGTACACGGCGAGACTAGAATTCGGCGGTTCTCGCCTACATAGGTATGGTGGACTGAAGCGGCAGCGCAGCATGCACTAAACAACCTATAGAGACTCGATATAACTGTCGGCTATTAGAGAGGGATAAGAAAGACCTATTCAGAACCAACCTGATGCTACCACCAAACATACCCATCCTGGTATTTCCCCCTCGAGACCAAACGAGGAAGTCAACCGAGGAACTCACACAGTTGGCAGTTTTATTTATTCCGTTATCGTTGCAGCAATTACTAGTCAGGTATAGATAGTCATCCTGATATAATAAGCAGTGGGCACTTTTAGTTAACCATTCCGTTGTAGTTGTAGTACTTACTAGTCAGATACATATAGCATGAGGCATCCCAAAACCCAGCAGTTGTTGGTACTTTTATTTAGCCATTCCGTTGTAGTTGCAATACTTACTAGTCAGATACAATGGTAACAGGTGACAACCCAAACCAGCAATTGTTGGCACTTTTATTTAGCCATTCCATTATAGTGAAGCTAATTACTAGTCATTATAAAGTCAAATTTATAGCACTACTTTAGTTATAGTTGTCTATGATCGAGATACTGTGCTCCAAGTCGTCCATAACCGCGGACACGGCTTTCAGAAAGTTTTACCCTGCAGGGGGGCACAAATAGCAACACACGCACGATCAACCTCGAGAAAAACCAATAAAAACCCAACGAGGCATCACGACAGAGCAATTGCAAGATTCATATAAATTTCAGGGGGCCACCCCACCAAGCTACCCGCGACGAAGTTGGCCGGCTCCGAGACGGACTCAGAGGTTTGTGCCAATGGCTGTAAACGACCGGGAACCCGAAAGTGTGACTGGGCTTGTCGATACCGCGAAAACATTCCACATTTGTTCCTAAACAGTACAGGCGCTCCACGCGCAATCGTAAATAAGCAGTAAAACATGGCATAAGTACAGGATAGTAATAAAGCCCCAAACTACTTTGTGGCCCCAAGAAATAAATATGACTCAAGCTCTGGCTAGGGGGATTCATGGTCCCACATGCGGATAGTGCGAATATTCAAAGAACAGGTATCAAGTACTCGGGGTCCTACGGGACACAAGTGGACGGTTAAAAACCAAATAACATCTATTGCCCACCTGTGCCTCTGCATTATTTACTTACTTCAATTTTAGTTATTAAACGGTAATTAAAGTTATAATCATCTCCAACATAAAGCATATGGCAGTCTTTCAACAATTGTGGTACTTGATGACACGCAACAGCACTTGAGCAAGCAACTACGACACGCAAGGCCGACTATCTATCAAACAACAGGTAATAGGATGTGTCCAAGGCAATATAAGGCTGCAAGGAATATCACGGGTACGAAAACTAGGGCATCGCGACATAGATAGCAATAGATCAACAGGAGGAAATAAAGACTAGAAAGGTAAAATAGGTAGAAAGGAGGGAATGCTCGCCTGAAAAACATTGCCGAAGGTTCATCCGAAGAACGGGCGTCACTCGCATCAACTCATCGGCCTAATCCGTGAAGAAGCAAAGCACTAGAAGAAACACCAAATGCACTATTTAATACTACGGCAGAAGATCGGGCATGATGCATGTATGATGTATGACATGGCAAGCATGCGATGCAGTTAGGCAATATTAAGCGGAACCGGAGCCCCGACAATTGATTAATAGGTTAATGTTGTTTAGGTACCCCGTAATTTAAATGTTGTCTTAACAAGGCAAAAACATATGACCGGTTCGCTACACAAATTTAAATGGGGCCAATATTAGGCTAGATTTGCCTGCATATGGGCTCCATATTTAATTAGGAGGTGAATCGACATAATGCCCCCAAACATCCACAATATGCATGCGAGTATGACAATTTAACATGCAACAAGTGTATATAGTCATATTACAAAAATATGGGCGGGTTAGATAGGGGTCACACATAGGGAACTCGACGATCTTGGTTCCAAGGGGTTTGGTTCGATCTTCGAACGCCGGAATCGGTCTTCGGGATGAGGGGAAGCGTCGGGGTCGGTCTTCGGCTCCGAGAAGGAGAACTTGGTGTTCGGCGTCCTTCGGTTCCTTGTCGGCGGTCTTGGGGTTCCGCGGTCTTCGGGTTCCATGAGGCAGATCTTGTCCATCATGAGGGTATCGAACGACCGAGACAACCTTACCACACCTTGCAGGAACATCATCACCACATCCAGAATCACAACACCTCCACGACATCAACACCACTTTGTTTAACAGAACATCGCGACCAACAGGAGGCCTTGGCCGCGTCTTCAAGACGCCACAGTAGCAAGGGCGCACACACATGTGCTGTAGAGGCGCGAGGGCCGGGCACGACGTCGACAGACACGCGCACAGGACAGCGAGGCGCCGGCGACAGCAGGCGCTGCCGGGAGGAGGCGGGGCCCAGACGGCGGCACGAGGACGGCCGGAGATGGAGACGGCGAGATCCTGCAGGCGGGGCGCGCGCTCACGGAAGCAGACGACGACGGGGGGGCTCGGCAAGGTGGTGCTCAACGGCAGAGAGGAGAAGCAGAGCGGCGGTGGCGCGTCTCCGCGACGAGCTGGGCGCGGTATGGCCGGAAAAGGGCGAGGGAGGAGCAGCCTCGGGGAGCCGATGGCCGCTGGAGAGGAGCTCGACGGTGCAACGGAACTCTGCGAGGTGGCGGCGGCGGGTGCGACTCCGGGAGGAAGAGGAGGCCGGGAGAAGCAGGGACCCAGTGAGGCAGGAACGGCGGGGACCGAGTGCAGCCAGGTTGCAGAGGGGAGGAGGCTCGCAGGCGGCGGCGCTTAGCGAGATGCAGGGAGACGGGGGCACGGGAGTAGGGAGCAGACCTGGCGACGGGAGGGGATTGGGCGGGGCGAGCGGGGGTGGACGGGGTCTTCTGGTGGGGGCAGGAGAACGTGACGGTGTGAAAAGAAAAAAAAGAGAGAGGACGGGGCACGATCGAGGAGTGGTGGCCAGGAAAGTGTGCGTGAGTACCCTGCGTGGGTTGGGTAGCAACCAAGTGTGAGTGTGTGTGTGTCTGTCTCCAGGGTGGGTGCGTGTGGGTTGAATCAGGAGGGGTGGCGGCGGGGTGAGAGAGTGGTTAGGAGTAGGTAGGGTGAGGTCTAGGGTTAGGGTTTCTTGGGGTGCACTAGGTAGTAGGTGGTCTGGCCGGTTGGGCCTTTGGGCCTGACCGGTTAGACTGCCTCCCCAAACAAAATCGTTTTATTTATTTTATTTAGTTTTAAATATCTTTTTGGTAAAATAGTTTAGGCAAACAAAATATCTAGGTGGACCGAGGGTTTGATTTGAAATAAAAGATAGGGATATTTATAAAACAAATAGAGGCTTTTAGAGAAATAGTTTTAGGTTAAACGATGCATGATGTCATGATGATGCATAAAGTAGTAAACAACAGGCGATTTCCTAATAGTGGTTTTCTCGGGGTGCTACACCCATTTGAAAATCTGGTAGGTGTTTAGTGCAAAGTGCAAATAAGCATGAGAACAGACAAGATCATTTATATGCATAAAACATTCTGATTAATTTTGCAAAAAGCCATCCCCTAAAAAGGAGCATGAAGCAAATAAATACAGCTTCCTAACCTAGAGCATCCTTGGTAAGTCCTGCCAAAGTAACTCTACAATCATGCAAAATAGTCCGCAAACAAAAAGCAACCAGAGACATTGAGATTGCTTGTTTTACCTAAAAATCATACCTAGGACTACATGATAACAGACGTTGTGTGTTAGAACCCATGTGTAATACATGGTTGGTTACAAAGTTACATTAGTATCTCAATGCAAAATATGAGAAAGGTAACTCAACAATACATAAACAGAAAAATAATCGACATTGGAAATACTTTGACATTAATCAAAGAAAAGTTCTAGGGGAAAGTTAAGACATGCAGATCTGCACAATGATAATAGACACTACATCAGAAGTACTACATGGTACTTGATCTATAGGAATATGTACAGTAATAGATGAGTCATGTTCTATCATGTAAGGCAGTTAGCCTTGTCATGTTCTATCATGTAAGGAAATTATTTTCTTCCAGTATGTAGTAAGGGAATAAAGTATACTTGGAATCATATATACATCAAATAAATACAGTAGAAAGTCCCAACTATAATGGAATACTTGCAGTAGAGACACCAAGAAAATATAGTAGAAAGGCCACTGACAATTATCTTCATCAACATTGTAGAAGCAATAATCTTAACCATACTGTAGTAGCATCATACTATCTAAAACAACAACATGTATGAAGGCATCTGGTATAGCCTCCAACATAGTAAAATCTTATAAGAGAGAGCCAATTAATTTTGGGATTATTAATTATCAAAAAAGTACCGCTAATCTCGAGATGGTGGTCAAGCGATAACATTAAATACTTTTTTCCATCGACAATATTGGATCTATAATGCTTATAAAGAATGCAACACGGGAGTATATAGCTTCCAAATAATTTTCTTTGGAATTTAACAAAAACAAAAACCTGGCACATACAATCAATATCCATGACATGCACATTATTATTATGTTTACATTCTTCAGGTAAGCCTCCTATTAGGATGGTATATTCAACCAAGGGGCAACTCACCATGGATATGAAATTTCCACCGATCGTGTACTTATTTGGTATTGCAATAACTGACCATACTATTGGGATATGTGCCTATGACAAAGGTAGGGAGATAGTGCAAACCTTACCTACATTTAGTGACCACATGCTGCTTTTGAATCCTGAACTTCTCAAGCATGAGACTCAAAATTTCCCTACCGGGGATAATCGCATTCACAATATTTTGTGGTATCACGGGCATGTTGTACAACCAAAAAATGAATTTAGAACACTGCATATACATGCATTACTTCAATTATCAGTGATTTAGCTACTCACTTTGTGACTGGATATGTTCAGCAAGGGGATTGAAATAACGATGATATCAATCAAAAGCATTGAAGCACCACTGCACTTCTGACTACATGCTAGATTCGACCAATTGTTGGACAACGATAATTATTACCCAAATCAGAAAATATTTTTAGTTATTTAACTGAACTACTTTGCACTGCAAATCTCTCTGAAATAGATTTAGTTAAATATGTTAATCTGACCAAAAAAGAAATTCCTAAGGCGCCTAGCTGGTAACTATTCTCAGTCTATCAATTGCCTCTAATTAGTAAGAGGGGATGAAGTCCAAGTATAGAAAATTATATGTGCTAACATTTCTGGATGTTAGCTATGCAACTAAGATACTTAAATAAATATATCATCACCTGATCCAATGAAGAATTGGGATTATAGATGCAGCCATAACAATTATTGATGGGATCAGATCATGAAGAAAGCATTAAAGAAACAGTTTGGTGAGCATAACAACAACAAAAATCTAGACAGGTTAATACATGTAAAGAACCAAATCAATCACACATGCTGATGAAGGGGCTAGGAAAGGGAAGCTGCGTTATCAGGATGACACAATCAGCTAACATGTCCAGATCACACGGACCTTAACTACCATTACACCAACTATAGGATTACCTTGCATTTTTCTTCTTTTCAAGAAATAAGAACAGTGCAGAGTTTTTGGACAGAAATGGTTCATGTGACCATTAAGCACAAAAGAAACGATACCATATGGCATGACTATCTAAAAGCTTTATGCTGAGACAAGAGTATATAAAACTGACAAAATTAGAAAATTTTCTTTTCATAGAAAAGTAGGAAAGGAGACCATTATCACTGCATTTTGCAAGAGGTTGGCTTCAAAAATATGAAAGTAACCTTCATGTGCGGGTTGAAAGGACATAGATTCAGAACAGGAAAAATCAGCAGCCATCCAAAAGAACCAAATAATATCTACACTGCAACATACGCAATTCATATATGCTCCTATATGAAAGCCGGATCCCTTCATAGTTAAAAGTTGTATAGTTGAACATCTAGTTGGGTTAGAAATTACAATCTATAATGGTACAAATAGCTGCAAATAAAATATTAAATGCCATGATTAGCGGAATATTCATATACTAATCAGTTTCAGCACCAATTTCACGGGCAATAGCTGGCACCATAATAAATACTAAACAAGTAGAAAATAGTGAGTTGCAAGAACACGAAGCTGAGCAAGGCAGAGAGAAAATGGATGAGAATCACAGGGAGAGGGGTCTGGCTTGTTCTCACCTGAGATTTTAGGGTTCTTCACCTATCGCTGATCTATCACTTTTTGCAAGATGGAGGTGTGGTGCCACAACTCTTGCTGGTCGTCCTCGCAGCCGGCTGGAGGAGGGCGTTGCTGCAAGATGCTCCGCGCGCCATAGGCAGGGACGGAAGTCGAGGTTTCTGTCTGGCTGCCGCCGCCAGTACCGTGCCTGAATCCTCGTCGTTGCCGCAAAGAAAGAAAGATATTTAGGCGTGAGAGAGAGAGTTTAGGCGTGAGAGAGAGTCCTGGTCAGGAGAAGGCAAATCAGGGAAAGCGATCGTACCTGCAAAAGGGGAAACCATCATCGCTGTTCCTGTGCTTACTGTCGGTGTCTCATCACCATCGAACGCTGCTTGCTGCTCGCTCGCTGGAGAGATAGAGATAGAGATAGAGATAGATAGATAGAGAGAGAGAGTGTGTGTGTGGAGGATGTAGTCCATACCGAGCTCATGAGGTGAACTGCCATACACGAGCTTCATCCTTGCCATCGTCGTCCTTTCGCTGATTCCCGATGTGAGCCGGAGGGAGGCGCGGAGAGTTTCCGGCTGGCTAGAGCCTATGACCGCACGATGTGCGGGAGGCCATGGCTAGCCAACGTGACACCAGAACAGCTAGAACTCGAGGAGGGGAGTGAGGAAGAGAGCACCGCCGCTAGGGTTAGGGTTTTGAGCTGCAGGAAGAGATGGGGAAAAAATGAACCTGTTTTTGACGCATAGCGTTTAGGGCATGGCTTATATAAAAACAAATTAGGCCCACGGGCAGAGACACTAAAGCGCAGGACGCACCACAGGAGCGCTGAGAAGGCTCCCTGCATCTCACACTTAAGCAACTAAATAATTTAGAGCAATAAATCAACTACAAGTTTGAAATTTTCCATTGTGCAATATGAAAAGATTACCTACAAAAGTCTTCCTATATCTTATATTCATATTACACACCTTTGCACCGAATGCCAATGTTTCCAACATTATATTTCTTGGGATTTCTAGCAAGGTGAAAACACTTTGCTCAACCATTTTTATCTGTAATGATACATTATACACCTTTCACAACTATTTATCTGTTGTAATTCCTACTTTAGTGCACATGCATTATTTTTGCCGCAAAATCCCGCCACAATGTGCGAGGTATCATCTAGTAGTTATTCAATTTTAAAGAAAAGGCATTTAGTAGCAATTAAATTATTTCAAAATTTTAAATGTCCAAAATAATATTCTGGATGGCATATGCGTGTTCCTTGTAATTTTCTGATCAAAATTGATATATAAAATATTGCATTTGGAATTACCAATAAAAATATGATTTAGCATATAATAAAGCGTTCAACAATAATCTTAAAACATTTATTATATTTCTATATTTGACAATTTAAACAGAAGGAAATTCTCGTTCCTCATTCGAAAACAACAGGTTTGGTTTTTGGAACGTTTCAAAAATCCTCATATATCTCTCTCAAAACATGGTCAAAGTTTTAAAATAGTTTGACTTAGGGTTTTAGTTGAATTTGAAAATTCTGATTCGTTTCTGCTTTTCCCACCAAACTGAACCTAGCCACATCCTCAGACTCATGGGTGTGCGGTGTGACTAGGCCTGTTGGTGCTGGCTGGGCTAGAGGTGTCGATGACATGTGGGCCTGGGTGGATAAAACAATTAAAAGAAAAAGAATGCGGTTGGGCTACCATCTGGGATGGTCTGACTTCGTGTTACCAATGGGCCGTGATGACAGATATGCACATTGGCTGCAGGCGGAATTGACGATCTGGAAACGAAACGAGTCTGCGTCTCCAAATTCCATCCAAACTTTTGAGGAAGATTGCGACTGCTACGAGGCATCAAAAAGTCCGTGCAGCCAGTCAAATGAAAGCGGAGACAAAGATCTAGCGAATGGTTGTATTGGTGTGGCCGAAAATTATCTGTGGCGAGGGCTACGTCAATGAGAATAGAGCTCCCAGCCATAACTCGAGCTAGTGCTCGTGGCGGCCGGCAGTGGAGACAACGCTGCCGAGCGAGACGGTGTGCGTGGCGGTGATAGGGAGGTGCAGGTAGACGCGGTACAACTCTAAGACATCAGGGAAACATGTGGGGTGACGGACAGTGCAGGGATCTACAAGGTTGGCTTGGTGCTCGCGTGAGGCATGGAGAGTGCTCTATAGACGGCGGCGACGACCCATGGCAGCAGGTGGAGGGAGGCCATGTCTAGGGAGACAAGGGGCTCACCGGGAGGGGGCTGGTGTAGACGAACAAGCTCGGGGAAAAGTCGATCGCTGGCGGAGATCGCGGATGGCAGCTTTGGGTGTAGCGAGTCTGCGCCTCCTTTGGCGGTTCTCCGGGCATGGGGGCAGGTCGGGCAACGTAGACCACCCCTGGGAGGCCCCTGGTACTACTGCATGTCCTGGGTGCTCTCCTGGTCGCTGGAAGAAGGAGTGCTGCGGCTAGGGTACTAGCTTGGCAAGGGAAGGCCATGGCCGATCTTGGGAAGGAGAGGGAAGGCTGGAGGTGTTGTGTAGCTGGGGATCTCGATTCAGATCTCTCCTGGGTGTTGAGGAGGGTGGATGGCAGGTGGGAGGAGATCACATGGTTGTTCAACTTTTGTCATAAATATTGAAGGAGTACTTGGGTAGGGGCTCTCTCCTTTGTCCTTGGCTTAGAGAGGGAAGAGAGGGGAAGGACAGGAGGTGGGTGGCATGCTGGCTGGGGTGGGGTAGCTAGGTAGATGGGAGGAAGGAAGCACATGGGATGGTTGGTGCTTTTGCAAAAGGTGAGAGAGGACACGGGCTAGGGCTTGTCTCTTGTTCTCTATTGTTTCTTTTGCTTAGAGAGGAAAATGGAAAGGATCAGGGGAGGGGTGGACGTGGTGATCATCTTGTGCTGCAAGGAATAAAAGGCAGGAGCGACGTGGTCTCTTGGTGGCAAAGCTTTGGCTTGATGTTGGTCAAGCTAGCTAGGTGTAGATAGGTGGTGGTGTGGTGAGGCGTGTGGGGTTGGTGAGAGAGAGGTAATAGCTAGGTAGAGTTTGTGTAGGCCACATATTCATGTAGGATTTAGATAGATTGGCTATAGGTGGGTGGTTATTGATAAGTTTGATTAAATTAAAACCAAACCAAGAATATTGAAAAGCTTTTAGGGAATTAACACCAACAAGAACTACAAGGAAACGTAGGAGAAGAAAAGAGGGTATCATTATTGTATGTTAGGTTTAGTTGATGAAAACCCAAAACTCACATGCATAATCTTGCCCAAAAAGAAAAGGGAAGTATACATGTACTTGGCACATAATGATTGGTAATATTGGCCATGTGAAGAGGAAAAAGGATCCATATCATGTATATATGATCTTCATTTGAAAATACCAAAAGAATAAAATGCTCACAAATATAAGCATGGTTGGATGTTAGGTAGATGGTACCAAAAAGGAATATGATGTAGTTAAGTAAGTTGGTGGAAGGATTTCAAGAGAGATGCCCGCAACTCAAATTGGGCATGTGGCAATATATCAAAAACCAATTGCAATTTATCAAGAACCAAATATATTTAATAAGATACAACTACAAGTAATACAATATAAATGCCTATACTATAATCACTGCTTTGGAGAGGTAGCTGCCAGTCCAATATATGATTGGATTTGGAAGAGTAAAGTGCTACTTCGCATCAAGGTGTTCGCTTGGTTTATGGTCATGTCTAAACACTAAAGAAATGATTAAAAGGAGGAATTGGAAACTTGAAGGGACAGATCATTGTGTGTTGTGCCCAACGCAGACTATAGAGACCTGGATGCACCTTTTATTTCACTACAATTTCAGTCTTAGAGTGTGGACTTATTTGCAGATTGAATGGGAGCCGGGGGACTCATTTCATCAAGTTTTTGACACAGCTAGACATAAGTTTGGTAAACCTTTATTTGCTGTGGTGGCTATTCTAGCTTTTTGGCATATATGGAAGCAAATAAACGGAGCTATTTTCCAGTAGGTAATGCCGTCCTTCAGAGGTTGGAGGGCAAGGTTCATTCACGAAGCCACTCTGCATAAGCATAGAGTGAAGTCCAAAGTTCTACAGGATTGGTCAATATGGATTAACGGACTATTGTAATTGCTTGTAATTTCTATTTACTTCTCCTTGTAAATAGCTTGTGACGGTTGGACCTTTTCTGTTTATCCTTAATAAAATTGCCATGGGGCCAAGCCCTGCAGTCCTCTTAAACAATGCATATGGGATAAGAACCAACTAAAAGGGTTTTATATGATACTCAAATGCAAGGTGGCATGGTGACACTAGCATGATATAATGCTAATGCAATGCAAGAATGATATATGGGAAGCAATATATAGACTAGGCAAGTAGCATTGCAATTGTTAGAAAATTGGGCTGCTACACCAGGCCACTGCCACCCAATGGCCCTGCTTCCTTAGCATTGTCCTTCATCGTCGAAGAAGCTCCCGCTCCGTCCGAATCTGTCCTGGACGTACTTTATGCCGACATCAGCATGGACTCGGAGGAGATTGACGTCAACATGGAAGAACTCGATATCGCTATGAAGGAGATGGAGGAGGAGATCAACCACGAGGAGCGCACCGACAAGGTCGTCACTTCCCACCAGGTGTTAGTCGCCATCGGGAGTGTGATAGAAGAAGATGATCAAACCGGAGCAGCTCTGCCAATGCCACGTGAAAACGGGAAGGGCCCAGCCATCAACGCTGATGATCCTCCGGCAAGGGCTATGCCTCCACCAGCTATCCCCGTGCAACAGCCGCAAGAACTAGCTATCGGGCCCAGCAATGATAATCCGGTGAATCTGGTGCCACCCCCTTCTACGTTTGCGGCCGCATAGATCACTCTAGCAGATCGAGTGATGTACGACAACTTGCTTGTGGAGCCTATGACCGTGGCCCATATTTGGAGTGTTGTCCAGCTCGATGAGAAGCGCCAACAGCTACTAGAGGAGGCGCATGCCATTGTGGAGAAAGGTCCAAAGCTAGATCAAGATCTGGCTAAGGCGTAGAAATCAATCGGGGCAGCCAAAGCCATGAAGACTGAGTACAAGAACCTGCTCAAGCAGTAGAAGAACAAAAAAGCTCTGTCTCATGTCGTCAATGATCCCGGCGTATGGCGTAACCTGGGGTGGGCTCCGATGAAGCCGACACAAGCTAAGCCTTACATTGACAAGGAAGTAAAGCAATTATTTCCAATGCCTGCCCTCAACATGGCCATCGCCAAGACTCTACTAGAGCAGGATAGATCTCCTAAGGATCTGGACCAGGTCTATGATCTTGTCGCCAAGGCTGTCAAACAGCAGGAAAAGGCGACCTCTTAGAGGTTGGATTCTGACCCGGCATATTGTCAGTCTACCGCGCCCAAGCATCTAAGAGCAATATCTCCTCAAAATGTCGGATCTCAAACGGGTTCATCAGAACGAAGACAGAGGGACGCACACAATAGGACTGATGCTATCCTCGTATCCTCCGACCATGGAGGAAAGGATGATCCTCAGTGTTCGCCACCACCGCCCCGTCATCCTTGGCATCACGAATACCCCATGGATCACCATTGCACGAGCATGCCTCCACCTAGAAGCTCCCAGGGCGGCATCGTCATTCACCAGAATGTGGAGCACCCTCGGCATGACGGAGAGTGCAGTGGCAACCATGGGCATAGGAGAAGTTCACGCCATGAGCCTCCTCGTCCGATAAGCAACCGCGACAGGCGTGAGGGGCCACAGGAGGGTAACAACAAGAAGGATAACCCACCGCCACCTCCGCCATCATTGCCATCCAGCAGCCACCATGGCGGAGGAGGTCTGCATCATTCATACAACCCCTCCCATGGATGAGACAAGAACAAGGCAAACCCAGAGCCGTATGATGCGCGTTCACGCCTAGACAAGATCTACGAGGCCCGGGAAGGACAATACCTAGGACCATGTTGTTTTGGCCACAACTTACCCGAAGAGTTTATGGATTGACAAGACGATCAAGCCCTATGACGGCACTGCCAGGCCAGCTACATGGTTTTAGGATTACAGTGAAGTGGTGACATTGCAGGGGGAAACCCCAATCACCCCGTCAAGTACCTCCCACTGATGTTGATGGGCACTGCCCGCCAATGGATTGACGACTTGCCGGAGAAGTTCATATGAAATTGGCTGGACATGCATGAAGCGTTCACCAAGAATTTCGAGGGTACGTACAAATGTTTCTGTACCATTACTAACCTACAGCGGTGCATCCAGGAAAAAGGACGAGTCATCTCGAGCCTACCTCTCTCGTTGGCTGGACATGGAGAATTCCTATGCAGGAGTGCACGATCAGACTGCTATGGCTGCCTTCAACGATGGCTTGGAAAAGGGAACTTTACTCCGACATACATTGAAGCGCCTGCAGGACAATCACAAGCTGGATCTCAATCATATGATGTCCTTAGCCAATGAGTTCATGGCCACCGACAATGATGCTCATGACTCTTTGTCGGGAATAGCCATTCCAACCCAAGCCAAGAGGGAATAACAACAATAAGCGGAAGAATCCACAAGAAGAAAAGCCAACCTCCGACATGGTCGCCATGTTGTTCGCAGGTAGAGGCGAAGGCGGACAACATGGAAGAGGCCGGAGGCTGGCCGTGGGCAGCAGCGCAGTAGTGACACTACCTCAGGAGCGCCCCGCGTTCCTCAGACGTATGAGGAGTACCGCGATTCGTACACCTCGATGCTAGTGGCAAAGCCACTCACACCAACCTCCAATGCAAGTTTGTCAACAATATCAAGGAAGACCCAAAGTCTGGCTACAAGCAAAGCCGGACGAACCGACTGCGAGGCAAGGGCAAAGGAAAGAAGGAAGAGGAGTCCAAGGATTCAAGTGACATGGATGAGCACATAGACCCCAAGCACGCCGATAAGGGCAATGGCAAAGGCAAGAAACCCTTCGAGAAGAAGGCCCCCCGTCTACCACACATTCCTTGGAACCCCAACTGTCCGGGCACAGAAAACCTCACTGAGGATAATAATGGCCACCCTAACCCTAGTTCCCCAGTACCTGCGCCGGTCAGAAGTTCCAATCACTTGGGACAGGACGGATCACCCCGACCTTGTTCCAACAGAGAACCAGTATGCCATGGTCATCAACCCCTTGATTCACAGCATCGAGTTCACCAAGTGCATCGTGGATAGTGGAAGCAGCATCAACATCATGTACCTGGATATACTACACAAGATGAACTTGACGGAGACCAACCTAAGGCGGACCAACACTTTGTTTCATGGTGTAGTTCCTGGCCGAGAAGCTTAGTCCCTTGGGTACATCACCCTTCCGGTCACCTTCGGTGATGTCAACAATTACCGCTAAGAACGCATGACCTTCGAAGTGTTCCCCTTCAAGAGACTGTACAACATCATATTTGGACGCGACATCTTCCACTCCTTCATGGCCAAACTATGCCTTATCTACAACAAGCTCAAGAAACCTGGACCAAACGGTGTCATCACCATTGCCGGAAGCTTTGCAAAGGCATAGGGCTCTAAAATTGGAGAAGCAACCTTTACCAAAGCCGTCCTGTACGGTGAAGAATTCAAGGAGATCCAGCGCCAGGTCGATGCCTCGGAGATGCCAACATCGAAGAAGCAAAATTCCGACTCTGATCCAGCATTCAAGGCCACCATCGAGACCAAGCTGGTGGAACGTGTGGTAGGCGATGCCTCCAAGACCACTGCCATTGGGGCGAACCTAGATCCCAAAAAGGAAAGCGTGCTCGTTGAGTTCCTCCATGAGAATAGGGACATCTTTGCCTGGCAACCTACCGACATGAAATGTGTACCTAGGGGACTTGCCGAGCACAGCTTAAACATCGATCCTAAATGCAAACCGGTGAAACAACCTCTATGCCGCTTAGGGGATGAGAAGAGACGTGCCATATGCAAGGAGATAGCTAGGTTACTTAAGGCTAGTTTTATCCGACAAGTTGTTCACACTCGATGGGTGTCCAATCCTGTACTTGTGCCCAAAAAGGGAACCCAAGAATTAAGAATGTGCATTGATTACACTGACTGGAACAAAACATGTCCAAAGGATCCGTTTGCTTTGCCTCACATTGACCAAGTCATTAACTCGATGGCTAGCTCGGAACTTCTGTGTTCTTTGGATGCATACTTTGGATACCACCAGATCAAGATGCAAAAGTCAGACCAATTGGCCACTTCGTTCACCACACCTTACGACACATTTTGCTATGTCACAATGCCCTTTGGGCTGAAAAACGCATGTGCTACATACCAACGGATAATGCAACATTACCTCCACGAACAAATTGGTCGGAACATTCATGCTTACGTGGATGATATCGCGGTGATGTCAAATAAATCTAATGACCTCATCGTCGACTTAAAGGAAACCTCTGATAACCTCCAAAAGTACAACATGATGCTCAACCCTAAGAAGTGCGTCTTCGGGGTTCTAGCCAGCAAATTGTTGGGATTCATCGTTTCCCAACACGGAATTGAGGTCAACCCAGAGAAAATCAAGTCCATCCTCCACATAAATCGTCCGACTTGCCTAAAGGACATTCAACATCTCACATGCTGCATTGTAATAGTAAGCCGGTTCGTCAGCCGACTTGGAGAGAAGGCCTTGTTGCTATACAAGTTGCTGAAGAAGGCAGACAAATTCGTATGGAAAAACAAAGTGGATGCCGCCCTAAAGGGGATAAAAAGGATACTTTCTTTTGCACCTATAGTTGCAACACCCGAGTCAATGGAGCCTATGTTAATATACATTGGGGCTACCAACTGGGTTATTAGCATCGTCATCATGGTGGAGCGGAAGTAACCAACGCATGAGTACGGCGTACAACAACCAGTTTACTATGTAAGCGAGGTCTTGAAAAAGTCCAAGCAGTATTACCCGCACTACTAGAAGCTATCTTATGGAGTCCTCCTTGCTTCTCGGAAGATAAGGAACTATTTCTAGGAGCACCCAATCACAGTAGTGAGCAAGGCTCCACTGTCCGACATCATTAGAAACAACGATGGTATAGAAAGAGTGGAAACATGGGGCATTGAGCTCGCTCCCTTCGAAATCACTTACAAAAGGCGTGACACTATCAAGTCACAAGCTTTGGAGGATTTTATTGTAGATTGGACGGAGCTGCCAGAGGATACTCCTATGCCAGAACCAAAATTTTGGGTAATACACTTTGATGAAACAAATTTACTCAATGGCTCAGGGGCTGGTGTATTATTGCAATCACCAACATGAGAAAAGCTACAGTATGTCCTACAAATCCACTTCGAGGCTACGAACAACATGGCGAAATATGATGCACTTATTCACGAACTTCGATTAGCCAAGGATATTGGCATCAAGCACATAGTTTGCTGTGGAGATTCTGACTTGGTTGCCCAGCAGGTGGCTGGCACCTGGAACACGCAGAATCCTATGATGTTGGCATATCAATATGAAGTAGAGGATATAGACAAGTGCTTCGAATGCTACGAAGTCAAGTACGTCAAAAAGGAGGAAAATGAGGCGGCAGATCTACTGTCAAATCTTGGATTTGCTCGTAAACCAATCCCTCCAGGCATTTTTCTAGAGAATCTACAGACTCCATCCGTGATGGGAGCAGACCCCGAGAATCCAAATAGGTCCGACTCATTTGTTAATGAAGTATCAATAGTCCCTCTGGCTTGGACAAAACCGTTCATGGACTACCACAAAGACGGAACTTTCCCAGCTAACGAAGTCAAAGGCCGAAAAATAGTACGTCGATCAAAGGGCTATACCATAGTAAATGTGAAGCTCTACAAAAGAAGCACTACAGGAATATTCCTAAAGTGCGTTTCCCAACATCCAGGTATGGATATTCTTCGCGAAATTCATCTTGGAGATTGCGGGCAGCACGCCGCTCCCCGATCGTTGGTCTCCAAAGACTTCTGGCAAGGATTCTACTGGCTGACCGTGAAGGCGGACGCCGACAAACTGTTTGAAGCATGCATTGGGTGTCAATATTATGCACATCAACCACATGTCCCAGCTGAAGAATTGCGAACCATACCAATATCTTCGCTGTTTGTAGTCTAGGGTCTTGACATGGTTGGGCCATTCCATATTGCACCTTGTGGATTTACGCTTCTGCTCGTAGCAGTTGACAATTCACTAAATGGATAGAATCTAAACCCATTAGAAAGCTCGATGGGGCAACATCCCTTAAGTTTGTTCAGGATCTAGTGGTGAGATTTGGTCTCCCCCTTAGCATCATCATCGACAATGGCAACAACTTGTCACTCAGAGAACTGGAGGCTTAGTGTCACGAGAAGGGCATCCGTCTTGACCTAGCTTCTGTGGCACACCCACAATCTAATGGTCAAGTTGAATGGGACAATGGACGAATTCTGTAGGGAATAAATCCATGTCCAGAAGCACCGCTACATAGAGAAGCTGGAGCTTGGGAGGAGGAATTACCATTTGTCCCGTGGAGTTTAAGAACTATTACCAACAGATCCACCGGCTACACCCCTTTCTTCATGGTATATGGAGCAGAAGCAGTCCTACCGTCTGACATCCTTCACGATGCACCAAGAGTCGCCGCCTATGACGAAGATGATGCTGGAGAATCCAGGCGCTTAGATGTGGACCTGCTCAAGGAGGAACATGTGCCAGCATGCCAGAGATCCGCCATCTACCAGCAGAAGCTACACAGCTACCAAAATCGCTGGGTTCATGTAAAGGTCCCAACCCTTAATAAGGTAGAGATCCCTGTGTTTACAATGCTAGTCCCTGGATCAATAGCTAGCATCCACAGTTAAGATGTAATATCAAGAAACAAAGTTCATAATATAACTTTATAACCAGGAATAACATAATTTTATTATATCTTACATAGCTCATTTGGCTATTACATTACATTGCAGCAGAATATCTATAAGCATGGGGTCCTTCATCTTCAAAGTGCCACAGGCAAACATGTTGGTTGTAGACTTGTAATCCTAATCAATCAATTTCACTAATATCAAACAAACCTGCAACATAACAAGTTACAGCCACAAGGGTCAATACAATTGAATTGTATTGGCAAGTTTCACTACTATGTTGAATATAAGTGGATCCTATCATTACATGCATATTTGGCTAAGTAGGGTTTAAGGCTCATTTGCAGAAAGCAATAATTTATCCTATCTTTTCAAAATAGTTCTTGATCTTTTGTCAAATCTTTCTGAACTCCTTGGTAAATCCCCAAGTGTTTCAAGTCTTTGTCAAAATCTCTTGAGCTCCTTGGTACACCCCAAGTACTTCAAGTTTTTATCAAAAATCTCTTGAGCTCCTTGGTAAATCCCCAAGTGCTTCAAGTCTTTTGTTGTCACTTTAAAGTTTTTCTTTTAGAAATTGGAATGTCGAGATTTCCCATAGCTTCAAGCTTTAGTTGCTCAGTATTGTCCATAACCGGGGACACGACTAAGTACTTAGAATTTTTATCTTCTTCCGAAGTTGTACACTTTACCCACATGACACAATCTCATCTTGTTGCCACCAGTGGCCGCTGGATAAGTACTCACCAAGATGGAGTACTGGCAGATTGAGAATGTGACGAAGTCTTTCCAGAGGGTCCTCCCATACACCATTGCTAGCTTGTCTTCAGGCACCAATGTAGTGTTCCTAGTTCCCTCATTTCCAGTAAACCTAAAGACAATGCATGGGTCTTCCCAATGTAGTTGACTAAGCCAGAGCCATATAGCATGTGGCTGTACACGAAAGCCACAATTGGAGAAACATGTTCAATCTCTAAGTCCCTGGGTGGTTTTCTTTTGGTGCACAACACAAAGAGATTGCCATTGACATGGTTTCTTTTTTTGCCACCTTGTCCAAAACTTGAGTATCCTTGTCCACCCAGGTGGTTCATTGAGTACTTGTTTTATTATACAAAACATAAGTCTTTTCTCAACTTCATAAAATCTCAACATGTATCTCTTCTCAAAACATATAACATGGCTAAGCATTTTACAACTACTTTGTTTTCTCTAAGTAATGTATAAGGGTATCCTATTAGGATTTAGCATAGCATATAGTATAGAAATCCTTTTCATGCATGTTTCAAAAATCCACTAAGTATAATGAAAATAGTAGGATTTGGAATGATAATGTCACTTGCCTTTTTTGTAGGGAAAGTTGGTTCACTTCTTGATCTTGCTAATCTCACACTCTTGTAACTTCACTACAAATCAATCAAGCAAACACAATATCAACTAGCATTCCAACCAATAACCAATCAAACAAAACACCACATTTAAAATAATAGGAACTAAGTCATGCATGCAAGCATGCAAAAGATAGTTTTATTTGCAAAGGTGGTTTTTACTAGGCTCTACACATTGTAAGGTTCAAGGTGGTCATTTTCTAAAGTGGCAAAGTCATTTGCAAAAGGGTTTTTATCTATTAACCATTTTTCAAATCCAATCATTATTTCATGTGGTGGAAAATACTTTTAGTGAAGCAACCATTTTATATAGTTCACCAAATAAGTTGTTAATTCCCAAAACTTGGTGTTTAGGGTCAGTAGGTTTGATTCAAATCATTTTCCCAAAGTTTTTACTCCAAAATCATTTTCATAGCAAAATCAATACTTTTATTTGACTAGAAATGGGCTAACTCAATTAATCAATCCTAAACTTCACAAAATCAATTTTTAAATCCATGGGTTGGTTCCTAGGGTCAGTAGGTTCATAACAAACCAATTTGCAAAGATTTCAACCTCAAAATCATTTTGGAATAGTTTTTATAACCTAAACAAGCATCAAAATGTTTCTGCAAAAACAAACAATCTAACAGAAACTTTTTACTAAACAAATTGCATGGTTCTCTAGGGCTTGTTCCACTGATTCCATTGATATAAAGTTTGCAAATTTTGGACGTGTGGATCAAAAGTTACAAGGTTTACAATCTGCATCTAAATCTGATTTCAAATTCTGTTTTAAAACAAACTAGTGCCACACGGCGGGATGTTACTGGCTGGTACCGCTTCGGTCGGATCGTGCTTGCTGGACCGTAGGATCTAACTTAGATCGAGTGGCGCAGAGGCACACGATATCCCTTCGTCTATGTTCTATCACAGCCACACGATATCGATCTAACGGATACAATCAACTTGCCACTAACTGGCGGCGCTGCGCGGCGGTGAGCGGCAGCGCGAGGTCAGACGGTGTGCTAGCGGCGGTTACAGGAAGCAAATGAGGAAGTGGAGGTGCTCACCGTGCTCGTGATGTCGAGGCGATGCTCAACGTGTGGACAACTTGGCAAGGGGCGCTCAGACGCGACGGGGATTCCTCGCCGGAGTAAGTGGCGGCATCGGGCGGCTCTGGTGGTCATCAAGGATGGGTATGCAGTTCACTCCGAGGCAAGACAAGGGCATGGTTAGACGCGTACAGTCCTAGGGTTCACGTGAGCATGATTAAGAGGGCTCGGGGCGGTCTAGACTTACCAGGGAAACTCGCCGGAGAGAGAAGCAGACGCGGCGGCGCTCAGAGGTTGTCGAAGTCGACATTCTGGGGCGCCTGCGGGTGATCGGAAAGCACAGGGAGGTGCGCCTAGGTCTGGGGAATGTGCTCGTGTGCTTGGGGAGGCAAGGGGTGGCGCGGGGTCGCCGGAATTGTTCGCGGAACTCGCCAGAGGCAGTGGCGATGCGAGGCGAAATTGTCGCAGCCTGGAGGCAGAGGGAGAGAGCTGTCTGGGGGGAAAGAGAGGTAAGACGCGTGCGGTTAAATGGGCGTGGTCGCGGGGTGGAGTAATGCGGCCATTTACGCGAATTGATCGCCGGCGTTACTGGCTGCAACGGCAGGGCGACGTCTGTGCGAGGAAGAAGAGGGTGAGCTGGCGGTGGGGTCTGGGCGTCACCGAGAAAGGGAGAGGGGAAAAAGGGTCCACTCGTCGATGTCTGCGCGGGTTTAAAACTGGGTGCGAAACGTTTTCTTCGGGGAGAGAGGGAGTGGGCTGGTTGGGCCTTGTTGCGCTGGCCAGTTGGGCTGCTGTCTGATTCTATTTTTTTCTTTCTGAAAGCTTTATCTTTTTCTAATTCTATTTTCTGTTTTGGATTTCAAGCAACAAATCAAACACTCAATTCAATACAAAATTTCTCCAAACTTTGTATTGAGTTTTGGTTCTGTTTAACAACACAAATTCAAGTCCCTAAATAAAATAATTTTATTCTTTTTAGGACCCATTAATAATTAAATAAAATGGATCTTAGTTATTTAATTCAAATAGAATTTGCTTTAATAAAATCTTTATCTTTTTGAAATCTCAACAAAACCAAAAACACTTCAGTAGTTTTATTTGAGAATATAAAATACTTGGAAAATTATTTAAATAAATTAATAAGTTTTAATGTTTTATTAAAAAGGGAAAGTCTTTACTTTAACAAAATTGGGTATTAATAAATCCCTATTATTTTCTTTAAATAAATCTTTATTCTTTTGATCAAAACAAAATGTTTTATTTCAAAAGCTTGGCCAAGGTTTAATTTGGCTCTATAAAATAATCCTTATTTATATTTCTACCTTTTCATTTGAAAACCAAATCTTTTTATTTAAAGATCAAAAATAGTAATCCAAATATTTTTAACTTTATTAATTGTTTTACCTTTTCAAATCCTTTAGGATTTGTTTAATCAAATAGGTTTGAAGGTTTCCAATTGGATTCAAAAAGTTTCTTCTCACCCTGAAAATCAACAAAGTTTTGTTTTATTCATTTATTTTTTCACATTACAAGATTTGGAAAATCTTGGGATGTGACAGGCTACCACCCTTAAAATAAATCTCGTCCCGAGATTTGGGAAGGCTAGGGTTACAAGTAGGCTCACAACATCTAGGTACTACCACCCTTAAAATTTTTCCAACTAAATTACATATTGGTTTGCTTGGGATCTTGGGGAAACTTCTCTGGGCAAACATCTGCATAGTGTCCTTTGTTTCCACACTTGACGCATGTGACAAGGCTGAGATCCTTCATAGGCTTGTTTATCTTGTTCTTCATCTTTTCTGGACAATTGCTTGCATAATGTCCTGGATTTTTGCAATTGAAACATGTGATAAGTTTGAGTTCTTCACGTGTCTCTTGTGGACAAGTTGCTGCATAATGGCCTAGCTCTTTGCAATTGTTGCACCATACTTGACCAATCTCTTTATACTTCTGTTTCTCTGGACATTCACTGGAATAGTGTCCCATTTCTTTACAATGATGACATTGTACATGGCTTTTGTCCTTCTTTTTCTTGGGTTTCTCCAAAGCTAGGAGTGCATCTAGTTCATGTTGTTCATATGTTATCTTATAGGTAGGAATATCTACATGTTTCTTGGACCTTCTATTGCTCCTTGGAAAATTCATATGCCTCTTCTTTGGTCCTTTGAATTGGGTTGTATTGCATGGAGGTATAAGTGGAGCTTTTCCTTTGTCCTCATTCTTCTTGGTAGACTTGGATCCTTCTTGATAGTTTGCAATCATTTGTTGCACTCCACCTTGTTTCCTTTGTTCAACTATGGAATAGATGGGACATTGGATAGGGACATGATTATTTCCTTCACATAGGTAGCAAGTAGCTTGAGAGGTGAGACATTGGCCAACTGGGTGTTTGTCTTCACAGTTGGGGCATTGATCTCCATGCTCCTTGGAAGTGTGATCCTTGTCTCCACAAATATTGCAAGCTTTGGTTCCCTTTAGAATAACATCTTTGTTGTCACAAGCTCCTTTGGAAAAGTTGCTTTCCATGTTGAGCATTTGATCTGTCACCTTATGCAACATTTGGGCTTGGTTCTCCAAAAATCCTTGCAGGGTTGGATCTTCCCCACTGGTGTTAGCTATGAATTGAGCTGTCATTTGGTTCAACTGGTTTTGGGTTGATATGAGTTCTCTCATGTTGTCCTCTTGGTTGGTGTTGGTGTCATCAACCTTGATGTTGGAGTCTCTTGGAGTAGTCATCTGTTTGGGTTGAATGGAGATTAGAATAGGCAAAATATTTCTAAGGAAATAATTCTAATCACACACATCACAATTCACTCAAGCAATGTGCAAGCAATCACAAGCCAAACATTACACTCAAACAATGAAGTTCAAGCACATTTTTAGGCAATAAATTATTTTTGTTACACCACATAAGTTGGTGTGTTTGTCTTAAATAAAATATGGCAGTCCATCTATATGGTTCACTTGTGATCTTTCCATCCTTCTTGGTTGATTCTTCTTGCATGAGATCATGGTTTCCTTGGGAAAATTCTTGGTTACAAAACTTCAAAGTGATGTGGGCTCCTTCTAACTTGTGTTCCCTTAGTCTCCAAATCTTGAGCAAGATTTCCTTGTCTCACTTGTCCCTAGTGACATCCAAGATTGAAGTCCTTGGTGAATATGCTGAAGATGTTGAAGTCATTAGAGTTGAAGAAGTTGAAGTCATTAGAGTTGAAGATGTTGAAGTCATTAGAGTTGATGGAGTCCTTTGCATATGGTGAAGTCTTTTGGTCATGGGGTAGGTTTTGTCCATCAAGTTGAAAATAGAAGAGATGTAGAATCAAAACCAAAATGGTTGAGGAAAGAGTTTACAAGATTGTTTGTAAATAAGTTTTGGAACTAATACAACTCCTATTTTCCTAAGGGTCTTTGTCCAAACCTAGGGTTACAAATCCTACAGGCAACACAATGCTCTGATACCATCTGTAAAGGTCCCAACCCTTAATAAGGTAGAGATCCCTGTGTTTACAATGCTAGTCCCTGGATCAATAGCTAGCATCCACAGTTAAGATGTAATATCAAGAAACAAAGGTCATAATATAACTTTATAACCAGGAATAACATAATTTTATTACATCTTACATAGCTCATTTGGATATTACATTACATTGCAGCAGAATATCTATAAGCATGGGGTCCTTCATCTTCAAAGTGCCACAGGCAAACATGTTGGTTGTAGACTTGTAATCCTAATCAATCAATTTCACTAATATCAAACAAACCTGCAACATAACAAGTTACAGCCACAAGGGTCAATACAATTGAATTGTATTGGCAAGTTTCACTACTATGTTGAATATAAGTGGATCCTATCATTACATGCATATTTGGCTAAGTAGGGTTTAAGGCTCATTTGCAGAAAGCAATAATTTATCCTATCTTTTCAAAATAGTTCTTGATCTTTTGTCAAATCTTTCTGAACTCCTTGGTAAATCCCCAAGTGTTTCAAGTCTTTGTCAAAATCTCTTGAGATCCTTGGTACACCCCAAGTACTTCAAGTTTTTATCAAAAATCTCTTGAGATCCTTGGTAAATCCCCAAGTGCTTCAAGTCTTTTGTTGTCACTTTAAAGTTTTTCTTTTAGAAATTGGAATGTCGAGATTTCCCATAGCTTCAAGCTTTAGTTGCTCAGTATTGTCCATAACCGGGGACACGACTAAGTACTTAGAATTTTTATCTTCCGCAGAAGTTGTACACTTTACCCACATGACACAATCTCATCTTGTTGCCACCAGTGGCCGCTGGATAAGTACTCACCAAGATGGAGTACTGGCAGATTGAGAATGTGACGAAGTCTTTCTAGAGGGTCCTCCCATACACCATTGCTAGCTTGTCTTCAGGCACCAATGTAGGGTTCCTAGTTCCCTCATTTCCAGTAAACCTGAAGACAATGCATGGGTCTTCCCAATGTAATTGACTAAGCCAGAGCCATATAGCATGTGGCTGTACACGAAAGCCACAATTGGAGAAACATGTTCAATCTCTAAGTCCCTGGGTGGTTTTATTTTGGTGCACAACACAAAGATATTGCCATTGACATGGTTTCTTTTGTTGCCACCTTGTCCACCCAGGTGGTTCATTGAGTACTTGTTTTATTATACAAAACATAAGTCTTTTCTCAACTTCATAAAATCTCAACATGTATCTCTTCTCAAAACATATAGCATGGCTAAGCATTTTACAACTACTTTGTTTTCTCTAAGTAATGTATAAGGGTATCCTATTAGTATTTAGCATAGCATATAGTATAGAAATCCTTTTCATGCATGTTTCAAAAATCCACTAAGTATAATGAAAATAGTAGGATTTGGAATGATAGTGTCACTTGCCTTTTTCGTAGGGAAAGTTGGTTCACTTCTTGATCTTGCTAATCTCACACTCTTGTAACTTCACTACAAATCAATCAAGCAAACACAATATCAACTAGCATTCCAACCAATAACCAATCAAACAAAACACCACACTTAAAATAATAGGAAGTAAGTCATGCATGCAAGCATGCAAAAGATAGTTTTATTTGCAAAGGTGGTTTTTACTAGGCTCTACACATTGTAAGGTTCAAGGTGGTCATTTTCTAAAGTGGCAAAGTCATTTGCAAAATGGTTTTTATCTAAAAACCATTTTTCAAATCCAATCATTATTCCATGTGGTGGAAAATACTTTTAGTGAAGCAACCATTTTATATAGTTCACCAAATAAGTTGTTAATTCCCAAAACTTGGTGTTTAGGGTCAGTAGGTTTGATTCAAATCATTTTCCCAAAGTTTTTACTCCAAAATCATTTTCATAGCAAAATCAATACTTTTATTTGACTAGAAATGGGATAACTCAATTAATCAATCCTAAACTTCACAAAATCCATTTTTAAATCCATGGGTTGGTTCCTAGGGTCAGTAGGTTCATAACAAACCAATTTGCAAAGATTTCAACCTCAAAATCATTTTGGAATAATTTTTATAACCTAAACAAGCATACAAATGTTTCTGCAAAAACAAACAATCTAACAGAAACTTTTTACTAAAAAAATTGCATGGTTGGCTAGGGCTTGTTCCACTGATTCCATTGATATAAAGTTTACAAATTTTGGACGTGTGGATCAAAAGTTACAAGGTTTACAATCTGCATCTAAATCTGATTTCAAATTCTGTTTTAAAACAAACTAGTGCCACGCGGCGGGATGTCACTGGCTGGTACCGCTTCGGTCGGATCGTGCTTGCTAGACCGTAGGATCTAACTTAGATCGAGTGGCGCAGAGGCACACGATACCCCTTCGTCTATGTTCTATCACAGCCACACGATATCGATCTAACGGATACAATCAACTTGCCACTAACTGGCAGCGCTGCGCGGCGGTGAGCGGCGGCACGAGGTCAGACGGTGTGCTAGCGGCGGTTACAGGAAGCAAAGGAGGAAGTGGAGGTGCTCACCGTGCTCGTGATGCCGAGGTGATGCTCAATGTGTGGACAGCTTGGCAAGGGGCGCTCAGACGTGACGGGGATTCCTCGCCGGAGTAAGTGGCGGCGTCGGGCGGCTCTGGTGGTCGTCGAGGATGGGTCTGCAGTTCACTCCGAGGCAAGACAAGGGCATGGTTAGACACATACAGTCCTGGGGTTCACGTGAGCATGATTGAGAGGGCTCGGGGCGGTCTAGACTTACCAGGGAAACTCGCCGGAGAGAGAAGCAGATGCGGCGGCGCTCAGAGGTTGTCGAAGTCGACGTTCTGGGGCGCCCGCGGGTGAACGGAAAGCGCAGGGAGCTGCGCCTAGGTCTGGGGAATGTGCCCGTGTGCTTGGGGAGGCAAGGGGTGGCGCGGGGGTCGCCGGAATTGTTCGCGGAACTCGCCGGAGGCAGTGGCGATGCGAGGCGAAATTGTCGCAGCCTGGAGGCAGAGGGAGAGAGTTGTCTGGGGGGAAAGAGAGGTAAGACGCGTGCGGTTAAATGGGCGTGGTCGCGGGGTGGAGTAATGCGGCCATTTACGCGAATTGATCGCCGGCGTTACTGGCTGCAACGGCAGGGCAACGTCTGCGCGAGGAAGAAGAGAGTGAGCTGGCGGTAGGGTCTGGGCGTCAGCGAGAAAGGGAGAGGGGAAAAAGGGTCCACTCGTTGGTGTCTGCGTAGGTTCAAAACTGGGTGCGAAACATTTTCTTCGGGGAGAGAGGGAGTGGGCTGGTTGGGCCTTGTTGGGCTGGCCAGTTGGGCTGCTGTCTGATTCTACTTTTTTCTTTCTAAAAGCTTTATCTTTTTCTAATTCTATTTTCTGTTTTGGATTTCAAGCAACAAATCAAACACTCAATTCAATACAAAATTTCTCCAAACTTTGCATTGAGTTTTGGTTCTGTTTAACAACACAAATTCAAGTCCCTAAATAAAATAATTTTATTCTTTTTAGGACCCATTAATAATTAAATAAAATGGATCTTAGTTAATTCAAATAGAATTTGCTTTAATAAAATATTTATCTTTTTGAAACCTCAACAAAACCAAAAACACTTCAGTAGTTTTATTTGAGAATATAAAATACTTGGAAAACTTATTTAAATAAATTAATAAGTTTTAATGTTTTATTAAAAAGGGAAAGTCTTTACTTTAACTAAATTGGGTATTAATAAATCCCTATTATTTTCTTTAAATAAATCTTTATTCTTTTGATCAAAACAAAATGTTTTATTTCAAAAGCTTGGCCAAGGTTTAATTTGGCTCTATAAAATAATCCTTATTTATATTTCTACCTTTTCATTTGAAAACCAAATCTTTTTATTTAAAGATCAAAAATAGTAATCCAAATATTTTTAACTTTATTAATTGTTTTATCTTTTCAAATCCTTTAGGATTTGTTTGATCAAATAGGTTTGAAGGTTTCCAATTGGATTCAAAAAGTTTCTTCTCACCCTGAAAATCAACAAAGTTTTATTCTATTCATTTATTTTTTCACATTACAAGATTTGGAAAATCTTGGGATGTGGCAGTTCAGCATTAAAGAAGGGGATCTGGTGCTCCACCTTAAGAATAAAAAGTCACACAAATTATCCCCACCATGGGAAGCACCGTTCATCATAAGCAAGGTGCTACTTAATGGTTCCTATTACCTCATTGATATTCATGAGTTGAAAGATAGGCCAAGTGAGGATCATAAGCGTAAGCGATGCAACCTTGATGATGACTACCCAGAGCTTGATTGTCCATGCAACATAGGACAACTACGTCCCTTTTACACTTAACATAATTTATTATATATTATGTAACTTTTTATGATCAATGAATAAAGCATTTGGTTCACTCATATTCCTGAGTCTTTTACCTCCTTTTGTGTTCATTTTTGGATCATGTAAAACCCTTTATGCACAAGCTTTGCATTAACACTTGTGAAAATTCTGCCTACGGGCATTAGCTTAAGTTTTCTGGTCTACACGTATTTCGTTGTTTTTATGTGGATTCTGGAGTAGTGAGTTTTGGCACTCTAAGCCGGCGATTTTGTGCTTAGGTTCTTGAAGGTTCCATTAGGCATCACTTCATGAGCACATAGTTCTGGCTAAGGGTCTTCCGACTCATGAAAGGTCAAGCATAAAAGCCGGAACAATGGAGAAGCTAGCACTTGCCTAAAAATATACAACCATACATGCTGGAACTAGATCATAAGTAGCTGGAAGCTTGAAGCCAAGTTTTCCTCCTTACAAAACATCATTGTTTTCCACATATTAGATACCAGAAGAAACAAATATTAAGAAGTGTTTTTATTCTTCTGGTGCAGGGTACTTTGAGGCTGCATCCTCCGAGACAGGAGAGTCCTCTTGTTCATTAACAAAGTCAGTGGTCTTCAAGGATTCGGAGGATGCTTGGTCATTGTCGATAACCTCTAAAGGCATAAAGACGTCCGCCTTGACCAACTAGGTGACCCTGGTACCGTAGCCGGTGAGGGAGGACCAGATTGCATCATTATCGATTTTTTGTCCGTCCTCGTCCATGTCGGTGAGACCAGCGGTCACCATGATGATGTTAACATCATCATAATGAGATTTGACTAAGTCCAAGGCCATCCTAGCGACAGATCGAGTACAAGAAGCTTTACAGCTTACGATATGCTCTCGGGCTCGGTGGAGGATTTCTAAGTACTTCATGACACAGTCAGCCGCCTTCATGATGATGTCCAAGGGCTTGTCAATCTCTTTGGCATGGGCGATGGCAGTGTTGATGAAGTTACCGGAAAGAATCATGCACTATTTTGACGGCGGAGAATTTTCACCCAAGTTGGCTAGGACAATGGGTTCTGCATTTCCGGCAAAGAAATTGAGGCCATGAGTTCAACAAATCAATTCAAAGTAACTGGCTTGCAAAAAATGAAGACATAGGAAGCTTACCAAAGATGCTGCTCTGGGAATGCTGGAGAACCTCCACCAAGGAGTCTCGTTCCTTTCGAAGAGTCTTGTATGCCTCAAGGTTGTGAGTATTTTGCTCGTCGAAAACTTTCTTTTGCTCCTTGAGGATCGCGATCTCTTCCGTAAGGCAATTCATCTCTGTGTTGGCAGATTATTGCACGGCCGCTAGCGCCTCTTCATGCATTTTCAGGGTATCAGCCCTCTCCTGCTTCAAGATCTTTTTCTCATTATCGAGCTCCTGTATATGCTTGGACTGCTCGACAATGTCCTTGGCTTTGGCAACAACTTCTGCAAGTCGGAGAAATAATGAGTACTCGGAGGATGAAGGTACAAGACCAAGTTGAGAGAGAAATTGAAAAGAAAATAGACTCTTGTTTCTGGTGATCTGTTACTGCAAGAAGGCAGTTTTACCCTTTTCAGTTTTCAGCTCCTCGCGAAGCTTGGCGAACTTCCCATTGGCGGCGACCTTTCGAGCATTCTCATTCTGTAGGAATAAAAGTGCTTAGTCTACTTGGAGCATCTAGTCGGAATTATATAGTTCAACCTAGAAGCTCGGGGGCTACAATACAAGTTTTTTAAACTCAAAGCTATGCTTAGTCCTTTCTTAAAGCATCTAGTCGGAACTATCTTTGTTTCAACTAGAGGCTTGGGGGCTACAGTATTGAAATTTATAAACACTAATGTTACTCTAAAATGTATCTAGTCGGGATTATTCATTCAAACTGCATACTTGGGGGCTATAGTACAAAGTTTATTACTTAGTTACTCTTAGAGGACTCAAACCAAAAGACCTATGGTTTTCTATCTAAGTCCTTGGGGGCTACAGTGGGATATTATAGGTGAAATGCACATGCATAAAAAACTTATGAAGGCAATGATCTTGAGGATGTTGGTGGCTTACAAGTACAATTTTCCAAAGGAAATTGTGTTACGTCGGAGGATCTCTGCCTTCTTAATCAGTTCCTCAAGGCCATACGTCGAAGAAGTCAGTGCTGCACCAACAGACGACGCAGATGGCGTTGGAACAACTGTTGGGCTCATGGTCCTGAAAGCCTCCGCCTGGCTCGTGGTCGCCGTAGATCCGCCTCCCACCACCAACTCATTTCCTCTCTTGGTGGCATCCTTAGCCGGAGCTTCGGCCGTTTGGGAGGAGGTGCTCTCCTGTGTCACCTGGTCGCTAGGAACGACAACCATCTCAGCGGCATCTAGGACCTCCTGTCAGGGAGTATTATCCACCTCCATGACAGAGGGATAAGATGCCACTATAGTCGGATATCGGCGTAATGGGATCAGGGGACCCTTCCATTGCACTTTGGTGCATGGGCCCCAGGTCCGCTAAGATGTCAACTCGGTAGCAGCAAGGCAGAGTCATCGGGAACGTGGTAGGGATGCAAGCACCGTGCGCTCAAAACGGGTATGGATTTGGCATGATGAAACCTATGGAAACTAATCAGCTATGATGTAGGTACCTATGGATGAGACAAGCACTACTAGACAAGTCTTGGTGCGCTAGCTGGGCGCGAACGAGGAGGAAAAGACAACGACTTAGGCGAGGCGATCCAACCTCTCTTTTCGGGGGCTACCCCGGAAGGATGGAAAGGGCCTAATCAAGGGCAACGAGGCTAAGGAGTGGCCTCAACTACGCCTCAGAAGCACTATGAGAGCACTTCTCCTAGGCCAGGAGTGGCCCGGGAGCCAGAGTCAACCGAGTCTGACAAGGCGCGTCAGGCTCAGCCTTGGGAAATGGTGACACGCCAGATCTACCAAACATCATCATGGCACTTCTGCCCACTCCTGCGCGTCACCGATCGGAGTGACATCTCGGATCCTGAGCTGTCACCCTGCCATCAAGCGCACCTGTGCATCGCCCTGGCCATCCATTGGCCACATGCACTACCCGCCTGCCTAGAGATTGCATGGCACACCGTGATTGCACCCGGGAATGCTAGCTTGTGTAGTGACCCCTTGGACTATAAAATGAGGCACTCGGCCCCTGGGAAGGGGGTTGGAGTTTGAAGGGTTCAGAAGTTCTTAGAGAGGAAGAAGACCTTTCTCCACGCCGGAGAGAAGAAAGAAAGGGCATTGAGAGAGTGTGAAGAGAAACAAAGAGGAAGCCCGGGGAGTGTAGATGCTAATCTAGAAAGCGGCTCCCCGGAACGAGAGAGATCACCATCTCGTACCTTGATCCACCCCAGATAATCCACCAAAGGAGGACGTAGGGTTATTAGCCGAAGGGCGGCCTGAACCTAGGTAAAAAATGACCGTGTTTGCTTTGTGTGTGTTGTGTGCTCAAATCAGCAGGTTCCTTCGTCACCGTTGACGTCGAAACGAATTCGTGCCCACTACCAAACAAATAGGGGGAGTCTTGCATCCTCGATGTCCGTGTTGGCGAGACGTGACATCTGGCGTGCCAGGTAGGGGGGCGCTCGCGTTTTTGTATTTAGCAATCAGCTTCAGCATCAGCAACTTTGTGAGTTTCATCATCGACATCGACTGTCTCGCCGCCTCCATTCATGGCGGTGGGAGAAGCTCCTGACAACGGAACCGGATCCACCGCAGTGAACATGCCCGTTGCACAAACTCGTTCTCACGAGCCTTTCAGGGCAGGGGCCTTAGAGGTCGAGCCTCGCACATGGTGCACCGACCCCGCCGTGGATGCCGATCCATCTCCGGGCTTAGCATCACTGCTTCACTGCATCCTCAACCCCTTGTGGCTCAAGACGGCGAGCATGCCAGCAAAGGTGTGGCCGCTCATGCAAACCCACCATCAGGAGACGTAGGAGGCGTCGCCTGTGAAGGCCTGGGGAAAGAGGCCATCAGCGTAGCCGCTACCCCTAGGAAGCAGCAACTCAAGGGCGAGCCCCAACTCACCAAGAAAGTGCCGCTGGATGATGACCCGGCTCACTTCATTGCCATCGGGAACCAGTTATCTCCTGAGAAAGAGGCTGGGCTTGTCATCTTCCTAAGAGAAAATGCCGACGTCTTAGCTTGGGATCCTTTGGATCTCCCTAGAGTTATACGATAAATCATCGAGCATCACTTGGCAGTGTGTCCTAGGGCTCGACCAGTCCGGTAGAAGGTTAGGCGCCCGGCTCAGGACTGCCAAGACTTCATTGTGAAGGAAGTGCAAAAGCTAGTGAATGACGGTACCATATGGGAGGTCCTCCATCCTACGTGGATGACCAATCCTGTTGTGGTGCCTAAGCCAAATCTGAGGATGAGGCTATGCATCGACTTCACCGATCTAAACCTGGTCTGCCCGAAAGATCCATTTCTACACCCGCGGATAGACCAGGTGGAGGATTCCACCATGGGTTGTGAGCTGCTCTGTTTCCTTGATGCCTTCTCGAACTACCATTAGATCTGGATGGCGGTCGAGGATGAGGAAAAGACAACATTCATAACTCCGGTGGGGTGCTACTGCTATACCTGCATGCCTTTTGGTCTCAAAAATGCTGGGGCAACTCTCTAGAGGGCCATGCGCCTCTGCTTGGGCCCCTAGATGGGGCGCAACGTGGAAGCCTACATCAACGACATAGTGGTTAAGTCTCGAGACAAAACCACCTTGATTGAAGACTTGCGAAAACCTTTGATAACCTTTGTAAGGTGAACATGTGCCTTAACCCTAAGAAATGCGTCTTTGGCGTGCCTTCTGGGAAGCTCCTCAGATTCCTGGTTTTGCACTGGGGAATCGAGGCCAACCCAGACAAGATTAAGGCCATAGAAGACATGCAACCTCCCCGGAAGATAAAGGACATGCAACACCTTGATGGGTGCGTCACGGCCTTGGGGCACTTCATCTCCCACTTGGGCGAGCGTGCCCTCCCTTTTTTCAAACTCCTAAAGAAGAGGGGTGCCTTTGAGTGGACCTCAGAGGCGGAACAAGCATTTCTTGATTTCAATAAGTACCTATCCTCTCCCCCATTCTAGTCTCCCCACGGCCTGGAGAACCGCCGCTGCTATATGTTGCCGCTACCACTCAGGTGGTTAGTGCATCGTTAATAATGGAGCGATCGAAGGGCCCCAAAATGGACGAACCTGTTAACAAGACATGAGGCATGTCTTCCCCTTCAGCTGGGGAAGGAGGGCCCTCGCCGAAGCCCAAAAACTAGAAGAAGGCAAAGGAAATGGGGGTGGAACAACGCCCCGTCTACTTTGTTAGCACCGTGTTGTGCGATGCTTGGGAAAGGTATCCCCTAACCTAGAAGATGCTATTCGGAGTCTTGATCGCCTCCAAGAAGTTGCGACGCTACTTCCAGGCTCATTGCGTCACTATTGTCAGCAACTATGGGCTTGAGAGTGTGATGCACAACCGGGAAGCCACGGGACGGATTGCAGAGTGGGCGACCGAGCTTGATGTGGCTCAATAGTAGAGCTTCGTTGGCAGACCCCAAGAGGAAGGTATGATGAGAACGGCATCAAGTTTTACCTCAGTTATGAAACCAAGGTTATCGAACCAGTAGAAGCAAGGAAACAACTCCAAGGTGTTGCTAAAAACTTGGAATCCTACACAACACAAACTCGAGACTTTGCCCCAACTTACAGTGAGGTTGTCAATCTCACTGGTTTGCTGAAAACAAAGGAGTAAACATACAGTATGGAAGGTAATGGTTGCTTGTAGAAAGTAAACGGTAACAGTAGATGATGTAACAATAGTAAAGATTGGACCGAGGTCCACCATTCACTAGAGGTGTTCTCCTTAAGATAAATAACATAACATGCTGGGTAAACAAATTACAATGGGGCAATTGACAGGACTGAGCGTGGCATAACAATGCAAATACTAGACATCATGATTCCTATGAGATTTTATTGGGCATTACAACAATGTATATAGACCGCCATCCAACTGCGTCTATGACTAGTAATCCACCTTCAGGTTATCATCCGAACCCCCTCCAGTATTAAGTTGCAAACAACGGATACCTACATTAAGAAATGTGTGTAAAGTAAATAATACAATTGTTCCATGAACAAAAGATTGTTGTTTTCTCCCTAGTAGCAACAGCACATCTATAACCTTAGAGATTCCTGTCACTTCCCAGATTTAATAGACGCATGAACCCACTATCGAGCATAAATACTCCCTGTTGGAGTCACTAGCATCTACTTGGCCAATATAGCTACTAGCCACGGAGAGCATGCAAGATCACAAACAAGATAAAATCAATAACCAATAAGACATGATAGAATCAATAATCAATCTGACATAGCAATCTCAATATCCATCGGATCCCCGGAAACACAATATGTATGATTACAAATAGATAATCTTGATCATGAACGGAGCTCACAAGATCTAAACATGAAAGCACAAAGGACGAGAAACAACCATCTAGCTACTATATGGACCCATAGTCCAAGAGTGAACTACTCACGCATCATACCGGAGGCTGGCATGGTGATGAAGAAGGCCTCCATGATGATCTCTCCCCTCCGGAAGGGTGCCGGGAAGAGCTTCATATCCCCCCAATCCAGGGACGATGGTGGCGGCGGCTACGAACTATTTCGTGGAGATCTGATAGGGTACTTAGGGTTTTGGCATCGGGGAGCTTTTATAGGCAAAGAGGCGAGGCAGGAAGGCGGCCAGGGCGTAGACACCATAGGGCGGCGCGCCCTAGGGTGGGCCCGCGTGGCCCTAGGGTGTGGCCGCCCTGTGGCGCTCCTTCGGCTGCCCTTCGGTCTCTGTGTTCGTCTCGGTGAAATATTGACTTTGGCTTTTGTCCCGTCCAATTCTGAGAATATTTCCTTACTAGCTTTTCAAAACCAAAAATAGTAGAAAACAGGCAACTGGCACTGCGGCATCTGGTTAGTAGGTTAGTCCCAGAAAATGTATAAAAATACCTCAAAGTGTAGACAAAGCATAGCAAAGTGGATACTAAACAAGCATGGAACATCAAAATTATATATACGTTTATGGCGTATCAAGCATCCCCAAGCTTAACTCCTGCTCGTCCTCGAGTAGGTAAGGGATAAAAAGAATATTTTTTGAGGTGACATGCACCATCACAATCTTGATCAAACTATTTGCGAGCATTGAAAGTTAGGATCAAAGTACTCTAAACATGAGAATGAAAGATGAGGTTCTAACAATAAGACATAGTAACTATGTTGCAACATGAAAGTAAAAAAACAAAGATCATGAATAACAATGCATTGAAAGACGTTTGTTTGTTTCACATATAGAAAACATAGCATAGTGGCATTCAGCTTGTCCCTCATGGAGTAGCAAAACATAAATGCATAGGACACCTTCAAAGTTTATAAGGGTGACTAGATACAAATAGTTCAAGAACAAGCAATATCAACATTATGAATCAATCAATAAGTTTTGGGACAATGCACATAGAACTAAGAATGTCAACTATGCTATCTTAATTGGTGCCTAAGGATAGAGGGTGAAGACTCAATATAAAAGTGGAAGAAAGGCCCTTCATAGGGAAGCAGGGATTTCAAGTTTCATAAAGAGCTTCCAAAAATTATGGTACTTGTTAGCTTTCAGCTCTCATTGCCCCTATCATAGGAATCTTCAAGTGATTAAGGTTAAAGTGAACAAAGTATGGTGTATATGCTTGACAAAGTATAAGTTGGCAATCTCATGTCCCTTGAGTACGAGGGTCGTTCCTCATGCTACTCAACTTTAGTTACCGGTAAGTTCTTGTCATTGTAAGTATATGTGTATCATAGAGAACCGCCAATGGGGTACCCCTTGCCCATTGACATAGGAGCTATCCCATATCAAAATGATAAGGCAACAAACAATGAGCATCTCAGCAATCTTCTTATTTACCATGGGAAAATGGTGCTTTTTTCTCTTCTTTCCTCTTTTTTTCCTTTTTCTCTTCTCTTTTTTCTATCTCTCTTTTTTTATAAGAAGAATGCTTCATAGATTGCTCAATATGGTGATGCTTCAAGTTTCCACCATGATTAGGCATTGCTTAGGCTAGCGGCCCAGGCGTTTCTATAACACATATACATAACTCCATGGACTTACAAGCTCCCCTTTTATTTCACACCGCCGACATCCATAAACAAAAGAGCATGATATCAACTGGGTAGATATTTACAGGTGTTGAAAGCGTTCCCCGTGACAGCACAGTTCTGCTAATTTACAACTTATAAGTGCAAGCATATACAACATAGATGACACAATGTTTCAAGTTTATTAGGGGAAAGAAAAATAAAGTGTGCCATCAAGTTTGTGAGAGCTTTAATCACTAATTTTCACATAACAAGTTTAATTTGGAAGATAGATAAAACAATAATATACTTGGAATGGTGTAACGCACCATACATAGGAATTTATAGTGGACACTTTGGAATAACTTGGTTACTTGGGAGTTGGATGCATGAGTAGAGCTTACTCAATAGAAGTGGAGGCTAGCAAAAGACTGGGAGTGACCAACTAAGGGAGCAATAATGACCATAATCATGCAGAGCGACAAAACATTATCAATCAAAGCATAAAGTGGTATCACAAGTCGAAAACTAAATGATCATAGAGACTAAGGTGACTGGTTCATAGTCATAACATGGTGTGAGCATGTTCCAAGTCAACCCAAACAAAGCATCAAAGTAGAATACCACAATATTATGCTTTTGTATGCTAAAACAACGCATGATTCCTTCAAGGCACACTAAGAAATCTCAATTGTTTGGAACAAGTCATGCTATAGCAATAATCACTAATCATAAGGTCAAATCAACATCTAGCATGACATGATAAAGTCTAAGCCACAGTCAAAACAAGCTCCCTTTTGTATCACTATAAGCATGAAACTTTCTACTCTTTTCCAACACCAATCAACTTATTTGAAACATCACAGCGAAAGCGGGGGTCCAACTAATTTATTCAAGAAAACTAAAACCAAAAATGAAAACTAATACGCTCCAAGAACAACACAACAATGCATGAAACAATAAAAATGAAGTGTCTAGAAAGAGACATGAGATTTTTATTGATGACCCAAGCTTTGACACTTGTACCTCTTGAATATTTATTGGGGTGACACGGGGTGGCATCCCCAAGCTTGAGCTTTTGTCCATTCTTCATCTCATTACATCATTCTTCCCCTACACTTGAAAATTTCCTTCATACAAAATTTACACAATATTCATTACCAACATTAGTGCATTGAAAAGTAATAAACCTTTGGGGTTTAATTTCAAAACAGCAAAACTTTCATTAAATACACAAGATATGGTAGCAATTCCTTCAAAAAACTCAATTTACCAAAAAGAACTAAAAAAGAAATCGATAAGAGGCAAATGCAAATAATGGCAGAAATCTCTCAAAATAGACCAATAGGTAAAAACTAATTTTTTCGAAGACCTTCTGTTTCTAAAATAAAAAATTGTTGAACTAATGGAAGTTAGATAACAACCTGGGGGATTTACTCAGAAAATTACAGCTCAATCAGGGATTTTTCACGAATTTTTACAATGAAGCACAAAAAATCTGTTTCGGGACAGCAACTTCCCCAAATCTTACTTCTCTCTCATTAGAGGTTATTCTTGGCACAAAAATCAAACAAAAAGGATAAGGAAAGGTTATTACAGAAGTAATAACTTCCAAGACTCAATAAAACTATTGGTTTATCTCGCAAGAAGTAGTTTTCTTTAACGCCTTTAAGTTAGGCACAAGAAGCAAGAATCAAGTATTTTCAAATGAAGAAGCATTAACATCAAATTTTGCTTTAAAGGGAGGAGAAAAAGGTAACTTCTCTGTCCTCATATGAAGTTTTCAATACCTTTCTTGAATGGAAATTGATATTTAATGGTGCCTTCTCTCATATCAATGATGGCACCAACAGTTCTAAGAAAAGGTCTTCCCAATGTAATAGGACAAGAAGCATTGCATTCAACATCCAAAACATAGAAATCAACAGGGACATAGGCATTGTTAACTATAATAAGAACATCATTAACACTCCCCATAAGTTTCTTTTTAGCATTATCCTCAAGTGGGACATCTAAATAGCAATCTTCCAAAGGTGGCAAATCAAGCATTTCATAAATCTTTCTAGGCATAATAGAGACACTATAACCAAGGTCACATGAGGCTTTGAGATCAAAGTAATTCACTTGCATATTAATGATGGGTTCCCAACTATCTTCTACTTTCCTAGGAATAGAAGCTTTATGTTTCAATTTTTCTTCCTTAATTTAATGAGAGCATCTGTAATGTGTTTTGTAAAAGCCATATTCATAGCACTAGCATTAGGAATTCTCGCAAGCTTTTGTAGTAACATAATCACTTTAGAAATATTGCAACCATAGAGATCAAAATCAAACTTAGCATCACAGGTAGTATACTTATTGGGGTTAGGCATTGTTGTAGGAGGAATGGGGACTTCTTGTGGTTTACTAGCATCAATATTGGTGGTGGTAATAGTACAAACACTATTTTTTCTAGCAATTTCTTCTTATCTCTTCCACTTAGCATGCAATTTAGCTAACAGTCTAATTTTCATCAATAGTAACTTGTATGGCATGACTAGAAGCAAAGGTGCTTTCCAAGGTTTCAGGTTTAGCAGCCATTTTATTAATCAAAGAGGATTGTGCTTCAGACAAAGATGAAATATTTTTCTTAGCATTCAAAATTTTGGACTACAAACTAGGAATTTTCCCTATTCAAATTCTCAAGTTGATGACTAATATTTTTCAAAATAGCAGATTGTTATTCCATAGTTTTAGTGAATATTTTGTTTTGCTCATATTGCATTTGCATGAAGTTTTTAGTGGATCTTTCGACTTCTAAAATCCTATCTTCACTAGGCATTCCAGATCTACCATGATAAGTATTGCCATTATTAGGAGGATAAGGCCTATAGTTATTATTACCATAAGCATTATTGCCAAATTTTTTATTTCTTATGAAGTTCACATCAACTTTCTCTTGTTGAGAAACCAAAGAGGCTAAAGGAACATTATTTGGATCAATATGAGCTTTTCCATTAACAAGCATAGCCATGATAACATCAATTTTATCACTCAAGGAGGAGGTTTCTTCAACAGATTTTACCTTCTTACCATGTGGAGCTCTCTCAGTGTGCCATTCAGAATAGTTGACCATCATATTATCAAGGAGCTTTGTTGCAGCACCCAAATTAATGGTCATAAAGGTACAAATTTAACCCTGCATAAAAAGTCTGGATAATCATCCAAGCAGTCATTCCATGAGTGGGACAATTCTTTACCAAAGATTTCATTCTTTCCCAAGCTTGAGCAACATGTTCATTATCAATTTGTTTAAATTTCATTATTTCACTTCTCATATATATAATCTTAGCAGGAGGATAGTATTTTCCAATAAAAGCATCTTTGCATTTAATCCAAGAAGAATTAATACTATTTATAGGCAAGGATAGCAACCATTCTTTAGCTTTTCCTCTCAAGGAGAAAGGAAACAATTTAAGCTTAATAATATCTCCATATACATCCTTATATTTTTGCATCTCACAAAGTTCAACAAAGTTATTAAGGTGGGCAGCAGCATCATTAGAACTAGCACCAGAAAATACCTATTTCATCCCAAGATTCAACAAAGGAGTCTTAATTTCATAAAAGGTAGCATCAGGAGCAGGTGGAGCAATAGGTGTACTCAGGAAATCATTGTTGTTTGTGCTGGTGAAGTCACACAACTTGGTGTTCTCAGTAGAATTCATTTTTGCAAGGGTGAAGCAAGCCAACAGCAGCAGCAACTAGAGTAGGAACTATTTTTTTGTGTTTTTGATAAGAAAAAGCAAACCAAACGAAACTAATTTTTTTGTAATTTTTGATAAAAATAAGAAAGCAAAACAAAGCAAAAGGAACTAAGAAAAAAAAAGTAAAGAGAATGGTTGTGAAAGACTCCCCTTGTGAAGCTGTCCTGAACTCCCCGCCAACGACGCTAGAAAAATCCTTGACGTGGGTCAATAGTAGAGCTTCGTTCGGAGACCCCAAGGGGAAGGTATGATGAGCACGACAACAAGTTTTCCCTCAGTTATGAAACCAAGGTTATCGAACCAGTAGGAGCAAGTAAAAAACTCCAAGGTGTTGCTAACAACTTGGAATCCTAAACAACACAAACTCAAGACTTTGCCCCCAACTTACAGTGAGGTTGTCAATCTCATTGGTTTGCTGAAAACAAAGGATCAAACGTACAGTGTGGAAGGTAATGGTTGCTTGTAGAAAGTAAACGGTAACAGTAGATGTTGTAACAATGGTAAAGATTGGACCGGGGTCCACAGTTCACTAGAGGTTTTCTCCTTAAGATAAATAACATAACATGCTGGGTAAACAAATTATAGTGGGGCAATTGACAGGACTGAGAAAGGCATAACAATGCAAATACTAGACATCATGATTCCTATGAGATTTGATTGGGCATTACAAGAATATACATAGACCGCCATCCAACTGCATCTATGACTAGTAATCCACCTTTAGGTTATCATCCGAACCCCCTGTAGTATTAAGTTCCAAACAACGGATAACTGCATTAAGCAATGTGTGTAAAGTAAACAATACAATTGTTCCATGAAAAAAAGATTGTTGTTTTCTCCCTAGTAGCAACAGCACATCTATAACCTTAGAGATTCCTGTCACTTCCCTAGATTTAATAGGGGCATGAACCCACTATCGAGCATAAATACTCCCTGTTGGAGTCACTAGCATCTACTTGGCCAAGATAGCTACTAGCAACGGAGAGCACGCAATATCACAAACAACACAGACATGATAGAATCAATAATCAATCTAAATAGCAATCTCAATATCCATCGGATCCCTGCAAACACAACATGTATGATTACAAATAGATGATCTTGATCATGAACGGAGCTTACAAGATCTTAACATGAAAGCACAAAGGAGTAGAAACCACCATCTAGCTACTGTATGGACCCATAGTCCAAGAGTGAACTACTCACGCATCATACCGGAGGCTGGCATGGTGATGAAGAAGGCCTCCGGGATTATCTAGTTGCTTGTGCTAGATGGTGTACTCAGGAAATCATTGTTGTTTGTGCTAGTGAAGTCACACAACTTTGCCCCAACTAGACAGTGAGGTTGTCAAGATCACCGGTTTGCTGTAACAAAGGATTAAACGTACGGTGTGGAAGGTAATGGTGGTTTGCAGCAAGTAAACAAGTAACAGTGGAAGACGTACCAATGGTAAAGATTGGACCGGGGTCCATAGTTCACTAGAGGTGCTCTCCTTAGATAAACAACATGGCATGAAGGGTAAACAAATTACAACAGGGCAATTGACAGGAACTGAGCAAGGCATAACAATGCAATACTAGTTAGAAAGATCCTATGAGATTCGATTGGGCAATACAACAAGATACATAGACCGTCATCCAACCGCATCTATGACTAGAAGTCCACCTTCAGGTTATCATGCGAACCCCCTCCAGTATTAAGTTGCAAGCAATAGACAACTGCTTTAAGCAAAGTGTGTAAGGTAAACAGTCCACATGTTCCATGAACAAGAGACCATTGTTTTCTCCCTAGTGGCAACAACACATCTACAACCGAAGAGATTTCTATCACTTCCCTTGGAAACTAGAGACATGAACCCACTATCGAGCATAAATACCCCATCTTGGAGTCACTAGCAACTACTTGTCCAAGATAGCTACTAACAACAGAGAACATGCAAGATTAAAAACAACACAGACATGATAGAATCATAAATACAAAACCATTAATCAAACCAACATAATAATCTCAATATCCATCGGATCCCCGCAAACACAACATGCATGATTACAAATAGATTAGATCTTGATCATGAACGGAGCTCACAAGATCTATACATGAAAGCATAAAGGAGGAGATACAACCATCTAGCTACTACATGGACCCATAGTCCAAGGTGGAACTACTCACGCATCATACCAGAGAGAAGGCCTCCGGGATGATCTCCCCTCCGGCAGGGTGCCGGGAAGAACTTCAGATCCCCCCGATCTAGGGACGACGGTGGCGGTGGCTATAGAAGGTTTCGTGGAATATTGATCGGGTACTTAGGGTTTAGGCATCGGGGGCTTCTTATAGGCGAAGGGGGAGGCCGAGGAGGCGACCAGGGGGCCTACACCCTGCCTAGGCACGGGCCCACCCCTGGCCTTTCCTAGGGGGGGTGTGGCCGCCCTAGCCCGCTTTTCCGTCTACCCTCTGGACTTCTTGTTCTACACGGAAAGTTATTGACTTTGGCTTTTGTCTCGTCCAATTTCAAGAATATTGATTTTCTGCCTTTGTGGAACCAAAAACAGAAGAAAACAGGCAAGTGGCACTGTGGCAACTTGTTAATAGGTTAGTTCCAGAAAAGATATAAAAACACAACAAAGTAAGACAAAGCGAAGCAAAGTAGATACTAAACAAGCATGGAACATAAAAATTATAGATACGTTTCCAACGTATCAAGCATCCCCAAGCTTAACTCATGCACGTCCTAGAGTAGGTAAGTGATAAAAGAATAATTTTTAAGGTGACATGCACCATCAAAACCAAGATCAAACCATTTGCAAGCATTGAAAGCTGGGATCAAAGAACTCTAAACATGTGCATGAAAGATGGAGTTCTAACAATAAAAAAGCAACTATGCATGCAACATGAAAGGCTACAAACAAAGATCATGAATAACATGCATTGAAAAACGTTTGTTGGTTTCACATACAGAAAACATAGCATAGTGGCATTCAGCTTGTCCCTCATAGTGTAGCAAATAGATGCATAGGACACCTTCAAAGTTCACAAGGGTGACTAGAAACAAATAGCACAAGAACAAGTAATATCACAATATGCATCAATCAATAAGCTTTGGGACACTCCACACAGAATGATAACTATGCTTTCTTAATGGTGCCTAAAGGTAGAAGGTGGATACTCAAACAATGGTGGAAGAAAGTCCTTTTATAAAGTAAGCAGGGATTTCAAGTTTCAAAAGGAGCTTCCAAAAATTATGGTACTTGTTAGCTTTCAGCCCTCATTGCCACTATCATAAGCATCTTGAAGTGATTAAGGTTAAAGTGAACAAAGATGGAGTATATGCTTGACGAAGTATAAGTTGGCAAACTCAAGTCCCTTGAATACGAGGGCCACACCTAATGCTACTCAACTTCAGTCACCTGTAAGTTCTTGTCATTGTTAGTATTTGCATATCATAGAGAACCGCCAACGGGGTACCCCTTGCACATGGTACATGAGCTATCCCATAACCAAAATGAAAAGGCAAGAAGACAATGAGCATATCAACTATCTTTTTATTTACTATGTGCATAGCTTTTTATTGAGGATGCTTCATAGATAGCTCACTATGGTGATGCTGCAAGTTTCCACCATGATTAGGCATGGTTTAGGCTAGCGGCCCAGACGTTTCTCTAACACAGAATACAAACTCCATGGACTTACAAGTTCCCTCTTTATTTCACACCGGTGACATCCATAGACAAAAGAGCATGATATCAACTGAGTACAGAGTACAAGTGCAATGTTGAAAACGTTCCCCATGACAACACGGTTCTGCTAATTCCAACGTATAAGTGCAAGCATATATAACATAGATGACACAATGGTTCAAGTTTATTAGGGGCAAAGAATATAATGTGTGCCATCAAGTTCGTGAGGGCTTTAATCACTAAGTTTTCACATAACAAAATAGTTTTTAATTGGAAGATAGCTGAAAACAAGAATATACTTGGAATGGTGTAACACACCATGCATGGGAATTTATAGTGGACACTTTGGAATAACTTGGTTTCTTGGGATTTGGAAGCATGAGTAGAGCTTACTCATACAAGTGGAGGCTAGCAAAAGACTGGGAGCAACCAACTAAGAGAGCAATAATGGCCATAATCATGCAGAGCAACAAAGCATTACTAATCAAAGCATAGAGTGGTACTACAAGTCAAGGACTAAATGATCTTAGAGGCTATGGTGACTTGTCATAGTCATAACATGGTGTGAGCATGTGCCATGTCAACCCAAACAAAGCATCAAAGGAGAATACCACAATACTATGCTTTTGCATGCTAAAACAATGCATAATTTCTTCAAGGCACACTAAGAAATCCCAATTGTTTGGAACAAGACATGCTACAGCAATAATGACTAAGAATAAGGTCAAAACAACACCTAGCATGTCATGCTAAAGTCTAAGTCATAGTCAATGCAAGCTCCTCTTGCACTTCCAAGCAAGAACTTCCTACTCCTTTCCAACACCAAGCAACTTATTTGCAAAAACACAGCAAGAACGGGGGTCCAAACTACTCAAGCAAACTAAACAACCTAAGCCAAGCAAACGAAAACTAAGACGCTCCAAGAACAACACAACTATGCATGAAACAATAGAAACGGAGTGTCTAGACAGACCCGAGCTTTTTATTGATGAAGAAGGGGATGCCTTGGGCATCCCCAAGCTTTGACGCTTGTACCTCTTGGATATTTCTTTGGGTGACACCATGGTGGAATCCCCAAGCTTGATATTTTGTCCATTCTTCATCTCATTGCATCATTCTCTTTCTACACCCGAAATTTTTCCTTCATACAAAACTTCACACAATCTTCATTAACAACATTAGTGTATTCAAAAGATATTAGACCTCTGGCAAAGATTTGGAACAGCAAGTATTTTCACTAAAAACACAAGCTATTGTAGTAAATCCTTCAAAAAGCTCAATTCCCCAAAATAGAACTCAAAAAGGAATCAATAAGAAGCAAATGCAAATAATGGCATAAATCTGTCAAAACAGACCAGTAGGTAGAAATCGATTTTTACGAACATCTTATGTTGCTCAGATCAAAAAGTGTTGAACTAACGTAAGTTAGATAACATACTGGGGGATTTATTCGTAAATTTTTAGCTCAATCCGAGTTACAGAGACTCCTCAAGAATTTTTATGGTGGAGGACAGAAATCTGTTTCGGGACAGCAACTCCCCAAATCTTACTTCCCTCTCATTAGAGGTCATTCTTGGCACAAAAAGCAAACAAAAAGGATAAGGAGAGGTCATTACTGAAGTAATAACTTCCAAGACTCAAGAAAACTATTGGGTTATCTCCCAACAAGTACTTTTCTTTAATGCCTTTAAGTTAGGCAAGCAAGAAGAATCAAGTATTTTCAAATGAGGAAGCATTATCCCTCTTGTTCTTTCCTTTCTTTCCTTTATTCTTCTATTTAGGGAAGATATGATTGTTTACTAGAGGATCAAAAGGCATAATGCCTTTTCCCACATCTATTACTGCTCCAAGGTGTTTCAGTAGAGATCTTCCAAGTGTGATCTATCCTTTGCCTACACATTCAATAACAAGATAATCAGTAGACACCATTTTTCCTGAGATTTTTGTAAACACACCTTCAGCTATTCCAATGGGCAATAAGGTGGCATTATTAGTGAGATAGATTTCCTCCCCTCCTTCAGAAATCCCGCAAAGACTCAAAGAATCATAAATATCTTTAGGCATGAGACAAAATTCAGACATGATATCACAACGAGCATCAAAAAGTGTAATATTTATAGAGACTTTGATTGTGGGAAACCACTTTTAAGGCTCAGAATTTATGGGAACATAATCATGGTAAGCCCTAAGCATGTAATAGCAACTATTCATAGAAGCAATACTGGTCTCAAGTGTGTTCAACCTAGCAAAAATATTTGTGAAGGAGGAATCAGACTTGCCAGGTGTCCCATAGATTATAATAATTTTTTTATGGCATCAAAAGCTTCATCCTCAGTACATAGAAAAATATATTTCTCACCAACAACATCCAAAGCATATCTATAACAAAGAGCAATACCGCGGTAGAAACTATCAATAACCAAGCCAAGACTCATCTTAGGCTCAGTTTCCCTCTGTAAGCAGGGATTCTAGACCAAGCTTCTTTAAAACTCTCTTCACTTTTTTGCTTAAAAGTGGAGATCTCTTCCATAGGTGAAATAAAGATTGGTCTAAAACCAGACAAGGTGGAAACTAGAGCAGGAACTATTTTTTTTGGGTTTTTTGAAAAGAGGAAAACAAAACCAAGAAAAAGAAACAAAGCAAACGAAAAACAAAGTAAAGATAAAGGAAGTGAAGCACTCCCCTAGTGAACACGTCCTTAGCCTCCATGGCAATGGAGCCAGAAAATAGCTTGATGGTGCTGGTTAGCACTTTGTTGGGACCCCCAAGAGGAAGGTGTGAAGCAGCAAAGCAGCAGTTTTCCCTTAGTAAGAAACCAAGGTTATCGAACCAGTAGGAGGAAGGAAACGTCACATAGGTGTTGCAAGCAACGCGGAGACCTGCACAACACAAACTCAAGACTTTGCCCCAACTAGACAGTGAGGTTGTCAAGATCACCGGTTTGCTGTAACAAAGGATTAAACGTACGGTGTGGAAGGTAATGGTGGTTTGCAGCAAGTAAACAAGTAACAGTGGAAGATGTACCAATGGTAAAGATTGGACCAGGGTCCATAGTTCACTAGAGGTGCTCTCCTTAGATAAACAACATGGCATGAAGGGTAAACAAATTACAACAGGGCAATTGACAGGAACTGAGCAAGGCATAACAATGCAATACTAGTTAGAAAGATCCTATGAGATTCGATTGGGCAATACAACAAGATACATAGACCGCCATCCAACTGCATCTATGACTAGAACTCCACCTTCATGTTATCATCCGAACCCCCTCCAGTATTAAGGTGCAAGCAACCGACAATTGCTTTAAGCAAAGTGTGTAAGGTAAACAGTCCACATGTTCCATGACCAAGAGACCGTTGTTTTCTCCCTAGTGGCAACAACACATCTACAACCGAAGATATTTCTGTCACTTCCCTTGGAAACTAGAGGCATGAACCCACTATCTAGCATAAATACCCCCTCTTGGAGTCACTAGCAACTACTTGGCCAAGATAGCTACTAACAACAGAGAGCATGCAAGATCACAAACAACACAGACATGATAGAATCATAAAGACAAAACCAATAATCAAACCAACATAATAATCTCAATATCCATCGGATCCCCGCAAACACAACATGCATGATTACAAATAGATTAGATCTTGATCATGAACGGAGCTCACAAGATCTATACATGAAAGCACAAGGTGGAACTACTCATGCATCATACCGGAGAGAATGCCTCCGGGATGATCTCCCCTCTGGCATGGTGCCGGGAAGAACTTCTGATCCTCCCGATCTAGGGATGACGGTGGCGGTGGCTACAGAAGGTTTCGCGAAATATTGATCAGGTACTTAGGGTTTAGGCATCAGGGGCTTCTTATAGGCGAAGGGGAAGGCCGAGGAGGCGACCAGGGGGCCCACACCCTGCCTAGGCGTGGGCCCACCCCTGTCGGCGCCTAGGGGGGTGTGTCCGCCCTGGTCTGCTTCTCTGTCTCCCCTCTGGACTTCTTGTTCCCCACAGAAAGTTATTGACTTTGGCTTTTATCGCGTCCAATTCTGAGAATATTGATTTTCTGCCTTTCTGGAACCAAAAAAAGAAGAAAATAGGCAACTGACACTATGGCAACTTGTTATTAGGTTAGTTCCAGAAAAGATATAAAAACACCTCAAAGTAAGACAAAGCAAAGCAAAGTAGATAGTAAACAAGGATGGAACATCAAAAATTATAGATACGTTTCTGACGTATCAGGAACTAAGGACCAGGGGAGGTGGGTCATGTACTTCGAAGGCTCCTTTGGCTACCAGGTGGCCGGATCAGGAGTTGTCATTGTATCTCCTTTTGGGGAAAAACTCATGTACATGGTCCACCTTGACTTCAAGGACAAAGAAAAGAGCTCTAACAATGTGGCGGAATATGAAGCCCTGCTTGCGGGGCTGCGAGCAACTGCTGGCCTTGGCATAAAGCGACTGGTGGTGCGAGGTGACCCGCAACTAGTGGTCAACCAAGTCATCAAGGAATAAGACTACTAGCAAATTGGCTGGTAAGGCCTTCTGGCACGGTTTTTACTGGCCTACAACTCTGGCTTTCGCGGTTCGCACATGTGATGCCTGCCAGTTCCACGCTAAAAGAATCCGACAGCCCGCACAAGCTCTGCAAACGATCCCAGCTTCTTGGCCGTTTGCGACCTGGGGGCTGGATATTGTCAGGAAGTTTCCCAGGGCAGTCGAAGGGTATGAGTACTTGATGGTGGCCATTGACAAGTTTACCAAGTGGGTGGAAGTGGAGCTAGTGTGGGCAGTAACCGCACCGGCGGCCATCAAATTCATCCACAAAATTGTTTGCCGTTTCGGAGTGCCTCACAACATCATTACTGATAACGGCACAAAGTTCACCAGCAAGTCCTTCAAGGCGTACTATGAAGAGATAGGCACCAAGATTTTCTATGCCTCTGTCTCTCATCCAAGAGGCAACGGACTGGTGGAGTGTGCAAATGTGGAGGTACTTCGGGGGCTTCGAACCAAAATATTCAATCGATTAAAAATGAGCAAACTGAATTAGATTGAAGAACTCCCGACGGTCCTATGGGCCCGTTGGACAACGCCCAACGGGGCAACAGGCGAGACGCCCTTCTCCCTTGTATGAAGGGCAGAGGACATCCTGCCAATAGAGCTTAGGTACGGATCCTAGCGAGTCCGTGCCTACGATGACACCATCTAGTGCACAGAAAGGATCCATGGTGTCAACTTCCTGGAAGAGGTACTTTGCCGGGCAGCGGTTTCAACAAGCCCGTTACCAAAAATAATTACGTTGGTATCACAACCAGCGGATTCGCTCTTGTGAACTAGAGCCTGGGGACCTAGTCCTCAGGAGAAGGTTGTACACCAAGGGAATGCATAAACTATTGCCTAAGTGGGAGGGCCCTTTCTAGGTAGCACACTTATCTAGAGACGGCATAGTCTGACTGGAAGATGAAGATGGCTAGACCGTGCCGAATTCTTGGAATATCGAGAACCTGTGTAAGTACCACCTCCGCAAATATTACCCCTAAAACACCCAACCATCTAAAGAACAGTTCTGTTAATGACCTTTTCAAAAGCCCGGTAACATGAGTTTTCTCGACAAAATCAGTGAATTACGTGCACACGATAGCCAGGCCCATATAAGGTGTCCTGGTGGTCATATAAGCCGCCGTAGAAAGCCCGGGAATAGGAGTTTTCTCGGCAAATGCGATAGTATGGTGTTACGGGGTCTGGCCAACCTAGTGTAAACCATTGTAACCCCGAGGCAATGCCTCACCTTATCAATGACAGGATTCCGCAATCAGAACCTCCCAGAGTCGGAACATCTAAGAAGTTCATAACCTGACAACGGTGCAGGAAGTAATTGAAGTTGGGTGCAGGCATGGGCTGGGTGCAGGGGGCGCCTCGATACACCCTGCTTTCCGTTCCCCCACTCAACTCCAACCTCCCTGCTACTAGTGAGGGAATTGTCTTATGCAGGATTGAGATGAATCCAGGTGCCACGCGGTGAGCTCTATTTAAAAAAAGAAAGAAGGGCGGAAAGGAAACTTGCTCGACATGACGAAGATATAAAAAGGTGTTTATTATCACAGACTAACAACATGACAAAGGTGTCTTTTTCAGTAAAATAGAGAAAAAGGGGAGAATACGCGACGAACATCACGGGTCACATTTCTTCCTGGCTACTACAGCGGCGACATATGGGGCAACAACCTTCTCCCTGCTAAGCTGTGCTAGCCCATCATCGAAGGGATCCAACAACTCTGAGAAGGGGAAGTCGGGTGCCAAGGCATACACACGAGGGAGGATGAGCTTGGAGGTGGCCTCCATAATGCGTCCATCGTCCGCTTGCAACACCTCGTCCACTCTTGGGCGTAGGGCCCGGAGCTCCGTTACCAGGTGGTCGAAGAACGGAATAAGGGACGACACGTCTGCCCCGTCCATGATTGCTGGCTGCATTTCTAGCATATGCATTGGAATCAAAGCATCACGCACAATTCCTACTAGTGCGTTGGTTTTGGCTCGGCAGAGGGCTGAGAGACGATCCAGCCCGCCGGCGCAATCGAGGCGTGCCACCTCGGCTTCATCATATATCTTGCGAAGGCGTGTGATCTGGCAATTCGCCTCGTGGTGTGCTCTTCGGAATTCTTGGCGGACTCAAGCCTGTCATTAAGAAGTTTCCGAAGAACCACCTCTCAAGCGGTGGCTTGCTACTGGGCGGCCAGGAACTGTTGGCGCAAAGTTTCTTGCTGTTCCGTTATGCTGATGGCCATGCTAGTTTCACGACACCTTATCTCTTGAAGTTGAGATGAGGACATTGCCTCTGAGGCTTGAAGGGCATCCTCGCACTCACGAATCTGGCCCTAAGGGGTCTCCACGATGGAGAAATTCTCCACTTCACGGGAGTTCCTCTCTTCCATGGCACGCGTCATCTCACGCTCATATAAGCGCTTTTGCTCTTCCATGCGCCCTTGCTATGCCAGAACGGAGGGAGCATCACCTACTTGGAAGTTGTTCCTGCCCTTCAGCACCTCGAGCAGGATGCGCTTGAGCTTACCTTTCTCTTGAGAGGCTGAGCTTTCCTCCCACTCAAAGGAGAGTTCGTTTGCGGGCTATTTCCTGACGCATCTCATCCAGCTCGCCACGCTGTTGGGCCTGGATCTCATCACTCCTCTTCCGCCTCTCCTCCATGCGCATCACGTGAAATTCGAATTGGCGTTGCTGGGATTCTAGCCTGGCTAGAGCCTGGCAAGCTTCTTCGATAACTGATGGGTCAAGGAGCAACCCTGTTGGGGCATGGGCATATCTGTGAGAGATAACGTCAAGACGGGAGGAGCTATCCTGTCTGTGACGAACATCTGAGAAATATCATCGCGGGCTCGGCGTGCCACTGAATACCAACTCGGCCAATGGTCAGGGGAAAGGTTGGCATTCACACCCGTTCCTACAGACGAGGGGTAGCCGGGGTTTTGAGGGACCCCGACATTGCTGGTTTCTGAATCAGAGGCCTCCCTCGCAGTGTCCTCTGCCAGAGCAGCCTCGATGGTGTGCTTTACCTGAAGAAGAAAAATCAAAAGTAAGGTGGCGGCCACCAAAAACTTTAGAGCAGAGGTGAGTTGGAGGGGCCAAGGAGGACTTACTAAAACCTGGAGAGTCAGCCATTATGGTGGACGCGACTTCGGGGGCGGCATGCTGATCGGGTCCAACAGGGATGCTAGGGGCTATAGAAATGTGGCTTTCCCGTCGGCCGTCCCCTCTAGCAGTGTGGGCTCTTTATCCGAAAGGTCGGCGAGGAGGGCTCGTCTTCTCTTGGCAGAAGGCAGGGGACACATCAACGTGTCGTCGGCACCCAGATTCCCTATTATCGCCTTCTCTGGCATACTGGGAAGCAAACCAAGAAAAGTGGTTAGAATAATGCGATGAAGGGAAGATCACCTCGCGGAAAGATCACATAGCCGAGTCGCTCACCTATCCCAGTTGCGCCAAAAGGTCCAACTGTGGCTGAGAAGAACGCTCCCAGTATATCCTAACTTGGGGCCCGAAGGGGGCGACGATGCCAAGTTTCCGCGGGCTGGCGGTATGGCACGGGAGAGCTCCTTCAGGAAAGAAGTGCACCCCTTCCCGAACAAAGCCTGATCCACGTGCTTGGCAGAGTGGGTGCGGTTTGCAACCGGACCCTCGAAGCGACACCCCGGGAAGCCGGTTCGAGAAGATGATTGCTGGCTGATGGAGATATCAGTCGCTAGCGACCCGGGGAGCCATTCTCATTGCTCAGAAGCGACAAAACTGGAAGGCTGGGAGAGGCACTGGTGGCCCCCTGCGGGCGGCCCTTGTGTGTGATGAATTCTGCCATAGAGCGCCACACACGTTGGACCCCAAACTCGTTGCACTGAGGCATTGACGATAGCACAGAGTCGATGCCCTCCTTGTCAAGGTAAAGGGGAACAATGGAAGGAGGGAAGGACATTGGGTTTGCCTTATCCACCAAGCAGCCAGTTCGCCATCGCCTTCACCATGGAAGCTTCGGTCTTAGAGGAGGTACCGACAAAGAGACGAGTATGGTCCAAATGGCCACTGTACTCCCTGTAGGGGTGAGAGCGCTCCTGAAGTGGAGCGATGTAGCGAGAGATATACCCCTGAACGATGTGGCGGCCAGTAAGGGCACCTTTTCGTAGGTTGGAGATCCGTGCGTACACTGGCGCGAGCACCTCATCTTCTCCCACTTGGTCACCCCATCCCGAGCAACGAGAAAGGGGGATTTGAAGGATCAGCCAGGACATCATCCTAGGTGGGAAAACGGACAAAGCACCAAGAGCCGCGCCACTCGTCCCACTTTTTCTTATACATTGGGATATAGGCTTCAATAAGCCTGTCGCATAGGAGGAAGGTAACTCCCCCTGATATGGCGTCCCCCAACTCGATGTGTGGGACGAAGTAGTGGAGAAATAAAGGAACGAAGGGCATCATGCCCACGAAGCCCTCACAGAGGGATTCAAAGATGGCCAGTACTATGACAACATTGGGGTGCAATTGAGCTAGTTGTAGGCGGTAAGAAATAAGAATCGCCCTAAAAAATGGCGAGAGTGGGGGGTTAACACCCACCGTGAGAAACCAAGAGAAAACCTTCACATCATGGGGAAGGCGACTCCCCATGGGAGATCCTACATGAAGAAGACGGGTTACCCCATGTTCGTTTTGAGGCAAGGCTGTGACGCCAGCTAGCTTGCCAACACCCTCCTCACTCGGCCCTTCTGGGAAGAAGGGATCTGGCGACCGCCACTCGACGTCCTTCTTCTCGCGTTTCTTGAGATGGGCCGGATTGCCCTTCCCTCTGGAAGGAGCGACAGAGCCCTTCTTTCCCACTGACACGAGAGCTGGGATCTTCTTATTAGGCGCCATGGATCCGAAGGTAAGGGATAATGAGGAGGAAGGAATGAATATTAGGAAGAAGGGGTTGGTGCCTCAGCCTATGGGAATGTGATAAATCACATATAACGGAGGGGAGGGAGCACCACTCACTTAACTACAGCGCACCCCACTTGGCAGAACAGCCCAAGGCGGTTGCGCGCTTGCTTTTACTTTTTGCAAGAATCTAGGATGACGACATCAATGTGCATGACTAACAAGGTCAGACCTCGGCATCGCTGATTCGTGGAGGCATGGGTATGCACCCCCGCGTGCTAGCCTGGAGTGAGCTATCACTTCATGTGCCGTGCATCGCTTGGGGCCCCCGTGGTAGTAAAGGGCGAAGCCCGGCGGACGCCTCTTCGTCAGGACATGACGAGCTTAACTTAGAGGCAATCAAGCAAGTCATCGACCCTCGCCCGAGGGATTCTATAGGCGTAATGGGATCAGGGGAGCCTATCATTGTACCTTGGGGCATAGGCCACAGGTCTGCTAAGGCGTCAACTCGGCAGCAACAAGGCAGAGTCATAGGAAACGTCGCAGGGATGCAAGCACCATGCGCTCCATGCAGGTATGGATTTGGCATAATGAAATCTATGGACACTAAAGATCAGCTATGATGTAGGTACCTATGGACGAGATGGGCACTACTAGACAAATCTTGGTCTGCCAGCCGGGCGCGGACGAGGAGGAAAATACAACGACTTAGGCGAGGAGATCCAACCTCTCATTCCGAGGGCTGCCCGGAAGGAGGGAAAGGGCCCGATCAAGGGCACCGATGCTAAGGAGTGGCTTCTACTGCACCCTGGAAGCACTACGGGAGCACTTCTCCTAGGCTAGGCATGACCCAGGAGCCAGAGTCAACCAAGCCTAACAAGGCGTGTCAGGCTCAGCCTTGGGAACTGGCGACATGTGAATTTGCCAAACATCATCATGGCGCTGCAGCCCACTGCTACGCGTCACTGACAGGAGTGATAGCTCGGAGCCTGAGCTATCACCCCTCCATCAAGTGCACCTGTGCATCGCCCCTGTCCATCCATTGGCCACAGGCGTTGACCGTCTTCTTGGAGACCGTGTGGCACACCATGATTGCGCCCGGGAACGCCCTTGGCGGTGTCCCGTGCTGGTTTGTGTAGTGACCCCTAGGAGTATTGAATGAGTCACTCGGCCTCTAGGAAGGGGGTTGGAGTTTGAAGGGTTCAAAAGTTCTCAGAGAGGAAGAAAACCCTTCTCCATGCTGGAGAGAAGGAAGAAATGGCATTGAGAGAGTGAGAAGAGAAAGAGGAAGCTCGAGGAGTGTAGAAGATAATCTAGAAAGCAGCTCCCCGGCACGAGAGAGATCACCATCTTGTACCTTGATCCACCCCAGATAATCCACTAACGCCTCCGGATTATGGTCATCACCGGTGGTTTCCACCACGGCAGAGATAGGCACCTCCATCCCTTCGGCGGGATCTGTACCATCCTGGATGGCTTCGCTGAAGCATCACCGGTCGCTGCCATGGAAGAAGGAGTGCTGCTGCTGGCCATTAAGGAGGAGGAAGTAGATTGGAAGGTGGAGAGAAGGTTAGGGTTTCTCTGCGCGAGGATCTCAAGGAGGTTCTTGGTGAGAGGAAGAAGACAATGCGGTAGATAATGTGGGTGAAAATAAATTAACCCATGCAATTAAAATTATATAGCCCCAACATCAAGATTTGTGCAGAGTGATCCAATGGTCAATGCATGGACAACGCGTGTGCCAGCGTGCGTAGAGATTTTGCCACGTTTCCCCCACCACCGCTCGACGTTTCATATTTCACGCTCGGGAAAATCGCTATCATTATGTTTTCTGCACATGTGAGTTTCGAGGCGACACTAGCTAGCTATAGTCTACGTCACCCCACTGACAGTTGCAGACGAACAGTCCCATCTAAAGATTCTGGCATGGACGGATCCTGTCTGGCTACTAGAAGAGTAAGGTGGAAGACTCAGTGATTCTCTAGCTTACGTATTGAAGACGGAGAATATTGCAGAGTTATTTGGAGGACTACAGGATATTGCTTGACGAATTGCCAACATCACCTAGACGGAGCATTGAAACTAAAGAGGCAAGATGGCGCAAGATCTCGGAGTTCTCCGAGGGCTACTGTTGGGGATATGCTAAATGCGCATTACCATTGCTTGTCTCTAATCTGGCTAACCCGAGTGGCCCACAGTTGGTAGCAAGTCCCATGTCCTGCTGGGCGGCCTAGTTAGACGAATCCAGAAGGGAGACCCATGCCGGATAAAGGAAGGTTGTAGTGTAATAACCGACCAACCCGGAGCCTTGGAGTGCAAGACAGGAAGACTAGTTAGTATTAGTTTAGGACGTTGTAACCTGTCCGGCTAGGACTTTTTCCTATAACGCTAGGTTCTGGCGCCTTTATAAGCTAGACCTCTGGGAGCCTTTAGGGTATAACTCATATCACCATGCACAACGAACCAATCTCTGTAACTCGACGTATTGCCATTATAGTGATTTATAGTAGGAGTAGGATTCTGCCACCATCGTGGGATCTAAACCTGGGTAAGCTGTGTTACCTCATACTCGCCAACTCGCCACCTTACCCCACCTCTCTAAACACACTCCGTGAGGACCCCTCCATGGTGTACTCGTCAGTAATACCACGAAAATGACTGGATTGATCAATATGTTTGACCGAATAACGTGTAAGGTCTTACTCAATTGCCTAGGAGATCAAGGGTGATGCACCTCAGTGTGTTGCCAGGGGACGATCTTACAGAGCGATATGCAAGATAGTAAGCCAATGCACTTTGGACCAGAAGCCCTGGTTTCTCGAGAGGAACCCTGTGTGAGACGCCAGTGACTATTGACTAAGTTAGTCGGCCTGACCGCCCTAACTCGATTGTCGATCCTTCACAATCATCAAAGAAACAAAAGTAGGGACAAGGGTTGGTTAGTCGAAATAATGCAGAAAGTAGTGCGAAATATAGATGAAAATTAGATTGTATTGATTTGTCGATTGTGTGCTCAAGGTGAATCGACCGTCACCCCTCACAATATATATGAGGCGGCTAGTATTTTCATGCAAGCCTAGGAAACTATTACTCGAGTACATTGCAGACTCCTTGGTAGGAAAGTAACTCTAAACTAGTTAACTAACACTAATTTCATACTGGATCTGGTCTCCTATCGTTCGGTCAACCCTTCTAAGAGTATATTTCCTTTCGTGTTGGCGCGGTTATCTTGGTCTTCAAGTTTTCGTGCCAGCTAAGTCATGGACTTGGGCATGAATCCACCGGCTTCTAGAATCTTATCTCTTAGAAGACCTCCACTGGTGTAATCCATTCTAGGCCGAATTTCAATAACCGACTTAGAGACGATTATTACCACTGGTTTTATAGATGAATCTTGGAAAGTTGGAAAAAGTCTTCCGTATGCTGCTCACCTCCTCCGGATTTCACCATTTTAGTTTTAGTTGGACCGAAATGGGTGCTAACAGATCCTCCTATTTCTTGGTTAAGTTTTCGTGCCAAGATACTCGGTGTAATCTGCTAAGGGTGATTTTGTAATTCGTCGGCCATATATCATCTGAGGGTGATATTCAGTTACCTTCCTTAACTTGGCGATGTTAGGCTGATTTCCACACGCTTGGTTGGAACTTCTTCAAGTATAATCCATTGAGAGCTCGAGGAAGTAGTCCTCCCTCCATTGTTTCCAACAGATATGAGTTACCTGACACTAGTCTTGTGATTCGGTAAGGGCCTTCCCAACTCAGCGACCATTTGCTAAATTTGCGGCTTCATGAGCCGACTGGTAATATGACCTTCCAGACCAAGTCACGGACTTGAAAATACTTTAACCGAACTTTCCTGCTGTAGACCTTTGATACCTATAACTCCTGCTTCTTGATGTCTCTGAGAGTGTCTATCCATTTGTTGGCTACTTCATCAAGGTTGTCCATCATCAGATGGTAGTAATGTTTGGCCGACAGATCATTCTATATAGCGAATCTTAAATTAGCCAGATTAACCTCCACATGTAAAACGGCTTCTTGTCCGTACGTTAAATCAAAGGGAGTTACCTTAGTCGCTCCATTCCTTGAGATCCTATGAGCCCACGTGCTTCTGATAGCACTTCATTCCATTGCTTAGGATAATCCTAAATCTTCTTATTGATTAACTTGATCAGTATCTTATTGGATGATTCAACCCATCCATTAGCTTGGGCATAGCAGGTAATTGAGCATCTTCACTCCTAGTTTCTCGGAAAACTGCTTCACCTCTTTGGACATGAAAGATGTTCCTTGATTTGTGGTGAGAGTCCGGGGTATGCCGATGACGACTGTCTACGCACAGCCTGTTGGGAACCCCAAGAGCAAGGTGTGAAGCAGCAAGGAACATGTTTTCCCTCAGTTGAGACCGAGGTTATCAAACCAGAAGGAGGAAGGAAACGTCACACAGGTGTTGCAAGCAACGCGGAGACCTGCAAAACACAAACACAAGACTTTGCCCCAACGAACAGTGAGGTTGTCAAGCTCACCGGTTTGCTATAACAAAGGATTAAATGTATGGTCTGGAAGGTAATGGTTTGCAGCAAGTAAACAAGTAACAGTGGAAAATGTATCAATGATAAATATTGTACCGGGATCCATAGTTCACTAGAGGTGCTCTCCTTAAATAAACAGCATGGCATGAAGGGTAAACAAATTACTGCAAGGCAATTGATAGGAACTGAGCAAGGCATAACAATGCAATTACTAGTTAGAAAGATCCTATGAGGTTGATTGGGCAATACAACAAGATACATAGACCGCCATCCAACTTCATCTATGACTAGAAGTCCACCTTCAGGTTATCATCCGAACCCCCTCCAGTATTAAGTTGCAAGCAACAGACAACTGCTTTAAGCAAAGTGTGTAAGGTAAACAGTCCACATGTTCCATGAACAAGAGACCGTTGTTTTCTCCCTAGTAGAAACATCACATCTACAACCGAAGAGATTTCTGTCACTTCCCTTGGAAACTAGAGGCATGAACCCACTATCGAGCATAAATACCCCCTCTTGGAGTCACTAGCAACTACTTGGCCAAGATAGCTACTAACAACGGAGACCATGCAAGATCACATACAACACAGACATGATAGAATCATAAAGACAAAACCATTAATCAAACCAACATAATAATCTCAATATCCATCAGATCCCCGCAAAAACAACCTGTATGATTACAAATAGATTAGATCTTGATCATGAACGGAGCTCACAAGATCTATACATGAAAGCATAAGGGAGGAGATACAACCATCTAGCTACTACATGGACCCATAGTCCAAGGTGGAACTACTCACGCATCATACCAGAGAGAAGGCCTCTGGGATGATATCCCCTTCGGCGGGGTGCCAGGAAGAACTTCAGATCCCCCCGATCTAGGGACGATGGTGGCGGCGGCTATAGACGGTTTCGTGGATTTATGATCGGGTACCCAGGGTTTCTGCATCAGGGGCTTTTTATAGGCGAGGGGGAGACCGAGGTGGCGTCCAGGGCGACTAAACCCTAGCCAGGCGCGGGGTGGGGCCCACCCTTGCCTGGGGTGGGTCTGGCCCCTCTGGCCGGCCTCCCGGGCTCTCCTCTGGACTTCTTGTTCCCCACGGAAAGTAATTTACTTTGTCCTTTGTCCCGTCCAATTCCGAGAATATTTCTTTACTAACTTTTCTAAAACCAAAAATAGCAGAAAATAGGCATCTGGCACTATTGCAACTTGTTAATAGGTTAGTACCAGAAAACATGTAAAAACACCTCAAAGTGTGGACAAGTAAAGAAAAGTAGATACTAAACAAGCATGGAGCATCAAAAATTATAGATACGTTTCCGACGTATCAACATCCGCAAGCTTAACTCCTGCTCGTCCTCGAGTAGGTAAGTGATAAAAAGAATAATTTTTGAGGTGACATGCACCCTCACAATAAAGATCCAACCATTTGTAAGCATTGAAAGCTGGGATCAAAGAACTCTAAACATGTGCATAAAAGATGGAGTTCTAACAATAGGACATAGTAACTATGCATGCAAAATGGCAAGCTACAAACAAAGATCATGAATAACATGCATTGAAAAACGTTTGTTTGTTTCACATACAGAAAACATAGCATAGTGGCACTCAGCTTGTCCCCCATAGAGTAGCAATTAAATGCATAGGACACCTGCAAAGTTCACAAGGGTGACTAGAAACAAGTAGTACAAGAACAAGTAATAACACAATATGCATCAATTAATAAGCTTTGGAACACTGCACATAGAATGACAACTATGCTCTCTTAATGGTGCCTAAAGGTAGAAGGTGGAGACTCAATAATGGTGGAAGAAAGGCCTTTTTGTAAAGGAAGCAGGGATTACAAGTTTCAAAAAGAGCTTCCAAAAATTATGGTACTTGTTAGCTTTCAGCCCTCATTGCCCCTATCATAAGCATCTTGAAGTGGTTAAGGTTAAAGTGGCAAAGCTGGAGTATAGGCTTGACGAAGTATAAGTTGGCGATCTCAACTAGGGCCACACCTCATGTGTACTCAACTTTGGGCCAGGTAAGTTCTTATCACTGTAAGTATTTGCATATCATTGAGAACCGCCAACGGGGCATGTAACAACCCTAGTTTCATTAAATATTAATTAGGATTTGTTCGTGCATTCATGAGCATCATCATTTAAAATGCATGCAAAAACTAATCACAAAACCTTAAACCCTAATTTCCCTCCCTCTTTAAGATTCAATTCAAATGGCTTTGCAAATTTGGAACTACAAAACATTATGGATTCAAAATGGTTATAAAGGGTCCATAGTATGTTAAATGTTAGCAAAAGATCTGGTAGTTTGAAAACATTCAAAACAGAATTACAAATGAAAAATACAAAGAGAAAATAGAAAACAGAAAAAGAAAAGAATTTGCAAAGAAAAACTGCCCCTAACCTAACCTGGGCTGAGCCCATATATTCTCTCTCTCCTCCCCGCCGCTCAGCGCTCTCCTGCACAGCCCATCTCGGCCTAGCGCGGCCCATTCCTAGCCCGGTACCGCTTCACCCCTTTCCCCGTCGTCTTCCTCCAAGCAGGCGAGCAGCTGCTTGTCGCGCCACCGGCCGTCGATCCGCGCCGCTCGGTCGCTGCCATCCATCGCTCCCTGGAGGAGAATAAGGTCTCCACAACGCTCCCTTGCTCTTCCTATCCATTCTTACCCCTCCCCAGAGACCTCTCTCTCTTCTCTCTCGCGTGAATCCGAACCCTAGCTTATAGACCTCGCTGGTGCCCGACCGTTCCCGACCTCCCTCGACCATCTGAGGGTGCCAGGAGCTCCGCCACGGTCCCCTTCTTCGACTCGTCAAATGAATCGAGCCCGGGTGCTTGCAATCGTCACCAGCGACTCCGTCTTCCCCGAGCCCGACGAGTGCCGTCGTCGCCCTTGCCGTCGCTCCGGACCTCCCCATGCCTCCCTGTCACGACCATGAGCACCAGCGTGAGCTACTGGTTCTCCGAAGCCCCTCCACTCGCCCCCTCTCGCTCTGGTTCATCCTCCCCATGAGCACCTGCCACTTTCTGCTCGCTATCGTCGTGCTCCCCTCTCCGGTGACCCACTGCAAGCGGCGCCGCTAGTTTCTGGTAGCCCTCGCTGCACTCGTTCCAACGCCCCCACTCACGCGTCCAGGAGCGCACGAGAACAGCCGATCCGTGCTCGATCTAGAGAGGCCCTCCATTGCTGAGGTCATCATGACCTCATGCCGATGCAGTAACCTGCCTCCTTTTCTTTTAAATGTTTTGTAATTCTTTTCTGTGATTATTTTGTAAATGTTTAATGCTGACAGGTGGGTCCCTGCTATAAGTGATATTAACATATTCAGAAATGTTTTCTGTTTAATAAAAATGAAAAAGTAATTCCAAAATATAAATTGTTTTATAATATTCCAAAAATGATTTAAAATGAATTAAAAACGGAGAAATTCATAACTAATTCATTTTAAATCAGAAAAATACAAATAATATATCAAAATGTTCAGAAAAATGAGAGCTATCTCATAGAATTCTAATGATGCATTGTTAATCAACTTTCATGGCAAGTATATTAGAAGAACAAAATGAACCCCATAGGTGATTCTGAGGATTCCCCTATTCTAGGGTTTGTACTGCTCGGAACCCCGATTAAAGTGCTGAGTATGTCTTAGGGTTACATTTCAGTACAAATTAACTTGTCATATCATCATACTTGATCGAGCATTGCATTGATTCCATGTGTTGATTGTTTCCCTTTCTTTACTGTATTTGGTTCTTCTCCGGTAGAATAAGAAATCGGAATCAAGATCGAGATCAACACCGTCGAAGCTCGAAGGCCAATACTTGACCAATTGTAATCAAGTGAAGTACTAGATGTCCGAAGCTCTGCTTTCTAGATATCAACCGGCAAAGGCAAGCGAAGCCCCACACATGATATAATCCTATTTTTTCAAGTATTTCAATTCTTTCCATGTGCACACGATTCCAAAGTCTTTTATCGATAGATAGAGTAAATCCTATCTGATGCATGTTTCCTTTATAGCCTATATTCCCTGATCCACTTCTCCTAGCATAACTAGGGTTTGGCTTGTGAAGCGTTGCTAGAGCTATTACATCTGTTGTGATTAGCCATGCTTAGTTGTTACCACTGATCCATCCAGATGATGAATCAGAGCTGCGAATGAACCTAGTATGACAGGATGACATGGTATGATCAAAGATGAAAGTTAAACATGCTAAGGCTTGTATGGGAGGCCACAATGGGTTGTGGTTTTGCAGTCCCATACTTGCCACTACTAGGACCTGAGTTCTTGCCTATGGTCCAAGATGAGCGTACAGCCACACGGGGGCCTGGAAACCCCCTCGACCAACTAACTTTCCGAGTAGATTCCATGAGTCACATAGTTCGGGCGATCGATTCGACATACGCATACTGGCTCTTCTCGAAGGAGGTGAAGGAGGTGCATTCATACAGGTAGGTAAGCGTGGCAGGGAACAAGAGATGCCCGACATCCGTAATCTTGAACCCTGTTCACATCATTAGCGACCGACTTCGGGACTCGACCCTTTACAGCGGCATCTACCTAGTGCGTGACTCATGGTCTCGGCGAAAGGAAGGTAAAGGTCGCGGTCAACCACTCTCTTCTGGCCTTCCAAGGAAGAGGGCTAATCTATAGTGGCATTAAGAATCGGTTGCGCCTGTGGGTAAAGTTGTACACCCCTGCAGGGTTAAATCTTTCCGAAAATCCGTGTCCGCAGTTATGGACGAACTTGGAGACCAGATTCTAAGATCATAGAGAACTTGAACCTAATCGTAAAACTTGGCAGATCAATGTGTGCTTAAGGATGCTTCCTCATGGGTACGAGGGGGTGATCCTAGGGAGGTTCAGTTGATGATGATTCAGTGGATATCAAAAGAGGATCAAAGCTAGAGATACCGCTCTCTTATCCCCTTTTAAAATATTCTAATTAGTCGAGATTCTTCTCCCCCTTGTGTTAGAAAACAAAGATGGATTTATGCAAAATAACTCCACCAGCCATAAGTCTTGCGGAGTACACCCTGTAGTCACCCTTTCTTCATTGATACCTTTGCAGCAGAGTAAGTGTTAACATAGAAGATGAGTTCTTCACGACATCGACATCGACGAATAGTTTGGGGTTCCCAGCCGGCAGTCTGGCATCTATGGATTGGACGTCATCGTTATGCTTCAGGCCTCTTAGGCCATTTGTTAGGTTTGCTATACTTAATAGCATAATTTTCCTTCCGTTGTTTGATGTTTGTTGTCAGTGACCTATGCTTGTAATATTTTGGTTCTTCGCTCAGTTATGAGCTTGCTGTAATAATTTTTGTGTCATAGGGTCACTGTTGTGTTATCAAATCTCCCTCTGTACGCTTTCGAGATTAGGTTAGGCTTATGTTCAGACGAAGGTCTAGGATTTGTCTATCCTTGATCCCGAGGGTGTCACAGGGTACCCCTTGCACATGGTATAGGAGCTTTCCCATAACCAAAATGACAAGGCAAGTAGACAATGAGCATCTCAGCAATCTTTTTATTCGCCATATGCATAGCTTTTTATTGAGGATGCTTCATAGATAGATCATTATGGTGATGCTGCAAGTTTCTACCATGATTAGGCATGGCTTAGGCTAGCGGCCTAGGCGTTTCTATAACACAGGATACAAACTCCATGGACTTACAAGTCCCCTCTTTATTTTACACCGGTGACATCCATAGACAAAAGAACGTGATATCAACTGAGTACAAAGTACAAGTGCAATGTTGAAAACATTCCCCGTGACAACACGGTTCTGCTAATTCCAACTTATAAGTGCAAGCATATACAAAAAAGTTGTCACAATGGTTCAAGTTTATTAGGGGCAAAGAATAAAGTGTGCCATCAAGTTCGTGAGGGCTTTAATCACTATGTTTGCACATCACAAAATAGTTTTTAATTGGAAGATAGTTGAAAACAAGAATATACTTGGAATGGTGTAACACACCATGCATAGGAATTTATAGTGGACACTTTGGAATAACTTGGTTTCTTGGAAGTTGGAGGCATGAGTAGAACTTAATCATACAAGTGGAGGCTGGCAAAAGACTGGGAGCAACCAACTAAGAGAGCAATAATGGCCAAAATCATGTAGTGCAACAAAGCATACTAATCAAAGCAAATAGTGGTACTACAAGTCAAGGACTAAATGATCACAGAGGCTAATGGTGACTTGTCATAGTCATAACATGGTGTGAGCATGTGCCAAGTCAACCCAAGCAAAGCATCAAAGGAGAATACCACAATAGTATGCTTTTGCATGCTAAAACAACGCATAATTTCTTCAAGGAACACTAAGCAATCCCAATTGTTTGGAACAAGACATGCTACAGCAATAATCACTAAGCATAATGCTAAAACAACACCTAGCATTTCATGCTAAAGTCTAAGTCACAGTCAATGCAAGCTCCTCTTGCACTTCAAGCAAGAACTTACTACTCCTTTCCAAACACCAAGCAACCTTACTTGCAAAACAACACAACGAGCACGGGGGTCCAAACTACTTTATTCAAGCAAACTAAATAACCTAAGCAAAGCAAACAAAAACTAAGAAACTCCAAGAACAACACAATTGTGCATGAAACAATAAAAACGAAGTGTCTAGACAGACCTAAGCTTTTTATTGATGAAGAGGGGATGCCTTGGGCATCCCCAAGCTTTGATGCTTGTACCTCTTGGATTTTTCTTGGGGTGACACCATGGTGGCATCCCCAAGCATGAGCTTTTATCCATTCTTCATCTCATTGCATCAAATTTTTCCTTCATACAAAACTTCACACAATCTTCATTAGCAACATTAGTGTATTCAAAAGATATTAGACCACTGGCAAAGCTTTGAAACAGCAAGGCTTTTCACTAAAAACACAAGATATTGTAGTAACTCATTCAAAAATCTCAATTTACCTGAATATAACTCAAAAAGGAATCAATAAGAAGCAAATGCAAATAATGGCAGAAATCTGTCAAAACAGACCAGCAGGTAGAAACCGATTTTTTCGAACATCTTCTATTGCTCAAATCAAAAAGTGTTGAACTAATTAAAGTTATCTAACATACTGGGGGATTTATTCATAAATTTTGAGCTCAATACGAGTTAAAGATCCTCCTCACGATTTTTTTTTTGTGGAGGACAGAAATCTGTTTCGGGACAGCAACTCCCCAAATCATACTTCCCTCTCATTAGAGGTCATTCTTGGCACAAAAAGCAAACAAAAAGTATAAGGAGAGGTCACTACTAAAGTAATAACTTCCAAGACTCAAGGAAACTCTTGGGTTATCTCCCAACAAGTACTTTTCTTTAACGCCTTTAAGTTAGGCACAAGAAGCAAGAAGAATCAAGTATTTTCAAATGAAGAATTGCCCCTCTTGTTCCTTCTTTTCTTACCTTTCTTTTTATCCTTGGGGAAGATATGATTGCTTACCCGGGGAGCAAAGTGCATGATGCCTTTTCCTGCATCTATTACTTCCCCAAGGTTTTTTAGTAGAGATCTTCCAAGTGTGATCTGTCCTTTGCCTACACATTCATTAACAAGATAATCAGTAGACACCATTTTCCCTAAGATTTTTGTAAACACACCCTCAGCTATTCCAATGGGAAATATAGTGGCATTGTTGGTAAGACAGATTTCCTCTCCTCCTTCAATAAGCCCCCAAAGACTCAATGAATCAAAAATATCTTTAGGCATGAGGCAAAATTCAGACATGATATCATAGAGAGCATCGAAAAGTGTAGTATTTATAGAGACTTTGATTGTGGGAAACCGCTTTGAAGGCTCAGAATTTATGGGAACATAATCATGGTAATCCCTAGGCATGTGATAGCAACTATTCATAGCAGCAATACTAGTCTCAAGAGTATTCAACCTGGCAAAAATATTTGTGAAAGAGGAATCAGACTTGCCAGATGTATTATAAATTGCAATCAACTTTTTTATGGCATCAAAGGCTTCATCCTCAGTACAAAGAAAAATATCTTTCTCAGCCACAACATCCAAAGCATATCTATAACGAAGAGCAATACCGGGGTAAAAACTATCAATAACCAAGCTGAGACTCACCTCAGGCTCAGTTTCCCTCTGGAAAGCAGAGATTCTAGACCAAGCTTCTTTAAAACTTTCTTGACTTTTTTGCTGAAAAGTGGAGATTTCTACCATAGGTGAAATAAAGATTGGTCCAAAACCAGACATGGTAGCAACTAGAGTAGGAACTAATTTTTTTTTGTTTTTGAATAAAGAAAGGAAACCAAACTAGACTATTTTTTTGGGTTTTTTGAAAAGAGGCAAACAAAACCAAACAAAAGAAATAAAGCAAACTAAAAAAAAGTAAAGAGAAAGGAAGTGAAGGACTCCCCTAGTGAAGATGTCCTTGGGCTCCCTGGCAACGGTGCTAGAAAAGCTTGACGACTGTCTACGCACATCATGTTGGGAACCACAAGAGCAAGGTGTGAATCACCAAGCAGCAAGTTTTCCCTTAGTTGAGACCGAGGTTATCAAACCAGAAGGAGGAAGGAACCGTCACAAAGATGTTGCAAGCAACACGGAGACCTGCACAACACAAACTCAAGGCTTTGCCCCAATGAACAGTGAGGTTGTCAAGCTCACCGGTTTAATGTAACAAAGGATTAAACGTATGGTGTGGAAGGTAATGGTTTGCAACAAGTAAACAAGTAATAGTGGAAGATGTATCAATATAAAATATTTGACCGGGGTCCATAGTTCACTAGAGGTGCTCTCCTTAAATAAACAACATGGCATGAAGGGTAAACAAATTACAGCAGGGCAATTGACAGGAACTGAGCAAGGCATAACAATGCAATTACTAGTCAGAAAGATCCTATGAGGTTGATTGGGCAATACAACAAGATAAATAGACCACCATCCAACTACATCTATGACTAGAAGTCCACCTTCAGGTTATCATCTGAACCCCCTCCAGTATTAAGTTGCAAGCAACAGACAACTGCTTTAAGCAAAGTGTGTAAGGTAAATAGTCCACATGTTCCATGAACAAGAGACCGTTATTTTCTCCCTAGTAGCAACAACACATCTACAACCTAAGAGATTTCTGTCACTTCCCTTCGAAACTAGAGGCATGAACCCACTATCGAGCATAAATACCCCCTCTTGGAGTCACTGGCAACTACTTGGCCAGGATAGCTACTAACAACGGAGAGCATGCAAGATCACAAACAACACAGACATGATAGAATCATAAAGACAAAACCATTAATCAAACCAACATAATATCTCAATATCCATCGGATCCCCGCAACCACAACATGCATGATTACAAATAGATTAGATCTTGATCATGAACGGAGCTCACAAGATCTATACATGAAAGCACAAGGGAGGAGATAAAACCATCTAGCTACTACATGGACCCGTAGTCCAAGGTCGAACTACTCACGCATCATACAGGAGAGAAGGCCTCCGGGATGATGTCCCCTCCGGCAGGGTGCCGGGAAGAACTTCAGATCCCCCCGATCTAGGGATGATGGTGGTGTCGGCTACAGACAGTTTCGTGGATTTTTGATCAGGTACCCAGGGTATCTGCATCGGGGGCTTTTTATAGGCAAAGGGGAAGACCGAGGCGGCGGCCAGGGCAACCAAACCCTAGACAGGCGCGGGGTGGGGCCCGCCCGCGCTTGGGGTGGGTCTGGCCCCTCTGGCCGGCCTCCCGGGCTCTCCTCTGGACTTCTTGTTCCCCACGGAAAGTAATTGACTTTGTCCTTTGTCCCGTCCAATTCCGAAAATATTTCTTTACTAACTTTTCTAAAACCAAAAACAATAGAAAACAGGCATCTGGCACTGTTGCAACTTGTTAATAGGTTAGTACCATAAAACATGTAAAAAGCACCTCAAAATGTGGACAAGTAAAGCAAAGTAGATACTAAACAAGAATGGAGCATAAAAAATTATAGATATGTTTCCGACGTATTAGCCAAACCTATGCATAATATGCTCAGTGATAAACCAAATCACCTCCCCATGAGTCATGTTTCCGAGAGGTACTACTTCAAACCAATTGGTGAAATAGTTGGTAGCAACCAGCACAAACTAATGCCCTTTTGATTTTGCCAGATGAATCATACTAGCAAATTCTAGTGCCCATCCTCAAAAAGGCCACGATTTTATAACCGGGTGAAGCATTGAACCCAGCGCTAGCTGTATATCCCCAAACTTTTGACATGCTCCGCACCCTTTGTAGTAATTGAAGAAGTATTGTAGCATAGTCGTCAAGTAGAATCCTGCTTGTTCAACATCTGGTTCATCTTTCGGGGGCCGGTTCCACATAAGACATCATGAACCTCTCCCATGGTGACTTTGGCTTAATCTTCGCCCATGCATTTTAGGAGAAGACAATCTAAGGTTCATCGATATAGCTCATCACAGAATATGCAATATTTCAAAACTAGTCATCCAACAGTTCTTTGTACCATTTGTCTCGGATTTCGCAAATAATCAATGATATGATCTCTCTAGTCGGTCTTGCAATCATCTCCGGCTTCACTTGTGTTAGCTGATCTATCAGGAAGATCGGATTCAATCAGGCTGGCTATGTATATGTCAACAACTCTAAAATGTAGAATGTTCCTCGTCTTATATGATAACCTGATGCCTGTTGTGCCAGCTCATTCGCCAACCAATTGTCATGTCTAGATACATGTGATATCTTAAAATAAGTTAGAGTACATACTATGTCTAGACACTTATCAAGGTATAGATTGAGTGGTCCTTCATTGCATTGAAAGATCCGAGCAACTTGTTGCACCACCAATAAGGAATTGCCAAATGCCTCGATGCAGAAAACTCTTGCAGCAACCAAAAACTCTAGGCTGAATAACAATGCTTTATATTCGGCTTGATTATTAGTGCAATCATATTCCAGTCGACACGATTATTCATATACAACCCTTGAAGGTGATATATAAAAAATCCTAACTCCTTGAACATTGTTGCATACTGAACCATCGAAGTATAGCTTCTGCCAATATAACCTGTAAGTCGGCATTGTCTTGGATCTGATGTTCTACTATGAAATCAGCTACAATCTGGCCCTTCATAGACCGAAGAGGTTCATATGTTAGATCATATTCGATTAATTCATAGGCCCATTTATCGATTCTTCCACTTAGGATGGAGCTTTGAATCATATGCTTAATGACATCAGCTTGGCAAGCTACTACACATTCACTAAACAGTAGATAATGACGAATGTTGGGGATATACTTTCCGGGTATACCCACAGGACTCTCTGACCAGGGTGGCCCACCAATGGGTTAGAGCTTTGCTTCACGGGCGGCCCAGTCAGAGAAAGAGGAGGAGCCAGTTCCCATGCTACGACAAGGCCCAGAAGAGTTACCGACTTAGGCATGTAGTATTACTTGTAGTCCAAGATGTATCTAGTTACCAACTCTGTAATGTAGCTGGATAGGTCTCTCCTGTAACCCTAGGCCCCGATGACTATATAAACCGGCCATATGGGACCCTTTAGGACAACCAATCAATCGTAACACCACAATCAACTTGCACAGGCAAACCTCTCTTGTAATCCGCTGTAACTGGGTTGCTAGCAGGAGTAGGATCCGATCACCTCGGTCGGATCTCAACCTGGGTAAACTTGTGCTCACCGCTCCTGGAACATCCGATGTCTCACACCCCATCCTTCCAACGCCACTAGGACCCCCTATGGCGTACTTGTCGATAATCCGACGACAGTTGGCGCCCACCATGGGGCAGGTGACCTTTGGAGCATCGTTCCAGGCAGAATCTGCGCGTGCAGGAATCGGCAAGACAATCGCCATGGGTCGCGTGGTCTATGCCAGTGATGTCCCTCTTTTCCTTCTCGACGAGACCTGGATTCTGGCTTTGAACCCCGTGACGACCTACATGATCATGTCTGTAACTACCTCGGTGAATTACGCTCCTAGTTACAAGCCTGGATGAGCAGAAATGGTTGAAATAGTACGGTGGGGCCCAAATGCCACTCACAGGTAGACCTTTCGGCCGTCCCAACCATTTCCAAACATCGGGACAAGAACGGGCGGCGTAATCGGCAGGCGAAGGGATCAACTACATACACAAATGAGTATGTATGCAAGCCACCATACAATAGTACATCATAGCCATTCCATCTAAAAAGAAAGGAAATATAGCAACGCCATACGGCAAGATCCAAATATCCTAGATAGATATAATAGTTTAGGATATCTCCTCATACATCAAACATCAGAGTATCAAGCGGAAGCGGAAGACAAAGTCCGAGTACGAATAAGAAGCAAATCGGCATAAGATGCCCCATAAATAAGCACATCCCGCCCACAGATCTCACGGATCCCCGTTCCCGGAATCTCTACACCGAATGATCGTTGCCCACATCGTCCGTCTCTTCCACCCAGTATCCATCTTGCGAGTGTACCTGTTCATCTGAACCAATAATTTATCGTGTGAGACCCTAGGGATACTCAGCAAGTCTTTATGCCTCTAAAGGGGACACAACCTGGGGTGACGCAATTGCAGCAAAAGATAAACCCTAGCAATTCTATAGATACTCGCTAACCATCCGCCCAACCAGAGATAGACGGATGTCCGTGAATTAATAACAACAGTTATAACAGTTATAACGGTGATCTCCACAGATCCATCCTCCTCCTCGCTTATGGACGAGGAAGCGGACGAACAACCCCCCATCCGTTGGTAGTTTTATTATCCATTCCATGACTATTGCACTATTTACTAGTCAGGTACCTAGTCTAGTCAGATTAAAATCGGTACTTTAGTTATGCTTGTCTATGATCGAGAAACTGTGCTCCAAGTCGTCCATAACCGCGGACACGGCTTTCAGAAAGTTTTACCCTGCAGGGGTGCACAAATAGCAACACACACTCGATATGCCTCGGAAAAACCAAATCAAAACCCAACGAGGCAGTCACGACAAAGCGATCACAGGATTCAGAAATATTTCAGGGGACCACCCCATTGAGCTACCCGCAACGAAGCTAGCTGACTCCGAGACGGTCTCAAGGTTTGTGGAGCCGGCTGTAAATGACTGGGAACCCGAAAGTGTGACTGGGCTTGTCGATACAGCGAAAACGGGTCACAGACCTAAACAGTACAGTGTGCATTACCTCGCACAATTTAAATTAAAGCAGTAAAGCATGGCATAAGTACAGGATAGTAAATAAAACCTCAAACTAGTTTGTGGCCCTCAAGAAATAAGAATGAATCAAGCTCTGGCTCAGGGGGTCCATAAGGCCTCCCGGATGTGGATAGCGCGAATAATCTTGGAACAGGAATCAAGTACTCGGGGTCTTACGGGACACAAGTGAGCATAAAAACCAAATAACAGATATTGCTCACCGGTGCCACTTTCATTAGTTATCCCATTACTACTCAGGTTAAGTTGTTTAGGTACCTCGTTATCCATCAGACACTCACATACCCTACACATGCTGTTCTACGACTCGCATGGCTCAAACAACTCTTGTAGTAATGGCTCATGGGATGGGGGAACAAGCTTCGGTGGGGTTTAAAAGTAAAGGCTATGCAGTACTTGGGATTCAGTTTAATGCAATCGCGACTCAATGATGCAAGAATAAGATAGAGGCAATAGGTACTATATGTATGCAAGCATGTGGTAGTGCTTGCCTGGCAGCTCAGTTGAAGCAAAGGATGGATCTGGGTAGTGCTCCTGGTTCTCTTGATATATCCCCTGCTCAGCGTCTATTCGAAGAAGAACCAAACAAACAAGGGCCAACATAAATAAAGTGCACAAGCATATGAATAAAATGCATCAAGCAAACAATCATGCCATGATGAATGATGCACAAATTGCATGGCAATAAGTAGCATGGCAAGGGTGAGGTGTGAAACACAAGGATAAGCCATTTTATTTAGTTTTGGCCCCATTTTATGCCTATATTAGTTGCTGTATACAATATATTCATATGATGCATTCTTCAAATCAAACCAAGGAATGCATAAGCAGAAAGGCCTCGTCGAGCTAATCATTTTAGACATATCATTTGTTAAATTTGGAGTTATAAATCAAAAGTTATTAATTTATTAAAGAAAAGGGGCATTTATTGTAATTTAAATAAACTTGGAATTTTAAATGTTCAAAATATATTTTGAAGGCCATATTTGAATTCCTCACATTTTTCTGATTTGAAAACATATATTATTTGTATTATTTGGATTTGTATTTTAAAAGTTATTTAAAAACAGAATTTAAATTTGAATTTGAAATAATTAGAAAAAGATTTGAATTTAACCAGATTACAGAAATGTTTTTTACACACAGACAGACCTAGCCATGGTCACTGATGGGTGGGGCCAACGCTGACTTGGCGATCCGGCGCGCCGAAAAGCTTTTGCCACCGCGAGTTCGCCTAGCTTCTGAGACTGACAGGCGGGCCAGAGCGGCTTCGGGGCCACGCGCGCGTGCGGCCAACGTGTGCTGGACACGTGGGCAAGCCGGGGCGCGCGGGGGGGATCGGTTCGTGATGGACTGGTTTTTCCGGGGGTGTTTTTAGAAAAACCAAAGGCTGGCTGACAGGTGGGGCGCTAGGGAGCTCGGGTTTAGGCGGGGAAAGGGGAGGGGCTTAAACGCAAAACGGTCATCGGCTGCTGCTGCGCTGCTGACGAAAACGACACTAACGGCATGGATCTGGCGGTTCTCCGGCGACGATGGCGACGAATCTAGCGCGAACAAGACGATGACGCCAAAACAAAAGTTGTAGAGCCAACATCAGACTACATCTTTGGTTTTTGGACCTTAGCCAACGGAGGTCCGCAGCGGACGGGGCAAAGGGATGAACAGAGGCGAGAAGAAGCTGCTGCAGCTGCTGCGGTCGGAGCGCGACGAGCGGCGCGCGCACAGAGTGCTCGACGGAAGGCGACGGAGCTACGGCGAGCTAGAGAGGAGGAGGGGATGTCTAGGGGATTGCGAGGTTCACCAGGAGCTCGTCGGCGTGGATCTGGAGCCGGAGGTGGAGCGGATCGGCGTCGAAGCAGAGGTTCCGCGGGCGTCTGCTCCGGTGCCGCGGCGATGGCGAGGCTCCTCCGGCGCGCTCCGGGGCAGCTCCTGGTTCGGGGTGATGCTGAGGAGGGCGGCAACTGTCCCTGGACTCCGAGACTCCCTCCTGCCTGGCTTCAATCGCCTCCAACGATCTGGCCAGAGCTAGGGTTTAGGAACACCATGGCCAGGGCTAGGAGGATGTGGGGAGGAAGGAGAGGTTCTGGGGCGTCCTGGATCTCGATCTGGTGGTCATGGTGAGCTGGGGTGGTTGGGTAGACAGGGGGAGAGGAGGGAGGCACATGGGGTGGTGGTGCACTTTTGCAAAAAGGGAGGGGGAGGGTAGCTCGGGCTAGGTCTTTCCTCTTGCCTCCTTCTTGTCCTGTAGCTAGGGAGGGCAGAGAGTGACCAAGGGAGGAGGGGAGCTCGTGAGTAGGAGGGCAGGCTCGGGTTGGTGGGGTCTTGTGGCATGGAGAGAAGAGAGGGAGAGTGGCTCGGGTTGGATCTAGGGTAGGAAGGAGAGGGGGGTATGGCTCGGGTAGGGTTTTGGTGAGAGGGTGGCCAAGCTAGGTGAGAGATAGAGGGAGGCCGAGAGAGGGAAGGTGTGGTAGGGTGCTTAGGGTTTGGTCTAGATTAGGTGTAGATTAGGGTTTAGGTTTAGATGGGGTATGGTGAAAGATGGGGTAGGTTAGATGGGGGATGATGGTTCTCCTTTTTGGCAAACTCAAGCACAAACCAAACCAAAACTAGACCAAAAAGAGGGAGAGGTGGAGATGTGGTTTGATGGAAACAAGATCAACTAGATCAAGCCCAAAGGAAAAGATAGAGATAGAGATGATCCACTAAAGATGCAAATAAAAATCCAAAGGACAAGCAAAAGGTGGTACTTGCATGGCCCATGCAAAACATTTAATGCCATGTTGATTCTTGTGAAAACAATAATGTTAAACATGGCATTGTTCATTTGCATTTCCAAAGGTGGAATAAAGCCAAGCAAAAGAAAGAAAGGATGTCCCATGTGGAGTAGATGGAGATGACCATATTTGAATAGAAATGGGACTTGCTAGTGTGTATGTGCCACTAGGTATTTAATAGTCCCAATATATTCCAACATGAGCATAATTCCATGATAATCCATATGGGAGCTAGGGAAAAGGGTCCCACTCACAAGGCATGCAAAGGTGGCCATGTGGCTCTCATATATCAATGAGGTGAAAACAACATGATGCCAAGATGAGAGCATGTGGAAAAGAATTGGATCCATCCCAACCCACATGAGCTAGAGGTAAACCAATAAGTGCCAAGCTCATATTTAGTTGGATGGTGGAATTATAAGGTGGTGAAAAAAAGGGGGTGGAGTTAATAAGAGATATGCCCCCAACTCAACTTGGGCATTAAACCATATATCAAGAACCAAATACAATATCAAGAGGCAAATACAATTTACCATGCATATGAGAGAAGAACCAAATGAAAAAGGGTTTTATATGATGCTCAAATGCAAGGTGGCATGATGACATGAGCATGATATCATGATGATGCAACAATTATATGTATAAAGTAGCCAATATATAGACTAGACTAGTAGCATTACAATTGTTAGACAATTGGGATGCTACAACTCTCCCCCACTAAACAAGAATCTCGCCCCGAGATTCCTAGGAAAGACAAACAACACAAGGAGATGCGGGTGTTCGAACGAAGGTGACCCTTGCGTTCCCAAGAAGGTGAAGAACGGAAAGGTGCGACCACTACACCTTGCAAAACTTGCTAGACTTGTTGCGAGTCTTGCATTTTGCTAGAGAAACAACGATTAGAAGAGTTGAAGGATTATCGAGAGACAAGAAGGATAGGATGGACATAGCTCCGGTTTTCTCAAGAAACAGGATAAAAGACTAGAACCACTTGCGAAAGAAAGGACAAGATGATGTATCATGGATCAAGATAGACACACCGTTAAGATTAAAGCTTTACCGATACTAGAGATGATGAAATCTTGTCTCGCCGGAAGGAAAGAGCTAGATTGGAGAGGTTTTGAAGCACTATGACAATAGCATCGTACCTTTTCTCGGATTTGAGAAATGAAGTACGGAAACAATATTGCCTTCAAACAATAGAGTCCCTTGATATGAACAGAAAGATTTAGTTAGACATCGTCGGATTAGATTCTTGTTGCGCCGGTAAGACTTCAAAGGATCACGCAATTGAGGTGCGCGGATATAACTTCCAGAGATGGATGTGAAGATAGATCATGGGGGATAGGTTCCTTTCATCTTGTTTGGGGATGTCGAGCACCGGTAGAAAGATGAGGACAGAAAAGAGTTTGCGTTTGTTTCCACCAGATAACAGAAGATTTTGCTCCGTGTAGGATACGACGAGATCACCGACAAGAGATTATTGATTACTTTCTTCGAGAGAGCACTCCGGAAACACAAGGACGGAAGTAAAAGTATCGAGGGATAAAGGCCACTTCTAACTTCTGTGGAATGAGTGAGATCACATTAATTCACCAATTCAATGTACGAGAGCGAATGATAAGAGTAGTGGTATGGTAGCTACTCCATCCCGCACTCAAAGCATTACTCCGCACATGAATAAGAAAACCGTGCAACCCAACTACCGAGACAGACTGAAGGTATTTACAAAAAGAACTCATAGAACTCCGTTAGAAAACAAGGATAGATGCATACGATTCACCGGATCCAAGATAGATAAGGGTGATGATGTTGTCGTCATATCATAAGGAACCAGCCACCAGAAAAGATATGAAGGAAGATCGCGGGGACAACTGCAAGATTCCACAGATAACGAAAAAGATAGCACCACTTGAACAGAAGGATTACAAAATATCTGAAAAGTCTTCCTAGCCTCCGGTGGATTGAGCATAGACGATAGAGCGAGAGGGTTTCAAAAGATCACTTGACGAGACTGAGGTGAAAGAACTCCATGTTCTTCTAGAAATGATTGAGGAAGATTTAGCAGTCTTGAGGAAACTTCAGCGAAACGATGATGATAACTTGCCAACAAGGAACAACTCCGGATTGGTTGAGGATGGAGGATGGAATTAACAATGGACTTGCTAATTCCAGAATTGGAGCAATGTATTTAGCAGAAGGACGTGGCCGAGATAGGTGACTTCAAAAAGTCAGAATTCTCACTTTGAGACTTTGCACACAGGCAGTGCTCACGAAGCTTGAGAGAAAATACACAGATGATCTTCCATGTCCTTCCATTGATATCGAATAGGCAAGCATATTATCAACATATACCACCATGGATTAACAAGATATTCCCAGAATATCAAGTTCAAGAGGCGGGAGAAACGAACAAATGCTCGAACACTTCCTGAGCTCAACACTCTTAGAAAGATCAACGTTAAGAGCACGGGTTCGTGTTGAAGAAGATGCACTGAAAGAATAGATTATCTGGTCCTTTGGAAGAAAAAGAGATGTCGCCTGGTTCACATTGCCGATTGGGTCGCCGGTTACAAAGATAAGGAGATCTTGGATATGAAACGATGATAGAGCTTTGCTTATGGTATGAGCTATCAGAGACGAAAAAGATGTGCAGATATGGAGTTGAAAAAGATGTGCAGCATGATAAACAGATGATGGACCGCCGTATTGCTTTGGGAATCTCCGGATTTCCAAGGATGCTTGACTAAGCATAGATAGGATCACGGTGTACTCAAAATCACAGGAGTATCTTTGGCAATCCGGAGTGGTAGCATTTTTCCATATTCCAATCGACACTATCATGAGTGGAATATAGCTTTGCTGAGAACCAAATTACATTCACCAGCATCGAATCGACACATGTTATGTAATTAGCCCAAGAGAAAAGGAGATGAAAAGAAACTCTAGGATTAAGCGCCGGTGACAAAAGGATGAGTTAGCATGGACATGCTGATAAAAGGAAGATAGATAATGTTTCACACACGACTGAAAAGGAGTGTGGAAACACAGAGGTATCAAAGAAAAATTTTCCGCAATTTTGGCATTAAAATACCAATAGATGCGCAAAATCTCTTAGCAGATAGAGATTAGCTACTGATGATTTCACAGAACGTGGAGTTGCTAGAAGGAAGGACACCCTTAAGAAGATGGCACCGGTTAACAAGGAGTCAGATAGATCGCGCCGGTTTTCAAAAGCCTGTCAGTATGGAATGTACCAACAGTTGATAACCAAAGGCAGATTGTGATAACAACTTGGATGCAACAGATAGACAAGGAATTACACACACACACACTTTCTATGGTACTACGGAAACCCAGAACACGTGAATCCTAGTTTGAATTTTAAGAAGAGGATTGAAAACGTTACACTTCCTTACCAGAAAAGGGTGGGTGGTTGGGTAAGAAGAAAAGTGGAAGCAGTCCTACTCTCGCGTTTTGGTTTTTCCTAGTATACATAACTACCAAAATATTTGCTAGACAGACAACGACCATTTGGCTGTGACCCTGAAGGTCGGGATGGCTCTGATACCAATTGTAACTACCTCGGTGAATTACGCTCCTAGTTACAAGCCTGGATGAGCAGAAATGGTTGAAATAGTACGGTGGGGCCCAAATGCCACTCACAGGTAGACCTTTCGGCCGTCCCAACCATTTCCAAACATCGGGACAAGAACGGGCGGCGTAATCGGCAGGCGAAGGGATCAACTACATACACAAATGAGTATGTATGCAAGCCACCATACAATAGTACATCAGAGCCATTCCATCTAAAAAGAAAGGAAATATAGCAACGCCATACGGCAAGATCCAAATATCCTAGATAGATATAATAGTTTAGGATATCTCCTCATACATCAAACATCAGAGTATCAAGCGGAAGCGGAAGACAAAGTCCGAGTACGGATAAGAAGCAAATCGGCATAAGATGCCCCATAAATAAGCACATCCCGCCCACAGATCTCACGGATCCCCGTTCCCGGAATATCTACACCGAATGATCGTTGCCCACATCGTCCGTCTCTTCCACCCAGTATCCATCTTGCGAGTGTACCTGTTCATCCGAACCAATAATTTATCGTGTGAGACCCTAGGGGTACTCAGCAAGTCTTTATGCCTCTAAAGGGGACACAACCTGGGGTGACGCAATTGCAGCAAAAGATAAACCCTAGCAATTCTATAGATACTCGCTAACCATCCGCCCAACCAGAGATAGACGGATGTCCGTGAATTAATAACAACAGTTATAACAGTTATAACGGTAATCTCCACAGATCCATCCTCCTCCTCGCTTACCGACGAGGAAGCGGACGAACAACCCCCCATCCGTTGGTAGTTTTATTATCCATTCCATGAGTATTGCACTATTTACTAGTCAGGTACCTCTTCTAGTCAGATTAAAAGCGGTACTTTAGTTATGCTTGTCTATGATCGAGAAACTATGCTCCAAGTCGTCCATAACCGCGGACACGGCTTTCAGAAAGTTTTACCCTCCAGGGGTGCACAAATAGCAACACACACTCGATATGCCTCGGAAAAACCAAATCAAAACCCAACGAGGCAGTCACGACAAAGCGATCACAGGATTCAGAAATATTTCAGGGGGCCACCCCATTGAGCTACCCGCAACGAAGCTAGCTGACTCCGAGACGGTCTCAAGGTTTGTGGAGCCGGCTGTAAACGACTGGGAACCCAAAAGTGTGACTGGGCTTGTCGATACAGCGAAAACGGGTCACGGACCTAAACAGTACAGTGTGCATTACCTCGCACAATTTAAATTAAAGCAGTAAAGCATGGCATAAGTACAGGATAGTAAATAAAACCTCAAACTAGTTTGTGGCCCTCAAGAAATAAGAATGAATCAAGCTCTGGCTCAGGGGGGGTCCATAAGGCCTCCCGGATGTGGATAGCGCGAATAATCTTGGAACAGGAATCAAGTACTCGGGGTCTTACGGGACACAAGTGAGCATAAAAACCAAATAACAGATATTGCTCACCGGTGCCACTTTCATTAGTTATCCTATTACTACTCAGGTTAAGTTGTTTAGGTACCTCGTTATCCATCAGACACTCACATACCCTACACATGCTGTTCTACGACTCGCATGGCTCAAACAACTCTTGTAGTAATGGCTCATGGGATGGGGGAACAAGCTTCGGTGGGGTTTAAAAGTAAAGGCTATGCAGTACTTGGGATTCAGTTTAATGCAATCGCGACTCAATGATGCAAGAATAAGATAGAGGCAATAGGTACTATATGTATGCAAGCATGTGGTAGTGCTTGCCTGGCAGCTCAGTTGAAGCAAAGGATGGATCTGGGTAGTGCTCCTGGTTCTCTTGATATATCCCCTGCTCAGCGTCTATTCGAAGAAGAACCAAACAAACAAGGGCCAACATAAATAAAGTGCACAAGCATATGAATAAAATGCATCAAGCAAACAATCATGCCATGATGAATGATGCACAAATTGCATGGCAATAAGTAGCATGGCAAGGGTGAGGTGTGAAACACAAGGATAAGCCATTTTATTTAGTTTTGGCCCCATTTTATGCCCATATTAGTTGCTGTATACAATATATTTATATGATGCATGCTTCAAATCAAACCAAGGAATGCATAAGCAGAAAGGCCTCGTCGAGCTAATCATTTTACACATATCATTTGTTAAATTTGGAGTTATAAATCAAAAGTTATTAATTTATTAAAGAAAAGGGGCATTTATTGTAATTTAAATAAACTTGGAATTTTAAATGTTCAAAATATATTTTGAAGGCCATATTTGAATTCCTCACATTTTTCTGATTTGAAAACATATATTATTTGTATTATTTGGATTTGTATTTTAAAAGTTATTTAAAAACAGAATTTAAATTTGAATTTGAAATAATTAGAAAAAGATTTGAATTTAACCAGATTACAGAAATGTTTTTTACACACAGACAGACCTAGCCATGGTCACTGATGGGTGGGGCCAACGCTGACTTGGCGATCCGGTGCGCCGAAAAGCTTTTGCCACCGCGAGTTCGCCTAGCTTCTGAGACTGACAGGCGGGCCAGAGCGGCTTCGGGGCCACGCGCGTGCGCGGCCAACGTGTGCTGGACACGTGGGCAAGCCGGGGCGCGCGGGGGGGATCGGTTCGTGATGGACTGGTTTTTCCGGGGGTGTTTTTAGAAAAACCAACGGCTGGCTGACAGGTGGGGCGCTAGGGAGCTCGGGTTTAGGCGGGAACAAGGGGAGGGGCTTAAACGCAAAACGGTCATCGGCTGCTGCTGCGCTGCTGACGAAAATGACACTGACGGCGTGGATCTGGCGGTTCTCCGGCGACGATGGCGACGAATCTAGCGCGAACAAGACGATGACGCCAAAACAAAAGTTGTAGAGCCAACATCAGACTACATCTTTGGTTTTTGGACCTTAGCCAACGGAGGTCCGCAGCGGACGGGGCAAAGGGATGAACAGAGGCGAGAAGAAGCTGCTGCGGTCGGAGCGCGACGAGCGGCGCGCGCGCAGAGTACTCGACGGAAGGCGGCGGAGCTACGGCGAGCTAGAGAGGAGGAGGGGATGTCTAGGGGATTGCGAGGCTCACCAGGAGCTCGTCGGCGTGGATCGGGAGCCGGAGGTGGAGCGGATCGGCGTCGAAGCAGAGGTTCCGCGGGCGTCTGCTCTGGTGGCCGCGGCGACGGCGAGGCTCCTCCGGCGCGCTCCGGGGCAGCTCCTGGTTCGGGGTGATGCTGAGGAGGGCGGCAACTGTCCCTGGACTCCGAGACACCCTCCTTCCTAGATTCAATCGCCTCCAACGATCTGGCCAGAGCTAGGGTTTAGGAACACCATGGCCAGGGCTAGGAGGATGTGGGGAGGAAGGAGAGGGTCTGGGGCGTCCTGGATCTCGATCTGGTGGTCATGGTGAGCTGGGGAGGTTGGGTAGACAGGGGGAGAGGAGGGAGGCACATGGGGTGGTGGTGCACTTTTGCAAAAAGGGAGGGGGAGGGTAGCTCAGGCTAGGTCTTTCCTCTTGCCTCCTTCTTGTCCTGTAGCTAGGGAGGGCAGAGAGTGACCAAGGGAGGAGGGGAGCTCGTGAGTAGGAGGGCAGGCTCGGGTTGCTGGGGTCTTGTGGCATGGAGAGAAGAGAGGGAGAGTGGCTCGGGTTGGATCTAGGGTAGGAAGGAGAGGGGGGTATGGCTCGGGTAGGGTTTTGGTGAGAGGGTGGCCAAGCTAGGTGAGAGATAGAGGGAGGCCGAGAGAGGGAAGGTGTGGTAGGGTGCTTAGGGTTTGGTCTAGATTAGGTGTAGATTAGGGTTTAGGTTTAGATGGGGTATGGTGAAAGATGGGGTTAGATGGGGGATGATGGTTCTCCTTTTTGGCAAACTCAAGCACAAACCAAACCAAAACTAGACCAAAAAGAGGGAGAGGTGGAGATGTGGTTTGATGGAAACAAGATCAACTAGATCAAGCCCAAAGGAAAAGATAGAGATAGAGATGATCCACTAAAGATGCAAATAAAAATCCAAAGGACAAGCAAAAGGTGGTACTTGCATGGCCCATGCAAAACATTTAATGCCATGTTGATTCTTGTGAAAACAATAATGTTAAACATGGCATTGTTCATTTGCATTTCCAAAGGTGGAATAAAGCCAAGCAAAAGAAAGAAAGGATGTCCCATGTGGAGTAGATGGAGATGACCATATTTGAATAGAAATGGGACTTGCTAGTGTGTATGTGCCACTAGGTATTTAATAGTCCCAATATATTCCAACATGAGCATAATTCCATGATAATCCATATGGGAGCTAGGGAAAAGGGTCCCACTCACAAGGCATGCAAAGGTGGCCATGTGGCTCTCATATATCAATGAGGTGAAAACAACATGATGCCAAGATGAGAGCATGTGGAAAAGAATTGGATCCATCGCAACCCACATGAGCTAGAGGTAAACCAATAAGTGCCAAGCTCATATTTAGTTGGATGGTGGAATTATAAGGTGGTGAAAAAAAAGGGGGTGGAGTTAATAAGAGATATGCCCCCAACTCAACTTGGGCATTAAACCATATATCAAGAACCAAATACAATATCAAGAGGCAAATACAATTTACCATGCATATGAGAGGAGAACCAAATGAAAAAGGGTTTTATATGATGCTCAAATGCAAGGTGGCATGATGACATGAGCATGATATCATGATGATGCAACAATTATATGTATAAAGTAGCCAATATATAGACTAGACTAGTAGCATTACAATTGTTAGACAATTGGGATGCTACAATGTCCATCGGCGAGATCGATATCTACCTCGGTTTCACTAAACCCGCCCAACCTACCCTTGAGGTGATGACCATGGCAGAAGAAAAATCTGGATCTACTTTGTCCGCAGAGGCACAAGAGTTCAAGGTCCCGGAGAAAATCAAACTCACCCAGCCCACTCCTGTAGTGGAAGAAGAGGTGGAAGAAAAATCCGGATCTGATTTCCCTGATGAGATCGGATACACGGACGAGGAATATATCCGCTATGGCTATGTCATACCAGACGTCATAGCAGAAAATCTACCCTTGAAGCACAGAATAAAGGAGATGATGAAATGCCCCTACATCGATTACGAAGCAATCGCCGACATCACGGAGAACTTTGAGATGTAGGAGGCGGAAACCCAGCTGTGCCACTACTTCAAGAACATGAACAAGAAGAAGCACTATTTCGTGCACCACATAAGCACTGAATCCGACTCTGTCGATGCTGGAGCTGGTAGCGATTCGGTCCTAGACACAATTAAAGAAAACGCCGACTCACTTGGCTCTCCTCAGGAGTCAATCACGTCGCAGGAACTTCGAGACTTCTACAAAGAGATGTAGGAGTATGAACAAGAGCACGTCTCCAAGCAAACGCAAGGTGAGCCAGAAAATTCTCCTAGTCCATATGATAGCATGGATGAAAGCTACACCTCGCAGGATGATATGGATACCAGAGATTCCTCCAAGGTCCACAAGCCAACCATGATGGAAAGTACTGAAGAAAGTTTATCCCCTAGTACCAGACTGAAAGTCGTCTTTGCCACTGGTACGCATGTTAAGGCTACTAGGCGATCAAAGAAGAAGAATAAGAACAAAAATCCGACACCGGCAGAGCCGGATGTCGATGAAACCAACAAAGAAAAGTTGATGAAGAGATCGAGATGGAAAATCAGGACGGAGATCCGATTAATACCACCCTGATCGACGCTCCTGTGGATGGAAACGTCATCACAAAGGGCGCCCATGAAATTTTTTGGAGATGCTCTCACAATTCCAATCCCAATGGCTTCGGATCTCACACCGGAGGCGCTGGAAAAAAGGGCTGAAGACTTGGAAAAGCACCGCTTGTTTCTACTCGAAGAGGCCACACGCCTCGTCGAGATGAGGTAGCAGTTAGACAGTGATCCTGCCAAATATCAGTTAGATTTCAAGTGACATCCAAACAAGACAAGGGGAGGTCCCTTTCTTGCTAACAAGAACCCGGATATCCACAAAGATCTATTCAGCAGAAAAGATGGAGAGAAGATCTGAGTCTATAGCATGCCCTTGGAAAACGCTGCTGCAGCTCGAGCTATCCTCTCCAACAATCTGTCTCTGCAGTAGGTCCAATAGTGCATCGCGTTTCTAGACAAAGGATTAAAGCAGCAGAAAATGGCCGCATCATTTAGTGGCAAGCTGGCCTCAAAGTCCGATTTTTTCCACACTGGCGCTAACCAAAGCGCTGACATAAGGCTTCGTAGGGATACGACTCAACGCTATCATCCCCGTGGAGAAGAAGAGAATTCAAGAACCGGCTCAAACGACCACTCTCGTCGACCGGCATGTGACTGGGCAAGAGTTATTCTGGCTGCGTCCAAAGACGCCATCAGGGCAATGGTGCCTCATCAGGACCATCATCGGCAAAACAACCGCTATAGAGAAGACCCGGAAACGTTCCGCCAGCGAGAGGAGCAAGATAGTCTAAGAATGCCACACCGAGCCGTCCGGCTGGCAATGCCGGACGAAGAGATGATCCAGATCATCCTGAATCAAGTAGGGATGGTGCCCGAAGAAACAGGCATCGGAGTCAGTATAATGAGGCTCCACCGCCACGACCGCATAACCCAGCCAGAAATAATCCACCAGGGCCACCATCACCTCCTAGCAGCAACCATGAAGGATAAAGACGTAGCCATGGAAGCCGCAGGGGTGGAGGCGGAAATGGTGAAAGGAGAAGCAGAAATCCGACTCCGCCGCACAGAAGCCGTGAGCCTCCAAGGCGCAGATCTCTCTTGCCAAACAATGCTCTCCATCACATTGAATCAAACATAGAAGCGCGGCGGTACAAGGAAGAAGACGTGTATGTGGGACCCAAATGTTTTGGACCACGCATACATCATACCAAGTTTCCGGTTGACTTTGGTATTGCGGAACACATTCAGCCCTACGACGGCGTAGCTCGGCCAGATACCTGGCTCCAGGATTTCTTCTAGGCCTGCTGCATCGCCAAAGGAGGAAACAGCCTGGTTGCAGTCCGATATCTGCTGCTCATGCTGAGGAAGACGGCTCGATCATGGCTCAATGAACTGCCAGAGAATTCAATTCACAACTCGTATGATATGCAAAGTGCGTTCTTTTCAAACTTCGATGGAACCTACAGAAGGCCCTGCACAGTCGGAGAATTGAAGCGTTGCACACAAAGACCTAGAGAAACCTGTCGGGATTATCTCCGACGCTAGATTGACACGAAGAACTCCTGCGAAGGAGTAAACGAACAAACTGCGATAGAAGCTTTTATTGCAGGACTTCTAGTCGGACTTTTACGTCACAGACTAAAGCGTGACCACGTCACACATTTGGGAGAAATGATAGAGACGACAAGCAAATATGATGATGCCGATGATGATTCAGAAGGGCTGCTAAATATTCTGGCCAATCCCAATGCAGCCAAACAACCAAAACAAACTCAGAAGTGCAAGAACACCTCAGACGAAAATCCATGTCCGGAAAACGCAGCTGTCAACGCAACGTTCATATATGGAGGACGAGGAGGGCGCGGAGGCGGCCGTGGTAGAGGCCATGGAGCTTCCCGAATCCAGGTCAGAGGAGAACAGCAACCCGGAAGAACCTATACCTGGGCTGACATTGCCAACAATCCCTATGTCCACCACTTGGATTGTAACGGAGGATATACCCAAAAAAATGCCGAGTGTCATTTCAATGACGACATCAAAAAATACGAATCCGCTGGCTACAGAGCCAAGCGATGAAAAGTAAAGAAAAATTCCGAGAAAGGAAAGGAGCCCAAGGAAGATTCCGACATGGAAGAGGCGGAAGCCACCGCAGAGCCCAAGTCGGATGGAAAGAAAAACTTTCTGACTAAGAAAGACGCATACGTCTTCTTCCTTGGATCCCAACCTGGTAAGGACAAAAGGGTGGTTCTTTGTGATCTCAATGCCATGGTTCTGGATATAGGGTTCGCAGCATAGAAAACAAAAAATTTCCTACGATGGGAACATCTATGTACCAAGATCTATCTACTAGATAAAAGCAACGGGTGGATATACACCCATAGAATACATACCCTTGAAGACCGAATAGCGTTAACGAGGTTGTACTCGTGGATGATGTAGACGAACGCTTGCCAATCTCAAGATCATGATGAAGTCCATCTGGTCCAGCAAGATCAAGTCCAGCACCTCAAAGCAGTGGTGCATCCGTGATCGCACACACGTATGGGTACCCCGACAACCTCCGCGCCCTCGCTCCAGGGAAGCAGCGGAAGCAACAAATCTTTCCAGAAAAAGCCACCGGGAACATGTATCTCGCTGATCTAAGACCATGGGGAAATTCTAAAGGGGGAGAGAGATCCTTCGCGAGGAGGTGTGTGATGAGAGGAGGAAGTGGGTGCCTTTTATAGGGAGAGAGGGGAGGCCCCCTCCCATGGCATGGAATCCATGGAGGTGCCCCCACCTCTTCCACATTCATGTGGGTGGAGCTCCCACTCACATAAATAGTCACCCCACTCAAAATTTCACTCACCTCCATTAAATTTCCACCAAATTTAATGTAATCTCTCATTAAATAAAACTCTTTTATTATTTATTCAGAATTTTGTGAATTACTTTAATTAACAAACAGTCACATAAAACCCCTTGCTAGTATTCCATTTCACATGCAGAACCAGTTTCAGCAATTTCAACCGAAATAGTTTCGGTGTCTAGTGAAATAAATTCCTGCGGTTTCCTTTTTCTTTCTCTGGCATATTCTTTGCTCCAAATGGTGTCGGTATACCTTAAGTGTGTCACCCCACGGTTCGCGAATAATGCAGACATGATTGAGACCCCTCTCCGATCAATAATCAGCAGCGGGGCCTGGAGATCCGTACTGACTCCCACACATTCAACGATGACTTCTATGATCGTTTGAACCTTTTATGCTAGTATCTTAATCCCTTTGTTTCACGATATATTACATGTCCGAGATTCGATCATCCGTATCTCCATACCTAGTTTGATCTTGTTACCGACATGCACTCTTTTCTCGTTCCCGTGATATAACATTCTAGTGATCAAATCACTTGCTTGCAAGCTAATCAATGTGATATCACCGAGAGGGCCCAAAGCATATCTATCCGTCATCAGGATGAACAAATTCGACTCTCGATCCATGGATATCAACATAACACTTTAGTAGTTCTGAATCCATCATTACAATCACCCAGTTACGGTGTGACGTTTGATGTCATCGAGAAACTCTTCCGGTGTTAGTGATTGACATGATCTCATGGTCTAAGGATTAGGATCACTTAGTAAGTTGTTATAGCAATATAATTTCAATGACTTTGATCATAATGCTATACTTTGGATGAATGTTCATCACATCATTACACTAATGTTGTGACCTCGTTATTAACAACATCCAATGTCCATGATCAGGAAACTTTGATCATCTTATTAATCAACGAGCTAGTTTATAAGAGAGGCTTAACTAGGAACTTCCTTTTTGTTTATTAAACACACATGTATTAATGTTTCCGTACAATTATAGCATGCAAAATAAACATTTATCATAAATAAGGAATACGATAATAACCACTTTATTATTGCCTCTCGGGCATATTCCCTTCAGTCTCCCACTTGCACTAGAGACAATAATCTAGTTTGAAAATTTTGCGTATTTGAACACCTATGGCTTTCTGGTGTTCCATATACGCAACTGCAAGTGGTTAACATAATCTACGGATCTGACGCTTACTGGTCCGTGTGTATTTGCATGTCTTTGCGTCTTCACGCATCACTCATTCTCCAATGAGATGGCATCGTATAAATTTGGTATTTCGGTGAGACCTTTAGTTCCTTGGGGTTAAAACACGTTGATACTATTGTCATACAATATATCTTTAGTGTTAGCCCGTTGCGAACCACACCTTAGTTTGATAACAAACTACTTGACACAAATTCCCTCCTTTGCTGCTACTATAGTAGTCATATACTTAGCCTTTTGTTGTAGTATTCGTCACAATGTCTTAACTTTGGAACTCTTCCAAATCCATCATGGAAACTTTCTTTCCATTTCATTGTGCCACCCATAGTTTAAATTGAGATAAAATTAATTTGTAACTTGTGACAAAACTAGTATCAATGTAACGCTTTACAATGAACTATTTGTAATTGTTTGTCACTTCTACACAAATATATTCTTAATTCTTCCAAAATATCATAAGAATATCCTTACTATCGTCCAATGATCATTTTATGATTCATTCTGGTATTTGCTCATAACACTTAGAGCATAGGACATATCTGGATATGTACATAACATGGTATGATTGATCAAAACATTCTCGTGATTTCACTCATCAAGTGTCAAAGCACTTGAATCTTGTTTCACTTATCAAGTGTCGATACACTTTAATCTTGATTCAATTCCTTTCCATGCGACAAGAACCGTTTCTTGTTGTTTCTATATTGAACTCCTTCAATATCTCATATATGTACGTTTGGCACAACCATATTAGCGTCACAGTCTATCCACTATAGACATTCATGCTAAATATTCGGGTTTTGCCTAAGTTTTTCATTGAAATGAAATTCTTAACCTTTGTCAATAAAATATACATCATTTATAATCAACAAGATGTCATCCACATAATGTACTAGAAATGTGTCTCAGCGCTCCCACTTAATTTCTTGCAAATGCAAGCATATTCATCGTCTCCTGATGAAAACTCCTTTTCATCACGGTGAAGATTCCAACTCCGCGATGCTTACTTCAACCATTGAAGTTTGCATGCCCTTTTAGCATCCTTTGAATTTAACAAAACCCTTTGGACCGTGTCATGTACACGTCCTAGGTAACCATTCTATTAGAAGAACTTTGTTTTGTTTATTCATCTACCATATACCAAATTATATGTAGTGGTTGCTACTTTAATCCGTCCAGACTAAATATCGCTATGAAAGATCAAATCTTGTCATAGTCAACTCCTTGAACATTGTCATAAAATACTTTACAACATGTCGACTATTTCATAGATGTGAAACATCCATGTCTGTTTCTTTATAGATCCAAATACGACTAATAGGTTTTTACACCTTTCCGGAGGGTCTTCCAAGTTCAAAACTTGATTTCTCGTGTATGGAACTATCACGGATTTTATGGCTTCAAGCCATTTGACGGAGTCAGGGCCCATCATCGCTTCTTTGCATGTAGTCGGTTCATCATTGTCAAACAATAATGATTTACTCTCAAATCTCAATCATTTGATTGTTTATCCGACCTTCTTGGTTCAATAGGAACTTTAGACCTCCGTGACCGCAACCTTTGAGGCACATAAGCTATGAGCATTATGGCAGCCTCCGGAACGATTTCCGGTGCTGCGCAACTCAGCACATTTAGCTAAGGTTCGTTAACCTTATCAAAGTTCTATTGTCCTCCCACTTAACTTTTGCGAAAAAATCCTTTTTCAAGAAACTTCACATTTCAAGCGACAAACCCTTTTGTCCTTGGTGTTATGGAGGAATACCCAATTGTTATTCGAAATAACCTACAAAGACATGCTTATCCGACTTCGGTTGTAAACATCTTACTTATGTTTAGGATACCAAAATTTAAGAAATGACAACTTGGGTTTTACCCCAAACCATAACTCATATGGTGTCATTTCAATGGATCAAGATGGAGCTCTTTTCAGTGTAAAAGCGGTAGTCTCTAAAGCTTTAATCTTTTTAAAAAATAATGGCAGTTTTATAAACAACACCTTTGATCCAACGATGTCAAACAAGGTTTCATTACAAATCTCAAACACTCCATACTCCTATGGTGTTTCGGGAAATGTAAATCTAGGTGTTTTGCTAAACTTGCAACTCAAATAAATCCCTTTATGATAAATCATAATTCATTTATTTTTCTTGTTACACTTGTAACTCAAATAAATCCCTTACGATAAAATCATAAACCATTTATTTTCTTGTCACAGTGATTTTCACTTCATCTTGAAATTCTTTGAACGTTTTCAAATATTTCATACTTCTTTCTCATTAAGTGAACATTCACTCAAATTTCCGAAGAAAGCATATGAAGTTGAAATCCATCGCTTACGACTATACTTAATGGACTACATACATCGATATGTATAAATTCCAATAATTTAGTCGTTCGTTCTTCTTTGGCCTTTGAACGAAGTTTTAATTATCCCGAGGAAAGTCTCACAAGCATCACTTGATCAAATCAAAGACTCCAAAAATCCATGAAAATGGAGTTTCTTCATGTTTTCTTTCCAATATAATTTAAACGGAGATGTCACTTCGTAAGTGATCTTCCAATCATTTGTCTTGCGACATTTTAGCATTAGGCTTTATGGATGTGATTTCTCCAACTAGATTTGTAAATCATCCATCTTATATGGAATACGGTAATTATGTGAACAACCTTTGTTCTCATAATACCTGATTTAAATAACAATATTAAAACAAATCTTGAATGCAAGCTTTGATATCAACGAGAAATACAAACAACGGTTTGTTTGTTTTCGATGAACATCATCACATATTCTCTTGCTAGTTACTTAGGCCATTATGGTTTATGAATTGCGTCGTTCCGTATGAAATTTCATACCAACCAATTCGGTATCCAATACCCAAGAACCATATTGTTTAACAAGCAAAGAATACAACCATAACATGTATATCATATATATATACCTAAATTGGATATTTCCAATCTTTTCTTTTGTGCCAAATATATTTTATAGATTCTCTTTCAGCATTTCCTTTTTTCCTTTTAAAAGAATCTATCAACATCAAAAGTGGCGCCATATACATGACACATAGTCCAAAGCATGTATATTCAAATAATAATATCTTTGGACTTGCACTTTGAAGTAGATCACCATCATCAAAATGATCGGTATTCTTTCAAAATCCATTCTTTAGTAATCTTTTAGTGTAGTAAACACTTTACATACATCTTCTATTCATCCTTATCATGACGACTTTCATGATCAAGCTATTGTAGCTTATAAAGGCGAATCGTGAGTATAACATTACTTTCCAAAACCTTTTTGGATGATTAGGATGTCTAGCATCTCTAACCTTCTCAAATTCTCATCCAATATGAGAACATATATTATACTCTATCATATTGCAACCAAAACATTGTTTCAGATATCGTTATATCTGCCACACATGATGGTTTCTGAAACAATTCTTTCAGCTCCTAGATAACCTTGATATTTAAAAACAATCAAGAATCATGGAGGCAAACATGATACTTAAGATACTAACACTGGAATTGTTACTCTTGATTTAATACTAACTATTAAATTTCATGGAGTAAATAGAGTTTTCTAAAAGTTTGCAATAGGACTTTAAACTTTAGATTGACACTCAACACAATACGATACCAGTTCGTAAAGTATATATCCAGAATTCTATAGTTCTATTTTCTCAATTATAACTATGCATAAGGTGGTGAACGAATGCCAATGACTACAACAAATTATGCAAATTCACTTTGATTTAATTTATGATAAATTCAGTTCTACTAATCCAAATTATAAATGAACTCCCACTCAAAAAACGACATCCCTCGTGCCTTTTTGGTGATTACATGAACCAAATCTACTACACCAAGTCCGATCATCACGTGAGTCAGTGTAGCTTCAAAGGCGAGCATCCATATGGTCATCATATCAAAACATATGACTCATGCTTAACCTTTTGGTCCATGTTCCGAGGCCATGTCTGTACATGCTAGGCTCGCCAAGTAAGAACCTTAGTATTCGCGTGTGTAATTGTCTTACACCCGAGATATGCTCGTGGATTCAAGTACACCCGATCATCACATGATGCCTTGAAGCGACGAAACATTGTCGGTGCATACTTAAGGAAGAACACATTTTTATCTTGATATCTAAATGAGGGATCATCTTATTATGATAATAAAACACCAAACTAGCAATATAAGATGCAATCAAACATCACATGTTAATAAGTGAAATGATATGGTTCCCGCATATGATCTCCATCATGTGCACCGTGGTATGATCTCTATCATACCTCTATGTGTAATGCCAAGGTCTATGGAACCTACACGTTATGTGTGTTGTAAGAGTATCATCTCATACTTCTACTTACAACATCACCATATCATAACACTAGACCAGCAACAATCTAAAATAGACGCCTCTAATTTATCCATTGCAAGTTTTACGTGGCTTAGGGCTTTCGAAGATAGAACTATTCTTACCTACGAACATGAACCACAACGAGGATAACCAAATTGTTGACAACTCTTTGCAAATTAGATATTGACTATAGTAGGAGAGACAGACACCCGCTAGCCACTTATGCAAAACTAGTTGCATGTCAAGCGTGGAACAAGACTCATGTGCGAGGACATGTAAAGTTTGTCTGGGCCGCTTCATCCCACTATGCCACCAATATCCAAAGTACAACTAAGAATCAATAAAATGATCATCATCACCCACATAATCATATGTGTACTACTCGTGCAAAGTATCTACGCATAGATCCGGCTCTGATACCACTGTAGGATTCGCAGCATAGAAAACAAAAATTTTCCTACGATGGGAACATCTATGTACCAAGATCTATCTACTAGATACAAGCAACGGGTGGATATACATCCATAGAATACAAACCCTCGAAGACCGAATAGCGTTAACGAGGTTGTACTCGTGGATGATGTAGACGAACGCTTGTCGATCTTAAGATCGTGATGAAGTCCATCTGGTCCAGCCGGTCTAGCACGATCAAGTCCAGCACCTCAAAGCAGTGGTGCATCCGTGATCGCACACACGTACGGGTACCCCGACAACCTTCGTGCCCTCGCTCCAGTGAAGAAGCGGAAGCAACAAATCCTTCCAGAAAAAGCCATCGGGAACATGTATCTCGTTGATATGAGACCATGGGGAAATTCTAAAGGGGGGAGAGAGATCCTTCGCGAGGAGGTGTGTGATGAGAGGAGGAAGTGGGTGCCTTTTATAGGGAGAGGGGGGCAGCCCCGTCCCATGGCGTGGCAGCCATGTAGGTGCCCCCACCTCTTCCACATTCATGTGGGTGGAGCTCCCACTCACATAAATAGCCACCCCACTCAAAATTCCACTCACCTCCATTAAATTTCCACCAAATTTAATGTAATCTCTCATTAAATAAAACTCTTTTATTTATTTATTCAGAATTTTGTTAATTACTTTAATTAACAAAAATTCACATAAAACCCCTTGCTAGTATTCCATTTCACATGCAGAACCAGTTTCAGCAATTTCAACCGAAACAGTTTCGGTGTCTAGTGAAATAAATTCCCGCGCTTTCCTTTTTCTTTCTCTGGCATATTATTTGCTCCAAATGGTGTCGGTATCCCTTAAGTGTGTCACCCTACGGTTCGCGAATAATGCAGACATGATCGAGACCCCTCTCCGATCAATAATCAACAGCGGGACCTGGAGATCCGTACTGACTCCCACACATTCAATGATGACTTCTATGATCGTGTGAACCTTTTACGCTAGTATCTTAATCCCTTTGTTTCACGATATATTACATGTCTGATATTCGATCATCGGTATCTCCATACCTAGTTTGATCTTGTTACTGACATGCACTCTTTTCTCGTTCCCGTGATATAACATTCTAGTGATCAAATCACTTGCTTGCAAGCTAATCAATGTGATATCACCGAGAGGGCCCAGAGCATATCTATCCGTCATCGGGATGAACAAATTCCACTCTCGATCCATGGATCTCAACATAACACTTTAGTAGTTCTGAATCCATCTTTATAATCACCCAGTTACGGTGTGACGTTTGATGTCATCGAGAAACTCTTCCGGTGTTAGTGATTGACATGATCTCATGGTCTAAGGATTAGGATCACTTCGTAAGTTGTTATAGCAATATAAACTCAATGACTTTGATCGTAATGCTATACTTTGGATGAATGTTCATCACATCATTACACTAATGTTGTGACTTCGTTATTAACAACATCCAATGTCCATGATCAGGAAACTTTGATCATCTTGTTAATCAACGATCTAGTATATAAGAGAGGCTTTACTAGGAACTTCCTTTTTGTTTATTAAACACAAATGTATTAATGTTTCCGGATTAATACAATTATAGCATGCAAAATAAACATTTATCATAAATAAGGAATACGATAATAACCACTTTATTATTGCCTCTCGGGCATATTCCCTTCACCAGCTGTTCCACAGTTCCTTGGTTGGTCAGAGGTAACCATCACCTTTGATCGTTCAGATCACCCGAGGAAAACACATCGTCGAGGAAAGTACCCTCTGGTCGTCAATCCTCTTATTGATGGCTATGAGTTCTCTAAAACACTCATGGACGGTGGAAGCAACATTAACATCCTCTACATCGAGTCGCTTCACTACATGAAGCTACACGAGAGCCAGTTGAGTTACAACAGTGTAACCTTCCATGGAATTGTACTAGGGAGACACGCGGATTCTCTAAGTGAGATTACTCTGGACGTGACATTCGAAACCAGAGATAATTACCATACCGAGCCACTCTCTTTTGAGGTGGTACCGTTCAAAAGTGCTTACCACACCATCTTTGGACGTCCGGCTTACTGGGCGTTCATGGCTCGTCCCTATTATATCTACAACATGATTAAGCTTCTAGGTCCAAAGGGCGTAATCACCATACGTGGAAATCCGACGAAGGTGCGAGAGTTCAACGAAGGATCTGATGCCTTCGCCGAAGCCGTGCTGGATGCCCAGGAGTACCAGGAGATCAAGAAGACCATCAATCCGTCCAAGATGCCCGCTATGAAGAACGAGGTGCTGAAGCCAAGTTTGCAGTTCAAGGGGTCGGAAGAGACGAAGAAAATGTCGCTGAAGGAAGATGATCCCTCCAAGACAACGAACATAGGGGTATGCTTAGGCCATGCATAGGAAAGCGCGCTCGTCGAGTTCCTCAAAGCTAATAGTGATATCTTTGCATGTCAGCCTTCTGACATGACCGGAGTACCTAGGGAACTTGCCGAGCACTCTCTTAATGTGTACCTTGACGCTAAACCCGTCAAACAGTCCTTATGACGGTTTGGTGATGAAAAGCGCAAAGCAATAGCCAAGGAATTAGCCCAACTAGAATTAGCGGATATCATAACAGAGGTCATCCACACAGATTGGGTGGCAAATCCTGTACTCGTCCCTAAAAAGGACACCATTGATTTAAGGATGTGTGTTGATTATACCTCTTTGAACAAGGCATGCCCAAAAGATACATTTCCTTTGCCAAGAATCGATCAAGTTATCGACTCAACAGCAGGATCAGAACTACTCTATTTTCTCGATGCATATTCCGGATATCACCAAATACCGATGAAAAGGTCGGATCAAATTAAGACGTATTTCGTCACTCCTTTTGGAACCTTCTGCTACAAAACTATGCCTTTTGGCTTAAAGAACACAGGAGCAACATAAAAAACGTACTATGCAGCATTGTCTCAAAGACCAAGTCGGACGCAACATCCATGTATATGTAGACGACATAGCAGTTATGTCCAAAAAGAAGGAAACTTTAATTTCCGACTTGGATAAAACATTTGCTAGTCTACGAAATTCAATATCATGCTAAATCTGGAGAAGTGTTTCTTTGGAATTCCAGCAAGAAAATTGTTAGGTTTCATCGTCTCTGAGCGAGGCATAGGGGTGAACCAAGACAAAATCAAGGCTATTTTAAACATTACCAGGCTGACGCGCCTGAAGGACGTACAACGTCTCACTGGCTTCATCGCAGCGGTGAGTCGGTTCGTCAGCCAGCTCGGTGAAAGAACCGCACCTTTGTACAAGCTCTTGAATAAAACCGACAAATTTCTCTGGACTCAGGAAGCCGAAACTGCACTGCAAAGTTTGAAAGATCTACATTCAAATCCACCAGTTCTCGCAGTGCCAGAACCTCAGGAACCTATGTTACTCTACATTGCAGCGACCAACATTGTAGTCGAGCGCGAGGAAGAAGGCCACGAGCAAAAGGTGCAGTGGCCAACCTATTATCTAAGTGTGGTCCTAACGGAATCAAAACAATGGTAGCCACACCATCAAAAGCTAGCCTATGGAGTATTATTTTCATCCAGAAAGCTATGCCACTATTTTCAAGAGAACAAGATCACAGTGGTGAGCACCTCTTCCCTGCGAGATATAATCAATAACCGTGACGCCATAGGACGTGTCGCAAAGTGGGGAATAGAGCTTGCAGCTTTTGACATTGAGTACAAACCACGTACAACAATCAAGTCCCAAATACTTGCCGACTTTTTTGTTGATTGGACAGAAATGGCAGAAAACACAGCCCTCCAGACTCGGAATTTTGGACCCTTCACTTTGACGGATCAAAAGCACGAGGAGGCTCGGGGGCTGGTGTATTGCTCAAATCACCCCAAGGAGATAATATGTTCTATGTGTTGCAAATACACTTCACGGCAACCAACAATATTGCTGAGTATGAAGCACTTCTGCATGGAATACGCATGGCCAAAAACATTGGCATATCAAGACTCATGTGTTACGGAGATTCGGATTTAATTGCTCAGCAAGTATTCGATATCTGTAACGCAAACAAGCACATGTCAGCATACAAAGCTGTTATGGATGAACTATCTAAATCGTTCGAGGGTTTTGAGGTTCAACACATCCCTCGAGCAGAAAATGAGGAAGCAGATGCTCTATCAAGGATAGGCTCTGCACGGAAACAAGTACCGGATGGCGCTTTTTTAGAGCATTTAAGGGTCCCCTCCATAGTCAGAGTTAATGAGGACTATTTGACAAAATTCGACTCACCTTTAATAGAAGTTCTGGCTGTAATTCCCAGCTGGACAAAACCCTCTCTGGATTTCCTGATAGACGGAAAACTACCCGAAGACGAAGTCTTGAGCTGGCAGATTGTCCGACGAGCAAAAGCCTACACTATAATTAATGGTCAGTTCTACAAACGAAGTGTTTCTGGCATGTTTCCGCCATGTATTTCTGCGGAAGAAGGAGTGGAAATCTAAAGAGAAATCCATGAAGGCGAGTGTGGTCACCATGTTGCAACCAGATCCTTAGTGGCAAAAGCTTTTCGACATGGATTCTTTTGGCTTACAGCTAAGGCAAATGCTGATAAACTAGTCAAAACATGCAGAGGCTACCAAAAGTACGCTCATCATGCACATGTTCCGGCTGAACAGTTGCGAACAATCCCTATTACATGTCCGTTCGCAGTTTGGGGGATTGATATGCACCAAAAGTACGCTCATCATGAAAATGTGGAATTACTCACCTACTAGTGATGGTGGATAAATTTACAAAATGGATTGAGGCTAAACCCGTAACAAGTTGCGATGGAGCCACAGCCAGAAAGTTCATCGAGGACATAATCATCCAATTCGGATATCCACACAATATAATTACCAACAATGGGAGCAATTTTTTCATGGTTGAACTTGCCGAATTCTGCGAAGAACAAGGGATCCGACTCGATATTGCATCAGTCGCACATCCACAAGCTAATGGACAAGTCGAAAGAACTAATGGCCTCGTCTTACAAGGAATACGACCTCGCCTCGAGGCACCGCTTCGTCGGGCCGCGGGGGCTTGGGCGGAAGAATTACCGTCTGTGATATGGAGCTTGCGTACAACTCCCAACAGATCAACCGGCTATACTCCTTTCTTCTTTGTCTATGGTGTAGAAGTAGTTCTTCCAAGTGATTTGATTCATCAAGCTCCACAAGTCAAAGCGTATATCCAAGTTTCTCGACAAGATGATCTCGATATAATCGAAGAATGGAACATCCCAAAATTCATGAGTTGTAAAAGCATGCATTGCATTCATATAAGCATAGAATATTTGTCTTACACAAAAATTTCAAACCAAAACCCTAAAAATAAAACCATATTTAACCCCTCTTTATTTATATTATGGGGCATGGGTTTATTTTTATTTTTCAAAGGACCAAGGTGTTTTGAGTAGACAGATGTGTTTGAAACACTTTTGAGTGCAAGGATCACATTACAAAAATCCACAAGTGGTTTGAATTCAAATAGATTTGAAAAATGGTTTGAAAATCATTCCTGAAAATCAAATTAGAAAAAGAAAAGGAAAAGGAAAAAAATAAAAACAGGCGCTGCACTTTGAGCCCAGCACCAGAACCATCCCAAAAGCACACCCGGGCCATTTCCCCCTCTGCTCCCTCTCTCACCCGCGCGCCCATACCCCTCCCTCGCTGACCAGTGGCCCCAAATGCCACGTCATCATCGTCCCCAAACCCCGCACCCGAGACCCCGTTGTTGCCTCCGTTACCTCCATCACTGTCGTGTTTGATGCGAGCTTAATTGCCGATCAATGCCATGTGATTCCCTCACCCCTAACCGGCCACTTAACCCTCTTGGCACCGCGACCTTTTCCCCTCACTCACCACCCCCTAATCGCCGCTAGGCTGCTCGCATTTGAACTCGCACCGCCGCTGCCCAAGCATCTCCGAGGAACGATTCTGGTGAGCATCGTCTTCCCTGTGCCTTGTAAGCCATGCTATCGTGCTCCCCTTATTCTTGAGCTTATTCTGACACCATTGGTTCACCCTGTACTGCCCCAGGTCGTTGAACCCATCGAGCACCGCGAACACCCGACGCCGTCCTCATCTCCGGTGAGCAATCGCGGTATGAATCGAACGCCCCTTGGCCTCTAGTTCAAACCATGTTGAGTGCCTCGTCCTTGTGCACGCACTGATGATGTTTGTTTGTCCTAGGGAGACCTATAACGTCGCAGTCGTCTCCGCCAACCCATGCCCGACGCGAGCAAGGATTCCGACGAGCTCTCACGGCCACAACAGCACGCCCCCGCCCAAGCGAGCGACACCGTGAGCATCCTCGTGTTCTCGCGAGCCTGGTACGCCACTGCACCACCCCTAGCACCCTCTGGAATCGCCGGAGCATCGCTGGCAGAAGGGCCGTCGCCAGCACCCATTCGCGCCGCCCATCTGTGGTCAAAGTAGCTAGCACCGTTAGATCTATATCTAAAGGTTAAGATTAGATCACTTACTCGAACCGGTATCCTGTAGCACCCCCTGGGATTAGTGTTAAACTAACCTCAGATCTCCATCTAAGATAAGTTCAACTCCAAACACGGAAGATCACAGTATGATTCGGTAACATTACATAACACAGGGATTCAACATCATAGGTTTAAACTCTTAACATAGTAAGATATTAGAGTTATTACAAACCATAGGTCATAGACAGAAGCGACATCCATCCCATAGTCCTCAGGCTGCTACCTGGGACCCCCAACTACTCGTCGATGTCAACGTAGAAGCCACCTTCAGTTGCAACCAGATCATCTGTAGAAAAACAACAATGGCGCAAGGCTGAGTACGAGAATGTACTCGGCAAGACTTAGATAACCTAGTATCTACATGCTCTGGCTAGAAAGGCTTTCTCTGGATTTACTTTTGCGGAAAGCAATCTTTATTTGTAAACAAGAGAGAAGAGGCTCGTCTACCCAGAATCTATTAAAAGGGATAAGATAGCAACTTCTTCATCTTGTTCATCACGTCTTGATAACCACCAACTTCATCAGAACCTCCTATCTAGGATCACCCCCTCGACCTAGAGGAAGCATCCTTCAGCACACGTGGATCAACAAGTTTTATCATGGTTAAAGTTATCTATGATCTTATAATATGGTCACCAAGTGTTCATAACCATGAACACGACTTTTCGAAAAGATTAATACCCTGCACGGGTGTACAACTTTACCCACACGTACCAACCGACTCTTAATGCCAAATATTATTAGCCCTCTTCCTTGGAAGGCCGGCAGAGGGTGGTTGACCACGACCTTTACCTTGATTTCGCCGAGACCATGAGTCACGCAATAAGTATGGTTCCGCCGTAACGGGTCAAATCCCGAAGTCGGTACTTAAAGATGTGATGCGAGGTTGGTTCACCAGGGGCTCCATCGACCCCAAGCAACCCAGTCCAGGCCTCCCTACCTATTATGATGCACCTCCATCACCTCCTCTTTCGAAGATGTTTTCAATGCGTATGCCAAATGGAAAGCCCGAACTATGTGACTCATGGAATCTACTAGGCAAGTTAGTCACTCGAGGGGTTCCCAAGCCCCGTGTGGTTGTACGCTCGTCTCGGTTCCAAAGGCAAGAACTCAGTTCCTAGGGTGGCGAGCATGGGACTACAAATACCACACCCAACGTGGCCACCCATACAAGCCTTAGCATGTTTAGTTAACTCCTTCGATGATGTCACCATCTCCTACCTTTCTAGATTCTCCGGCATCTCTGATTCATCATTCAGACAGATTAGACGTTGTTACTATGCATGGCTAAGCTATCGATCATAGAAGCTCTAGCAACGCTCAAATGCTAGACCTAGGTATGCCAGGAGCAGTGGATCAGGAGTATAAGACTACAAGAGGGAAACTATGCAGCAGATAGGTAACACTAAGTACTGACAAAAGACCACATTGGAATCTTGTGCATCATAGCCAAATAGTAATATACTTTGTAAAAGTAGGTTCAGAATGAGAGGCTATGCTTGCCTTGTCCATGAGTAGACTGGTATGGATCTTCAGTGTCGTTGACTTCAGCCTCGGGCTTGGATCCTATCACGAAGAACCAATACCGGGAAGAAAGGCGACAATCAAGACATGGCATCGATACAATGCTCAAGCATGGATGATGATATGACAAGTTAAATTGCGTTGAAATGAAACCCTAAGGCATGCTTGACAGTTTAAACGGGGTTCTAAGGGTTGAGAACCCTAACTCAGGGAAACTCCGGAGACACATGAGAGGGGTTGAGTTTGTTCTCTAATTAAACTTGTCATGTAAGTTTCTTAACAACGCATAATTATAGTGTAATTGGATAGTTCTAATTTTTCTGAACATTTTGATATATCATTTGTATTTTTCCAACTTATAGATATTTAGTTATTGATTTTACAATATTTAAACCTTTTCTGAAATTATTAAACAATTTAAATTGAATTATTGCGTCACTGTGACACAGGACTAACATCAGCACACACCCTAAATCATTTTACACCGTGGGCTGGGCTAGCCACAGTGGCTGACCGGTGGGCCTCAGAGCCACATCGGCAGCCACACACGCGAAGTGGGGTCAGGGGATTTTCTCACTGGAGCTGGCTCTAGCCGGAGAGGCTGACGAGTGGGGATTGGGCCAAGAAGGCACCATGTCAACGCCACATCAGCGCCACATGGGCTCGCCGGATAACATGCGCAGATGATGGAGAACGGCGGCGCTAGGGAGGGAACTGGGGAGCGCGAGCATGTGCGTTCGATTCAGCTCAACGAGGCAAGCACGATGGAGGCGGCGCCGCCAGGATTTGGTCAATGGGGAAGGCGGCACAGCGAGTAGTAGCGACGGCAACCTAATGCTACGGGCGACACGCAGGCAAGCGAGGGGCACAGGGAGGACCGCAAGCTCATCCTGAGTGCGCCTGTGGTGATGGCGAGGCCGGAGGAGATCAGGGCCGATGGCGATGTCAGCGCCGGTGGGCGTCGAGGTTGGAGACGTTGATGCCAATGATCTAGGGCACCCCTCTTCGATTCCTCCTGCAGGGAGACAGAGTGGAGCGTGGTGGAGATCGAGGTGGTGTCGTCTGGGCGAGGGGAGGCCGGAGACGGTGGCTAGCCGGCGTCCATGGCGGCTAAGGTTCAGAAGCACACAGGGGGAGAGAGCCAGAGCGGGAGAGGAGGGGATAAGGCAAGGGGAGGAGGAGACGGACACAGCGTTGTGTTCTTATCCTCAACCGGGGGCGGTGGGGCGCATCGTGGTGGTAGACGGCGATCGACGGCGGCGGCGCGGGCACGCAGCTGCTTTGCATCGTCGTCGAAGACGACGAGGACGAAGGGGTATGGGCTGGCTGCGAGCTGCAGCTGCGCGCTGAGCGATAGGGAAGAGAGAGGAGGGAGGTGGGCTATCTGGGCTGTGGCCTGGTTAGCTTGCCTGGCTATTTTTTTATTTCCAAAAACTTTTCCTTTTTTGTTTTCCATTTCCTGTTTGTGTTTTCAATTTCCAATATGTTTTGGGTAGTTTGAAAATACCAGAGGGGTTTATATAAGTGTAGAAATTTTGAGGGGGCCCTTATAGTCAGATTGGGCTCCACACATTTTGATACTTTTCAAGTTCAAAACTCCATTTGTATGTAGTTTCAAAGAGAGGGGAAAAATACTAGGGTTTTAGGGTTTGTACTTGTGTTTTGATCCACTCACTTGATCACATGCAAACATTTTATTGATTTAAATAGATGCATGCAATGCTTAAGTACTAATTACATATATTACAAACTTGGGCTGTTACATATCCGCATATTTGGCCATACATCGTCACTTAAATCCTACGGCTCACGTTTAGCGATCTGTCCGAAGCGGTACGGGCCAATCAGATGCGCCCACGTGTCTGGCAGTTAGATTTAAAATCTGTTTTTGAATCTATTAGGAATTTAAACTTGTAAAATTCATATTTTTGATTTGTTTATCCAAAATATGCCAATAATATATCATTGGATTCAGAAAATTAAGCCCTACACTACTATGGCCTTAAATTCGTATTTTGCTTCTGGAAAATAGCATTATTTGTAGAACACATTATAGGCTTATTTTGACTTTATAAAAATGTTTATAAAATTGTTTTGAGGCAAATTTAAGTCTGTTTAGACTTTAAATAGATGGCTTTGTGTTCAGTATTGTTTGGTTAGATTTGCTAGTATAGAAAAATCATTTCATTGCATTTGCATGCATTCATATATATATATATATATATATATATTTGTTTGATTATTTGAATGTGAATTCGGTGTTATTATTTTATGTGTAGATTTTGGTGCTAGTGGTGATTGTGAGTGTGAGGATTGTTGCTACTCCCCCAACTACTAAGGCAAGTAGTGCTTCATGTATTTTGTCCAATTATTTTGACTATGCACTAGTGATATTTTGAGTAGGGCTTGCATGAATTATTTTCTAAGTATATATACTATGCTATGCCTTGGGAAATCCTAGTAGTTATAGTCTTAGTAGATTATTCCTCTAAGTTAAGAAACTTTTTATGTTTCATGCTTAGCCTAGATAGTAGCAAACAAGGGTGGATTATTCATGCTATGAAATATTTCTAAGTCTATGACTTGTGTTTTTGCTTAATAAAACAACTAAGTAAATGAATCACCTAGGTGGAATGGTATGTTGGTTTGTGTTGAGTGGTTACACAAGGCCCATGTCTATGGTTTACCTTATGTATCACACTTGTGGAAAGCCACCCAGGATCAAAGGGATTTCAGATATTTAGTGTTGAGAAGATTCTAGTGCAACCACATGGCATATGGGCTCTGCCTTGACCACATAGGTTGCAATAACTTATCCAGATGGATAGTTGGTGGTAGGGTGATAGGATGGAACGCGTCCATGGTGGTCTAAGGGAAGGCTTCTAAAAGGTCTCGTCTCGATGCATGTCGAGTCTTGTGGGGAAAGTGCACCACCTCTCGAGAGGGTAAAACCTAAGTACTTAGCCGTGTCCCCCACAACGAACAATTTGAGCATCAAAGACATTGAAGCTATCAAGGATCTCCTCATTCCAATTTCTAAGTTAAAAACTTGTGGTTGAACAAGGGTAAAGGTTCACCAATGTCTATTGGTGGTTCCTTAGGTGTTTTTGTCAAAAAAAATTAGTGTTTTCAACTGATAAGAAAAACCTATTTTGAGCAAAGCAAGCCTAAGCTACACTTAGCCAAATTCATATAGATGTTAGATACTACTATTCTACTATGGTATCACATGCCAATACAATTCCAAATGTATTGACCCACTGTGGCTGTAACTTATGATGTTGCAGGTTACGCTGATGGAGATTAGGGTTGTGAGTCTACAGTCAACATGCTTGCCTGTGGCACATGAAGATGAAGACTTATAGTTATTTATTTTATGTTATGAACTCTTGTACTAGCCTTTGGCTAATGAGTTGTAAAAGACTATGTTATCTCTGGAATGATGATGTAATAACGACCTTTGTATCTTTGTACTTCATCTTAAACTGTGGATGCTAGCATTTGATCCAGGTACTAGCATTGCAATCACAGGGGTCTTTACCTTATAAAGGTGGGGTTCTACAAATGGTATCAGAGCACTGTATTGCCTATAGGATTATGACCCTAATTTGGATTAGACTAAGGAAACCACTAAGGAAAAATGCAACTCTTTACAAATTCCACACTTGTCTTTTTCTTCTCGTAAAACTCTTCTAATCTTCTTTCTCATCTCTATTTGTAGATGGACACCATCAGTGAAGCCATCAAGAAGGGACCACTCATGACCATTACTTTAGAATGTGAGACGAAGTTTCCCAAAGCACTAAAAAACCTTATGGTTAGCTTGGGGATACATGGTGAGGCCGTGTACAAGGGATTTCCAGTGATGGATGAAGGAGAAGAATATTGGTGGGTGCAACTTCACTTGTACAAAAACATGGGAGAAAACCATAAAGAGTCAGGATTTTACATGGGCACCAACTCAGAAATGTATACGACATTCTTTTATTCTACAAGAAATTCAGCTTGGAATGCTATCAAGGAGCTTGGTGAAAGACTGAAGTGTAGAATTATCAACACTCAAAATGACCTTAGTGAGGAGAAGAAGTATACCCAAGACTTAGAGACCGCCATAAAACGTCTAAGGGAAGATATCATAGACTTAGCATATGAGTGAGGATTGGGACGTATTCCGATAGTTGGACCACCACACTTGTCGTTTTCTCGCAATTTTTTCTATGTTATGTTTGAACCTTAGTACTTGTGGTAGATGTTTGTATGCCATGACTTGTATGTTTTTATTGATGGATGTAAGCTTTTGGCTTTTGTTTCACTATCTTGTGTTTCTCTCTACTTGTATTGTTTCTAATTTTTCTCTATCTTATGCAATAGATGCCTAGCCTTGTTATCAGCACTAACGAAGAGTTCAAGGGAACTCGTTTCAGTTCTCGTCTTGTGGAGCTCACTAGTGTGCTCAACCTCCCACTTCCTAGTATTAAGGCACTTCAACTCACCAAGTTCGAGAGGAAGGATCTTTGGGGCTTTAGAGTCTCGCAGCCTGGACGCCAGACGGAGCCACCCAGAGAGGAGATTACCTTCAAGATGATGCATGATGAAAAGGAGAAGGGACTAGATGTAGTCATGCAGGAGCTACTTGGATGCCTCTGCGGACGACACTCCACGGAGCTCCGGGGTCTCTACTTTCACCCGTTGGGGAGACGTGACGAGCAGGGTGAGGATGTAGTGTACGATGACGCTACTAGCTAGAGAGACGATTGAGCCTGTATGTCTCTACCTCCAGGACTTAGAGAGTCTCGTTAGGCACCTCGACACAAATAGGACCAATGTCATGCTTATCAATGACGAGCTTTAGGTTCAGTTGAGGGAGAAGGACAAGCTCTTCGCGAAGCAGGACGAGATCATCAAGGAGATGGAGGCCAGATTCGAGAGCCAGGATAGGAAGTTCAAGAATCAGGAGAAGAGAGTTCAGGACAGAAACAAGAAGATCAAGGACATGAAGGCCGAGATAGAGGCGAAGGACTTTGAGCTAGAGACCCAGCATCGTGTGATAGAGAGGATGCGTTCGTAGAAGAGAGCCCTTCATGCGAAGATTGAGGCCTTGACCACTAGCGTAGAGGAGTACAAGACGGCCATGGAGACAACAGATCTTTCTCTTGTTGACGAGGAGGTCGACATGGTGTAGTACTGATGACTACATGACTACCTATTTATCTATCATCCTTTGATTTATCGAGTCGCAATGATCATCCAACATGTGGATGGCTTGATAGTGTGTTACTTTTCCAGAAACTTGTTGTTTACGTTGTTCAAACCCTATGATAACTTTGTGGTTGATTATTTATGTGATTGTTGCTATGTGATGTATTTTGCATGGCATCTATGGGTTATATCTCATTAGTTATCCTTATTGAAACCACAGATGCCTCCCCGTCATACCAATCCCAACCCAAACAACAACAATAATGTCAATCCCGCGATGCAGTAGCTGATAACAGCTCAAGCTCAACTGATGCAGATGATGACCCAGTTCATGGAAAATCAAAATCAGAACCAGAATAACAAAAACAACCAAAACAACCCGCCAGCCTTTGACATGCTTACAAGGTTTTTGAGGTTGAGGCCAGCCAAGTTCTTGGGAACCACTAATCCAATGGTAGCCAATGACTGGTTACGTTCCGTGAACAAGGACTTAGTCACTGTTGGCTGCACCGATGAGGAAAAGGCCAGGTTTGCAGCACATATTCTTGAAGGACCAGCAACAACATGGTGGGATAACTTTCAGATCACCACTCCCCTTGAGGATGTGACTTGGGCTATTTTTGAGGATGGATTTCGTACAGCTCATATCTCATCAGGAGTGATGAATTTGAAGAAGAAAGAGTTCCACAATCTGAAACAGCGTCACCGCAGCGTGGCCGAATACATTGAGGAGTTCAACAATCTGGCACGCTATGCGCCGTATGAGGTTGATACTGATGCCAAGAGGAAGGATAAATTCCTCGAGGGACTGAATGATGTGATGAACCTGCAGCTGTCTGTTGCCTATGTCCCAATATATCAATCATTGTGTGACAAGGCCACCATCTTGGAAATCAAGATGAAGCAGGTTGAGAATAGGAAGAGGAAGCACCACTTTGACAAGCACAGTTCGGGATCATCTCACAAGCGTTCCCATGGTGATGATAGTGGAGGTTCTGGGTCCCACAAGCATGGGAAGTATAATAGCCACCACAACAGTAACTGTCACCATGACAACAAGCACCACCGCAGCCATGACAATGATAGGTATAAGAACCACAAGAGTGGACATAAGAGCCACCACAGTGGGAATGGCAATGGAAGTCAGCCTGCTAAAACTGATATCAGTCAGGTTGAGTGCTTCAAATGCAAGAAAACTGGGAACTATGCAAATGAATGCCCAGAGAAGAAAGTTGAAGGAGCCAACAAGCCCAACCCTTTCCAGAAGGGACAAGTGAACCACATCAATGTGGAAGATATCTATGAGGAATCTGATGTTGCGGCTGGTAAGTTCAAGCTTAATTCTTTTCCAGCACTTGTTCTTTTTGATACAGGCGCATCATATTCATTCATATCAAGATCATTTGTTGATAAAAATGGACTTCCAACTAAAACTATTGGGTGTCCTATTAAAGTAAGCTCTCTCGGTGGAGAGATGATAGTGAATTTTGGGTGTCATGATCTAGTGATAGAATTTGGAAAGTATAAGTTTCTAGTTACTTTGATAATCCTAGATTCCCAAGGATTGGATGTTATTTTGGGCATGGATTGGATGACTAAGTATGAAGGAGTAATAGATTGTACCAATCGTACTGGTACACTCACAACCCCGGATAAGAAACTGATTAGGTTCAAGTCTAACTTTGAATCTAAAGGGAGTAAGCTAAATTCTCTTAAGGGGGTTAGCATAGATGGTGCGCTAGTTGTGAAGGAATATCCGGATGTGTTTCAGGAGGAATACTGGGAATGCCACCAGATAGAGATGTAGAGTTTCTAATTGACTTGTTACCAAGATCTGGACCAATAGCAAAGAGACCCTACAAGATGTCAGTTGATGAGTAGAAAGAACTCAAGAAACAACTTGGAGAACAGTTGCAGAAAGGATTCATTCAACCAAGTTCTTCGTCTTGGGGTGCACCAGTTCTGTTTGTTGAGAAGAAGGATAGAAGTCAAAGGTTATGCATAGATTACCGTTCACTCAACAAAGTGACTATAAAGAACAAGTACCCTTTGCCTAGAATCAATGATCTATTTGATCAGCTAGAAGGATCCCATGTGTTCTCAAAGATTGATATTTGTCCAGGCTATTTTTAGCTAAAGATTAGAGAGTAAGACATACCTAAGACTTATTTTACCACTAGATATGGATTGTATGAGTATACTGTGATGCCATTTGGATTGACAAACGCACCAGCATATTTCATGACCATAATGAACAAGGTGTTCATGGATTTTCTTGACAAGTTTATTGTTGTATTCATCGATGACATTTTAATCTATTCCAAGAGCAAAGAGGAGCATGAAGAACATTTGCGTTTGATACTTGACAAGCTCAGGGAGCACAAGCTGTATGCCAAGTTCAGCAAGTGTGAATTCTAGTTGAATGAAGTTGGATTTCTTGGACACATTGTGTCAGGAGATGGTATAGTTGTCGATCCCGCAAAGGTGTCAGCTGTAATTGAATGGTAATTTCCTTGGCTTGGCAGGATACTATAGAAGATTCATTGAAAATTTATCAAAGGTAGCTAAGCCAATGACGGAGTTACTCAAGAAAGATAATAAGTTTGATTGGACTGAAGGATGTGAAGTCAGTTTCCAAGAATTGAATAAGAGACTAGTATCAGCACCAGTCTTATGTCTGCCAGATTTGGAGAAGGATTTCCAAGTATATTGTGATGCATCTCACCAAGGATTAGGTGGAGTTTTGATGCAAGAAGGGAAAGTTTGGCTTATGCCTCGAGACAACTCAAAACTCATGAAGTGAATTATCCTAGTCATGAGTTAGAGTTAGCCTCTGTTGTACATGCACTCAAAACATGGAGACATTATCTTTTGGGAAAGCGTTCTGAAGTGTTCACGGATCACACGAGTTTGAAATATATCTTCACTCAAAAGGAAATCAATATGAGCAAAGAAGGTGGCTAGAGCTCATCAAGGAATATGACATGAGTTTGCAATACCATCCCGGTAAAGCAAATGTTGTAGCAGATGCTTTAAGCCGTAAGGTTTATGTGAATGGCCTTACTAAGGGAGAATTGCAAGATGATCTGTGTGCCCAATTCAAAGATCTCAGATTGGATATTGTTCCTGAAGGATATCTCATGTCATTGGATGTTCAACCAACATTGTTGGACAAGATCAAAGAAGCCCAAAAGTTGGAGAAGGAAATAGAGGAGAATAAAGGTAAAATTAGCAAAGGAAAGGCTAAAGGATTCCATGAAGATAAACAGGGTAGTTTATGGTATGGAAAGCATATCTGCATTCCGCAACATCCGGAACTTCAGAAATTGATTCTGCAGGAAGCACACAATTCACCATATTCCATTCATCCGGGTAACACCAAAATGTACATGGATGTGAAGGAAAGATTTTTGTGGAACAATCTCAAGAAGGATATTGCGAAACATATTGCCTTGTGTGATGTGTGTAGTCGAGTGAAGGCGGAACATCAGAAACCGGCAGGGTTATTACAACCACTACCTATTCCTGATTGGAAATGGGATAAGATTGGTATGGACTTTATCACCGGACTGCCAAGGACTAGATCCGGATATGATTCTATTTGGGTTGTTGTGGATCGCCTAACTAAAGTGGCTCACTTCATGCCCGTTAATACTACCTATACAAGTGCTAAGTTAGCCAAGATCTATATGAACAATATTGTATGTCTGCATGGAGCACCTAAGAGTATTGTGTCTGATAGAGGAACTCAGTTCACTTCGCATTTTTGGTGAAAACTACATGAATCATTGGGAACAAGGTTAGAGTTCAGCATAGCTTTTCACCCCCAGACTCATGGACAGACAGAAAGGACAAATCAAATTTTGGAGGATATGTTAAGGGCATGTGCCCTAGAATATGGTGCTAGTTGGGATCAAAGTCTGTCTTACGCAGAATTCTCTTACAATAACATCTATCAGGCTAGCATTGAGATGGCACCATTTGAGTTTCTTTATGGAAGAAAGTGTACTACACCATTGCTATGGAGTGGTGTAGGAGAAAGAAATTTGTTCGGACCAGAACTGATCAAGGAAGCTTAAGAGAAAGTTAAATTGGTAAAGGACAGATTAAATATAGCCCAATCCCGACAAAAGAGCTACACAGATCCAAAGTGTAGAGAAGTCACCTATGAGGTAGGTGATAGAGCTTATCTTAGAGTCTCACCACTTCGTGGTGTGAAGATATTTGGAGTTAAAGGAAAATTGGCACCAAGGTATGTTGGATCATTCAAGATTTTGAGCAGCAAAGGAGAAGTGGCTTATGAGAATGAATTACCTGATTCACTATCAGCAGTTCACAATGTGTTTCATGTGAGTCAGTTGAAGAAGTGTCATCCGGAGATGGAAGAAACTTCATTGAAAGACACTATACCTTTGGAAGAGGTTCAGTTGGAGAGTGACCTTACCTATGAGGAGAAACCTATCAATATTCTTGAGACTGCAGAAAGAGTTACTCGTACTAAGACTATCAAGTTCTGCAAAGTACAGTGGAATCATCATACCGAAGAAGAAGCAACTTGGGAAAGAGAAGATGATCTTCGGAAAGACCACCCACACCTATTTGCTAGCCAATCCGAATCTCGAGGGCGAGATTCATCTTAAGGGGGTTAGATTTGTAACATCCCAAAATTCATGATTTGTAAAAGCATGCATTGCATTCATATAAGCATAGCATATTTGTCATACACAACAATTTCAAACCAAAACCCTAAAAATAAAACCATATTTAACCCCTCTTTATTTATAGTATGGGGCATGGTTTTATTTTTATTTTTTCAAAGGACCAAGGTGTTTTGAGTAGACAAATGTGTTTGACACACTTTTGAGTGCAAGGATCACATTACAAAAATCTAGAAGTGGTTTGAATTCAAACATATTTTAAAAAGGGTTTGAAAATCATTCCTGGACATCAAATTAGAAAAAGAAAAGGAAAAGGAAAAAAATAAAAACAGGAGCTGCACTTTGATCCCAGCATCAAAACCGGCCCAAAAGCTCACCCGGGCCATTTCCCCCTCTGCTCCCTCTCTCACCCGTGTGCGCATACCTCTCCCTCGCTGACCAGTGGCCCCAAACGCCATGTCGTCATCGTCCCTAAACCCCACACCCTAGACCCCATCGTCACCGCCGTTACCTCCATCACTGCCGCGTTTGATGTGAGCTTAATTGTCGATCAATGCCGCGTGATTCCCTCGCCCCTCACCGGCTACTTAACCCTCTCGGCACCGCGACCGTTTCCCCTCACTCACCACCCCCTAATCGCTGCCAGGCTGCTCGCATTTGAACTCACACCACCGCTTCCCGAGCATCTCTGACGAACGATTCTGGTGAGCATCGTCCGCCCCGTGCCTTCTAATCCATGCTGTCGTGCTCCCCTTGTTCTTGAACTTCTTCTGACACCATTAGTTTGCCATGTACTACCCCAGGTCGTCGACTCCGTCGAGTACCACGAACACCCGACGCCGTCCTCAACTCCGGCGAGCAATCGCGGTATGAATCGAACACCCCTTGGCTTCTAGTTCAAACCATGTTGAGCGTCTTGTCCTGGTGCACACACGGATGCTGTTTGTTTGTCCTAGGAAGACCTAGAACGTCGCCGTCGTCTCCGCCAACCCGTGCCCGACGTCAGCAAGGATTCCGACGAGCTCTCACGGCCACAACAGCATGCCCCCGCCCAAGCCAACAACACCTTCAACATCGTGTTCTCGCGAGTCTGGTAATCCACTGCACCACCCCTAGCCCCTCTGGAATCGCCGGAGTGTCGCCGGCAGAAGCGCCACCGCCGCCAGCACCCATTTGCACCGCCCATCTGTGGTCAAAGTAGCTAGCACCGTTAGATAGATCTAAAGGTTAAGATTAGATCACTTACTGGAACCGGTATCAACAGATCTAGCCGTACATCGTCACTTAGCTAGCATCATTAGATCTAGATCTAAATGTTAAGATTAGACCACTTACTTGAACTGGTATCAGCAGATCTGGCCATACATCGTCACTTAAATCCTATGGTTCATGTTGAGCGATCTGCGCGAAGCGGTACGGGCCAATCAGAAGGGCCCACGTGTCTGGCAGTTACATTTAAAATCTGTTTTTGAATCTCTTAGGAATTTAAACTTGTAAAATTCATATCTTATGATCTGTTTATCCAAAAAATGCAAATAATATATCAATGGATTCAAAAAATTAAGCCCTACACTAATGTGGCCTTCAATTTGTATTTTGCTTCTGGAAAAAATAGGATTATTTGCAGAACAAATTATAGGCGTATTTTGACTTTATAAAAATGTTTATAAAATTGTTTTGAGGCAAATTTAAGTTTGCTTAGAATTTTAATATGGCTTTGTGTTCAGTACTGTTTGCTTAGATTTTCTAGTATAGAAAAATCATTTTATTGCATTTGCATGCATTCATATATATATATATATTTGTTTGATTATTTGAATGTGAATTTGGTGCTATTATTTTATGTGTAGATTTTGGTGCTAGTGGTGATTATTAGTGTGAGGATTGTTCCTCCTCCCCCAACTACCAAGGAAAGTGGTGCTTCATGTATTTTTGTCCTATTATTTTGACTATGCAGTAGTGATATTTTGAGTAGGGCTTGCATGGATTATTTTCTACGTATATATACTATGCTATGCCTTGGCAAATCCTAGTAGTTGTAGTCTTAGTAGATTATTGATTTAAGTTAAGAAACTTGTTATGTTTCATGCTTAGCCTAGCTAGTAGCAAACAAGGGTGGATTATTCATGCTATGAAATATTTCTAAGTCTGTGACTTGTGTTTTTGCTTAATAAAACAAATAAGTAAATGAATCACCTAGGTGGAATGGTATGTTGGTTTGTGTTGAGTGGTTACACAAGTCCCATGTCTATGGTTTACCTTGTATATTAGTGTTGAGAAGCTTCTAGTGCAACCACATGGCATATGGGCTCTGCCTTGACCACGTAGGTTGCAATAACTTAGCCAGATGGACAGTTGGTGGTAGGGTGATAGGATGGAACGTGTCCATGGTGGTCTAAGGGAAGGCTTCTGAAAGTTCTCGTCTCGATGCATGTCGAGTATTGTGGGGAAAGTGCACCACCTCTCGAGAGGATAAAACCTAAGTACTTAGACGTGTCTCCGGCAATAGACAATTTGAGCATCAAAGTCATTGAAGCTATCAAGGATCTCCTCATCCCAATTTCTAAGATAAAAACTTGTGGTTGAACAAGGGTAAAGGTTCACCAATATCTATTGGTGGTTCCTTGGGTGTTTTTGTCACAAAAAACTTAGTGTTTTCAACTGATAAGAAAAACCTATTTTGAAAAAAGCAAGCCTAAGATACACTTAGCCAAATTCATATAGATGTTATACTACTATTCTACTATGGTATCACTTGCCAATACAATTCCAAATGTATTGACCCACTGTGGCTGTAACTTGTTGCAGGTTACTCTGATGAAGATTAGGGTTGTGAGTCTACACTCAACATGCTTGCCTGTGGCACATGAAGATTAAGACTTATAGTTATTTATTTTATGTTATAAACTCTTGTACTAGCCTTTGGCTAATGAGTTGTAAAAGACTATGTTATCTCTACAATGACGATGTAATAACGACCTTTGTATCTATGTACTTCATCTTAAACTGTGGATGCTAGCATTTGATCCAGGGACTAGCAATCATAGGGTCCTTTACCTTATAAAGGTGGGGTTCTACCTTATAAAGGTGGGGTTCTACAAGTATGCATCGTTGCTGAGAAGAGATCTACAGCCTATCAGTAGAAGTTGCGCAAGTATCATAGTTAGTGAGTGGAAAACCGTTCTTTCAGAAAAGGTGATTTGGTTCTCCAACTTGTGCAAAATAGAAAGCACAAACTTTCCCCGATTTTGGAAGGACCTTTTATGGTTAGCAGAGTTCTGCATAATGGGTCATATTATTTAACCGACATGAGACCAGTCAAGGAAGGACCTGATACTCGGAAGAGAAAGAGAGCTGGTGGCAGCACAAACCCGGATGAAATAGACCGCCCATGGAATATTGCACAGCTACGTCCCTTCTATTCTTAGTTATATTTCCTTGTAATCATATATGTACATGTTCAAAGTGAAAAAAAGTGTTGGTTTCCTCATATGTTATCTTTGAGAAGTTTTTGCCATCTTATTTCCAAAAGAGCGTGTCATTTTTTTTCAAAAATCCCAGAATGCTTGAAAGTACTTTATGCTCATGTTCGTTCTGGTTATGATTTTTGAATATCTAAAAGTGTTACCTTCGGGTACAAAATTTAATTTATTGTCTATACTTTGGTTTTTTATCTAATTGCTTAGACGTGAGCATTTTTCGAGTAATGAGTTGTTGGTACTGGAAGCCTTCTTTGTTTCCGAGTTTAAACTGGTTTATCAATTGCGCTCCGTTGCTCGACAAAGTTTCTGTGCTAAAGGTTGGCCTACCCATGAAAGGGACAAGGCAGAGAGCCAGATAAAACATCAAGTATAGGCATAAAAAACACAAAGTGCTTCAGAAATTTTCAAGCACATGCATAAAAAATCTATAAAAATAGAGTGCTACGATAGTAAGAGCATTAGTTTTTACAAGACCAGCACAAAATAAAACATTGTTTTCATCATTACATTGCCATCAGTTCAGAATAATGCATAAACATTATCTATGCTGCAGAATCAGGCGGTGGTGATGAAGCAGGTGGAGTGCTGGAGTCGACAACATTGTCGTCCTCGATCTCAGACTCGGAATCAATGTGGCTTCTGGCTCTTGGGCCGAGGGAGGCGCAGCGACGAATTCAAAAAAACAGCATCGAATAGTTGGTCATCTCCGCCACACGACAAGCATAACCTGCACAAGACTCTTGGATGGTCTTGATGTCTTGTGGGTTACCCTCATCATCCTCCTCGGCAATACCCTTGGTGACGTGCCAGATTTCCATCTCGCTGTGGTGGCTCATCACCATGGCAAGAGCAGTCTGGGAAGCAGTCCGAGCGTAGGAGATATTCCAGTCTTCAATAAGCTTAGGAATATCCTTTACCTTGTCCCTCACCTCGTGCACTGACATTGCGTGCTAGTCGGAAAGCTTGATGGACTCGCCAGCCTCTTCAAGAGTTTGGCAAAAGTCGTACAATATATCTCCGATGAGATTAATGCGCTCAAGGCGAGGTTCGGAGGTAGGAGAGTCAGAAAGATTCAGGGGGGTTGGGAAAGAACCAAAAAGTCAAAATTCGACTGAAAAGAAAGTCGAAAAATAAAAAAAAAGATTCAGAAATCTTACCTAACACAGAGTGATTCCATTGAGCATGCTCCTTGCGGAGACTGTTTAGTTCACTGGCTGTGGCCTGGGCAAGATCCCACTGAATATCAAAGTCCTTCTTGAGATCAGCTAGTTCTTTATCTCGGAGGGCTATGAGCTTCTCGAGCCTCACGGTCTCTTGATTGCTTGACTCCAGGACAGCAGCTACGGATTTCTCTGATTCTAAAGTTAGCGTCTCAAGCTTGTCCCGGAGCTCAGGATTCTCTATTTCCAAGACCTTGAAATTCTCGGATTGCTCCACCATTTTGTTGGACTAACGCAACAGTTCTGTAGAACAAAAAAAAAACAGTCGGACAAAACAAGTTTGACTATGATAACAAGATAACTGACAAAGAGGAAGTCAGAAATTTTAACCTTCTGCTTCATATTTCTCAATTATCAACTTTAAATTCTCAAGGCGCAAAACTTTGATTTCTTTGAGTTTATTGCTAGTGTTCTTGAGCAATTCCTAGTTGGAAGATGCAATTTTCTGTAAGTTTAGAGACGAAATATCGTCAAACGGCTACTAAGACTCGAGGTGCAAATTTAACTAAGTAAAATTACAGCACGAGCCTTGGGGGCTACACTACATCGTTCTTTTGCAACCTAAAAGCATCAAATCGGATCCAACAATGTTTATCCTACTTTATGCTTGGGGGCTAGAGGATATGATAATAAATGCAAATAAGAATCAGAAACTTACAATGTGTTCTAGGTGTAACTTTTCAAATCCGAGCTTGGTGCTCTAAAACACCTTCTCGGTAAGGGTGAGGGAAGGAACATCCGTCACTGGAAGTTTGCCAGATTCTACTTTAGCGTCCCGGACCAAAATTTGGTCTAGGAGGCTGACCAGCTTGACGTCCTCCTCCTCTTGGCTCGGTTCTTCTGGTGTCTAGGTTTGCTTCGCAAGACTGGATTGAGCCAATCTGAGGATCTCTTCTTTCTTTTTCCTCTTTAGGCCAGATACAGTGGATCCAACCACTTTATCCATCATTCATGTAGATATTACCATGGGATCATTACCCTTGACGGGTTCACCCTTGTTAGTTGCCTGATCATCAATGGTGACCAGGGCTTTCGAGATATTGCCAGCATCAGGAGAGGCAGAAGCTCCCTGTGCTGATGGAGTACTGGATGGATTTGATGGCGGCATAGCATGGGAGATAACAAGCTTTTGCTGACACATCTGCTTTCCCGGCTTGCTGTCCATCTTGGTCTTGCACTTCAAAACTGATTTAGCTCTAGAACATGAAAATCCTAAATATCAGGTGTGCTCTGAAAGGAAATAAAGGTACAAAAGTACTGAAAATTAAAGATAGGGTGCTTACTTTTTAACTACTGGCAGCACTTGGCTACCAGCAGCAACAACAACTTCTTTCGCCTTGCGCTTCTTGGAGGTGGGGCGGTAACTTCCTACACCTTATCATCCTCCATCGCCTCCGGATCGTCTAAAGGATAGCCCTCTAGTGGAGCTAGCTCAGACTCGGTGAGTTTATCGAGATAACAAAGTCGAAAGGCATCGATGAAAATAGAGTCGGAGAAAGAACAGAAAAGAACGACGAAAAGCAAAAGCAAAGTCGAAATATTTACCGGAGTCAGAGAACGGTTGGTCGTTTACATATTCATGGAGACTTCTAGAACTTTTCATTCCACTCTTTCCTTGATCAAATATTGCGTGAGGGTCTTGTATTCCTTCGCCGGAATCCGGCTCGAGCTGACCCGCATCTTGTCCTTCTTATCGCTCGTGATCTAGTGCATGAGGCGATCACCATGGTGCTGGAGAGGCTGAATCCAGCGCTCTAGCCAGCAGTGGATCAAGTCGGATCCACGGAGGCCCTCATGCTTCATCAGAAACTCAATCCTCCTCTTGGCGAGGATCAAGATATCGAACAGCTCTGGCACTTCCGCGTCACATGAATTTTGGTGGGGAGCAGCGCCGTCAGCAAACTCCAGAAGACCTTCTGCCTTTCAAGGAGCCGGAATATCCTTGTGATAAAATAAAGTTCCGGCCCAACGTTTGACGGATTCACTAGCATTAATCCTAGGATAGACTCGATTTCTCCTAAGGACTAAGCTAAGAGTGCGGTGATGTAAGGCACACCAGCAGTAATGGAATTTTCTGAGTGCCATAGTAGTACTGGAAAAGGGTGAGACTTGGCCTAATGCCAAGAAACCCCTCGCACAAAGCTGCATGAGTGCTAAGATCGAGCAGAGAGTTGGGAGGAAGATTATGAAGTTACACACCGTAGTAGTTGAGAACCTCGACGAGGAAATCCGACGGTGGCAAGCTGAGGCCGCGGTCGCTGTGCGTGCTGAACAACACCCTCTCGCAGTCGCGTGGGGTGGGAACAACATGCCCTTAGGCACTCCTCCACGCACTGGCGACGATGAATCCTTCGTCCTCCATGGCTTGGAGTTCCGCGTTGCCCATGGCGCTGGGGATCCAAAGGCTCCGCATCTTCCTCTCTTCCGCCGCTGATGAACCCGCCGTCGCTCCTGAGCTTGAGGCAGATGCCATGGATCTTGATGGAAAAGGACTGGTGGGGAAGGAGAGATTTTTTCTCACGGTGCTTAGATGGGAACTGGTGCGGAGTGCTTGAGGAGTACGAGGAGGCAATGAATGAATCGATGGAGAGGTGAATCTGAGAGAAAGGGTTTTCTCCCCTCTTTTATTTGTCTCTGTGTCAAGATTCGTGCGTTAACATGCGCGATTAGCGCCACACGTATAGGAGAGGGGGAGTTAGCTTCCTCGCGACTCTTCTGCCCCCTCGATTTTCACGCAGGCATTGAAACGACATTCTGTTCTGTAAGGAGTAGACCCACCAACGGTCGTGCCGATGGGACCCCAGTCAGTGACAGGACCTGGTCTGAAAAGTTGTCAGTCCGCATGCCGCTGAAGAATCTGGCTTATTTGTTGAGTTCAAGGTACTCTTCTAGGAATTGTTTGAGATTTTTCCATGATTTAAAAGTCCACTTAAATTCATTTAATCAAAAAGTGCAGAAATAGTTTCTGGAAGCTCATTTGTTATTTTTAGATTGGACAAGGTTGGTGTAGCACCCCCCGGGATTAGTGTTAAACTAACCTCAGATCTCCATCTAAGATAAGTTCAACTCCAAACACAGAAGATCACAGTATGATTCAGTAACATTGTAGAACACAGGGATTCAACGGCATAGGTTTAAAATCTTAACAGAGTAAGATATTAGAGTTATTACGAACCAGAGGTCATAGACCCAACATTACATCACACAGCGAAAGAAAATTATGTTGTTCTACACAACAAATTAGCAAAATGCCTAAGAGGCCATAAACATAAGCGACGTCCATCCCATAGTCGTCAGGCTGCTACCTGGGACCCCCAACTACTCGTCGATGTCAATGTAGAAGCCACCTTCAGTTGCAACTAGATCATGTTTAGAAAAACAACAATGGCGCAAGGCTGAGTACGAGAATGTACTCCGCAAGACTTAGATAACCTAGTATCTACATGCTCTGGCTAGAAAGGCTTTCTCTGGATTTACTTTTGCGGAAAGCAATCTTTATTTGTAAACAAGAGAGAGAAGAGGCTCGTATACTCAGAATCTATTAAAAGGGATAAGATAGTGACTTCTTCATCTTGTTCATCACATCTTGATAACCACCAGCTTCATCAGAACCTCCTATCTAGGATCACCCCCTCGACCCATAGGAAGCATCCTTAAGGAAACGTGGATCAACAAGTTTTATCATGGGTAAAGTTATCTATGATCTTAGAATCTAGTCACCAAGCGTTCATAACCGTGAACACGCCTTTTCGAAAATATTAATACCCTCCAGGGGTGTACAACTTTACCCACACATACCAACCGACTCTTAATGCCAAATATTATTATCCCTCTTCCATGGAAGGCCGGCAGAGGGTGGTTGACCATGACCTTTACCTTGCTTTCACCGAGACCATGAGTCACGCAATAAGTATGGTTCCGCCGTAATAGGTCAAATCCTGAAGCCGTAATAGTATGGCTCCATCGACCCCAAGCAACCCGGTCCATTCTTCCCTACCTGTTATGATGCACCTCCATCACCTCCTCTTTCAAAAATGTTTTCAATGCGTATGCCAAATGGAAAGCCCGAACTATGTGACTCATGGAATCTACTAGGCAAGTTAGTCACTCGAGGTGTTCCCAAGCCCCATGTGCTTGTACGCTTGTCTCGGTTCCAAAGGCAAGAACTCAGTTCCTAGTGGTGGCGAGCATGGGACTACAAATACCACACCCAACATGGCATCCCATACAAGCCTTAGCATGTTTAGTTAACTTCTCGATGATGTCACCATCCCCTACCTTTATAGATTATCCGGCATCTCTGATTCATCATTCAGACAGATCAGACATTGTTACTATGCATGGCTAAGCTGTCGTTCATAGAAGCGCAACACTCAAATGCCAGACCTAGGTATGCTAGGAGCAGCGGATCAGGAGTATAAGGCTACAAGAGGGAAACTATGCAGCAGATAGGTAACACTAAGTACTGACAAAAGACCACATTGGAATTGTGTGCATTATAGCCAGATAGTAATATACTTTGTAAAAGTAGGTTCAGAATGAGAGGCTAGGCTTGCCTTGTCCGTCAGTAGACAGGTATGGATCTTCGGTGTCGTTGACTTCAGCCTCGGGCTCGGATCCTATCGCGAAGAACCAATACCGGAAAGAAAGGCGATAATCAAGACATGGCATCGATGCAATGCTCAAGCATGGATGATGATATGACAAGTTAAATTGCATTGAAATGAAACCCTAAGGCATGCTTGACAGTTTAAACGGGGTTCCGAGGGTTGAGAACCCTAACTCGGGGAAACTCCAAAGACACATGAGAGGGGTTGATTTTGTTCTCTAATTAAACTTGTCATGTAAGTTGCTTAACAATGCATGATTATAGTGTAATTGGATAGTTCTCATTTTTCTGAACATTTTGATATATCATTTGTATTTTTCTGACTTATAGATATTTAGTTATTGATTTTACAATATTTAAACCTTTTCTGAAATTATTAAACAATTTAAATTGAATTATTGCGTCACTGTGACACGGGACTGACATCAGCACACACCCTAAATCATTTTACACCGAGGGCTGGGCTAGCCACAGTGGCTGACCGGTTGGCCTCACAGCCACATCGGCAGCCACACACGCGAAGTGGGGTCAGGGGCTTTTCTCACTAGAGCTGGCTCTAGCCGGAGAGGCTGACGGGTGGGGCTTGGGCCACGTAGGCACCACGTCAATGCCACATCAGTGCCACATGGGCTCGCCGGGAAGCATGCGTAGACGATGGACAACGACAGCGCTAGGGAGTGAACTGGGGCACGCGAGCGTGTGCGTTCGATTCAGCTCAACGAGGCAAGCACGATGGAGGCGGCACCGCCCGAATTTCATCACCGGGGATGGCGCACGGCGAGTAGCAGTGATGGAGACCTACGTTTACGGCGACATGCAGGCAAACAAGGGGCACAGGGAGGACCGCAAGCTCACCCTGAGTGCGCCTGTGGTGATGGCGAGGCCGGAGGAGATCAGGTCCGATGGCGACGTCAGCGGTGGTGGGCGTCAGGGTTGGGGAAGAAGACGTTGATGCCGACGATCTAGGGCACCCATATTCGATTCCTCCTGTAGGGAGACAGAGTGGAGCGTGGCGGAGCTCGAGGTGGTGTCGGCTGGGCGAGGGGAGGCCGGAGACGGCGGCTAGCCGGCGGCCATGGTGGCTACGGTTCAGAAGCTCACAGGGGGAGAGACCCAGAGCGGGAGAGGAGGGGATAAGGCCAGGGGAGGAGGAGACAGACACAGCGCGGTGTTCTTATCCTCAATCGGGAGCGGCAGGGCGCATCACGGTGGTAGAGGGCGATCGACGGCGGCGGCACGGGCACGCAGCTGCTTCGCGTGGTCGTCGAAGACGACGAGGACAAATGGGTATGGGCCGAGTGGGCCATGCATGGGCTGGCTGCAAGCTGCGGCCGCACGCTGATCGACAGGGAAGAGAGAGGAGGGAGGTGGGCTATCGGGGCTGCGGCCTGGTTAGCTTGCCTGGCTATTTTTTATTTCTAGAAACTTTTCCTTTTCTGTTTTCTATTTCCTGTTTGTGTTTTCAATTTCCAATATGTTTTGGGTAGTTTGAAAATACTGGAGGGGTTTATATAAGTGTATAAATTATGAGGAGGCCCTTATATTCAGATTGGGCTCCACACATTTTGATACTTTTCAAATTCAAAACCCCATTTGTATGTAGTTTCAAAGAGAGGGGGAAAAGACTAGGGTTTTAGGGTTTGTACTTGTGTTTTGATCCACTCACTTGATCACATGCAAACATTTTATTGATTTAAACAGATGCATGCAATGCTTAAGTACTAATTACATATATTAGAAACTTGGGCTGTTACAGCTCTACCCCCTTACAAGAATCTCGACCCGAGATTACTATGTTTTTGAAAAGAAGGTAGGGTACTCAGATCGAAGACGATCTTCTCGTTCCCAGGTTGCTTCGTCCTCAGAGTGATGATACCACTGAACTTTCAGGAACTTGATGTTTTGACGGCGAGTTTTGTGCTCGGTTTCATCAAGGATATGAACAGGATACTCATGATAAGTCAGATCCTTCTAAAGATCAAGGGTTTGGTGATCAACAGCACGGACATGATCTTTGAAGCAACGCTTGAGTTGAGACACATGGAAGAGATCATGCACCTCAGGGAAGTTTGCGGGCAGCTCCAGTTTGTATGCAAGGTTACCTTGCCTGGACAGAACACGAAAAGGAACAACATAGCAAGGAGCTAGTTTGCCTTTGATGCCGAAACGATGGACACCCTTCAAAGGAGTGACCCGGAGATAAGCTTGATCACCAACTTCATATTCAACATGTTTATGGTGGCGATCATGATAGCTTTTCTGGCAAGACTGAGCAGTTTTCAAACGATCTCGAACGATACGAACTTGATCTTCTGCTTCCTGGATCATATACGGTCCAAAGAACTTTCTTTTGCCGGTTTCTGACCAGTTCAAAGGAGTATGACAGGTTCTTCCATATAAGAACTGGAAAGGTGCCATCTCTATAATGGATTGATAACTATTGTTATAGGAGAATTCAGCAAAAGGAAGGCATTTCTCCCAGTTCTTGCCAAAAGATATGACACACGCTCTAAGCATGTCTTCAAGGATTTGATTCACTCTTTCGGTCAGGCCACCGGTGCTAGGATGATAAGCTGTACTGAAGGACAGACGAGTTCCCATATCTTGTTGTAAACTTGCCCAGAACCTTGAGGTGAACAAACTCCCTCGACCAGAGACGATTTTCTTCGGTATGCCATGAAGGACAACTATTCGAGAGATATATAGATCTGCTAACTGACTAGCATTGATATTCTCGCGAAAAGGTAGAAAGTGAGCAACCTTGGACAAATAGTCAACGATTACCCAGATGGCATCATTTCCTTTCTGAGTCTTAGGAAGACCAGTAATGAAATCCATACCAACTTCATCCCATTTCCACTCCAGGATTTTATGTGGTTGCAGGAGACCAGCGGGTCTTTGATGCTCAGCCTTAACGCAATGGCAAACGTCACATTCTGCAATGAAACGAGCGATATCCTTTTTCATACCAGACCACTAGAATCTTTGACGAAGATCCGGGTACATCTTGGTACCTCCAGGGTGGATAGAAACAGGTGATTCGTGAGCTTCGGTAAGAATTACCTGCTTCAAGTCCTTTCCATTTGGTACTACCAAACGTGTACCGAAATATAGTACACCTTCATCGTTAACAGAGAAACATTTGGCAACTCCGCTAGCAATGTTCTCTTTAATAGAGTCCATCTCAGTATCTTGCCTTTGAGCAGCTTTGATCTGATCCTCTAGAGAAGACTTCACTTCAAGAGTAGAACGGAATCCATGAGGAAATACTTCAAGATTCAATCGAGGAAATTCCTCATGAAGAGAAGGTTGAGCTTGTTTGATCATCAGGGTGTTGCAATAGGATTTACGGCTCAGCGCATCAGCAACAACATTGGCTTTGCCAGGTTGATAGTTGAGACCCAAATCATAGTCCTTGATGAGTTCCAACCATCTTCTTTGCCTGAGATTCATATCAGGTTGTGTGAAGAGATACTTCAGACTCTGATGATCTGAGTATAACTCGCAATGACTACCAAGAAGGTAATGTCGCCATTGCTTAAGAGCGTGAACAACAGCTGCAAGCTTGAGATCATGAGTTGGGTAGTTGTTCTCATGTGGTTTTAACTGACGGGAGGCATAAGCCACCACATGTCCATCTTGCATTAACACACATCCGAGACCTTGGTGAGAAGCATCGCAGAAGACAACAAAGTCTTTGCTAGTGTCTGGAAGAACTAACACCGGAGCAGTGGTTAACTTGGTTTTCAACATCTGGAAGCTTTCTTCAGCCTTATCAGACCATTCGAACTTCTTATCCTTCTTAAGAAGATTGGTCATCGGCTTTGCAATCCTAGAGAAGTTCTCGATGAATCGGCGGTAATAACCAGCCATCCCTAGAAAACTTCGGACATCCTTGACGGATTTGGGAGACTCCTAGTCCAGGATAGTTTGGACCTTATTTGGGATAACAGCAACCCCTTTGGCGGAAACAACATGACTAAGGAATACGAGCTCTTGTAACCAAAACTCACATTTGGAAAACTTGGCATAGAGACGATGTTCTCGAAGTTTTGTCAACACCAAACGAAGATGTTCAGCGTGCTCTTCTTCAGTCTTGGAATAGATCAGAATATCATCGATGTAGACCACGACAAACTTGTCAAGATACTCCATGAAGACAGAGTTCATTAGCCGCATAAAAGTGGCTGGAGCATTGGTAAGACCAAAGGACATGACTGTATACTCGTAAAGACCATAACGGGTGGTGAAAGCAGTCTTTGGAATATCTTCCTTACGGATCTTTATCTGGTGATACCCTGACCTTAAATCCATTTTGGAAAATACAGTGGCACCACTTAACTGATCAAAGAGATCATTGATCCTAGGGAGAGGAGACTTATTCTTGATAGTCACAGCATTGAGTGGGCGATAATCCACGACCAGACGCGGTATATTGGTATCCCGCTTCTTGACAAATATGGTAGGACATCCCCAAGAAGATGTGCTGGGATGAATGTATTCTTTTCCTTCTAACTCCTCTAATTGCTTCTTCAACTCCACAAGCTCATGAGGAGGCATACGATAGGGTCTTTTAGAAACAGGAGCAGTTCCAGGAACTAACTCTATGACAAACTCCACACTTCGATCAGGTGGCATGCCAGGCAACTCCTCAGGAAAGACATCCGGGAATTCACAAACCACTGAAACATCTTGGATCTCTAGCGGAGGTAGAACTTCAAGAGCATACAACTCCGCTTTAGGAATATATACAGCTGGAGGGGATAATGACCCTACGGTCCAATACTTGACGGTTATGCCAGTAGGACTAGTTAGAGTCATAGACTTGGTAGTACAATCGAGGATAGCTTGATAGCGGGTCAACCAGTCCATGCCCAGAATGATGTCAATGTCGGTTGACTTGAGGGCAATAAGGGAGGTGGGGAAAAGTTGGAATGCAACTTCGATTAAATACCCATGACTAACCATGGTGGAACACCACCTAGAACCAGGAGAATGAACTAGCAGAGGAACAGACAACCCCTCAAAACTTATCCCATGCATTTGAGCAAAAGCTTGTGACAGGAATGAATGTGATGCTCCAGAATCAAACAAAAATTTAGCTGGAATTTGATTGATATGAAGTGTACCCATGATGACGCTTGGCTATTCCTGAGCCTCCTCAACAGAGATATGGTTCAGGCGACCTCCTCCAGCACCTTGGTACTTATCATTCTTCTTTGGTGGTGGTGCCTTCTCAGCAGCATTCTTTTGAGGACACTCCTTTGCATAGTGGCCCGGCTAGCGACAATTGAAACAAATAAAAAATGATGGATTGCCAGCAGGAGGGTAGTTTGATCCACCATCATTGTTTGAGGTAGCATTCGGACGAGGAGAATATCCAGAAGACCTTGGAGTATAAGGAGCACGTGGCACAACACTGTAAGGCACGAAGACATGGCGCTTCTTATTGCTTGAACCAGCCTTGTTGTACCCCTCCTGAGGACGCTTACGGGTTTCTTCATACTCCACTTTTCCACTCTCGGCCTTCATAGCCTTGTTGACAAGACCTTGGAAGTTACCAAAGTCCATGAGGTGTATATCACGGTGAACCTCAGGATCCAGTCCCTTGCGGAACAGAGCTTGCTTCTTAGCATTAGTGGAGACTTCTTCAGTAGCATAGCAGGCAAGACGATTGAAATTGCGCTGGTAATCACGCACGGAACCGGTGCCCTGCTTTAGCTTGAGGAACTCCTCCCTCTTCTGATACATCAGACCCTCTGGAATATGATAGGCTCGGAAGGCTTCAGTGAACTCTTGGCATGTAACAACATGTTGAGCTTCTTGCATAGCCAAGAAATTTTCCCACCAGGAATTAGCTGCTCCCTCCAGATGATAGGCAGCAAAAGTCACCCAAACAGCTTGAGCAACACGACCAACCTGAAGTTTGCGCTACATGGTGTGAAGCCAGTAGTCCGCATCAAGTGGCTCAGTGGAATAGCTAAAAACTGGCGGAGTGAGACGTGTGAAGTCTTTGATACCAACTTGATTGTTCTGGCATTGAGCAGTGTCGCGCTCAATCCATTCAAGGAGCCTCATGTTGTCAGTATGGTTGGTTTCGTACATGTCCATGAGTTGAACCATGGATGGTGGTGGAGGAAGGTTGGAAGATTCACCCTCATTTGCAGCAGCACGAGCATGAGCACGGGTACGGGCATGAGACGTGTCACCCATCCTGAAAGAACAAAAAGAAGGTTAGAGAAGGGATCCAAAGGAACAAGATAGAAGATGACAAAGAGTACTTGATATAAACGTATCATCTTATCAAGCATGGTAGTATCGAAGCATACTAATGTATACACTAACCAGCTGACTTACAAACCATGGCAATGTAATGCTAAGATGTTACACACCAAGCAAAACTGAGATATCTTGGAACTCTGAGAATAACAACCAAGTACGGAGTACTTTTAGAGAAACAACCCCAAAACCACGATCCTAAAAGTTTTGAGATATGAGGTAAGGAATGAAAACCTTTTCAAACCAAATAAGGTAAGAAAAACTCCAGCATCAGAAACACACCAGAGAAGGAGTAAAAAGGATCCTAGTCAGAGTTTCTGTAAATAGTTTTATCAACTTCTAGACTCAACATCGACCAATAAAAGGGTTTCCTATAGGCAGTCCTGCTCTGATACCAACACCTGTATCACCCCCTAGGATTAGTGTTAAACTAACCTCTGATCTCCATCTAAGATAAGTTCAACTCCAAACACGGAAGATCACAGTATGATTCGGTAACATTATAGAACACAGGGATTCAACAGCATAGGTTTAAACTCTTAACAAAGTAAGATATTAGAGTTATTACAAACCAGAGGTCATAGACCCAACATTACATCACACAGCAAAATCAAATTATGTTGTTCTACACAATAACTTAACAAAAGTCCTAAGAGGCCATAAACAGAAGCGACGTCCATCCCATAGTCCTCAAGATGCTACCTAGGACCCCAAACTACTCGTCGATGTCAACGTAGAAGCCACCTTCAGTTGCAACTAGATCATCAGTAGAAAAACAACAATGGCGCAAGGCGGAGTACGAGAATGTACTCCGCAAGACTTAGATAACCTAGTATCCACATGCTCTGGCTAGAAAGGCTTTCTCTGGATTTACTTTTGCGGAAAGCAATCTTTATTTGTAAACAAGAGAAAGAAGAGGCTCGTCTACTCAGAATCTATTAAAAGGGATAAGATAGCAACTTCTTCATCTTGTTCATCACATCTTGATAACCACCAGCTTCATCAGAACCTCCTATCTAGGATCACCCCCTCGACCCAAAGGAAGCATCCTTAAGCAAACGTGGATCAACAAGTTTTATCATGGTTAAAGTTATCTATGATCTTATAATTTGGTCACCAAGCGTTCATAACCGTGAACACGGCTTTTTGAAATGATTAATACCCTGCAGGGGTGTACAACTTTACCCACACGTACTAACCGACTCTTAATGCCAAATATTATTAGCCCTCTTCCTTGGAAGGCCGGCAGAGGATGGTTGACCATGACCTTTACCTTGCTTTCGCCGAGACCATGAGTCACGCAATAAGTATGGTTCCGCCGTAACGGGTCAAATCCCAAAGCCGGTACTTAAAGATGTGAGGCGAGGTTGGTTTACCAGGGGCTCCATCCACCCCAAGCAACCGCGGCCACGCTTCCCTACCTGTTATGATGCACCTCCATCTCCTCCGCTTTCGAAAATGTTTTCAATGCGTATGCCAAATGGAAAGCCCGAATTATGTGACTCATGGAATCTACTAGGTAAGTTAGTCACTCGAGGGGTTCCCAAGCCCGTGTGGTTGTATGCTTGTCTCGGTTCCAAAGGCAAGAACTCAGTTCCTAGTGTTGGCGAGCATGGGACTACAAATACCACACCCAACATGGCCTCCCATACAAGCCTTAGCATGTTTAGTTAACTCCTTCAATGATATCACCATCTCCTACCTTTCTAGATTCTCCGGCATCTCTGATTCATCATTCGGACAAATCAGACGTTGTAACTATGCATGGCTAAGCTGTCAGACCACAGAAGCTCTAGCAACACTCAAATGCCAGACCTAGGTATGCTAGGAGTACTGGATCAGCAGTATAAGGCTACAAGAGGGAAACTATGCCGAAGATAGGTAACACTAAGTACTGACAAAAGACCACATTGGAATCATGTGCATCATAGCCAGATAGTAATATACTTTGTAAAAGTAGGTTCAGAATGAGAGGTTACGCTTGCCTTGTCCGTCAGTAGACAGGTATGGATCTTCGGTGTCGTTGACTTCAGCCTCGGACTCGGATCCTATCACGAAGAACCAATACCGGAAAGAAAGGCGATAATCAAGACATGGCATCGATGCAATGCTCAAGCATGGATGATGATATGACAAGTTAAATTGCGTTGAAATGAAACCCTAAGGCATGCTTGACAGTTTAAACGGGGTTCCAAGGGTTGAGAACCCTAACTCAGGGAAACTCCGGAAACACATGAGAGGGGTTGATTTTGTTCTCTAATTAAACTTGTCAGGTAAGTTGCTTAACAATGCATGATTATAGTGTAATTGGATAGTTCTCATTTTTCTGAACATTTTGATATATCATTTGTATTTTTCTAACTTATAGATATTTAGTTATTGATTTTACAATATTTAAACCTTTTCTGACATTATTAAACAATTTAAATTGAATTATTGCGGCACTGTGACATAGAACTGACATCAGTACACACCCTAAATCATTTTACACCGACGGCTGGGCTAGCCACAGTGGCTGACCAGTGGGCCTCAGAGCCACATCGGCAGCCACACACACGAAGTGGGGTCAGGGGCTTTTCTCACTGGAGCTGGCTCTAGCCGGAGAGGCTGACGGGTGGGGCTTGGGCCACGCAAGCACGATGTCAATGCCACATCAGCACCACATAGTCTCGCCGGGGAGCATGAGCAGACGATGGACAACAGCGGCGCTAGGGAGGGAACTGGGGAGCGCGAGCGTGTGCGTTCAATTCAGCTCAATGAGGCAAGCACGATGGAGGCGGCGCTAGGGAGGGAACCGGATTTGGTCACCGGGGATGGCGGCACGGCGAGTAGCAGCGACAGCGGCGACAGAGCAACGGCGACACACAGGCAAATGAGGGGCACAGGGAGGACCACAAGCTCACCCTGAGTGCGCCTATGGTGATGGCGAGGCCGGAGGAGATCATGGCCGATGGCGATGTCAGTTGCGGTGGGCGTCGGGGTTGGGGAAGAAGACGTTGATGCTGACGATCAAGGGCACCCTTCTTTGATTCCTCCTGTAGGGAGACAGAGTGGAGCGTGGCGGAGCTCGAGGTGGTATCGTCTAGGCCAGGGGAGGCCAGAGACAACGGCTAGCCGGCGGCCATGGCGGCTAGGGTTCAGAAGCTCACAGGGGGAGAGAGCCAGAGCGGGAGAGGAGGGGATAAGGCCAGGGGAGGAGGAGATGGACACGGCACGGTGTTCTTATCCTCAACCGGGGGCGGCGGGGCGCATCGCGGCGGTAGACGGCGATCGACGGCGGCTGCGCGGGCACGCAGCTGCTTCGCGTCGTCGTCGAAGATGACGAGGACGAAAGGGTATGGGCCGAGTGGGCCGCGCATGGGCTGGCTGCGAGCTGCGGCTACGCGCTGATCGACATGGAAGGGAGAGGAGGGAGGTGGGCTATCTGGGATGCGGCCTGGTTAGCTTGCCTGGCTTTTATTTTATTTCTAGAAACTTTTCCTTTTTCTGTTTTCTATTTCCTGTTTGTGTTTTCAATTTCCAGAGGGGTTTATATAAGTGTAGAAATTTTGAGGAGGCCCTTATATTCAGATTGGGCTCCACACATTTTGATACTTTTCAAATTCAAAACCCCATTTGTATGTAGTTTCAAAGAGAGGGGGGAAAGACTAGGGTTTTAGGGTTTGTACTGTTTTGATCCACTCACTTGATCACATGCAAACATTTTATTGATTTAAACAGATGCATGCATTGCTTAAGTACTAATTACATATATTACAAACTTGGGCTATTACAGTTGGTTTTTGATGTGACACGATCCTAAATACCATATCACACCTTGGATAATTTTCTTCGATTTTATTTAGAATATAAAGAATTTTTAGACTATTATTTCTTGTTTGTGCCATTTAGGAAAAAGGGCAAAAAAATAGTAAAGGATCTCAAAAGTATTTATATTTGAGGTGAGAAGATAGGATATGATATATAGGAATCAAATGTGCCTTGATTTTGACAATTGGTTTGGAGAAAAACAAAGTTTCCTTCATAGGAAGGATTTTGAAAAATTTGCAAGGAACGGAATTGAAGGAGTTTTAGGTTTGAAATGATTAGGGGAATTATTTGGAAAATGTTTATATCCAAGGTAGATGATGTCAACTCGAAGTGTCTAACATTTTCAACCTTGGGTTCAGCATATGGAAATTGGTTTTGAAGAAAAACATGGATTTGAGGATCTAGGGTACTAATGTTTTTATGCCACCTAAACTTGGTTTGATTAGAGAGCTCATATCTCATCTTGATATAAGGGATAGAGGGATTGTTAGACCAAGTTATATAGATTATCATGGCATAAGTAGTTTGGCTTTGTTGCATTTGAGGTGGTCTAGAAGTGATGGCAAACTTTTTTGAAAATAAGGCTGCCATAGTAGATGTGTCATGAAGCCTCATAAACCATGTGGGTTTATGAAGCATAAAGCTCCAATAGAAATAAGTGAAGGGTGGATTTATAGATCATGGTTATTAGATAATAACCATGCAAAGATTTGGTCAAAAGAAGATAGCATAAGGATGTGAGCTTCTGCCAAATAGGCAAGATGACGTGATTTACAGAAAATATTATTAACTTGACTACAAAACCGTCAGGCATGACTTGGAACCAGAAGGTTTGGCCAAGGGACAGAGTGGGATTGGGTAGTACTAATGATGCTACAATTTGGTTCTAGTGCATTTTCAAAAATGGACACTGATTGGATTAGAGGAAGTTCCAAAGACTGAATCTAGTTAAACATTCTAGACTTGGCCAAATTTGGCAGACTTGTGGATCTGGGCTAGTATGAGAGAGGGGAACATTTGTAGGGAAGGAAATGGTTTATTCTTATCATCATGGGGATGATATTGGAGGATAGGTGGTGTAGAGGGGATCCATGCTTATATCTAATCTTTGATGAGTTGAAAGTTAAAACAAAGGAATTGCTTAGGATTGATCTTGGTTAAGTAGATTAGAGGGTCACTTGGGTGACTTACGATAGATCTAGATTAGAAGGCTTTTTTTGAGATTGATGATCTCAAACATTGATTGGGTCCTAAGGGATGAGCTACTAGATTAGCTCACTCTAGTTCCTAAGAATACAAGGAAATCAGCAGATCAAGGCAAATAATCTTATCCAGCTTATTCTAAGGTTACCATCAAGACTAGCTTGACGTAATGATGGGTATTTTGAGTTGGTTGTGCTTTGAAGTAAGATAAGGACCTCTTGGTATTTCTACCAAGATTGGAGGGAAGAGGTTTTAGGAAAGTTTTTAGAAAACCTAGAGATAAGAGTAGCTGAAAGTTTTGTCTTGAAAACATAAGGAGATTATATATATGTCTCGATTGTTTTGTTAATAGAACTAGTAAAATATTTTGTTGTGGCAAAGTCATCTTGGCTCAAGTTTGAAATGTAAGAACATTTTAGAATATGGATGATGAGTAAAGACATATCTTTTTAAAAATAGCTTTTGTCAACTAACGTTGAGGTGAGAAGTATATTATCTAATACACAATCAGATGTAGGAACACAAACATACAAGTAAGCAAACATTGCAACACTTAATAAGAAAAAGTTTTTGTTCCCCCTTAATTTTTCCTTTTTGACAACAAATTAGGGTTGCTGAAATTGGGATGTTACATATCTTTCCCCCTTAAAAGAATCTCGTCCCGAGATTCGGGAGGAGTAGGGTTGGGTAAGAACATCGACTTAACAATTTCAGCGGTAGAAATTTTGATAAAGAAAGGTTTTCCATACACTGGCTTGGTCATCTATGGGTTGGAGTCGAGTTGTTTCCAATTTTGTTTTTAGGTTAAACAAGTAGAAAAGACGCAGTATTTTCCCCTTAGGACGAGTCTAGGTGGGTTTTGCATAGACTCAATTTGTTCTTCTGGAAGTGAGACGGCGATTTGAGCCTTCTTCAATCGTTTATCAACGAACTCAGCTTTTCTATCTTCTTGATCTTGAAACGTTGGGAATGGTGGTTAAGCGGTCGACCTTGGAATGTGGAACTTTCTCGGAGTACCTTTGGGTTTTCGGGAGAAGTGCCAATTTTTATCCTTATGAAGGGTCCACGATTTAGCGCCTTAGGGTGGTCATCACCTAACAACGACTAGGGATCAAACTCCTGAGATGTTTCGGGTTGTGGTCATTCCAGATTTTGGCGGGAAAGACGCAATCTTTTCCCCTTAGAGCGACACTAGGGGTGCTTGGTGGAGTTGCAGACCTTCTTTATTGGAGTTGTAGGATGATGCTAGGGAAGTGCTGGACCTTTCGTTTGGGAGTGGGTTTCTTCGGTTGACCTGATACCTGCTTCTTCTAGAGAGGCGTCTGAGCTATTTTAGAGTTTTAGCAAGTTGGGAGGATGTCGGTTTTGGTTGACAGTCTAGGGAGGCGGTGTTACGGGGTGAGGTCATTCCGAGTTGGGTCTGACGCAACGTCATGGGTAAAACACACAAAGAAGGTCATCATACTTTCATATCATCAAACATGGTTCATCTAGAATTTAGCAGATTGGCGCGGCCAATGGAGAGGGTACTTGACGCCTTACACATAGGTTTTGAGATGATCCATTACTTAATACATGTGGGAAGAGTGAGTTGGTAGACTATGAAGGACTATTTCGAGAGTGCTCCTTGAATCTTGTCGCCATGCTAGTTTTGGTACCCACTTTGGTTATTACAGTTCCTCGGGGGTGTGAGGGATATTCAAAACCTTGGCAGCAAGGAGTGAGGGTCGTCTCTTCTCTAGTGGCTGCTTCGATGGGTGGATCTTCTGGAGTTGGGGACGAGAATATGGGTTGATACTCGTAGAGGGAAAATTCTTCATTTTTCCTTCTTGGGGTTTGCAGAGTCAGAGGTCTTTTACGTGGGTATTTAGCAGAGATAGCAGAGAAGGGGATTCAAAGCGTCTTCAAAGAATCTCAACTCTCTTTGGGTTGCTTTCTTTCCTTTGAAGAGTAGTATCTGCAGCATCGACTAGTCTTGTCGTCCTAATTCTGAGCGTCGGGGGTATTGGGGGGGATCTAGCAGACTTCCGAAGATTTTTTGTGAGATCTGTTTTTGGTTCCTCTGACGACTCTCAAGGTGGTGGTTGGGCCGGTTCCTGGATTGTCTTCTCGTACGCGGTCTTCTAAAATTGAGTGGAAAGACGTAGTCTTTCCACCTTAGAGATTTACTTGGGGTCGTCGAGGCTGGGGTAGATCCTTCGTCTTGGAGCATTGACGTGACACTTGAATTGAGGTCTTCGAGTGACGCCTTATTGCGACTACCTTGCTAAGGTGTCTACCTAACGAGACCGTAAGTGTTCACTCGAGGTATTTTTAGTGGTTAGCGACGCTTCTTCTTGGTCCTTAGTTAGGGTGGAGTCATTTTAGTTTCAGAGGGGTTGTCTAATCTTGAACTCTTTGTGTTGCTTAGGTTCGATGATGGAGTAGACTAGTTGTCTTCGTGCCTCCTTATCTGAAGGATTCTTGGGGTTTTTGTGTTATGACGAGTACTTCCTGTTGATTTAGTGGAGGGTTGAATAGGATCATTGCTTCATTGGGGGCGATTAGAACTAGGAATGAATAGTGGTTGTCAGAGATTTCTTTATGTGGCCATCCTGCTGAGGAGGGGTCTCCGTTTATGGGATTTTGGGGGTTGGTGTCGAGGTACACATACAAGGGTTCTAGGCAATAGGGTCGAGTGATCCTATGCAGACAAGTAACACGTTCCAAACATCAAACATGCATCTGTCAAGCATCAAATAAGCACATGACAAGTGAACAAGGTGTACCATAGGTACTAATGGGTGACTAAGCACCATAAACGGAATCCTACACTAGGGTTGTTGGTCCTCAGTGCGGACGTCATGGGGGTATTTACTTAGGTCTTGCCATCTGGGTCGTTGATGCCGTTATTGATCCCTTGAGGCGATGAAGGACTCCATTGGTAGGGCAATCTTGTAGTGTCTTTCATCTTTGGTAGCTCCTTTGGTTTGCTTGTCTCTGCGTATCTTCATCCAGGTACCTCCATCTTCGTGGTTTCCAAGTCAGACTTGTTTTTGAAAACAGAACATTTGAAGGTAGATGAGAGATAGAGCAAGCCATTTTCAAAAACTTTAAGTCAGAGAAGGTGAGATAAGGAATCCTTCGAAAATCTTTTGAGAAAATAGTTTTCAAAAGTGGTGTCTTCAGAAGTATGGGTTGTCCTTTCTAACGTCCATGCTAACTAAGGTCTCCTACAGTCAGGACGGCTCTGATACGAAGTATGTGGGACCCTGGATTTATGGTCCGAGAATCCACGTTATGTCTGCAATTCACGTTCCCATGATCATGAGCCGTGAGGATAACCGACGAGTATTATTGCAACATACATAAAGTATCGAGTACAAAACTTACTTCATTGCCATTATGGCGATTACAATCATCAATAGCGGAAGTCTCCATTCGTAGAGCCCATGTCAAGCATTAACCTACATGCAACTGACTGAGAAGACGACCTAGCTCGCATAGATCTCAGCAATCTCCATCATTACTCGTGCTTCTGAAAGTCTGGCGAGGTAAATAGCCAGGGACAATACCGGTGAGTACTTTGAATGTACTTGCAAACCACCTTAAAAGAACAATAATAAATAATATACAATATGGCTGTGGTAGTAAGAGGTCTCCATAAGAGGTTCTTTTATAAACTAGTTTCTCTTGTAGATATAGCATGTCTATATCTTTGTTGAAAACTTTTGTAAAACATTTGGAAAGCCTTTTTGAAAAGTTTTAGAAAAAACTAGAATTGTATCACCCATTCATTTCTTCCTTCCGGTCATCCCATGACCATAGTCCATTACTTCCTTTCCGACCATGCCATGGTCAAAACATTTCCAAAGCCATTGCTTTCGGAAATCCTCTTTGAAATTAAAACCAGCACTGCTCTACAATAGTTTGTCCAACCGTCCATCACTGCGGACACGGCTATTCGAATAGATTTACACTCTGTAGAGGTTGTACACTTTACCCACACCATCCGGGTACCCTGCCCTGATCTACACTGATCATGGGTCGAGTAACCGGTCAAGACTCTCCGAATGCCACTCTAGTATAGGCCCTACCCTATGAGTTGTTCCCCTCAACAAGGGGACATCTAGATCCACAGACCAACCTGAGTGCGTTCTGACTCCTCGAGAAGGGGCACTTTCAATGAGGGGCTCATAGTATCGCCCGGCTGCTCCCAAGGGAATTTCGCAATTCCTCCAGGTGACTGCCCACAGTTGACCCTTTATGTAAAGGAACCCTGGCATTCAAGGGAGATGATACCTTATAAGTAGTCATGAGAATTCCCATACCAGAGTAGCAAACTTCAAATCTAGACCTGTCCCATTCTAGAGTAATGTGGTTGCACATATTAAGTTGTTATATCTAAAGCTACAAAGAACCGGATGCGTTTTTGTAAACATTTTTCCTACTCTTTTTCTCAGCCTTTTGGTAAAACCAAAAACTTTTTCCTTTCTCAAACTTCTCTTGGTAGGTCAAACCCCACCAAGGTTTTGCCATGAAACATTTTTGTAAAAAATTTCCAGGGTCTTCCCATCCTATAGTTTTTCTTTGGCTAAAACGGAGTCTCTGAAGGGGTATGGTGTTATACCATCTATCATACTAGGGGAAAGTAGGTGTCATCAAGGGGTTTGCACTTAGTAGTACAAAATTTTAATGGTCTAGAGGAGGCAAGGTAACAAGGATATGCCCTACGGGTACCTAACATTGGATTACCCGGTCCGACCCAGTGAAGGCCCACACGAAGACTTGCTGCTAACGCAAACCCCAAGGAGACTCCAGATGGCCCAAGCCCGGCAGAAGTATGACTCCTTGGAGAACACGGCCAAGCTATAGAGAGAATCTTGAAGGGTGAAACCCTAACTTGTAACCGACTCGACCTACCCGAGACCTGGCCTCCCCATATAAAGGCCAGGAGGGCATGGCAAGGAGGATCTTCCCCCACCTCATACACACACCTCACGCAAAATTTCATCTACGCACCCCCTATAACATTCGGTTCCAGCATCAATCAAGAACATACAAGCAGGAGTAGGGTTTTCCCTCCGGGGCCTGAACCTAGGTAAACCTCGTGTCCCCTTGCTACGTGTTTGTTAGCCGTCTCGCGATTTCCATCATCCCCATATTCTCCAAACCCGTCCATAACAATGGGTATTGATGATTCGAACCCTCGTCAATTGGCGCCATTCATGGGAATTGGGGACGCTGATCGTGCGATCGTGACGGTTCCATCCGCTGTGATCTTTGATTCCTCGGCAACAAAGAATCACCTCCTTTTCGGTGCCCTCGACTTAACCGCCCACTCCCCGGCCACTTTCCATAATTTTGATTCCCTAGGAGATGGAGTCGAGATGCTATTCGGGAGCTTCTACTTCCAGGTAGGCAAGATCGGCACCTTACGCCTCCTAGAGCGGGTTCCACCTCCGTCGATCAGGCCCACCTCATGGGTACAACAAATCGGTGTCCTAGATATACCAACCCTAACGTATGCCTCAGATGACAGCAGCAGCTGCAACTCCAATCCGTGCGATCGTCCTACTAACGAAGGAACCTATGGTTCTGGATCTGAAAGCTGCGGGAGCAACGATCTCCCTCAACGCCACATATGCACGGCCATCCACACTGGAAACATCGACGACGACGCTGATCCACCAAATCCCCCTCCCAACCCATAGGCTGGGAACAGAGGAAACGAACCACCCCCCGCCCAATCCCAACGGGAATAGGGGACCCGAAAATACTGAGGGTATCGACCGCGTTCACAACGAGATCAACCTCAACAACGACGAGTGGGAATCTGTGCGAGGCACAAATCCTCTGCCAATCGACACCCGCGACATGCTGATGGGTTACCACTGGCTCCTCATCAAGGATCACAATCGACAAATCAAGAAGCAACATGAGCTCAAGCAGTGTAGGCGAGCGGATGATGAGTCGAGCATGCGGCGAGCTGCGCTCTCCTCCGCTGATGGCTCCTCCTCAAAAGTCTACAACGTCCGCAAGTATTGCTCCCGCATGGAGTGCATGGATCCTGCTACATGAAGTGAGGCCACCAAGGCACTCGACATGTCCTTCATGATGATGGACTCACGGGGAAATATCATGCCCAAAACGCCGCAGGCCACGGTCATGGCCGCCACGACCTACTTGGCATCAAACCCGCCATCGGCGGGGGACCCACGGTACGCAATCCAAAAATCTGTGATTGCAGGTCTCGGACTTGTCAAAGACGTGCTCCGCGACGAAGTAGCCATGCAGCCGAAGAAATAGGCCGCGGTAAAATTCACCCGAAGCTGCACACCCTCATCCAATGAGGAAGAGCATGACCTGCCGCGGCGCCGCCGCAGCCCAAGGAGCAGGAGCCACAACTACGACGCTCATAGCGAGCTCACGCAGCGCAAGTTTGAAAAGTCATGTGCAAAACACGCATGCTCCACAGTGTCTGAGGAGGAGGACATGGAGCTATGCGGTGCCAGGTGCTTCAGTAGGGCCGTATGGCAGTCGTAAATGCCTAAGGGTTTTAAGCTTCCTTCGGACAACCCTAAGTTCGATGGCATGTAGGAGCTGAAGATCTGGCTGGATGACGATCTGTCATCGGTCAAACTCCATGGAGGGAATAAAAACATAGCCACGCAATGCCTTCAGATGCAGATGACGGGCGCGACCAGAGCCTATCTCAACAGCCTCCCTTCCGGATCCATCAACAGCTGGGAAGAGCTGTCATACTGCTTCATCCGCAACTTCAAGGGCACCAGCAAAATACCGGATTAAATTGAGGAGCTACACGCCTGTTTCCAATGGTCAAACGAGTGCATCCGCTCGTGCATACATCGTTGGTCCATCATCAAGAACTCTGCCGCGAACATCTCAAAGGAAAGGGCAATCGACGCCTTCAATGGTGGCGTAAGGCGCCATGAATTCAAATAGGAGCTCGGGCGCGTCAAGCCCAAAACCATAAATCACTTGATGGACATCGCCAATCGCTGGGCCGATGGCGAGGATGCCGTCAACCAAACATGTTCAAATGACAAAGATGACTACAGCCACAGGAAAAGAAGAACGTGCGTCTACGACAAGCACGAAGAAGTCGATATGGTCGCGACCGGCTACGCCGACCCCCGCGAGGACGGAAACCACAATATCGGGTATCACGACGGCAATTACCGCGATGGCGGGAGACCAACACAAACATGGGAACACCGCAACCGCGGAGACTCGTCATCCGCTGTCGAGAAGATGTCGGGTCCCTGTACCATCCATTTCTACATCGAAAATAAGGATGGCAAAAGGAAGGCCAGCCATATGCTCAAGGACTGCAGGGAGTTCCAGAAACTCCATGAGGGCTACGCCCAGATGCGCCGCCAAGCGGTGAACCCAGGGTTTGCCCCTGCCCCAGGAACCGTCACACATGGAGATCCACCTCCGCCACCCGGAGCACCCGTGCAACCTACGGCTGCGCCGGCCTAGAATAACAGAGCAGATCCATGCCCCCACCGCTAGGGTCTCTAATGATACAAAAGGGGCACCCAACAAACAGGGTGGAGAAGACGATCACCCACCAGGTCAACCTGGCCGTCACCTCTCCACCAGCCATACTTGAGTACCTTAGTGGCTCAAAATCATGCATCACGTTCGATCATTCGGATCACCCATGCCAGATACCTCGCCCAGGTCATTCTGCCTTAGTGGTTGAGGCCTAGATTGGAGGATTCGAGATGAGCCACGTCTTCATGGATGTCGGCAGCGGCATCAACCTGATGTTCGCCAGCACACTCGCGACTATGCGGATCCTGCTATGCAGCCTAGAGACGTCGGACACGATGTTCCACGGCATCATCCCAGGGAAGGGAATATTCCCCCTAGGTAAGATATGGATCGACGTCATCTTGGGATCCCCCAGCAACTTCAGGCGTGAGCGGCTTGAATTGGAGGTGGTATACTGGCCCTCACAGTACCACGCCATCCTTGGGGAGTGGCATTCGCAAAATTCCTGGTAGTTCCACATTATGCATACCTTCTTCTTAAGATGCGAGGACCCAATAGTTTCATCATCATCCTAGGAAGCTTTACCAAGTCAGATAGCTGTGACAGGGATATCAATAGAATCTCCTAGTCGTTCGGCATGCAGGAGGATCCCGCGAGGCTGAAAGAGGTCACAGACAATGGCCTGCCCCCAGTCACCAGGCAAAATGCACCTTACATTTTGTTCGACTCCACAGTCAACACAAAAAAGGTGCATGTCCACCCGACGGACCCCTCCAAGACGGCTCTGATCGCCAACGACCTGAGTTCCGCATAGGAACTTGCGCCCATAAAATTCCTCCGTGAGCGCTAGGAAATCTTCGCCTGGTGTCCTGCAGACATGCCAGGAGTTCCCAAGGAATTCGCCGAGCATGCACTCAATGTTTTTGCAGATGCAAAGCCGGTGAAGCAGTCGATGCGTCGATTGTCCAAGAAAAGAGCCAAAGCGATTGGCATCAAAGTCAACAGACTCCTTGACTCCAACTTTATAAGGGACATAAAGGAAAGCACCTGGGTAGCTAACCCCGTGCTTGTCCCTAAAAAGGACATGGACATCCTGCAGATGTGTGTGGACTTCACGTCGCTTAACAAGAATTGTCCTAAGGACCACTTCTCCCTACCACGGATCGATCAAATCATCGACTCCACTGCCGGATGCGAGAGACTCTCCTTCCTCGATGCCTACTCAGGCTACAGCCAAATTCGACTGAAGGTCAAAGATCAGTAGAAAACAGCATTCATCACGTTGTTTGGGGGTGTTCTGCTACAACATGATGCCCTTCAGGTTGAAGAACGCGGGTGCTACCTACCAAAGATGCATGCAGGCATGCCTGAAGGGCCATATCGGACGCAACGTCCAGGTCTATGTCAAAAACATAGTCATCAAGACAAAGGAGGCTCGAACATTGATCGACGACCTCCGCGAGACGCTCGACAACCATGATTGCTACAAGATCAAACTGAACTCGGACAAGTGCGCCTTAGGCGTGTCTTCCGGGCAACTACTTGGGTACTTCATATCTCAGCGAGGCATCGAGGCTAACCCAAAAAAAATCAGGGCTATACTAGCAAGGAGAAGCCAAAGAATGTCAAAGGGGTCCAATAGCTAGTTGGGCGAATCGCGGTGCTCAGCAGATTCATCAGCCACATGGGCAAGAAGGCTCTCCCTTTCTACCAGCTGCTACATAAAGCCGAGAAGTTTGAGTGGACGGCCGAGGCCAATGAGGCATTCGAAGACCTCAAGAGATTACTCTCCACATCTTTAGTAATGGTCACGCTAAAGGAGAGGGACGCCATGCTTCTATACATCGCAGCCACGCACCAGGTGGTCAGCACTGCCCTCGTGGTCGAACGACCCGAAGGGAGCAAAAACCACGGGGTACAGCGCCCAGTCTACTACCTCAACGAGGTACTGACGCCAACAAAGCAAAGGTATCCGCACTACCAAAATATCACCTACGGCGTATTCATGACGGTGCGTTGATTGTTCCATTACTTCCAGGAACATCAGATCATGGTCGTCAATGATGCACCACTATCAAACATCCTGAACAACCCCGAAGCTATAGGGAGAGTAGCCTGATGGGGCATCGAGATGTCCCCTCAGGACATCATCTACGAGCGTCGCACCTCCATCATGTCTCAAGTGCTCCCTGACTTCTTCGTCCACTGAATGGAGCTCCAACTGCCGGACACGCTGGACATGACCCAATCCTGGCCAATGCACTTCGATGGCTCCAAATGCGAGGCTGGAGCGGGAGCCGGAGTGATACTGACGTTGCCTCAAGGGGATAAGATGAAATACGTGTTGCGGATGGCAAAAGTGTGCGGCGCCATGCTCATTGTCATCTATGGTGACTCCAACCTCGTCGTCCAGCAGACGATGAACGAGTACGACACCCATAGAGCCAACATGATCGCATATCGTGTACTCTACAAATCACTTGAAGGAAACTTTGATGGGTGCAAACTCTGACACATTGGCAGGGAAAGCAATGATGAGGCTGACAAGCTCACCAACATCGGCTCCACCTGTGCCCTAGTGCCACCGGGTGTATTCCTCGAGCAAATCTGCATGCCCTCCATCAAGCAAAAATTCCTGGAGGACATAACCGAAGCCGCGGGACACTTAGGGGTTGCGCCTCCTGATAAAGCCAAAGGACCCGAAGAGCTCGACACGGAGGTCAAACTGGTGAGCCTCATTTAGGTCCTGGCAGTCGAGCAAACATGGACTCAACCATACTTGTAGCAACCCCTGGGATTAAGGTTAAACTAACCTCAGATCACCATCTAAGATAAGTTCAACTCCAAACACGGAAGATCACAGTATGATTCGGTAACATTACAAAACATAGGGATTCAACAGCATAAGTTTAAACTCTTAGCAGAGTAAGATATTAGATTTATTACAAACGAGAGGTCATAGACCCAACATTACATCACACATCGAAAGCAAATATGTTGTTCTACACAACAACTTAGCAAAAGACCTAAGAGGCCACAAACAGAAGCGACATCCATCCCATAGTCCCCAGGCTGCTACCTGGGACCCCCAACTACTCGTCGATGTCAACGTAGAAGCCACCTTCAGTTGCAACCAGATCTTTTGTAGAAAAACAACAATGGCGCAAGGCTGAGTACGAGATTGTACTCCGCAAGACTTAGATAACCTAGTATCTACATGCTCTGGCTAGAAAGGCTTCCTCTGGATTTACTTTTGTGGAAAGCAATCTTTATTTGTAAACAAGGGAGAGAAGAGGCTCGTCTACACAGAAACTTTTAAAAGAGATAAGATAGCGACTTCTTCATCTTGTTCATCATATCTTGATAACCACAAGCTTCATCAGAACCTCCTATCTAGGATCACCCCCTCGACCTAGAGGAAGCATCCTTAAGCACACGTGGATCAACACATTTTATCATGGTTAAAGTTATCTATGATCTTAGAATCTGGTCACCAAGCGTTCATAACTGTGAACATGGCTTTTCGAAAAGATTTAACCCTGCAGGGGTGTACAACTTTACCCACACATACCAACCGGCTCTTAATGCCAAATATTATTAGCCCTCTTCCTTGGAAGGCTGGCAGAGGGTGGTTGACCACGACCTTTACCTTGCTTTCGCCGAGACCATGAGTCACGCAATAAGTATGGTTCCGCCGAAACGGGTCAAATCCCGAAGCCGGTACTTAAAGATGTGAGGCGAGGTTGGTTTACCAGGGGCTCCATTCACCCCAAGCAACCGCGGCCACGCTTCCCTACTTGTTATGATGCACCTACATGTCCTCCTCTTTTGAAAACATTTTCAATGCGTATGCCAAATGGAAAGCCCAAACTATGTGACTCATGGAATCTACTAGGCAAGTTAGTTGCTCATGGGGTTTTCCAGGCCTCGTGTGGTTGTATGCTCGTCTCGGTTCCAAAGGAAAGAACTCAGTTCCTAGTGGTGGCGAGCATGGAACTATAAATACAACACCCAACATGGCCTCCCATACAAGTCTTAGGATATTTAATTAAACTCCTCCGAGGATGTCACCATCTCCTACCTTTCTAGATTCTCTAGCATCTCTTATTCATCATTCAGATAGATCAGACATTGTTACTATGCATGACTAAGCTGTCGATCTCAGAAGCTCTAGCAACGCTCAGATGCTAGACTTAGGTATGCTAGGAGCAGCGGATTAGGAGTATAAGGCTACAACAGGGAAACTATGCAGCAAATAGGTAACACTAACTACTGACAAAAGACGACATTGGAATCATGTGCATCGTAGCAAGAAAGTAATATACTTTGTAAAAGTAGGTTCATAATGAGAGGCTACGCTTGCCTTGTCCGTCAGTAGACAGGTATGGATCTTCGGTGTTGTTGACTTCAACCTCGGATTCGGTTCCTATTCGCGAAGAACCAAATATCGGAAAAGGGGAACCAACATTCAATACATGGAATAATGCAATGCACAATCAATATGGATGATATGACAAGTTGAATTGCATTGAAATGAAACCCTAAGGCATGCTTGACAGTTTAAACGGGGTTCCAAGGGTTGAAAACCCTAACTCAGGGAAATTATGGAAACACATGAGAGGGGTTGATTTTGTTCTCTAATTAAACTTGTCATTAAAGTTGTTGATCAATGCATCATTATATCTTAGATAGGTAGTTCTCGTTTTTCTGAACATTTTGATATATTACACATATTTTTCTGACTTATATATAATAAGTTATGAATTTTACAAGTTTTATTCAAATTTTGGAATTATTAAATCAATTTAAATCGACTTATTGCGTCACTGTGACATAGGGCTTACATCAGCACACACTCTAAATCATTTTACACTGAGGGCTGGGCTAGCCACAGAGGCTGACCGGTGGGCCTTAGGGCCACATCGGCAGCCACACACGCGAAGTGGGGTCAGGGGCTTTTCTCACTGGAGCTGGCTCTAGCCGGAGAGGCTGACGGGTGGGGCCTGGGCCACGCAGGCACCATGTCAATGCCACATCAGCGCCACATGGGCTCACCGGGGGAGCACGCGCAGACGATGGACAACGGAGGCGCGAGGGAGGGAACTGGGACGCGCGAGCGTGTGCGTTCGATGCGGCGCGATGAGGCGAACCAGAAAGTGGCAGCGCCGCTCTAGTTGGGTCATCGGAGATTCGTGGGCAACCACGTGCAGTGGTCGCGCACGGCCATCTACGGCGCGGGCGGAACACAGATTGAGAGAAGGGCTTTGAGGGGTGCCTGAGCACCATATGCTCACCCTGAGCGCGACGATGGCGACGGTGAGGCCCATGGAGCTTCGGGATGACGATGATTTGATGAAGACGGTGGCGGCCGAACCTCGGGGAGATGAGCTCGTCAGTGCCAGCTGGGGATGCGCTGCTCGATTCCTCTAGCTAGGAGACGTAGGGCTTCATGGCGGAGGTCCTAGGCTACTCGGCTAGGCTCGGAGTGAACGGGAACGAGCTCTAGCTCATCGCCATGGCGGCGGCGCTCGTCGGCACGTCAACACAAAGCACGGGAGGGGGAGAGAGAGGGTCCTTACGGACTAGAAGCTCACCACGAAGCGATCTAAGGCGACGACGAGGCTCGAGGAGCCCGGATTCGGTGGCGGAGACGACGGCCGGAGTCGGGGAGGGAGATCACGATTCCGTCGATTGGGGGCGCGCGCGGCTCCGTGGTTTGGCTAGGAGGAACGAGTCTAGCACGGCGATGTCGTCGGTGGTCACGGCTCAGTCTGGGGTGGTCGGGAACGACGACGATTTGCCGGTAGGGTTTCGGACCGGCAGCGGGAGAGGAAGAGGGAGGTCTAGGGAGAGAGGGGAAAGTGGACAGGGAGGGCAAGGGCGGCGTCGCGGCGATCTTATCCTCCCCAGAAGCCCGTCAGATGGTGCAGCGCGAGCGGTGAAGATCCACATCGCCGACGGCGACATGCAGGTGTTCGCCGTCAGGGACGAAGGCGACGAAACCGCTGAAGCGGTATAGGCCGGCTATTAGGCCCGGAGTGGGCCGACTTGGGTTGTTGGCTGCTACTCTCGGGCGAGAAAGAGAGGGGAGGGAGATGGGACACGGCCCAGCTACGGCTGCCGCACTGTTTTATTTCCAAGAACTCTTTTCGTTTTCTGATTTTAGTTTTGTCTTTTGTAAATCTCATTTGAAATATGTTTTGCACATTTCAAAATACAAGAGATTTTAATAAAGTTTACAAAATATTCAGAGGCCCTTGTAAACCATTTGGGATCCTTTATTTTTAAATTTTCAAAATCTAAACACCATTTGAATGTGGTTTCAGAGAGAGAGGGAAAATTAGGGTTTTGGATTTGCATTTAATCCACTCACTTGATCACATGCAAGTATTTTGTTGAGTTAAACAGATGCATGCAATGCTTAGGTACTAATTACATATATTACAAACTTGGGGTGTTACAATACTCAAGTACCTGGTGAGAAAGCAACTGCATGAGGACCCGATGGACGCTCGACACATTGCTCGCTGATCAAAGGCCTTCACCATCATCAACGGCAAGTTGTACAAGCGCATCATCTAGGGTGTGCTCTAGCGACATGTCACTAGCAGTGATGGGAAGAGCATCCTCCTTGACATCCATGAAGGTATCTGCGGCCACCACACAGACAGCCATGCCCTCGTCGCCAAGGCTCTGCGAGATGGCTTGTACTGGCCAACCGTGTTGCGCAACGCCAAGGACATCATCCAGAGGTGCAACACCTGTAAACGGTGCACAGAAAAGCCGCACGCGCTAGGCTAAGAGATGCGGCTCATACCATTGGCATGGCCCTTCGCCCAGTGGGGGCTCGACATTGTCGGCAAACTGCCGAAGTCCTCACCCGAGGGCATGTATTCCTCCTAGTGATAGTCGACAAATTCACGAAGTGGGTCGAGGCCATGCCCGTCACTAACCAAACTGGTGCTTCCGCCGTCAAGTTCTTTCAATCTATTGTTTACAGGTTCAGAGTGCCTCAAAGTATCATAACCGACAACGACTCAAACATTACCTCAAACGAGTTTCAAGACTTCAGCGAAGAGCTCGGCATCAACCTCACATACGCCTCCGTGGCACATCCGCAGACCAACTGGCTGGTCAGAAAGGCCAATGGTCTAATCTGCAACGGGATCAAGAAGCGGCAGCTACGCCAATCGAAGGCTAGCGGGAGCCTGGGCAGAGGAGCTACCCTCCGTCCTCTAGAGCCTGCACACAACGCCAAATAGCTCTACTGGCGACACGCCCTTCGTCATGGTTCACAGAGCCGAAGCCATGCTGCCTGCCGAGGTACGCTACAAGGCCCCATGGATCGTTGCCTACAGCGAAGCCGAATCATCGGCCGCACTCGAAGATGCCGTCAACACGCTAGACGAATCTCGCGAAATCGTCACGGCCCACTCGACGGTGTACTAGCATCCAAAGGTCCTTCACGGCATCCACATCGCGAAATTTTCCCAGCAACCCTAAGAAGCTAGAGGGAGCTGCATCCAAAGGAAACATCATGGCCCAGACAGCCAAGAGTGACGACCTTGCGTGCTTTAGCACTCAAGAACTTGGTGGATGCGGTATTGAACCGTCGCAACAACAGTCGCTCGGTCATGGTCCATCTAGAAGAAGCCGCTGGCCTCCAACTCGTGTTGCGTCAAGTAATTCAGTCGAATCAAATCTCGCTCATTCTCTTCCTTCGGAAGAAGATTCACTACTGCACGCAAAGCAGCAAATTATAGGTCATGAAGGTCAGGTCTAGTCAAAAATAAAACATGCTCACGGTGACTCACACTAGAGTTGCTCGCCGATTTCCAAAATTCCTCAAGGAGAAATTCATCTCTCAAACATCCAGTTCGGTTTTGGATTTCCAAACATCTGCGTGGCCACGAATCATGAGAACATCCTTATCTAGGCTTCGGATGTGATCGCATAGCAGCGGTAACTGCAACGTCTCACTCGTTGGCGGATGGGCACCAGTCATGGCAGGAGGCGTAGTCACTGGCTCAACATTCGAAGGACCCTAAAGGTGCACTAGTGATAGATTATAAAAACCAAAGAAATTGACAACAGTCAAAAGAGACACTTATATCACATTGAGGAACCACTACGTGGTAGAGTTAAATCTGTCCAGCATGAAGCATTACATGCATGCTGGCAAATAAAAATCAAAATACTACTAAATAAACTACAACATAGAAGACCTAAGCATCCACATATGCAGTAGCTTCAGACTCCGAGGCCATTGCCTTGGCTGCACGCGGCTGCTCCAGCGCATATGTGGCCAGAAGGTCAATAAGCTTGAAGCCAAAATGCTTGCAGCGGGAGGCGAATAGATCAAAAGCTACCTCGGTGCTATCTGCTACCATCGGCATCCTGGAGGTGATCTGAGGAAGATCCAGCTGTGCGCCAGATGTCACCGCCATCGCCAGCCCCATGGCGGCACCCGCATCCTTCTGAGCCCTCTTGTAGCTCACGGGGGCATCGCCCGCCAAGGCCTTCGCCAAGGAGTCGACGTCATCAATAGCGATGCCCTTCGGGTTGATATCCTAATAGAAGCGGGCGAGGACCTCCTTGGCCTTGCCTAGCATCTCCACTATAGAGTTGCAACGATCTTTGACCCCCACAACAGTATCTGCCATGGGATCCCCATGCTCCAGGGCGTCGCGATCAAACACAATTCCTGTAGCATCTACAAGGTGCAGCAAAAGGAAATTTGAATGAGTCATAAGAAGTACACAAGAAGAAAAACAAGCTGAGGCAGAGAAGCACATGATAACTTACCGAACAACTCTTTGGCAGTAGCCATAAGCTGCTCCGCCATGGTCTTCTCCTGAGAAGTCACGGCAGACGCAAGCTGTCATTCGCGCTATTGGGCTTCCTGCTGGTGGTGCTGAAGGGCCTCCACGGAATCCTTTGCCTTGGTCTTCGCCTGACTGTGAGTTTTTTTGATTGCGTTCAGCATGCGGAGAGCTTCATTATTCTCATCTACGAATCAACAATAAATGGATCAATAAAAACGGTACTCATCAGTATTCCTAGACAAACAGAAGTAGTACACACACCTCGAAGCTGCTGAAGGTCGTCCTCCAGGGCAAGATATTGTTGGCCAAGGCGATTGCTGTCGCGGATGAAGGGCTTCAAACAAGAAACATGCAAAATCAGGCAAACAAAAGGGCTCAGGGGCTTGCCCATGTCAAAATTGAAAAGGCACTTACGTGACCACCCGAAGACTCCGAAGGAGTGACTTGCGTCTTCCGGGTGAAGACCATTCGATTCCTAAGTTTCTAGGAGCTCGATGCGGCATCACCGGAGTTGGCCGGTATCTTTAGGGAGGCAGTTGCAGTTTTTGCCAACAGCATCTACGACTCTACCGCGGCCTCTTAAGTTTCATCATTTACGGATTCGGCTGAGGAGGACCTTCTGATATGATAAAGGAAAACAAGTCCCTCAAAGCATCAACAAGGAGAAATACAATCAACAGTGCAAAATCATTCGGTACTCATGATGGGATGTCAGAGAGGTCCAAGACCGGTGTCTCCTTCTTCTTGGCCAGTGGCTGAGGAGCCATGGGCTGGATGGGAACATCAGGAATGGGGGAGGTTGCACCTTCATCCCCAGTATGATGGTCGAGGAAGGCAGGCCTCCTCGGCGTTGGCGGCGTCGCCCCATCCGAACTTTCTCTTCGGGTCCTCTTGTGAGATATCCCTTTGCTAGGCTCGGGGGCTTCCGTCGTTGGCGACTATGCAAGGGGGAGTGTGGACTCAGTCTCCGCATCCCCGCCATCGGGCGTAGCCGTATATTTATCTGGAAGGGGAGGCATCATGGCCTCCACCTTAAACTCATACGGATAAAAAGATACACATGACAAATGTCAAAAAACAGAAGAAGCAAGCAATCGAAGATGCACAACGTTCAAGCAAGAAATTCACCCGAGGAACTTCCTTCTTGCTAGAGAAGGGGGCAGTCAGAGACTTCCCCCAGGAGCTCCTCATCATCCTTGTACTTTAGCAAGGGTCAAAGAGCCCAGTCGAGGTCGGCTGAGGACATCTCCTCATATGACACTCTCGTCTGGTTGGTGACGCCGGAGTACAGAAACATCAGGTACGCCCTCGTTTGGAGAGGCTGCACCTGACGCTTGAGGAACGTCTGGATGATGTCGACACCGTAGACCTCCTTTCGTCGCACCAGCTAGAGATCCTTCACTCGTTGGTACAACTTCTCCACCACTTCGGTCTAACCCTCCATGATGTCGTTTGACCAGGGGCGCTTTCGGATGGCCGTCTTACTGGCATCAAAAGGAGCTAGCCCATAATGCTGACGAGCGAGCTTGGAATCGAGAATATAAAACCACTTGTTCCTCCATTTTTGAACGAATTCACAGAGGTGGAAGGAGAAGAATTGGACGGTGGGGCGAATGGATATCCCACACCCACCCAGTGCAGAAACACCGCCGGTGCCAGATTGCCTCTTCAGCAAATAGAGCTTTATGAAGAGGCCATAGTGTGGCTCGATGTCGAGTCAGCACTCGCAAAGCGTGATAAAACACGCAATGTGAAGAAGGGAATTGGGCGACAACTGATGAAGTTGTAGCCCATAGAGAAAAAGAAGCTCACAAAGAAACTCGTGGGAAGGTAGAAAAAGTCCTCGGACAACAAACGCATAAAACATAACCCAAAAGACTTCGGGTGGTACAGGATTACCTCCTCGTCGGGAATGAGGGCGTCGCCTTTCTACTTCGAGATCAGGCCAGCTTCACACAGGTGGCGCAGGTTTGCCTCCCTGATAGCAGACCGCCACCAATCACCGTCGGTGACACGGGCGGCGGTGGAGGTCTTATTAGTAGCGCCGGCGACGCTCATCCCCGCAGCAGCGTAAGTGGTCTTCTTTGGCTTGCCCATCTTAGCGGCCTGGTACGCAACATGATGAGCACAGAGGAAAGAGGATGGAAAGATACACGGGATGTCCAGTGCGCAGTACGAGCGAGCTCTGGAAATGGCGGAAGCAGATAGATGAAAGCAGATGGCAAGGAAAAATTACTCTGGTCCTCGTGCGGTATAAAAATATGAAGACGATGAAGTAGAACTGTCAATTTCTATGCCCTAACGCGAGTCCTTCATCGCACCATACACATGGCCTGCATCTACTGAACCGTCGCGAACATGCCGTCCACTACGCATGGAATCGAGGAGATACCGTAATTATCACGTAAACTACGATGACTAGTCAAATCCAAGTCAGAATGTGGGACTCATGATCGTCTCGTCACGTCGCCTCTACTACCGCAGACAGTTGAGCTCACCAAGCGTCAGCAATGATGTCATCAAAGCAAAGGATAGCAATGGCTAAAAACTTTCGACGGCACATAAAAAGTACTTACTCGAGTCTACGACTCAACCAACTACTCGGCGGCTACTCCCATAGGGAGCGCTGGTCGCGCACCCTATGAACTATTCAGATGAGATCCTTCGATCACCCGTGACAGAAGAAACCTTTTGGAAACTTTGCCTGAACTGACGCTGAGAGAGATATCATCTCCTAGGTCACCCGAAACACCTCCGTGGTGATAAATTTTCGGATGGTGTGTCTGCGACGCAAAGATAAGACCTATAGATATCATCTGATGGCCTGGTATCGCACTTGATTGCGCTCTGGAAGTAACATACTGTGTCAGCAGGCAACATGAAAAATCTCGACGGACGCGTTAGGTACTAAACTTAAACAATGTAATTCGACTCCTGTAAGACCTCAGCGGCCTGAGCTGAATTACGCCAGCAATTTTCCGGATTCTAGGCCAGGGACTCGAGTCTGAAGTAGATCGTGTTGTTTTGTCCAAAGACATTAACTGACTCTGATCCATCGGTGAGTCAGGCATGCATATCAACAATCCCTATGAACCAGCATATTCACCCGAAAACATGTTCGGATGAGAAGCACTCGAAAGACTATAGAGTCTTTAGTCTAATCTATGATTCGACTGAACACTCAGGGGCTACTAACATGGATATGCCATATGGGTACCTAACATTGGCCTACCCAGTCCGACCCAATGAAGGATCACACGAATACTTGCTGCTAACGCAAATCCCAAGGAGACCACGAATGTCCCAAGCCCGGTAGAAGTTTGAATCCTTGGAGAACACAGCCAAGTTGTAGATGGAATCTTGAAGGGTGAAACCCTAACTTGTAACCGACTCAACCTACCCAAGACCCGACCTCCCCATATAAAGGCCAGGAGGGGACGGAGAGGAGGATCTTCCCCCAACTCATACACACACCTCACGTCAGATTTCATCTGTGCACCCCCTGTATCCTTCGGTTCCACCATTAATCAAGAACAGACTAGCAGGAGTAGGGTTTTCCCTCCGGGGGCCTGAACCTGGGTAACCCTCGTGTCCCCTTGCTGCGTGTCTGTTAACCGTATCGTGATCTCCAGCATCCCCATCTTCTCTAAACCCAAGTCCATTACAATGGGCATTGACGAGTCGAACCCTCGTCACAAGCCACTACCATACATAGATCATCGTATAACAAAACAATGTAGTTTTCATAATCAGGTTAGAACATAAGTAAAACAGTGGGACAAGGCTTATGAGTAAGAAGGTGGCTTGGATGTGACCAGCGAGGTGTCCCTTGACTTATTTAGAATACCAGAATACCGACACTATAATAATAATAATAAGAATGATCCGATGCTTCCTTCTTCTCAGTGTCACACAATCGCAACTATCACCGTTATCGAGCATACATGCAATAAACAATACCACATTCAATACAAGGCATACAAGCATCAATACCTACAACAAGCAAAGGGGAAATACAAGTTTATAAATCAGTGGGTGTTGAGGGGTTGGATTTAAATCAAGTGGAAATGCTTGATGGGCAATTGAGGATTTTATTAATGAGTTTGGAGGCCAAATCTACTTACTTAAGGGTTTTTAAACCAATATTAAGTTATGTATGATATCACTATGCAAAAAAGATATCATCAGTTAGGTATTGACAAAATGAAACCAACGAAAGTGATTTCATTATTTTATCAATTTCCATTGATTTATTATGTATTTTATAGTGATTAAAACTTTAGTTTTAGGGAATAATTCACGAGAAATGTTCTGTAGGTCTAAAAATTATTTACTTCTATGGTTAAGTAGGATTTCATGGATTGGTTCACTGAGAGTTGGAATCATCTCAAAATAATTAACAGAATGCCCTCAGGAAATTCCAAAGTCGGTTCTAGAAGGTTTTTGTATTTTTAACCAGATTGAAACTATACCGTATTTCGATGTTATTCCAAAGACACATGTTGGGTATTTAGAATACCTTTCCATAGAAATTGGAATTACTCCTTTTGGATTTACAAAACTATTGTATTCAATTTATTGGTGAATTAACTATGCATAGAACAGTTTAATTCACAATAAGTCAACAGGGGCTTAGAAAAATAGAGGCTCATAGGGTTTGATAGATATTGGTATGTAAGTCTACTAGGAGTTGGAATTAGGTCAATATCCCTTTTTATTTGACCTAGAGAAATTCCTAAATACTAAAAAGGGTTGTTTTTGTTATTTTTATTGTGGGCAAACCAGGAAGCCATTTACGGTGGTCCAAAAGGATATGCAAGGTATGACTAATACCTTTAAGTACCAACAGGGTTTACATCATTTGGATTTATAAAACTTCTAGAAATAATTTATTAGTGGAAACATATAATTCTTTGTATATATTTTACCAGAAAATGATGAATATTATTTTGGGCAGAGGGCTTGTTTTGCATGTTATTCAAGACACACATGAACTTGGTAAAAAATTAGATCTAGGCAATAACTTGTGTTTTCATTTTTGTTTTGAATTAAACTTGTCCACAAGTTTTCAGATCTGATGATATATTTGAAAAAGAAAAAAGGCAAAGCCATCGATGGGCTTCCTTCGAAGAGAGGTGGGCTAGGGAGGGCAAAATCGGCCCACTCAAGGGCAGATCTGCATGGGAGGCGTGATTTAAACTCGTTGTCGTGGGGCCCATCCATCAAAGAGAGATTGTGGCGAAGGGGTATGAGGCGTCGTGAGCCGTCCGATTAGATGGGCATGGACGGCTCCCGGTCTTCCTCGTCCTCTTGTCATCGGAAGCGAGCCAAAACCCTAGCTGGGGGATTTGCAGTCTCGAGGGAGCTCACCTAGACGGCGGGGAGGAGTCGAGAAGGGTCCAGGGGGAAGAGGCAGTTGGCAGCGGTCCCGAAGATGGGCGACAACATAGGTGTGGCCTCGAGAGGGGCCTCGCATGAAGAAAAAGGCGGTGCTCACTCGGTAGCTTGTTAGAGAACCTCCCAGGGAGGCATGCATGTCAAAATATGTAGGAGGGTTAGATGCGGTTTGAATAGGGGATCACACCAGAGAAAAACCGAGAGGGAGAGAGGCAGTAGGGGGAGCACACTGTCTCCTTCTTCCTTGCATCTATTTGAGATCGAAGCTCTCTGTCTAGGGCGAAGGAGAGTAGAGGGATGAGTGGGAGCTTTGGGGAAGGCTCTAGGGAGCTGTGGGGTGGAAATGAGGGAGTGGTAGCGGGGTTGGTGGCCTCTAGCCAACTTATTTGGGGAGGAGGAGGTCCATGGTGACTTTGTCCACTAGGGAAAGGAGGAGGGTAACTGGTCATGGATTGGGTGAGGGGGATGCTGGGGTAGTGGTGTGTGGGCCTGTGTACGACCAGAGAGGGGCAGGGGAGTGGCTGCAGCTGCTATGATAAATAATGGAGGAGATATAGTAAGATATATATGCCTCTTACTCTCTCCTTCCAAGTGAAAACAGACAAAGGATAGGGGTGGCAGTATAGTGCTACAGCGCACACGACCAGAGAATGCGGGTGATGGTTACTATGCCCAACAATGGGGGGAGTGGTCATGATTTGGTTTTTTTTTTGATCAAGCTTTGATGAATATCCAATTTGCCATATTGCTTGATTACTACAAGGTTCTCAAAATTTGATCTTGACAAGATGGGGAGATGATTCCGGTAGATAGAAGAGGTCAAGTTACTCTTCTAGGAATTGGTTCAGATTTTTCCATGATTTAAAAGTCCACTTAAATTTATTTAATCAAAAAGTGCAGAAATAGTTTCTAGAAGCTCATTTGATATTTTTACATTGGACAAGATTGATTTTTGATGTGAGGTGGTCCAAAATAACATATCACACCTTGGAGATTTTTTTTGGATTTTATTTATAATGGAAGTTATTTTTAGACAATTATTTCTTGTTTCTGCCATTTAAGAAAAAGGGCAAAAATAAAAAATAAAGGATCTCAAAAAATATTTATATTTGAGGTGAGAAGATAGGATACGAGATATAGTCATCAAATGTGCCTTGAGTTTGCCTAGTGGTTTGGAGAAAAATAAACTTTCCTTTATTGGAAGGATTTTAAGAAATTCGCAAGGGAATTTAAAGAGATTTAGGTTCCAAATAATTAGGGGAATCATTTGGTAAATGTTTATATCCAAGGTATATGATTTCAAATTGAAGTATCTATCATTTTCAACCTTGGGTTTGGCATATGGAAATTGGTTTTGAAGGAAACCATGGATTTAAGGATCTAGGGTACTAATGTTTTTATGCCACCTAAACTTGGTTTGATTAGAGAGCTCATGTCTCACCTTGATACTAGGGATAAAGGGATTGTTAGACCAAGTTATATAGATGATCATTGCATAAGGAGTTTGTCTTGGTTGCATTTGAGGTGGTCTAGAAGTGATGGCAAACTTTGTTGAAAGTAAGGCTGCCATAGCAGATGTGTCATGAAGCCTCATAAATCATGTGGGTTTAAGAAACACAAATCTCCAATTAAAACAAGTGAAGGGTGTATTGATAGATCATGGTTAGTAGATCATAACCATGCAAAGTGTTCGTCAAAAGAAGATAGCATAAGGATGGGAGCTTCTGCCAAAGTAGGCAACGTGATGTGATTTGTAGAAAATATTATTATCTTGACTACAAAACCATCAAGGATGAGTGGGAACCAGAAGGGTTTGGCCAAGATACAGAGTGGGCTTAGGTAGTACTAATGATTTACTATAAGATGGTTCACGTGCATTTTCAAAAATGCACACTAATTGGATTAGAGGAAGTTCCAAAGATTGAATCTAGTAAAAGATTCCACACTTAGCCAAATTTGGCAGACTTGTGGATTTGGGCTAGTATGAGAGAGGGGAACATTTGGAGGGAAGGCAATGGTTTATTATTATCATCAATGGGATGATATTGGAGGATAAATGGTGTAGAGGGGATCCATGCTTGTATCTAATCTTTGACGAGTTGAAAGTTAAAACAAAGGAATTGCTTAGGATTGATCTTGGTTAAGTAGATTAGAGGGTCACTTGGGTGACTTAGGATAGATCCAACTTAGAAGGCTTGTTTTGACATTGATAATCTCAAACATTGATTGGGTACTAAGGTATGAGCTACTAGATTAGCTCACTCTAGTTCATAAGCACAATAGGCAATCAGCAGATCATGGCAAATCATCTTATCCAACTTCTTCTAAGGTTACCATGAAGCCTAGCTTGAGGTAAGGATGGGTATTTTGAATTGGTTGTGCTTTGAAGTAAGATAAGGACCTTTTGGTATTTCTACCAAGATTGGAAGTAAAAGGTTCTAGGAAAGGTTTTCGAAAACCTAGAGATAAGAGTAGTTGAAAGTTATATCTTTAAAACATGAGGAGATTATATATATATATAGGTCTCCATAGTTTGGTGAATAGAACTAGTAAAATGTTTTGTTGTGGCAAAGTCATCTTGGCTCAAGTTTGAAATGTAAGAACATTTGTGAATATGGAAGATGAGCCAAGGCATATCTTTTGAAAAATAGCTTTTGTCAACTAAGGTTGAGGTGAGAAGTATATTATCTAATACACAATCAGATGTAGGGACACAAACAAACATGTAAAATGATGAGTGCATATTTGCATCATGTTTTAGGTAATTATTTTGTAGTGTAGATGTAGGATCTTGGTATTATACGGCGTTCGCACGCACTTTTTATGTTTATTTTCACCAGGAACAGATCAGATGATGGATCCAATGGACACAATTCTTGGAGCAGTTTGAAGGGAATATGCCCGAGAAAAAGGAAAGCGCAGGAATTTATTTCACTACACACCGGAACTATTTCGGTTGAAATTGCTGAAACTGGTTCTACATGTGAAATTGAAATGTTATAAGGGGTTTTATGTGAATTTTTGTTAATTAGAGTGATTAAAAAAATTCTTAATAAATAAATAAAAGAGTTTTATTTAAATGAGAGCTTTCATTAAATTTGGTGGAAATTTAATGCATGTGAGTGGATTTTTGAGTGGAGGCTTTTTTTATGTGAGTGGAGGCTTTTCATTTTGAGTGGGAGCTCCACCCACATGAATGTGGAAGAGGTGGGGGCAGGCCACCATGGCTGGGCGCATAACCCCTTGGGTTCCCCCTCTCCCTATAAAAGGCCCCCCTCTCCTCCTCTCACATCACACCTCCTCGCGAAGGATCTCTCTCCCCCTTTAGAATTTCCCCATGGTCTCGGATCAGCAAGATACATGTTCCTGGTGGATTTTTATGGAAGGATTTGTTTTTTCCACTGCTTCGCTGGAGTGAGGTCACGGAGGTTTTCGGGGTACCCGAACGTGTGTGCGATCACGGATGCACCACTGCTTTGCGGTGCTGGACTGGATGGTGCTGGACCGGATGGACTTCTTCTCGATCTTGAGATCAGCAAGAGTTCGACTACATCATCCACGAGTACAACCTCGTTAACGCTATTTGGTCTTCGAGGGTATGTATTCTATGTATGTATATCTACCTGTTTCTTGTATCTAGTAGATAGATCTTGGTACATAGTTGTTCCCATCGTAAGAATTTTTTTGTTTTCTATGTTGCGAACCCTACAGTGGTATCACAGCCGGATCTATGCATAGATTATTTGCACGGGTAGTACACATATGAGTATGTGGACGATGATGATCATTTTATTGCTTCTTAGTTGTACTTTGGATATTGGTTGCATAGTGGGATGAAGCGGCCCGTACAAACTTTACATGTCCTCGCACATGAGACCTGTTCCACGCTTGACATGCAACTAGTTTTGCATAAGTGGCTAGTGGGTGTATGTCTCTCCTACTATAGCCAATATCTAATTTGCAATGAGTTGTCAACAATTTGATTATCCTTGTTGTGGTTCATGTTCATATGTAAGAACGGTTCTATCTTCTAAAGCACTAACCCACATAAAACTTGCAATGGATAAATTAGAGGCGTCTAGTTTAGATTGTTGCTGGGCTAGTGTCATGATATGGTGATGTTGTAAGTAGAAGTATAAGTCACACTCTTACAACACACATAATGTGTAAGTTCGATAGACCTTGTCCTTACACATAGAGGTATGATAGTGATCATACCATGATGCACATGATGGAGATCAAGTGCAGGAACCATATCATTTCACTTATTCACATGTGATGTTTGATTGCATCTTATATTGCTAGTTTAGCATTTTATTAGCATAATAAGATGATCCCTCATTTAGATATCAAGATAAAAATGTGTTCTCCCTTAAGTATGCACTGATTATGTTTCGTCGATCCAAGACATCACATGATGATCGGGTGGTCTTGGATCCACGATCATATTGCGGGTGTAAGACAGTTACACATGCGAATACTAAGGTTCTTACTTGGCAAGCGTAGCATGTACAGACATGGCCTCGGAACACGGACCGAAAGGTTAAACATGAGTCATATAGAAGATATGATGCCCATTTGATGCTCTCCTTTCAAGCTACACCGACTCACGTGATGATCGGACTTGGTGTAGTGGATTTGGTTCATGTAATCACAAAAAGACACGAGGGGTGTCGTTTTTGAGTGGGAGTTCATTTCTAATTTGGATTAGTAGAACTCAATTAATCATAAATTAAATCAAAGTGAATTTGCATAATTTGTTGTAGTCATTGGCATTCGTTCACCACTTGATGCTTAGTTGTAATTGAGATAATAGAAATATAGAATTCTGGATATTTAATTTATGAACTGGTATCGTATTGTGTTGAGTATCAATCAAAATTTAAAGTCCTATTGCAAACTTTCAGAAAACTCTGTTTACTCCATGAAATTTAATAATTGGTATTAAATCGAGATTAACAATTCCAGTGTTAGTATCTTAAGTATCATGTTTGCCTCCATGATTCTTGATGTTTTAATATCAAGTTTATCTAGGAGATGAAAGAATTGTTTCATAAACCATCATGTATGACAGATATAACGATGTCTGAAACAATGTTTTTGGTTGCAATATGATAGAGTATAATGTATGTTCTCATATTGGATGATAATTTACAAAGGTTGGAGATGCTAGACATCCTAATCATCCAAAAGGGTTTTGGAAAGTAACGTTATACTCATGATTCGTATTTATAAGCTACATTAGCTTGATCATGAAAATCTTCATGATAAGGATGAATAGAAGATGTATGTAAAGTGTTTAGTACACTAAAAGATTACTAAAGAATGGATTTTGAAAGAAAGCCGATCATTTGATGCTGGTGATCTACTTCAAAGTGCAAGTCCAAAGGTATTAGTATTTGAATATACATGCTTTGAACTATGTGTCCTATATATGGCTCCACTGTTGATGTTGATAGATTCTTTTAAAAAGGAGAAGGAAATGTTGAAAGAGAATCTATAAAATATATTTGGTAGAAAAGAGAAGACTGGAAATATCCAGTTTAGGTATATAGATGATATACATGTTATGGTTGTATTCTTTGCTTGTTAAACAATGTGGTTCTTGGGTATTGGATATCGAATTGGTTGGTATGAAATTTCACACAGAACGACGCAATTCATGAACTACTATGGCCTAAGTAACTAGCAAGAGAATATGTGATGATGTTCATCGAAAACAAACAAACCTTGTTTGTATTTCTCGTTGACATCAAAGCTTGCCTTCAAGATTTGTTTTAATAATAGTTATTTAAATCAGGTATTATAAGAACAAAGATTGTTCAAATAATTACCGTATTCCATATAAGATGGATGATTTACAAATCTAGTTGGAGAAATCACATCCATAAAAATAATGCTAAAATGTCGCAAGATAAATGATTGAAAGATCATTTACGAAGTGACATCGCCATTTAAATTATATTGGAAAGAAAACATGAAGAATCTCCATATTCATGGATTTTTTGAGTCTTTGATTTGATCAAGTGACGCTTGTGAGACTTTCCTTGGGATAATTAAAACTTCGTTCAAAAGGCCAAAGAAGAACGATCGACTAAATTATTGGAATTCATACATATCGATGTATGTATTCCATTATGTGTAGTCGTAAGCGATGTATTTCAACTTCATCTGCTTTCTTCGGAAATTTGAGTGAATATTCACTTAATGAGAAAGAAGTATGAAATGTTTGAAAATGTTCAAAGACTTTCAAGATGAAGTGGAAAATCATTGTAACAAGAAAATAAATGATTTATGATTTTATCATAAAAGGATTTATTTGAGTTGCATGTGTAACAAGAAAATAAATGTTTTATGATTTCATCATAAAGGGATTTATTTGAGTTACAAGTTTAGTAAATCACCTAGATTTACATCTCCCGAAACACCATAGGAATATGGAGTGTTTGAGATTTGTAATGAAACCTTATTTGACATGGTTGGATCAAAGGTTTTATTTATAAAACTGCGATTATGTTTTAAAAGATTAAAAGCTTTAGAGACTACCGCTTTTACACTAAAAAGAGCTCCATCTTGATCCGTTGAAATGACACCATGTAAGTTATGGTTTGGGGTAAAACCCAAGTTGTCCTTTCTTAAATTTTGGTATACTAAGCATAAGTAAGATGTTTACAACCAAAGTTGGATGAGCGTGTCTTTGTAGGTTATTTCGAATAACAATTGGGTATTCCTCCATAACACCGAGGATAAAATGGTTTGTCCCTTGAAAGGTGAAGTTTCTTGAAAAAAGATTTTTTCACAAAAAGTTAAGTGGGACGACAACAGAACTTTGATAAGGTTAACGAACCTTAGCTATATGTGCTGAGTTGCCCAGCACCGGAAAATGTTCCGGAGGCATCCATAATGCTTATGGATCATGTGCCTCAAAAGTTGTGGTCACGGAGGTATAAGTTCCTATTGAACCAAGTAGGTCGGATAAACAATCAAATGCTAATATTTGAGAGTAAATCATTATTTTTTGACACTGATGAACCGACTACATGCAAAGAAGTGATGATGGGACCTGACTCCGTCAAATGGCTTGAAGCCATAAAATCCGTGATAGTTCCATACACAAGAAATCAAGTTTTTAAAAATTGGAAGACCCTCCGGAAAGGTGTAAAAACCTATCGGTCGTATTTGGATCTATAAAGAAACAGACATGGATGTTTCAAATCTATGAAATAGTCGACATTTTGTAAAATATTTTATGACAATGTTCAAGGAGTTTACTATGACAAGATTGGATCTTTCATAACAATATTTAGTCTGGACGGATTAATGTAGCAACCACTACAGATAATTTGGTATATGGTAGAAGAATAAACAAAACAAAGTTCTTCTAATAAAATGGTTACCTAGGACGTGTGCATGACACGGTCCAAAGGGTTTTGTTTATTCAAAGGATGCTAAAAGGGCATGCAAACTTCAATGGTTGAAGTAAGCATCACGGAGTTGGAATCTTCACTCTGATAAAACTGTTAAAGTAGTTTAATTTCATCAGGAGACGATGAAGATGCTTGCATTTGCAAGAAATTAAGTGGGAGCGCTAAGAGAAATTTCTAATACATTATGTGGGGGACATCTTGTTGATTGGAAATGATGTATCTTTTATTGAAAAAGGTTAAGAATTTCATTTCAATGAAAGACTTGGGAAAAACCCAAATATTTAGCATGAATGTCTATATGGATAGACTGTGACACTAATATAGTTATGCCAAACGTACATATATGAGATATTGAAGGAGTTCAATATAGAAATGACGAGAAACGGTTCTTATCGCATGGAAAAGAATTGAATCAAGATTCAAGTGTATCGACACTTGATAAGAGAAACAAGATTCAAGTGATTTGACACTTGATGAGTGAAATCACAAGAATGTTTTGATCAATCATACCATGATATGTATGTTGTGCCACGTAGAGATAAAACAAAACTTTTTCCCTCTAACATGGTGATCCCAAGACCTAGCTGAAGTAGAAGGGCATGAGGTTTACCACTAGACGTGTAGTTACGGATTACTGATGTAGCGCGCCAGTTGATGCAGTGCAGTCCGCATGACCCGATCCGATCCGATCACGATTTTCCTGGTGCGGATCGTACAACACCGCTGCTGGTATCTACACGTATAAGGAGGAGCACCGGCGGCAAACTGCTAGGTTGGTTACATCGGTAGGACTGTAGTGGAGCTAGGGTTTCCAACTCATGGAATGACCTAACTGATCAACAATTAACCCTTCTGGGTTACTGTGCTCCACTATATATAGGGATTGAACATGGTCTCCACTTTCGTGGCCCATTCACTCAATCCCATATAATACCAGTCACCGTGAGTCCGACTCACTGACTCAGTCCAAATCCGGCTCGGGTCCAACCCAACCAGATTTACGGTTCAGATCCAATCCGAACTTGATCCCGCTCTTAAGTGTGTGACCCCGTAGGCTCATGGCTACTTGGACATGATTGGAGTCCGACTCCAAACGATCAGTCGGTAGCGGCTCCTAGCAGAACATGCTGACTCCCAAGTACCAAAGAGTCATGACGAATTGCCTTTCCAATGCGACTTGCGTCCGAGTCCCTTTTGCCGCACGATATACCATGTTAGATTATAGGCGAATATTTGTCATCCCTTAAATAGTCCGACTCTCTTGTTGATCCGAGATAAGTGATTCACCCGACTAACTCTTAGTCGATCACCTCGGTTAACACTTAACCGAGTCGTGCATGGCCATGCTTTTCGAATCATATCATCCGAGAGGGCCCAAAGAATATCTCTCCAAGTGGAGGGGCAAAATCTCATCTTGGTTATTTACATCACGCAGCTTGATTCTCAGTTAACCCAAACTCTTCCTTTATGACTGCCCAGTTACGGATCAGCGTTTGATAGAACCTAAGTCGGTGATCCTCAACTCGGACTATGCAATAACCTCGGGTCTAAGGATTACATTGATTGAGATATACAAATGACAACTTGTTTGTTGTACCTCAATATGGGTCAATCCAACTCGCTAAACTCTTTAGCCGAATCTGTGTAAGTCAGAATAGCATCTCCATGGCCATGACAAGTGGAACCAATTCATCAAGCCGACTTTCACATTGGTCTAAGTTGTGTGTCCAGCACAACCTCGATGACCAAGGATATTTAGTACAAACAACATGAATGTATAGTTCCACAACCGAATCACTTATTAAATGATACACATCAGATGTTTATATAAGGACAACTTAATAACTTTATGAATACAATGGGAAATAGCATCATACATGATTGCCTCTAGGGCATATTCCCAACAATGTACACATCCAGATATGTCCTATGCTCTAAGTGTTATGAGCATATACCAGAATGAATCATAAAATGATCATTGGACAATAGTAAGGATATTCTTATGATCTTTTGGAAGAACTAAGAATATATTTGTGTAGAGGTGACAAACAATTACAAATAGTTCATTGTAAAGCGTTACATTGATACTAGTTTTGTCACAAGATACAAAATCAAGTTATCTCAATTTCAACTATGGGTGGCACAATGAAATGGAAAGAAAGTTTCCATGATGGATTTTGATGAATTCCAAAGTTAAGACATTGTGACGGATACTATAACAAAAGGCTAAGTATATGACTGCTATAGTAGCAGCAAAGGAGGGCATTTGTGTCAAGTAATTTGTTATCAAAATAAGGTGTGGTTCGCAACGGGCTAACACTAAAGATATATTGTACAACAATAATATCGACATGATTTAACCCCAAGGAACTAAAGTTCTCACCAAAAGACCAAATTTATACTATTCCATCTCATTGGAGAATGAGTGATGCGTGGAGACGCAAAGACATGCAAATACACATGGACCTGAAAGATTTAGATCCGTAGATTATGTTAACCACTTGTAATCGCGTATATGGAACACCGGAAAGCCATAGGTGTTCAATACGCCAAGTTTCTAAACTAGATTATTGTCTCTAGTGCAAGTGGGAGACTGAAGGGAATATGCCCGAGAGGCAATAATAAAGTGGTTATTATCGTATTCCTTATTTATGATAAATGTTTATTTCTCATGCTATAATTGTATTAATACGGAAACGCTAATACATGTGTGTTTAATAAACAAAAAAAGGAAGTTCCTAATTATGCCTCTCTTATAAACTAGCTCATTGATTAACAAGATGATCAAAGGTTTCCTGATCATGGACATTGGATGTTGTTAATAACGAGGTCACAACATTATTGGAATGGTATGATGAACATTCATCCGAATTATAGCATTACGATCAAAGTCATTGTGTTTATATTGCTATAACATCATATGAAGTAATCTTAGTCCTTAGACCATGAGATCATGTCAATCACTAACACCGGAAGAGTATCTTGATAACATCAAACGTCACACCATAACAGGGTGATTATAAAGAAGGGTTCAGTGCTACGAAGATGTTATGTTGAGGCTCATGGATCAAGAGTGGAATTTGTCCATCCTGATGACGGATAGATATACTCTAGGCCCTGTTGCTGATATCACATTAGTTAGCTTGCAAGCAAGTGATTTGATCACTAGAATGTTATATCACGGGAACGAGAAAAGAGTACATGTCGGTAACAAGATCAAACTAGGTATGGAGATACCGATGATCGAATCTCGAACATGTAATATATCGCGAGACAAAGGGATTGAGTTACATGCGTATAAGCTTCACACGATCACAGAAGTCATTGTTGAATATGTGGGAGTCAGTACGGATCTCCAGGTCCCGCTGCTAATTATTGATCGGAGAGGGGTCTCGATCATGTCTGCATTATTCTGTAGGGTGACACACTTAAGGGATACCGACACCATTTGGAGCAAATAATATGCCAGAGAAAGAAAAAGGAAAGCGCGGGTATTTATTTCAATAGACACGGGAACTGTTTCGGTTGAAATTGCTGAAACTAGTTCTGCATGTGAAATTGAAATGTTATAAGGGGTTTTATGTGAATGTTTGTTAATTAGAGTAATTAACAAAATTCTGACTAAATAAATAAAATTGTTTTATTTAAATGAGAGCTTGCATTAAATTTGGTGGAAATTTAATGCATGTGAGTGGATTTTTGAGTGGAGGCTTTTTATGGGAGTGGAGGCTTTTCATTTTGAGTGGGAGCTCTACTCACATGAATGTGGAAGAGGTGGGGGCAGCCTACCATGGCTGGGCGCATAGCCCCTTGGGTTGCCCCATCTCTCCCTATAAAAGGCCCCCATCTCCTCCTCTCACATCACACCTCCTCGGGAAGGATCTCTCTCCCCCCTTTAGAATTTCCCCATGGTCTCGGATCAGCGAGATACATGTTCCCGGTGGCTTTTTCTAGAAGGATTTGTTTATTCCGTAGCTTCGCTGGAGCGAGGGCGCGGAGGTTGTCGGGGTACCTGAACGTGTGTCCGATCACGGATGCACCACTGCCTTGTAGTGCTGGACTGGATGGTGCTGGACCTGTTGGACCGGATGGACTTATTCTCGATCTTGAGATCGGCAAGCGTTCGACTACATCATCCACGAGTACAACCTCGTTAACGCTATTCGGTCTTCGACGGTATGTATTTTATGGATTTATATCCACCCGTTGCTTGTATCTAGTAGATTATCTTGGTACATAGTTGTTCCCATCGTAGGAAATTTTTTGTTTTCTATGTTGCGAACCGTATACAGTTATATTGGAGTGGAAAGGAGCCAAAAACTACGTAAATCGCTTATTTGGGAAATATTAATAATACCAGAAGAAAACCCGAAGAGAGCAAAGGACACAGAAGAGTTGATGACCAACTATATGTGCTGCCGTCGTATAGTTGCGGCCGTATAGTTGGTGTCGCCTCCGCCTTCTCAAATAGTTTCACCTTGTGCAACTGGTTCGGGGAAATGACATACAGAACACCCAGAAATTGCAGAAAACCTCACCTCCGGAAGTGATCTGGAGGGGGAACTTGCCCTAGGGATCCATCTTGGCCCTAAGCAAATCTGGGAGGCCAAGGCATTGATCTCCATCTTCATCAACCGCTGCATCTTCATCACCACCATCATCTTCATCCATCCCATCTAGATCTAGTTGTAATTCTTGCACTACTTGTGGATGTATACAAGTACTATTCATTGATAATCGTTTCCATTACCATTGTCACGATGTTGTTTCCCTCCATGTCTGAGTAGATCATTAATTCTTAGGGAGATGGAGAAACCCTAGTATATGATTGCGATGAGATAGGGATTATTATGTTATACATCGTTATATGTATGTGTTAATTGTCTTCATCTTGATGTTGAGAGTTGTGCACCTCCTTAATATTTGCCTCTTGAGGGGACATGATGATGGGGATTAATTGTTGGTAGACGGAGGGATGGTAGAACTTACTATGACTACAAATTTGTTGTCATCCTTTACGTACTAACTTGGGGAATCAAGCAGAACTCATTAAGCCATGTCCATGCCGCGGGAGAAATCCCTTAATAGAGGGATAATATGACTGATGCCGTTTATCTGTCAGCTATGGTTATGAAGGATGGTGTGAGCAGTGGTTGCCGCCTCATCATCCATATATGGAGCTCCTCCCACATACATGTATATCATGAGAATATTCGTTATAATAATCTTGATCACTTAGTCTAAATTGCTAGCGGTGTATCCACCACTCCGTGAGAACGCCTTCCCCTATTGCAGTTTCAATCTTTCTTACACATGCGATTACTACTTTCTGCATTAAGTTTTACTTCATGTTATTTTCCTGTTTCACTCAACCAAAAACCCAAAAACAATTCTACTTTTCTTTCATCTTAGAATTATTCTTTAAGTACCGCGTTTAGTTTTAATTAAGACCATTTTAGTATTTTGCCTACTTCTCCCTATGGGATCGATATCTTTATTTCGAAACTAGCTACAAACGATCTGTGCACTTGAAGTCATCAAGCTATTTTCTGGCGCCGCTGCTATGGAGCTTAGCGCTATAAGTCACTTTACTTTTATTTATTTAATTTCGTTGTACTAATTTTTGATTTGAGTTGCAGGACCATAAAAATGGACAACACTCAGCATTTAATGCAGCTTCAGGCAGTAAGGAATATGGGTTTGCCCATAACGCTTTTATAACTGTCAATAAAAAGCATAAACCCCGATGGTATTGAAATACACCCTTTATTATTTGAGTTACTTAACTCTAAAAAGTTTTCAGGAACACATGAAGAGAGTCCATATGGACACTTACAATTCTTTGAAGATATTTTTGGTTCCTTTATATTTGATGATTATGACCTTGATATGGTTAAAATCTAGTTATTTAGACAAACTTTCTCTAATAATGTTTGCAACTGGTATAAATCCTTTTGTGTAGAAGCCCCAAGGACGTGGACGGATTTGACAACCAATTTCTTGTCAAAATATTACTCAGAAAGCAAAGCTCATAAGATGAGAGGTATTATTATTAGTTTCAAACATAATCCTGATGAGAGTTTATATGAAGGCTCTCGAAGGTATAAAATCTATCTAGACAATTGCTCCCATCAACGTTTGCCTGGTTGGTTAATCACCCATACTTTATATGGAGGGATTAATAATAAAAATAAAATGAGCCTAGATACAGCTTCTAATGGTAATTTTCTACCTTATACTTATGATGAAGCTTGAAAATTAATAATGATAAAGAAAGAAATAACGGAAAGTTTTAAAAATGAGGAGGGCAATATGAAAATTTCTTCTGAATATGCTTGTATTAATGACTTTCTTGCAGATGAATGTACTTGTGAGATGATTAAAACCCTCGTTATTGATTCTTATTGTGTAAAGAAAATTATTGAGAATTATCACTATAAGAATTCTGCTATTAACGACCATGGATTTTTTGGTTATAGATCTATGACCATTCTGAACTAGTTGGTCGTAGAGAATTTGGGAGGGTCCAAATCTTGAAAAATAACGACTAATTTAATCAAAACAGTCATAGTATCCTAACACGTAAAGGTCATAGACCAATATGACTAGTTTGGAGTCTTTTATTTGATAGACTACGACCAATTTAAATGGTCGTTAGGTTAAATTCTAAGGAAAATAATTACAGGATTGCCAACTTAGCAGCAATATCACCAACATGTGTTATTTTTTGCTTACTTAGGGCATGTTTAGTGGTAGGCGTTTATATGGGCGCTTATGGAAAACAAAATAAAGATTGGAAACTGAAAAATCACCTAAGCTTCCTTTCCCACAACGCTGGACGCTAAAATGTCAGGTTAAACCATCTTTGCTCCTGCTGCCGTACAGGAAAAAAAGGGACCAAGCGACCGCCGCTTGTTTTTGCGTCGACGCTATACTTGGCACTGGGATTCGATGACGCAACTGCTAATTGACCAGGAAATAATTCCTAGCGTCTCTCACAAGCGGCCGCGTTAAACATGCCCTTACACGTCTACATGGCATATTGAACTACCGTGTGGAAATTATTTCAAAAAAGGACAAATGTGGGGGTTCGAACTCTTAACCTCCCCTACTCCCGCACGGTCCTAACCAGTATAGCAATGGCCTCGTTCATGCCAGTACGGGGGCTCGGCCCTAATAATATGTTTCAGAGAAAATGCACGGAATATTAACGCAAAAAGGAGGTGGGCACGAAGTCAAACTTGAGACCTCTCCACGGCACCAAAGGAATAGAACAATCCCACGACACAGAACTTGTTGTTCTACGTCAGCGCGTCGCCTTATTTATTCAGTGGAAGCCGCTGTTGGGCCTGCACCGAGTCCATGTCCTACTAGGCCGGCTGTGCCAATAGCCCATTAGACCATTACATGTCTATTTTATTGGAAATTGTAGGTTTCTTATAAACTTTTAGCCCACACAAATTGTTGGACTTTTTTTTACAAGTATACAAATGTAATTTTATCTATAACTTTTGCATATCATGTCGGATTGAGATGATATAAAAATGTATTTGGTTCATCTTTAGGAGGTGAAGCTAAAAATGATTTTTATAAAAAATTATGAGCATTAGATAATATACATGTAGTTTAAACTGGACCCACTTTCTACTGATTTGACAGACATTTGTTATTTTCACGAGGGATGCACGGATAGGTTTGAGATATCCTTGTTGGTACATTGAACATGCAATGTGGTATAGTATTTTTTAAAGATATGTTGGTATCATTTTGAATTAGCCCTTTGGTGGTTGCTTTACAAAACGCCTTGTTTTTTGGCATTCGGAAAATAGAAAATGCATTTTCTGTGCGACGAAAAGGAATACTTCCTCCTGCAACATTGTTCGCTATCCCAAGATGCACATGCGTGCACAATATAGGCATATTATCACAAACTATGTTGTGATTCTCGCCATAACATTGGTCGTTTGACCCGAAAACCATGAAACCTCGAACATAATAGGTCATTTCCGTGAAGGTTTTTTTGAGACACTTGAAATATACCAAGTTTTGTATTTTTCCTTACAAATATGTCACATAATAAGACACCATGCGGAGGATTTACCTCGTTTGAACTGTTATGCCATTTCAAACTATGGTCAAAATAGCGGGCATGAAGGACCAGAACTAGGTGTTGAGCCTCGCTAATATTTCAGTGGATCTGTGATAAAATAGCATATTGTGAGGCTAAAAATGATTTTTTCAAAAAATCAAGAGCATACTTGTAGTTCAAATCGAATCCACTACCTACCAATTCGGCAGACATTTGTCTTTTTCGCGACGTGGGGACGGGAAGGTTTGAGATATCCCGGTTGGGACTTTGTCCATGTAACATGGTCTAATATTTTTGAAAAATGTGATGGAACCATTTTGAAACTCTCATTTGGTGGTTGCTTCACAAAATTCCTTTTTTTGGCATTCAGGAAATAGAAAATGTATTTTCTGTGCGACGAAACGGAAAACTTCCTCCTGCAACATTGTTCGCTATCCCAAGATGTACATGCATGCATAATATGGGCACATTATCACAAACTATGTCATGATTCTCGCCATAACATTGGTCGTTTGGCCCGAAAGCCATGAAACCTCGAACATGATAGGTCATTTCTGTGAAGGTTTTTTTGAGACACTTGCAATATACCAAGTTTGGTATTTTTCCTTGCAAATATGTCACATAATAAGACACCATGCGAAGGATTTACCTCGTTTGGACCGTTTTTGAATTTATTATGCCAGTTTGGTCAAAACAACGAGCATGAACGTTCATAGCTAGGTGTTGAGCCTCGCTAATATTTCAGTGGATATGTGATAAAATAGCATATTGTGAAGATAAAAATGATTTTTGAAAAAAATAAAGAGCATTAGATCATGTACCTGTAGTTTAAATCGGACTCATTTCCTACCGATTCGGTAGACATTTGTCTTTTTCGCGACGTGTGGATAGGAAGGTTTGAGATATCCCGGTTGGGACACTGTCCATGTAAAATGGTCTAATATTTTTGAAAAATGTGGTGGAACCATTTTGAAAATCTTATTTGATGGTTGCTTCACAAAATGCCTTGTTTTTCAGCATTCGGAAAATAGAAAATGTATTTTCTGTGCGACGAAAAGGAAAACTTTCTCCTGCAACATTGTTCGCCATCCCAAGATGCACATGCGTGCATAATATGGGCATATTATCACAAACTATGTCGTGATTCTCGCCATAACATTGGTCATTTGGCCCGAAAGCATGAAACCTCGAACATGATAGGTCATTAAGGTTTTTTCTAGATGCAATAAATATACCAAGTTTGGTATTTTTACTTGCAACTATGTCACATAATATGACACCACACGTAGGGTTTACCTTGTTTGGAGAGTTTTTGAATTTTTTTATGCCCGTTTCAAACCATGGACAAAACTGTGGGTATGAAGGTTCATATATAGGGGATGATCCTCGCTAAACTTGCATCGGATCTCTGAAAAACATCATATTTTGAACCTAAAAATGATTTTTTCAATAAATCATGAGCATTAGTTCATGTACATGTAGTTCAAATCGAACCCATCTCCTGCGGATTCGGCAGATATTTGTCTTTTTCGCCAGGGGTGGACGGAATGGTTTGAGATACCCCGGTTTGGAACATTGTGCATGTAGGGTGGTCTAGTATTTTTGAATAATCGAGTGGTAGCATTTTGAATTATGAATTTGGTGGTTGCTTCACAAATGCCCCACAGACAATCAGAAAATCGAGATAGCCAATCAGAAAAGAGAACAAGACTACCCACAGACAACCCCACTGAAATAGATCTCAGCCGTCCATAGTGCTTCCGTCCAACGCCCATAATTTCCCTAGCCCCCACCCCTGCTGAAAGTATGAAATGCCCTTTCGTTCCTATTTGCACCACAAAAATGATTAGGGGTATTTGCGAAAAATCCTCCACCCCACCTCACCACGACACCACCCATCTGCCTCCAAAGACCCAAACCCTAATCCCCACCTCCACCCAAACTGCAGCCGCCACTTCTCCGCCGCACTTCGCCTGCCAGATTCCCACCTTGCGCACTTCGTCCGCCAGATCCCCACCTTGCGCACTTCGTCTTCTAGATCCCCTGCCCACCTCTCTCCGTATCGAGTCGGGAGGATCTGGGAGAGCCACAACGGCACAGAGGGTACGCCAGCATGGAGGAGGTGGTCGTCGGGCCTGGCACAGAGGAGGAGGTCATCGGGCCTGGCGCGGAGGAGGAGGTCGTCGGGCCTGGCACGGAGGAGGAGGTCGTCGGGCCTGGCATGGAGGAGCCACATCTGTGGAGTACCACTGCTGTGGGGTGGGGTTCTTCGAGCACATCACCATCATCGTTGTGTTGGTCATCTTCGCGGGGCTCATATCGGGCCTCACCCTCGGCCTCATGTCCCTCAGCCTCATCGACCTAGAGGTCCTCTCCAAGTCCGGCACCCTCGGCCTCACGCAGGTATGCCGCCCCCATTCCCACCGCCCCTCTCCCTTCCATCGTGGCCCGTCTGTTCCTGTCAGACTCCGGCTATGGCTTTGCGTACCAGGCCATCTTGTCCGTGTGTTTTACTGTATCGGCGTGTGCAGTGCCTGATTTAGATAGGCGGTGGCTCCATTTATGAACCCAATCATGAATATGTTTTTTCTCTTACGGGAATCAAATTGTGTGAGATGGTGGCTGTTAAGACATGTTAGAAAAAAAATACTCTGGTCTTCGTATGATTTCAATATTGATACCATTAGCATTAAGTACGAGGTTTGCTAGGCATTGTTCATGAATTGTGTTCTTGTTCAATATGATCAGACATTCAGACTAATGAATGAAATATATATTGCTATTCTAAAACTACAATGGGCTACATTGTGCTATGCTGAAGGATATTATATCAAGCAGTCATTAGATTTTACTATAGACCTGCGTAACATACAGGTTTGTGAATTTATCTCTCCCATCACAAATGTTCAAGTACTTGGAATCTGTTGATGTGGAAGATTCTAAAGATGTAAAGTGGGGCTACTTCATCACTCTTGTAAGTCAGGACTAGAACTTTTTAGTAAGTTGCACTCTTATAAGCCATGTTTTGTTAAGTAGTACGGGAATGTGAAGTAATTTACACTCTCATATGGATTTTTCCCTACTTATGTGGTTCCTATCTATGGTGTTATTAACCAACAAAACCTGGGAATTTCGTAGATGTTCTCTTGTAGAAAAGCCTCCTAATATACTGGTTAATCGGATATAATTTCTCAGCCATTGTATGTCAATAGTACTCCTTCAGTTAATCAAGTAGATGAAAAGTTGAAAGAATTTTGATGCTTTGGTTGATTTTACCAAGTTTGATGCTTGAATGAAACTACTCTGCTGCTTGCTGATCAGTGGCATATTTACATGAATTCTAAGCATGTTTTTGACCATAGTTCACTTACAATTGAAGCTTTATTGATCAATTATGTTAGTGAAATATTAGAAAAGGAAACTATATTACTATTTCACAACCTGGTTATTATAATTGCAAGAACGGTGTGACAAGGCACACAATTGATCAATTATGCTTGTGAAATATTAGAAAAGAAGCTACTCTGTCCCATGTCCCTTGTGCTGCTCTCCTTCACCAAGTCCAGCACCAACGTCCTCCTCTTCACCAAACCTGAAGCTTTCTCTGGGTCAATTCTTTCCCATCTCACTCTTTTTTTTCTGTAATTTCTCAGTACCAAGTTTGCGGTCCGTAGTGAACTGTTAAGATTTAATATATGTAATTGACTTTGTACTAGTGAACCTATGTTTGACAAGTTTTTTCGTGCCTCTGATCTACACGTATACGTGATATGTGTTGAACTCATTCCTCTGAGCACGTGATGTCTATTTTTATCTTTAACCCGTGACGTTCTCTGTCCCTCTACCCCAATTTAGAAATTTTCGTACGTAATTCTCGAATAATGAATTTGGATTAGTCACTGTTACCACGATCTGATTCATCTGCTAATGAATTTCTAATATTAGTTTACCCACATATCCAATATCTAACTTGCTGAATTTAAAATTTCATGCAGCAGTACCTGTAAATTACATACAAATTCAACTATCCTTCCGGCGTGGTAGGAAGTGTTGAGGCAGCAAGAAGGCTGGAGAGCTGGCTAGCCGAGCTGCGGAGGCAGCAAGAAGGCTGGCGGGCAATTCAGTGAGCCAGTCGGCAGCTTCAGGCTCACATTTTCAAGACTTGAATGCCAAGAGCTCCCGGCTCACATGTTTCAAGACTGTAGGGATGTACTGTTGTTAGGCCAATCTGACAGGTGGGGCCAGCTTTTAAAAAAATAAAAAATAAACAAGATGTTGGGCTCAAAAATGCCACAGCCGAAAAACATATGGGCCAAATTTTTGGGATTAGCCTGCATAGTAAATGCCAAATTTGTAAAATAAAAAGTCTGGAATTATTGGGCTTGGCCCATATAGAGCACCTCATTGGATTGGGCTGAATTCGATCTACAAGCATTGCCACGTAGGATTGGCTTATGTGGAGGCTTATTTGGACATGCTAGATAGACTGTGACCAAATAGTCTATATTGGTCATAATATTTTATGCCAACGCCCAGAAAAGTTTTTTATTGTCTGTTAGTGACTCTCAGCTTTTGACCATCTGTTTTTGGTCACAAATGGAGAACAATGAATATCTAGTGACCAATATGGAGGGTCAAAAATTACCATATTTCTTGTAGTGTATGAAGGGCATTTACAGGTACATGTAGGATGGGAGGCTCACAAACCCCTCAAAGAAAAGAAGCAATCAAGAGAGGTCGTATAATTGGTAGAATTTTCCTCTAACCCTATTCAAGAAATTATTAAGAAAAAGTGCAGGGAGGAAGAACGTATAAGGAGAAGATCCAACAATCCGGAAAAGAACCTCGAAACTACCAATGCAAATATTGTTATATTTAAGGATCTTATGGAGACAAGAATCATGGAAAATGAAGTAGTTATGCTAGACATTGAAACTTCGGACTTCATTACAGGTAAGATACAAGGTAAAGAAACTTCTAAACCCATGACTCCTATATACTGTGGAGAAACTTCCTTATACGGAATTTGTGAGACGACTTCCACTATAAATATTATGCCTTCATCACTTTATGAGGAACTTCGCTACAATTTAAATAATCTAGATGTGGAACCAGTGGACACTACTATTAAATAGTTTAATAGAACTAATATAAAACCGAAAGGTGTTATTCAAAATATCTATGTTTTTATTGGACCACTCATGTACCTTCTCGATTTTCATATTGTTGATATGCCTCGAGATACTTTTTGTCCTATTCTTTTAGGCAGGCCTTTTGTCTCTATAACTAAAGCTTGAATTGATAGTAAGGAGGAGGCTATTTCCATGATGTTTAGAGAGGAGGAAATGACATTCCACTTCGCCAAACATAAAAAGAGGCCATATGAAATAGAAGATATCAAGGAAGAGAAAATAATTTCCGAGCTAGCGGCAATTCATTTTACCACTCCCCAGGATGAATTAGAAAGAAGCTTAATTAATTGGGAAGAGGCACTAGATGATGAGAAATTCATTTTAGCACTAGAATTCATCTCTTGTAAGACCGCAATGGCCTGATTCGAATTACTCCACCAATTTTCCGGATTCAAGTCTAGGGACTTGAGTCTGAAGTAGATCGTGTTGTTTTGTCCAAAGACATTAATGTAGCATCCCAATTGTCTAACAATTGTAATGCTACTTGGTCTAGTAATATAATGGCTACTTCATACATATAATTGTTGCATCATAATTATATCATGCTCATGTCATCATGCCACCCTGCATTTGAGCATCATATAAAACCCCTTTTTGTTTGGTTCTTATCTCATATGCATTGTTAATTGTTTTTGCCTCTTGATATTGTATTTGGTTGTTGATATATTGTTTAAATGCCCAAGTTGAGTTGGGGGCATATCTTTTATTCAACTCCATCACCTTTCTCTGTCACCACCTTATAATTCCACCATCCAGCTAAATATGAGCTTTGCACTTTATTGGGTTTTACCTCTAGCTCATATGGGTTGGGATGGATCCAATTCTTTTCCACATGCTCTCATCTTAGCATCATGGTGTTTTTACATTATTGATATATGAGAGCCACATGGCCACCTTTGCATGCCTTGTGAGTTGAACCCTTCTCCTAGCTCCCATATGGATTATTATGGAATTATGCTCATGTTGGGATATTTTTGGGACTATTAAGCATTTAGTGGCACATACACACTAGCATGTCTCATTTTTACTCAAATATGATCATCTCCATCTATTCCACTTGGGACTTTCTTTTGCAACTCCTTAGCTTGGCCTTAAACCATCTTTTGGGAATGCATAAAATGATGCCATGTTAATAATCTTGTTTTCACAAAATAAGCATGGCATTAATTAATTTTTGCATGGGCCATGCAACCATCTCCTACTTTGTTTCCCCTTTGCTTTTAGTTGGAATTTGGGTGAATCCTCCATCTCTCTCCACCTCTCTTCATGCTTGTTTTGTTTGGGTCATGCTAAGATCTACATCTATCCTCATCCATACCCTCATCCACCTATCCTTGTTAATCTAGCTTGGTGCAAGCAAGTAGCTAAACCCTAAGCATCCCACTCATCTCTCTCTCTTACCCTCTAGCTAATATCCTCCCTATCATCTACCCCATCATCACCATACCCCCCTCTCCTAAACCCTAAACCGAGCATCCCTAGCTCTCACCCCTCTCTCTCGGCCTCTCTCTTTTTCCACCTAGATGGCCCCACCTGAACCATCTACCCCAACCCTAGCTACCAAACCTAACCCTAACCGAGCCTAGCTCCAAACCCTTGCCCGAGCCCGAGCCTCCTCACCCCTCTCTCCTTTCTTTCTCTCTGCCAAGCGGGTCCTACACCGAACCACCCTCTCCTCCTTCCCTGGCCCACCTGCCAGCTCCCCATGCGCCTGCCCCTGCCCTGGCCAAGCCAGACCGAGCACGTGAAGGAGAAGAAAAGGTGGCCAACGCCACCTTTCCCCTCCACCACGCCATCCACCCCCTCCCTCTCTCCGTTCCTATCCTCTCCCACCTCTCTGCCTCGCCTCTGCTTCGCCAGATCCGCCCCAAGCCGGCCCCTCTCCTCCCTTCTTCTCCACCGCCACCAGCTACCCCATAGCCGCCCACCGTCAGCCTCTACTCCGTCCAGTCGATCCAGCCGTACAGCGCGTCCGAGAAGAGGCCTGGGAGATCGAGGACGCTCCGCTGCGTTGCCCTGTACACGGAGCCGAGCAGGAGGATCCCCAGGAGCGCTGGACCACCGCCGACCCGACGCGAAACCCTAGCTCCGGACCGTCTGCGTCATCGCCGTCTCCCTGCGCCCCAGGCCGATCCGACCACGTCAACCAACTCTAGGTGAGCTACCCAACCCCCCAGACATCCTCGTCGTCGCAGCCTTGCCCTGGTCGCGCCGGACAATCCGACGAACGGCCTCTGTGCGCCGGCATCGCGTTCGTTTCTCCTCGCCGTAGCATCGCGTAAGCCCCATCTAGGCCCCGTCCGCCTCCTAGACACTAACCCTAGCCCACCGCAGCGGCTGCCGCCTCCGCGCGCGCACGCCAGATCCTCGGATCGAATCCCCGCGTCGCGTCCGCGCGTGCGAGCACCGATCTGTCCTCTGCTCGCGGAGAAGAGGAACAGTACGGCCGCACTTTTGCCGATAACCCCCTGATGTTTTGCGTGTGCAACCCGCGGTCCAGCCTGGCCCATCTGTCTGTCTCGGAGAAGTTTTGCAGAAAAGCCCTCTGGTTTCCCTGGCCGTAACCCGCGCTCCAGCTCGGCCCGCCTGGCAGCCCGGCGCGACCGTTCGCTGACACGCGGGTCCGTGTGTGCCGTGGCCCCACATGTCATTCGCTTGAGCTAGATTAGGCCGCGGTGTAAAAACGTTTCGCTGCGCGCTGTGCTGCTGAGTCAGCAGTGGCCCACTGGACAGTGTCGGTGGCTAGCTCAGCTTAGGTACAAAAAGTATTTCTGTAATCTGTTTAAATTCAAATCTTTTCAAAATTAATTCAAATTCAAAATTTAAATCTGTTTTTAATTAACTTTTCAAATATAATTCCAAATAATACATATAATATATGTTTTCAAACCAGAAAAATGTGAGGATTTCAAATATGCCATTCAAAATATATTTTGAACATGTAAAATTCCAAGTTGATTTAAATTACAACAAAATGCCCTTTTTCTTTAATAAATTAATAACTTTAGTTTTATAACTCCAAATTTAACAAATGATATGTCTAAAATGATCAGCTCGACGAGACCTTTCTGTTTATGCATTCCATTTTTTGTTTTGCAGCATGCATCATATAAATATAAAGTATACAGCAACTAATATGAGGATAAAATGGGGCCAAAACTCAATCAAATGATTTATTCTTGTATTCCACACCTCACCCATGCCATGCTACTTTATTGCCATGCAAATTGTGCATCATTCATCATGGCATGATTGTTTGCTTGTCGCATTTTATTCATATGCTTGCGCACTTTATTTATGTTGGCCCTTGTTTGTTTGGTTCTTCTCCGAATAGACGCTGAGCAGGGGATTTACCAAGAGAACCAGGAGCACTACCCAGATCCTTCTCTCGCTTCAACTGAGCTGCCAGGCAAGCACTACCACATGCTTGCATACAGATAGTACCTTTTGCCTCTATCTTATTCTTGCATCATCGAGTCACGTTTGCATTAATTTGAATCCCAAGTATTGCATAGCCTTTACTTTTAAACCCCACCGAAGCTTGTTCCTCCATCCCATGAGCCCTTACTACAGGAGTTGCTTGAGCCATGCGAGTCGTAGAACAGCATGTGTAGGGTATATGAGTGTCTGATGGATAACGAGGTACCTAAACAACTTAATCTGAGTAGTAATGGGATAACTAATGAAAGTGGCATCGGTGAGCCATATTCGCTATTTGGTTTTTCAGGATCACTTGTGTCCCGTAGGACCCCGAGTACTTGATTCCTGTTCCTTGAATATTCGCGCTATCCACATCTAGGAGGCTTATGAACCCCCTGAGCCAGAGCTTGATTCATTCTTATTTCTTGGGGCCACAAACTAGTTTGAGGTTTTATTTACTATCCTGTACTTATGCCATGCCTTACTGCTTTATTTAAATTGTGCGAGGAGCACACTGTACTGTTTAGGAAAGCGGAGTGTTTTCGCGGTGTCGACAAGCCCAGTCATATTTTCGGGTTCCCAGTCGTTCATAGCCATTGGCGCAAACCTTGAGGCCGTCTCGGAGCCATCTAACTTTGTTGCGGGTAGCTCAATGGGGTGGCCCCCTGAAATATTTCTGAATCCTGTGATCGCTTTGTCGTGACTGCCTCGTTGGGTTTTGATTTGGTTTTTCCGAGGCATATCGAGTGTGTGTTGCTATTTGTGCACCCCTGCAGGGTAAAACTTTCTGAAAGCCGTGTCCGCGGTTATGGACGACTTGGAGCACAGTTTCTCGATCATAGACAAGCATAACTAAAGTACCGCTTTTAATCTGACTAGACTAGGTACCTGACTAGTAAATAGTGCAACACTCACGGAATGGATAATAAAACTGCCAACGGATGGGGGGGTTGTTCGTCCGCTTCCTCGTTGGTAAGCGAGGAGGAGGATGGATCTGTTAAGATTACCGTTATAACTGTTGTTATTAATTCACGGACATCCGTCTATCTCTGGTTAGGCGGATGGTTAGCGAGTATATATAGAATTGCTAGGGTTTATCTTTTGCTGCAATTGCGTCACCCCAGGTTGTGTCCCCTTTAGAGGCATAAAGACTTGCTGAGTACCCCTAGGGTCTCACACGATAAATTATTGGTTCAGATGAACAGGTACACTCGCAAGATGGATATTGGGTGGACGAGACGGACGAGGTGGGCAACGATCATTCGGTGTAGAGATTCCGGGAACAGGGATCCGTGAGATCTGTGGGCGGGATGTGTTTACTTATGGGGCATCTTATGCCGATTTGCTTCTTATCCGTACTCGGATCTTGTTTTCCGCTTCCGCTTGATACTCTGATGTTTGATGTATGAGGAGATATCCTAAACTATTATATCTATCTAGGATATTTGGATCTTGCGGTATGGCGTTGCTATATTTCCTTTCTTTTTAGATGGAATGGCTCTGATGTACTATTGTATGGTGGCTTGCATACATACTCATTTCTGTATGTAGTTGATCCCTTCGCCTGCCGATTACGCCGCCCGTTCTTGTCCCGATGTTTGGAAATGGTTGGGACGGCCGAAAGGTCTACCTGTGAGTGGCATTTGTGCCCCACCGTACTATTTCAACCATTTCTGCTCATCCAGGCTTGTAACTAGGAGCGTAATTCACCGAGGTAGTTACAATTGGTATCAGAGCCATCCCGACCTTCAGGGTCTCAGCCAAATGGTCGTTGTCTGTCTAGCAAATATTTTGGTAGTTATGTATACTAGGGAAAAACAAAACGCGAGAGTAGGACTGCTTCCACTTTTCTTCTTACCCACCCACCACCCTTTTTTGGTAAGGAAGTGCAACGTTTTCAATCCTCTTCTTAAAATTCAAACTAGGATTCACGTGTTCTGGGTTTCCGTAGTACCATAGACAGTGTGTGTGTGTGTGTGTAATTCCTTGTCTATCTGTTGCATCCAATTTGTTATCTCAATCTGCCTTTGATTATCCACTGTTGGTACATTCCATACTGACAGGCTTTTGAAGACCGGTGCGATCTATTTGACTCCTTGTTAACCGGTGCCATCTTCTTGAGGGTGTCCTTCCTTCTGGCAACTTCACCTTCTGTGCAAGCATCTGTTGCTAATCTCTATCTGATAAGTGATTTTGCGCATCTATTGGTATTTTAATGCCGAAAAATGCGGAAAATTTTTCTTTGATACATCTGTGTTTCCACACTCCTTTCCAGTCATGTGTGAAACATTATCTATCTCCCTTTTATCAGCATGTCCATGCTAACTCATTCTTTTGTCACCGGCGCTTAATCCTGGAGTTTCTTTTCTTCTCCTTTTCTCTTGGGCTAATTACATAACATGTGTCGATCCGATGCTGGTGATTGTAATTTGGTTCTCGGCATAGCTATATTCCACTCATGATAAGTGTCGATTGGAATATGGAAAAATGCTATCAACTTTATCCTCCAAATGGTGACGGTTATCTCCTGTGATTTTGAGTACACCGTGATCATATCTATGCATATTCAAGCATCTTTGGCAATCCGGAGTTTCTCAAAGCACTACGGCGGTCTATCATCTATCCATCATGCTGCACATCTTTTTGAACTCCATATCTGCAAAATCCTCTTGATACGAGGGAATTGCATCTTGTCGTCTCTGATAGTTTTGCTTAAGGTATGAGCTATCATCGTTTCTTCATCCAAGATCTCTTTATCCTTGTAACCGGTGATCCGATCGACAATGTGAACCAGGTGTCATCTCTTTTTCTACCAAAGGACCAGATAATCTATTCTTCTAGTGCCTCTTCTTCAATACGAACCCGTGCTCTTAATATTGATCTTTCTAAGAGCGTTGAGCTCAGAAAGTGTTTCGACCATGTGTTCGTTCTTCCGCCTCTCGAACTTGATATTCTGAGAATATCCTGTTAATCCATGGTGGTATATGTGATAATATGCTTACCTATTCGATATCAATGGAAGGACATGGAAGATCATCTGTGTCTTTTCCTCTCAGCTTCGTGAGCACTGCCTGTGTGCAAAGTTCTCAAAGTGTGAACTCTGACTTTTTGAAGTCACCTATCTCGGCCACGTCTTTCTGCTAAATAGATCGCTTCAATTCTGGAATTAGCAAGTACATTGTTAATTCCATCCTCCATCTTCAACCAATCCGGAGTTGTTCCTTGTTGACAAGTTATCATCGTCGTTCCGCTAAAGTTTTTCCTCAAAACTGCTAAATCTCTCTATCATTTCAAGAAGAACATGGAGTCCTTTTCGCCTCTATCTCGTCAAGTAATCTCTTGAAACCCTCTCGCTCTATCGTCTATGCTCAATCCACCGGAGGCCATGAAGACTTTTCAGATCTTTCGTAATCCTTCTGTTCAAGTTGATGTTATCCTTTTCTTTATCTGTGGAATCTTGCAGTTGTCTCCGTAACCTTCCTTCATATCTTTCCGGTGGCTGGGTACATCAGACATGACGACAACATCATCACCCTTATCTATCTTGGATCCGGTGAATCGTTTGCATCTATCCTTGTTTTCTAACGGAGTTCCATGAGTTATCCTTGTCAATACCTTCAGTCTGTTTCGGTAGTTGGGTTGCTTAGTTTTCCTATTCATGTGCGGAGTAATGCTTTGAGTGCGGGATGGAGTAGCTACCATACCACTACTCTTATCATTCGCTCTTGTACATTGAACTGGTGAATTAATGTGATTCCACTCATTCCACGGAAGTTAGAAGTGGCCTTTATCCCTCGATACTTTTACTTCCGTCTTTGTTTTTCCGGAGTGCTCTCTCGAAGGAAGTAATCAATAATCTCTTGTTGGTGGCCAGTCTATTCTAGGTGGAGCAAAATCTTCAATTATCTGGTGGGAACAAACGCAAACTCCTTTCTGTCCTCGTCTTTCTACCGGTGCTCGACATCCCCAAACAAGATGAAAGGAATCTATCTCTCTCTTTGTTTCATCAATTCCTTTCTGTGGTAAAGCCAATTATGGTTGATGCCATCGGCCGCAAATCTATTGCGTTAGCCTCAAGGCTAAAGAAAGCAATAAGTATATCTACAATAAACTCCAGATCCTCCTTATTCTTTGCTTCTCGGGATTCCACCATGATCTGGCTTCACACCCGTATCTGGCAGTTATATCCGCGCACCTCAATTGCGTGATCCTTTGGAGTCTTACCGGCGCAAGAAGAATCTAATCCGACGATGTCTAGCTAAATCTTTCTGTTGATATCAAGGGACTCTATTGTTTGAAGGCAATATTGTTTCCGTGCTTCATGTCTCAAATCCGAGAGAAGATACGATGCTGTTATCATAGTGGATCAAAACCTCTCCAATCTAGCTCTTTTCTTCCGGCGACACAAAGATCCATCCTCTCTAGTATCGGTAAATCTTTAATCTTAACGGTGTGCCTTTCTATATCCATGACGCATCATCTTGTCCTTTCTTTCACAAGTGGTTCTTCTTCTCTTATCATGTATCTTGAGGAAACTGGAGCCTTGTCCATCCTATCCTTCTTGTCTCATGACAATCCTTCACCTCTTCTGACCATTGTTTCTCAAGCAAAACGCAAGACTCGCAACAAGTCTAGCAAGTTTTGCAAGGTGTAGTGGTCGCACCATTCCGTTGTTCATCAACTTGTGAACGTGAGGGTCACCTTCGTTCAAACACCCGCCTCTTCTTGTGTTGTTCTCTTTTTCCTAGGAATCTCGGGGCGAGATTCTTGTTTAGTGGGGGAGAGTTGTAGCATCCCAATTGTCTAACAATTGTAATGCTACTTGGTCTAGTAATATAATTGCTACTTCATACATATAATTGTTGCATCATAATTATATCATGCTCATGTCATCATGCCACCTTGCATTTGAGCATCATATAAAACCCCTTTTTGTTTGGTTCTTATCTCATATGCATTGTTAATTGTTTTTGCCTCTTGATATTGTATTTGGTTGTTGATATATTGTTTAAATGCCCAAGTTGAGTTGGGGGCATATCTTTTATTCAACTCCATCACCTTTCTCTGTCACCACCTTATAATTCCACCATCCAGCTAAATATGAGCTTTGCACTTTATTGGGTTTTACCTCTAGCTCATATGGGTTGGGATGGATCCAATTCTTTTCCACATGCTCTCATCTTAGCATCATGGTGTTTTCACATTATTGATATATGAGAGCCACATGGCCACCTTTGCATGCCTTGTGAGTGGAACCCTTCTCCTAGCTCCCATATGGATTATTATGGAATTATGCTCATGTTGGGATATTTTTGGGACTATTAAGCATCTAGTGGCACATACACACTAGCATGTCTCATTTTTACTCAAATATGATCATCTCCATCTATTCCACTTGGGACTTTCTTTTGCAACTCCTTAGCTTGGATTTAAACCATCTTTTGGGAATGCATAAAATGATGCCATGTTAATAATCTTGTTTTCACAAAATAAGCATGGCATTAATTAATTTTTGCATGGGCCATGCAACCATCTCCTACTTTGTTTCCCCTTTGCTTTTAGTTGGATTTTGGGTGAATCCTCCATCTCTCTCCACCTCTATTCATGCTTGTTTTGTTTGGGTCATGCTAAGATCTACATCTATCCTCATCCATACCCTCATCCACCTATCCTTGTTAATCTAGCTTGGTGCAAGCAAGTAGCTAAACCCTGAGCATCCCACTCATCTCTCTCTCTTACCCTCTAGCTAAGATCCTCCCAATCATCTACCCCATCATCACCATACCCCCCTCTCCTAAACCCTAAACCGAGCATCCCTAGCTCTCACCCCTCTCTCTCGGCCTCTCTCTTTTTCCACCTAGCTGGCCCCACCTGAACCATCTACCCCAACCCTAGCTACCAAACCTAACCCTAACCGAGCCTAGCTCCAAACCCTAGCCCGAGCCCGAGCCTCCTCACCCCTCTCTCCTTTCTTTCTCTCTGCCAAGCGGGTCCTACACCGAACCACCCTCTCCTCCTTCCCTGGCCCACCTGCCAGCTCCCCATGCGCCTGCCCCTGCCCTGGCCGAGCCAGACCGAGCACGTGAAGGAGAAGAAAAGGTGGCTGACGCCACCTTTTCCCTCCACCACGCCATCTACCCCTCCCTCTCTCCGTTCCTATCCTCTCCCACCTCTCTGCCTCGCCTCTGCTTCGCCAGATCCGCCCCAAGCCGGCCCCTCTCCTCCCTTCTTCTCCACCGCCACCAGCTACCCCATAGCCGCCCACCGTCGGCCTCTACTCCTTCCAGTCGATCCAGCCGTACAGCGCGTCCGAGAAGAGGCCTGGGAGATCGAGGACGCTCCGCTGCGTCGCCCTGTACACGGAGCCGAGCAGGAGGAGCCCCAGGAGCGCTGGACCACCGCCGACCCGACGCGAAACCCTAGCTCCTGTCCGTCTGCGTCATCGCCGTCTCCCTGCGCCCCAGGCCGATCCGACCACGTCAACCAACTCTCGGTGAGCTACCCAACCCCCCAGACATCCTCGTCGTCGCAGCCTTGCCCTGGTCGCGCCGGACAATCCGACGAACGGCCTCTGTGCGCCGGCGTCGCGTTCGTTTCTCCTCGCCGTAGCATCGCGTAAACCCCATCTAGGCCCCGTCCGCCTCCCAGACACTAACCCTAGCCCACCGCAGCGGCTGCCGCCTCCGCGCGCGCACGCCAGATCCTCGGTTCGAATCCCCGCGTCGCGTCCGCGCGTGCGAGCACCGATCTGTCCTCTTCTCGCGGAGAAGAGGAACAGTACGGCCGCACTTTTGCCGATAACCCCCTGATGTTTTGCGTGTGCAACCCGCGGTCCAGCCTGGCCCATCTGTCTGTCTCGGAGAAGTTTTGCAGAAAAGCCCTCTGGTTTCCCTGGCCGTAACCCGCGCTCCAGCTCGGCCCGCCTGGCAGCCCCGCGCGACCGTTCGCTGACACGCGGGTCCGTGTGTGCCGTGGCCCCACATGTCATTCGCTTGAGCTAGATTAGGCCGCGGTGTAAAAACGTTTCGCTGCGCGCTGTGCTGCTCAGTCAGCAGTGGCCCACTGGACAGTGTCGGTGGCTAGCTCAGCTTAGGTACAAAAAGTATTTCTGTAATCTGTTTAAATTCAAATCTTTTCAAAATTAATTCAAATTCAAAATTTAAATCTGTTTTTAATTAACTTTTCAAATATAATTCCAAATAATACATATAATATATGTTTTCAAACCAGAAAAATGTGAGGATTTCAAATATGCCATTCAAAATATATTTTGAACATGTAAAATTCCAAGTTGATTTAAATTACAACAAAATGCCCTTTTTCTTTAATAAATTAATAACTTTAGTTTTATAACTCCAAATTTAACAAATGATCTGTCTAAAATGATCAGCTCGACGAGATCTTTCTGTTTATGCATTCCATGTTTTGTTTTGCAGCATGCATCATATAAATATAAAGTATACAGCAACTAATATGAGGATAAAATGGGGCCAAAACTCAATCAAATGATTTATTCTTGTATTCCACACCTCACCCATGCGATGCTACTTTATTGCCATGCAAATTGTGCATCATTCATCATGGCATGATTGTTTGCTTGTCGTATTTTATTCATATGCTTGCGCACTTTATTTATGTTGGTCCTTGTTTGTTTGGTTCTTCTCCGAATAGACGCTGAGCAGGGGATTTACCAAGAGAACTAGGAGCACTACCCAGATCCTTCTCTCGCTTCAACTGAGCTGCCAGGCAAGCACTACCACATGCTTGCATACATATAGTACCTTTTGCCTCTATCTTATTCTTGCATCATCGAGTCGCGTTTGCATTAATTTGAATCCCAAGTATTGTATAGCCTTTACTTTTAAACCCCACCGAAGCTTGTTCCTCCATCCCATGAGCCCTTACTACAGGAGTTGCTTGAGCCATGCGAGTCGTAGAACAACATGTGTAGTGTATGTGAGTGTCTGATGGATAACGAGGTACCTAAACAACTTAATCTGAGTAGTAATGGGATAACTAATAAAAGTGGCATCGGTGAGCCATATTCGTTATTTGGTTTTTCAGGCTCACTTGTGTCCCGTAGGACCCCGAGTACTTGATTCCTGTTCCTTGAATATTCGCGCTATCCACATCCGGGAGGCTTATGAACCCCCCTGAGCCAGAGCTTGATTCATTCTTATTTCTTGGGGCCACAAACTAGTTTGAGGTTTTATTTACTATCCTGTACTTATGCCATGCCTTACTGCTTTATTTAAATTGTGCGAGGAGCACACTGTACTGTTTAGGAAAGCGGAGTGTTTTCGCGGTGTCGACAAGCCCAGTCACATTTTCGGGTTCCCAGTCGTTCACAGCCATTGGCGCAAACCTTGAGGCCGTCTCGGAGTCAGCTAACTTCGTTGCGGGTAGCTCAATGGGGTGGCCCCCTGAAATATTTCGGAATCCTGTGATCGCTTTGTCGTGACTGCCTCGTTGGGTTTTGATTTGGTTTTTCCGAGGCATATCGAGTGTGTGTTGCTATTTGTGCACCCCTGCAGGGTAAAACTTTCTGAAAGCCGTGTCCGCGGTTATGGACGACTTGGAGCACAGTTTCTCGATCATAGACAAGCATAACTAAAGTACCGCTTTTAATCTGACTAGACTAGGTACCTGACTAGTAAATAGTGCAACACTCACGGAATGGATAATAAAACTGCCAACGGATGGGGGGGGTTGTTCGTCCGCTTCCTCGTTGGTAAGCGAGGAGGAGGATGGATCTGTTAAGATTACCGTTATAACTGTTGTTATTAATTCACGGACATCCGTCTATCTCTGGTTAGGTGGATGGTTAGCGAGTATCTATAGAATTGCTAGGGTTTATCTTTTGCTGCAACTGCGTCACCCCAGGTTGTGTCCCCTTTAGAGGCATAAAGACTTGCTGAGTACCCCTAGGGTCTCACACGATAAATTATTGGTTCAGATGAACAGGTACACTCGCAAGATGGATATTGGGTGGACGAGACGGACGAGGTGGGCAACGATCATTCGGTGTAGAGATTCCGGGAACGGGGATCCGTGAGATCTGTGGGCGGGATGTGTTTACTTATGGGGCATCTTATGCCGATTTGCTTCTTATCCATACTCGGATCTTGTTTTCCGCTTCCGCTTGATACTCTGATGTTTGATGTATGAGGAGATATCCTAAACTATTATATCTATCTAGGATATTTGGATCTTGCCATATGGTGTTGCTATATTTCCTTTCTTTTTAGATGGAATGGCTCTGATGTACTATTGTATGGTGGCTTGCATACATACTCATTTGTGTATGTAGTTGATCCCTTCGCCTGCCGATTACGCCGCCCGTTCTTGTCCCGATGTTTGGAAATGGTTGGGACGGCCGAAAGGTCTACCTATGAGTGGCATTTGAGACCCACCGTACTATTTCAACCATTTCTGCTCATCCAGGCTTGTAACTAGGAGCGTAATTCACCGAGGTAGTTACAATTAACTTGCCCTGATCTATCGGGTGAGTCAGACATGCATATCAACAATCCCTATGAACCAGCATATTCCCCCAAAAACATGTTCGGATGAGAAGCACTCGAAAGACTATAGTGTCTTCAGTCGAATCTATGATTCGACTGAACACTCGGGGGCTACATGTAATATCCCAATTTCAGCAACCCTAATCTTTTGTCAAAAAGGCAAAAATCAGGGGGAACAAAAACTTTTGTGGTTAAGTGCTGCAATGTTTGTTGATTGTTTGCTTGTGCTTATGCCACTGTTTGTATATTAGCTGATATACTCCTCCTCTTAACTTCAGTTTACAAAAGCTATTTAACAAAACATATTCTCAAATGTTATGGCATTTCAAAACCTGAGCCAACATGTTCTTTCTACAACAAAATATTTTATTAGTCTCTATTTAACAAAACTATGGAGACCTAGATATGATCTCCTTATATTTTCAAGGCAGTACTTCAAACTACTCCTATCTCTAGGTTTTTCCAAAACTTTTATAAAACCTTTTCATTATAATCTTGGTAGAAATACCAAGAGGTCCTTACCTCCCTTAAAAGCACAAAGACTTAAAAATACCCCTGTTTACCTCAAGTTAGACTTGGTGGTAACTTCAGTGGTATCTGACTGTCTAGTAGATGAATTGCCTTGATCTGTTGTTTGATGAATTGCCTTGATCTGCTGATTGTCCTGTATGCTTAGGAACTAGAGAGATCTAATCTAGTAGCTCATCCTTTAGGACACCAATCTATGTGTGATCATCAATCTCAAACCAAGCACCCAAATCTGGATCTATCCTAAGCCACTAAAGTCTAAGCATGGATTAATCAGATTAATCTAGGGATAAATCCCTTTTGATAGTTTCCAACTCCATGAAGACCAAGTATAAGCATGGATGCTGCCTACTGAATCAACCAACCAACATCATCCCCTTGGTCATGACTGTGGAGCCTATCATCACCTCAAAATCATCTACACTTGTAATCTAGTCTAAAACCCTAAATCTTCCAAAACGGCTAAGTCTAGAATTCTTATCTAGATACAATCTTTGGATCTCTACCTATTCCAACCTGTGTGCATTCTTGAGAATATACTTGAACCATATTGTAGTACATCCTTAGTACTATCAAATCCCACTCTTGCCTTTGACTAAGCCAATCTTGTTCCCACCCAACTATGATGGTTTTGTAGTCAAGATAATAATCTTTTCTACAAATCTTATCATCTTGCCTACTTTGGTAGAAGCTCACATCCATGTGCCATATCCCCTTGACCAACTCTTGTCCTGGTTATGATCTACTAACCATGGTCTATCACTCCATACTTCACTTGTTCCCATTGGATACCTGTTCTTCATAAACCCGCCTGGTTTATGAGGCATCATGGCAATCCTCCTATGGCAGCCTTATTTTTAACAAAGTTTGCCATCTCTTCTAGACCACCCAAAATACAACCAAGCCTAACTCTTGGCATCATGATCATCTATATAACTTTTTCTATCCATACATTTATCCCTTGTATCAAGGTGAGCTCTGAGATCCCTAATCCAACCTTGTTTAGAGGGTATAAAAATCACAAAACCCTAGATCCTCTAACCCTTGTTCTTTTCCAAAATCTATCTTGTTTTGCAATACCCAAGGCTGGTTATGATAGTTGCTTAAAGTTTAAAACATCCACCTTGGATATAATCACCCCCAAATAATTCCCATAATTATTTGGATTATTAAACTATTTAAATTCCTTTATTTACAAAATCGTCAAAAACCTTCTCTATAAAAGCAACTTGGATTTTATCCAAACCACCTTTCCAACTCAAGGAACATTTGATGCCTATATTGCATACCCTACCTTCCCATCTCAAAAATAAATATGTTATATTATTTCTTTTTGCCCTTTTTCTTAAAAGGCAGAAATAGGAAATAATTACTTATAAATAATTTCCCATCTCAACAAATCCCAATAAAATTCCCCAACATGTGATATGGTATTTAGAACCATCTCACATTATCCAAGGTAAAATAATCACATTAGCTTCTATAAACCACTTCTGCACTTTTTGAATAGATGATTTTTAGTCCAATAAATACCAAATAAATCTTGGAGGTGTATAATAACCATACCCATCTACCAGTATCATTTCCCCATCTTGTCCAATGTAAATATTTGAACTTCCTTCATAACCCTAGTTTTGATCAAAATTGACAATCTAATCAAATCTTGGACTAAACTAAGCCAAAACAACCACACACATGATCCAGCAAACTTCCACAACACACTACATCACTCTAGTCGACTAACCACTATAGCAACACTGTAGCTATACCCTTCCCTTTTCCTATACACTAGTGGAGAATTTCTTATTAGTGGATCATATTTTTTCTATCAATGGCGCATATGGAATGCGGCACTGATAATTAGGTAGCTATGGAGCATATCAAATATGCGCCATTAATAGTGGGACAACTAGTGGTGCATATACAATAAGCGCCATTGGTGTTTTACCAGTGGGGCATATTTAGATATGCGCCAGTGATGTTATATGCGCAACTGGATGTATATATGATGCGCCACTGATGATTCATATAGGTATACAGAATACATGTCTCTTAGGTATTTATATAGGTACATATATAGGTATTGATATAGGTACATATACAAGTATTTATACAGGTACACAGCAGTATAGAAACAGAGATAATAGTACAAATAGAATTATAAATCATCACATCAATTAGAACCCGACATAGTGACAAGTTCCCGAATATTATACAAGTCTTGCATACAACAAGTTGATCATCATCTTATAGATTAAACATTACAAAAAATTGATCATCATCATTAGCCAAGTTCTAAACTACTAAAGGACCCAGTAGAGTACAACCACAATGGGGGTGAGCAAGACTGGGAGAACGATCATTAAGGCCTTCATCCGGTTCCTGTCTCTCTACTCTCCAAGGAGGTGGTTCCTCCACCTAGCTTCTGCCTGCTCTCTCTCATCAGGTACCCTTTGTATCCTCTCACTCCTTGTAGACTCCTGGACCCTCCCTCTGTACACCACATAGCATGTTGTCATCTCTATACACAAGATTCTGACAATACAATGTGCACTCTTAGTAACAATGTTGCATGCCATCGAAAAACCATGCCATCTTTCAGGCATGGTGGACTTGACACAACATCAATCCCAAATGAGCAACAAATAGAATTCTACTTAGGCTACATTAATTGTTTTTTACTGAATCACAAAGGATCCAAAACAAGACACCTTTGGAGATCCACCACAGATCAACTACAACAGGCTCCAGGATCAGGTTGACATTGATTAAGTCAACCAAATCAAGCCCACAACAGAAAGACCCATTTTTCTACCCAAAGCATTCATTGGGACAATTAGTTAGCTAAGATAAATATAAGAAAGTCATATCTCCATAATAATGTTCCAGTTGCAAACAACACAGCCAAAATATAACTTCTAAATTATGAATACAAACCATACACCAAAAAGGTGTCTCAACTTACATGAGAATGCAAGTGGACAACTATATGAGAATGCAACTGTCGTGGGAATGACCACGGCAGACGCTGCAATCGGCAGCGAGTAGTAGAACATGGGGCAAGAGCGGCCAGCCATCTGCGATGCAAGATGAGGGCAGAGACACAAGGGTTTACCCAGGTTCGGCCCCCGGAGGCTAAAGACCTACTCCTGCTAGATTGTATTATGGTGAGAGTACAATGGGGCGAGCTCGACGGCTAGGCGGCGAGTCGCTTGGGTGTATGATGGAACGTGTCCCTTGTGCATACCCTAGGGAGGTTTATATAGGCTCACCTCGCTAGGGTTTACAGATCATAACCTAATTAGTTAAAGATTCGGAGATTCTACAACCTAGTCCGACTAGGCCTAGCTACGCTTCTGGGCCTCCAGCTTCCAGGCGCCTGAGTCCATGCCAAGTCTTGATCCAGTCGCCATCCTGCAGGCCCACTCGCTAACGGCTTAGGCCAGTAGGAAACGTCCTGCTGGGTATACCCCGGTAGGCATATCCCCATCAGTAGTCCCCGAGGCCGTTGTTGATTTGTCGTAGGTGTTTGATGGCAGTCGGAGTATGCGGGTCCAATGCGGACGCCTAGTCAAATCGGCGGCGGACTCCTAAACAAAGGAAAGAACTAGTCATTTTTAGTCGCATTAACGGCGACCAATCATGTCGCAGCTCGGAGAACAGGTCGGCGAGTGCTCAGTCACTGTTATAGTGATCGGGTCGGCGAGTACTTAGTCACTGTTATAGTGATCGGGTCGGTGAATTGTCGAGTCGCCGGAAGCAATGAGTCGAGTAGATGAAGTTGGACCGTCAATTGTGGTCAAACTAGCCGTTGGGTAATCCAACAGTAATATTGGCATAATTATCACGCAGTAACGGCTCCCGAAAATGGCGGGTAGCAACCGCTATATAAGGAGGACAAAGGGCGAACCGAAAAATGCTACCTCCACTTCCTCCGATCTCGCATATCTCTGTTTCCCCATTCCGCGCAGCGATCGGAACAATCCAGAGAGCTCCGACCTCCACGAACTTCCAGCCGATGGCCCTCTCCACCGAGCCATGGTGGAGATCCAAGTGCACTAAGGCGCTGCTAGCACCGGTAGATGGCGCATCCCGCGGCCGGAGAAGTGATTCCGGATCCGCGCGAGGGGGAGTTCATCTGCTTCACGAGCCACCTGGAGCGGGGGCTGGGCTTCCCAACTTCCCTCTTCTTCCGGCGTTTCTGTGCCTACTACGGAATCCAACCATCGGATCTAGGTCCACATAGCATCGAGAAGCTCACCATTTTCGTGGCGTTCTGTGAGTGCTATCTGGGCTGCAGGCCCTAGTTCCCCCTGTGGGGGACCTGTTCCACGGGAGAATCAGCCGCGAAGAAACAGGTGGCCCGATGCTAGTCGCGGGCGGCCTGACGTTCCAGCTGAAGTCGAAGGCTTCGTTCTTCGATTTGATGCTGCCTGCCAAGGCGGCGAACGAGTGCAAGAAGTATTGGTTCTACGTCATCAAGTCGACTCTAGGCGACGAAGTGGCGCTTCCAAGGTACTCCGCCGACCGGCCCGAGCCGCGCCGGGATCAGCGGATGGTTGTTGACGAAATGTTACAAACCATTCACGGACTGAAGAAGAAAGGCCTCCAGACCATCAATCTCTACAACTGCTGGCTCGGGCAGCGGCTCGTGCCCCTGGCCAGCCGCGACCACTACATGTACGAGTATACGGGTAAAGATGACCCGATGAAGTCCTGCCTCGTTGAGTGGAGACTCAGCGATTATACGCAGGCCCTGAAGAAAATTACCCAGGCCGTGTACCTCGACGCGAAGGCTGGGGTCGCCCCTTACACTGCGAGGCGCCCAGCTCCAACGGTAAGCTGTTACTCTGTTAGCACTCGCAGTCGTAGCCTGTGCATTCGCGGCCGTGCTAACATTATTTGTTCTTGTTGCAGTTGTTTCAAGTGGTGGAAGGGTGGCTTCCACCCGCAGACGATGAGAACTCGAGCTCGTCCGTCCAGGACGGAAGTGAGTCATCACCCGCCAAAGGCAATGCCGAGAGAGACGGAGGCGACGATGACGACGATGAAGACGACGAGCCCGTGGAAGTTGCTTCCCCCACGGTTCGCAAAACTCGCGGGCAGCACCAGCGCGATCTCGAAGCCAGTAAGAGCCTCGAGCCCCACGACGATGACGATGACGAGCTTCCCGAGCACACCTCACATCGCGAAGCCACACCATCGAAGAAGAAGAAGAAGAGAGCTCCGCCAAAGAAGAAGACGAAGCCAGTGAAGCCGATTTCTCCGCCCCGATCTGCGAACAGCTCCGACACCACCAGCTCGGCTGAGGACGCAACGGCACACGCGACCGTGGCAACAGGAGTCGTGGGAATGGTCACGGCAGATGCTGCAATCGGCAGCGAGTAGTAGAACAAGGGGCAAGGGCGGCCAGCCATCTGCGGTGCGAGATGAGGGCGGAGACACAAGGTTTTACCCAGGTTCGGCCCCCCGGAGGGTAAAGACCTACTCCTGCTAGATTGTATTATGGTGGAGGTACAATGGGCGATCTCGGCGGCTAGGCGGCGAGTCGCTTGGGTGTATGATGGAACGTATCTCTACACGCCCTGTAGGGAGGTTTATATAGGCTCACCTCCCCTAGGGTTTACATATCTCGACCAAATCAGTTAAGGCTTCGGTAATCGTTTAACCTAACTCGACTGGGCCTATCTACTCGCCTGGGCCTTCAGCTTCCAGTCACTTGGATCCACACCAGGCCTTGATCCAGTCGCCGTCTTGTAGGCCCACTCGCCAGTTCCTGGGCCAGTCGGAAACGTCCTGCTGGGTATACCCCGGTAGACATATCCCCATCAGTAGTCCCCGAGGCCGCCGTTGATTGGGTACAGGTGGTTGCTGGCAGTCGGAGTATACGGCTTCAAAGCAGACATCCAGTCGAATCGTCGGCGGGCTCCTGAATAAAGGAAAAACTAGTCATTCTGATCGCAGCTTTGGCGAGTCGAGTCGGTGAAATACTTAGTCAATGTCGTAGTGATCGGGTCGGCGAGCCGAGTGGCTGAAGTTGGACCGTTAAACATGGTCAAACTAGCCGTTGGGGTAATCCAACGGTAACTTTTGGCGTAATCACCACGTAGTAACGGCTCCCTGATTTGGCAGGTAACAACCGCTATATAAGGGGAATGGCAGGCGATCGGAGAACCACCTCCTCGTTATTTCCTCCGATTGCGTGCACTTTCGCCTTCCTCCGCATCGCGATCCAGCCGACTCGAAATCCTCCGACCCCCCACGAATCCTTCCGCCGATGGCCCCCTCCACCGAGCCTTGGGGTAGATCTAAGTGTACGAGAGCACAACTGGCGTCCTTCGAGGAGGCCGGGATCCTGCGCGTCGGCAGGTGGCGCATCCCTGTGGCCGGAGAGGTGACCTCGAACCCGCGCGAGGGAGAGTTCATCTGCTTCACCAGCCACCTAGAGCGGGGGCTGGGATTCCCAACATCTCTCTTCTTCCGGCGCTTCTGCGCCTTCTACGGGATCCAACCGTCGGACCTGGGCCCGCACAGCATCGAGCAGCTCGCCATTTTTGTGGCGTTCTGCGAGTGCTACCTGGGCTGCAGGCCCTACTTCCCCCTGTGGCAAGATCTATTCCATGGACGGATCAGTCGCGAGGAGGCGGGTGGCCCAATGCTCGCCGCGGGTGGCCTGACGTTCCAGCTGAAATCGAAGCCTTCCTTCTTCGATCTGATGCTACCCGCCAAGGCGGCGAGCCAATGGAAGAATTCTTGGTTCTACGTCACCGAGGCGACTCCAGATGGCGAGGTGGCGATCCCAAGATACTCCGCCGATCGTCCTGAACCACGCCGACTTCAAGTCGGCAAGCTCCCAACAGACCAGCGAATGGTCGTGGACGAAATGCTTCAGACCATTCGCGGCCTGAAGAAGCGGGGTCTCCTGCCCATCAACCTGTACAACTGTTGGCTCGGGCGGCGGCTCGTCCCCTGGCCCGCCGCGACCACTATATGTACGAGTACGCGGGCCGGGAGGACTCGACGAAGTCCTGCCTCGACGAATGGCAGCTCGAGGATTACCTCCTGGCGTTGAAGAAGATCACCCAGGCGACGTACCTCGACGCAAAGGCCGGGGTCGCCCCCTACACCGCGAAGCATCCCGCCCCAACGGTAAGTCATCCTTTCGTCATTCGCAGTCGCAGTTAAATGCAGTCACGGTCATACTAATGTTGTTTATGCCTATTGCAGCTATTTCAAGTAGTTGAAGGGTGGCTCCCGCCCGCGGACGACGAGAATTCGAGTTCATCCGTCCGGGAGGTGGGTGAGTCGCCTCCAGCGAGGGGAGGCGTCGAGAGCGACGGGAGTGGCGACGACGACGAATCCGAAGAAGAGGTCGCCCCGCTAGTCCGGAAAACGCGCGGGGCAGCGGCAACGTGAGCTTGAGGCGAGCAGAAGCCTCGAGCGTCATGATGATGATGACGACGAGCTCCCCGAGCACACCTCGCGTCACGAGGCCACTCCATCGAAGAAGAAGAAGAAGAAGAAGAAGAAGAAGAAGAAGAAGAAGAAGGAGAAGGAGGTTAAGGCCCCCCCAAAGAAGAAAACGAAGCCAGCAAAACAGGCGTCTTTGCCTCACTCGCCAAGCAGCTCTGACGCCACCAGCCTGGTCGGGGGCGAAGCCCCACAGGTGGCGATGGCACCAGACACCACAGCCGTCCTGAACGAGGTGCCTCTGGCCTCGATGCCTTCGTCGTTCGCCCCAATCTCCGGGTCGGGGACCGCTCCAGTCGCGGTAGCTTCGCCGCCCAAGGGTGCTCCTGCCGAAGATGTTTCGGAGGCTCCGGCCGCAGCCTCGACAACGAAGAAACCGTCCGTGTCTTGGGCACGCGACGTCCTGGAGATGGGCCTCAGTCGCCGACTGGGCCCCGAGCTGGAGAAGCCAGCCGGCATCCGCACGGGGCTACGCTTCATTCCAGTCGCCAAGTGAGTTTGCTCACCTGCTTTTGTCTTTTATTGTACTTGGATTATCTTGCTCACGCGATCGATTTGTAGGACCGGAGCGAAGAAGATAGGCCACCCGACCGTGGCTAAGGTGCCACCCGTCGTCAGTGAGGAGGATCCCTCCCGGAAGAGGAAGGCGGACGAGGTCGTCGTCCCCGCGGATAGCGCTAAGAAGGCCAAGGGCGACGAAGGTGTCACAGTATCCGACAACACGGCGATCGCGCCGAGCAAACCCGTAGCAGAGGCGGCCTTACCCGCCAAGGAGGGTGCTCCCTTGCCTGGGGCAGCCGAGCCGGCCTCCTTTGGTGCCGGTGCCTCCATCGCGACGTTCCCGCGCTTCATGGCCAAAGCGGCTACAGCGAGTGGTACCTCGCCCTCGAGCCATGCAGCTGGGGTCACCGATACGGAGGTCGAGCAGCGTCGCGGGCACATGCCGGCTCTCCTCGTGTCCGTTGATGCGATACAACTCCATGGCATGCTTGGCGCAACCATCCAGGTATGTCCAGTCCCCGAGGATCAGGCCGGTGTGCTGCAGCGGTCTGATTCTTTTAGTGTCGTGTTGTTATTTTTTGCGTCCAGTCCCCGAGTGCGCACTCGCTGAATTTCAACGGGTGGGCACTTAGGATTTTTGATTGCCAGTCCCCGAGTGCGCACTCGCTGAATTTCAGCGGGTGGGCACTTAGGATTTTTGATTGCTAGTCCCCGAGTGCGCACTCGCTGAATTTCAGCGGGTGGGCACTTAGGATTTTTGATTGCCAGTCCCCGAGTGTGCACTCGCTGAATTTCAGCGGGTGGGCACTTTGGATTCCGCTTTGGTTAACTGTTTGAATTGTGTGCAGGGTCTGCAACGTGAGTCAGCTGACCGGCTTGCTGCGACACGCCGCGCGGAGAGGGAACTGGCCACCGTCCAAGAGGCGAATAAGGGGCTTCAAGCAATTTCCGCGAAGGCAGAGGAGGCCCGCAGGGACTTGTCCCAGCGAATGAGTTGGCAGTGGCTCAATCTGCGTTGAGCTCTGCTGAGAAGCGGATCGCCGACCTCGAGCGCGAGCTGAAGGAGGCGAAAGAGGAAGCGAGTTCGGTGGATGGTCGAGCCAAAGCCGCTGTTACGGCCGCCGCGGAAGAACGTAAAGTTTCTGACGCCTTTGTTGCTGGGCTTCAGGATGATTACACTTCTCTTCAGAGCTTTATCATGGATCTCTCCCGTCCCTTGATTGGTGAGTGTGTCGGGCCCTGCTTGTTGTGTGTGCCTTTTTGTAATATTCGATGTACTCACTATTATCTTCTATCCGCAGGTCGCATCCTTGATAGCGCGGAAGAGGCGAGCTCGTTCGACGCGCGGCAATGCGTGGCCACGCTCGTCGATTTGGCGACGTTGTCGGCGACGTGCATCCGGGCCTACCTCCAGGAGATGTCGCCCACGGAAGTAATTCCCAGCGACCTCGTCGAGGTGTGGTGGTACTTGGAGAAGGCGCCGTCGGTCGTCGAGTTTATGACGCGATCGGCATTCCGACGTGGAGCAGCGATGGCGCTTAGCCTTGGGCTCGGCCACTTCCCGGAGGACTCGACCTGGACGACGTGACGAGTGGCTACCCGTCGTCAACTGGCTCGGTGGAGATCTCTGAGGTGCTCAAGTTGACGGATCGTGCCGCGGTGTACTCCGAGCGCGTCTGGGCGATGGGAGATCTCCTTCCTTACCAGGAGACGATCGTCGCACCTAACGACCCCGAGCCGCAGCATCGGGACTTCAAGGTTGAGCAACCCTTCCGTGTGGCGATGGCGGGTGAGCTGACGACGTACCCGTCAAACCCGTACACGCCCTTCATTCGCAGTTGCAAGGGTGCTGGCGAGTCGTCTTCGAAGCCTGCAGAGTAGAATAGTTTGCCATGGGGCGTTAGTAGCAGTTCTCCCGTTGGGGATATTTTGTGATTTGTAATGACTGTAACATGATATTAATGAGATATCGTGTTGTTTTGTGATTTGTCGTGTGTTTTTCGATTGAGGGTTCAACGAGTCCCCGAGCGCGTCCGCCCTTTTTATGGGGTTTACCTTGTTTGTTATGTGTTTGCGGTTTTTTGAATGTTTTGTTATTATGGTCGACTCGCCCGGGCTCGGAGAGCCAGTCGCGAGGCGACTCCCTTGAGCGCTCTATACTTCACCGTTTTCCCTTGCGCGAACGAGGTCGGGTGGCCGAGTCCCCGAGCGTGGTACTTGGTTGTTCTAGGCGCAACTCGAGGGTGGGTGAGGACTTGGCGCGTTAGTTTGAGCGCGTCACTCCTGCCTGGCCCGTTGGGTCAGTCGCATGGCGAGTCCTGGGCATGCTCTCGTACTTGGCGTTTTCCCTAGCCGCTCGCGCTGAACTGGTCGCCAGTCCCCGGGTGTGGTACTTGGCCGTTCGAGTCACTATGTCGAGGATGCGGAGGATCATGGTCGCTGTGAGAAGCGGAGGCAGTTGTCTTGGCTCATAAAGCCAGTCGGGCTAGGCGACTCCAATGGGGCTCCAGGTAGGCGTTTTTCGTGGACGTTGCAAGACCTGGGGTGACCCAGTGCCCTTGTAACGCACTACTTGGCCGTGCCGATCGCTGTACCAAAGGTTGACTTCTGCGGTTAGCTTGACGCTGTTATTACGAGTGCGAGTGGCACAAGACATGGGGAGTAGGCGCAATTTGCGGTAACCAATTCTTTTTATTTCATAGCGACTGTAGGGTACATATGTGGGGTTCTAGGAGTAGAACTTCTGTAGGAGGTTTACATTCCACGGTCGCTTGACGTCGAGTTTGCCGTCCCCGCGGACGTCGATGAGGTAGTAGGCGTCGTTGCCGAGTACGCGCCTGACGGCGAATGGTCCCTCCCATGGAGGGGAAAGCTTGTGCATGCCCTTCTTGTCCTGGATGAGGCGCAGCACCAGGTCTCCTTCTTGGAAGGTGCGAGTTTTCACCCGCCGGCTGTGATAGCGGCGGAGTCCTTGCTGGTAGATGGCGGTGTGTGATCGAGCGAAGTCACGTGCCTCGTCGAGTTGATCGACTCCATCCTGGCGGGCGAGTTCGATTGCAGCCTCCGTGTAGTGGACGACCCGTGGCGAGTCGTGCTCGAGGTCGGTGGGCAGGACTGCCTCGGCGCCATACACCATGAAGAAGAGGGTGAACCCTGTCGACCTGTTGACCGAGGTGCGGATGCCCCAGATGACGGAGGGTAGCTCCTCGACCCAGCACCCGGTGGTGCGCTCGAGTGGTACTTGGAGTCGCGGCTTCAGGCCGTGGAGGATGCTTTGATTGGCCCGTTCCGCCTAGCCATTGGACTCCGGGTGGGCGACTGACGCGAGGTCGAGCCGGATGTGGTGTTCTTCGTAGAACTCGGCCATGGCTCCTTTGGCGAAGTTGGTGTCGTTGTCCGTGATGATGCTGTTTGGGAACCCGTAGCGATATATGAGCTCGTGTAGGAATTTAGTGGCGGTCTTCCCGTCGCATTTCCGGACTGGTTTGGCCTCCACCCACTTTGTGAATTTGTCGACCGCGACCAGGAGGTGGGTGTACCCAGAGGGAGCCTTTTTGAAGGGGCCTACCATGTCCATACCCCACACGGCGAATGGCCAGGTGATGGGGATTGTCTTGAGCGCTGAGCTCGGCACGTGCGTCTGGTTGGCGTACTTCTGGCATCCGGTGCACCGCTGGACAATGTCGACAGCATCGGCGTGTGCGGTGGGCCAGTAGAAGCCATGCCGCATAGCCTTGGCGACCAGAGAGCGGGCGCCGGCGTGGTGGCCGCAGTCACCGGAGTGGATGTCGTCGAGGATCTTGCGTCCTTCGGCGGGTTGGACGCAGCGTTGGAACACGCCGGTAACGCTGCGTTTGTGGAGCTCGCTGTCGATGATGGTGAAGGATTTGCATCAGCGTGCGATCATCCGGGCGTCCGTCTCGTCTGCCGGCAAGGTGTCGGCCTCCAGGTAGGCGACGTAGGGCTTGGTCCAGTCGTCTGGCTCGGTGACGAGTGCGACCAGGGCTGCCTCTGGCTGCAGCGGGACTCCGATGTCGATCTCCCTTGGAGGAGAGACTGATGGCTTGGGGATCGTGCCGAGGAAGACGCCGGTGGGTGGTGCGAGTCGAGCTGACCCGATGCAAGAGAGTGCGTCGGCCTCCTCGTTCTTCCGCCTGTCAATCCACTCGATGAAGTAGCCTGCAAAGTGTTCGCCCAGCTTGTCCACTGCTTGGCAGTATGCCGCCATGGTGGGGGAGACGGCGTCGCAGGTGCAAGCGACTTGCCCAGCGACGAGGTCGGAGTCTCCGTAGCAGTGTAGGCGGTTGACGTTCATCTCCTTGGCAGCTCGCATACCGTGGAGTACTGCCTCGTACTCGGCCATGTTGTTGGTGCAGGGGGTGAAGTCGAGGCAGAGGACGTAGCGGAGCTTGTCGCCCTTCGGTGAAGTCAGCACGATCCCTGCTCCTGCGCCGTTCGCGTTCTTGGAGCCGTCGAAGTGCAGGCTCCAGTAATGGAGGTATGGCAGTTTTTCTGGTTGCTGGGCCTCTTCCTAGTCGGCGATGAAGTCCGCTAGAGCCTGCGACTTGATCGCTTTTCGTGGCTCGTACTTGATATTATGGACGCCGATTTCGACGGCCCACTTAGCGACTCGCCCAGTCGCCTCACGGTTGCGGATGATGTCCTGCAACGGTGCAGAGGAGACGACCGTGATCGGGTGCTCCTGGAAGTAGTGCGGCAGGCGCCGCTGTGCTCTGAAGACCGCGTATACCAGTTTTTGGTACTGCGGGTATCGTTGGCGCGACTCGATGAGGACCTCGCTGATGTAGTACACTGGTCGCTGTACTGGTCGCTGTACTGGAAGCCGCGACGTATACCAACATGGGTTCTTTGTCGGCGGGGGCAGCGAGTAGCGGTGCTGCGAGTAGCACCTTCTTGAGGTCGCGGAGCGCGTCGTCCGCATCCTTGTCCCACTGGAAGGTGGGGTTCTTGCGCATCATACGGTATAGGGGCATCGCCTTTTCGCCCAGGCGGGGGATGAAGCGACTGAGAGCCGCTACTCGCCCGGCCAGCTTCTGGACGTCGCCCAGGCACTCGGGTTTGCCAAGTCGGGCGATTGTGTCGATCTTGGTGGGGTTCGCCTCGATCCCTCGTTTGGAGACGACGTACCCCAGTAGTTGTCCTGCTGGTACACCGAAGGTGCATTTACCGGGGTTAAGCTTTATCTTGTATTTTCGCAAGTTGGCGAATGTTTCCGCCAGGTCGGCGAGTAGATCACCCTGGCGAGCGGATTTGACGACCACGTCATCTATGTAGACGTGGATGTTGCGGCCAATTTGGCTCGCGAGGCACTCTTGCATGCACCGCTGGTAGGTCGCCCCGGCGTTCTTGAGGCCGAAGGTCATGGCGGTGTAGCAGAAGGCTCCGAATGGCGTGATGAACGCCGTCTTCTCCTCGTCCTCGACAGCCATTTTGATCTGGTTGTATCCAGAGTAGGCGTCGAGGAAACATAGCGACTCCGAGCCCACGGTGGAGTCGATTATTTGGTCGATCCGCGGGAGGACGAACTGCTCCTTCGGGCAGGCGCTGTTCAAGTTTGTGTAGTCGATACACATCCTCCAAGTCCCGTTCTTCTTCTCGACCAAGACTGGGTTTTCCAGCCACTTGGAGTACTTGATTGGCCGGATGAAGCCTGCAGCGAGTAGACGCTGCACCTCCTCGGCGATGGCTCTGCGGCGCTGTGGCGCCCCGCAAAAACCACTACTAGAAAATCGCGTTGTTTTTGTGCATTGCATCATCATGACCGCATGCTCATGTCATCATGCCGCATTGCATTTGAGCATCGTCATCATCCTGCATTTGTTTGACTGAAACTATTTTCGAAAAACATATTTTGTTTTCTAAATACCCCGCCTTTATTTCAAATCCAAAACCCGGGTCTCCGGATTATTTTGTTTCGACTACCAATGGTTTTCAAAAGCCCCGTTTAAAATAATAAAATAATTAGTTTATTTTTAGGGGGCAGCCGTACCGGGCCGATCCGACCCAGTCGGCCACCCCAGTACAAAACCAGCCCCCCCAAAACCCTTTTCCTACCCAACCTAACCTACCCACCCTTCAGCCACCTCACTCCGTCCTATCACAAACCGCCACCTCACCTCTCCTCCCTCACCCACCCAACCACCACCTGCCACCTCATCTCCACCACTCCCCACCAATCCCCACACACACAGCCGCACGCCACCTGCCCAAACCCCCCTCTCTCTCTCACCCCTGTCTCCCCGGTCCCACCCCGCAGCCGGCCCACACACGCCACCACACCAACCGTCTCCGCGTGGCCCACCCCGACCGACCCCCCTGGGCACGCCTTCCCGCGCCCCAGTCCCCCACCAACCCCGCTTCCCCTACCACCGCTCCCCTCGCCCGCCCTCTCCTCGGTGTCCCTGCCGCCGCCCCTGCCCGCGGTCAGGCCGTCTCCCCCGACCGCGCCTCTGCCTCGCCGGTCCCGCGCCGGCCCCGCCTGCACCCCTCGCCTCCCTCCGTCCTCCGCTCCCCGCGCCCCGCCGTCGGTCTCCCTTCCTCGTTGGGACGTCCGCTCAACGCCGACGCTCGCTCCAACCGCCGCCGCGGCCGCTCGAGCCGAGCTCCTCTCCGGCCGCCGCGGGCTCCCTCTGCAGCGCCCGTCCCCGACCCCGAGCTCGTCGCCGCGCCTTTGGCCGCCGTGACGCCGGCCCCGCCGCCTTCTCCTCGGCCTCCTAACCGTCGGCGCCCCCTCGTTCCTCCTCCCGGCCGCCACGCCCGCCGCTGCGACCCTCCTCCTCGCGTCTGCTGGCCGCATGCGCCTCCTCTGTCGAGGCCCTCCTCTCCTCTGCGTGCCAGCAAGCACCTCCCCCCGCCCCGCGTCAGCGTCGTCGACCCGCGCCCTCTGCACCGCCCTGCTCCGGCCGCCAGTGCCCTGCCTCGTCGGGTCGCCACTCTGTCGTCTGCCACCGTCGCGCGCATGAGTGACTCCAACGTGGGTGTCGCCCCTCTGCTGTTCAACGCCAGCGCTCGATCGGCCTTTTTCTTCTAGGCCTCATCTGACCCAAGCCCCGCATCGGCGCTGCCTCGGCCACATGCTTCGGTGCTGGTGCTCAAGAGCCGGTCGGGATGCTCCCGCGTGTTCCCTGTAGCTGCGAGCCTTGACAAGATCTTCGTGACAATATGGCGTGACCTGAAGCCGCGTGACACTGTCCGCTGCCATCGACGGAACCTTGTGTGTACATTTGAAGATTGTATCGAGACATCGACCCATGGAGTTCATCCCCGCGGAACGTCATGACCCTCTACATGAATCAACAAAACCTCCTTCGGGGGCCCCGAAGTTCGAACCTCGGCACACCAAGATCGGCCACATGGATCCAAAGATCGAATCCCCGAGACCCGGAGTCCTAAGCGGGAGACCAAACCCGAACCCCAAGATCTGCCTCACGGGACCGAACCCCTCGGAACTCCATGCTCTCCTACCCGGAGACCCCGATGCCTTCGACACGGAGCACCGAGGATGCCTTCATGGGACGCCAAGACACCCGTCGAACCCCGAAGACCGAACCCCGTGGACCGACATGATCTTCTTCACGGATACGACAAGTACTTCCTCGAGGATGCCAAGTTATTCACCCCGAATGCCAAGACCGACTCGATGGCGCGGGCCCGACAAGATCTTCGCAACGACAAGATCGACCCTGACCAGGGCGAATCCGATGTGCCCGATGCCAACCAAGCTCTTCTTCTCGGATGCGACAAGATCGACTTCCGTTGTCCGAGAACGATCCCGTCGAGACCGAACCCCAGATCCGGACCCTGAGACCGAACCCCTCGGAGCCAAGATCGCCAAACCCTAATGTGATTCCCTATCCGAGACCCCTCATATTTTTATAATATATGATATTGATCTTGTTGCATATTAAATCATCATACTCGCATGCATGTTTAGTGGTTTGGGGCCTTATGCCGATTCACCTAAATTAAGTATGGGGCCATATGCGGGCGAATCTAGTCGTATATTGGTCTCATTTAAATTTGTGCAGCAAACCGGTGCTATCTTTTGCCATGTTAAGACAACATTTAAATTGTGGGGCTTCTAAATAACATGAACCTATTCATAATTGTCGGGACCCCGGTTCCGCTTAATATGACCTAATTGCATCGCACCTTTGCCATGTCATACCTCATACATGCATCATGCCCGATCTTCTGCCGATGTATTAAATAGTGCATCCGGTGTTTCTTCTAGTGTTTTGCTTCTTCACGGATTAGGCCGATGAGTTGATGCGAGTGTCGACCCGATCTTCGGATGAACCTTCGGCAATGTTTTTCAGGCGAGCACCTCCCCCTTTCTACCTATCTTACTTTTATAGTATTTATTCCCTCCTGTTGCTCTATTGCTATCTGTGTTGCGATGCTCTAGTTTTCGTGCCCGTGATATCCCTTGCAGCCTTATATTGCCTTGGACACATCCTATTACCTGTTGTTGGTAGATAGTTGGACTTGCGTGTCGTAGTCGCTTGCTCTAGTGCTGTTGCGTCTCGTCCAGTACAACAGTTGTTGGAGTGTTGCCGCATGTTTAATGTTGGAGTTGATCATGGCTTTAATTACTGTTTAATAACTAAAAAATGAAGTAGGTAAATGCAGAGGCACCGGTGGGTGATAGACAATATTTGGTTTCCGACCGCTCACTGGTGTCCCGTAGGACCCCGAGTTCTTGACACCTGTTCCGAGATTGAGCGCGCTAGCCACATGTGGGATGTGTGGGCACCCCATCGATTAGTACCAGATTTCAAAGTATTGTACTGGGGGCCACAACTAGTTTGAGATTTTATTTACTATCCTGTACTTATGCCATGCTTTACTGCTTTATTTAAATTGTGCGATGGATAGCACCTGTACTGTTTAGGATCGGGACACGTTTTCGCGGTGTCGACAAGCCCAGTTTTGGGTTCCCAGTCATTCACAGCCGTCTACCCAAACCCTAAGTCCGTCTCGGAGCCCGGCCGACTTCGTTGCGGGTAGACTTAGTGGGGTGGCCCCCATGTACTTGCTTTGGGTCTGGGAAACGTCATGACTTAGGCCCCGCCGACATACCGATGGGTGTATGTTAATTGATCTGGCAAAAAGGGTCGAAGTGCGTGTGGATATCTCATGCTAATCGCGTGTGGATACTTTGGTGCACCCCTGCAGGGTTAAATCTTTTCGAAAAGCCGTGTCCACGGTTATGGACGACTTGGAGCACAGTTCTCGATCATAGACAACTATAACTAAAGTTTACTGTTATAATTTGACTTGTATCCGATGTGACTAGTAATCAGCTCAACTACAACGGAATGACTAAATAAAAGTACCAATAACTGCTGGGTTTTGGGTTATCTCATGCTAATTGTATTTGACTAGTAAGTGTCGCAACCACAACAGAATGGTTAACTAAAACTGCCCACTGCTTATTTTATCAGGATGACTATCTATACTTGACTAGTAATTGCTGCAACGATAACTGAATAAATAAAACTGCCAACTGTGTGAGTTCCTCGGTTGACTTCCTCGTTTGGTGTCGAGTGGGAAATACCAGGATGCGTATGTTTGGTGGTAGTACCAGGATGGTTCCGAATAGGTCTTTCTTATCCCTCTCTGATAGCCGACAGTTATATCGAGTCTCTATAGGTTGTTTAGTACATGCTGCGCTGCCGCTTCAGTCCACCATACCTATGTAGGCGAGGACCGCCGAATTCTAGCCTCGCCGTGTACTGGCCTCAGTACTGACGCTCCTCTTTTTCCTTTGCCCTTTGTCGGCACCCCTTTTGTTTTAGCAGGTTTGAGATCGCCGTCGTTAGCAGGGTTACCCTTCCGGCTTGGTCTGGGCAGGGTTATGGACGCCATTGGTTATTCTTCAGGGCTCTTAGCCCCATTTGCATCTTGTTCGTAGTCGGACGCTCTATCATTTTCAAGGTGATTTGGATCTTTGTATATTATATCTGTATTCTTGACTCATTGAGTCGCTGTTGTATATATATCTGTTCTGTGGGTCCCATCGAGGACTGTTGTGCAATGTTATTACTTCGTTTTCCACCCGCACGAAAGTGCCTGGTGGGCGTCCTTGAACCGTTTCTATGCGGGTTTGGCGGGAAACGCTAAAACTTGCATAGGGCCGATTCGAGGGTGTTACAGGCGCTCTTCATTGAAGGGCCGCAGCGACTGTTTGACGGGTTGCACTTTGGGGTCGGCGTTTAGTTTGTGCTCAGCGAGCTCCCAAGGGACACCAGGAATGTCAGAGGGCTTCCATGCGAAGATGTCCCTGTTCTCACGGAGGAACTCGATGAGCGCGCCTTCCTAGGCTGGGCTCATTCCTGTTCCGATTGTCACTGTCTGGCTGGAGTCGCCTGGGACCAGCTCGACGGTGCGGGTGTGCGTCGTTGTCTCGAAGGCTGAGGTGTTTGCGCCCTCCTAATTGGGCTTCTTGAGTATGGTGAGGTCGTCATTGTTCACCCCGCTCGTGTACTTGGCGAGCTCGTCAGCGTGGTTGGCCTCTGCCGCGATGACGGCATCGGCGAGTTCGGCTCCTTTGGCCTCGCACTCGGCGGCCATGTCGGGGTCGCCGTTGATGGTGATGACGCCGCACGGCCCGGGGAGCTTCATCGCGTTGTACGCGTAGTGTGGTGCTGCCATGAATTTGGCGAACGCCTGGCGTCCCAGGACACAGTGGTAGGGGATGTCCAAGGGTACCAGCTCGAAGACGATCCGCTCGGTGCGGAAGTTTGCTGGTGTGATGAAGGTGACTGGCAGCGTGACCCTGCCGATCGGGTATGCTTTCCGACCGGGGACGATGTCGTGGAACGTGGTATGGGTTGTCTCGATCATCTACTGCGGGAGCCGCAGCCACCTGAAGGTGTCCAGGTACAGGATGTTGATGGAGCTGCCGCCGTCCATCAATGTCTTGGGCAGCCAGTAGTCGCCCACCTTTGGCTTGACCACCAGGGCGACTCGGCCTGGGTACTCGATGCGCGGCGACTGGTCCTGGCGGCTCCAGTTTATGGGCTGCTCCGACCAGTTGAGGAACTGGGGAACGTCCACCTGGGCCACCGCGTTGACGGCGACGGCGCGGGTGATGACCTTCTTCTCGCGCTTCGTGTTGAAGCCTGTGAAGGTATGGAGCGAGCCGGCCACGTTGCCGAATTTTCCGCCGTTTGGCGGGTTGTTGTCGGGGTCCTCCCGTGCTCGCCGTGCCTTCTCAATCTCCCTGAGGGTGTGGCAGTCGGCGGTCGTGTGCGTTGTGGGCTTGCCTTCCCTGCTATGAAACGCACAAGGTTGGTTAAGGAGGGCCGTGGGGTCGAACCTTGGCTAGGCCTTGTAGTTGCCGCCGTCGCGGCGTTGTCCCCTGTCACGGCGGAAGCTTTTGGGCTCGCGTTGTGCGTGCCCGGCGTTGGCGACGAAGTCGACTCGCCCGTCACTGTGGCGCTTGCCAGTGAGGCGAGTGTTGCTGTAGTGTAGGTCGGACCGTCGTCCATTGTCGTTGCCGCTCGTGCGTCGTTGGCTTCCCGACTCGTCGTCAGTTTCCTGGTTTGGATCTTCCTCCGTGTACCGTTTGGCGATCTCGAGGAAGTCCGGTATGTTGTCGAGTGTGCGAGAGTGTCGCTTGAGCTTGGCGACCAAGGGCTCGTAGCGGCACGAGGTCTTGAAGCAATGGATCGCGGTGTCCGGGTGGATGCCGACCGCATTGTACCAGAGTTCTTGCCACCGCTGGACCCAGTTGCGGGTCGACTCGCGGGGTCCCTGGACACATCGCTCCAGGTCCTCGATGGTGGTGGCGCGGGTGTAGGAGCACTCGAAGTGCCTAACGAAGGCGTCGCGCATCTCCTCCCAGGATTCGATACTATCCTGGGGGAGTGTGTTGATCCACTGCCTGCACGTCCCCTCCATCATCAGGGGGAGGTAACGGGCGGCTAGCAGGTCGGTGTGGCCTGCGATCCCCATCGCCATGAGGTATGTATCGAGCCACACGGAGGGGTCGTACGAAGGGTCATACTTTTCTATCTCCTTCGGCGCCTTGAAGTTCGGCAGGTACTTCTCGCCTCGGATCATCGGTCCGAAGCACTTGGGGCCGAGTCAACTTAGCGACCCCATCGGCTCGCCGTCGCGGCGGTTGGTTAGGGTGTGTCGCAGGTCGTCGGGCTGGCGTGCGCGCCAGCTTTGGTTGTTGATGATGTGGGTGCGGGCGTCGATGGGTTGACCGTTGGCAGCAACAAAGTTGGTCGCTGGCCTGGGGTTGTTGGTGGAGAGTGCCGCGTTCGCGGGTCGGTGTTGGAGCTGCAATGGCTCTGGTGGCGGGCAGTTGAGGGTGTTTGCCGCCATTGGGCGGCCACTTGAGGCCGCTCTGCTTCCCGAAGAACGCGAGTACACTCGACCCTGCGAGTCGGCGCCTGCGTTTTGCTGCTCGACGGCCTTTGCAAGCAGGGCCCTGACATACTGGATCTGTAGGGCGCCGTCGCCGGTGGCCGTGATGTTGTCGGCTCCTGCTCGGCCCGCCACGAGGTTGTCCATCGGGGTGGAGAACAGTGGGAGGCCGTTTGTGTCTCGCTCCCGTGAGGAGACTACTATCCGCGGCTGATCCCTGGGGGGTGTGCGGTTGGGTGGAGGCGGGGCGCCCATCGCCGTCGACCCTGGCGGGGGCCGGGCGCTTCCTCCTGGTGGCGCGTTCTCGCAGATTGCGCGCTCGGCCGTGCAGGCCGAGTCGTTTTCGTTGTCGAAGTTCAGGGCGCGCCCCTGGACGGTGGGGTTCAGGCGCGACCTGATTCGCTACTGGTGGTAGCGCGACAGCTCCTGCGCCGTCACCTGCTCGAGGCGAAATTTTTCGCGCTCGGCTTGTTCCTTGGGGACCGCCTCCGCCAGCTTCAGGCGGAGTTCCTCGACCTCCGTCGCCGTGGCGTTAGGAGCGATCAGGGTGGAGAAGGGATCCTCCGGAGGATCGGTGCCGGTCGCCATGTAGGTCGCGGCGTGGCGACCGGTCCCGTCGCGAAGGTCGGCGGAATTTTCCGACCCAGAGTCGAAGTCGAAGATCCCAAGGATGGAGGGATCCTCGAAGTCTCCCACGTTGGAGACCTGGGTGATAGAGCCCGCGGGTGAAGCCGCGGTGATGGATCCGGCGAGTGACGCCGGGGTCGCCGAGTCGGCGTTGTTGTTGAGGGTCGCGTTTTCCGCGGCCACGGAGTTTTCGGCCATGTTGCTATGGGCCGAGTTGTACTCGGAGGCGAGGCGATGGATCGTGCGGACCTGGCTCTCGGAGAGTCAGCGGCGACTCGCGGATGCGAGCCGAATCCTCCGAGACGATGACGTCGGTGAGGCCGACGAAGAGGCTGATCGTGTCGACCGGCAGGATCATGCTGTGCGTGACGGGTCGCGCCGTCGGGACGTAGCTGCTCGGCAAGATCTGGAGCATCTCGCCGATAGCTATCATGCAGCCAGTGGCGACCGTCTCGTTGATGGGCAGATTGGATCTCTCCGCAGAACACCGGCCAGACCGGCCAGGCCCCATGGTGGACGCCACTGTCATGGGAATGGTCACGGCAGATGCTGCAATCGGCAGCGAGTAGTAGAACGAGGGGCAAGGGCGGCCAACCATCTGCGGTGCGAGATGAGGGCGGAGACACAAGGTTTTACCCAGGTTCGCCCCACCGGAGGGTAAATACCTACTCCTGCTAGATTGTATTATGGTGGAGGTACAATGGGCGAGCTCGGCGGCTAGGCGGCGAGTCGCTTGGGTGTATGATGGAACGTATCTCTACACGCCCTGTAGGGAGGTTTATATAGGCTCACCTCCCCTAGGGTTTACATATCTCGACCGAATCAGTTAAGGCTTCGGTAATCGTTTAACCTAACTCGCCTGGGCCTATCTACTCGCCTGGGCCTTCAGCTTCCAGTCGCTTGGATCCACACCAGGCCTTGATCCAGTCGCCGTCTTGTAGGCCCACTCGCCAGTTCCTGGGCCAGTCGGAAATGTCCTGCTGGGTATACCCCGGTAGACATATCCCCATCAACAGGCGCTTCCGCCCCCAGGGACGAGGCGCCGCTAGCATCGTTTCCACCGCCATTCGCTCCAGTCGTTAGCTTGGGGGCCTCTCCAACCGCAGGGCCTCGCCACCAAGGGGGTTCCCATAGCAATTGCCACGGAGGCTCCTGTCGCGGCTTCATCTTCGAAGAAGCCATCAGTGTCTTGGGCACACTATGTGTTCGAGACGAGCCTCACTCGGAAGTTGGGGCCCGAACTGGAGAAGCTCGCCAGCATCCACACCGGTCTACGATTCCTTCCAATCACCAAGTGAGTGCTGCTCTGTCCTTTACTCATCTGCTTACTTTACGTTTTAATCGAACAGTCTTATTCATAAAACTGTTTCACAGGACTGGTCTTAAAAAGATCGGCCATCCTTTTGTGGCCAAGGTTCCGCCAGTCGCCACCGAGGTGCCAGCAGATTCCTCGCGGAAGAGGAACGGCGACGAGGTCGCCGCTCCCGCCGGAGGCGTCAAAAGGACGAAAGGCGACGAAGTCGTCACAGTCTCTGATGTTCTGGCGGTTTCTCCGAGCGATCCTTCAACCGCAGCGGAAGTGGCTTCGAAAGCCAAGGAGGGTGTTGAGTCGCGGCATGTGGTGCCTACGGGCTCACCCGATGTGGCCGAGCCGACCCCAAGTGGCACAGCGGCCGCTGCAGCTACCTTCCCCCGCTTTATGGCGAAGGCGTCCACAGCGAGTGCCTCGGTGCCGACAAGCAAGCTTCCTAGGGCCGCCGAGACGGAAGTTGAACAGCATCGTGGCCACACGCCGGTCGTGCTTGCGTCGGTAGATGCGTTGGAGCTTCATGGAATGCCGGTCGTGCTTGCGCCGGTTGTTGTTGACACTGTAGTTTGCACGCAGGGCCTATAATGCGAGTCATCTGAACGGCTTGCTGCCAAGTGTCGCTTGGAGAAGGAGCTTGTTACCGTCCAGTAGGCGAACAAGGAGCTTCAAGCAGCTGCGGCCGAGGTGAAGGAAGCCCGCCAAGGCCTCGTCCCGGTGGGTGACTTGTCGGCGGCTCGATCCGCTCTAAGAACGGCCGAGCAGCGAGTCGCCGACCTGGAGCATGAGCTCAAGGAGGCGAAGGCGGAAGGGAGCTCAGCGGAAGGACGAGCCAAGGCATGCCGTTACTTCTGCCGCTGAAGAGCGGAAAGTATCTGATGCGCTCATTGCTGGGTTGCAGAATGACTTTTCTTCTCTTCAAAGCTTCATCACGGACCTCTGTCGACCGCTAATTGGTAAACCTTCCGTCAACCACCTTCCGACTGCAATAACTGTATTGTGATGTTGATGGTTTGCTCACTGCTTGCTTCTGTGCCGCAGGTCGGATCATTGATGACGCGGAAGAGGCGCAGTCATACGATGCGCGGCAATGTGTGACCACCCTGGTCGACTCAGCCGCGTTGTCAACGACTTGCCTTCGTGCATATCTTCAGGAGATATCGCCCACGGAGGTGATCCCCAACAACCTTGTCGAGGTATGGCGCTACCTGGAGAAGGCTTCGTCGATCGTCGAGTTCATGATGCGGTCGGCCTTCCGGCGCAGGGCAGCGACGGCGCTCAACCTTGGGCTTGCCCACTTCCCGGAGGATTTCAACCTCGACGATGTCACAAGCGGCTACCCCTCGTCGACGGGCTCGGTGGAGATTGCCGAGGTGTTGAAGCTGACGGACCGGGCCGCGGTGTACTCCGATCGCGTTTGGGCGATGGGTGACCACATCCCCTATCAGTAGACGATTGTAGCTCCCAATGATCCTGAACCGAAGCATCGGGACTTCAAGGTCGAGCAGCCGTTCCGTGCGGCGATGGCGGGCGAGCTGACGACGTACCCGTCGAACCCGTACGTGCCCTTCATCCGCAGATGCAGGGACGGTGGCGCGTCTGCATCAAAACCTGCAGAGTAAAAGTGTTGTGCCTTTGGGCATTAGTACGGAATAACTATGTAACTTTCCTTGTATGTGGAACAATTTGTGCTGCTATAAAGGAAACTCGTGTTATTTTGTCATTCGTTTTGCGATTTTGGATGTTGGTTGAGCGAGTCCCTGAGCGTGTCCACCCTTTTTATGGGGTTTACCTTGTTGTTATATGTTTGTTAACTTTTAATGAGTTAAGGTCGACTCGCCATAGCTCGGAGAGCCAGTCAGATGCAAGGCAGTCACCTAGAGGAAGCAGGATCACCCATGTGAGTGACCGGGCGATACTATGAGCCCCTCATTGAAAGTGCCGGCTCTGAAGGAGCTGGGTTGCACTCCGGTTGGTCCGCGGATCCCGATGTCCTGGTGTTGAGGGAAATAACTCATAGGGTAGGGCATGTGTTGGAGTGGACTTTCCGAAGGTTTTGTTTGATTATCCGAACCCCCGTATACCGTGTGTATCGGGCAGTGGTTGTATCCCGATAGATGTATCATATCTTGTGGGTAAAGTGTACAACCTCTACAGAGTGTAAATTTATTCGAATAGCCTAGTCCTCGGTCATGGACGGTTGGGAAGGTTTCTATAGAGCGGTTCCTGTCTTGTCTTCAAAACTGTTTTCATAAAACAAGTGTTTATAAAAACCTAGTGGTCCGTGGGACACCAAAGAAGGAAGAGTATAACCCGGTCAGTTGGAGATCGTGGCGATGATATATGGTGACCCAATCAAAGTATTTCAAAAAGGTTTACAAAATGTTTTACAAAACACTCTCAACAAAACCTTGTAGATACTAAATCTACAAGAGAAACTATTTTCAAAAGGAACCTCCCATGTAGCCCTCCTACTACCACAGCCATATTGCATATCCTCTTGTATATATATTATTATGTTAAGGTGGTTTTGTGAGTATATTCAAAGTACTCACCAGCATTGTCCCTGGATATTTACTTGGCAAGATTACCAGAAGAGTGAGGAGCAAGGAAGAAGCTGACGTCTATGCGAGCTAGGGCTTGGCTCGGGTCCCCCGCGAGTAGAGGTTCCGCTGCAATTATGTATTTTAGCCCTTAGTGGCATATTGTAAGTTTGCTTATGTAAACATTCTTGTAATCGATGTTTTAATGGATGTATTCTTTGATATCTATCGGTTATGCTCCACGATGCACTGATCATGGGATCGTGGTGGTATGCATAAAATGTATTCCCGTACCGTAAATCCGGGGGTGCCATAGACTTGGTATCAGAGCCATCATGAATGTAGGAGACCTTAGTTAGCATGGACGTTAGACAGGAAAACCCCTATTTCTGAAAATATGGAATTTCATAAAACTACCTTCTCAAAAACTTTTCAAAAGATTCCTTACCTTATCTTCTCTGACTTAAACTGTTTTAAAGAAGTCTACTCTATATCCCGTCTACTTCAACTATTCTGTTTTCAAAACTAATCTGACTTAGGACCTTGAAGACGGATATTCTAAGAAGATCAGAAAGAAATAAAAGCCAAACAAAGGAGCTACCCACGACGAAAGACACTCCAAGCAATATATATGGTCCTTGTCAGCCTGCACAAAAAGCAATTTTTATGGATTGGTTCAGTAATATTGATATGCCCGATGATATTGATTGGATTATCATGGTAGATTTCAACTTTATCAGAAATCCTAAGGACATGAATGAAATGTTACTTTTTAATGATGCAATTAGCAATTTGGGGTTAGTGGAGCTGCCTCTGAAAGGTAGGAAATTTACCTGGAGCAATATGCAACAAGATCAACTGCTAGAAAGATTAGACTGGTTTTTCACCTCTTCCACTTGGACTATCTCCTATCCATCAACCTTTGTTTATCCTCTTGTTAAACCAATTTCAGACCATGTGCCTTGTGTCATCTCAGTTGGCACAAAGATTCCAACAGCAAATATTTTCAGATTTGAAAACATCTAGTTACAACATAAGGATTTCAAGCAAATTGTGGAGAATGCCTGGTTATTCCCTGTTGGTTATTCTAACAGTGAAAAAAAGGTGAATGCTAAGCTGAAAAATGTTAGAAGAGCCCTTAAGATTTGGGCAAAAAACTTACCTTGCTTAAAACAGCTAATTGCAAAAGTTAATGAGGTGATTGAGTTCATTGACTGTTTGGAGGAATTCAGAAATTTGACTGTTGAGGAATGGAAGTTAAGGGACATTCTTAAGTAACATGTGATCACTCTGCTAAAAAATCAAAACACTTATTTAGAAGCTCATTGTCTGAGACCAGAGTACTGTCCTATCACACCATCTTTTGGAATTGACACCTTGAAAAAAATGTGGCTTCATTGATGCAAGAAAGACACTTGGGGAAAATTTCCTATAATAAGGTTTTTGTAATTTTGAGTATAAGAGGAATTTACCCAAGATAAACAATAGATAAGACATGAATAGAATAATATAAATTAAACTAATCATGTGAATTAGAGGATACAAATTAAGGCAGATATCCAAGAGGATTGCAAAGCATACAACTTGAGATAAGATCAGAGCAAGGTCTACAGCAAACCAAAAGGAACAACATACTAGCTGACTAAGGTAAACAAGATTGAGGAAGAGTATGTACTTCACAGTAGAGGAACCACCAGTGTTGGTGTTGGCACCATTGTTAGCCATGTCGTCGATAAAGAGGTTCTTGATGTCGGGGAAGAAGTCATCATTTGGAAAGACGTCGGCGCTATCGCTCTCCACGAAGGAGTCCATGATGAAGCTAGTAATCGTGCCAATAGCACTCCCTAAAAACCTTATCGCCCTTCTCCCATACAGGACTCAAAGCAGCCAGGTCGGCCATCCGCCACGAGGAACCACCTTCGTCTAGGGCCTACGATGTCACATTGGCAGTAAATGGCCCTCTGCCACGAGGAACCACGGCTGTCTAGGACATATGATGCCACATCAGATTTTTGAGGGTCCCTCCATCAAGGAGAATTGCGAAAAGCTATAGTCTACAATGCCATGTCGATTCTATGTGGGCCCCATGTCTACGAGAAACTGTTGTCTTCCATTGTCCATGCTGCCACATCAGCTCTAGACGACCCATGGCTACAAGAAACCACATAAGGCATGGCCTCATGGCACCACATCGGGTCTCGGCGGGCCTAGCCACCCGGTGGGTGCGGAGGCGTATAGAGTCGGGAACGCCTCTCACTGAGCATGTAGCACCCCGCATGTAGCACCCCGGGTAAATCCACTACTAGAAAATCGCTGTTATTTATACTCTGTGCATCATCATGACATCATCACGCATTCTTGTTCATAAACTAATTTGCAAAAACCCTATTTTGCTTGACATTACTCATCTCCTTTATTTCAAATCAAAATTGCAAGCTATTGTACAATATTTTGTTTATCCAACTGTTTGCAGAAGTCTATTAAAATTAATCTAATAAAATAAAATATTTTCTAGAGGAGGCCGACCTCCCAGCCGACCAGTGAAGCCCAGCCCGACCGAGGCCCACCTACCACCCAGTTCCCAGCAAACCCTAATCCTACCCACAACCCTAGCTGAACCCCCACCTACACTACCCCTGCCGCCGCTATCCTCACGAGCTACCGTGCGAGGCCTCTCTCGCACACCTCGCGCCGCACGCCACCCCTTCATGCGCCCCTCCTGGTCCACTCCCTGAATCGCACCCCCGCCTGGACCCACTCCCTAACGCACTCTCTCGCGATGCGACATCCACCTGAGCAAGTCCATACCGCACTCCCCGTTCTCCATCCCCTGGCCCCACTCGATCCCCACGTCCCACCCCGACGCGTTCCCCATGCATACGCTTGCTCGCGTCTCTCTCACCCACCTCGCTTCCTTCCGCCTATTCTGCCGCCACCTGGTTCTCGCCCTACGTCTCTCCTCGGCATCCTCTCATCCTCCCTACTGCGCCGCGGGCGCCCAAGCCTCTCCTCCCTCCGGTTTCACCTGCGGCTGCCCTGGATTCCCTCCGTCTCCGGCCGACGCATCCGCGCCGCCCCCCAAAACCCTGCCACCATGCGCCGGACGGCCCCGACATCACCGGCCCCTGCGCGTCCTGGCCCCTCGCCTCCCCGCGAGCTTCCCTCGTTGCCCATCCTCGTCGAGCGCCTCTGCACCGCCACTGCATCGTCTCCCTCACCGCCGCGTCGAGCCTTCTCCCGACCCCATCTACTAGTTCCGCCGCCCAAGGTCGTCGCTGCCGCACGGAGGCTAGGCCCCGCCACCTCTGCAGTGTCCTGGTCACGTCGACCCTGTACCCTGCAGTCCATGTTCTGCCGTGTGCTGGGCCGTTGGTCCCTGTGTAGATGTCGTGATGAAACGCTGATGATTGGTGGCTAGCTGATGGTAAGCGATGTTGTGATGATGGTGTTGCATACGTGGGGTATACGTGTGGATGGATGCTTCGAGACTGATAAGATGGTGGAGTCGTGGCCACTTCCTCGGATCAACCTCTCTGCGAGATATTCCGAGGAGAATCGATCCGAGCAAGTTCTTCTACCATCGTTGTTTTAATTCCGCAAATCGCGGAAAGGCTGATGCCATTTCGAAGGCCCCACGTCCCGATCCGAAGACCGATCCCGGCGAGACCGAACCCGAACCACATCGCCCCAGGATCTTCAGACCAATGTGTGACCTTCTTTTCCGAGACCCCTATTTTATGAATGAGATATACTTGTTGCATTTAAATTTTCATGCTCGCATACATATTATGTGGGTTGGAGGCATTATGCCGATTCACCTCATAATTAAATATGGAGACCATATATGGGCTTTTCTAGTCTTATATTGGCCCCATTTAAATTTGTGTAGCAAACCGACATGTTTTGCCTTGTTAAGCCACATTTAAAATGCGGGGTATCTAAACAACATAAATCACCCAATTAATTGTCGAGACCCTAGTTTTTCTTAATATTTCCTAATTGCATCGCCTCTTTGCCATGTCATGCATCATACATGCATCATGCCGATCTTCTGCCATAGTATTAAATAGAATATCCGGTGTTTCTTTTAGTGCATTGCTTCTTCACAGATTAGGCCAATGAGTTTATGTGAGTGACGGCCGTTCTTCGGATGAACCTTCGGAAATGTTGCTTAGGCGAGCATTCTCCCTCTTTCTACCTACTTTATGTTTCTAGTCTTTATTTCCTTCTGTTGATATATTTCTATCTGTGTTGCGATGCTATAGATTCTGTACCCCTTTATACTTCCCTGCAGCATATATATTGCCATGGACACCTCCTATTACTAATTGTTTGGTAGATAGTTGGTCTTGTGAGTTGTATTTTCTTGCTCAGGTGCTGCTTCACGTTGTCAATGTTCCACCGTTGTTGGGTGGTTGGCATATGCTTAATGGTGGAGATGATCATGGCTTTAATTACCGTTTAATAACTAAAATTGAAAGTAGGTAAATAATGCAGAGGCACCGGTGGACAATAGACAATATTTGGTTTTTAACCGCTCAATGATGTCCCGTAGGACACCAAGTTCTTGAAACCTGCTCCGAGATCGAGCGCGCTAACCACAGGTGGGGTGTGTGGGCACCCCCATCGATTTAGTACCTGATTTCAAAGTACTGTACTAGGGGCCACAAACTAGTTTGGGGATTTATTACTATCGTTTAATTATGTCATGCTTTACTGCTTTATTTACGATTGCGCGTGGAGCACTTGTACTGTTTAGGAACAAATGTGGAATGTTTTCGCAGTATCGAGAAGCCCAGTCACACTTTCGGGTTCCCAGTCATTTACAGCCATTGTCACAAACCCTGGGTCTGTCTCGGAGACCGGCCGACTTTGTTGCGGGTAGCTTTTTGGGGTGGCCCCATGTACTTTTTTGGGTTCTAGGAAACGTCATGTCCGAAACCCTATCGACATACCGTTGGGTGTATGTTTTGTGATGTTGTACCTACCTGATCTGACAACAAGGGTGTAGGTCCGTGTGGAAACTTTGGTGCACCCCTACAGGGTTTAATCTTTTCGAAAACCCTTGTCCGCGGTTATAGACGACTTGAAGCACAATTCTAGATCATAGACAACTATAACTAAAGTTTACTGTTATAATTTGACTTGTATCTGATATGACTAGTAAGTTGCATAACCACCATGGAATGAATGGATAAAACTACCAACTGTGTGAGTTTTCTCGGCATGACTTCCTCGTTTGGTCTCGAGGGGGAAATACCAGGATGGGTATGTTTTGTGGTAGTATCAGCTTGGTTCCGAATAGGTCCTTCTTATCCCTCTCTGATAGCCGACAGTTGTATCGAGTCTCTATAGGTTGTTTAATGCATGCTGCGCTGCCGCTTCAGCCCACCATACCTATGTAGGAGAGGACCACCGAATTCTAATACTCGCCGTGTACTGGCATCAGTACTGACCGCTCTCTTTTTCCTTTGCCCTTTGCCGGCATCCCTTTTTTTGTTTAGAAGGTTTAAGATCGACGTCGTTAGCAGGGTTACCCTTCCGGTTTGGCCTGGGTAGGGTTATGGACGCCATTGGTTATTCTCCAAGGCTCTTAGCCCAATTTGAATCTTATCCGTACTCAGACGATGTATCGTTTTCAAGGTGATTTGGATCTTCGTACTGTATATCTATATTCTTGACTCATGGAGTTGTTGTTATATATATCTGTTTTGTGGGTTCCATCGTGGACTATTGTGTAATGATATTACTTCGTTTTCCACCCACACGTAAGTGCCTGGTGGGCACCTTTGAATCGTTTCTATGCGGGTTTGGCAGGAATCGCTAAAACTTGCATAGGGCCGATCCGAGGGTGTTAGAAAGTGGTATTAGAGCTCAGCAGTTACGGTTCCCCACTAGTCCATCCTGTAGGATAACCTAGCTAACGGACGTCGTAGAGTGTCAAAACTATTTTGGAAGAAATCGGTTGGATAGATCTGATTAGGTCTGCTTTTACTCCTTACCCCTTTTGTATTCTCCTCTTACCTATGCATGTTTTGAATCTGCTCTCTTATCTTTTCTTTGAGTCCAGGAATTCTCGTGGTTGGGTTTCCCTCGTACCTTCAGGGTTTCGCTTCCGTCCTATTGTAACGGTGCTTCGACATATGAACTTGTTGCTATCTAAGGAATTTCCTTCTGTTGTACCTTTTCAGTGGACCAAAATTAACTAAATTTTTTTTCTTTGTATCCTCCGGTGTTTTCCGACAGGACGACATCATCTACATCAGAACCGATAAAGAGCCTACATCATTCTTTTGTTTTTGAACCTCGATTGTCGAGATCTTCAGTTTGATTCTGAGAGTTGGTTGCATAATTTCCCTATTCATGTGCAGATTATTGCTTTTGGTGCGCGATGGACTGATCACCATCCGACTACTCTTATCATTCGCTCTTGTACATTGGATCGGTGGATCAAGAAATTTTACCCCTTCCACAGAAGTTAGAGGTGGCCTTATCTTTTGATACCTTTACATCCGTCCTTTGTTCACCGGAGAGTTCTCTCGATGAACGTGAGCAATGACCCCTTGTTGGTGGTGTCGCCGACTTCAAGATGGAGAAAGAATCCTTGTTAGTGGTGTCGTGAAGATCTACATGAAGCGAGAAGATTCAGGTCGTCGGCCTTCTTCCCCGTACCATGAGGCGGATCTCGAGGGCGAGATCCATTGTTAGTGATGTCGAATTGTAGCACCACGGGTAAATCCACTACTAGAAAATCGATGTTATTTATACTCTATAGATCATCATGACATCATCACGCAAGTTTGTTCATAAACTAATTTGCGAAAACCCTATTTTGTTTGACATTAGTCATCTCCTTTATTTCAAATCAAAATTGCGGGCTATTGTACAATATTTTGTTTATCCAACTGTTTGCAGAAGTCTATTAAAAAATAAACTAATAAAATAAAATATTTTCTAGCGGACGCCGACCTCCCAGCCGGCTAGGTGAAGCCCAACCCGACTGGGGCCCACCTACCACCTAGTTCCCAGCAAAGCCTAATCCTACCCACAAACCCTAGCTGAACCCCCACCTACACTACCCCTGCCACCGCCAGCCTCACGAGCGACAGCGCGAGGCCTCTCTCGCTCACCTCACGCCGCACCCAACCCCCTTCATGCGCCCCTCCTTGTCCACTCCCTGAATCGCACCCCCACCTAGACCCACTCCCTAACGCATTCTCTCGCGACGTCCACCCGACCAAGTCCACGCCGCACTCCCTGTTCTCCATCCCCCGGCCCCACCCGATCCCCACGTCCCACCCTGATGCGTTCCCCATGCCTACGCTTGCTCGCATCTCTCTCACCCACCTCGCTTCCTTCTGCCTATTCCGTGCCGCCTGGTTCTCGCCCTACCTCTCTCCCTAGCGCCCTCTCCTCCTCCCTGCAGCGCCACGGGCGCCCAAGCCTCTCTTCCCTCCGGTTTCTCCTGCGGATTCCCTGGATTACCTCCGTCTTCGGCCAACGCGTATGCGCCGCCCAGAGAACCCCGCCACCAAGCGCCGCCCTGGCCCCGAGCTCACCGGCCCCTGCGTGTCTTTGCCCATCACCTCCCCGCGAGCATCCGTCATCGCCCATCCTTGCCGAGTGCCCCTGCACCGCCGCTGCATCGTCTCCCTCATCGCCTGCCCGAGCCACCACATCCGGACATCTCCCGGCCTCGTCTGCTAGTTCCGCCGCCCAAGGTCGTCGCTGCCGCACGGAGGCTACGCCCCGCCGTCTTTGCAGTGTCCTGGTCGCGTCGACCCCGTACCCTGCAGTCCATGTTCTGCCGTGTGCTAGGACGCTGGTCCCTGTGTAGTTGCCGTGATGAAACACTGATGATTGGCGTAGTCGAAGCAGCTTAAAGAAGGTCAGCTTAAGAAGCAGCTTAAACACTGATGATTGACTTTCGACTTGTTGAACCGGGTTCGTATTCATATTAATTTGGAGTTTTCTTGCTCCCCTCGAGACAGCTCGGATCAACCTCTCCGCAAGATATTCCGAGGAGAATCTATTCGAGCAAGTTCTTCTACCATCGCTGTTTGAATTCTGCAAATCGCGCAAAGGCTGATGCATTTTCGAAGACCCCGACGTTTCGATCCGAAGACCGATCCCGATGAGACCTAACCCGAACCATATTGCCCCAAGATCTTCATACCAATGTGTGACCCTCTTTTCCGAGACCCCTATTTTATGAATGAGATATACTTGTTGCATTTAAATTGTCATGATTGCATACATATCATGTGGGTTGGGGGCATTATGCCGATTCACCTCATAATTAAATATGGAGACCATATATGGGCTTTTCTAGTCTTATATTGTCCCATTTAAATTTGTCTAGCGAACCGACATGTTTTGCCTTATTAAGCCAACCTTTAAAATGCGGGGTATCTAAACAACATATACCACCCAATTAATTGTCGAGACCCTGGTGTCGCTTAATATTGCCTAATTGCATCGCATCTTTGCCATGTCATGCATGATACATGCATCATGCTGATTTTCTGCCATAGTATTAAATAGAATATCCGGTGTTTCTTTTAGTGCATTGCTTCTTCATGGATTAGGCCGATGAGTTGATGCGAGTGACGCCTGTTCTTCGGATGAACCTTCGGCAATGTTTTTTAGGCGAGCATTCTCCCTCTTTCTACCTATTTTATATTTCCAGTCTTTATTTCCTTCTGTTGATTTATTGCTATCTATGTTGCGATGCTATAGATTTTGTGCACCTTTATACTTCCCTGCGGCCTCTATATTGCCATGGACACCTATTACCTATTGTTTGGTAGATAGTCGGTCTTGCGAGTCGTAGTTGTTTGCTTAGGTGTTGCTTCACGTCGTCGATGTTCCATCGTTGTTGGGTGGTTGGCATATGCTTAATGGTGGAGATGATCATATCTTTAATTACTGTTTAATAACTAAAATTGAAAGTAGGTAAATAATGCAGAGGCACCGGTGGGTAATAGACCATATCTTTTTAACTACTCACTTGTGTCTCGTAGGACCCCGAATTCTTGACACCTGTTTCGAGATCGAGCATGCTAACCACAGGTGGGGTGTGTGGGCAACCACCTCGATTTAGTACCTGATTTCAAATTACTGTACTAGGGCCACAAACTAGTTTGGGGCTTTATTACTATCATGTACTTATGTCATCCTTTACAACTTTATTTACGATTGCGCGAGGAGCGCCTGTACTATTTAGGAACAAATGTGGAATTTTTTCGCGGTATCGACAAGCTCAGTCACACTTTCGGGTTCCCAGTCGTGTATATCCATTGTCACAAACCCTGGGTCCGTCTCGGAGACCGACTGACTTTGTTGCGGGTAGCTTAGTGGGGTGGCCCCCATGTGCTTGCTTTGGGTCCGGGAAATATCGTGTCTAAAACCCCGTCGACATACTGTTGGGTGTATGTTTTGTGATCTTGTACGTACCTGATCTGGGAACAAGGGTGTAGGTGTGTTTGGAAACTTTGGTGCACCCCTACAGGGTTTAATCTTTTCGAAAATCCGTGTCCGCTGTTAATCTTTTCGAAAATCCGTGTCCGCGGTTATGGACGACTTGGAGCACAGTTCTCGATCATAGACAACTATAACTAAAGTTTACTGTTATCTCTGTCCTTCTAGTTTCAAAATTTGTCCCAGTTAGAAAAATGAGAGCGGCTCCTCGCGTCACCTACTCCAGGCGACCGAGTAGTAAACCCTAGCGACCGCGACCGCCGGCCTCCCGCCTCCGCTCCTCCTCTCTCTTCGCCTCCCGACGTGGCAGCCGGCAAAGCCGAGCGACGCTGATGAAGGGGGCGGCGGAGACCTAGCACCCCTCGCGTCCTTGCGCGTGGATATGGAGGACGACCTCGCGGGTGGTCTTCGGGGGCTCGTGGCCGGCGACATCACGGCCTGGAGGTGTCGCGGTGTGGCGGGCGGTTTCAGGTGGCGTGGCGCCTGCGGGCATGGTGGAGGTCCTGTGCGGCGGCGGCGAGGGCTGCTGGTGCCTTGCTCTTGCATTAGGGCGGCGACGGCGGCATGGACGGGCACGCGGTGGTCGACGATGGCGTTGGTCTGCACCGGCTGCGCGGTGGGGCGTCGGTGTTGATGGTGCTCTGAGCTCTCGGCAGTGGAGGGGCCCATCTTGGCCTACATGAGCTTGGGCGGGCCGCGGCTTTCGACGCTCGTCCGCCGTGATGGGGTTCTCTGCCTGCGCATGGAGGCTAGTTGACGCGGCGGCGGCTCGTCTGCGTGTGTTGTCGAAGGTCAGGAATGTTTGGCATGCGTCATGTGGTCGGAGGGCTCGTCGTGGCGGCGCAGGCTCGTCCAGGGCTCGATCTGGGCCGCCAGGGAGGTGTTTTGGTGGCGATGTCCTTCAGTCCTTTTTTGCGGCGGCGCCTGCTTGGGTTCGCTCTGGTTGTTTCGACAACTATCTCGCAGGCAGCGGTGATGATTCGGACGGCGGGTTTTGTGGTGGCAACTGGCCGCAGAAGGGATGCTTGTTGGTCGTCGGGTGCTTCTCGGGGAGGGGTGGTATGGTGGTTGTGCCGGTCCTTGTTGGGCGAGCGTGAGGTTGAGGACTCTGTGCTGGGCGAAAGCTTTGTCCTGGCTGCTGGCCGGGGCCGACGACGGTGACGCCCGTGGAAGCCGCATCCTTCTTGAAGTCGTCGTCGGAGCGGGTGTTTCTCGATCCTTCGCCCGGGTTCTCTGGGGGAAACCCTAGATCCCTCGCAGGATCGGGCGTGGGTGGCTCTATCATGTCGCTCTACCTCTTGGGGCCTCGCTTTGGACGTCCATCGGACTGAGAGTTTTGTGGTGTGTGTTGGTGGTTTTGGCGAAGGCGGGTTGGCCTTCTTCCTGGAGGGGTGCAGCCCTTGGCCGGCGTGGTAGTTTGGAGAGGTGGCTCCAGTCTTTCACCTCTGCTTATTGCGTCGAGGTGTGGTGTCGACCTGGTTGGTCGTCGACCCGTGTGGTGTGCAACCTCGGGGTCTGGCATGTTGTGTTGTATACGGTTTTTCGGCCAGTTTTACTCATAAAACGGGCCAACTCTTTTCTACTATATCAATGAAAGGAAAAACTTTTGACTAGTTTCAAAAAAAAGTTTAATGTTATAATTTGACTTGTATCTGATATGACTAGTAAGTTGGATAACCACCATGGAATGAATGGATAAAACTGTCAACTGTGTGAGTTTCCTCGGCATGACTTTTTCGTTTGGTATCGAGGGGGAAATACCAGGATGGGTATGTTTGGTGGTAGTATTTGCTTGGTTCCGAATAGGTCCTTCTTATCCCTCTCTAATAGCCGACAGTTGTATCGAGTCTCTATAGGTTGTTTAGTGCATGCTGCACTGCCGCTTCAGGCACCATACGTATGTAGGCGAGGACCGCCGAATCCTAAGACTCGTCGTGTACTGGCCTCGGTACTGGCCGCTCTCTTTTTCCTTTGCCCTTTGTCGGGTTACCCTTCCGTCTTGGCCTGGGCAGGGTTATGTATGCCATTGGTTATTCTTCAGGGCTCCTAGCCCAATTTGCATCTTGTCCTTACTCGGAGGCTATATCGTTTTTAAGGTGATTTGGATCTTTGTACTATATATCTGTATTCTTGACTCATGGAGTCATTGTTGTATATATATATATATCTGTTTTGTAGGTTCCATCGTGGACTATTGTATAATGATATTACTTAGTTTTCCACCCGCACGCAAGTGCCTGGTGGGCACCTTTGAATCGTTTCTATGCGGGTTTGGCAGGAATCGCTAAAACTTGCATAAGACCGATCCGAGGGTGTTACACCGCGCATGCTGATGGCAGGCCCATTTCGCGCGGGTGGTCTACTGTCCGGTGACACAGGTACGACGATGCACACTACACCCATCCACGACAGGGAATATTTAGCAATGGACCAATAGAGGGTCCCGCCTCTAGGGAGAGCAGGGCTCCATTACGATCACGCCACGTGTCCTGTTTGGTGTCCATCTCACAGCCGAAAAGAATAGGGATAATGTGGATAGCAGTTTCGGCCAAAATAATCTAGCGCTATTATTTGCTCTGATTTTAACGATAAACCAAAAAACAAGTTAGAAAATAATTAATTATACCTTAAACACCTGAATTAGGGGCACGGGAATAACAAACTAAAATAGAATAATTAGAACCTTAATCATGCATTTGGATTTTATACATTGTCTGTACCGTGCTTCTTTTTAGAAAATATGTCCAGAGTAATATAGAAACCCTGAATTGTCCTAATTCGAAAACAACAGCTTGTTGGGCGATCCACACCCCGTAGACCCCATCCTTGCAGGAATTTTCCTTACCAGGTGCATAACTTATACGTCACTGTGCTCCTAATGATAGGATACATGCAAAAAAAAGGCACACAACCACGTATGTGTTCGAGGTAGTTAGCGTAATCCTAATCCTTTACTGTATCTAGGTGGGCCATGTGCCTTGGCAGAGACGGTGTACCCCGGAAGCCCCTATACCTTCTCCGCGATGACATCCCCTGAAACTGGCGCTACTTTCTGAGTCTTTAACTCAACTAGGAATTTTTGAAAATTGAACGATTCCCCTCGCACTACGTCAACCATGACAATATTTGTGTAGCTGGGAGGAAGCGAGAGAAAAACCCCATCTATCGCGAAGCTTAGTCATCCAGTAGTCCAGAACATCCGCAAGACGCACATGAATATCTACCATTGTTGCCAAGTGTGTCTCCAAGGAGGTGTTTTCTTCCATCTTAGTTGAAAGAAACATGTCAACATACTCATACCTCATGGTTCTAACTTGTGGTAGGAATATCACCTTATGTTCATCTGCCATACATTACAAGAAAATTTGGATTTTATAGCGAATGATTTTCTTGGTTAAAGGACCGTTTTTTCGTGGTTAAAAAGTCTTTTATGATGGTGACCTTTCTGTTAAAAGCCCCATCACAAAAGAATATACCATATTTTTTTGTGATTGTGGCGAAATGCACCCTTCAGCCACAGAAACTTGTTCTGTCGTAGATTTGTTTGCCATCCGCGTTGACTGTTGACATCACACAAACTACCACGTGGAAAACACCATTAACGGCCAGTTAGCACCATTAACGGTCACAAAAACCGTGGTAGAAGCCAGGCCCATCCAAATCCAGGTAATTATTAAGTAGACCGGCCCATTAGGAGATCCCAACAAGAACCTTAAGCGTTACTGTTTCGTCATGCACTATTTGAATTGGGCCCATTAACGTAGCCCGCCGTGGCTTATAAAATTTCTGGTCTGTTATTGTTTAGCCCAACTGTGGCATGCTACCTTTTTGGCTTGTACTACTTTGTTCTACATAAGTCCCACATCATCCCGACACTGTGCGGCACACTAGCATCCTGTGCCATGTAGACCCGATACTGTTTAGGCCTACTGAAAGCATGTTATTGTTCACACCTTTTGACATGTGTTTGTCCTACGGGTACCCAATATTGGCCTACCCGGTTCGGCCCAGCAGGAGCCCACATGATGATCCGCACCTGATGACGAAGCCCAGGAAGGATTCGGGTGACCCAGGCCCATGAAGGGTGTGATTCCTTGGATGATACGGCTAGCTTTATATAGGAATTTTAAAGAGAAAATGCCAACCTATAACCGACTCGACCTTATCCCCCGACCTTGCCTACCTATATAAAGGCAAGGAGGGCATGGCGAGGAGGTCACCTGAACCCTAGCATACACACCAACCATATCTCATCTATGCACCCCCTATAACCTTTGGTTCCGTCAAAAATCAAGAGCATACAAGTAGAAGTAGGGTCTCCCTCTATAGCCTAAACCTAGGTAAACCTCGTTTCCCACAATGTTTTTCTGTTAGCCGAACAAGATCTTCAGTGCACCCATGTTCCTCAAAACCCAAGTCTATAAGAATGGGCATTGATGAGTTTAACCCTTGCCACCTTCCACCAATCTGGACCTTTACAGTTTAGGCCTTTTACTCTTTGGCCTACTACTGTTTAGACCTTTTGGCCTTTTGTTGTTCAGACATGTTATAGTTCTGACCTGATTTTATTTTCAGCCTTCTATTGTTCAGGCCATTTACTGTTCTAGAATTTTAACTATTTAGGCCCGTTACGATTCTGGCCCATTGTTGTTCTTGCCTATTACTATTCTGGCATGTTACTGTTCTGACCTGTTACTATTCTGTCTTGTTACTGTTCTGGCATGTTACTATTTGAGCCTGTTACTATTCTAGCATGTTACTATTCTGGTCTTTTACTGTTTAATGAATACCGGTAAAAGCCCACTGTTTAATGGCAGCACGGTAGGCCCGTCACTATTGATTGGTGGGCCATCAAGGACTGGTACAGTCCTTGTTGGGCCTTCTACTATTTAAGCCTATGAAAGTTAGGGTCATTCCTAGGACAAAAAACTAGATAAACAAAGAACACAAGATTATCTAGAATAGTAAATGAATTCTAGAACTATGGAAAAAACTTTTAACTCGAAAAATAGTAAATTATTACTGTCCTCAAAATTCTATAGATCGTACAACATCATCGGAGTACAACACAACTGATAAACAACATAATCTCGGTTTAAAAAATGTTCCTTTTAGGGAGATCTCATTGCCTCACATGTAACGACGAGCTTACCACGGGACTTGCTGAGGAGATTATTAAGTATATTCTCCATCAAATCTTGTATGTTCTTGAACTTAGATAACTCCTTCCATGCTATGGATACTACTGCATCTGTTATGTTGGCTTCCCGTCCAACTACATCAAGTGCATCTTGGAGTGCAGCACCAAAAATTCTTTTGGCTGGAATGTATGGAACAATTGACATCGTGTACATACTTGAGCAATATGCACTATCACTGCTACTCTGTGCAAAGAGATCTACACTCGAGGTAGTTGTTTTCTGTTCTGCCTTCTTATTTATATTTGCAACCTGAAAAAAAATGATTTATAACATCATTACCAAGGAAAACAAAAACCAAAGAATTTCAAATCGGTCATTTTGCTAAAAGGAAGAAAGCAATTAGTAGCATCAGGGCCTCATATATCTCTTTATTCTAGAATAAATAGAATATTCGACTTTATAGAGGGATGAGGTCGTGTGCAACTATCACTTCTTCCATATGAAATGACTACTCTGCTTGATGAATGTGACACCCACGGGATCAGGGCTAAACAAATCCCAGACCTCCGTCTGATATAACCTTAACCTTGAGGTCGAGAATATCCAGTGAAGAATCGGTAACACAGAAGTGACCCTACGACACAAAATTTATTACAGCAAGCTCATAACTGAGCAGAGAACCAAATTATTACAAGCAGAGGTCGCTGACCACAAACATCAAACAAAAGAAGGCAAATTATGCTATTAAGTATAGAAAAATTAACAAATGGCCTAAGAGGCCTGAAGCATAACGATGACGTCCCAGCCCATAGGTTCCAGGCTGCCGGCCAGGAACCCCAAGCTACTCGTCGATGTCGATGTAGTACAGAACTCGTCTTCCGGTGAACACTTACTCTGTGAAAAGTATCAACAAAGCAAGGGTGAGTACAGGGTGTACTCCGCAAAACTTCTGGCTGGTGGAGTTGTTTTGCGTAAAGCCATCTTTTGTTTATAAAACAAGAGAGAGAGAAGAAGCTCGTCTATTCAGAATATTTTAAAAGGGGATAAGAGAGCGACATCTCTGAAATATTGATCATCAGCTTTTGATATCCACCAATCATCATCATCTGAACTAGGATCACCCCCTCGTACCCATGAGGAAGCATCCTTAAGCACACGTTGATCTGCCAAGTTTTACGATTAGGTTAAAGTTCTCTATGATCTTAGAATCTGGTGGCCAAGCGTTCATAACCGTGAACACGGTTTTTCGAAAATATTATTACCCTACAGGGGTGTACAACTTTACCCACACGTACTAACCTTCTCTTAATGCCACTAGATAAGCCCTCTTCCTTGGAAGGCCGGCAGAGGATGGTTAGACACGACCTTTACCTTGCTTTCGCCGAGACCATGAGTCACGCAATAAGTATGATTCCGCTGTAACGGGTCAAATCCCGAAGCCGGTACTTAAAGATGTGAGGCAAGGTTGGTTTACCAGGGGCGCCATCAACCCCAAGCAACCACGGCCACGCTTCCCTACCTGTATGAATGCACCTCCTTCACCTCCTCTTTCGAAAACATTATTAATGCGTATGTCGAATGGAATGCCCGAACTATGTGACTCATGGAATCTACTAGGCAAGTTAGTTGCCCGTGAGGTTTTCCAGGCCCCGTGTGGTTGTACGCTCGTCTCGGTTCCAAAGGCAAGAACTCAGGTCCTAGTGGTGGCGAGCATTGGACTAGAAAAACCACATCCCACTATGGCCTCCCATACAAGCCTTAGCATGTTTAATCTCATACCACCGATCTCATCTCATCATGTTCTACTGTCATACTAGATTATCTGCATCTGATACATCATCTGGATGGACCAGAACTGACAGCTATGCATGGCTAAGCAGACACATATAAGAGCTCTAACAGTGCACACGATCCAAACCTAGTTATGCTAGGAGTAGTGGATCAGGTAATATAAGCTCAAGGGAGTAATGCAACAGATAGGATACTCTATCTATCGATAAAAGACCACAGTAGAATCATGTGCAACATGGCAGGAATTGAAATGCTTTCGAAATCATAGGATTATATCATGGTGGGGCTATGCTTGCCTTTGCCACTTGATAGAAGATAAACAAATCCTCGGAAGCCTTGTACTTGACTTCATTACAGTTGGTCAAGCATTGTTTGTCGATCGTCGATGGTGTTGTCCTCGGTCTTCAATCTTGATCTCGATTCTGATATCGTATTCTACCATAGAAGAACCAAACACCGGAAAGAGAAGGAAACAATCAACACATGGCATCGATGCAATTCTCAATCAAGAGTGATGATATGTCAAGTTAATTTGCATTGAATTGAAACCCTAAAACATGATCGACAAATTAATCGGGGTTCCGAGGGGTGAGAACCCTAACTCGGAGAAACTCCGGAACATAAGAGAGGGGTGCATTTGTTCTTCTAATTAAACTTGGCATTTAAGTTGTTGAACAATGCATGATTATAGATTAGATCGCTAGGTTTCATTTTTCTGAACATTTTGATATATTATTTGTATTTTTCTGACTTATAAATAATTACTTATTAAATTTATAAGATTTATCCTTTTTCTGAAAATTTTCAAACAATTACTAAAAACTTATTAAACTTTTTGCACCCAGACAAGTCTACCCATAGTGACTGACTGATGGGCCCTGAGCCACCTCAGCAGCCACGCAAGCAAAGTGGGACAGAGGGGGCGGTTTGCTATTCTCACCGAGGCAGTAGCTAGCCACTGCCACTAACGTGTGGGGCCTGGGTCGGGTCAACATACCACACAGGCGCCACGCGGGCTCTCCGGCGAGCGCCGCAGACGGCGGCGGGGAACGGCGTTTGAGGGCGAGTGGGGATGCGCGGTCGCTACGCATCGAACCGGAGCGATATGGGGAGCAATAAAATGGCGGCACCGCTAGTGGGAGGTCAACGGAGCATGGACGGCGACGAGGCCGAGCGGCGGCGCTTGAAGAGCATCGTCGGGTGATGGGCACAAAGCGAGAGAAGGAGGATGAAGGGGTCCACGAGGATCACCAGCTCACCAGGAGCGCGTCAGCGAGAAGGAGGTCATGATTGGCTTGATTTTGAGCTCGCCGGCTCGATTCCGTTGGTGAGAGGAGGCAGGGAGATACGGTGGTTCTGATGGCATGCTCAAATGGACGAGGGGTGGTCGGAGACGACGTCGACAGACGGCTCTGGTGACGGCTAGGGTTCGGCCAGCTCTCAGTGAGGGAGAGGATAAGGGTGAGCGAGGGCGTCGGCGCGGGTCTTATTGGCCTCCAGAGCGGAGGCGGGCATCTTAGCGCAAGGACGATCAACGGCAGACGGCGAGGCACGCAGCTGCTTGCCCATCGGTGCCGAGGAAGAAGAAAAGAGGAGCACGCGACGGGGTATTGGCCGGCCTGGGCCGCGGCTGGGCTGAGGGTGCTGCGGGTGTGCGGCAGGCAGAGGGGAGAGGGAAACTGGGCTACTGGGCTGCGACCCAGGGAGTGCTCTAGCTGCTGTTGTTGTTTTTAGCAAAACCTTTTCTATTTCCTGTTTATATTTTCATTTTAAATTCTGTTTTCGAATATTTCAAAAATACCAGGGACTTTTATAAAATGTATAAAATACTGCAGGGAGCCCTTTAGTCAATTTGGGCTCTAATGTTTTGGTAGCTTTTCAAATTCAAAACCATTTGAATGCTTTTCAAACAGAGGGAGAATATTAGAGTTCAGGGTTTGTATTTTATTTCTTAATGCATGCAAATTTTGATATGATGCTCATGGATGCACAATCAACCCTAAATATAGATTAACTAAAATGGGGTGTTACAACTCTATCCCCCTTACGATAATCTCGACCCGAGATTCCAAAGGTAGGAAAAGAGACAAAGAGAGAAAGAAATATGGTCACTCTAAAGATAAGAGGGAACACACTAAACAACACACGGAGTATCTCATGGTAAACTCATGGATGGATTATTCATAAACAACTCTAAGATGACTACATGAAACACGTCAAGGTAAAGGAGGAAACAAGAGGAGATGGTTTCAAGTTGTTAGATAGCTGGTCTTCATAAGGATTGAGACCATGGAACTTGCAGGAGGTTTTGAAGCTTCTGAAGAAGAAATCTTCCAACAGAGAGAACATGACCACAGACTTCGATAGGAAACCTCTACTAAACGACTTAAGTAGAGATTACAGATTGCAGAGATATGGATTAACAAAACCAAGCGGTTGAACTACTTTTGACACAGAAGGATCTCTCTTTCATCCAACAGAAAGCCAAGACAGAAATGTGTTTTGGTGGAGACGACTCGTAGGAGTCTCAGGAAACATATATCAAAAGACACTATTGATTACTAAAATCATAGTCACTCTTGAAACATGGCTAAGAAAACGAAGGAAACTCTTTAATTCATCCAGGCTATCAAAATCTTTACCAAAGATTGTGATGTCACTTTACACCACTAGACGAATTGGTAAGAAGATTCTTGATAACACGAGAAGAAAGAAACTTCATTCTCAGACTTCAATTGTTCGGCACAACAAGATGCTTGCCAACATAAATGGTCTGGAGGATCGACCGAGAGACATTTAGCAACACTACTTTAAATGTTCTCCTTGATGTTCGAGAAATAAAACACCAAGTAAAGGTCAGAGTTCGGAGACAAAGGAAAGCATAAGCACAGCTCCTATAGTGGATCATAGAAGAAGCCTCATGAAGAGTGGTTGTTATTGCTGATTGAAGAGAATATGACAAGAGGTCTTTCCGGCTAAGTTTGTGTCAACCATTACATCAATCTTGCCAGATTTACAAAGAGAGCTATTGTCAAAACCTTGAGGAGCACCAACCATCATTGCTGCTTGAGATTCAACTTTGGTTAAGTGAAATGATACTTCAGACTCAGCATGTCCGAATAGAAAGTTTGCAACATTTACCACAAAGGTAAAGTTACCATATTCTCAAGATATGGGCTACAGTGTCAAGCTCCAAAATAGGAGCTAGATTGCTAGACCCATGTATTTAGAAATTTGTCGGAAGACAACTGCACACACTTAAGGTACTGACAATAAAATACACACGTATCCTTAGGGAACGGAGCTAACTCTACTCGAATCCACGGCGACATCTTTCATCATTTGCACATGAATCAGAGAAGATTACTTCTAACATCCAGAACACATACTTCAAGATAACACGAAGATGGTTCTCGAAATTTTCCAACATTAATGCCAAATGTTCCATATGAACCAAATCTATTATGGAGAAGATGAGGATGTCATCGATGGGATAAACGTCAAACTTATCAAGACACTCCAAAAAGATGGACTCATATGTGGCATGAACAAAGCAAGAGTACTGGTCAGACCAAAGAACAGGAAGATGTACTCAAGTGAAACATCACGAAAAGAAACACCATTAAGATAATCCTTGGAACTGAGTTTGATTTGACGATAACCAAAATCAAATCAAAGATAGGGGAAGATAACATGTCCACAAAGGAAATGCTATCTTTCTTCAACACGAACAAAACTAATCATCCCTTTTAGAAGGAACTGGGTCGGATAGAGCTTTTGTCTTACAAATCTCCAAGTTGTTGTTTAAGCTTAACCAACTAGTTCAGGGGTATCCAGAATGGATCCTTGGAGAAAGAAGCGGTTCAGAGAACTTGCTTGCTCAAGAACTTGACAACACGGTCATGTGGCAACATGGAGATACTTCTAGTAGACATCTAGAATATCACGAACCACCGATATGTCACTTAGTTCAAGAGGAAACTTGCTTTATAAGGCAAGGGAACGTAGTCTCGGAGTTTCGGCACAAGCCTAACTCTTTGACTGAAGAGAGTACACTGGGATAACGGACTTGGTAGCACAATCAAACTTCGCTTAGTAATAGGGTTAACCAATCATGCTAGGAATGACTCAAATGTCCTTAGAGTTCAAAATAATAATAATTGCCATAATCTCAGATGGCCACATTGTTACGCACACGCATCACTCACGAGCACGAAAGCTCGAGTAAGGGTGGGTAATTATGTGTAAGAGCATCACTTCAGTAAGGGTCATGAAACTCAGCACGACATCTTAGTATAAAAGAGTGTGATACTTTAAGGTGGAACAAATGGAAGACAATCAATGCCTCTTGATCTACGGATTACATTACTTGGACCTAGTCCTAGAAATGACGAGGTACATGAGTTTGTTTCTCCTAGACATTCCAAAATGGTTTGTCTTGACGGACCACAAGAGTATCTTGCATCAGAAGACACCGATGCACATGTACTACTTGGCCACCCATCGGTAGAGAAAGGTCGGAAAAACAACAAGGGAAAATGAACATACTAAGGGTAGGATCCCGAGATGTGGATGCATAGATTAACAATCTTCCAAAAACCTATGCAGAGAAGGGTAAGGTGTGGCAGAGTCACGAGTATAGATGCAAGACTCTCGAGGAGCACTCTTGTTGTGATCTATTTGGTTCCATTACAGAACATGTGCCATAAAATGTGGTAGGGGAAGTCCTTCATTGTCACAATTCAATCGCGACAAAGACCACAAGCTTGAAGGCTAGAATTGTAATACCAGCCATCCTGAGGTAATGTGTGAACATTAACCACAGGGGTCAAATGGATGGATCTTGGGTTAAAGGTCAGCTTCATGTACAAGATTCGCCACACCAGAATCCAGCACAATCAGGGATCTTAGGTTCAAGTCCAAGGGTTAAAACCGAAAGAAAGAAGTAACTACTACTTGAGTTACATAGCGTACACTTCAGGGTAGTAACCACAAGGTAGATTCCAAAAGAAGATAAGACTTCTGAAGTACCCAAACAAATAAAAAGGAGGCACACGAGGCGAAAGGAAACCTCGAAGCCTAGAACATAACACTGTGGAACCAACAATATAATATTGTGGGTCCAAAAGATAGAGAGATCATGATGGACAGAATTCTCTCAGATGAACAAGAGCAAAGGGAACAAGGAATTCACAACACACACAAATCTAAAGAATTCAACACTAAGTCAACTGGCTTAGAAACGACATGCCAAGAAGGCACCTAAGTTTTGAAAGACTAGAAGAGATATCAAAACTTTTTCCAAAATCATCACCAGATAAGATAACCCAGAGTTAGAGCGAAACTGGATAAGGAGTAAAAGAAGCATACTAGAATTTTCGCAAATACTTTTCAGCTTTTAAAATATTTTTTCTCAAACACTAGACTCAACATCGACCAATAGCAAGTTTTTCCTACGGTCGGTACTGCTCTAATACCAAGAACTGTGACACCCCCGGGATCAAGGCTAAACAAATCCCAGACCTCCGTCTGATATAAGCTTAACCTTGAGCTCGAGAATATCCAGTGAAGAATCGATAACACAGCAGTGACCCTATGACACAAAATTTATTACAGCAAGCTCATAACTGAGCAGAGAACCAAATTATTACAAGCAGAGGTCACTGACCACAAACATCAAACAACGGAAGGCAAATTATGCTATTAAGTATAGCAAAATTAACAAATGGCCTAAGAGGCCTGAAGCATAACGATGACGTCCCAGCCCATAGGTTCCAGGCTGCCGGCCGGGAACCCCAAGCTACTCGTCGATGTCGATGTAGTACAGAACTCGTCTTCAGGTGAACACTTACTCTGTGAAAATTATCAACAAAGCAAGGGTGAGTACAGGGTGTACTCCGCAAGACTTCTGGCTGGTGGAGTTGTTTTGCGTAAAGCCATCTTTTGTTTATAAAACAAGAGAGAGAGAGAAGAAGCTCGTCTATTCAGAATATTTAAAAAGGGGATAAGAGAGCGACATATCCAAAATATTGATCATCATCTTTTGATATCCACCAATCATCATCATCTTAACTAGGATCACCCCCTCATACCCATGAGGAAGCATCCTTAAGCACACGTTGATCTGCCAAGTTTTACGATTAGGTTAAAGTTCTCTATGATCTTAGAATCTGGTGGCCAAGCGTTCATAACCATGAACACGGATTTTCGAAAAGATTATTACCCTGCAGGGGTGTACAACTTTACCCAGACGTACTAACCTTCTCTTAATGCCACTAGATAAGCCCTCTTCCTTGGAAGGCCGGTAGAGGGTGGTTAGACACGACCTTTACCTTGCTTTCGCTGAGACCATGAGTCACACAATAAGTATGATTCCGCCGTAACGGGTCAAATCACAAAGCTGGTACTTAAAGATGTGAGGCGAGGATGGTTTACCAGGGGTGCCATCAACCCCAAGCAACCGCGGCCACGCTTCCCTACCTGTATAAATGCACCTTCTTCATCTCCTCTTTCGAAAACATTTTCAATGCGTATGTCGAATGGAACGCCCGAACTATGTGACTCATGGAATCTACTAGGCAAGTTAGTTGCTCGTGAGGTTTTCCAGGCCCCGTGTGGTTGTATGCTCGCCTCGGTTCCAAAGGCAAGAACTCAGGCCCTAGTGGTGGCAAGCATGGGACTTGAAAAACCACATCCCACCGTGGCCTCCCATACAAGCCTTAGCATGTTTAATCTCATACCACCGATCTCATCTCATCATGTTCTACTATCATACTAGATTATCTGCATCTGATACATCATCTGGATGGACCAGAACTGACAACTATGCATGGCTAAGCAGAGACATATAAGAGCTCTAATTGTGCACATGAGCCAAATCTAGCTATCCTAGGAGAAGTGGATCAGGTAATCTAAGCTCAAGGGAGTAATGCAACAAATAGGATACTCTATCTATCAATAAAATACCATAGTAGAATCGTGTGTAACTGTTGAAATTATGCCCTAGAGGCAATAATAAAGATGTTATTATTATAATTCTTGTTCATGATAATGTTTATATTCCATGCTAGAATTGTATTAAGCGGAAACTTTAATACTTGTGTGGTTTGTGAACAACACCGTGTCCCTAGTACGCCTCTATGGACTAGCTCATTGATTAATGATGGTTAAGGTTTCCTAACCATGGACATGAGTTGTCGATTAATAATGAGATCATATCATTGGGAGAATGATATGATGGACAGACCCAAACTAAGCGAAGCAATTATATCGTGTCATCGTGTTCATCTTTGCGAAGCTTTTCTTATGTCAAATATTGTATTCCTTAGACCATGAGATAATACAACTCCCTGGTATCGGAAGCTTTGAGGTCATCAAACGTCATCCTATGAGAGGGTGATCATAAAGGTGTCTCTCAGGTGATCGGAAAGTACCTGTTGGGTTGTATGTATCGAGATGGGATTTGTCCCTCCCAAGTCGGAGGGATATACTTCGGGCCCACTCGGTAATCGATATCAACACCGCTTGCAAGCATGTGGTTAAGGAGTTAATCACAAAGTGATATCGGATTACGGAACGAGTAAAGTACTTGCTGTGAACGAGATTGAACTAGGTATAACGGTACCGACGATCAAATCTCGGGCAAGTAAAATATCGCGAGACGAAGCGAATATATATATGGGATTGATTGAATCCTGGCATCGTGGTTCATCCGATATGATCATCGATGAATGTGTGGGAGTCAATATGGGTTTCCAGACCCCGCTGTTGATTAGAAGATCATGTCCGCATATTCTCGAACCCGAAGGGTCGCACACTTAACGTCTCTCGACGCTAGGATAGATTGTATAATTGGTTTATGAGTTTTTGTTCGGAGTCTCAGATGGGATCCGAGACATCACGAGAGGTTACGGAATGGTCCGGAGAATAAGATTCATATAAGGCAGTGCAGTTTTTGGAGTTCGGAATTGTTCCGGGTTAATCGGTATTGTACCGGAAGCTTCTAGAACCTTCCGGAAGGGGACCAACGTGGCCCCACCTTCCGGGAGGGAGCATGGGACTATGAGGGAGTGCCCTGGCCGCTTTGGTCCAGGGGCACAAGGCCCCATAGGGCCCAGCCGGCCAAACAAGGGATAAACCCTGATTGGAGCTTCTAGAAGGGGGGGGGGTTTCCTTGCCCCCCACTCCTCCCTCCTTGGCCGCCGGCCTTGGGCTTGGGGGAGGGGTTAGGGCTGGCGCCCACCCCTCTATATATAGAGGGCTGGGGCGCACCACCCCCCCCCCCCCCACACCTTCCCCTCAAGCCTAGTCGCCCTGCTGCCCTCCTCTCTCTCTCCCTCCCGACTGCGTGTAGGCGAAGCCCTGCTGCAGAAACTCTCCACCAATTGCACCGCGACATCGCGTTGTAGATCCAACCCAGCTCTCCACCATACTTGCTGGAGCAAGGAAGGAGGAGACGTCGAGGTGCTGCACGTGTGCATCTCACGGAGGCATCGCCACTTGCGGTGCTAGATCGGATCGGATCGCGAGGAGGAGAAGCAAGTACGACTACATCACCCACGTTCCGCTGTGCGAATCTTCAAGGGTATGAAGATCTAATCCAATCTCTCTTGTTGTTTGCATCTCCTAGATTAGATCTTGGCTTCCCTCTGTTCGCATCCGTAGAAAATTTTGATTTACTATGCCGCGAAACCCTTCAGTGGTATCAGAGCTAGATCTATGCGTATATGTGTTTCACGAGTAGAACGCAACATCGTTGTTGCGGGCGTTGATGTTTTCTGTTGCAAGACTCTTGTTTGTGTTCTTCTTATGACGCGGGATAGTGAGATTAAAGCGGTCCAGGCCAACCTTACGCGACGTCGTTCGCGAGACCGGCTCCGCACTTGACGTGTGGCTTGTTCCACACATGCGGCTGGTGGATGTCAGTTTCTCTCACTATAGTTGTCATGGGATTTACACCGGAGTTTGGCAACCATAATATCACCGTTGTGGCTTTCCGTAGGTAAGAATCATTCTTAGCATGCTACTCCCATAAGACACGTAAAACATGCAACAACAAAGTAGAGGCGTCTAACTTGTTTTTGCAGGGAGTGTTTTCTGTGATATGGTATGGCCCAAGATGTGATGTGTATAATGTATGCGATGATCATGTTTTGTAATGTTTCACGACTTGCATGTCGATGAGTACACAACAGGCAGGAGCCATATGGTTGTCTTTATAATTGTGTATGACTTGTGTGTCAACTTCTTATACGCCATGTAATAGTTTCACTTTATCGCTAAGTAGTTAGCAATAGTTGTAGTTGCTATTCGTGGTGGAGGCAATCATGGTGGAGTGATGGAGATCATGCCGGCACGCACAAGATGGAGATCATTGCGCGAAGATTTGCTATACCATGTCACATAAAGTTATATGCATGTGATGTTTATCCTTTTATGTATCTTATTATGCTTAGAACGTGATGATAGCATTATAAGATGATTCCTCACTTAAAGATCAAGATAAAATCTGTGTTCTCCCCAAGTATGCACCTTTGCGAAAGTTCGTCGTGTCCAAGCATCACGTGATGATCGGGTGTTATAGACTCTACGTTCACATACAATGGGTGCAAGCTAGTTTTGCACACACGGAAATACTTGGGTCTAACTTGACGAGCCTAGCATGTATAGACATGGCCTCGGAACACATGAACCGAAAGGTTAAGCATGAGTCATATGAATGATATGATCGACACTTCGTTGTCCACCATTGAAACCACATCTCTTCTCGTGAAGATCGGATTAGGTGTGGTGAATTTGGATCGTGTTCACTAAACAACATGAGGGATGTTGAATTTAGTGGGAGCTCATCTAGTAATTTGATTAAAAGTTGAACTAGTTATCATGAACATAGTCTAATTTGTACTTGCAAACATTGTAGATCAAATGGCTAAGTCCAACTTCAACTTCAACGTTTTTGCTGAGAAGGAAAAGCTTAAAAACAATGGGTCTAACTTCACCAACTGGTTCCGCAATCTGAGAATCATTCTCTCTGGCGGTCAAAAGGACTATGTCCTTGAGAATGCGTTAGGTGACGCCCCTGCTGCTGCTGCCCCGGCTGATGAGAAAGCTGCCTATCAGTCGCGCAAAGATGATTATGGTGTGATTAAGAGCACCATGTTGTTTTCTATGGAATCGGACCTTCAAAATCGTTTTGAAGACTATCCCGGGCCCTTTGAGATTCTCGAGGAGCTGAAAACCATGTTTCAGACTCAGGCCCGTTCTGAGAGATATGAGATCTCTGAGAAATTCTTTAACTGCAAGATGGAGGAAGGGAGTTCTATTAGTGAGCACGCCATTAAGATGTCGGGCTACACTCAACGCCTTGAGCAACTGGACTGCAAGATTCCAGAGGAGCTCAAGATTGACAGGGTTCTGTAATCACTCCCTCCCAGCTACAAAAGTTTTGTAGTGACTCACAATCAGATTGGTTCCACTGATACGATCACCGAGCTCTTCGCAAAGCTGAAAGCTGCGGAGGTGGACATCAAAAAGGATAATCATGTGTTGATGGTCAACAAGCCCCCCACCTTCAAGAAAGGTAAGGGTGCAAAGAAACCCTTCAAGAAAGGCGGCGGCAAGCGCGTTGCCCCTGCTGAGAAGAAGCTCAGGTCTGGTCCTAAGCCAGACACTGAGTGCTTCTATTGCAAGGACAAGGGTCACTGGAAGCGCAACTGTCCGAAGTACTTAGCGGACAAGAAGGCTGACACCATCAAAGGTATATTTGATATACATGTTATTGATGTTTTCCTTACTAGCCCTCGTTGTAGTGCCTGGGTATTTGATACTGGTTCAGTTGCTAATATTTGTAACTCGAAACAGGAGCTACGGAATAGACGGCGGCTTGCAAGGGATGAGGTGACGATGCGCGTTGGCAACGGATCAAGAGTTGATGTGATGGCCGTCGGCACGCTCTCCTTAGTTTTACCTTCGAGATTAGTTTTAAACCTCAATAAATGTTATTATGTGCCTGCGTTGAGCAAGAACATTATTTCTGGATCTTGTTTATTGCAAGACGGTTATTCATTTAAATCGGAGAATAATGGTTGTTCTATTTATATGAGTAACATCTTTTATGGTCATGCACCTATTGTGAATGGTTTATTTCTTCTAAATCTCGAAAGGGATGAAACACACATCCATAACATTGAGGCTAAGAGATGCAAAGTAGATAGTGATAATACTACTTATTTGTGGCACTGTCGTCTAGGTCATATTGGTGTAAAGCGCATGAAGAAACTCCATTCTGATGGACTTTTGGAGTCTCTTGATTTTGAATCATTTGACACATGCGAACCATGCCTCATGGGCAAGATGATCAAAACCCCATTCTCCGGTATGATGGAGCGAGCAACGGACTTGTTGGAAATCATAAATACCGATGTATGCGGACCGATGAGTGTTTCGACGCGCGGTGGATATCGCTATTTTCTCACTTTTACCGATGACTTAAGTAGATATGGGTATATCTATTTAATGAAACATAAATCTGAAACATTTGAAAAGTTCAAGGAATTTCAGAATGAAGTGGAGAACCATCGTAACAGAAAGATTAAGTTTCTACGATCTGATCGTGGAGGTGAATATTTGAGTTATGATTTTCTCACGCATCTTAAGGCAAGCGGAATTGTTTCGCAACTCACGCCACCCGGAACACCACAGCGTAATGGTGTGTCTGAATGCCGGAATCGAACCCTATTAGATATGGTCCGATCAATGATGTCTCTTACTGATTTGCCGTTATCATTTTGGGGTTATGCATTAGAAACCTCTGCATTCACTTTAAATAGGGCACCATCGAAATCCATTGAGACGACACCGTATGAACTGTGGTTTGGTGCTAAACTTAAGTTGTCGTTTCTTAAAGTTTGGGGATGCGAAGCTTACGTCAAGAAGTTGATGCCGGACAAGCTCGAACCCAAAGCGGAGAAATGCGTCTTCATAGGATACCCTAAGGAAACTATTGGGTATACCTTCTATCACAGAACCGAAGGCAAAGTGTTTGTCGCAAAGAACGGTTCCTTTCTTGAGAAGGAGTTTCTCTCGAAAGAAGTGAGTGGGAGGAAAGTAGAGCTAGACGAGGTTGTTGAACCTTCTCTTGAATTGGAGAGTAGCGCAGCACCTGAAATTGTTCCAGTGCCGCCTGCACCAATGATAGAGGAAGCTAATGACAAGGATCATGAAGCTTCGGACGATGCTGCTACTGAACGTCATAGGTCGACAAGGTCGCGTGCCGCTCCTGAGTGGTACGGCAACCCTGTCTTGACTGTCTTGTTGGTAGAAGACAGTGAACCTACGAACTATGAGGAAGCGATGATGAGCCCAGACTCTGAGAAATGGCTAGAAGCCATGAAATCCGAATTGGGATCCATGAGCGAAAACCAAGTATGGACTTTGGTGGACCCTCCTAGCGACCGAAAGGCCGTTGAGTGCAAATGGATTTTCAAGAAGAAAACGGACGCGGATGGTAATGTTACCGTCTATAAAGCATGACTTGTCGCAAAAGGTTTTCGACAAGTTCAAGTAGTTGACTACGATGAGACTTTCTCTCCCGTAGCGATGTTTAAGTCCATTCGGATTTTATTAGCAATTGCTGCGTTTCATGATTATGAAATATGGCAGATGGATGTCAAGACTGCGTTCCTCAATGGCATCATTGATGAAGAGTTGTATATGATGCAACCTGAAGGTTTTGTCGATCCTAAGGATGCTGATAAAGTATGCAAACTTCAGCGTTCCATTTATGGACTGAAGCAAGCATCTCGGAGTTGGAACCTTCGTTTTGATCAAGTGATTAAGAGCTTTGGATTTGTTCCAAATTGCTACGAAGCTTGTATCTACAAGAAAGTGAGTGGGAGCTCGGTGACATTTCTGGTACTATATGTGGATGACATATTGATTATTGGAAATGACATTAACATGCTTAACGATGTGAAGAGTTATTTGAACAAGTGTTTTTCAATGAAATACCTAGGTGAAGCTGCTTATATATTGGGCATCAAAATCTATAGAGATAGACAAAGACGCCTGATAGCTTTAAGCCAGAGTACATACCTAGACAAAGTTATGAAAAGGTTCAGAATGGATAAGGCAAAGAAAGGTTCAGTGCCTATGTTGTCAGGTAAGATATTGAGCAAGGCTCAGTGTCCAGCTACGGTAAATGATAGGGAAGCTATGAGCAAAGTGCCTTATGCCTTGGCCATAGGTTCTATCATGTATGCCATGGTGTGTACTAGACCAGATGTGTCCAATGCTCTTAGTTTGACGAGCAGATATCAAAGTGATCCAGGAGTGGAACACTGGACAGCCGTGAAGAACATCCTAAAGTACCTAAATAGGACTAAAGAAATGTTCTTAGTATATGGGGGTGATGAACAGCTCGTCGTAAAAGGTTACGTCGACGCTAGTTTCGACACCGACAAGGATGATTCTAAATCTCAAACAGGATATGTGTATATTTTGAATGGAGGAGCTGTGATCTAGAGAAGCTGCAAGCAAAGCGTGATCGCGGGATCTACAGTAGAAGCGGAATACTTGGCTGCTGCAGAAGCGTCAAGTGAAGGAGTTTGGATCAGGAACTTCATCACTGAGCTTGGCGTGGTTCCAAGTGCATTGGACCCACTGGAGATATTGTGTGACAACACTGGCGCCATAGCACTCGCTAAGGAACCAAGATATCATCCAAAGACCAAGCATATCAACCGCAAGTTTCATATAATCCAAGATTATATAGAAGATGGAGATCTGAAGATTAACAAAGTACATACAGATCTGAATGTCGCAGATCCATTGACTAAACCTCTTCCACGTGTAAAACATGATCAGCACCTCAGTGCCATGGGTGTGAGATTGTTGCCAAATGTAAACTAGATTATTGACTCTAGTGCAAGTGGGAGACCGTTGGAATTATGCCCTAGAGGCAATAATAAATATGTTATTATTATAATTCTTGTTCATGATAATGTTTATATTCCATGCTAGAATTGTATTAAGCGGAAACTTTAATACTTGTGTGGTTTGTGAACAACACCGTGTCCCTAGTACGCCTCTATGGACTAGCTCATTGATTAATGATGGTTAAGGTTTCCTAACCATGGACATGAGTTGTTGATTAATAATGAGATCATATCATTGGGAGAATGATATGATGGACAGACCCAAACTAAGCGAAGCAATTAGATCGTGTCATCGTGTTCATCTTTGCGAAGCTTTTCTTATGTCAAATATTGTATTCCTTAGACCATGAGATAATACAACTCCCTGGTATCGGAAGAAAGCTTTGAGGTCATCAAACGTCATCCTATGAGAGGGTGATCATAAAGGTGTCTCTAAGGTGATCGGAAAGTACCTGTTGGGTTATATGTATCAAGATGGGATTTGTCCCTCCCAAGTTGGAGAGATATACTTCGGGCCCACTCGGTAATCGATATCAACACCGCTTGCAAGCATGTGGTTAAGGAGTTAATCACAAAGTGATATCGGATTACGGAACGAGTAAAGTACTTTCTGTGAACGAGATTGAACTAGGTATAACGGTACCGACGATCAAATCTCGGGCAAGTAAAATATCGCGAGACGAAGGGAATATATATGAGATTGATTGAATCCTGGCATCGTGGTTCATCCGATATGATCATCGATGAATGTGCGGGAGTCAATATGGGTTTCCAGACCTCGCTGTTGATTATTGATAGAAGATCATGTCTGCATATTCTCGAACCCGAAGGGTCGCACACTTAACGTGTCTCGACGCTAGGATAGATTGGATAATTGGTTTATGAGTTTTTGTTCGGAGTCTCGGATGGGATCCGAAACATCACGAGAGGTTCCGGAATGGTCCGGAGAATAAGATTCATATAAGGCAATGCAGTTTTTGGAGTTCGGAATTGTTCCGGGTTAATCGATATTGTACCGGAAGCTTCTAGAACCTTCCGGAAGGGGACCAACGTGGCCCCACCTTCCGGGAGGGAGCATGGGCCTATGAGGGAGTGCCCTGGCCGCTTTGGGCCAGGGGCACAAGGCCCCATAGGGCCCAGCCGGCCAAACAAGGGATAAACCCTAATTGGAGCTTCTAGAAGGGGGGTGTTTCCTTGCCCCCCACTCCTCCCTCCTTGGCCGCCGGCCTTGGGCTTGGGGGAGGGGTTAGGGCTGGCGCCCACCCCTCTATATATAGAGGGCTGGGGCGCACCATCCCCCACACCTTCCCCTCAAGCCTAGTCGCCCTGCTGCCCTCCTCTCTCTCCCCCTCCCGACTGCGTGTAGGCGAAGCCCTGCTGCAGAAACTCTCCACCAATTGCACCACGACGTCGCGTTGTAGATCCAACCCATCTCTCCACCATACTTGCTGGACCAAGGAAGGAGGAGACGTCGAGGTGCTGCACGTGTGCATCTCACGGAGGCATCGCCACTTGCGGTGCTAGATCGGATCGGATCGCGAGGAGGAGAAGAAATTATGACTACATCACCCACGTTCCGACGAACGTTCCGCTGTGCGAATCTTCAAGGGTATGAAGATCTAATCCAATCTCTCTCGTTGTTTGCATCTCCTACATTAGATCTTGGCTTCCCTCTGTTCGCATCCGTAGAAAATTTTGATTTACTATGCCGCGAAACCCTTGAGTTACATGGGAGGAATTGAAATTCTTTCGAAATCATAGGATTATATCATGGTGGGGCTATGCTTGCCTTTGCCAGTTGATAGCAGATAAGCAGATCCTCGGAAGCCTTGTACTTGACTTCATTCCAGTTGGTCACGTATTGTTCGTCGATCTTCGATCTTCGATGGTCTTGTCCTCGGTCTTCAATCTTGATCTTGATTCCGATATCGTATTCTACCGGAGAAGAACCAAACACCGGAAAGTTAAGAAAACAATCAACACATCGCATCGATGCAATTCTCAATGAAGAATGATGATATGTCAAGTTAATTTGCATTGAATTGTAACCCTAAAACATGCTCGACAAATTAATCGGGGTTCCGAGGGGTGAGAACCATAACTCGGAGAAACTCCGGAACATAAGAGAGGGGTGCATTTGTTCTTCTAATTAAACTTGTCATTTAAGTTGTTGAACAATGCATGATTATAGCTTAGATAGCTAGGTTTCATGTTTTTTGAACATTTTTATATATTATTTGTATTTTATGGCTTATAAATAATTACTTATTAAATTTATAGGATTTATCCTTTTTCTGAAATTATTCAAAAAATTACTAAAAACTTATTAAACTTTTTGCACCCAGACAAGTCTACCCATAGTGACTGACTAATGGGCCCTGAGCTACCTCAGCAGCCACGCAAGCAAAGTGGGACAAAGGGGGGCAGTTTGCTATTCTCACCGAGGCAGTAGCTAGCCACTACCACTAACGTGTGGGGCCTGGGTTGGGTCAACATGCCATGCAGCTGCCACGCGGGCTCGCTGGCGAGCACCGTAGACGACGGCGGGAACGGCGTTTGAGGGCGAGTGGGGATGCGCGGTTGCTACGGATCGAAGCGGAGCGACACGGGGAGCAAAAAAATGGCGGCGCCGCTAGAGGGAGGTCAACGAAGCACGACCGGCAACGAGGCCGAGCGGCGGCGCTTGCAGAGCATCGTCGGGTGATGGTCACAGAGCGAGAGAAGGAGCATGAAGGGGTCCAGGAGGATCACCAGCTCACCAGGAGCGCGTCAGCACGGTCGGTGAAGCCATCGAGGCCGGAATTGGCGGGGACGACGGCGGCCGGAGCTCAGGAAGGAGGTCACGATTGGCTTGATTTTGAGCGCGCTGGCTCGATTCCGTTGGTGCGAGGAGGCAGGGAGACACGATGGTTTCGATGGCATGCTCAAATGTGGTCGGGGACGACATCGAAGGGATGGATCTTGGGTTAAAGGTCAGCTTCATGTACAAGATTCGCCACACCAGAATCCAGCACAATCAGGGATCTTAGGTTCAAGTCCAAGGGTTAAAACCGAAAGAAAGAAGTAACTACTACTTGAGTTACATAGCGTACACTTCAGGGTAGTAACCACAAGGTAGCTTCCAAAAGAATATAAGACTTCTGAAGTACCCAAACAAATAAAAAGGAGGCACACGAGGCGAAAGGAAACCTCGAAGCCTAGAACAGAACACTGTGGAACCAACAATATAATATTGTGGGTCCAAAAGATAGAGAGATCATGATGGACAGAATTCTCTCAGATGAATAAGAGCAAAGGGAACAAGGAATTCACAACACACACAACTCTAAAGAATTCAACACTAGGTCAACTGGCTTAGAAACGACATGCCAAGAAGGCACCTAAGTTTTGAAAGACTAGAAGAGATATCAAAACTTTTTCCAAAATCAACACCAGATAAGATAACCCAGAGTTAGAGCGAAACTGGATAAGGAGTAAAAGAAGCATACTAGAATTTTTGCAAATACTTTTCATCTTTTAAAATATTTTTTCTCAAACACTAGACTCAACATCGACCAATAGCAAGGTTTTCCTACGGTCGGTACTGCTCTGATACCAAGAACTGTGACACCCCCGGGATCAAGGCTAAACAAATCCCAGACCTCCGTCTGATATAAGCTTAACCTTGAGCTCGAGAATATCCAGTGAAGAATCGGTAACACAGCAGTGACCATATGACACAAAATTTATTACAGCAAGCTCATAACTGAGCAAAGAACCAAATTATTACAAGCAGAGGTCACTGACCACAAACATCAAACAACGGAAGGCAAATTATGCTATTAAGTATAGCAAACTTAACAAATGGACTAATAGGCCTGAAGCATAACGATGACGTCCCAGCCCATAGGTTCCAGGCTGCCGGCCGGGAACCCCAAGCTACTCGTCGATGTCGATGTAGTACAGAACTCGTCTTCAGGTGAACACTTACTCTGTGAAAAGTATCAACAAAGAAAGGGTGAGTACATGGTGTACTCCGCAAGACTTCCGGCTGGTGGAGTTGTTTTGCGTAAAGCCATCTTTTGTTTATAAAACAAGAGAGAGAGAGAGAGAGAAGAAGCTCGTCTATTCAAAATATTTTAAAAGAGGATAAGAGAGCGACATCTCCAAAATATTGATCATCATCTTTTGATATCCACCAATCATCATCATCTGAACTAGGATCACCCCCTCATACCCATGAGGAAGCATCCTTAAGCACACGTTGATCTGCCAAGTTTTACGATTAGGTTAAAGTTCTCTATGATCTTAGAATCTGGTGGCCAAGTATTCATAACCATGAACACGGATTTTCGAAAAGATTATTACCCTGCAGGAGTGTACAACTTTACCCACACGTACTAACCTTCTCTTAATGCCACTAGATAAGCCCTCTTCCTTGGAAGGACGGTAGAGGGTGGTTAGACACGACCTTTACCTTGCTTTCGCCGAGACCATGAGTCACGCAATAAGTATGATTCCGCCGTAACGGGTCAAATCACAAAGCCGGTACTTAAAGATGTGAGGCGAGGATGGTTTACCAGGGGCGCCATCAACCCCAAGCAACCGCGGCCACGCTTCCCTACCTGTATAACTGCACCTCCTTCACCCCCTCTTTCGAAAACATTTTCAATGCGTATGTCGAATGGAACGCCCGAACTATGTGAGTCATGGAATCTACTAGGCAAGTTAGTTGCTCGTGAGGTTTTCCAGGCCCCGTGTGGTTGTACGCTTGTCTCGGTTCCAAAGGCAAGAACTCAGGTCCTAGTGGTGGCGAGCATGGGACTTGAAAAACCACATCCCATCGTGGCCTCCCATACAAGTCTTAGCATGTTTAATCTCATACCACCGATCTCATCTCATCATGTTCTACTATCATACTAGATTATCTGCATCTGATACATCATCTGGATGGACCAGAACTAACAACTATGCATGGCTAAGCAGACACATATAAGAGCTCTAGCAGTGCACATGAGCCAAACCTAGTTATGCTAGGAGCAGTGGATCTGGTAATATAAGCTTAGGGGAGTAATGCAACAGATAGGATACTCTATCTATCGATAAAATACCACAGTAGAATCGTGTGTAACATGGCAGGAATTGAAATTCTTTCGAAATCATAGGATTATATCATGGTGGGGCTATGCTTGCCTTTGCCAGTTGATAGCAGATAAGCAGATCCTCGAAAGCCTTGTACTTGACTTTATTACGGTTGGTCAAGTATTGTTCGTCGATCTTCGATCTTCGATGGTGTTGTCCTCGGTCTTCAATCTTGATCTCGATTCTGATATCGTATTCTACCGGAGAAGAACCAAACACCGGAAAGATAAGAAAACAATCAACACATGGCATCGATGCAATGCTCAATGAAGAATGATGATATGTAAAGTTAATTTGCATTGAATTGAAACCCTAAAACATGCTCGACAAATTAATCGGGGTTCCGAGGGGTGAGAACCATAACTCGGAGAAACTCCGGAACATAAGAGAGGGGTGCATTTGTTCTTCTAATTAAACTTGTCATTTAAGTTGTTGAACAATGCATGATTATAGCTTAGATAGCTTGGTTTCATTTTTTCTGAACATTTTTATATATTATTTGTATTTTCTGGCTTATAAATAATTACTTATTAAATTTATAAGATTTATCCTTTTTCTGAAATTATTCAAAAAATTACTAAAAACTTATTATACTTTTTGCACCCAGACAAGTCTACCCATAGTGACTGACTAATGGGCCCTGAGCTACCTCAGCAGCCACGCAAGCAAAGTGGGACAAAGGGGGGGCGGTTTGCTATTATCACCGAGGCAGTAGCTAGCCACTGCCACTAACGTGTGGGGCTTGGGTCGGGTTAACATGCCATGTAGCTGCCACGCGGGCTCGCTGGCGAGCACCACAGACGGCGGCGGGGAACGGCGTTTGAGGGCGAGTGGGGATGCGCGGTTGCTACGGATCGAAGCGGAGCGACACGGGGAGCACTAAAATGGCGGCACCGCTAGCAGGAGGTCAACGAAGCACAACCGGCGACGAGGCCGAGCGGCGGCGCTTGCAGAGCATCGTCGGGTGATGGTCACAGAGCGAGAGAAGGAGGATGAAGGGGTCCAGGAGGATCACCAGCTCACCAGGAGCGCGTTAGCACGGTCGGTGAAGCCATCGAGGCTGGAATTGGCGGGGACGACGGCGGCCGGAGCTCAGGAAGGAGGTCACGATTGGCTTGATTTTGAGTGCACCGGCTCGATTCCGTTGGTGCGAGGAGGCAGGGAGACACGATGGTTCCGATGGCATGCTCAAATGAAGGAGGTGTGGTCGGAGACGACGTCGACAGACAGCTCTGGTGACGGCTAGGGTCCGGCCAGCTCTCAGAGAAGGAGGAGTAGAGCGCTAGGGGAAAGGGGAGAGGATAAGGGCGAGCGAGGGCGTCGGAGCGGGTCTTATCGGCCTCCAGAGCAGCGTCCGGCATCTTAGCGCAAGGACGATCGACGGCCGACGGCGAGGCACGCAGCTGCTTGCCCACCGGTGCCGAGGGTGAAGAAAAGAGGAGCACGCGAAGGGGTATGGGTCGGCCTAGGCTGCAGCTGGGCCGAGGGTGCTGCGGGTGTGTGGCAGGCAGAGGGGAGAGGGAAACTGGGCTGCTGGGCTGCGGCCCAGGGAGTGCTCTAGCTGCATTTTTTTAGCAAAACCTTTTCCATTTCTCTTTTGTATTTCCTGTTTATATTTTCATTTCAAATTCTGTTTTCGAATATTTCAAAAATACCAGGGACTTTTATAAAATGTATAAAATACTGCAGGGGGCCCTTTAGTCAATTTGGGCTCTAAATTTTTGGTAGCTTTTCAAATTCAAAACCATTTGAATGCTTTTCAAACAGAGGGAGAATATTAGAGTTTAGAGTTTGCATTTTATTTCTTAATGCATGCAAATTTTGATATGATGCTCATGGATGCACAATCAACCCTAAATATAGATTAACTAAAACTGGGGTGTTACATTGAAGGCTGAAACTTAGATAAAATAAGTTACAAAATCATACAAAGGAACAAAACTACCATTTTCATTCTGAAAGAATTTCAAAATATTATTTGGTCTGATATAGCAATGTAAGCACTCAACCTAAGGACCTCATGCAGAATGATCAAAGTAGAATGCGCAAATTATGAATGTAATGAAACTGGCGACTGGGAGCTTAACTAGGCAGGCACAGGACAACAGAAATCTAGCAAATACAATCAAAAATAACTGGATGCCCTCCCTAAAGGTCCTTAAAATGATAGACAAGCATTTATCAAAAAACAAAATAAGCATTTAAATAGTATGGTTGATATTAACTAGCCTACTCAATGTGTAGTTGGATCTGAAACTTAGGTAGGTGAAAAATTGTTGTAATCATCGATAATCTATTATAGTGCCTTAGTTAAATTAGAAATGAAACAATAGTGTGCCTCTAGTAGTCAAACCAGATCATTTAAAATAAATCGTGAAACAATCTATCAAACAGTTTGATTCATAAATAGTGAGATTGTTTAAATTTTTTGATCATCTACCCGTAGACCAATTATACTATCATATGCCAGGTATTAAAATAGACATATATGTGGCAGATACCAGAGTAAGATTTCAAGTGCACGGTTGCTTATGATCCTTCTGTTTCTGTTATATTGGGTCCCATTGCAAATTTGGCCTTGTTCTAATCATCCTAGTGCCTCTGACAAAAAACAACTGAACTAGAGTAAATGGCATGAAACCAGGGGACTTAAACCTTAAAAATAGGGGTGCTTATAGTAGCTCTATGTAGAGTCTTGCGGTTTCTTATCCGGTTACAGGTACATTTGTTGATGATGTCTGCTACATCAAGTAATTGGACTGGTAGTCTTCATACTTCAGTGTTGGACCTTTGCATAAAGGTGCAGCGAATAGTAAACACAAAATGATCTCAATCTGATAAATGTTAGCATGAAGTGATACAAAAGAAATAGATACTTACGAGGTTATGGGCGACATTCATTCTATGATTTCTAGTGTAAACTATACATGTTCATTGCATAATAACAGCAAATTGTTCGGAATCGGGGGTAAGCAGAAGAAAATAAACCCAACATATTAATGGAAGTAGTTTTAGCGAATGTAAATGTGTACTGCACAAATAGGAGAATAGCAGCAAGCGAGAAATAACAGTTAGTGCCATAGCTTACGCCAAACCAGAGAGAAATTATAATCGGATCACTTATGGGCACTTTAATAAAGAAGATAATGAAAACAAATGTGTTCACCGTTCACTGACTCATATTTCATCATGACATACAAAATCGTAGTTCAATGCCTTATGGTTAAACCTGACTATGAAGAGTTTATTTAGGAAGATACGGGTAACAAGTATAACACTTGTAAGTTACTACAAAGGTAGCACCAATAAAAAATATAGTTAATTGCTACATATTTATCATACGAAAATCCAAGGAGATCTGGTTACCTAGGTCGAAACGGCATTTAGGCACCCTGGGTGGTGATGTCGAGGTTGCCATGTGTGATGCGGTTGTGGTGCTTGTGGGTGCCGGTGAAGAAGAATAGAGGTTACTCCGAGCGCTGGACGACAGGGGTGAAGAAGTAGATTCCTGGCGGTAGGAATGTGTTCGACGCGCCAGGAGAGTGGGTCGGTGAAGCATATCTGGTGCAGTGCACGGCGACGACGGTGAATCAGATCAAATGCAGTAAATGAGGGAGTCGGCGAGCTAGATGCTTGATGTCTATGAAGTGGAAGTTCTAGAATGATGGTTTACTAGATGTTCTGATGGTAATGTGGTGAAGGTGAGATCTAGGGTTTTCTATAGGGCTTACGCAACTACAGGCGAGGATTGTGTGTGAGGGGGTTGGGGGTAGTGGGGGACTATAGAGGTAGTGAACTACGAAATTACGATTGAAGCCCCAATGAACCGACTTAACTAGGGGTTGGAGCAGAATTCCAATATGTTTGAAACAGTGGGGCGTGAAATATTTTAGGGATAGTGGAAGATTTTCCCGCTCGACTAAATTCAGATTTATGTATAGTCCAAGTAGTAAATTGGTAAGCCGTACTCCCTAGAATCAAAGGCTGACAGTCACATGGCTGATCGTCCATGGCCCATACTGCCTCTATTCAGAAATTAAGGCCGCATTTGGGATCTAAATATTGAACATCCATGGCCCATATTGGCTCGATACAGATATTAAGGCCCCGTTTGTTATCAAAGTATTTTTGAAGTATTTAAGGAACATGTTGGTTTCTAATTAAACTAAAATATTAAATACCTTTCAGTATTTGGATCCAACAAATAATATGATTTTAAACTGAAGTATTCTCCAAAAATATGTTTTTTTTAGAATTTGAGAAAGAGGTCAGACCCTTTTTTAAGAAACTGAGAAAAAATAAAACTAAAGTATTGCTTTGCTAGGCATTAAAATACTATGGCATTAATATATTTTCGTATTATATCCATTCATAACTTGATGATGCGTATGAAAATATAGTCACCAAGACAGGTAGTGAGCCCGAAAATTACGATTGAAGCTCCAACAAACTCGACTAAATTTGAATTTATACATAGTCCAAGTAATAATAGTAGATTGGTAGGCCAGTGGGGATGGGGAATTGGGTGTATTAATAAAGCACCCTAATCTTTAAAATAATAAAGCGCCCTTTATCGATAAATTTTAAATCACTATGGTTAGGAGTGGTCAAACTTCTATTTTAAACAAAAATTTGGGAACCCAATTCCGTTAATATGAATAATCTAGTGCGCCTGAGCGACAGCATTAAACTACTCATAGGGTAAGCAACGACAGTGTTTTCATCGAAAAAATGTGAAAGTTGCTAGATACCACAAGTATTTTGTCCTCACAACTCTTATTGTCACTTCACGCTCATTGATTAATACGGACACATTTTTATTCAGATTTTTCGAAAGTTGTTCGGTCATGCACATATAGCATATTCTATGAAGTACTGTAGTACGACATATGTAGACCGTAATTAATTAGTCAAGCTCAGCACTATTGTTCTTATTTAAAAATAACAAATTATTGGGTTTTAGAGCATGTCCAAAAACCTTTGTGTATTGAATTTCTAAAAAATGTCTATATGAAGAGGAACATGAAGGTTTATCAATGGAACATTTTTTGATTTCCTAGCCTTCCTATAATAATTTAGTGTTTGCTCGTCCTAGCAAAAATCAAGTCTACATGGGAAAGATTTGTGGGTTCAACCACTCGGCCACCCAATAAATAAATTGTCCTTTATCGATAAATTTTGAATGAGTATGGCTGGGAGTGTTCAACCTTATATTTAAAAGAAAATTTTGGAAACCCACTATTTTGCTAATGTGTATAATCTAGTGCGCCTGACAAATAACATAAAGGCCACCCATTAGGTAAGCAATGATAATGTTTTCATAAAAAACGAAGAAAAATATGGAGTTGCTAGGCCCCACAAGTAATCTATCGTCACGACTTTTATTGCCCATTCATGCTCATTGATTAATGTGGCCACATTTTTTCTTGAGAATATTTGTAAGTTGTTCGGTCATGCACATATAGCATCATCGCCAATGTTTTGGAATTATAAGAAGTGGCGTGTGACTTCTTGCAAATCTTACAACTATATAGTGTACGAGTAACTTTGAACAATGAAAAGTTAATTAAGACTAGAAAATCCCAAAAATGTTAACTATTGGATCTTATTTTTTAATTATAGCATGTAGAAGATTATATTGATAGTACTTAGCACAATCAACGCTATACACAAACCCCAAAGATTCTAATGATATGTTATACTTTTATCTTAGCATAGCCTACTATATAGTATACGAATAACTTTGAACTTTGACCGTTGGATCAAGACTAGAAATCCCAACATTTCTAACTGATGGATCTTCCTTCCAGTCTAACATATAGAAGATTATATTGATAGTCTTTATCAAAATAAACGGTATACACAAACCTCAAAACACACTTTCAATCATTATAGAATCTTCTATGTAATTTCTCTAGACCATGTCGGGTATTGGGTAGCTAATAGGTTGATTTCTAAATGATAAAAATTACAAAAACCAATATACACCCGATAATTTATGGATGTGACTAAAAATAATAATTAGTTTTTGAGCTTTACCTATTATAATTTTATATAAAAATGATATGTCATACTATATTATCTAAGGTCATCTGCACTTTGTAAAAAAGCACACCTTAAGGCCTATGTGGCATCTCTTAACATTCGCCTTATACATTACGGAGAAAATAAAGTTGCATTTAAGCCTAACGTGCACCTCAAGCTTGTGGGTTACTTATTGAGAATATAAAAATTATTTTCCCTCTCTCCTCTCTTTTGCATGGATCAATAAGACAAACTATGTGCATCCTACCTTGTGGCAAATGTTGACCTTATACATTGTGCTAATTTCCATAAGCCAAGTGGGTCCTACCTTATGGCAAGAGTTCACCTTATACATTACGGATGCCCTAATTTTACTAATTAACTATGAAATGTTCCCCTAAAAACTATGAAACATTCAATGACTGGTTATGTATTATGTGCAATGATTACTGCAAATGTCTGTATTTTGCGCAAAAAAGTTCTATGGTTGTGGCTTTGTGCAAAAACCTTGCCAACATGTGGTGCTACCTACAATATCATCGATGCGGATGCTCTTGGTACCAAGGAGTACCAATTGTTCGATCTTTTTCAATGGTGGAAGGGAACTACCAAGCTGCTCCTATGGCATGTGGCAACTCCTGGATGTCCCGAGCAAGCCTTTTTAAGCGGCCATCAACAAAAACAACCTCTCCCATCCAGGCACGACCCATACAAAGAAGAAATTTCTCTCTATCTCTCCCTCCCTTCCCCTTCCTTTAGGCCGGCCAAGCCACCAAACACACAAAAATGCCGCGCAGCTCCTCCGATCAGTGCATCTACAATGACGAGTCCAACACACCGGCCAATAGGGAGATCAACCCCTACCATGGTGATAGATGGAAGTCCATTGATAGGTCGTACTATTTCGACAATCCGGAAGGTAATTATTCCAACGAGGACCCTGCTTACCGCCATTTGATGGAGGGGATGCTAACATAGAGCAAAGAGGAAGAGGGGGGAGGAGGACATAGAGGATGATTTATCGTCTTTCCTCTATGAAGGAGAAATCGTCTTCAAGAAGAGTTCACTTGATCCACCCTCTATCGGCAAGAAGAAGAGGAAGCCGAAGGATGAGGAATCAGAAGATTTATGGCCATTTCTCTAGGTATAAAACGTCATCTCCAAGAAGAGTGCACTCGATCCCCCTTCATCGGCAATAAGAAGAGGAAGGATAAAGAGGCGGGAGGTTTGAAGAATAAGAAGAAGACGGAGAGAGCTAGGGGATGCCACAGGAAGCGGAATGATGACGCCAACAGGAAGGTGATAGCAGAATGATCCAGGTGTAAGAAGAAGAAGTCTTAGGATTAATTTTGTTTAATTTCACCTCTAGTTCCTATCTATAATAAGGTTCAAAGATTGGATATTATAATGTGAAAATTGGAACGATGTTGGGATCTAGCATAAGTTCTCCGTTTGTCATTTCATCTCCCACTACGACGCAATAAAACCTCTTGTATTACCGACGAGGGTGAAAATATTTCCTCTCCTTAATTTCTGCATGCATTCGAGGAAAGAGTGGTGCCAATACATAGAAACTCATGTTAATTACTCACGTGAATTTAGGTAATAAATACTAAAAGTAAAATCCTAGGAAACCGTATGTATTCATAGTGCTCCTTTATTTAGTATATCAATCATTATAAGTGAAATATGGAGTACTCTCAAAGTCTATGGATAAAAAATAACTTTTATACAGTGTACGTAAATCATCTCCTTGCTCAGCGGTACTCCTAGTAAATTATTTAATGTCACATTGATTTGAAAAATCAACTTCGCCCAACGAGCTCTCCCCTATCCCATGGTAGACACCACGACATATCAAAAAGGCTGCATCACCTATAAAATCAAGCAAGGACGCAAACATTGGTCTATACGCCGGAAGAATCCAGCAGACACGTAACCATTAGAATCATAGCCCTGGCTAGCATCGGTGCCTTCGATGCTCACCCGCAAGGCACCTACTATTACATCAGCATTCTAGCACGAGATGTGGTGGATCTCATGCCAGCATCATTCGAAGAAAAAATAATAATAGAGCCTGTTGGTGGCTATAGCATATTTCCATGTGACTTATAGTCAACCTTATTGCTTACATGTACAATAGTTGGCTATATAAGAACAATACTTTGGTTATGCATGGCCCACCTTACGGTCTAACAAAATGCCTAGGAGCATGTGCTTCATCCAGCTCTTATCATACAGCTAGAACATCTTCTCTCTCTTCTTCTCTCTCATCCACATCAACACAAATATCTTATTTAAATCTTTATAGCGTTCTTATGTCACCTTACTTTCTCTCAGCGCTCCGCAGGATTAAACAGAGAGAAGAGCATAGATGGAGCTAGGATGTCAGGTGGGATCCCACCAAAGTCCCACATCTAGTTCATTTGAAAAAATCTAGTTTAAATTTTGGCTAAACAATACACTAGAATTTGGGAAAATGAATTACAAGTGGGAATTTGGTGGGATTCCACTTTGATACCCTAGCTGGATCATGAGAACAACATGGAGAATGGGATATGTGATAGGTGGTGATGGCTTATCTCTCGTTGCTCCTACCAGTCTCCCCATCGCCAGGCTTAATCAAGATCCAAATCTAGTAGACCTCACCCATGAGGAACGAAGAGGACAATGAATAGGATTGGACTCAAGACTGAGGATGGGGACAAGGTGAGAACTCAAAGCTTGACGAGGCGAATTTATTAGGTAGGCGGGAGAGCCATTGAGGCATACAGCAGCGGGGGTGGAAGGGACCCTAGCTTGCCACATCATGGGCATTTCTTGAGCCGGAGCAGGCGCGCAAAAAGCCCGATGCACATGTCCCAAAACCAGCCAAAAATATTAGCTCGAGCCCGCCCAGAACTGCACAATATCTACCATGTCATTGGGCCACGGGTCGGGCATTTCCCCAAATTTAACTTATCCCTTAGCCCGAGCCGGGACCAAGCAAACCCGGGCCTGCCCCATAGTATTAAAAAGCCTGGTTTGTCGCGATTATTTTGGGTTAGGTTTCCCATGCCTAAATATTTCTCTTTCTTTTAGTTGAACTTTGACACCACATGTGAAAATATGTAAACATTGGCAGTTGAACATAAATAAGGTTTAAAGAGTTCATTATCTTAAACGAATTTCAAGAAAAAATTTGACGATTTTGATGTGTCTAGGGCCAGGGTTAGGTACAACTAATTCACAAATATCAAAAAATAGGAAACCTTATCCTAGAGTCATTTTATGTAACCTAATGCCTAACAACAATTAAGACACGGGGTACGGGGTTTTTCTGGGAACAATTCTTAGAAATGAGCACCAAGATACAAATATACATGGCTTTATTTCGACTATAATGCGTTAACTCATGGCCTTTACCATGTCATACTTCATCGGAATAAGGCCATATTTGCTGCACTCATGTACCTTTGGATGGAAAACAGTGCCGATGAAGGATTTTTTCATTTTCTATGTATAGAAAAAACATGTTCCGTTTTCTGAGTTCCTGCAGATTTTCACTTGAAACATCCTCCGTTTGCACTACAAGTGTCGCATAGTTTTTCTCATGCTTTTTGAAAAGAATATGTAATTGCATCAAAAATTTCCCCAAAAATGATGCATGAAACCCATTTTTGGGTGCACAAGGTGTTCTTTTATATGTTGGAGGGCCCTAATTGGTCGAGATCTACCTCACACGGATCGTGGCATCCCACTTTTGGATCCTTTATGACCCAACGAGCTTGATATCCCCATGATATTTTCCTTTTTGTTCAAGTTTGGCACCAGAACACTAGTTTGACACCAAAGTCATAAAAAAGTTCTTCAAAAAATCCTAGGTTTTTCTATGTGATGTTTTTTATAATTTGAAATTTGTGAGGCTTTTTGGGAAGCTTTCCCTTTGTAATTTGAAATTTGTGAGGCTTTTTATAATTTTAAATCCGTGGGCTTTTTGTGATCCTTCTTATAAGCTTAAAATTGTGAGATGTTTACAAATATAGGATGATTTTTACAATTTGAAATTTGTGAGGCTTTTTTATCCTTTTATAAGTTGAAATTTGTGAGGATGTTTATAAATATAGGACCCTTTTATATCTTGAAATTTATGAGGTTCTTTGTATTGATTTTTATAATTTGAAATTTGTGAGGTTATTTATGAATCCGTGTTGCTTTCTAGAATTGGAAATCTATGAGGCTGTTTTAAAATTTATGATGATTTTTATAATTTGAAATATCTGGGGAGTTTTATTATCTTTTTAATAATTTAAAAGATGTGAGACTATTTACAAGTATGTGATGCTTTTATAATTAGGAATTTGTTAGAATGTTTAGAAATTTTAGGATGCTCTTGATAATTTCAAATATGTGAGGCTTGACTAGATCAAAATCCTCTAGAATTTCTATGGGAATAATCCTTTGAATAAAACAGATAGTCGGGTGCAGCGCCTTTCACTGAGTAGCTGAGCTGTTTGCTAAGGAAAGGAAGTGCAAATACAAAAACGGGAAAGATGAACATATGGATTGCTACAACTTTATTTGCCGTGAAAATGCCTCCTTCATGTACATGCCAACGCATGTAGTGAACAAGCCAGATGGCAAGAGGCACATACACAGAGCTGCTGACACAAGACAGGTCGACCCATATGCGCAATGGACTGTTGTGGATGAGGGAGAGACGAGTTAGCTGGTGCAGGGCTAGCGAATTAGAGAGGAAACCCAATTTGTTTTGTGTGCATATATACTAGGTCATGAATTTTACTAAACTATACCTCGTCTTAGTAACACATCTTAAATTTTCTCTAACATCGCACCTCCTTCAACTCCTCTTCACTTTCTCGCGCTGCCCCGATCTATATATTCTATAAGCTCATAGTCTCTTTGATTGTTTTCAAAACAGGGTCAAATTTCTAGGTATGCATATTCTTTACAATAAGTTGAATCTTTCTGAACCCTCACTCGTTCTCGATACATTGACTGCTTGGTGGGTCCATTGAATAGATTTTCACAAGGAGTGAAATTAATTTCGAATCGTGGCCAAATTTTCAAAACATAGTAAGTCATAGTCTCTTTGATTGTTTTCAAAACACATTTTAATTTCTAGGCATGTATATTCTTAGCAAGAAATTGAATCTTTTTGGCGTAATGGGATCAGGGGGCCCTCATATTGCGACTTGGCACGTGGGCCGGGACCCAGCAGTTAGTAGCTCAACACTTGTAAGGCTAAGTCAATGAGACGTCGCAAGGGCGCGAGCACCGTGTGCTCCAAGGAGGTATGGATTTGGTATGTTGACCCTATGGAGTATCAGCTGTGATGTAGGTGCCTACGGGACGAGACGAACACTACTAGACGAGCCACGACTCGCCAGCCGAACGTGGACAAGGAGAATAAGGCAAGGACGCTATGGTGATCCATTATACCACTACATGATGTAGTATACTATATTCGTTGACATAACACCAATGAAACACCATTCATTAGTATTACATCCTTTAGAGTGGTATAACAGAAACACAACAGGTCCAAGACATGACTATAGGTTATAACTCGACTCTTTATAAAAGATCCAGAGAACACTCTAGGTTAATAAAAGAGAAATAAACTTCTTACAAAGAAGAACCAGAAATAATCAACTTATAACTATCATACTAATAGACTAGTATTTAACTATTGGGATTGCATTGATGTTATTGCAATATTCTACAGAAATGGGTTCTATGACTATGGATTATACTTCTATCTAATCAGCAACTTCGTCTTCACTTTAGTTCACGTATATGTTGACTTCATTGTACTTTTGGTGATGATTCCCTTGAGCATAAGTTGATGTAGACGTCATCTTCATTGGATTTAGAATCTAGCAAGGGTTAATAAGATACGTTGAGTACGATCATAGTCAGCAAGTTCACTACAAAGGAGTGTTTGATGCACTATCAATAGCCATAGACCATAGGTCGTAGGCAATGCAGGTTTTCAAAAACATTTCTTCAAAGGTTGCTTTTATTCTGAAAAGCTATGTCCGTCAACCTTCATAGGTTTACCAAAACTTTCGTGGAGTTCCTTTCCTTCCATGTTCGTAGCTCCTTTCCGGAATAGGGAGTAACAAGTTACAGTTGTTACACTCTGTAGAGGTGCGTTGCTTTACCCATGGGAGATCTTAGATTTGTTGCGCATCTGACTTATAGGATCGTTCACACTTCCCTGGTATGAGACCCAGACTAAGATCCAAGATAATCACTTCCCTTCTCCGCTATCCCGCATGTCTTCTTGGTGTACGCCATGCCCACATATTGAATTACGACAATGGTTAGTACAGATCGTTCAGATGCCAGAACTACCGTGGGACGTTGAGGGATCGCACCCATATGCTGCATATCCTCTATGAATTACTAATTACTGCACGCTACAAGGATAACAGCCACGGCATATGCATCCGGCTACATGTGAAAGGAAGAAGATCCAGCTGACTTCTCCGTCCCATTCAAAATCTCATGGTTAACGCGTAATATACGGCAGAAAAATCACTACCAACATTGGTTGTTAAGTCCTATGTATTATGTCCCTTTACCACCGGAACTGTATTAGTAGGTTATTACCATATGGTAAATAACCTATAATCATATTATTATGAAAATAGTGTTTTATGACCTTTTTGAAATGCAAGTGATGACAACACTAGATTTGGAAAATACTTGATAGAAAATAACTGAACGACATGAGCAAGTGTGAACTTTCCTTTTGTGATTGCAATACTATGCACTCACGGTCTTGAGGACAATAGAAGATCCAATATCTAAAAATAGCATCATTGGTCCGGTAAGGACTAATGTTTAAAGCAGCAAGATTCTATTATGCATAAGTAATGTAATGCAACTTTGTAAACTCGAATCCCCGTAATAAGCGTTCATCTAGGGTTTGGAAACTGGAAATGGTTTTTTTTGGAATGTGTTGCCCTTTTAGATTAAGTTTCACATTTGTGCTTCTTATTAGGGATTGTTAGTGTGTGTAAAGCAGCATGTAATTATAATAAGTGTGAAATGGTATCTAAAGACTCCTTATATGAAGGTTGTTACTTAAGTAGATTTATTTTGGAATTCTTAAGAATGACTTTTATTGTATCTTAAAAGAATAACTTTTGAAGAAAAGTTTACTTAACTAAACAAAAGTATTTAAACCTTTAGTTAATGTTCTTAGGGTTTCTAACTAACTATAGTTTTCATTGAAGGAAGAATTACTTCATTTGAAAAATGACCACTGATACGTCATAAACGTATCTATAATTTTTGATGCTCCATGCTTGTTTTATATCAACTTTCTTATGTTTGTCTACACTTTGAGGAATTTTTATACATTTTCTAGAACAAACCTATCGGCAAGATGCCGTAGTGCCATTTTCCTATTTTCTGTTGTTTTTGGTTTCACAAAAGCTAGTAAGGAAATATTCTCAGAATTGGACGGGACAAAAGCCAAAGTCAATATTTTACCAGAAGGAACATGGAGTCTGGAGGGCGGCCGAAGTGAGGCCACGAGGTGGCCACACCTGGTGGCGGCGCGGCCAGGGGGCACGCCAGCCCTAGGTGTGGGCCTCTCGCGTGACCATCAACCTTGCCCCTTCGCTTGTAAAAGCACCCCGATGCAGAAACCCTAAGTACCCGATCAAATCTCCAAGAAATAGTCCGCAGCCGTAGCCATCTCCATCCCTAGATAGGGGGATCTGAAGCTCTTCCCTGCACCCTGTCGGAGGGGAGAGATCATCCCAGAGGCCTTCTTCATCACCATGCCAGCCTCCGGAGTGATGCGTCAATAGTTCACCCTTGGACTAATATTCAAGAGGTACAAGCGTCCAAGCTTGGGGATACCCAAGGCATCCCCTTCTTCATCAATAAAAATCTTAGGTCTCTTTGTAGACACTTCATTTTATTGCTTCATGCACTACTATGTTGTTCTTGGAGCATCTTTGTTTTTGTTTTTAGTGTTATTTTGTTTGGTTTTCTTGAATAAATTAGTTGGACCCCCGCATTCATATTTTGCTTCAAATAAATCGATTGGTATTGGAAAAGAGTAGGAAGCTTCATGCTTAAGTGGTACAAAAGGGGGCTTGTTTTGACTATGGCTTATACTTTATCATGTCATGCTAGATGTTGCTTTGATCTTATGCTTAGTTATTATTGTTGTACCATGACTTTTTCCAAACAATTCAGATTGCTTAGAGTGCCTTGAAAGAATCATGCGTTGTTTTAGCATACAAAAGCATAATATTGTGGTATTCTCCTTTGATGCTTTATTTGGGTTGACTTGGCACATGCTTAGACCATGTTAATACTATAAAATAGTCACCTTAGCCTCTATGACCATTTAGTTTTTTACTTGTGATACCACTTATGCTTTAATTAATAATGTTTTGTCGCTCTGCATGATTATGGCCATTATTGCTCTCTTAGTTGGCCGCCCCCAGTCTTTTGCTAGCATCCACTTGTACTGAGTAAGCTCTACTCATGCATCCAACTCCCAAGAAACCAAGTTATTCCAAAGATTCCACTATAAATTCCTATGCATGGTGTGTTACACCATTCCAAGTTATTCATGTTTTATCTATCTTCCAAATTAAACATGTTATGTGAAAATTAGTGATTAAAGCTCTCACAAACTTGATGGCACACTTTACTTTCTTGCACCTAATAAACTTTAACCATTGTATCATCTATGTTTCTTATATGCTTGCACTTATAAGTTGGGAATTAGCAGAACCATGCTGTCATGGGGAACGCTTTCAACACTTGTAAATATTATCTAGTTGATGTCATGATCTTTTGTTTATGGATGTCGGCGGTGTGAAATAAAAGGGGAGCTTGTAAGTTCATGGAGTATTATATATGTGTTAGATAAATGCCTGGGCGGCTAGCTTAATCCATGCCTAATCATGGTGGAAACTTGTAGAATAACCATAGTGAGAAATCTGTGAAGAATCCTCAATAAAAACCTATGCAAATAGCAAATAAAAAGATCATTGAGATGCTCATTGTCTGTTGCCTTGTCATTTTGATATGGGATAGCTCCTATTTCATGGGGCAAGGGGTACCCCATTGGAGGTTCTATATGATACACATATACTTACAATGACAAGAACTTTCTTGTGACTAAAATTGAGTAGCATGAGGAACGGCCCTCGTACTCAAGGGACATGAGATTACCAACTTATGATATGTCAAGCATATTCTTCATATTTGTTTCACTTTAACCTTAATCACTTCAGGATGCTTATGATAGGGGCAATGAGAGCTGAAAGCTAATAAGTGCCATATTTTTTGGAAGTTCTTTATGAAACTTGAAATCCTTGCTTCCCTCTGTGAAGGGCCTTTCTTTCTACTTTTACGTTGAGTCTCCACTTTCTATCTTTATGCACCGATTAAGAGAGCGTAGTTGTCATTCTTAGTTTTATGTGCATTGTCCCAAAACTTATTGATTGATTCATAATGTTAGTATTGCTTGTTCTTAAATTATTTGTATCTAGTCACCCTTATGAACTTTGAAGGTGTCCTATGCATTTATGTTTTGTTATACCATGAGGGACAAGCTGAATACCACACATGCTATGTTTTCTATATGTGAAACAAACAAACGTCTTTTAATGCATTATTATTCATGATCTTTTGTTTGTACCTTTTCAAGTTACAACATAGTTGCTATGACTTATTGTTAGAAATACATCTTTCATGCTCATTTTTAGAGTACTTTGATCCCAGTTATGAATGCTTTGCAATACCTTGATCAATTGTGATAGCATGTCACCTAAAAAAATCTTCTTTTTATCACTTACCTACTCGAGGACGAGCAGGAGTTAAGCTTAGGGATGCTTGATACATCATAAACATATCTATAATTTTTTATGCTCCATGCTTGTTTTATATCAAATTTCTTATGTTTTATCTACACTTTGAGGTATTTTTATACATTTTCCGGAACTAACCTATTGACAAGATGCCGTAGTGCCAATTGCCTGTTTTTTGCTATTTTTGGTTTCAGAAAAGCTAGTAAGGAAATATTCTCGGAATTGGACGGGACAAAAGCCAAAGTCAATATTTTACCAGAAGGAACACGGAGTCCGGAGGGAAACCGAAGTGGGGCCATGATGTGGCCACACCTAGTGGTGGCACGGCTAAGGGGGCACGCCAGCTATAGGTGTGGGACCCTCGGGCGCCCATCGACCTTGCACCTTCGCCTATAAAAGCACCCCGATGCAGAAACCCTAAGTACCCGATCAAATATCCATGAAACAGTCTATAGCCACCGCCATCTCAATCCCTAGATCAGGGGGATCTGAAGCTCTTCTCGACACCCTTCCGGAGGGGAAATATCATCCTGGAGGCCTTCTTCATCACCATGCCAGCCTCCAGAGTGATGTGTGAGTAGTTCACCCTTGGACTATGGGTCTGTACATTAGCTAGATGATTGTTTATCCTCCTTTGTGCTATCATGTTTAGATCTTGTGAGCTCCATTCATGATCAAGATCATCTATTTGTAATCATACATGTTTTTGCTAGGATCCGATGGATATCGAGATACTATGTTAGATTGATTATTGATTCTATCATGTCTATGTTATTGTGATCTTGCATGCTCTCCGTTATTCGTAGATGCTTTGGCCAAGTAGATGCTTGCAACTCCAAGATGGAGTATTTATGCTCGATAGTAGATTCATGCCTCTAGTAATCTAGGGAAGTGACATAAATCTCTAAGGTTGTAGATATGATGTTGCTAATAGGGAGAAAACAACAATCCTTTGTCCATGGGGCAATTGTATTGTTTACTTTACACACATTGCTTAATGTAATTATCTATTGCTTGCAACTTAATACTAGAAGGGGTTCGGATGACAACCTGAAGGTGGATTATTCGTCATAGATGTAGTTGGATTACGGTCTATGTATTATGTTTTAATGTCCAACCAAATCTCATAGGAGTCAAGATGTCTAGTATATGCATTGTTATGCTTTCTCAATCTATCAATTGCCTCGCTGTAATTTGTTCACCCAACATGCTATCTATCTTATGGAGAACACCTCAAGTGAATTGTGGACCCCGGTCCATTCCTTTATCATTGATATACCATCTACTGTTTACCTTTTACTATTTAATTTCTACAAGAAAATTACTATCTTCCATACTATACGTTTAATCCTTTGTTTTCAGCAAACCGGTGAGATTGACAACCTCACTATAAGTTGGGGCAAAGTATTGAGTTTGTGTTGTGCAGGTTCCATGTTGTTAGCAACATCTTGGAGTTGTTTCCTTACTCCTACTAGTTCGGTAACCTTGGTTTTATAACTGAGGGAAACTTGTTGTTGTGCTCATCATCCCTTCCTCTTGGGGTTTCAAACGAGCTCTACATATCTGAGCCATCAAGCACACTTAGTAGTTAGGACTTATCTATCTTGGTCATTAGATGGTATTATAATTTGTTCACTTCATAATGTTTCTTTAAGGTTAATTAAGAGTGGTAACACTTCTAATTGAGTCATGTTTTCTTAACATTATAGTTGAATAGAATCATTTATTTCCTTACAATTGAGTGGTTATATTTCATAACATGGAAACAACATTACTTATGAATATTTGGAGTTTTTAGTATGGTTATAAACTTTTGGTTGAAGTAATGGTAAAACATTTTATTTAGTCAATAATATCATTCTTGAAGATTTTATATTTGATACGGATCTTTTTGGAAAATAATATACACTTATTGGTGAATGATAATTTAATAAAATAGTATTTTAAAATGTTTTGAACTATTTGGACTTCATATTATCAATACTTTAAGATTAATACTATTTTTAGACCTTTAATGGACAATATTAGAGGTATTAGCAATTTTATACATACTTTTATGAATTACCAACTAATGAAATAGGTTTGAAATTAATTTATTAGGGTATTAAATTTTTACTTACTTCAAAAGTGGATTATTATATTTTTATCATGTAGATATTATTTTTGTGATCATTTTGGTATATTATATGTATTTTTATGAATTTTGAATACTAAGATATGAATTTTATAAGTTATATTACTTTTTAAACATTTAATAAAAAATAAGTATTTAGTTAAGTGAGATAATAGTACATGATTATGGTTTTAATTTGTAGTTCTTACTTTATATGAATTTTAGTATATAATTATTATTTTTTACCATTGTTAAAATATGAATTTTCAAAGTTTTATTGTTTATAAAATCTTTATTAAATGACAATTATTTAGATAGCTAACATAATAATGTATGATAATAAATTTAAATTTTGGATTTTATTTTTCTGAAAATTTTTATGTATTAAACATATTATTATGAATTATAAAACAAAAGTTATTGAATTTATAATGTTTAATTTAAATTTTAAATCACGAATTACTTTTTACGCACACACTAGATCAACCCCTGGTCACAGACAGGTGGGCTAGTGTCCATGTCAGCTACCACGCGTGAAGTGGAACGAGTCAAAATCGCTGACTAGGCTAGGGTGACGTGGGTATGACATCAGGATGACATCATCCCACTGGCCACCCTCAGATGGTCATCGGCATCGGCGATTGCGAGCACGCGCGTGTGAGCTGAGGTATGTTTTCGAACTAGCAGAGAGAGGCGAAGCTAGCTGTGCTTGCACCGCTGCGATTTGGTCACCAAAACCTCGCCGGCGACGAGCCTCCATGGCGACATGGTTTGGACTCACGCGGTTAGGTCACTACGGTGAGCGAGCGACGAATGGGAGAGGACTATGAGGTTCAAGAGCTAACCAGGAGCACGGCGAGACGGTCGGTGAGATGCGGGGTGGTAAGACGATGACGAATCGACGGTGGCAGAGCTTGGGCAACCGACGATGTCGGGCTCGATTCCGGGCAGGGAACAGCTTCCTAGCTCGCGTGCTTCAACAAGGATGACGAGGACGAGACGGCGGTTCTTGTGGTGGTCTCAGACATGGAAGTGGAGCTCGGAAACGATGATTCTCTAGAGCTCCGACAAGCTTGGGTTTCGGCCAGAGGAGAAATTCAAGAGGAAGAAGAAGGTAATGGGGATAAGGATGAGGTAGGGTGTCATGGTGTCCTTCTTATCCATCCTAGGGCAACGACAACGAGGATCTTGGTGCAGAGGTGGCGGCAGACGGCATTGGAAATGCCACCGAGCTGCTTCCAGCTGGAGGAGGAAGACGCCAACGTGACATTTTGGAAGAAACCCCTGGCATGTTTCAAGTCTCAACCCGCGGTCCTCTACTGGTCACACCTGTCAGTGACTAATGAACCGGTTCTTGCGTTGATGTTGGGCCTTGGCCAAGTGAGCGGGAAGAGAAAAGTACTACTGTTAGGCGGTGGATAAGCAAAGGAGAAGATCTGGGCCGGCCTGCTGGCTTGGGCCAGGTCTGTCTTTTTTTTTCTTGTTTTCTATTTATGTTTTATTATTCTATTTTCTATTTTTGTAAAAAAAATTCAAATATGAATTTTCATAAGAATTTAAATATCTAGAATTTTCATGGAACGTATTAAATACTATAGGAATCTTGGGGACTAAGTGGTGCTTGTACTTTTCGTGATTCTTCATAAATTTGAACTATTAGGAAACTAATTTATTGATGGCAACATTTATTCCTTAGGGTTTAATATTTTGTTTATTATCCAAAAGCCTTAAAAAATGATTCCGTTTTCACCATGATAATAGTAAGGGTAATGATTTAGGATGATTAATTATCTATAAAAATGCTATTCATACTTAGCATCATCTAGGGATTAATGTATATGCATTAAATCTTATGGTTTATAACATGGTGGTTTAAATTTCATGGTTCTCAAAATTTGGTGATTTCTCCTATTCAACTTCTACTTGATTTGCAGTGTTTATAATTACTATAGAGAAATCTTGATTAAGTAATTATATATGAATTATAATCATTAATGGAGAAATGAAGATATTCATTTGCATGTACTTATCATGAGCTTTTGAGAATATTTAATAGACTCACATTATATTATGGATATGAGTGAAGATTAAGATCTAAGACATATTGCCTCCATGCTTGTGTTCATGAGTTATAGAAATTCCATCCAAGATAAAATAGTAGGGTTGTCCTATAGAATAACTTATGAGAAAGAGTTGATAAATATAGTTTCTAAGCACATATGATTATGATGTTTGGGAGTGACAAGGATATGCTTAAGTGATTTGCTATAGAACTATGGTTGAATGTTTACCAAGAATTCCTATCTTCCATACTTCATAAGTATTGTCTTCATTTATATACCTTTCTGTAATGATACTAAGTTGGAAAAAATCTACTTGATCTATTCAAACAACCAAGGATTACCTCTTATTCTAAATAGTTTCTTCCTTAGTTAGTGTGGGTGACTCCTAGTGACAAGTTACCATGTAATGGTTGATAATGATCATTACTTATATGATGAAGGTAATTCATTTATCATGTAGCAATTGTTTAGGTTTTAAAGAAGTGATATATACAATGATTTTGATATGGATTGATATAGTCTTGTTTAATAGCTTCTCAGGAATTCCTACCTTCCCTACTTCATAATTATTGATTCTTACTTAAGGAATTCCTTTCCTAGATATACTACTACTTCACATTTATCATCATGTATTGACATGATGAGCTTTACTACTTATACTCTTACTAATAATTTCTCCTCCTAAATCCACTTGTGATTCCAATGAGCTTGACACTAAAGCTCTACATGATCTCCTCATAGAGATAACTCTCATCTCGAGAATATTTTCTTAATGAATCCAAGTCCACTTGAATGATTAATCTCTTACTTCACAATTACTTTGTAATCTCATTATAAATCTCAGAATCTTGTTACTGAATCTTTATAATCTTCACATATCTACACTTGGTTATATCAAACTACTCTACTAATGATAACCTCGAATCCAACAAGTAGTTACTTCGAACTCCATTAATACTCTCCCTTTATCATCCATCACTAATATTACTCTAATAGGTGTATATATCAATTACTACTTCACCTCAATTGTTTATTATTCTTTTAAGAGGAATAATACTACTTCTATAACTCAATGCTTCTCTAGTATGAGCTTTATTATACTACCTTAACTTTAGTTACCTCAGTAACTCCCACTTCATCTTATACCATTGTAACTTGCCATGCTCATTCCTAAGATTTTATATCTATACTAGGGTTTAATCATGTTCTCTTCACCAATGTCACGTATGCATCATGTAATCAATCACTCTTAGTGACTTAAGCATGATTATTATAATACTTTGATCATTTATGGTTCAGGTTTCCAGTTGTCTAATCAAGGCTTTATCAATACAACATTCCAGTTGTATTATAATTATCTTCTTAGTATCTCTATTTGAGTAGGAGATATTATTCAATGACTATGCTTACTTGATCCAATAATATTACTCCTTGGTAACTATCTTCACAATTCATCTTTATAGTCCACTTATTACCAACATATCCTTTATTTAAAATAACTCTTCTATTCCATTCAAGAGTGAGTTAACTCCATCAATTATCATATTTATTTGATTCTCTTTAAACACTCCCATCCTATAGATGATATCTAAAACTAGCATTCCTACTTACCTCTTCTTACTTCTTTCTCTAAAGGGTTTGATTTGAATGCTATGACAAGAACAAGAGTTAATAGATCAAGAATTGATAGGTTCAGAATTGATGAATCAATAGTTGATTACTCAACATTGATGAACAACAGATATTAGGACCTGTTTCAAAAGAGATGATAATGATTGGTATAGAAAGAAAGATATATGGTGAATGGTCTTGACTTGATTTACTTCCTATTCAATACAACTAAAGAGTTAAGGTTAAGTATTACCATGATGATCATGGTAGAAATAGATAAGAGTAAGGTAGATCAAGATTTATTTATTAAATTCTTATTACTTGAGTTATATATATATAACTTGGTATCCAAGAGTTGTTGTAATGCATACCATGATATGATCTCTTACAGATCTGGTATTAATCATTAAGTAATGTGTTTGTGGTTTAGTTTTATTACATTTGATCTACCCTTAGATCAAATCATATTTAACCAAAATAAGGTTTTAGCAAAGATCATATTGAAACTTATCGCGGTCAACTTGATGATCTTATTCAATTACATCAAGTTGAGAGAAGCTTCAATCACTTTGACAAGTTTTTATTCAAAAGCGCGAAAATTATTTGGATTTTTATGCATGAATGTAATGCACACATCTGAGTTCAGCTTATTTCTAAGCTCTAATGCTGGGATGTTACAGACACGTGCGAGGCAGTCCAAACCTTCCTTTCGGGGGTTGCGCTGGAAGGAGGGTAAGGGCACGTATGGGGATAGCGGAGCCAAGGAGCGTCCTCGACTGTGCCCCGGAAGACCCGGAAGATCGTCCCTCCTGGGCCAGGTGCAGCCGCGGAATGGAAGTTGACCGAGTCTAACCAGGCGTGTCAGGCCCAGCCTTGAGAACAGGCGACGCTCCTGTGCTGTTGGACACCATCATGACGTTGTAGTCCGCTGCAGTGCGCCGAAGACAGACATGACAGGTCAGGGCCTCAACTGTCATGCGGATATCAAGTGCGACTGCGCACCACCCGTGGCCATCAATTGGCCACAGGCACCACCCATATGCCCGAAGAACGCGTGTCACACCGCGATTGAGACCGGGAACGCCCTTGGGCGGTGCTCCATGCCAGCTCTTATAGTGATCCCTTGAGGTATGAAAGGAGGCACTTAGCCGTTGAGAGAGGGAGAGGGTTTTATTGGACGATCAGATAGCTGGGAGACTCGTACACACCGCGAGTAGTTGTGAGGGAGAGATCTGAGATCCATCTCCATGATGGAGAGTGAGAAGAGAGGAAAAAGTAAGAGAAGTGAGGAAGAGGAATCCTAGGAAGTGTAGAAGCTAGAGAGAAAGTGACTCCCCGGCACCACCGAGATCATCATTTTGTACGTCTATCCACCCTAGATAATCCACCAAAGCAGGATGTAGGGTTGTTAGCGAGAGGGCGGCCCGAACCTGAGTAGAAAATGACTGTGTGCTTTTTGTGTGCTTTGTGCCCGTATCAACAGGTTTCTATGACTATGTTGAGGCTGGAACGCCTTTGTTCCCACTACCAAACAAATAGGGGGTGCCCAACATCCCTGATGTACGCATTAGCGAGACACGACATCTGGCAAGCCAGGTAGGGGGGCACTCGTGTTTTCGGCTTTGACAATCTACTTCAGCATCAACGGCTTTGGGAGCTTTGTCATCTCCATCGACATTCTCATCGTCATCGTCATCGACATCTGTTTCATCTTCATCTTCAACCTCGACATGGACCATTCCATCGCCATCCATGGCGCCAAGGAGAGCTTCTAGCACCGGGACTGGTCCTGCCATGATGGACACGCCCGCTGTATGAACAGCGCACGAACACTGCAGCGAACACCGTCTACCGTCTGGGACCAAGCATAGTTGCACCACCGCAACCCCAACGGCATCCTACGGCTGAAGAAGGCGAGCATGCCGGTGGAGGCGTAGCTGCGCAGGAAGTACCCCAGCCAAGTGACACAGGCGTTGTTGCACTCGAAGACCCGTTCCACGGTGATGCAGGAGGCACCACCGACAAAGTTGCTCCCCCGGTGGCGTAGGAGACGCTACCGGTGGGGGCCATTTGCTAGAAGGGACCGGACTTGCCAAGGCAAGAGGAGTCGACCCCGTAACGGAGCATCGAGCGTCAGCCTAGCGCGGGGCAACCCTGGCTCGCGCCGGGACTCACCGCACCACACCAAGTACTAGCCGCCAACCCTAGTCCCACCGCTTTGGAAACGAACCTTAGGGGAAGCACTCGCTGCTTCCCGTGCAATGGATCAACACCCACAGGCTCCTGGTGAAGGAAATATGCCCTAGAGGAAATCATAGAGATGATCATATTTCATATGTATCCATGAGTTATTGTAATGTTCCTTGAATATCCATATATCAGGCAACTTGTATTGATTGATAATTATGTGAATTGTTTGTGAAACTCTTTACTTGTATGGTTATCTAATAGTTGTCCCTATTAGACTAGCACATCGATTGGTTGATGACTATGTTTCGCATGTCATAGACATGGAGATTTCAAACCAATGATGTGAACACATGTTATGAACATGGGGTTGGACTGACCCAACTTGAGACTGGCAATTATACTTGCAGCTCTCTCTACACATCGTGTACGTTTTATTCTTAGACCTGAGATTGTCGCATGTACTTGAGAAGTGGATCGACCTACTTTGTGGCTATAAACCACTACTCTGTAACTAGGTAGTTATAAAGGTAGCTTTCGGGTTTGTCCTGAAGCATGATGTAAGGCATTGGTCAATCAAGATGGGATTTGCCCCTCTCTACTTGAGAGAGATATCTCTGGGCCCCTCGAGTGATCAGATCAAAAAATACATGGACGTGCTACATATGGTTAAGAGTTAACCTAGTAAAGGAATTCTGAATCATAGTATCGAGAAAGAGAGGTCAGCTTGGAGCTAGACCAAATATCATCAGGCAAAGGGAAAGACATGTACTTGACCTTGTGATGGTTCGTCCGAATGATCTTTGTATGCGCTTAGGAGTTGGCACGTCTTGCTAGAGGCCGCTACCAATTATTGACGGAGTAAGTGTACTCGTGTCATGTCTACACGTGTATGAACCTGTTGGGTCACACACTTAAGGGGATGGAAGCCTAATGAGGATTGGATCCGAATTAAACCAGGCTTAGGCTACTAATGGGCCGCTAATGTAGAAGCCCACCAGGGACACCTATATAAGAGAGGGTGAGGCATGCTGAATAGGGTTGAGCATTCCACCCAGCCGCCACTCCTCTCACGCCTGTGTTGCATGCGCGGATCTAGCAGTCTGGTGTCTGACGCTTCCACCGTGGAAGTGTGGATACCTTGGAGGTGCTGCATATGTAGCACTTGGACGAGTCGTGCAAGGGGGCTGCTCGTGGGACGGGGACAAGGAGGAGATGTAGAACATCTACACTGCCTTGACGCGCTTCATCAAGTTCCGCAACTGCGTGTCTAGTGGTAATCCCGAGATCTATGACAACAGTATTCCTGGTTTACGTGGTAGAAAAAATCAGATCTGTGCTAGTGTAGCCTACCCATATCCCTTCACCTGGGACGATGGAGTACATGGCGTGGAGGGATGACCTCGAGTCGCATCTAGAGTTCGTCAGGCTACACCAGGAGTCTGCCTACACTCATTCCCTACGGTGACCCAGCATACCACTTCATGTGTAGTACACTATAGTCATTGATATGACACTCACGGAACACCATTCCGCAAATATCACATCCCTCAGAGTGGTACAACAGAAACATTGCGGGTCCATATTACAAACATACACAAATTAGTATTATTACAGAACCAAAAGATCAGTACTTCAAGTTATTCGAACTTACAAACCAAAATTAAGTAGTTTCAGTGGAAGATTCAAGTTTCAAACTCATAACCAGAATTAAGTTCAACAACTTATTATATAAAGTGTGTGCTGCTTGGCTCATCTGGATTACTATCTAATTAAGGCAACTATTCAAACTCGTTTCCTTCCACTCCATAGCGTATTACGTAGTCCACCCCTTCCACTCCTCTGGACAAGTCTGGTTCCTCGTAGTATACATCTTCTTGTCCTTCAGTAGCGTACATGGGAGTGTCTTCTAGCTCCTCAGAGTCTAAGCAAGGGATCAAAGGAAAGAGTGAGTAACATCGTTACCTAGAAAGTTCATTATATGCAAACAGGAAGTTTGATGCTCTATCTACCACCTCGGACTATCAGTCCTAGGCACTATGCAGTTTTCATAAACATTTCTTCAAAGATTTATTTTAATATAAAAAACTATGCCCATCAGCCTTCAAAGGTTGACCAGAACTTCATGGCGTTCCTTTCCTACCGCTTTTGCAGTTACTTCTCGGAATAGGGAGTAACAAGTTACAGTTCTTACACTCTGTAGAGGTGCGTTGCTTTACCCATGAGAGATCAAATCCTTGTTGCACAATCGAGCATACTTTCCCATCCACAATTCCATGATGTGGGGCCCAGTAGATGATCCAAGCCAATCACCGTCATTCTTCGCGACCCCACATGGAACACGACTCCCCAAGCAGGAATACCTCCGTTAACCCCCCATATAGGCAAATATAACCCTGGAAACCCCTTGGAGACATCAGTGAGAAGATCATGTCCCTAGCAACCCCCACCAAAGTGGCAGATCTACCTCCGACAGCTCCTCACAGATAATCTAGACACCAATATCGTAGGGACATAAGGGTTCCCACCCATGCTGAGTCCTCGCAGGGAATCTACAGCTTCACGATAAGGTTATCCGTTCATCTGAAAGGAATAAGATCCAGCTTACTTCTCCGTCCCATTCCAAATCTCATGGTTAACACGTATTATATGGCGCTAGAATCATTGATGTCATGGGTAATTCCTGTGTGATGAATCCCACTATAGATGGAAACCTATGTTCCATTGCCAATCTTATATTTACCACCACTTAGGATGATAATATCATTTCATGTATTTTAATAAAATGGTATTTCATTTCTTATTTTTAGAACATAGATGATAACACACAATTTTTAAATACTTTGATAAAACTCATCGAAGGACATGAGCAAGTGAAGAACTTGCCTTGTGACTACAAGGTAGTGAAGTCGGATGCTTGCACTTGACCCTGAGCTTCTATTTCTACAAAACACCATTATTGCCTGGTAAAAAGGAAAATATTTAAAGAAGCAATAATGAATATGCATAGTAATGCAATGCATCATTTTATTATTTATCTTCTTTGCGTGTTTTACCCACAATATTTGAAGTTCTAAAGTTTCTTTGTTAAAGTTAATAGTTGATAATTCATAAAATTATGTAAATATTATATTCAATATTTTTGTGGTACAATACCTTAATACAAGAGTTTAAAACTAATTTTTATTTAATTTTAACTCCTATTATTATTTTACTAAAATTCTATTTAAGAATGAGTATTTTAATTTAAAGAATTTTTTATTCCTATAAATAACAATTTATTATTTTTCTAAAATACTATACTTATTTAGAATTGTAAAAGTGAATTTTATTTATTTATAGGTATTTTATTTATTTTTATAAAATTCCATAAGGAATATATATTATAAAAATAATTAACCTAAATTTATTCCATTAAAATAAAATTCATTAATTTTATTTGGTAGCTCATTATTTTATGAACTGATGAATATTTTATTTTTATGTTTGGAATTTTTATTCAATTTCTTAGAGCTTTTTAGGTTTTAGAGTTATTTTGTTCTTTTATTAATTTATTTCTTTTTCTTTATAAAGCCAGGACCTGGCCCACTGGACTGGCCTAGCCCTGACCCGGCTCATCTGGGTTGGGTCAAACCCGTGTCTCTCTTAGTACTGGCCTAGACCAGCCCAGTACCCCCTCTCTACCTCGCGCACTCGTGCTCTCCTCTATTGTTCCCCTCTGTGGCATTGTGGTGCCGCCACCATCGCCGTGCGATTCCGGTTGCCTCTGTTCTCCCCGGTCACCACCATGGCGCGAGATGAGTCAGTTGACGACACTTCGTCAGTTGGTCTAGTGCGATTCACCGCTAGAGCGCTTCCCCGACCATGCTTCCTCCACCCTGATACCCTGGGTTTGGGCGTTGCCGTTGATTTGGGGCTCCGTCGCTCCTATGGTGCCGCTCTGGTGCTCTAGTGGACAATGTGGTGCCGCCAGCGCCACTCATGATCATGTGGCTACCGTGTTTGCATCTTGTTACGGGTCGCAGTACCTTCGGGTGCTCCCTGTGCCACTGTGTACACCACTGCTGGCCATTCTTCTTCCTCTTATAATAATCAGCGAGGACCACCAGTGAGTTTTCCTTCTTCTTCCCTCTTTGCTCTCTGTCTCACCTTGCTACCATTTGTGTGCTTGCTTATTGTGAACCCTAGTTAGGGTTTCCCACTGCAGTAGGGTTCATCCCTCTATGGTAGGGTTCTTCCCTTGGTAAAATGCTTATTCAAGATGATAAATATACTTTATGTGATTACCTATTGAATCTAGGTTGTGCAGAATTCACTGCTATTTTGTGATGTTGAATGTTGATAGTGGCTTCTGTCAGTGAACTGTTATCTAAATTTTTCTTACTGTCATATATTGGATTGGTGATGCTATGGCTAGAATCTAGGTTGAGATTAGTTCATTGGTCCTGGTTGATATGCTTTCTTATGAAAATATTAGAGTTGTACATCTAATCCAATTGTGCTCTCATGAATTCCGATGAAAGTCTTTGTAGATGACATAAATGATTCCTAACTGTTGTTCTAGGAAAATGATTAAACATTTCTTTGAGAAAATTTGGCTATGAAGCCCTTGTATATGGATTGCTTAACCAGTATGGTTTATTGTGACACCTTCTTCTGAATGGTACACAATTCCTATTTATTGCTAAGTTTTTCATAAACTATACTTTGGATTGACTTATCTTGTAAGCATTGAAGAATTCTATTAAATACAGTGTTATACTTATTGGATAAATTGGCCTATGATGCTGGTCTGAGGTACTTTTAGGTAGAAATAGATGTTTTTGTCTGCTGCCTCCCTTCTCATGTGTTCCATGATAGTAAATTTTAAATAATGATTCGTATAGTTTTTAGGAAGATGATCTGATAAAATCTATAAGAAATTCTATGATTGTTTTCTTACTTTACAAGAGAAATTTATAAGATGAAGCCACTACTGAGGTGCTACTATTCTTAGAATGTGCCCAGTAGTGGTTAATTAAGGAATTATTTTGTATCTAGTTTTAACACTATTGATTACCATCCAAGATAAATGATGCAAAGGCTGAGATCTTGGCTATGGATTTGAATAGATTTATACTTGGCTGTTTAGATTTCTTCAAGGATGAATATACACCTCATTTGGGTGTTTTTCTGAGATGAACCTTGATAGAACTAATCATGCTCTTATTGAATGGATAAGAACAAAAGAGTTAAGGATTTGTTTATAACTCACCAAACAAATGCTATTGGTGATGTGGTTGTGGTGATTGATCTTGCTGGCTTACTTCTGGAACTATGACCTCACCCTTGGCCTTGCTCTGCACTTCCTGTTACTGAACCTGCTCCTCCTAGCTCCTATTAGCTCATGCTTGTCCGTGTTGTCGTCCGAGACCACCCCCTACATTAGGTCACCATCTTGTTGATGATCTGGTTCGTTTTCTATGTTGATTGGCTGGTTGATCTATTGGATATCTAGCAAGATCTGCTTTGGTTTTGGCTATGTTTTTGAGAGCTTGGTGGTGATGTGAGATAATTGGGAACAAATGCAGTAGCTAGCAGCTGTGTTGCAGTTGTGTTAGCTCTTTTAATTGAATTGGTTGCTACTGCTGTGCTGACAACACACAACATGCATGTGGTGACCAAGATGCTTACATATGGGCTCGACTTGACACAAGTTTCAAAGGTTGAGATCTTTTCCTGTGGATTGGTTCGAATGGCAGTTGATAATATCTTGTGATGGCCATTTTACTTTGTTGTAATGGTGAAACTTGCCCCTGGCCATTCACTACAAGAAATGTTCTATACTATGACCTTTTGATAGTGACACCGAAAGAAATCGTCAAAAATTTATGAAGATCTTGCTGCAGTTGGTCATGAGCTGTTTGGAAGGGACAAAGGATAGCAAATGCATGACGATTTGTCCCAAAAACGACTTAAATTATTTACACGAAATCGTCATAAGCTGGTGTGTACTGTTTGGGGCCTTGTTTGGAGCATACTACGACGATATAGAATCGTCATAGTCACTTATGACGGTATAATAATGTCGTAGTATGTTAAGCACTAGGATGACTGTGCTGCCACCTCCTCAATGTGATCCACGTGTCGTGTTAGTTGTGTGCTAGGGATTTTTTAGGTCCGGCCTGGATGGGCTGATTCTTTCAGGTCAGGCCCAACAGCTTCTTTGGCCTAGATAATATTGTTAGGCAAAAAAGATTGCACTAGCTGGGACTTGAACCCACGACCTAGCGATGTGAGGCAGCTGTCATAACCACTATGCTATAGTTGCGTTGTTGCAAATAATGTATAAACAACTCTATCTATACTATTAGTATTATCGAACAGAACATGACCACAGAACCGAACCTTACCACACAGAGAACCACACAGAACAGAACATGACCACGCTCCCTTCATGGTGACCGGCGGCGGGCGGGGCAACGCTGGACGGCGGACCGGCGGCGGCGGGGGCGATGCTGAATGGCGTACCGGCGTAGGGGAAGAGGCGGTGGTTGCCGGCGGGCGGAGGGGCTGAGGCGCCGGCGGAGGGGCTATGGCGGTCGTGGCTGGCGGAGGGGCTGAGGCACCGACGGAGGGGCTGCGGCAGTCGTGGCCGACGGAGGGGCTGTGGCGGTCGTGGCCGGCGGTGGGGCTCCGGCGGTGGTAACTGGAGGAGGTGCTGCAGCAGTCGACATCGGTTAGCACCCTCTCCTCTCTCCCCTGTTGATATACTTCCCTGTTAATTTCAGAGCCTAGTTTCATTAGGGTTTCAAAATCCATATTTTCAGATGATGTTTAGAATCAATTCAATCCCAAACCTTCAGGTCTTTTTTGCCTTTAGCTAGATGTAGGCACAGAACTATATTGTTGGAGCTTATCTAGGTTTTGGTTTAATTTCTGCTAGCTAGTGTGTACACTTCAGTGCAATTCTAACTTGCATTATTTTTCGGTCTTTTGCAGATGGACAGAAGCTGGATAACAAAAGGAGTTAGAAGGCTTTCTTATGAGCATCTAAGGGGAGTGGATGAGTTCATGCGATTTGTTCATAGAAGTGTTCCCGATGATGCTCAAGTTTTATGCCCATGCCCCAGCTGTATGAATCGTGTTGAACAAACTCTACCAAATGTGACACGGTTGCAAGGAAAAATACCAAACTTGGTATATTGATTGCATCTCGAAAAGTCCTTCTCAAAATGAGCTATCATGTTTGAGGTTTCATGGCTTTTCGGTCCAAATGGCCAATGTTATGGCAAGAATCGCTGCATAGTTTGTGATAACGTGCCCATATTGTGCATGCATGTGCATCCTGGGATGGCGAACATCGTTGCAGGAGAAAGTTTTCCTTGTCGTCGCACCGAAAAACCATTTTCTATTTTTCGAGCTCAAAAAACGGCCCGTTTTGTGAATCAACCACCAAATGAAAGTTTCGAAATGCCAGCACCACATTTTTCTAAAATGATAGACCACCTTACATTTATAAATGTCCCAACTGGGGTATCTAAAACCTTTCGGTCCACCCCTGGCAAAAAACACAAATGTCTGCCGAATCAGTAGGAAGTGGGTCCGATTTGAACTACAGGTACATTATCGTATGCTCATGATTTTTTGCAAAAATCATTTTTAGACTCACAATATGCTGTTTTATTAGAGATCCAATGCAAGTTTGGCGATACTCATCCCCTAGCTAAGAACCTTCATGCCCGTCGTTTTGACCATAGTCTGAAACTGGCGTAAAATATTCAAAAACTGTCCGAACAATGTAAATCTTTCACGTGGCGTCATTTTATGTGACACGGTTGCAAGGAAAAATACCAAACTTGGTATATTGATTGCATCTCGAAAAGTCCTTCTCAAAATGAGCTATCATGTTTGAGGTTTCATGGCTTTTTGGTCCAAATGGCCAATGTTATGGCAAGAATCGCTGCATAGTTTGTGATAACGTGCCCATATTGTGCATGCATGTGCATCCTGGGATGGCGAACATCGTTGCAGGAGAAAGTTTTCCTTGTCGTCGCACCGAAAAACCATTTTCTATTTTTCGAGCGCAAAAAACGGGCCGTTTTGTGAATCAACCACCAAATGAAAGTTTCGAAATGCCAGCACCACATTTTTCTAAAATGATAGACCACCTTACATTTATAAATGTCCCAACTGGGGTATCTAAAACCTTTCGGTCCACCCTGGCAAAAAACACAAATGTCTGCCGAATCAGTAGGAAGTGGGTCGGATTTGAACTACAGGTACATTATCGTATGCTCATGATTTTTTGAAAAAATCATTTTTAGACTCACAATATGCTGTTTTATTAGAGATCCAATGCAAGTTTGGCGATACTCATCCCCTAGCTAAGAACCTTCCTGCCCGTCGTTTTGACCATAGTTTGAAACTGGCGTAAAATATTCAAAAACTGTCCGAACAATGTAAATCTTTCGCGTGGCGTCATTTTATGTGACACGGTTGCAAGGAAAAATACCAAACTTGGTATATTGATTGCATCTCGAAAAGTCCTTCTCAAAATGAGCTATCATGTTTGAGGTTTCATGGCTTTTCGGTCCAAATGGCCAATGTTATGGCAAGAATCGCTGCATAGTTTGTGATAACGTGCCTATATTGTGCATGCATGTGCATCCTGGGATGGCGAACAATGTTTTAGGAGAAAGTTTTCCTTGTCGTCGCACCGAAAAACCATTTTCTATTTTTCGAGCGCAAAAAACGGGCCGTTTTGTGAATCAACCACCAAATGAATGTTTCGAAATGCCAGCACCACATTTTTCGAAAATGATAGACCACCTTACATTTACAAATGTCCCAACTGGGGTATCTAAAACCTTTCGGTCCACCCCTGCCGAAAAAGACAAATGTCTGCCGAATCGGCAGGAAGTGGGTCCGATTTGAACTACAGGTACATTATCGTATGCTCATGATTTTTTGCAAAAATCATTTTTAGACTCACAATATGCTGTTTATTAGAGATCCAATGCAAGTTTGGCGATACTCATCCCCTAGCAAAGAACCTTCATGCCCGTCGTTTTGACCATAGTTTGAAACTGGCGTAAAATATTCAAAAACTGTCCGAACAATGTAAATTTTTCGCGTGGCATCATTTTATGTGACACGGTTGCAAGGAAAAATACCAAACTTGGTATATTGATTGCATCTCGAAAAGTCCTTCTCAAAATGAGCTATCATGTTTGAGGTTTCATGGCTTTTCGGTCCAAATGGCCAATGTTATGGCAAGAATCGCTGCATAGTTTGTGATAACGTGTCCATATTGTGCATGCATGTGCATCCTGGGATGGCGAACAATGTTGCAGGAGAATGTTTTCCTTGTCGTCGCACCGAAATGTTGGAGATATGCCCTAGAGGCAATAATAAATATGGTTATTATTATATCTTTGTGTTTATGATAAATGTTTACATTCATGCTATAATAGTATTAACAAGGAAACATTAATACTTGTGTGATTTGTAAACTTAATTTGAAGTCCCTAGTAAAGCCTCTTTATAATACTAGCTTGTTGGTTAATTAATGATTGTGGTTTCCCTATCATGAACATTGAGATGTTATTAACAACAAGATCATATCGTTAGGAGAATGATATGGTGGACATACTCCTATAGATAAGCATAGCATAAAGATCAAGTCATTTTAATAGTTCAATTGCTATATGCTTTCTGATACATAGTAACCTAATTCCTTCAACCATGAGATCATGCATATCACCTTTACCGGATGGATGCTTTGATGACATCAAACACCACACCGTAACTGGGTGGCTATAAAGGTGGCACTGAGTGTTCGGAAAGTATTGGTTGAAACACATGGATCAAGAGTGGGATTTGTCCATCCATATGACAGATAGATATACTCTGGGCCCTCTCGGTGGAATGCCATCCAATTAGCTTGCAAGCATGTGACTGGCTCACAAGGGAACACATATCACGGGAACGAGAAAAGAGTACTTATCAGTAACGAGGTTGAACTAGGTATGCAGAGATACCAACGATCATAACCTCGGATAAGTAAACTATCGTGAGACAAACGGAAATTGGTATCATATGTAAGTGGTTCATTCGATCGCAAAGTAATCATAGAAATATGTGGGAGCCATATGAATTTCTAGATTCCTCTATTGGTTATTGTTCGGAGAAGTGTCTCGATCATGTCCGCATAATTCACGAACCGTAGGGAGACACACTTAAGGGTTCGACGTTGTTTGAGTAGTTATGGAATGATGAGAAAGAGACCGAATGTTGTTTGGAGTCTCGGATGGGATCCGGGATATCACGAGGAGATCCGGAATGGTCCGGAGAATAGGATTCATATAAGGAAAGTCCTGTTTCAGAGTTGGGCAATGGTTCCGGTGTTTTCATCGGGAATGTTCTAGAAGGTTCCGAAATGTCCGGCACTCCGGAGGGGAAGGGTACGTGAATGTATTATATCAAGTTGGTATGATTGCATCATGTACTCGGTGTCATCTCTGAACAAAATAGAGGGTTTATTCAAATCCTAGTTTGAAAAGTCAAACGCCAAGTTTGAAAGTCAAACGGCTATTTTTGGGAAGTGGAGAGGGAGGTGGAAACCGACTTGGGTGAGGAGTTCCTCCTCCCACCTCCGGCGCACCTCCAAGCCGAGTTTGGGAGGGACTCCCCTCCCCTTGGCCGGCCCCTCCACCTATAAAAGGAGGGGCAGGGCTCCCCTCCTAGACACATAACTCCACCACCTCTAAACCCTAGCCGCCGGCGCCGCCACCTCCACTGCCGCCGCCGCCGCCCTAGGGCAAACCGCCGCCGCCGCCTAGCTAACCCTAGCCGCCGGCTTTCCCCCTCCTCGGCGTGTCTAATCCCTAGATCGTCGAGGGACTCTCTCATACTCCAGCATACTCGCTCTGGCTTGAGGCAAAGCCCTGCGAGATCTCCCCTCTACTTCCGGTACCACGCCGTTGTGCTGCCGGAATCACGAGGAGAGTGCTACAACCTCCGCTGCCTGCTGGAACAAGGTAGAGGAAGGTCTTCGTCGAGTACCGAACGTGTGACCGACTGCGGGAGCGCTGCCAGAACGCAGCGCCGGAAGGATCGTCTACGCGATCTTGAGATCGGGAAGAGTACGACTACATCACCCACGAGAATCCGCTCTCATTAAACACTTTGGAATCTTCGAGGGTGAGTTATCCATCGACTCGTTGCTACAATCTAGTAGATAGATCTTGGCTTGTTTGTTTGTATGCGGTAGAAAATTTTTGTTTTCCATGCTACGAAACCCTACAGTGGTATCAGAGCCGTGTCTATATGTAGATCTGTTGCACGAGTAGAACACAATGGTCATTGTGGGCGTTGATGCTTTTATTGTCGATTGCTTCTTGTGTACTTTGCATCTTGCGGGATGTTGGGATGAAGCGGCCCGGGCTAACCTTACATGAAATCGTTCATGAGACTTGCTCCACGCTTGACATACAACTTGTATTGCATAAGTGGCTTTGCGGGTGCCTGTTTCTCCTAGCATAGTTAAGATCCAATTTACAACGGGTGATTAAAAATACTAGTATCAATGTTGTGGTTCATGTTCGTAAGTTAGAACGACACTTATTGAAAGCCCCAAACCACGTAAAACATGCAAAGAAAGTAGAGGCGTCTAACTTTGTTTTGCAGGGGTGTGCAGTGATGTGATATGGCCATGATTGTGATTATATTTGATGTATGCAATGTTCCTTATTGTAAGTTGGCAACCGGCAGGAGCCATATGGTTGTCTTTAATTTATGTTAAGACCCGCGTGTCTATTCAAAGTAGTTGTAATAGTTGAAGCCGGTGGACGACAACCATGGAGAAGCGTCATTGACCTTGATGCAGTGCCGGTGATGATGGAGATCATGTTCGTGCTTGAAGATGGAGATCGGAAGCCCAAAGAAGAAAGGCCATATCATATCACATATTATGAATTGCATGTGATGTTAATCCTTTATGCATCTTGTATTGCTTAGTAGACGACGGTAGCATTATAAGATGATCCCTCATGCACATGAATTTCAAATCATAAAGTGTTCACCCTTAGTTAGCACCGTTGCTAAAGCTTGTTGTTTCGAAGCACCACGTGATGATCAGGTGTGTGAGATTCTGCAAGTGCATACAACGTGAGCAAGCCAGATTTGCTCATGCGGAAACTAAGGTTTGATCTTGACGATCCTAGCATGTACAGACATGGTCTCGAAACACGGATCACCGAAAGGTAAAGCATGAATCATATAGTAGATATGATGAACATGTCGATTGTTCGCCATTGAAACTATATCAACTCTCGTGATGATCGGTGTTGATGTGGTGGATTTGGTTCGTGTGATCACTAAAACAATGTGAGGGATATTGTTTTGAGTGGGAGTTCACCTAGATTAATTTTATTATTAATTTGAACTCAATTTGTCATAAACTTAGTCTAAACTATTGCAAATATGTTGTAGATCAATGGCAGCCCCTACCATCAATTTTAATGCGTTCCTAGAGAAAGAAAAGTTGAAAAACAATGGAAGCAACTTCGCGGATTGGTTCCGCAATTTGAGGATTGTCCTCACAGCTGGTAATTTGACCTATGTGCTGGATGCACCGCTGGGTGACCCACCTGCAGCTGATGCTGCCGATGAAGTAAAGAATGTTTACCTCACTCGGAAGACTCAGCACTCCACAGTTCAGTGTGCTATCTTGTATGGTTTAGAATCGGAGCTTCAGAAAAGGTTTGAGAATTCAGACCCATATGATATTGTCGAGGATCTCAAATTGATCTTTGAGACTCATGCGGCAATTGAAAGATATGAGGCTTCTGAAAAGTTCTTTAACTGCAAGATGGAAGAGGGTAGCTCCGTCAGTGAGCATGCGCTTAAGATGTCTGGGCACGCAAACAAACTTCAAAGCTTGGGTATAGTGATTCCTAATGCTTTGGGGATTTACCGTGTCCTCCAATCACTACCACCAAGTTACAAGAACTTTGTGATGAACTACAACATGCAGAACATGAACAAGACGTTGCCAGAACTCTTTGCCATGTTGAAATCTGCAGAAGTGGAGATCAAGAAAGAGCACCAAGTGTTGTTGGTCAATAAGACCACCAAATTCAAGAAAGGCAAGTCTAAGCAGAAGGGACACTTCAAGAAGGGTGGTAAGAAAGTTACCACGCCGACGAAGAAGACCAAGACTGGACCTAAGCCTGATACTAAGTACTTTTACTGCAAGGGAGAAGGTCATTGGAAGCGGAATTGCCCAAAGTACTTGGCGGATTTGAAGAACGGCAACATCAAGAAGAAAGGTATATCCGATATACATGTTATTGATGTGTATCTCACTAGTACTCGTAGTAGTGCCTGGGTATTTGATACTGGTTTGGTTGCTCAGATTTGTAACTCGAAACAGGTGCTGCAGAATAAACGGAAGCTAGCGAAGAACGAGGTGACGATGCGCGTGGGAAACGGATCAAAGGTTGATGTGATCGCGGTCGGCACGCTACCCCTTCATCTACCATCGGGATTAGTTTTATACTTAAATAATTGTTATTTGGTGCCTGCATTGAGCATGAACATTATATCGGGATCTTGTTTATTGCGAGACGGTTACTTGTTTAAGTCCGAGAATAATGGTTGTTCGATTTATATGTGTAATATGTTTTATGCACATGCACCTTTGATAAATGGTCTATTCTTATTGAATCTCGATAGTGGAAATACACATATTAATAACATTGAGGCCAAACGTTTGAAATCGAGCGATAACTCGACCTATATGTGGCACTGTCGTCTTGGTCACATTGGAGTGAAGCATATGAAGAAACTCCATTCCGATGGACTTCTTGAATCACTTGATTTCGAATCACTTGAAAGATGCGAAGCATGTCTGGTGGGTAAAATGACTAAGACTCCATTTTCTGGTATGATGGAGCGAGCTACGGACTTATTGGAAATCATACATACCGATGTGTGTGGTCCAATGAGTGTAGCATCGCGCGGTGGTTATCTTTATGTTCTTACCTTCACGGATGACTTGAGTAGATATGGGTATATCTATTTCATGAAACATAAGTCCGAAACTTTCGAGAAGTTTAAGGAATTTCAAAGTGAGGTAGAGAATCAACGTAACAAGAAGATTCAATTTCTATGTTCTGATCGTGGAGGTGAATATCTAAGTTGCTAGTTTGGCGAGCATTTGAAGAAATGCGGAATACTTTCACAATTGACACCGTCGGGAACATCACAGCGTAATGGTGTGTCTGAACGTCGTAATCGAACTCTCTTAGACATGGTTTGTTCTATGATGTCACTTACAGATTTACCGCTATCATTTTGGGGTTATGCATTAGAAACAGCCGCATTCATTTTAAATAGGGCACCATCTAAATCCGTTGAAACGACACCGTATGAATTATGGTTTGGGAAGAAACCTAGATTGTCGTTCCTTAAAGTTTGGGGTTGCGAAGCCTATGTAAAGCAGTTACAGCCGGACAAGCTTGAACCCAAAGTGGAAAAATGCGTCTTCATAGGATACCTGAAGGAAACTATTGGGTATACCTTCTATCATAGATCCGAAGGCAAAATCTTCGTTGCCAAGAATGGATCCTTTCTAGAGAAGGAATTTCTCTCGAAAGAAGTGACTGGAAGGAAAGTAGAACTCGACGAGGTTGTCGAACCTTCTCTCGAACTTGCGAGTAGCGCAGCACCAGAAGAAGTTCATGTGGTGCCTGCACCAATAAGAGAGGAAGCTAATGATGATGATCATGAAACTTCGGTTGAAGTTGCTACAGAGCCTCGCAGGTCAACGAGAACTCGTACCACTCTAGATTGGTATGATCCCGTTATGAGTGTCATGTTGGTGGACAACACCGATGACCCTGCGACATATGAGGAAGCAATGATGAGCCCAGATTCCAACAAATGGCAAGAAGCCATGAAATCCGAGATTGGATCCATGTACGAAAACCAAGTATGGACTTTGGTGGACTTACCGGATGGCCGGAAGGCTGCCGAGAACAAATGGATTTTCAAGAAGAAAACATATGCTGATGGTAATGTTACTGTCTATAAATCTCGACTTGTCGCAAAGGGGTTTCGACAAATTCAAGGAGTTGACTACGATGAGACTTTCTCACTAGTAGCGAAGCTAAAGTCTGTGAGGATTATGTTAGCAATCGCTGCATATTATGATTATGAGATATGGCAGATGGATGTCAAAACAGCATTCCTCAATGGAGACATTGATGACGAGTTGTATATGATGCAACCCAAAGGTTTTGTCGATCCTAAAGATGCTAACAAGGTATGCAAACTTCAACGGTCCATTTATGGATTGAAGCAAGCATCCCGAAGTTAGAATCAACGTTTTGATAAGGTAATCAAAAGTTTTGGTTTTATACAAACTTATGGAGAAGCTTGTATTTACAAGAAAGTGAGTGGGAGCTCTGTAGCATTCTTAATACTATATGTAGATGACATATTGTTGATTGGGAATGATGTAGACCTTCTTAATAGTGTCAAGGAATATTTGAATAATAGTTTTTCAATGAAGGATCTTGGCGAAGCAGCTTACATATTAGGCATAAAGATTTATAGAGATAGATCGAGACGCCTAATATCATTGTCACAAAGTACATATTTGGACAAAGTTCTAAAGAGGTTTGGAATGGAAGATAGCAAGAAAGGGTTCTTGCCCATGTTGCCCAATACGACCTTGAGTAAAACTCAAAGTCCGACAATGGCAGAAGATAGAGAGAGGATGAGTAAGACTCCCTATGCCTCAGCCATAAGATCTCTAATGTATGCCATGCTATGTACTAGACCCGACATTGCATATGCTATTAGTTTAACTAGCAGATATCAAAGTGATCCAGGAGTGGATCATTGGACAGCGGTCAAAAACATCCTTAAGTACTTGAGAAGAACTAAGGATATGGTTCTTTCTTATGGAGGTGATGAACAGCTCGTTGTTAATGGTTACACCGACGCTAGTTGGAACACCGATCCGGATGATTCTGAATCACAATCTGGATACGTATTTATTTTGAATGGTGCAGCAGTTAGCTGGAGGAGTGCAAAGCAAAGCGTTGTGGCGAGATCTTCAACTGAATCGGAATACATGGCTGCTTCGGAGGCTTCACAAGAAGCGATATGGATGAAAGAGTTCATTACAGAGCTGGGTGTGGTTCCTAGTGCGCTGGACCCAATGTCTATCTACTGTGATAACATGGGCGCCATAGCCAATGCGCAAGAACCAAGGTCACACAAGAAGCTGAAGCATATCAAGCTACGTTTTCACGCTATTCGAGAACATGTCCAAGATGGGGACATAAAGATTTGCAAAGTACACATAGATCTGAATGTGGCGGATCCGTTGACTAAACCTCTCCCGAGGGCAAAACATGACCAACACCAAACTGCCATGGGTGTTCGGTATATTACCATGTAATCTAGATTAGATGACTCTAGTGCAAGTGGGAGACTGTTGGAGATATGCCCTAGAGGCAATAATAAATATGGTTATTATTATATCTTTGTGTTTATGATAAATGTTTACATTCATGCTATAATAGTATTAACAAGGAAACATTAATACTTGTGTGATTTGTAAACTTAATTTGAAGTCCCTAGTAAAGCCTCTTTATAATACTAGCTTGTTGGTTAATGAATGATTGTGGTTTCCCTATCATGAACATTGAGATGTTATTAACAACAAGATCATATCGTTAGGAGAATGATATGGTGGACATACTCCTATAGATAAGCGTAGCATAAAGATCAAGTCATTTTAATAGTTCAATTGCTATATGATTTCTGATACATAGTAACCTAATTCCTTCGACCATGAGATCATGCATATCACCTTTACCGGATGGATGCTTTGATGACATCAAACACCACACCGTAACTGGGTGGCTATAAAGGTGGCACTGAGTGTTCGGAAAGTATTGGTTGAAACACATGGATCAAGAGTGGGATTTGTCCATCCATATGACAGATAGATATACTCTGGGCCCTCTCGGTGGAATGTCATCCAATTAGCTTGCAAGCATGTGACTGGCTCACAAGGGATCACATATCACGGGAACGAGAAAAGAGTACTTATCAGTAACGAGGTTGAACTAGGTATGCAGAGATACCAAGGATCATAACCTCGGATAAGTAAACTATCGTGAGACAAACGGAAATTGGTATCGTATGTAAGTGGTTCATTCGATCGCAAAGTAATTGTAGAAATATGTGGGAGCCATATGAATTTCCAGATTCCTCTATTGGTTATTGTTCGGAGAAGTGTCTCGATCATGTCCGCATAAATCACGAACCGTAGGGAGACACACTTAAGGGTTCGACGTTGTTTGAGTAGTTATGGAATGATGAGAAAGAGACCGAATGTTGTTCGGAGTCTCGGATGGGATCCGGGATATCACGAGGAGATCCGGAATGGTCCGGAGAATAAGATTCATATAAGGAAAGTCATGTTTCGGAGTTGGGGAATGGTTCCGGTGTTTTCATCGGGAATGTTCTAGAAGGTTCCGGAATGTCCGGCACTTCGGAGGGGAAGGGTACATGAATGTGTTATATCAAGTTGGTATGATTGCATCATGTACTCGGTGTCATCGCTGAACAAAATAGAGGGTTTATTCAAATCCTAGTTTGAAAAGTCAAACGCCAAGTTTGAAAGTCAAACGGCTATTTTTGGGAAGTGGAGAGGGAGGTGGAAACCGACTTGGGGGAGGAGTTCCTCCTCCCACCGCCGGCGCACCTCCAAGCCAAGTTTGGGAGGGACTCCCCTCCCCTTGGCCGGCCCCTCCACCTATAAAAGGAGGGGCAGGGCTCCCCTCCTAGACACACAACTCCACCACCTCTAAACCCTAGCCGCCGGCGCCGCCACCTCCACTGCCGCCGCCGCCACCCTAGGGCAAACCGCCGCCGCTGCCTAGCTAACCCTAGCCACCGGCTTTCCCCCTCCTCGGCGTGTCTAAACCCTAGATCGTCGAGAGACTCTCTCATACTCCACCATACTCGCTCCGGCTTGAGGCAAAGCCCTGCGAGATCTCCCCTCTACTTCCGGTACCACGCCGTTGTGCTGCCGGAATCGCGAGGAGAGTGCTACAACCTCCGCTGCCTGCTGGAACAAGGTAGAGGAAGGTCTTCGTCAAGTACCGAACGTGTGACCGACTGCGGGAGCGCTGCCAGAACACAGCGCCGGAAGGATCGTCTACGTGATCTTGAGATCGGGAAGAGTACGACTACATCACCCACGAGAATCCGCTCTCGTTAAACACTTTGGAATCTTCGAGGGTGAGTTATTCCATCGACTCGTTGCTACAATCTAGTAGATAGATCTTGGCTTGTTTGTTTGTATGCGGTAGAAATTTTTTGTTTTCCATGCTACGAAACCCTACACGAAAAACCATTTTTTATTTTTCGAGCGCAAAAAACGGGCCGTTTTGTGAATCAACCACCAAATGAAAGTTTCGAAATGCCAGCACCACATTTTTCTAAAATGATGGACCACCTTACATTTTACAAATGTCCCAACTGGGGTATCTAAAACCTTTCGGTCCACCCCTGGCGAAAAAGACAAATGTCTGCCGAATCGGCAGGAAGTGGGTCCGATTTGAACTACAGGTACATTATCGTATGCTCATGATTTTTTGCAAAAATCATTTTTAGACTCACAATATGCTGTTTTATTAGAGATCCAATGCAAGTTTGGCGATACTCATCCCCTAGCTAAGAACCTTCATGCCCGTCATTTTGACCATAGTTTGAAACTGGCGTAAAATATTCAAAAACTGTCCGAACAATGTAAATCTTTCGCGTGGCGTCATTTTATGTGACATGGTTGCAAGGAAAAATACCAAGAATTTTTTTTCATGCTGCATCATTTTATGTGGGCATCATTTTATGTGACATATATAGCATAAAAACCCTTATATAAACCCAAACCCAAAATTCTGCCGCCAAAACTCAAAATTTCCCCCTCTCCCACCTCTCCCGCCGACGTCTCCCGCCCACAAATTTCGGCAGGGGCAATTTGGACAATTGGACTCGGTCCATCCCCACCGAGTCATTGACCGACCCACCCATCCCCACTCGGCCACTCCATCCATCCCCATCTCCACCCACCCCCATCTCACGACGCGAGCGGCGAAGGCGCACTCGCTCCCGACGGCCACGGCGACCCACCCCTCCCTCCATCTCCCTCCATTGGCAGCGCTCGCTCCCTCCATCTCCCTCCATCGACAGCGCTCGCTCCCTCCCTCCATCTCCCTCCATCGGCAGCGCTCGCTCCACGACCCACCCCTCTAGTGCTCGCTCCACGACCTACCCCTCCCTCCATCTCCCACGACCCACTCCTCCCTCCATCTCCTACGACGTCCCACGACGGCCAGAGCAGGTGAGTCTCCTAGCTATCTCCCCAGCTCCTCCTACTTCCTGCTTTCTAGGGTTAGGGTTTGTCTCATGGCGTGTCTAGGATTAGGGTTTGGCTCCCATGGCGTGTCTAGGGTTAGGTTTTGGCTTCCATGGCGTGTCTAGGGTTAGGGTTAGGTTAGACTTTGATCTAATAGGGAGGTGTATTGTCCATGTCCATGTTCAGAAGATAGGGAGCCTCTCTTCTTTTTTTCTGACTATGATCTGTACTGACTATAAGTTGGTTCAGAGATTTTTTTGGGTTTGAAGATCTGTACTGACTATGATGGATGTAGCTTTTATCTATTGATGCTCGTTCTGGCCGAGCTTTTATCTATTGATTTTTTTTGGGTTTGAAGATCTGTACTGACTATAAGCTGATGCTCCTATTGATTTAGTGAGCACTCTGTTTGCCCCTGTTCTAGGCAAATGTTGGAGCAAGGTACTGATGTGTGTAGTGATGTGGCAGATGGTTGTGTCCCTAAAGTTTTAGGGTGTACATGGTAGCTGGCTATGTGTGTATGTTTATTTTGAGTTCTCTAAGACTATACCAAGTTTATGTGTAATGCTTAGTGTAACTTTGTAGTTAATGCGCAGATTTTATAACTGGACCTTTGTGTAACTGTGTATGTCTATCTGATCTTTGTGGAAGCATCTATTGACAACACACGGTCTGAATTTTACTTGATGTTGCTCAGGATTTTGAGATCAGGAATGGGAAGAATGACAAGGAAGACGCAGCCTGCTGGTATGCAAATTGCTCCTCATGTATATCCTTGATGCTATAAATGCTGTGATTGGATGTGCTAAGCTTGTAATTTGTTTGGTTGTCCATGTAATGCTGTGATTGGATGTGCTAAGCTTATAAGCTTGTAATCTGCTGCTATAATCTTGCTTGTAGCTTTGATGTGCTAAAATTTCTGCTGCTATAATCTTGCTTGTAAGCTTGTATGTGCTATAATTTCTGCTGCTATAATCTGTTTGATTGTCCATGTACTTATTCTGCTGCTGCTGGTTCACACCTTGTCATCAAATGCTTCATGGGTTCCCTGGTCCATGTACTGGTTTATATTTTCAATATAGAAATTTCTTGTTAATCTACTAGATTTAATGAAACTAAAACCTGATAAGATACATTGGATGTTTGAGTTGTCTTGCTCCCATATGCATTTCAACCATCCATCTAATGCATATTTTCTTATCCATGTAAAGAAGCGCCCCTCACTGAACTTGAGAAGATTAGGGCTAGGACAATGATGAGGAACAACCATATCTTCCAATCTCTTGGCATCTCCCGGATAGCCTCAATGATTAGAAACTCAAATGGTAGTGCAATAATAGCTGAGGACTCCTCCGCATCTGCCATAACACAAGGCGAGAGCTCGGACTACAATCCTAGAGATGAAGATATTATTGAGGAAGAAGTTGACAATACTGTAGTGGACAAGATTGTAAAGGTGCAAATTCTAACTTGTTTGGAGGGGGGTTTATTTGTTTGATGTGTGTTTTTCCTTGTTTTCCTTCATTCTATGCTTACACTGTTTTATTTCCGATCTGTGGTCTAATGCTTTTCATGCGAGGTCCCAAAGGTTCCTAGGAGGAGGAAGAAGTGTGCTAAGAGAAAGAGAAATAGTACACGTAGCCCAGATACAACTACAACAATGGCTCCAGGAAGGGTGTTTGCGGTACCACCAGGAGGATCAGATAAGTTGATATGTCTTGATGAACATGCTACTGCTAGAGTCACAAGGCAGAAAGCGAAGGTGGTTGATGTAGCCAATGAAGGAGGCCTACTTCGCAAGGATGGTGGAAGCTCAATGCAATGAGATGATGGGTCTATGTCCATGGATGAAGGAAGTACCGTCCGTATGGACCTCAGCCCTGTTGCGCCTACGGTGGACAGAAATGATGAATTCGATTCCGCACCTGAGCAGCCTATGGGTGATGAAGGTAAGTATGAAATAGTAGTAGCACAAATCCTTTACTAGTCAATTAATTGAGATTATTGCTGTGCATGGATATCAGTATTTCCAAACTAAACAAGCGCCCAAATCTATTTTCTGTAATTTATTTGCACATCTGATTTAAAATATATTTATTGTACTGCTATTGTACTGATATTTGGAAAACTTGCTGTAATTTTTTACTATTGTAGCTTCTATTTCTACTGATATTGTACTGCTTGCTTCTATTTCAGGCACATCACTTGTGGTAGTCAGCAGCAAGAGAAAAGGCACAGGCCTGGAAAAGATGACCAAGGGTTTGGGAAGCAAAGTGAGGATTGAAATTGCTGAAGGGATGAAATGCCCCGAGAGGCCCGTGTTAGCTGCAAAGTTTGCATCAGAAGGTGGGATGATTGCAAGAAGCCATACACCCATTCTTCCACACTTCAAGGAATACAAAAAGGACAAGGCTATGGTGAAAGACTATATAGGAAAAGTTGTTGTAAGCTCATGAGTCCTTACCTGAATCTGTTTTTTCTACTATTTTTTGTCATTTGGTTACTTATCTTATCATTGCTTTATTTACTATGTTTGTAGGCAAATTTTGAGATGGACAGTGATGCACAGGAAGTTAAGGTAGCCTGCACTGATATCTTGAAGAATGTTTCAAAACAAAGACGACATTTGGTCAAGAAGAAGTTTTTCGATCAAGTACCAGCAGCTGAACTCAGCATCAAGTCCCCTGTTTCATACATCTCTGATGAGGAATGGCAAGCACTGCTCAAGCTGTGGACAAACCCGAAACACATGGTAGTTTGCATTTCTTGACCTTTACATTCTGTAATTACCATGTACTGTAGTTTTATATGCTGTCAACTACTGTTTTTTGAAGTTTGAATGTTGAAGGAACATTCATGTCAAGTGAACTGCTTTATTTTATCTGATGTTGTATGTGATAGGATACATGCTCATTTTGTTGCTTGATATGATACATAATCTGGTCAAGTCTCATAAAGTAGTTTATATTCTAGTATGCAGATTGATGGAAATGTTCTTATAAAAATGCTCCCATATGTAGGACACATGCCAAAAGAACAGGACCAATTGAGGACTAGTCAAGTTTCAGCAGAAGACCGGTTCGCGGTGCTATCTAGCTCATCTTTATGTAGCTGTAAGATACACTTACATTTTTATTTAGGCATAATTAACTTGTGTCCTTATAAGCCTGTGTTCTTAATAATGTTGGAAATCATTTCAGAGGGAGGAACGTCAGGGTGAAGAGCTTAATGCCATTGACATGTTTAAGGTCACCCACAACAGCAAGAAAGTTGGTTTCTCTGTCGCAGTTCAAGATGCTATAGTGAGTCACTCCTTTCCTGGTTGTGATTAAATCTGTGTGTGGACTTGTTTAGTTCTGCCTAGGTTTCTTTAATGGTCTACTTGATAAGCTTATTAATGTTGGATATGGTCTATAGTTGTTTGGTAAGCATGTTATTCTTCATTTCTTACCGGAAGGTTGCTCTCCAAGTATGCTGTAGTTCTTGCCTACTTTAAGAACTTATGATACTGTCCATTTCATATTTCTTTGCTTCTTCCCCTAGTGGATTAACTTATTTTTCTGCGATTCTGCTCCTACTATTTGTGCACATGCTAATGTTTCCTAACATATTTGAGCAACTGATTCCAAATGGCAGAGCAAAATGGAAGTTGAGATGGCTAAGCCGGTACCAGAACGTGAACAACCAAAGTCTGCTGTGGAGGTGGTTGCCCAAGTTCTCACCAATGAGGCGCCGTCAAGAACATTCCTGAAGAATGTTAGCCTCCAGACGGGCTCCAAGAACAAGATGAACAGTTCACATGCGGCTGTATCCGCTCATGTCCGTGACCTGCAAGAGAAGTTGCAGAAGTCGGAGCAGCGAAGTGAAGAGATGTCTGAAGAATTGGCTGCAATCAAGAAGGCGACGCAAGAGGCAGAAGCTGCACAAGCTCAACAGGACAAGGAGTACCAGGTGCTGGTCAAGAGGGCGCAAGAGCATGAGGAGAAGCTTGCTCACATGATGGCTTTATTTGGAGCCAAAATCACATGATGGGTATCTTGCTGGGCGATGGGTATCTTATTACTGTTTTTTTGGCGATGAGCATCTTGCTGTTATTTGAGTACCTTGCTGTGAGTATCTTGCTGTCGTTTTGGCTGTGAACCTTATGTACCTGATGACTGAACCTGATCCTACATCATGATGTTACTTGAAATGATACGAGGTGACTGTGAACCTGCTGTTATTTGAAATGATGCCTGATGCTACATGATGTTAATTTAGTGTTTGAAATGCTACATGATGTATTGAAATATTGGTTTTGAATTTCAAATGTTGATTTCCTGTCTATTTAGTTTGTGCTGAATGAAATAGTGGCCTTAGTAAACAGGCCACAACCCACAGTAATGAAATGGCCATAGCCAAAGTAATCTGGACTGGAATAAAAGGCCTTGGCCCAGAAGAAAGTGTAAATGGACATTTCTTTTTCAAAAAAATTGAAATATAAGCTAATAACTGAGTAAGGCCATGTCGCAAATGTAAGCCCTACACTAAAAAGTCCAGTAGCCAGAATATAGAGAACCCTAAAAATGCATCTGTTTGGCCCAATAACTCGAAAAAAAATTCCAGAATAATAATTCATAATGGACCAAATTAATGGGCTGGCCCATATAACAATCAGTATGGACCGGGCTAAATTCACGTTAAGACGTTTTCATTTCGTCACAAAGTTCTACCACGTCGGATCGTCCACGTGGCGTGGGCTGGTTGCACATGACGATTTTGGAACGTCATAGAGGTTATGACGATCCCAAATTGTCATAGTATCTTATGACGATTTCAATAAAATCGTCGTTATAGTTCATTAGCGACGCCCGACTTTCGACGATCTCAAAATCGTCATAGAATCGTCATAAACGGACTATTGTGACGATTTTGTGACGAAAATAGAGGGTCATATAATTCCAGATTCCTTGTAGTGATTGATGTTGTACTGAGGCCAATGCTTTGATAAGAACAGATTATACATTGGTGAAATTTGCCCCTGTTATATTCACATTGCTCAATGATGCAAATTAAACAGTGCATTTCACTATTCATGGCTAAGAGCATTGTATTTAAAACTAACCCTTTTTCTATCTTTTGTTTGCTGCAATGTTCATAGGTATAAGATACTTCAGTGAAGACTCATGAAGACTAGATTAGGGTGTTTTCCTAAATCTTTTATTCTTTTTGTAATCTTTTCATATATGTAAAGGATCTATAATAAAATTCTTTTATTCAATAAAGTTTCCTGTTCTTTGAGATATGATCTTATATTTCACTTTTTTGATATATACATTTGTATTTGTATTGTTGTAATTGAATAAAGGAAAGAAATAAGAAATACTTTCTTATTGAAACTATTCTATTTGTATTCTTTTCAATTCTCATTATTGTTTAATAAATATTATATATATATTCAAACAATATTAACTGAATCATTTTGGAAAACAATTAAATACTAATTACTTTTTATTTTCAAATCTTTTCCAAATGATTTAAATTTCAAATTTCAATTCAAATTGCTTCCCCAAAATCCTTTAAAAACATAAAGATCATGTCAAAATTTATAGCAATCACTATAAAGAGCTAAACCTACCTCAAAATTGTGAAAGAAACTTTATTCTCTTTAGGGTTTTGTTTGGCGAAACAATTACCCCAATTTTTCAGATGAATGCATGCAAATGCACAAATTCCTATTTCTACCTTTCTTTGGTTCCTAAATGCAGGGATGTTACATTCCCAGTCCAACCTAGGGCCAAGACATGGGGCGGAGCACGCTCCCACGACTGCCGCAGGGCCCGTGCAAAATCCTGCCCCGAGGTCATGTCCCCGTAATGCTGCCCCAGGGCCGGGGGATGCTGGACCCCATGATGGTGGAAGGAGAAACGACGACCATGCCGTAGGACACATGGGGGCTGGAGCCCCGAGGCCAGCAGAGCAAGATCACATTTTAGTGGGGTCATGTGCCGACCCCGCGCACAGGCGCGTTGAAGGACGTCGAGGCAATTCCTCCATGGTAAACGAGGCTCTCGTTCGAGATTACTTACTGCAGCTGCACCAGCAAGCTACGGGCGCGACCGTCCCTAGCCCGTAGGGCGCGGATGAGGCGGGAGGCATGGCTTTGGGATACAGAAGCGGCTGCCCTACCTTCTCTCCTGCCCTTCGGTAGGTGGCATGGCCGCCAACGTTCCGCCCATCGTCCCCGTCAAGTTCTAAGGAAACACCAACCCAAAGGAGTTTTTGGCTATCTACTCCAACGCAATTGCGGCAACAGGTGATGATGAGAAGGTCATGGACAATTGGTTCCCAATGGCCTTGAAGGGCACGTCCTTCTCCTAGCTCATGCACCTACCTATGGAGTCCATTCGCTCTTGGGACAAGTTGTGTAATCGCTTTGTGAGTTCTCTCTAGGGAGGCTTCAAGTGCACGGAAACACTCATTCAACTCCACACAATGGTCTAGGGGAAGAGGAAGCAACTATGAGATTTCATGCTATGATTCTCGTAGATCGCACACACCATCCCAGAGGCGGAGGATGCCGCGATTATTTGTGCGTTCACCACGAATGTGCACGACAGTAAGATGCGCGAAGAACTTAACATGCATCCCGTCAAGAACATCCATGAGTTGTGGGCATTGGCTGACCTTTGCTCCTTGGTGGAAGAAGGATGCCTTACGCCCTGAGGATGCTGCCCGGGAAGCATGGTTGCAAAGAGGATTGTCTTGCGCAAGCGGGGACTTCGACAGGCTTTGCCTGCGGACCCTATTGCTCATGTGGGGGCTGAGAAGATACCAAACTGGAGGAGGAGGTGGCGGATGCCAAGCCTACCATAGGGAAGTGGTGCCATGTGCACGAATTCGACGCGAATGATGATCGAAACTGCCGCTCTATCCTCAGCTATGTCGAGGGATAGAAGAGGCACATCGTTGAGTAGGGAGCTAACCGTACCTTCGGGAACTGTTATCGTTGCAACAAAACCAGCCATCATGCAAAGGACTGCCCAGTGACTACAAGGAATGTGGCTATATATGACCCTCCATTTTTGTCACAGAATCGTCATAGTAGTTCATTTATGACGATTCTATGACAATTTTGAGATCGTTCAAATCTAGGCATCGCAAATGAACTATAATGATATTTTTGGTAAGATCGTCATAGCCGTCTATGATGAAATTGGATCATCATAATGTTTATGACGATCTAGTATCGTCACAGGCCATCTCTCCTGGCCAAGTCAGATCCTACGTGGCCGATCCTACGTGTCCTGCAATCAGCCCGGTCCATTTTGGTGTTTATGTGGGCTAAGCCCAATAATTGTGGTATTTTACTTCCTGTACCATGGATCGTTATTATTATGTGCTTTGGCCATTTTATTACACATTTCATTTTTAGGCCTCAGGCATTTCACTATCCAATTATTTCTTAGCCTTTCTTACTTTTCTAAAACATTTTTGTCAATATAATTTGGGCCATGTCCTCTTTAGAGCCCAAATAATATTCGGTCCATTACAATTTTCATCCCTTTTCTATATTTCTTCTATCCCGAAAATTACAGGCAATAATTTTATAAGATTCGACTCATTAAATTTCTATTCTATAGTACATGCATAACATTTGTTCAACTGAAATATAAAAGACATGAAAAATTTCAAATAACAGCCAAGAATAGTCTATTAGTCTATTATATAGTAGTTACATGGTCTATTAGTCTAGTTCGTGGAACAGTCTAGCACTGCCACTGCTCCTCCCTGTGGATGCCCAGGTCGAAGACGTCGGATCATTGCAGGGCTCCAACTCCCGTCCCTTGTGCCCACGCTCCGAGTCTAGGGGAGCAATTAGTACATAGTTGTAGTCCTATAGCATAATAGCATGCAACTAAAGAACAAATGGAATGTCAAGAACCGAGTAGCTTATAAAGAAAAACAAGAAAATGGCATGTGCAATCTGGTGAGCTAGGATAAAGTTTATACTACAACATTACAATGATTACTGTTCCAGATTATCTTGAGCATCCATTTGTTGTATGTAATTTGTTGTATCTAGTTATAGAAACAGTACCTACAAATATTTTATATCACATCATTTACTCTACAAAACTATCAATACTAATGAAACGTACGAATTAGAGGGCACCATCATTTGTGAAGAAGCAAACAGATAAAGAAGGCATGTATTATCTCAAAGTAATCTAGAAAATATTCTCACAGATCATGAACTGCAGAAGAAGTATTGCTACAGTATAAAGCACCCTGAATACCCTCAATCAGAAAATACATACAAATATAGTTAATGTCCTACAAAGAAGCAAGAAAATACCTTTTATTGCTAAGCAATACACACACAAGTACCAAATAAAAAGCCTATAGTTGCGTATTTTTGACATCTGACAACATTTAGCATTTCGCAGTCAACCAGAGAAGAACACATCACAGCATTATCATCATAGAGATGGAAGGTACACTTTCTCCTTGCATATTTTTGAATAGCCAGCAAAAAAAAGCCTATAGTTGCGTATTTTTGAAATTGGCTACATGCTTCCGCACTCACAATCCCAATATTTCCTGATATCTACAAGTATATTCGCAGGTGCTTGGAAGATCTCATGAGAACCTATACCCTTTAATTCAGTTGTACAACTATGTTACTCTAGTTATTCGTTATGATAATTATTACTAATAGTTCAAAGACAAGAATAATCACCACAATGCAGCATAAGCAAACTAAACTAGACGCAGGGGATCAAATTGGGGGGGAGAGGGAAGCACGTATGGATGAAACTATCCAGCTTGATGTGCTCCTTGTCACGTTTGTCGTAGATCTCGGTGGCTAGCTTGAAATTGTCAACGACGAAGGCCACCTCCCTGCCAGAGCTCTAGGAAAGGCCACCCTCCTGATAGAGAACCTGCCACCACCAGAGAGATCGGTGAGGCCCTTCGTGTTGATTTCCCTATGCTCAGGCATCTTGTAGATCTGCAAGAGAAACACAACACAAAATGGTATATGATATGTGATTTGTATTGATAAGAGATTCATTATGGTTTACATAAATGATTATGGCAAGGATAAAATGAAACATACAACAATGATTTATAGATATACATTATGATGCATACACTCAGTTCTCTAAACTGCAGTAAATACAACAAATTAACAACCACTAATAATAGGTCAATGGACGATAAAATAGATGAGCATCTTCTTACAAATAAATCATTCATCCAACAACCATATACACAAGTACAAGATAGAACTAATGTATAAGCATAAACTAGAATACAAGCAACACAATTTAAGATCAAATATTACCAACTAAAGCACTCACATGTATTTCTTATCCATTAGCTCCTAGTCCTTCAACAAATTGAGTAATTAACAATAGCAATGAGATGCATGCAGTAGAACCTGACAACCCAAATTTATATTAGGAATGAAGTGAAAGGACAGATGTCCAAAGTAAATCTTACAAGCTGAATGTATGAGAACATACCAACCAGAAGAACCTTATATAACAAGTCAATTATAGAGAACGTGACTTGGCGTTAACATCAATCTATCATTAATTAGTTTCTAGCAGTAGAACTGAAGCACAAAGTAGTTATAGTGCAGATTCAACTTGCAGATTCGACATATCTAGCTAATGGGACATTTGCAGCCCAAATAACACATGCCCAGGGAGGGATCGAGATGAGACCTTCTGAGGTGATGATGCCGTGATGCATCAGGTCTGGTGGGCACCACCAGATCATTCCCGTGGACTCCATCAGGAGCTCCGATGGACCTACGCAAAAATCGAAACTAGGCAAGCATTCCTGTCAGGTTATGTCCGATTGGGGTACAGGAGCTTGAGCCGTGTGAGCAGCGGACATGGATGCCGGCGCAGTTTGGGTGGAGGGAATGAGCGGCCGACAGAGGGGAGGAGGAGCAGCGTCTCCCATGTCGTGGAGGATAACACGGGGAAGGGGATCTTGCGGCCATCTGGGGCGGAAGCATGGCCGCCATCTCCATGGAGACCGGCGGCACGAGCGACGTGGTGGGGAAATCTCAACGGCGAGCAAGTCCGCTGTGAGGGCAACGGATATTTTCCTACCTGGTAGCCCTGCCGCCGCCTCTGTCATGTGGAGCGTCGTTCTTCTTTCTAGAAGGAGCTCGAGGACGATCGTGTGCGGAGAGAGTGACAGACTGGAAGAGAGGAGAGGGTTGAGGGTGATATGGGAGTAGTGGCGGAGCATTGGGGAGAGGGACGGGATCAAAGGGGATAGGATCGCTTCGCATTGTATGGTGATGGGCTCGATCTGTGGCTAGGTCCTAGGGTTAGCAGCAAGGAAGAGTGGCTGTGCAAGGAGGGGAAGTGGGGTGGAGGTGGATATTTGTGTGGGCGGGTGTGTTTTTCATGCAAATGATAACCCTTGTATGGGAATTGAACGATCCAAATCAGGCATGGATGGTCGATACGTGTGAGGCAGATTCCTGCGATTTGATTCGTCGCAGAAAAAAGCATTTTTTGAGCACCAAAAATGGGGGTTTTGTGAAGAAACCACCAAATTTCTAATTCAAAATGATACCAAACCATTTTTCAGAAATACTATACCACCTTACATGGTCAATGTCCCAGCCGGGAGAGATCAAACCTTTCGGTCCATCATTGGTGAAAAATACAAATTCATGTTGAATTGGTAGGAGTGGGTCCGATTTGAACTACATGTATATTATCTGATGCTCATGATTATTTGAAAAAATAATTTTTAGACTCACAATATGATATTTCATCAGAGATCCGATGAAATTTTAGCGAGGCTCAACCCCTAGCTAAGAACCTCAATGCCCGATGTTTTGACCATAGTTTGAAACGAGCATAATAAATTCAAAAATGGTCCGAACAATGTAAAACCTTCACATGGAGTCATATTATGTGACATAGTTGCAAGAAAAAATTATCAAACTTGGTATATTGAATGCATCTCAAAAAAACCTTCTCAGAATGACCTATCATGTCAGAGGTTTTATGACTTTTAGGCCAAACGACCAATGTTATGGCAATAATCACAACATAGTTTGTGATAATGTGCCCATATTGTGCAAGCATGTGCATCTTGAGATGGCGAACAATGTTATAGTAGGAAGTTTTCCTTTTCAACACAAGGAAAAGCCATTTTCCATTTTCCGAGCACCAGAAACAGGGCGTTTTGTGAAGCAACCACCAAATTTCTAACTCAAAATGCTAGCACTCTATTTTTCAAAAATACTAGACCACATTATATGTAAAATTTGCCAACCGGGAGAGCCCAAACCTTTCTGTTCACTCCTGGTAAAAAGACAAATTCCTGCTAAATCGGCAGGAAGTGGATCCGATTTGAACTACATGTATATTATCTGATGCTCATGATTTTTGCAAAAATCATTTTTAGACTCACAATATGCTATTTCATTAGAGGTCCAATGAAATTTTAGTGAGGCTCCACCCCTAGCTAAGAACCTCCATGCCCACCGTTTTGACCATAGTTTGAAACAGGCATAAAAAATTCAAAAACGGTCCAAATAATGTAAAACCTTCGCATGGAGTCATATTATGTGACATAGTTGCAAGGAAAATAACAGACTTTGTATATTTATTGCATATCGAAAAAACCTTCATAGAAATGACCTACCATGTTCGAGGTTTTATGGCTTTCAAGCCAAACGACCAATATTATGACAAGAATCACGGCATAGTTTATGATAATGTGCCAATATTGTGCATGTATGTGCATTTTGGGATGGCGAACAATGTAATATACCGATGATCGAATCTCGGACATGTAATATATCGCGAGACAAAGGGATTGGGTTACATGCATAAAAGGTTCTCATGATCATAGAAGTCATCGTTGAATGTGTGGGAGTCAGTACGGATCTCCAGGTCCCGCTGCTGATTATTGATCGGAGAGGGGTCTCAATCATGTCTGCATTATGCACGAATCGTAGGGTGACACACTTAAGGAATATTGACACCATTTGGAGCAAATAAGATGCTAGGAAAAGATTATGCGCTGGAATTATTTCATTGGAAACAGAATTATTTCAGCTAAAATTGCTGAAACTGGTTCTACATGTGATATTGAAATGTTGCAAGGGGTTTTATGTGAATGTTTGTTAATTAATGTAATTAGCAAAATTCTAAATAAAATAAATAAAAGAGTTTTATTAAATGAGATCTTGCGTTAAATTTGGTGGAAATTTAATGGAGGTGAGTGGAATTTTGAGTGGAGGCATGTTTATGTGAGTGGAGGCTTTTTATTTTGAATGGGAGCTCCACCCACATGAATGTGGAAGAGGTGGGGAAGCCACCATGGATTCCATGCCATTCCCTTTGGGATGCCCCCTCTCCCTATAAAAGGCCCCCTCTCCTCGTCTCATCTCACACCTCCTCGCGAAGGAACTCTCTCCCCCTCTAGAATTTCCCCATGGTCTCAGACCAGTGAGGTACATGTTCCTGGTGGCTTTTTCTAGAAGGTTTTGTTGGTTCCACTACTTTGCTGGAGCGAGAGCTCGGAGGTTGTCGGGGTACCCGAATATGTGTGGGATCACGGATGCAGCACTGCTTTGCGGTGCTAGACTTGATGGTGTTGGACCAGCTAGACTTCATCATGATCTTGAGATCGAGAAGAGATCGGCAACATCACCAACGATTTCATACTCGTAAAGCCTTTTGGTCTTCGAGGGTATGTATTCTATGGATGTATATCCACCCGTTTCTTGTATCTACATAGATGGATCTTGGTGCATATAGTTCCCATCATCGGAATTTTTTTATTTTCTATGGTGCGAACCCAACAGTGGTATCAAAGCCGGATCTATGCGTAGATGCTTTGCACGGGACACATATGAGTACGTGGGCGCTGATGGTCATGTTATTGCTTCTTATGTGTATTTTGGATATTGGTGGCATAGTAGGATGAAGAGGCCCGGACAAACTTTACATGTCCTCGCACATGAGACCTGTTCCACGCTTGACATGCAACTAGTTTTCCATAAGTGGCTTGCGGGTGACTATCTCTCCTACTATAGTCAATATCTGATTTACAATGAGTTTCCAATAATTTTATTATCATTGTTGTGGTCCCATGTTCGTAGGTAAGAACGGTTCTATCTCTGAAAGCCCTCAACCACGTAAAACATGCAAAAGATAAATTAGAGGCGTCTGGTTTTTGGTTTTGCCGGGCAAGTACTATGATATGGTAGTGTTATAATTTGTAGTATGGATTGATACTATTGAAAATTATAATATGACAAAGTGGACGTTCCATAGACCTTGGCCTTACACATATAGGAATGATAAAGATCATTCCACGATGCACAAGATAGTGATCAAGTGCAAGAACCAGATCATAACACTTTAACATATGATGTTTGTTTGCATCTTATATTGCTTGTTTAGCATTTTTAGTAGCATTATAAGATGATCCCTCATTTAGATATCAAGATAAAAATGTGTTCTCCCTTAAGTATGCACCGTTTATGTTTTGCCGCTTCAAGACATCACGTGATGATCGGGTGTACTTGAATGCACGATCATATTTCGGGTGTAAGACAGTTTTACACATGCGAGTACTAAGGTTCTTACTTGGCGAGACTAGCATGTATAGACATGGCCTCGGCATAAGGACTGAAAGGTTCAGCATGAGTCATATAGTTTTTTAGTAAGATCACAAATGAGTTCATACTCATAAACCTTTTCGTAAAGAGATCGGCAAGAGATCGACTACATCACCAACGAGTTCACTCGTAAAGCTTTTCGGTCTTTGTGGTTATGTATTCTATGGATGTATATCCACCCATTGCTTGTATCTAGATAGATGGACTTGGTGCATATAGTTCCTATCATAGGAAATTTTTTGTTTTCTATGCTGTGAACCCAACACGGGAGAGCTCAAACCTTTCCGTCCACACCTGCTGAAAAAGACAAATTTCTGCCGTATCGGAAGGAAGTGGGTCTGATTTGAACTACATGTATATTATCTGATTCTCATGATTTTTTTTAAAAAATCATTTTTATACTCACAATATGCTATTTTATCAGAGATCCAATGAAATTTTAGCGAGGCTCAACCCCTAGCTAAGAACCTCAATGCCCGCCGTATAGACCATAGTTGAAACAGACATAAGAAATTCAAAAACGGTCCAAACAATGTAAAATCTTCGCATGGCATCATATTATGTGACATAGTTGCAAGAAAAAATATCAAACTTGGTATATTGAATACATCTCAAAAAAACCTTCTCAGAAATGACCTATCATGTTCGAGGTTTCATGGATTTCAGGACAAACGACCAATGTTATGGCAAAAATCACGGGATAGTTTGTGATAATGTGCCTATATTGTGCATGCATGTGCATCTTGTGATGTCGAACAATGTTGCAAAAGGATGTTTTCCTTTTCAACGCACGAAAAAGCCATTTTCCATTTTCCAAGCGCCAAAAACATGTTGTTTTGTGAAGCAACCATCAAATGTCTAACTTAAAATGCTACCACTCTATGTTTCAAAAATACTAGACCACATTATATGTACAATGTCCCAACCGGGAGAGCTCAAACCTTTCTGTCCACTCCTGGTAAAAAATACAAATTCATGCTAAATCGGTAGGAAGTGGATCTGATTTAAACTACATGTATATTATCTGATGCTCATGATTTTTTTTAAAAATCATTTTTAGACTAACAATACGCTATTTCATCAGGGATCCAATGAAATTTTAGCGAGGCTCCACCCCTAGCTAAGAACCTCCATGCCCGCCGTTTTAACCATAGTTTGAAACAGACATAAGAAATTCAAAAACGGTCCGAACAATGTAAAACCTTCGTATGGAGTCATATTATGTGACATAGTTGCAAAGAAAAATAACAGAATTGGTATATTGATTGCATCTCGACAAAACTTTCTTAGAAATGACCTATCATGTTTGAGGTTTCCTGGCTTTCAGGCCAAATGACCAATGGTATGGCAAGAATCACGGCATAGTTTGTGATAATGTGTCCATATTATGCACGTATGTGCATCTTGGGATAACGAACAATGTTGCAGGAGGAAGTTTTCCTTTTCGTCACCCGAAAAAAATCATTTTCTATTTTCCAGGAGCCAAAAACAGAGCATTTTGTGAAGCAACCAACAAATTTATAATTCTAAATTCTACCACCCCATTTTTCAAAAATACTATACCATCTTATATGTACAATGTCTCAACCAGGAGATCTCAAACCTTTCTGTTCACGTGTGGTGAAAAAGACAAATTCCTGCCGAATCGGAAGGAAGTGGGTCCGATTCGAACTACATGTATATTATCTAATGCTCATGATTTTTTGCAAAAATCATTTTCAGACTCACAATATGCTATTTCATCAGAGATCCAATGAGATTTTAAGGAGGCTCAACCCCTATCTAAGAACCTCAATGCCCACCGTTTTGACCATAGATTGAAACGGGAATATGAAATTCAAAAATGTCCGAACAATGTAAAACCTTCGCATGGCATCATATTATGTGACATAGTTGCAAGAAAAAATATCAAACTTGGTACATTGAATGCATCTCGGAAAAACCTTCTCAGAAATGACCGATCATGTTTGAGGTTTCATGGCTTTCATGCCAAATGACCAATGTTATGGCAAAAATCACAGCATAGTTTGTGGTAATGTGCCCATATTGTGCATGCATGTGCATCTTGTGATGTCGAATAATGTTTCAAAAGAAAGTTTTCCTTTTCAACGCACGGAAAAGCCATTTTTCATTTTCCTAGCGCCAAAAACATGTTGTTTTGTGAAGCAACCACCAAATGTATAACTTAAAATGCCACCACTCTATGTTTCAAAAATACTGCACCACCTTATATGTACAATGTCCCAACCGGGAGAGCTCAAACCTTTCTGTCCACTCCTGGTAAAAATACAAATTCCTGCTGAATCGGTAGGAAGTGGATCCGATTTGAACTACATGTATATTATATGATGCTCATGATTTTTGAAAAAAATCTTTTTTATACTCACAAATAGCTATTTCATCAGAGATCCAATGAAAGTTTAGCGAGGCTCCACCCCTAGATAAGAACCTTCATGCCCGTCGTTTTGACCATAGTTCGAAACGGGCATAAGAAATTCAAAAAAGGGTCTAAACAATGTAAAACCTTCGCATGGAGTAATATTATGTGACATAGTTGCAAGAAAAAATAACAGAATTTTTATATTGATTACATATCGAAAAAACCTTCTTAGAAATGACCTATCATGTTCGAGGTTTCATGGCTTTCAGGCCTAACGACCAATGTTATGGCAAGAATCACGGAATAGTTTGTGATAATATGCCCATATTGTGCATGTATGTGCATCTTGGGATGGCGAACAATGTTGTAGGAGGAAGTTTTCCTTTTCGTCGCACGGAAATTCTATTTTCTGAGCGCCAAAAACAGAGCATTTTGTGAAGCAACCAACAAATTTATAATTCAAAATTCTGCCACCCCATTTTAAAAAAAATACTATACCATATTATATATACAATGTCCCAACCGGGAGAGCTCAAACCTTACCGTTCACTCGTGGTGAAAAGACAAATTCCTGCCGAATCGGAAGGAAGTAGGTCTGATTCGAACTACATGTATATTATCTGATGCTCATGATTTTTTGCAAAAATCATTTTTAGACTCACAATATGCTATTTCATCAGAGATCCAATGAGATTTTATGGACGCTCAACCCCTATCTAAGAACCTCAATGCCCACCATTTTCACCATAGTTTGAAACGGGAATAAGATATTCAAAAACGGTCTGAACAATGTAAAACCTTCGTATGGCATCATATTATGTGACATAGTTGCAAGAAAAAATATCAAACTTGGTATATTAAATGCATATCGAAAAAACTCTTCTCAAAAATGACCTATCATGTTCGAGGTTTCATGGCTTTCAGGCCAAACAACCAATGTTATGGCAAAAATCACGACATTTTTTGTGATAATGAGCCCATATTATGCATGCATCTACATCTTGGGATGGCGAACAATGTTGTAAAAGGAAGTTTTCCTTTTCAACGCACGGAAAAGCCATTTTCCATTTTACGAACGCCAAAAACAGGGTGTTTTGTGAAGCAACCACCAAATGTCTAACTCAAAATGCTACCACTCTATTTTTCAAAAATACTAGACCACCTTATATGTACAATGTCCCAACCGGAAGAGCTCAAACCTTTCTGTCCACTCCTGGTAAAAAGACAAATTCCTCCTTAATCGGTAGGAAGTGGATCCAATTTGAACTGAAGGCACATGATCTAAAGGTCATGATTTTATGAAAAAATCATTTTAGGTTCACAATATTCTATTTATTCAGAGATCCAATGCAAGTTTAGTGAGGCTTGGCCCCGAGCTAAGAATCTACATGCCCCTGTTTTGACCATAGTTTGAGACGGGCATATGAAATTCAAAAATGGTCCAAACAATGTGAAATCTTCTCGTTGAGTAATATAATGTGACACAATTTCAAGGAAAATATCAAACTTGGTATATTTATTGCATCTCAAAAAAGACTTCTCAAAAATGAGCTATCATGTTCGAAGTTTTATGGCTTTCATGTCCAAATACCAATGTTATGGCTAGAATCGCGACATAGTTTGTGATAATGTGCCCATATTGTGCACACATATGCATGTTGGGATGGCGAACTATGTTGAAAGTTTTACTTTTCTTTGCACCAAAAAGGAATTTTCCATTTTTCGAGTGCTAAAAACGGGGAGTTTCGTGAAGCAACCACCAAATGAATTTTGCAAAATGCTACCACCCCATTTTTCAAAAATATTAGACCACCTTACATTGCCAATTTCCCAACTGGGGTATCTCAAACCTTTCCGTCCACCCCTCGTGGAAAAGACAAATTCCTGCCGAATCGGAAGGAAGTGTGTCAAATTTGAACTACAGGTATATGATCTAAAGGTCATGATTTTTTATAAAAGTCATTTTTAGACTCACAATATGTTATTTTATCATGGTAATTCATCCATTGCACTCAAATAATATTTTTAAATCAAAACACTAGTTTCAAAATTACATTTTGAATTATGATATTGTCCCTACCATGGACTAATGTGGGATTCGTAAATTCACTTTTTTAAATAATCAAAGTATTGCTAATTAACACCCTAACATAATTTGCTAGATTTTATAAAAATTTAGAAACAAAAATAAATTCTTTTTGGACTTCATATGAAAAAGATACAAAAGAATTAAGAAAACAAAAAAAGAAACAAAGAAAAAATATCCTAACTGGACTAGCCGAGCTGGCCCAGACCTAAACTACCACACGTAAACTAGTGTCCGGCTACAACCCACTTCCCACAAAGGCACATTCCTACAAAGGCCCAGTCGTATAAGCCCAAGCCCGAGTTTATAGGTGCGGTTGTAGTGTTAGTACACAAAAGCTCAGTTGGTGTAGTGGTATGCGTCGCTAGGACGGTCGCGTGGTCGCGGGTTCGAACCCCCCAGACACCAATTTTTGCAGAATTGGTCAAAATTTTCTAGGTTGCATGTCGGCGTGTCAGTGTGTCTATATCTCAGTTCAAAGACTATCCCACGCGCCATATTGAGTAAATATGGGTCCTGGTAGATTCAAATAGTGCAACGTAAGAAGATATTGACACATGGATATGACACATAGTAAAAAACTGATAACATTGTATGCTACATTCTCCGGGTTATGAAGATTTGAGCTAATAAAAGTATGATGTTTCAAAGAAAAATCTTCGTAATTTTCTAAGGTTTTGAACCTCCCAAATGGCGTACTACCATCTGGTGCAAAATCATCATAACTCTATGATGATTTTATCCACGATCACTATCAAAAGGTCATAGAATAACACATTCCTTATAGTGTGTCGAGCCTGGCACGGATGGCCCCCCTAGAGGACGCAGGGGCAACATGGGCGCTGCACGAGGGGGAGATGGAGGCAATGGATTCAGAGCAAGAGCAGCGCATGGAGGGGGCCACAGTAACATAGCCCCTCAACCACATGGCAACAACCATACCGTCGATCAGGACGGCGATGAAGACGGGTGTGGGTAGTACCTACATGTCTAGGACTACAAGTGCACACATAGAGGAGCTTATGCCATAACTTCCCACAGGGAGTTAAGCATTTCTCCCATGAACTGTGCGTCGCTCAGCCGAGCCCATAGGCGCAGCGACCACTTTAGTGGTCCCATGTACCGATTACTTTTGATGAGGAAGAACACCCGAACCACATCGCCGGGGTCGGTAGCTACCCCATCATAAAGAACATCAAAGTCACCAAGATGTTGGTGGATGGAGGGGCTGGCCTCAACATCCTATCAGAGAAACTGCTGGACAAACACCATATCACAGAGAATCAATTAGCCCCTACTAGGTGTTTCCTAGGTGTAAACCCGAGAGCTACTTAGTCGTGGGGTAAGGTCAAACTGTCGGTCACATTCGGCACCAAAGACAACTACCACACTGAAAACATCATCTTTGATGTTGCGGACATCACCCTACCGTATAATGGCATCATAGGGGGCCCTGCCTTGGCAAAATTCATGGTGATCTCCCACCATGCCTACAACTCTCTCAAGCTTCCCTCCTTGTGGGGGACCTTTATCATCAAAGGTGATGTGAGGAACGCCGTGCTCTACTATGAACAACTGTTCAAACTAGCAGCCACTGCTCTTCCCATAACTCACACCGACGCTTTTTTCGATTCAGACCAACCTTTCGCCCCAATTCCTGGATCGCTCGGGAAGAGGCTGCGACCCTTTCCAAAACCTAGTTCCGATGACGACTCCTGTACTGGTGGTGCTCCGAGTAAGTTGAAAACTTCTCGCATCCACCCTACCGACTAAAAGCCCGGGTATGAGTGGAGGTTCCCCCAGCAACTGAAGCCCCTGGAGTGAGTGTAGTGCTCCCGGTAACCAAAAGCTCGGGTGTGAGTGGAGGTTCCCCCGACAACTGAAATCCCGGGAGCGAGTGTAGTGCTCCTGGCAACCAAAAGCCCGGGTGTGAGTGGAGGTTATCATGGCAACTGAAAACCCGGGAGCGAGTCTAGGTTCCTGATGGCTTAGATATGTAGAGCTCGTTAGGAACCCCAAGAGGAAGGTATGATGAGCATAGCAGCAAGTTTCCCTCAGCTATGAAACTAAGTTTATCGAACTAGTAGGAGTAAGGAAACAACTCCAAGGTGTTGCTAGCAACTTGGAACCTGCACAACACAACCACAATAATTTGCCCCAACTTACAGTGAGGTTGTCAATCTCACCGGTTTGCTAAACACAAAGGATTAAATATATAGTATGGAAGATAGTAATTGCTTGTAGTAATTGCAGAAAGTAAACAGTAAACAGTAAACGGTAAATAGTAGATGGTATATCAATGGTAAGGAATGGACTGGGGTCCACAGTTCACTAGAGGTGTTCTCCATAAGATAAATAACATGCTGGGTGAACAAATTACAGCAGGGCAATTGACAGATTGAGAATGCATAACAATGCATATACTAAGCATCTTGATCTCTATGAGATTTGTTTGGGCATTACAACATGATACATATACCGTAATCCAACTTCATCTATGACTAATAATCCACCTTCAGGTTATCATAAAAAATTATAGATACGTTTACGACGTATCAAGCATCCCCAAGCTTAACACCTGCTCGTCCTCGAGTAGGTAAGTGATAAAAAGAATAATTTTTAAGGTGACATGAACTATCACAATCTTGATCAAAATATTGTAAAGCATTGATAGCTGGGATCATAGTAATCTAAACATGAGCATGAAATATGTAGTTCTAACAATAAGACAAAGCAACTAAGTTGCAACATGAAAAGGTATAAACAAAAGAACATGAATAACAATTCATTGAAAGACATTTGTTTGTTTCACATATAGAAAACATAGCATGAGTGGTATTCAGCTTTTCCCTCATGGAATAGCAAAACATAAATGCATAGGACACCTTCAAAGTTCATAAGGGTGACTAGATACAAATAATTTAAGAACAAGCAATACCATGATTATGAATCAATCAATAAGTTTTGGGACAATGCACATTGAACCAAGAATGACAACTATGCTCTCTTAATTGGTGCATAAAGATAGAAAGTGGAGACTCAACATAAAAGTAAAAAACAAAGGAAGGAAGCAGGGATTTCAAGTTTCATAAAGAGCTTCCAAAAATTATGGTACTTATCAATGGTAAGGAAATTGGTAATCGTTAACTGCTCGGTTGTCTTGGGAGTAGTGACTAATCGGAATTCGGACAATTAACTGATTTAATCGGTCGGCTATTAATCGGTGCAACCTACAAAAATTATAACCTAAAACACATATGACTCCTCTTGTACCTCAACCTCCTACCCTATTAAAGGCAGCCTTAAGCTCCTAGATGAGATCCTCAAGGCGCTCGAGCTCTTGTATTTGAGGTTTGATCGGCAACTACGGGGAACTCGTCAACAACAACACAAAACTGGCTGGTGATGGCAGAAATCGAGCTCATGAAGGCAGGGATCGAGTGGGAGCTTCGAAAAATCTTCTTCATTGGGGGCGGGCTAGCGGATGGATGGGCGATATGTGTTGACAATTTTGCAACTTTTTTGACAAAGTGTAGTAGTTAATTGGGAACATACCTAGTAATCGGAGTGTCGGAGCTATTAATCGGGCAAAATGATTAACACAAATGATTAGTGGTAATCGACACGGTCAGGTCCCTAGTACCAATTAATCGGCCTATTAATCGTTGATTCGGCCTATTTTTTGAACAGTGGTACTTATTAGCTTTGAACTCTCATTTCCCCTATCATAAGCATCTTGAAGTGATTAAGGTTAAAGTGACACAAATATGAGGTACATGCTTGACAGATCATAAGTTGAAAATCTCATGTCCCTTGAGTACGAGGGTCGTTCCTAATGCTACTCAACTTTAGTCATAAGAAAGTTCTTGTCATTGTAAGTATATGTGTATCCTAGAGAACCGCCAACGGGGTACCCTTTTCCCCATGACACAGGAGCTATCCCATATCAAAATGACAATGCAACAGACAATGAGCGTCTCAGCGATCTTTTTATTTACCATGAGCATGGTGCTTTTTTCTATATTTTTTCGAAGATGCTTCATAGATTTCTCACTATGGTTATGATACAAGTTTCCACCATGATTAGGCATGGCTTGGGATAGCCGCCCAAGCGTTTCTCTAACACATATACAATACTCCATGGACTTACAAGCTCCCCTTTAATTTCACACCGATGACATTCATAAACAAAAGATCATGATATCAACTGGATAGATATGTACAAGTGTTGAAATCGTTCCCCATGACAGCATGGTTCTGCTAACTCCCAACTTACAATTTGCAATCATATATGCAACATAGATGGAACAATGGTTCAAGTTTATTAAGTGCAAGAAAATAAAGTGTGCCATCAAGTTCGTGAGAGCTTTAATCACTAATTTTCATATAACAGTTTAATTTGGAAGATAAATAAACACATTATATACTTGGAATGGTGTAACATACCATGCATAGGAATTTATAGTGGACCCTTTGGAATAACTTGGTTTCTTGGGAGTTGGATGCATGAGTAGAGCTCATACCCAGTACAAGCGGAGGCTAGCAAAAGATTGGGAGCGACCAACTAAGAGAACAATAATGGACATAATCATGCAAAGCGACAAAACATTATTAATTAAATCATAAAGTGATATCACAAGTCAAAAACTAAATGAACATAGAGGCTAAGGTGACTGGTTCATAGTCTTAACATGGTGCAAGCATGTTCCAAGTCAACCCAAATAAAGCATCAAAGGCACATTATGCTTTTGTATGCTAAAACAACGCATGATTCTTTCAAGGCACATTAAGCAATATCAATTGTTTGGAACAAGTCATGCTATAGCAATAATCACTAAGCATATGGTCAAAGCAACATCTAACACGACATGATAAAGTCTAAGCCATAGTCAAAACAAGCTTTCTTTTGTACCACTATACGCATGAAACGTTCTACTCTTTTTCAACACTAATCAACTAATTTGAAACAACATAAGAATGCGGGGGTCAAAATAATTTATTTCAGCAAACCAAACAAAATAAAACTAAAAACAAAAACAAAGACGCTCCAAGAATAACACAATAGTACATGAAGCAATAAAAATAAAGTGTCTCGAAAGAAGACCTGAGATTTTTATTGCTGAAGAAGGGGATGCCCCAAGCGTTGAAGCTTGTACCTCTTGAATATTTCTTGGGGTGACACAGGTGGCATCCCCAAGCTTGATCTTTTGTCCATACTTCATCTCATCACATCGTTCTCTCCCTACACTTGAAAATTTCCTTCATACAAAACTTCACAAAATTGTTCATGAGCAACATTAGTGTATTCAAGATAATAAGACTTTGGGTTTAGTTTCAACACAAGTAAAACTTCCATTAAAACACAAGCTACTGTAGCGATTCCTTTTCAAAGCTCAAGTGATCAAAAAGAACTCAAAATAATCCGATTAAGAGGCAAATGCAAATAATGGCAGAAATCTGTCAAAATAGACCAGCAAGTAAAGACCGATTTTTTCGAAGACCTTCTGTTGCTCAAATCGAAAAGTGCTAAACTAAAGAAAGTTAGATAATAACCTGGGGCATATGCACAGAAAATTACAGCTCAATCCGACGTACTGGGTTTTTCACGATTTTTTACAGTAAAGCACAAAAATATGTTTCAGGACAGCAACTTCCCCAAATCTTACTTGTGTCTCACTAGAGGTTATTCTTGGCAAAAAAACCACACAAAAAGGTTAAGGAGAGTTTATTACAAGCAATAACTTCCAAGACTCAACAAAAGAAAACTTACTGATAATAAAATTGGGTTATCTCCCAAGAGTGCTTTTCTTTAACGTCTTTCAGCTAGGCATAGGAAGCAAGAATCAAGTATTTTCAAATGAAGAAGCATCAAAATCAAGTTTCTTGCCCCTACCTTTCTTATCCTTTCTCTTATCTTTAGGGAACGTATGATTTCTTGGTGGAGAAGCGAAATGCATGATGCCTTTTCCCACATCTATTATTGCTCCAAGGAGTTTTAGTAGGGATCTTCCAAGTGTAATTTGTCCTTTTCCTACACATTCAATAACAAGATAATCAGTAGACACCACTTTCCCTAGGATCTTAGTAAACACTCCTTCAGATATTCCAATGGGTAATATAGTGGCTTTATTGGTAAGAGATATTTTTTCTCCACCATAAGAAAGTTTCCAAAGATTCAAAGATTCATAAATATCCTTAGGCATAAGACAAAATAAAAACACTATATCACGACGGGCATAAATTTTTTCATCATTTATAACAACTTTTACTATAGGAAGCCATTTTGAAGATTCAAAAATTATTGGAACATATTCATGATGCTCTCTAAGCATATTATAGCATTCTTTTAAACTAGTTGTATTGGTATCAAGAGTGTTTAATCTAACATAAATGTTTGTAAAGGATGAATCAGATTTGCTAGGCAAGTTATATGTTGTAATCAACTTTTTTATGGCATTAAAGGCTTCATCCTCACCACACTGGAGGAAATATCCTCCTACTATAGCATCCAAAGCATATATGTAACAAAGAGCAAGACCAAAGTAGAAACTGCTAAGAAGCATGCCTAGAGCATATTAGGTTCAGTTTTTTCATGTGAATCAGAAAATCTAGACCAAGCTTCCTTTGAAACTCTCTTCACTTTCTTGTTTGAAAGTGAAGATCATTTCCTCAAGTGACATAGTGATTGGAGCAACACTAGAAATAAAAGCAACTTGAAGTAGGAACTAATTGTTTGTGTGTTTTTTATAAAAAGAAGCAAACCAAACAGAAATGGTAACTAAAGTAGGAACTAAATTTTTTTGTTTTTTTTATAAAAGAGCAAGAAAAACAAAGCAAAGTAAACTAAGAAAAACAAAAAAAAGTAAAGAGATTGGTTGTGAGAGACTCCCCTTGCAGGAATATTCTTTCTCCTAGAAAAGTGATTGACAGGGAGGAGGAAATTGAAGCTGTCCTTATCTCCCCGGCAATGGCGCCAAAAAAGTGCTTAATGGCTCAGATATGTAGAGCTCGTTGGGAACCCCAAGAGGAAGGTATGATGAGCACAGCAGCAAGTTTCCCTCTATTATGAAACCAAGGTTATCAAACCAGTAGGAGTAAGGAAACAACTCCAAGGTGTTGCTAGCAACTTGGAACCTGCACAACACAACCATAAGACTTTGCCCAACTTACAGTGAGGTTGTCAATCTCACCGGTTTGCTGAAAACAAAGGATTAAACGTATAGTGTGGAAGATAGTAATTGCTTGTAGTAATTGCAGAAAGTAAACATTAAACGGTAAACAGTATATGGTATATCAATTATAAGGAATGGACTGGGGTCCACATTTCACTAGAGGTGTTCTCCATAAGATAAATAACATGCTGGGTGAACAAATTATAGCGGGGCAATTGACAGATTGAGAATGCACAACAATGTATATACTAGACATATTGATCTCTACAAGATTTGTTTGGGCATTACAACATGATACATAGACCGTAATCCAACTACATCTATGAGTAATAATCCACCTTCAAGTTATCATCCGAACCCCTTCCAGTATTAAGTTGCAAGAAACAGATAATTGCATTAAACAAAGTGTGTAAAGTAAACAATATAATTGCCCTTGGACAAAGGATTATTGTTTTCTTCCTAGTAGCAATAGCACATCTACAACCTTAGAGATTTCTGTCACTTCCCCAAATTACTAGAGGCATGAACCTACTATCGAGCATAAATACCTCCCTCTTGGAGTTACAAGCATCTACTTGGCCAAAGTATCTACTAGCAATGGAGAGCATGCAAGATCACAAATAACATAGACATGATAAAATCAATAATCAATCTGACATAGTACTCAATATCCATCGGATCCCTACAAACACAACATGTAGCATTACAAATAGATGATCTTGATGATGAACGGAGCTCACAAGATCTAAACATGATAGCACAAAAGAGGAGAAACGACCATCTAGCTAGTGTATGGACCCGTAGTGCAAGGGTGAACTACTCACGCATCACTCCGGAGGCTAGAATGGTGATGAAGAAGGCCTTCGGGATGATCTCTCCCCTCCGTCAGGGTGCTAGGAAGAGCTTCAGATCCCCCCGATCTAGGGACGATGGTGGCGGAGGCTATGGACTCTTTCGTGGATTTCTGATCAGGTACTTAGGGTTTCTGCCTCGGGGTGTTTATATACACGAAGGGGCAAGGTCGGTGGACGCCCGAGGGGCCCACACCATATGGCGGCGCGCCCTAGGGTGGACCCACACCGGCCCTAGGTGTGTCCACCTCGTGGTCCTCTTCGTCTCCCCTTTGGTCTCCGTGTCGTGTCGGGTAAAATATTGACTTCGGATTTTGTTCCATCCAATTTCGGGAATATTTCCTCACTAGCTTTTCTGAAACCAAAAACAGCAGAAAATAGGCAACTAGCACTGCGGCATCTTGTCAATAGGTTAGTTCCAGAAAATGTATAAAAATACCTCAAAGTGTAGACAAAACATAAGAAAGTTAATACAAAACAAGCATGGAGCATAAAAAATTATAGATACATTTACGACGTATCAGTTCCCCTGGCAACTAAATGCCCGGGAGTGAGTGTAGTGCTCTCGGCAACTGCGATGAATACTTAGGTTTCTAGCCTGGCCCGCCTATGTGTAAGCGGCTTGCAATCCGGGGGGGCTGCCCTCGTCTTGGAATAATAATCCCGATGTTCTCGTTTTTCAGCATGTTTTCATTTGCCGAGCCTTTTTTCGGGATTTTGCATTCCTTTGGATCTTTCCCGGGACCATGCATGAGTAAAGAAGCCTGTCAAGCCAAGAAACATCATACCCTCATGATCCGCTCTGAGGTATGAGCGTTATGCTCTAGGCGTTGCAGAAGAGCACTAAATAGCGTAGACACACATCTCATGCCTGGCCTAACATGGGTAACGAGACTGTCAGGCCAGGAAACATCGTACTCTCATGATCCTCTCTAAGGTATGAGCGTTGTTCTCTAGGCGTTGCCGATGAGCACTAAATCGCAAAGACACACCTCCTATGTTAGGCACCCGATTTGGCAACGTCGTGCGCCCTCATCAAGCGCACGCCACCCTATTTTAAACCAGATGCATGGGTAAGATGACGTAAGGTGTGTTCATCATGTTTCAGGATAAGCAAAGGATGGATGAGCGATAAAAGGAGACCAAGCCAAGGTATCAGCAATGACAAGGGTGTAAGCACACCACCAGATGGGAGTAGCGATGACCACATGAGTCTCAGGGACGGCTGGCCCCACAAGCAAGACCTAGATCAATCGCAAGGATGGAACTAGGAGAGCGAGAGTAAGTCATCGGAGAAGACAAACGCGCCCCCACGGGCCTCATGGTGGTGCAAGGATGCTAAAGGATGAAAGAATCAACGATAACCATGAACATGACAAGGAAAATGATGCAAAGCTTAAGGTAAGATACATACATAATGGCCAGTCGTCATTACATTCGAGAAGTGTACAATACAACAACTAGCTCGGGGAGAACCCCAGGCATGAAGGAGAGGACGGAAAGTCGCTGGAGCAAGGGAGGAGCCCGCAGCCTCTATAGCATACCAATTATCTAACAATTGTAGTGCTATTTGTCTAGTCTATATGTGCTACTTCCTTATTCTTGCATTGCATAATCATTATATCATGATCATGTCACCATGCCACCTTGAATTTGAGCATCATAGAAAAACTCCTCTATTTGGTTCTTATCCCATATGCATTATATATTGTATCACTTGTATTTTCATCTTGATATATTGTATTTACTTCATGATAAATTGCTTCATACCCAAGTTGAGTTGTGGGCATATCTCTTACATCTCCACCACCTTTCTTTGTCACCACCTATAATTCCATCATCCAAACTATATATGACTATTGCATTTCTTTTAGTCTTTGTTTATCTCATATGTAATAAGATAGATCCACTTATAAACCTACATGCTCTCATATATGTTTCTTATTGTCCTCACAATATGAATTATGTGGACCCACATGGCCACCTTTGCATGCTATGTGAGTGGGGAAGCTTCTATGTCTTTTATATGGATTTCTTTGAATAGTGGTCATGCCTAAATATAAATGTGGTCAAATACTCATCTAATGGCACACACACACTAGCATGGATCATTCATATTCCCTTATGCCCATCTTATTTCATTTCATATAGTAATCAAGATGGCATCTTGTTAGGGTCTTAATTCAACTAATTGAATGCATGCAAGAATGTATAAATGCCCTTTGGATTAAAATTGTTTTCACTATTGTAAGGGGGCATTTAATACATATGCATGTCCCATGCAAGCTTGTATCATTCCTTACTCCTTTTGGTTTTATTTGAATTTGGAGAAAGCTTGGGTTATTTGAATTGGTGAACCCATTTGAAACAATTCAATAGTTCCCCAAGGTTCAATCCCTTTATATTTTCCCCTCATGTGTGCCTTTTGTTTTTACTGGAGCTTGTATCCTTGTAAGGTTCTTATATCTTTGGAATATCCAAAATTCATCCAAAGCAAACCAATGCAAATCACAAAATCCATCTTTAGTCTAGCCATCATCTCTTTATAGCATTCTTTTTGAATGTGCCGCCCAAACGACCCTACCCCCTCTCTCTCCCCATCTCTAATCTAGCTAATTTGCGTGTTTGTGTCAACCGAAACCCTAAGATACCACCTAGCTATTCCTTCCCTCTCTCTAGCTTTTATCCAAAAGCAGGAGCATCCCTCATGCCCTCCCTTCCTCCTTCTCATCTACCCGATGACATCCACCCCATCTCCCCTCCCTCTCTTCTATTGCAAAGTTGGACGCAGCACCATATGCTCCCTCACCTCCCCCGGTCCCCCTCTCCTTCCTCTTTAAGCAAGAAGGATCAAGAGAAGAGAGAGTGCCATAACCACCCGATGCCTCCTCCCTCACCTTTTGCAAAAGCTTGCCCATGTGCTCCTCCCCTCTCTTATTTATCTCCTATAGGCCACCAACCCAAAGCACGAGACCTCCCAAATCCCATCGGGCAAGGCCCAAGCAACCTCCTCTTCTCCACCATATCGGCCATGGACAAACCCTACATACATCCTCCTCTCCTAGCCAAGTTTCTGGACCACATTGAGCAGTGCTAGGAGCACAAGGAGCCTCCCTTGCTTCCTCCTCGATGACCAGTACCAGAAGCTGCGCCTAGAACCCACTGGATGGAGCTCGCCGCCACCATGGCCGGAAGAACCAGATCACGAGCTTCCCCGCTGATGTCCGCCTCTCTATCTAGATCGTATCGCCTAGCAGTATGTTGGTGAGGCTCCTCGAACCCTCTGACATGGTCCCTACCTTCCTACTGCTGTAGACCGCCTCTGCTGTTCGTCGAATGCCCTGCAGGCACGCCACTGTTGTACCGCTGTTCGAGCTGCGAGAAAACTGCCAAATTTGCTGCAAGCTCACTTCACGCATAGCCAACCTCAGCCCAAGACATCAACACCTTCTTGTAGCCCTTGGAACCCTCTTTAATATGATTCGTTGCACGCTTGTTTTGATCCACCGTGCCACTTGTAATCATCCTCGAAAAACCTTCCGATCTCGCAGGAAACTGTCAATGTTCTTCAGTTTGGCCTGCCTCTGTCTTTCTTCAGTTAGGCATCGAACCAACCTCTGCGGTACCTCTGTCCCTATTGATCTATCCCATGTCCTGGTGCCTTCCCGGGCGTGATTGTAGTACCAATGTGTACCCCTATGTACCCTCGTCAAAACAAGCTAAAGATCACTCAATTCGAACCAGCATATCAGCCGGAATCATCCTTGCAAGATCGGAGTTTTGTTGTAGTTTAGTTTGTCTGGTGGGACACCACCTGAATCCTCTCTGTTCTTCGCTATTTAACGACGTGTTGTCATCACTCAAACGGGTGGTACGGCTGGGGACGGTCCGGTTGAACACGCCCGGGGTTTAGTCCCACCTCGCTAGTTGAAGGAGGCCGACACCAACTTATATAGCTGGGCAAACCTCTCCCTTCAGTCGCGGTTTTTGGGCTGAGAGGCCTTGGGCCTCCAAATACACTGGTTGAGCGTGGGTTGGCCTTTGGGTCGCTAACATCTGGTATCAGAGCCAGCGTGCGCACCGCTATTAGGTGTGTGGCGACCTGCATCGCTCCTGTTTAGGAGGATGGGATGTCAGCACTCGAACGGGTGGTACGGCTGGGGACGGTCCGGTGGAACGCGCCCGGGGTTTAGTCCCACCTCGCTAGTTGAAGGAGGCCGACACCAGCTTATATAGCTGGGCAAACCTCTCCCTTCAGTCGCGGCTTTTGGGCTGAGAGAGGCCTTGGGCCTCCAAATACACTGGTTGAGCATGGGTTGGCCTTTGGGTCGCTAACACGTGTACAGTCTCCCTTAGAATAAATATTGTACACGAAGATTGTAGAGCCAAGCGAGATCTCAAACTTTGGTATTTACGAAATATCCAAATTATGCACGGATTATTCGCCCTCAACCTCCGAAGTCGAGCCCTTATCTCAGAGAAATCTATCCGAAATTTAGCTCTTCAGATCAACCTCCGGATCCTTTTATAAAAATGCCTTCCACTTTTCCTCTATCCAACCCACAGTCCTGGCCTGCACATGTGTCACTCAAGTTGGGAATGGTGCGGGTGGGAACGGGGATTTCAGTGTGGCTTATACTATGGCTTTGATTGGTTTGGGTTAAAATGGTTGCAACAACAAATCGAACTGGTGTGATGTGGCCTTAGGAAAAAGCGGCCTGGGTCGGTGCGGTTTAGTTTCAAAGAAAAAACTCAGAAATGGGCTCAACCCATAGGCTCAACCCACACTAGCCGTGCGGTTTCTCCTTCCTCCAAGATAACGAGCCACAATTCCCCTCGACCCCTCCCTTCGTTCCTCACCATGGCCACCACCACATGCACAACCAGCTAGGTAACAAACAACCAGCAGGCCAACACCTCTACTGTCGTACGTCGTCGTAGAGCACCGCCCGTACGCCGTAAGCCAGCCAGTACATGCTATAGCAAGCATCATATCAGCTAGCGCCCAGCTTTTCCATGAATCCATGGGTTGAACCCGCGGGTTCAGTCCAAAATTTCCACATGGGGCGGTACAAGTGCGGGTGTAAATATCATGTGGGGTGAGGCGGTGTGGTTTAACAGAAGAAAACATTGGTGTGGGCTGGGCAGGATAATTAGGTTAATTATATGCGGTGGGGGCTGGATTAGGGTGGGTTCTGCCCCATTCTCAGCTTGATGTGTCACCTCCTCATCCCACCGCGGGCCCTCTAGCCCCTATATCATTGGCCCCACCTGATCAGTGGGTGTGGGTTGGTTGCCCTGAGTAACAAAAGGATTCCACAAAATTCCAATTCAAATAAAATTTCAGTAAATGAATTTAATCAAATCATAACTTTCAAATAAATTCGAATTTTAATATTTTGCTAACATGAAATATGTTTATTTTTGCAAATGAATTCAAATGCAGATTCAAACATTTTCAAAACTAAGTCAAACTAGTCAAACCATTGACTTTGACCCCATTTAAATAAATTTGACTTTAATAAAAAATTTAATTCATAATTCCAAATCATGTAAATAATATATGATTTTGAATTAGGAATATGAATATGCTATTTATAATATCACAAGTTTTATACCCGTGTGTTACTATAGAATAAATAAGATATATATATATATGTGTGTGTTGTATTTATTCTGATTTTTTAAAATACATTGAGCAACAATTTTTACCAAACATCCATTGTCAATTTTCAATTAAAAATCACTCAGTTTTACTTCTAGTTTGCAAGAAAATACATCAAAGCTTAGTTTTGCATTGCCTAATTTAGCCACCATGTGAATTCATTCTCCTCCATTGTTCTTATCCTACAGAAATACCGCATGTAGCCCATGTATGTTGATGGCCCGGTAGAATAAGTGTAATAACCTTCTAAAAATGATTGACAACCATGAAAACCGGACAATCCAACACAACATTATTAAGAAAGGCAATTATAATCTTGAAGAAAAGAAAGTTTTGATCTATCTCACACAAATCATGTCTTCACAATATTTACCGCCCCATTCCATTAAGAATTTCACAATTTACATGCTGAAGCTCTCGGTTGTGGCCTAGAAGATGTATGGAGAAGAGACCATGCCTTCGTAAACCGTCACCACCTCAGCTTCCTCCATCACATGGTGAAGTTGATAACATCTCTAAATTAAACATTAACGTGAAATAAGAAGATTGTTACTTTACCTATAACTGTTTGTAGTTAGCATTATCTCTTGCCGTACATCCCTTAATAAATAGAGGTGTTGTTGCTACAAACTCTGTCAGACCCCCACTTCATTTAAATATGATTAGGTCAATACTGGAATACAATTTAGTGGATATGATAAAAGGGGAATATACAAAAGTATCGTCTCCTAGATCTTAAAATCCCATCCTAGATCTTAAAATCCGAAATAATTGAACAATTTAAATCTGATTATGTCATACATAGAACTCACAGAAAAATAGGCCCAGACACCAGTTTATAAAATAATTTATCTCTCACATCTACCACTGGAAGTAGACAGACAAACAACCATCAAACAAGAAACGAGGGGTTGTACAATTTGTCCATCTTCACATTTTTCGTCCTAGTTTCTGCTCTGATAGTATAATCTTCACATGTTTTATTTGTAAAACCTTGAAAAACATGATCAATTTGTTTTGCACCAAAAAAAGTGAAATTAGAAGGTTTATTATGTCCTATCAAGCCATAATATACTGCCATTTGACTTGCAATTTGATAGTTCAGGATTCTATCTAAATACTCAATCGAATTACAAGGAAAATTCACAGGCGAACACCAATCAACCTGAAATTGTCTTGGTGTAAGACAATTTAATTACATAAATTTGGTCATGAGGGTAACTACACTAATCCCATCCAATTTGAGGAATTGTATTCAGACCAGAAAATAACCAGACGTATCAGTAAATCTTAGTTCATCGAAAACATTGCTACACAATCACTTGAATAAGTTATGAAATAAAAGGAATGATAATGGAAATAGTGACATTAGTATTGTGGAATAGATAGGATTAGGAAACCTTTTATAACAACATACAACTTAATCTGACCTCTCATTGGACTGTAAAACATCCAAACCGGATCTTATACATCAGAATAGAAAATACGGTAGCTCATAACACATCAAGATAAGAAGCACCAACATATCTATTCCAATTCCTCCCTCTGCACCTCACGATCTATCTTTCTCCTGATGCATCTTCCTTCACATCACCACACATGAAAAAACAAGATGATGCTCATCGTTAACAATAAAGGCACAAGTACGACAAATGTGAATAGAGAGGTAGTGATAGAATACTGGCCTTGTTAGCTCTCCCAATACCGGTTTATGTGTTATCCCGATCCTTGTCACCTTGCACATGCACCTGCCAGACAGAAAAATATTAGCTGATATCAAGAACTGAATCCACAACAGAGTTGTCGAACTAACTATTGCAGAAGTGACTAAGTAGATGACCAAAAAGAACACATGATACCATCATGTCTGTACACATGTGACACACCCAACTCCACTCTTTTTCGTCACTATCTTATAACCGAACATTCATGCCATCCAAATATACATATAGCAATGACAAACGCTTAGTTCATAGGCAGCTAGTAAAATAATATCATCCTTCCAAAGGTTTTAAAAAGCTCACAATTTTAGAAACTGCAAGCTCCCCACTCATCTAATGCTCTCTTTGTGTGAATAGGTTTTATACAAGCAAACGGTCCAGAAATCTTAAGTACGACAGTGGCAAATTACTCTGCACATTTTAGTGCTTCACCCAGAACAAGCACCCCCTCATCTAATGCTCTCTCTGTCTTTCCAAGAGGTACATTTTTAATAGCTCATAAGCGACAAGCACATGTCTAATGACCTACTAAACAACAATGAAAACTTAAGCACAGGTCTGAATATCAATAGAACAGTATATTGCATGAGTACAAATAAGGTTTTTTTTTTTTGACAGAAGTACAAATAAGGTTAAGTATAGAAGATTTGCGTGAAGTTAGGAAGACTTATAGTGTGGCTACTTGAAGGGAAACTATGTTGTGAGGTATTTTTGTGGATATTTGGTTATATGAAATGTCCACCTTACACCACTTCAGATTTGGAGACAAATTATCAGTGTAGATAAGACCATTTTCAAAAATATGAAGCAACTACATGAGAAATTACAAGTACCACATGACAGTCATCTGGCACATACGTGATAAGGTTCTAGTTAGTGAGTTGCCCCTCAAGCCTCTAAAGATCGAGAGGGCAAAATGCTAGTATATTATTTTATTAACGAGTGCATAGTAAGGAAAAAAACTATATGGTGTAGGGCAGAGTAACTCCTTACATATATTGCATAACTTCATATTATTAAATAAGAGTTGAGGTATCGCCTTTAAGCTGGTTCTGCACCATATCTATACATTTTATTACAAAATAATAACTACATGAGAGAGAACATAAAAATGCTGCCAAAATATACATTTCTCCTATAGTATGCGGGCACTGCAAGAAAAAAACTTTACAATTATTATTTTTCCATGAATTCAAAATAAGTAGTCTCTGATACAGAAAGGTACTAAGAAACTGGGATCTTGTACACGAAGTATGCAACCGAAGGTGGATACAATGCATCATAGAAAAATTATACTAGAATGAATAGTAGATATAGCAGCACTGAGATGAGAAATACGAGCCACTAAAACGGCTCAAACATGGAGCCTATCTCAAGTTATTATATTAAGTGCTTGCACTTGAATAGCAAGCCAAGGAAACAAAATATATCATCAATCATGGTGCGAGTCATCATTTTCCTACTTTCTTTAAACATATGAATTCTTGGAATTAATGCACAATATCTAAATAAGTATGACATGCCAATATAAGTACTGGACACACACAAAAATGCTTCAACATGTGAAGTTACACTACCTGCAATCCTTCCTGAAGAGACAACTGCTTTGTCATCTCGACAGCCGTCGCTTGATATCTAGAGCATGGACGCGATCATAGATAACTACACAAAAACTATAGCAACAATCCTAATAAAGTAGAACCACATGGTACACTACTAGGAAAAGGGTTGTTCGTGGCGCACCTAAAAAGCCCATCCGTGGCGCACTAGTGGTGCGCCACTAAGCGTACGCAGCGGCTAAAAAGTGCCCGTAGCGTACTACCCTGGTGCGCTACGGTTATATGGGGATATGCATGGCGCACTACTAGGTGCGCCACGAATAGGGGTACAGGTGCGCCACGGATGTTTTTTTTACAAAACAAAAAAAATACAAAAAACACCCTCGTTTTGAATTGCAAAAGCAATCGAGTCCGCATCGTCGCCGTCGTGTCGCCTCGCCGGAGGTGGTCGTGGCCACGACCTACCACCGCAGGGAGGTGCGGGAGGCCGTGGCCGTGCTACTCCTCGCCGGCATCGAGGAAGAGAGGGAGAAGGAGGTGTGGCTGGAGAAGGGAGGAGGTCGCCACAAGGAGAAGGAGGTCGTTGGCGGTCATCGTCGCTCGTCGTGACTGCAAGGAGGAGGAGGCCACAAGGAGAAGGAGGTCGTCGCCGTCGTGACTGCAAGGAGGAGGAGAAGGTCGTTGTCGCCGTCGCCATCGTCACTTCAAGGAGAGGAGGATGCCGGAGCAAGGAGGAGGAGAAGGCCACCGTCGCCATCGTCAGTGCAAGGGAAGGAGGAGAAGGAAAAGAGAGAAGGAAAAGGAAAAGGAGGGGAGAAGAGAGAAGGAAAAGGAGGAGGGAGGAGAATGAAAAGGAGAAGAGGGAGGGAAGAGGGGTAGGTGGGCGGGGTGGGGAGTCAAATTTTGAATCCCGCCCTACTTACTCGTAGCGCACTAGGTGGTGGTGCGCTACGGGTAAGTTGCCCTCTATTTTTTTTTTCTGCAGGAAAAACGGTCTTTTGACCGTAACTTTTTATTCTTTTCGAATTTTGAAAATCTAAAAAATCGCTAAACGACCTTTGGTCGTTACGAGCGGATGCGAAATCTAGTTCTCGTCATTTTGGTATATTATACGATTTTTTTCGACATCGTATGCAAAAGTTACGGCCATTTTACCGTGGCATGACTTTTTTCAGAAAAAATCGAAATTATTGTTTGTTAATTTTCCTACAAACTATACCACATTACCTATCTACATATGGATTTTTTTTATTTTTTTGAAGTGTTTATCATTTTCTTTTATTTTTTGCAAAGCCTAAAAAGGCGATCCAGGGGGGTGGAGTTTGGTGCAGGCCACTTAGCCATAGGGCACTAGGACATAGTGCCCTACGGCTAAGTTGACCAACTGCTGCAGCACACATGCCCGTAGCGCACTAGGTCTGGGTGCTCTATGGCTAAGTTTCACATCCGTAGCGCATCTTGACCTAGTGCGTTACGGGTATGTGTGTTGCGGCCACATGTGCCCTGAACCACACATAGCTGTGGCGCATCACCCTCATGTGCGCCACGCTTACGGCAGTTAGCCGTAGGGCACCTGTGGGCAGTGCGCGACGGCTATTTTACCCGTGGGGCACCATTAGCAAGTGCGCCACAGAAGTGTGGATTACCTATAGCCGTTTTGCTAGTAGTGGCAATCCTAATAAATATATTGTTTCATGCAAAACAAAAGGAGGACTGAACTCACCAACACGTGTTTAGTCATTTCACAAACATAGTGAGATGAAATAACTCGAACATTTTAGATGAATTCAAGAAAATAATTACAACATTCATGTCTTGCTTTTATTCTAGTAAGAAGGTGATATTAGGACTCGAATAAGCAATTACCTCTATTAAATAATTGATTGATAACATCACTATCCAAGTTCCTAGGAACAAATCCTGACCTAATGCCCAAAATCTTTTGTGAGCCTTCATGGGTGGGGTAACATTCATAAGGGAAAAATATAGGTTTCACAAGCTCAAAGAAAGTCTGAAAGATACCGGGTTTTCACCAGAGAGTATGTTACTTTTAGTTTTTGGTAGGGTCGACACAAAAAACCTAGAAAATAAGACAATTGCAAGAAATGTATATATACATAGGGGGCACATAACATAGTAGGTTTTGTTCTAGGGAAAATTGAAGAAATATTGATTTTATGATTTTTCTCCTTGAGGAAACGACCAGCTCCTGATTTCATCCCACCCATATACATTCCACCAATAAGTATACCCACCTTCGCTGGAATCCTCCTAGATTTCTGGCCTAGATGTTGCCGCATATTGTACCTGATTGAAAAACTGGGCAAGCAGATTAGACAGAGCTAGACATATATTGGTTGACACATGCAGTTCTATGTTCTTGTTACCTTTGAGTTGTCAGGCTTATCAAACTGATCAAGAATGTACACATTAAGCTTCTTGTTGAAATTTGCATAGATTCATCCAAGAACCATTTCATCGCTTCTACAGAATCCATAAGGATGAGTTCTCCATAATCATGGATGTGGGCATTATCAGTTTCAACTTACATCCCCTAGAGGAGGCGATGAAAGTGAGGCTGATTCTTATGTTCCCGCTTGTCACTTCCACGAAACACTGTGAGCAGAGAATATAAACTAATATTATTGGTTAGATAGAGAGAAGATGTGGTGAATTACCTTTCCGGGTGTTCTCAAGCCCTTGTATTCACCCGTTTGGCGTCGGATATCATTTTGAGTCATATCCTGAAACAAACACATCAGGTTGAGAGCACATTTAGTTGGTTAGTAGTTCCATCAAGGAAAGGGAAAAAATAAAGCCTTGAAATATAACGAGGAATAAAATAGTTGATGCAACCTATCCTTGACGCTGCAGTAGGACTCCATGATCTCAAGCTTGCCGGCGACGTTGGTAGTGCATCCCTTAACAACCTTGTTCTATTGAGGTACACCATGGGTGTCTTGCCGATGAGCTGGCCAACAAGATTCAATAGTAATAAACCCACGATACATGTCACGACACGAGGGGCTAGTCTATGCAATCAACAATCAATACAATGTTGGACCAATCCTATCATCCTAGATCAATTATTGGTCAGGCAGTGGAGGAGAATGGCTACCTAGGTGACATCATCGGTGATGTTGAGTCCCTCGGCCTTGGCATCAACGACGTGGCTCCTACATCTGACGATGAGGAGATGCCAAGGAAGGGGATTCTGCGAGGGAGTGTCGTCAGAGGAGGGCCTCGCGTGCATCAGATCGGAGGGTGAGAGGCCAACGTAGGAGGAGGCATGTAACATCCCAAAAATAATATCAAGGTTATCAATTAAAATCATTATGAATGCATGTGTGTATGTGATGAATGTATGAATGCATGGTTGGACTTGTTTTATTGTTGTGAATGGCAACGATTGGTTTAAAGATGAAAACAACATCATCTAAATCAATTCCAAGCAGAATCAAATCAAAGGAAATTCAAAAACAAACAAAACAAGCAAATGGTCATTTTTGCCAATCTTGCTCACTAGTCCATTTTGAGTGTTTCTAGTCCAAGATTTCAAACAGAAACAATTCCATTTCTTTTCACCCCTTGCTAGACCAAGTGAAAGTGAACCCAAGCCCACCTTGAAAACCCACAGGAACATTTGGCAACCTTATTCAAATGACATTTGAAATTTGAATCTAGTTCATATGGTAAGATCACCATTTCTCAAAACCCATCCAAACAAGTGCACCTTGAAAAATCCAATCAACCAGAGACTACCTAATATGTGACCATTGCACCCACCAAGTTTCATTCAAAAATTAAAATTTGAATTTCTTGCGGCCATTTCATCACACTCGGAGACAAAAAATCAAATTGGCCAAACTTCACTGTTTTGATGAGTAATTTGGCTAAGCATTGTTCACCATTGATAACACTTGTCTCCCCCAATGCTAACCAGTGCCTTGAACACCCCTAGCCCTACCCATTGCACCATGACATGCCAACCCGAGAGAACCCTTGCCAGCCGACCATGGCTAGCTAGCCAGAGCAAGCGCCGCGCCTAGCCACCGTGTCTAGCAAGCACACCACCGTCCACCGCCACCCTCTGTCCAGCCCTCGAGCCCTGCTAGCCACTGAACCACCCAGAACGCACGCGCCCATTTCTCTGCGACCTTGCCGAGAACGCGCTAGAGCGCCCCGCTCGACACGCTCGCATAGACTGCGCCCCGCCTTCGTCGCAGGTACATGATCACCACCGCCCCAGGAACCTCCCAGACAATCCCGTTCACCGCCTTGGGACCCGTTGCCGCTGTGTGCCATTAAAACTGCCATCGGTGCCACCCAGAGCGTCGACGTGTTCAGACTGAACCGCACCGCCCCATGCCTCGCCATCAAGCCATTGAGCTTCGGCAAGAGACAGCGCACCGTCCCCTACCTTCGGCCATGTCGTTAGCTCACTGTGAAGCGGGCCCCGATGAGCTCAGCCCGCACCCTTCGGTTCCCTCGTTGCACTATAAATAGAGGCCTCCCCCGTTCGATTTCTCCACACCATTCCACTCCCCACCTCTCACTGATCGTGCCCACTTCTTTCCGGAGCAAGGCGAGCACATCATCGCCGGAATTTCGCCAGAGCTTGCCGCTTCTGGAGGAGAAGGGCGTCGTCGATTGGAGCCACCCCATGAGGAGCCACCAGTACCAGGAGAATCGCCATCGTCGACTTTGTCGTTCGCCCCATCGCCGACCATCGCCTGAGCCCCGGTGAGCCGCCACTGACCCCTACTGGCCACGCTAGGATTCATCCTTGCCGTGTTCTATTCAGACGTGGACGACGACCCTCAGCCGTAGATCTTACATCTAATCCTACGATTGTAGTAGCCCCGTACCCCTTCGCACCTCCTGTCTCACTGAATAGTGGGGACAACCACTTATCCTGCCCGTGCGCGCGTTGTGCTCAGTGAGCCGACCCGGTTAACTTTCCCGTGTGACCCAGTTCGGTTGAAATTAGGTGTATCTATTTAATTTCAAACTTAGTGCTGGTAGTAGATTCAAAAATCATTTTAGAGCGACTCACTGAAACAAATTACATGAAACTAATTTTGTTATAAAGGTATTGAAATTCTTAATCCAAGACCGTCGAATTAAAACCATTTCGAATTATAGATCACCGATAGTAAAAATAACAAGGCAGAGACTTTTCTGCATTCAAACATTTTTCAAAATTCAACCATAAAAGCTTTTGAGTTTATTCCAACTCTCAAAAATCACATTTTGTAAGACCTTTTTGAATATATAAAAATATCTAGGTTTACTTGCAGTAATAATGGACAAGTAATAAAAGAATGCCCCATAAGCATTTCTAGTCACTTTAATTAATTAAAATAAAAAGGTTAAACCTAATTAAATTGTGACACCACTTTAAATCACATTCCCAAGTACTGAAATATGTGATGATTACATGTGTCAACATGATCCCATGTTTTAGTTGGAGAATACTAAATCTTAAGTAGGTTTTCAATGAGTAGAAATTACTTCTCTAAAAATAAAATAAATAAAACTAGTGCCTTAATCTTTGTGATGATTGTGATGATGCTAGATCATCTAGAGAAAACCCTGGTGTGATAAATAGAATTAGTTAAGTATTGTTTGGTGATTTTGTACCTCTATTTATTTATAGATGCTAGTACCGACTAAGGATACGAAGAGGAAGGTGACTACTACAAGGAAGAAGCCGAGGAGAACTTCAACCACTTCACTACACAAGGCAAGCTAACACTTTGCAACTGTGAAAGCTAGATAACCTATGCAATGCATTATGCATGCTTGATTAGACAAAACTTGATTATCCTAAATCCTAGTTTTACTTGCACGCTTGTTTATTTTTATTTCTTTATCAAAGCTCTTTATTACTTTTACTTAGTGACTTGTAAGTTCTGGAAAGATATTAAAGGTAGCATAAAGAGCATAAAACTTGGCCCAAGTTAGATAGATCTTGATGTCATCCTGAGGCATGAGATCGAATTTAGATAGGTCACACTTGTTTACCACCCCTCATTAGTGTTTACCCCCAACTTTAGTGGCTAGTGCTAAGCATAAAACTTGATCACTCTAGATGGGTATAGTTGGTGGAAATGATTATGAAAACCTTAGAATGATGAGTCATTCTAATGAAATGTTTTGAGATGTGTTCTTGAACACAAGATGATTTTGATGATGAAAATGTTGAGGCATGAGCCTTAGCCCTTTATAAAACTCATGGTTGTCTGGATGCGATACCATTCCAATCTTTTCGTACAACCACAATACCCGAATTTGGGTAGGGCTTGACTGGAAGTTTATATACCTTAGTATGGGTTCCCTTGTGGCCGAGGTTTGAGCTGAGGCTACCTCATGAAGATTGACCACGTGTGCAGTTCCCAAGATGACAGATGGTCATGGTTGGGAGGCCAAACTCATAGGAGAGGTGCCTACACTAGGGCGTGTAATTGAAATGTTAGGATTGATTATTGCATACTGAGTGTCAAAGTGCCTATACTGAGGCCAAACTCATAGGAGAAGTGCATACGGATGTATCGAATATTGTGGTAAAAGTGTAACACCTCTGTAGAGTGTCAAACTATTCGAATAGCCGCGTCCGCGGTTATGGACAGTTGGAGTGGCCATACTGTTCCGTCGTCATATGTTTTCAAAATGGCTTGTGAAATGAATCATGACTTTGACTTGACCACAACAGGGTTGTGATATGAAAACTCAAGTTTCCCCTTAGGTGTCATAAAACCTTAAACTAGTTTTCTTTGCTTCTAAACTCAGTCAGAGATAAATCTGGCTTTTTGCAAAACAACATAGATCTTATCATTCCTACACAAACCATTTACCTGTTAGTGTTAGTTTGGGAGTACTTAAAGAGTACTCATGGCTTTGTCCCTGGATATTCCCGTGGCCATACTATGAAGAGGACTATCAGGAGGATGGACCGCAGGAAGGTTACGACAACTAGGATCATCTCCCATCGTCATCATTGCTTGTGACCATGAAGATGGAGCCTCGCCCATGCTACCGTTATTATTATGTTATTCCGCTGCTTTGAATGTACTAAGACTGGATCATGAGATCCTTTATTTGTTGTAAGACCTTATGTATGGTTTGTAATAGATGATGTACTGTGATATCCAATCTATTTTGTCTCGCAAAAATGGTAATCCTGGGATTGCGATGTATGGCATAACATGCATCTGGGATAAAAAATCCGTGTGTTGACAAGTTGGTATCAGAGCCATCCTTACCATAGGATACCCTAGTTTATAATGGACGCTTGAATCAAAAACTTAGTTTCAAAATAAAAGAAGTGAGTATTTATGAAAACTTATTCTCATTCTTATCACTTAGATTCTTTTAGGAAAATTCATGCTCCTAAAAATTCTTGCAAACTTACATAAATTTTGACACACTTGATCACTCTACTAACTTACTCATCCTACATTCTTGTAAATGGACGTGAAGTACATCAAGTTCTATCAGTTGGGAAATGGAGGATATCTCATATTTGAGCATTATTTGGACCAACTCTCGGAACTTCTGGAGCGCCCGCACCCCAAGTTCTTCGGAGCTCAGCTCAACGATCAGGATGGAGGAGAATTGCAATGGATGATTGTTGCAAGTCTCCGACGGAAGATTGAAGCCCCCACCTCAGAGGGAGTCCAGTTCACCTTAAGGGTGAACAAATGGCTCGATGGACTTTCCAGGGCCATGTAGGAAGCTCTTGCCCGTCTATGTGGGCAGATTATCAATCAGATCAAGGGCACCCGCTTTGAGTTCTATCCAAGGCGTGATGTTATGGGACATCCACTAGAGGTGCCATGTCACCCTGAGCTGAAGCATCAAGTGGACCATCTCAGCTTCATGATGTATGACCGGCAGAAGGAGTTGGACAATGCCTGTGCCTACGCCAACCACAACTACGCCATCGCAGTCCAGAAGGACCAGACCATTGCCATGCTGGTGAAGCATCGCCAGTCTCATCGCCTTCATCTTGAAAAGTAGGATCACATTATTTCTCGCCTTCGTCACAAGGTGACAGACTTGGAGGAGACCATCCACGAGAGGGACATGCAACTTGAGGAGAGGGAGAATTCAGGGGAGGACATCCGTGGAGACCCCTATTCTTACCTCAGTGATGATTATGACTTTCTGGAGTATCAAGCCATGGACTTCTTCACCGATGAGGATGACTTCGCCTTCATTGATGATGATGAGGATGATGAAGCCACCGATTCCGAGGAGTAGTAGCACTTGAGCACTAGCATTAGTGAAGTTGTATCCGGTCCCATTGTATCGTAGTTTCAATCTCAATCTTCAGATGCCTCGCGGAGGAAGCAGTTCATCCCCGGACCCGATGTTGCAAATCTTGCAAATGTTGGTTTCTGACCGCAAAGCTGAAAGAGCCAAATGTCAAGCCAACTTAGCCACCCTTCAACACATAGCTCAGATGGCCAACAACAATCAAGGTCATGGAAACCAGGACAACCATGGATCCAAGCTCAAGAACTTTCATAACACCAATCCACCCGTCTTTAGTAAGTCTGAAGAGCCCCCAGATGTAGATGATTGGCTGCAAACCATGGAGAACAACTTAGAAGTCGCCGGAGTGGAGGCCAATGAGAAAGTGCTATTTGCCACCCACTATCTGGCAGGAGACGCAAGAGCTTGGTGGAACAGCGTTCACGCCATGATTGGAGGACAAATGATGACTTGGGATGAATTCAAGCTCAAGTTTAGCAGAACCCATGTGCCACCGGGTTTGATCAAGAGGATGAGAGATGAATTAAGGGAATTGAAGAAGGGAGGATGGCCGTAGTGGACTACCGTGACAAATTTCTGTCATTAGCTAGATATGCACCGGATGAGATTGACACTGAAGCCAAGAAGAAGGAGAGATTCTTGAATGGTCTGCATGATGAGATGCAGACAGTGTTAGTCAACATTCCATTTGCTGACATTGAAGCCTTAGTGGACTCTGCCATTCAGATGGAAGGAAAGATCAACCAAGCCAATGAGAACCGCAAGCGGAGAATGATGAATCAACTAGGAACCCACCATACACAAAAGTATCTCCCCAACACGTCTACAGGATTTGGCCCTAGAAACAATAGACCCCCGATGAACCGTCCAACCTATCCCAACCCTGGAGGAGGAAACCCATGGCCCGGAGGAAACCACAACAACAACCCCGGCAACTCCAACAACTTTAACCGTGCACCACCCAAGTTCAACAACAACAACGTCGCCCACAACACCAATACTGCCCCAAGGACTGGAAGCAATGTTGTGCATGTTGTAGGAAAAGACAAGTCTCAGGTGACCTGTTATGAATGTGGAACCAAGGGTCACAATTCCATTGAATGCCCCAAGAAGATTGCAGTAGCCCCCAATGTGAATGCCCCATCTCAGCAGCAACGTCATGTTCAGCCTGGAAGAAAATTTGCCCTAGGGAAATCGCTTAACCGAAACAGCCGTCTGTTTCTCATGAATGCTAAAGAAGCCCAAGAAGAGCGAGATGTCGTGCTGGGTATGTTTTCTGTTAATTCAGTACTTGCAAGAGTGTTGTTTGATTCTGGAGCATCGCACTCGTTTGTTACAGAAGAATTTGCATGCACTAGTAAGATTCAACCAACAAAATTGAATCATGTTATGATAGTTCAAATACGTGGTTCAACCACCAAAGCTAGACAAATTTGAAAGGCCGTACCTATCAGAATCCATGGCAATAGACTTTTATGCTAATCTAATAGTACTTGGAACCAAAGGTTTGGAAGTAGTACTAGGAATGGATTGGATGTCGAAACATAAAGGATTAATCGACTATGCCAAGAAAGCCATAACCATGACCAGTACCACTGGAGTGTCAGTAGAGCATGTATCTGAAACCTTGCCCGATCAATTCAAGTGCAACAAGAGTCTAGCCCAACCAACCATTGACCAAGTCAGAATAGTCTGTGAATACCCTGATGTATTTCCAGATGTTTTCCCCGGTATGCCCTAGATCGGGATATCGAGTTTATCATTGAACTAGTCCCTGGAACCGGACCCATAGCCCAGAGATCGTATAGTATGAACCCATATGAATTAGTGGAGATGAAGAAGCAACTGCATGCTATGCTGGAGATAGGATTGATTCAACCAAGTGCTTCGCCATGGAGATCACCTGTCTTGTTTGTGGACAAGAAATATGGAGGTAACCGTTTGTGTACGGATTATCGGAAGCTGAATGATGTCACCATCAAGAACAAGTACCCACTGCTGAAGATAGAAGATCAGTTTGACCAGTTGACCGGTGCCAACGTGTTTTCTAAGATTGATCTTAGAACTTGTTATCATCAACTCAAGATTCGTGCAGAGGATATTCCAAAGACCGCCTTTACCACCAGATATGGACTGTATGAGTACACTTTCATGTCTTTTGGATTAACCTACCCCCGCTTATTTCCTGAACCTCATGAATAAGATTTTTATGGACTTCCTGGATAAGTTTGTCGTTTTTTTCATTGATGAAATTCTGATCTATTCCAAATCAAAGAGATGAACATGAGCTACACATGAGGACCATCCTTGGAACCCTTAGGGAGCATCAGTTGTATGCCAAGTTTAGCAAATGTGAATTCTGGTTACATGAAGTAGGATTCATCGGACATGTTGTGTCAGCCGGAGGAATTGCCGTTGACCCCGCAAAGGTGAAGGATGTTGAAGAATGGCAAGCCCCAACCACTCAAACCCAAGTTCGTGCATTTCTCGGATTAGCAGGATATTACCGCAAGTTTGTAGAAGGATTCTCGAGCATCGCAAGACCAGTGACCCAATTGTTGAATAAAGATAAGAAGTTTGAATGGACGGACAAATGTGAAGCAAGTCTTCAAGATCTTAAGAAGAGATTGATCTTAGCCCCAATCTTGATCATGCCAGATATCACGAAGCCTTTTGATGTATATTGTGACGCATCCAATATCGGTCTCAGATGTGTTCTTATGCAAGAAGGTAAAGTAATATCTTACCTATCCCGACAAATGAAGCAACATGAGCAGAATTATCTTACCCATGACCTTGAACTAGCAGCCGTAGTTTTAGCCTTGAAAACATGGCGGCATTACCTTATGGGTAACCGTTGTGAGATTTATTCGGATCACAAGAGCCTGAAGTACATTTTCACCCAGAAGGAGCTAAATATGAGGCAAAGGAGATGGACCGAGTTAATCAAGGACTATGATCTGGACATCCACTATCACCCCGGTAAAGCCAATGTGGTAGCAGATGCCCTTAGTAGATTACCGTGTCGCTTGAACTCCATGATTTTGAAGGAGCAACCAAGTTTGCACAAGGAGTTGGAAGATTTTAGAATGGAATTAGTAAGTGAAGGATTTTTGTCTACCATAGAACTTCAACCCACCTTGATCAGTCAGATCAAGGAGGCGCATAAAAGAAATGCTAGTATCCACGGAATCAAACGTCGCACCAGTACATGCAAAGTACCCGGATTCATCGAAGATGAAGAAGGAGTTTTGTGGTACAAAGGACGTATCTGTGTGCCAGCAGATTCAGAGTTGAAGCAAGCTATTTTGAAAGAAGACCATGATACTCTTTATTCTATCCACCCTGGAGGAACAAAGATGTATCAGGATTTGAAGGAGCAATTTTGGTGGCATAAGATGAAGAGAGAAATCAGAAGCTACATAGCCAAGTGTGACATTTGTCAGAGAGTCAAGGTGGGACATCAGAGACCCGCATGACTGTTGCAACCATTGCAGCTTCCGGAATGGAAATGGGATTCAGTTGGAATGGATTTTATCACCGGTTTGCCTACATATAGTAGGGGAAATGACTCTATTTGGGTCATAGTAGATAGACTGTCCAAAGTTGCCATCAAGACCACTTACTAGAATTCGAAGCTAGTAGAGTTGTACATTGCTAGAATCGTCAGTTTGCATGGAGTCGCCAAGAACATTGTATTGGATCGAGGAACCCAATTTACCTTGAGGTTTTAGAAGAAAGTCCAGGAAGGATTGGGAACCTGACTGGATTTCATCACAGCTTATCACCCTCAGACAGATGGACAAACGGAGCGAGTAAATCAAATACTCGAAGATATGTTGAGAGCCTGCGTGTTAGAATATGGATCTAAATGGGAAGATTGTCTGCCATTCTCTGAATTTTCATACAACAACAGTTATCAAGCTAGTTTGCAAATGACCCCATATGAATTCATGTATGTAAGGAAGTGTCGTACCCCTTTGAATTGGTCGGAAGTATGAGAGAGTCAGATTTTTGGACCCGACATCCTACGAGATGCAGAAGAGAAAGTTCACAAGATTCGTGAGCACCTCAAGACCGCCCAATCCAGACAGAAGAGTTATGACGACAAGAGACGTCGAGACCTCACCTTCAATATCGTAGATTTTGTGTATCTCAAAGTGTCACCTTTGAAAGGAATGTAACGTTTCCAACTAAAAGGAAAGTTAGCCCCCAGATATATCGGACCCTTCAAGATTTTGAATCATCGAGGATAAGTATCGTATCAACTGGAACTTCCAGAGGAGATGTTAGCCATGCATAATGTGTTCCATATATCGTTACTTCGCAAATGCCTAGAAGTCCTGGAGAAGACCGAAGTATTCAAGAATATTGATCACCGAACCATAGAGATCAACGATGACCTGACATATCCCGAAGTACCCATCCGTATTTTGGAGGAAGCTTGAACCACCAGGACCCGGAGTATCAAGTTTCTCAAGATCCAGTGGAGTAACCACACTAAAGAAGAAGCTACCTGGGAACGAGAAGATTACATTAGGACAGAGTTTCCATATCTCTTTAAATCCTAGTCTTATTTTTCTCAAATCTCGAGATGAGATTGTTTTTAAGGAGGGAAGGTTTTTAACATCCCAAAAATATTAATCAAGGTTATCAATTTCGATTACCCAAAATTAGGGTTAACAAAAACTTTTGTTAATTAAAATCATTATTAATGCATGTGTGTATGTGATGAATGTATGAATGCATGGTTGGACTTGTTTGATTGTTGTGAATGGCAAGGATTGGTTTAAAGATGAAAACAACATCATCTAAATCAATTTCAAGCAGAAGGAAATAAAAGGAAATTCAAAAACAAACAAAACAAGCAAATGGTCATTTTTGCCAATATTGCTCACTATCCCACTTTGAGTGTTTCTAGTCCAAGATTTCAAACAGAAACAATTAAATTTATTTTCACCCCTTGCTAGACCAAGTGAAAGTGAACCCAAGCCCACCTTACAAACCCACAGAAACATCTGGCAACCTTATTCAAATGAAATTTGAAATTTGAATCTAGTTCATATGGTAAGATCACCATTTCTCAAAACCCATCCAAACCAGTGCACCTTGACAAATCCAATCAACCAGAGACTACCTAATATGTGACCATTGCACCCACCAAGTTTCATCCAAAAATTCAAATTTGAATTTCTTGCAGCCATTTCATCAAACACTTGGAGAAAAAAATCAAATTGGCCAAACTTCACTGTTTTGATCAGTAATTTGGCTAAGCATTATTCACCATTGATCACACTTGTCTCCCCCAATGCCAACCAGTGCCTTGAACACCCCTAGCCCCTACCCATTGCACCATGACATGCCAATCCGAGAGAACCCTTGTCAGCCGACCATGGCTAGTTATCCAGAGAAAGCGCCGCTCCTAGCCATCGTGTCTAGCAAGCATGCCACCGTCCACCGCCACCCCCTGTCCAGCCCTCGAGCCCTGCTAGCCACGGAACCACCCAGAACACATGCGCCCATTTGTCTGCGACCATGCCGAGAACGCGCCAGAGCACCACACTCGACACGCTCGCACATACCTCTCCCCGCCTTCGCCGCCCGCGTACGTGATCACCACCGCCCCAGGAAGCTCTTAGACAACCTCGTTCAGCGCTGCGGGACCCGTAGCCGCTGTGCGCCATTAAAACTGCCGTCGGTGCCGCCCAAAGTGTCGACGGGTTCCGACCGAACCGCACCACCCCATGCCTCGCCATCAAGCCGTTGAGCTTTGCCAGGAGACAGCACACCGTCCCCTACCTTCGGCCATGTCGTTAGCTCACTGTGAAGCCGACCCTGATGAGCTCAGCCCGCACCCTTCGGTTCCCTCGTCGCACTATAAATAGAGGCCTCCCCCGTTCGATTTCTCCACACCATTCCACTCCCCACCTCTCACTGATCGTGCCCACTTCTTCCCGGAGCAAGGCGAGCGCAGCATCGCCGGAATTTTGCCGGAGCTTGCCAGTGTTGGAGGTGAATGGCGCCGTCGATTGGAGCCACCCCAAGAGGAGCCACCGGTACCAGGAGAATCGCCATCGTCGACTTCGTCGTTCGCCCCATCGCCGACCATCACCTGAGCCCCGGTGATCCGCCACTGACCCCCACTGGCCACGCTAGGGTTCGTCCTTGTCACGTTCTGTTCAGACGTGGACGACGACCCTCAGCCATAGATCTTACATCTAATCCAACGATTGTAATAGCCCCGTACCCCTTTGCACCCCCTGTCTCACTGACTAGTGGGGACTACCACTTAACCCGCCCGCGCGCGTGTTGTGTTCAGTGAGCCGGCCCAATTAACTTTCCCGTGTGACCTAGTACGTTTGAAATTAGGTTTATCTATTTAATTTCAAACTTAGTTCTAGTAGTAGATTCAAAAATCATTTCAGAGCGATTCACTGAACCAAACTGCATGAAACTAATTTTGTTAGAAAGGTATTGAAATTATTAATCCAAACCCGTTGGATTCAAACCATTTGGAATTATAGATCACCTATACTAATAATAATAAGGAAGTGACTTTTCTGCATTCAAACATTTTTCAAAATTCAACCATAAAAGGTTTTGAGTTGATTCCAACTCTAAAAAATTACATTTGGTAAGACCTTTCTGAATATATAAAAATATCTAGGATTACTTGAAGTAATAATGGACAAGTAATAAAAGAATGCCCTATAGGCATTTCTTGTCACTTTAATTGATTAAAATAAAAAGGTTAGACCTTATTAAATTGTGACACCACTTTAAATCACATTCCCAAGTACTGAAATATGTGGTGATGACATGTGTCAACATGATCCCATGTTTTAGTTGGAGAATATTAAATCTTAAGTAGTTTTTCAATGAGTAGAAATCACTTTTCTAAAAATAAAATAAATAAAACTAGTGCCTTAATCGTGTGATGATTGTGATGATGCTAGATCATCTAGTGAAAACCCTGGTGTGATAAACATAATTAGTTAAGTATTGTTTGGTGATTGTGTACCTCGTATTTATTTATAGATGTTAGTACCGACCAAGAATACGAAGAGGAAGGCGACTACTACGAGGAAGAAGCCGGGGAGAACTTCAACCACTACACTACACAAGGCAAGCTAACACTTGCAACTGTAAAAGATAGATAACCTATGCAATGCATTATGCATGCTTGATTAGTCAAAACTTGATTATCCTAAATCCCAGTTTTACTTGCAAGCTTGTTTATTTTTATTTCTTTATCAAAGCTCTTTATTACTTTTACTTAGTGACTTGTAAGTTTTGGAAAGATATTAAAGGTAGCATAAAGAGCATAAAACTTGGACTAAGTTAGATAGATCTTGATGCCATCCTGACGCATGAGATTGAATTTAGATAAGTCACACTTGTTTACCACCCCTCATTAGTGTTTACCTCCAACTTTAGTGGATAGTGCTAAGCATAAAACTTGATCACTCTAGATGGGAATACTTCATGGAAATGATTATGAAAACCTTAGAATGATGATTCATTCTAATGAAATGTTTTGACATGTGTTCTTCAACACCACATGATTTTGATGATGAAAATGTTGAGGCATGAGCCTTAGCCCTTTATAAAAATGATGGTTGTCTAGATGCGATACCATTCCAATTTTTCCGTACAACCACAATACCCGGATTTGGGTAGGGCTTGACTGGAAGTTGATATACCCTAGTATGGGTTCCCTTGTGGCCGAGGTTTGAGCTGAGGCTACCTCATGAAGATTGACCACCTGTGTAGTTCCCAAGATGACAGATGGTCATTGTTGGGAGGCCAAACTCATCCGAGAGGTGCCTATACTAGGGCGTGTAATTGAAATGTTAGGATTGATTATCCGCATACTGAGTATGGTGAATTCCGGATTGTTCCTGACGGATGTATCGAATATTGTGGTGAAAATTTACCACCTCTATAGAGTGTCAAACGATTCGAAAAGCCGTGTCTGCGGTAATGGACAGTTGGAGTGGCCATACTGTTCTATCGTCAGATGTTTTCAAAATGACTTGTGAAATGAATCATGACTTTGACTTGACCACAACAGGGTTGTGATATGAAAACTCAAGTTTCCCCTTAGGTATCATAAAACCTTAAACTAGTTTTCTTTGCTTCTAAACTCAGTTAGAGAAAAATCTGGCTTTTTTCAAAACAACATAGAGCTTAGCATTCCTACACAAACCATTTACCTGTTAGTGTTAGTTTGCGAGTACTTAAAGAGTACTCATGGCTTTGTCCCTGGATATTCCCGTGGCCAGACTATAAAGAGGACTATTAGGAGGATGGACCGCAGGAAGGTTACGACAACTAGGATCATCTCCCATCTTCAGCATTGCCTGTGACCATGAAGATGGAGCCTCTCCCACGCTACCGTTATTATTATGTTATTCCGCTGCTTTGAATGGACTAAGACTGGATCATGAGATCCTTTATTTATTGTAAGACCTTATGTATGGTTTGTAATGGATGATCTACTATGATATCCAATCTGTTATGTCTCGCAAAAATTGTAATCCTAGGATTGCGTTGTATGGCATAACAGGCATCTGGGATTAAAAATCCGAGTGTTGACAAGTTGGTAATAGAGCCATCCTGACCATAGGAGATCCTAGTTTAGAATGGACGCTTGAATCAAAAACTTAGTTTCAAAACAAAAGAAGTGAGTATTTATGAAAACTTATTCTCATTCTTATCACTTAGATTCTTTTAGGAAAATTCATGCTCCTAAAAAATTCTTGCAAACTTACATAAAATTTGACACACTTGATCACTCTACTAACTTACTCATCCTACATTCTTATAGATGGACGTGAAGTACAGCAAGTTCTATCAGTTGGGAAATGGAGGATATCTCATATTTGAGCGTGATTTGGACCAGCTCTCGGAATTTCTAGAGCGCCCGCACCCCAAGTTCTTCGGAGCTCAGCTCAACGATCAGGAAGGAGGAGAATTGCAATGGATGATTGTTGCAAGTCTCCGACGGAAGATTGAAGCCCCCACCTCAGAGGGAGTCCAGTTCACCTTAATGGTGAACAAATGGCTCGATGGACTTTCCAGGGCCATGTAGGAAGCTCTTGCCCGTCTATGTGGGCAGATTATCAATCAGATCAAGGGCACCCGCTTTGAGTTCTATCCAAGGCGTGATGTTATGGGACATCCACTAGAGGTGCCACGTCACCCTGAGCTGAAGCATCAAGTGGACCATCTCAGCTTCATGATGTATGACCGGCAGAAGGAGTTGGACAATGCCTGTGCCTACGCCAACCACAACTACGCCATCGCAGTCCAGAAGGACCAGGCCATTGCCATGCTGGTGAAGCATCGCCAGTCTCATCGCCTTCAGCTTGAAAAGTAGGATCGCATTATTTCTCGCCTTCGTCACAAGGTGACAGACTTGGAGGAGACCATCCACGAGAGGGACATGCAACTTGAGGAGAGGGAGAATGCAGGGGAGGACATCCGTTGAGACCCCTATTCTTACCTCAGTGATGATTATGACTTTCTGGAGTATCAAGCCATGGACTTCTTCACCGATGAGGATGACTTCGCCTTCATTGATGATGATGATGAGGATGATGAAGCCACCGATTCCGAGGAGTAGTAGCACTTGAGCACTAGCTTTAGTGAAGTTGTATCCGGTCCCATTGTATCGTAGTTTCACAGAATGGTTCTTAAAACCATCTGTTTCCTTGTTGTGGTGTGTGTTTGTATCGTGTGCTATGAATGAATGAATGAAAAGCAAGTTGCTAGAAAAAATCCGAGTCAAACTCCAAAAACATTTCAAAAACAAACCCCTGAACCTCAGAAATTTCCCTCTTTTTCGTGATCTATCTCAATCTTCAGATGCCTCGCGGAGGAAGCAGTTCATCCCTGGACCCGATGTTGCAAATCTTGCAAATGTTGGTTTCTAACCGCAAAGCTGAAAGATCCAAACATCAAGCCAACTTAGCGACCCTTCAACACATAGCTTAGATGGACCACAACAATCAAGGCTATGGAAACCAGGACAACCATGGATCCAAGCTCAAGAACTTTCATAACACCAATCCACCCATCTTTAGTAAGTCTGAAGAGCCCCTAGATGTAGATGATTGGCTGCAAACCATGGAGAACAACTTAGAAGTCACCGGAGTGGAGGCCAATGAGAAAGTACTATTTGCCACCCACTATCTAGAAGGAGACGCAAGAGCTTGGTGGAACAGCGTTCGCGCCATGATTGGAGGACAAATGATGACTTGTGATGAATTCAAGCTCACGTTTAGTAGAACCCATGTGCCACCGGGTTTGATCAAGAGGATTAGAGATGAATTCAGAGAATTTAAGCAAGGGAGGATGACCGTAGTTGAGTACCATGACAAATTTCTATCATTAGCTAGATATGCACTAGATGAGATTGACACTGAAGCCAAGAAGAAGGAGAGATTGTTGAATGGTCTGCATGATGAGATGCAGACAATGTTATTCAATATTCCATTTGCTGACATTGAAGCCTTAGTGGACTCTGCTATTCATATGGAAGGCAAGATCAACCAAGCCAATGAGAACAGCAAGCGTAGAATGATGAATCAACCAGGAACCCACCATACCCCAAAGTATCGCCCCAACCCGTCTACAGGATTTTCCCCTAGAAACAATAGACCCCCGATGAACCGTCCAACCTATCCCAACCATGGAGGAGGAAACGAAGGCCCGGAGGAAACCACAACAACAACCCCGGCAACTCGAACAAGTTTAACCGTGCATCACGCAAGTTCAACAACATCAACATCGCCCACAACACCAATACTGCCCCAAGGACTGGAAGCAATGTTGTGCCTGTTGCAGGAAAAGACAAGTCTCAGGTGACCTGTTATGAATGCGGAACCAAGGGTCACTATTCCAATGGGTGCCCCAAGAAGATTGCAGCAACCCCCAATGTGAATGCCCCAGCTCAGTAGCAACGTCGTGTTCATCCTGGAAGAAGATTTTCCCCAGGGAAATCGCTCAACCACAACGGCCGTCTGTTTCTCATGAATGCTGAAGATTCCCAAGAAGTGCCAGATGTCGTGCTGAGTATGTTTTCTGTTAATTCAGTACTTGCAAGAGTGTTGTTTGATTCTGGAGCATCACACTCGTTTGTTAAAGAAGAATTTGCATGCACTAGAAAGATTCAACCAACAAAATTGAAGCATGTTATGATAGTTCAAATACCTGGTTCAACCACCAAAGCTAGACAAATTTGCAAGGCCGTACCTATCAGAATCAATGGCATAGACTTTTATGCTAATCTAATAGTACTTGGAACTAAAGGTTTGAAAGTAGTACTAGGAACGGATTGGATGTCAAAACATAAAGGATTAATCGACTATGCCAAGAAAGCTATAACCATGACCAGTACCACTGGAGTATCAGTAGAACATGTATCTGAAACCTTGCCCCATCAATTCAAGTGCAACAAGAGTCTAGCCCAACCAACCATTGACCAAGTCAGAATAGTCTGTGAATACCCCGATGTATTTCCAGGTGTTGTGCCCGGTATGCCCCCAGATCGGGATATCAAGTTTATCATTGAACTAATCCCTGGAACCGAACCCATAGCCTAGAGACCATATAATATGAACCCATCTGAATTAGTGGAGCTGAAGAAGCAACTAGATGCTATGCTAGAGATATGATTGATTCAACCAAGTGCTTCGCCATGGAGATCACCTGTCTTGTTTGTGGACAAGAAAGATGGAGGTAACCGTTTGTGTACGGATTATCGGAAGCTGAATGATGTCACCATCAAGAACAAGTACCCACTGCTGAAGATAGAAGATTGGTTTGACCAGTTGACCTGTACCAAAGTGTTTTCTAAGATTGATCTTAGAACTAGTTATCATCAACTCAAGATTCACGCAGAGGATATTCCAAAGACCGCCTTTACCACCAGATATGGACTGTATGAGTACATTGTCATGTCTTTTGGATTAAGCAATGCCCCCGCTTATTTCCTGAACCTCATGAATAAGATTTTTATGGACTTCCTAGATAAGTTTGTCGTTGTTTTCATTGATGACATTCTGATCTATTCCAAATCAGAAGAAGAACATGAGATACACCTAAGGACCATCCTTGGAACCCCTAGGGAGCATTAGTTGTATGCCAAGTTTAGCAAATGTGAACTCTGGTTACAGGAAGTAGGATTCCTCGGACATATTGTGTCAGCCGAAGGAATTTCCGTTGACCCCGCAAAGGTGAAGGATGTTGAAGAATGGCAAGCCCTAACCACTCAAACCCAAGTTCGTGCATTTCTCGGATTAGCAGGATATTACCGCAAGTTTGTAGAAGGATTCTCGAGCATCACAAGACCAATGACCCAATTGTTGAATAAAGATAAGAAGTTTGAATGGACGGACAAATGTGAAGCAAGTCTTCAAGATCTTAATAAGATATTGATCTTAGCCCCAATCTTGATCATGCCATGTATCACGAAACCTTTTGATGTATATTGTGACGCATCCAATATCGGTCTCGGATGTGTGCTTATGCAAGAAGGTAAAGTCATATCTTACCAATTCCGACAACTGAAGCAACATGAGCAGAATTATCCTACCCATGACCTTGAACTAGCAGCCGTAGTTTTAGCCTTGAAAACATGGCGGCATTACCTTATGGGTAACCGTTGTGAGATTTATTCGGATCACAAGAGCCTGAAGTACGTTTTCACCCAGAAGGAGCTGAATGAGGAAAAGGAGATGGATAGAGTTAATCAAGGACTATGATCTGGACATCCACTATCACCCCGGTAAAGCCAATGTGGTAGCAGATGCCCTTAGTAGATTGCCGTGTCGCTTGAATTTCATGATTTTGAAGGAGCAACCAAGTTTGCACAAGTAGTTGGATGATTTTAGAATGGAATTAGTAAGTGAAGGATTTTTGGCTAGCATAGAACTTCAACCCACCTTGATCAGTCAGATCAAGGAGGCACAAAAAGGAAGTGCTAGTATCGATGGAATCAAACGTCGTATCGGTACATGCAAACTACCCGGATTCACCGAAGGTGAAGGAGTTTTGTGGTACAAAGGACGTATCTGTGTGCCAGCAGATTCAGAGTTGAAGCAAGCTATTTTGAAAGAAGCCCATGTTACTCTTTATTCTATCCACCCCGGAGGAACAAAGATGTATCAGGAATTGAAGGAGCAATTTTGGTGGCATAAAATGAAGTGAGAAATCGGAAGCTACATAGCCAAGTGTGACATTTGTCAGAGAGTCAAGGCGGGACATCAAAGACCCGCAGGAGTGTTGCAACCATTGCAGATTCCAGAATGGAAATGGGATGCAGTTGGAATGGATTTTATCACCGGTTTGCCTTTATCTAGTAGGGGAAATGACTCTATTTGGGTCATAGTAGATAGACTATCCAAAGTCGCCCATTTCTTACCTATCAAGACCACTTACTAGAATTCGAAGCTAGCAGAATTGTACATTGCTAGAATCATCAATTTGCATGGAGTCCCCAACAACATTGTATCGGATCGAGGAACCCAATTTACCTCGAGGTTTTGCAAGAAAGTCCAGGAAGGATTTGGAACCTGACTGGATTTCAGCACAGCTTATCACCCTCAGACAGATGGATAAACGGAGCGTGTAAATCAAATACTCGAAGATATGTTGAGAGCCTGCATGTTAGAATATGGATCTTAATGGGAAGATTGTCTGCCATTCACACAATTTTCATACAACAACAGTTATCAAGCCAGTTTGCAAATGGCCCCATATGAATTCATGTATGGAAGGAAGCGCCGTACCCCTTTGAATTGGTCGGAAGTAGGAGAGAGTCAAATTTTTGGACCCGACATCCTACGAGAAGCAGAATAGAAAGTTCACAAGATTCGTGAGCACCTCAAGACTGCCCAATCCAGACAGAAGAGTTATGCCGACAAGAGACGTCGAGACCTCACCTTCAATATCGAAGATTTTGTGTATCTCAAAGTGTCACCTTTGAAAGGAATGCAACGTTGCCAACTAAAAGGAAACTTAGCCCCTAGATATATCGGACCCTTCAAGATTTTGAATCGTCGAGGATAAGTATGGTATCAACTGGAACTTCCAGAGGAGATGTCAGCCGTGCATAATGTGTTCCATATATCGTTACTTCGCAAAAGCCTAGAAGTCCTGGAGAAGACCGAAGTATTCAAGAATATTGATCACCAAACCATAGAGATCAACGATGACCTGACATATCCCGAAGTACCCATCTGTATTTTGGAGGAAGCTTTTAGAACCACCAGGACCCGAAGTATCAAGTTTCTCAAGATCTAGTGGAGTAACCACACTGAAGAAGAAGCTACCTGGGAACGAGAAGATTACATTAGGACGGAGTTTCCAAATCTCTTTAAATCCTATTTTTATTTTTCTCAAATCTCAGGACAAGATTTTTTAAGGAGGGAAGGTTTGTAACATCCAAAAAATATTAATCAAGGTTATCAATTTCAATCACCCAAAATTAGGGTTAACAAAATCTTTTGTTAATTAAAATCATTATGAATGCATGAATGCATGTGTGTATGTGATGAATGTATGAATGCATGGTTGGACTTGTTTGATTGTTGTGAATGGCAAGGATTGGTTTAAAGATGAAAACAACATCATCTAAATCAATTCCATGCAGAATCAAATCAAAGGAAATTCAAAAACAAACAAAACAAGCAAATAGTCATTTTTGCCAATCTTGCTCACTAGCCCACTTTGAGTGTTTCTAGTCCAAGATTTCAAACAGAAACAATTTCATTTTTTTTCACCCCTTGATAGACCAAGTCAAAGTGAACCCAAGCCCACCTTGCAAACCCACAAAACATTTGGCAACCTTATTCAAATGACATTTGAAATTTGAATCTAGTTCATATGGTAAGATCACCATTTCTCAAAACCCAACCAAACCAGTGCACCTTGACAAATCCAATCACCCAGAGACTAGATAATATGTGACCATTGCACCCACCAAGTTTCATCCAAAAATTCAAATTTTAATTTCTTACGGCCATTTCATCAAACACTTGGAGACAAAAAATCAAATTGGCCAAACTTCACTGTTTTGAGCAGTAATTTGGCTAAGCATTGTTTACCATTGATCACAATTGTCTCCCCCAATGCCTACTAGTGCCTTGAACACCCCTAGCCCCTACCCATTGCACCATGACATGCCAACTCGAGAGAACCCTTGCCAGCCGACCATGGCTAGCTAGCTAAAGCAAGCGCCGCGCCTAGCCACCGTGTCTAGCAAGCACGCCACCGTCCATCGCCACCCCCTGTCTAGCCCTCAAGCCCTGCTAGCCACCGAACCACCCAGAACACATGCGCCCATTCATCTACGACCATGCCGAGAACGCACCAGAGTGCCGCGCTCGACACGCTCGCACAGACCGCGTCCCGCCTTTGTCGCCCACTTACGTGACCACCACCGCCCAAGGAACCTCCCAGACAACCCCGTTCTCCGCCACGGGACACGTAGCCGCTGTGCGCCATTAAAACTGCCATCGGTGCCGCCCAGAGCATCGACGCGTTCCGACCGAACCGCACCGCCCCATTCCTCGCCATCAAGCCGTTGAGCTTCGCCAGGAGACAGCGCACCGTCCCCTACCTTCGGTCATGCCGTTAGCTCACTATGAAGCCGACCCCGATGAGCTCAGCCCGCAACATTCGGTTCCCTCGTTGCACTATAAATAGAGGCCTCCCCCGTTTGATTTATCCACACCATTCCACTCCCCACCTCTCACTGGTCGTGCCCACTTCTTCCTGGAGAAAGGCGAGCGCAGCATTGCCAGAATTTCGCCAGAGCTTGCCGCTGCTGGAGGAGAAGGGCGTCGTCGATTGGAGCCACCCTAGGAGGAGCCACCGGTACCAGGAGAATCGCCGTTGTCGACTTCATCGTTCCCCGACCATCGCCTGAGCCAAGGTGATCCGCCACTGACCCCCACTAGCCACGCTAGGATTCGTGCTCGTCGCGTTCTGTTCAGACATGGATGACGACCCTCAGCCGTAGATCTTACATCTAATTCTACAGTTGTAATAGCCTCGTACCCCTTTGCACCCCCTGTCTCACTGACTAGTGGGGACAACCACTTAACCCGCCCGCGGCATGCTGTGCGCAGTGGGCTGGCCCATTTAACTTTCCCGTGTGACCCAGTTCGTTTGAAATTAGGTTTATCTATTTAATTTCAAACATAGTTCTGGCAGTAGATTCAAAAATCATTTTAGAGCGATTCATTGAACCAAATTGCATGAAACTAATTTTGTTAGAAAGGTATTGAAATTCTTAATCCAAGCTCGTTGGATTCAAACCATTTGGAATTGTAGATCACCTATAGTAAGAATAACAAGGCAGATACGTTTCTGCATTCAAACATTTTTCAAAAATCAACCATAAAAGCTTTTGAGTTTATTCCAACTCTCAAAAATCACATTTGATAAGACTTTTCTGAATATATAATAATATCTATATTTACTTGCAGTAATAATGGACTAGTAATAAAAGAATGCCCCATAGGCATTTCTAGTCACTTTAATTAGTTAAAATAAAAAGGTTAAACCTAATTAAATTGTGACACCACTTTAAATCACATTTCCAAGTATTGAAATATGTGGTGATGACATGTGTCAACATGATCCCATGTTTTAGTTGGATAATATTAAATCTTAAGTAGTTTTTCAATGAGTAGAAATTACTAAAGAAAATAAATAAAACTAGTGCCTTAATCTTTGTGATGATTGTGATGATGCTAGATCATCTAGTGAAAACCTTGGTGTGACAAATATAATTAGTTAAGTATTGTTTGATGATTGTGTACCTCGTATTTATTTATAGACGCTAGTACTGACCAGGGATACGAAGAGGAAGGAGACTACTATGAGGAAGAAGCGAAGGAGAATTTCAACGACTAAACTGCACAAGGCAAGCTAACACTTGCAACTGTGAAAGCTAGATAACCCATGCAATGCATTAGGCATGCTTGATTAGACAAAACTTGATTATCCTAAATCCCAGTTTTACTTGCAAGCTTGTTTATTTTTATTTCTTTATCAAAGCTCTTTATTACTTTTACTTAGTGACTTGTAAGTTCTAGAAAGATATTAATGGTGGCATAAAGAGCATAAAACTTAGCCTAAGTTAGATAGATCTTGATGTCATCCTGAGGAATGAGATTGAATTTAGATACGTCACAGTTGTTTACCACCCCTCATTAGTGTTTACCCCCAACTTTAGTGGCTAGTGCTAAGCATAAAACTTGATCACTCTAGATGGGAATACTTATTGGAAATGATTATGAAAACCTTAGAATGATGAATCATTCTAATGAAATGTTTTGAGAAGTGTTCTTGAACACCAGATGATTTTGATGATGAAAATGTTGAGGCATGAGCCTTTGCCCTTTATAAAACTGATGGTTGTCTGGATGCGATACCATTCCAATTTTTCCATACAACCATCATACCCGAATTTGGGTAGGGCTTGACTGGAAAATTATAGACCTTAGTATGGGTTCCCTTTCGGCCGAGGCTTGAGCTAAGGATACCTCGTGAAGATTGACCACCTGTGCAGTTCCCAAGATGACAGATGGTCATGGTTGGGAGGCCAAACTCATAGGAGAGGTTTCTATACTAGGGCGTGTAATTGAAAGGTTAGGATTGATTATCCATATACTGAGTATGGTGAATTTCGGATTGTTCCTGACGGATGTATCGAATATTGTGGTGAAAGTGTACCACCTCTTCAAAGTGTCAAACTATTCGAATAGCCGCATCCGCGGTTATGGACAGTTGGAGTGGCCATACTGTTCTGTCGTCAGGTGTTTTCAAAATACTTGTGAAATGAATCATGACTTTGACTTGACCACAACAGGGTTGTGATATGAAAACTCAAGTTTCCCCTTAGGTGTCATAAAACCTTAAACTAGTTCTCTTTTCTTCTAAACTTAGTTAGAGGTAAATCTGGTTTTTGGCAAAACAAAATAGAGCTTAGCATTCCTACTGAAACCATTTACCTGTTAGTGTTAGTTTGCGAGTACTTAAAGAGTACTCATGGCTTTGTCCCTAGCTATTCCCGTGGCCAGACTATGAAGAGGAATATTAGGAGGATGGACCGCAGGAAGGTTAAGACAACTAGGATCATCTCCCATCATCACCATTGCCTGTGACCATGAAGATGGAGCCTCGCGCACGGTACCGTTATTATTACGTTATTCCGCTGCTTTCAATGTACTAAGACTGGATCATGATATCCTTTATTTGTTGTAAGACCTTATGTATGGTTTGTAATGGATGATGTACTGTGATATCCAATCTGTTATGTCTCGCAAAAATGGTAATCCTAGGATTGCGATGTATGGCATAACAGGCATCTAGGATTAAAAATCTAGGTATTGACAAGGCAGAAGCGATCTGTACGGGAGAAACATGGCTCCGAAGGAGGAGGAGTATTAGTCCTGTAGGAGAGGCGGTGGTATTCATGGAAGACGATGGCGGCGACCTTCAAACGAGGCAGTTGTGCATGACGGAAACGACGCAGGAAAGAACAACAATGCTACACTGAATGAGGTAGGAGGCGGTGACATCAACAAGGAGATGGTAGCTTGGTAGGAGAGAACAGGGACGGCGGCGGCCATGCTAGGGCATCACCACGGGAGATAATTAGAGAAGAGAGAGTGCAGGTGGATCGGATCTCGGGTCAGGATGGGCATCTCACGTGGTGGCCGGTATTAGCGATGGCATCGATGGGGAATTTTCCTGAGAAATCAGGAGGACGGGATTGGATGGTGGGTTTTGCCTACGAATGATCGGAGGGCTCAGATTCTCCCAATGTTTGACCCCAAAGTAATCCACCAACTTCCATTAAATAGTAAAGATTTGAGGAATTTAAAATTTTCGAATTATTAAATGTTAATAAAGGCATATTTCTTATTAATTGCATAATCAGTAAGACAAAACCATTAATCAATCTGACATAGTAATCTCAATATCCATCGGATCCCCGCAAACACAACATGCATGATTACAAATAGATGATCTTGATCATGAACGGAGCTCACAAGATCTAATGATGATAGCATAAAGGAGGAGATACAACCATGCATCTAGCTACTACATGGACCCATAGTCCAAGGTGGAACTACTCACGCTTCATACCGGAGGCTGGCATGATGATGATGAAGGCCTTCGGGATGATCTCCCCTCTGGTAGGGTGCCGGAAAGAGCTTCATATTCCCACCGATCTAGGGACGATGGTGGCGGCGTCTACAGACTGTTTCGTGGAAGATTGATTGGGTACTTAGGGTTTTGGTATCTGGGGCTTCTTATAGGCGAAGAGGCGAGGCAGGGGGCACACGGGGTGGGTGCACCCCCCCAGGCGTGACTGGCCCTAGCCCGCGTGGCCAGGGGGTGTGGCCCCTTGGTGGCTCTCCTCCATCTCGTATTCTGGCTCCGTGTTCCCCACAGTAAAATATTGACTTTGGCTTTTGTCCCGTCCAATTCCGAGAATATTGATTTTCCGCCTTTTATGGAACCAAAAACAAAAGAAAACAAGCAACTGGCACTGTGGCATCTTGTTAATAGGTTAGTCCCAGAAAACATATAAAAATACCTCAAAGTGTAGACAAAAAAAATCAAAGTAGATACTAAACAAGCACGAGACATCAAAAATTATAGATACGTTTTCGTCGTATCAAGCGTCCCCAAGCTTAACTTCTGCTCGTCCTCGAGTAGGTAAGTGGTAAAAAATAATAATTTTTGAGGTGACATGCACCATCAAAATCAAGATCAAACCAATTGTATGCATTGAAAGCTGGGATCAAAGAACTCTAAACATGAGAATGAAAGATGGAGTTCTAACAATAAGGCAAAGTAACTATGCATGCAACATGAAAGGTTACAAACAAAGGTTCATGAATAAAAATGCATTGAAATACATTTGTTTGTTTCACATATAGAAAACATAGCATAGTGACATTCAGCTTGTCCCTCATGGAGTAGCAAATAGATGCATAGGACACCTTCAAAGTTCATAAGAGTGACTAGATACAAATAGTTCAAGAACAAGCAATATCAACAATATGAATCAATCAATATGTTTTGGGACAATCCACATAGAACTCAGAATGGCAACTATGCTCTCTTAATTGGTGCCTAAGGATAGAAGGTGGAGACTCAATATAATGGTGGAAGAAAGGCCCTTCATGAAAGGGAAGCAGGGATTTCAAGTCTCATAAAGAGCTTCCAAAAATTATGGTACTTATTAGCTTTTAGCTCTCATTGCCCCTATCATAAGCATCTTGAAGTGATTAAGGTTAAAGTGAACAAACTATGGAGTATATGCTTGTAAAAGTATAAGTTGGCAATCTCATGTCCCTTGAATACGAGGGCCGCTCCTCATGCTACTCAAGTTTAGTTACCGGTAAGTTCTTGTCATAGTAACTACATGTGTATTATAGAGAACCTCCCCCGGAACCCCTTGCACATGATATAGGATCTATCCCATAATCAAAATAACAAGGCAAGCAGACAATGAGCATCTCAGCAATCTTCTTATTTACCATGGGAAAATGGTGCTTTTTTCTCTCTTTCCTCTTTTCTCATCTCTTTTTTTATTTTTCTCAATATATTTTTTCTATCTCTTTTTTTAGAAGAAGAATGCTTCATCGATTTCTCATTATGGTGAGGCTGCAAATTTCCACCATGATTAAGCATGGCTTAGGCTAGCGGCCCAGCCATTTCTATAACACAGATACATAACTCCATGGACTTACAAGCACCCCTTTAATTTCACACCGACGACATACATAAACAAAAGAGCATGATATCAACTGTGTATAATGTACAAGTGAAATGTTGAAAGCATTCCCCATTACAGCATGGTTTTGCTAATTCCAACGTATAAGTGCAAGAATATACAACATAGATGACACAATGGTTCAAGTTTATTAGGGGCAAGAAAAATAAAGTGTGCCATCAAGTTTGTGAGAGCTTTAATCACTAAGTTTTCACATAACAAAGAGACTTTTTAATTGGAAGGTAGATGAAACAAGAATATACTTGGAATGATGTAACACACCATACATAGGGATTTATAGTGGACACTTTGGAATAACTTGGTTTCTTGGGAGTTGGATGCATGAGTAGAGCTTACTCATACAAGTGGAGGCTAGCAAAAGACTAAGAGCGACCAACTAAGAGAGAAATAATGGCCATAATCATGCAGAGCGACTAAACATTACTAATAAAATCATAAAGTGGTACCACTAGTCAAGGACTAAATGATCATAGATGCTAAGGTGACTGTTCATAGTCATAACATGGTGTGAGCATGTGCCAAGTCAACCCAAACAAAGCATCAAAAGAAAATACCACAATACTATGCTTTCGTATGCTAAAACAATACATGATTCTTTCAAGGCACATTAAGCAATCCCAATTGTTTGTAACAAGTCATGCTACAGCAATAATCACTAAGCATAAGGTCAAAACAACATCTAGCATGACATGATAAAGTCTAAGTCACAGTCAAAGCATGCTCCTCTTGTACTATTCGAGCAAGAACTTTCTACTCCTCTCCAACCCCAATCAACTTATTTGAAACAACACAACGCGAACGAGGGTCCAAACTACTTTATAGCAAACAAAAATGAAAACTAAGACGATCCAAGAACAACACAACTGTGCATGAAACAATAAAAATGAAGTGTCTAGAAAGACCTGAGTTTTTATTGATGAAGAAGGGGATGCCTTGGGCATCCCGAGCTTTGACGCTCGTACTTCTTGAATATTTTTGGAGTTACACGGGGTAACATCCCTAAGCTTGAGCTTTTGTCCATTCTTCATCTCATCAGATCATTCTTCCTCTACACCTGCAAAATTTCCTTCATATAAAACTTCACACAATCTGCATTAGAAACATTAGTGTATTCAAAAGATAATAGACCTTTGGGGTTAAGTTTCAAAACAAAAAACTTTCACTAAAAACACAAGATACTGTAGCAATTTCCTCAAAAATCTCAATTTCCCAAAAAGAACCCAAAAAGGAATCAATAAGAAGGAAATGCAAATAATGGCAGAAATCTGTCAAAATAGACCAGCAGGTAGAAATCGATTTTTTCGAAGACCTTATGTTGATAAAATAAAAAAGTGTTGAACTAACGAAAGTTAGCTAACAACCTGGGGGGTTTATTCAGAAAATTACAGCTCAATCCGACTTGCAAAGATTTTACACGAATGTTTACAGTGGAGCAAAAAAATCTGTTTCTGGACAACAACTCCCCAAATCTCACTTCCCTCTCATTAGATGTTATTCTTGGAAAAAAGGCAAATAAAAAGGATAAGGAGCGGTTATTACAAAGGTAATAACTTCCAAGACTCAAGAAAACTTTTGGGTTATCTCCCAATAAGTACTTTTCTTTAACGCCTTTAAGTTAGGCACAAGAAGCAAGAATCAAGTATTTTCAAATGAAGAAGCATTCACATCAAACCTTGCTTTAAAAGGAGGAGAAAAAAGAAACTTCTCTCTCCTCATAGGGAAGTGTTCAATACCTTTCTTGAAAGTAAATTGATATTTAATGTGCCTTCTTTTATATCAATGATGGAACCAACAGTTCTAAGAAAAGGTCTTCCCAAAGTAATAGGACAAGAAACATTGTATTAAACATCCAAAACATAGAAATCAACAGGTATATAGGCATTATTAACCATAATAATAACATCATTAACACTTCCCATGAGTTTATTTTTAGCATTATCATTAAGTGGGACATCCAAATAACAATCTTCCAAAGGTGGCAAATCAAGCATTTCATAAATCTTTCTAGGCATAATAGAGACACTAGAACCAAGGTCACATGAAGCTTTGAGATCAAAGTCATTCACTTGCATATTAATGATGGGTTCCCAACTATCTTCTACTTTCCTAGGAATAGAGGCTTTGTGTTTCAACTTTTCTTCCTTAATTTTAATAAGAGCATCAGTAGTGTGTTTGGTGAAAGCTACATTCATATCACTAGCATCAGGACTTCTAGCAATCTTTTGTAGGGAAATAATCACTTTAGGGATATTGCAACCATCAAGATCAAAATCACTAGTAGGAGACTCATTGGGTTTAGGCATTGTGGTAGGAGGAATAGGGACTTTTTGTGGTTTAATGGCATCCATATTGGTGGTGGTGATAGTGAACACACTATTGTTTCTAGCAATTTTCAGCTTCTCTTTCCCACTTAGCATGTAGTTGAGCTAAAAGTCAAACATTTTCGTCAATAGTAACTTGTATAGCATGAGTAGCAGCAAAGGTAATTTCCAAAGTTTGAGGTTTAGCAGCCGTTTTATTAATAAAAGAGGATTGTGCTTCAGACAAAAGAGGAAATATTTTGCTCAACATATAAAAGCTTTTCCTCCATAGTCATGTTGAAAGTGGTTTGTTTACTAATAAAGTCTTTGAGCATGACTTCAAGTTCATAGGGAGCACTTCTAGCATTGTTGTAGGAGTTTCCATTGATATTGCCATTATTAGGAGGATAAGGCCTATAATTGTTGTTACTACCAAAATTATTGCTATAGGCATTGTTGTTGAAATTGTTGTTTATAATGAAGTTCACATCAACTTGCTCTTCTTGAGCAACCAAAGAGGCTAAGGGAACATTATTTGGATCAATAGGAGCTTTTCCATTAACAAGCATAGCCATGATAACATCAATCTTATCACTCAAAGAGGAGGTTTCTTCAACAGAATTTACCTTCTTACCATGTGGAGCTCTCTTAGTGTGACATTAAGAATAATTAACCATCATATTATCAAGGAGCTTTGTTGCAGCACCCATGGTAATGGTCATAAAGGTACCTCCAGCAGCTAACTCCAACAGGTTTCTTGAGGAGAAGTTTAAACCTGCATAAAAAGTCTAGATAATCATCCAAGCAGTAAGTCCATGAGTGGGACAATTCTTAACCAAAGATTTCATTCTTTCCCAAGCTTGAGCAACATGTTTATTATCAAGTTGTTTAAATTTCATTATTTCACTTCTCATAGATATAATCTTAGCAGGAGGATATTATTTTTCAATAAAAGCATCTTTGCACTTAATCCAAGAATCAATACTATTTCTAGGCAAGGATATCAATTATTCTTTAGCTTTTCATCTCAAGGAGAAAGGAAACAACTTGATCTTAATAATATCTCCATCTACATCCTTATATTTTTGAATCTCACAAAGTTCAACAAAGTTATTGAGGTGGGCATCAGCATCATCACAACTAGCACCAGAAAATTGCTCTCTCATCACAAGATTCAACAAAGCAGGCTTAATTTCATAAAAGGTAGTATCAGGAGCATGTGGAGCAATAGGGGTACTTAGGAAATCATTATTGTTTGTGCTAGTGAAGTCACAGAACTTGGTGTTCTCAGCAGAGTTCATTTTGGCAAAAGTGGAGCAAGCCAACAGCAACAGCAACTAGAGCAGGAACTAATTTTTTGTGTTTTTGATAAGAAAAAGAAAACCAAACAAAACTAATTTATTTGAAATTTGATAAAAATAGGCAAACAAAACCAAGCAAAATAAACTAAGCAAAACAAAAACAAAGTAAAGAAAAAGGTTATGAAGGACTCACCTTGTGAAGCCATCCTTAGCTTCCCCGACAACGGCGCCAGAAAACCTTGATGGTGGCTCAGTTCAATGTATAGCTTCGTTGGGATACCCCAAGAGGAAGGTATGATGAGAACATCAGCAAGTTTTCCCTCGGAAAGGAACCAAGTTTAGCGAACCAGTAGGAAGAAGGAAACGCCTCAAAGGTGTTGCTAGCAACTTGGAAACCTGCACAATACAAACTCAAGACTTTTCCCCAACAAATAGTTAGGTTGTTAATCTCACCGCTTTGCTAAAAACAAAGGATTAACTGTATGGTGTGTAAGGTAATAGTGGTTTGCAGAAAGTAAACAATAACAGTGGAAGATGTATCAATGGTAAAGATTGGACCGGGGTCCATAGTTCACTAGAGTTGTTCTTCTTAAGATAAACAAACATGGCATGCTGGGTAAACAAATTACAGCAGGGCAATTGACAGGACTGAGCAAGGCATAACAATGCAATACTAGACATTCATGATCCTATGAGATTTGATTAGGCGATACAACAAGATACATAGACTGCCATCCAACTACATCCATGACTAGTAATCCTCCTTCAGGTTATCATCTGAACCCCTCCAGTAATAAGTTGCAAGCAATGAATAACTGCTTTAAGCAAAGTGTGTAAGGTAAACAATCCACTTGTTCCATGAACAAGAGACCATTGTTTTCTCCCTAGTAGCAACAACACATCTATAACCTTAGAGATTTCTGTCACTGCCCTTAGATTAAATAGAGGCATGAACCCACTATCGAGCATAAATACTCCCTCTTGGAGTCACTAGCATCTACTTGGACAAGATATCTACTAGAAATGGAGCGCATGCAAGATCACAAACAAAACAGACATGATGGAATCAATAAGACAAAACCATTAATCAATCTGACATAGTAATCTCAATATCCATCGGATCCCTGCAAACACAACATGCATGATTACAAATAGATGATCTTGATCATAAACTGAGCTTACAAGATCTAAATATGATAGCACAAAGGAGGATATACAACCATCTAGCTACTACATGGACCTGTAGTCCAAGGTGGAACTACTCACACTTCATATCGGAGGCTGGCATGATGATGAAGAAGGCCTATGAGATGATCTCCCCTCCGGTAGGGTGCTGGGAAGAGCTTCAGATCGCCCAATCTAGGGATGATGGTGGCAGCGACTACATACTATTTCGTGGAAGATTGATCGGGTACTTAGGATTTTGGTATCGGGGGCTTCTTATAGGCAACGAGGCGAGGCAGGGGGCACCCGGGGTGGCTGCACCACCCCCAGGAGTGGCTAGGCCCAGCCCGCGGGGCCAGGGGGTGTGGCCCCTTGTGGCTCTCCTCCGTCTCGTATTCTGTCTCCATGTTCCCCATGGTAAAATATTGACTTTGGCTTTTGTCCCATCCAATTCCGAGAATATTGATTTTCTGCCTTTTCTGGAACCAAAAACAGAAGAAAACAGGCAACTGGCATTGTGGCAACTTGTTAATAGGTTAGTACCAGAAAGCATAAGAAAAGCACCTCAATGTGTGGACAAAGCAAAGCAAAGTAGATACTAAACAAGCATGGAATATCAAAAATTATAGATAGTTTCCGATGTATTAAGCATCCCCAAGCTTAACTCCTGCTCTTCCTCGAGTAGGTAAGTGATAAAAGAATAATTTTTGAGGTGACATGCACCATCAAAACCAAGATAAAACCATTTGCAAGCATTGAAAGATGGGATCAAAGAACTCTAAACATGTTCTTGAAAGATGGAGTTCTAAGAATAAGACAAAGTAACTGTGCATGCAACTTGAAAGGATACAAACAAATATCATGAATAACATGCATTGAAAAACTTTTGTTTGTTTCACATACATAAAACATGGCATAGTGGCAAACATCTTGTCCCTCATGGAGTAGCAAATATATGCATAGGACACCTTCAAAGTTCATAAGAGTGACTAGATACAAATAGCACAAGAACAAGCAATATCAACAATATGCATCAATCAATAATTTTGGGACACTGCACACAGAACTAAGAATGGCAACTATGCTCTGTTAACTGGTGCCTAAAGGTAGAAGGTGGAGACTCCATATAATAGTGGAAGAAAGGCCCTTCACAAAGGGAAGCAGGGATTTCAAGTTTCAAAAAGAGCTTCCAAAATTATGGTACTGGTTAGCTTTTAGCCCTCATTGCCCCTATCATAAGCATCTTGAAGTGATTAAGGTTAAAGTGAACAAACTATGGAGTATATGATTGACAAAGTATAAGTTGGCAATCTCATGTCCCTTGAATACGAGGGCCGCACCTCATGCTGCTCAACTTTGGTCACCTGTAAGTTCTTGTCATAGTAAGTACATGTGTATCATATAGAACCGCCAACGGGGTACCCCTTGCACATGGTACATGAGCTATCCCATAACCAAAATGATAAGGCAAGCAGACAATGAGCATCTCAATGATCTTTTTATTTGCTATTTGCATAGGTTTTTATTGAGGATGCTTCACATATTGCTCGTTATGGTGATGTTGCAAGTTTCCACCATGATTAGGCATGGATTAGGCTAGCGGCCCAGGCGTTTCTCTAACAAAAAATACAAAACTCCATGGACTTACAAGCTCCCTTTTTATTTCACACCGGCAACATCCATACACAAAAGAGCATGATATCAACTGTGTAAAAATTACAAGTGCAATGTTGAAAACGTTCCCCATGACAGCATGGTTCTGCTAATTCGAATGTATAAGTGCAAGCATATACAACATATATGACACAATGGTTCATGTTTATTAGGGACAAGGATTATAATGTGCGCCATCAAGTTCGTGAGGGCTTTAATTACTAAGTTTTCACATAACAAAATACTTTTTAATTGGAAGATAAATGAAAACAAGAATATACTTGGAATGGTGTAACATACCATGCATAGGAGTTCATAGTGGACACTTTGGAATAAATGGGTTTCTTGGGAGTTGGAAGCATGAGTAGAGCTTACTCATACAAGTGGAGGCTAGCAAAAGACTAGGAGCAACCAACTAAGAAAGAAACAATGGCCATAATCATGCAGAGCAACAAAACATTACTAATCAAAGAATAGAGTGGTACTACAAGTCAAGGACTAAATGACCAAAGAGGCTATGGTGACTTATTCATAGTCATAACATGGTGTGAGCATGTGCCAAGTCAACCCAAACAAATCATCAAAGGAGAATACCACAATACTATGCTTTTGTATGCTAAAACAACGCATGTTTCTTTCAAGGCACACTAAGCAATCCCAATTGTTTGGAACAAGTCATGCTATAGCAATAATCACTAAGTATAAGGTCAAAACAACACCTAGCATGACATGCTAAAGTCTAAGTCATAGTCAATGCAAGCTCCTCTTGCACTTTTACAAGCAAGAAATTTCTACTCCTTTCCAACATGGTGTTGACTAATTTGAAACAACACAACAAGAACGGGGGTCCAAACTACTTTATTCAAGAAAATTAAACAAACTAAGCAAAGCAAATGAAAACTAAGACGCTCCAAGAACAACACAACAGTGCATTAAACAATAAAAACAAAGTGTCTGGAAGACCTGAGCTTTTTATTGATGAAGAAGGGGATGCCTTGGGCATCCCCAAGATTTGACGCTTGTACCTGTTGGATATTTCTTGGGGTGACACCGGGGTGGAATCCCCAAAGCTTGATATTTTGTCCATTCTTCATCTCGTTACATCATTTTCTCTCCACACCTGAAATTTTTTCCTCCATACAAAACTTCACACAATCTTCATTAGCAACATTAGTCTATTCAAAAGATAATAGGTCTTTGGGTTTAGCTTTTGAACAACAAAACTTTTCACTAAAAACACAAGCTACTGTAGAAACTCCTTCAAAAAGCTCAATTCCCCCAAAAAGAACTCAAAAAGGAATCAATAAGAAGAAAATGCAAATAATGGCAGAAATCTGTCAAAACAGACCAGCAGGTAGAAACCGATTTTTTCGAAAACCTTTTGTTGCTCAAATAAAACAGTGTTGAACTAATGAAAGTTATCTAACATACTAGGGGATTTATTCGTAAATGTTCAGCTCAATCCGACTTACAGAGACTCCTCACGAATTTTTATGGTGGAGGACAGAAATCTGTTTCGGGATAGCAACTCCCCAAATCTTACTTCCCTCTCATTAGAGGTCATTCTTGGAACAAAAAGCAAACAAAAATGATAAGTAGAGGTCATTACTGAAGTAATAACTTCCAAGTCTCAAGAAAACTCTTGGGTTATCTCCCAACAAGTACTTTTCTTTAACGCCTTTAAGTTAGGCATGATAGTTTGAGAAGATGCTCACATAAGAAATATGAATTGAAGTAAAAGTGAGCATCAAGAAGCAAATTCAAAACACATTTAAGTCTAGACCACTTCCTATGCATAGGGATCTTGTAAAGAAACAAGTCATGAAACCACAAAGCAACAAGCATAGGAAAGCAAAATAAGTACAACTTCAAGATTTTCAACATAAAGAGGGGAAACTTAATATTGTTGAGATACATAAGACAATGTTTCCCTCTCTCATAATAACTTTTAGAAGCTTCATGAATAAAATTATTTTTTTGAGTTTTTGATAAGGGAAAGCAAACCAAACTAAACTATTTTTTTGAGTTTTTGATAAAAAGAGGCAAACAAAACAAAGAAAAAGAAACTAAGAAAACTAAAAACAAAGTAAAGAGAAAGGTTGAGGAGGACTCCCCTTGTGAAGACGTCCTTAGCCTCCCCGACAACAGCACCGGAAAGTCTTGATGCGCGTTGACGCCCCTTTGGGAAACCCCAAGATCAAGGTATGATGCAGCACAGTAGCAAGTTTTCCCTCAGTAAGAAACCGAGGTTATCGAACCAGTAGGAGGAAGGAAACGTCTCAAAGGTGTTGCAAGCAACGTGGAAACCTGCACAACACAAACTCAAGACTTTGCCCGAACTAACAGTGATGTTGTCAATCTCACCGGTTGCTTTAACAAACGATTAACTGTATGGTGTGGAAGGTGATGATGGTTTGCAGCAAGTAAACAGTAAAAGTGGAAGATGTATCAATGGTAAATATTGGACCTGGGTCCATCGTTTACTAGAGGTGTTCTCCTTAGATAAACAAACATGGCATGCTGGGTAAACAAATTACAGTAGGGCAATTGACAGGACTGAGCAAGGCATTACAATGCAATACCAGACAAAAAGATCCTATGATATTCGATTGGAAAATACAACAATATACATAGACCGCCATCCAACTACATCTATGACTAGAAGTCCACCTTTGGGTTATCATCCGAACCCCCTCCAGTATTAAGTTGCAAGCAACAGACAACTACTTTAAGCAAAGTGTGTAAAGTAAACAATCCACTTGTTCCATGAACAAGATACCGTTGTTTTCTCCCTAGTGGCAACAATACATCTATAACCATAGATATTTCTGTCACTTCCCTTGATTAAGTAGAGGCATGAACCCACTATCGAGCATAAATACCCCCTCTTGGAGTCACTAGCAACTACTTGGCCAAGATAGCTACTAACAACGGAGAGCATGCAAAATCACAAACAACACAGACATTATAGAATCAATAAGACAAAACCATTAATCTCAATATCCATCAGAACCCCGCAAACACAACATGCATGATTACAAATAGATGAGATCTTGATCATGAACGGAGCTCACAAGATCTAGACATGAAAGCACAAGGAGTTGATACAACCATCTAGCTACTACATGGACCCGTAGTCCAAGGTGGAACTACTCACGCTTCATACCGGAGGCTGGCATGATGAAGAAGAAGGCCTCCGGGATGATCTCCCCTCCGGCAGGGTGCCAGGAAGAGCTTCAGATCCCCCCGATCTAGGGACGATGGTGGCGGAAGCTACAGACGGTTTCGTGGAATATTGATCGGGTGCTTAGGGTTTAGGCATCGGGGGCTTCTTATATGCGAAGAGGCGAGGAAGGGGGTGGCCAGGGGGCCACACCCTGCCCAGGCGTGGGCCCACCCTAGGCCACGCCTGGGGGGTATGCATCCGCCCTGTGGTGCCCCTCCGTCTCTCCTCTGGACTCTCTGTTCTCCTCGGTGAAACATTGACTTTGGCTTTTGTCCCGTCCAATTCCGAGAATATTTCCTTACTAGATTTTCTAGAACCAAAAATAGCAGAAAATAGGCAACTAGCACTGTGGAAACTTGTTAATAGGTTAGTACCAGAAAACATATGAAAAACAGCTCAAAGTGTGGACAAAGCAAAGCAATGTAGATACTAAACAAGCATGGAACATCAAAAATTATAGATACATTTCCAACGTATCAAACATCAATCATCGAGATGTGGAGATCAACGTGGACTTCACTATCGTGAAGTACCCATCCGTATTTTCGAAGAAGCTTTCCGGACCACCCGGACCAGAAGTATCAAGTTTCTTAAGATCCAATGGAGCAACCATACTGAAGAGGAAGGCACTTGGGAGCGCGAGGATTACATGAGGACAGAGTTTCCCAATCTCTTTAGTTCCTAGTTTTTCCTGACTCTCGGGACGAGATTCTGTTTAAGAGGGTAAGGTTTGTAACACCCCAAAATATTTATGAGGATCATTCCCTAATTAATCAAGATTAGGGTTAACAAATCTTTTATTAATTAAATTCAAATCTTAATGCTTATGTGTATGAATTCTTGCAATGCCATGTTTGATTGTTGTAAATAATGAGAAATGATTTAAAGATCAAAACCATATCATCTAGGTCACTAACAAACCAGATCAAAACAAAAGCGAAATTAAAATATAAAGCCTAAGACCTAATGGTCATTTCTGCCCAAGTTAACCACTAGCTCACTTTGAGCATCTCTAGCAACTAATCTCAAACAAAAACTTTCCCATTTCTTTTCTCACCTTTCTAGAACTGGTGACACTAAACCAAGTGGAGCTTTCCAACCTTGCAGAAACATTTTCAAATCTATTTGAGAGGCAATTCAAATTTTAATCTATATCATGTGTCAAGATAGACATTTGTGGAAAACCTCTCAAACCTTCACCACTTAGCAAACCATTGCACCCAGAGACTACCAAGATTAGTACCAGAATACCCACCAAAAATCACTGGAAAAGGTGATGATTCAGTTCATGCGGCCATTTGATCGAACACTTAGCAGACACAGTACCACTACCAACTATATACTGTTTGTGATCAATCAACTGCTCAGCAAGTGTACCCCAATTCCTTTCCCTAGCTCACACACGATCACCCCCAGTACGCAGCCGTGCAATTGAGCCACTCTTCTTCACTATCTTGATCAATGCAAATGGTACCCGAGCTCACCATGTCACCGGACATGGACAACACTTCATAGGCCACTCCTCACTCGTCCGCGACCTCTAGCTGGTAGCAGTGACCTAACCTCCCCTCACTGTCCACCCCTCAACCAATGGCGAGACGTGGAGACACTAGAACGACCACGCCCATTTGAGACACAGACATGCCGAGAGCACGACGGAGCGCCCCAGCCACCTCGCGCAGCCACACAGCAACTCGCCCTCTACGCTTGTACTCGCACCCGTGGCGTCACCAGCCACCGCCTAGACATGACCACTGGTCACCGTGCGCCCCCTTGACCACCTTACTTGCTGACGAACACATCGGTACCAACACAGAGCGCCGACGTCGCCCGACTGACTGAGACCGCCCCTTGTCGCACCACCACTCGCATGACGATCGCCACACCCAGCACCGTCGACTCATGCCCTCCTCCATGCTTAGCTCGGCCTATAGCAATGTCGCCGACGAGCCCTTGACATGCCGCACTGCCTCACCCATGGGTGTATAAATAGACCCCTTCCCCAGCCTCAATCTCCACACCATTCCACTCCTCTCTCACTGAGAAACATCCCTGACCTGTTCCCAGAGCAAGGCGAGCACTCTATCGCCAAAATTTGATCAGAGTCCGCCGCTGCCGTGAGGAAAAGGAGCCGTCATTTGGAGCCACCTCAGGAGCTATCATGACCGCGATTCAACTCGCCTTCATCGATAAGCTCATTCATCTACATCACCAACCCTAGCTAGAGCCCTGGTAAGCCCCCAGCCTGAAGGGAATATGCCCTGAGAGGCAATAATAAAGTGTTTATTATGTGTATTCCAAGTATATGATAGATGTTTATTTTGCATGCTATAATTGTATTAATACGGAAACGTTAATACATGTGTGTTTAATAAACAAACAGAAAGTTCCTAGTTATGCCTCTCTCATAAACTAGCTCGTTGATTAACAAGATGATCAAGGTTTCCTGATCATGGACATTGGATGTTGTTAATAACGATATCATAAAATTAGTGTAATGGTGTGATGAACATTCATCCGAAGTATAGCATTACGATCAAAGTCATTGAGTTTATATTGCTATAACAACTTACGAAGTGACCCTAATCCTTAGACCATGAGATCATGTCAATCACTAAACACCGGAAGAGTTTCTTGATAACAGCAAACGTCACACCGTAACAGGGTGATTATAAAGATGGATTCAGAACTAATAAAGTGTTATGTTGAGGCTCATGGATCGAGAGTGGAATTTGTTCATCCTGATGACGGATAGATATACTCTAGGCCCTCTCGGTGATATCACATTGATTAGCTTGCAAGCAAGTGATTTGATCACTAGAATGTTATATCATAGGAACGAGAAAAGAGTGCATGTCGGTAACGAGATCAAACTAGGTATGGAGATACCGATGATCGAATCTCGGACATGTAATATATCGTGAAACAAAGGGATTAAGATACTAGCATAAAAGGTTCCGATGATCACAAGAAAGTCATCGTTGAATGTGTGGGAGTCAGTATGGGTCTCCAGATCCCGCTTCTGATTATTGATCCGAGAGGGGTCTCGATCATGTCCGCATTATTCACGAACCGTAGGGTGACACACTTAAGAGACACCGACATCCAATTGGAGCAAAAGTTTCATGCCGAAAGAATGAACAAGCGCAGGAATTTATTTCACTAGATACCGAAACAGGTTTTCGGGTGAAATTGCATAAAGTGGTTATGCATGTGAAATGGAATTCTAGCAAGGGGTTATTTGTGAATGTTTGTCATTAAAGTAATTGACAAAATTCTGAATAAAATAAAATAGTTTTATTTAATGAGAGTTTTCATTAAATTTGGTGGAAATTTAATGGGAATTTGAGTGGACTTTTGAGTGGAGGAAATTTAAAGGGCATTTTGTGAGTGGAGTGTCCACCCACATGAATGAAGGAGGGGAGGGGGCAGCCCCCATGGCCGGCGGCCACCCCCTTGGGTGCCCCCCTCCTCCTATAAAAGGAGCCCCCCTCCTCACTTGTCTCTCACACCTCCTCGTGAAGGATCTCTCTCCCCCTCTAGAATTTATCCCCCATGGTCTCGGACTAGCGAGATACATGTTCCCGGTGGCTATTTGGCAAGAAAGAGTTGTGCTTCCGCTGCATCGCTGGAGCAAGGAGGCGGAGGTTGCTCGGTGCCTCGAACGTGTGTGCGAGCACGGATGCGCTGCTGATTTGCGGCGCTAGGACTTCCTCTCGATCTTGAGATCGGCAAGAGATCGTCTACATCAACCACGAGTTGAACTCGTTAAGCTTTGTCGGTCTTCAAGGGTATGTTCTCTACGGATATACATCCGCCCGTTGTTTGTATCTAGTAGATAGATCTTGGTACATAGTTCCCATCGTAGGAAATTTTTTGTTTTCTATGCTGCGAACCCTACAGTGGTATCAGAGCCGGATCTATGCGTAGATACTTTACACGGGTAGTACACATATGAGTATGTGGGCGATGATGATCATGTTGTTGCTCCTTTGTTGTAATTTTGGATATTGGTGGCATAGTGGGATGAAGCGGCCCAGACAAACTTTACATGTCCTCGCACATGAGACCTGTTCCACGCTTGACATGCAACTAGTTTGCATAAGTGGCTAGCGGGTGTCTGTCTCTCCTACTATAGTCAATATCTATTTTGCAAGCGAGTTGTCAACAATTTGATTATCCTCGTTGTGGTTCATGTTCGTAGGTAAGAACGGTTCTATCTCGAAAGCCCTAAGCCACGTAAAACTTGCAATGGATAAATTAGAGGCGTCTAGTTTAGATTGTTGCTGGGCTAGTGTTATGATATGGTAGTGTTGTAAGTAGAAGTATGAGATGATACTCTTACAACACACATAGCGTGTAAAATCCATAGACCTTGGATTTACACATATAGGTATGATAGTGATCATACCACGATGCACATGATAGAGATCATCTGCGGGAACCATATCATTTCACTAATAAACATATGATGTTTGATAGCATCTTATATTGCTTGTTTAGCACTTTGTTAGCATAATAAGATGATCCCTCATTTAAATATCAAGATAAGAATGTGTTCTTCCTTTAGTATGCACCGATTATGTTTTCGTCGCTCCAAGACATCACGTGATAATCGGGTGTTCTTGGATCCATGACCATATTTCGGGTGTAAAACAGTTACACACGCGAATACTGAGGTTCTAACTTGGCGAGCCTAGCATGTACAAACATGGCCTCGGAACACGGACCGAAAGGTTAAGCATGAGTCATATAGTTGATATGATGCCCATTTGATGCTCGCCTTTGAAGCTATACCGACTCACGTGATGATCGGACTTGGTGTAGTGGATTTGGTTCATGTAATCACCAAAAAGGCACGAGGGATGTCGTTTTTGAGTGGGAGTTCATTCGTAATATGGATTAGTTGAACTCAATATATCATACACTTAGTCTAAACTTTACAAATTCTATTGTAGATGGCACCACCTGCTTTTAATTTCAATGTGTTCATGGAGAAAGAGAAACTAGCAACGAACGGTAGCAACTTTACCGAATGGGCCATGAATTTGAGGATTCTCCTCTCTGCTGCACAAAAGCAATACGTGCTAGAAGCGCCGTTAGGCCCCCCACCTTTAGATGATGCCCCTGACGAGGAGAAGAATGTCTATCAGACTCGTCAGGAGGACCACAACTTAGTTCATTGCGGCATATTGTATGGGCTAGAGCCGGAACTTCGAAAGCATTTCGAAAACGGAAATGCATTTGATACAATGGGTGAGTTGAAAATGATTTTCGACACACATGATGCTGTAGAGAGCTACAACGCTTCAGAAAAGTTCTTTAGCTGCATGATGGAAGAGCACAACTCCGTTAGTGAGCATGTACTCAAGATGTCGGGTTACGCCGATAAGCTTGTGTCCTTGGGAATATCGATTCCCATTGACTTAGGCATCCATCGTGTTCTGCAGTCTCTGCCACCTAGCTATAAGAGCTTCGTGATGAACTATAATATGCAAGGCATGAAGAAGTCTCTCCCCGAGCTTCTGTCAATGCTTAAAACTGCAGAAGTGGAGATCAAAAAGGAACATCAAGTGTTGATGATCAATAGGAACACTGGTTTCAAGAAAGACAAGAAGGGAAAACAGAAGGGAAGTAAGGGCGTCAAGCCTGTTGCCGCGCCTGAAAAGAAACCCCGAGTTGGACCTAAGTCTGATTCCGAGTGCTACTATTGTAAGGGGACTGGCCACTGGAAGCGCAACTGCCCCAAGTATCTGGTAGACAAGAAGGCCGGCAAGGCAAACAAAGGTATATATGATATACATGTTATTGATGTGTACTTGACTAGTGCTCGCAGTAGCACCTGGGTATTTGATACCGGTTCAGTTGCTAATATTTGTAACTCGAATCAGGGGCTGCGGAACAAGCGACCGCTAGCAAGGGGTGAGGTCAAGATGCGTGTCGGCAATGGATCAAGCGTTGATGTGATCGCCGTCGGAACGCTGCCTCTCCACTTGCCGTCGGGATTAGTTATAAACTTGAATAAATGTTATCTGGTGCCTGCACTGAGCATGAACATTGTATCTGGATCGTGTTTGATGCGAAGTGGTTATTCATTTAAATCCGAGAACAATGGTTGTTCCATTTATATGAATGAAATCTTTTATGGTCATGCACCGATGATGAATGGTTTATTTCTATTAGATCTCGATGATAATGTTACACATATTCATAATGTTGATGCTAAAAGGATTAAACTTAATGATGATATATCCGCATATATGTGGCACTGCCGTCTAGGTCATATTGGCGTTAAACGCATGAAGAAGCTCCATTCGGATGGACTTTTGGAATCACTTGATTATGAATCACTTGATACATGTGAGCCATGCCTTATGGGCAAGATGACTAGAATGCCGTTTTCCGGTTCAATGGAACGGGCGGCAGATTTATTGGAAATCATACATTCTGATGTATGTGGTCTAATGAGTGTGTCGGCGCGAGGTGGATATCGTTATTTTGTTACTTTCACGGATGATTTGAGTAGATACGGTTATATCTACTTGATGAAACACAAGTCTGAAACCTTTGAAAAGTTCAAGGAATTTCAGAATGAAGTGGAAAATCATCGTAATAGAAAGATCAAATTTCTACGGTCCGACCGTGGAGGTGAGTATCTAAGTTACGAGTTTAGCACTCACATGAAAGAGTGTGGAATTGTTTCACAACTCACACCTGCCGGAACACCACAGCGAAATGGTGTGTCAGAACGTCGTAATCGTACTTTATTAGATATGGTTCGATCTATGATGTCTCTGACGGACTTGCCGTTGTCATTTTGGGGTTATGCACTAGAAACTGCTGCATTCACTTTAAATCGGGCACCATCTAAATCCGTTGAAAAGACACCGTATGAATTGTGGTTTGGAAACAAACCTAAGCTGTCATTTCTTAAAGTTTGGGGATGCGATGTTTATGTGAAGAAACTTCAACCGGATAAACTCGAACCCAAAGCGGAAAAATGCGTCTTCATAGGATACCCTAAAAAACTATTGGGTATTCCTTCTATCACAGATCCGAGGGCAAGGTTTTTGTTGCCAAGAATGGATCCTTTCTAGAGAAAGAGTTTCTCGCGAAAGGTGTGAGTAGTCGGAAGGTAGAACTCGAAGAGGTTGTGGAACCTTCTCTTCAAAGTATGGCGAGTAGCGCAGCGCCGAAAGTTGTTCCGGAGTTGGTTCCACCTGTTGAAGAGGGAACTAATGATAATGATCATGAAACTCCAAAAGAGAGTACTACCGAACCTCGTAGGTCAAACAGGACGCGTGCAGCTCCCGAGCTGTACGGAAATCCTGTCATGAATTTCATGGTTGATGAAAATGATGACCCTGCGACGTATGAAGAAGTGATGATGAGCCCGGATTCCAACAAATGGTTAGAAGCCATGAAATCCGAGATGGAATCCATGTATGAAAATCAAGTTTGGAACTTGGTGGAATTACCTCACGATCGAAAGGCCGTGGAGAACAAATGGATTTTCAAAAGGAAAACTCATGCTGATGGTAATGTGACCGTCTATAAAGCTCGACTTGTCGCAAAGGGGTTTCGACAAATTCAAGGAGTTGACTATGATGAGACATTCTCTCCCGTAGCGATGCTAAAGTCAGTTAGGATTATGTTAGCAATTGCTGCATATTTCGATTATGAGATATGGCAGATGGATGTCAAAACCGCGTTTCTCAATGGTAATGTTGAAGAAGAGTTGTATATGATACAACCAAAGGGTTTTGTCGATCCTAAGGATGCTAACAAGGTGTGCAAGCTTCAGCGATCCATCTATGGATTGAAGCAAGCATCACGAAGTTGGAATCTCCGCTTTGATGAGGTGATCAAAGAGTTTGGATTTGTCCAAACTTATGGAGAAGCTTGTATTTACAAGAAAGGGAGTGGGAGCAATGTGGCATTTCTGATATTATATGTGGATGACATATTATTGATCGGAAATGATATAGATCTTTTAAACAGTGTTAAAAGTTATCTAAACAGCAAATTTTCAATGAAGGACCTAGGTGAAGCGTCATAAATATTAGGCATAAAGATCTATAGAGATAGATCTAGGCGCCTAATAGGGCTATCGCAAAGTACATACCATGATAAGATTTTAAAGAAGTTTAAAATGGATGGAAGTAAGAAGGGATTCTTACCTATGTTTCAAGGCAAGACATTGAGTAAGACTCAAAGTCCGGCTTCGGCGGAAGAAAGAGAGATAATGGACAAAGTCCCCTATGCTTCAGCCATAGGCTCTATCATGTACGCCATGCTATGTACAAGACCGGATGTGGCACATGCTATTAGTTTGACTAGTAGGTACCAATCGGATCCAGGTTCGGAACACTGGATAGCGGTCAAGAATATCCTTAAGTACTTACGAAGAACTAAGGATATGTTTCTTGTATACGGAGGTGAAGAAGAGCTTGTCGCTAAATGTTATGTCGACGCTAGCTTTGACACCGATCCGTATGACTCTAAGTCTCAATCCGGATACGTATTTCTCATGAATGGCGGAGCGGTTAGTTGGAGGAGCTCCAAACAACCTGTGTTAGCGGGATCAACAACGGAGGCCGAATATGTTGTTGCTTCAGAAGCGGCTCAGGAAGCAGTTTGGATGAAGGAGTTCATATCCGAACTAGGAGTGGTGGTAAACGCGTTGGACCCAATGGTGATCTATTGTGACAACAATGGTGCCATTGCCAATGCTAAAGATCCAAGGTCTCACAAGCATTCCAAGCATATTAAGCGCCGGTTTCACTCCATCCGCGAGCATGTCAAGGATGGAGATATAAAGATTTGTAAAGTACATACGGATCTCAATGTAGCAGATCCGTTGACTAAAACTCCCCCTAGAGCAAAACATGATCAACACCAGAACTCAATGGGTGTTAGATTTATCACCATGTAACTAGATTATTGTCTCTAGTGCAAGTGGGAGACTGAAGGGAATATGCCCTGAGTGGCAATAATAAAGTGTTTATTATGTGTATTCCAAGTATATGATAGATGTTTATTTTGCATGCTATAATTGTATTAATACGGAAACGTTAATACATGTGTGTTTAATAAACAAACAAAAAGTTCCTAGTTATGCCTCTCTCATAAACTAGCTCCTTGATTAACAAGATGATCAAGGTTTCCTGATCATGGACATTGGATGTTGTTAATAACGGGATCACAACATTAGTGTAATGGTGTGATGAACATTCATCCGAGGTATAGCATTATGATCAAAGTCATTGAGTTTATATTGCTATAACAACTTACGAAGTGATCCTAATCCTTAGACCATGAGATCATGTCAATCACTAAACACCGGAAGAGTTTCTTGATAACAGCAAACGTCACACCGTAACAGGGTGATTATAAAGATGGATTCAGAACTAATAAAGTGTTATGTTGAGGCTCATGGATCGAGAGTGGAATTTGTTCATCCCAATGACGGATAGATATACTCTGGGCCCTCTCGGTGATATCACATTGATTAGCTTGCAAGCAAGTGATTTGATCACTAGAATGTTATATCACAGGAACAAGAAAAGAGTGCATGTCGGTAACGAGATCAAACTAGGTATGTAGATACCGATGATCGAATCTCGGACATGTAATATATCGTGAAACAAAGGGATTAAGATACTAGCGTAAAAGGTTCCGACGATCACAAGAAAGTCATTGTTGAATGTGTGGGAGTCAGTATGGGTCTCCAGATCCCGCTTCTGATTATTGATCCGAGAGGGGTCTCGATCATGTCCGCATTATTCACGAACCATAGGGTGACACACTTAAGAGACACCGACATCCAATTAGAGCAAAAGTTTCATGCTGAAAGAATGAACAAGCGCATGAATTTATTTCACTAGATACCGAAACAGGTTGTCGGGTGAAATTGCATAAAGTGGTTATGCATGTGAAATGGAATTCTAGCAAGGGGTTATTTGTGAATGTTTGTCATTAAAGTAATTGACAAAATTCTGAATAAAATAAAAGAGTTTTATTTAATGAGAGTTTGCATTAAATTTGGTGAAAATTTAATGGGAATTTGAGTGGAGGAAATTTAAAGGGCATTTTGTGAGTGGAGTGTCCACCCACATGAATGAAGGAGGGGAGGGGGCAGCCCCCATGGCCGGCGGCCACCCCCTTGGGTGCCCCCCTCCTCCTATAAAAGAAGCCCCCCTCCTCACTTGTCTCTCACACCTCCTCGTGAAGGATCTCTCTCCCCCTCTAGAATTTATCCCCCATGGTCTCGGACTAGCGAGATACATGTTCCCGGTGGCTATTCGGCAAGAAAGAGTTGTGCTTCCGTTGCATCGCTGGAGCGAGGAGGCGGAGGTTGCTCGGTGCCTCGAACGTGTGTGCGAGCACGGATGCGCTGCTGATTTGCGGCGCTAGGACTTCCTCTCGATCTTGAGATCGGCAAGAGATCGTCTACATCAACCACGAGTTGAACTCGTTAAGCTTTGTAGGTCTTCAAGGGTATGTTCTCTACGGATATACATCCGCCCGTTGTTTGTATCTAGTAGATAGATCTTGGTACATAGTTCCCGTCGTAGGAAATTTTTTGTTTTCTATGCTGCGAACCCTACACAGCCACCCTCACTGTCCCGCTAGATTAAAATCTTGCCGGAGCATCGCAACATAGACGACGAGCCTCGACCGTAAATCATGTTGTAATCGTAGGGCTAGCATTAGTCGATACCGATTCATTTAGAAGCGCACATTGACACGTGGGACCAGCCTGAGTGAGCCCGCTGCGCGCACGCTATGCAGTTGGGCCAACCTAGTAGTGTTTCCCGCGCGAGCCCGGTAATTCAAATCTAGTTTTATCTTTTATTTGAAAATCCCATTCTATAGTGAACTTGAAAAATCAATTCGGAGAGATTCACTGCACCATATTGAATGAATCCAATTTTGTTTCAAAGTATATGAAAATCTCTAATCACTCCCGTTGGATTCAAACAGTTTGAAACTATGGATCACCCTCAGTAAAAATAACAAGACAGTAGGTTTTGCAAATTCAAACATTTTTCTAAAATCAACCATAAGTGATTTTGAGTTGATTCCAACTCTTAAAAATCACATTTGACCAGACCTTTCTGAATATGTAATAATATACATACTTACATACAATAGTCCTGGACCAAAACAAAAAGAATGACTTTCTAGTCATTTTTAGTCACTTAAATATTATTAAATAATAGGTTTAAGATTTTTAAATAAGGCCAACCATTTTAAATCACATTCTCAAGTATTAGAATATGTGGTGATGACATGTGTCAATATGATCCCATATCTGGAATTAGAGAATATTAAATCTTAAGTAACTCTTTAATGAGTAGAAATTACTTTTCTAAAAATAAGATAAATAAAATCTTATCACCTTTCTTGTAATGATAGATATGATGCTAGATCATTTAGTGTGACCCTCGTGTGATAAATAGAAGTAGTTAAGTATTACTTGGTGATTGTGTACCTCATATTTATTTATAGACGCTAGTATCAATCCGGGCTACGACGAGGAGGAATTCTATGAAGACGAGGACGAGAACTTCGACCACCTTACCAATCAAGGCAAGCTACATTATGCAAGCTATTCTATCTAAGCAAGCTAAGCTAAACCATGAAAGTCCCACTTGCAAGCCTTTGTGATATCCCTTTTTACTATACCAAATCCCAGTTTTACTTACAAGCTTTACCTTTCACAAAGTTGTTCCGTAGTTAATTAATTGGATGATTAGTGGAAGATTTGGCAAGTGTCATCAATAGCTTGGAGCTTGATGAAGGTAGATACACCGTCTTAGCACCTCTCAAATAGTGACACCCCCACCTTGAAGATGCTAGTGCTAAAATAAACTTGATCAGTAGATGGGAACAAATGATTATAAAAACCTTGGAATGATGAGTCATTCTAATAAAATGTTTTGACATGTGTTATGGACACAATGACTTGAAGATGATGGTGAATGAAGTATGTGACTTGACTTTAATAAAAACTGATGGTTGGGTTCGGATGCGATACCATTCCAATGTTTACCGTACAACCACAATACCCGAATTTGGGCAGGGCTTGACTAGAAGTTTATGTGTCTTAGTATGGGTTCCCTCGCGGAACGAGGTGAGCTGAGGCTACCTTGTGAATATGACTATCCACCTATGCAGTACCCAAGACGACCGATCATCGTTGTTGGCAGGCTAAACTCATAGGGGAGGTGCCTATACTAGGGTGTGTAACTAAAAGTATAGAATTGATTATCCGCATACCAAGTATGATGATTCAGGATTGTTCCTGACGGATTATCGAATTTTGTGGTGAAAGTATACCACCTCTGCAGAGTGTCAAACTATTCAAATAGCCGCGTCCGCGGTTATGGACAATTGGATGGTCATACTGTTCCGTTGTCAGATGTTTTCCAAAACAACCCGTGACTTGAATGATGACTTTGACTTGACCCCACAAGTGGTGGAGATGATGCTAGGTTCCCACCTAAGTAACTTAGACAACTAAAGTTAGGTTTTTACTACTAGATACTGGTTGAAATAAAATTATCTAGTGGCAAACAAACCTAGAGCTTAAGAATCCTATAGAATGGCCTTATTGCTTTAGTACAAGTTTGCGAGTACCTCAAAGTACTCATGGCTTTGTCCCTGGCTATTCCCATGGACATACTATGAAGGATACTATGAGGAGGATGGACAGCAGGACGCTTATGATAACTAGGATCATCTCCCACTTCAGCATTTCCTGTGACTCTGAAGATGGATCCCCGAACATGCTACTATTATTATTATTATTATTATTTCCCTGCTTTGATTGTAATCATACTTGATCATGAGATCAACTATTTGTAACACGTTTATGGTTTGTAATTGATGATGAATTATGGTACCAATCTATTATGTCTTGTAAAAATGTAATCCTAGGATTGTGATGTATGGCATAATATGCATCTGGGATTAAAAATCCGAGTGTTGACACAAAACCCGTACTCGTCCCTAAAAAGGACACCATTGATTTAAGGATGTGTGTTGATTATATCGCCTTGAACAAGGCATGTCCCAAAGATCCGTTGCCTTTGCCAAGAATCTATCAAATTATCGACTCCATGACAGGTTCGGAATTACTCTATTTACTCGACACATATTTCGGATATCATCAAATACCGATGAAAAAATCTTATCAACTCAAGACATCTTTCGTCACTACCTTCAGAACCTTCTGCTACAAAACTATGATGTTTGGCTTAAAGAATGCAGGAACAACATATCAACGCACCATGCAGCGTTGCCTTAATGACCAAATCGGATGCAATGCCCATGTGTACGTAGATGACATAGCGGTTATGACCAAAACGAAGGAAACATTAATTTCTGACTTGGAGGAAACGTTCGCTAATATACATAAATTCAACATAATGCTCAACCCAAAGAAGTGCTTCTTTGGAATATCAGCCGGAAAATTGTTAGGTTTCATCGTGTAGTGAGCCGGTTTGTCAGCAAGTGAACCAGCACAAAATCAAGGCTATACTAAAAATCACCATGCCGACTTTCCTGAAGGACGTACAAGGACACACTGGTTGCATCGTAGTAGTGAGCCGGTTTGTCAGCCGGCTCGGGGAAAGAGCTGCACCTTTATACAAGCTCTTGAAGAAAATTGACAAATTTGTCTAGACCTAGGAAACCGATGTTGCTCTGCAGTTTGAAAGATCTACTTTCAAATCCACCAATCCTTGATGCGCCAGAGCCACAAGAGCCTATGTTACTTTGCATTGGAGCGACTAACAAGATTGTGAGTGTGGTAACATCAGTGGAGCGCGAGGAGGAAAATCATGAGAATAAAGTGCAATATCCAACCAACTATCTTAGTGAGGTCTTGATAGAGTCAAAGCTAAGGTATCCACATTACCCAAAGCTAGCCTATGGAGTATTCTCTGCTACCAGAAAGCTACGTCATTATTTTCAAGAGCACAAGATCACAGTAGTGAGCATTGCTTCACTGCGAGATATAATCAACAATCACGAAGCCATAGGACGTGTCACAAAGTGCATAATAGAGCTTAGAGATTTCTACATTGAGTACAAGCCACGCATAGCAATAAAGTCCCAAATACTCGCAGACTTTGTCGCTAATTGGACAGAGATAGCAGAAAATACAAGTCCTAAAGACCCAGAATTTTGGACCCTTCACTTCGACGGATCAAAAGCATGGGGGCGTATCGAGGGATGGCGTGCTGCTCAAATCACCCCAAGGAGCTAAGTTGTTCTATGTGTTACAGATCCACTTCATGACAACCAATAATATTGCCAAATATGAAGCATTGTTGCATGGAATACGCATGACCAAACACATTGGCGTTACCTGACTTATGTGTTATGGAGACTCGGATTTAGTCGCACAACAAGTATCCGATATCTGTAATGCAAATAATCACATGGAAGCATACAAAACTGTCGTGGATGAACTATCTTAATCGTTCGAGGGTTTGGAGGTTCAACACATCCCTCGAGAAGAAAATGAGGAAGCAGATGCTTTATCAAGAATAGGATCTGCGCGGAAACAAGTCCCGGATGGTGCTTTTCTAGAGCACTTAAAGGTCCCCTCCATTGAAGGTGTTGAGGACTATCTGACGAAATTCGACTCACCTTTAGTAGCAGTTCTAGCTGTAGTTTCTAGCTGGACACAACCCTATCTGGATTTCCTGTTAGACAGAAAATTCCCCCAAGACGAAATTCTGGGCCGATAGATTGTTCGATGAGCAAAAGCCTATACGATTATGAATGGTGAGCTCTATAAGCGGAGTGTTTCTGGGATTTTCCAGTGTTGTATTTCTCCGGAATAACGAGTGGAAATCTTACGAGAGATCCACGAAGGCGAATGCGGTCATCACACTGCAACTAAATCTTTAGAGTCAAAAGCATTTAGACACGGATTCTTTTGTATCATAGCTAAGGAAGATGCAGAGAAACTGGTGAAATCGTGCAAAGGCTACCAAAAGTATGCCCGTCAAGTACATGTTCCGGCTGGTCCTATAAGAACAATCCCTATTACATGGGCATTTGCGGTCTAGGGGCTTGATATGGTAGGGCCGTTTAGGACGGCAAAGTGTGGATTTACTCATCTCCTAATGATGATGGATAAATTTACCAAGTGGATTGAGGCTAAACCCGTAACAAATTGCAATGGAGCCACTACCAGAAAGTTCGTCGAGGACATAGTCATCCGATTTAGATATCTGCATAGTATTATAACCAACAACATGAGCAACTTTTCCATGGGAGAATTAGCTGAATTCTGCGAAGAACAAGGGATCCAACTCGATATTGCATCAGTTGCGCATCCACAAGCCAATGGACAAGTTGAAAGGGAAAACAGTCTCATTTTACAAGGACTCCGACCTTGTATCAAAGCACCACTTCATCGTGCTATGGGGGACTTGGGCATCAGAATTACCGTCTATGATATGGAGCTTATGAAAACCTCTAACAGGTCAACCAGATATACTCCTTTCTTCTTGGTCTATGGTGCAGAAGAAGTTCTTCCGAGTGATTTAATCCATCAATCTCCTTGAGTTAGAGATATATCGAGGAAGATGTAGAATTTTCTCGACATGATCATCTCGATATACTCGAAGAAGTTCACATCATTGCTGAGAAGAGATCTACAACCTATCAGCAGAAGTTGCACAAGTACCATAGTCATAGAGTTCAAAATCGTTATTTTAGAAAGGGTGATTTGGTTCTCTGACTTGTGCAAAAAATAAAGCACAAACTTTCCCCGATTTGGGAAGGACCTTTTGTTCTGCATAACGGATCATATTATTTAACCGATATGAGACCAATCAAGGAAATACCTGACACATGGAAGAGAAACAGAACTGGTGGTAGTACAGAACCAGATGAATTAGACCGTCACTGGAGTATTCTTAGTTATATTTCCTAGTAATCATATGTACATGTTCAAAGTTAAATAAAGTATGGTTCCCTCATATATTCTCTAAGAAGTTTTATACCATCTTATTACCAAAAGAGCATGTCAACTTCAAAAATCCTAGGATGCTTGAAAGTACTTTATGCTCATGTTCGTTCTGGTTATGATTTTTGAAAACCTATAATAATGTTACCTTCGGGTGTAAATCTCATTTTATGTTTATACTTTGGTTTTTATCCTATTGCTTAGACGCGGGCATTTTGACTAATGAATTATTTGTATGGGAAGATGCCTTTAACTGGTCTAGCAATTGCGCTCCACTGACTCGGCAAAGTTTCTGTGCTAAAGGTTGGCCAGCTCATGAAAGGGACGAGGCAGAGAGCCATATAAAACAATAAGCGTAAAGACTAAGTGCTTAAACAATTTTCGAGCACACATTTAAATATCTACATAGTTCTAAGTAGTAAATCATTCAGTTTTTACATACCAGCACACATAGAAACTCAAAATATAGTATCCATCATTACTAACTATACGAATGTCTCAGTATAATGCATCAAATGTTTTATACTATAGATTCAGGTGGAGGTGGTGGAGTCTTAAGAGCGCTGGAGTCGATATTATCACCGTCCTGCTCAGGAGACTCAGAAGTTTCTTCGTCTTCGACGAGGCTATTTTCCGATTCTTTTGGAGAAGTACGCACAATGACTAACTGGAAGAATGGCATTATATAGTTTGTCATCTCCGCTACGCGACAAGCATATCCTACACATGATTCTTGGATGGCCTTGATGCCTTGTGGGTTACCCTCATCGTCCTCGTTGGTGATGTCCTTTGTGACGTGCCAGATTTGCATCTTGCTATGGTATCTATTCACAGTAAGGGAAGTCTATGCACTAGTCCAGGCATACGAGATATTCCAGTCTTCGAGAAGCTTTGGAAGCTCCTTTGCTATGTCCCTTGTTTCGAGCACTGGCCAATTATGCAGCTCCAAAAGTTTCACCGACTCGCTAGCCTCTTCAAGAGTCTGACGGAAGTCAAAGAGAACATCTCTAACTAACTTGTTGCGCTCGGAACAAGAGTCGGAGGAAGGAGAGTCAGACAGATGCAGAGGATCTGGGAAAGAACAAAATTAAAAAACCTGACAAAGAAATGTCAGAAAAATGAAAGAGGAAAGATAATGTTGGGGAAATTATTGAGCACGAAGTGGTTCCACTGGGAATGCTCCTCCTGGATATTCTTCAACTCTGCTTCGGAGGCTTGGGAAAGATCCTTCTCGCTCTCAAAGTCCTTCCTCAAATATTCAAGTTGTTTATCTTGGAGGGCCACTAGTTTGGCGAGCCTCTCGGTCTCCATGTTGCTCGACTCCAGGAGGTTGTTCACGGATTTCTCATGTTCATCCTTAAGCTTTTTTAGCTCCTGGAGAAGTTCTTCATTTTCCATCTGGCGGATCTTGAAGTTCTCGGCTTCCTCCACCATCATGCTAGACTGCTGTAGCAAGTCTGTAAAGGACAAAATATCAGTCAGAATAAATATTTGACTAAAATGATGACTATGATTTAATGTCAGAAATGTTTACCTTCTCCTTCATCCTTTTCAATTTGCATCTTGGAATTTTCAAGTTGCAAAGGATTGATTTCTTTGCGCTTGTTGCATATATCACTACGAGAAAATTGCCTTTTACAATGGACGATTTTCTTGGTTGAAGGTCCATTTTCTACGACGGATGCCCTTCATGGTAGAATCCCCGTCACAAATGAATCTACCATGGTTTTTTTCAACCGTTGCAGATTGCACCCTTTAGCCACGGAAAGTCGTTCCATCGTAGATCTATTCACCAACCGTGTTGACTGCTGACGCCATGCAAACTTCCATGTGGCGAATGCTGTTAACGGCCAGTTAGTATCATGGCCATGTGGCGAATGTGGTCAATGAAACTATGGTAAAAGCCAGGTCCAACCAAGGCCTGATAATTATTTAGTGGGCCGACCCATTAAGAAAGCCCAATAGTATCATGGACCGTTACTGTTTTTTCATGCACTGTTATAAATGGGCCCACTAGTGCTGCCTGTGACAACCTGTAAACTTTCGGGCCTGTTAATGTTTCTACCTACACTATTTGAAACATACCCATTTGTGAGGCATGTAAACTATCGGGCCCGTTACTGTTTAGCCATGTACTGTTTGAAATGGGCCTGTTTCGCCAGCCAGCAAACTTTACGGCCCGTTATTGTGTAATCCTGCACTGTTTGATGTGGGCCTAGTTATGTGACCAGTTGCGGCCCATATACTTTCGGTCTTGGTAGTGTTCAAACCCATAAACTGCCTACTCATATTCTAGCTTGTTACTGTTCTGGCCAAGTAAGTTTCTCGGCCTGTTACTATTCTAACCTGGTGAAAATTTGGCCTATTACTGTTTTGGACTGCTACGATCAAGGTCATTTCTGGCTTGGTCTTCTACTATTCTGGCCCGTTACTGCTTTTGGCCTTTTAAGGTACTGGCCCGTTACTATTCTGGCCCATTACTATTTTGGCTCGTTACTGTTTTTGACCTACTACTATTTTAACATGTTATTGTTTCAGCCTGCTATAGTTTTGGCATGTTGCTGTTATGGCCTATTACTGTTACTAAGAACACCTATGGGTGGGCCCATTACTTCTACAGTCTTTTACAATTTCAGTATTTCTAGAGCACAACCCAAAAGGTGTACAACTTGCAAGCATCTTTTACTATTCATCGTCAGTCCAATACAAGACGGGCAAATAACAAAGCCCCTCTACCCTAATCGACCTGGCTAACGCAGAGGTATGGTACCTCCTACCTCTATGTGTGGACAGTGTTGACTAAATGCCTACATGGCTGACGACTCTCTACGCACAACCTGTTGGGAACCCCAAGAGCAAGGTGTGATGCAGCAAACAGCAAGTTTTCCCTCAGTTGAGACCGAGGTTATCGAACCAGAAGGAGGAAGGAAACGTCACACAGGTGTTGCAAGCAACACGGATACCTGCACAACACAAACTCAAGACTTTGCCCCAACGAACAGTGAGGTTCTCAAGCTCACCGGTTTGATGTAACAAAGGATTAAACGTATGGTGTGGAAGGTAATGGTTTGCAGGAAGTAAACAAGTAACAGTGGAAGATGTATCAATGGTAAATATTGGACCGGGGTCCATAGTTCACTAGAGGTGCTCTCCTTAGATAAACAACATGGCATGAAGGGTAAACAAATTACAGCGGGGCAATTGACAGGAACTGAGCAAGGCATAACAATGCAATTACTAGTCATAAAGATCCTATGAGATTCGATTGGGCAATACAACAATATACATAGACCGCCGTCCAACTGCCTCTATGACTAGAAGTCCACCTTCGTGTTATCATCCGAACCCCCTCCAGTATTAAGTTGCAAGCAACAGAAAACTGCTTTAAGCAAAGTGTGTAAGCTAAACATTCCACATGTTCCATGAATAAGAGACCGTTGTTTTCTCCCTAGTAGCAACATCACATCTACAACCGAAGAGATTTCTGTCACGTCCCTTGGAAACTAGAGGCATGAACCCACTATCGAGCATAAATACCCCCTCTTGGAGTCACTAGCAACTACTTGGACAAGATAGCTACTAACAACGTAGAGGATGCAAGATCACAAACAACACATACATGATATAATCATAAATACAAAACCATTAATAAAACCAACATAATAATCTCAATATCCATCTGATCCCCGCAAACACAACATGCATGATTACAAATAGATTAGATCTTGATCATGAATGGAGCTCACAAGATCTATACATGAAAGCACAAAGGAGGATATACAACCATCTAGCTACTACATGGACCCCTAGTCCAAGGTGGAACTACTCACGCATCATACCGGAGAGAAGGTCTCCAGGATGATCTCCCCCTCCGGCAGGGTGCCGGGAAGAACTTCAGATCCCCCGATCTAGGGACGATGGTGGCGGCGGCTATAGACGGTTTCATGTATATTAGATCGGGTGCTCAGGGTTTGTGCATCAGGGGCTTCTTATAGGCAAAGGGGGAGGCCGAGGAGGCGGCCAGAGTAGCCAAACCCTAGCCAGGCGCGGGGTTGGGCCCACCTGCGCCTGGGGTGGGTCTGGTCCCTCCGGCTCCCCTCTGGACTTCTTGTTCCCCACGGAAAGTAATTGACTTTGAAGTTTGTTCCATCCAATTCCGAGAATATTTCTTTACTAAATTTTCTGAAACCAAAAACAACAGAAAACAGGCATCTGGCACTGTTACAACTTGTTAATAGGTTAGTACCAGAAAACATGTAAAAAGCACCTCAAAGTGTAGACAAGCAAAGCAATGTAGATACAAAACAAGCATGGAGAATAACAAATTATAGATATATTTCCAACGTATCAACATCCCCAAGCTTACCTCCTGCTCGTCTTCGAGTAGGTAAGTGATAAACAGAATAATTTTTTAGTTGACATGCACCCTCACAGTAAAGATCCAACCATTTGCAAGCATTGAAAGATGGGATCAAAGAACTCTAAACATGTGCATGAAAGATGTATTTCTAACAATAGGACAAAGTAACTATGCATGCAACATGGCAAGCTACAAACAAAGATCGTGAATAACATGCATTGAAAAATGTTTGTTTGTTTCACATGCAGAAAGCATAGCATAGTGGCAATCAGCTTGTCCCTCATAAAGTAGAAATATAGATGCATAGGACACCTGCAAAATTCACAAGGGTGACTAGAAACAAATAGCACAAGAACAAGTAATATCACAATATGCATCAATTAATAAGCTTTGGAACACTGCACACAGAATGACAACTATGCTCTCTTAATGGTGCCTAAAGGTAGAAGGTGGAGACTCAATAGTGGTGGAAGAAAGGCCTTTTTTGTAAAGGACGCAGGGATTACAAGTTTCAAAAAGAGCTTCCAAAAATTATGGTACTTGTTATGTTTCAGCCCTCATTGCCTCTATCATAAGCATCTTGAAGTGGTTAAAGTTAAAGTGGCAAAGCTAGAGTATATGCTTGACGAAGTATAAGTTGGAAATCTCAAGTCCCTTGAATACGAGGGCCACACCTCATGCATACCGAACTTTGGGTCCAGGTAAGTTCTTGTCACAGTAAGTATTTGCATATCATTGAGAACCGCCAACGGGGTACCCCTTGCACATGGTACATGAGCTTTCCCATAACCAAAATGACAAGGCAAGCAGACAATGAGCATCTCAGCAATCTTCTTATGTACCATGAGAATATGGTGCTTTTTTCTCTCTTTCCTCTTTTCTCAATGTGTCTCTTTTTTTATAAGAACAATGCTTCATAGATGTCACTATGGTGATGCTGCAAGTTTCCACCATGATTAGGCATGGCTTAGGCTAGCGGCCCAGGCATTTCTTTAACACAGGATACAAACTCCATGGACTTACAAGTTCCCTCTTTATTTCACATCGGTGACATCCATAGACAAAAGAGAATGATATCAACTTAGTACAACAAGGTACAAGTGCAATGTTGAAAACGTTCCCCGTGACAACACGGTTCTGCTAATTCCAACTTATAAGTGCAAGCATATACAACAAAGTTGTCACAATGGTTCAAGTTTATTAGGGACAAAGAATAAAGTGTGCCATCAAGTTCGTGAGGGCTTTAATCACTAAGTTTTCACATAACAAAATTGTCACATCCCAAGATTTTCCAAATCTTGTAATGTGAAAAATAAATGAATAAAATAAAACTTTGTTTGATTTTCAGAGTGAGAAGAAACTTTTTAAATCCAATTGGAAATCTTCAAACCAATTTGGATCAAGTAAAATCCTAAAGGGATTTAAAAAGATAAAACATTTGATAAAGGAAAATAAAAAAATATTTTGGAGTTACTATTTTTGAATCTTTAAAACAAAAGGATTTGGTTTTTTTTTCAAAAGAAATAGAGGTTTTATAAATAAAGATTGTTTTATAGAGCCAAATTAAACCTTGGCCAAGCTTTTTGAAATAAAACATTTTGTTTTGATAAAAATAGTAAAGGTTTATTTACAATAAATTAATAAGGATTTAATATCCAAGTTTTGTTAATAAAGGTTTTACTATTTCCAAAACATCAAAACTTATTTATTTATTTAAAAGAAGTTTTCCAAGTATTTTATATTTCCAAATAAAACCTACTGTTTTGGTTTCGAAAATAATTAGATTTCAAAAGGAGTATTTAAAATAAAACAAAACCTATTTGATTTATTAAACAAGGTCTATTTATTTAATTAATAATGGACCCTAAAATAAAAGTATTATTTTGATTTTGGAATTTTGGTTTATGTTACTGAACAAAACCAAGTTCAAAGTTTCAAAGTGTGGTGATTGTTTGAATTGATTTGAGTGTTGTGTGTTTGTTTGAATTTCAAAACAGAAATTAGATCTAGAAAAAGAAAAGGTTTCAGGAAAGAAAAAAAAATGGGATCTGGTTGACCCAACCCAGCAGCCCAACAAGGCCCATAACCAGCCCAGCTCCCCTCCCCGAAGAAAAACGCTTCACACTCGTTTCCTTACCCGTGCAGTGAATGACTGGTGGACCCTCCCCTCACTCCCTTTCCCGCTGACCAGCCGACCCCACCTCCTCCTATTCATCGTTCTCACCCGCGGTGACAGCGCCTTCCCCCTCGCCGGCCGTTGCAGGCAAATTAAGTCCAGCATAATACGCATTAACCACGCCATTAATCGGCCCCTTGACCATGCACGTTAAAACGCCTGTCTCTCCTCTCCATTTCCCCTCTGTCGCCCCATCTCAACACGCCCCCAGGCCGCCCCAATTCTTCCCCGAGCACCTCTGTCTCCGACGACCTTCCTTGTCGATTCCGGCCGAGCTTCATCACCCCTTGCCTCCCTGAGCACAGTAGCAGACTCCACACTCCCAGACGCTTCTCCCCGTACCACCCATACAACCGCGGGCGCCCCAGAATGCCGTCTTCGACAAAGCTCTGAGCGCCGCCGCGCCTGCAACTTCTCCGGCGACGTCTCCTGGTAAGTCCAGACCGCCCCGCGCCCTCTCGTTCACGCACACAGCTTTGCCTTGATCCTGCGCATCTAACCGCGTCTTCATTTTGTCTCGGGGTGAACCACAGCACCATCTCCGACCACAACCAGAGCCGTCTGACGCCAGGAGCAACTCCGGCGAGCGATTACCGCCACGACAGAGCGCCCCTTGACCCAAGAAGACCACGTCGAGCTTCCCCAACCTTCTGCAATCTTGGTGAGCATCTTCCCCTCCTCCCTTGCTTCCTGTATCACCGGCGCCGCCACCATCTGGCCGGTCCGCCGCTCGCCGTTGACCTTGCGCCACCAATTCTTGGTTGAAGTGCTGCGGATCGTAAGATCTGGATCGAACGAACTAGATAGATCCACTTAACAGCGAATGGGTACGCGTCCTGTGCTGCACGATCTGTTTAGATCCAACGCACCGTAGAGCCCGATCCAGCCGAACCGGTACCGTCCAATCAAAACAGGACGCCTGTCACCAGTTCTGTTTAAAAACATATTTGAAATCAGATTAAATTGTGATTTTCAAACCTTTGTAACTTTTGATCCACACGTCCAAAAATTGCGAATTTTATATCATTGGAATCAGTGGAACAAACCCTAGCCAACCATGCCTTTGGTTTAGCAAATAGTATCTGTTAGATTGTTCGTTTTTGCAGAAACTTTTGTAAGCTTGTTTAGATTAGAAAAATGATTCAAAAATGTTTTTGAGTTTGAAACCTTTGCAAATTAGTTTGTTGTGAACTTAATGACCCTAGGAACCAACCCATGGTTTTGAAAATGATTTTGGTGAAGTCTAGGATGGATTAATTGGTTTAGCCCATTTCTAGCCAAATAAAAATAATGGTTTTGTTATGAAAATGTTTTTGGAGTAAAAACTTTGGGAAAATGTTTTGGACCAAACCTACTGACCCTAAACACCAAGTTTTGAGAAACAACAACTTATTTGGTGAACCACTTAAAGTTGTTGCTTTAATAAAAATGTTTTTCACCACATAAAATGTTGAATGAATTTAAAAATGGTTTTAGACAGAACTCTTTTTGCAAATGACTTTGCCACTTTGGAAAATGACCATTTTTGAACCTTAACAAGTTTAGAAGCCTAGTGGAGACCACCTTTGCAAATAGAACCATCCCTTGCATGCTCACATGCATGACTTAGATCCCATTGTTTTATGTGTGTGAATTGTTTGATTATTGGTTTGGGATGCTTGTTGATATTGTGTTTGCTTGATTGATTGTAATGAAGTTAGAAAGTGTGAGACTAGCAAGATCAAGGAGTGAACCAACATTCCTACCAAAAGAAAGGCAAGTGACACTATCATCTAAAGTCCTATTATTTTCATTATACTTAGTGGATTTTGAAAACATGCATGAAAATAATTTTATACTTATGCTATGCTAAATCCTAATAGGAAACCCTATACATTCCTTAGTGAAAACAATGTAGTTGTTACATGCTTAGCCATGCTATATTTTGAAAAGAGATACATGTTGAGATTTTTATGAAGTTGAGAAAAGGACTTGTGATTTTATATAATAAAACAAGGACTCAATGAACCACCTGGGTGGCCAAGGATACTTTGAGTCTTGGAGAAGGTGGCAACAAAAGGAACCATGTCTATGGCAATCTCTTTGTGTTGTGCTCCAAAAGAAACCACCCAGGAAACTTAGAGATTGAACATGTTTCTCCAATTGTGGCTTTCGTGTGCAACCACATGCTATTATGGCTCTGGCTTAGTCAACTACATTGGGAAGACCCATGCATTGTCTTCAGTTAACTGGACATGAGGACCTGGAATCCTACATGGGTGCTGAAGACAAGCTAGCAATGGTGTATGGGAGGACCCTTTGGAAAGACTTCGTCACAATATCAATCTGCCAGTACTCCATCTTGGTGAGCACTAATCCAGTGGCCACTGGTGGCAACAAGATGAGATTGTGATATGTGGGTAAAGTGTGCAACTTCTGCAGAAGATAATAAAATCTAAGTACTTAGCCGTGTCCCCGGTTATGGACATTACTGAGCAACTAAAGTTTGAAACTATGGGAGATCTCGACATTCCAATTTCTAAAATAAAAACTTGATGCACTTGGGGGTACCAAGGAGCTCAAGAGATTTTGATAAAACTTGATGCACTTGGGGTTACCAAGGAGCTCAAGAGATTTGGTTAAAACTTGATGTACTTGGGGTTACCAAGGAACTCAAGAGTTTTGTTGAAGACATGAACACTTGGGGTTACCAAGGAGTTCAAGGAGATTTTGATAATAACTTAAACACTTGGGCTTTACCAAGAAGATTTCAAAGATTTGACAAAGGACCAAAACCATTTTGAAAAGACAGGATAAAATATTGCTTTACGCAAATGAGCCCAAAACTCTACTTAGCCAGAAATGCATATAATGATAGGATCCACTTATATTCAACATAGTAGTGAAACTTGCCAATACAATTCAAATGTATTGACCCTTGTGGCTGTAACTTGTAATGTTGCAGGTTTGTTTGACTTTAGTGAAGATTGATTGGTTAGGATTACAAAGTCTACAACCAACATCTGCCTGTGGCACTTTGAAGATGAAGGACCCCATGACTATAGTTATTCCGCTGCAATGTAATGTAATAGCCAATTGAGCTATGTAAGATGTAATAAAATTATGTTATTCCTGGTTATAAAGTTATAATATGACCCTTGTTTCTTGATATTACATCTAAACTGTGGATGCTAGCTATTGATCCAGGGACTAGCATTGTAAACACAGGGGACACCACCTTATGTTAATAAAGGTTGGGACACTCCCTCTACAGATGGTATCAGAGCATTGTGTTGCCTGTAGGATTTGTAAACCTAGGATTGGACAAAAACCCTTAGAAAAATAAGAGTTGTATTTGTTCCAAAACTTATTTACAAAACAATCTTGTAAACTCTTTCTTCAACCATTTTGGTTTCAACTCTACATCTCTTCTATTTCAACTTGATGGAAAAACCTACCCCTGGCCAAAGACTTCACCATGTGCAAAGGACTTCTTCAACACTTTCAACTCTAATGACTTCAACTTCTTCAACTCTAATGACTTCAACATCTTCAGAATATTCACCAAGGACTTCCAACTTGGATACCCCTAAGGACTACAAGTGAAACAAGGAAATCTTGCTCAAGATTTAGAGACTAAGGGAATGCAAAAGTTAGAAGGAGCCCACATCACTGGAAGCTTTGAGACCAAGGAGTTTTTCCCAAGGAAACCATGATCTCAGGTAAAGAAGAATCAACCAAAGAAGGATGGAAAGATCACAAGTAAACCCTATAGATGGACCACCATATTTTAGTTAAGTCAAACTCACCAACTTATGTGGTGTGACAAAAATATTTTGTTGCCTAAGTATGTGCTTGAACTTTGTTGTTTGAGTGAAAAGTTGTTTGTGAATGCTTGCACATTGCTTGTGTGACTTGTGATATGTGTGATTAGAATTAATTCCTTAGAAATATCTTGTCTATTCTAATCTCCATTCAACCCAAACAGATGACTACTCCAAGAGACTCCAACATCAAGGTTGATGACACCAACACCAACCAAGAGGACAGCATGAAAGAGCTCATAGCAACCCAACACCAGTTGAACCAAGTGACAGCTCAATTCATAGCTAACACTAGTGGAGAAGATCCAGCCCTGCAAGGATTTTTGGAAACTCAAGGCCAACTGATGCTTAAGGTGACTGATCAAATGATCAAGATGGAAGAAAGTTATTCCAAAAGAGTTAGTGACAACAAAGATGACAGAAATATTATTCTAGATGGAGCCCCAGCTTGCACTATTTGTGGAGACAAGGACCATACTTCCAGGGAGCATGGAGATCAATGCCCCAACTGTGAAGAGAAACATCATGTTGGACAATGTCCCACCTCTCAAGCTACTTGCTACCGATGTGAAGGAAACAATCATACTCCTATCCAATGCCCCATCTACTACATTGTGGAACAAAGGAAACAAGAAGGATCCAAGCCTACCAAGAAAGTTGATGACAAAGGAAAAGGACCACTTATACCCCAAACAAAACAACCCAATTCAAAGGACCAAAGAAACCCAAAAAGCAAAAGAAGGACAAAAGCCATTTGCAATGTCATAAATGCAAAGAAATGGGACACTATTCTGGTGAATGCCCAGAGAACCAGAAGAATATGGAAATTGGCCAAGTGGTGTGCAACAACTACAAAGAGCTAGGCCATTATGTAGCAACTTGTCCACAAGAGATACGTAGAGAACTCAAAGATATCCACTGTTTCAACTGCAAGAACCCAGGACATTATGCAAGCAACTGTCCAGAAAAGATGAAGAACAAGTTGAACAAGCCTATGGAGAAACTCAACCTTGGCCCATGAGTCAAGTATGGAAACAAAGGACACAATGCAAGTGTTTGCCTAGAGAAACTTCCCCAGGATCCCAAGAAGGCCAACATGTAATTTTTGTTTGAAAATTTTTAAGGGTGGTAGTACCCTAGTTGTTTGAGCCTACTTGTAACCCTAGCCTTCCCAAATCTCGGGACGAGATTTATTTTAAGGGTGGTAGCCTGTCACATCCCAAGATTTTCCAAATCTTGTAATGTGAAAAATAAATGAATAAAATAAAACTTTGTTTGATTTTCAGAGTGAGAATAAACTTTTTAAATCCAATTGGAAATCTTCAAACCAATTTGGATCAAGTAAAATCCTAAAGGGATTTAAAAAGATAAAACATTTGATAAAGGAAAATAAAAAAATATTTTGGAGTTACTATTTTCGAATCTTTTAAACAAAAGGGTTTGGTTTTTTTACAAAAGAAATAGAGGTTTTATAAATAAAGATTGTTTTATAGAGCCAAATTAAACCTTGGCCAAGCTTTTTGAAATAAAACATTTTGTTTTGATAAAAATAGTAAAGGTTTATTTAAAATAAATTAATAAGGATTTAATATCCAAGTTTTGTTAATAAAGGTTTTACTATTTCCAAAACATCAAAACTTATTTATTTACTTAAAATAAGTTTTCCAAGTATTTTATATTTCCAAATAAAACCTACTGTTTTGGTTTTGAAAATAATTAGATTTGAAAAGGAGTATTTAAAATAAAACAAAACCTATTTGATTTATTAAACAAGGTCTATTTATTTAATTAATAATGGACCCTAAAATAAAAGTATTATTTTGATTTTGGAATTTTGGTTTATGTTACTGAACAGAACCAAGTTCAAAGTTTCAAAGTGTGGTGATTGTTTGAATTCATTTGAGTGTTGTGTGTTTGTTTGAATTTCAAAACAGAAATTAGATCTAGAAAAATAAATGGTTTCAGGAAAGAAAAAAAATGGGATCTGGTTGACCCAACCCAGCAGCCCAACAAGGCCCATAACCAGCCCAGCTCCCCTCCCCGAAGAAAAACGCTTCACACTCGTTTCCTGACCCATGCAGTGAATGACTGGTGGACCCTCCCCTCACTCCCTTTCCCGCTGACTAGCCGACCCCACCTCCTCCTATTCATCGTTCTCACCCGTGGTGACAGCGCCTTCCCCCTCGCCGGCCGTTGCAGGAAAATTAAGTCCGGCGTAATACGCGTTAACCATGCCATTAAACAGCCCCTTGACCATGCACGTTAAAACGCCTGTCCCACCTCTCCATTTACCCTCTGTCGCCCCATATCAACACGCCCCCAGGCCGCCCCAATTCTTCCCCGAGCACCTCTGTCTCCGACGACCTTCCTTGTCGATTCCGGCCGAGCTTCATCACCCCTTGCCTCCCTGAGCACACTAGCAGACTCCCCACTCCTAGACGCTTTTCCCCGTACCACCCATACAACCGCGGGCACCCCAGAATGCCGTCTTCGACAAAGCTCTGAGCGCCGCCGCGTCTGCAACTTCTCCGGCGACGTCTCCTGGTAAGTCCAGACCGCCCCGCGCCCTCTCGTTCACGCACACAACTTTGCCTTGATCCTGCGCATCTAACCGCGTCTTCGTTTTGTCTCGGGGTGAACCACAGCACCGTCTCCGACCACAACCAGAGCCGTCTGACGCCAGGAGCAACTCCGGCGAGCGATTACCGCCACGACAGAGCGCCCCTTGACCCAAGAAGACCACGTCGAGCTTCCCCAGCCTTCTGCGATCTCGGTGAGCATCTTCCCCTCCTCCCTTGCTTCCTGTATCACCGGTGCCGCCACCATCTGGCCGCTCCGCCGCTCGCCGTTGACCTTGCGCCACCAATTCTTGGTTGAAGTGCTGCGGACCGTAAGATCTGGATCGAACGAACTAGATAGATCCACTTAACAGCGAATGGGTACGCGTCCTGTGCCGCACGATCTGTTTAGATCCAACGCACCGCAGAGCCTGATCCAGCCGAACCGGTACCGTCCAATCAAAACAGGACGCGTGTCACCAGTTCTGTTTAAAAACAGATTTGAAATCAGATTAGATTGTGATTTTCAAACCTTTGTAACTTTTGATCCACACGTCCAAAAATTGCAAATTTGATATCATTGGAATCAGTGGAACAAACCCTAGCCAACCATGCCTTTGGTTTAGCAAATACTATCTGTTAGATTGTTTGTTTTTGCAGAAACTTTTGTAAGCTTGTTTAGATTAGAAAAATGATTCAAAAATGTTTTTGAGTTTGAAACCTTTGCAAATTAGTTTGTTGTGAACTTAATGACCCTAGGAACCAACCCATGGTTTTGAAAATGATTTTGGTGAAGTCTAGGATGGATTAATTGGTTTAGCCCATTTCAAGCCAAATAAAAATAATGGTTTTGTTATGAAAATGTTTTTAGAGTAAAAACTTTGGGAAAATGTTTTGGAACAAACCTACTGACCCTAAACACCAAGTTTTGAGAAACAACAACTTATTTGGTGAACCACTTAAAGTTGTTGCTTTAATAAAAATGTTTTTCACCACATAAAATGTTGAATGAATTTAAAAATGGTTTTAGACAGAACTCTTTTTGCAAATGACTTTGCCACTTTGGAAAATGACCATTTTTGAACCTTAACAAGTTTAGAAGCCTAGTGGAGACCACCTTTGCAAATAGAACCATCCCTTGCATGCTCACATGCATGACTTAGATCCCATTGTTTTATGTGTGTGAATTGTTTGATTATTGGTTTGGGATGCTTGTTGATATTGTGTTTGCTTGATTGATTGTAGTGAAGTTAGAAAGTGTGAGACTAGCAAGATCAAGGATTGAACCAACATTCCTACCAAAAGAAAGGCAAGTGACACTATCATCTAAAGTCCTATTATTTTCATTATACTTAGTGGATTTTGAAAACATGCATGAAAATAATTTTATACTTATGCTATGCTAAATCCTAATAGGAAACCCTATACATTCCTTAGTGAAAACAATGTAGTTGTTATATGCTTAGCCATGCTATATTTTGAAAAGAGATACATGTTGAGATTTTTATGAAGTTGACAAAAGGACTTGTGATTTTATATAATAAAACAAGGACTCAATGAACCACCTGGGTGGCCAAGGATACTTTGAGTCTTGGAGAAGGTGGCAACAAAAGGAACCATGTCTATGGCAATCTCTTTGTGTTGTGCTCCAAAACAAACCACCCAGGAAACTTAGAGATTGAACATGTTTCTCCAATTGTGGCTTTCGTGTGCAACCACATGCTATTATGGCTCTGGCTTAGTCAACTACATTGGGAAGACCCATGCATTGTCTTCAGTTAACTGGACATGAGGACCTGGAATCCTACATGGGTGCTGAAGACAAGCTAGCAATGGTGTATGGGAGGACCCTTTGGAAAGACTTCGTCACAATCTCAATCTGCCAGTACTCCATCTTGGTGAGCACTAATCCAGTGGCCACTGGTGGCAACAAGATGAGATTGTGATATGTGGGTAAAGTGTGCAACTTCTGCAGAAGATAATAAAATCTAAGTACTTAGCCCTGTCCCCGGTTATGGACATTACTGAGCAACTAAAGTTTGAAACTATGGGAGATCTCGACATTCCAATTTCTAAAATAAAAACTTGATGCACTTGGGGGTACCAAGGAGCTCAAGAGATTTTGATAAAACTTGATGCACTTGGGGTTACCAAGGAGCTCAAGAGATTTGGTTAAAACTTGATGTACTTGGGGTTACCAAGGAACTCAAGAGTTTTGTTGAAGACTTGAACCCTTGAGGTTACCAAGGAGTTCAAGGAGATTTTGATAATAACTTAAACACTTGGGCTTTACCAAGAAGATTTCAAAGATTTGACAAAGGACCAAAACCATTTTGAAAAGACAGGATAAAATATTGCTTTATGCAAATGAGCCCAAAACTCTACTTAGCCAGAAATGCATATAATGATAGGATCCACTTATATTCAACATAGTAGTGAAACTTGCCAATACAATTCAAATGTATTGACCCTTGTGGCTGTAACTTGTAATGTTGCAGGTTTGTTTGACTTCAGTGAAGATTGATTGGTTAGGATTACAAAGTCTACAACCAACATCTTCCTGTGGCACTTTGAAGATGAAGGACCCCATGACTATAGTTATTCCGCTGTAATGTAATGTAATAGCCAATTGAGCTATGTAAGATGTAATAAAATTATGTTATTCCTGGTTATAAAGTTATAATATGACCCTTGTTTCTTGATATTACATCTAAACTGTGGATGCTAGCTATTGATCCAGGGACTAGCATTGTAAACACAGGGGACACCACCTTATGTTAATAAAGGTTGGGACACTCCCTCTACAAAAATAGTTTTTAATTGGAAGATAGTTGAAAATAAGAATATACTTGTAATGGTGTAACACCATGCATAGGAGTTTATAGTGGACACTTTGGAATAACTTGGTTTCTTGGGAGTTGGAAGCATGAGTAGAACTTACTCATACAAGTGGAGGCTAGCAAAAGACTGGGAGCAACCAACTAAGGGAGCAATAATAGCCAAAATCATGTAGTGCAACAAAGCATATGAATCAAAGCAAAGAGTGGTACTACAAGTCAAGGACTAAATGATCATAGAGGCTAATGGTGACTTGTCATAGTCATAACATGGTGTGAGCATGTGCCAAGTCAACCCAAGCAAAGTATCAAAGGAGAATACCACAATACTATGCTTTTGCATGCGAAAACAACGCATAATTTCTTCAAGGCACGCTAAGCAATCCCAATTGTTTGGAACAAGACATGCTACAGAAATAATCACTAAGCACAATGCTAAAACAACACCTAGCATGTCATGCTAAAGTCCTAGTCACAGTCAATGCAAGGTCCTCTTGCACTTCAAGCAAGAACTTACTACTCCTTTCCAACACCAAGCAAACTTATTTGCAAAACAACAACCTAAGCAAAGAAAACAAAAACTAAGACGCTCCAAGAACAACACAACTATGCATGAAACAATAAAAACGAAGTGTCTAGACAGACCTGAGCTTTTTATTGATGAAGAAGGGGATGCCTTGGGCATCCCAAGCTTTGACGCTTGTACCTCTTGGATATTTCTTGGGGTGACACCATGGTGGCATCCCCAAGATTGAGTTTTTTTCCATTATTCATCTCATTGCATCATTCTCTCTTTACACCTGAAATTTTTCCTTCATACAAAACTTCACACAATCTTCATTAACAACATTAGTGTATTCAAAAGATATTAGACCTCTGGCAAAGCTTTGGAACAGCAAGGCTTTTCACTACAAACGCAAGCTATTGTAGTAACTCCTTCAAAAAGCTCAATTCACCTAAAGAGAACTCAAAAAGGATTCAATAAGAAGCAAATGCAAATAATGGCAGAAATCTATCAAAACAGACCAGCAGGTAGAATTTTTTTTTTCGAACATCTTCTGTTGCTCAAATCAAAAACTGCTGAACTAAAGAAACTTAGCTAACATACTGTGGGATTTATTCGTAAATTTTGAGATCAATCCGAGTTACAGAGCCTCCTCACGATGTTTTTTGGTGGAGGACAGAAATATGTTTCAGGACAGCAACTCCCCAAATCTTACTTCCCTCTCATTAGAGGTCATTCTTGGCACAAAAATCAAACAAAAAGGATAAGGAGAGGTCATTATAGAAGTAATAACTTCCAAGACTCAAGGAAACTCTTGGGTTATCTCCCAACAAGTACTTTTCTTTAACGCCTTTAAGTTAGGCACAAGAAGCAAAAGAATCAAGTATTTTCAAATGAAGAATTGCCCCTCTTGTTCCTTCTTTTCTTACCTTTCTTTTTCTCTTTAGGGAAGAGGATAAAAGTGCATAATGCATTTTCCCACATATATTACTGCCTCAAGGTGTTTCAGTAGAGATCTTTCAAGTGTGATATGTCCTTTGCCTATATATTAAATAACAAGATAATCAGTAGACACCATTTTTCCTGAGATTTTTGTAAACACACCTTCAGCTATTCCAATGGGTAATATAGTGGAATTGTTGGTAAGAGATATTTCCTCTCCTCCTTCAGTAAGCCCCCAAAGACTCAAGGAATCATAAATATCTTTAGGCATGAGGCAAAATTCAGACATGATATCACAGCGAGCATCAAAAGTGTAGTATTTATAGAGACTTTGATTGTGGGAAACCACTTTGAAGGCTCAGAATTTATGGGAAAATAATCATGGTAAGCCCTAAGCGTGTGATAGCAACTATTCATAGCAGCATTGCTAGTCTCAAGAGTGTTCAAACTGGCAAAAATATTTGTGAAAGAGGAATTAGACTTGCCAGGTGTACCATAAATCATGATTAATTTCTTAATGGCATCAAAAGCTTTGTCCTCAGTACATAGAAAAAAATCTTTCTTATCCACAACATCGAAATAATATCTATAACGAAGAGCAATACCACGGTACAAACTATCAATAACCAAGCTAAGACTCACCTCAGGCCCAGTTTCCCTCTGGAAAGCAGAGATTCTAGACCAAGATTCTTTAAAACTCTCTTCACTTTTTTTGCTTAAAAGTGGAGATTTCTACCATAGGTGAAATAAAGATTGGTCCAAAACCAGACATGGCAGCAACTAGAACAGGAACTATATTTTTTGTGTTTTTGAAAAAAGCAAGCAAACCAAACTAGACTAATTTTTTTGGGTTTTTTGAAAAGAGGCAAACAAACCCAAGAAAAATAAACAAAGCAAACTAAAAACAAAGTAAAGAGAAAGGAAGTGAAGAAATCCCCTAGTGAAGACGTCCTTGGCCTCCCCGGCAACGGCGCCATAAAAGCATGACGACTGTCTATGCACAACCTGTTGGGAACCCCAAGAGCAAGGTGTGAAGCAGCAAGCAACAAGTTTTCCCTCAGTTGAGACCGAGGTTATTGAACCATAAGGAGGAAGGAAACGTCACACATGTGTTGCAAGCAACGCGTAGACCTGCACAACACAAACTCAAGACTTTGCCCCAACGAACAGTGAGGTTGTCAAGCTCACCGTTTTGCTGTAACAAAGGATTAAACGTATGGTATGGAAGGTAATGGTTTGCAGCAAGTAAACAAGTAACATTGGAAGATGTATCAATGGTAAATATTGGACCGGGGTCCATAGGTCACTAGAGGTGTTCTCCTTAGATAAACAACATGGCATGAAGGGTAAACAAATTACAGCGGGGCGATTGACAGGAACTGAGCAAGGCATAACAATGCAATTACTAGTCAGAAAGATCCTATGAGATTCGATTGGGGAATACAACAATATACATAGACCGCCATCCAACCGCCATACATAAACCCCCTCTAGTATTAAGTTGCAAGCAACAGACAACTGCTTTAAGCAAAGTGTGTAAGGTAAACAGTCCACATGTTCCCTGAACAAGAGACTGTTGTTTTCTCCCTAGTAGCAACATCACATCTATAACCGAAGAGATTTCTGTCACTTCCCTTGGAAACTAGAGGCATGAACCCACTATCAAGCATAAATACCCCCTCTTGGAGTCACTAGCAACTACTTGGCCAAGATAGCTACTATCAACGGAGAGCATGCAAGATCACAAACAACACAGACATGATAGAACCATAAAGACAAAACCATTAATCAAACCAACATAATAATCTCAATATCCATCAAATCCCCGCAAACACAACATGCATGATTACAAATAGATTAGATCTTGATCATGAACGGATCTCACAAGATCTATACATGAAAGCACAAAGGAGATACAACCATCTAGCTACTACATGGACCCATAGTCCAAGGTGGAACTACTCACGCATCATACGGGAGAGAAGGCCTCCGAGATGATCTCCCCCTCCAGCAGGGTGCCGGGAAGAACTTCAGATCTCCCCGATCTAGGGACGATGGTAGCGGCGGCTACAGACGGCTTCATGGATATTTTATCGGGTGCTCAGGGTTTCTACATCGGGGGCTTATTATAGGCGAAGGAGGGGCCGAGGAGGCGGCCAGGGTAGCCAAACCCTAGCTAGGTGCGGGGCTGGGCCTACCCACGCCTGGCGTGGGTCCGTCCCCCCTGGCTGACCCCTCCGGCTCCCCTCTGGACTTCTTATTCCCTACGGAAAGTAATTTACTTTGACATTTGTTCCGTCCAATTCCGAGAATATTTCTTTACTAACTTTTCTGAAACCAAAAACAACAGAAAACAGGCATCTGGGACTGTTGCAACTTTTTAATAGGTTAGTACCAGAAAACATGTAAAAAACACCTCAAAGTGTAGACAAGCAAAACAAATTAGATACAAAACAAGCATGGAGCATCAAAACATTTAGATACGTGTAACAGCCCAAGTCTGTGATATATGTATATAATGTTAAAGCATTGCATACATATGTCTAAATCAATACAATATTTGCATGTGATCAAGTGTGTTGAATTAATGCAAAACCTAAACCCTAGTTTCTCCCCTCTCTTTAAAATCATATTCAAATAGTTTGAATTTTAAAAATCACAAAATATTTGGAGCCAAAAGGATTAATAGGGCCCCTGAAACATTTCAAATATTTCTAACAAATTCTTGCATTTCTGAATTATTCAAAACAGTAAGTGAATTTGAAACTACAAAACTAAATCAAAACAGAAAAAAGGAAAATCTTCCGTTAAAAAAAATAGAGCCAGAGAGCAAACCAGGCCGCAGCCCAGCAAGCCTCCTCCCCCTCCCTTCCTTTCCCGCGGCCCACTTGGCCCAAGTAGCAGCCCAACCGGCCCGGTACCCTTTTGTCGTCTTGTTCACCATCGTCTCCGTCGCTGGATCGTCGGAAGCAGCTCGGGGGCCGCTCGCCCGCCGCCGGCGAGCGCCAAGATGCGTGCCGCCGCCGCTGGAAGCCTACAAGAACCCTACCCTGCCACCGTGGAGAACCCTAACCCCTTCTTCCCCCTCGCACGCTCCTTCCTCCTCCTGCGGCCAAACCCTAGCCTCGGGCTCCGCCGCGTCCTATCAACTCCGGCCGCCCCGTGCACCGTGGAGTGTCCTAGGAGAAGCGCCGCGTCGCCATCGTCGTCTTCACCAAGCCAAGCACGCCGGAAGGAAGCCGTCTGGCCGGAATCGAGCTCAAACTCAACGCCGGCCGCCGCAGTCAAGTCGTCGATTCCCCTCCCTCCGGCCTCCCCTTGCTTCAACGACCTAACCGACTTGACCGTGGTGAGCCAGCGGTCCTCCTGCACCTTCTCCCTTGCCCCCACTCCCTCTGGTTTGCCGTCTCGCCGTGCGCCTCCGCCAACCGTCGTAGCACATGGTCGTCGGCGATGCTTTGGTGACCAAATCCAGGCGGCGCCACCACTATAATGTCCGCCTCGGCCCCCTCTTTCGAACGAGACCAACCATGCATCCACAGAAGCTGCCAATTGCTCGACCCTCTCTCGATCTGAGAGGATCAGCCATTGATGACGTCACAGCGATGTCATCATGATGCAATAAATCTTTTTCTGCTTTCAGTAATTCATTTCTGTAATAGATAAAATGCTGACAGGTGGGCCCTGTCTATCAGGGTTTTAACATTTTTGTAAATTATTTCTGAAATTAATAAAAGTCTGACATGTGGGCCCAAGTTGGAAATTAATTTAAATATTCCAAAAATAATTTAAAATGAATTAAAATTTGAGAAATTCATAACTAATTCATTTTAAATCAGAAAAATACAAATAATATATCAAAATGTTCAAAAAAAATAAGAGCTATCTAATAGATCTGTAATCATGCATTGTTAAGAAAATTACATGACAAGTTTAATTAGAAGAACATAGTAGCCCCTCATAGGTGATTCCGGAGTTTCCCTGAATTAGGGTTTTCACCCCTCGGAACCCTGTTTAAGTTGTCAAACATGTCTTAGGGTTTCATTTCAACGCAATTTAACTTGTCATATCATCCATATTGATTGAGAATTGCACATGTCATGTATTGAATGTTGCTTCTCCCTTTCTGGTATTTGGTTCTTCGCGACAGGATCCGAACCCGAAGTTGAGGTCAACAACACCGAAGATCTGTACCTGTCTACCGACGGACAAGGCAAGCGTAGCCTCTCATTCTGAACCTACTTTTACAAAGTATATTACTTTCTCGCTATGATGCTCACGATTCCAATGTGGTCTTTTGTCAGTAGTTAGGGTTACCTATCTGCTGCATAGTTTCCCCGTTGTAGCCTTATACTCCAGATCCACTGCTCCTAGCATACCTAGGTTTGGCATCTGAGCGTTGCTAGAGCTTCTGAGATCGACAGCTTAGCCCTACGTAGTATCAATGTCTGATCTATCCGAACGATGAATCAGAAGTGCCGGAGAATCTAGAAAGGTAGGAGTTGGTGACATTCTCGAAAGAGATAACTTAATATGCTAAGGCTTGTATGGGAGACCATGTTGGGTGTGGTTTTTGTAGTCCCATGCTCGCCACCACTAGGAACTGAGTTCTTACCTTTGGAACCAAGACGAGCGTGCAACCACATGGGGCCTGGACAACCTCATGATTGACTAACTTGCCTAGTAGATTTCATGAGTCACATAGTTTGGGCGTTCCATTCGACATATGCATAGAAAATCTTTTGAAAGATTTGCCGAGTGAAATAGGTCCATTCATAACAGGTAGGTAAGCATGGCCGAGGTTGCTTGGGGTAGATAGCGCCCCTGGTAAACCAACCTCGCCTCACATCTTTAAGTATCGGCTTCGGGATTTGAACCGTTACAGCGGAATCATACTTATTGCGTGACTCATGGTCTTGGCGAAAGCAAGGTAAAGGTCATGGTCAACCACCCTCTGCCGGCCTTCCAAGGAAGAAGGCTAATAATTCGGCATTAAGAGTCGGTTGGTGTGTGTGGGTAAAGTTGTACAACCCTGTAGGGTTAAATCTTTTCGAAAAGCCGTGTTCATGGTTATGAACGACTTGGCGACCAGACTTAAGATCATAGATAACATTAACCACTATAAAACTTGCTGATCCATGTGTGCTTAAGGATGCTTCCTCTGGGATGAGGGGTGATCCTAGATAGGAGGTTCTGATGAAGCTGGTGGTTACCAAGATGTGATGAACAAGATGAAGAAGTCGCTATCTTATCCCTCTTAAAAGATTCTGAGTAGACGAGCCTCTTCTTTCTCTTGTTTACAAATAAATATTGCTTTCCGCAAAAGAAAATGCAGAGAAAGCTTTTCTAGCCAGAGCATGTACATACTAGGTTATCTAAGTCTTGCGGAGTACATTCTTGTACTTAGCCTTGCGCCATTGCTGTTTTTCTACAGAGGATCTGGTTGCAACTGAAGGTGGATTCTACGTTGACATCGACGAATAGTTGGGGGTACCAGGTAGCAGCCTGAGGACTATGGGATGGACGTCGCTTTTGTTTATGGCCTCTTAGGCCTTTTGCTAAGTTGTTGTGTAGAACAACACAATTTTCTTTCGTTGTGTGATGTAATGTTGGGTCTTTGACCTCTGGTTTGTAATAACTCTAATATCTTACTCTGTTAAGAGTTCAAACTTATGCTGTTGAATCCCTGTGTTCTGTAATGTTACCGAATCATACTGTGATCTTTCGCGTTTGGGAGTTGAACTTATCTTAGATGGTGATCTGAGATTAGTTTAACCCTAACCCCGGGGGGTGCTTGTAAGGTTCCCAACCTTTAATAAGGTAGACATCCCTGTGTTTACAATGCTAGTCCCTGGATCAATAGCTAGCATCCACAGTTAAGATGTAATATCAAGAAACAAAGGTCATAATACAACTTTATAACCAGGAATAAAGTAATTTATTACATCTTACATAGCTCATTTGGCTATCTCATTACAATGCAGCAGAATATAACAATAGCATGGGGTCCTTCATCTTCAAAGTGCCACAGGCAGTCATGTTGGTTGTAGACTTGTAATCCTAATCAATAAACTTCACTAACATCAAACAAACCTGCAACATAACAAGTTACACCCACAAGGGTCAATACATTTGAATTGTATTGGCAAGTGATACTATGGTAGTATAGTGGAGTCTATCATCTATATGCATTTGGCTAAGTGGAGCTTAGGCTTGCTTTGCTCAAAATAGTTTTTCCTTATCATTTGAAAACACTAAGATTTTGTTTGATAAAATCACCCAAGGCATCTTGCAATAGAAATTGGTGATCCTTCCACCCTTGTTCAACCACAAGATTTTAACTAAGAAATTGGGATGAGGAGATTCTTGATAGCTTCCATGTCTTGATGCTCAAATTGTCCTTTACCAGGGACATGTCTAAGTACTTAGATTTTACACTCTGCAAAGGTGGTGCACTTTCCCCACAAGACTTGGTTTCACCAAGACAAGATCTTTCAGAAGACTTCCCTTAGACCAGAATGGACGCGTTCCAACCTATCATTCCCCTACCACCAACTGTCCATTTGGCTAAGTTATTGCAACCTATATGATCTAGGCAGAGCCCATAATGCCAAGTGGCTGCACTTGAAGCTTATCAACATTTGACATCTCAAATCTCTTTGTTCCTGGGTGGCCATCCACAAGTGAGATACACAAGGTAAACCATAGAAATGGGCCTTGTGAACCACTCAACATAAACCATTCCTTCCATTCCACCTAGGTGTTTCATTCAATTAGTTGTTTTATTAAACAAAACACAAGTCCTTGACTTGGAAATATTCCATAGTATGAATATATATTCCACCCTTGTTTTCTACTAGCTAAGATAAGCATGATAGTAGTAGGAATCTTAACTTAGGAAATTTCTACTAAGGTTTCATCTACTAGGATTTCCCATGGCATAGTTTACACTTAGCAAAATTCCATGCAAGTCCTACTTAGAAATATCACTAATGCATAGTGAAAATAATGGGACAAAGTATGAAGCATCACTTGCCTTTTTGGTAGAGAATATAAGTTCACTCCTTGTCTTTCCAATGATCACACTCTTCAAATCACTACATTTCAATCAAGCAAGGGCACAATTTCAATCTACCATTCAAGCATCATCACATAAAATAATAGCAACAAAACAATGCATGCAAGCATGCCAAACTTTTTTTTATTTACAAAAGTGGTTTAGAAAAGGTTATAAACATTCTAAAACACTTATTGGTCATTTTATAAAGTGGTAAAACTATTTGCAAAAGATTTTACCTATAAACCATTTTCAAACCAAATTATTATTTTATGTGGTTGAAAATGCTTTTAGCAAAGTAATAATCTTTATAGAGTTCACCAAATACATTTTCAAATCATAAAATTTGGTGCTTGGGGTCAGTGAGTTTAAATCAAAACATTTCCCAAAGGTTTTCCTCCAAAATCATTTTTAACAATTAAACCATATTTTTATTTGACTAGAAATGCTTTAAATCAAAGGTTTATTCTTTTGTTTCACCAAATACATTTTTGAAACCACAATTTGATTCATATGATCAGTAGGTTCAAAACAAACCATTTGCCCAAGATTTTATCCCCAAAATAATTTTAGAATGAATTTAATATGCTAAACATGCCTACACAAGTTTCTGCAAAAACAATCATTTTATCAGAAGCAATTCACTAAACAAAGGGCATGGTTAGAAAGTACTTGTTTTGCTGAATCCATTGATATAAAATTTGCAAAATTTGGACGTGTGGTTTGAAAGTTATGGATTTTACAAAATTGAGCAACAAATAGATCAAATCTGTTTTTATTCAAACAGACAGGGCCACGTGGGGCTTTCCTACTGGTGCGTACCGTTTCAAGCGGATCAGCATATACGACCATTAGATCTAATTACATCGCACGGCTCAGAGGCTCTCGTACCCCTTCGCTTAAGTGACTCCATCTAAGCCTCAGGATCAAGATCCAACTGTCCCTAGTGCAACGACCTAGAACTGGCGGCGCTGGAGTCTGACGCGCGGCGGCGGTGGCCTGGCAGTGGCGTCACCGGTGATGCAGGAAGCGAGAAAGAGAGAGAGGGGGCTCACCAGATTGGCTGTACGATGCTGATGCTCAACGTGTTCGCGGGGAGGCAGGGGGCGCACGAGGATGAAGGTAATTTCTCATCGGAGTTACGTCTGACGACGGCTTCTCCGTTCGTCATCGCTGGCGAGAGCTGCAGGTCATGAGAAGACGCGTGAAGCGTGTTATTAGATGCGGAAGAGTTTGGCGACCATGCGTGCGTCATCACGAGAGGGAGGGGAGGACATAACTTACGGGGAGAGGTCATCGGAATGATGGCAGACGGTGGCGCTGTTCTGGCAGAGTCGTTGCTGAGCTTGCAGGGCGAGCGCGAGCGAGGGAAAAGTGCTGGGATGTGCATAGGATGCTGGCGAGCAAGCTCGTGTGCTCAGGCGGCAGTGGGGCTGACGGTGGTGGCCGGAATTTGATTGCGAGCTCGTCGGAGCAGAGCGTGGTCTAAGCGCAAATCAGGGCGGCCTGGGGGCTCTCTTGCCGCGGTGTCTGAGGGGAATTCAAGGGGAGAGAAGGGTGATTAGTAGGGCGAGGTAACGGGGTGAGTTACGAGCACAATCAACGGGAATTGAAGATGCGAGTTAAAACAGGGAACTGCCGGAGGAGAGAGGGGAGGAACTGGTGGCGAGGACGACGATGAGCTGGCGGTGGGTCCGGTCGTCAGCGAGTGAGATAGAGGGAGAGTGGGGTCCAGTAGTCATACGCTGTGCGGGTAGAATCTCTGGTGCGAAGCGTTTTTCTGCGGGAGAGAAGGAGTGGGCTGAGGTTGGGCTTAGTGGGCTGGCCAGATGGGCTGAGTCTTATTCCATTTTTTTTGATCTGATTTTTTTCCTTTTTCCATTTCTTTAATTCTGTTTTGATTTTGATTAAATAATTCAAACACTCATCTGAATTCAAACCTTCGCCAAATTTTGTGACTAATCAAACACTGTTTATTGCCACATTCTGAAGTCAAATTTAGAATAAATCTTTTATTCTATTTAGGGTTTTTTAATTATTTAAAATAGGCTCTAGTATTAACTAAATAAGATTTAATAATATTTTTCAATCTCCATTTGAATTAAAATCACCACCTTGGGTGAATTTTATTTTGTTTATCAACATATTTCAAAGTCTAAAATAAAATAATTCTTTTAGGATCTAGTAATAATTAAATAAATAGACCATAGTCTTTAATTTAAATAGGTTTTAATTTATTTTAAAACTCTTTCTGAAATCTAAATAATATCGAAATCTTTTCAATGGGTTTCATTTGAAAAACCAAAACACTTGGAATTCTTATTTTAAAATCTTTAATATATTTTAATGTTTATTTGAAAGGAAAAAGCCTTTACTTAAATAAAATTGGATATTAAATAAACCTTATTATTTTATTTAAATAAACCTTTACCCTTTTTATCAAATAGAAATATTTTATTTCAAAAGCTTGGCCAAGGTTTAATTTGGCTCTATAAAATAATCCTTATTTATATTTCTACCTTTGCTTTATAAAAACCATATATTTTTATTTAAAGATCCAAAAATAGTGATTCCAACTATTATAACTTTATTTATTATTTGTTTATCTTTGTAAATCCCTTTAGGATTTTATTTGACCAAAATAGGTTTTGATGTTTCCAATTGGAATCAAAAAGTTTCTTTTCACCCTGAATTTCAACATTTATTTATTTTGTTTATTTATTTTTCACAAAACTAGATTTGGAAAATCTTGGGATGTGACAGGCTACCACCCTTAAAATAAATCGTCCCGAGATTTGGGAAGGCTAGGGGTTACAAGTTGGCTTCAAGGCAACTAGGGTACTACCACCCTTAAAATTTTTCCAACTAGTTTACTTCTAGGCTTGCTTGGAATCTTGTTGAAACTTCTATGGGCAAACATCTGCATTGTGTCCTTTGTTTCCACACTTGAAACATGTGACATGGTTGAGGTCCTTCATAGGCTTGTTTATCTTGTGCTTCATCTTTTCTGGACAATTGCTTGCATAATGTCCTGGTTCTTTGCAATTGAAACACATCACTTGGCTGATATCTTTCTTTTCCTTTGGTACCATTGCCTCTTGTTTATTTCCTTGGTTCTTCTTCTTTTCTGGGCATTCATTGGCATAGTGTCCCATCTCTTTGCAAGTGTAACATTGCTCTTGGGTAATATCCTTCTTGCTAGGGTTGGGGCATTTCTTCTTCTTCTTCTTGGGTCTCTCCAAAGCTAGGAGTTCTTCTAGTTCATGCTCTTCATACTTTACCACAAAGGTGGGAAATCTTTCTCTCTTCTTGGGGCATTTACTAGAGATATGACCTTCTTCTTCACAAGAGTAGCAACACTTTGTGATCACTTTGGATTTGGCCTTATGATGCATAGTTTTGACTTTGCCTTCATCCTTCTTGGTAGAAGTTGTTCCTCCATGAGGGTTTACAAATTGTTGTTGCACTCCACCTTGTTTCCTTTGTTGAACTATGGAATAGATGGGGCATTGGATATGGACATGATTATTTCCTTCACATAGGAAGCAAGTAGCTTGAGATGTGGGGCATTGATTGGTTGGATGTTTCTCTTCACAATTGGGGCATTGATCTTCATGCTCTTTGGAAGTGTGATCCTTGTCTCCACAAATATTGCAAGCTTGGTTTCCTTCTAGAATATCATCCTTGACATCCTTGTTGTCACAAACTCCTTGGGAAGAGTTGTTTACCATGTTGATCATTTGAGTGGTCATCCCTTGCAGCAATTGGGATTGGACTACCAAAAACTTTTGTATGGTTGGGTCTAACTCCTTGTTGTTGGCTAAAAACTGAGTTGTCATCTGATTCAAATGGGTTTGGTTTACTAGTAGTTGTTCTCTCATGTTGACCTCTTGGTTTTTGGTGTCACCCTTCTTGATGTTGGAGTCTCTTGGAGAAGTCATCTGTTTGGGTTGGTTTGGGATTAGAATAGGCAAAAGATTTCTAAGGAATCAATTCTAATCACACACATCACAATTCACTCAAGCAATGTGCAAGCAATCACAATCAAACATTCCATTCAAGCAACATGTTTCAAGCACACTTATAGGCAACAAAATATTTGTTACACCACATAAGTTGGTGGATTTGACTTAAACTAAATATGGTGATCCATCTACATGGTTCAATTGAGGTCTTTCCATCCTTCTTGGTTGATTCTTCTTGAATGAGATCATGGTTTCCTTGGAAAAATTCTTGGTCAAAAAACTTCAAAGGTGATGATGATTCCCAAGTTGTGTTTCCTTAGTCTTCAAGTCTTGAGCAACATTTCTTGTCTCACTTGTAGTCCTTAGTGATATCCAAGGTTGAAGTCCTTGTTGAGAATAAGGTTGAACTCACTTGAAGATGTTGAAGTCATTAGAGTTGATGAAGTCCTTTGCACATGGTGAAGTCTTTGGCCATGGGGTAGGATTTATCCATCAAGTTTGAAATAGAAGAGATGTAGAATCAAAACCAAAATGGTTAAGGAAAGAGTTTACAAGATTGTTTGTAAATAAGTTTTGGAACAAATACAACTTCTATTTTTCTAAGGGGTTTTGTCCAATCCTAGGGTTACAAATCCTACAGGCAACACAATGCTCTGATACCATCTGTAAGGTTCCCAACCTTTAATAAGGTAGAGATCCCTATGTTTACAATGCTAGTCCCTGGATCAATAGCTAGCATCCACAGTTAAGATGTAATATCAAGAAACAAAGGTCATAATACAACTTTATAACTAGGAATAAAGTAATTTATTACATCTTACATAGCTCATTTGGCTATCTCATTACAATGCAGCAGAATTTAACAATAGCATGGGGTCCTTCATCTTCAAAGTGCCACAGGCAGTCATGTTGGTTGTAGACTTGTAATCCTAATCAATAAACTTCACTAACATCAAACAAACCTGCAACAAAACAAGTTACAGCCACAAGGGTCAATACATTTGAATTGTATTGGCAAGTGATACTATGGTAGTATAGTGGAGTCTATCATCTATATGCATTTGGCTAAGTGGTGCTTACGCTTGCTTTGCTCAAAATAATTTTTCCTTATCATTTGAAAACACTAAGATTTTGTTTGACAAAATCACCCAAGGCATCTTCCAATAGAAATTGGTGATCCTTCCACCCTTGTTTAACCACAAGATTTTAACTTAGAAATTGGGATGAGGAGATTCTTGATAGCTTCCATGTCTTGATGCTCAAATTGTCCTTTACCAGGGACATGGCTAAGTACTTAGATTTTACACTCTGCAGAGGTGGTGCACTTTTCCCACAAGACTTGGTTTCACCAAGACAAGATCTTTTAGAAGCCTTCCCTTAGACCAGAATGGACGCGTTCCAACCTATCATTCCCCTACCACCAACTGTCCATTTGGCTAAGTTATTGCAACCTATATGATCCAGGCAAAGCCCATAATGCCAAGTGGCTGCACTTGAAGCTTCTCAACATTTGACATCTCAAATCTCTTTGTTCCTGGGTGGCCATCCACAAGTGAGATACACAAGGTAAACCATAGAAATGTGCCTTGTGAACCACTCAACATAAACCATTCCTTCCATTCCACCCAGGTGTTTCATTCAATTAGTTGTTTTATTAAACAAAACACAAGTCCTTGACTTGGAAATATTCCATAGTATGAATATATATTCCACCCTTGTTTTCTACTAGCTAAGCTAAGCATGATAGTAGTAGGAATCTTAACTTAGGAAACTTCTACTAAGGTTTCATCTACTAGGATTTCCCATGGCATAGTTTACACTTAGCAAAATTCCATGCAAGTCCTACTTAGAAATATCACTAATGCATAGTGAAAATAATGGGACAAAGTATGAAGCATCACTTGCCTTTTTGGTAGAGAATATAAGTTCACTCCTTGTCTTTGCAATGATCACACTCTTCAAATCACTACATTTCAATCAAGCAAGGGCACAATTTCAATCTACCATTCAAGCAACATCACATAAAATAATAGCAACAAAACAATGCATGCAAGCATGCCAAACTTTATTTTATTTACAAAAGTGGTTTATAATAGGTTATAAACATTCTAAAACACTTATTCGTCATTTTATAAAGTGGTAAAACTATTTGCAAAAGAGTTTACCTATAAACCATTTTCAAACCAAATCATTATTTTATGTGGTTGACAATGCTTTTAGCAAAGTAATAATCTTTATAGAGTTCACCAAATACATTTTCAAATCATAAAACTTGGTGCTTGGGGTTAGTGAGTTTAAATCAAAACATTTCCCAAAGGTTTTCCTCCAAAATCATTTTTAACAATTAAACCATATTTTTATTTGACTAGAAATGTTTTAAATCAAAGGTTTATTCTTTTGTTTCACCAAATACATTTTTGAAACCACAATTTGATTCCTATGATCAGTACGTTCAAAAAAAACTTTTGCCCAAGATTTTATCCCCAAAAAAATTTTAGAATGAATTTAATATGCTAAACATGCCTACACAAGTTTCTACAAAAACAATCATTTTATCAGAAACAATTCACTAAACAAAGGGCATGGTCAGAAAGTACTTGTTTTACTGAATCCATTGATATAAAATTTGCAAAATTTGGACGTGTGGTTTGAAAGTTATGGATTTTACAAAATTGAGCAACAAATAGATCAAATCTGTTTTTATTCAAACAGACAGGGCCACGTGGCGCTTTCCTACTGGTGCGTACCGTTTCACGCGGATCAGCATATACGGCCGATAGATCTAATTATATCGCACGACTCAGAGGCTCTCGTACCCCTTCGCTTAAGTGACTCCATCTAAGCCTCAGGATCAAGATCCAACGGTCCCTAGTGCAACGACCTAGAACTGGCGGCGCTGAAGTCTGACGCACGGCGGCGGCAGCCTGGCAGTGGCATCGCCGGCGATGCAGGAAGCGAGAAAGAGAGAGAGAGGGGGCTCACCGGATTCGCTATACGATGCTGATGCTCAACGTGTTCGCGGGGAGGCAGGGGGCGCACGAGGACGAAGGTAATTTCTTGCCGGAGTTACGTCTGACGACGGCTTCTCCGTTCGTCGTCGCTGGCGAGAGCTGCAGGTCACGAGAAGATGCGCGGAGAGTGTTATTATATGCGGAAGAGTTTGGCGACCATGCGTCTGTCATCAGGAGAGGGAGGGGAGGACAGAACTTACGGGGAGAGGTCGTCGGAATGACGGAAGACGGTGGCGCTGTTCTGGCAGAGTCGTTGCTGAGCTTGCAGGGCGAGCGCGAGCGAGGGAAAACTGCTGGGAGGTGCAGAGGATGCTGGCGAGCAAGCTCGTGTGCTTAGGCGGTAGTGGGGCTGACGGTGGTGGCCAGAATTTGATTGCGAGCTCGTCGGAGCAGAGCGTGGTCTAAGCGCAAATCAGGGCGGCCTAGGGGGCTCTCTTGCCACGGTGTCTGAGGGGAATTGAAGGGGAGAGAGGGGTGATTAGTAGGGCGAGGTAACGGGGTGAGTTACGAGCAAAATCAACGGGAATTGAAGCTGCGAGTTAAAACAGGGAACTGCCGGAGGAGAGAGGGGAGGAACTGGTCGCGAGGATGACGATGAGCTGGCGGTGGGGTTCGGTCGTCAGCGAGTGAGAGAGAGGGAGAGTGGGGTCCAGTAGTCATACGCTGTGCGGGTAGAATCTCTGGCGCAAAGCGTTTTTCTGCGGGAGAGAAGGAGTGGGCTGAGGTTGGGCTTAGTGGGCTAGCCAGATGGGCTGAGTCTTATCCCATTTTTTTTGATCTGATTGTTTTTTCCTTTTTCCATTTCTTCAATTCTGTTTTGATTTTGATTAAATAATTCAAACACTCATTTGAATTCAAACCTTTGCCAAATTTTGTGACTAATCAAACACTGTTTATTGCCACATTCTGAAGTCAAATTTAGAATAAATATTTTATTCTATTTAGGGTTTTTTAATTATTTAAAATAGGATATAGTATTAATTAAATAACATTTAATAATATTTTTCAATCTCCATTTGAATTCAAATCACCACCAATCTTTGGGTGAATTTTATTTTGTTTATCAACATATTTCAAAGTCTAAAATAAAATAATTCTTTTAGGATCTAGTAATAATTAAATAAATAGACCATAGTCTTTAATTTAAATAGGTTTTAATTTATTTTAAAACTCTTTCTGAAATCTAAATAATATCAAAATCTTTTCAATGGGTTTCATTTGAAAAACCAAAACACTTGGAATTCTTATTTTAAAATCTTTAATATATTTTAATGTTTATTTGAAAGGAAAAAGCCTTTACTTAAATAAAATTGGATATTAAATAAACCTTATTATTTTATTTAAATAAACCTTTACTCTTTTCATCAAATAGAAATATTTTATTTCAAAAGCTTGGCCAAGGTTTAATTTGGCTCTATAAAATAATCCTTATTTATATTTCTACCTTTGCTTTATAAAAACCATATCTTTTTATTTAAAGATCCAAAAATAGTGATTCCAACTATTATAACTTTATTTATTATTTGTTTATCTTTGTAAATCCCTTTAGGATTTTATTTGACCAAAATAGGTTTTGATGTTTCCAATTGGAATCAAAAAGTTTCTTTTCACCCTGAATTTCAACATTTATTTATTTTGTTTATTTATTTTTCACAAAACAAGATTTGGAAAATCTTGGGATGTTACAGTGCTACAGGTTTTTGTATCAGAGCAGGACTGCCTGTAGGAAACCCTTTTATTGGTCGATGTTGAGTCTAGAAGTTGACAAAAATATTTGAAAGTTAAAACTATTTAAAGAAACTCTGACTAGGATTCTTTTTACTCCTTCTCTGGTGTGTTTCTGTTGCTGGAGCTTCTCTTACCTTATTTGGTTTGAAAAGGTTTTCATTCCTTAACTTATATCTCAAAACTTTTAGGATCGTGGTTTAGGGGTTGTTTTTCTAAAGTACTCCGTACTTGGTTGTTAATCTCAGAGTTCCAAGATATCTCAGTTTTGCTTAGTGTGTACCATCTTAGCATTCCATTGTTATGGTTTGTAAGTCAGCTGGTTAGTGTATACATTAGTATGCTTTGATACTACCATGCTTGATAAGATGATACTTTTAAATCAAGTACTCCTTGTTCAGCTTTCCGTATTGTTTCTTTGGATCCCTTGTCTAATCTTCCTTTTGTTCTTTCAGGATGTGTGACACTTCTCGTGCCTGTACCCGTGCTCATGCACGTGGTGCTACAAATGAGGGTGAATCTTCCAACCTTCCTCCACCACCGTCCATGGTTCAACTCATGGCCATGTATGAAACCAACCGTGCTGACAACATGAGGCTCCTTGAAAGGATTGAGCGCAACACTGCTCAACGCCATAACAATCAAGTTGGAATCAAGGACTTCACATGTCTCACTCCGCCAGTTTTCAGCTATTCCACTGAGCCACTTAATGCAGACTACTAGCTTCGCACCATGGAGCGCAAACTTCAGGTTGGTCATGTTGCTCAAGCTGATTGGGTGACCTTTGCTGCCAATCATCTGGAGGAAGCAGCTAACTCCTGGTGGGAAAATTTCTTGGCTATGCAAGAAGCTCAACATGTTCTTACATGGCAAGAGTTCGCTAAAGCCTTCCGAGATTATCATATTCCAGAGGGTCTGATGGATCAAAAGAGGGAGGAGTTCCTCAAGCTTAAGCAGGGCACTGGTTTCGTGTGTGATTACCAGCGCAACTTCAATCGTCTTGCCTGCTATGCTACTGAAGAGGTATCCATTGATGTTAAGAAGCAAGCTATGTTCCGCAAGGGACAGGATCCTGAGGTTCGTCGTGATCTCCATCTCATGGACTTTGTTAATTTCCAAGGTCTTGTTAACAAGGCTATGAAGGCCGAGAGTGGAAAGGTGGAGTATGAAGAAACTTGTAAGAGTCCTCAGGAGGGGTACAACAAGGCTGGTTCTGGTAATAAGAAGTGTCGTATCTTCGTGCCTTACAGTGCTGTGCCACGTGCTCCTTATACTCCAAGGACTTCTGGATATGCACCTCGTCCGAATGCTACTCCAAGAAATACTGGAGGATCAAATTATCCTGCTGCTGGTACTGGATCAGGTCTTATATGTTTCAATTGTCGCCAGCCTGGCCACTATGCAAGAGACTGTCCTCAAAAGAGTGCTGCTGAGAACGCACAACCCCCAAAGAAGAATGATAAGTATCCAGGTGCTGGAAAAGGACGCCTGAACCACATCTCTGCTGAGGAGGCTCAAGAAGATCCAAGCGTCATCATGGGTACGCTTCATATCAATCAAATTCCAGCTAAAGTTTTGTTTGATTCTGGAGCATCGCATTCATTCCTGTCACAAGATTTTGCTCAAATTCATGGGATAAACTTTGAGGGGTTATCTGTTCCTCTGCTAGTCTAGTCTCCTGGTTCCAGTTGGCGTTCTACCATGGTTAGTCATGGGAATTTAATCGAAGTTGCATTTCAACTTTTCCCCACTTCCTTGATCGCCCTCAAGTCAACTGATATTGACATCATTTTGGTCATGGACTGGTTGACCCATTATCAAGCCATTCTCGATTGTACAACCAAGTTTGTGACTCTGACCAGTCCTGCTGGCATAACAGTCAAGTACTGGACCGTAGGGTCACTATCTCCTTCAGCTGTTTCTATTCCTAAAGCAGAGTTGTATGCTCTTGAAGTTCTACCTCCGTTAGAGATCCAAGATGTTTCCGTGGTCTATGAATTCCCGGATATCTTTCCTGAGGAGTTGCCTGGCATGCCACCTGATCGAAGTGTGGAGTTTGTCGTAGAGCTAGTTCCTTGAACTGCTCCTGTTTCTAAAAGACCCTATTGTATGCCTCGTCATGAGATTGTGGTGTTGAAGAAGCAATTAGAGGAGTTAGAAGGAAAAGAATACATTCAGCCTAGCACATCTTCTTGGGGATGTCCTACCATCTTTGTTAAGAAGCGCGATACCAATATACCGCGTCTGGTTGTGGATTATCGCCCACTCAATGCTGTGACTATCAAGAACAAGTATCCTCTCCCTACGATCAATGATCTATTTGATCAGTTAAGTGGTGCCACTGTTTCTCCAAAATGGATTTAAGGTCAGGGGTATCACTAGATAAAGATCCGTAAGGAAGATATTCCAAAGACTGCTTTCACCACTCTTTATGGTCTTTACGAGTATACAATCATGTCCTTTGGTCTTACCAATGCTCCAGCCACTTTCATGCGGCTCATGAACTCTGTTTTCATGGAGTATCTTGACAAGTTCGTTGTGGTCTACATCAATGATATTCTGGTTATTCCAAGACTTAAGAAGAGAACACTAAACATCTTCGTTTGGTGTTGACAAAACTTCGAGAACATCGTCTCTATGCCAACTTTTCCAGATGTGAGTTTTGGTTATAAGAGCTCGTTTTTATTGGTCATGTTGTTTCCGCCCAAGGAGTTGTTGTTGTCCCCGATAAGGTCCAAACTATTCTCGACTGGGAGTCTCCTAAATCCGTCAAGGATGTCCGAAGTTTTCTCGGGATGGATGGTTATTACCGTCGGTTCATTGAGAACTTCTCCAGGATTGCAAAGCCAATGACTGATCTTCTTAAGAAGGAGAAGAAGTTTGAATGGTATGATAAGGCTGAAGAAAGCTTCCAGTTGTTGAAAACCAAGTTAACCACTGCACCCGTGTTGGTTCTTCCGGACACTAGCAAAGACTTTGTTGTCTTCTGTGTTGCTTCCCACCAAGGTCTTCGATGTGTGTTGATGCAAGATGGGCATGTGGTGGCTTATGCCTCCCGTCAGCTAAAACTACATGAGAACAACTACCCAACTCATGATCTTGAGCTTCCAGCTGTTGTTCATGCTCTCAAGCAATGGCGGCATTACCTTCTCGGTAGTCGTTGCGAGTTATACTCGGATCATCAGAGTCTGAGGTACCTTTTCACACAACCTGATCTAAATCTCAGGCAAAAGAAGATGGTTGGAACTCATCAAGGACTATGATTTGGGTCTCAACTATCAACATGGGAAAGCCAATGTCATTGCTGATGCGTTAAGTCGTAAGTCTTATTGCAACAATTTGATGATCATACAATCTCAACCTTCTCTTCATGAGGAATTCGCTCGATTGAATCTTGAAGTAGTTCCTCGTGGATTCCTTTCTACTCTTGAAGTGAAGTCTTCTATAGAGGATGACATCAAGCTTGCTCAGAAACATGATTCTGAAATTGCTGAGATCAAAGGGAACATTGCTAGTGGAGTTGCTAAGTGTTTCTCTATTGATAAGCAAGGTGCTGTTTACTTTGGTGACCGTCTGGTAGTGCCAAAGAGAACAAAATTGAGGGAATTAATTCTCCAAGAGGCTCATGAATCACCTCTTTCTATCCACCCTGGAGTTACCAAGATGTATCGGGATCTTTGTCAAAGATTCTGGTGGTCTGGTATGAAGAAGGACATCGCTCGTTTCGTTGCTGAATGTGACGTTTGCCGTCGTGTCAAAGCTGAGCACCAAAGACCCGCTGGTCTCCTGCAACCACATAAGATACCTGAGTGGAAATGGGATGAAGTTGGTATGGATTTCATCACTGGCCTTCCTAATTCTCAAAAAGGAAATGATGCCATATGGGTAATCGTTGACTATCTGTCCAAGGTTGCTCACTTTCTACCTGTTCGTGTGAGTATCAATGCTAGTCAGTTAGCAGATCTATACATCTCTCGAATAGTTGTTCTTCATGAGTTTCCGAAGAAAATCGTCTCTAACCGAGGGAGTTTGTTCACCTCAAGGTTCTGGACAACCTTCCAAGCTGCTATGGGAACTCGCCTCTCTTTCAGCACAGCCTATCATCCTAGTACCGGTGGTCAAACCGAAACAGTGAATCAAATTCTTGAAGACATGCTAAGAGCGTGTGTCATATCTTTTGGCAAGAACTAGGAGAAATGTCTCCCTTTTGCTGAATTCTCCTACAACAACTGTTATAAGTCCAGTATTGGTATGGCACCTTTCCAATTCTTATATGGAAGAACGTGTCGTACTCCTTTGAACTGGTCAGAAACCGGCGAAAGAAAGTTCTTTGGTCCGGATATGATTCAGGAAGCAGAAGATCAAGTTCGTATCATTCGAGATCGTTTGAAAACTGCTCAGTCTCGCTAGAAAAGCTATCATGATCGTCACCATCAGCATATTGAATATGAAGTTTGTGATCAAGCTTATCTTCGGGTCACTCCTCTGAAGGGTGTCCATCGCTTTAGTATCAAAGGCAAACTAGCTCCTCGCTATGTTGGTCCTTTTCGTGTTCTATCCAAGCAAGGTAACCTCGCATACAAGTTGGAGTTGCCTGCAAACTTCCCTGAGGTGCATGACGTCTTTCATGTGTCACAACTTAACCGTTGCTTCAAAGATCCTGTCCGTGGTGTTGATCACCAAACTCTTGATCTCCAAAAGGATCTGACATATCATGAGTATCCTGTTCGTATCCTTGATGAAGCCGAGCGCAAAACTCGTCGTCAAAACCTCAAGTTCCTGAAAGTTCAGTGGTCTCATCACTCCGAGGACGAAGCAACCTGGGAACGGGAAGATCGTCTTCCATCTGAGTACCATGCCTTCTTTTCTAAAACTTAGGAATCTCAGGTCGAGATTCTTGTAAGGGGGTAGAGCTGTAACAGCCCAAGTCTGTGATATATGTATATAATGTTAAAGCATTGCATGCATCTGTCTAAATCAATACAATATTTGCATGTATAAAGTGTGTTGAATTAATGCAAAACCTAAACCCTAGTTTCTCCCCTCTCTTTGAAATCATATTCAAATAGTTTGAATTTTGAAAATCACAAAATATTTGGAGCCAAAAGGATTAATAGGGCCCCTGAAACATTTCAAATATTTCTAACAAAGTCTTGCATTTCTGAATTATTCAAAACAGTAAGTGAATTTGAAACTACAAAACTAAATCAAAACAGAAAAAAAGGAAAATCTTCTGTTAAAAAAAGTAGAGCCAGAGAGCAAGCCAGGTCGCATCCCAGCAAGCCTCCTCCCCTCCCTTCCTTTCCCGCGGCCCACTTGGCCCAAGAAGCAGCCCAACCGGCCCGGTACCCTTTCGTCATCTTGTTCATTGTCGTCTCCGTCGCTGGATCGTCGGAAGCAGCTCGGTGGCTGCTCACCCGCTGCCTACAAGCGCCAAGATGCGCGTCGCCGCCCCTGGAGGCCTACAAGAACCCTACCCTGCCACCGTGGAGAACCCTAACCCCTTCTTCCCCCTCGCGCGCTCCTTCCTCCTCCTCCCTCCGGCCTCCCCTTGCTTCAACGACCTCACCGACGTGACCGTGGTGAGCCAGCGGTCCTCCTGGACCTTCTCCCTTGCCCCCTCTCCCTCTGGTTTGCCATATCGCCGTGCACCTCCGCCAACCGCCATAGCACATGGTCGTCGGCGATGCTCCGGTGACCAAATCCGGGTGGTGCCACCACTATAACGTACGCCTCGGCCCCCTCTTTCGAAGGAGACCAACCACGCATCCACAGACGCCGCCAATCACTCGCCCCTCTCTCGATCTGAGAGGATCAGCCATTGATGACGTCATAGTGACGTCATCATGATGCAATAAATCTTTTTCTGTATTCAATAATTCATTTCTGTAATAGATAAAATGCTGACAGGTGGGCCCTGTGTGTCAGGGTTTTAACATTTTTGTAAATCATTTCTGAAATTAATAAAAGTATGACATGTGGGCCCAAGTTGGAAAATAATTTAAATATTCCAAAAATAATTTAAAATGAATTAAAATTTGAGAAAGTCATAACTAATTCATTTTAAATCAGAAAAATACAAATAATATATCAGAATGTTTAGAAAAATGAGAGCTATCTAATAGAGCTATAATCATGCATTATTAAGCAACTTACATGACAAGTTTAATTACAAGAACATAGTAACCCCTCATAGGTGATTCCGGAGTTTCCCCGAATTAGGGTTTTCACCCCTCGGAACCCCGTTTAAGTTGTAAAACATGTCTTAGGGTTTCATTTCAATGCAAGTTAACTTATCATATAATCCATATTGATTGAGCATTGCACATGTCATGTATTGAATGTTGCTTCTCCCTTTCCGGTATTTGGTTCTTCGCGATAGGATCCGAACCCGAAGTTGAGGTCAACAACACCGAAGATCCGTACCTGTCTACCAACGGACAAGGCAAGCGTAGACTCTCATTCTGAACCTACTTTTACAAAGTATGTTACTTTCTCGCTATGATGGACACGATTCCAATGTGGTCTTTTGTCAGTAGTTAGGGTTACCTATCTGCTGCATAGTTTCCCTGTTGTAGCCTTATACTCCAGATCCACTGCTCCTAGCATACCTACGTTTGGCATCTGAGCGTTGCTAGAGCTTCTGAGATCGATAGCTTAGCCATGCATAGTATCAACGTCTGATCTATCCGAACGATGAATCAGAAGTGCCGGAGAATCTAGAAAGGTAGGAGTTGGTGACATTCTCGAAAGAGATAACTAAATATGCTAAGGCTTGTATGGGAGGCCATGTTGGGTGTGGTTTTTGTAGTCCCATGCTCGCCACCACTAGGAACTGAGTTCTTACCTTTGGAACCAAGACGAGCGTGCAACCACACGGGGCCTGGACAACCTCATGACTGACTAACTTGCCTAGTAGATTCCATGAGTCACATAGTTTGGGCGTTCCATTCGACATATGCATATAAAATCTTTTGAAAGATTTGCCGGGTGAAATTGGTGCATTCATAACAGGTAGGTAAGCGTGGCCGAGGTTGCTTGGGGTAGATAGCGCCCTGGTAAACCAACCTCGCCTCACATCTTTAAGTACCGGCTTCGGGATTTGACCCGTTACGGCGGAATCATACTTATTGCGTGACTCATGGTCTCGGCGAAAGCAAGGTAAAGGTCATGGTCAACCACCCTCTGCCGGCCTTCCAAGGAAGAGGGCTAATAATTTGGCATTAAGAGTCGGTTGGTGTGTGTGGGTAAAGTTGTACACCCCTGCAGGGTTAAATCTTTTCGAAAAGCCGTGTTCACGGTTATGAACGACTTGGCGACCGGACTTAAGATCATAGATAACATTAACCACTATAAAACTTGCTGATCCATGTGTGCTTAAGGATGCTTCCTCTGGGACGAGGGGGTGATCCTAGATAGGAGGTTCTGATGAAGCTGGTGGTTACCAAGATGTGATGAACAAGATGAAGAAGTTGCTATCTTATCCCTCTTAAAAGATTCTGAGTAGACGAGCCTCTTCTTTCTCTTGTTTACAAATAAAGATTGTTTTCCGCAAAAGAAAATCCAGAGAAAGCTTTTCTAGCCAGAGCATGTAGATACTAGGTTATCTAAGTCTTGCGGAGTACATTCTTGTACTCAGCCTTGCGCCATTGTTGTTTTTCTATAGAGGATCTTGTTGCAACTGAAGGTGGATTTTACGTTGACATCGACGAGTAGTTGGGGGTCCCAGGTAGCAGCCCAAGGACTATGGGATGGACGTCGCTTTTGTTTATGGCCTCTTAGGCGTTTTTCTAAGTTGTTGTGTAGAACAACATAATTTGCTATCGCTGTGTGATGTAATGTTGGGTCTTTGACCTCTGGTTTGTAATAACTCTAATATCTTACTCTGTTAAGAGTTTAAACTTATGTTGTTGAATCCCTGTGTTCTGTAATGTTACGAATCATATTGTGATCTTCCGTGTTTGGGAGTTGAACTTATCTTAGATGGTGATCTGAGCTTAGTTTAACCCTAACCCCGGGGGGTGCTACAATACGTTTCCAACGTATCAATGGCCTACGTGATTGATCTAGGTATTACATCAAATGTAAACTACTTAAAACTATTACATAATATCAACTCAAAGAAAAACTGGCATTTCAGTTGACAATCAAGTTGATAGAAGTCCTCAATTTTCTTTGTCCATCTATCACCTGCATCTCCCTTTTGAGTGTGACATCTACATAAAAAAAACAACATTGAGACATGATCCTGTAGCCCCCTCTTTGGTGGCGATAGCAATAATTGTAGTCTGAAACTAAGTAATTACAAGTTAATACATCAAACAAGGCAAACTAATCATTTAACAGATATAGCAGGAGCTATAAACTGGAGTTTACTACTGGTCAATGGTTCTAATATATTAACAATCGTGTTAAACAAACAGGACAAGCAAGCATTAAACTAGTGTTCCTACCGTGAAACGAGAAATATAAAAATGTGTGTGTCTTAGGATTTCAACAAATATAAACTAGCCAGGTCATTTCAAAAATATATACAGAATAAGTTGTATAACCTGGAATGCAAGAGATTTTGGGGGACTTGTAATTTACGGTGAGCTACACAGTGGCATGCAGTTACTATCGTAGCTAAGAATGAACCAAACAGAAATTGTAACAGCATCATGTGAGAACTTGTAGAGCGAGAATGCAAACCACGAATGAACTATACGGTAGAGGATAGTTATGTCATTGCTTAGGATGAACCAGAACAAGATAGGAAATATAATGGAGTTGCTTATGAACCTCTAGAGCAGGACAAGCAACATTAGACAAGTGTGCCTACAATGAAATGAGCAATCAATCAAAGAATTTCTTAGAATTTCAGCAAATATAAATTAGTCAGGTCATTTCACCAAATATATATGAAAGAAGTTCTTTATCCTGGAATGCAAGAGACATTGGGTAACTCGGTAGAAATTATAACAGCGTCATAAGAGAACTTGAAGAGAAGGATTGGAAACCACGAATGAACTATATATATAGTAGAGGATAGTTATGTCATTGCTCATGACAAACCATTTGATACAAAATATAATGGCATCAATTGTGAACCTGTAGATCAGGATAAGCAAGTATTACAGAAGTGTGCCAATAAAAGAATTGAGTAATATAACAGTGTTTCTTATAATTTCAGCAAATATAAACAAGCCAGGTTATTTCAATAAATATATATGAAAGCAGTTGTGTATCCTAGAATGCAAGAGACGTTGGGTGACTCAGAATTTGCGGTGAGCTACACAATGGCATGTAGTTACTATCATAGATAAGAATGAACCAAACAGAAATTATAGTAGCATCATACAAGAACTTGTAGAGCATGAAGGAAAATATGAATGAACTATATATACGGTAAAGGGTACTTATCTCATTGCTTAGGACGAACTAGCACTAGATAAGGAAACAATGACATCACTTCTGAACCCATAGAAGAGGCTATGCAAACCAACATGTTTAGATTTCCATTTTTGAGATCTAAGCAAAGATAAAGAAAATAGTCAGTGTTGTAGCTTTTCAAGAATCAGATGGAAACAACAAAATTGTAATCGAATTAGTAGGAATAGTTTGAACACGTACTACATGTTAGCAGAATGCTGCCAGGAAGAAAATAATAGCAGGAACATAGCTCAGGACAAACCAGATAAATTCAGTAACTATGGAGCAGGGAATCCATACTAATATCTTCCACTTACTTTATATTTTGCAAGAACTACAAAACAGCAGGCAATTTAAAACTTGTAGAGCAATGATTGCAAACCAACATGTCTAGTGACCTTAATGTAGGACAAAAAACAGTCATGCGCATAGACTTGGCTTGTAGCACGATTAGAAAAATGCAGTTCACTGCGACAGGCTTGAACCTTGTACGCTACTGCCAAAACAAAAAATGAGTTGGGAGATTTGGTTACCATGGTGGGAGAGGCTTCTAACCATCATCCGTACCCGCGTGGGTGACGTCCAGCTAACCGAGGGTGCTATGCTTGCCGTGGTTGTTTGCATCAGGAAGAAGATCTTGGGCGGTTGATGCCGGCTTGAGAATGGTGGACGAGAGCGTCGTTGAGGTAGAATCGATGCACTGCATGGTGGCTCTGGTATAGTACAGTTGGGGTGGATACTGGAGGCACAGAATCAGACCTTGGGCAGTCGTTGATGGATTTGGTGTCATGGATGGGAAAGTGGGGAAAGGAAGTTGGGTGTGGTGACCTGGATTGGGTGCGCTGGATGTCAGTGAAGCGACAATGGTGCGTTGTATGAGATTGGCTCCGGCATACTGGTGGGTGAGGAGTACATGGTCTCCAGTTCCGAAGGGCAAAGCTAGCATGAGAAGTGTTGTGGAGGTTTCGGCTGCCAGAGTCGATGGTCAAAGAGTCAAGAGAGTGTGAGCGGGGCTAGGGTTTTTCTGAGAATTTTAGTTTGTGTGTGGGGGGAATAATTATTTCAAATATATTGGTACTACTGTAGTACCAACCCAAGAGGTAAATACTATTAATTAGTATTGTTTGTTTGAAACTGAGGGGCTAGAGAAATTTCGCAGTCTTTGAAATAGAGGGGCGCGAGAAATTTCACAATGTTTGAAACGAAGGGGCGCGAGAAATGTCACAATGTTTGAAATGGAGGGGCACGAGATATTTCACAGTGTTTGAAATAGAGGGGCATGAGGGAGTTGGGACCACGTGATTTTGGCCGTCTAGCAATATTGACCGTCCATCCAAAATGAATGGGTCGGAGTCGATATCTTTCCTGCAAAGGCTCCAGCACGGACTTCTATGCAAGCAATCGTTGGGTGTTCCAGAGTAGACTATAGGGGTAGATATGTAGGCCAGAATATAGTAGTAGCATACCATTAATCAGGCTAGCTTTGGGCCATGTTATTTTGCGCTGCACAAGTTCAAAGTTTTCGTGTACTCCATTTTCGGGAGGGAATGCATGCAGCTCAAAAAATGTACTAATGCATGTTATTGCTATTATGTCAGCACATCGTGATTACGTGCATGATATTAGTTGGTTAATCCATTTTCAGGAGTGAATGCCCGGAGCTCAAAAAATATACTATGTAACTACCATGCATCGTGATTACATGCATGATAGTAGTTGGTTACTGAGTTGGATGCATAGTATATTAAATGGATTTTATTGGGGTGATCATATTACTCGTACTCTCTATATATTCGTTGATCTCATCACAGTCTAGTTACTAAGTTGCATGCATGTGCGCACAAGCTCCATTTATTTTGTTGATTGAGTGATAAACCCTTTTTCTGTGGTCGAGGCCCCCGTTCGCTGATGACTCTCGCTAATCAACGCAGCTCACACATACTGTACTTTGCAGTCATAACCAGACTTCTAATGAAATTAGACAAGTAGCTCAAAAAAAGTATGGTAACAACCAGAGAGACACAGTTCATCGTCAAGCAATCTTGTCTATCCATCCAAAATCAATGGGCCAGAGCGGATAGCTTCCCCGCGAAGCAATCGTTGGGTGTTCCTAGGTATCTATAGGGGTAGCCGTGCCTGTGACCCGCAGTACTCTAGACAAAGCTAGGTGTCGCTGACGCTGATGGAGCATTTTATTTTCTAGATAGACACCTCCGAGCATATACAACGTAGTACTAAAAATTCCGAGTCAGGCATCCGCAAAGTGCAAGTAAGGTTGCCCGTGAGGAATAGAATTTTTTTCCCTCTCCCCTAATATCAATATGATGATAAGCTTTGTGCACCGTATAGAAAAAAGTGAAGTCGAGTCGAAACAAAATGGATACACCAGTTAGACTCAGCATGCGAGACCCACTAAACAAAGCATGCAACAATTCTCAGCTAACCATATCATCCTCCCATGAATACAACAAGAACATAAGTTATAATTGAGTGGGATACTATACAACCAATTATCTACTAACTACTATCGTTAACAAAAAGCTCCATAGAGCGCATTAGATTGCTAATGAGAGTGGAATATAATTATGCGAAGATGGATGAGAAACCAAAAAAGGACCAGTGGAAGGATTCTACCTTCCTAACAAATTCCTACTCCAAAGACAAAGATTTTCCTGCCTCAGATTCGGCGATTGCAACACTATGGCCGCCCTTCGGAGGCACAATTTCCACAATGGTCGTAAGCTCGAAGGACAACATTACAAAGATTATCCCTTCCTTACTTAGCAGGGCGTGAACTCGACGGCCTCCACAATGGTAGAAGCTAGCTTCGGAGCTCGGTGACTTCCTTCTTCAAATTACTGCACTCAGCACCAAGGGTTGAGGAGTCACGCTCATAAGATTGTGCGAGCCTCTTTTGAATAGCCAAATCGGCTTGGAGGCGATCACACTCCAGGTTGAGCTTGAAGTTTTTTTTGCATAATTTTGTTGTTATAGCCGTTGATTCCATTTACTTTGGTCGAGATTATCTCTGTGACTTCCTCCATGGAAAATTCATCATCTGTAAGAGAGCATGCATGGAGTGAAGGCAGAGAAGAACATAAAATGCCACTACATGTATAGCGCCTACCTCTTTTTTCCGCGGAGAGCGGGCATGATGTCATCGTACAAGTCAAAGATATCCGTCGTGCTACTAACCCATGGGATAGAAAATCCAACGCTTGAGCCGCATGGCCTGAAAGATGTAGAAAGATGGTTCAATAGTAGGAGCAGACAACCCAGGAATCAATGGAAGTACAAACACCTACCCGGACTCTTGGTCCTAATGATATCCACTCTTCGCATACATGCACGAGGAGGATCCCTCGCCCCATTGCTTGTCCCCTTTCTTGGTCCGAGCCTACAGGTCCCGGTACAGGTCCTAGACAGGTTATTTTGTGACATCGCTAGATGAAGAAGTAAAGAATCAAGGGAGGACCAGTGGGGAAGAAAATGGTTTCTGCGAAGGCGAAGCGAGGTAGTACTAGTAGGAAGAGAGTGAATAGTGGAAGCAAGATGTCAAGGTCTAGGTCTCATTTCCTCCCTTTGAGCAATATCGTCGGTCCATACAAAGACCTAGCGGGCAAGATGAAGGATCTACCGTAGTAGGAAGGAAAATGTAGGTCTCTTGGAGTAGACTATGGATAGGCCACAATGATAGCGATCGAGCAAGTAGCTGTAAATATTTTCATGAACCACCAAAGGTCTATACTAATATCTTGTCAAACCAGTGGATACCATTCCATCCGAGCGACAAAAAACTAGAGTGGAATTACGTAAGCCAGAGGCTTCTACAATCTTTTTTTGTGATCAGGCTTATACTATCTCTCGTACCACCACATGCAAAAGATACTAGTAGTACTAGTACTAGTACTCTGTAGAACTATCCAGTGTAGAGTAGTACTAGTAGTACATTAGTAGTAGTGGTCACATTAAATTAAATATACTTAGGGCTTGACACCTAATCATCACAAACACTCACTAAAAGATCGAACGTCAAATTTAAAGAGAACTCAGGGCTTCTTTAGATCATAGGATTTCAAAACACATAAATTTAACAGGGTCGCATGTACAAAATAGAGGATTGCAAAACAGAGAAAATCTGCAGGCCTGAAACACACGGGACACACAGGGAAAGTGCATCAATCCTATGCAAATCAGTGTAAAAAAGTGGATGTTGATATTCCTATGGGGTTGGGGTGTAGGAATGAAATACATAGGAATTTTGGAGGTATCAGTTCTTTCATCCAAATGGGTTCCTTATGGAAAAATTCTATGGGTTGAATTCCTCCAAAATTCTTTCGAAAATCCTTCGATCCAAAGAAGCCCTTTATTAAGATGAGCATGCTCACGATAGACGAACACTTTCCAGTAGGAGGTGATGCAGTCGTAGATTTTCATCTTGAACCCATCTACAGTGACCTTGAACATAAGGCAGCCACCCTCCTTCAACTCATGGAGGGCAGCAAAGGTAGCCCACTCTTTTTCTAGGACGGTCTAGTCTATGTTGCGGTTGGCATGGACAACCCACTCGCATTCCTCGCATGCTTGGACCACTACTAGCTGCGGGTATGGGAATCCCTTCACGTAAGGCTTGAAGTATGTCGGGATGATAAGCATATACAAGTCATGCTGGACTAACTAGATGTAGAAGCGCCTAAGACGATGCGCGGTGGCATGGTGTCCGACCAACCTAGGACGTCCTCTTGGTTTTGAAGAACTAGTGGTCGACCTTGCAGCACTCACCCTTACCAAGGCCTCCACTCGCCTGCCCAGCAACTTTAACTCCCTTGGTATGATGGGGAGAGCATCTTCATAGCCACCAAGAGCAGGAGCAGTCCGGTCAAGAATATAGTCTAATCTTGGCATTATAGCTAGGCCATCCTACATGAAAATTACCATTGTGTCAGACCTTTTTAATTACCAAAACACCACAATGCATCGTATAAATTGGGTAAATATCACAATGTGTCATTGCACTATCAAAATTAACTAAACAACACAAAGTATCAGGTAATTTAAATTGCTTAAACAACACGATGCATCATCAGAATCACCTAACTCGATGGGTCCTCAAAATTAGATTGATTAAACAGCTAGAAGGAAAAACATTTAAATATATTTATTAAGCATCACAATGAATAATCTATATGGATGAAACAGCATAAGTATGGTAACTCCACCATGCCAAGTTCTTGCATAGCTAAGAACTTGAATTTTTCAGAAACTCTTGGTGGTTTTGATGTAGCGAATTTCTACTTAACTTAAAAAGATTTTTGGAAAATTTTAAGATCAATCTATCACATTTACTTGTACGCCTATAGTTAAAATTTACAAACGGTGGGAGTATATTTTACATCCAAGACATAAACAAGGGAAAATCACATCAAGGTCCATACATTTAGCACAAAGGACCCTCCAATTAAGGAAGCAAAATAGTCGGGTTTAGCTCCTTCTCAAGAGAGGACCTGATCGAGCCATACTCTTCATACAACTTCCTCTTCACTTATTTCCAGAATATGGATAAATTTGGCAGCATGCAAATTCTTGGATATGGCATCATCAACATAAACTATGATGTAGATATGACCATGACCTTGGTCATTTAGTTGGAAATCCAATAATATTCATACTCATTGACAATTATGATTAAATTCGTTTAAATTTTACCACTTACTAGACGATGTGAGTACATTTTATATCAAGTTCCTAAAAATGAAAAATTACATCAAGGTCCATACATTTCGCATGAAGCACCCTAAAATTAAGCGAGGAAAATAGTTGGACCGACTCCTTCCTGAGATAGCATTTAATCGAGCCATACTCTTCATGCTACTTCCTCTTCGATTGTTTTTAAAATATGCCCAAAATTAGCGGCAAGAATATTATTGGATATGAGATCATCAACATAAAGTATGATGTAGATATGGCCATGTACTTGGTCATTCTGCTTGAAACCCAAGAATGTTCATACTGATTGACAACTAAGCTTAATTTTGTTTAGATTTAACAACTTAATTTTTGGTTCAAATGTTACACGGATGGTGAAAGTACATTTTACATCAAACACCTAAAAATGGAAAATTATATCGAGGTCCATACATTTAGCATGAATCACCCTTAAATTAAGCAAAAAAGAAAATAATCGGGTTCGACACATTATCGAGAGAGCAGTTGATCGAGCCATATTCTTCATACTAATTACTCTTTGATAGTTTTCAAAATATGGCCAAATTTGGTAGCATGCAAATTATTGGATATGGAATTATCAACATAAAGTATGATGTAGATAACGCCATGAACTTGGCTGTTCGACTTGAAATCCAAGAATGTTCACACTCATTGTAACAACTAAGCTTAAATTTATTTAAAATTTTCCACTTGCTTTTAGGTTCGAATATTACACGAACGATGGGAGTACATTTTACATCAAGGACCTAAAAAAATGGAAAATCACATCGAGGTTCGTACATTTAGATCAAAGCACCCTCAAATTAAGCAGGGGAAAAGTCGGTTTCGGCTCCTTCTTGAGAGAGTACGCAACTGATCGAGCCATAGTCTTCATACTACTTCCTCTTTGATTGTTTTCAACATATGGAAAAATTTGGTGGCATGCAAATTCTTGGATATGAGATCATCAAAATAAAGTATATAATGTAGATATGTCTTTCTTTAATTTAAAGGAAAACACTAATTATTTTCATTTCTAAATTCCAAAATTTTTTTTTGTTCATAAAACATGGAAACCCCCATTATTTAGCATCATTTTTGTTCACCGTGCCAAGAAGCACCCACCAACAAAGTATGGGATCGAACATTACCATAGAGTATGTCCATTAACCCTACATTTTTGGCCTGAAGCCCGATAATGTTTATACATGGAAGGACATATTTTGAAGGAGTTTGTTTTTTTGAAACTTGTGAGTTCTCATGATTATAATATTTCACGGCAAGGAGTACAAGTCAGAGGATGTCGTGTGATGTTTTTTCATTTTTTTAATTAATTTCAAATCAAGGTCAAATTTTTCTAGATGAAAATTAAATTTTTTTCTACAATCAATTTTCTTGAAGCCTGAGTTTGTCACTTAGAAAATTGAAATATTTTTCCTGTTCTTATAAATTGAAAAACATTCTTGTCACTTAGAAAATTGGTAATCTTAATAAATTGAGTAATTTAAGTGGGCGGGTTTTTAATAGTAATAAAAAGCTTGAAAAATCAAGGAACTTGGGAATCGCGAGTAAGTGCATGGTCGTCCACTATGTATGAAACTAGAGTGTGGAATTTCAAGTTATAGACTTCGTACATTTTTTATAGAAAAAACACTCATGTCGCCCGGAAAATTGTCATAAACGTTTTCCTAATATTTGGAAACTCCTGCTAGCAAAACAGATTAGTACAACAAGATGCACCCAGTATTAAACATATGATGTCGATAAGGGCATGACGTTCGTCGTTTAATTTGAGTTGAAACCAGAGAATTATTAATAAGAGAACTCCATACATAAAATATTGTACTTTTTATTCTTTATTTGAATGTTAACAAACCCATGTCAACTTTGTCTAGATGCGGATGCACAACAAGAATTTGAATTTTTCAGAACTTTTAGTGGATTCCGATGTACTGAATTCTTGGTTAGCTTCAAAAGTTTTTTGAAAAATTTGAAGAGCAGTCTATCGAGCTTACTTGTAGTAAAAAATTGACATGGTCGGTGGGAGTACAGTTTACATCGAGGACCTCGAATAATAGAAAATTACATAGAGGTCCAAATATTTAGCACAATGGCCCCTAAAATTAAGCAAATAAAAGTAGTTTCGTCCGCTCCTTCTCTAGCGAGAAGCTGAGCCATATTGTACTATTGTACTTGCTTCAAACACACAAAAATGCTCTTCACTTTTGAACCAGCGTGCTTCAGGTCCCTCAGGGTGTGAAATGGAAGGACAAAGCAAGTCGATGCATGTACGCAACACCACGTATTGGACGAGGGAGAGATCAACCGGTCGAGTGTGGGGATGATGATGAGGAAGTGAAGGAGAGAGAAAACACAATTTGTTTCACCCATCACCGTATGTCTATACTCTATACCTCGTGTTAGGAACCCATCGCAGCTTTTCTCTAACGTCGCACAACCTTCAAATCCTACTCTTCGCTGCTCTCATGCTGCCTCCTATGTGCTCTCCGGCTCTTCTCGCTCCTAGATTTTTTTTTCAACAAGGGAAACTCCTTGTGGCAATATTGTTTTTTAGGAAAATATTAGAAATATTATTCACCGTGCGAAGAGGCACCCATGTACTTCTACCAAGTATGGTAACTCCACCACCCAAATTGTCCACCATGCGAAGTGGCACCCATATACTTCTACCAAGTATGGTAACTCCACCACCCAATGTTCTTGCATAGCTAAGAACTTGAATTTTTTAGAAACTATCGGTGGGTTTAATGTACTGAATTCCTAGTTAGCTTAATTTTTTTTGAAAATTTTAAGATGAATATATCGCATTTACCTCTACTCCTCTAGTTAAAATTTTACACTAACAGTGGGATTACATAAACAAGGGAAAATCACATAGAGGTCCATAGATTTAGCACAAAGGACCCTCCAATTAAGCAAGAAAATAGTCTGGTTCGACTCCTTCTCGAGAGAGGAGTTGGTCAACCCATACTCTTCATACTACTTCCTCTTAAATTGTTTTCAAAATATGGACAAATTTGGCAGCATGCAAATTCTTGGATATGGGATCATCAACATAAACTATGATGTAGATATGACCACGACCTTGTTGGTCGTTTGGAGAGAAATCCAAGAGTGTTCATACTCATTGACAACTACGCTTAAAATCGTTTAAATTTTACCACTTACTTAGACGGTGAGAGTACATTTTATATCAAGTTCGTAAAAAGGAAAATTACATCGAGGTCCATACATTTCGCACGAAGCACCCTAAAATTAAGCAAAAAAGAAAACAGTCGGGTTCAGCGCATTCTCGAGAGAGCAGCTGACCGAGCCAGACTCTTCATACTACTTCCTCTTTGATAGTTTCCAAAATATGGTCAAATTTGGCAGCATGCAAATTCTTGGATATGGGATCATCAACATAAAAGTATGATGTAGATAATGCTATGAACTTGGTCGTTCGGCTTGAATCCAAAAATATTCACACTCATTATGACAACTAAGCTTAAATTCGTTCAAAATTTACCACTTACTTTTAGGTTCAAATTTTACATGAATGATGGGAGTACGTTTTATATCAAACACCTAAAAAAGGGAAAATCACATCGAGGTTCATACATTTAACATGAATCACCGTAAAATTAAGCAGGGCAAACAGTCTGGTTCGACTCCTTATCGAGAGAGGAGGAGCTGATCGAGCCATACTCTTCATACTACTTCCTCTTTGATAGTTTTGAAAATATGTCCAAATATGGCAGCATGCAAATTCTTGGATATGGGATCATCAAGATAAAGTATGACGTAGATAACTCCATGACCTTCATCGTTTGTCTTGAAATCCAAGAATGTTCATACTAATTCTGACAGCTAAGCTTAATTTCATTTAAAATTTACAAGTTACTTTTAGTTTCGAATTTTACACAAAAGATGCAAGTACATTTCACATCAGGGACCTAAAAAAGGGAAAACTCACATCGAGGTTCGTACATTTAGCATGAAGCACCCTAAAATTGAGCAGGGAAAATAGTCGGGTTCGGCTCCTTCTCCAGAGAGCATGCAACTGATCGAGCCATACTCTTCATACTACTTCGAGTTAAGTCCATTTTAAACCTTGAACTCGTAGGGCGTAGCTAAATCAAACCCCGAAGTCCAAATCCCTGAAGTTAGCACACTAAACTTTTCAATCCCGGTTCAAATCAAACCCTTGGGTCATTTAAGCCAGGAAACGCCGACGTGGGCCGGGATTATTGTCAGCGGTGGGCCAGATACCGGTTCACTTATCAGCATCGCGGGGTGGGAAGCGTACACGTGCAAGAGAGAAAGATTTGGGGAAAGAAATTAGGGTTCTTGAGGGAGGCAGAGGCGGCGGCGGCGGTGGGCATTGGGTTACGGCGCGGCGGACTAGCGGCGTAGCTGGCCGGAGAATGTCGTGGTCTTCGCGTTCTTCATCTGCTCCTGGATTTCGAGGAAGAAGCAGGGTCACAGAACGGAGGTCACCGTGCCATATCGAGAATCGCCAATGGCGTACGAGCCAGCCAAGATGTGCTGGTGCAATCCGCCGAGGAAGGCTGCTCGTTGGATCTCCTGGAGTCGTCAAAATCCAGGCAGGAGGTACTATGCCTATGTGGATGCCATGGTAAGCACATCACTAAATCCCCCTCACATTTGTTGTGTTTTTTCTTGTCGCCCCTCTCTGATTCATTGATGTTCTGTTCAATTCGAACAGAATGGAGCTGGTTGTGGCTATGTAGAGTGGTATGATGCTGCTTTGCCGCAGTTTTGGTCTGATCTGATAGGAGATTTGCGCGATGAAGTTTGGAGGCTGCGCGAAGTTACTGTCCCTCCTCATTCTGAAGATGTTGCAGGATCACATGCAATGGTTCAGTCTTTGCAAGATGAGCTGAAAGAGAAGAATGTAGAGATTGCAGCTCTGAAAAGGAAATATGAGAATGTAGCTTGTATTTTTGCTGTATTTGTGTTAGGTTTAGTGTGTGGCAAGGTTTTCTATCAGTTCTGAGTGGAGTAGTACTGTGTGTGTGCTGAATCAATGTACTTATGAATTTCTGTAAAAAACATGGTGGTTTCAATGAATGTTGTCATTTTGTTTGAATGTTGTGTTCAAATGAACATGACCTATCCAGGAACATGCATTGTCTATGTGTTGAATCAATTACTGATGAATTTCTGTCAAAAACATGATGGTTTAAATGAATGCTGTCATTTTGTTTGAATGTATTGTGTTCAAATGAACATGACCTATCCAGGAACATGCATTGTCTGTGTGCTGAATCAACAAAACAACTAAGAAGTAAAAAAGACATAGAATTGATCATGGGCTTTTTCATTACTGATCAACAAAATAACCAAACACATCATTGCCAAACAGACCAAACAGACCACTGCCAAACACATCATTGCCAAACATTGCCAAACAGACCAAAGAGTCAACTAAGAAATACTTTCATTACAAAAGAACCAAACAGACCACTGCCAGATAACTTAGTAGTAATGTAATAACTACAGAGAATGACCAGCTTGTGCATTAGACTGGGTTATCAGTAGTTGCCACTGCATGTAAACCAGGAGTAGCCAGGCATTGAAGAAGCAACTCTCTTCCTCCCTCTTTTGGATCCAGTTGTAGATGCACCAGCTTGTGCATTGGAAGAAGGACCAGCTTGTGCACTTCTAGGAGCTCCAGTTGGTGTAGATTGCTTTCTTGGAGGTTTAAACCCAGATGTAGTAGCTGATGTTTGAGTTCTTGCAACTGGAGCTCTCTTCTTTGTTTGGGAGCTTGTTGTTGGTTGAGTGCTTGCTGCAGGTGGAGCAGTATGTTGAGAAGAAGCCTGTGCACCCTACAATGTCAGTATGTTGAGAATGAGCACAATAACAACAGAGAATGAGCACAATATCACACAATATCAACAATGAGCACAATAACTACAAAGAATGGAAGTACCTCTGTTTTCTTCATTTTCTTTGTTGCCTTCATAAGGTGTGCATTCTTCTTTTTGCGTCTCTCTGGATTTTTCTTACATCCTTTCTTGTTGTGTCCAGAATTACCACATAGTGAACAAACAATGACTGTGCCATGCTTGCTCATCTTCTTTGTTTTAGGTTTCTCTTGCTCTTCCCTTCTCCTGTTGTTCTTCTTGGGCCTGCCAGGAATTTTTACATATCCAGGAGCCTGAGGCCTTGGGTTATCAGAAATTGGCCACATCTCTTCCCCTTCAATAGGTTGCAGATAATGTTCATATATATTTTTGAATGCTTCCACTGAGTAGCATGGAGCTATGAAATCCTCCAACTGTTTTTCACACTTGTAGATAGCTGTAATGGCATGTGAGCATGGAATACCTGCTAGCTGGAAATAACCACAAGAGCAAGTCCTATTGTCAAGGCTAACTGTGTACTGCCTTTTCCTACTAGTTAGCAGCTTCACCTCATAACCATCCTTTCCATTCCATAGTACCTCCATAAACTGTGTTCTTGCTATGCTTGTCTTCAACTTCTTGAATATAGCAGGGCAAATTTTCCCATGCATTTTATCACCTTTTTCCCTTTGTTCCTGAATTCTAGTCATGATTTTCTTTCTAATCTTTTCTTGCATGGAAATACTTGAGTAAAATCTAGCATCAACTATAGAATGATTGAAAGACTCACACATGTTGTTATCAACGGACTCACAGAAACTACCAATAGGGAAAAATGACCTTGCCCAATGCACAAGCTCATTCTTCATTATATCCTTTGCCCCTTCTAGAGTTTCCTGTGCTAACTTGGCCTTGTAGTAGTTGAAATCTTGTCTATTTGCAGCTTTGGCCACAGCCCAAAACTTCTTTTGCCACTCACGAGCTCTGTGTTTCTTCCTCCAATTTGCATAAATGTGCCTAGCACACATTCTATGCTCAGCAGCTGGGACATAGTCTTTGATGGCTTTGATCAGGCCCTTTTGCTGATCAGAAATGAACACCCATCCTGCCCCATTGTTGTTTATATCCAAATCTTTGATTAGAAGGCCAACAAACCATGACCATGTCTCATTAGTCTCTTTCTCAACTGCTGCCCATGCCACAGGATACATCTGGTTGTTAGCATCCCTGGCAATGGCACACAAAAGCTCTCCTTTTACTGCACCTTTGAAGAAGCAGCCATCCAATCCAATGACTTTCCTGCAACCAGCCTTGAAGCCCTTTTTCAAAGCATTAAAGCACACATAGAAACTGTTGAAAACATGCTGGTGCATATTGGTTGGCTCCAGGCAAACTGCCACAATGCTGCCAGGGTTACTCCTAATTAACTCCAACTGATAGTAAAAGACCCTTGTGTACTCATTTTTTAGTCCAGCCATGAGCCTATCCATCACTAGTTTCTTGGCATGCTTGCACTTTGAGGTTGACACATCAGCAAACATATCTTGAAGGACAGTTGACTTCATGCTCTCAATTTTCCATAATGGATTTGCAAGAATAAAGTGCTCATACCTTTGGGCAATCACCTTGGCAGTGATGAGTTTGTTCTCTCTGTTTTGTACACACCTATGTTCATCTTCAAATGTAATCACTTGAAACCTGCTGCACCTTGAAGTTTTTGTTGCATATATGAGCCAAGGGCATCCTGGCTAATCACATTTAGCCCTAACCCTGTCTACTTCAGATTTCATGAACACAATGCTCCTCTTTGTCACTATACCATACCTCCTCAAAGCTTTGCACAACTGGTTCTAACTTGCAAAAACCATCTCCAAACAGAAATGAGGCACTTCACTTTCTGGGTTAAATCTTGGATATTTTGTTTTCCTCCTGTGTTGCTCTCCATCTGAATCCTCATCATAGCTGTAGTCTTCATATGATGAACCAAAGTTCCAGTCTTTCTCCTCAGCTCCAATTTTTTCTTCAATATTTGCAATCAAATCTACTGGAACTGGATTATTTGAGTTAATCCAGCTTTTTAAATCTTTCATTCTCTTCTTGAATTTCCTAGCATGCTTCCTTAACTCAACTACTTCTGAATCTTCCCCACTATCTTCACTGTGAGGCATGTATTCAGTGTCATCCTCTGAATCAGAACTACCACTGACAGCAATATTGGGTGCTTCTGCCCTTTCTTCACTCTCACTAGCAGATATCATCTGAATTGGTACTGGCTGCACATCTTCATCTCCAACAGCTGGTCCTTGAAACATCTGAGTAGGATTGCACACTTGTGACACTGGAAGTTGAGAAAATGGCAATGAACCAGGTGCAATATCATTACTCACTGTGTGTTCTCTATTTCTTGTACTTTGCTTCTTCAGGGGACTGCTAATGACATCTCTGATTACACCACTGCCATCTGAAACAAACACATCCTCAGTATATTCTGCAGTGATGATTTCATCTGGTTCATCATCACTAAGATTCACATACTCATCCTCGAAGTCACTTCCACTGCTACTGTCAACACTATCCTCCTCCCCATAGTATTCAACAAGTACACCAGCTACTCCTCCAACACAAATATAGTCTGCCATACTCAAACATTTTTTGTCATCACTGAGAAAAAGCAAACCTTTAGAATATTCAGTTCCAGGAATATGGAAATAAAGCTTCATTGACTCCTTCACTGTCATATGATCTCTAAGAAACCCTAAAACCTCCTGCAGTGAAAGCTTGTCTCTCTCGATCTCTGAGGTCGCCTCATCTCCCCCCACATACTGCAGATTAGGGCCAATACGAACGAACTCTCCGCCGAAGTGAAAACGCACGTTCAATATCTCTGTCGGGTCCATGATTGAACAGAGAGCTCCTACAAATCAACGAAAAACCACAAAATATGCTAATGAGAACCACATCGCTGCTCCAAAATAGTCCCAAATCACCCCAAATTTGATAAAAATCCCAACTTTCCAACATCGGAGTACCCCAAATGTTGCAGCTACAAACCCTAGCGCTACTGCCGTCAAAATTGACCGACTAACGGCTACCGTAGGAGGAGGAGCTCGAAGGCCTTACCTTCGCCGTCGTTCTTCTTCGACTTCTCACGATCGTCGCCGGTGGCCACAGTCATCCCCACCTCGCCATCTCCGTCGCAGCAGCAGAGGAAGTCCAGGAGACAACCCTCTTTTGATGATGACGGGCTGAAAGAACTGGGCCGGCCCAACTTAACCACGGCGCTAGCCTCGCCCAACCCCGAATCCCAGCCACGTCGGCAATCCTTGTTTGCAAACGACCCAAGGGTTTGATTTGAACTGGGATTGAAAAGTTTAGTGTGCTAACTTCAGGGATTTGGACTTCGGGGTTTGATTTAGCTACGCCCTACGAGTTCAAGGTTTAAAATGGACTTAACTCTACTACTTCCTCTTCTATTATTTCAACATATGGAAAAAATTGGCGACATGCAAATTATTAGATATGAGATCATCAACATAAAGTATATGATGTAGATATGAATTTCTTTAATTTAAAGGAAAACGTTAATTATATTCATTTCTAAAATCCATAATGTTTTTTTCATAAAACTCAGAAACTCCCATTATTTAGGAGCACTTTTGTTCACTATGCCAAGATGCAACCACCTACAAAGTATGGGATCGAACAATACCATAAAGTATGGCCATTTACCCTTGTCATTTGGCTTGAAGGCCGAGTATTTTCACAAATGGCAGGACATGTTTTGAAGGAGTTTTTTTGAAAGTTGTGAATTCTCATGATTATCATCTTTGACGGAAGTAGTACAAGTCATAGGATGTCGTGCGATGTTTATTTCATTTGTTGTTTTATTGATTTTGAATCAAGGTCAAATTTTCTAGATGCAAATTGATTTTTTTTTGCATTCAATTTTTTCAAAGTATGAGTTTTTCACTTAGAAAATAGAATTTTTCCCTAATCCTATAAATTGAAAAACATTCTTGTCACTTAGAAAATTGGCAATATTAATAAATTGAGTAACTTAATTGGACGGGGTTTCACTTACAATAAGAAGCTTGAAAAATCAAGGAACTTGGGAATCGCGAGTAAGAGCATGGTTGTCCACTCTGTCTGAAACTAGAGTGTAGCATTTCGAGTCATAGACTTTATACATTCATTATAGACAAAACACTCATATCACATGGAAAATTATCATAAATTTTTCCCGATATTTTGGAACTCCTGCTAGCAAAATGGATTAGTACAACAAGATGCACCCAATATAGCACATGTCAGAACTCTATCCTAAATAAACATATGATGTGGATAGGGGCATGACCTTCGTCGTTTAGTTTGAGTTGAAACCAGAGAATAATTAATAAGAGAACGCCACACAAAAAATATTGTACTTTTTATTTCGAATATTAACAAAACCATGTCAACTTTGTCGGGATGCGGATGCACAACAAGAACTTGAATATTTCAGAACTTTCGGTGGCTTTTGATGTACTAAATTCCTGGTTAGCTTCAAATGTTTTTTGGAAAATTTTAAGAGCAATCTACCGAGCTTATTTGTAGTAAAAATTTGGCTTGATTGGTGGGACTACAGTTTACATCGAAGACCTCAAATAATAGAAAATTACATAAAGGTTCAAACATTTAGCACAAAGACCCCTAAAATTAAGCAAAGAAAATCAGTTTTGTCCGCTCCTTTTCCAGCGAGAAGCTGAGTCATACCGTACTACCGTACTTACTTGCTTCGCACAAAAAAAATGCTCTTCACTTTTGAACCAGTGTACTGCAGGTCGCGCAGGGTGTAAAATGGAAGGACAAGGCAAGTCGACGCACGTGCGTAGTGTCACGTATTGGACGAGGGAGAGATCAGCCAGACGGGGTGTGAGGGTGCTAATGAGAAAGTGAAGGAGAGAAAAAACATAATTGTTTTACTTATTACTCGTGACCGTACGTCTGTACCCTGTATCTCGTGATAGGAACCCATCGCAGCTTCTCTCTGACATCACACAACCTTCAAATCCTACTGTTCGCTTCTCTTCGTGTTGCCTCCTGCGTGCTCTTCATCTCTTCTAGCTCCTAGATTTTTTTTCAACAGGGGAAAACTCCTAGTGGAAATATTTTTTTAGGAAAATAGTACTAGCAATATTGTTTACCATGCCAAGAGGCACCCATGTACTTCTACCAAGTGTGGTAACTCCACGATGCTAAATTCTTGCATAGCTAACAACTAAAAATTTTCAGAAACTCTCAGTAGTTTTAATGTACTGAATTCGTACTTAGCTTAGAATTTTTTTTGGAAAATTTTAAGATCAATCTATCACATTTACTTGTACTCTGTAAAACAATCCCTCTGTAAAACAATCCCTTATCGCATTTAGAAATATTTTATTTAGGAAAATTTTAAGATCAATCTATTTTGAATAACCATCCCTCCTAATGTTTGGGAAGGAAGTGAAAATTTCGAAACCGGGAAACTTTGAACTGCTAAGCAGTAGTAGGAGTACTTATTTTTGCTGCCAAGCCCCAAAATGCTTCCTTCTTATGCACACCAATGCAGGACGCAGCTGAGCGAGATACTCACACGGAGCCGCCGAAACAAGGAGGGTCCACACACGTGCGCAGCGCCACATTTTAGACGTGGGAGAGATGAGCTAGCCGGGGTATTGGGATGGTGAGGAACTGAAGGAGAGAGAAAACACAATTTGTTTTGTGTGCACATATAATAGTACTACTAGTCCGTACTAGTAGTACTAGTATTTCACTGTACCCTATACCCTGTTTCAGGAAGCCATCACTATATCGCCTTCAACTCTTCCTCTCCCTATTTAAAACAAAACTCCTCTTCGCTGCTCTCTCGAGTTGCCTCCTCTTTGCTCATAGTCTCTCTTCTCACTCTTTCTTTTTTATACAGATACATATTCCTCCTACTTGCTTTACTGAAAATACACTTATGTACCCTAAAAATGATTTTTTTCTTTTCCTAATGGTTGGAAACTCTCAATGGCAACACTATTTACCATGCCAAGATTGACCCATCTACTCCCAAATATGGGAACATCACGCATCGGGTGAGTAAATTTTACATGAAGGACCTAAAAGAAAGGGAAAACTGTACCGAGGTCCATACATCTAGAATGAAGCACCATACAATTAATTAAGGAAAACAAACGGTCGACTCCTTCTAAAAAAGCACCTTATCGATTCATACTCGTCATACTACTTCCTTTTCGATTATTTTCAAAATATGAACAAATTTGGCGTCAAGTAATTCTTAGATATGGGATTATCGTTGACATAAAGTATGATATACATATGGCCATGACCTAGGTCGTTCGCTCAGAATCCAAAAATGTTCATACTCGTTGAAAACTCAGATTAAATTCCTTTAGATTTTACCACTTACTTTTAGGTTAAAATTTTACATGGGCGGTGTGAGTACATTTTACATCAAGGGCCTAAAAAGGAAAAAATTACATCGATTTCCATATATTTACCATGAAGGGAACTAAAAAGGGAAAATTACACTAAGGTCCATAATACTATAGCACGAAGCACCATACAATTAAGCAAGGAAAACAGTTAGGTCGGTTCTTCTCGAGAAAGCACCTCATCGAGCCATACTCTTCATACTACTTCCGCGTCGATTGTTTTCAAAATATGGCCAAATTCGTCAACATGCAAATTCTTCGATACGGGATCATCATCGACAGAAAATATGATTTACATATTGCCATGACCTTGGTCATTCGGCTTGAAATCCAAAAATGTTCATACTCGTTGACAACTAAGATTAAATTAGTTTAGATTTTACCATTCACTTTTAGGTTAAAATTTTACTCGCATCGAGTGACTATATTTTACATCAAGGACCTAAAAAGGGAAATTTGCATCGAGGTCCATACATATGGCACGAAGCACCATACAATTAAGCAAGAAAAACAGACGGGTCGACTCCTTCTCGAAAAAGCACCTCATTTAGCCATACTCCTCATACTACTTCCTCTTCGATTGTTTTCAAAATATGGCTCAATTTGGCATCATGTAATTCTTGGATATGGGATTATCATCGACATAAAGTATGATGTACAAATGGACATGATCTCGGTCGATCGTCTCAAAATCCAAAAATGTTCATACTCATTGACAACTAAGCTTAAATTCATTTAGATTTTACCACTTATATTTGGGCTAAAATCTTACATGGGTAGTGGGAGTACATTTTACACCAAGGACCTAAAAAGGTAAAATTACATCGAGGTCCATACATCTACCAAATAGGGCCCTAAAAGGGGAAATTACATCGAGGTCCATATACATCTAGCACGAAAACCACAAAATTAAGCAAGGAAAATAGTCGGGTCGGATCCTTCTCATGAAAGCACCTCATCTCAAGACATACTCTTCATACTACTTCCTCTCCGATTGTTTTTAAAATATGACCAAATTTTACACGGGAAGTGGGACTCAATTTTACACCAAGGACAGAAAAAGGGAAAATTAAATGGAGGTCATCCATTTACAAATAGGTCCCTAAAAGGGGAAAATTACATCGAGCTCCATATACATCTAGCACGAAGCACCATAAAATTAACCAAGGAAAACTGTCGGGTCGGCTCCTTCTCGAGAAAGAACCTCATCGAGCCATACTCTTCATACTACTTCCTCTTCGATTGTTTTCAAAATATGGCCAAATTCGGTGGCGTGAAAATTCTTGGATATGGGATCATCATCGAAAGAAAATATGATTTACATATCGCCATGACCTTGGTCGTTCGTCTTGAAATCCTAAAATGTTCATACTTGTTGACAACTAAGATTAAGTTTATTTAGATTTTACCACTCACTTTTAGGTTAAAATTTTACACGGACCGGGTGAGTACATTTTACATCAAGGACCTAAAACAGGGGAAAATTGCATCGAGGTTCATACATCTAGTACGAAGCACCATAAAATTAAGCAAGGAAAACAAACGAGTCGACTCCTTCTCGAAAAAGCACCTCATCGAGCCATACTCGTCATACTACTTCCTCTTCGATTATTTTCAAAATATGGCTCAATTTGGAATCATGCAATTCTTGGATATGGGATCATCATCTACCTAAAGTATGATATACATATGCCCATGACCTCGGTCGTTCGGCTCAAAATCCAAAAATGTTCATACTTGTTGAAAACTAATCTCAAATTCTTTTCGATTTTACCAGTTACTTTTAGGTTAAAAACTTGTGTACATTTTACACCAAGGACCTAAATAAAGTGAAAATTACATCGTGGTCCGTACATCTACCAAAAAGGGCTCTAAAAAGGGGATATTACATTGAGGTCCATATACATCCAACACGAGGCACCATAAAATTAAGAAAGGAAAATAGTCGGGTCACCTCATTCTCCAGAAAGCACCTCATGAAGCCATAATATTCATACTACTTCATCTTCGATTGTTTTTGAAATAAGGCCAAATTTTACACGGGCGGTGGGAGTACATTTTACAGCGAGGACATAAAAAAAGGAAAAATTAAATCAAGGTCCATACATTTATACATAATGCCCTAAAAGGGAAAATTACATCAAGGTCCATATACATATAGCATGAAGCACCATAAAATTAAACAAGGAAAACATTCGGGTCGGCTCCTTCTCGAGAAAGAACCTCATCGAGCCATACTCTTCATACTACTTCGCATATGATTGTTTTCAAAATATGGAATAATTAATTTGGCGGCATGAAAATTCTTGTATGTGCGATTGTCATCGACATAAAGTATGATGAACATATGTCCATGACCTTGGTCGTTCGACTCCAAATCCAAAAAAAATCATACTCATTGAGAACTAAGATTAAATTCGTTTAGATGTTACCACTGAATTTTAGGTTAAAGTTTTACATGGGCGGTGGGAGTATATTTTACATCAAGGCCCTAAAAATTAAAATTACATCTAGGTCCATATATTTACCACAAAGGGACCTAAAACGGGAAAATTACATCGAGGTTCATACATCTAGCACACAGCACCATAAAATTAATAAAGGAAAATAGTCAGGTCGGCTCCTTCTCGAGAGAGAGTAGCTTATCGATCCATAATATTCATACTACTTCCCTTTTGATTGTTTTTAAAATATGGACAAATTTGGCGACATGCAAATTCTTAGATATGGGATTATCATCGACATAAAGTATGATGTACATATGGCCATGACCTTGGTAGTTCGGCTCAAAATCCAAAAATGTTCATATATACTCACTGGCAGCTAAGGTTAAATTCGTTTAGATTTTGCCAATTACTTTTAGGTTAAAATTTTACACGTGAAGTGTGAGTACATTTTACATCAAGGTCCTAAAAATGGAAAATTACATCTAGGTCCATACATTTACCACAAAGGGACCTAAAAAATGGAAAATTACACGGAGGTCCATAATACTATAGCACGAAGCACCACAAAATTAAGCAAGGAAAATAGTTGGGTCATCTCCTTCTCAAGAAAGCACCCAATCGAGCCATACTCTTCATACTCATTCCTCTTCAATTGTTTTCAAAATATGGACACAGTAATTTAGTAGCATGCAAATTCTTGGATATGGGATCAACATTGACATAAAGTATGATGTGCATATGGCAATGAACTTGGTTGTTTGACTCGAAATCCAAAAGTGTCCATACTCATTGACAATTAAGTTTAAATTCTTTTAAATTTTACCACTTATTTTTGGGTTAAAATTTTACACGGGCGTTGGGCGTACATTTTGCACCAAGGACCTAAAAAATTTAAAATTACGTCGAGGTCCATACATTTGCCAGAAAGGGACCTAAAAGGGAAAATTACATCGAGGTCCATACATCTAGGACGAGGCACCATAAAATTAAGCAAGGAAAATAGTCGGGTCGACTCCTTCTCGAGAAAGGACCTCATCAAGTCATAGTATTCATACTACTTCCTCTTTGATTGTGTTCAAAATATGGAAAAATTTGGCGGCACGCAAATTTTTGGAAATGGGATAGTCATCGACATAAAGTATGATGTATATATGGCCACGACATTGGTAGTTCTTCTCAAAATCCAAACATGTTCATACTCATTGACAACTAAGGTTCAATTCGTTTAGATTTTACCACTTACTTTTAGGTTAAATTTTTACACGGGCGGTGGGAGTACATTTTACATCAAGGGCCTAAAAAAGGGAAAATTGAATCTTTTAAAAATATCTTTGGTTTTCGGTACTTTGATTGCCTGGTGGCTACCGTCAAAATATAGTTGTATAAATTTAAGAGCAATCTAGCACTTACTCTTAGTTAAAATTTTACATAATAATGAAAAATCGACTTAAATTCTTTGGGAAGGAGGGAGTACTACTTGCTACGCGAAAAAATAGCACTCCTCACTTTAGAACCAGATTGCTCCGGGTGTGCTTTGTGCTTCCTCTTCACGTGAAAATGAAAGAATGCAGGTAGAGAAGTTGGGACTAGGAAGGTTATCCAGAACTGATTCCTTGCAAAAAAGGAACAGAAATGGTATGCATCCATTGCGATGGGCATAGAAGGATCAACCCATCCCTTGTCCACCACTTATTAAAAGTAGGAGTAGTAGTATCGCGAATGGTGATCTTTTGAATATCCTCCCACCCACCCTGAAATTTAAAACTACTCACTCTACATGTACCTTTTATCAGAAACTCATCGCAGCTTTACTCTAACATCGCACCGTCTTCAAATCTTCCTCTTCGCCCCCTCCTTTATGCTCTCGGTCCCTTCTCCCTCCTAGTTTTTTTAACAAGAGAAACTCCTAGTGGCAATATTTTTTACCATGACAAGATTTTACCACTACTTACTTTAAGATTAAAATCTTACATGGGCGGCGAGAGTACATTTTACACCAAGGACATAAAAAAGGAAAATTACATCGAGGTCCATATACATCTAGCATGAAGCAACATAAAATTAACCAAGGAAAACACTCAGGTTGGATCCTTCTCGGGAAAGCACCTCATCGAGACATACTCTTCATACTACTTCCTCTTTGATTGTTTTCAAAATATGGCCAAATTTAGCGACATGCAAATTCTTGGATATGGGATCATCATCGACAGAAAATATGATGTAGATACGGCCATGACCTTGGTCGTTCGGCTTGAAATCCAAGAATGTTCATACTCTTTGACAACTAAGATTAAATTCGTTTATATTTTACCATTCACTTTTAGGATAAAATTTTACTTGGATCGGGTGAGTACATTTTACATCAAGTACCTAAAAAGGGGAAAATTGCATCGAGGTCCATACATCTGGCACAAAGCACCATAAAATTAAGAAAGGAAAGAAGATGGTCTGACTCCTTGTCGAAAAATCACCTCATCGAGCCATACTCGTCATACTACTTCCAATTCGATTGTTTCCAAAATATGGCCAAATTTGGCGTCATGCAAATTCTTCGATATGGGATTATCATCGACATAACATATGATGTACATATGACAATGATCTTGGTCGTTCAGCTTGAAATCCAAAAATGTTCATACTCATTGACAACTATGTTAAATTCGTTTAGATTTTACCACTTACATTTAGGTTAAAATCTTACATGGGCAGTGGGAGTACATTTTACACCACCAAGAACAACAACAATCAAGGCTTTAGTCCCAATCAAGTTGGGGTACGCTAGATATGAAACCCAAACGAAAACTAGAGAAAAGTGCAAGTCAAGCGGAAAGCAGTAAAATGTGTAAGTCAAACAAGAACTAGTGAAAAAAGCAAGTAAAAAAGAACAAAAGCAGAGAACAAGAACAAACAACAAAATAAGTAAATCAAGGTTCGGGCACATGGATTGCTGATTTCCATGCAGCGCTATCAAAAACCAACTCTCTAGGGACATTCCACTCCTTTCATAACCCTTTTGACCGCCTCCTCCCATGTTATCTTTGGTCGTCCTCTACCCCTCTTTGCATTATCAAAACCCCTTAAAATCCCACTATGGATCGGTGCTTCCGATGGCCTCCGTTGGACATGCCCAAACCACCTTAATCTGTGTTGGACAAGCTTCTCTTTGATTGGCGCCACCCCTACCCTCTCGCGTATCACTTCATCCCTGATCCAGTCTTTTGTTGTATGGACACACATCCACCTTATCATCGGCGACACTCATTTTTTGGATGTGTTTCTTCTTAGTAGGCCAACATTCTGCTCCATAAAGCATGGCAGGTATAATTTCCTTCCTATAAAACTTACCTTTTGGCTTGTGTGGGACTTTCTTGTCACATAGGATTCCGAATGCTTGCTGCCACTTCATTCACCCTGCCATGATCATGTGGCTAACATCCTCATCGATACCACCATTGCTTTGAAGCATTGATCCCAATTATCGAAAAGTGTCCCTCTTGGGCACCACTTGCCCTCCTAGACTAGCCCCTTTGTCCTTGCATCTATCGCCGCTAAAGTTGCACCACATATACTCAGTCTTTGTCCTACTAAGTCTAAATCCCTTGGATTCAAAGGTTTGCCTCCAAAACTCCGGTTTCCTATTGACACCCTCCCTACTCTCATCCACCAGTACCACATCATCAGCAAAAAGCATACACCAAGGAATATCTCCTTTTATGTCCTTCCTGACCTCATCCACCACCAAGTAAAAAATGTATGGATTCAAAGCTGAACCTTGATGTAGTCCTATAGTAATTGGGAATGTGTCGGTCTCACTATATCCTGCCCGAACACTTGTCACAATATTAGTGTACATATCTTTGATGACGGATATGTACTTTGTTGGGACCTTGTGTTTCTCTAGTGCCCACGACATGACTATCATTGGCATCTTGTCATATGCCTTCTCCAAGTCAATGAAAACCATATGTAGGACTTTCTTATGCTCCCTATATCTCTCCATAAGCCGGCGAAGCAAGAAAATAGCCTCTATAGTTGATTTCCCAGGCATAAAGCCAAATTGATTTTTAGTGACATTCGTCACTCTCCTCAAGCGATGCTCAATCACTCTCTCCCAAAGCTTCATTGTATGGCTCACATGCTTAATACCCCTATAATTAGTACACTTTTGGATATCTCCCTTATTCTTGAAGATGGGTACTAATTTACTTTTCCTCCACTCATCAGGCATCGTGTTTGACCAAAAATGTGATTGAAAAGTTTAGTTAGCCAAATTATTTACATGTCTCCAAGACATATCCACACTTCAGTGGGAACATCGTTGGGACCCATGGCCTTACCTCCTTTCATCCTTTTTAGGGCTTCCTTAACCTCAGTCTCTTGGATCCTCCGGACGAACCACCTGTTGGTGTCGTCAAAGGAATCATCTAGCTCGGGCGTAATGCTCTCACTCCCATCATTGAACAGCCTGTCAAAGTAGTCTCTCCAACGCTTCTTGATCTCCTCATCTTTCACTAGAACTTGATAAGCCTCGTCCTTGATGCACTTCAATTTGTTGAGATCCCTTATTTTCCTCTCGCGAATTTTTTCCATCTTGTAGATGCCCATTTCGCCTTCCTTTGTTCCTTGTTTCTCATATAGCTCATCATAGGCCTTCCCTCTAGCTCCACTCGCCGCTCGCTTTGCATTCTTCTTGGCTTCTTTGTACTTCTCCATGATGCTTGTGCTTCTATCTTAATACCATGTCTTGTAGCACTCCTTCTTCTCGATAGCATTTTGGACCTCCTCATTCCACCACCACGTGTCCTTAGGCTCCTTTTTCTTGCCTTTTTCCACCCCAAGAACCTCCCCAGCTACCTTTCGAATTTGCTTCGCCATGTTCATCCACATGCTCTATGCATCTCCATCTTCATTCCACGGCCCTTCTGCTACCATTCTCTCCTTGAAGGTTTGTTGGGATTCCCCTTTAAGTTTCCACCATTTTGTTGTGATTTGGGGACATTTGTTCCACACAACACGTGTGTGGAATCTAAAAATGGTCACCACAAGCTTATGCTGCACCACAACACACTCCAGGTATCACCCTACAATCCAATAAAGCTGCATATCCATCCTCCTAGTAAGGACAAAGTCAATCTGGCTAGTGTGTTGGGCGCTACTAAAGGTTACTAGATGAGATAGCCTCTTCATGAAGAGGGTGTTAGCCACCAACAGGTCGTAGGGTACTGCAAAATCTAAAATGTCCTTACCCTCTTGATTTATATCGCCCAAACCAAAGCCCTCATGCACCCCCTCAAACCCTGCGTTAGATGTACCCACATGGCCATTGAGATCTCCTCCTATGAAGAGCTTCTCATTTGTGGGTATGCTACTAACAAAGCCCTCAAGGTCCTCCTAGAATTGCCTCTTAATTCCCATGTAGATCCCAATTTTTGGGGCATAAGCACTGATGACATTCAAGACAAGGTCTCCTACGACTACCTTGACTAGGATTAACCTGTCTCCCTTCCTCCTAATATCCACCACTCCATCCTTGAGGCTCTTATCTAACAAGATGCCAATGCCATTCCTATTACTAACTGAACCAGAATACCAAAGCTTGAAGTCGGTGTTCTCTACTTCTTTAGCCTTCTGACCCACCCATTAAGTCTCTTGGACACAAAGGATATTTACACGCCTCCTAATCGCTGCATCCACCAACTCTCTTAGCTTCCCTGTTAGGGATCCTATGTTCCAACTACCCACCCGAAACTTGTTTTCCTCGGCCAGCTTCCTTGCCCTTCGCATCCGTCGAGTGGAATGCGAAGACCCATGCTCACTTGTCACTACACCCGGGCAAAGATGTAGCGCTCCACTAAGGGAGTGATGACCCAGCCCCTGCTCATTTAACACCACACCCAGGTTCCGATGCGGCGCTTCGCTAAGAGGGTTACACCCCAATGAGTTTATACTGGGTTTCATATCTATAGGGATGGATAGTTTTTACATTGGCTCTCCACGCCTATCAAAACCATCCCTCTTCACCCGGGATTGGAACCGGCTATTCCTAAGGAGAAATGGCGGAGATGGAGTACATTTTACACCAAAGACCTAAAAAGGGAAAATTACATCGAGTTCCATACATCTACAAAAAAATGTCACTAAAAAGGGAAAATTACATCGAGGTACATATACATCTAGCAAGAGGAAACATAAAATCAAGCAAGGAGAAAACAGTCGGGTCGGTCCATTAGAAAACACCTCATCAAGCCATAGTCTTCATGCTACTTCCTCTTCGATTGTTTTCAAAATATGGCCAAATTTTATATGGGCGGTGGGATTATATTTTACAACGAGGATCCAAAAGAGGGAAAAATTAAATCGAGGTCCATACATCTAGCACGAAGCACCACAAAATTAACCAAGGAAAACAGTCTGGTCGGCTCCTTCTCGGGAAAGCACATCATCGACCCATACTCTTGATACTAATTCCACTTCGATTATTATCAAAACATGGCCAAGTTCAGCGGCATGCAAATTCTTGGATATGGATCATCATAGACAGAAAATACGATTTATATATGGCCAGGACCTTGGTAGTTCGGCTTTAAATACTAAAATATTCATACCTATTGACAACTAAGATTAAATTCGTTTAGATTCTACCACTCACTTTTAGGTTAAATTTTTACACGGACCAGGCGAGTATATTTTACATAAAGGACCTAAAAAGGGAAAATCAAATCAACTTCCATACATCTAGAACAAAGCACCATAAAATTAATAATCAAATAAAACAGATCGTTCATCTCCGTCTCAAAAAAGCACCTCATCCATCCATATATACTCGTCATACTACTTCCTGTTCGATTATTTTCAAAATATGGCTCAATTTGGCAGCATGCAATTCATGTATATGGGATCATCATCGACATAAAGTATGATGTACATATGGCCATGACCTCGGTCGTTCGGATCAAAATCGAAACAAAATTATACGCGTTGACAACTAAGCTTAAATTTGTATAGATTTTACCACTTACGTTTAGGTTAAAATCTTACATGGGAAGTGGGAGTACATTTTACACCAAGGACCTATAAAAGGTAAAATTACATCAAGGTCCATACATCTACGAAATAGGGCCCTAAAAAGGGGAAAATTACATCGAGGTCCATATACATCTAGCATGAGGCACCATAAAATTAAGCAAGGAAAATAGCCGGGTCAGATCCATCTCTTGAAAGCACCTCATCTCAAGCCATACTCTTCATACTAATTCCTCTCCAAATATTTTCAAATTATGACCAAATTTTACACAGGCGGTGGGAGTATATTTTACACCGAGGACCTAAAAAAAGTCAAATTAAATCAACATCCATATATTTACAAATATGGCCCTAAAAAGGAAAAATTACATCGAGGTCCATATACATATAGCATGAAGCACCATAACCAAGGAAAATAGTCGGGTCGGCTCCTTCTCAGGAAAGCACCTCATTGAGCCATACTCATCATACTAGTTCATGTTCGATTGTTTTCAAAATATGGCCAAATTCGGCAATATGCAAATTCATGGATATGGGATCATCACCGATAGAAAATATGATTTACATATGGCCATGACCTTGGTTGTTTGGCTTGAAATCCAAAAATGTTCATACTAATTGAAAACTTAGATTAAATTCTTTTATATTTTACCATTCACTTTTTGTCAACACCCGAATTTTTAATCCCAGATGCCTGTTATGCCATATATGGCAATCCCAGGATTACCATTTTTGCGGGACATAACAGATTGGTACCATAGTTCATCATCCATTACAAACCATAAGAAAGGTCTTACAAATAAAGGATCTTATGATCTAGTCTTAATACAATCAACGCAGCCGAATAATAATAGGGGTAGCATGGTCGAAGATCCATCTTCAGGGTCACAGGCAATGCTAACGATGGGAGATGATCCTAGTTGTCATAGAATTCCTGCTATCTATCATCCTGGTAGTCCTCATCATTGTCTGGCCATAGGAATAGCCAGGACAAAGCCATGAGTACTCTTTAAGTACTCGTAAACTATCACTAACAAGTAAAGTAGTTTGAGTAGGAATCCTAAGTTCTAGGTTTATTTGCAAAAAGCCAGGTTTGTCTCAAACTGAGTTTAGAAGTAAAGAAAACTAGTTTAATGTTCTAAAACACCTAAGTTGGAACTTAGTTTTCATGTTCACAACCCTGTTGTGGTCAAGTCAAAGTCATAGTTCATTTTACAAGTCATTTTGAAAACATCTGACAATGGAACAGTATGGCCACTCCAACTGTCCATGACCGCGGACGTAGCTTTTTGAATAGTTTAACACTCTGCAGAGGTGGTACACTTTCACCACAACATTCGATACATCCATCAGGAACAACCCTGAATCATCATACTTAGTATGTGGATAATCAATCCTAACCTTTCAATTACACACCCTAGTATAGGCACCTCCCCTATGAGTTTGGCCTCCCAACCATGACCATCTGTCATCTTGGGAACTGCATAGTGGACATTCATCGTGAGGTAGCCTCAGCTCAAACCTCTTCCGCAAGGGAACCCATACTAAGACATATAAACTTCCAGTCAAGCCTTACCCAAATTCGGGTATTGTGGTTGTACGGTAAAGTTGGAATGGTATCGCATCCAAACCCAACCATCAATTTTTAAAAGGGGCTAAGGCTCATGACTCAACATTTTCATCATCAAATCATCTCGTTTTCATAACACATGTCAAAACATATCAATAGAATGAATCTTCATTCCAAGGTTTTCATAATCATTTTCACCAAGTATTCCCATCTAAAGTGATCAACTTTTATGCTTAGCACTAGCCACTATAGTTGAGGGTATCCACTAATGAGGGGTGTTAATCAAGTGTGACTATCCAAATCTAGTCTCATGCCTCAGTATGACATCTAGTTTTAATTACTTAGTCCTAGTTTTATGCTCTTTATGCTACCTATACTAACTTTCCAAAACTCACAAAGCACTAATTAAAAGAATAAATAACTCTGGTAAATATAAAAGAATAAAGCTTGCAAGTAAAACTAGGATTTGGTATAATCAAGGTTGCATAACCAAAGCATGCCTAATGCATCTTGCATAGGTTATATGCAAAGTTCTAGCTTGCACAGTGTAGCTTGCTAGGATGGCTTTCCTTGATTGGTGAAGTGGTTGAAGTTTTCTTCTTCTTCGTAGTACTCCACCTCCTCATAGCCTTGGTCGGTACTAGCGTCTATAAATACATATGAGGTACACAGTCACCAAACAATACTTAATTACTTCTATTTGGCACACAAAGGTTCACACTAGATGATCTAGCATCATCACATGAAATAAATACCTAGTCTTATTTTTTTTAATTTAGAAAAGTAATTTCTACTCATTGAAAACTACTTAATATTTAATATTATCCAATTAAAATATGCGATCATGTTGACACATGTCATCACCATATATTCTAACACATGAGAATGCGATTTAAAGTGGTGGTCATATTTTATAAAGTTTAAAATTACTATTTTATGTAATTAAAGTGACTAGAAATGCCAATGTAGCATTCTTTTAGTACTAGTCCAAGATAACTACATGTAAACCTAGATATTTTTACATATTCAGAAAGATCTTGTCAAATGTGAGTTTTGAGACTTGGAATCAACTCAAAAGCATTTATGGTTGATTTTTGAAAAATGTTTGAATTTGGAAAAGTCTCTGTCTTGTTATTTTTACTATAGGTGATCTATAATTTCAAATTGTTTGAATCCAAAAGGCTTGGATTGGTAATTTGAATACCTTTCTAAAAAAATTGGTTTCATGCAATTTGGTTCAATAAAACTCTTTGAATTGATTTTTAAAGTTACTGACTGAACTAGGGTTTGAATAAAATGGAAAAAGATTATTTGAATTACTGGGATACGCGCGGGAAAGTTACTGGGCCGGGCCAACTACACAGCGTGCAGCGGGCTACTGTTAGAGGGGTCCTACTGTTCAGCGGATCATCTAACCCGAAGCGGTACGTTTCAATCTGGGCCGCGCGATTAGAACAAGATCTACGGCCTACGTTCGCGTCTCTGTCGAATAGCTCCGACGAGACCGAACCCTAACGGTGATGGTGGGGGTACGCAGTGGCTTACCAGGGCTCCATCTATGGTCGGCGATGGGGCCGAACAACATTGTCGACGATGGTGGTTCAAACGGTGGTCGCGGCGGCTCCCGGGGTGGTTCCAATCAACGGCTCCTCTTCTCCTCTACAGCGGCAGACTTCGGCCAAATTTCGGTGACGCGGAGCTCGCCTTGCTCCGAGGAAAGGTGTGGGGTGGTTCTGAGAGAGAGGGGAGTGAGATGGTGTGAAGAATTGAGGCAGTGCGACATCGTCAGGGCTCGTCAGTGACAACGATGCAGTGAGCTAGCAACATGGCGAAGGGTGTAGGATGGTGCGTTGTCTCCTGGCAATCATTACTAGCTTAATGTCATGGCACGGGGCGGTCATGAATAGTCGGGTGTGTTCAGTGCTCTGTGCGGGAACGGCGGTGTTCGAGACGGCGTACAGGGGCTTCGTGTCGCACGGTGGCGAACATTCGTGTCTAGGAGTTAGCTAGGGTCATGGCAAGTTAGTTAAGCGCAGCGAGGGCGAGGCGCTGCGTGCGCACGCGTGTTGGCTGTGGCGCTCTGGAGCACTCTTGGCATGGCATAGAGAAAATGGGCATGGAGATTGTCTGGTGGTCCAGGGCTTGGCTGCGCTCGAGGGGTAGACAGGGAGTGGCGGTGGCTTGCCTCTTAGACATCATGGAATGCCGCGACGCTTCCTCCTGCGTGATGTCCATGGTCGGCCGACAATGGCTGCTCGGTGGCTTGGCACTGGTGCAAGTAGTGAAGGGGTGAGCTGGTTCAATGCACTGCTGGGTGTTGGCGGAGACAAGGGCTAGTAGTGGCGACAAGTAGTGGACAAGGCATTAGGCACATTTGATCTATGCTCACCAAGTGTTTGATGAAATGGCCACATGAAATTTGAACTTGAATTTTTGGCTAAATTTTGGTGAGTGCTCGGGTCATATGCTTGGTAGTCTGAGGTTCCTTTGGTTTGGAAAGATGATGTGGTTTGGTTGGTTTTTTGAGAAATGGCCATCTTAGTATCTATTAAGGATTCAATTTTGAATTGTCCTTTAAATAGATTTGGAATTTGTTTCCGTTGGTTTGTAAATTGGGATTGGATTCATTGTCACTTGGTCTAGTAAGGGGTGAAAAGAATTGGATTTGTTTTTGTTAGAAATCTTTGACTAGGAACACCCAAAGTTTTCTAGTGAACAAGTTTTTCCAAAATGACCATTTGCTCATATGTCTTATATTTGATTTTCTCTGTATTTGATTCTGCTTGGAAATGATCTAGATGATATTGTTTTCATCTTTAAACCAATCCTTAGCATTCATAGCAACCAAAAATGGCAATTGCAATCATTCATGCATTAATCACACACACATGCATTCATTTTAATTTTAATTATAAAAGTTTTTGTTAACCCTAAACTTGGGTGATTAGAACTTGATAATCTTGTTTAATATTTTTTGGGGTGTTACAAACCTTCCCTCTTAAGCAAAATCTCATCCCAATATTTAAGAAAAAGAAAACTAGGAACTAAAGAGCCCTAGAAACTCAGTCCTAATGTAATCTTCTCGCTCCCAAGTAGCTTCTTCTTCAGTATGGTTACTCCACTGGATCTTGAGAAACTTGATACTCCGGGTTCTGGTGCTTCTAAAGGCTTCTTCCAAAATACAAATGGGTACTTCACGATAAGTTAGGTCCTTGTTGCTCTTATGGTTCTATGATAAATATTCTTCAAAACTTCGGTCTTCTTCGGGACTTCCAGGCATTTGCGAAGTAACGAGATATGGAACACATCATGCACGACTGACATCTCTTTCGGCAGTTCCAGTTGATATGATACTTCTCCTCGGCGATTTAAAATCTTGAAGGGTCCAATATATCTGGGGGCTAACTTTCCTTTCACTTGGAAACATTGCATTCCTTTCAAGGGTGAAACTTTCAGATACACAAAATCTCTGATAGTGAAGGCTAGATCTCGACGTCTCTTATCGGCATAACTCTTCTGTCTGGATTGGGCGGTCTTGAGGTGCTCATAGATCTTGTGAACTTCCTCTTCGGCTTCTCTTAGGATGTCGGGTCTGAATATCTGACTCTCTCCTACCTCCAACCAATTCAGTGGGGTACGACACATCCTTCCATACATAAACTTAAATGGGGTCATTTGCAAACTTGCTTGGTAACTAATGTTTTATGAGAATTCTGCGAAAGGCAGACAGTCTTCGCATTTGATCCATATTCCAACACACAAGATCTCAACATATTTTCGAGTATCTGGTTTACTCGCTCCGTTTGTCCATCAGTCTGCGGGTGATAAGCTATGCTGAAATCCAGTCTGGTTCCCAATCCTTCTTGGACTTTCTTCCAAAACCTCGAGGTAAACTGAGTTCCTTGATCCGACACAATGTTCTTGGGGACTCCATGCAAACTGACTATCCTAGCAATGTACAACCCTGCTAGCTTCGAGCTCTGGTAAGTGGTCTTGACTGGTAAGAAATGGGCTACTTCAGACAGTCTATCCACTATGACCCAAATAGAGTCATTTCCCCTACTAGATGTAGGCAAACCGGTGATTAAATCCATTCCTACAGAATCCCATTTCCATTCCAGAATCTACAATGGTTGCAAAAGTCCTGCGGATCTCTGATGTCCCGCTTTGACTCTCTGACAAATATCACATTTGGCTATGTAGCTTACGATTTCTCTCTTCATCTTATGCCATCAAAATTGCTCCTTCAAATCCCGATACATCTTGGTTCCTCCTGGGTGGATAGAATAAAGAGTATCATGGGCTTCTTGCAAAATAGCTTGCTTCAAATCTGAATCTACTGGTACACAGATACGTCCTTTATAACACAAAACTCCTTCATCTTCGGTGAATCTAGGTACCTTCCCTGTAACGATACGACGTTTGATTCCCTCAATACTAGCATTTCCTTTCTGCGCCTCCTTGATCTGATCAAAGTGGGATGAAGTTCTATGCTAGCCAAAAATCCTTTACTAACTAGCTCCACTCTGAAATTTTCCATCTCCTCATGCAAACTTGGCTAGGCTTCTTTTATCATAATGTTCAATCGACACGATAATCTGCTACCACATTGGCCTTGTCGAGGTGATAGTGAATGTCAAGGTCATAGTCCTTGATTATCTCTATCCATCTCCTTTGCCTCATATTTATCTCCTTCTGGGTGAAAATGTACTTCGGACTCTTTTGATCCGAATAAATCTCATAGTGGTTACCCATGAGGTAATGCCGCCATGTCTTCAAGGCTAAAACTATGGCTGCTAGTTCGAGGTCATGGGTAGGGTAATTCTTCTCATGTTGCTTCAGTTGTCGGGACAGGTAGGATATGACTTTGCCTTCTTGCATAAGCACACTGATGGCTGACATGGAGCCTGTTGGGAACCCTAAGAGTAGGGTGTGAAGTAGCACAACAGCAAGTTTTCCCTCAGTAAGAAACCGAGGTTATCGTACCAGAAGGAGGAAGGAAACATCACACAAGTGTTGCAATCAACGCGGAGACCTGCACAACACAAACTCAAGACTTTGCCCCAATGAACAGTGAGGTTGTCAAGCTCACCGGTTTCCTGTAACAAAGGATTAAACGTATGGTGTGGAAGGTAATGGTTTGCATCAAGTAAAGAAGTAACAGTGGAAGATGTATCAATGATAAAGATTGATCTGGGGTCCATATTTCACTAGAGGTGCTCTCCTTAGATAAACATGGCATGAAGGGTAAACAAATTATAGCAGGGCAATTGACAGGAACTGAGCAAGGCATAACAATGCAATACCATACAAAAAGATCCTATGAGATTCGATTGGGAAATACAACAATATACATAGACCGCCATTCAACTGCATCTATGACTAGAATTCCACCTTCAGGTTATCATCCGAACCCCCTCTAGTATTAAGTTGCAAGAAACAGACAACTTCTTTAAGCAAAGTGTGTAAGGTAAACAATCCACTTGTTCCATGAACAAGAGACCGTTGTTTTCTCCCTAGTATCAACAACACATCTACAACCGAAGATATTTCTGTCACTTCCCTTGGAAACTAGAGGCATGAACCCACTATCGAGCATAAATACCCCCTCTTGGAGTCACTAGCAACTACTCGGGCAAGATAGCTACTAACAATGGAGATCATGCAAGATCACAAACAACACAGACATGATAGAATCATAAAGACAAAACCATTAATCAATCTGACATAGTAATCTCAATATCCATTGGATCCCCGCAAACACAACATGCATGATTACAAATAGATTAAATCTTGATCATGAACGGAGCTCACAAGATCTATACATGAAATCAAAAGGAGATACAACCATCTAGCTACTACATGGACCCATAGTCCAAGGTGGAACTACTCACGCATCATACCAGAGAGAAGGCCTCTAGGATGATCTCCCCTCTGGCAGGGTGCCGGGAAGAACTTCAGATCCCCCCTGATCTAGGGACGATGGTGGCGGTGGCTATAGAAGGTTTCGTGGAATCTTGATCGGGTACTTATGGTTTCTGCATCGGGGGCTTATTATAGGAGAAGAGGCTAGGCTGGGAGGCGTCCAGGGGCCCCACACCCTACCCAGGAGCGGGGAAGGGCCCACCCGTGCCTAGGGGGGTCTAGCTGCCCTGGCTCGCGTCTCTGTCTCGTCTTCTGCGTTTTTTCCCCCATGGAAAGTTATTGACTTTGGCTTTTGTCCCGTCCAATTCCGAGAATATTCATTTTATGCCTTTCTGGAACCATAAACAGAAGAAAACAAGCAACTGGCATTGTGGCAACTTGTTAATAGGTTAGTTCCAGAAAAGATATAAAAATACCTCAAAGATAGACAAAGCAAAGCAAAGTAGATACTAAACAAGCATGGAGCATCAAAAATTATAGATATGTTTCTGACGTATCACACACATTCGAGACCAATCTTAGATGCATCACAATACACATCAAAAGGCTTCGTGATATCCGTCATAATTAAGATTGGGGATAAAATCAATCTCTTCTTGAGCTCTTCAAAACTTGCTTCACATTTGTCCGTCCATTCAAACTTCTTATCTTTCTTCAGCAATTGGGTCATGGGTCTTGCGATGCTCGAGAATCCTTCTACGAACTTGCGGTAATATCCCGCTAATCTGAGAAATGCGTGAACTTAGGTTTGAGTGGTTGGGGCTTGCCATTCTTCAACATCCTTAACCTTAGTAGGGTCGACAGCAATTCCTCCTGCCGACACAATATGTCCGAGGAATCCTACTTCCTTTAACCAGAACTCACATTTGCTAAACTTGGCATACAACTGATGCTCTCTAAGGGTTTCAAGGATGTTCCTCATGTGTAGCTCATGTTCTTCTTCTAATTCGGAATAGATCAGAATGTCATCGATGAAAACAACGATAAACTTATCCAGGAAATTCATAATAATCTTATTCATGAGGTTCATGAAATAGGAAGGGGCATTGGTTAATACAAAAGACATGACAATGTACTCATAGAATCCATATCTGGTGGTGAAGGAAGTCTTTGGAATATCCGTCGAACGAATCTTGAGTTGATGATAACCAGTTCTAAGATTAATCTTAGAAAACACTTTGGCACTGGTCAACTATTCAAACAGATCTTCTATCTTCGGCACTGGGTATTTGTTCTTAATGGTGACATCATTCAGCTTCCGATAATCCTTGCACAAACGTTTACCTCAATCTTTCTTATCCATAAAAAAACAGGTAATCTCCATGGCGACGCATGATGGTGCTGCGTCAACTTGGGAGCGCTTCGTCGGGAAACCCCAAGAGGAAGGTGTGATGCAGCACAGCAGAAAGTCTTCCCTCAGTATGAAACTGAGGTTATCGAACCAGTAGGAGGAAGGAAACATCTCAAAGGTGTTGCAAGCAACATGGAAACCTGCACAGCACAAACTCAAGACTTTGCCCCAATGAACATTGAGGTTGTCAAGCTCACCGGTTTGCTGTAACAAAGGATTAAATGTATGGCGTGGAAGGTTATGATGGTTTGTAGCAAGTAAACAAGTAACAGTGGAGGATGTATCAATGGTAACGATTGGATTGGGGTCCATATTTCACTAGAGGTGTTCTCCTTAGATAAACAAACATGGCATGAAGGCTAAACAAATTACAGCAGGGCAATTGACAGGATTGAGTGATGGTGCTGGTTAGCACTTCGTTGGGAACCCCAAGAGGAAGGTGTGAAGCAGCACATCAGCAGTTTTCCCTCAGTAAGAAACCAAGGTTAACGAACTTGTGGGAGGAAGGAAACATCACACAGCTGTTTCAAGCAACACGGAGACCAGCACAACACAAACTCAAGACTTTGCCCCAACTAGACAGTGAGGTTGTCAAGCTCACCAGTTTGCTGTAACAAATGATTAAACGTATGGTGTGGAAGGTAATTGTGGTTTGCAGCACGTAAACAAGTAACTGTGGAATATGTATCAATGGTAAAGATTGGACCGGGGTCCATAGTTCACTAGAGGTGCTCTCCTTAGATAAACAACATGGCATGAAGGGTAAACATATTATAGCAGGGCAATTGACAGGAACTAAGCAAGGCATAACAATGCAATACTAGTCAGAAAGATCCTATGAGATTCGATTGGGCAATACAACAAGATACATAGGCCGCCATCCAACTACATCAATGACTAGAAGTCCACCTTCAGGTTATCATCTGAACCCCCTCCAGTATTAAGTTGCAAGCAACAGACAACTGCTTTCAGCAAAGTGTGTAAGGTAAACAGTCCACATGTTCCATGAACAAGAGACCGTTGTTTTCTCCCTAGTGGCAACAACACATCTACAACCGAAGAGATTGTCACTTCCCTTGGAAACTAGAGGCATGAACCCACTATCGAGCATAAATACCCCCTCTTGGAGTCACTAGCAACTACTTGGCCAAGATAGCTACTAACAATGGAGACCATGCAAGATCACAAACAACACAGACATGATAGAATAATAAAGACAAAACCATTAATCAAACCAACATAATAATCTCAATATCCAACTGATCCCCGCAAACACAACATGCATGATTACAAATAGATTAGATCTTGATCATGAACGGAGCTCACAAGATCTATACATGAAAGCACAAAGGAGGAGATACAACCATCTAGCTACTACATGGACCCATAGTCCAAGGTGGAACTACTCACGCATCATACCGGAGAGAAGTCCTCTGGGATGATCTCCCCTCCGGTAGGGTGCCGGGAAGAACTTCAGACCCCCCCGTTCCAGGGACGACGGTGGCGGCAGCTACAGAAGGTTTTGTGGAATATTGATCGGGTGCTTAGGGTTTCTACATCGGGGGCTTCTTGTAGGCGAAGGGGGAGGCCGAGGAGGCGATCAGGGGGCCACCCCTGGCCGTGCCTAGGGGGGTGTGGCCGCCCTGGACCGCTTCTCCGTCTCCCCTCTGGACTTCTTGTTCCTCACAGAAAGTTATTAACTTTGGCTTTTGTCCCGTCCAATTCCGAGAATATTGATTTTTTGCCTTTCTGGAAGCAAAAACAAAAGTAAACATGTAACTGGCACTGTGGCAACTTGTTAATAGGTTAGTTCCAGAAAAGATATGAAAACACCTCAAAGTAAGACAAAGCAAAGAAAAGTAGATACTAAACAAGCATGGAACATCAAAAATTATAGATACGTTTCCGACGTATCACTGAGCAAGGCATAACAATGCAATAATAGACAAAAAGATCCTATGAGATTCGATTGGGCAATACAACAATATACATAGACCGCCATCCAACTGCATCTATGACTAGAAGCCCACCTTTAGATTATCATCCGAGCCCCCTCCAGTATTAAGTTGCAAGCAACAGACAACTCCTTTTAGCAAAGTGTGTAAGGTAAACAATCCACTTGTTCCATGAACAAGAGACCGCTGTTTTCTCCCTAGTGGAAACAACGCATCTACCACCGAAGAGATTTCTGTCACTTCCCTTGGAAAATAGAGGCATGACCCCACTATCGAGCATAAATACCCCCTCTTGGAGTCACTAGAAACTACTTGGCCAAGATAGCTACTAACAATGGAGAGCATGCAAGATCACAAACAACACAGACATGATAGAATCAATAAGACAAAACCATTAATCAATATGACATAGTAATCTCAATATCCATCGGATCCCCGCAAACACAACTTGCATGATTACAAATAGATGAGATCTTGATCATGAACGGAGCTCACAAGATCTAGACATGAAAGCACAAGGAGCAGATACAACCATCTAGCTACTACATGGACCCGTAGTCTAAGGTGGAACTACTCACGCTTCATACTGGAGGCTGGCATGATGAAGAAGGCCTCCGGGGTGATCTCCCCTCCGGCAGGGTGCCGGGAAAATCTTCAGATCCCTCCCGATCTAGGGACGATGTTTGCGGCGGCTACAGACGTTTTCGTGGAATTTTAATTGGGTGCTTAGGATTTCAGCATCGGGGGCTTGTTATAGGCGAAGAGGCAAGGCTGGGAGGCAGCCATGGGGCCCACACCCTGCCCAGGAACGGGCCCACCCTAAGCCGCGCCTGGGGGGTGGCCACCCTATGGCGCCCCTCCGTCTATCTTCTGGACCCCGTGCTCTCCTCGATGAAATATTGACTTTGGCTTTTGTCCCGTCCAATTCAGAGAGTATTTCCTTACTAGCATGGAAAATCAAAAATGATAGATACGTTTCCGACGTATCAAGCATCCTCAAGCTTAACTCCTGCTCGTCCCCGAGTAGGTAAGTGATAAAAAGAATAATTTTTGAGGTGACATGCACCATCAAAACCAAGATCAAACCATTTGTAAGCATTGAAAGCTAGGATCAAAGAACTCTAAACATGTGCATGAAAGATGGAGTTCTAACAATAGGACATAGTAACTATGCATCCATCATTGAAGGATACAAACAAAGATCATGAATAAAATGTATTAGAAAACGTTTGTTTGTTTCATATACACAAAACATAGCATAGTGGCAATCAGATTGTCCCTCATAGAGTAGCAAATAGATGCATAGGACACCTTCAAAGTTCACAAGGGTGACTAGAAACAAATAGCACAAGAACAAGTAATATCACAATATGCATCAATCAATAAGCTTTGGGACACTACACACATAATGACAACTATGCTCTCTTAATGGTGCCTAAAGGTAGAAGGTGGAGACTCAAATAATGGTGGAAGAAAGTCCCTCCACAAAGGGAAGCAAGGATTTCATGTTTCAAAAAGAGCTTCCAAACATTATGGTACTTGTTAGCTTTCAGCCCTCATTGCCCCTATCATAAGCATCTTGAAGTGATTAAGGTTAAATTGAACAAAGATGGAGTATATGCTTGACGAAGTATAAGTTGGCAATCTCAAGTCCCTTGAATACGAGGGCCACACCTCATGCTACTCAACTTCAGTCACCTGTAAGTTCTTGTCATTGTAAGTATTTGCATATCATAGAGAACCACCAATGGGGTACCCCTTGCACATGGTACAGGAGCTATCCCATAACCAAAATGACATGGCAAGAAGACAATGAGCATCTCAGCGATCTTTTTATTTACTATGTGCATAGCTTTTTATTGAGGATGCTTCATAGATATCTCACTATGGCCATGCTACAAGTTTCCACCATGATTAGGCATGGCTTAGGCTAGCGGCCCAAGCGTTTCTCTAACACAAAATACATACTCCATGGACTTACAAGTTCCCTCTTTATTTCACACCGGTGACATCCATAGACAAAAGAGCATGATATCAACTGAGTACAAAGTACAAGTGCAATGTTGAAAACGTTCCCCATGACAACACGGTTCTGCTAATTCCAGCGTATTAGTGCAAGCATATACAACATAGATGACACAATGGTTCAAGTTTATTAGGGGCAAAGGATATAAAGTGTGCCATCAAGTTTGTGAGGGCTTTAATCACTAAGTTTTCACATAACAAAATAGTTTTAAACTGGAAGATAGCTGAAAACAAGAATATACTTGGAATGGTGTAACACACCATGCATAGGAGTTTATAGTAGACACTTTGGAATAAATTTTTTTCTTGGGAGTTGGAAGCATGAGTAGAACTTACTCATAAAAGTGGAGTCTAGCAAAAGACTGGGAGCAACCAACTAAGAGAGCATAATGGCCATAATCATGTAGAGCGACAAAGTATTACTAATCAAAGCATAGAGTGGTACTACAAGTCATGGACTAAATGATCATAGAGTCTATGGTGACTTATAATAGTCATAACATGGCGTGAGCATGTGCCAAGTCAACCCAAACAAAGCATCAAAGGAGAAAACCACAATACTATGCTTTCGCATGCTAGAAAAACGCATAATTTCTTCAAGACACACTAAGAAATCCCAATTGTTTGGAACAAGACATGCTACCGCAATAATCACTAAGCATAAGGTCAAAACAACACCTAGCATGTCATGCTAAAGTCTAAGTCATAGTCAATGCAAGCTCCTCTTGCACTTACAAGAAAGAACTTCCTACTCCTTTCCAACACCAAGCAACTTATTTGCAAACAACACAGCGAGAATGATGGTCCAAACTACTTTATTCAAGCAAACTAAACAACCTAAGCAAAGCAAACGAAAACTAAGACACTGCAAGAACAACACAACTTGTGCATGAAACAATAAAAACGAAGTGTCTAGACATACCTGAGCTTTTTATTGATGAAGAAAGGGATGCCTTGGGTATCCCCAAGCTTTGACACTTGTACCTCTTGGATATTTCTTGGGGTGACCCCATCGTGGCATCCCCAAGATTGAGATTTTGTCCATTCTTCATGTCATTGCATCATTCTCTCTCTACACCTGAAATTTTTCCTTCATACAAAACTTCACACAATCTTCATTAGCAACATTAGTGTATTCAAAAGATATTAGGCCTCTGGCAAAGCTTTGGAACAACAAGTATTTTCACTAAGAACATAAGCTACTATAGTAACTACTTCAAAAATCTCAATTCACCTAAAGAGAACTCAAAAAGGAATCAATAAGAAGCAAAAGCAAATAATGGCAGAAATCTATCAAAACAGACCAGCAGGTGAAGACCGATTTTTTCGAACATCTTATGTTGCTCAAATCAAAAGTGTTGAACTAACGAAAGCTAGCTAACATACTGGGGGATTTATTCGTAAATTTTCAGCTCAATCTGAGTTACAGAGACTCCTCACGAATATTTGTTTTGGAGGATAGAAATCTGTTTCGGCATAGCGACTCCCCAAATCTCACTTCCCTCTCATTAGAGGTCATTCTTGGCACAAAAAGCAAACAAAAAGGATAAGGATAGGTCATTAAGGAAGTAATAACTTCTAAGACTCAAGGAAACTCTTGGTTTATCTCCCAACAAGTACTTTTCTTTAACGCCTTTAAGTTAGGCACGGAAAGTTTGAGAAGATGCTCACATAAGAAATACGAATCAAAGTAAAAGAGATCATCAAGAAGCAAATTGAAAACACATTTAAGTCTAACCCTCTTACTTTCATTGGAATCTTGTACACAAATAAATTCACAAAGAACAAAGTGACAAGCATAGGAAGATAAAACAATATTAACTTTCAAAACTTTCAGCACATAGAGAGGTGTTTCCGTTCCATGAAAAATTCAACAACCATACTTTCCTCTCTCATAATAAGTTTCAGTAGAATCATGAATAAACTCAACAATATAACTATCACATAAAGTAGGATTTCATGATCTACAAACACATATTTTCTATCAAGCTCAAAAATAGTGGGATTAAAACCTTCACAGGTTTTACCCAAAGTAGATATTTCAAAAGGATCCACCGGAACATAACATTCATCCTCATTTGGTAAGCATGGGGGACAATCAAATAATGTAAGGGATAAAGAGTTACTCTCATTAGAAGGTAGGCATGGGTAGATCCATTCTTCCTCCTTTTGTTCATCACTCTCCTCCTCTTTTTCATCTAATGAGCATCTAGTTTCAACAATTTCTTCTTCCATAGCCTCCTACAAGGCATTAGTCTCTTCCATTTGTGGAAAGCATCTATTAAAATATTCAAGAATATAGCCATTTTCTTCCTTGTAATTACCAAAGCAAAGCAAATTAGATACTAAACAAGCATGGAACATCAAAAATTATACATACGTTTCTGATGTATCAAGCATCCCCAAGCTTAACTCCTGCTCGTCCCCGAGTAGGTAAGTGATGAAAAGAATAATTTTTGAGGTGACATGCACCATCAAAACCAAGATCAAACAATTTGCAAGCATTGAAAGATGGGGTCAAAGAACTCTAAGCATGTGCATGAAAGATGGAGATCTAACAATAGGACATAGTAACTATGCATGCAGCATGAAAGGCTACAAACAAAGATCATGAATAACATGCATTGAAAAACGTTTGTTTGTTTCACATATAGAAAACATAGCATAGTGGCAATTGACTTGTCCCTCATAGAGTAGAAAATAGATGCATAGGACACCTTCAAAGTTCACAAGGGTGACTAGAAACAAATAGCACAAGAACAAATAATATCACAATATGCATCAATCAATAATCTTAGGGACACTGCACATAAAACTAAGAATGGCAACTATGCTCTCTTAACTGGTGCCTAAAGGTAGAAGGTAGAGACTCAATATAATAGTGGAAGAAAGGCCCTTCATAAAGGAAAGCAGGGATTTAAAGTTTCAAAAAGAGCTTCCAAAAATTATGGTACTTGTTAGCTTTTAGCCCTCATTGCCCCTATCATAAGCATCTTGAAGTGATTAAGGTTAATGTGAACAACCTATGGAGTATATGCTTGACAAAGTATAAGTTGGCAATCTCATGTCCCTTGAATACGAGGGCCACACCTCATGCTACTCAACTTTGCTCACCTGTAAGTTCTTGTCATAGTAGGTACATGTGTATCATAGAGAACCGCCAACGGGGTACCCCTTGCACATGGTACAGGATCTATCCCATAACCATAATGACAAGGCAAGCAGACAATGAGCATCTCAACGATCTTTTTATTTACTATGTGCATAGCTTTTTATTGAGGATGCTTCACAGATTGCTTATTACGGTGATGCTGCAAGTTTCCACCATGATTAGGCATGGCTTAGGCTAGCGGCCCAGGTGTTTCTCTAACACAAAATACATAAATCCATGGACTTACAACCTCCCTCTTTATTTCACACTGGCGACATCCATAGACAAAAGAGCATGATATCAACTGTGTACAAAGTACAAGTGCAATGTTGAAAACGTTACCCATGAGAACATGGTTTTGCTAATTCCAATGTATAAGTGCAAGCATATACAACTTAGATGACACAATGGTTCAAGTTTATTAGGGGAAAAGGATATAAAGTGTGCCATCAAGTTTGTGAGGGCTTTAATCACTAGGTTTTCACATAACAAAATACTTTTTAATTAGAAGATAGCTGAAAAACAAGAATATACTTGGAGTGGTGTAACACACCATGCATAGGAGTTTATAGTGGAAACTTTGGAATAACTTGGTTTCTTGGGAGTTGGAAGAATGAGTAGAGCTTACTCATACAAGTGGAGGCTAGCAAAAGACTGGGAGCAACCAAGTAAGAGAGCAATAATGGCCATAATCATGTAGAGCGACAAAACATTACTAATCAAAGCATAGAGTGGTACTACAAGTCAAGGACTAAATGATCATAGAGGCTATGGTGACTTGTTCATAGTCATTACATAGTGTGAGCATGTGCCAAGTCAACCCAAACAAAGCATCAAAGGAGAATACCACAATACTATGCTTTTGTATGCTAAAACAACACATGATTCTTTCAAGGCACACTAAGCAATCCCAATTTTTTGGAACAAGACATGCTACAGCAATAATCACTAAGCATAAGGTCAAAACAACACCTAGAATGGCATGCAAAATTCTAGGTCACAGTCAATGCAAGCTCCACTTGCACTTTCAAGCAAAAACTTTCTACTCCTTTCCAACACCAATCAACTTATTTGAAACAACACAACGAGAACAGGGGTCCAAACTACTTTATTCAAGCAAACTAAACAACTAAGCAAAGAAAACAAAAACTAAGATGCTCCAAGAACAACACAACAGTGCATGAAATAATAAAAACGAAGTGTCTAGAAAGACCTCAGCTTTTTATTGATGAAGAAGGGGATGCCTTGGGCATCCCCAAGCTTTGACACTTGTACCTCTTGGATATTTCTTGGGTTTCCACCGGGGTAGCATCCCCAAGCTTGATATTTTGTCCATTCTTCATCTTATTACATCATTCTTTCCCTACACCTGAAATTTTACCTTCATACAAAACTTCACACAATCTTCATTAGCAACATTAGTGTATTCAAAAGATAATAGGTCTTTGGGTTTAGCTTTTGAACAACAAAATTTTTCACTAAAAACACAAGCTACTGTAGAAACTCCTTCAAAAAGCTCAATTCCCCCAAAAAGAACTCAAAAAGGAATCAATAAGAAGAAAATGCAAATAATGGCAGAAATCTGTCAAAACAAACCAGCAGCTAGAAACCGATTTTTTCGAAGACCTTTTGTTGCTCAAATAAAACAGTGTTGAACTAATGAAAGTTATATAACATACTAGGGGATTTATTCGTAAATGTTCAGCTCAATCCGACTTACAGAGACTCCTCACGAATTTTTATGGTGGAGGACAGAAATCTGTTTCGGGATAGCAACTCCCCAAATCTTACTTCCCTCTCATTAGAGATCATTCTTGGAACAAAAAGCAAACAAAAATGATAAGTAGAGGTCATTACTGAAGTAATAACTTCCAAGTCTCAAGAAAACTCTTGGGTTATCTCCCAACAAGTACTTTTCTTTAACGCCTTTAAGTTAGGCATGATAGTTTGAGAAGATGCTCACATAAGAAATATGAATTGAAGTAAGAGTGAGCATCAAGAAGCAAATTCAAAACACATTTAAGTCTAGCCCACTTCCTATGCATAGGAATCTTGTAAAGAAACAAGTCATGAAACCACAAAGCAACAAGCATAGGAAAGCAAAATAAGTACAACTTCAAGATTTTCAACATAAAGAGGGGAAACTTAATATTGTTGAGATACATAAGACAATGTTTCCCTCTCTCATAATAACTTTTAGAAGCTTCATGAATAAAATTAATAATATAACTATCACATAAAACATACTTATCATGAGCCACGTGCATAAAATGATTATCATTCTCCACATAAGCATAGTCATTCTTATTAATTGTAGTGGGAGCAAATTCAACAAAATAGATATCATTATTATTCTCGTCACCATAATCATCAAATATAGGAGGCATATTGTAATCACAATTAATTTTCTCCTCAATAGTAGGTGGACTGAAAATATCATAATCATCATTGTAGTCATCATAAATTGGAGGTAAAGTATCATCATAGGAAATAGAATTTTCAGAATTGGTACCAAAGAGATTTTCAATATCAAAAGTAGTGTGCTTTTCCCAATCATGATCACTACTATAGGTAACAGGCGTAGGAACATCATCACAAGTTTTACCCATAGTAGATATTTCAAAAGAATCCACAGGAGCATAACATTCATCCTCCTCTTTTTCATCTAATGAGCTTCCTGTTTCAGCAATTTCTTCTTCCATAGGCTCCTACAAGGCATTAGTCTCTTCCATTTGTGGAAAGCACTTATTAAAATATTCAAGAATATAGACATTTTCTTCCTTGTAATTATCGAAGAAAAATTTATGTATCTCATAAACCTCATATTCATAGGTGCATCATCATTATTTTCAATCAAACATGCAAGTTCAAATGCACCCTTGAAAGCAATAAATTATTCAATTTGTTACACATCATAAAGGTCATAATTTCCTTTAACATAATACGATATGGTAACATGATCATTATATTCACATTGAAAAGGGAGGTGTTTATACCTCCTACAGCAACAAGCTTTATCAAAGCAATAAGTAACATTATAAGTAGAGCACACCTCTCTAGCAATAGTATTCAATTTATCAATTTGTGCCCATAAGTGTTTCCCTTTTTGTGACAAACGGTGTTCCTTATAAAAGTACTTTTGTTCTACCGTGAACCCACCTTACCAATAAAAACTAGTTTCAAAGTAACCATCCATTGATAGAAAGCATGACCAAGCATGGCAATAATAGACTAGCAACTAGAGCAGGAGCTATTTTTTTTGTGTTTTTGATAAGAGAAAGAAAACCAAACTAAACTATTTTTTTTGGAGTTTTTGATAAAAAGAGGCAAATAAAACCAATCAAAAGAAACTAAGCAAAACAAAAACAAAGTAAAGAGAAAGGTTGAGGAAGACCCCCTTGTGAAGACGTCCTTAGCCTCCCCGGCAACGGCGCCAGAAAAGCTTGATGGCACTGCTTCAATGTGGGAGCGCTTCGTTGGGAAACCCCAAGAGAAAGGTGTGATGCATCACAGCAGCAAGTCTTCCCTCAGTAAGAAACCGAGGTTATCGAACCAGTAGGAGGAAGGAAACGTCTCAAAGGTGTTGCAAGCAACGTGGAAACCTGCACAACACAAACGCAAGACTTTGCCCCAACAAATAGTGAGGTTTTCAAGTTCACCGGTTTGCTGTAACAAAGTATTAAATGTATGGTGTGGAAGGTGATGATGGTTTGCAGCAAGTAAACAAGTAACAGTGGAGGATGTATCAATGGTAAAGATTGGACCGGGGTCCAAAGTTCACTAGAGGTGTTTTCCTTAGATAAACAAACATGGCATGAAGGGTAAACAAATTACAGCAGGGCAATTGACAAGGCTGAGCAAGGCATAACAATTCAATACTAGACAAAAAGATCCTATGAGATTCGATTGGGCAATAAAACAATATACATAGACCGCCATCCAACTGCATCTATGACTAGAAGTCCACCTTCAGGTTATCATCCGAACCCCCTCCAGTATTAAGTTGCAAGCAACAGACAACTGCTTTAAGCAAAGTGTGTAAGGTAAACAATCCACTTGTTCCATGAATAAGAGACCATTGTTTTCTCCCTAGTGGCAACAACACATCTACAACCGAAGAGATTTCTGGCACTTCCCTTGGAAACTAGAGGCATGAACCCACTATCGAGCATAAATACCCCCTCTTGGAGTCACTAGCAACTACTTGACCAAGATAGCTAATAACAATGGAGAGCATGCAAAATCACAAACAACACAGACATCATAGAATAAATAAGACAAAACCATTAATCAATCTGACATAGTAATCTCAATATCCATCGGATCCCCATAAACACAACATGCATGATTACAAATAGATGAGATCTTGATCATGAACGGAGCTCACAAGATCTAGACATGAAAGCACAAGGAGATACAACCATCTAGATACTACATGGACTCGTAGTCCAAGGTGGAACTACTCACGCTTCATACCGGAGGCTGGCATGATGAAGAAGGCCTCCGGGATGATCTCCCCTCCGGCAGGGTGCCGGGAAGAGCTTCAGATCCCTCCCGATCTAGGGACGATGGTGGCAGCGGCTACAGACGGTTTCGTGGAATTTTAATCGGGTGCTTAGGGTTTTGGCATCAGGGGCTTCTTATAGGCGAAGAGGCGAGGCTGGGAGGCGGCCAGGGCCTACACCCTACCCAGGCATGGGCCCACCCTAGGTCGCTCTTGGGGGTGTGGCTACCCTGTGACGCCCCTCCGTCTCTCATCTAGACTCCGTGTTCTCCTCGATGAAATATTGACTTTGGATTTTGTCCCGTCCAATTCCAAGAATATTTCCTTAGTAGCTTTTCTGGAACCAAAAAACAGCAGAAAATAGGCAACTGGTACTATGGCAACTTGTTAATAGGTTAGTACCAGAAAACATGTAAAAAGCACCTCAAAGTGTGGACAAAGCAAAGCAAAGTAGATACTAGACAAGCATGGAACATCAAAAATTATAGATACGTTTCTGACGTATCAATGCACTTGGTTGAATCAGACCTATCACCAACATAGAACCCCCAGTTGCTTCTTTAGCTCCACTAATTTAGACGGCTTCATACTATAAGGTCTCTGAGCTATGGGTCCAGTTCCAGGAATTAGTTCAATATTAAACTCGATATTCTGATCTGGGGGCATACCGGGAAATACATCTGGGAATACGTCGGGGTATTCATAGACTACTCTGACTTGGTAAATGGTTGGTTGGGATAGACTCTTGTTTCACTTGAATTGACAGGGAAAAGTCTCAGATACATGGTATACTAATACTCTAGTAGTACTAGTCATGGTTATGGCTTTCTTGGCATAGTCGATTAAACCTTGATGTTTCGACATCCAATCCATTCCTAGTACTACTTCCAAACCTTTGGTTCCAAGTACTATCAAATTAGTATAAAAACCTATTCCATGGATTCTGATAGGTACGGACTTGCAAATTTGTCTAGCTTTGGTGGTTGAACCAGGTTGAGCGAGTTCCCTGGGGTAAATCTCCTTCCAGGCTGAACATGGTGTTGCTGTTGAGCTGGGGCATTCACATTGGTGGCTACTAGCTTCTTGGGGCACTCGTTGGAGTAGTGACCCTTGACTCCGCATTCAAAACAAGTAACCAGAGACTTGTCTTTTCCTGCAACAGGAACGACATTGCTTCCAGTCCTTGGGGCAGTATTGGTGTTGTTGGTGTTGTGTTGTTGAACTTGGGCGGTGCACGGTTGAAATTGTTGGAGTTTCCGGGGTTTTTGTTGTGGTTTCCTTCGGGCCTTGGGTTTCCTCTTGCACGGTTGGGATAGATCGGACGGGACACAATGGGTCTATTGTTTCTCGGGGCATATCCTGCAGATGGTTTAGGGCGATACTTCGGGGTATGTTAGGATCCTGGTTGATGCATCAGTCTATGCTTGCGATTCTCATTGGCTTGGTTGATCTTGCCTTCCATCTGGATTGCAGAATCCACCAAGGCTTCAAGGTCAGCAAAGGGAATGTTGACCAACACTATCTGCATCTCATCATGCAGACCACTCAAGAATCTCTCCTTCTTGGCTTCACTACCAATCTCATCGGGGTCATACCTAGACAGAGACACAAATCTTTCGCGGTACTCTACCATAGTCATTCTTCCCTGCTTCAGCTCCTTGAATTCATCCCTCATTCGCAAAATCAAACCCGGTGGCACATGGGTTCGGCTGAACTTGAGTTTGAATTCATCCCAAGCCATCATCTATCCTCCATTCATGGTACGGATTCTATTCCACCAAGCTCTTGAATCACCTGCTAGATAATGGGTGGCAAACAGTACTTTCTCATTGGATTCCACTCCTGTGACTTCTAAGTTGTTCTCCATGGTCTGCAGCCAGTCATCAGCATCTAATGGCTCCTCAGACTTACTAAAATATGGGGGGATGGGTGTTTTGAAAAATCTTGAGCTTGGATCCATGGTTATCCTGGTTTCCATGGCCTTGATTATTCTGGGCCATCTGAGCTATCTGTTGAAGGGTGGCTAAATTAGCTTGACGTTCAGCTCTTCCAGCTTCACGGTCAGGAACCAACATTTGCAAGATTTGCAGCATTGGGTCTTGAGGTGAGCTGCTTCCTCCGTGAGGCATCTGAGGATTGAGATAGATCATGAGACAAGAGGGAAATTTCTAAGGTTTATGGATTTGTTTTTGAAAAGCTTTTAAACTTTGAGTTTGACTCTGGTTTTGCCAACTAGCAACATGCTTTTCATTCTTTCATTCATAGCACCCAATACAAACACACACCACACTAGGGTAACAAATGGTTTTAGGAACCATTCTGTGAAGCTACGATATAGTGGGACCGGATAAAACTCACACCTACGATAGTGCTCGCTACTACTAATCAGAACTGGTGGCTTTGTCATCATCAATGAAGGCGGAATCATCATCATCAGTGTGGAAGTCCATGTCGAGGTCCTCCAGGTAGTCATCATCATCACTGAGGTAGGAGTAGGGATCTCGACAGATATCTTCCCCTTCGTTCTCCTTCTCCTCAAGCTGCATGTCCTGCTCATCGATGGTCTCCTCCAAGTCTGACACTTTGTGACGAAGGCGAGCAATGATGCGATCCTTCTTGTAATGCAGACGGCGAAGTGACTTGTGCTCCTTCACAAGGATGGCGAGGGTCAGGTCCTTCTTGACGGAAATGGCATAGTTGTGGTTGGCATATGCGCGGACGTTGTCCAACTCCTTCTGCCTATCATACAACATGCAGTCGAGATGATCCACCTGATGCTTTAGCTCCGTATGACCTGGTACCTCCAATGGATGTCCCATAGCATTATGTCTTGCGTAGTACGCAAAATGGGTTCCATTGATCTGGTTGATGCTTTGCCCACACAGATGGGCAAGAGCCTCCTGCATAGCCCTGGCGAGTCCGTCTAGACAGATATTCTCCCTCAAGATGAATTGGATCCCCTCTGAGGTGGGTGCCTCCATCTTGCCTCTGAGATTTGCAACTATAAGCCATTGTAATTGTCCTTCTTGCTGATCATTGAGCTGTGCTTCGAAGAACTCAGGGTGCAGGCGCTCAAGAAGTTCCGAGAGTTGGCTCATGTTTCCGAACTGGTAGAACTTGCTATACCTGGCTTCCATCTATAAGAATGTAAAATGAGTAAGTTAGTGAGGTGATCAAGTGTGTCAAATTTTATGTAGGATTGCAAGAATTTTTGAGGAACACGAATTTTCTTGAAAGAATCTTATTGATAATAATGACAATAGGTTTTCATAAATACTCACTTTTTTTGTTTTGAAACTAAGTTTTTGATTCAAGCCTCCATTCTAACCAGGATCTCCTATGGTCAGGATGGCATTGATACCAACTTGTCAAAACCCGGATTTTCAATCCCAGATGCCTGTTATGCCATACATCGATATCCCAGGATTACCATTTTTGTGAGACATAACAGATTGGTACCATATTTAATCATCCATTAAAAACCATAATAAAGGTCTTACAAATAAAGGATATCATGATTCAGTCTTAATACAATCAACACAGCGGAATAATAATAAGGGTAGCATGGCCGAAGCTCCATCTTTAGGGTCACAGGAAATGCTGACGATGGGAGATGATCCTAGTTTTCATAGACTTCCTGCTGTCCATCATCCTGGTAGTCCTCCTCATAGTATGGCCATGGGAATATCCAGGGACAAAGCCATTAGTACTCTTTAAGTACTCGCAAACTATCACTAACAAGTAAAGTAGTTTTAGTAGGAATCCTAAGCTCTAGGTTTATTTGCAAAAATCTAGGTTTATCTCAAACTGAGTTTAGAAGTAAGAAAACTAGTTTAATGTTCTAAAACACCTAAGTTGGAACTTAGTTTTCATGTTCACAACCCTGTTGTGGTCAAGTCAAAGTCATAGTTCATTTCACAAGTCATTTTGAAAACATCTGATGACGGAATAGTATGACCACTCCAACTTTCTATGACTATAGACACGGCTATTCGAATAGTTTGACACTCTATAGAGGTGGTACAATTTCACCACAACATTCGATACATCCGTCAGGAACATTCCTGAATCATCATACTTAGTATGCGGATAATCAATCCTAACCTTTTAATTACACACCCTAGTATAGGCACCTTCCCTATGAGTTTGGCCTCCCAACCATGACCATCTGTCATCTTGGGAACTGCACATGTGGACATTCATCATGAGGTAGCTCAGCTCAAACCTCTTCCGCAAGGGAACCCATACTAAGACATATAAACTTCCAGTCAAGCCCTACCAAAATTCGGGTATTGTGGTTATACGGTAAAATTGGAATGGTATCGCATCCAAACCCAACCATCAATTTTTAAAGGGGCTAAGGCTCATGCCTCAACATTTTCATCATCAAATTATCTTGTGTTCATAACACATGTCAAAACATTTCAATAGAATGAACCTTCATTCCAAGATTTTCATAATCATTTTCACCAAGTATTCCCATCTAAAGTGATCAACTTTTATGCTTAACACTAGCCACTACATTTAAGGGTATCCACTAATGAGGGGTGCTAATCAAGTGTGACTATCCAAATATAGTCTCATGCGTCAGTATAACATCTAGTTCTAATTACTTAGGTCTAGTTTTATGCTCTTTATGCTACCTATACTGTCTTTCCAAAACTCACAAAGCAATAATTAAAAGTAATAGATAACTTTGGTAAATATAAAAGAATAAAGCTTGCAAGTAAAACTGGGATTTGGTATAATCAAGGTTGCATAACCAAAGCATGCCTAATGCATCTTGCATAGGTTATATGCAAAGTTCTAGCTTGCAAGTGTTAGCTTGCACAGTGTAGCTTGCTAGGATGGCTTACATTGATTGGTGCAGTGGTTAAAGTTTTCTTATTCTTCATAGTTCTCCTCCTCCTCATAGCCTTGGTCGGTACTAGCGTCTATAAATAAATACAAGGTACACAATCACCAAACAATACTTAATTACTTGTATTTGGTACACAATGGTTCACACTATATGATCTAGCATCATCACAATCATCACATGAAATAAAGACCTAGTCTAATGTATTTTATTTTAGAAAAGTAATTTCTACTCATTGAAAACTACTTAAGATTTAATATTTTCCAATTAAAATATGGGATCATGTTGACACATGTCATCACCATATATTCTAATACATGGAGATGTGATTTAAAGTGGTGATCATATATTATAAAGTTTAAAATTACTATTTTATGTAATTAAAGTGACTGGAAATGCCTATGTAGCATTCTTTTAGTACTAGTCCAAGATCACTACATGTAAACCTAGATATTTTTACATATTCATAAAGATCTTGTCAAATGTGATTTTTGAGAGTTGGAATCAACTCAAAAGCATTTATGGTTGATTTTTGAAAAATGTTTGATTGTGTAAAAGTCTTTGTCTTGTTATTTTTACTATAGGTGATCTATAATTTCAAATGGTTTGAATCCAACGGGCTTGGATTGGTAATTTGAATACCTTTCTAAAAAATTGGTTTCATGCAATTTGTTTCAATAAAACTCTTTGAATTGATTTTCAAAGTTACTAACTAAACTAGGGTTTGAATAAAATGGAAAAATATTATTTGAATTACTGGGCTACGCGTGGGAAATTTACTAGGCCGTCCTAGTTGCACAACGCGCGCGCAGCGGGCTACTGACAGGGCGGTCCTACTAGTCAGCGGCTCATCTAACCCGAAGTGGTACGTTTCAATCTGGGTTGTGTGATTAGAACAAGATCTACGGCCTACGTTCGTCGTCTCCGTCGAACAGCTCCGACGAGACCGAACCCTAATGGCGACGGTGGGGGTACGCGGTGGATTACCAGGGCACCATCTAGGGTCAGCGATGGGGGCGTACGACCTTGTTGATGACGGCGGTTCGAACGGTGGTCGCGGCGGCTCCTAGGGTGGCTCCAATCAACAGATCCTCTTCTCCTCTATAGCGACAGACTCTGGCCAAATTCCGGCGATGCGGAGTTCGCCTTGCTCTAGGGAAAGGTGTGGGGTGGTTCCGAGAGATAGGGGAGTGAGATGGTGTGAAGAATTAAGGTGGGGGTGGCCTCTATTTATACACCGGCGAGAGGGGCAGTGCGGCATGGTCAGGGCTCGTCGGTGAAGATGATGTAGTGAGCTAACGGCATGGCGAAGGGCACAGGACGGTGCGGTGTCTCCTGGTGATCATCACTGTTTAATGGCGCGGCACGGGGCAGTCGAGAATGGTCGGGCACGTTCGGTGCTCTATGCGGGAACGGCGGTGTTTGAGACGGCGTATAGGGGCTTCTGTCGCACGGCAGCGAACCATCGTGTCTGGGAGGTAGCTAGGGTCATGGAGAGTGTAGTTAAGCGCGGCGAGGGCGAGGCGCGGCCTGTGCACGCATGTCGGCTGCGGCACCCTGGTGCGCTCTCGGCACGACGCAGAGAAAATGGGCGCGGCGATTGTCTGGTGGTCCAGGGCTTGGTTGTGCTCGAGGGTTGGACAGGGAGTGGCGATGGACGGTTGTCTGCCTCCTAGACATCATGGACGGGCGCGGCGCTTCCTCCTGCATGCTGTCCATGGTCGGCTGGCAATGGCTTCTCAGTGGCGCGGCACTGGTGCAAGCAGTGAAGAGGGTGAGCTGGTTCAATGCATTGCTGGGTGCTAGGGGAGACAAGGGCTAGTCGCGGCGACAGGTAGTGGACAAGGCATTGATCAAGAACAGTATAAGTTAGGCAAGTTTAATCTGTGCTCACCAAGTGTTTGATGAAATGGGCACATGAAATTTGAATTTGAATTTTTGGCTGAATTTTGGTGAGTGCTCTAGTCATATGCTTGGTAGTCTGAGGTTGCTTGGGTTTGGCAAGGTGAAGTGGTTTGGTTGGTTTTTGAGAAATGGCCATCTTAGTATCTATTAAGGATTCAATTTTGAATTTTCTTTTAATAGATTTGGAATTTGTTTCTGTTGGTTTGTAAAGTGGGATTGGATTCATTGTCACTTGGTCTAGCAAGGGATGAAAAGAATTGGATTTGTTTCTGTTAGAAATCTTTGACTAAGAACACCCAAAGTGGTCTAGTGAACAAGTTTGTCCAAAATGACCATTTTCTCATATGTCTTATATTTGATTTTCTCTTTATTTGATTCTTCTTGGAAATGATCTAGATAATATTGTTTTCATCTTTAAACCAATCCTTAGCATTCATAGCAATCAAACATGGCAATTGCAATCATTCATGCATTAATCACACACACATGCATTCATTTTAATTTTAATAATAAAAGTTTTTATTAACCCTAAACTTGGGTGATTAGAACTTGATAATCTTGTATATTCAAAAAATAAAAGAACTTGATAATCTTGTTTAATATTTTTTGGGGTGTTACACTTTTAGGTTAAAATTTACTCACACCGAATGTATATTTTACATTAAGGACCTAAAAAAGGGAAAATTGCATCGATGTCCATACATCTGGCGCAAAGAACCATACAATTAAGCAAGAAAAACATATGGGTCAACTCCTTGTCGAAAAAGCACCTCATCGATCCATACTCATCATACTACTACTTTTTTGATTGTTTTCAAAATATGGCTCAATATGGCGTCATGTAATTCTTGTATACGGGATTATCATCGACATAAATTATGATGTACGTATATACATGACCTCGGTTGTTCGTCTTAAAATCCAAAAATGTTCATACTCGTTGACAACTAAGCTTAAATTCGTTTAGAATTTACCACTTACCTTTAGGTTAAAATCTTACATGGGAAGTGGGAGTATATTTTACACCAAGGACCTAAAAAAGGTAAATAACATCAAGCTCCATATATGTATGAAATAGGGCCCTAAAAAGGGTAAATTTACATCGAGGTCCATCTACATCTAGCATGAGGCACCATAAAATTAAGCAAGGAAAATAGACGGGTCGACTCCTTCTCGATGAAGCACCTCATCGAGCCATACTCGTCATACTACTTCCTCTTTGATTATTTTCAATATATGGATCAATTTGGCGTCATGAAATTATTAGATATGGTAACATCATGGACATAAAGTATGATGTACATATGGCCATGATGTCGATCGTTCGACTTGAAATCCAAAAATGTTCATACTCGTTGACAACTAAGCTTAAATTCGTTTAGATTTTACCACTTAGTTTTAGGTTAAAATCTTACATGGGCGATGGGAGTATAGTTTACACCAAGGACCTAAAAAAGTAATTACATTATTGTCCATACATCTACCAAAAAGGGCCCTAAAAAGGGAAAATTACATTGAGGTCCATATACATCTAACACGAGGCATCATAAAATTAAGCAAGGAAAATATTCGGGTCGGCACCTTCTCGATAAAGCACTTCATCAAGCCATAATATTCATAATACTTACTCTTCGATTCTTTTTGAAGTATGGTCAAATTTTACACAGGCAGTGGGAGTACATTTTACACCAAGGACCTAAAAATAGGGAAAATTTAATCGAGATCCATACATTTACACATAATGCCCTAAAAAGTAAAATTACATCAGGGTCCATATACATCTAGCATGAAGCACCATAAAATTAACCAAGGAAAACATTCGGGTCAGCTCCTTCTTGAGGAAGCATCTCATCGAGCCATACTCTTCATACTACTTCATCTTCAATTGTTTTCAAAATATGGCCAAATTCGGCAGCATGCAAATTCTTGGATATGGTACCATCATCGATAGAAATTATGATTTGTACATATGGCCATGACCTTGGTCGTTCGGCTTGAAATCCTAAAATGTTCATACTCGTTGACAACTAAGCTTAAATTCGTTTAGATTTTACCACTCACTATTAGGTTGAAATTTTACATGGACCGGGTGAGTACATTTTACATCAAGGACCTAAAAAGGGAAAAATTGCATAGACATCCATACATCTAGCAGGAAGCACCATAAAATTAAGCAAGTAAAACTGACGGGGCGGTCCATCTTGAAAAAGCACCTCATCGAGCCATAGTCATCATACTACTTCCTGTTCGATAATTTTCAAAATATGGCTCAATTTAGCGTCTTCCTATTCTTGGATATGGGATCATCATCGACATAAATTATGATGTACATATGGCCATGACCTCGATCGTTCTTCTCGAAATCAAAAAGTGCATACTCATTCACAACTAAGATTAAATTCAGTTAGATTTTACCACTTACTTTTAGGTTGAAAATTTACACAGGTGGTGGGAGTACATTTTACATCAAGGACCTAAAAACAGGTAAAATTACATCGAGGTCCATACATTTAGCACAAACGGCACTAAAAATTTCATCAAACTTTTCATAGCTTGACTTTTCATAAAAAAGGGTTTAAGCGTTGGGACCGAGGGAGTACTAATAAAGGAGATAGAGGGTTACCCTCTCCTCCCACCATCCACTCTCTCTATCACATTCCCACACTCTTCTGCACTCTGAGTCATTAACCCAAGTTGCTACAATGGAACAAATGCCGAAAAGTTTGTCCCTGGTAGAGCTGGGGTCCTCATCAAGCTCTGCTTCGGAGCTGCAGGTGGCTTGTTCGATTCCTCCAGCCGCAGCGCCCTTTCTTAAGCGTCCTTCACCTTTCATGTGTGTGCGGGTCACGAGAAATGTGAGGTTCCTGTCACCGTTAGGGTTTTGGCCAGTGATGACCCACAAGTATAGGGGATCGCAACAGTCATCGAGGGTAGTATTACCCTATTTATTGATTCGATACAAGGGGAGCCAAAGAATACTTATAAGCCTTAACAACTGAGTTGTCAATTCAACTGCACCTGGAAATAGTCATGCTCACAGCAGTTTATCAGTAGCAACAGTTTTGTAGTAGCAATAGAAAAGTAACAACAACAGTAAAACAAAAGGCAGTAGTAACAATAGTAGCAAACAGTAGGATATGAGTCCGGTAGGCATAGGGATGGATGGATGGGCATTGCATGGACGGGACTAGGGAATTTGCAGATAAATAAGATAAAGCATCCAAGTACTAAACACTCATAGGCATCTGTTCCATATATAGTCATACGTTCTCGCAATGAGAACTTGCACAACATCTTTTGTCCTGCCAGCCCGCTGCAGCGGGGCCACAAGGGAATCTACTGGCAATTAATTTACTCCTTTTAATAGAGCACCTGAGCAAAGCATTAACACATGTGATCCTCACATCACAACCATCCCCTCAGGTTGTTCCAATTTCTGTCACTTCGGGGCCTTTTGTTTCGAACAATGATATGTGTACACAACTTGCAGATAAGATCACAAACAATACTATCATCATGAATCAATAATAACAAGTTTAGATCTGAGATCATGGCACTCGGGCCCTAGTGACAAGCATTAAGCACAACAAGTTGCAACAAAGTCAAATAGCACTAATAGAGATACTAGGCACCATGCCCTAACAATCTTATTCGATTAGATGATAGAAATCATCCAATCCCTAACATCCCCATAGCCTACAACATGGGATTACTCACTCATGGATGGGAGAAACATGGATGGTTGATGGAGAGGCGTCGGTGATGATGATGGCGATGATCCTCTCCAAATTCCCCGTCCCCGCAGGGTGCCAGAACAGAGTTTCTGCTTCCGAATCGCGGTTTCTGGTGGTGGCGGTGCAGCGGAACTCTTTCTGGAAAAACGTCGAACCCCACTCCATCTCAGGCGAAGAGGGAGGCTGAGGGGGTGCCCGAGGCGTCCACACCCCTCCCAGGCGTGGCCAAGGGGTGTGGGCCCCTCGGAGCCCCACTCCATCTCGTATTCTAGCTCCATGAGTCTTCTGGTGAAATAGGATTTTTGGCATATTTTTTAGGATTTTTCCTAAAGTTGATTTTCTGCACAAAAACTAGACACTAAGGTAATTCTGCTGAAAACAGCGTTAGTCCGTGTTAGTTGTATCCAAATCACACAAGATTAGAGGAGAAACAATAGCAAAAGTGTTCGGGAAAGTAGATACATTTTTGACGTACCAACTCCCCGAAGCATAGCTTATTGCTTGTCCTCAAGCAATTCAGTTGAAAACTGAGTGCGATAAAAGAACTTTCATAAACACTTTTTCTTCATATGATGTAAATATTCTCAGCACACGAGTCTATACTTAGACAATTCATAATAAGGAGTATGCAACTAAGTATACTTAAAAGTCATTGCAAGCTATGAAGAGATTCCAACTCAATAATTATAAGTAGCATGAAACATAAACATAAGCAACATTGCAATGCTAATAAGAAGGTATGATAGAGTGGTATCTTGCTTGCCTTTGATTGTAGAGAACAACATAAATGCCAAGGCACCTCTGAAGTTCAAGTGGAGACTAGAAGTAAAGATATCAAAGATACAAGCATCAAAGTTATGACATAATTAACCATGTTTTGAGACAAGCACATTACATTAAGAATGACAACTATGCTCTCAAGAAGGCTCTCATAGAATAAGTGGTGACTCAACAAGGAAGTGAAAAGGTTTTGAAAAGTTTGAAAGGCTTCCAAATGCTGAAAGTATGGTACTCATTAGTTTTGAGCTCTCATTGCCCCTATCATAGGCATCTTTAGATGGTTAAGTTGAAAGTGATGTGCAATATGAGTTATATTCTTGATAGACCATAAAATGGAAATCTCATGTCCCTTGAGTATGAGGGCCGCTCCTCATGCTACTCAACTTTAGTTACCGGTAAGTTCTTGTCATAGTAAATACATGCGTATCATAGAGAACTTCCAATGGGGTACCCCTTACACCTGATACAGGAGCTATCCCATAATCAAAATGACAAGGCAAGAAGACAGTGAGCATCTCAGCAATCTTCTTATTTACCATGGGAAAATGGTGCTTTTTTCTCTATTTCCTCTTTTCAACATGTATCTTTTTTTCTTTTTCTCAATATCTATCTATTTTTATAAGAAGAATGCTTCATAGATTGTTCACTATGGTTATGCTGCAAGTTTCCACCATGATTAGGCATGGCTTAGCTAGCAGCCTAGGCGTTTCTCTAACACATATACATAACTCCATGGACTTACAAGCTCCCCTTTTATTTCACACTGACGACATTCGTAAACAAAAGAGAATGATATCAATTGGATATATATATTTACAGGTGTTGAAAGCGTTCCTCGTGACAGCACAGTTCTGCTAACTCCCAGCCTATAATTTGCAAGCATATAAATTTCATGGACAGTCACAATGGTTCAGGTTTATTAAGTGCAAGAAATAAAGTGTGCCATCAAGTTCGTGAGAGCTTCACTAACTAACTTTCCCATAACAAGCCAACATTTTATTTGGAAGAAAACAAGGCATAATAAATATGCACGGAATAGAAAATGATGCTAGTAGGTAGGTATGGTGGACAATTTGGTAAGCTTTTTTTGGGTAGTTGGAAGCACGAGTAGAGCTCATACTCAGTACAGGTGAAGGCTAGCAATAGAAAGGGAGTTACAAACGAGAGAGCAATAACTGTCATAATCATGCTTGCAACAAAACATGACTAATTATTGCATAAAAGTGATACAAGAACTCTGAGGCAAAATAAATTATCGAGGCTTAACTGACTATTGTTCAGTCATATGCATGTGTGAGCATGTACCAAATCGATTCAAATGAAACATTCAGAGGAGGATACCATAATGTCATACCAAATTATGAATAGAACAATGCAAGCAAACATTCATATGACATGCTACAAACTATTAGCAAGCTGGAGCTAATCATAAGATAGCAATAACTACTAAGCATCCATAAATAACATACACCTTACATGAACAGACTAAGCATGCCCACAATGATGAGTATATGTAAAAAAATGAAAAAAATAGAGTTCATTACTAGCCTCTTACCACACCTCAAGTTGTCATTAATCTTCATTATTGCCCTGCACTTTTGTGGCTTGAATAATAACATGAAACCAAACTCCACTAAGGAATGCTGAACCCTGAAACGAACTCCCCCCAAGCTTAGGCTTTTGGCCTAAGTGGGGCTCAATCCTAGCCTGGCCAGGAAGGTGTGCTTCCATAATGTGACGAGGAGGCCCCTTCATCCTGGTACGTGCTCGAGGACTCCCCTATGTAGTGCACAGAGTGGTCATAAGAGGGCGCATCCCCCTGGTAGTGTCCATGGAAACCACAAATGCGCAGCTGCTCGTCCATCTCCTCCTTGGAATTTCCCTCTCTTCCCCATCAGTAAACATCATCCTATAAAACAAACTCTCAAGGGTAGAGCTAGCAGTGACAAAGTGATGCGCTTTCATGGCATCAAGATTAAGCCTCTGAGGAGGCAAAAATTTATCATTTGGATCAATAGAAAGTTCTAAGGCAGCAACTACACGTGCAACAATAATACCCCCATAAATGGGTCCTCTAGCAGCTAGGCAACAAGCAATGAGAGAACCAAGATTATACCTGGTTTTATTGTTGAGTGCAGCAGCTAGATAGGCCAAATGATAGTTGGAAATATTGCTAGTGTTCTCCCTACCAATAATACTCGTGGCAAGATAATAAGAAAAATATATGATAGATGAGAGTTGAATATTTCTTATGTTCCCGCGCTGGGCTATGCGGTCATCATCATTAGTTACCCTGCGGTAGAGCTCCAACAAATCAGCGGGTCGAGCTTGAATCTTCTTCACCATCCCAGCCATGCCAATACCCAAAATGTTGCAAAATTTCTTCAATTTCATTGTGATAGGCCTATCATAGATTTTGAATGACACATCTGTCCTGAAAGGGTTGTTAGTAAAAGAGAAACTCTCCACAAAAGTTTTGGGGAGCTTAGCATATTGCTCACTCTCATCCTGCATATAATCAGTTAGACCAACCCTCCTAACAAGAGTTAGGAAATCATTGATAATCCCTGCAGCTTGCAAAAAGGTGAAACAAGGGAAGGTAGAAGGGTGTGCATCCCCTTCATCTCCCTTGTTGCCAAAGCGCGGCGTAATAACATCCTCATTGTATGATGGCCTAGCATGGGAGAATGTTCTCGAAGGCCTTGTCCTCCTAGTTGCATCACTCTCAAACACTTCTCCGAAGGTGTGGTTGTCCATGCCCCTTTTTCTGAAATTTTTAGACAAACTTCAAACCAAGTAATTTCCAAGTTGATAAATGATGAATAACTACCATATGAACTTGCTAGAGGGATACACATGCATCAAAATGAAATATCTAAGCATAGAACTATAGGGGTTCGTAGCATGGAAAACAAAAAATTTCTACCGCATACAAACGAACAAGCCAAGATCTATCTACTAGATTGTAGCAATGAGTCGATGGAATAACTCACCCTCGAAGATTCCAAAGTGTTTAACGAGAGCGGATTCTCATGGGTGATGTAGTCGTACTCTTCCCGATCTCAATATCGTGTAGACGATCCTTCTGGCGCTGCATTCCGGCAGCGCTTCCGCAGTCGGTCACACGTTTGGTACTTTACGAAGACCTTCCTCTCCCTTGTTCCAGTAGGCAGCGGAGGTTGTAGCACTCTCCTCGCGATTCCGGTAGCACAACGGCGTGGTACCGGAAGTAGAGGGGAGATCTCGCAGGGCTTCGCCTTAAGCCGGAGCGAGTATGGTGGACTATGAGAGAGAGCCTCGGTGATCTAGGGTTTAGACGCACCAAGGAGGAGCAAGGCCGGCGGCTAGGGTTTCCCTAGGCGGCGGCAGCAGGAGGTGGCGGCGCCGGCGGCTAGGATTAGGGTTTGCGGGGCGTGGTGTTGTGTGCTTGGAGGGGCAGCCCTGCCCCTCCTTATATAGGTGGAGGGGCACGCCAAGGGGAGGGGAGTCCCTCCCCGACTCAGTCTCCAAGTGGGCCGGCGGTGGAGGGAGGGAACTCCTCCCCAAGTAGGTTTCCAACTCTCCCTCCACCTCACAAAATAGCCGTTTGACTTTTCAAATTGGCCTTTGACTTTTCAAACTAGGATTTGATTAAACCCTTTATTTTGTTCAGCGATGACACCTAGTACATGATGCAATCATTCCAACTTGTTATGACACATTCATCTACCCTTCCCCTCCGGAGTGCCGGACATTCCGGAACCTTCTAGAACATTCCCGATGAAAACACTGGAACCATTCTCCAACCCCGAAACTATACTTTCCTTATATGAATCTTATTCTCTGGACCATTCCGGATCTCTTCGTGATATCCCGGATTCCATCCGAGACTCCGAACAACATTCGGTCTCTTATTCATCATTCCATAACTACTCAACAACGTCGAATCCTTAAGTGTGTCTCCCTACGGTTCGTGAATTATGCGGACATGATCGAGACACTTCTCCGAACAATAACCAATAGAGGAATCTGGAAATTCATATGGCTCCCACATATTTCTACGATTACTTTGCAATCAAATGAACCAGTTACATACGATACCAATTTACCTTTGTCTCACGATAGTTTACTTATCCGAGGTTATGATCGTCGGTATCTCTACATACCTAGTTCAACCTCGTTACTGATAAGTACTCTTTTCTCGTTCCCGTGATATGTGATCCCTTGTGAGCCAGTCACATGCTTGCAAGCTAATTGGATGACATTCCACCGAGAGGGCCCAGAGTATATCTATCCGTCATATGGATGGACAAATCCCATTCTTGATCCATGTGTTTCAACCAATACTTTCCGAACACTCAATGCACCTTTATAGCCACCCAGTTACGGTGTGGTGTTTGATGTCATCAAAGCATCCTTTCGGTGAAGGTGATATGCATGATCTCATGGTCGAAGGAATTAGGTTACTATGTATCAGAAAGCATATAGCAATTGAACTATTAAAATGACTTGATCTTTATGCTACGCTTATCTATAGGAGTATGTCCACCATATCATTCTCCTAACGATATGATCTTGTTGTTAATAACATCTCAATGTTCATGATAGGGAAACCACAATCATTTATTAACCAACAAGCTAGTGTTATATAGAGGCTTTACTAGGGACTTCAATTTTAGTTTACAAATCACACAAGTATTAATGTTTCCTTGTTAATACTATTATAGCATGAATGTAAACATTTATCATAAACACAAAGATATAATAATAACTACATTTATTATTGCCTCTAGGGAATATCTCCAACAGTCTCCCACTTGCACTAGAGTCAACTAATCTAGATTACATGGTAATATACCGAACACCCATGGCAGTTTGGTGTTGGTCATGTTTTGCCCTCGGGAGAGGTTTAGTCAACGGATCCGGCATATTCAGATCTGTGTGTACTTTGCAAATCTTTAGGTCACCATCTTGGACATGTTCTCAAATAGCGTGAAAACTTAGCTTGATGTGCTTCAGCTTCTTGTGTGACCTTGGTTCTTGCGCATTGGCTATGGCACCCATGTTATCATAGTAGATTGACATTGGGTCCAGCTGTAACATCCCTAAATTCATATTCCAAAATTCATTCATATCATCCTAGCATTCATCATCATTTAGGGTTTTTTTTCAAAATCATTTCATAAACAGAAGCTTGTGCTATGATTTCATGTGAGCAAATTTAACTCAAATGGCCATCACCCTTTGAAACTTGAATGTTTAGGAACTTGTTTGCTTGCCTCCATTGTTGGAAAGTTTAGGTGTAAAAGTTTAACCAAAGTTTTCAACTTAGAAATAATTCCAAAACCCTATTTTTTTAAACATTTGCAAACCAGAGACAAAGTCTCTGATTGTTTTAAGTCCAAGCTTGACCAAGCCCTTGCAGGGTAACCACATGTTTAAATAACTGGTTTTTGAAACCACAGAACCCTGCTAAGATCCCCAGAATTGTTTGAATTCAAAAAGGATTTGAATTCATATCTAAATCGTTCCTGAAAACCAAAATAGAAAAGGAAAAGGAATAAACAAAAGAAAAGGGCCGCGCGCCAGGTTTCTGGCCGAGCATCGAATCGAGCCCAACTAGCCCACCCGGGGATTTTCTTTTCCTCTCTCACGCGCGAGCGCACGCACTCAGTCGCTGACTGCCGGACCCCACCCCCTCTCTGTTTAACCCGCTGACGTGTGGACCCTGAGACCACGTCGTCTTCGTCGTCAATCACGCGCGCCAGCACCGCTCGCTCCGCCGTTACCTCGCCGCTGTTACTGCGCGCTTAATTGCCATTGATTCGCCGCGCAATCGTCGCACCCGCTCTGGCTATAAGATCCCCTCTGCACCGCGGCCATTTCCCCTCACTTAGCACCACCTCTCCGCCACTAGGTTGCTCACAATCATCCTCGCACCGCCGCATACAGAGCTCACTCCGGCGATCGATTCCGGTAAGCCCCGTGCGCCCCTTCCCCTCTGGTTCAAACGAGCAAATTCGCAATCTCTTTGCGCACCTCCTGACCCCACTAGTTCATCCTGTACTGCCCCAGGTCACCGTTTCCGCTCGACACCGCAAGCACCTGACGACAACCTCGACTCCGGCGACCAAATTTCGTAAGTCCCGTGCGCCCCTTCACTTCTGACTCACACGAGATTGTTCGCCACGGTCTTGCGCATCTCCTAAACCCTCTGGCTTGTGTTAGGGCAACGTGGAACCTCACCAACGACTCCGACAACAACCACCTGTCGCCAGACTCAACTCCGACGAGGAATCATCACCGTGACAGCACGCCCCTTCGCAAACCGACGCTACCTTGAGCTTCAGCAGCTTCCTCCGAACCTAGTATGACCCTTCTCCCTCTCGCGGACGACCTGGAAAGCAAGCGCCGCCGTAGACCGAGCGCTCCGCCGCTCGCTGACGCCGCGCGCCGCCAGGACATGGTCGCTTGCTCGCACGCCGTTAGATCTAGATCCAAGCGCTAGGATAGATTCACTTATCGGTGAAACAGTACGCGATCTGGAACGTGCGATCTGTTTAGATCCTGCGGCTGCAGAGCTCGATCCGGTGCGAACCGGTACGCGCCAATCAAAACGCGACGCGTGGCTAGGAACAGATCTAAAAACAGATTTTAAATCAGAATTGGATCCAAATTTCAAATGCTTATAACTTTTTATTTCCACGTTGGAATTTTGCAAACTTTATACTGTTGGATTCAGGGAATCAAGGCCTTTGTGATTATACAAGGTGTTTAACATATAGTAACCATTAAAATGACTTTGTTTGTAGAAACATGTTTAAGGCTATTTTGAGTATGGTTTTAGTTTAGCAATTTGTTTAAGTACCAAATAAGTTTGATTTGGCAAATTTTGTGTCTTGTTATGTTTCAGTAACATGCACATGCTTGGTAGAGTTTTCAAAATCACCACTTAGTAAATTCATGCATGCATGCATTCATATTATTTTTGATTGTATTTAAATTGTGTGTAATTGTGTGCTACCAATTTTGTGTAGATTTTTCTAGTGATTGTGACTGTGAAGAGTGCTACTCTCCCCAATACCAAGGCAAGTGATATTTTCATGAATATTTCTACCCCATGTTTTGTACTAGCATTAGATATTTTGCTAAGTCTTGCATACTACTCTTTGCCAAAAGAAAGGTTGGGAAATCCTAAGTAGTTTAGAATCGTAGAATTGCTAGGGAATTTCCTAAGTTAAGTTATCATGCCATGCTTAGCCTAGGTATTAGTAAAAAAGGGTTGGTGAAAATCTATACTTACTATGGTGAGAATATTCCAAGTCATGAGGCTTATGTTTTCCTAATAAAACAACTAAGTCAAATGAACCTCCTGGGTGGAATGGGAAGATTGGGTTATGTTGAGTGGTTACACAAGGCCATGGATTTGGCTTGTGTATCACACTTGTGGAATGCCACCCAGGCACAAAGGGATTTGGAGGCCAAGTGTTGAGAAAGCTTACAGTGCAACCACTTGGCAATATGGGCTCTGCCTTGATCATATAGGTAGCTAGAACTTAGTCTCTTGGACAGTTGGTGGTAGTGGGATTGATAGGTTGGAACGCGTCCATTTGACTAAAGGCTTCTGAAAGGTCTTGCCTTGGGAAACCAAGTCTGGTGGGGAAAGTGCACAACCTCTGCAGATGGAAAAACCTAAGTACTTAGCCAAGTCCATGGCAATGGACAACTTGAGCATCAAGACATGGAAGCTACAAGAATCTCATCACTCCAACTTCTAAGTAAAACTTGTGGGTGAACAAGGGTAAAGGACCCAATGTCTATTGGAGGTTCCTTGGGAAGGTTTTTGATAAAGAAAAACTTAGTGACTTCAACTAATAGGAAAAACTTATTTTGAAGCAAAGCAAGCCAAGCTACACTTAGCCAAAAATGCATATAGTATTATAGTCCACTTAACAAAATTTACTAAGGTATCACTTTCCAATACTATTCCAAAGTATTGACCCTCTGTGGCTGTAACTTATGATGTTGCAGGTTATTCAGATGATGAATAGGTGTCATGAGTCTACACTCAACATGCTTGCCTGTGGCACATGAAGATGAAGACTTGTGTTTATTTACATTTTCCAAAAAACTCTTGTATTAGGCCTATGGCCCTGTAATGTACAAGACTATGTTTATTTCTCTGGAATGAATGTAATAATTGACCTTTGTTTCTGTGTACTTCATCTTAAACTGTGGATGCTAGCATTGATCCAGGGACTAGCATTGCAATCACAGGGAACCTTTTCCTTTACAAAGGAGGGGTCTAACAGATGGTATCAGAGCACTGTGTTGCCTATAGGATTATGACCCTAGGATTGGAAACCACTAAGGAAAATCTTTAACTACTTCTACACTTGTCTATTCTTCTCGTAAACTTTTCTAATCTTCTCATTCTCATCTCTATTTGTAGATGAACTCCATCAACGAAGCCGTGAAGAAAGGACCACTCATGACCATGACCTTGGAGTGTGAAACTGAGTTTCCCAAAATTCTCAAGGACCTCATGGAGGCAATGGAAGCACATGGTGCAACTGTGTACAAGGGCTTTCCAGTGATGGAGGAAGGAGTGGAGTATTGGTGGGTGCAACTTCACTTGTACAAAAACAAGGAAGACAACCACAAGGAAAGAGGCTTCTGCATGTACACCAACACTGTGATGCACACCACATTCTTTGAGTCAGCCAGAGATGCAGCTTGGAGGACCATCAAAGAACTAAGTGCTAGAGTCAAGTGCAGGATGCTCAACCTCCAAAAATACTTAGAGAAAGAAAAGGAACTTACCAAAGAGTTGGAAGCCGCCAACCAAGAATTAAGGGGAGATATTATAGACTTAGTGATAGAATCATGTGAACAAGATAGGTGGATTGCCTCTAGGAACATTGTGTTAGCCACCAGACTAGTGAGATAGGATTGTGAGCACACTTCGTTAGTTGGACCACCATCTATCACCTTATTTTTCCAAAATTGATACCTTAAATAAGATTGGACCTTGATTGATGTAATGGAATTGTGTATGCATGACTTGTGTGATTTTTATGTTCCATGGTTATGTATGAGTGTTTGTCTTGTTTTAACTTGTGTTATTCTAAACTTTTTTAATCTTATAAATAGATGCCTATTACCATCAGCACTGTTGAGGAGTTCCAGGTTACCCGTTTTGGTCCTCGTATCGTAGAGCTTACTACCTTGCTCGATCTCCCTCTTCCCACCATTATGGTGCACCCACTCACCAAGTTTGAGAGGAAGGACCTCTGGGGCTTCAAGGTGAACCAGCCAGGACGCCAGACAGAGCCTACTACGGAGGCCATCGTCTTCAAGCTTATGCACGATGACAGGGAGAGAGGCATGGAGGTTGTCATGCAGGACCTGATAGGACGACTGTTAGGCCGTCACTCCCGACAGGTTAGAGGCACTCACTTCCACGCCTTCGAAAGGCGTGATGATGACGGAGAGTCCATCGACTTTGAGGACGACTCGAGGGCCGCAGCAGAGCCGATACGCCTGTACCTCCAGGACTTAGAGACTCTTATTAGGCACGTGGATACTGACAGGACCAATGTCATGCTCAGTAATGACGAGCTCCAGGTGCAGCTTCGCGAGAAGGACAAGCTCTTCGCGCAGCAGGACGAGATAGTCAAGGAAATGGAGGCGAAGTTCGAGACCTAGGACCGTAAGTTCAAGAGTCAGGAGAAACGTGTCCAGAATAGGAACAAGAAGATTCGGGACATGACCGAGGAACTGAAGGCCAGGGATTTCGAGCTAGAGCAGCAGCAGATGGTTATTGAGAGGCTTCGCTTCCAAAAGAGGGCTCTCAAGACCAAGATTGAGTCCTTGACCACTACTATCGAGGAGAACAAGACCGCGATGGAGAACGCAGGTCTTACCTTTGTCGAGGAGGAGATTGATGCTGATGAGTAGACCTGACTACTCGGTTATTGGACCATCCGACATGTGGATGGCTTGCCACTTGTGTGTTTTTACTTTGAGACTTTGTTATCTTGTTGTTGAACTTTGATCCTTGTGTTGCATGCTATGCGTTTGCTTATGTGATGTATTGAATCATGTAAGGGTATCTCATTCTTATCTCTATTTGAACAAACCACAGATGCCTCCCCGTCGCGCAAACCCCAACCCCAACAACATTACCCCAGAAATGCAACAGATGATGAATGCGCAGACCCAGCTTATGCAAATGATGACGACATTCATCCAAAACCAGAACAACAACAACCCCAATAACAACAACAACCCTAATAACAACAACAACAACAACAACAACCCTCTGGGTTTTGATATGCTCACCAGATTTCTGCGTCTGAGGCCAGCTAAGTTTTCGGGAACGACTGATCCCATGGTGGCCAATGATTGGCTACGTTCTGTGAACAAAGACTTAGTGACCGTGGGCTGCACGGATGCTGAAAAAGTCAGGTTCGCAGCACATCTGTTGGAAGGACCAGCCGCCACATGGTGGGACAACTTCCAGATCACCACTCCTATGGATGAGGTGACTTGGGCTATCTTTGAAGATGGCTTTCGCACTACTCATATCTCACCAGGAATGATGAGCCTGAAAAAGAAGGAGTTTCACAACCTGAAGCAGCGCCACCACAGCGTGGCTGAATATATAGAAGAGTTCAACAATCTGGCGCGCTATGCACTGGATGAGGTTGACACAGATGCCAAAGAAAGGAAAAGTTTCTGGAAGGCTTGAATGATGAGCTGAATCTGTAGCTGTCTGTGGCATATGTTCCAACTTATCAGTCGCTGTGTGACAAGGCTGCTATTGTGGAGAGTAAAATGAAGCAAGTCGAGAGTAGGAAGAGGAAACACTCCGACAAGCACAGCTCGGGATCGTCTCATAAACGATCTCACCATGATGATAGTGTCAGCTCAGGATCCCACAAGCATGGGAAATTTAACAAGCACCACAACCACAACCGTCATGACAACAAGCATCATCGCAGTCATGACAATGATAAGTACAAGAATCACAAGAGTGGACATAAGAGCCACCACAGTGGAAGTGGAAGTGGAAACCAGCCTAAAAAGGACATCAGTCAGGTTGAATGCTTCAAATGCAAGAAGCTGGGGCATTATGCTAATGAGTGCCCTGAAAAGAAAGTTGAAGGACCTAACAAGCCCAATCCTTTTCAGAAAGGACAGGTTAACCACATCAATGTGGAGGAGGTCTATGAAGAGCCTGATGTTGTTGCGGGTAAGTTCAGACTCAATTCAATTCCAGCATTTGTACTCTTTGATACCGGTGCATCTCATTCATTCATATCAAAAGCATTTGTCGAAAGAAATGAACTACTGGTAGAAACCCTTGGGTGTCCTATAAGAGTAAGTTCTCCTGGTGGAGAAATGATAGTAAACTCAGGATGTCATGACTTAGTCATAGAGTTTGGAAAACATAAGTTTCCAGTAAACCTAATAATCCTGAATTCCCAAGGATTGGATGTGATTTTGGGAATGGATTGGATGGCTAAGTATGAGGGAGTAGTAGATTGTGCAAATTCTACAGTTACACTCACAACCCCTGAAGGAAGGAGGATAAAATTCAAGTCCAACTTTGAATCTAAAGGAAGTAAGCTAAATTCTCTTAAGGGGGTTAGCATGGACACTGTGCCAATTGTGTGTGAATATCCGTATGTGTTTCCGGAAGAGTTATCGGGAATGCCACCAGATAGAGATGTGGAGTTTATAATAGATTTGGTACCTGGCTCTGGACCAAGAGCAAAGAGACCTTACAAGATGTCAGTTGACGAACTAAAAGAACTCAAGAAACAACTTGGAGAACAGTTGCAGAAAGGATTCATCCAACCAAGTTCTTCATCTTGGGGAGCTCTAGTTTTATTCGTGGAAAAGAAAGATAGAACACAAAGATTATGCATTGATTACCGTTCTCTCAATGAGGTAACTATCAAGAACAAATATCCTTTGCCAAGAATTAATGACTTGTTTGATCAGCTAGAAGGAGCATGTGTGTTCTCAAAGATTGATCTCCGATCCGGTTATTTTCAACTCAAGATAAGAGAGCAAGACATACCTAAAACAGCATTCACCACAAGGTATGGATTGTATGAATACACTGTGATGCCTTTTGGTTTAACCAACGCTCCAGCATACTTCATGAATATGATGAACAAGGTATTCATGGATTTCCTTGACAAGTTTGTGGTTGTTTTCATTGATGACATCTTAGTTTACTCCAAGAGCAAAGAAGAACATGAAAGACACCTACGCTTGATACTTGAGAAACTGAGGGAACATAAGCTTTATGCCAAATTTAGCAAGTGTGAGTTTTGGTTAGAGGAAGTTGGATTTCTTGGTCACGTTATGACAAAGGAGGGTGTAGCAGTTGATCCTGCTAAAGTTTCAGCTGTGACAGAATGGGAATCTCCTAAGAACGTAAGAGAGGTTCGTAGTTTCCTTGGTTTAGCAGTTTACTACAGAAGATTCATTGAAATTTTTTCAAAGGTTGCTAAACCAATGACATAATTGTTAAAGAAAGATAAGAAATTTGTTTGGTCTGAAGGTTGTGAACTCATCTTTCAAGAATTAAAGAAGAGGCTTGTGTCAGCACCAGTTCTGTGCCTGCCAGACTTGGAAAAGGATTTCCAAGTGTATTGTGATGCTTCTCATCAAGGATTAGGTGCCGTACTTATGCAAGGCGGAAAAGTTGTGGCTTATGCCTCGAGACAACTCAAAACTTATGAAGTAAATTATCCTACTCATGATTTAGAGTTAGCTGCTGTTGTCCATGCACTCAAAACATGGAGACACTACCTTTTGGGAAAGCGTTGTGAAGTATTCACCGATCACAAGAGTTTGAAGTATATCTTCACCCAGAAGGAAATCAATATGAGACAAAGGAGATGGCTAGAACTTATCAAGGATTACGACTTGAGTTTGCAATACCACCCCGGTAAAGCAAATGTTGTAGCAGATGCTCTATGTCGTAAGGCATTTGTAAATGGCCTTACCAAAGGTGAATTGCCAGATGACTTGTGTAAGCAATTCAAGGAACTCAGGTTGGAGATTGTGCCAGAAGGACATCTCATGTCTTTGGATGTTCAACCCACTCTGTTGGATAAGATTAAAGAAGCCCAAAACACGGATAAAGAAATCGAAGAGATTAAGGAAAGGATTAGCCAAGGGAAAGCTAAAAGTTTCCATATAGACGAACAAGGTACTTTATGGCACGGGAAACGTATTTGTGTTCCACAAGATCTGGAGTTGCGGAAACTGATTCTACAAGAAGCCCACAACTCTCCGTATTCTATTCACCCGGGAAACACCAAAATGTACATGGATATGAAAGAAAGATTTTGGTGGAACAATCTCAAAAGGGACATCGCTGAACATATTGCTTTATGTGATGTGTAGTAGAGTGAAAGCAGAGCATCAGAAACCAGCAGGTTTGCTTCAACCACTACCTATTCCTGAATGGAAGTGGGAAATATTGGTATGGATTTCATTACCGGATTACCAAGGACCAGGTCAGGGTATGATTCTATATGGGTAGTAGTGGATCGCTTAACTAAAGTGGCTCATTTTATACCCGTAAAGACAACTTATACCAGTGCCAAGTTAGCCAAAATCTACATGAACAGAATTGTATGCCTTCACGGTGTGCCTAAGAGTATTGTGTCTGATAGAGGAACTCAGTTCACTTCTCACTTTTGGAGACAACTTCATGGATCTTTAGGAACGAGGTTGGAATTCAGCACTGCTTTTCATCCTCAAACGGATGGACAAACGGAAAGGACTAACCAGATTCTTGAAGACATGTTGAGGGCATGTGCCCTAGACTATGGAGCAAGTTGGGATGAAAGTCTGCCTTACGCAGAGTTCTCTTACAATAACAGTTACCAATCTAGCATTGGGATGGCACCATTTGAGTTTCTCTACGGAAGGAAGTGTACCACCCCATTGCTATGGAATGGTGTGGGAGAAAGAAGTTTGTTTGGACCAGATCTTATCAAAGACGCCGAAGAGAAGGTCAAATTGGTTAAGGACAGGTTGAAGATAGCACAGTCTCGACAGAAAAGCTACGCGGATTCTAAGCGTAGAGAAGTCACCTACGAAGTTGGGGATAGAGCTTATCTTAGAGTATCACCACTTCGTGGAGTGAAAAGATTTGGAGTCAAAGGAAAGTTGGCACCAAGATATGTTGGGCCATTCAAAATTCTAAATCGCAAGGGAGAAGTTGCGTATGAAGTCGAATTGCCCGAATCTCTGTCAGCTGTCCATAATGTATTTCATGTGAGTCAGCTCAAGAAATGTCACCCAGAAATGGAAGAATCTTCTTTGAAGGATACCATACCTTTGGAAGAAGTTCAACTAGAAAGTGATCTCACCTATGAAGAAAAGCCTGTCAAGATTCTTGAAACCGCAGAAAGAGTCACAAGGACAAAGACTATCAAGTTTTGCAAAGTGCAATGGAGTCATCATTCCGAAGAGGAAGCAACATGGGAAAGAGAAGATGATCTTCGGAAAGACCACCCACACCTATTTGCTAGCCAATCCGAATCTCGAGGGCGAGATTCATCTTAAGGGGGTTAGATTTGTAACATCCCTAAATTCATATTCCAAAATTCATTCATATCATCCTAGCATTCATCATCATTTAGGGTTTTTTTTTCAAAATCATTTCAGAAACAGAAGCTTGTGCTATGATTTCATGTGAGCAAATTTAACTCAAATGGCCATCACCCTTTGAACTTGAATGTTTAGGAACTTGTTTGCTTGCCTCCATTGTTGGAAAGTTTAGGTGTAAAAGTTTAACCAAAGTTTTCAACTTAGAAATAATTTCAAAACCCTATTTTCTTTTAAACATTTGCAAACCAGAGACAAAGTCTCTGATTGTTTTAAGTCCAAGCTTGACCAAGCCCTTGCAGGGTAACCACATGTTTAAATAACTGGTTTTTGAAACCACAGAACCCTGCTAAGATGTAGCATCCCAATTGTCTAACAATTGTAATGCTACTTGGTCTAGTAATATAATGGCTACTTCAAATATATAATTGTTGCATCATCATGATATCATGCTCATGTCATCATGCCTCCTTGCATTTGAGCATCATATAAAACCCTTTTCATTTGGTTCTTATTTCATATGCATTATTAATTGTATTTGCCTCTTGATATTGTATTTGGTTCTTGATATATTGTTTAATGCCCAGGTTGAGTTGGGGGCATATCTCTTATTAACTCCACCACCTTTCTTTCACCACCTTATAATTCCACCATCCAACTAAATATGAGCTTGGCATTTATGGGTTTTACTTCTAGCTCATGTGGGTTGGGATGGATCCAATTCTTTTCCACATGTTCTCATCGTGGCATCATTTTGTTTTCACATTATTGATACATGAGAGCCACATGGCCACCTTTGCATGCCTTGTGAGTGGGACCCCTTTTCCTAGCTTCCATATGTGTGATTTTGGGGTTATCATCATGTTGGGATATTTTTGTGGGCTTATTAAATACCTAGTGGCATATACACACTAGCAAGTCCCAAATATAATCCAATGTGATCATCTCCTTATACTCCACTTGGAATTCTTTCTAAATTCCTTTGCTTGGGCCTTACTCCAATTTTTGGGAATGCATAATAATAATGCCATGTACTAATATTATTTTCACAAGAATCAACATGGCATTAAATATTTTGCATGGGCCATGCAAGTGCCACCTTTTCTTTTGCTATTTGGTTTTTAGTTGAATTTTGAGTGAATCATCATCTCTCTACTCCCCCCCTTAAGCTTGGTCTTGTTTGATCATGCTAAAACCCATCACCATACCCATCCATTCCATCACCACCTTTTCTTCTCTTCTCTCTTTTGGCCTAGCTTGGTTTGATCTTGTCCATGCTTGAGCTTGGCAAAGGGTTGCCACCACCTCACTTTTCCTCTCTCTCAAAACCCTAAGCTAACCCTCAACCTACCTCTCCATCCACTCTAATCTACCCACACCCCCTAGCTCTAACCGTGGCTACCACCCCCCTCCTCTCTCTAGCTCCCTCTCTCTCTGCCTAGTAAGCCCCACACCGAGCCTGCCCTCCAACCCACGAGCTCCCCTCCTCCCTGGTCCCTCTCTTCCCTCTCTAAGCTACAGGACAAGAAAGGAGGCAAGAAAAAGCCCTAGCCCGATCTCTCCTCCTCACTTTATGCAAAGCTACCACCACCCCATGTGCCTCTCCTCTCCTCCCCCTTATCACCTCAACCACCCAGCTACCCCAGTACCCCAGATCCCATCTGGAAGTGCCCAGGCCCCTCTCCATCCCCCCTCCTTCCTCCCCTCCCCACCATGAACACCACCATGCCCCTAAGCCCTAGCCTCGGCCACCTCACCCTCTAGAAATTCCCGAGCACGCCAAGGCTATCCAGGAACACCAGGACCTCCCTCTGCTTCCTCTGCTTCGCCCTGAACCGCTGGGAGCCGCTGGACCTCACCGGAGGAGCATCGCCGCCGCCGAGTCCGCGAGCACCAGGAGAACTCCGGCCGCCAGCCTCGTCGACGATCACCGGCTCCTCTGCCCGAACCAACACCACCGACGAGCCCCTGGTGAGCCCCGCTACCTCCCAGACATGGCCTCCTCCTCGCTCGTGCACCGTAGCGTCGCCGCCCGTCGTCGATCACCTCGCGCGCACGCACGGCCGCTCGCCGCGCGCAGACAGACATCAGCAGCAGCCGCAGCAGCCCCGTCCTGCCTCTGTTCCGCTTCGAAGTCCGCGCGCCACAGCCCATCCCAGTAGATGCCACCTGAACAAAACTTGTAGCCGGTAAAGCCCTCTTCAACTTTGGTTTTTGTGGCTTGGAAAGAATCGCCGTGGTTTGCTCGCCAACGTCGACCAAACTCCGGCCGATCTTCGGTACCCTGCAGTGCGGCGCGCAGCTGCAGATCTGACAACCGCCGTCGTTTTGCGCAGAGGCCCCTGCAGTTTTTCCCGCCTAAACCCGCCGTCCCTAGTGCCCCACCTGCCAGCCTCAGCGCCCTTTGCAAGGAAACCCCCTGGGAAAAACTGGTCATCACAAATCAGTCCCTCCCCGCGCCTGGGATCGCCCACGTGTCGCGTCACCGCTGGCCGCGCGCGTGTGTGGCCCCATATACCCCCGGCCCCACCTGTCTGTCTCCGTGGCTAAGCAGCGTAGCGGTGTAAAAAGCTTTTAAGCGCAGTGTGCTGCTGAGTCAGCTGCTGGCCCCACTGGACAGTGTCTGTGGCTAGCTCTGCTGGAGTAACAAAAGTTTCTGTAATCTGTTTTTAATTCAAATCTTTTTCAAAATCAATTCAAAATTCAAATTTAATTCTGTTTTAAATAACTTTTAATTTATAAACTCAAATAATACAAATAATATATGTTTTCAAATCAGGAAAATGTGAGGAATTCAAATCTTCCATTCAAAATATATTTTGGACATTTAAAATTCCAAGATTATTAAAATTACAATAAATGCCCCTTTTCTTAAATAATTAATAACTTTTGATTTATAAGTCCAAATATAATAAATAATATGTCTAAAATGATTAGCTCAACGAGACCTTTCTGTTTATGCTTTCCATGGGTTGTTTTGAAGCATGCATCATATGAATATATTGTGGACAGCAACTTAATTGAGAATAAAATGGGGCCAAAACTAAATAAAATGCTTTATTATTGTATTCCACACCTCACCCATGCCATGCTACTTAATTGCCATGCAAATTGTGCATCATTCATCATGGCATGATTGTTTGCTTGATGCATTTATTCATATGCTTGTGCACTTTATTTATGTTGCCCTTGTTTGTTCGGTTCTTCTTCGAATAGACGCTGAGCAGGGGATATATCAAGAGAACCAGGAGCACTACCCAGATCCATCCCTTGCTTCAACTGAGCTGTCAGGCAAGCACTACCACATGCTTGCATACATATAGTACCTATTGCCTCTATCTTATTCTTGCATCATTGAGTCGCGATTGCATTAAATTGAATCCCAAGTATTGCATAGCCTTTACTTTTAAGCCCCACCGAAGCTTGTTCCTCCATCCCATGAGCCTTTACTACAGGAGTTGTTTGAGCCATGCGAGTCGTAGAACAGCATGAGTAGGGTATGTGAGTGTCTGATGGATAACGAGGCACCTAAACAACTTGACTTGAGTAGTAATGGGATAACTAATGAAAGTGGCATCGGTGAGCCATATTTGCTATTTGGTTTTTCAGGCTCACTTGTGTCCCGTAGGACCCCGAGTACTTGATTCCTGTTCCTTGAATATTCGCGCTATCCACATCCGGGAGGCTTATGAACCCCCCTGAGCCAGAGCTTGATTCATTCTTATTTCTTGGGGCCACAAACTAGTTTGAGGTTTTATTTACGATCCTGTACTTATGCCATGCCTTACTGCTTTAATTTAAATTGTGTGAGGTAATGCACACTGTACTGTTTAGGTCCGTGACCCGTTTTCGCTGTATTGATAAGCCCAGTCACACTTTCGGGTTCCCAGTCGTTTACAGCCGGCCACACAAACCTTGAGTCCGTCTCGTAGCCGGCCAGCTTCGTTGCAGGTAGCTTAATGGGGTGGCCCCCTGAAATATTTCTGAATCCTGTGATCGCTTTGTCGTGACTGCCTCGTTGGGTTTGATTTGGTTTTTCTGAGGCATATCGAGTGTGTGTTGCTATTTGTGCACCCCTGCAGGGTAAAACTTTCTGAAAGCCGTGTCCGCGGTTATGGACGACTTGGAGCACAGTTTCTTGATCATAGACAAGCATAACTAAAGTACCGCTTTTAATCTGACTAGACTAGGTACCTGACTAGTAAATAGTGCAATACTCACGGAATGGATAATAAAACTGCCAACGGATGGGGGGTTGTTCGTCCGCTTCCTGGTCGGTAAGCGAGGAGGAGGATGGATCTGTTAAGATTACCGTTATTACCGTTATAACTGTTGTTATTAATTCACGGACATCTGTCTATCTCTGGTTAGGCGGATGGTTAGCGAGTATCTATAGAATTGTTAGGGTTTATCTTTTGCTGCAGTTGCGTCACCCCAGGTTGTGTCCCCTTTAGAGGCATAAAGACTTGCTGAGTACCCCTAGGGTCTCACACGATAAATTATTGGTTCAGATGAACAGGTACACTCGCAAGATGGATACTAGGTGGAAGAGACGGACGATGTGGGCAACGATCCTTCGGTGTAGAGATTCCGGGAACGGGGATCCGTGAGTTCTGTGGGCGGGATGTGCTTATTTATGGGGCATCTTATGCCGATTTGCTTCTTATGCGTACTCGGATTTTGTCTTCCGCTTCCGCTTGATACTCTGTTGATTGATGTATGAGGGGATATCCTAAACTATTATATCTATCTAGGATATTTGGATCTTGCCGTATGGCGTTGCTATATTTCCTTTCTTTTTAGATGGAATGGCTCTGATGTACTATTGTATGGTGGCTTGCATACATACTCATTTGTGTATGTAGTTGATCCCTTCGCCTGCCGATTACGCCGCCCGTTCTTGTCCCGATGTTTGGAAATGGTTGGGACGGCCGAAAGGTCTACCTGTGAGTGGCATTTGGGCCCCACCATACTATTTCAACCATTTCTGATCATCCAGGCTTGTACTAGGAGCGTAATTCACCGAGGTAGTTATAATTGGTATCAGAGCCATCCCGCCCTTCAGGGTCTCAGCCAAATGGTCGTTGTCTGTCTAGCAAATATTTTTAGTAGTTATGTATACTAGGGAAAAACAAAACGGGAGAGTAGGACTGCTTCCACTTTTCTTCTTACCCACCCACCACTCTTTTCTGGTAAGGAAGTGTAACGTTTTCAATCCTCTTCTTAAATTCAAACTAGGATTCACGTGTTCTGGGTTTCCGTAGTACCATAGGTTGTGTATCTGTGTGTGTGAGTGTGTGTGTGTGTAATTCCTTGTCTATCTGTTGCATCCAAGTTGTTATCTTATCGGCCTTTTGGTTATCAACTGTTGGTACATTCCATACCGACAGGCTTTTGCAAACCGACGCGATCTATCTGATTCGTTGTATACCGACGCGATCTGTCTTACTCTTTGTTATCCGACATTATCTTGTTTGTGGTGTTCGTTTCCGTAGTTACCAATCTTTAGGTTATCGTGAGAAGAAGGTGTTGGGATATGTGTTTTACTTATTCATGTGCGGAGTAATGATTCGAGTGCGGGATGGAGTCGCGACCATACCACTACTCTTATCATTCGCTCTTGTATATTGAATTGGTAGAGTCACTAATCTTGATTCGTTAAGTGATTTTGCGCATCTATTGGTATTTTAATGCCGAAATTTGTGGAAATTTTTTCTTTGATATATTTGTGTACCACACTCATTTTCAGTCGTGTGCAATATGCTTAATATCTTCTAGGGGCTACAACCACCACTACCCTGGAGCGCCTGGTGGAGTCCCTGGCTACGTTGCTCCACGTCCACCTGGTGCTTGTTACACTTGTGGAGACTCTGGGCATCAGCAATGGAACTGTCCGATAAAGAACAAGGCTCTTCCTCCACCACCTCCAAGATCTGCGGCAAGCTCTCCTTTGGTTCGTGCACCACCACCTCGGGCTCTCAACATCAACACCAAGCCCGGGTCTAATGTTGCTCGTGCCAACTGCATCAACGCCGCTCAAGCTGAGCATGCACCTGGAGTTGTGATGGGTATGCTTCCCGTGAACTCAGTTCCTGCAAGAGTTTTGTTTGATTCTGGTGCTTCACATTCTTTTGTTTCGCATAAGTTTGCGCATGAGAAGGATCTGGATATGGTTCCTTTAGCACACCGTCTGGTTCAAACATGAGGTCTGCTCTTATCAGCCATGGCAATCAAATTGAGATTGGTGGCTCTTCGTTCTCGGCGTCCTTAATTGTTCTGGGCAATTCTGACATTGATGTCATCTTGGGCATGGATTGGTTGACAGCAAATGCAGCTGTGATTGATTGTGCTGAACGCTCGGTTTCTCTGAAGATTCCTGAAGGCCATATAGTCTATTCTCCAAGTCTGGCTCCTGCTATCCAGCTTTTCTCTTTGGCGGCTCTGAATGTTGATGCTATGGAAGCTATTCAGAGTGTTCCGGTGGTCTGTGAGTTCCCAGATGTCTTTCCTGAAGAGTTGCCGGGTATGCCTCCGAATCGTGAGGTTGAGTTTGTTATTGAGCTTGAACCTGGTACCGCTCCTATCTCCAAGTGGCCTTATAAGATGGGTCCTGCTGAGTTGGCTGAACTCAAACGGCAGCTTGATGAACAAGAGAAGTTGGGTTTTATTCAGCACAGTACTTCTTCTTGGGGTAGCCCAACTCTCTTTGTGAAGAAGCGAGATCAGACTGATAGACTTTGTGTTGACTATCGGGCTCTCAATGCTAAAACCATCAAGAATAAATATCCCCTTCCGCGGATTAATGATCTCTTCGATCAGCTAGCTGGAGCTGTGGTATTCTCTAAGCTTGACTTGAGAAGTGGTTATCACCAAATCAAGATTCGCAAGGAAGATGTTCCAAAGACAGCTTTCACCACCCGCTATGGCCTGTATGAGTACACGGTCATGTCTTTCGGTCTCACCAACGCACCTGCCACCTTCTCGAGGCTCATGAACTCGGTTTTCATGGAGTATCTTGATAAGTTCGTTGTGGTCTACCTGGATGACATCCTAGTCTATTCTAAGTCACAGGAAGAGCATGAAGAACACCTTCGGTGTGTCGTAAGCAAGCTTCGTGAGAACCGCTTGTATGCAAAGTTCTCCAAGTGTGAGTTTTGGCTGCCTCAAGTAACCTATCTTGGTCACGTCATCTCTGCCAAGGGCATTGCAGTCAACCCGGAAACTGTGAAGACAATTGTTGAATGGCTTCCTCCTGTTAATGTCAAAGAAGTGCGGAGTTTCCTTGGTTTGGCTAGTTATTGCCGTCGCTTCGTTCAGAACTTTTCGAAGATAGCGAAGCCTCTTACCGATCTCCTCAAGAAAGGCAAGAAATACCTTTGGACTCCTGCATGTCAAGCAAGCTTTGAGACACTCAAAGAAAAGCTCACTTCCACACCAGTCTTGGTTCCTCCGGATACATCCAAGCCGTTCCAGATCTTCTGTGACGCCTCTTTGCATGGACTGGGTGCGGTCCTTATGCAAGAAAAACAAGTTGTTGCTTATGCCTCTCGTCAGTTGAGACGCATGAGATCAACTATCCCACACATGACCTCGAGCTCGCAGCAGTTGTCTTTGCTTTGAAAGTATGGAGGCACTACTTGCTTGGCAACCGTTGTGAGATCTTTTCTGATCACAAGAGTCTGAAGTATATCTTTACTCAGCCTGATCTCAACCTTCGGCAGAGGAGATGGATTGAAGCAATCAATGACTTCGATCTGACCATCAACTACACTCCGGGCAAAGCTAATGTTATGGCAGATGCTCTCAGCCGCAAAGCTTATGTCAACAACCTCATGATGGAAGAACAACAGCCTCTCTTGTGCGAGGAATTCCGTCAGCTAAACCTGGAAATTGTGGAACAAGGGTATCTCCTGAACCTTCTAGCAACACCTCTCTTGGAAGAAAAGGTTCGCTCTTCTCAGCTTGGTGATCCGTACACAAGAAAGATCATCTCCAGGATTCAGCTTCCGAAGTATGAGTCCTTCCACGTCGATGATCAAGGCACGCTTTTCTTTGAACACCGGATGTTTGTTCCGAACTACCCGGGTTTGAGAGAGCAAGTTCTCAAGGAGGCGCATGATTCTGTTCTTTCTATCCACCCTGGCAGCACAAAGATGTACATGGACCTGAAAACACAATATTGGTGGCCTGGTTTGAAAAGGTATTGTGCCAAGTATGTCTCGGAGTGTGATGTCTGCCGCAGAGTGAAAGCTGTTCATCAGAAACCTTCCGGTCTTCTACAGCCATTGAAACCTCCGGAATAGAAATGGGAGAAAGTAGAGATGGACTTCATCACTGGTTTTCCGAGGTCGCAGAAGGGCAACAATGCAATCTTTGTTGTCATTGACAGGCTTTCTAAAGTGGCTCACTTCTTCCCCGTCAAGGAAACCATTTCTGCAATTCAGTTGGCGGAGCTCTATATCAACAGAATTGTCTCTCTGTATGGGGTTCCGCTTGAGATCAGTTCCGACCGTGGAAGCATCTTCACTTCCAAGTTCTGGGAGAGTTTCCAAAATGCTTTGGGAACAAAGTTGAATTTCAGCACAGCTTACCACCCCCTGTCGCAAGGACAAGTTGAAAGGATCAATCAGATTCTGGAGGATATGCTTCGTGCTTGTGTCATCTATTTTGGCATGAAGTGGGAAGAATGTCTTCCTTATGCTGAGTTCTCTTACAATAACAGCTTCCAGAAAAGTCTAAAGATGGCTCCGTTTGAGGCTCTCTATGGTCGCAAATGCAGAACTCCGATTGGTTGGTCGGGTGCAGGTGAAAGGACATTGTTTGGCCCTGACATTGTGACTCAAGCGGAGGAGAAGGTTCACATCATTCTTGAAAATATGAGAATTGCTCAAAGTCGCCAGAAGAGCAATTATGACAGGAAGCACACGGACATGGAGTATGTCCCTGGTGATCTCGTTTACCTTCGTGTCACTCCCATGAGAGGCACGCACCGCTTTGGTATCAAAGGGAAGCTGGCTCCTAGATACATCGGTCCTTTCAAGATTCGTGGAAGAAGAGGAGAAGTTGCTTATGCGCTTGAGCTCCCGGAAAAACTCAAAGTCCATGATGTTTTCCACATCTCTCAGCTCAAGAAGTGCTTCAAGGATCCCGGCAGGACCGTGGACCATGAGCTGATCAATCTCCAAGAAGACCTGTCATATCAAGAACACCCCACAAAAATCCTTGAAGTCGCAGAAAGAAGGACTCGCAACAAGTCCATCAAGTTCTGCAAGGTGCAGTGGTCGCACCATTCCGTTGATGAAGCCACTTGGGAACGCGAAGATGAGCTCCGTGCCAAGTATCCTACCCTCTTTGTGCCTTCTTCTTCTTCCTAGAATCTCGGGGCGAGATTCCTGTTTAGTGGGGGAGAGTTGTAGCATCCCAATTGTCTAACAATTGTAATGCTACTTGGTCTAGTAATATAATGGCTACTTCAAATATATAATTGTTGCATCATCATGATATCATGCTCATGTCATCATGCCTCCTTGCATTTGAGCATCATATAAAACCCTTTTCATTTGGTTCTTATTTCATATGCATTATTAATTGTATGTGCCTCTTGATATTGTATTTGGTTCTTGATATATTGTTTAATGCCCAGGTTGAGTTGGGGGCATATCTCTTATTAACTCCACCACCTTTCTTTCACCACCTTATAATTCCACCATCCAACTAAATATGAGCTTGGCATTTATGGGTTTTACTTCTAGCTCATGTGGGTTGGGATGGATCCAATTCTTTTCCACATGTTCTCATCTTGGCATCATTTTGTTTTCACATTATTGATACATGAGAGCCACATGGCCACCTTTGCATGCCTTGTGAGTGGGACCCCTTTTCCTAGCTTCCATATGTGTGATTTTGGGGTTATCATCATGTTGGGATATTTTTGTGGGCTTATTAAATACCTAGTGGCATATACACACTAGCAAGTCCCAAATATAATCCAATGTGATCATCTCCTTATACTCCACTTGGAATTCTTTCTAAATTCCTTTGCTTGGGCCTTACTCCAATTTTTGGGAATGCATAATAATAATGCCATGTACTAATATTGTTTTCACAAGAATCAACATGGCATTAAATATTTTGCATGGGCCATGCAAGTGCCACCTTTTCTTTTGCTATTTGGTTTTTAGTTGAATTTTGAGTGAATCATCATCTCTCTACTCCCCCCCTTAAGCTTGGTCTTGTTTGATCATGCTAAAACCCATCACCATACCCATCCATTCCATCACCACCTTTTCTTCTCTTCTCTCTTTTGGCCTAGCTTGGTTTGATCTTGTCCATGCTTGAGCTTGGCAAAGGGTTGCCACCACCTCACTTTTCCTCTCTCTCAAAACCCTAAGCTAACCCTCAACCTACCTCTCCATCCACTCTAATCTACCCACACCCCCCAGCTCTAACCGTGGCTACCACCCCCCTCCTCTCTCTAGCTCCCTCTCTCTCTCTGCCTAGTAAGCCCTACACCGAGCCTGCCCTCCAACCCACGAGCTCCCCTCCTCCCTGGTCCCTCTCTTCCCTCTCTAAGCTACAGGACAAGAAAGGAGGCAAGAAAAAGCCCTAGCCCGATCTCTCCTCCTCACTTTATGCAAAGCCACCACCACCCCATGTGCCTCTCCTCTCCTCCCCCTTATCACCTCAACCACCCAGCTACCCCAGTACCCCAGATCCCATCTAGAAGTGCCCAGGCCCCTCTCCATCCCCCCTCCTTCCTCCCCTCCCCACCATGAACACCACCATGCCCCTAAGCCCTAGCCTCGGCCACCTCACCCTCTAGAAATTCCCGAGCACGCCAAGGCTATCCAGGAACACCAGGACCTCCCTCTGCTTCCTCTGCTTCGCCCTGAACCGCTGGGAGCCGCTGGACCTCGCCGGAGGAGCATCGCCGCCGCCGAGTCCGCGAGCACCAGGAGAACTCCAGCCGCCAGCCTCGTCGACGATCACCGGCTCCTCTGCCCGAACCAACACCACCGACGAGCCCCTGGTGAGCCCCGCTACCTCCCAGACATGGCCTCCTCCTCGCTCGTGCACCGTAGCGTCGCCGCCCGTCGTCGATCACCTCGCGCGCACGCACGGCCGCTCGCCGCGCGCAGACAGACAGCAGCAGCAGCCGCAGCAGCCCCGTCCTGCCTCTGTTCCGCTTCGAAGTCCGCGCGCCACAGCCCATCCCAGTAGATGCCACCTGAACAAAACTTGTAGCCGGTAAAGCCCTCTTCAGCTTTGGTTTTTGCGGCTTGGAAAGAATCGTCGTGGTTTGCTCGCCAACGTCGACCAAACTCCGGCCGATCTTCGGTACCCTGCAGTGCGGCGCGCAGCTGCAGATCCGACAGCCGCCGTCGTTTTGCGCAGAGGCCCCTGCAGTTTTTCCCGCCTAAACCCGCCGTCCCTAGTGCCCCACCTGCCAGCCTCAGCGCCCTTTGCAAGGAAACCCCCTGGGAAAAACTGGTCATCACAAATCAGTCCCTCCCCGTGCCTGGGATCGCCCACGTGTCGCGTCACCGCTGGCCGCGCGCGTGTGTGGCCCCATATACCCCCGGCCCCACCTGTCTGTCTCCGTGGCTAAGCAGCGTAGCGGTGTAAAAAGCTTTTAAGCGCAGTGTGCTGCTGAGTCAGCTGCTGGCCCCACTGGACAGTGTCTGTGGCTAGCTCTGCTGGAGTAACAAAAGTTTCTGTAATCTGTTTTTAATTCAAATATTTTTCAAAATCAATTCAAAATTCAAATTTAATTCTGTTTTAAATAACTTTTAATTTATAAACTCAAATAATACAAATAATATATGTTTTCAAATCAGGAAAATGTGAGGAATTCAAATCTTCCATTCAAAATATATTTTGGACATTTAAAATTCCAAGATTATTAAAATTACAATAAATGCCCCTTTTCTTAAATAATTAATAACTTTTGATTTATAAGTCCAAATATAATAAATAATATGTCTAAAATGATTAGCTCGACGAGACCTTTCTGTTTATGCTTTCCGTGGGTTGTTTTGAAGCATGCATCATATGAATATATTGTGGACAGCAACTTAATTGAGAATAAAATGGGGCCAAAACTAAATAAAATGCTTTATTATTGTATTCCACACCTCACCCATGCCATGCTACTTAATTTCCATGCAAATTGTGCATCATTCATCATGGCATGATTGTTTGCTTGATGCATTTATTCATATGCTTGTGCACTTTATTTATGTTGGCCCTTGTTTGTTCGGTTCTTCTTCGAATAGACGCTGAGCAGGGGATATATCAAGAGAACCAGGAGCACTACCCAGATCCATCCCTTGCTTCAACTGAGTTGCCAGGCAAGCACTACCACATGCTTGCATACATATAGTACCTATTGCCTCTATCTTATTCTTGCATCATTGAGTCGCGATTGCATTAAATTGAATCCCAAGTATTGCATAGCCTTTACTTTTAAGCCCCACCGAAGCTTGTTCCTCCATCCCATGAGCCTTTACTACAGGAGTTGTTTGAGCCATGCGAGTCGTAGAACAGCATGAGTAGGGTATGTGAGTGTCTGATGGATAACGAGGCACCTAAACAACTTGACTTGAGTAGTAATGGGATAACTAATGAAAGTGGCATCGGTGAGCCATATTTGCTATTTGGTTTTTCAGGCTCACTTGTGTCCCGTAGGACCCCGAGTACTTGATTCCTGTTCCTTGAATATTCGCGCTATCCACATCCGGGAGGCTTATGAACCCCCCTAAGCCAGAGCTTGATTCATTCTTATTTCTTGGGGCCACAAACTAGTTTGAGGTTTTATTTACGATCCTGTACTTATGCCATGCCTTACTGCTTTAATTTAAATTGTGCGAGGTAATGCACACTGTACTGTTTAGGTCCGTGACCCGTTTTCGCTGTATCGACAAGCCCAGTCACACTTTCGGGTTCCCAGTCGTTTACAGCCGGCCACACAAACCTTGAGTCCGTCTCGTAGCCGGCCAGCTTCGTTGCGGGTAGCTTAATGGGGTGGCCCCCTGAAATATTTTGAATCCTGTGATCGCTTTGTCGTGACTGCCTCGTTGGGTTTGATTTGGTTTTTCCGAGGCATATCGAGTGTGTGTTGCTATTTGTGCACCCCTGCAGGGTAAAACTTTCTGAAAGCCGTGTCCGCGGTTATGGACGACTTGGAGCACAGTTTCTCGATCATAGACAAGCATAACTAAAGTACCGCTTTTAATCTGACTAGACTAGGTACCTGACTAGTAAATAGTGCAATACTCACGGAATGGATAATAAAACTGCCAACGGATGGGGGGTTGTTCGTCCGGTTCCTCGTCGGTAAGCGAGGAGGAGGATGGATCTGTTAAGATTACCGTTATTACCGTTATAACTGTTGTTATTAATTCACGGACATCCGTCTATCTCTGGTTAGGCGGATGGTTAGCGAGTATCTATAGAATTGTTAGGGTTTATCTTTTGCTGCAGTTGCGTCACCCCAGGTTGTGTCCCCTTTAGAGGCATAAAGACTTGCTGGGTACCCCTAGGGTCTCACACGATAAATTATTGGTTCAGATGAACAGGTACACTCGCAAGATGGATACTGGGTGGAAGAGACGGACGATGTGGGCAACGATCCTTCGGTGTAGAGATTCCGGGAACGGGGATCCGTGAGATCTGTGGGCGGGATGTGCTTATTTATGGGGCATCTTATGCCGATTTGCTTCTTATCCGTACTCGGATTTTGTCTTCCGCTTCCGCTTGATACTCTGTTGATTGATGTATGAGGAGATATCCTAAACTATTATATCTATCTAGGATATTTGGATCTTGCCGTATGGCGTTGCTATATTTCCTTTCTTTTTAGATGGAATGGCTCTGATGTACTATTGTATGGTGGCTTGCATACATACTCATTTGTGTATGTAGTTGATCCCTTCGCCTGCCGATTACGCCGCCCGTTCTTGTCCCGATGTTTGGAAATGGTTGGGACGGCCGAAAGGTCTACCTGTGAGTGGCATTTGGGCCCCACCGTACTATTTCAACCATTTCTGATCATCCAGGCTTGTACTAGGAGCGTAATTCACCGAGGTAGTTACATAAGATCCCCAGAATTGTTTGAATTCAAAAAGGATTTGAATTCATATCTAAATCATTCCTGAAAACCAAAATAGAAAAGGAAAAGGAATAAACAAAAGAAAAGGGCCGCGCGCCAGGTTTCTGGCCCAGCATCGAATCGAGCACAACTAGCCCACCCGGGGATTTTCTTTTCCTCTCTCACGCGCGAGCGCACGCACTCAGTCGCTGACTGCCGGACCCCACCCCCTCTCTGTTTAACCCGCTGACGTGTGGACCCTGAGACCACGTCGTCTTCGTCGTCAATCACGCGCGCCAGCACCGCTCGCTTCGCCGTTACCTCGCCGCTGTTACTGCGCGCTTAATTGCCATTGATTCGCCGCGCAATCCTCGCACCCGCTCTGGCTATAAGATCCCCTCTGCACCGCGGCCATTTCCCCTCACTTAGCACCACCTCTCCACCACCAGGCTGCTCACAATCATCCTCGCACCGTCGCAGACAGAGCTCACTCCGGCGATCGATTCCGGTAAGCCCCGTGCGCCCCTTCCCCTCTGGTTCAAATGAGCAGATTCGCAATCTCTTTGCGCACCTCCTGACCCCACTAGTTCATCCTGTACTGCCCCAGGTCGCCGTTTCCGCTCGACACCGCAAGCACCTAACGACAACCTCGACTCCGGCGACCAAATTCCGTAAGTCCCGTGCGCCCCTTCACTTTTGACTCACACGAGATTGTTCGCCACGGTCTTGCGCATCTCCTAAACCCTCTGGCTTGTGTTAGGGCAACGTGGAACCTCAGCAACGACTCCGACAACAACCACATGTCGCCAGACTCAACTCCGACGAGGAATCATCACCGTGACAGCACGCCCCTTCGCAAACCGACGCTACCTTGAGCTTCAGCAGCTTCCTGCGAACCTGGTATGACCCTTCTCCCTCTCGCGGACGACCTGGAACGCAAGCGCCGCCGTATACCGAGCGCTCCGCTGCTCGCTGACGCCGCGCGCCGCCAGGACATGGTCGCTTGCTCGCACGCCGTTAGATCTAGATCCAAGCGCTAGGATAGATTCACTTATCGGCGAAATGGTACGTGATCTGGAACGTGCGATCTGTTTAGATCCTGCGGCTGCAGAGCTCGATCCGGTGCGAACCGGTACGCGCCAATCACAACGCGACGCGTGGCTAGGAACAGATCTAAAAACAGATTTTAAATCAGAATTGGATCCAAATTTCAAATGCTTATAACTTTTGATTTCCACGTTGGAATTTTGCAAACTTTATACTGTTGGATTCAGGGAATCAAGGCCTTTATGATTATACAAGGTGTTTAACATATAGTAACCATTAAAATGACTTTGTTTGTAGAAACATGTTTAAGGCTATTTTGAGTATGGTTTTAGTTTAGCAATTTGTTTAAGTACCAAATAAGTTTGTTTTGGCAAATTTTGTGTCTTGTTATGTTTCAGTAACATGCACATGCTTGGTAGAGTTTTCAAAATCACCACTTAGTAAATTCATGCATGCATGCATTCATATTATTTTTGATTGTATTTAAATTGTGTGTAATTGTGTGCTACCAATTTTGTGTAGATTTTTCTAGTGATTGTGACTGTGAAGAGTGCTACTCTCCCCAATACGAAGGCAAGTGATATTTTCATGAATATTTCTACCCCATGTTTTGTACTAGCATTAGATATTTTGCTAAGTCTTGCATACTACTCTTTGCCAAAAGAAAGGTTGGGAAATCCTAAGTAGTTTAGAATGGTAGAATTGCTAGGGAATTTCCTAAGTTAAGTTATCATGCCATGCTTAGCCTAGGTATTAGTAAACAAGGGTTGGTGAAAATCTATACTTACTATGGTGAGAATATTCCAAGTCATGAGGCTTATGTTTTCCTAATAAAACAACTAAGTCAAATGAACCTCTTGGGTGGAATGGGAAGATTGGGTTATGTTGAGTGGTTACACAAGGCCATGGATTTGGCTTGTGTATCACACTTGTGGAATGCCACCCAGGCACAAAGGGATTTGGAGGCCAAGTGTTGAGAAAGCTTACAGTGCAACCACTTGGCAATATGGGCTCTGCCTTGATCATATAGGTAGCTAGAACTTAGTCTCTTGGACAGTTGGTGGTAGTGGGATTGATAGGTTGGAACGCGTCCATTTGACTAAAGGCTTCTGAAAGGTCTTGCCTTGGGAAACCAAGTCTGGTGGGGAAAGTGCACAACCTCTGCAGATGGAAAAACCTAAGTACTTAGCCAAGTCCATGGCAATGGACAACTTGAGCATCAAGACATGGAAGCTACAAGAATCTCATCACTCCAACTTCTAAGTAAAACTTGTGGGTGAACAAGGGTAAAGGACCCAATGTCTATTGGAGGTTCCTTGGGAAGGTTTTTGATAAAGAAAAACTTAGTGACTTCAACTAATAGGAAAAACTTATTTTGAAGCAAAGCAAGCCAAGCTACACTTAGCCAAAAATGCATATAGTATTATAGTCCACTTAACAAAATTTACTAAGGTATCACTTGCCAATACTATTCCAAAGTATTGACCCTCTGTGGCTGTAACTTGTGATGTTGCAGGTTATTCAGATGATGAATAGGTGTCATGAGTATACACTCAACATGCTTGCCTGTGGCACATGATGATGAAGACTTGTGTTTATTTACATTTTCCAAAAAACTCTTGTATTAGGCCTATGGCCCTGTGATGTACAAGACTATGTTTATTTCTCTGGAATGAATGTAATAATTGACCTTTGTTTCTTTGTACTTCATCTTAAACTGTGGATGCTAGCATTGATCCAGGGACTAGCATTGCAATCACAGGGATCCTTTTCCTTTACAAAGGAGGGGTCTAACAAGCGCACTAGGAACCACACCGAGCTCTGTAATGAACGTTTTCATCCATATTGCTTCTTGTGAAGCCTCCGAAGCAGCCATGTATTCCGATTCAGTTGAAGATCTCGCCACAACGCTTTGCTTTGCACTCCTCCAGCTAACTGCTGCACCATTCAAAGTAAATACGTATCCAGATTGTGATTTAGAATCATCTGGATCGGTGTTCCAACTAGCATCGGTGTAACCATTAACAACGAGTTGTTCATCACCTCCATAAGAAAGAACCATATCCTTAGTTCTTCTCAAGTACTTAAGGATGTTTTTGACCGCTATCCAATGATCCACTCCTGGATCACTTTGATATCTGCTAGTTAAACTAACAGCATATGCAATGTCGGGTCTAGTACATAGCATGGCATACATTAGAGATCTTATGGCTGAGGCATAGGGAGTCTTACTCATCCTCTCTCTATCTTCTGCCATTGTCGGACTTTGAGTTTTACTCAAGGTCGTATTGGGCAACATGGGCAAGAACCCTTTCTTGCTATCTTCCATTCCAAATCTCTTTAGATCTTTGTCCAAATAAGTACTTTGTGACAATGATATTAGGCGTCTCGATCCATCTCTATAAATCTTTATGCCCAATATGTAAGCTTCTTCGCCAAGATCCTTCATTGAAAAAGTATTATTCAAATATTCCTTGACACTATTAAGAAGGTCTACATCATTCCCAATCAACAATATGTCATCTACATATAGTACTAAGAATGCTACAGAGCTCCCACTCACTTTCTTGTAAATACAAGCTTATCCATAAGTTTGTATTAAACCAAAACTTTTGATTACTTTATCAAAACGTTGATTCCAACTTCGGGATGCTTGCTTCAATCCATAGATGGACCGTTGAAGTTTGCATACCTTGTTAGCATCTTTAGGATCGACAAAACCTTTGGGTTGCATCATATACAACTCTTCATCAATGTCTCCATTGAGGAACGCTGTTTTTACATCCATCTGCCATATCTCATAATCGTAATATGCAGCGATTGCTAACATAATCCTCACAGACTTTAGCTTCGCTACAGGTGAGAAAGTCTCATCGTAGTCAACTCCTTGAATTTTTCGACACCCTTTTGCGACAAGTCGAGCTTTATAGACAGTAACATTACCATCAACATCTGTTTTCTTCTTGAAAATCCATTTGTTCTCGACAGCCTTCCGGCCATCCGGTAAGTCCACCAAAGTCCATACTTGGTTTTCGTACATGGATCCAATCTCGGATTTCATGGCTTCTTGCCATTTATTGGAATCTGGGCTCATAATCGCTTCCTCATATGTCGCAGGGTCATCGGTGTTGTCCACCAACATGACACTCATAACGGGATCATACCAATCAGGAGTGGTACGAGTTCTCGTTGACCTGCGAGGCTCTGTAGCAACTACAACCGAAGTTTCATGATCATCATCATTAGCTTCCTCTCTCATTGGTGCAGGCACCACAGGAACTTCTTCCGGTGCTGCGCTACTCGCAAGTTCGAGAGAAGGTTCGACAACCTCGTCGAGTTCTACTTTCCTTCCAGTCACTTCTTTCGAGAGAAATTCCTTCTCTAGAAAGGATCCATTCTTGGCAACGAAGATTTTGCCTTCGGATCTATGATAGAAGGTATACCCAATAGTTTCCTTTGGGTATCCTATGAAGACGCATTTTTCCGCTTTGGGTTCAAGCTTGTCCGGCTGTAACTTCTTTACATAGGCTTCGCAACCCCAAGCTTTAAGGAACGACAATTTAGGTTTCTTCCCAAACCATAATTCATACGGTGTCGTTTCAACGGATTTAGATGGTGCCCTATTTAAAGTGAATGCGGCTGTTTCTAATGCATAACCCCAAAATGATAGCGGTAAATCTGTAAGTGACATCATAGAACGAACCATATCTAAGAGAGTTCGATTACGACGTTCAGACACACCATTACGTTGTGGTGTTCCCGACGGTGTCAATTGTGAAAGTATTCCGCATTTCTTCAAATGCTCGCCAAACCCGTAACTTAGATATTCACCTCCACGATAAGAATGTATAAATTTAATCTTCTTGTTATGTTGATTCTCAACCTCACTTTGAAACTCCTTAAACTTCTCAAAAGTTTCGGACTTATGTTTCATGAAATAGATATACCCATATCTACTCAAGTCATCCGTGAAGGTAAGAACATAACGATAACCACCGCGCGATGCTACACTCATTGGACCGCACACATCGGTATGTATGATTTCCAATAAGTCCGTAGCTCGCTCCATCATACCAGAAAATGGAGTCTTAGTCATTTTACCCATCAGACATGCTTCACATCTTTCAAGTGATTCGAAATCAAGTGATTCAAGAAGTCCATTGGAATGGAGTTTCTTCATACGCTTCACTCCAATGTGACAAAGACGATAGTGCCACATATAGGTCGAGTTATCGCTCGATTTCAAACGTTTATCTTCAATGTTATTAATATGTGTATTTCCACTATCGAGATTCAATAAAAATAGACCATCTATCAAAGGTTCATGTGCATAAAACATATTACTCATATAAATCGAACAACCATTATTCTCGGACTTAAACAAGTAACCGTCTCGCAATAAACAAGATCCCGATATAATGTTCATGCTTAACGGAGGCAACAAATAACAATTATTTAAGTATAAAACTAATCCTGATGGTAGATGAAGAGGTAGCATGCCGACCTCGATCACATCAACCTTTGATGCGTTTCCCACGCGCATTGTCACCTTGTTCTTCGCTAGCTTCCGTTTATTCTGCAGCACCTATTTCGAGTTACAGATATGAGCAACCGAACCAGTATCAAATACCCAGGCACTACTACGAGTACTAGTGAGATACACATCAATAACATGTATATCGGATATACCTTTCTTCTTGATGTTGCCGTTCTTCAAATCCGCCAAGTACTTTGGGTAATTCCGCTTCCAGTGACCTTCTCCCTTGCAGTAAAAGCACTCAGTATCAGGCTTAGGTCCAGCCTTGGTCTTCTTCTTCGGCGCGGTAACTTTCTTACCACCCTTCTTGAAGTGTCCCTTTTTCTTAGACTTGCCTTTCTTGAATTTGGTGGTCTTATTGACCATCAACACTTGGTGCTCTTTCTTGATCTCCACTTCTGCAGATTTTAACATGGCGAAGAGTTCTGACAACTGCTTGTTCATGTTTTGCATATTGTAGTTCATCACAAAGTTCTTGTAACTTGGTCGTAGTGATTGGAGGACACGATAAATCCCCAAAGCATTAGGAATCACTATACCCAAGCTTTGAAGTTTGTTTGCGTGCCCAGACATCTTAAGCACATGCTCACTGACGGAGCTGCCCTCTTCCATCTTGCAGTTAAAGAACTTTTCAGAAGCCTCATAGCTCTCAATTTCCGCGTGAGTCTCAAAGATCAATTTTAGATCACGGACAATATCATGTGGGTCTGAATTCTCAAACCTTTTCTGAAGCTCCGATTCTAAACCATACAAGATAGCACACTGAACTGTGGAGTACTGAGTCTTCTGAGCAAGGTAAACATTCTTTACTTCATCGGTAGCAGTAGCTGCAGGTGGGTCACCCAGCGGTGCATCCAGCACATAGGTCAAATTACCAGTAGTGAGGACAATCCTCAAATTGCGGAACCAATCCGCGAAGTTGCTTCCATTGTTTTTCAACTTTTCTTTCTCTAGGAACGCATTAAAATTGATGGTAGGGGGCGCCATTGATCTACAACATATTTGCAATAGTTTAGACTAAGTTTATGACAAATTGAGTTCTAATTAATAGTTAAATTAATCTAGGTGAACTCCCACTCAAAAAAATATCCCTCACATTGTTTTAGTGATCACACGAACCAAATCCACCACATCAACACCGATCATCACGAGATTTGATGTAGCTTCAATGGCGAACAATCGACATGTTCATCATATCTACTATATGATTCATGCTTTACCTTTCGGTGATCCGTGTTCCGAGACCATGTCTGTACATGCTAGGCTCGTCAAGATCAAACCTTAGATTCTGCATGAGCAAATCTGGCTTGCTCACATTGTATACACTTGCGGAATCTAACACACCCGATCATCATGTGGTGCTTCGAAACAACAAGCTTTAGCAACGGTGCTTACTAAGGGTGAACACTTTAGAACTTGATATTCATGTGCATGAGGGATCATCTTATAATGCTACCGTCGTTAACTAAGAAATACAAGATGCATAAAGGATTAACATCACATGCAATTCATAATATGTGATATGATATGGCCTTTCTTCTTTGTGCTTCCGATCTCCATCTTCAAGCACGAACATGATCTCCATCATCAACGGCATTGCATCAAGGTCAATGACGCTGCTCCATGGTTGTCGTCCACCGGCTTCAACTATTACAACTACTTCGAATAGACACGCGGGTCTTAACAGAAATTAAAGACAACCATATGGCTCCTGCCGGTTGACAACTTACAATAAGGAACATTGCATACATCAAATATAATCACAATCATGGCCATATCACATCACAGCACACCCCTGCAAAACAAAGTTAGACGCCTCTACTTTCTTTGCATGTTTTACGTGGTTTGGGGCTTTCAATAAGTGTCGTTCTAACTTACGAACAAGAACCACAACATTGATACTAGTATTGTCAATCACCCGTTGTAAATTGAATCTTAACTATGCTGGGAGAAACAGGCACCCGCAAAGCCACTTATGCAATACAAGTTGCATGTCAAGCATGGAGAAAGTCTCATGAACGATGTCATGTAAGGTTAGCCCGGGCCGCTTCATCCCACCATCCCGCAAGATGCAAAGTACACAAGAAGCAATCGACAACAAAAGCATCAACGCCCACAATGACCATTGTGTTCTACTCGTGCAACAGATCTACATATAGACACGGCTCTGATACCACTATAGGGGTTCGTAGCATGGAAAACAAAAAATTCCTACCGCATACAAACAAACAAGCCAATATCTATCTACTAGATTGTAGTAACGAGTCGATGGAATAACTCACCCTCGAAGATTCCAAAGTGTTTAACAAGAGCGGATTCTCGTGGGTGATGTAGTCGTACTCTTCCCGATCTCAAGATCATGTAGACGATCCTTCCGGCGCTGCGTTCCGGCAGCGCTTCCGCAGTCGGTCACACGTTCGGTACTCGACGAAGACCTTCCTCTCCCTTGTTCCAGCAGACAGCGAAGGTTGTAGCACTCTCCTCGCGATTCCGGCAGCACAACGGCGTGGTACCGGAAGTAGAGGGGAGATCTCGCAGGGCTTCGCCTTAAGCCGGAGTGAGTATGGTGGACTATGAGAGAGAGCCTGGGTGATCTAGGGTTTAGACGCACCAAGGAGGATCAAGGCCGGCGGATAGGGTTTGCCTAGGTGGCGGCGGCTTGCCCTAGGCGGCGGCGGCAGCGGCAGCAGGAGGTGGCGGCGCCGGCGGCTAGGATTAGGGTTTGCGGGGCGTTGTGTTGTGTGCTTGGAGGGGCAGCCCTGCCCCTCCTTATATAGGTGGAGGGGGCGCGCCAAGGGAGGGGTGTCCCTCCCCAACTCGGTCTCTAAGTGGGCCGGCGGTGGAGGGAGGGAACTCCTCCCCAAGTAGGTTTCTTACTCTCCCTCCACCTCACAAAATAGCCGTTTGACTTTTCAAATTGGCGTTTGACTTTTCAAACTAGGATTTGATTAAACCATTTATTTTGTTCAGCGATGACACCTAGTACATGATGCAATCATTCCAACTTGTTATGACACATTCATGTACCCTTCCCCTCCGGAGTGCCGGACATTCCGGAACCTTCTAGAACATTCCCGATGAAAACACCGGAACCATTCTCCAACCCCGAAATAGGACTTTCCTTATATGAATCTTATTCTCCGGACCATTCCGGATCTCCTCGTGATATCCCGGATCCCATCCGAGACTCCAAACAACATTCGGTCTCTTACTCATCATTCCATAACTACTCAACAACGTTGAATCCTTAAGTGTGTGTCCCTACGGTTCGTGAATTATGCGGACATGATCGAGACACTTCTCCGAACAATAACCAATAGAGGAATCTGGAAATTCATATGGCCCGCACATATTTCTACGATTACTTTGTGATCGAATGAACCAGTTACATACGATACAAATTTCCCTTTGTCTCACGATAGTTTACTTATCCGAGGTTATGATCGTCGGTATCTCTACATACCTAGTTCAACCTCATTACTGATAAGTACTCTTTTCTCGTTCCCGTGATATGTGATCCCTTGTGAGCCAGTCACATGCTTGCAAGCTAATTGGATGACATTCCACCGAGAGGGCCCGGAGTATATCTATCCGTCATATGGATGGACAAATCCCATTCTTGATCCATGTGTTTCAACCAATACTTTCCGAACACTCAATGCCACCTTTATAGCCACCCAGTTACGGTGTGGTGTTTGATGTCATCAAAGCATCCTTCCGGTGAAGGTGATATGCATGATCTCATGGTCGAAGGAATTAGGTTACTATGTATCAGAAAGCATATAGCAATTGAACTATTAAAATGACTTGATCTTTATGCTACACTTATCTATAGGAGTATGTCCACCATATCATTCTCCTAACGATATGATCTTGTTGTTAATAACATCTCAATGTTCATGATAGGGAAACCACAATCATTTATTAACCAACAAGCTAGTGTTATATAGAGGCTTTACTAGGGACTTCAATTTTAGTTTACAAATCACACAAGTATTAATGTTTCCTTGTTAATACTATTATAGCATGAATGTAAACATTTATCATAAACACAAAGATATAATAATAACTACATTTATTATTGCCTCTAGGGCATATCTCCAACAATAACAAGCATGAAATCTCACACAACCTGTCGCTACAATAGAAAAATACTCAAGATACCAATCAAAAATCTAATTGGACAAGCGGAGGAGGCACATAACGGAGAGCAATCCCTCCAAAAATCAGCAGCAAAGATGGGCTAAGCAAGGAGATCGAAAATCGGGAGCAAGAACAGCAAGAAATCGAGCTTGAGAAAGTTTTCCGGTATTTTTCAGGAGAGAGAAAGAAGTGGCTGGAAGGAGACACTTTGGAGGGCCATAGGTGGGTCCTACCTAGGCCAGGCGTGCCTTGGGGCTGGCCGAGCCACCAGGGAGTGTACTGGCCTGGTGGGTCCCCCTGGGCCAATCTAGGTGTCCCTATACCCCTTTTTTCGAGGAAAAAATTAATATGAATTTTCTGGAATTTTTCGGGAAACTTTATTTTTGGCCAATTTTTAGGTTATGAAAATTGATTTTCTCACACAAAACGGTTTTTTAGAAGAAGCAAAAAGCTAGCCAAAACCAAAACTACAGATGTTCTAAGACACTCTAACAAGCAAACAACTAGCAAAACTAAAACTAACAAAACAAGAGCAAAGACTGGAGAGAGGGGGAAAAATAAAAGTGAGCAAGTATAACCATTGTGAAAGCATTTTTTTGTTCATTAAAATCCCTTTGTCAACAAGGTTGATCAAGTATTGTTACAAAAACAATTTTATATGAAACAAAACTTTGCATTTCACAAAATTATTATGTTACCTCAAAGTTGATAGTAATAGTCCCAATCATAATAGTTTCAAAACTTTCTTGTGGAATGGGAAAATATATTTCTCCAACCTTGATGTTCTCAATATTTTCAATGGAATTCAGGCCATATCTCTTATCAATCTTCTTGGGGAAATAGACAGTATGGTCTTTGTAATTAATATTAAAAGTTACTTTTCCTTGATTACAATTGATGACAGCACCTACAGTATTGAGAAAGGGTCTCCAAAGAATAATAGACATATTATCATCTTCAGGCATCTCAAGCACAACAAAATCAGTTAAAACCAAGCAATTAAGAGCCACTTGAACAGAAACATGCTCACATATACCAACAGGAATAGTAGTAGACTTATCAGCCATTTGCAAAGATATATCAGTTGGTATCAACTTTTCTAGCTGGAGTCTCTTGTAAAGAGAAAAAGGCACAGCACTAACTCTAGCTCCCAAATCACATAAAGTAGTTCTAACATAATTATTCTTAATAGAGCAAGGAATAGTTGGTATACCTAGATCACCAAGTTTCTATGGAACCTTACCATTGAAGGAATAATTAGCAAGCAAAGTAGAAATTTCCTCATTAGGAACCTTCCTTTTATTAGAGACAATATCCTTCATATACTTCGAATAAGGAGGAAACTTAATAGCATCAGTCAAAGGAATTTGCAAAAATAAAGGTTTCATCCATTCACAAAACTTGTTATAGTGTTCTTCCTCCTTTGACTTGTGTTTCTTATTGGGAAAATGCATAGGTTTCTGCACCCATGGTTCTCTTTCACTACCATGTTTATTAGCAATAAAATCTTCCTTAGTGTACCTATTTTTCTTAGTGTGCTTCTTAGGTTCTTCCTCAACTTCTTCCTTGTCAGGAGCATCATTATTATTATTATCACTCTCAGTTTTAGCATCAGAGATACATATACTATTAGAATCTACAATAGGTTCAGGAGGTTCCTCAACTGTTTTACGTTTCTTTTTCTTTCTCTTATGAGGCCTACCACTATTTTTAGCTTGTTGAGAATCCTGCTCAATTATTTTAGGATGTCCTCAAGATATAGAGGATCTTGGGTGGCTGTACCACTCCTAGTTCTAATTCCATAAGCATGTTTATCTCTAGAAGCATTAACTAGCATATCTTTTTGTACCTGAGCAAATTGATCAATTTGGGTTTGAACCATCTGGAAGTGTGTACAAATCATTTTAACATCATTGGGAGTTCTTTTGACAATATCTTTCAACTTATTAATAGCTCTAGAGTTTTTTAATAAATCATTTTGAACTTGTTTATTAAAATTACCTTGTTTAACAATAAAAATGTCAAGTTCCTCTAAGCTTGATCAGGAGGTTTACCATAGGGAATATCACCTTCATCAAAGTGTTGGAGGGAGTGTACCTCAATAGTGGATGAGTGGGGAATTGGCTTACATAATTCTTTTATAGGAGGTAAATTCTTCACATCTTCAGATCTAATACCATTGTCCTTAAGACATTTCTTAGCTTCTTTCATCACTTGATCAATTCATGCAATCACTCCTCTCTTCCTTGGTGTTGGTGTTGGAATTGGTTTAGGCACAATTGCTTCAGATGTAGTAGGCTCAGGTGTAATTAGCTCAGTTGAAGTCCAATCATCATAATTCTTGCTTATTTTAGCCATTAATTCTTCAGCTTCTGAGGAGTTCTTTTCCCGAAAACACAGTCAACAGAACTATCCAGGTATGTCCTAGAATCATCAGTTAGTCCATTATAATAAATATGAAGAAGCTCATTTTTAGGTAATGGACATCCAGGATGTGCATGAATCAAGGCACAAAACCTTGTCCATGACTCAGGCAATTTCTCTTCCTCTCCCTGTTTAAAATCAAAAAGTTTCTGCAAAGCAGCATGTCTAGCACTGGGAGGAGAATATTTCTGAATGAAAGAAGCAACCAGGGCTATCAATGGATCCAATAGGTAATCTATTAAACCAAGCTTTAGCTTCTCCTTTTAGTGAAAAAGGAAATATCTTTGTAACAAAGTACTTGTGCATCTTAAAATCATCAGAGAATAACGCACTCATAGTGGAAAGCTCATTCATATGAGTTACAACACTTCCATTTTTAGTCCCACAAGAAGGTTCTTTCTCAAACAATGTTTATATAGGATAAATCAAGAGAGAAATCATAATCTTTATCTTTAATATCTATGGGAGAAGTAGCAAACTTAGCATCAGGAGACAATAAAGGAATAATAGTACGCCTCTCAAGGAGACTCCTAATAGCACTGGCACCGTGTGTGTTTCGACATTCTTCAATAAGTTCGTCAGTCATTTCAATATAACCATCATTAATATCATAACTCTCTCTAAACTCAGGTGAGCTAACAGGTGTAATAGTGTCTTCACTAGGAGTTTTAGTGTTTCCCAAAATAGCTCTAGCAATAGTAGCATCTAGGAAAGGACCTAATGAACCACTCGCATCAAGGACATTAGAAGTAACATCATGAGTATCAGGAGCAATTTCAGATTCAGAAGTAGTAGGAGTGTGTGTAGCATGTGTATGTGCTAGTGGTGTAACAAGCTTACTTAGAATAGACGGTGAATCAAGAGCAGCAGAGGTGTTTAGGACTGTACCTCTTCTTGTAGTGGATGGTAAAATAGGAAACTTTCCATCACGAGACTTCCCCATGATTAAAGCAATATCAGCGAACAATAATAGATCCAAGTGAAATTACAAATAAAGCTATGCTCCCCGGCAACAGCGCCAGAAAATAGTCTTGATGACCCACAAGTATAGGGATCGCAATAGTCTTCGAGGGTAGTATTACCCAATTTATTGATTCGACACAAGGGGAGAAAAAGAATACTTATAAGCCTTAACAACTGAGTTGGCAATTCAGATACACATGGAAATAGTCTTGCTCACAACAGTTTATTAATAGCAATAGCAAAGTAACATCAGCAGTAAAACAAAGGCAGTAGTAACAATAGTAGCAAATAGTAGGATATGAGTGCAGTAGGCATAGAGATGGTTGGATGGGCGTTGCATGGACGAGACTATTCATGTAACTTCAAGATCTAGGGCATTTGCAGATAAATAAGATAAAGCATCCAAGTACTAAACAATCATAGGCATGTGTTCCATATATAGTCATACGTGCTCTCAATAAGAACTTGCACAACATCTTTTGTCCTGCCAGCCCATTGCAGCGGGGCCTCAAGGGAATGTACTGGCAATTAAGGTACTCCTTTTAATAGAGCACCGGATCAAAGCATTAACACTCCGTGAACACATGTGATCCTCACATCATAGCCAACACCTCAGGTTGTTCCAAGTTTTGTAACTTCAGGGCCTTTGATTCCGGACAATGATATGTGTACACAACTTGCAGATAAGACCACAAACAATAATATCATCATGAATCAATAATAATAAGTTCAGATCTGAGATCGTGGCACTCGGGCCCTAGTGACAAGCATTAAGCACAAAAAGTTGCAACAAAGTCAAATAGCAATAATAGAGATACTAGGCACCATGCCCTAACAATATTATTCGATTACATGATAGAACTCATCCAATCCCTACCATCCCCATAGCCTACAGTGGAGGATTACTCACTGATGGATAGGAGAAACATGGATGGTTGATGGAGAGGCGTCGGTGATGATAATGGCGATGATCCTCGCCAAATTCCCCGTCTCGGCAGGGTGCCAAAATGGAGCTTCTGGTTCCGAATCGCGATTTCTAGTGGTGGAGGCGCAGCGGAACTCTTTCTGAAAAAACATCAAACCCCCCTCAGTTTTTAGGTCAAGAGGCATCTTATAGGCGAAGAGGGAGGCTGAGGGGGTGCCCGATGCGGCCACACCCCTCCCAGGCGTGGCCAGGCCTTTCCCGCGCGGCCGCGGTTGTGGGCCCCTCGGAGCCCCACTCCGTCTTGTCTTCTGGCTCCCTGAGTCTTCTTGTGAAATAAGATTTTTGGCATATTTTCCGGTATTTTTCCTTATAGTTGATTTTCTCCACAAAAACTAGACACCAAGGTAATTCTCCTGAAAACAGCGTTAGCCTGTGTTAGTTGTATCCAAATCACACAAGTTTAGAGAAGAAACAATAGAAAAAGTGTTCGGGAAATTAGATACGTTTTGGACGTATCAGCCAGCTGCGATGGAACCATTATTGCCCACCAAGCGGTCTTCCAAGATTACATTGCGAATTCTTGTGCGACGACGGATACGTTCTTGTCGTTTGCAGGTTGGACTCTCATTCCCTATGTGCCAAATTGCAGAGTGTACGCGATGAAACCCCTATCTGTGTCTCCCCTTTAATCCACGATTGTCCGTGCTTCTTCGATGTATGTGACTGGTTCTTCGTCAGTGACGCCCTGTTCATCTGCTCAATCGATCGACCCATCTGCAGCAAGTTCGCGCCCCCCACTGCAACGAGGTTAGATTTGGAGGATTGGGGCTTTAACCCAAATCCAACATGCATCTAGTCAGATTTTGGCAATGTCTAGTGTAGGTCCCTTGTTGAACTGCTTAGTTATATGTCATATTCTTGATAATTTTCTTTTGTGTTGTTCTTTATATGTCATTTTCTTGATAATCTTCTTTTGTGCCGTTCTGCTTAGTTATGGTATATTCTTAATGATGATGATTCAGGGTTCTGTTTTGGTACTTAGATAATGCTTTGTGCTATTTAGTAATTTTCCATGACGCGTTGTGCTATTTTTGTATGTTTTTATGATGCATTTTGTCCTGTCTCCTCATTGTGTCATTTCGTCCATTTTGATCCTTGTTCTGCTATTTAAGATTAAATGATATGCCCTCTAGATGTTCACATTATTTCAATGACCTGCCATTTTAGGTAATTTTGATTATGCTAACACTGTTTATTAAATTAATTACATGATGCCTAGTGTTGTTTTGGCATTTTTTATGACGCATTGCATATATGCTATTTTGTCTATCCAGATAATTTCATTGTGTTGTTTTATCCATACAGATTATTCATTCTGCTGCTTAATCAATCAATTAAATGGTATGCCTTCTAGTTGTTTAATCAATACTCTTTTGGTATTTTTGATGATGCATTGATATATATGTTGTTTTGTCTATCCAAACAATTCATTGTGCTATTTTATCCATACATATTATTCATTATGCTACTTAATCAATAAAATTAAATGATATGCCTTCTAGCTATTTAATCAATCTAATTTTGAAGACCCACCGGGCTAGGTGATTCTGATGATACACGTGCTGCTTTAGCAATTTAATTTAACTAATACCTTGTGTTGTTTAGGTAATTTGGATGGTAATGATGCATTGTGATCTTTATTCAATTTATACGATGCATTGTGGTGTTTTGGTAATTTAAAAGGTCAGACAGAATGGTAATTTTCATGTAGGACGGCCCAGCTGTAATTCCAAAATTACACTACATTCTTGACCGGACTGCTCCTGCTCCAGGTGGCTATGAAGATGCCCTCCCCATCATACCAAGGGTGTTGAAGCTACCGGGGAGGAGAGTGGAGGCCTTGGCAAGGGCGAGTGCTAAAGGTTGGTCCTAGTTCTACGAAACCAAGAGGATGCCTTAGGTCGATCGGACACCATGCCACCGCGCATCATCCTAGGCGCTTCTACATCTAGTTAGTCCAGCATGACTTGTATATGTTTATCATCCTGACTTACTTCAAGCCTTACATGAAGGAACGCCCCTACCCATAGCTACTAGTGGTCAAGTGTGTGAGAAATGCGACTGGGTTGTCCATGCCAACAGTAATAAAAACCAGATCATCCTGGACAAAGAGTGGGCTACCTTTGCCGCTTTCCATGAGTTGAAGGAGGTGATTGCCTTATGTTCATGGTCACTGCAGACGGGTTCAAGATGAAAATCTACTACCACATCACCTCCTGTCTGAAGGTGTTCGTCCGACGTGAGCATGCTCAGCTTAATTAAGGGCCTCTTTGGATCGAATAATTTTCGACAGGAATTTTTGAGGAATTCAATCCATAGGATTTTTCCATAAGGAATCCATTTGGATGAAAGAAATGATACCTCCAAAATTTATACTGATTGTATTCCTACAACCCAATCCCATAGGAATCTCAACATCCAGTTTTTTACACTGATTTGCATAGGATTGAGGCACTTTTCCTGTGTGTTCGGTGTGTTTCAAGCCTGAAGATTTGCTCTGTTTTGCAATCCTATGTTTTGTACATGTGACCCTATTAATTTCCTGTGTTTTGAAATCCTATGATCTAAAGTATCCCTAAGTTTTCTTTAAATTTGCCGTTCGATCTTTTTGTGAGTGTTTGTGATGATTAGTCATCAAGCCCTAAGTATATTTAATTTAATGTGACTACTACTACTAACAGTACTGTACTACTATTACTTCTCTACATTGGATAGTTCTACAGAGTAATAGTACTAGTATCTTTTGCATGTGGCGGTATGAGAGATTATAAAAGCCTGATCGCAAAAAAAATTGTAGAAGCCTCCGGGTTACATAATTCCACTCTAGTTTTTCGTTGCTTGGATGGAATCTTGTCCACTGCTTTGATAAGACATTACTACAAACCTTTGGTGGGTCGTAAAAATATTTTCAGCTACTTGCTCGATCACTAGCATGGTGGCCTACCCATAGTCTACTCCGAGAGACCTGAGTTTTACTTCCTACTGCGGCAGAGCATTCATCCTACCTGGTGGGTCTTTGGATGGACCGAAGAGATTGCTCGAAGGGCGGAAATGGGACCAAGACCTTGACATCTTGCATCCACTATTCACTCTCTTCCTACTAGTACTACCTCACTCCGCCTTCGCAGAAACCATTTCTTTCCCCACTGCTGCTCCCTTGATTCTTTACTTCTTCATTCACCGATGTCACAAAATAACCTGTCTCGTTGGAAGAACAACAAGATGGCGGTGGAGAAACCCGCCGGCAGGGGGACCTGCAGGCTTGGACCGAGAAACGGGACCAGCAATGGGGTGAGGGCTCTTCCTCGCGCATGTATCCAAAGAGCGGCTATCACTAGGACCAAGAGTCCGGGTAGGTGTTTATACTTCCATTGATTCCTGCGTTATCTGCTCCTACTATTGGACCGTCTTTGTGGCACCCCGATTTATGGTCCGAGAATACGTGTTATGCATACAATTCATGTTCCCATGATCAGTGAGCCGTGAGCATAACCGACTAGTATCATTACAACATCCATAAAGTAACGACTACAAAACTTACAAAGTGGCCATTATGGCGATTACAACACAAGTAGCGGAAGTCTTCAGCGCAGAGCCCGTGCCTTAACCTACAGGCAAATGACTGGGAAGACGGCCTAGCTCGCATTGACGTCAGCATCTCTGTCACTTCTTAACATCTGAAATCTGGCCAAGTAAATAGCAAGGGACAATACCGGTGAGTACTTTGAATGTACTCGCAAACCACCGAGACAAGGTAATAAGGAAATGCATATTTGGCTGTGGCGAGATAGCTCTACACTAAGTTTTTTTTGAAAAACCTAACAATAGCATCTCTATATCTTTGTTGAAAAAGAGTTTTTGGAAAATATGCCTCCTTTTAGAAAATCTAGACATCTCCACATCCTTGTTAAAAAGCTTTAAAAACAGTTTTGTTGTAAGACCCTTTTTAAACATCTTCGACCATCTCTGGTCAAAACCAAACTCATTCTTATCTTTCCTCGTGACCAAGTCACATCCTTTATTTCATCACAACTTAAACGAAGGGTCCTCCTACCACTTACCATTCCAACCGTCCTTGACCGTGGACACGGCTATTCGAATATATTAGACTCTACAGAGTTTGTGCACTTTACCCACAAGAATCAATACATCCGCCATGATAAAACCATGGCCCACTACACATGGTAGACGGGGGCTTGGATAATCAAACTTAGACTTTTCATTTGTCCATCCCTAGCAACGGCGGCTTTTCCTTTTGGGTTGTTCTCTCCAGTACGAGTATGGGGTACAACGACCCTGGTCCTTCCTACTGTACTGACCCCTATCTCTAGATCGAAGTCTGGCAAGTTACTCACGTGCTTTTGTTTGACACTCATCCATAACTTGGAGGTGCCAAGTTACTCACGCGCTTTTATTTGAAACAAACCATGCCAGGTGATCATGCAATTTCTAAATGAGATATAAAACTATTGATAAACAGAAGTAGGTTAATATAGGAATTCAGGAATGGTGGCTTTCCTGTGACCAGCAAGATGTCCCTTGACCGCGTTAGATAACCAGAATACCAATAATAACAATAAGAAGAATAATCCGATCCTTCCTTCTTCTCAGAGTCACACAATCGCAACTATCGCCGTTACCGAGTACACATGCAAACAAACAAGACCACATTCAGTATAAGACATACAACTTCAAACCATACAACAAACAAATATAGATACAGGATAAACATCAGTAGGATGTTGGAAGTGGGGTTTAATTGTATGAGAGGAAGAGGATTGTGGAGGCATTAGGTGATGGATCCCTTTTTATTTTTAGTCTAGGAATTACCTAGAAAGGGGTTTTTGACCAAGGACTTTATCTGTGTGATACCATTGTATAAAAAAGATATTATCAGGTAGGTATTGATAGAATGAAGCCAACAAAAGTGGTTTCACTATTTTATCAATTTCCTAGGATTTATAATGGATTTTATAGTGGATAAAACTCTAGTTTTAGGAAATAATTCACCAGAACTTCTCTGCAGTTCCAAAAATTATTTCCTTGGGTGATTAGGTAGTATTTGATGGACTGAAACAAGATGAGTTGGAATCTTCTCAAAACAATTACCAGAATGGCCTTGAGAAATTCCCAAAGGAAGTACTGGCTGGGATTTGTCTTTTTCATCAGATTTAATCTACATAAGATTTTTAGTTGATTCCAAGGACTCATACGAGGTGATGAGAATACCTTTCTGCAGAAATTGGAATCAACCTTTTTGGAGCTACAAAGCTATTGTAGTGATTTTATTAGTGATTAGACCATGCACAAAAGAGTTTAATTCACTAAAATTCAACAGAGACTCATAAAAATATGAGCTGCTGGATTAAGAAGGATATGGGTATGTGGGATCTAGGGAAGTTGGAGTTAGGTCAGAACCTCATTTCGTTTGACCTAGGGAAATTGCTAAGGGCAGAAAAGGCTTTATTTTGTTATATTTTGTTGTGGGCAAACCAAGAAGCAAAATAGGGTGGGGCTAGGGGGATAGGAAAGGTATGGCGTAATCCTTTCAATGCCAATTGTATTCACTCCATTTGGACTTGTAAAACTTTCTGGAGAAATTATTGGGTGGTCTAGACAGATATTAGTAGGGGGTTTACTATATTTAACCTAATCATCCATTTAGTGTAAATCTTGGTCTACATGTTTGCTAGGACACTAAGGTACTTAGGAAATATTGTAGCTGAATATTTTAAGGGGCATTATATTTTTGTTTGGATTAAAACCAAACTGTCTGAGAAATAGATCTGGAAAAAATGGTTTATGGAAAAGGGGAGGCTAAGCCTTGCGGGCCAGATCTAGGGGATACTAGGCCGTTGCCAACAGATCCGGCCCAGTACTGGCTGCGCCCTGCATGGTGAGTAAATGGCCATCGTCTTGACTGCGCTGGTCCGTTAGCGGGTCCGGGACGGAGGGGTAAGGGACAGCGGGAGCCGCTTGATTAGATCGAGATCGACGACTCCTAGCCATCTTCCTCCTCGCAATGGGTGTGCCGGGGCAGAAACCCTAGCTGGCGGGCAAAGTTTGACGGGGCGGCTCACCTGAGAGTCGGGAGGTGACGGGGACGGTCCAGGGCGAGGCGGGGCACGCTGACGAGCTCGGGGAGAGGCGGCAAGTTCGGGTTCATCGTCGGGGAAGGGCCCGCCCAAGAGCGCCTGCCGGCAGTGGCTCGGGTGCTCGGCGGGGAGCTCGCCTGGAGATATCCCTGGACCAGGAAAGCATATGGTTAGATAGAGGAGATCAAGGGGGTCTCAGTACGGTGACAAGCAGGGAGAGGGGAGCTCAGGGGAGGGAGCCTTGCTTGCTTTTTGGAGGAGGGCCGAACCTTCTCTCTTCTTCACTCTTGAGAAGAACAGAGCAGGGAGAGGGAGGAGGTGGTCTGGGAGGTGAGTGGGGGCAAATGGGGGAGGGGAGGAGAGGTGCCAGGGTTCTTGGGCTTATAAACCCAGGAGGGGAGGTCCATGGTGGACCAAGCTCATTTAAGAGCTAGGGCATGGTCCAGGGGCTTCCCATTGGTGGCCAAGGGCGGTGGGGAGGGGGTGTGGTGTGCTTAGGTTCGTGCATAGAGCAGAGAGAGAGTGGGGGTAGCTGATGTCCCTTTTTAATACAAGGATATTTGCAAGATTGCCTCTCTCTCTCTCAAGTTTCAAGGGCTAAAGGACAAGGGGTTCTATAGTGCTGGTTGACTAGGGGGGTGTGCTGCTGTGGAGGAGTACTTGACGAGATTGGAGCTGGTTTGTTCTTTGTTTGAATCAAGTTTGGCTTGGTTTGGTAAAATTGATTAAATGGAAGCTTGTGAAGGAGGTTGCAAAAGTTGCATTGGACAAAGGGTGGAAATGGTACTAGTAGATAGACGGGGTCATATAATCTCTCCAAGATTTAAATGGGATTTTTCTAGAGATTATATCCCATTTAAATGCACTTCTTCAAAAAGTGCACAAATAGATTTTGGAAGCTAAGATGATAATTTTACATTGGACAATCTTAGTTTTTGATGTGATATGGTCCTAAATACCATAACACACACTGGAGGATTTTATTGGAATTTATTGAGGTGGAAAAGTATTTTTGGGGAATTATTTCTTGTCTCTGCCATTTAAGAAAAAGGGCAAAAAGAAATAATAAAGGATCTAAAAAATAATTATTTTTGAGTTGGAAAGGTGGGATATGAGATGGAGAACTCAAATATGCATTTAGTTGACAAAGTTATTTAGATAAAAACAAACTTGCCTTTAAAGACAAGGTTGTTGAGGAATTGGTAAGTGAAGGAAATAAAATAGTTTAATTATCCAAATAATTGGGAGAATTATTTGGGGATTCTTATATCCAAGGTAGATGATGTGGACTTGATGTAGGCATCAATGTCAACCTTGGTTTTGAGGAAAAGTGGTAAAAAGGGTTGAAACTAGGCTTGGGAGGATCTAGGGTTTAGTTTTTTGAAGCTTATCTACTGTTGGGGAGACCCCCACAACCCTTTATTCAAAATTAACTAAAGGTTCAAATTTATGTAGCAACTGAGAAAAAAGGAAAAGGGATAAAATACAGAACTACTTAGAAAAAAGCAAGATTACAACAGATTGTCAATCCAATTTGACAGAACTGCAACTTTAGAAATTTTTACTCTATGTTTAAGCAAGGAGACATCTTGGACAAATCCAGCCTTCCATGCTTTGAATGTTGGCTTCATCCCTTTAAAAATCTTATTGTTCCTTTGCCTCCAAATATTCCAGCATGCTAAGATGACTATCTCAACAAAACATGGGCCTGAGAACCTTTTCTTTCCACCTTTTAACATTTCTGGACCTGAAACCGTACCCCAATTGATCTGTAAATATGTCCAAACTCTGACACTATAATTACATTCAAAGAATAAATGAGACCAATCCTCCAGAGTCTGACATGGACATAACACACATTCTGAATCAGTAGTCACATTCCAATGTCTTCTTATTAACATATCCTTTGTGTTAATTCTATCATGTAAGATTAACCAAGCAAAGACCTTGTGCTTTGACATACATTTACTTTTCCATAGCCACTTAGAAGGGAAATGATCTGGGAACAGGTCGAAATGAGCTTTGTACACCATATTTATAGAGTAATCCCCATATTTTGATAACTTATTATCCCATTTATCCCTTACATGTGGGTTAATGCTGACATGTTGCAGTTGGATTTGTAACCTTGATAGTTCTGCAGTGGCTTCATCTGATAAAGACAGTTGAAAAGCCTCCTCCAGCTGTACTAGTGTAATGGCTTGTTGAACTGAGCAGTTCTTATGAAGAGCAAAAGAGAAAAGCCTTGGGTAAGACTGGGCTAAAGGTAGATTATTCCAAGAATCCAACCAGAATAAAGCTGAATCACCTTTACCAATTTTACAAACTGACAGAGATCAAAAGTCTTCTTCAAATTTCATAATACTTTTCCACCAAAAGGAGCCACAAACAGTAACATTGTGAGGCCCTCATTGTAATAATAAGTATTTTTGACTAACTTTACCCATGGAAGGTCCTCATTATTGTATAATTTGTGGAGATGCTTCATGAGTAGACATTTGTTTTGAATTTCCAGATTTATTATGCCTAAACCACCTTTCACTTTTGGCTTGCAAATCATGTCCCATGAGGCAAGGGAATTTATCCTCCCATCTTCTTTCTTTTTCCTCCATAAACAATGTCTTCTTGCTCTATTTATTACTTCAATGACTCCTTTTGGAATTTCAAGAGAACAAAGGTAGTGTAGAGGCATTGAGGAAATCACAGAGTTTACAAGAACCAATCTATCTCCACAAGAAAGGAAGGAAGCAGTGGCAAAGAGTCTTCTTTCCACTCTATCAATTAAAGGTGACATATCTTTAATAGTTGGCTTTGTAATCCCCATAGGCAATCCAAGGTATGGAAATGGTAGTGTAGCAGTAATACAGCCAATTTCCAAAGAAAGCAAACCAGCATCCTCTTCAATCATATTGATTGGAATCAGAGCAGATTTATGAAAGTTGACTTTTAGCCCTGTGAAGGAGTCATATTCATCCAATATTTCTTTTAGTATAAGTAACTGATCTAGATCTGTTTGCATGACAATGATGGTGTCATCAGCATATTGGACAATAGGGAAGTCATAAGTTCCTCTGTTTGGGATAAGAGTTCTCAGTCTTCCATCTCTATAGGCCTTATTTATGAAACTTTGTAATAGGTCCCCACCTAGTACATATAGTAAAGGAGAGAGAGGATCACCCTGTCTAACCCCATGCTTACAGTAAAAGTTTCTTCCTAGAACTACATTCAGTAATATAGAGGACGTACCAGAAGAGAGAATTTCTTTTACCCAGCCAATAAATACTTCATCAAATCCTTTACACCTCAAAATCCTGATAATTGCTTCATGTTCAATAGTGTCAAAAGCCTTTTCAAAATCTAGCTTGATAATTACTGCTCTCCTCTTAGAAACATGGCATTGATGCAAGTATTCAAAAGTCAAACCAAGACAATCTTGTATGGTTCTGCACTTAAGAAATCCATATTGGTTGTTATGAATACATCTTTTTATCTCCTTCTGAAGTCTGTTGGCAGCTAGCTTAGTGAGAAATTTTAAACAGGTATTTGTGAGAGAAATTGGTCTAAAATCATTAACTATCTCAGGGCTATTTTTTTGGAACCAGAGTGATATAGGAACCATTTATGCTCTCAAGTGGTGTGAGGCCCTTATGGAAATCATGACACAGCTTGATAAAATCATCTTTAATAATATGCCAACATTTTTTAACAAAAGCTCCATTGAATCCATCAGGGCCTAGTGCCTTATCGGTTTTCATATATTTTACTACATCCTCAATTTCTGAATTACTGAATTCTGCTGACAAACAATGTAAATTATCCACTTCTTGAATCAAGTCTGATAGATCTGCTCTATTCTCAACACTAGTAGAAACCCCCATTCGGTTCTTATAACATCTCCATAAAGCATCAGCTTTTTCATTGTGATTGATTAATGTATTGCCATGTTCATCTTTGATTTCGTTGATCACATTGCACCTGTACCTTTCAGTGGCCTTAGCATGATTTTTTTTTGAATTTTCTCCACCAAACTTTACCCATCTTATGGTGCATCTATTCTTCCAATAGGTTGACTGAATGTTTAATAATCTTTTTAGATGTAACTTTACAATATTTCTGAAATTAAATTCCGGTCTGCTGAGAACTCTCTTGTCTTCAATATCATCAAGCATTAGAATGACCTTATTACATTTTTCTATTAGAGCTTTGATATGAGACAGTCTTTTCCCCCACTTTTTCAGAGCATATCTTGTATTTTTGAACATTGCTGTAATCATGTTGGCAATAGGACCCTCCTTAACTGGTTGCCCCAAGCTTGTTTAACCACATCAATAAAACCAGGTTGCTGAAGCCACATATTCTCAAATCTGAATATTTTTGCTTTTGGAATGTTTGTGGAAATGTTTACCACACAAGGAATGCGATCAGAAGTAGTTTTTGATAATGGATTGACCATAGTGTTGGGATATTGAAGTGTCCAATTGCAAGAAGTGAAGAACCAGTCAAGCTATTCTAAGAGTCGGCTGTCCTGCATATTGGACCAAGTGTAGTTTCTGCCTTTTAAAGGCAACTCAATAAGACCAAGGTGACTAATAATACTGTTAAATAGGAAGATATCATTCATGTCATCCCCATCTTTATTCCTGTTCTCAATTGATCTAATAAAGTTGAAATCCCCTACCAACAACCAATGATCATGGATAGGTATTTGGAAATCATAAAGCCATTGTACAAAATTGTCCATCTCCTGACCTTTGCAAGGCCCATATACATTCACTAAAGTCCAAATTTCAGAGTTGTGTGAGGAGGTGAACTTTACTTGTATAGCAGCTCTGTTTATTTCAATTAGTTCTCCTCTGAAAATAGAGTTGTTCCATAAGACAATAATACCTCCAGATGCCCCAACCGATGGTGAGAAAATGAACTGGTCAAAACGTTTAGGACAAAAAGATCTTATGAATGAGTGATCAAAACTTTCACACTTAGTTTCTTGTATACAAATAACTGCACAATTGCTTTCATCAATTTTGTTATACACTGCCAATTGTTTGTCCTTGTCATTAAGTCCCCTAACATTGCAGCACAAAACTTTCTAGTCCAGATTTATGTTTGAGTAACTATTCATTGATAACCAAAGTAATTGTGGTAAAAGAATGACAAGCATAGCAAGCCAACTTATCAGAAAACAAAATTCCCCAGGAAATCATCAACTTATATGACATATTTAGAGCCAAATTTTAATTCATTGCCACTGCTCCATCATACTGGACAAAATAACATAACCAGCAACTAACTGTGCTATACATAGTGGATAAAAAGTTTGATAGGACCAAATTTATAAGAGCCTGACTGCAAAATACAAGTTCACAATTCTGAACCCAACCTTTCCAGCACCACCCAAAAACAAAAGCTTCACTTATCATTGGAGTCCTTCTTTGTGTTTGGAGAAGGTGGAGAAGCCATAAGCTTCTCCACAGTTATGTCTTCAGATGGGATCTCCAAGTCTTGACTTGTTAATTGCAGAGTAGTGATGGGAATGGCAGGCAAGATATCTTCCTCTTCATTTTCCAAAGGCTTAGCTGACTGAGCCTTCTTCCTGGTTTTGGGCTTGTCAGACATCAAAGAAATCTTATAACCTGCAGCCTTGTTTGCCATTCTTGTGCTCCTTCTAACAGGGGTCTTTTCATTTGACTCTTGTCCTTTGCCAATGAAAATTGAGCTACTGACCCCATCAGAAATTTTCTGTCTTTTATTATCTGCAATCAGAGGCTTGGATTGACTACGTGTGAATCTAATAGGCAGTACAGTGTTGCACAAGGAGTTCCTCTTTTTATTCTTTGGAGAAGAGATTGGTGAAGCTGAAAAAACTGGTGATGGACCACTCTTCAAAATATCTGACTCATCATAATTGAGCATCCTGGCAACTGTCTTGTGTCTCCCAACCAAGGAGCCCATGGCTTCAGATTTCTTCCATGAGACATTAAAATTCAGACAATCTTCAAAAGCGCATAACCAATCCCTTTTTGCCAAAAGTGTGCTAAGAATTGGACTAGGAAGACCAACAGGGATAAAGTCCATTCAGTGCCTAGGCAACATTGAATTTAAGAGCTGGTCAATTAGCATACTGGGAGGGAGACTAGGCCCATATTTCACAGGCAACAACATGCTTTCTACTGGGGAAATTCGGACCTGATTAATAATTATATTTTGATGATGCACCATGTTGTCATTATGATGGGAACCCCCAGAGTCATCAGTATCTTCTGTCACTGCAGAATTATCAGCTTGATCCATGTTCAGATCACCTTGTTGTTGAAAACCATCTGCATTGTTATCTTGGTGTTGGAAAAAATTATTAGCATTGTGCTGAACAAAATGTTGTTGAGGATCCTCTTGATGATTCCAACCAATTTCTGGAAAAGGTGGGTTAGCAAAATTATTATTGTCTCCAAATTGCTGGTTACCAGGCATTGGATGAGGATTTCCATTGAGTGGCATCTGATCTTCATCATGTGGCAGCTGATCAGCAAATTCAGAAGTAAGGATATAACATACCGCAGTCCATGACTCTCTTACTCCACCCACAGATGCATAATTTCCAAAAACAATATCTCTAGGGACTCTGGCTATAGATGGGAATTAAGCATAAACTAGTGTCCTTTCAATCACATCCTGATCTTGATGCCAGTACAAACATTTACCAAAAGTAGAAATAGCATTGTTTATATCATAGTCATTCCTATAATCTAATGGCAGTCCCAGGAACATCAACCATCCAGTAGAGAAACCCAATTCTGCTATATGATTTTCTCTATAATCATGCCGCACAAAACGTACAAAGATACCGTTCTGTAACTGAAAAGGAATGTGATTCACAAGAGCAGCTGTAGCTGCAGCACTATGCAGGAAGAAAAATCCGAGAACAAAGAGACAAGGCTGAATAGCATCCACCTCATGATGCAGCTAGTGCACAATAAAGTTCCTGACATGTTGCCTCCAGTAAGGTTCAAGATGAGGTGGAGGAGGTGGCATGAGCTCGGCATTAACAACGTGGTCATGGCGTTGCCGCGGCAACACAGACAACGTGTAGAAGGTCCTAGGCAGTCTTTTGGGTCCACCATTGATGATTTGATGGCCTTCAGGGATCCACCTCGTTGGATCAAGCGGAAAGTTAGCCATTGTCGGCGAGGTAGGAGTATGCGGCGAATTTGCGATAGGGTTCGGAGTTGTGTAGGAGGGGGAGGAGGCAGAAGAATCGACAAAGAACTGTTTGCTCTTGTCCAAAACCTGGTCGGTGTCGTCCTTATGACACGTATTTTCCAACTTGGCTACTCCAGAAACAATGCTAACTCTGTTTCCCTTAGGAATCCACCGCATCCTAGCTTGGCTCTTCAGCTTCAGACACTCTTTCCTGATATGACCATAATGAAAGCAGCCCGACATCTAATCTGATTTGAGCATTGATTAGTAACATGTCCCATACTTAAACATTTACCACACTTAAAGACCTTGTAGACCATATCATCAATCATTTTCCCAAAATCAGTGTCCTCCTCATCTTGTACTTTGCTATTTAAATCCTTCCCGTGAGAAGGTTGAGTTTCATCAGTAAACATGCCAAACTGAATATTTTGTGTAGCAGCAGAGACAGATGGAGGCACAATTACTCCATCCTTCCTCCTAAGTTGAGGACAATCATATCCGGCATCGAGATAAACTTATGCCTAATCTTTTGAAACTGGGCATTCATAACCTTCACAAGCATCATACTTTTCAAAAGCAGCAAAAGATAATTTCTTAGAAACATAGCAATCCTTTCTAAAGGATGAACTTGCAGGCCTCTTTCTTAGAGCATTCAAAGCACGATCAGTTCTTTTTTTGTTGGGGCTAATAAGTGTCCACTCTTCATTACACTCTTTCTGCCAAGCATTAAATTCTTTATTCCAAAGGGGACCTCCATTACTCCAAGGATGAAAGAAACACATAAAATCCGTGCAAGAATATTGCTGAAGCCCATAGACCAAAAATCCAACATATTTTGCGGAAACTGAAAACCTGAAAACCCTGTCTGCAAGTTTGATAACCGAGAGATCCTGTGCAGAACCTCCAATGCAGGATTCCAATGCCAAAGCAGCAGATTTATCATCAAGTTTAAATTTGGATCGGCCAAAGGAAACAACCATCAGAAAATGATGTGCTTTTCCCAACGGATGAACAGTTGATCTGAATTTCCTCTTGACATCATTTTTTAAAGCAACCCTCGAAGAAATATCTAGATTTAAAGAATGAGCCGAAAATATCAGATCTATGATCGGATCGATCAAATCAACAGCATGATTGCGGTCACATACCTCAGGTGAAAGAGTGCAAGAAAGAACAGTGACCTTAAACCCAGTAAAAGATATAATGGATCTGATCCTAGGTAGATCATTAGAGGGTATCTTCTTACCAATGAGGCCACCTCCTTTTGCATTGATTAGAGCCAGCCAATTGTGCCTAGGCCAAAGGTGAATCTCACCATCGTACTGCTTTTGACGACCCCGATCCAAATCCTTGGAAGTGGAATAAGTGACCCTCCATCGCCAAGCCGGCTCCAGACATGCCATGATCAAAGAAAGTTGAGAAAAAGGATATCACCTTGTAGAGGGAAGAATGCCGTGGGAATGACCATGGCATATGCTGCAATCGGCAGCGAGTAGTAGAACATGGGGCAAGGGCTGCCAGCCATCTGCAGTGCGAGATGAGGGCTGAGACATAAGGGTTTATCCAGGTTCGGCCCCCCGGAGGGTAAAGACCTACTCCTGCTATATTGTATTATGGTGAGAGTACAATGGGGCGAGCTCGGCGGCTAGGCGGTGAGTCGCTGGGGTGTATGATGGAACATATCCTCTATGCGTCCTCTAGGGAGGTTTATATAGACTCACCTCCCTAGGGTTTACAAATCTGAACCAAATTAGTTAAGGATTCGGTGATTCTACGACCTTGTCCGACTGGGCCTATCTACACTTCTTGCCTTTAGCTTCTAGTCGCTAGAGTCCACGCCAAATCTCGATCCAGTCGCCGTCCTGCAGGCCCACTCGCTGGCGCTTGGGACAGTAGGAAACGTCCTGCTGGGTATACCCCGGTAGGCATATCCCCATCAGTAGTACCCGAGGTCGTCGTTGATTTGTCGCAGGCATCGCTGGCAGTCGGAGTATGCGGGTCCAATGCGGACGTCTAGTCGAATCGGCGGCAGACTCCTGAATAAAGGAAGAACTAGTCATTTTAGTCGCAATAACGGCGACCAATTGTGTCGTAGCTCGGCGAACGGGTCGGCGAATACTCAGTCACTGTTATAGTGATCGGGTCGGCGAATGATCGAGTCGCGTGGAGCGACGAGTCGAATGGATGAGGTTGGACCGTCAATTGGGGTCAAACTAGCCGTTGGGGTAATCCAACGGTAATTTCGGCATAATTACCGCGTAGTAACGGCTCCGGAAATTGGCGGGTAGCAACCGCTATATAAGAAGAATGATAGGCGAACGGGGAAACACTTCTTCGATCTCCCTCCGATCTCGTTCGTCTCTGTTTTCCACTCCTCATAGCGATCTAAACAATCCAGAGAGCCCCCGACCTCCGCGAACTTCCAACTGATGGCCCCCTCCACTGAACCGTGGGGCAGATACAAAAGCACCAAGGCGCTACTAGCATCCTTCGAGGAAGCCGGGATCTTCCGCGCCGGCAGATGGCGCATCCCCGCGGCCGGAGAAGTGACTCCGGACCCGCGCGAGGGAGAATTCATCTGCTTTACCAGCCACCTAGAGCGGGGGATGGGCTTCCCAACTTCCCTCTTCTTCCAGCGCTTGTGCGCCTATTACGGGATCCAGCCATCGGATCTAGGTCCGCAAAGTATCTAGCAGCTCGCCATCTTCGTGGAGTTCTGCGAGTGCTACCTGGGCTGCCGGCCCTACTTTCCCTTGTGGCAGGAACTGTTCCATGGGAGAATCAGCCGCGAAGAGTCAGGCGGCCCGATGCTAGCTACGGGCGGCCTGACATTCCAACTGAAGTCGAAGGCATCGTTCTTCGACCTGATGCTTCTTGCCAAGGCGGCAAACGAATGGAAGAAGTCCTGGTTCTACGTCACCGAGTCGACTCCAGACGGCGAAGTGGCGCTCCCAAGGTACTCCGCCGATCGGCCTGAACCGCGTCGGCTCCAGGTCATCAAGCTCCCGCTGGACCAATGGATGGTTGTCGATGAAATGCTGCAGACCATCCGTGGCCTGAAGAAGAAGGGCCTCCAGACCATCAACCTCTACAACTGCTGGTTCGGGCGGCGGCTCGTGCCCTTGGCCCGCCGCGACCAATACATGTACGAGTATATGGGTAAGGACGATCCGACGAAGTCCTCCTTCGCTGAGTGGAGGCTCGAAGACTACACCCTGGCTCTGAAGAAGATCACCCAGACGGTGTATCTTGACGCGAAGGCCGGGGTCGCCCCATATCCTACAAGGCGCCCGGCTCCGACGGTAAGCTGTCATTTCGTCACCACTCGCAGTCGCAGATGATGCATTCGCGGTTGTGCTGACCTTGTCTTGTTTTTTATTGCAGTTGTTCCAAGTGGTAGAAGGGTGTCTTCCACCCGCAGACGACGAGAACTCGAGCTCGTCCGTCCAGGACGGGAGCGAGTCACCACCCGTCAAAGGCGACGCTGAGAGCAACGAGGGTGATGATGACGACGACGACGAAGACGAGCCCGTGGAGGTCGCTGCCCCCACAGTTCGCAAGACCCGCGGACAACACCAGAGCGAGCTCGAGGCGAGTAAAAGCCTCGAGCCCCACTATGATGATGACGATGAGCTTCCCGAGCACACCTCAAATCGTGAGGCCACGCCATCGAAGAAGAAGAAGAAGGAGACGAAGGCTCCACCGAAGAAGAAGGCGAAGCCGGCGAAACAGATGTCTCCACCCCGATCCGCGACCAGTTCCGACGCCACTAGCTCCGCTAAGGACGCAGCGACGCGTGCGACCGAGGCACAGGACGCCGCTGCCCCCATGGACGAGGTACCTCTGGCATCATTACCACCTCCATTCGCCCCGGTCTTTGGTTTAGGGGCTGCTCCAGCCGCAGCAGCCTCGCCTCCGAGGGAAGCTTCCGCAGCAGTTATCACGGAAGCTCCTGCCGCGGCTTCTTCTTCGAAGAAGCCCTCAGTGTCTTGGGCACACGATGTGTTCGAAACAGGCCTCACTCGGAGGTTGGGGCCTGAGTTGGAAAAGCCGGCTAGCATCCGCACCGGACTGCGGTTCATACCAGCGCCAAGTGAGTGTTGTTCATCTGCCTGTTTTTCGTTGTAGTCGGACAATCTTATTCATATCATTGTTTCACAGGACTTGTGTTAAAAAGATCAGCCATCCTTCCGTGGCTAAGGTTCCCTCGAAGAGGAAGACCGACGAAGTCGCTGCTCCCGCTGAAGGTGTCAAGAGGGCGAAAGGCGACGACGTTGTCACGGTCTTTGATGACCCGACGGATGCTCCGAGCGAACCTCCAACTGCGGTGGAAGTGGCCTCGAAAACCAAGGAGGCTGTTGCCTCACCCGACGTGGCCAAGCCGGCTCCGAGTGGCGCCGCGGCATCTGCGGCGACCTTCACTCGGTTCATGGCGAAGGCGGCCGCAACGAGTGGCTTGGCGCCAGCGAGCCGGATTCCTGGGGTCGCCGAGGTGGAGGTCGAACAGCGTCGCGGACACACTCCGGTCGTGCTTGCATCTGTGGACGTGCTGGAGCTTCACGGCATGCTACGCGCTGCCATCCAGGTATGTCCAGTTCCCGAGGATCGGGCCACTGAATTTTAGTGGTTGGATTCTTAATGTTTTTATACCGTCCAGTCCCCGAGTGCCTAGTCGCTGAATTTCAGCCGGTGGGCACTTAGGATTTTCAATGTCCAGTCCCCGAGTGCCTAGTCACTGAATTTCAGCGGGTGGGTACTTAGGATTTTCAATGTCCAGTCCCCAAGTGCCTAGTCGCTGAATTTCAGCGAGTGGGCACTTAGGAAGTTCGTTGTTGTTGACGTTGCAGTTTGTGCGCAGGGCCTGCAGCGAGAATCGGCCGATCGGCTTGCTGCAAAGTGTCGCTTGGACAAGGAACTCGTTGCCGTCTAGGAGACGAACAAGGGGCTTCAAGCGATTGCGGCCGAGGCGGAGGAAGTCCGCTGGGGCCTTGTCCCGGTGGGTGACTTGACGGCGGCTCAGTCTGCTCTGAGCGTAGTCAAAAAGCGGGTCACCGACCTGGAGCGTGAACTCAAGGAGGCGAGGGCGGAAGCGAGTTCAGCGGAGGGGCGTGCGAAAGCTGCTGTTACTTCTGCCGCTGAAGAGTGGAAATTATCTGACGCGCTCGTTGGTGGGCTGCAGGATGACCTTACTTCTCTTCAACGTTTCATCACGGACCTCTGCCGCCCGCTGATTGGTAAGTTCTCCTTTACCCAATACTCGGTGGCACTGAATTTATTGTGATGTCGACGAGTCGCTTACTGTTTATTGATGTGCTGCAGGCTGGATTACTGACAACGTGGAAGAAGCGCAGTCATATGACGCGCGGCAGTGTGTGGCCACTCTGGTCGACTCTGCCTCGTTGTCTGCGACTTGCCTTCTAGCATATCTGCAAGAGATATCGCCCACGGAGGTGATCCCCAGTGACCTTGTCAAGGTATGTCGCTATCTAGAGAAGCCTCCATCGGTGGTCGAGTTCATGACGCGGTCAGCCTTCCGGCGTGGGGCAGCGACGGCGCTCAGCCTTGGGCTTTCCCATTTCCCGGAGGATTTCGACCTCGACGATGTCACGGGCGGATACCCCTCGTAACGGGCTCAGTGGAGATAGCCGAGGTGCTGAAGCTGACGGACCGGGCCGCGGTGTATTCCGACCGCGTTTGGGCGATGGGCGACCTCCTCCCCTATTAGGAGACGATTGTCGCCCCCAACGATCCTGAGCCAAAGCATCGGGACTTCAAGATTGAGCAGCCGTTCCGTGCGGCGATGGCGGGTGAGCTAACGACGTACCTGTCAAACCCGTACGTACCCTTCATTCACAACCGTAGGGGTGGCGGCGAGTCTGCGTCGAAACCTGCGGAATAGAAGCGTTGTGCGATTTGGATTTTGATTGAACGAGTCCCTGAGCGCGTCCGCCCTTTTTATGGGGTTTACCTCATTTGTTATGTGTTTGCGAATTTTTAATGGATTAAGGTCGACTCGCCAGAGCTCGGAGAGCCAGTTGCAGGGCAACTCCCATGGGTGCTCTTTACTTGACCGTTTTCCCGTGCGCGAACGAGGTCAGGTAGCCATGTCCCCGAGCGTGGTACTTGGTGGTTCTAGTCGCAGATCCAAGGTAGGTGAGGACTAAGCGCGTTAAAGTAAGCGCGTCACTCCTGCCTAACCCGAAGGGTCAGTCACATGGCGAGTCTGGGGACGCTCTCATACTGGGATTTTTTCCCTAGTCGCTCGTATTTGACTGGACGTCAGTCCCCGAGCGTGGTATTTGGCCTTTCGAGTCGCTGTGCCGAGGATGCGGAGGACCTTGGTCGCTGTGGGGAGCGAGTGCAGTTGTCTTGGCTCATCGAGCCAGTCGGGCTAGGCGACTCCAATGGGGCTCCGGGTTGGCGTTTTTCGTAGACGTTACGAGGCCTGGAGTTTCCCAATGCCCTCGTACCGCACTACTTGGCCGCCCTAGTCGCTTTACCAGAGGTTGACTTCTGCGAGTAGCATGACGCTGTTATTACGAGTAGGAGTGGCACAAGACGCGGAGAGTAAACACAATTTTCGGTGATCGATCAGCTTTATTTCATAGCGGGTGGATAGTACATGTATGGAGTTCTAGGAGTAGAACTTCCGTAGGAGGTTTACATTGCATGGCCGCTTGACGTCGAGTTTTCCGTCGCCTCGGACGTCGGTGAGGTAGTAGGCGTCGTTGCCTAGGACTCGCCCGATGGCGAATGGTCCCTCCCAAGGGGGGAGAGCTTGTGCATGCCCTTCTTGTCCTGGATTAGACGCAGTACCAGGTCGCCTTCCTGGAAGGTGCGAGTCCTTACTCGGCGGCTGTGGTAGCGGCGGAGCCCTTCCTGGTAGATGGCGGTGCGGGAGCGAGCTTGGTCGCGTGTCTCCTCGAGCTGGCCGACCCCGTCTTGGCGTGCGAGTTCGTTTGCAGCCTCCGTGTAGTTGACCACCCTTGGCGAGTCGTGCTCGAGGTCGGTGGGCATGACTGCCTCGGCGCCGTACACCATAAATAAGGGGGTAAACCCTGTCGACCTGTTGACGGAGGTGCGGATACCCTAGATGACGAAGGGTAGCTCCTCGACCCAACACCCGGCGGTGCGCTCGAGTGGTACTTGGAGCCGTGGCTTCAGGCATGGAGGATGCTCTGATTGGCGCGTTCCGCCTGGCCGTTGGACTCCGGGTGGGCGACTGAGGCGAGGTCGAGTCGAATGTGGTGTTCTTCGCAGAACTCGGCCATGGCTCCTTTGGCGAAGTTGGTGCCGTTGTCTGTGATGATGCTGTTTGGTAACCCGTAACGATAGATAAGCTCGCGTAGGAACTTGGTGGCAGTCTTCCTGTCGCATTTGCGGACTGGCTTGGCCTCCACCCATTTTGTGAACTTGTCGACTATGACTAGGAGGTGCATGAAGCCGGAGGGGGCCTTCTTGAAGGGGCCTACCATGTCCATGCCCCATACGGCGAACGACCAGGTGATGGGGATTGTCTTGAGCGCCGATCTTGGCATTTGGGTTTGATTGGCGTATTTTTGGCAACCGACGCACCGCTGGACAATGTCGACAGCGTCTGCGTGTGGTGAGCCAGTAGAAGCCGTGTCGCATAGCCTTTGCAACCAGAGAACGGGCGCCGGCCTGGCGGCCGCAGTCGCCGGAGTGGATGTCTTGGAGGATTTTTCGTCCTTCGGCGGGCTGAACGCAGCATTGGAACACGCCGGTCATGCTGCGCTTATGGAGCTCGCCGTTGATAATGACGCAGGATTTGCAGCGGCGTGCTACCATCCGGGCGTCCGTTTCATCCGCTGGCAGGGTGCCTCCCTCCAAGTAGGCGACGTATGGCGCGGTCCTGTCGTCTGGCTTGATGATCAGTGCAACCAGGGCTGCCTCTGGTTGCAACAGGATTCCGATGTCGATCTCCCTGGGGGGAGTGACGGAAGGATTCGTGATGGTGTCGAGGAAGACACCGGTGGGTGGTGCGAGTCAAGCCGAGCCAATGCGGGAGAGTGCGTCGGCCTCCTTGTTCTTCCGCCTCTCGATCCACTCGACGGAGTAGCATGCGAAGTGGCCACCCAGCTGGTCCACTGCCTGGCGGTATGCTGCCATGGTGGGGGAGACGGCGTCGCAGGTGCCGGCGACTTGCCCGGTGACTAGGTCGGAGTCTCCGTAGCAGCGCAGTCGGTGGATGTTCATCTCCTTGGCCGCTCGCATGCCGTGGATAAGCGCCTCGTACTCGGCCATGTTGTTGGTGCAGGGGGTGAAGTCGAGGTAGAGGACGTAGCGAAGCTGGTCGCCCTTCGGAGATGTTAGCACGATCCCTGTGCCTGCGCCATCCACGTTCTTGGAGCCGTCGAAGTGTAAGCTCCAGTAATGGAGGTATGGCAGCTTCTCTGGCTGCTGGGCCTCCTCCCAGTCGGCGATGAAGTCTGCGAGAGCCTGTGACTTGATCGCCTTGCGCGGCTCGTACTTGATGTTGTGGACGCCGATCTCGACGGCCCACTTGGCGACTCGCCCAGTTGCCTCACGGTTGCGGATGATGTCCTGCAACGGTGCTGAGGAGACGACCGTTATCGGGTGCTCCTGGAAGTAGTGCGACAATCGCCGCTGTGCTCTGAAGACCGCGTATACCAATTTCTGGTATTGCGGGTAGCGCTGGCGTGACTCGGTGAGGACTTCACTGATGTAGTACACTGGTCGCTGCACTGGGCGCTCCTTTCCTTCCTCTGGTCGTTCGACGACCATGACGGCGCTGACGACGCGTTCGGAAGCCGCAACGTAGACCAGCATGGGTTCCTTGTCAACCGGGGCGGTGAGTAGCGGTGCTGCGAGTAGCACCTTCTTGAGGTCGCGAAGCGCGTCATCTGCCTCCTTGTCCGACTGGAAGGTGGGGTTTTTGCGCATTAGGCGGTAGAGGGGCATCGCATTTTTGCCCAACCGGGGGATGAAGCGACTGAGAGCCGCGACTCGCCCGGCTAGCTTCTGGACGTCGCGCAGGCACTCGGGTTTGCCGATTCGAGCGATCGTATCGATCTTGGTGGGGTTTTCTTCAATCCCGCGCTTGGAGACAACGTATCCCAGTAGATGTCCAGCTGGCACACCGAAGGTGCATTTGCCTGGGTTTAGCTTTATCTTGTACTTCCGCAGGTTGGCGAATGTTTCCGCCAGGTCAGCGAGTAGGTCGTTCTGGCGAGTGGACTTCACCACCACGTCGTCGATGTAGACGTGGATATTGCAGCCAATTTGGCTCGCAAGGCACTCCTGCATGCACCGCTGGTAGGTCGCCCCGGCATTCTTGAGGCCGAAGGTCATGGCAGTGTAGCAGAAGGCTTCGAATGGCGTGATGAACGTCGTCTTCTCTTCGTCCTCGACGGCAATTTTGATCTGGTTGTACCCAGAGTAGGGGTCGAGGAAGCATAGCGACTCCGAGCCCGCGGTGGAATCGATGATTTGGTCGATCCGCGGGAGGACGAATTGCTCCTTCCTGCAGGCGCTGTTTAAGTTTGTGTAATCGATACACATCCTCCAGGTCCCGTTTTTCTTCTCGACCAGGACTGGGTTTGCCAGCCACTTGGAGTACTTGATTGGCCGGATGAAGCTTGCAGCGAGTAGACGCTGCACCTCCTCGGCGATGGCTCGGTGGCGCTCTTCATTGAAGGGCCGCACCGACTGCTTGACAGGTCGCACTTTGGGGTCGGCGTTGAGTTTGTGCTCAGCAAGTTCCCTCGAGACACCAGGCATGTCAGAGGGGTTCCACACGAAGATGTCCCTGTTCTCATGGAGGAACTTGATGTGCGCGCCTTCCTATGCTAGGCTCATGCCCGTCCCGATCGTCACCGTCTGGCTAGAGTCGCCTAGGACCAGCTCGACGGTGCGGGTATGCGTCGTTGCCTCGAAGGCGGTGGGGTTGCCGCCCTCCGAGTTGGGATTCTTGAGGATGGTAGGGTCATCGTTGTTCACCCCGCTCGCGTACTTGGCGAGCTCCTCGGCGTGGTTAGCCTCTGCCGCGATGACGGCGTCGGCGAGTTCGGCTCCTATGGCTTCGCACTCGGCGGCCATGTCGGTGTCTCCGTGGATGGTGATGATGCCGCACAGCCCGGGCAGCTTCATCCCATTATACGCGTAGTGGGGTGCTGCCATGAACTTGGCGAACGCCTGGCGCCCTAGGACGCAGTGGTAGTGGCTGCCGAAGGGCACCAGCTCGAAGACGATCCGCTCGGTGCGGAAGTTTGCCGGTGTGCCGAAGGTGACTGGCATCGTTACCTTGCCGATCAGGTATGCCTTCCAACCGGGGACGATGCCGTGGAGCGTGGTGTAGGTCATCCCGATCATCGACTGCGGGAGCCGTAGTCGCCTGAAGGTGTCCAGGTATAAGATGTTGATGGAGCTGCCGCCATCCATCAATGTTTTAGGAAGCTAGTAGTCTCCCACCTTGGGCTTGACCACCAGGGCGACTCGGCCCGGTACTCGATCCGTGGCGAGTGGTCCGCGCGGCTCCAAGTGATTGGTTGCTCAGACCAGTTGAGGAACTGGGGGATATCTATCTGGGCCACCGCATTGACAGCGACGGCGCGGGCGATGACCTTCTTCTCGTGCTTCGTGTTGAAGCCTGTGAAGGTGTGGAGCGAGCCGGCGACGCTGCCGAATTTTCCGCCGTTTGGCCGGTTGTTGTCGGGTCTTCCCGCGCGCGTCGTGCCTTCTCGATCTCCTTGAGAGAGTGGCAGTCGGCGGTCGTGTGTGTGGTGGGTTTTCCTTCCCTGTTGTGAAATACACAAGGTTGGTTAAGAAGGGCTGCGGGGTCGAACCTCGGCTTCGCCTTGTAGTTGCCACCGTCACGGCGTTGTCCCCCATCGCGGCGGAAGCTCTTAGGCTCGCGCTGGGCGTATCCAGCATTGGCGACGAAGTCGACTCACCCGTCACTGCGGCGCTTGCCGGTGAGGCGAGTGTTGCTATAGCGTAAGTCGGGTCGTCTCCCGTTGTCGTGGCCTCTCTTGCGGCGGTGTCCTCCCGACTCGTCGTCGGTTTCTTGGTTTGGGTCCTCCTCCGCGTACCTTTTAGCGATCTCCAGGAGATCCGGTATGTTGTCGAGTGTGCGGTATGCTCGTTTGATCTTGGCGATCAGGGGATCGTAGCGGCATGAGGTCTTGAAGCAGTGGATCGCAGTGTCTGGGTGGATGTCGACCGCGTTGTACCACAGATCTTGACACTGTTGGACCCAGCTGCGGGTCGACTCGCGGGGTCCCTGGACACACCGTTCCAGGTCCTCAATGGTGGTGGCGCGGGTGTATGAACCCTCGAAGTGCCTGACAAAGGCGTCGCGCATCTCTTCCCAGGAGTCGTTGCTATCCGCGGGAAGGGTGTTAATCCATTGCCTGCACGCCCCTCCATCATCAGGGGGAGGTAGCGGGCGGCTAGTAGATCGGTGTGGACGGCGATCCCCATCGCCATGAGGTAGGTATCCAGCCACACGGAGGGGTCGTACGAAGGGTCGTACTTCTCTATTTCCTTCGGTGATTTGAAGTTCGCCGGGTATCTTTCGCCTCGGATCATCGGTCCGAAGCACTGGGGCCCGATGCGGCTCAGCAACCCCCTCGTCTCACCGTCGTGGCGGTTGGTGAGAGTGTGCCGCAGGTCGTCAGGCTGGCGTGCGCGCTAGCTCTGGTTGTCGATGATGTCGGTGCGGGCGTCGACGGGTTGTCCGTTGGCGGCGACGAAGTTGGTCGCCGGCCTAGGGTCATTAGTGGAGAGTGCCGCGTTTGCGGGTCGGTGTTGGAGTTGTAGGGGTTCGGGTGGCGGGCAGTTGAGAGTGTTCGCCGCCATGGGGCGGCCGCTTGAGGCCGCTCTGCTTCCCGATGAACGCGAGTACATCCGAACCTATGAGTCGATGCCTGTGTCTTGTTGCTCGACCGCTTTGGCGAGCAGAGCCTTGGCGTATTGGATCTGCAGGGTGCCTTCCCCAGTGGCTGCAATGTTGTCGACTGCTGCTCGGCCCGTGATGAGGTTGTCCATTGGGGTGGAGAACAACGGGAGGCCGTTCGCGTCTCGCTCCCGTGAGGAGACCATGATCCTTGGCTGGTCCCTGGGGGGTGCGCGGTTGGGTGGTGGCGGGGCGCAATGGGCCGTTGCTCCTGGTGGGGGCCGAGTGCTTCCTCCTGGCGGCGCGTTCTCGCAGATCGCGCGCTCGGCCGCGCGGGCCGGGTCGTTCTCGTCGTCGAAATTCAGGGCGCGCCCCTGGACGGTGGGGTTCAGGTGCGACCTGATTCGGAGTTGGTGGTACCGCGACGGATCCTGCGCTGTCACCTGCTCGAGGCGAAATTTTTCGCGCTCGGCTTGTTCCTTGCGGACTGCCTCCACCAGCTTTAGGCGGAGTTCTTCGACCTCCGTCGCCGTCATGTTTGGAGGGATCGGCGTGGAGAGTGGATCTTCCGGCGGGTCGGCACCAGTCGCCATGTAGGTCGTGGCGTGGCGACCGGTCCCGTAGCGAAGGTCGGCGGAGTTCTCCGACCCGGAATCGAAGTCGAAGATCCTGAGGATAGAGGGATCCTCAAAGTCTCCGACATTGGAGACTCGGTGATGGAGCCCGCGGGTGACGTGGCGACAATGGATCCGGCGAGTGATGTTGGGGTCGCCGAATCGGCGTCGTCGTTGAGGGCCGCGTCGTCCATGGCCGCGGTGGTTTCGGCCGCGTTGCTGTGGGCCGAGTCGTACTTGGAGGCGAGGCGGTGGATCGTGCGGACCTGGCTCTCAGAGAGATGATCGTGTGGCGGCGACTCACGGATGCGAGCCGAATCCTCCGAGATGATGACGTCGGTGAGGCCGACGAAGAGGCTGATCGTGCCGACCGGCAGGATCATGCTATGCGTGTCGGGTCGCGCCGCCGGGACGTAGCTGCTCGGCAAGATCTGGAGCATCTCGTCGATCGCAATCATGCGGCCGGTGGCGATCGACTCGTTGATGTGCAGATTGGATCTCGCCGCAGAACACCGGCCTGACTGGCCAGGCCCCATGGTGGGCACCACTGTCGTGGGAATGACCACAGCAGATGCTGCAATCGGCAGCGAGTAGTAGAACATGGGGCAAGGGCGGCCAGCCATCTGCAGTGCGAGATGAGGGCTGAGACACAGGGTTTACCCAGGTTCGGCCCCCCGGAGGGTAAAGACCTACTCCTGCTAGATTGTATTATGGTGAGAGTACAATGGGGCGAGCTCGGCGACTAGGCGGCGAGTCGCTGGGGTGTATGATAGAACGTATCCTCTATGCGTCCTCTAGGGAGGTTTATATAGGCTCACCTCCCTAGGATTTACAGATCTCAACCGAATTAGTTCAGGATTCGGTGATTCTACGACCTAGTCCGACTGGGCCTATCTACACTTCTGGGCCTTCAGCTTCCAGTCGCTGGAGTCCACGCCAAATCTCGATCCAGTCGTCGTCCTGTAGGCCCACTCGCTGGCGCTTGGGCCAGTAGGAAATGTCCTGCTAGGTATACCCCGGTAGGCATATCCCCATCAAAGAACGCCAGAGAAAAAATGTGGGAGGGAAGGGTTGATTGCCGGCAATCAAAGGAAGATCACCGGCGGTGAAGGTGGCTAGGGTTCAGGGTGGGGTGGGTGGGGGAGTCGCCATCCTTTGGGTTAGTTGTTCTGATGCTACACAAACAAGGTTGGATTAGGGAGCTCAGAGCTCACCTTGGTACAAGGGGTATATGGATGGATAGACCATGCCATATAGATGATAATGGAAGCAAGAGTTGAGCTTGGTTGGACTGGAGGTGGTGTAGAGGAGATGGCAAACTTTGTTGAAAAATAAGGCTGCCATAGCAAATACATCACGTAGCCTCCTAAACCATGTTGGTTTAAGAAACACAAGGCTCCAATGGATTCAAGTGAAGTGGGAGTTTATAGGATATGATTATTAGGTCATAACCAAGGAAGGGGTTGGTCAAGGGGAGATGGCATGAAGATGTGAGCTTCTGCCAAAGTAGGCAAGATGATAAGATTTGCAGAAAAGATTATTATCTTGACTACAAAACCATCATGGATGAGTGGGAATTAGATTGGCTTAGCCAAGGGCAAGAGTGGGCCTTGGTAGTACTAAATATGTACTACAAGATGGTTCAAGTACATTCTCAAGAATGCACATAGGTTGGAAGAGGTAGAGATCCAAAGATTGAATCTAGATAAGGAATCCAGACTTAGCCATTTTGGCAGTTTTGGAGATTTTGACTAGTGTTCAAGAGGGAAACAATTGGGAAGTTGGCAAAGGTTTATCCCTTCCCTCAAGTGGTTGATGTTGAGGTACAGATTGAATAGAGGGGATCCAAAATTGGATGTCTCTACTAAGTTGGAAACCCTCTTGAGGGATTATCCCTGTATTGAAATAAGCATGAGATGAGATGATCACTTGAGTGGCTTAGGATTGATCCAGACTTGGATGCTTGCTTTGAGATTAACGATCACCAACAAATAATGGGGATCCTAATGCTTGAGCTACTAGACTATATCATTCTAGTTCCTAAGCAAACAAGGCAATCAGCAGATCAAGGCAATTCATCAACCAGCAGATCAAGGCAATTCATCTTATCTATCTACTAATTTACACAAAGGTAGGTTCGTCCGCACCTGGTTTTGGTTCCGATTTTTCGTTGGACCGTTTTACCCCTGTCTGTTCAAACATATTACAAGGGCATGCCACCGCCAAATGAGAAGGAAAAAAATACCCCAGCGCGTGGATGGGGGATGGCCAACTCCCCCGCATCTCGCACGCGCCGTCCTGGACTCCGCCGCCGCTGCCGCTTGGACCTCCACCTTCTACCGCCGACGCCCCTCACCGACCCAAGGTTCGATTTGATGCTTCCCATGGTCGACGACCTATCCACTGCCGGCATGACCGCCTCCTCTTCCTCCCCGAACCATCCCCAATGCCCCTTCTCCTCCGCTGCCGCCGTCCCTACTCCTGCCTCCGCAGCTGCCACGCTTGGGGAGCGACGACCCCTGTGGCGTCCGTGCAGCACGCGCGGGAGGGCGCACCAAACTCGGGGAGGCAGAGGCGGACATGGGGAGCACCATGGCTGCAATCACCGGTGTGGTCCTAGGCAAGTGGAACCGATCAGGAGGCGATGGTGAGCGGCAGGGAGGGAGGCAGGCTCGCGCAGCCGGGCCGCGACACCATGGCGGTCCGGGAGGCAGACGCACACGGCGGGGCGGCGCATCGTGCCGTATGGCCGAGGCCATGGCGGCAGCGAGCCGGGCCGGCGGGCACCGTGGCGGTCCGTCCGGGAGGCAGGGGGCAACCCCACGAGCTTCTGCGGCGAGGCAGACGCACACGACGGGGCGGCGCAACGTGCCGTAGGGCCGAGGCCATGGCGGCAGGGGGCCGGGCCGGCGGGCACCAGGGCGGTCCGTCCGGGAGGCAGGGGCAACCCCACGAGCTCTGTGGCGAGGCAGACGCACACGGCGGGAGAAGAGGCTGCGCGCGCGGGGCGGCGCGGTGCCAGGTACGGCCGTGGGCATGGCGGCGGCGCGGCGGGCCAGAGAGGGAGGAGGGGCGGGCAACAGCGCTAGGGAGCTCGGGATCGGATCTCGCGGTGCGGGGAGCGGGGGACGGTTGGTAGAGATGGACACGGGATGCGTGCTGTTGTGCGTGTGTAGAGGCCAGGTGCGGGTCGGCCGGCCGGGTGTGGTGGTCTGGTTCCGGTCGGGTAGGTGGCCTGATGGCCATTGCCCAGTTTTTTATAAAACCGTTTTATTTATATTTTAAAAGCTTTTTCTATATAGTTTTTAGACAACAAAATATCTAGCTTATTTAAAATTAAAGAAGGGGATTAATGTATAAAAAATAGGCTTTTGGGACAATTTTTCGGACTTTTACATAAAACCAATCTCCACCCGTCCATAGAACCGACAACTCCGTGGTACACGTAGTCTCGCAACCGCCGTCATATACAAGGACGTACCATCCGATCTCGTGAAGCACGCAGAGGCGGCGGACAAGATGTTTGCGTTCGAGGCCTTCGAATCAGCCAAGAGCCTCGCCCATATTGGCGTCGCGCATGCCGTCGACCCTGGTGTACTCCAGCCCGACCGTCAGTCCAGCAGGCGAGGTGGCCGCCGCAGTATGGTCGGAGCGAAACTCTGATTGTTGAAAAACGGAGAAACTCTGATTGTTGAAAAACGGAAAACGCCAATGCGAATTGTTCTGTTATATCAAAATTATTATGTTGTACCAAATGTTCGATTTTGAGAGAACCAGTGAGAGATAAGAAATTAATAATACTACACCATATGTGAGTTGGAGAATAAAGAGTACGATTTTTCACTTCCATCAGACTCGGAAAAGGAGACGCACTCGCTGCCATATGCACTTATGCTGCACACATCATCTCACATCTTCTGATCTGTAAACTGATATACGCATACAATACGATGGAGTAGTTGCAGTTTGGAAAGTCCGTCATGGCGAAAAAGGGCGTATTGCTCATGAAGCCAGCGTCGGCCAAGCATGGAAACAAGGTTGTTCTTTCGCGGCAACGCCCGGGCATTGTGCTAGTTACTTATCTAACTACTACTCGGGTTACCATCAAGCCTAGCTTGAGGTAAGGAGGGTATGTTGAAAGGGGTTTTGCTTTCAATTAAGATAAGTACCATCTTGGTATCTCTACCAAGATTGAGATGAGAAGTTTTAATAAAGGTTTTTGGAAAACCTAGAGATGAGGGTAGTTAAAGGTTCTATCTTGAAAATATACGGAGAGTATATATATGTCTCCATAGTTTTGGCAATACAAACTAGTAAAGTATTGTGTTGGGTCAAAGTTATCTTTGCTCAGGTTTTTGAAATGCCAGAACGTTTGAGAATATGAAAGAGCCAAGACGTCTCTTTTGTAAAAATAGTTTATGTAAATTAGAGTTAAGATGAGGAGTACACAACTACTACCCAAATAGTTGCTTGAGTACAAGAAAGCAAGTAAGCACACATTTAAAAAAAAGTTTTTGTTCCCCCTGATTTTTGCCTTTTGGACATTTAATCAGGGTTGCTGAAATTGGGATGTTATAGTCTTTCTACATCTTCTAGGCTAGGCGTCTCAAGCGTGGAATTTTCCACCCCACGGTTTGGTAGCACTATGGATATCTCTGACTTGTACAATGACATCATGCCCACTCTCCATTGAAAAAATATGTAGCCACTATACATATAGTGGCATTTTTATGTTCTTCTCTTCATGCACTCCATTGATGCTCTGTTACTGAGATGGATTTTCCATGCAGGAAGTCACGGCGATAATCTCGGCCAAAGTAGATGAAATCAATAGCCATAACATCAAAATTTTACAGAAAAACTTCAAGCTCAACCTAGAGTCTGATCGCCTCTGAGCCGATCTAGCTTTTCAAAAGAGGCTCGCACGATCTTATGAGCGTGACTCCTCAACCCTTCGCGTTGAGTGTCGTGGGAATGGCCACGGCAGATGCAGCAAGTGGCAGCGAGTAGTAATGAGAGGGGCAAGGGCATCCAGCCATCTGCGGTGTGAGATGAGGGCGGAGACACAAGGATTTACCTAGGTTCGCCCCCCCGGAGGGTAAAGTGTAGGGTTCGCAGCATAGAAAACAAAAATTTTCCTACGATGGGAACAACAATGTACCAAGATCTATCTACTAGATACAAACAACGGGCGGATGTATATCCGTAGAGAACATACCCTTGAAGATCGACAAAGCTTAACGAGTTAAACTCGTGGTTGATGTAGACAATCTCTTGCCGATCTCAAGATCGAGAGGAAGTCCTAGCGCCACAAATCAGCAGCGCATCTCTTTCTTGCCGAATAGCCACCGGTAACATGTATCTCGCTAGTCCGAGACCATGGGGGATAAATTCTAGAGGAGGAGAGAGATCCTTCACAAGGAGGTGTGAGTGAGAGAGAGGAGAGGGGGTGCCTTTTATAGGAGAGGGGGGAACCCCAAGGGGGTGGCCGGCGCATGGGGCTGCCCCCTTGCCCTCCCCTCATGCATGTGGGTGGATACTCCACTCACAAAATTCCTTTAAATTCCCTCCACTCAAAATCCCACTCAAAATTGCTATTAAATTTCCACCAAATTTAATGCAGACTCTCATTAAATAAAACTCATTTTATTTATTCAGAATTTTGTCAATTACTTTAATGACAAACATTCACATATAACCCCTTGCTAGAATTCTATTTCACATGCAAAAACACTTTCTGCAATTTCACCCGAAAACCTGTTTTGGTATTTAGTGAAATAAATTCCTGCGCTTGTTATTCTTTCCGGCATGAAACTTTTGCTCCAATTGGATGTCGGTGTCTCTTAAGTGTGTCACCCTATGGTTCGCGAATAATGCGAACATGATCGAGACCCCTCTCGGATCAATAATCAGAAGCGGGATCTGGAGACCCATACTGACTCCCACACATTCAACGATGACTTTCCTGTGATCGTCGGAACCTTTTACGCTAGTATCTTAATCCCTTTGTTTCGCGATATATTACATGTCCGAGATTCAACCATCGGTATCTCCATACCTAGTTTGATATCGTTACTGACATGCACTCTTTTCTTGTTCCCATGATATAACATTCTAGTGATCAAATCACTTGCTTGCAAGCTAACTAATGTGATATCACCGAGAGGGCCCAGAGTATATCTATCCGTCATCGGGATGAACAAATTCCACTCTCGATCCATGGGCCTCAACATAACACTTTATTAGTTCGGAACCCATCTTTATAATCACCATGTTACGGTGTGATGTTTGATGTTATCAAGAAACTCTTCTGGTGTTAGTGATTGACATGATCTCATGGTCTAAGGATTAGGATCACTTCGTAAGTTGTTATAGCAATATAAACTCAATGACTTTGATCGTAATGCTATACTTCGAATGAATGTTCATCACACCATTACACTAATGTTGTGATCCCGTTATTAACAACATCCAATGTCCATGATCAGGAAACCTTGATCATCTTGTTAATCAACGAGCTAGTTTATGAGAGAGGCATAACTAGGAACTTTCTGTTTGTTTATTAAACACACATGTATTAACGTTTCCGTATTAATATAATTATAGCATGCAAAATAAACATCTATCATATACTTGGAATACACATAATAAACACTTTATTATTAACTCTCAGGGCATATTCCCTTCATAAAGACCTACTCCTGCTAAATTTTATTATCGAGAGGTTACAAGGGTGGCAAGATCGGCAGCTAGGCAGTGAGTCGATGGGGTGTATAATGGAAAGTGAGTACAAAGAGAACCCTAGGGAGGTTTATATAGGGGTACGTCGCTAGGGTTACAAATATACAACCGAGTTAGTTAGGGACTCGGAGGGCTTGACCTAATCCGACTGGGCCTAACTATGCTTCTGGGCCTCCAGCTTCCAGTAACTAGGTCCTTCCTTGGGTCGCGATCTAGTCGCCATCCTGCAGGCCCACTCATTGGGACCTATATCCAGTAGGGAACGTCCTGATAGGCATACCCCATTCGGCATATCCCCATCACTGAGTGCAGTAATTTGAAGAAGGAAGTCACCAAGCTCCGTAGCCAGCTTCTAGCATTGCGGAGGACGTCGAGGTCACGCCCCGCTAAGTAAGGAAGGGAGAATTCTTCTCATGTTAGCCGTCGAGCTCATGACCATTGTGGAGGCCGTGCCTCCGAAGGGCGGCCATAGTGTTCCAATCGCTGAATCTGAGATAGTGAAATGTTTAACTTTGGAGTAGGAAATGGTAGGACGGGAGAAGCCTTCCACTGGCCCTTTATTTTTTGGTTTCTCATCCGTCTTTGCATAATTATATTCCACTCTTATCAGCAATCGAATGAGCTCTATGGAGCTTTTTGTTAACGATAGTACTAGATACTAGATAATTGTTTGTATAGTAGCCCACTAAACTATTACTTCCATTCTTGTTGTATTGAGGATGAGATGGTTGGCTAAAAATTGTTGCATGCTCTGTTTAATGGATCCCACGTGCTAAGTCTAACTGGTGCATCCATTTAGTTTTGACTAGCCTCCACTTTTTCCTATACGGTGCACATAGCTTATAATCATATTGGTTCATGCAAGATAGGGGATAGAGGGGAATTCATTTTTCTATTCCTCATGGGAAAATTATCTGCATAGCGAGAGACATTAGCGGACGACGCAAAAAAGGTATGTCACTCAATCAACAATAGAAATGGAGCTTATGCGTACATACATGCAACTCAGTAACTAGACTGTGATAAGATCAATGAATATATGGAAAGTACAAGTAATATGATCAACCCAATAGAATCCACTTAATACACGATGCATGCAACTCAGTAACCAACTACTATCATGCATGTAATCACGATGCATGCTAGTTACATAGTACGTTTTTTAGCTCCATACGTTCACTCCTTTTTTGTTGATTTAGATGCATACATTCACTCTTGAAAATAGAGTAACCAACTAGTACTATCATACACATAATCACGATGTGTTGACATAATAGAAATAACATGCGTTAGTATTTTTTTTTAGCTGCATGAATTCACTCCTGAAAATAGAGTACACGAAAACATTGAACTCGTGGAGCGCCAAAATAATCTGGCCCCCATCTATCCAGATTAATGGTGTGATACTACTATATTGTCGCGTACACATCTACCTATATAGTCTACTCTCAGACACCCATCGATTGGTAGCATAGAAGTCCGCGCCAGAGCCTTCGTAGGGAAGGTATCGGCCCTGGCCCATTAATTTTGGATGGGAGGACAAGATTTCTAGATGGCCAAAATCACGTGGTCCCCACTACCTCGTGCCCCTCTATTTCAAACACTGCGAAATTTCTCGCGCCCCTATATTTCAATCACTATGAAATTTCTCGCGCCCCTCCATTTTAAACACTGCGAAATTTCTCATGCCCCTCCATTTTAAACAAACAATACTAATTAATAGTATTTACCTCTCGGGTCGGTACTATAGTAATATCAATATATTTCAAAAAATGATTCTTCCCCACACACACAAAGAAAAATCATCAGAAAAACCCTTAGCCCCGCTCACACTCTCTTACCTCTTCGACCACTGGCTCTGGTGGTAGAACCTCCTACAACGCTTCTCAAGCTGGCTTTGCCCGCCAGAACTTGACACCATGCACTCCTCACCCACCAGTATGACGAAGCCGCATCAGCTGCGGTCTCATCCAACACACCATTGCCGCGTCACCGACTTCCAGCGCACCCGATCCAGGTCACCGCACCTAGATTCCTTTCCCCTCTTTCCCGTGCACGGCGCCGAATCCGTCAATGACTTCCCAAGATCTGCTTTTTTGCTGCTGGCATCCACCCCAACCATACCATACTAAAGCCGCCGGGCAGTCCACTAATTCTGCCTCGGTGACGCTCTCGTCCACCGCGCTTAGGACAACATCGACCGCCCAAGATCTGCTTCCCTCGGTGACCTGGAAGTCACCCACACGGGTACTCATGATGGTTAGAAGCCTCTCCGACCATGGTAACCAAATCTCCCAACTATTTTTTTTGTTTTGTCAGCAGCAAAGAAGGTTCAAGCCTGTTGCAGTGAACTAGGAGAGCCTAGATCTTAGGCGCCTGATTTTTAGATTTGTCTAATTCACTGACGTCGTCCTACTATTTTTTGCTAATTCTCAGTTGCAACCTAGTTACAACTGATAAAATTTGTACCAATTCTTAGTTGCAACCTAGTTGCAATTCATTAAATTCTCAGTTACTACCTAGTTGCAACTCATGTGTAACTCGTATATTGCACGGATCACGAGGTATATTCAATGATAAGAGAGGCGACTGAGACATAAATAAAAATTAGCCGTATGATTTCGACAAAAATCGTTTTTTCTAATCGTGCTACACACCAATTCAGTGCGCACGCATGTTCTTTTTTGCTACATAAAGTTTGCTAGACATGTTGGCTTGCATTAGCTTCTCTACAAATTTTTAAGTCATGCACATGTTCTTAGCTACTCTTTAAAACAGTAATTGTCTGCTATTGTTTAGTTCTTGCAAAATGTAAAGTCAACGGAAATATTAGTGTGGATTCTCTGCTCCACTATTACTAAATTTATCTGGTTAGTCATGAGCTATGTTCCTGCTATTATTTTCTCCCTGGCATCATTCTACTAACATGTAGTATGGGTTCAAACTATTCTAATTCGATTATAATTTTGTTGATGCCATCTGGTTCTTCAAAAGCTACAACACTGACTATTTTCTTTGTCTTTTCTTAGAACTCCAAAAGGAAGATCTGAATATGTTGGTTTGCACAGCCTCTTCTACGGGTTCACAAGCGATACCATTGTTTCCTTATCTGGTGCTAGTTCATCCTAACCAATGACATAAGTACCCTCTACCATATATATAGTTCATTCGTGGTTTTCCTTCCTACTCTATAATTTCTCGTATGATGCCATTATAATTTATGTCTGGTTAATTCTTAGCTACGAAAGTAACTGCTTGCCATTGTGCAGCTCACTGCAAATTCCGAGTCACCTAATGTCTCTTGCATTCTAGGATACATAACGGCTTCCATATATATTTGTTAAATGACCTGGCCAGTTTATATTTTCTAAAATTCTAAGAAATACTTTGATTGATTGCTCATTTCATTGTAGGAACACTTGTCTAATGCTTGCTTGTCCTCTTCTACATGTTCGCAAGAGACGCCATTATATTTATAATCTGGTGCTAGTTCATCCTAAGGAAGAACATAACTATCCTCTACTGTGTAGATCATACATGGTTTGCATTCCTGCTCTGCAAGTTCTTGCATGATGCCATTATAATTTTTGTCTCGGTCATTCTTAGCTATGAAAGTAACTGCATGCCCATTGTGTAGATCACCACAAATTCTAAGTCAGTCACCAACGTCTCTTCCATTCCAAGATATACTACTACTTTCATATATATTTGTTGAAATGACCTGGCTAGTTTATATTTGCTGAAATTCTAGAAAACACTCTGTCTGATTGCTCAATTCATCTGTAGGCACACTTGTGTACTGCTTGCTTGTCCTATGAAAACAAGGGTCACTGGGTTTGTTCCAAAGGAGAGTGGATTGCGATAGCAAAGCACCCGGGGTGCTGATACCTCCAAAACGTCTACACTATGGCACGTATCGAGCTGGCACTTGTGCAGGGTGTTGATATTTATCCATGCGGTGGCCAGGTTTTCCCCGGCTGCCCATGCACTTACAGCTACAAGCAAGTGAGTATCGATCTGCTAAAGATACAGATAAAAAGTATACCGTACATATTTGACAACCAATGGCGCTACATGGCGATGGCGATGTTTGACAAATTCATTGCTACCATAGATTTTCCTTATGACAGGGACTAGACTATACTTCGGATCGACTATCTTGCACCAGCAAAGTATGTCGACGCCATTGATGTAAGTCGAACCACTGGTTGTATTGATCGCGTATATGTGGTGATAGAGCCGCGAGGAGATCTGCTGGTCTAGGAACCGACCAAGTGGAGTGAGTGTCGTTATTTAAAAGTAAAATTTATAAATTACTTACAACTCCATTGTTAGTGATACTTTACACACAGGTATACTTGCAGGTCCCCATGTCATATAGGATCCAATAATTAAAGAGCTAGCAAACGTCCAAGCTGGTGACAATGCCGAGGCTGAAGTTATTGCATCACACAGATGGTACTTGGCAGAGTCATACTAGTGTGTCCCGTGTATTAACACCAGGGGTGAACGAACCAGCAGCCATGGTGGTCCATTGTCATACATGGGTAGAGAGCTGCTCTCTTATCCCACGCTCTGCTGCCATGTTTTCAGCAGGGCCTATGATCGGAATGACCCTGTAGCACCGGACTAGATCAGAAGGAACAATCTTGATGGGAGATCAGTGTTTGTGGAAATCAACCATCCATTAGTCCTCGACCCCCTTTGAAACCCCGAACCTGTTGCTGCCGATGCTGACAAAGCTCTACCAGTGTTCAAGGAAGACTGTGTTTTTCTACACACATGCGCTCCCAACATCACCCACAGCCAATTCCAGATCGAAGCCGCATGCACGTCAATGGGGCCCTGCCATAGGTTCATCACTTAAATACACAGAAGATGAACATAGGGAGCAAATGTTTGAGACGCCAATGTGGTTCGTGCCAACCCTGCCTCGAGCTTTCTGAAATTTGACAAATATGCAGAAAAGCATATTATTAGCACTTGCAACATCATTTCTATAGATAGTAGTAGTCACCATGTAATTTACAATGCTACGTATGATACTACTTTCATACTGTATTGTAGTATCAACACTTGCAACATCATATCTAGTATTGCTTGTAGGCACCATGTAATATACTTTCGTATTATGTGTTTGATGATTCCCTATGCAAGCACTCAAGCTGCCATGCCCAATTTTCTATAGTAGGTCTAGTAGTACTGTATTGGTGGTTGTTCGATTTTCTTATAGGTGGATATTGCGGAGAAAGGCAAAGGTTTGATTTGTCCACAACATACATCTACCATTGCTTCATTTATTCCCTCACCAGCCCCAACCCCATCTCCAGATCTCTCTCACACGCACTCCCTGTCTCTCTACTTTTATCTCCATTGACGACCACCACTGTCACAACTTAGTCATATTAGGTGGGTCGGCAGCGAGTGGAGGCCCCTTCAACCTCATCTATAGATCCTTCGCATCCCTCAGACATCCTGGTGGCAGTGCGGTATGTACATAATCCCCGAAACCCTTGATCTTGATGATGAGATGTGGTCAAGCTTTTATTCGTGGTTGGTTAATATTGGTTTGGTGTTGAGTACTAGTAGTTCTCATCTAGTAGTACAAGTTGGTTAACATGTTGGTTAACATTGGTTTGGTGTTGAGTACTAGTAGTTCTCATCTAATAGTACAGTTTTACACATGCAAGCAAGTTCTAGGACTAGATCTACGACGAACTATAATAATAAGTTTAAATTTTGTAATGATCGATCCACGACTGATGATGGTTTTGGAGGCCACTCGGCATGTTTTGGTTGGATGGTATCAGGGGAGGAGGTCCCTTTAACCTAGGAAATTTAGGGCAGCTGCTACCCTACCCAGATTATTGCCAAAATTTCAAGTATATGTATGCATCTCTAGCATCGGCAGCAGATAGAGCTCAACATGTTCGTATGTTCTTCTGTTCGTGAGTGTTCTGTATCTGTACTGGTCGATTATGGACTGCACTAATGTGATGCCTAGACCTTCCCAATACTAATATAACCGGCGTTCTTCCTATCTAGAGTTAAGACTTTGTGTATTTCGATAAGAAAATTGCTCCACTTTAGTACGTCCTTAGTTGATCTTTATATTGTACTCTATTCCCTCCATCCCCCGGAATAAGGCGTCCTCATTTTGCATGTTTTTTCTTCGACCAAAAATTACTCTAAATATATAAATAATGTTGGTACCAAACTAGCATCATTAGAGGTGATTTTAATACAAATCCAACAATACTAATTATGAACAATATAACCAAAATTCCGTTGCACATTTTTTTGGTCAACTAATAATGTATTTCACAATTATTGAAAGCTGGTAGAGACATTATATTACCACGAAAATTTCATTTGAGAGACTCATCATCGAAGAAGATAGGAGATCCCTATGCAATCCGGATGGAGGGGCGAGCTAGGAATACCCACGTGGAGAACACATGTGATGAGTTCTGCAAGATGCTATTAATACCGGGTGGGTTAGTGTAAGGTTCCCAACCTTTAATAAGGTAGAGATCCCTGTGTTTACAATGCTAGTGCCTGGATCAATAGCTAGCATCCACAGTTAAGATGTAATATCAAGAAACAAAGGTCATAATACAACTTATAACCAGGAATAAAGTAATTCATTACATCTTACATAGCTCATTTGGCTATCACATTACAATAAAGCAGAATATCTATATAGCATGGAGTCCTTCATCTTCAAAGTGCCACAGGCAATCATGTTGGTTGTAGACTTGTAATCCTATTCAACACACTTCACTAACATCAAACAAACCTGCAACATAATAAGTTGTAGCCACAAGGGTCAATACATTTGAATTGTATTGGCAAGTTTCACTAGTATGTAGAAATAATTGGATCCTATCATTACATGCATATTTGGCTAAGTAGGGTTTAGGCTCATTTGCAGAAAGCAATATAGTTTTATCCTATCTTTTCAAAATAGTTTTGTTCTTTTGTCAAATCTTTCTGAACTCCTTGGAAAACTCCAAGTGCTTCTAATCCCTTGTTGTCACCATCATGTTTTACTTTGAGAAATTGGAGTGTCGAGATCTTCCATAGCTTCAGGCCTTAGTTGCTCAGAGTTGTCCATAACCGGGGACACGACTAAGTACTTAGAATTTGATCTTCTACAGAAGTTGTACACTTTACCCACATGACACAATCTCGTCTTGACGCCACCAGTGGCCGCTGGATAAGTACACACCAAATGGAGTACCGGCAGATCGAGAATGTGACAAAGTCTTTCCATAGAAGTCCTCCCAATACACAATGCTATCTTGTCTACTAGGCACCAATGTAAGGATATATTTCCAATACACAATTCTAGTTAACCTGAAGATGCCAATGCAAGGGTCTTCCACTATGTAGTTGACTAAGTCAGAGCCCATTTAGCATGTGGCTGTACACGGAAGCCACTGTACGAGAAACATGTTCAACCTCTAAGTCCCTGGGTGGTTTTATTCTAGTGCACATACAAAAAGATAGCCATATAAACATGGTTCCCTTTGTTGCTACCTTATCCAAAATTGAGTATCCTCATTCCACCCAGGTGGTTCATTGAGTACTTGTTTTATTATATAAAACATATATTTTTCCAACACTTCGTATAATCATGATATGATATTCCACCCCAAGTCTATAGAAGGCTAAGCATACTACAACTATGATGTTTCCACTAAGGAAGATATAAAGGATTTCCTAATAGTACATAGCATAACATAGTAATATAGTAGCCCTATCATGCATACTACAAAAATACCACTAAGTGTAATGAAAATAGTAGGACATGGATGATAGTGTCACTTGCCTTTTTAGTAGAGAATGTTGGTTCACTTATTGATCTTGCAAATATCACACTCTTCAAACTTTACTACAATTCAATCAAGCAAACACATATTCAACTAGCATTCAAACAATTTATCACACATAAAATAATAGAAACAAGGCAATGCATGCAAGCATGCAAAAGATGGTTTTATTTAGAAAAGTGGTTTCTATTAGGCTCTAAACATTTTAAAGCTCAAAGTGGTCATTTACTAAAGTGGTAAAACCATTTGCAAAAGGTTTCATCTCATAAACCAAATATTATGCTAAGGTGATATTTTATGTTGTTGAAAATATCTTTTAGCAAAGTAAGAACTTGATATGGTTCATCAAATATGTTCTTAAATCTCAAAACTTGGTGTTTAGGGTCAGAAGGTTTGGATCACATCATTTCCCAAAGGTTTTACTTTAAAAATCATTTCTAAACCATATTCAATAATTTTATTTAGCTAGAAATGGTTTAATCCAAGGATCTATTCCTTAGTCTCACAAAATATGTTTCTAAGCCCAAAAGTTGGTTTCTATGGTTAGTAGGTTCAAAACAAACCACTTAGCAAATATTTCACCTTTAAAATATTTCTAGAACAATTTTTATATTCAAATTAGGCCTACACAAGTTTTTGCAATTTCAACCAATTTTCCAGAAGAAAAACATTAAACAAAGTGCATGGTTGCAAAGTACTGCTTCTGCTGATTCCATTGATATAAAATTTGCAAAATTTGGACATGTGGAATTAAAGTTATGAATTTTGCAAGTTTGCAAATCTAATAGATCAAATTTCTATTTTAAATCCTAAGTCTGGCCACGTGGCGCTTCCTTACTGGACGATACCGTTTCATTGGGATTGAGCTGTTCTGACCGCTGGATCTCACTTAATCGCACGACACAGATCACATGTACCCCTTCGTTTTAATGAATCTATCCTAGCCAACGGATTGAGATCCAACGGATCACAACAGCCAGACCATATCTGGGCGGCGCTAGCGGCGGCGGACGGCGGTGCATGCTCAGCCAGTGAGATTGCCGGCGAACTGGGTCGCGCGGGAGAGGGAGAGGATTCTCACCGTGTTCGCAGAAGTGCAGCGAAGCTCAAGGCGTGGTCAGCTTGTCGAGGGGCGCAACAGAGCAGAGTGGATTGCTCGCCAGGTGCTTCTGGTTGTCGTCGTTGGCGAGGCTACAGGCCATGCCGAGGCAAACGGGAGGGGGCGTTAGACGCGGGCGAGCGTGGTGACCACAGGAGTATCATCGAGAGGAACAGGGGTGGTCGGTACTTACGGGGAGGGGTGGTCGGTACATACGGGGAGGGGTCGCCGGAGAAGTGGTAGACGTTGGTGGTGCTCAGGCGAGTTTGTTGCCGACGTTGTGGAGCAGGCGCGGACAAGCGGTTGGAACTGGGAGATGCGCAGGAGTCTGCTGGTCAAGCTCGTGCAAAGCAAGGGCCGAGAGGGTGACTGTCCTTGCCGGAATCGATGGAGGACCTCGTCGGAGCAGACAGGGTTCGAACTCGCGATTGCGGCAGCCTGGTGGCAGAGAGGAGGTGCTGCTTGGGGGAAATGGAAGAGGGGAGGGAGGCGCTTAAGTGTGCGTGGTCACTGGCGAGTTTAATCCAGCCATCAACGCGAATTCATGAAGATTTAAACGCGGCAGTAAACGACGAGGTCGTGTGGGGAACGGTCGCGAGGTTGATGGCGCTGCGCTGGCCAGTGGGGTCCGGCTGTTTGCGAGAGAGAGGGAGTGTTTACTGGGTCCACTGGTCAGCAACGGGGCAGGTTAGTTCCTGGGTGAAAAACGATTCGCTAGAGGGGTGAGCAGGTGGGCTGCGAGTGGGCTGGACTGGGCCTTCTGGCTGGGCTGCTTTGTTTCTCTTTTTTTTATACAAACCTTTTTCTTTTTCTGTATTGAATTTCTGTTTTGATTTTTCATTCAAACAATTCAAACTCCAAATGAATTCAAACTTCTACCAAATTTTGTGTTGATTTTAATACTGTTTAACAATACAATCTAAAGTCAAATTTAGAACAAAAAATTTTTAGGGTTTATTATTTATTAAAAATAAATAAATAGACTTTAGTCTTTATTTCAAACAGGATTCAACTATGTTTAAAACTCTATTTTACCAAAACCTTTTCATTAGGTTTTATTTGAAAACTAAAAATACTTTGAATTCTTTTATTTAAAATACTTTAATAAGTGTTAGTGTTTATTTAAAATGGAAAAAGCCTTTACTTAAATAAAATTGGATATTAATAAATCCTTATTATTTTATTTAAACAATCCTTTACTCTTTTTATCAAATAGAAATATTTTATTTCATTTGCTTGGCCAATATTTAATTTGTCTCTGTAAAATAATCCTTATTTATTATTTCTACTTTGTTTATGAAAACCATATCTTTTTATTAAAAGATCCAAAAATGGTGATTCCAACTTTTATAACTTTATTTATTATTTGTTTATCTTTTTAAACCCCTTTAGGATTTTATTTGATCAAAATAGGTTTTGATGTTTCCAATTGTAATCAAAAAGTTTCTTCTCACCCTAAATTTCAACAATTGTTTATTTTGTTTATTTATTTTTCACATTTCAAAATTTGGAAAACTTTGGGATGTGACAGTTAGATGTGCGGAGCATACCCAGCACCTTTTTGCCAATGTTTGGCGATGAGTATCAGGATGCCATCAAGCTGAAGATCTGTAAAGCCTACAGCTAGGATGTAGACCTGAGGAACCAAGATGGCAATTTTATCCTAGACAAAAGATGGCTAGATTTTGTCAATGCACATGACTTGAAGGTAGGATAATTTCTGGTATTCAAGAAGCTTGCCACCACATCCTTTAAGGTGATGGTATTTGATCATGATAACTGTGAGAAGGTGATCTGATGTGCAGGTTATCACCCATCATTTGATCAACAATTTACTAGTATATGGTAGGTGCATTAATGCGGCGATAGTCTGCTTTTATTTATATAACTATTCTATAAAGAGGTGGTCTATAACTATACCCCTATAGTGATGCATTATGTTGGAACAATGTGGTACTTGATCGCACTAGGATCCAATGTGTATGTAATTTAGTGTACTATGTTTGTAGCAAAACAAACTTCTAGTGTACTATTACTAGGTAATGTGTGCTCTAGTATTTTTTTAAGAATATAGGAGCTATAAATAAACATCATCTGGTTAAACAAGATAGCAGTAACTCTAATCGGCATGCATGGCCACATGCCAACCTTGCTAGCTGTAATACCCCAGGATGTGACATGGTTAATTTAGTGCACGGCAGCATGCCAGCCTAACTTATAATTTAGTGAAGTGCAGCGTGCTAGCAAAGCTATAATCGCCTTCCAAGATGCAGCTCCAGAGGCCTTGCAAAAACAAAAAAAACTTGTTCAAAGACTAGAGACATCCCATCTTCCCCATCTCGGTTGTTTATCCCCACTTTCCAACCCCGCCTAGCCGCATTCGGCATCCTCTCCGGTGCGTGTTTTCCACATTTTCCTCGCCATCTCACCCGCTACATCAGAACTTGCAGGTCGTGTCACCCCTATCCAAAATCCCCCCGATAGTCATACTCTGGTCCGACCTCGCCCCCAATCCATCCTGATTTCGCAATCGATGCATAAACGGCTGCATGGCGTCTAGAGCAAGGTCGGCGATGATGTTTTCAACAAAACCGTTGTGCATCTGGACACTACCAGCACCGCACGGCTGGCCGCATGATCCAAGGAGCTATACCGCCAAGTCACTGACGGAAAAGGAACCAGATACCCCAACCACCACTGCGGGACATTGGTCCCCTATAACAACATCCACAACCACATAATCTGGTGCTTCCACGGCCAGCAAGTCTGCATGAAGCCTGGATGCGATTTCACCACCTCGTCGATAGAGCTAACACCTTTGGTAGAGCTCGTCCGCCAACTTAGAGTTGAACACTTGAGGACTGCAGCCATAATGCCCTACATCCACAAACACTGGGAGCCGTCTAAGACGGTGCCCGCAAGAGGCTCATGGAGAGCAGAGATTATTGGCATTGGGAAAGAGGGCAAGGTGTTTGTCGCCCAAGTTTATGGCCAAACTAAGGACATCGTCATATTCCCCAGGTTCGAAAGTTCAGGGGCATGCGAATCGGCGCGGTATAAGGTGAAGTTTTGTTCGCTGTCTATGTGGCATGAGCTCCATGCGGTCAAAATGATAGCGACATCTGAGATGACAAGCAGGCCATTGTCGCCCTGGAAGGGCACATGTCGTACCTGTCGTAGTGGCGGTGTTACCTGGAAGCTTCTGAACCGTTTGTTGGAATTCCCTATGGATTAGGAGTATTGCATCGACATGTTTCAAGAGTGAGATAGCACAACTAAATCTTCTTGTGATGATCCCAATGTTAAGATAGGTAATGTCATACTAATTAATTGCTTTATATTGATGATAGAATCAATTTGTATGGGGAGAGGTGGAACGAAGTTGCAGTAATGTATACCTATTTCCAATGTACGTTGCTGGAAGAATGGGCCCATAGGCGACAATACGATAAGGAAAGCTTAACAGGCAGGAAAGAAAGAATTGTGTATTTTGTTTGAACAGGCCAGCACTTGGACAAGCCGATGCATTATGCTATGTATTTTGTATGGAGGTTTGCTACTGCTAATCTATTTTTTTAGTAATACATATGTACTGCGAATTTTTCAATAATTTTTCTATCTTATTATGTACTATGGAGTTTATATAAATATCTGCAAAAAATAATTATCGATTTCTTTCCCTCCCTCTTTGAGGTATTTGTTTTGGTTCCGGCCGAGCCACAGCAAAATGCAATTTTTATATACCAGGAGAAGAAATCTAGCTCATTCAACTCCTCTTTCGCCCAGAACAGTTTAATTTGGCCTTTTAGGGTTCAGGGGACTGCTGACCACAGCCTAGGAAAATTTAGGAAAGGAGCCCATGGATGATAGCCTATGGAGTATAGCCCATGTAGAGCATCCCATATAGAATAGCGAAACTCTTTTTAATTCGGCCTTTTGGGCATTGCCCCCATCTCTCAAAATTTTAAAAAACACTACCTGTAGTTTTTAGTTTTTTCAGAGCGCCTGCAGTTTTTAGTTCAGCTTCCAGGAGCACCGCCTTATTATTTGACGGGAGATAAAAATGGTCAAAATAAGTCTTTTTAAGGAGACAAATCCGATAGTTATAATAGTAAAGTTTAACGATTCTATTGTATTAGCTGTTTCTTTTGTAGTGGCAAGGCACCCAGTTCATCACTGGTGAGGTCTCGAGTTCGAATCCTAGGCAATTTGTGTTAATATAGAGTTAACTTTTTGTACTCTCAGGCTGACATCTATGACCCAGACAAACTACTGCTGTATCTAGCAATGTTCCCAAGGTCAGACGGCGGACTCGGACCGAAAAAACAGTCCAATATATATACACATGTTTAATTCAAATAGAGGTTGACCTGTGGGGTCCAGCATAAACAAGATTAATTAAAATAGAGTCTGACATGTGGGACCCAGCATAGACATGTTTCCTACATAGAGAAGGCTGACATGTGGGACCCAGTATAAACACGTTTCCTACATAGAGAAGGATGACATGTGGGACCCAGCAAAGAAGTATAGATTAACATTTTTTATACTCTATAAAGCTGACATATGGGACCTAGATAAACTGCTGCTACATCTACCAACGTTGCCAAGGTCATAATGGCGGACTCAACCCGAAAAAATAGTCCAACATACACACGCTTCTTTCAAATAGAGGCTAACATCTGGAACTCAACATAGACATCTTTCCAGCACAGATATTGCTGACATTTGGGACCTAGATACGGACCAAAGTCAGAACAACGGAGCTGGCTGCAAAAATGTCCATCATAACACGTTTCATTTACGGAGAGGCTGACATGTGGGACCCACTAGAGCGACCCTATATAGGTGCTGTATCAAGCAAGTTTGCCAAGTTTGAATAAGGTAGACGTGAGCGAGAAAAAAGACCAACATGCACATGTTTCTTCTAATGAGATGCTGACATATGGGACCCAAAAACCTGTATAAACGGTTGATGCATCAAGGAATGTTGCCAAGTTGAAAACACAAAGGCATGGGAGAGAAAAAAAGTCCAACATGCATACATTATTCTAATGAGATGCCGACATGTGGGACCCAGCTGCGTGACCAAATGGTAGATTCGTCTAGCAACACTATCTAGTTAGGAACATGGTAGCGCTAGAGAACAAAAAATCCAATCATATACACAAGATTCTTGTAATGTGAGGATGTTATATGGGACCCACCAGCCTAAATAAATGGCTGATGCAACGAGCAACGCTATCAAATTAACACGGATCTACGACCGATGGCAAAAATTCCATCATACACACGTATCTTCTAACAACAGGATGGCACATGGGGCCCAGCTATGTGATTAAACGGGGGATACTACTTAGCGGACCGAAGTTCGCAGGCGAAGGCATCGCGGGGTCCGAGTTGCCTGTAATCACCGTGATTCGAAAAGTTGGAGGGGTAATTACCGAGAGGGGCATTTCGAGTGAATGGTGGGCAAACCAAATATTTTCAAATCTTAGCCATTATGTCAGGATATTCCGTTACATAAGTACCTGTCGTGCCCCTGATGTGCCCATTCTAAGTCACGTCCACGTGTCGCACGGCCTAATCCATTTCTATACTTTCCTAACCCCCGACACTGAATCTGGCGGCGGCGGTCATTTTTCCCTCACCTACACTAAATCCGGTTCGGCGGCGGCGACGGTCATTTTTCTCCCTGCCCCCTCCCCCTCCCCAACCACACACACACTAAATCAGGCAGCAGCATGTCAAGCGAGGCGAAGGTGGTAGCTACATCGGCAACTGATTCGACTTCGTCAGAGACAGTGTCTCGGGCACAACGCTAGACAAGCAAAGCAGCGACGACGTCTGTAGCCCAGGTTAGCGAGGAGGTCAGTCAAAAATCTGCTAGCAGGGTATCTACGAGTGACAGGTTGAAGAGAAAAGCTAGGCCAGCGGTGGAGTGTTCGGCTGTAGTGCGGGGTTGTGCAACCCAGATGTCGAAGAAAACCACCCGGGAGAAGAGCGAGAGGTGAATTTTTTCTGTGCCTTGTCTTGCAAGTAGATTAGTTACTGCAAAGTAGTGCCGAATGAACTGAAAGGTCCCCTTTTTTAATCAAATTAGGAATAGCTTCGATGCAGCAGACCTATATGAGTTCACGGTTCATGTCCGCCAGTACACTGTAAAACTAGATTTTGGTTGCAAGAGGGTTGTGTTCGGGTAGGATGTGCGTCTGCTTGTCAACTACAAAGAGGTTGTGTCTGTTTTGCAGCTGATAGATATGCTGCATTCTAGAATTATTTTGGGATCCAGACAGAGGGAAAAATTGGTTTGGCTTAACATGAGTGATACCTATCTGAAAATTGAGCACTCCAATGAGCTTCAGATGCTTTGGGAGTGTTGTACAACTGATTATCAGGTGAAATTTGAAGCAACGATTGATGATATGTGTGCAGATACTGAAGTTTACGGACCACCAGATGCTGATCAAACTAAGTTCAATATACACCTAGAGGTGGATTCATACACAACAAAATTTGATGGCGGAGTTAATAAGCCAATTTCATCATGTACTGTGGAGATAGTTGCCGATTCCAAAAACTAACTCTTGTTGAACTGAAAAGATGATTGGTAAGGAAATCATTATTGGCCCTAAGCAGATGGCATGACTCCGGTGGTGGCATCATAAGAAGCAGGAGTTCATGGAGGTTTTGAATACCGCTGATCTAATGCAGATTATGCGATGAAAGAAGCAAACCAGGAAGGCGTTCTTCCTGGCTGCCATTTCTGATGTTGTTGGACAGGTTGTAGTGGATGTAGAGGCCCATGTTGTGGCTGAACAGAATGAGGCGATAGATGTTGATCAGATCTGATGAGAGATGCTACCCAGGGCTTGTCAGATAGACCGTAGGGCTCCCTTGCCTGTATTTGTAACAAAGATTGTTGTTGCTTTGAAACTGTGTTGATGTGGTCGTGTCTGTTCAGAGATTGCAATCTGATGTTCTATGGGCTGTTGAGATTTTCGTACATATCACTCGATGAAAGCATCGTTGTTGTAATAAGACACAAGTACATTATAGTTGACATGGTTGTGTTTGCTGAGATGATATGATAAATTTTTTTTGAGATTATGATTGTTGAGAGATTGTAATATAATGTGATGTGAGTTGTTGTGATTTTGGGACATATCATTCATTGAAACCATCACTGAACAAGGTGATATATAAGTACCTTGTAGTTGACACGATTATGATGTAATATAATGCGTAGGGTTTAGGAAAAAAACTTACTAAGTACGAGACAGTGATCTATTGGACGCACAGGTCTAGGATTTAGGAATAAGGGTTAAGGGGTTAGTAGAATAAACAATTCATTAGACCATAAACCATAATCCTATATTGTTTGGTACATAAGATTTTGTATGTTGCTATAAGTCAAACAAATTGGGAAGGAGGAAGTACATGATTAATATTAAAAACTAAAATGAAGGAAGAGAAAAACTATTAGATATGAGATATTAATCCAGCCACGGGACATTGTATCAATTAAACCATTGTAGTATGCCAATTTAGTCAATGTTGCAACGTTGACGCACTTCACTTTCCCCACTCCTCTCTCCACTCACTACCCTCCTATCTCTCTCCTCACCGTCGCCGACGCATCACCGCGGCCGCATTTGCCATGCCGCCCTGGAACGATAAGGACGACCAATCGAGCAGCGACAGCTTTATCTCCGACATCGAGTCTTCCCTCCCTGATGTGAGTTCCTCTATTTTCTCGGCAATGGTAGGCATTGGTAATTACCTCTACCCAAGACTTGAAATGTGCATGCAATTGTGTTTATTTCTAGCTTTTCGTTCCCTTATAGGTACCACTCACGATCTACGACCCCGATTGGGAGGGCCTAGATCTTGATTGGGAAGTACCATGTGACCATGGGCTAAAACTGGGGAAATATGTTGCATTTGAAGGAACTAACACTGGAAGAAGGTTTTTTGGTTGTACAAATCAGGTTTGCTTTCGTTATGTACAATGGAGACATGAAGAAAATTTTGTAGTGTTATGTTGATAATTAGGTCCTGTGTTTTTTTAGGTTGGCCCGGTGTGTAAAGCAGTAGAGTGGGTGGATCTTGAGTGGCCAGACGCACTTAAGAAATGTTTGGCCCTGTTTGGGATATGTATGAGCTCGAAAGGTCAGGGAGATTTACAGATTCCCGTGATGCAGCTGCAAAAATTTACAAGATCTTGGTAGGAAATATGGAGCTGGAACAGGAAATCAAGCATTTGCGGTCATAACTTAAAAACACAATCAATGGGAGCTTGGTGGTGGGAACTGCATGGAAGATTCAGAAGGCAGAAAAGAAGAGGGATCAGCTCATGGAAGAGAAAAAGAAGCTAGAGTACTACATTGCGGATCTGTTGAAGGATCTGAAGAAGGAGCACGAGGTGAATAAGGACAAGCTACAGACGATCAAGTAAATTTTAGATGAATAATTTGTGCCATGGCAATATCTAAAACTACTTAAGTGTAAGACATGCAATTGTGATATCTTGACTAATCCAAACTCAATCCTTGAGCAGAATAACCTTCCAGAAGAAAGCATAGTTTGCATAGAGAGAGGTCCACGTTTACAAAATCACTACTACATGGATAAAACACGATTTGGTCTGTCAGAACACATAGTTTGCAAACTAATTTTAGAGCAACTTATAGTTTGCACTGAGCCTAGCGCGGAGATTGTCATTTTCCTTCCTGAGTAGTTCCAGTTTGAGGGTTCGTTCGATCAGGTCCGCTTTGGTTTTTACCTGCTCCCTCAGTACTTGGACGTGCGCCTCCTGCTGGTTCAAGCGCTCCGTCTGGGAAGCGACAATCTTATAAGTAAGCTTAAGATTATCCACCATGAGATCCTTGATGATGTCCTCCTTCGCACGCGCTGAGGCGATACTTTTCTCATGAAGTTCCTTCTAGCCGGCGATGTCCACCTTCAGATTGTGGCACTTTTCATAAAGGATGGTGACTTATTCTCTCAGGCGGTCATGGGACACTTTTTGAAAATTCTGCTTCTCCATTTGCATATCCATCTTGTCGTGGTGGTGGCACAACAGATGCCATGGGTAGGCTTAAGTTGGGGGCCGAATGGGTGCTTGTGGTCACAGGGAGGGAGTGCACAGTCGACCCATGCACGAAGAACAAGAAGAACTCTCTAGACTTAGCAATTTGATTGACACCCAAAGATTACAAGTGCTCCTTGAGCTGTATGAACTAGGGTTCAGTGCACTACTTCCCTACTTGGTCCAACCTCCTCCTACTATAGCTAGACCCTTCCTTATATAGGCAGTGCTAGCTAGCTTATACCCATTTGGGTTCTAGGGTTTACTGTTTGGATCTTGGTCCCTACAATGTGGGCCGGGTCATGGGCTTGCCCTAAGCCCAATAGCCCAGTCCATAAAGCTTGACAGCTAACGGTCTTCTGGTACACTACTTCCTGTTCCTTTTGGCGTCATGCAGTAACTCTGTACGTCAGCGTATGCTTTGGGCGTCACCCGGCTCCTTTTGGCGTCGCCCTTCTCTTTTGACCACGCTTTACCATGGTCCCTCCTGAATCTTACTCGGAAAGGTGCCACGCGTCCTACTTGACTCGGCCCTTCCTTGGTAGACTCGGCTCGTCGGTTCCTGCAAGAATTACAGCTTTGTCTTATGCGGGCCGACATAGTTTATATGTCGGCCGTTCATGCTTCTCTTACCCGGCCGTTCTTACCCGGCCTGGTTCTTTCTTTAGTCGGAGCTAGCCAAGCTGCACTATGTTGCACCTCTCGTGACCCTACCGGGGGTTATCCCCCTGACGTTAGTCCCCGAAGCTGGTGAGGTCTAGCAGTTCAAGATGTTAGGCGTCTCCAGGTTCCTTTTATGTGATTGGAACTTAGCTTTTGTTTTCGTCTGTCGCAATCTTGCACCTTGCCGGGTCTATCTAACAGTTTTCGGATCCATTCTTTGACTTCTCGGCTCATTTTTGCCTCGATCTGAGTCACTTTGACCAATTTCGAGTCATCTTCGGCGTTCTTCAGTCACTGACAGCTGGTAATCATGATTAGTTGCCTCAAAGCAACGTGGGACTATATCCAACTAAGGGTGTTGTGGGTTTTCCAATGTAACCAAATAGTAGTGGCATAGTCATACTCTAATTCCAAGCTTAGATACATAATGGAAAGAAAGGATGATGGCCATTCATGAGAACACAAACCCATAATTCAGTTGACAGGCAAGTAAGATAAATAGAGAAATAAGGAGTTGCTCAAAGATTTCTTAATTGCATGACATGTATAAATTACAAAATAGAGAAATAAGGAGTTGACAGGCAAGTAAGATAAACTGAGATTCATGCCCCCCTCTACTCGGAATCTGAATTGTGCATTGCCGTTAGCTCCTTGTTCTCCTTGTTTGGACTCTTGGGCATGGTGAGACCTCGGCCCATGTCCTCCTTCATCTGTCTCAATGAATCCAGGCAATGGTCCCGGTCATTGTAGGCTTCGAGGCAGCCTTTGCTTCGATGATGCGTTCTCTACGTGTCTCGGTGGCTTCGTCCATCATAGTAATTAAGTTGATGGCCAAGTCTTGTTTGGACAAGCTGTGTGCGATCAACTTCTGCATCTCGTCGATCACCCTCTGCAGCTCGTCGCGCTCTGCTTCGATCCTCTTGATGTTAAGTGAAAAATCAAGCGTGATATCCTTCTGTAGAGACAACCGCCTTCGAAGGTGATCATTAGCCTGGTTTAGGGAGCGTGCACCCTGCAGTTGATTGTCTATCTTGGCATTGGTCGCGACCACCTTGTCATCGCAATCGGCCTTCGCTTGTTGCATCATTCATGTTATTTAAAATAGGTACTCTATAATTGTACTACATGGTCTAGGGAAGCACAATATTCAAGGAACAAAAACCCCAAATGTGTTTACGAATATTGAGTGTGGTCCCTACTTGGAGGCTACTTGCGGGCACACATGATAATATTTCCACATTTAGAATCTCAAAAATAAAAATAAATGTATGCCGGGATTTCCTACCTCAATGATCCGAGGAACAGGGCCGAACAAGTCATGTGCCGCCGCCAGCATCGTATTGGTTTCAGGATCCACGACCGCCCTAGAATATGTAGCACTGTAAGAAGAAGAAGAAAAAGAAGAAGAAGACATAGCAGAACAAGAAGACTGTACCGGGGGGAGCCCTGGACTGCTAGACCACTCAGCTCCACCACCTCCATCGTGCTTCTTTCAGGGTCCACGACCGCCCTAGAATTGTAGCAGAGTAACAGGAAGAATAAGAAGTAGACATAGAAGAAGACGAAGAAGAAAAAAGAGAAGAAGAAGAAGAAGACTGTACCGGGAGGAGCCCTGGCCTACTGGAACATTCAGCACCACCGTCGCCATCGTGCTGCTTTCGGGGTCCACGGCCGCCCTGGATATGTAGCATAGTAATAAAACAAGAAGAATCAGAAGGAGACATAGAAGAAGACTGTACCGGGAGGAGTCCTAGCCTACTGGAACATTCAACGATGCCGCTGCCATCATACTGCTTTTAGGGTCCACGGTTGCCCTATAATATATAGCATAGTAATAAGAAGAAAAATAAGAAGTAGACATAGAAGAAGAAGAAGACTGTATCGGTAGGAGCCCTGTCCTGCTGGAACATTCAGCACTGCCGCCGCCATCGTTCTGCTTTCAGGGTCCACGGCCGCTCTGGAATATGTAGCATAGTAATAAGAATAATTATAAGAGGTAGACATAGAAGAATAAAAAAGAGAAGAAGAAGAAGAACAAGACTGTACCGGGAGCGGGAGGAGCCCCAGCCTGCTGGAACATTCAGCACCATTGCTAGGAGAGATTGGGTCTCTATGCGAGGGGGGATGAGTAGCTGGTTGAGCAGGAAGTCCAAGGCGGCGAGTTCTCTCCTTTCTCTCCGCGCGTACGGTCGATCTGCCTCTCATCCGGGGAGCCATGGCTAATGCATATGGAGGAGGTGGGAGAAGGAGGAAGAAGAAAGTGATGGGCGGGGGAGAATGGTCAAAGAGTCCAATCCATGGTACAGTCTTATACAAGACCACCGTTTACTCCGGTGCTATCTCAACATACATCCACCGTTCATTGGTTAATCAATGGCCTATGTTGCTTCCTTCTCAAATAAGCGTGACTGGCAGAACCAAGGAATAAAACCCCAAAGTCCACATGATGGCACTTGATCGGATTGGCTTTAATGAGATTGACGGTTCAGCGGGCACTTCGCAACACGCCGCCTAGTATCCTGTGGATAAAGGGGCCGGAGTGGGACTACGAGGGAGGAAGTAATTACGGGCTACACATCCAGCGTGCGTGCGTGCTCAAGGGGTTGTCATGACACGCGCAACTGCTGCACAGACACAACATGCTAAAACGTTGAACTCCACGTCGATAGGCATGCACTGGACACTTCCCGATGCTTCCATACGGTGCAAATGCCGGTTTGTTACATCACAACTTTCCCAATACGTAGATATTTTATGATGTAGCACAATTTTTATGTGACTAGACTATGAGATGCTCCTGGCGCCCCTAATAGGATTGGCACCCAACTCTGCGTACCCACCATCGCTCATTTCCCAAACAACTTCTTCGCACAGCATGGAACCGTGTCGTGGCAGTTGCAGATCCTTGCCGGCGGCTACCGTCCTGCGTCACCTGCTCGTCACGGTATCGTTCGTGCCTGCCGGAGCCATCTGAGGCACCACGATGTGTCCAACCGCGCCTGGATCCATCGATATCGGTGCTCGAGCACACTACGACATCGAAGCTTGTCGTGCCCGCTGCACTCGAGAAGCGCGTTGCACCAGAGGCAGAGACGGAGGAGCGCCAAGCAGCAGCCAAGACGGAGGAGCGCCGAATGAATAGAGGAGCTAGCGACGAGGACGACTCCGACTCGAGCAACGAGGAGGCATTCATGGAGCAGTTGGAGGCAGAAGCGGAGGAGAGTGACGTCGACCCGTGGGACTACGAGGAGGAGCAGGAGGAGGACTCTGACGAGGAGAGGGCGTGTATATATGAGGAGGGAGTTGCCGACGAGTCATAGGAGGACACCGCTTCCACCGACGACAACGACGACAATGACGATGAGTAATGTTCTATTGTTATTATTGTTATTACATATTTAATTGCCACGTCTTGCATTGTAATTGTTGTAACTACTATGTCGTGTGTAATAATATTGGGATGTTACCACTATAACAATTTCGTGTGGCCGTTAGATCAAAGAGGATCAACGATTGACTGGCACGATCCACGTGGCAACTGTCTGACCAATCAGGACGTGCTGGTTTTTACGTGAGCTATAGTAAGGGCTTTTCTGAGTATTTGTGACTAGCATCGAGGGCAAATTTGAGTTAGCATGGCTTCCAACCCTAGATTCCCCCCTCTCTGCCCAGAACATGGAACCACTCCATGATTTGAACCCAAACCCGGCACCTAGCTCCCTCTCGGCATCGCAAGTGACTTCTCCAACTAGAGATTTCATGGTCATTTGGAGAAATATCGACTTTCCATTTTCTGAACCCAAAAACCGGCATTTTCCCAAAGGAGGTGCAAGATTAGGGTGCGCCCATGTTCCCTAGGAAATTTCCATGCATGCTACACCATGGTGCATGGACATTCCCGCGAGGTGGGTATTTATCTGGTGGTGCAAGCATATACTGTATTTTTTTGAGTTACGGCCCGGTTAATGCGGTTTCTAACTGTATGTACCCTATGAGACACTCTCAATTTTCAGGGAAAATGGTTTGGGGTGCCCCATGGGGTACCTAGGCTGGATGCATATTTGGGTCCAAGATTGCACCGACCGTCGCGTTACCGCGGCCGCGGGCGGGTTTCACCATTTTTTTGGGCAGCACCAAACAAAATCTAAAAAAATATGAAAATGGCTCCTAGAGCCCTTTCATGTGACCCACTCCCCTCATAAAATCATAGGAAAGGCGTACAAGGTCCTTTGTCACCCAAGGCACCACCAGGATGTCTATCGGGTGTGAGTTAACATGGCTTCCAACGCTAGATTCCCCCTCGCTGCCTAGAACATGGAACCACTCCATGGATTGAGCCCAAACCCGGCACCTAGATCCCTCCCGGCATCACAAAACAACTTCTCCAACTAGAGATTTCATGTCCATTTTGAGAAATATCGACTTTCCATTTTTTGAACACGAAAAATCGGCGTTTTCCCAAAGGAGGTGCAAGATTAGGGTGCTCCCATGGGCCCGAGGCAATTTCCACGCATGCTACACTATGGTGCATGGCCATTCCCGGGAGGTAGGTATTTATCTCGTGGTGCAAGCATATACTATATATTTTTTTGAGTTACGGCCAAGTAAATGCAATTTCTAACTGTATGTACCCTATGAGACACTCTCAATTTTCAGGGAAAATTGGTTTGGGGTGACCCATGGGGTACCTAGGCTGGATGCATGCCTGGGTCCAAGATTGCACCAACCGTCGCATAGCAGCAGCCGCTGGCGGGTTTCGCTATTTTTTTGGGCAGCACCAAAAAAATCTAGAAAAATAAAAAAATGTGAAAACGACTCCTGGAGCCCTTGCATGTGACCCACTGCCCTCATAAAATCATAGGCAAGGCATACCAGGTCCTTTGACACCCAAGGCACCACCAGGATGTTTATCAGGTGTGAGTTAACATGGCTTCCAACCCTAGATCCCCCCCTCGCTGCCCAGAACATGGAACCACTCAATGGATTGAGCCCAAACCCGACACATAGCTCCCTCTCGGCATCTCAATCGACTTCTCCAACTATAAATTTAATGGTCATTTGGAGAAATCTCGACTTCCCATTTTCTGAACCCTAAAAACTAGAGTTTTCCCAAAGGAGGTGCAAGATTAGGGCGCGCTCATAGGCCCGAGGCAATTTCCACCCATGATACACCATGGTGCATGGCCATTCCTGGGAGGTGGGTATTTATCTCGTGGTGCAAGCATATACTGTATTTTTTTGAGGTACGGTCTAGTAAATGCGGTTTCTAACTGTATGAACCCTATGAGACACTCTCAATTTTTAGGGAAAATGGTTTACGGTGCCCCATGAGGTACCTAGGCTGGATGCATGCCTGGGTCCAAGATTGCACCGACCGTCGCGTTGCCGCGGCCTCCGGCGGGTTTTGCCGTTTTTTGGGAAGCACCAAACAAAATCTAAAAAAATGTGAAAACGGGTACTAGAGCCCTTACATGTGACCCATGCCCTCATAAAATCATAGTCAAGGCATACCAGGTCCTTTGGCACCCAAGGAACCACCACGATGTCTATCGGGTGTGAGTTAACATGGCTTCCAACCCTAGATTCCCCCCCCCTCGCTGCCTAGAACATGAAACCACTCCATGGATTGAGCCCAAACCCGACACCTATCTCCCTCTCGGCATCGCAAGTGACTTCTCCAACTAGAGATTTTGTGGTCATTTTTGGAGAAATATCGACTTTCCATTTTCTAAACCCGAAAAACAGGCATTTTCCCAAAGGAGGTGTAAGATTAGGGCGCGCGCATGGGCCCGAGGTAATTTCCACGCATGCTACACCATGGTGCATGGACATTCTCGGGAGGTGGGTATTTATCTCGTGGTGCAAGCATATACTTTATTTTTTTGATTTACGGCATGGTAAATGCGATTTCTAATTGTATGTACCCTATGAGACACTCTCAATTTTCAGGAAAAATGGTTTGGGGTGCCCCATGGGGTACCTAGGCTAGATGCATGCCTGGGTCCAAGATTTCACCAACCGTCGCGTTGCCGCGGCCGCCGGCGGGTTTCGCCATTTTTTTGGACAGCACCAAACAAAATATAAAAAAATAAAAAAAATGTGAAAACGGCTCCTAGAGCCCTTGCATGTGACCCACTGCCCTCATAAAATCATAGGTAAGGCATACCATGTCCTTTGGCACCCAAGGCACCACTAGGATGTCTATCGGGTGTGAGTTAACATGGCTTCGAACCCTAGATTCCCCCCCTCACTGCACAGAACATGGAACTACTCCATAGATTGAGCCCAAACCCGACACCTAGGTCCCTCTCGGCATCGCAAGCGACTTCTCCAAATAGAGATTTCATGGTCATTTGGAGAAATATCGACTTTCCATTTTCTGAAACCAAAAAACCGGCGTTTTCCCAAAGGACGTGCAATATTAGGGTCTTCTACAAGCCCCCCCATGGGGCTAGGTTGATTCTGTGTCCCAATTATTAGGCACCGTTGGATTGGGGAGAATGGACGATTAGGATCGTCCTTTGCAATAGCGATCCGCGAGTAGGCATTTCTATGTCCCTATTGGCCCTGGCAACCACCAGTGGTCCTACCTCATTGACTTTATAAACGCGACCGTGTGGCCGAAGCTCAAACCCCGTTCGTTCCCTGCAACTCGCGTCAGCTCAAGCGTCGAATCCTACCTGAAGAAACGGCGCCTCGCCATGGAGAGGCCTTGTCTCAGCTTGCACAAGGCCTAGTTTTTAGCCCAGTACGACATACTCGCGCCGCCGCTAGCGAGGCTACCGGCCAGCTACGAGCTCAGCTACGCCGGGGTGCCCGTGGCGCTACTCTTGCGTGGCATCGCGCTGTCGAGGAAGATCGAGGAGCGATGTCGCCAACTGCCGGAGCAGAAGAGGGCAATGGACCGATACGCGTTCACCAACGCGTACTGGGCAAAGTGCTTCAATAAGGAGCAAGAGGCGTTGATTTGGCTTTGCAGAGATCCACCCGGATCTACGCAACCCCGAAGGGAGGCAGTGCTTCTGGGCAGTGCCTGGGCGTACGCCCCTCCACCATTATTGATGTTGCTTGCCATGCAGCACTCGTGAAAATGAACGCAGCCGGGCTCATCCTCATTGATTCAGATTCGGAAGAGGCGGACAACGACGAGGAGGACGTCGTGCACGACGAAGACAGTGGGAGCGGCATAGTCGATTAGAATCACTTGATCCTAAATTTAATCTATGTACGGTAGCTTTAATGACCTCTTCAGATAGAATGGCCAAGTTGTAAGAGCATGTACAACGTTGTTTGAGTCTAGCAAAAATCTTAGACACGAGTATAACAGAGGGAAATATGCACAGCATTTAGACACACTGATTGGCCCCACTATTAGAATAAAATACCTATTTAAAAGGGCTCTTTTCCTATTCTTTTCTTCTTGTCAAAGCTCTTTTCTTGTACAGCGTCGGTTGAGTCTAAAGAAAATCTTAGACACGAGTCTAGCAAAACCAAGTATGCTCCAGCATTTAGACACACCGAGGCCCCTCTACTGGAATAAAAAACCTATTTATGAAGACTCTTTTCTTATCCTATTTTTCTCGCCAAATCTTTTTCCTCTTAGAGCATCAATGCCCCTGACGTAGCCGATACGACATCGCTCACAAAGACGAGGCGAGGCTGATGGGATGGTAGGCTGTCTCAGCTCCCAGCACCTGATGGCATAGTCATAATTTTGGAGTGCGTTAGAGGAGAAGGAGACGCGTGTGTCCTGTTATTTGAGATGGGAATACAAGGGAGGTGAGCCTCACCAACTTCATGGCACGGCCATAATTTTAGTCATTGAACTGTTACAAATCCATGATTATTGTTTATGGATAATCAGTTTAAAAATTAATATACTATCTAACGACCTGGAATCTGGTCGACTCCACACATCACATACCCGTTACAAGTACCAGATATAAATAAATTTCAATTAAAATTCAAGAAAATCGTAGGGCACTAACCTGTTACCCTGGCCCCAATTGTGGTACTAATAAATGTAATTTACTCGAGAAATGTGGGTTCACATCCTTTCATGAAACATAATAAAACTTATTTATGATATTATTTATAGCTAGTACATGTGATGAGACAAAAAAAAATACTGAGCCAGGACGTGCCCGCTTGCTAGTCCAGTCGGTGTCCTCGATACAGCTGCGCAATGCAGAAGACCGACAAGGCAACACGCAAACACCCCTCAATCAAAGAGCCTCCCATCTTCTCCATCTAGTGTGCACTTCATTCTCGCCCGCAGAATAGGTTCTTCCAGGACGCCATCACTCTCCTCCAAGAAACCCCAACAATAATATTTGAATCCGCCCTCGCCCCTAGTTCATCTGGACTCAATAGCGTATTCGATGCACAAGATTCGGTAAGGTGGCTAGAGAAAGTTTGGGGACGACGCCTTCGGAGAAATCGCTATGCGTATGGACACTACTAGCGCCGTCAGGCTGGCCGCATGCTCCAAGGAGTTGCATCGCCAAGTCGCTGGCGGAAAAGGTAGTAGATGCCCCAACGATGGCTGCGGGATATTGGTCGCCTTCCATGACTTCCTCAACCACAAGATGGCGTGCCTTCACAGCCCGTGCTACTGCCCTGAGCCTGGCTCCGAGTTCGTCGGGAGGTGTGCCTCACCAACTCCATGGCACGGCCATAATTTTGGTCGTTGAACTATTACAAATCCATGATTATTGTTTATGGATAATCAGTTTAAAAATTAATGTACTATCTAACGACCTGGAAAATGGTCGACACCACATATCACATACCCGTTATAAGTACCAGATATAAATAAATTTTAATAAAAATTCAAGAAACAATTTTACTGTGCCACCTTCTCTCTGCTCCTCTGATTACTATTCAATCCCACGCTGCACTAAACAACACTTGATGAGGACAGAAACAAAAATGATCAAAATACCAAGTAAAATTAGTTTCAAGCTTACCTTTCTTCCGGAGAATTGTATAAAGATGAAATTGACACGGATTTATTGTTTCTCCTGCAGTTAGCCGGAAGATCCTCAAGAACATCCTCAATCACCCAGCAACTTCTTCATATTCAAACTCAACTCAATTATTATCGTTTCCCTTCCGCTCCCTCTTACCTTTTTGTTTATTTTCGTCCCCTATTCCCGCCGGCATGTCCATGTCCTCAACCAATTGCTTCTTACCAATGTTTCCCTCCACATGCGCATCACCGTTTTCCTTCACATGCAGCACTTCCTCTATGTCATCTTATCACGCTTCCTCCAGTTCTGCCTGAGAAGCCTCATCTTGTGCCTCAATGATGTGAATGGGAACAAGGTCAACGTCTCCGAAATCACGTGGAACAGGGTTTTTGCATAGCCTCTTGATATGGCCCAACACTCCATACCGTTTGCACTTCCGCTTCCTTTCTCCTAGAATCGAACCTTTTGCGGTGAAGGCTTTGGTCCTTTCCTTTCTAGGCCTCCTAGGTGGCCTCCTAAGAACTAGTGGTTCGAGTTTGAACCCTGGATCGACTATCTCCCAATCATTTTCATCAGCAATAGGTGGTACGTTTTCAGCACCTTTACCTATCAGCTTTAAGATGAAGTGTAGTGCATGGTGGCATGGAAGACCAGTAACCTGCCACTTCCTGCATGAACAAGTCTTGTTACCAATGTCTACAGTAAATCTCCGTTCAATTCCGTGTTTGTCTTGTGCATAAACCTCAGCCAATGTATTGGAACTTTTGACCATCCTCGTCTTTATCGTTCTCATTCGCTAGTTCTTGCAATTAGTAATAAAACCACCTTTGGAATTATTTTATGGCCTATAAATTTCCTCGCACAAATTCTCTGTCTAAAATCTATCTTCACCATTATACATTGTCTTATTGCATCTAACAAAATAACAATTGCAAGTGACTTCATGCTCCTAATCTTAGCATTGAACCTTTCTGTCAGATTATTGCAAACAAAATCCACTTTGCTTAACTCACCAAACTTGCTTCTGGCCCATAACTTGTTATGATGTTCTTCGAGGTATTCTTTTAGCTTCTGCACGGTATTCAAGTTCGGCATGTAAGTAGCATGCATGCTTGGGGTGTACGTGTATGATGATCACCATAAGTTGTCTTTAATGGTCTTCCCTTTGAACTTCTTCATGAAGCTAGTAGCGAGGTGTTGCATGCATTCCCTATGCTCAACCCTAGGAAACACAACATCAATAGCATTCTGAACCCCCTTACATGCACCAGTGTGTATCACCAAGCCTTCGGGATGACCAATTACTACACGTACTCTATGCATGAACCATGTCTAGCTTTCAGTCGATTCACCCTCAAGAATAGCATAGGCTACGGGAAAAAGAAAATTATGCGCGTCCACGGCAGAAGCGGTAGAAAGATGTCCCCTAAACTTCCCTATTAAAGAAGTTGCATCTGTTGCCAAGTATAGCCAATAGTTGTCTAGGAACCCCTTCCAGCATGCCTTCAGGCAGACAAAACATATCCTAAAGCTTTTCCTATCTTCCTGCTTATACTTGACCCCTTGAGACCTTTTCTCTTCCTTTCACAACCTTGTAATCAATGTCAACAACACTACCAGGTGATGTATTCTCTACCTCAGCTTTGAAACTATACAACATGTGAAAATTGTCAGTCCACTTGCCCTGAATGAAGTCTAGATCCATCTCCTTCCCATCAAAGACTCTATGGTAAGGAATCAGAACGTTAAACTTTTCGCTAATCTTAGTTCTGAGTTCAACAGGTCCAATGCTGGGATCCTACCTCACACAGTCAAGTACCTCAGCATCAATCCACTTGGTTGTCGCCGGTCTAATTTTATCACTTAAAGAAGTATTAGGGAAGTTGTGTTTCTTCGTGTTTACCTTGATCTGCATTCAATGGGAGTAAAAATAAATCAGAGGACTCATCAGTAGAACAAATATGAGAAGGACCGAAACTAAATGTAGCTATTGCAACTTGAAATGGGTGTCCACCTCGCATTGGAAATGCATGCAATCTCCATTTACACACCTTACTTTCCCTACAATGCACCCTAAATCTCTTTTGGTCGCTCTTTTCAATGATAAATTCGAACCCAACTCTTATTGCACTAATCAAAGACAGTCCCATCATCAATTGTAGGGTTGTCCCTGTCAAAGTGTATCACTAGCTTCTCCTCGTCTTCGTCATCGTATCTGCATCCCATTTCCCCATCCTCACATTCCTCTTCCTCATCAGTCCCATAGTCAGGATCAGAGTTCGAATCAACCAAATATTCCCTACTCTCCATCGTATCAGGGTCAGCAGCCACATATGGATATGCTTTCTCATCATCATCATCATCTTCTTCTTCTTCTTTGATCACAAAATCACCCTGAAAGCCACACATTTCGATGTCTTCATGCTCAATGACAGGCTGGTCGGTCACGCTCTGTATCGAAAACAGAGACTACTTTGTTCACGTTCCACACGGGCCGGTATCATTCAGGATCGTCTCTTCCCTAGTATCTTTGTTAACGATGTGCACAAACATCAGCATAGTCCTCGTGCCGAGGTGTTTACTCTACATCATGGCCAGAGCCTCCTCAGTTCTAACATCACAGAAAGTCTGCGAATTTGTGTCATAGTACCTGATTACGAATTCATCATGCCGGCCAATGGGAAACTTGCCAAATTGCATGTGCAAGTCACTTAGAGTTATGTCCTCCGCATCTACTGTCATCCGATAATCAAATCCACTAGTAACTGTGATTCTACCGTCGGACAAGGTTTCAATACGACACCCATGCTGAATTTTCAAAAGAAATCTGGATGAAGCAGACGTCCTACGGTCACCAACACAGATCCTCTCCATGAACACGGGACTAGAAACGCTAATTGGGAGATGCAGAGATGGAATTGTAGTTATTACCCTTCAGGGAGGATGTATGGCACGTTCAATGGGCTCTAGAGCACCAAAGCTTTGCAGCCCGCATCCTCTTCCCCTGTTTCATACTCCTCCATGTTCTCCAGCCTTGAAGGTTCCATCTCCTCGCTCTCCATCCTGGAAGGTCCCATCTTCGTGTTCCCCGCCACGCAGGATCCATTTCTGTGCACGATCAAAGCCACCATTATTGCACGAGAACCTAGTGCCCACCAAAAGATTTTCATTCCCAGACGCGCCTGGGCAGCTCCGGAGGCAAGGAGACAGGGCAAGGGGCAAGGCAGGGTGGGTAGGGCAGGTAGGGGATGACGGGAGGACGATAGTTCAGGGGGAGGACGATAGTCCGGGGGGAGGAAGAGAGTGTTGCCGGAGGGTACGGAGTGGCGGCGTGCATGACCAGAGCAGTGGAGCGGAGAAGATCTGCGAGCGAGCGACAGAATATGGAAAATCACAGAATAATGGGGAGCACTAATCCTCGATCCTAAGATGCGTGCCATTGACGGTCAAGGTTGTGGGGCCCACTAGTCAGTAATACGCCATGTCCTCTTCCCCTGTTACTGATGGTGTTGCTACAATTCTATGATCGTAGTGGCATAGACAAAATTTCTGGACACAACTAAGGAAACACTCGTAAATATACTTAAAATGGAACCCTGACCTGGTACATTGCCCGATCCGGTTGCTAGCCATGACTTGTATTATTAATATCTTAGCAATCTTATGCTGAGAAGGGAAATAAAGATTCAGCAGTTAGTTGAACTAGTTGCGAATAAATAAGATACACTCTTAGGAAGCTTAGCTATGGCCCCGCCTATGCAGAAGCCACCTCCCCGGTGGCCGCTGCCACCGCGGCCACCGCTGAAGCTTGGCTTTTGGCCCCTCTGAGGCAGGCCATACGGTTGTACTACAAGGCCGGTTGTTGGGGATATACTATATGGGTATCCTCATAGCATGTCCTCTATCCGGATAACCCGGGTGGCCCGCAGTTGGTAGCATGGCCCATGGCCTGCTGGGCGGCCCAGTTAGATGGATCCAGACGGGAGGCCCATGCCGGATAAAGGAAGGCTATGAAGGAGTCACCGACGTACCCGGAGCCTTGGAGTGCAAGACACGCTAGACTAGTAATAGGCAGTGTAGGACTCTGTAACCTGTCCCGCTAGGACTTTTCCCTGTAACCCTAGGACCTGGCGACTATATAAGTCGGGCCTATGGGAGCCTTTAGGGCACCAATAAACTCATACCTCGCACAGCGAATCGATACCTGTAACTCGGCGTATTGCCATTATAGTGATTTATAGCAGGAGTAGGATTCCGCCACCGTCGTGGGATCTGAACCTGGGTAAGCTGTGTTACCTCGTACCCTTCAACCGTCTGCCTTCCCCCACGTCTCTAAACACGCACTGTGAGGACCCCTCCATGGCGTACTCGTCGGCAATACCACGATAGTTGGCGCCCATCGTGGGGCAAGAGGCGGTTCAGGATCTTGAGAGGGCGAGGACCAAGATCTTCGTGGGAATCGGCAAAATCGTAGCCATCAGTCGCATTCTCTTCTCTGGCAATGTTCCGATCGTCCCTCCCGACGAGTTATGGATCCCGACGAAGACGAACCCTACGCGGTGTTCGATCGTTCCTATCGGAGACATCCACCTCTTCATTGGTGAAACCGACTCGGGCACTAGTTCCCTGGGAGTCAGAGGAGCATCAAGACCCGCACGGACCACCTACGGGCAGGATACATTGATGGAAGGATCGATGTCGGATCTCTCCTCGGAGTTTGCCGGCAAAGATCGGAAAATTCAAGGCCCACCCAAGCCGCCCCTGTGCTGGATATAACGGTGGAAGATCACTGCAAGTCCGCAGGCTTCGTCCGTGCGTCTAGAAAACAGAGATCCAAGTTCGTCGGCGGGGTTACCATCTTCGATCTGGCGTGTTCCGTTCAGAGAGAGAGCGAAAACCCTAGCGAATACCTCGCCAGGTGGCTCCGTATACGAGCCGGTCTGGCGCACTACCCCAATGATGATGCTATGTATCACTCTGTGGAAGGACTGGACCAGGGAACGCTTCTCCGGCATTCTCTAAGGCAGCAGCAAGCTTTAGGACGTCTCACCTTCGAAAGCATGGTGAACACCATCAATAGCTACGCGGAGGCCGAGGGGGCAGCTCAGGCGGATCTTGCGCTCATTGGCGGAGCGTCGTCGCCTCAGCAACCGCCACCACCGCCTCCGGCCACCATCACCGCAGCTGCGCCACCACCTCCAGTCATCGTCGTTGCTATTGCACCTCCACCCCCAGCATCGAGGAAGCCCTGGCACCCTCCGACTCTATGATTGACACGCTATACGCCGACTTCAGTGCAGATTCAGAGGAGATAGATTTCAGTCTAGAGAAGCTAGACTCTGCCATGCAGGAGATGGAGGAGGAGTACACGCGCGACGAGCAGACCAACAACATCGTCACGTCTCGAGAGGTGTTCGTCACCATTGGGACGGCGATGGATGAAGATCAACCCGAACGAGCTCTGCCTACCGCTCTGGACAAAGGGAAGGGACCACCTGTTGCTGCCGACAATGATCGGGCAAAGGTCATGCCCCCTCCGCCTAACCCAGTGCAACAGCCGCATGAACTCGGCACCGGCCCGAGCAACAACAAAAACGCAAACTTGCCGCCTCCATCATCTACGTCTGTTGCTGCCCAAGTTACTCCAGCTGATAGAGTGATGTACGGCAATCTCCTTGTCGCGCCAATCATCGTAGCTCATATCCGGAATGTGACCTAGCTTGACGAGAAGCGCCAGCAGCTGCTGGAGGAAGCACAGGCCATCGCGGAGAAAGGCGCAAAGCTAGATCGAGATCTAGTCAACGTGCAGAAATCCATAGAGAAAGCTAGAGCAATGAAGGCCGAGTACAAGACTCTGCTGTAGCAGCAGAAGGCCAAGAAAGCTCTGGCTCGCTCATCAACAATCCTGGTGTGCGGCAAAACCTAGGATGGGCTCCCCCGAAGCCGGCACAAGCCAAGCCATACATTGACAGTGACGGCAGGCAGGTGATGCCCACTCCTCTCCTCAACCTCGCCGTAGCCAAGACCCTTCTAGAGAAGGATAGATCGCCTAAGGTGGTGGACCAGGTCTATGACCTAGTGGCCAAGGCGGTAAAACAGCAGGAAAAGGCCACCTCTCAGAGGCTTGAGTCTGACCCAGTGTTTTGCCAGTCTAGCCAACATAAGCCGCCAAGGGACAGATCTCGTCTTGATGTCGGGTCTCAGACGGGTTCATCAGATCGAAGATGGAGGGATGCGCGCAACAGGAAGGATGCTATCCCCATATCCTCTGACCACGGAGGTAAGGCCCAACCTCATCGCCCATCGCCACCGCCCCGCTCACCCTGACATCACGAAGACACCAAGGCTCACCGTCGTACGAATATGCCCCCGCCAAGGCAGAGCGGCATCGTCATCTGCGATAACACGGAGCAGACCCGTCATGACGGAGAGCGCAAGCAGGGACACAAGAGCAGGCCGCGCCATGACCTCCACGTCCGACAAGCAGCCGCGATAAGCGTGAGGCGTCGCAGGAGGGTAACAACAAAAAGGCTAACCCACCGCCACCTCTGCCTCTGTCACCACCTAGCAGCCACCATGCCGGAGGGGGCCCACGTCATTCACGTAGCCCATCCCCTGTGGACAAGAAGAAAAGAAGCCCAGAGCCATACGACGCACGTTCGCGGATAGACAAGATCCACGAGGCCTGGGAAGGACCATACTTGGGACCACGTTGATTTGGACCTGCGATACGATCTGCAACTTACCCCAAAGGTTTCCGGATTGACAAGACCATCAAGCCCTATGAAGGCACCACTAAGCCAGCTACATGGTTGCAGTACTACGACAATGCGGTAGAGATTGTCACACTTTCCTTGGCACCCCAACCGTCCAACAACAGAAGACCTCTATGAGGATACTGATGGCCACTCTTCCCCCAGTTCCCCATTTCCTGCGCTGGTCGGATATTCCAATTACTTGGGATAGGAAGGATCACCCAGACCTCATCCCCATGGAGAACCAATACGCCATTGTCATCAACTCTTTGATTGATGGCAATGAGTTCACCAAGTGTATGGTGGATAGTGGAAGCAACATCAACATCATGTAGCTGGATACACTGCAGAAGATGAACTTGATGGAGGCAAACCTAATGCAGACCAACACCATCTTCCACGGCGTAGTTCCTGGTCGGGAGGCTTGGTCCCTTGGGTGCATCACACTTCAGGTAGCCTTTGGCGATGTTAATAATTACCGCCAAGAGCGCATGACCTTTGAGGTGGTCCCCTTAAAGAGCATGTACCACGTCATATTCGGCCGTGACATATTCCACACCTTCATGGCCAAGCCATGCTTCGTCTACAACAAACTCAAGATACCCGGACCAAACGGTGTCATCACCGTATCCGGAAGCTTTGCCAAAGCTAGGGACTGCGATATTGGAGAAGCAGCCTACGCGGAAGCTGTCCTCTACAGCGAAGAATTCAAGGATATCTAGAGCAAGGTCGATGCCTCGGAGATACCCGCGTCGAAGAAATAGATTTCCGACTCCACTCCAGCATTCAAGGCCGCCATCGAGACCAAGCTGATGGAACTTGTGGTAGGCAATGCCTCCAAGGTCACCGCCATTGGGACGAACCTGGATCCCAAATAGGAAAGCGCGCTTGACATGGTTATACCCCGCGGGTGCATGATCTCAGCATACCTGGTCCAGCCCAAGGAAGCCCCACGGCAAATGTACGCTGGCCCATGAAGACTTTCGGGTGGCCCATGCCCATGACGCCTTTGGATCCTTGGAGAGCAAGACTAGAGTAGATAGGAAATTCAAAGGGGTAAAACCCTAGAACCTGTAACCGATTAGGTCTATGCGCGGGACCTGCCTAAGTCTATATAAAGGCCAGGAGGGCACGACCTAGATCTCTCGACTCATACTTTCGCATACACACCTCCACGCCAGATTGCATCTGCGCACCCCTGTAAACTTCGGTTCCGCCATAATCAAGAGCAGACAAGCAGGAGTAGGGTTTTCCCTCCGGGGGCCTGAACCTGGGTAAACCTTTGTGTCCCCGTGTTGCTTGTTTGCTAATCCTCGTCAATTGGCGCCGTCTGTGGGAACTGGGGACGCTGATTGTGCGGTCGTGACGGTCCCAACCCAATCGATCTACAACTTTGCGGCGACGGAGAGTCACCTCCTCTTCGGCGCTTTCGACTTCACCGCCCACTCACCGGCCACCATGAAGGACTTCGAGCCCGTAGGCGACGGACTCGAAATCCTGTTCGGGATCTTCTGCTTCCAGGTGGGGCAAACTGGCACCCTCCGCCTCCCTGAGCGGGTGCCCCTGCCATCAATCAGGCCCGCTTCATGGACCCCACACCCCGTGCTACGCACAACATCATCAACAGATGATTCCTACGACAGCAGCAGCTGCAACTCCGATCTGTGCGATCCGCCATCGGATGCAGGAACCTACGGTTCCGGATCTGAAAGCTGCGGCAGCAGCGAACCAATCTACGAGTGCTACCAATGCGCCATAGTCATCCAGAGCGACGCGGATCAGCAAACACCCAACCCGCCGGAATGAAACGGCGGGAACAGAAGAAGCCAGCCCCCCCACCCGAAGGGGAAAACAACGGCGGCCACGTCATCCGCCTTAGCAAAGAAGGATGGGCCCAGGTCCGCAACGCCGTGGAAGGCAACATAGTACTGCCTGCAGACACCTCCCGGGATATGTTGATGGCCTACCACCTGCTCCTGATCGAGGAGCACAAGAATCAGGTCAAGATGCAGGAGGTGCTCGACAAGAGCAAGCAAGCAGCCTCAGAGTCCAGCGCGCGACGAGCTGCGCTCTCCGCCATGGGCATCGGCTCCAGCTCGAACGCCAACCAAGGCAACAAGCACCACTCTCGGGTGGAGAACATGGACCCCAAGGAGCGCCGTGAGGTGACCCGAACCCTCCACACATCCTTCATGGAGATGGATGCCGACGGCAACGTCATCCCGAAAACGCCGCAGGCTGCGATCATGGCAGCCACCGCGTACCTCGTGGCCCACCCACCGCCGGAGGGGGACCCGAAGAGGGCGATGCACAAGTCCGCACTCACCGGACTTGGACTCGTCGGAGCTGCGCTCCACCATGAAGCTCCCGCGGAGCCGAAGAAGAAGGCTCCGGTCCGTTTCGACCGTAGCCCCACCCCTTCATCCGAAGAAGAGGAACATGACCTTCCTCGAAGGAAGAAAAGTTCGCGCCACCGTGACCGCGAATACGACGCCAGAGATGCGCTCACACAGCGCAAAATCGACAAAGCGCGAGCCAACCGCGCATGCTCGTCCGAATTAGAGATGGACGAAGACGAAGGAGAACTCTGCGGAGCCCGATGCTTCAGCAGATCCGTCCGGCGGACACGGATGCCGCGAAATTTCAAGCTTCCTTCGGATACTCCGAAGTTCGATGGCACTCAAGACCCAAAGGCCTGGCTCAGCGACCACTTATCATCCGTCAAACTGCACGGTGGAAACAAAGAGACTGCAATGCAATGCCTTCAGCTGCAGCTGACAGGCGCAGCCCGGATCTGGCTCAGCAGCCTATCTTCAGGGTCCATCCGAAGCTGGGATGAGCTAGCTTACAGCTTCATCCAAAACTTCAAAGGCACCAGCAAGAGGCCTGCCTCAATCGAAGAGTTGCGAGCCTGCACTCAACGAACGGGTGAATCCATTCGCTCGTACATACTACGCTGGTGCAACACAAAGAACTCCACAGCACACATCTCCGAAGAAAGGGCCATAGACGCCTTCAGGGACGGCGTCAAACTCCAAGACTTCAAGGAGGAACTTGGGTGCTTCAAGCCCAAAACACCCGATCACCTCATGGACATCGCCAACAGATCGGCTGATGGCGAAGACTCCATTCACCGAGCACAATCGGAGGAAGAAGACGATTACGGTCGACGACGAGAGCGCCGTAGCAAGAGAAGATCGCGCGTCTACGACGATCGTGACGGACCCGACATGGTCGCGGCTGGCTACGCCGATCGCCGCAACGATGCCAACCGCAACAGCGGAGGATATCGCGGAGGAAATTTCCGCGACGGGGGACGCCCAGCGTAGTCGTGGCAACGCCGCGACCGTGATAACGGACCCTCAGCATACGAAAAGCTTTCGGGTCCATGCACCATCCACTTCTACATCGACAAGCAGGATGGCAAAAAAAAGGCCAGCCACATGCTCAAGGACTGCCGCGAGTTCCAGAAACTCAACGAAAGCATGGTGCAGATGAGGCAGCAAGCCCCAATCCCTGCGTTCGGAAACGCACCCATGCCAGGTGAAATAGCGCATGGAGCTCCTCCACCGCCACCTGTTGGAGGCCCAAACCAACCAGTCGCACCAGCACAAAACAACGCTGGAAACGGGTATCCCTAGCCGAAAGGAGCACTGATGATCCAGAAGGGACGCCCCACGAATAGGGTGCAGAAGAAAATCACCCGACAGATCAACCTGGCCGTGGCAACTCCACCCGCCATCCCTGAGTACCTCAGCGGATCGGAGTCCTGCATCACGTTTAGTCGTTCGGATCATCCTTGCCAGATCCCTCGCCCAGGTCATGCTGCCCTGGTGCTGGAGGCGCAAATCGGAGGTTTCGAGATGAGTCGCGTCTTCATGGATGGCGGCAGCAGCATCAACCTGATGTTCGCAAGCACTCTAGCAGCAATGCGGATCCCGCAGTGCAGCCTGGAACAGTCAGACACAATGTTCCACGACATCGTTCCAGGGAAGGGCATATTCCCCCTGGGAAAAATATGGCTCGACGTCATCTTCGGTAAGCCGGACAACTTCTGGCTGGAGCGACTCGAATTCAAAGTGGTGGACTGGCCATCATAGTACCACGCCATCCTCGGGCATGTAGCATTCGCAAGATTCCTGGCTGTCCCAAACTATGCATACCTGCTACTCAAGATGCCAGGGCCGAAGGGCGTCATCACAATCCACGGGAGCTTCACCCGATCGGACCAATGCGACAGGGATTTCAACAGAATCTCCCAGTCATTCGGCATGCAGGAGGAGCTCCTAAGGCTCCGCGAAGTGACAGACAATGGGGCACCCCCAGTCGCACGACAAAATGCACCCGACAAGTCTTTTGACTCCACCGTCAACACAAAGAAGGTGCAGGTCCATCCGACGGATGCCTCCAAGACGTCGCTGATCGCCAACGACCTCAGCCCCGCATAGGAAGGTGAATTCCTCCGTGAGCGCTGGGAAATCTTCGCCTGGTGTCCTGCGGACATGCCAGGAGTTCCCAGGGAATTCGCCGAGCACGCACTCAACATCTTTCCAGACACCAAGCCCGTCAAGCAGTCCATCCGGAGACTGTCTGAGCCATGAGCCGAAGCTATCGACAAGGAAATCAACAGACTACTCGCTGCAGACTTCATCAAGGAAATCAAAGAAAGCGAGTGGCTTGCAAATACAGTGATGGTCCCAAAGAAGGACACGGACATCCTGCGGATGTGCGTGGATTTCACGTCACTAAACAAGCATTGCCCAAAGGACCACTTCCCTCTTCCTCGGATCGATCAGATAGTCGATTCGACTGCAGGTTGCGAGAAACACTCCTTCCTCGACACCTACTCAGGCTATAACCAGATTCGACTCAAGGTCGAATATCAAGAGAAAACGGCGTTCATCACACCGTTCGGAGTGTTCTGCTACAACACAATGCCCTTCGGGCTAAAGAACGCAGGTGCCACGTACCAGCGATGCATGCAGGCATGCCTCAAGGACCAGATCGGTCGCAACATTCAAGTCTATGTCGACGACATAGTCATAAAAACCAGGGAGGCAAGGACACTTATCGACGATCTCCGCGAGACGTTCGACAACCTCGATCGCTACAGGATCAAACTCAACCCCGAAAAGTGTGCCTTCGGTGTCCCATCGGGTCAGCTGCTTGGGTACTTCATCTCTCAGCGAGGGATCGAGGAGAACCGAAAGAAAACCAGAGCCATCATGGCAATGGAGAAGCCGAAAAACCTCAAGGGCGTCCAGTAGCTTGCAGGACGAATAGCGGCGTTGAGCAGATTCATCAGCCGCATGGGTGAGAAGGCCCTGCCATTCTACCAGCTGCTACGAAAGGCAGATAAATTCGAGTGGACGCCCGAAGCCCACGACGCGTTCGAAAGCCTCAAACGGCTACTCTCCACCTCGCATGTCCTGGTCACGCCAAAGGAGCGCGAGCCTCTGCTGATGTACATAGCATCCACAAACCAGGTGGTCAGCACCATGCTAGTGGTCGAACGACCCGAAGAAGGGAAGACCCACGGGGTCCAACGCCCAATCTACTACCTCAGCGAAGTACTGACGCCAACAAAACAAAGGTACCCTCACTACCAGAAACTCGCCTACGGCGTGTTCATGACGTCTCGACGGCTGAGCCATTACTTCCAGGAGCACCAGGTGATGGTCGTCAACGAGGCACCCCTGAACAGCATCCTGAATAACCCTGAGGCCACAGGACGCGTGGCCCTGTGGGGCATTGAGCTTTCACCTCTGGACATCATCTACGAGAAGCGGCTCGCAATCAAATCTCAAGTCCTCCCGGACTTCCTCGTACATTGGATGGAGCTGCAGCTGCCAGACACCCCAGACATGTCGCAGTCATGGACAATGCACTTCGACGGCTCCAAGCGTGAAGCTGGAGCAGGAGCCGGGGTCATACTGACCTCCCCGCAGGGCGACCAGATGAAGTACGTCCTTCGGATGAAATTCCGAGCCTCCAACAACGAGGCCGAATACGAAGCCCTCGTCCACGGCATGAGGATGGCAAAGATCTGCGGCGCAACGCGCCTGGTAATCTACGGTGACTCCAACCTCGTCGTCCAGCAGACAATAAACGAGTGCGACGCACACGCCAAAAACATGATCGGGTACAGCGCACTCTACAACGCACTTGAAGGAGAATTTGACGGCTGCGAGCTTCGGCACGTTGGAAGAGAAAGCAACGAGGAAGCCGACAGACTCGACAACATCGGCTCCACCTGCGCAAAGGTACCACCAGGTGTGTTCCTCGAACAGATCTGCGTGCCATCCATCAAGCGGAAATTTCCCAAGAGATCACCCGAAGAAGCAGAACACTCGGGGGCTACGCTGCCCGAAGGGCACGAAGGACCCGAGAAGCTGCACACATAGGTCGCTATGGTCAACCTGATGCAGGTCATGGCAGTTGAAGAAACATGGACGCGACCGTACCTCCAGTTCTTGATAAACGGAGAACTGCCTGACAGCCCGACAGATGCCCGGCGCATATCTCGTCGGTCAAAAGCCTTCACCATCATTAATGGTGAGCTGTACAAGCGCAGTATTACGGGTGTACTACAAAGGTGCGTCACCATCGGTGATGGGAAAGCCATCCTCCAAGACATCCACGAGGGCATCTGCGGCCATCACGCAGGCATCCGCTCCCTTGTCGCCAAAGCTCTACGAGCCGGATTCTACTGGCCAACGGCCATGAGCGATGCAAAGGACATCGTCCGAAGATGCAACGGGTGCCAAGGGTTCACCGACAAACTGCACGCACCCGGGTCAGAGCTCAGACCCATACCTATAGCTTGGCCCTTTGCTCAATGGGGCCTCGACATGATCGGCAAACTGCCAAAGTCCTCGAAAGGGGGGCACGTTTACCTCCTGGTCGCAGTCGACAAATTCACCAAGTGGGTCGAGGCCATGCCGGTCACCAACCAAAAGGGCAAGACTGCCGTCAAGTTCTTCGAATCCATTGTCTACAGGTTCGGCGTACCGCACAGCATCATCACCGACAATGGATCGAACTTTATCTCCAAGGAATTCCAAGACTTCTGCGAAGGCCTCGGGATCAACATCACGTACGCCTCAGTGGCACACCCGCAAACGAACGGGCAAGTGGAAAAGTCCAACGGCCTAATCGGCGCTGGCATCAAAAAGCGCCTCATGAGCCCACTCGAATGAAAGGCCGGAGCCTGGACGAAAGAGCTGCCATCCGTCCTATGGAGTTTGCGTACTACGCCAAACAGCTCCACCGGCTACACACCATTCTTCATGGTGCACGAAGCCGAAGCCGTGCTACCAGCCGAAGTACGCCACCAGGAACCCCGGGTCGTCGCTTACAGCGAAGCCGAATCCACGACTGCACTCGAAGACGCCGTGGACACACTCGATGAAGCAAGAGACGTAGCAGCAGCTCGATCAGCGGTGTACCAGCCGAGCCTCCGCAACTACCACAGCTGACGGCTACGCCTAAGGTCCTTCGTCGAAGGAGACCTCGTCTTGCGACTCAAGCAAGAACGACCTAAGAAATTCGAGTTGCCATGGGAAGGACCCTACGTTATCACCGAAGTCATCCCAGGTGGCGCCTATCGCCTACGTGGAGTCTAGAGTCGCATACTCCAACCCATGGAACATCGCACACTTGCGGCGATTCTACCCATAGCTACCTACCCTTTTTACTTTCAATAAGGCTTTTCAGCCAAGGCTATTCAGCAGAATAATGTATTTCCTCCATTACGATATAAATAAAGCTAAGTGCTCCGCCCCAAAATCTTGTTTGCTACTTGCAACTTTACTTTATGCTACAAACGCACTCGGGGGCTCACCCCACCTCACGATTTCATCGACGAGGATCACACGTGTGCACCTGAGTAGCTGACAACATCAGGCAAACGAAAAGGACACGTACTCAAACAAAGCACTACGTGCCCACAATAAACAAACCTTTATAACAAAGGGCACAACACGCCCAGTCGAAATATACAAATTTTACATCTATCTCTTTTATGGGTACTACCTTTTCTGAAGAATAACTTGAGCACGCTGCTCAAACAAATCTACTACCTGTTCGGCATACTGCCTTACAGCCACATAATGCGGACGCATATCCCACTCGCCACCATCCGGCCGAAGAGGTGGCCCAGCTGCTACAATAGACAAATCTACATCAGGCCGGTGCAGCCTCACAAGGGACAAAGCAGCCTTCACTCCTGCGACGAGCTGTTGCCGCACCAACTCCTTGACATTGCTCATGCTCCGAAACTTCGACAGAAGACCCGCAAGGCTTGTTGGCACGGCATCCAAAGGAAACATGACATGCAACACCGATGCAAGTGACGTCTGCACCTGACGAAGCACCCGCGAAACCTAGTGCACACGATCCTGTACCGTCGCCAAAGCAATGGCACGATCACGATCCATCCAGAAGAAGCCGCCAGCCTCCATGTCTTGATGAGTCAAGCAATTGACCCGAACAGCGACACGCTCTTTCTCTACCTTCGGAGCAAGGTTAGCACATGCGATACTCGCACAAAATAAGACGCAAAGCCAACAGGCGCATCCGAAAAACTGAGCCGCAGCTCGAAACAAAGAACAACTTACATTGAAGCTTCTCAGACAGCCGAAGCAGTTCCGCCATCAAGTACTCCTCTCTGGCTGCACCGCGATCTGCCTTGGACTTCCAAACATCGGCGTGACCACGCACCCCAAGCAACTCCTTCTCAATACTACGAACACGGTCTCGAAGGAAAGCAAGCTGCGATGAATCATCCAAAGATGGTCGCGGCTGCGTTGCAGGCGAGGTGTCTACGGGATCAGCACCCGAAGGAACCTAGAGCAGCAGAAAAGGAAAGAACATAAACATTCAGACGAAAGAGAGCACAACTCAGCAAAACTCATTAAACATATAAAGGCCACTATGTGGCAAAAGGATTTTGTTACCCAACATAATTACAAGAAAAAGAAGACTACAAACTATCCTACAGCTACAACGCCTAAGACGCGGCACCCTGAGTAGCCTCGGAGCCGGATTGCCTCGCTTTGGCCTCCCCATGATGCCGCAGCGCATACTCAGACAGCAGATCAATTAGCTTTGGCCCATATCGCTTGCAGCGAGCAGAATAGGGAGCAAAGGCTACCTCGGATCCATCCGCGGTCGTCGGCATCCGGGAGGTGATCTGGGGAAGGTCCAGCTCCGCTCCAGCCGCCAAGGCCATCGCCAGCCCGACGGACGCGCCGATGCCCTTCTGCTTGCGCTTGTACACCGCAGGCGCTTCGGCTGACAAAGCCTCCGCCAGGGCGTCAACATCATCAAGGGTCGCGCCCTTGGGGATAAGCTCCTTGTAGAAGCGGCCAAGAACCTCCTTCGCCTTGGCAAGGGAGTTGACGACGGTGCTGCAGCGATCTTCGACCACTACAGTAGCATCATCTAGAGCACTCCCATGCTCCAGAGCGTCGCGGTCAAACTCGATGCCTGCGGCATCTAAGACAAAAAAGAGAAGGAATGAAGAAATTAACATAGAAGAAAGGCAAGGAAACGAAAAGACAGAAGCAAAAATTAGGTACTCACCCGAAATAGCCTTGGCAGCAGCCATGAGTTTGCCCGCCACCTCTCTTTCGCATGCAGTCGCAGCCATGGCAAGCTGCTCCTCGCGGTCTGTAGCCTCCTACTGCAGACGCTCCTTCGCTTCGGCTGCCTTGGACAGCTCTAGCTCAAGGCTCTCCTTTGCATCAGCGGCATCCTCAGCCTTCTTCTCCGATTGACCAAGGCTCTTCTTGAGAGCGTCGATCTCACGGATAGAAGTATTATGCTCCTCTGCATTCAAAACAATCAGACGTCAGAAAGCAGGACAGGAATAAAGGAAAGAAGCACCCAAAGCATACGGGTACCTTGAAGCTGTTGGAGGTTGGCCTCCAGCACCAGGCGCTCCTGCACCAGCCGCTTGGCTTCCTGCACAAAAGGCTGTAGGAAGAAGCACCACCATTCAGAAAAAGGACTCGGGGGCTACGCCCAACAGGAGAAAGCAGAAGAAAAAGACTCACACGAAAACACTCGGGGGCTCCCCCCGAGACTCGAAGAACAAACTAAGAGAACTCTTTTACACACGCTCGGGGGCTCCCCCCGTGATAGACGACTTACATGATCCAATGGTGATGCTGAAGGCCCGCTGGCGAAATTCTGAGGCGCAACCACCTACACCTCCTACAGAGGAGGGTTCGGAGCAGCGCCCCCCGAAGTTGCCACCGTCTTAGGAGGAGGAGACGCAACCTTCGACTCTCCCATCATCTCCCGAGCACCATCGCTGGACGAGTCGTGGGAGGAGTGCCTGCACACGAAATATTTAGCACAAGAACAAAAAGTCAACAGCAAAAAGATAGCAGTATAAAGGAAACTTACGAGTCCAGCGAGCTCAGGTCGAAGACAGGAGGAGTCCTTCGGGCTCTCTTCTCCCCCTTTTTCTCTTCCTTCTTCTCTTCCTTCTTTTCTTCCTTCTTCCGCTTCGCTGGCGGGTGCGGCGCTACAGCCCGCACAAGAATGGCAGGAAAAGGGGAGGAAGAACCTCCATGCCCGTCACTGTGACGCTCAGGGCATAGAGTGTTTCTGGGAGTTGGAGGAGTCGAAGCATCCGAAGACTCGCTGGAGCTCCGCGCTCGTTTGCACGTGTGGTCCTCGCTCGATTCGCTGGCCTCCTCAGCTGGATATCGTGCCGAAGGCAGTTCGGACACGGAATCCACCACGTCATTATCCGGCGCATCCGGAAATAATTCGGGCAATGGAGGCACCATGCCCGGTACCTTGAAGCTCTGCAAACAATAAGGGACTTTGTTAGAAAACAAAGGAAAATAAATACGTAGTCGCCGAAAAGCGCTACGCGCACGAATCTACACCTATGGAACAGCCAACGTCGAAGAAAACGGCGGAGTCAGCGACTTCCCCAGGATTTTCTCTCCGGCCTTGAACTTCAGCAGCGAGCGAAGGGCCCTGTCAAGATCCCCCTCGGAGATTTTCTCGGCCGACACCCTCGTCGGATCACGCCGGCCAGTATAAAGGAACAATGGGTGCACCCTAGCCTGTTGTGGCTACACCCGACGCTCGAGGAAGGTGCGGATGATATCCACACCATTAACTTCCTTCTCCGGAATCAACTGGAGATCCTCCACCCGACGATATAGCGCCTCTATCTCCGCCTCCTGGCCATGCAAGATCTTGTTTTTCCAAGACCTTTTCGGCTCAATCTTTTGGGAGGGGTCAAAAGGAACAAGACCAAACTCTTGCCCAGGCACTACGAGTACTGGACAGATTCGGACATGGAAAAGGAAAAGAAAAGCAGATTGGGCCTGAGGGAGATGATGCAACCCCCAATGGGATAAACACCATCCGAACCAGACTGCCTCTTCACGGAATAAAGTTTCCGGAAGATGCCAAAGTGCGGCTCAATGCCGAGCCAGCACTCGCAGAAAGTGATGAAACAAGCAATGTGAAGAAGAGAATTGGGCGAAAGATGATGCAGCTGGATGCCATAGAGAAAGATCAGCCCACAAAGAAAGTTGTGGACTGGAAAGGAAAACCCACGCATAACGAAGGCGAGAAACATAACCCGATACCCAGCGGGGGGACGGGGGATTACCTCGTTGCCGGGGAGTCTGACGGCCTCCCTATCCTGCGGGATCAAGCCCCGCTCACGAAGTTTGCGGAGGTCACTCTCCCGCGTCTCTGATCGCCGCCAACCACCGTCGGTGACGCGGGTAGGGGTGGCGCTTTTCTTCCCTCTGGCGGCGCTGGTACCAACAGCAGAGGATGACTTCTTCGTTTTCCCCATCGCGCTACGACGGTGCCGGCGGTGAGAGCGTAGAAGGGAAGAGGGAAATCTGGAAGGAAATTCTAGTGTGCAGCAAGAACTGCTAGAGCACAAGGAGGCAGTGAAAACAAGAGTAGATGCGGTGAAAACAAACTGCAGCTTTCCCCAATGATTATAACGACGAAGATGATGCACGGCAACCGTCCATCAAGAAGACCTAACGCCAACGGTAGATCTGGCCATACACGTGTCAGCAGCACAACGAACCGTCGTTACCACACCGTCCACTACGCGCGGAAATAGAGGAGACGCCGTAATTATCTCCACGCCGCGCGTGACCGGTCAATTCAAGGTCAGCAAATGGGACCCACGTTCGTCCAATCAAGTCATCTTTGGCGCACCAGACGCTTGAGGTCATTGATCGTCAGCACTGATGTCATCAAAAGCTATACTGGCAACAACTACAATTTCTTCGGCTTCAAAGCTAAGAGTACTCACTCGAATCCACGATTCGACTAAATTCTCGGGGGCTACTCCTATTAGGAGCGCTGGCCGCGCACCCGAAGGATGAATAAAAACGAACTGTTCCTTTGAGTCCTACATCGAGTCTACGACTCCACTACGGACTCGGGGGCTACTCCCATAGGGAGGAGGGATTTAAGCATCCGAAATTTTTTGTGTCCTACGGACTTAACAACTAAACAATGTTTGAACTAAAGTCTTCGCTCGAGTCTATGACTCGAACAGACACTCGGGGGCTACTCCCATAGGGAGTGTTGGTCGCGCACCCTATGAACTCTTCGACTGCGATCTTTCGGATCAGCATGCAAAAAACTTTTCGGCAACTCGGCCCCAACAAAACGCTGAGTGAGCAACGATCTCCTTGGCCACCCGAAACACCTCCGCGGTGACAAACATTCGGATGCTGTGTCTGAGACACAAAGATAAGACCTACAGATATCATCTGATGGCCTGGCAACGCACACGACTGCGCTCTGCTAGTATGAACCCGTGCCAGCAAGCGCGATGAAAAATCCCGACGGACGTGTTGGGTACATCAATTAAGATCACTGGAATTCCACTCCTGTAAGTCCTCCCCGGTCTGAGTCGAATTACACCAGCATATGTTCCAGGTTGGAGTTGAGGGACTCGAACCTGAAGAAGATCGTGTAGTTTTCGTCCTAAGATAGTTAACTGACCCTGATCCGTTGGGTAAGTCAGGCACACGCATCAACAATCCCTACACATGAACTATTGAAATACATAGTTGCACCCGAAAGATTGAAGAGTCCTCAGCCGAACCTACGATTCGACTGATCACTCGGGGGCTACTGACATGGTTATACCCCGCGGGTGCATGATCTCAGCATACCTGGTCCAGCCCAAGGAAGGCCCACGGCAAATGTACGCCAGCCCATGAAGACTTTCGGGTGGCCTAGGCCCATGACGCCTTCGGATCCTTGGAGAGCAAGACTAGAGTAGATAGGAAATTCAAAGGGGTAAAACCCTAGAACCTGTAACCGACTAGGTCTATGCCCGGGACCTGCCTAAGTCTATATAAAGGCCAGGAGGGCACGACCTAGATCTCTCGACTCATACTTTCGCATACACACCTCCACGCCAGATTGCATCGGTGCACCCCTGTAACCTTCGGTTCCGCCATAATCAAGAGGAGACAAGCAGGAGTAGGGTTTTCCCTCCGGGGGCCTGAACCTGGGTAAACCTTTGTGTCCCCGTGTTGCTTGTTTGCTAACCATTCCACGATCTCCAGCATCCCCATCTTCTCCAAAACCCAAGTCCATAACAATGGGCATTGATGAGATTAAACCTCGTCAGCGCTCGTCGAGTTACTCCGTGAGAATAGGGACATCTTTGCCTGGCAACCTGCCGACATGAAAGGTGTACCTAGGGAACTTACCGAGCACAACTTGAACATTGATCCAAAATGCAAACCAGTGAAGCAACCTCTACGACGCTTTGGATATGAGAAGAGACGCGCCATAGGCAAAGAGATAGCTAGGTTACTTAAGGCTAGTTTTATCCGAGAAGTCCTTCACACCCAATGGGTGGCCAATCCTGTACTTGTCCCCAAAAAGGGAACCAAAGAATTAAGAATGTGCGTTGATTACACCAGCTTGAACAAAGCATGTCCCAAAGATCCGTTTTCTTTGCCTCGCATTGACCAAGTCATTGACTCGATGGCTGGCTTGGAACTTTAGTGTTTTCTCGATGCATACTCAGGATACCACCAGATCAAGATGAGGAAGTCAGATCAATTGGCCACTTCGTTCACTACCCCCTACGGCACGTTTTGCTATGTTACGATACCCTTTGGGCTGAAAAACGTAGGTGCTACGTACCAGCGGACAATGCAACGTTGTCTACATGATCAAATTGGTCGGAACGTTCACGCCTATGTGGACGATATAGCGGTGATGTCTAAAAAGTCAAATGGCTTAATCTTTGACTTAAAAGAAACCTTTGATAATCTCCGGACGGCCGGCAAATTATGATGCTTAACCCTAAGAACTGCGTCTTCGGGGTTCCGGCCGGCAAATTATTGGGCTTCATCGTTTCCCAACGTGGAATCGAGGTCAACCTGGAGAAAATCAAGGACATCTTAAACATAAACCGTCTGACATGCCTAAAAGACATACAGCGGCTAACAGGTTGCGTTGCCGACTTGGAGAGAAGGCTCAAGGATATGCAGCATTGAAGCAGCTCAAGGAGATTCTTTCCTAAGCGCCTATCCTTTTAGCACCTGATCCTGGAGAACCCATGTTAATTTACATGGTGGCCACCAACCAGGTAATCAACATCATTGTCGTGGTAGAGCGGAAGGAACCAGGCTATGAGCACGGAGTTCAACGACCAGTTTACTATGTAAGCGAGGTCTTGACGGAGTCCAAGCAGCGTTGCCCGCACTACCAAAAGATAGCTTATGGAGTATTCCTTGCTTCTCGGAAGATGAAGCACTATTTCCAGGAGCACCCCATCACAGTGGTGAGCAAAACTCCAGTGTCCGACATTATCAACAACAGCGACACTACAGGAAGGGTCGCGAAGTGGGGCATTGAACTTTCCGCCTTTGAGATCACCTACAAGAGACGCGACGCTATCAAGTCACAAGCCTTGGCGGATTTTATCGCAGATTGGACGGAGATGCCAGATGCTACCCCATTGCCAGAGCCAGAATATTGGGTGATGCACTTTGACGGATAAAAGCTACTCAATGGCTCGGGGGCTGGTGTACTGCTACAGTCACCAACTGGAGACAAGCTACACTACGTTCTGCAAATCCACTTCGAGGCTACGAACAAGATGGTGGAGTATGAAGCACTCATTCATGGATTATGCATAGCCAAGGATATTGGCATCAAGCGCATAGTTTGTTGTGGAGATTCCGACTTGGTTTCCCAGCAGGTGGCTGGCACCTAGAATGCGCGGAACCCTATGATGGCGACATATCGAGACGAAGTGGACGAGATATCCAAGAGCTTCTTGGGCTACGAGGTCAAGTATGTACCTAGGGAGCAAAACGAGGCGGCTGATATTCTGTCTAAGCTTGGATCAGGGCACAAACGAATTCCGCCTGGAGTTTTCCTGGAGCATCTACGAACACCATCCGTGAAGGGAGCAGACATCAGCAACCCGGACAGAGTAGACTCTTTCATCCACATGGTGGCAAAGGTCCCTCCGACTTGTACAAAACTGTTCATGGAGTATCTCGAACACGGAACTTTGCCCGACGACAAAGTCAAAAGACGGCAAATAGTACGTCGAGCAAAGGGCTATACCATAATCAATGGACAACTCTACAAAAGAAGCACTACTGGTGTATACCTTAAGTATGTTTCCCAGCAAGAAGGTATTGAAATCCTACGCGAAATCCATCTCCAAGATTGCTGGCATCACGTTGCTCCTCGATCTTTGGTCGCGATAGCCTTCCGGCAAGGATTCTACTAGCTGACCACGAAGGCAGACGCCGACAAGCTGGTTGAGACATGCATGGGCTGCCAGTATTATCCCCGACAACCAAATGTTCCTGCTGAAGAGTTGCGGACAATACCAATAACTTGGCTGTTTGCAGTCTGGGGGCTGGACATGGTTGGTCCGTTGCAGACGGCACCATGTGGGTTTACGCATCTGCTAGTAGCAGTTGATAAATTCACCAAATGGATAGAAGCTAAACCAATTAGAAAGCTCGATGGGGCAACTGCCCTTAGGTTTGTCCGGGATCTAGTGGTGAGATTTGGTCTCCCATATAGCATTATCACCGACAACGGCAACAACTTTTCACTCAAAGAAGTGGAAGCTTATCGTTGGGAGAAGGGCATCCGACTTGACCTTGCATCTGTGGCACACCCACGGTCCAATGGTCAGGTTGAGCGAGCCAATGGATTAATTCTACAGGGAATAAAGCCACGTCTCGAGGCACCGCTACATAGAGAAACTGTAGCCTAGGCGGAAGAATTGCCATCTGTGATGTGGAGTTTACAAACTACATCCAACATATCCACCGGCTACACCCCTTACTTCATGGTATATGGAGCAGAAGCCATCCTGCCTTCCGACATCCTTCACGATGCACCAAGAGTTGCCGCCTATGACGAAGATGACGCTGAAGAATCCAGACGCCTAGATGTGGACCTTCTCGAGGAGGAGCGTGTTTTGGCATGCCAAAGATCCGCCATCTACCAGCAGAAGCTACACAGCTACCATAGTCGCCTCCGGCATTGCTCGTTTAAAGAGGGGGGTCTGGTGCTCCGACTTAAGCAGAAGAAGTCACACAAATTATCCCCGCCATGGGAAGGACCGTTCATCATAAGTAAGGCGCTACTCAATGGGTCTTACTACCTCGTTGACAATCGTGAACTGAAAGATAGACCCAACAAGGATCATAAGAATAAGCGACGTGACCCGGATGATGACTACCCGGAGCTTGATCGGCCATGGAACATAGCACAGCTACGTCCTTTCTACACTTAGCATTTTTTATCTATTGTGTATCTCTCATATGATTGATGAAATAAATCTCTCTGGTTCACTCATATTTCTGAGTCTTTTACCTGCTTTAGTGTTCATTTTTTGATCGTATAAAACCTTTATGCACACGCTTTGCAATTGCACTTGTGAAAATTCCGCCTACGGGCGTTAGCTTAAGTTTTCTGGTCTACACGTTCTTTGTCGTTTTTATTTGGATTCCGGAGTAGTGACTTTCAGCACTTATTGTCGGCGGTTTTGTGCTTAGGTTATTGACGGTGCCGTTGGGCATCATCACCTGAGCGCATGGTTCCGACAACGGGTCTTCTGACTCACGAAAAGTCAAGCATAAAAACCAAAGTAATGGATAAGCCAACACTTGCTTAAAAAAATATATACATGCTGGAACCAGCTCTTGAGTAGCAGGAAATAACAACCATTGTTTTATGCCTTAAGTTACACACATAGTTTTTCCGCATACACAGTACAGAGGAAACAAATATTACAAATTGTTTTTCATTCCTCTGGCGCAGGCGACTTGGAAGAAGCATTGTCGGCAGCAGGAGAGTCGCCTTCCTCGAAGTCTGCAGTGTTGAGGGACTCGGAGGAGCTTTGGTTGCCGCCATCGATGGTTTTCATGGGCACAAAGACATTAACGTTGACAAACTCAGCGAATCTGGTGTCATAACCCACAAGTGACACCAAGATAGATTCGTGGTTTATCTTTTGGCCTTCGTCATCTATGTCGGGGATACCGGAGGTCACCGTGTCGATGTCGGCATTTTCGTAATGTGCCTTGACCATGGACAGCGCCATCCTTGCACTGGCCCATGCACATGAAGCTTTCCAGCTTGCGATACGCTCGGGGGCTCGGCGCAGGATCTCCGAGAACTTCGCCACAGAGTTTGATGCCTTGATGTTAATCTGGAGGGGTTTGGCTATATCCTTGGCCTGCTTGATGGTGGTATTGATAAAGTTGCCGGCAAGGACCAGACATTCCTTTGGCAGAGGAGGCGACCGGGTTAAACCCATAGGAGCTGCGAATTTCCAACAAAGGAGCACATGAGTTCAAAAATTTAGAGTATTCAGCTTACAGAAATCTAAGACGGAGAATCACTTACTGAAGACGCTTATCTCAGCTTGCTAGATAATCTCCACCATTGAGTCCCGTTCTTGTCGGAGGATCTTGTACGCTTCATGATGGCATTGATTTTGCTCATCGGTAGCTTTCTTCTGATCTTTTAAGATCGTGCTTTCCTCCTTCAAGCGGTTCATCTCCTCACTGGCGGAGTCTTGTAGGGCTTTCATTGAGTCTTCGTGCATCTTCAGCATGTCCTTCCTCTCCTATTTAAGGATCTTGTTTTTGCTATCCAGCTGCTGAATATGCTTGGATTGCTCAACAATGTCCTTAGCCTTGGAAATGGTTTCCGCAAGTCGGAGAAAGAAAAGTACACAGTGAGTACTCGGATAATGTTGGCACAAGACCAAGTCGGAATACGAAAAAGAAAGGAAAACAGACGCTTGCTCTTGATGATCTGTTCCTTCAAGAAGGCAGTTTTACCCTTTTCAGCTGCCAAGTCCGCGTGCATCTTCTGGTACTTGTCGTTGGCGACACCCCTCCGAGCATTCTCATTCTATGGAAAGAAGAAAAGTTAAACGTTGTTTGATCTACTTGGAGCATCTAGCCGAAAATTTTCCACCTATAAGCTCGGGGGCTACATCGAGAGTTTTTAACTTAACAATATGCTTGGTCTTTCTTTAAGCATCCAGTCGGAACTAATTTAGTTTTCAACTAGAAGCTTGGGGGCTACAGTATAAAGTTTTTAACTCAGTCTTATGCTTAGCTTCTCTTTAAGCATCTAGTCGGAACTAATTCAGTTACAACTAGAGGCTTGGGGGCTACAGTATTGAAATTTATAAACACTGTGTATGCTACTCTGAAAGCATCTAGTCAGAATGTTTCATTCAAACTATATGCTTGGGGGCTACAGTGAGGAGTTTTCTAGCTTAGTCACTCTTAGAGCATTTAGATGCAAAGACCTATGGTTTTTCGTCTAAATCCTCGCAGTCTATAGTAGGATACTCATATGAAAAGCAAAAGGCAAATAAAACTTACAAGTGCGATGATCTTGAGGTTTGTAGCACTCTCAGCAAGCAACTTGCCAAAGGACAAATTGTTTCCTTGCAAGATTTCTGCTTGCCGGAGAAGCTCCTCAAGGCCACGCGTTGGAGATGTCGGAACCGCACCTGGAACTAGAGCAGTGCTACCGGGCGTAAGCACCGGATAGACTATCTTCGGGAACTCTATGGTCTTCTTGGGTGCGGAGGCGCTGCCTTCAGCAGATGTACCACCTTCCACCACCGATTTACCGCTATCGATAGCATCCTTAGCCAGAGCTTTAGCCATTTGGTGTGCGGCACTCTCCTGCATCGCCTGTTCACCGACAATAGCAAGCTCTGTGGAGGCACCTGAGTCCACTTCCATGGCGGAAGGGCCAGATACTTCTTTGGCTTGAGAGCTTGTCGGAGCGGATGCAGGTTTGACGATGGGAGTGACAGGGGAGATGGCGGGATATGCATGGGGAGAAACGTCATCATGCAACATATCCTTAATTTTTTTAGAAGCCCCCGAAGTCTTGGAGGTCTTCTTCAAACTGGTTGTGGATTTCTTCCTGAAACGTACAAAAAGTATAAGTAAAGAAATAAGAAAAACAATGGACAATGTTGGAGAGAAAGAAGCTTACACAAGGAGGGGTGCTTTGGCAAAGGGGATCCCTGTAACCTTTCTTTTCTCTGCCTCTAGGGCGGCGGTAGTCTTCTTGGAGGCTCCACCCTCCGTCTTCTTCTTCTTTCCTCTCGGCAGCGTCAGAGGTGGAGCTCTTCCGCTTTTGCGCCTACGGTGCATCGTCGTGGGACACGACGGTGACTTCCTTCATCTTTGGATCATAGATTTGAGGAGCCATGCTATACTCATCTATGTCGCTGAGCTGTTAAGTGAAGAACCACCGTGTTAGATGAGATGGTAATGGCTAGACGGAAGAGCTGGAGTATATGTCATACACGGAAAATAAACAGGTACCTTTGGGCACTTGCTCTCTACGAACATGTCATAGGTTATGGTGAAGCCACGCTTCCAATCCTTCACCTTGACGATGTCCTTGACGCGGAGCTTGACGGAGTCGCTCGAGAAGTTGTCCTCGGAGATGCGGAGGCTATCCTTCCTCTCGTTGGTATACTCGTGCATCAAGTTCAAGCGGTGCTGCAGAGGCTGGATCCGCCTGATGAACCAGCACATGGCTAAGTCCAATCTGGTCAGACCCGTATCTACGAACCACTTTATCCGCCTTATAGCGCGGGAAGCGTTGATGTCGGAGGGAAGGGAGGCCTGGGATCTCCATGTCGAGGATTCGGCGGAGGATCCATCGACGAAGCCCGGGTACGTTACTTCTCGGCCGGCCAGAGGGATATCTGGGCCGTAGAAGTACGTCCGCTGCTAGTTTTTACAAGAATCATGGCCAACGATGTCGGGGAAGCGCCGGCCAGGCCGGATCTTAAAACTAATGGTGCCACAATTCCTGAGCTCGTCATTGCCGGCTCCGGCTTTGCGCTTGACAGTGAAGAAATAGATGAAGAGATCTAGCCTAGGCATAATCCCTAAATAACCCTTGCAAAGCGCCGCGTAGTTGTTAAGCGCTAAGATGCTATTGGGGGGCAGGTTCTGAGGCTGTACTCGGTAATGGTTGAGGAAAAAGTTGGAGATGGGCAGGGAGACGCCGTGTACCAGTTGTGTTTTGAGGTACACCTTTTCTCCGGCTTGGGGAGAAGGTGTGACCTCGCTGGCCGGCGCCGCCCGCCAGGCGAGCCCCTCGGTCGCAGGGAGGTAGCCCTCAATGATCAATTCTTTGATATCGCGGTCCGTAATATCCAAACCATGTCAGTCGCCCTTGTGGGAGTCGTACTCCTCCTCGAGCAGCTCCATCGTCGTTGAGTTATGGTCACCGCAGGTGGCTTTGACCACCGCGGATTTGGGAATAACTAGACCCTCTGGCGGCATGACGACGGAGCTCGCCGGCTTTGCCGCGGCCTCGCCTGATGCTGCCATGGAGGGGGAGGAGCTGCTGCTGGCCATTGGGAGTTTTCAGCGGTGACTGGGAGATATTAAGCAGCTAGGTTTTTCGCACAGGTGCGCGGAGAGCTCGAGGAGGCGCTCGCTGGAGGAAAAACATGATGCAGAGGAGAATGAGGTGAAAAAGTAAAATTTCCACCGCAATTACTATTTATGATCTCTGGCATCAAGATTCGTGCGAAATGATCAAACGGTTGACGCGTGGATGACGTGTGCGGGTGCGTGCGCGGAAATTTCGCCACGTTTCCAACTGTCGCTGCCAACGGTTCGTATCGCTCGCGCGGGAAAATCGGACATGATTACGTTCTCTACATGTGTGAGTTACGAGGCGTTGCTGACCTATGTCTACGTTGCCCTAGCTGTCACTGGTAGATGAACCACCACATAGGAATATTCCGGCATGGAAGGATCCAATCCGGCTACAGAAGAGTACAATAGAAGATTCAGCAATTCTCCGACTTACAAGTTGAAGACGGAGAAAACCTTGCAGGGTTCTTTGGGAGGACTACAATATGTTGCTTGACGATTTGCCGACATCCATCTAGAAGGAGCATTCAACGTGAAGAGGCGAGACGGTGCAAGATCTCGGAGTTCTCCGGGGGCTACTGTTGGGGATATACTATATGGGTATCTCATAGCATGTCCCCTATCCGGATAACCCGGGTGGCCCACAGTTGGTAACATGGCCCATGGCCTGCTGGGCAGCCCAGTTAAATTGATCCAGAAGGGAGGCCCATGCCGGATAAAGGAAGGCTACGAAGGAGTCACCGACTTACCCGGAGCCTTGGAGTGCAAGACACGCTAGACTAGTAATAGGCAGTGTAGGACTCTATAACCTGTCCGGCTAGGACTTTTCCCTGTAACCCTAGGACCTGGAGACTATATAAGTCGGGCCTATGGGAGCCTTTAGGGCACCAATAAACTCATATCTCGCACAGCGAATCGATCCCTATAACTCGGCGTATTGCCATTATAGTGATTTATAGCAGAAGTAGAATTTCGCCATAGTCGTGGGATCTGAACCTAGGTAAGCTGTGTTACCTCGTACCCGACAACCATCCGCCTTCTCCCACGTCTCTAAACATGCACTGTAAGGACCCCTCCATGGTGTACTCGTCGGCAATACCACGACACCGGTCTTCCATTTCCATATGAGACGGTTGATTTCCTAGAATGTGCTGCATCTGCGGTGGCAGCGGTGGCAACGGCGAAGGCCAAAGCGGCATCGAGAAGGGCCAACTGAGCGTCGTGGAGAATGCACGCAGCGGCATTTTCGTGTGCTCTACGCACGAGAAAGAAGGTACATTCCAAAGCGTTCCTGTGAGCTTTCCACCGAGGAAACATATCCCCAAATAGGGTGGCGCCAAGGTCAACAAACTCTTGCCTCCATGCCTCAGCGCGGGCGACCTTACCGTGGGGCAATCTGGGTGCACATCGTTAGCGAAAAAGATGATCCATGCTATGCACCGTCGGTGGCCACACCGCGGCGGCATGCATCCATCTACACTCAGCTTGTTGGAGTGTTCGACGGCTGGAGCCGACGATGGACAACAACTCAGTGCCGGAATTCAGGTTCAGATTCACAGGGACCTACGATCCCTACCACGAGAAGTCGGAGTTCACCTTTGAACAAATCATTGTGGCGGCGCGGCTGTTCGTACTGAACCGGGACTAGTTCAAGCGCGTCAACTAGTGCATGAACATTGCAGATCTCTTGAAGTTTGGCAGGAAGGAAAAAAGATAAGTTGCGGTTGAATGATCCCTCAACTTACGTCATCTCTAGGCAATTGGCTAGCCAACATTTATGGTGGAGATCTGCAGTTTCTTTAGTGTAGAACAGTTAAGTTTAGAGACTAACTTTGTAGAATTCCTTTTGTAGAGGCAATAACCCCCTTTTGCGCCGCTATCCCATACTATAGTATGGAATTAGTTCGGAAGTAACCAAATACTACCAAGATGTATATATTTATTCAATTACTACCGGCGGTTGAATTTAGTTTACTGTCATACTTATCCGAGGCAGACAAGATTCAGACATCATTTTATGAACTGATCTTGGGTGGTTTATTCATGCAAGTTCCATACAAAATCATGCACCAAATCGAACAAATATATGTAAAAATTGTTCTAGGCATACAAACTAGGAGCATTTCGTGCCTTTCGGATCACTCACCAGCAGCCTTTTCCCGACAATGGTGACATTGATCATTAATAGCCCACCCTCTTTTCAGGAGGCTAACCTTGTTTATTCACACAAATTCATTAGCCACACATACTAAGAATTCATTAGCCACACAAACTACAAATCATTAGCCACATTTACTATGAATTCAGTAGCCACACAAACTACAAATCATTAGCCACACATAATACGAATTCAGTAGCCACACATTACAAATTCAGTAGCCACACATACTACAACAGTTCAAACTAATACATAAGGCGTACTACATGCTCGACTCTCAAGTCAGCAATCTTTCAGATTCACTAAACCCCTGTCTTCACTCGGGGGAAATCAGAACCACCAGCCTGTCCACGCCCGGTCCCCCCATCGAAACCAGGCACTCTGTCGTGGAACGGTGGTGATCTTGTGCCATCGATCCTTCTAGGCCAACACTGCAGGTGATGAGGATGCTTTCTTCCGCCTTGTCAGGGTCCTGAATGCCATGTACCAGATCCAGAACCTCCTGCAGGTGGATGATCACCAGGTGCTTCAAACAAAGCTGTCCTCTTGCCCTGCTTGGAATCTCCACATCGTACATCTTAGGAACGGTGTCTGGATCTTTCAGCCACGCCTTTACCTCGATGGTCCATCTGTCGCTCAGTGGCACAATCTCCACCAGCTTTCCGCCAAGGCTACTAACGACCTGCTTGAGGGCCTCTAGTTACCAAGCATGCAAAGGGACGCTGTCAAAGCCGAGTTTAGAGGAGAAATGAAGCTGACCCAAGTGATTGTCCCACCCACAGGAGCGATGCCAAAGCAGGAAGCTCATTTTCTCCCCACAGCACTCGAAAGAACGGGAAGAATGCAGAACACGCTTGCTGTCTGAGTTGTGGGCGAACCAGATGAAGAAATCGAATGGCAGCACGCATACCTCAATATTGACCACTTTTTGTCTGATCCCAAAATGAGACCTGAAAGCCGACACCAAGTCTGCGGCGACACGACGGGATGCGTGCTCAACACGGTGGCCATGAGAGAATTGTCATTGAACTCCTCTGCCAGGGCTTCCATGCCTGGGGTACATGACAGCACGCAACCGCCCGAGGCCGGTCGCCGGTCCGGATTGCCTGACCGGACGCACTCCGCCATGCGAGAAGGTCTAGGCAGTGGAGAGAGGCTAGTCTGGGGACGTGAAGCTCCGACACGCCGACTAGTAAAAACAAGTCAAGGGAGACGGCAGTGAGTTTCGATTAAGAGCATGGGAGGTTGACCGGCCATGGCGGGGACACAAGGAGAGAAACAGCAAGCTCCGATCTAGAGACCAGTAGCTGGAGCTAAGCAAGGTAATGGAGGGGGGATAATAGGGGAGAAGAGCAGAGCAGAGAAGAAGATCTATTCCTCGCAGGGGTAAACTAGTTCACGGCCGCAAAGGATAACGGGAAATACTGACAAGGCAGGGCAAGAAGAGTTGACCTAATGGCGGTATTTGAGTTCAACCGTTTTTTGACTGGTTCAAATGATCGTTTGGCCGTTAGATTTGTATTTACCCCCATTTGTCCCCTCTTGACAATTGGCGAAGCTACGACATCCCTTCTGCGAGATTACACGCAACTTGGACCCCGCGTTGCCTTGGCGTCTGAACTTTTGGGCCGCATATTAAAATTCTCGATTAAACGATAGATGATCTGGTAGTGCTATCAAGTTCAGAACATGGTAGCGCGAACGAAAGAAAAAATTCCATACACATGTTTCTTCTAATGAGAGGATGACATGTGGGGCCTAGCTGCGTGAATAAACGGTAGATGCATCGAGCAACGCTATCAAGTTCGGGATAGGGTAGTGGGAGGGAAGGAAAAAATTCCATCATACACATGATTCTTCTAATGAGAGCTGACATGTGGGACCCAGAAGCTTGATTAAAGGAAGATAGATTGAGCAACGTTATCATTTTCAAATTAGGGAGGAACGAGCCAAGGAAAAAATCCATCATGCACACGTTTCTTCTAGTGTGAGGATGTCACTTGGGACCTAGCATCCTGATTAAACGGTAGATGCATCGAGAAACACTATCAAGTTTGGAACATGGAGGGAAAAATTCCATCATACACACGATTCCTCTAATGTGAGGCAGACATGTGGGACTCAGCATCTTGACTAAACGGAAGAGGCATCGAATAACGCTATCAAGTTCAAATCAGGGAGGCATGACCGAAAAGTTTGGTCTGCTAGAGTCACTGACTTCCAGGACCCACACTCAACAAAAAACTTTGGCGGGTTAACATCTCGCGAGGAAGCAAAAATCTTACTCTTGCCATGAGCCGCTGAGCTTCGTCCATGTTTTTAGTGGTTTCATCATAGTAGAGGGGCGCGAAACCAAAAAAAATCCATCAGCCACGATCGAGCCAAGAATTTTGTTGTGAAAGACGCGCCTTCTATGATGACCGACGGGCCTAGTCGTTGAGGAAGGAAACATTTCTTATAGTGTAATCTTAAGCAATTCCTGGTTGTAAGATGTAACTTTATGTAAGTTAAAGGTGGAATACCGTCAGACGGCTACTAATACTCGGGATGCAACTTTAACTAAGTTAAATTCTAGCACGAGCCTTGGGGCTACACTATATTGTTCTTTTGCATCCTAAAAGCATCAACGTGGATCTTAAGCTCTAATCTCTATCCGACTTTATGCTTGGGGGTTAGAGGATATGATAATAAAATACTACAAAACAATGGTCGGAAAACTTACAATATGCTCCAAGTGCAGCTTTTCAAATCCGATCTTCGTGTTATGGAAGACATTCTCGGCAAAGGAGGTAGATGTGGCATCATGTGTTGGAAGCTCTCCGGCTTTGACCTTATGGTCTCGAATCCGGATCTGGTCCAGTATATTAACCAACTTTGACATTCTCCATCTCCTAGCTTGCTGCTTCCATAGTAAGGACTTGCATCTCAAGATAGGTTTGCGCCAGCTTGAGAATCTCCTACTTCTGTTTGCTCTTTAAGACAGAAGCAACAGAACCGGCAATCTTGTCCATCTTCCCTGGCGACATAACCATGGGATCATTACCCTTAGCGGTTTCAACCTTGTTAGAGCCTGGCTAACAGTGGTAACTAGGGCTTCTGAAGTCTTGGTGTCGTCAGGAATGGTGGAGCTAGCACGCGGAGAAGAAGGAACCTTTGGTGCTAAAGCATAAGTGGTTGCTGCGATTGGAGGGGGCACGACTAGGGACATCGCAAGCTTGTGTTGTTGAAGTTGCTTGGCCAGTTTTCTCTCTAGCTTCAGCTTACTCTCAAAATAGTTTTTACTATGAATCACATAAAGAACAAATGTCAGATGTAACTCGGAAAGAATAACAAAAAAGTACTAAAAGATACAAGGTCCTTGCTTTTTAATCACTGATAGCACTTTGTGTGCTAGCAATGACAACAACTTACTTGGCCTTGCGCTTCTTGGAAGCAGGACCAGAAACTTCCTTCACCTCATCATCCTTCGTCTCTTCCAAGTATTCTGGAGGATAACCCTCAAGAGGGGCTAACTCGGACTCGGAAAGTTTCTCAAGTTAAAAAGATATGAAAACATCAGCACAACTAAAACCGAATGATGGGTGAAGAGCAAAGGTGAAATACAAAGTCGAAAAGTTAATCGGAGTTAGACGCCGGTCATCTGTAAACATTTTCATGGAGATTTCGGGGATCTTCTTGTTCACCCTCTCCTTGATCAAATACTACATTCGGGTCTTTTAGTCCTTTGTAGCGATGCGCATCGGACAGACCTTCATGATGTCCTTTCGGTCTTTGGTGACCGTATGCATCAGTCGGTCGCCGTGGTGCTGCAGTGGCTGAATCCGACGATCCATCCAGCAGTGGATCAAGTCGGAACAACGGAGACCTCGGTTCTTCATCAAAAATTCAATTCAATCCGCCTCTTGGCGAGGATTGAATCTTCGGAAAGCTCTGGCGCCTATGCATCCCATGAGTCCTTGTGGGGAGCAGCGTCATCGACAAAAGCCAAAAGACCTTCTATCTTCTGAAGAGTCGGCATATCTTTTTGACAAAAGAATGTTTCGACCCATATTTTTACCGACTCACCTAGGATAGACTCGGTGTCTCCTAAGAACTAAATTAAGAGTGCAAGTGATATAAGGAACTCCGACACTGATGGAATTCTTCCGGGTACCATAATAGTACTAGAATAAAGTGAGATTCAGACTAATGCCTAAAAATCCCTCACTAAGATCTGCGTGAGTACTAAACACAAGTAAAGAATTGGGAGGGAGAATGTGAAGTTTCACACTGTAGTATTGGAGTACCTCGGTGAAGAACTCCGACGGTGGGAAGCTGAGACCATAGTCGACGTGTGTCCCGAACAAGACTCGCTTGCCGTCGCGTGGTGCTGGGACGGTGTCTCCAAAGCCGCTCCACCACGTGTCGGCGGCGAGGTAGCCCTAATCCTCCATGGTCTAGAGCTTGGCATCGTCCATGACGCTGGGGACCCAAAGGCCCCTTAGTTTCCTATCATCCGTCGCCGTCGCCGCTATGCTAGAAATTAATGTCGCCTCTACCATCTCACTGGAGGAGGACAAAAAGTGGTGGCGCTGGGTGTTTGTGTGCGGTGGAGGGAAGAGATGCGAAGAACTCGAGGAGTACAGGGAGACAATGAAAGCGTCGAGGAATGAATCTAGGGAGAGAAGAAAATCTCTAACTTAATAACCTCCGCACCAATATTCATGCTAGATGCGCGCGATTTGTGGCATGCGTTTAGGAGAGAGAGAAGAGGCTTCCTCGCAATGTCTCCGCCCCCTCAATCCTTGCTTGTGCTTTGAAACATTGTCTTGGTTCCGTAAAAAATGGACCCACCAATGTTGGGCTGACAGGATAATTGCCAGTGATAGGACATGACCTGAAAGGATGTCAGGCAAACATCACTGTTTAAATTCTGACTCATGTTTGAATCGACAAAGGAAATGACTGAAGTCAAGGAGGAATATCCGACCCAGATGAGAGTCAGAATCCTACACTACTAAATGAAGTTTTCGTGAACCCTTCAAGATTCTCAAGATGGAGAAACCATCAAGCTAGACGATCATTCCGACTTTGGATCTTGGAGACTTCCGGGGGCTAATGTTGGGGATATACCTTCCAGGTATACCCACAGGACTCACTGACCAGGGTGGCCTACCAACGGGTTAGATATTTTCTTCACGGGCGGCCCAGTTAGAGAAAGAGGAGGAGTCAATTCCGTCTGTGACAAGGCCAGAAGATTTACTGACTTAGGCATGTACATTACTTATCGTCCAAGATGTACTTAGTTACCGACTCTGTAACGTAGTCGGATAGCTATCTCTATTAACCCTAGGTCCCTGTGACTATATAAACCGGACTGAGCGAGCCTTTAGGGAACCATATCATAGATCAACCACAACCAACTCGCATAGGAGAACCTCTCTTCTAATCCTCTATAACATCTGGCTCTTGCTGGTATATTACTAGGTTGCAAGAAGGCATAGGATCCGATCACCGCAGTTGGATCTGAACCTGGGTAAACTTGTGCTCACTACTCCTGGAACACCGTACGGCTCACACCCCATCTTCTCAACGCCTTCAGGACCCCATATGGCGTACTTGTCATCAATCTGATGCATAATGAAATAGGCACCGGCGGGCAATATCTTCTGTTTGGTTCTTTATGCTCACTTGTGTCCCGTAGGACCCTGAGTACTTGATTCATGTTCCTTTACTATCACACTATCCATATGTGGGACCATGAATCCCCTTAGTCTTAGCTTGAGTTGCATTTAATTTCTTAGGGACACAAGTAGTTTGGGGGTGTTATTACTATCTTGTACTTATGCCATGCTTGACAGCTTTATCTACTACTATTTCTCGAGAAGTGTTTACTACTATACTCTTTTGGAACCTCGCACCAGGTTTATACGGTATCGACAAGCCCAGTCATACTTTCGGGTTCCCGGTCATTTACAACCGTCGTCGCAAACCCCTTGGTCCATCAAGGAGCCCGGCGACTTCATAGCAAACATCTTGGCCCCCTGAAATCATCTATGAATCTTGTGAATGCTTTGTCACAATGCCTTGTTGGGTTTTCATTTGGTTTTTCTGAGGTTGATCATGTGTGTGTTGATATTTGTGCACCCCTGCAGGGTACATCTTTATGAAAGCCATTTCCATGGTTATGGACGACTTGGAGCACAGTTTCTCGATCATAGACAAGCATAACTAAAGTACCGCTTTTAATTTGACTAAAACTTGCCTAGTAATAGTGTAATATTCACGAAATTATTAATAAAACTACCAATGTATGGGATGTTCTTTCGCCTTCTCATTCGGGTAACAAGAAGGAGGGTGAGCGATGTTTATTTATGTTGAGGTATATCTGTTGGGTAATCAACTATTTCTTATTTAACGAGCGTCTGTCTACCATTGGTTAGGCGGATGTTGTAGCGTGTCTCTATAAAACTGCTAGGCTTTATTTTCGCCGCAATTGCGTCACCCTCGGGTTGTTCCCTTTAGATGCATAAAGACTTGCTGAGTCCCTTAGGGTCTCACATGATAAAATATTGGTTCAGATGGACAAGTATATCCACAAGAAGGTTACTGGGTTGAGAAGACGGATGGTGGTGACAATGACCGTCTAGTGTAGAGATTCCGGGGATGGAGATCCGTGAGATCTATGGGCAGGATGTGCTTATTTTCCGGGCATCTTATGAAAATTTTCTTCTTATCCATACTCGGATCTTGTTTTCTGCTTCTGCTTGATACTCTAATGTGTGACGTATGAGGAGGTATCCTAAACTATTATCTCTATCTTGGAAATTTGGATCTTGCTGTATCGTGTTGAATATTTCTATTTCTTTTAAATGGTTTGGCTCTAGTGTACTAATGTATGTCGTTGGCATACATACTCATTTGTGTATGCTTGACTCGCATTCCAGCCAGCTATGTCTCTCGCACTTGAAGCTATAACCACGAGAAGTGGGTAGGGTGGTTGGCTAGTACCGTGCCCTATTACTCTTAGATGGGACCTACACGTGGGTGGCCTTTGAGCCTCCTCGGTTGGACACCTCATCCACTTTTGGATTATACTGGATTGTGATTTAGAGCATACGGTCCAGGGGATTACATCTGGTATCAGAGCCATATCGCCCTTCCGGGTCTTATCCAAGATGGTTGTTGTCAGTCTAAAAAATATTTTGGTAGTTATGTATATTAGGGAGAAACTAAACATGAGAGTAGGACTGCTTCCATTTTTCTTCTTATCCTCCCACCCACCCTTTTCTAGTAAGGAAGTGTAACATTCTAATTATTCAAACTTAGATTCATGTGTTTGGGGTTTTCTGTAGTACCATAGGCTGTGTTTTAAATCATTTGTCTATCTGTTGCATCCAACTTTACTTCGAAATCTGCCTTTGGATCTCAACTATTGGTACAATCTATACCGACAGGCCTTGTTAAACCGACGCGATCTATCCGACTCTTTGTAAACCGGTGCGGTCTTATGAAGGGTGTTCATCCTTCCTGCATGACTTCACAGAATATGGAGTTGATAATCCCTATCCGTTAAGTTGTTTTTGCATCTATTGGTATTTTAATGCCGAAAAATGCGGAATTTTTTTGTTTGATACATATGTGTTTCCACTCTCCTTTTCAGTCATGTGTGATACACTCTTCACCTTCTTTTTGTCGACATGTCCACACTAACTCGATCTTTCTACCAACGCTACAATCAGGAGTTTTGACTTCATCTTCAAATTCTTTTGGATTAAATACATAACGTGTGTCGATCCGATGCTTGTGATTGTAATTTGGTTCTCGGTATAGCTATATGTGGGTTATCATGAGTGGAATATGGTAAATTCTATCAATTTAATATTCCAGATGACCATGATTATCTCTTGTGATTTTGGGTTATACCGTGATCATATATATATATATATCATATTCAATTATCTTTGGCATACTGGACGTTTCTTAAGGCACTATAGTGGTCTATCATCTAGTTATCATGCTTCACGTCTTTTGAACTCCATATCTGCAAAGGTCCCCTTTGATACGAGAGAATATCATTCGTTCATCTATGATAGCTTTGCTTAAATGTAGGAGTGATCATCGGTTCTTATCCAAAATCTTTCCTCTTTTAAACCGGCAATCTGATCAAACCAGGTGATCAAGTCAGTATCTCTTTTTCTTATCCTAAGTCCAGATAACCTATTCTTTGAATGCATATTTTTAAACACCAATCCTTGCTCTTTATGTTGATCTTTCATGGTGGTATATCTTGACGATATTCTTGCATATTCTTTATCAATGGAAGAACATGAAGAACGACTTCTTTTCCATCCTCTCAAGCTTCGATAACACCACATCTGCGTAAAGTTCTCAAAGTGTAAATTGATGACTGCAAGTGCACAGATCGTTTGTAGCTAGTTTCAAAATAAAGATATCGATCCCACAGGGAGAGGGAGTTCTGAAGTCTAATAACTCTTGAATTAAATACTAAAATAGTAATGCTAAATAACGTTCTAAGTAACAAGATAAAATGCGAGTGTTGTGTAAAAGGTGTTTTCGGGGTTTTGGTATAAGAGAACAATAAGTAAAGTAAAGAAAATTGAATACAACAAGTAAATATCGTGTATATAAAAGAGATGTGAAACTGCAAAGGAAAAAGCGTTCTCAGGGAGTAGCGGATACACCTCTAGCATTATAAAGGGGGTAAGGTAAAGATTATTATCATGAACATTCTCAACTATTTATATGTGGGAGGAACTCCGTAATTGGACGAATAGGCAGTAACCGATGATCACATCATCCTCATAACCACAACAGACAGCAATCGACATCAATCGAATTACTGCGCTATTAAGGGACTTTATCTCATAGGATGTATCCCATGGCATGGATAGTGTTCCGTGAGTTTCCTCGGTTCCCAAGTTGATATGTAAGGAGTTCCAACAGCTTTATAGTCACTGTAAGTGCTAACACACCTCCGTCTACCAACAAGTAGTTCCCGCCATCATCTCCCCACAAGAGGAAAATATTGAGAGGTCGACTTCTCCCAACATTAAGATGAATACAATCTAACACATGGTCACATCGGTGAATATCATAATAAACTTTATCTTATTTCAATCTCATGTTAGGGTTTATCCACCTCCCAAGAACTAATGATCTACTTAGACATGGAGGCAATCAACATCATGGCAAAAATAATGGAATCTATCATAGATGAATAGTACTTGTATAAATCCACAATGAGTACGGAAATTACAACAAGATCAAGACAAGTTGTAGATGGGATGGATGGAGATGGTGGTGACGCAGTGGTTGATGATGAAGATCGATGCCTTAGCCTCCCGGATCTGCGTAGGGCGAAGATCGATCCCCGGTGGATGAGTTCCCCCTCCAGATCCCTTCTAGAGGTGGGGTTTCTGGGATTTCTGGTCATTCTATATGTCATCTCTCCATCCAGTTGCACGGGGTGAAACTATTTGAGGAGGTGATGGCGACCGGAGAATTTATTCCTGCCATATAGTTGGTCGTTAAACCTTTTGTCCCCTACTATTGCTTCAGGTTTTCTTCTGGTGTTATTGATATTTCCCAAATAAGAGATTTACGTTGTTTTTGATCCTTTTCACTCTAATACAACTGGTCCAAGGATTGTGTCCATTGTATCCATCATTTTTCCTGATCCTGTTGAAAATAGACATAAAAGATGCGCGTGAACACCGTAAAATGCTAAGATCCTATAGCTACAGTGCAAAATAATAATATAAAACATGATGCAAATATGTACTCATCATAAATCCCGACTTTTTAAAGTCACCTATCTCGACCACGTCCTTCTGCTAAATACATTGCTACAATTCTAGAATTATCAAATCAATTGTTAATCCTCACCCATCATCAGATTCCAACAACTCTAGAGCTTTCCTTGTTTAGGAAAGTTATCATTGTCGTTCTGCTGAAGATTTCCTCAAGACTGTTAAATCTCTCTCAGCTCTTCTCAATAAGAACAAGAAATTCTTTTGATCTTCGACTCAACAAGAAATCTTTTAACACCATCTCTCTCTACCTTCTATCCTCAATCCGCCAGATGAAACGAAAATCTTCTAGATATTTCACAATCCTTCTATTCAAATTTTGGGTGCCATCCTTAATCTAGCTATTGAATGTTTGATATGTCCATGATAATCACTCATATCTTTTCGATGGCTTGCGACTTCTACATGACAACAACATCATCATGTTTATCTGCTTGGTTCCGACGATTCGTTTTTATCAAATTTGTGTTTCTTAAGGAGCTTCTTGATTTCTGCTTGTCAAGATCTCCAGTCGGTTTTTGATAGTGGGGTCGCACGATTTTCCTAGTCATGTATGCAATAATGCTTTGGTGCGGGGTGGAGTAGCTATCATACCACTATTCTTATCATTCGCTCGTGTACATTGAATTGGTGGATTAGTGTGATTTCACTTATTCCACGGAAGTTAGAAGTGGCCTTTATCTTTTGAGACTTTCACTTTTGTCCTTCTTTTCTAGAGGGTTCTCTCAAGAACATAATCAATAACCTCTTGTTGGTGGTCTCGTCTATTTCAAGATGGAGCAAAAATATTCAATGATCTGGTGGAACAAATGCAAATCTTCTATGTCCTCTTCATTTCACCGGCATCCTACATTGTCATACAAGATGGATGGAAGTTATATGTATCTTATTTTCGGCAATCCTTTCTCTTGGTAAATCCAATTATGGTCGATGCCATCAATCGAAAAATCTATTGCTATAACCTCAGGGTTAATGAACGCAATAAACATCTTTACAATACCTCCAGATCTTCCATGTTCAACTTCTTCCTCAGGATTCCACCATAAACTTGTATATCAACCCGCGCACCTCAATTGCGTGATCCTTTGGTCCTTACCAAAACAAGAAGAATCTAATCCGGAAATTCAGGAACCCAACTCTTTCCATGGATATCAAGAAACTCTATTGTTTGAAGGCAATAATGTTTTTACAAACTTCATTTCTAAATCTAAGAGAATAAACAATGCTATTTTCATAGTGGTTGATAACGTCTACAACGCACTCTTTTTCTTTCGATGAAAGAAAGCATCATCTTTTATTGCATCTGTTGATCTTTAATCCTAACGATGTGTCTTTCCTTTCTCTTCTCGATTCATCGTCTTCGCAAGTTCTTTCAAGAAGTGGTTATATTCTTTATAGTGTTCCTTGAGAGCACCTCATCTATGTCCATCCTACCTTCCTTGCTTCGCCATAATCCTTCTTTTCGTCAAGTCCTTTTGTTTCAAGAAGCAAAATGCAAGACTCGCAACAAGTCTAGAAAGTTTTGCAAGGTGTAGTGGTCGCACCATTCCATTGAGAAATCATCTTGGGAATGTGATGATCACCTTCGTTCCGAGAACCCGCCTCCCGTCATGTTCTTTTCTTTTCCTAGGAATCTTGGGGCAAGATTATTCTTTAGTGGGGGAGAGTTGTAGCATCCCAATTGTCTAACAATTGTAATTCTACTTGCCTAGTCTTATATGCTACTTCCTACATATTATTCTTGCATTACATGATCATTATATCATGCTCATTTCACCATGCCAAGTTGCATTTGAGCATCATACAAAAACCCCTCTATTTGGTTCCTATCCCATATGCATTATATATTGTATCACTTGTATTTGCCTCTTGATATATTATATTTGTTTCTTGATAAATTTCTTCATGCCCAAGTTAAGTTGTGGGCATATCTGTTACAAATCCACCACCTTTCTTTGTCACCACCTATAATTCCACCATCCAAACTATATATGAGCATTGCATTTCTATTGGTATTTTTCTAGCTCATATGTAATAAGATGGATCCACTTCTAAACCTACATGCTCTCATATATGTTTCTTATTGTTTTCACAATATGAATTGCTGGAGCCACATGGACACCTTTGCATGCTATGTGAGTGGGGAAGCTTCTATGTATTTTATATGGATTGCTTTGAATAGTGGGCATGCCTAAATATAAATGTGGTCAAATAATCATCTAGTAGCACACACGCACTAGCATGGCTCATTCATATTCCCTTATTCCCATCTTCTTTCATTTCATATAATAATCAAGCTGGCATCTTGTTAGGGTCTTAATTCAACTAATTAAATGCATGCAAGAATGTATAAATGCCCTTTGGATTATAAGTGTTTTCAATATTGTAAGGGACACCTAATACATATGCATGTCCCATGCAACCTTGTATCATTCCTTCCTCCTTTGTGTTTTATTTGAATTTGGATAAAGCTTGTGTGATTTGAATTGGTGAACCCATTTGAAACGATTTAATAGTTCCCCAAGGTTCAATCCCTTCGTATTTTTCCCTCATGTGTGCCTTTGGTTTTTACTTGAGCTTGTATCCTTGTGAGATTCTCATATCTTTGGAATATTCAAAATTCATTCAAACCAAACCAATGCAAATCACAAAATCCATCTTTATTCTATCCATCATCACTTTATAGCTTTCTTTTTGCATGTGCCACCCAAACCTAGCCCTACCCCTCTCTCTCTCTCTCCCTCATCTCCAATCTAGCTAACTTGTGTGTTTGTGTCTACCTAAAACCTAAGCTACCACCTAGCTATCCCTTCCCTCTCTCTAGCTTTTATACTGTAACACCCTCACTTGATAAGGCTAGTTCATGTGTATAGTGCCAATCTCTGGATCGGTTCACTGGCACACACAGTACAAATGAATACCAAAGAATTTAACAGTGCATCATAAATAATGAATTGATCCAAAATTTGCAATTATTACAATAATGCTTAGCTCAAGGCTAGCTCAATATCAAGTAGCCAAGTAGCATACGGAAGCATAAACAATTGATAGGCTCCATCCTCAATTGTGCCACAAGCAAACAACTGTTGAGTGGAGTATCGCGACCTATTCGATCACTCAGAATTGGAATAATAACCTGCAACATAAAACGTAGCAGCCCCGAAGGGTCAATACTTGGAATGTATGGCAAGTAGAGATAATTAAGGAGACAATAAACCTAACATCTACATGCATATTTGGCAAGTGGAGCTGTGGCTAGCTTGCATTTTCAAATACCTTTGTCCTACTTTCATAAATAGTTTTGTCTTTCTTTGAAAAAGATCCCAATTAAGTTAACTCATCAACATTAAAGCAATTACAAAATTGGAATGAGTGAGAAACATGTCATGAGCTCAATATCAAGCAACTCAGATGTTCATAACCGGGGACACGGCTAATCGATTAGTTTATACACCCTGCAGGGGTTAGTACACTTTACCCATGTGACTTGGCCAGCCCAGCTCGTACCACCACTCTCATATTGGGTTATGATAGGGAGAAGTCCAAGAAGGGACCGTTCGGGAAGTAGCTCCCCAAACCCGACACGCACCGGTCCAACCTATCAAAATTCTACATCTCTGGATATGTGGGTTCGAGTTACCACAACCTACTGAGTCCAACCAACCGCCCATTTCATTATTGGCACATGGTTGCACACGTAAGCTACAAAATAAGGAAGACAATCATTTTCTCTTGATACCTGGGTGCCTTTCCGCAATGATACCACCAAAATTTTCAATCCCATCACACCCAGGAGATTCATTGATTGAGTTGTTTTTAGTTTTCGCAAACCAACACATTTAGAAACAACCTTCAGTGATGTAACCCAGCACACGTTCATCATAGCATGTCTAAGCACATCTACCAACGGTGGCTCATCTACAGGAAAGCCCTGCCACATAATAGGACATAGCATAGCGATAGTAATATCCTACACATGCATCTACAAAATACACGATAATGCATTGAAAATAGTAGGACAACATCATGAAAGAGGTAGCATCTACTTGCCTTGGTTGTAGTTGAAGTCGTTCAAGCACTCATTGCAATCACACACATTGCACTCCTCGCAATCTATCGAGCAAACAATTGCATACAACATAAACAATAGCACATAGAGATCAAACAAATGCAACAAATGCATGCATGACAATTTAATAAGTCACAATGGTTGTTACTTTAGTTCTCTAAACAATACTAAAGTATATGATGCATGCAAGAGACCAATTAATGCAATGGAGTACTTGTTATTAATAATTACTTGCCAATATAGGGTTTTTAATAGTTCTGTTGTAACGCCTGTTCTAACTATCGAATTAAATTTGTTTCTTGGGTTTACTGGATAGAGGACATTAATATGAACCAGTAGGCGTTGGATTCACCCTAATCGGAGTTATAGATCTTTTTTTACGATTTAAATAGTGTTTAATGCGTTTTAAATGATTCATATAGTTTCTGTTGCCTAAAAATCAAACTAAAATTATATCTGAAATCTCCACGGAATTGTGATTCCAGGGATATATTATTCGTAATTTTCTGAGCCGTACTTGAATTACTCCTATTTTAATACTCTAAATAGGCCATTAAACTATTTATTTAATTGCTTCAAAACCTTGCATTATTTGCCTGAACCATTTGCATATTGATGATGTATATGGAACCTCCTTTCCATCAATATATTATTTATATTTTTGTGATATGCAAATAATTTACTATGAATTTAATGATTTCTAAAGCCATTAAAACTAATTAAATTATTACAGTAAACCCATACTGTAAAAGTTAGATCTAGTGCCATAATAATATTCTACATGTCTTTATGAATCCATTGATATATAATTTGATATTTTTGGACCAACGAATCTTTTATTATGAATTTTACAAGTTTATAAAATTTTCTGTATTTTTAATTCAATTTCAAATTTACAGGGAATATTCCCTGGGAATATTCTTTGCTGACTGGGCGCAGGAGCTGACCTGGTGCTGACGTGTACGCTGACGGAGCGGTGACGCTGCATGTTGACTGTGCTGCCACGCGTCGAAGCCTGAGTGGCCGGTACCCCTTCGTTGCTCGAGCTAATCTGGGCTGTTCTTCCGAAATCCGACTCATAAGAACGAAAGCTTCTTCAACTCCGACGATGGACGGTGGCTACCATTGGTGGACGGCGGCGAGTGGCACAGGTGGCGGCGGTTGGGGGTGCTCCGGCGGTCCTCGGCGGCGCGGCGGCGGTGTACTCGACGCGGGAGGGTGAGGCGGTTTCGGAGTAGTCTTGGCGAGGCGCGATGCTTCCTCGGGCGACTGCGTCGGACGGCTGGAGACGGGCGGCCTGGGCGGTGCTCCGGCAAGCAATCTCGGGTGGGTCTGGCGCACTGCAAAGGGGAAAGTCTATGATAAGGTGCTGGAAAGGGTTGCGAGGAGGATCAGAGGGAGAAGGAGGGTCAGGGCGTCGGGAGTGTGGTCTACCTGGCCCGGTAATGGAGCTCGGCGGCGGCAGAACGGAAGCTTCCGTTAGAGGCCAGGGTTAGGGATTTTGGGAAAAGAAAATGAGGTGGGAGGATTATATATTTATGGGAGAGGTTACTTGCATGAGGGCAAGGAAATCTAAACGGATTCGTTGAGATTTTGGCTGAAATTGAAGCCGGGTTGGGGTCGTGTTCAAGCTGGTTTCCAGCACCAGAGGTTGGGGACGACGGGGTGGTCCCCACCTGTCAGCGACATCGGGAGAGGGGTGCGGCTGGGCTGTGCTGCTGGGCTGCTGGCAGGCCGCGACAAGCTTGCGCGCTGCACGAGCGGGGCGGGCGGTGGATAGTGGGGACAGGGCAAGTGGCTGGGCCGCGGGGTGAGTGGGCTGGACCAGGGAGCTGCGGGTAGGTTAGGCTAGTTAGGGTTTTTGTTTCTTTTACTTTTATTCATTTTCATTTTCTAGTTTCTTTAATATCTTTTTATTAGATAATCCAATTGAATTGATTTTTGTTTCCAAATTTTTTCTAAAATTCAGAGGATCAACATAGGATCATTTTTGTATCTTTTCCACTAGTTTGCAAATAGTGGATTTACAAATCCCTAGTATATTCTCTTGTAGGTGCATTTTAGTTATTCAAAATAGGGTTTATAAATGAGGTTTTGCAATTCAAATTTTTCATGAATGCAAAATGCTATGCCAATGCAAAAAAATTCTAGTCCCAATTTCTAAAAACTTGGGATCGAGGTTGTCGAACGTCTCGCGGAGATTGTCGATAAGTGTTCTTGCCTCCTTGGTTTTTATCACTATGTCGTCAACATAGACTTGGACGTTGCGACCGATCTGGTCCTTGAGGCAGGCCTGCATGCATCGCTGATACGTAGCACCTGCGTTCTTTAGCCCGAAGGGCATTGTGTTGTAGCAGAATACTCCAAACGGTGTGATAAACGCCGTTTTCTCCTGATCTTCGACCTTGAGTCGAATCTGGTTATAGCCTGAGTAGGCGTCGAGGAAGGAGAGTTTCTCACAACCTGCAGTCGAATCGATGATCTGATCGATCCGAGGAAGAGGGAAGTGGTCCTTTGGGCAATGCTTGTTTAGTGACGTGAAATCCACGCACATCCGCAGGATGTCCGTGTCCTTCTTTGGGACCATCACTGTATTTGCAAGCCACTCGCTTTCCTTGATTTCCCTGATGAAGTCTGCAGTGAGTAGTCTATTGATTTCCTTGCCGATAGCTTCGGCTCGTGGCTCGGACAGTCTCCGGATGGTCTGCTTGACTGGCTTGGTGTCTAGAAAGACGTTGAGTGCGTTCTCGGCGAATTCCCTGGGAACTCCTAGCATGTCCGCAGGACACCAGGCGAAGATTTCCCAGCGCTCACGGAGGAATTCGACGAGCGCGCCTTCCTATGCAGGGCCGAGGTCGTTGGCGATCAGCGCCGTCTTGGAGGCATCCATCGGATGGACTTGCACCTTCTTTGTGTTGACGGTGGAGTCGAAAGACATGTCAGGTGCATTTTGCCTTGTGACTGGGGGTGCCCCATTGTCCGTCACCTCACGGAGCCTTACGAGCTCGTCTTGCATGCCGAAAGACTGGGAGATTTTGTTGAAATCCCTGTCGCATTGGTCCGATCGGGTGAAGCTCCTGTGGACTGTGATGACGCCCTTTGGCCCTGGCATCTTTAGTAGCAGGTATGCGTAGTGTGGGACAGCCAGGAAACTTGCGAATGCTACACGCCCAAGGATGGCGTGGTATTGTGACGGCCAGTCCACCACTTCAAATTCGAGTCGCTCCTGCCGGAAGTTGTCCGGCTTCCCAAAGATGACGTCGAGCCCTATTTTGCCCAGGAGGAATATGCCCTTCCCTGGAACGATGCCGTGGAACGTTGTGTCTGACTGTTCCAGGCTGCATTGCAGGATCCGCATTGCTGCTAGATTGCTTGCGAACATTAGGTTGATGCAGCTGCCGCCGTCCATGAAGACGCGACTCATCTCAAAACCTCTGATCTGCGCCTCCAGCACCAGGGCAGCATGACCTGGGCAGGGGATCTGGCAAGGGTGATCCGCACGAGTGAATGTGATGCAGGACTCCGATCCGCTGAGGTACTCAGGGATGGCAGGTGGGGTTGCCACGGCCAGGTTGATTTGTCGGGTGATTTTCTTCTGCACCCTATTCGTGGGGCGTCCCTTCTGGATCATCATTAGTGCTCCTTTCGGTGGGGGTACCCGTTCCCAGCGTTGTTCTGTGCGGGTGCGACTGGTTGGTTTGGGCCTCCGATAGGCGGCGGTGGAGGAGCTCCATGTGCTATTTCACCTGGCGCAGGTGCGTTTCCGAACGCAGGGATTGGGGCTTCTTGCCTCATCTGCACCATGCTTTCGCTGAGTTTCTGGAACTCGCGGCAATCCTTGAGCATGTGGCTAGCCTTTTTTTACCATCCTGCTTGTCGATGTAGAAGTGGATGGTGCATGGACCCGAAAGTTTGTCGTATGCTGAGGGTCCGTTGTCGCGGTCGCGGCGTTGCCACGACTATGCTGGGCGTCCGCCGTCGTGGAAGTTTCCTCCACGGTATCCTCCGCTGTTGCGGCTGTTGTCGTTGCGACGGTCGGCGTAGCCGGCCGCGACCATGTCGGGTCCGTCGTGGTCGTCGTAGACGCGCGATCTCCTCTTGCTGCGGCGTTCCCGTCTTCGGCCGTAGTCGTCCTCTTCATCCGATTGTGCTCGGTGAATGCAATCTTCGCCGTCGGCCCACCTGTTGGCGATGTCCATGAGGTGGTCGAGTGTCTTGGGCTTGACACGCCCAAGTTCCTCCTTGAAATATGGGCGTTTGACGCCGTCCCTGAAGGCGTCGATGGCCCTCTCTTCGGAGATGTGTGCTGCGGAATTCTTGGTGTTAGACCAGCGTAGTATGTACGAGCGAATAGATTCGCCCGTTCTCTGAGTGCAGGCTCGCAACTCTTCGATTGAGGCGGGCCTCTTGCTGGTGCCCTTGAAATTTCGGATGAAGCTGTAAGCTAGATCCTCCCAGCTTCGGATGGACCCTGATGATAGGCTGCTGAGCCAGACCCGCGCCGCACCTGTTAGCTGCAGCTGAAGGCATTGCATGGCGGTTTCTTTGTTACCGCCGTGCAGCTTGACGGATGACAAATGGTCACTGAGCCAGGCTTTTGGATCTTGCGTGCCGTTGAACTTCGTAGTATCCGAAGGAAGCTTGAAATTGCGTGGAATCTATGTTCGCCGGACGGATCTGCTGAAGCATCGGGCTTCATAGAGTTCTCCTTCGTCTTCGTCCATCTCGGATTCAGACGAGCATGCACGTTTGGCTCGCGCTTTGTCGATTTTGCGCTGTGTAAGCGCGTCTCTGGTGTTGTAGTCGCGTTTATGGCGACGCGAGCTCTTCTTCCTTCGAGGAAGGTCGTGTTCCTCTTCCTCTTCGGATGAAGGGGTGGGGCTCCGGTCGCGCCTGGCCGGAGCTTTCTTCTTCGGCTCCGCAGGAGCGTCTTGGTGGAACGCAGCTCCGACAAGTCCGAGTCCGGTGAGTGCGGACTTATGCATGGCTCTTTTCGGGTCCCCCTTCGGAGGTGGGTGGGCCGCGAGATACGCAGTGGCTGCCATGATCGTAGCTAGCGGTGTCTTCGGGATGACGTTGTCGTCGGCATCCATCTCCATGAACGATGTGTGGAGAGTTCGGGTCACATCACGGTGCTCCTGAGGATCCATGTTCTCCACCCGAGAGCGGTGCTAGAGCCGGGGGCCATGGCAGAGAGCGCAGCTCGTCACGCGCTGGACTCAGAGGCAGCTTGCTTGCGTTTGTCAAGTGTTTCCTGCATCTTGACTTGCTTCTTGTGCTCCTCGATGAGGAGGAAGTGGTATGCCATCAGTAGTTCACGTGAGGCGTCTGCAGGTAGGACTATGTCGCCTGCTACGGCGCGGCGTGCCTGGACCCATCCTTCTTTGCTAAGTCGGATGACGTGGCCGTTGTTTTCCTCGTCGGGTGGGGGGATTGGCTTCTTCTGTTCCCGCCGTTTTCGCCGTTTCTGTCCTGCGGGTTGGGGTTTGTGTTGGGCGGTGGGTTAGACGTTTGCTGTTCCTGGATGACTGCGGCGCATTGGTAGTGCTTGTAGATCGGTCCGCTGTTGCCACAGCTTTCAGATCCGGAACGGTAGGTCCCTGCGTCCGATGGCGGATCGCACAGATCGGAGTTGCAGCTACTGCTATCATAGGAATCATCTGCTGATGATGTTGTGCGTAGCACGGGGTGTGGGGCCCATGAAGTGGGCCCGATTGATGGTAGGGGCACCCGCTCAGGGAGGCGGAGGGTGCCAGTTTGCCCCACCTGGAAGCAGAAGCTCCTGAACAAGATTTCGAGTCCGTCGCCTACGGGCTCGAAGTCCTTCATGGTGGCCGGCGAGTGGGCGGTGAAGTCGAAAGCGCCGAAGAGGAGGTGACTCTCCATCGCCGCAGAGTTGTAGATCGATCGGGTCGGGACCGTCACGACCGCACAATCAGCAACCCTGATTCCCACAGACGGCGCCAATTGACGAGGTTTCGACTCGTCAATGTCCATTTTTATGGACTTGGGTTTTGGAGAAGATGGGGATGCTGGAGATCGTGGAACGGTTAACAGACAAGCAACCAGGGGACACGAGATTTACCCAGGTTCAGGCCCCCAGAGGGAAAACCCTACTCCTGCTTGTCTGCTCTTGATTACGGCGGAACCGAAGGTTACAGGGGTGCGCAGATTCGATTTGGCGTGGATGTGCGTATGCGAAAGTATGAGTCGAGAGATCTAGGTCGTGCCCTCCTGGCCTTTATATAGACTTAGGCAGGTCCCGGGCATAGTCCTAGTCGGTTACAAGTTCTAGGGTTTTACCCCTTTGAATTTCCTATCTACTCTAGTCTTGCTCTCCAAGGATCCGATGGCGTCATGGGCCTGGGCCACCCGAAAGTCTTCATGGGCCAACGCAATTTTGCCGTGGGCCTTCCTTGGGCTGGACTAGGTATGCTGTGATCACGTACCCGTAGGGTATAACCATGTCAGTACCCCTTCGCTGCTCGATCTAATCTAGGTCGTTCTTCCGAAATCCGACACACAGGAACGAAAGCTTCTTCAACTCCGACGATGGACGGTGGCTATCGGTGGTGGACGGCAGCGAGTGGCACAGGTGGCGGCGGTTGGGGTGCTCCGGCGGTCCTCGGCGGCGTGGCGGCGGTGTACTCGACGTGGGAGGGCATGGCAGTTTCGGGGGTAGTCTTGGCGAGGCGCGACGCTTCCTCGGGCGACTGCGTCGGACGGCTGGAGACGGGCGGCGTCAGCGGTGATCCGGCGAGCAATCGCGGGCGGGTCTGGCGCACTGCGAAGGGGAAAAGTCTATGATAAGTTACAGGAATGGGTTGCGAGGAGGATCAGAGGGAGAAGGAGGGTCGGGGCGTCGGGAGCGAGGTCTACCTGGCCCGGTAATGGAGCTCGACGGCGGCAGAATGGAAGCTTCCATTAGAGGCTAGGGTTAGGGATTTTGGGAAAAGAAAACGAGGTGGGAGAGGATTAGATATTTATAGGAGAGGATACTTGCATGAGGGCAAGGAAATCTAAACAGATTCTTTGAGATTTTGGCTGAAATCGAAGCCGGGTCGGGGTCGTGTTCAAGCTGGTTTCCAGCGCCGGAGGTTGGGGATGATGGGGTGGTCCCTACCTGTCAGCGACAGCGGGAGAAGGGTGTGGCTGGGCTGCGATGCTGGGCTGCTGGCAGGCCGCGGCGAGCTTGCGCGCTGCGCGAGCGGGGCGGGCGGTGGATAGTAGGGATAGGGCAAGTGGCTGGGCCGCGGGGTGAGTGGGCCGGACCAGGGAGCTGCGGGTAGGTTAGGGTAGTTAGGGTTTTTGTTTCTTTTACTTTTATTCATTTTCATTTTCTAGTTTCTTTAATATCTTTTTATTAGATAATCCAATTGAATTGATTTTTGTTTCCAAATTTTTCTAAAATTCAGAGGATCAACATAGGATCATTTTTGTATCTTTTCCACTGGTTTGCAAATAGTGGATTTAAAAATCCCTAGTATATTCTCTTGTAGGTGCATTTTAGTTATCAAAATAGGGTTATAAATGAGGTTTTGCAATTCAAATTTTTCATGAATGCAAAATGCTATGCAAATGCAATTTTTTTTCTAGTCCTAATTTCTAAAAACTTGGGATGTGACATATACAAAGGAGGAGCATCCCTCGGGCCCTCCCTTCCTCCTTCTCATCTACCCAATGCCATCCACCCCATCTCTCTCTCCCTCTCTTCTATTGCAAAGAAGGCAGCAGCACCACGTGCTCCCTTGTTACAATTGCGACAAGAAGATAACGAAGAACGAAAACGAAAAACACAGCAAAGGGACACAGATTTAACGTGGAAAAACCTCTCCAACAAACAGAGGAAAAAACCAAGGGCGCCAGCCAGCGAAACTTCACTATATCGAGGAGTGTTTACAAATCCCGAGGATTTCACAGATGCAACTCATCCCAACCGGCGGCTTACAAGGGGTTTATATATCGGTGAAAACCTAGGTCTTCGACGATCCCAACCGGCGGCTTACACTCGGCCCAAGCGTCCCGGCGACGGGCCTCGCTCCACTCGTCAGAAGTTAGCCTATACTTTGTAAAATTTGGATCAACACATAACACTCCCTCAGCTCCCCTGGTCCCCCTATCCTTCCTCTTTAGGCAAGAAGGATCAAGAGAAGAGAGAGAGTGGCATAACCACTCGATGCTTCCTCCCTCACCTTTTGCAAAACCTTGCCCATGTGCTTCTACCCTTTCTTTATCTCCTGCATGCCACCAACCCAGAGCATGAGACCTCCCAAATCCCATCGGCAAGGCCCAAACAACCTCCTCTTCTGCACCAGATCCACCATGGCCATCCCAAACCCTACCTATAGCCTCCTCTCCTAGCCGAGGTTCTGGAGCGCGTCGAGTAGTTCTTGGAGCACCAGGATCCTCCCTTGCTTCCTCCTCGACGACCAGTACCAGCAGCTGCGCCTGGAACCCGCTGGACGGAGCTCTCCGCCGCCATGGCTGGAAGAACCAGATCACGATCTTCCCCACTGATGTCCGCCTCTCCAGATAGATCGTCTCACCTAGCGGTACATTGGTGAGGCTCCTAGACCCCTCTTACATGGTACCTACCTTCCTCTTGCCGTAGACCGCCGCTGTTCGTCGAACTCCCTATAGGCGCGTCGCTACTGTACAGTTGCTCGAGCTGCGAGAAAACCGCCAACTTCGCTGCAAGTTCACTTCGCGCATAGCCAACCTCATCCCAAGAAATGAGCACCTTCTTGTAGCCCTTGGAACCCTCTTTAAAACGAGCCGATGCACGCTTGTTTTGATCCACCGTGTCGCTTGTAATCATCCTCGAAAAACCTCTCGATCTTGCAGGAAACTGTCGATGTTCTTAAGTTCGGCCTGCATCTCTCTTTCTTCAGTTAGGCATCGAACCAACCTCTGCGGTACCTCTATCTCTCTTGATCTAGCCCACTTCCTGGTGCCTTCCCGAGCGTGATTGTATTACCAACATGTACCCCTATGTACCCTATTCAAAACAAGCTAAATATCACTAAATTCAAACCAGCAGATTGGCCGGAATCATCCTCGCAACATCGGAGTTTTGGTGCAGTTCAGTTCATCCGGCGAGACACCACCCGAATCCTCTCCGTTCTTCGCTATTTTCCGACTCGTACAGTCTCCCTTCGAAGAAAGTTTGTACACGAAAATTGTTGAGCTAAGCGAGATCTCAAACTTTGGTCTGTACGGAATATCAAAATTCTGCACGGATTATTCGCCATCAGCCTCCGTAGTCGGGCCCTTTTCTTTGAGAAATCTTTTAGAAATTCAGTTTGTCGTATCAACCTCCGGATCCTTTTATAAAAATGACCCGTCTAGCGCGCCCGGGCGCTAGATGTCCGTGTCGGGCGCTTCACGTTTTTGGGAAATCCCCTCCAGCGCGCGTTGTCGTTCCTACCAGATGGATCCCTGCCGACGGCCCATAGCTCCACGGATGCCTCCGACCCACATCTCTCCTGGCCGCGGGCCTTCCAGAATGCGCGACTTCTCCGTCGGCTTCCCCTCCGGCGCACGCACCGACTGTTGGTTAGGTTCCCCGTCCCTCACGCACGAGCTCCATGCCTGTATCCCCGCCGCCGGCTTCGCCGCGGACCGCGGGCCTCTACCAGCCCTACAGCTCTCGACCGCTCTCCCAGCCTCAAGCTCAGATAGAGCACACGGCTCGTCCCGGCCACAGGCTTGATGTGACTGGAGCACTCGCGCTGGATGAATGTCAGCCCGATACAATATACATGCAGTAGGGAATGGTGGATGTCTGGCGGCCCGCTCTCCGTGCAGAGCTTCCTCCGGCGCATCTTCACGCGGCGGGCATCACTCTACTAACGAGCTTCTCGGCCAGCGACGGGCAGAATTTGGAGATTCTTATCCCTTCGGTAGTTTTCCAAATCAGCCCCTGCACAGATGGGATTCTTATTACTTCGTTTTTTTATGGATGATGACTGGTCTTGATTTGTTCATAATATTGCCTAGTACACCCAGTAGTTGATCATTCTTATAATTTGTTGTATGATATCTTACAACACTTGCTCAAGTAAATTAACAATAATAGTTACTCACTCCCACCCATATTAGTTGACTTGGATTTATCAAAATTTGCATGAAATTATATACTAAATAGTGTCTAGATTCATCAAATCTAGACAAATTTGAGTCAACTAATATGGGTCGGAGGGAGTACTTAATTGTATTAACCTAGCGGTAGCGATAGCAACTTTAGTGCCAGACAAGTCTACTCCGGTGCCTGACGAGGCAACTTCGGTGCACGACGGAGCAACTTTGGTGACCCACAAAAAGTTGCCTTGTCGGGCTCTAAAATTGCCTCGTCAGACTCTGAAGTTGCCTCATCGAGTTTTGAAGTTGCCCCGTCGAGCTCAAAGTAGTCTCACTGGGCACCGAAGTTGCCTCGCCGGGCAAAAGTTGCCTCGTCAAGCACAGATGTTGTCCCGTCGGGCATCAATGTTTCCTCGTCGGGCACAAGTTGCCTCATCGGCCTTCGAAGTTGGGCACAAGTTGCCTCGTCGGCCTCGTCGGGTCTCAAAGTTTCCATGCCGGAAACCAAAGTTGTCTCATCGGGTACCAAAGTTGTCTCATCGGGTACCGAAGTTGCCTCGTCGAGCACAAGTTGCCTCATTGGCCTCCGAAGTTGGCACAAGTTGCCTCATCGGGCACAAGTTGCCTCATTGTCCTCGTCGGACACAAGTTGTCTCGTCGGCCTCTAAAGTTGCCTCGTTAGGCACAGAAGTTGTCTCGTTGGGCTCCGGAGTTGCCACGCCCGGAACCGATGTTGCCTAGGCGGGCACCAAAGTTGCCTCGTCGGGCTCTGAAGTTGTCTCATCAGAGTTGCCCCGTCGGGCTCCAAAGTTGTCTTGCTTGGCACCAAAGTTGCCTCGTCGGGCAAAAGTTGCCTCGTCAAGCATAGAAGTTGCCTCGTCGGCCACAAGTTGCCTCCTCGGCCTCCGAAGATGGGCACAAGTTGCCTCATCGACCTCCGAAGTTGGGCACAAGTTTCCTCGTCGGCCTCGTTGGGCTCCAAAGTTCCCTCGTCGGCCTCATCGGGCTCCGAAGTTGACTCGTCGGGATCCAAAGTTGCCTCGTCGGGCTACAAAGTAGCCTTGTCGGGCTGTAATGTTGCCACACAGGGAACCAAAGTTGCGTCGTCGGGTACCAAAGTTGCCTCGTCGGGCACCAAAGTTGCCTCATCGAGCACAAGTTGCCTCATCAACCTCCGAAGTTGGTCATAAGTTGCCTCGTCAGGCACAGGTTGCCTCGTCGGGCTCCGAAGTTACCTCGTTGGCTCCGGAGTTGCCACGCCTAGAACCAAAGTTGCCTCGGCGGGCACCAAACTTGCCTCGGCGGGCTCCGGAGTTGCCTCATTGGGCTCCGAAGTTGCCTGGTCAGGCACAGATGTTGCCCCGTCTGCCTCCAAAGTTGTCTCGCTAGGCACCGAAGTTGCCTCGCCAGGCAAAAGTTGCCTCGTCATGCACAGAAGTTGCCCCATCGGGCACTAAAAGTTGCCTCGTCGGGCACAAGTTGCCTCATCGGCCTCCGAAGTCGGGCACAAGTTGCCTCGTCGGCCTCGTTGGGCTCCAAAGTTGCCTCGTCGGGCTCCAAAGTTGTCTCGCCGGGAAAAGTTGCCTTGTTAGGCACATAAGTTATCTCGTTGGGGCTCCGAAGTTGCCACGCTGGGAACAGAAGTTGCCTCGTCGGTCTCCAAGGTTGCCTCGTTAGGCATAGAAGTTGCCTCATTGGGCTCCGGATTTTCCATCCCCGGAACTGAAGTTGCCTCGTCAGGCTCTGAATTTGCCTCATCGGGCTTCGAAGTTGCCTGGTCAGGCACATAAGTTTCCCCGTCGGGATCCAAAGTTCTCTCGGTGGGCACCGAAGTTGCCTCGCTGGGCAAAAGTTGCCTCGTCAGCCACAGAAGTTGCCCCCTCGGGCATCGAAGTTGCCTCGTCGGGCACAAGTTGCCTCATCAGCCTATGAAGTTGGGAACAACTTGCCTCGTCGGGCTCCAAAGTTGCCATGTCGGAACCAAAGTTGTCTCGTCGAGCACAAGTTGCCTCATCAACCTCCGAAGTTGGGCACGAGTTGCCTCGTCGGGCACAAGTTGCCTCATCGTCCTCATCGGGCTCCAAAGATGCCTCACCGGGCACAAGTTGCCAGGTCGGGCTCTGAAGCTGCCTCATTAGGCACAGAAGTTGCCTCGTTGGGCTCCGGAGTTGCCATGCCCAGAACAGAAGTTGCCTCGACGGGCACCAAAGTTGCCTCTTCGGGCTCTGAAGTTGCTTCATCGGGCTCCAAAGTTGCCTGGCCAGGCACAGAAGTTGCCCCGTCGAGCTCCAATGTTGTCTCGCTGGACACCGAAGTTGCCTCGTCTGGCACAGAAGTTTCCCCGCCGGGCACTGAAAGTTGCCTCGCCGGGCACAAGTTGCCTCATCGGCCTCCGAAGCTGCACACAAGTTGCCTCGTCGGCCTCCAAAGTTGCCTTGTCTGGCTCCGAAGTTGTCTCGCCGGGCAAAGTTGCCTCTTTAGACACATAAGTTGTCTCGTCAGGGCTCCGAAGTTTCCACGCTGGTAACCGAAGTTGCCTCATCGGCACCAAAGTTTCCTCGTCGGACTCTAAAGTTGCCTCATCGGGCTCCAAAGTTGCCTAGTCTAGCACAAAAGTTGCCCGTCGGGATTTGAAGTTGCCTAACCGGGCACCAAAGTTGCCTCGTTATGCACAGAAGTTATGGCCCTTCAAAGTTGCCTCGCCGAAAAAAAGTTGTCACGCCGGTTTCCGAAGTTGCCTCATTAGGCATAGAAGTTGTCACGCCGGGAACCAAAGTTGCCTCGTCGTGCACCAAAGTTGCATCGCCGGACACAAAAATTGCCTCGTCGGGCTCTAAAGTTGCCTTATCAGGCTCCGAAGTTGTGAATAGAAATTGCCTCATCGGACTCCAAAGTTATTCTAAAATTAGCAGGCAATAAGAGCTAAACGTAAAAAAATCGTTCTTTATCTCTCCCCATGTGAAGAAACCATGTAGGTAACTTAAGTTATTCTAAAAAAAGAGCTAAACGTCAATATACTACCCAAAGCAGAGTGTTTTTCTTCTGCTTGTACATCTGGCGTTGGGCACACATGGGAGGCATAGGTCCACGAGTTGCCGGCTGTTGGTAGTCTGCACTGCTTCAGCTGAGGACCAAGGGGAATGGATTTGAACAACGGTGGATGGAAAGGGGAGGGGCGGGTGAACCTGTCCACGATCCAAGAGTGTGGCGGAGGACTCGCCGATTGGAGACTAATAAATCCTAGTGCTCTGGTGCTCCATGGCTGCCTCCCCTAGTGGCGGCGGCGAGTGTGAGACCCTGTCGCATGGCTTAATAGGATTGATAGTATACTCATACCAACAAGTTGCAACTTATTTTCCGGAAGTTCATCTGAAAAGAACTCTAAGGTTAAGCTTGCTTGGCCTAGAGCAATTGTAAGATGGGTGACCGATCGGGAAGTGGGTACCGGGTGCACACGAGTAATGACAAAGTGCGCAGAAAAGAGTAGTGTTGATTTGTGGGGTTAGTCTAGAGATCCTATTAAGCTGCCAGAAGTGACAGCCGCTGGTCCAGAGAGGCTAGGTGTTACAGCGAGGTCCTAGATAGCGTGACGAAAAGCATCTTCGATCTCTTCTACTTCCAGCGGAGTAATCCTATCGCTCGTGGGGCAGCATGATTTGGGAAAGACAAGCAAATCAGGCTGACTGGTTGGGAGACGACGATGAACGGGTGTGTGTGTTTGACTTTGCTTGTCATGAAGCGGGCGCGCCCAGGATGTCTGTTTGGTGCTCACGCGTTGTTAAGTATTTCTGAAAGGGTAATTTCCCCTATGTGTGGTTTTGGTGATTAATGACAATCCCTATGGACAAATGTTTTCATTGAGTTTTATATGAAGGAATATTCCATAGGTTATGCTTATTGTCCATGTGTTGGATTCAAGTATGTATGCCATGAAGATAAAGATATACCTTGACCTTGAGTATTGGCATCAAAATCATCGAGTTGAAGAGAAGAATATGATATGATCAAGATCTTGAGAGTGTGATCTCAATAGAAGAATTCAAGATATGTCTCTAAGTCGGTGTCATGATAGCCTCATTAGTTGAGCTATGGTTGACTAAGATTTAGAGCATGTAATCAAATGAAGAGTTCCTTATGTACCTCAAGATATTAAGATGGAGCATGAGAAGATACTTGGTTGACCAATACAAAGAGTGAAGAGTGATTTCAAGTTGGTCAACACATGAAGCATAAAGAATGTACCACATGGTATTGTGGTATGGTAAGCCTTGTCAATTATGCATCATGAACTAACCCATTATATATTTGCCTTTGCGTTTTCTATATGGGACAGGTATATTTCCATGGTCATGCTTCAAAAATAAAGATATTATATAGCCCATGAGAGGATGACATCAAGTGGTGATCGTCATCAAGGTTGAGAAGGGCAAGTTCAAGATAAGCATCTCAAGAAGATTATTTGCTTGAAGCTTGTCGTCCATATTGGTGATAATGGACATGTCAAGACATGTATTAATGAAGCTATCCCATAGTGGTGTATGGGGAGCAAATTAGGAGTCTTCACGAAGCAACAATGATCAAGTGTTGCATTCCGGCTTGGGTGGAGCTTGAAGCGTTGTCATCAAGATCAAGCGGTATGCACAAGGCAAAGGAATGTCCTTGCTAGGATTTCCTTTTACCGGTCTCAAGGTGGTTGTTGGGAGACCGGGTTATAGGATAGATAGCCGCACTATCAAGAGGGGCTCTCGGTTGTGTAACTTGATCACATCATCATAGGGAGCTCAATCGTTTGCATACTTTGCATCTTCCTATTTTGTTGCTTCTTGGTGTTTCTCCATGTGAGGTTCTTGAGCTTGTTTCTATCTCTTCAACAAGCCCAAGTTCATCGAAAACGGAATTCGTATGCATCTTCTATGGAGTTTTCGAGTTTGAAGGTTTTATCGGTTCTTATTTAGGGAGGTTTCTTACCTTTATTCATTTGGTTTTATCCTCCTTTGTTGTCTATGATGTTTCTCTGCACAATCTTGTAGAGCTTGTTGTCCTCGTCAAAACAATTCCAAGATCATCGAAATCGGAGTCCGGATGCAAAAGTTATTGCGTTTTTCGTGAAGCCCGTTTCATCCCAGTTGTGGATTCGGTTCAACCGGCTCCCAGACCGGGTGGTCCGGTGCCAGGACCGGAAAATCGGATCTGAAACCGGGATTTTTGGTTTTTCTATACCGAGTCTATCTGAGACTGTGTACCGACCCTAATTCCGGTTTTAAGTTTGGTTTTCCGGTCCAAGAACTGGACTGTCCGGTTCTGGAGCCGGTCCAACCGAACTTTTAACCGAGTTCGCACAGATTTCTTCCAACGGCCATATTTGCTTTCCACTATAAAATGGGGTTCTTCCCCCAACGTTTTAAGGTGTTCTTGACCATGAAATTGACCTCCATTATCGAACCTCTTGAGCTTGCTTCCTCCTCCTTCCCTCCTATGATTCTTGCATCTATTTGAGGTCTTTGGAAGAGGAGATCTAGATCTACAATCCCCATTGGATCTAGATATTGGAGTCATTTATTGACTTCCACCATTGTGTAGGGTTTCATAGCATGGAAAACAAAAAATTTCTACCACATACAAACAAACAAGCCAAGATCTATCTACTAGATTGTAGCAACGAGTCGATAGAATAACTCACCCTCGAAGATTCCAAAGTGTTTAACGAGAGCGGATTCTCGTGGGTGATGTAGTTGTACTCTTCCCGATCTCAAGATCTCGTAGACGATCCTTCTGGCGCTGCGTTCTGGCAGCGCTCCCGTAGTCGGTCACATGTTCGGTACTCGACGAAGACCTTCCTCTCCCTTGTTCCAGCAGGCAGCGGAGGTTGTAGCACTCTCCTCGCGATTCCGGCAGCACAACAGCGTGGTACCGGAAGTAGAGGGGAGATCTCGCAGGGCTTCGCCTTAAGCCGGAGCGAGTATGGTGGAGTATGAGAGAGTCCCTCGACGATCTAGGGTTTAGACACGCCGAGGAGGAAGCTTGGCCGGCGGCTATGGTTGCTAGGCGGCGGCGGTGGCTTGGCCTAGGTCGGCGGCGGTGGCAGTGGAGGTGGCGGCGCCAGCGGCTAGGGTTTGGAGGAGAGGATCTTCTGTGCTAGGAGGGAGCCCTGCCCCTCCTTATATAGGTGGAGGGGCCGGCTGGCCAAGCGGAGGGAGAGGAGTCCCTCCCCAACTCGGCTTGGAGGGTGCGCCGCCGGTTGGAGGAGGGAACTCCACTCCAACTCGGTTTCCCACTCCTCCTCTTTTCCTCTTTCCAAATTTAGCCGTTTGACTTTTCAAACTAGCTGTTTGACTTTTCAAACTAGGATTTGAATTAATCCTTTATTTGGTTCAGCGATGACACTTAGTACATGATGTAATCATACCAACTTGATACAACACATTCATGTACCCTTCCCCTCCGGAGTGCCGGACATTCCGGAACATTCTAGAACATTCCCGATGAAAACACCGGAACCATTCCCCAACTCCGAAACGGGACTTTCCTTATATGAATCTTATTCTCCGGACCATTCCGGATCTCCTCGTGATATCCCGGATCCCATCCGGGACTCCGAACAACATTCGGTCTCTTTCTCATCATTCCATAACTACTCAAAACAACGTCGAATCCTTAAGTGTGTCTCCCTACGGTTCGTGAATTATGCAGACATGATCGAGACACTTCTCCGAACAATAACCAATAGAGGAATCTGGAAATTCATATGGCTCCCACATATTTCTACGATTACTTTGCGATCGAATGAACCACTTACATACGATATCAATTTCCCTTTGTCTCACGATAGTTTACTTATCCGAGGTTATGATCGTCGGTATCTCTGCATACCTAGTTCAACCTCGTTACCGATAAGTACTCTTTTCTCATTCCCGTGATATGTGATCCCTTGTGAGCCAGTCACATGCTTGCAAGCTAATTGGATGATATTTCATCGAGAGGGCCCAGAGTATATCTATCCGTCATATGGATGGACAAATCCCACTCTTGATCAATGTGTTTCAACCAATACTTTCCGAACACTCAATGCCACCTTTATAGCCACCCAGTTACGGTGTGGTGTTTGATGTCATCAAAGCATTCATCCGGTAAAGGTGATATGCATGATCTCATGGTCGAAGGAATTAGATTACTATGTATCAGAAAGCATATAGCAATTGAACTATTAAAATGACTTGATCTTTATGCTACGCTTATCTATAGGAGTATGTCCATCATATCATTCTCCTAACGATATGATCTTGTTGTTAATAACATCTCAATGTTCATGATAGGGAAACCACAATCATCCATTAACCAACAAGCTAGTATTATATAGAGGCTTTACTACGGACTTCAAATTAAGTTCACAAATCACACAAGTATTAATGTTTCCTTGTTAATACTATTATAGCATGCATGTAAACATTTATCATAAACACAAAGATATAATAATAACTACTTTTATTATTGCCTCTAGGGCATATCTCCAACAGTCTCCCACTTGCACTAGAGTCATCTAATCTAGATTACATGGTAATATACCGAACACCCATGGCAGTTTGGTGCTGGTCATGTTTTGCCCTCGGGAGAGGTTTAGTCAACGGATCCGCCACATTCAGATCTGTGTGTACTTTGCAAATCTTTATATACCCATCTTGGATATGTTCTCGAATAGCGTGAAAACATAGCTTGATGTGCTTCAGCTTCTTGTGTGACCTTGGTTCTTGCGCATTGGCTATGGCGCCCATGTTATCACAGTAGATAGACATTGGGTCCAGCGCACTAGGAACCACACCCAGCTCTGTAATGAACTCTTTCATCCATATCGCTTCTTGTGAAGCCTCCGAAGCAGCCATGTATTCCGATTCAGTTGAAGATCTCGCCACAACGCTTTGCTTTGCACTCTTCCAGCTAACTGCTGCACCATTCAAAATAAATACGTATCCAGATTGTGATTTAGAATCATCCGGATCGGTGTTCCAACTAGCATCGGTGTAACCATTAACAACGAGCTGTTCATCACCTCCATAAGAAAGAACCATATCCTTAGTTCTTCTCAAGTACTTAAGGATATTTTTGACCGCTGTCCAATGATTCACTCCTGGATCACTTTGATATCTGCTAGTTAAACTAACAGCATATGCAATGTCGGGTCTAGTACATAGCATGGCATACATTAGAGATCCTATGGCTGAGGCATAGGGAGTCTTACTCATCCTTTCTCTATCTTCTGCCGATGTCGGACTTTTAAGTTTTACTCAAGGTCGTATTGGGCAGCATGGGCAAGAACCCTTTCTTGCTATCTTCCATTCCAAACCTCTTTAGAACTTTGTCCAAATATGTACTTTGTGACAATGATATTTGGCGTTTCGATCTATCTCTATAAATCTTTATGCCTAATATGTAAGCTGCTTCGCCAAGATCCTTCATTGAAAAACTATTATTCAAATATTCCTTGACACTATTAAGAAGGTCTACATCATTCCCAATCAACAATATGTCATCTAATATAGTATTAAGAATGATACAGAGCTCCCACTCACTTTCTTGTAAATACAAGCTTCTCCATAAGTTTGTATAAAACCAAAACTTTTGATCACTTTATCAAAACATTGATTCCAACTTCGGGATGCTTGCTTCAATCCATAGATGGACCGTCGAAGTTTGCATACCTTGTTAGCATCTTTAGGATCAACAAAACCTTTGGGTTGCATCATATACAACTCTTCATCAATGTCTCCATTGAGGAGTGTTGTTTTGACATCCATCTGCCATATCTCATAATCGTAATATGCAGCGATTGCTAACATAATCCTCACAGACTTTAGCTTCGCTACTGGTGAGAAAGTCTCATCGTAGTCAACTCCTTGAATTTGTCGAAACCCTTTTGCGACAAGTCGAGCTTTATAGACAGTAACATTACCATCAGCATCTGTTTTCTTCTTGAAGATCCATTTGTTCTCGACAGCCTTCCGGCCATCTGGTAAGTCCACCAAAGTCCACACTTGGTTTTCGTACATGGATCCAATCTCGGATTTCATGGCTTCTTGCCATTTATTGGAATCTGGGCTCATCATCGCTTCCTCATATGTCTCAGGGTCATCGGTGTTGTCCACCAACATGACACTCATAACGGGATCATACCAATCTGGAGTGGTACGAGTTCTCGTTGACCTGCGAGGCTCTGTAGTAACTTCGACCGAAGTTTCATGATCATCATCATTAGCTTCCTCTCTAATTGGTGTAGGCACCATAGGAACTTCTTCCGGCGCTGCGCTACTCGCAATTTCGAGAGAAGGTTCGACAACCTCGTCAAGTTCTACTTTCCTTCCAGTCACTTCTTTCGAGAGAAATTCCTTCTCTAGAAAGGATCCATTTTTGGCAACGAAGATTTTGCCTTCGGATCTATGATAGAAGGTATACCCAATAGTTTCCTTCGGGTATCCTATGAAGACGCATTTTTCCGCTTTGGGTTCAAGCTTGTCCGGCTGTAACTTCTTTACATAGGCTTCGCATCCCCAAACTTTAAGGAACGACAATCTAGGTTTCTTCCCAAACCATAATTCATACGGTGTCGTTTCTACGGATTTAGATGGTGCCCTATTTAAAGTGAATGCGGCTGTTTCTAATGCATAACCCCAAAATGATAGCGGTAAATCTGTAAGTGACATCATAGAACGAACCATATCTAAGAGAGTTCGATTACGACGTTCGGACACACCATTATGTTGTGGTGTTCCCGGCGGTGTCCATTGTGAAAGTATTCCGCATTTCTTCAAATGCTCGCCAAACTCGTAACTTAGATATTCACCTCCACGATCAGAACGTAGAAATTTAATCTTCTTGTTACGTTGATTCTCTACCTCACTTTGAAATTCCTTAAACTTCTCGAAAGTTTCGGACTTATGTTTCATGAAATAGATATACCCATATCTACTCAAGTCATCCGTGAAGGTAAGAACATAACGATAACCACCGCGCGATGCTACACTCATTGGACCACACACATCGGTATGTATGATTTCCAATAAGTCCGTAGCTCGCTCCATCATACCAGAAAATGGAGTCTTAGTCATTTTACCCATCAGACATGCTTCGCATCTATCAAGTGATTCGAAATCAAGTGATTCAAGAAGTCCATCGGAATGGAGTTTCTTCATACGCTTCACTCCAATGTGACCAAGACGACAGTGCCACATATAGGTCGAGTTATCGCTCGATTTCAAACGTTTAGCCTCAATGTTATTAATATGTGTATTTCCACTATCGAGATTCAACAAGAATAGACCATCTATCAAAGGTGCATGTGCATAAAACATATTACTCATATAAATCGAACAACCATTATACTCAGACTTAAACAAGTAACCGTCTCGCAATAAACAAGATCCCGATATAATGTTAATGCTTAACGCAGGCACTAAATAACAATTATTTAAGTATAAAACTAATCCCGTGTAGAGGGAGTGTCCCAACCTTTATTAACTTAAGGTGGTGTCCCCTGTGTTTACAATGCTAGTCCCTGGATCAATAGCTAGCATCCACAGTTTAGATGTAATATCAAGAAACAAAGGTCATAATATAACTTTTATAACCAGGAATAACATAATTTTATTACATCATACATATCTCATTTGGCTATTACATTAAATTGCAGCAGAATAACTATAAGTATGGGTCCTTCATCTTCAAAGTGCCACAGGCAGATGTTGGTTGTAGACTTTGTAATCCTAATCAAACAATCTTCACTAAAACCAATCAAACCTGCAACATTACAAGTTACAGCCACAAGGGTCAATACATTTGAATTGTATTGGCAAGTGATACTATGGTAATATAGTGGAGTCTAACATCTATATGCATTTGGCTAAGTGGAGTTGAGGCTTGCATTGCTCAAAATAGATTTTCCCTTAACATTTGAAAATACTAAGTTTTTGTTTTGACAAATCTTTTCCAAGGCATCTCTCAATCAATGATTGAAGACTTCAAACAACCCTTGTTCAAACCTCAAGTTTTAACTTAGAAATTTGAATGATGAGATTCTTGATTGCTTCCATGTCTTGATGCTCAAATTGTCCTTTACCAGGGACATGGCTAAGTACTTAGATTTTACACTCTGCAGAGGTGGTGCACTTTCCCCACAAGACTTGGTTTCCCAAGACAAGATCTTTCAGAAGCCTTCCCTTAGACCAAAATGGACGCGTTCCAACCTATCAAACACTACCACCCACTGTCCATATGGCTAAGTTCTTGCAACCTATATGATCCAGGCAGAGCCCATAATGCCAAGTGGCTGCACTTGAAGCTTCTCAACATTTGACATCTCAAATCTCTTTGTTCCTGGGTGGCCATCCACAAGTGAGATACACAAGGTAAACCATAGACATGGGCCTTGTGAACCACTCAACACAAACCATTCCTTCCATTCCACCCAGGTAGTTCATTAACTTAGTTGTTTTATTAAAAAAAACACAAGTCCTCAGACTTAGTATATTTTTCCATAGTGTGAATATATATTCCACCCATGTTTTCTATTAGCTAGGCTAAGCTTGATAGTAGTAGGAATCTTAACTTAGGAAAATCCTACTAAGGTTCCATCTACTAGGTTTTCCTATAGCAAGGTTTATACTTAGCAAAATAAAATCCATGCAAGTTTTACTTAGAGAAATCACTAATGCATAGAGAAAGTAATGGGACAAAAAGATATGAAGCATCACTTGCCTTTTTGGTAGAGGGTATAGGTTCAATCCTTGTCCTTGCAACAATCACACTCTTCAAGTCACTACAAATCAATCAAGCAAGGCACAAACTCAATCTACCAATCAAGCAAAACAACACATAAAATGACAAAGTCAAAGTAATGCATGCAAGCATGCCAAGCTTTATTTTGTTTGAAAAAGTGGTTCCTAATGGGTCATAAACATTTGAAAGCATCTAATGGTCATTTTGTAAAGTGGCAAAGTCATTTGCAAAAGGTTTCACTTTAAAAACCATTTTCAAAACAAAGTATTATTTTATGTGGTGTAGAAATATTTTTACTAAGGCATTAACCTATAGGGTTCACCAAATATGTTTTCAAATCTCCAAAACTTGGTATTTGGGGTCAGAGAGTTTAAAACAAAACATTTTCCAAAGGTTTTCTTCCAAAACCATTTTTAATAAATAAACCACATTTCTATTTAACTAGAAATGGTTTTAAATCAAAGAATCATTATTTTGTTTCACCAAATTCATTTTTTAATCCACAAAGTGTTTCCCAATGTTAGTAGGTTCAAATCACACCATTTGCCCAAGATTTCATCCCCAAATTCATTTTTAAACAATTTTTATAATCTTAACAAGCATACAAATGTTTCTGCAAAAACAAACATTTTTCCAGAAGCTTTTTTCTAAACAAAGGCCATGGTTGGCTAGGGCTTGTTCTCCTGATTTCAACGATATAAAGTTTGCAAAATTTGGACATGTGGTTTGAAAGTTACAAGGGTTTCAAAATGGCATCTAATTCTGATTTCAAATTCTATTTCAGATCATCTGGTGCCACGCGTCCTAATATCATTCGTCGGTACCGCTTCACTCGGATTGCACAGCTGCAACCGTTGGATCAAGTCAGATCGTGCGGTGCGCAGATGCTACTTACCCTTTCACCTAGCTTCTATCCTAGCCACTGGATCGAGATCGAACGGTTGACGCAGGCTCGACCTAAAGCTAGCGGCGCTGCGGCGGTGGCTGGCGGCGGAGCGACCAGACGGCGGCGGAGTCGACGTTACAGGAAGTGAGGAAGGAGGAGAGGTGGCTCACTGTGATCGCCGTGGCACGGGGATGCTCAACCTGCCCTTGGTTGGTGAAGGGGCGCACGAGGACGGGCGGGATTCCTCACCGGAGTTAGGGCTGGCGCCAGGAGCTTCTGTTTGTGGACGGGGACGGGGCTGTAGTCCACCAGAAAGCAAGAGAATGGTAGGGTTAGATGCGGGCAAGTGCACTGGACATAGGCGTATCATCGGAAGGACAAGGGGTGGCCAGTTACTACCTGGAGGCTTCGTCGGAGAAAGAGGCAGACGGCGGTGCTGCAGGTCGTCATCGAAGCCGAGGTTACAGGGCACCCGCGGATGAATGACTGGCATAGGAAGATGCGCCAGGATGCGGTGAGCGTGCTCGTGTGTTCGGGGAGGCAGGAGGTGGTGTGGCTCGGCCGGATTCGAAGGTGGAAGCTCGTCGGAGACAGAGTTGCTCGGGGAGAAATTAGGGCGGCCTGGGGGCGTGCTTGGGGGAGGAAACAGACGGAAAACGGAGAGGAGTCACTGGCGTTTAAATGTGCCTGGTCACTGCGAGTTAAGGTGGCCGTGTTAAGGCAAATTCAAGCCGCGAATCAAAGCCTGCAACGGCCGGCGAGGGAGGAAGAACAGGTCGTGGGGGTGGGGAAGAAGAGGGACGTGGCGGTGGGGTCCTCTGGTCAGTGAGAAAGGGAAAGGGAACGGGGTCCAGTCGTCAGTGTCCTCGCGGGTGTGGGTTTGAGTGCGAAAACGTTTCACCAGAGGGGTGGGGAAAATGGGCTGCTGGGCTGGGGTGGGCTTTAGCTGGGCTGGGTCGGCCAGTTTCTATTTTTTTCTGTTTGAAACCTTTTTCTATTTTCCAAATCAATTTCTATTTTGAATTTTCAATCAATTATTCAAACATTCAACCAATTCAAATAATCACCACACTTAAATAAGTTTTTGGTTCTGTTTATCAACATAAACCAAATCTCAAAATAAAATAATATTTTTATTCATTTTTAGGATCTATCTAATATTTAAATAAAATATCCCTTTAGTTATTTAATCAAATAGGGTTTAATTTATTTAATAAAATTTCCATTTGAAATCCAAATATTTTCAAATTCAAATCAGTAGGTTTTATTTGGAAATAAGGAATACTTGGAAACTTGTTTAAAACAAAATAACCTTTTATTTTAGGTTCCATTAATAATTAAATAGAATGGACCTTAGTTAATAAATCAAGTAGGGTTTGTTTTATTTAAAATCTTTATTTGAAATATAAATAAAATCAAAATACTTCAGTAGGTTTTATTTGAGAATATAAAATACTTGGATAACTTATTTAAAATAAATAAATAAGTTTTAGTGTTTATTTAAAATGGGAAAAACCTTTACTTAAATAAAATTGGATATTAAATCCTTATTAATTTATTTTGAATAAACCTTTACTATTTTTATCAAATAGAAATATTTTTATTTCAAAAGCTTGGCCAAGGTTTAATTTGGCTTTATAAAATAATCTTTATTTGTAAATCTATCCTTTTCTTTTGAAAACAAAATCTTTTATTAAAAGATCCAAAATTGTAATTTTAAAGGTTTTGAAGTTTATTGAATATTTAATTTTTAAAAATTCCTTTAGGATTTTATTTGATTCAAATTGGTTTGAAGTTCCAATTAAATTCAAAAAGTTTCTTCTGGCCCTGAAAATCAAACAAAGTTTTATTTTATTCATTTTTTTCACATTACAAGATTTGGAAAATCTTTGGATGTGACATCCCGATGGTAGATGAAGGGGTAGCGTGCCGACCGCGATCACATCAACCTTTGATCCGTTTCCCACGCGCATCGTCACCTCGTTCTTCGCTAGCTTCCGTTTATTCTGCAGCACCTATTTCGAGTTACAAATATGAGCAACCGAACCAGTATCAAATACCCAGGCACTACTACGAGTACTAGTGAGATACACATCAATAACATGTATATCAGATATACCTTTCTTCTTGATGTTGCCGTTCTTCAAATCCGCTAAGTACTTTGGGCAATTCCGCTTCCAGTGACCTTCTCCCTTGCAGTAAAAGCACTCAGTATCAGGCTTAGGTCCAGCCTTGGTCTTCTTCGTAGGCGTGGCAACTTTCTTACCACCCTTCTTGAAGTGTCCCTTCTGCTTAGACTTGCCTTTCTTGAATTTGGTGGTCTTATTGACCAACAACACTTGGTGCTCTTTCTTGATCTCCACTTCTGCAGACTTCAACATGGCAAAGAGTTCTGGCAACGTCTTGTTCATGTTTTGCATGTTGTAGTTCATCACAAAGTTCTTGTAACTTGGTGGTAGTGATTGGAGGACACGGTAAATCCCCAAAGCATTAGGAATCACAATACCCAAGCTTTGAAGTTTGTTTGCGTGCCTAGACATCTTAAGCACATGCTCGCTGACGGAGCTGTCGTCTTCTATCTTGCAGTTAAAGAACTTTTCAGAAGCCTCATAGCTTTCAATTGCCGCATGAGTCTCAAAGATCAATTTGAGATCCTCGACAATATCATATGGGTCTGAATTCTCAAACCTTTTCTGAAGCTCCGATTCTAAACCATACAAGATAGCACACTGAACTGTGGAGTACCGAGTCTTCCGAGTGAGGTAAACATTCTTTACTTCATCGGCAGCATCAGCTGCAGGTGGGTCACCCAGCGGTGCATCTAGCACATAGGTCAAATTACCAGTTGTGAGGACAATCCTCAAATTGCGGAACCAATCCGCGAAGTTGCTTCCATTGTTTTTCAACTTTTCTTTCTCTAGGAACGCATTAAAATTGATGGTAGGGGCTGCCATTGATCCACAACATATTTGCAATAGTTTAGACTAAGTTTATGACAAATTGAGTTCAAATTAATAAAATTAATCTAGGTGAACTCCCACTCAAAACAATATCCTTCACATTGTTTTAGTGATCACACCAACCAAATCCACCACATCAACACCGATCATCACGAGAGTTGATATAGTTTCAATGGCGAACAATCGACATGTTCATCATATCTACTATATGATTCATGCTTTACCTTTCGGTGATCCGTGTTCCGAGACCATGTCTGTACATGCTAGGCTCGTCAAGATCAAACCTTAGTTTCCGCATGAGCAAATCTGGCTTGCTCACGTTGTATGCACTTGCAGAATCTAACACACCCGATCATCACGTGGTGCTTCGAAACAACAAGCTTTAGCAACGGTGCTAACTAAGGGTGAACACTTTATGACTTGAAACTCATGTGCATGAGGGATCATCTTATAATGCTACCGTTGTCTACTAAGCAATACAAGATGCATAAAGGATTAACATCACATGCAATTCATAATATGTGATATGATATGGCCTTTCTTCTTTGTGCTTCCGATCTCCATCTTCTAGCATGAACATGATCTCCATCATCACCGGCATTGCATCAAGGTCAATGACGCTTCTCCATGGTTGTCGTCCACCGGCTTCAACTATTACAACTACTTTGAATAGACACGCGGGTCGTAACAGAAATTAAAGACAACCATATGGCTCCTGCCGGTTGCCAACTTACAATAAGGAACATTGCATACATCAAATATAATCACAATCATGGCCATATCACATCACAGCACACCCCTGCAAAACAAAGTTAGACGCCTCTACTTTCTTTGCATGTTTTACGTGGTTTGGGGCTTTCAATAAGTGTCGTTCTAACTTACGAACATGAACCACAACATTGATACTAGTATTGTTAATCACCCGTTGTAAATTGGATCTTAACTATGCTAGGAGAAACAGGCACCCGCAAAGCCACTTATGCAATACAAGTTGCATGTCAAGCGTGGAGCAAGTCTCATGAACGATGTCATGTAAGGTTAGCCCGGGCCGCTTCATCCCAACATACCGCAAGATGCAAAGTACACAAGAAGCAATCGACAATAAAAGCATCAACGCCCACAATGACCATTGTGTTCTAGTCGTGCAACAGATCTACATATAGACACGGCTCTGATACCACTGTAGGGTTTCGTAGCATGGAAAACAAAAATTTTCTACCGCATACAAACAAACAAGCCAAGATCTATCTACTAGATTGTAGCAACGAGTCGATAGAATAACTCACCCTCAAAGATTCCAAAGTGTTTAACGAGAGCGGATTCTCGTGGGTGATGTAGTCGTACTCTTCCCGATCTCAAGATCACGTAGACGATCCTTCCGGCGCTGCGTTCCGGCAGCGCTCCCGTAGTCGGTCACACGTTCGGTACTCGACGAAGACCTTCCTCTCCCTTGTTCTAGCAGGCAGCGGAGGTTGTAGCACTCTTCTCGCGATTCCGGCAGCACAACGGCGTGGTACCGGAAGTAGAGGGGAGATCTCGCAGGGCTTCGCCTTAAGCCGGAGCGAGTATGGTGGAGTATGAGAGAGTCCCTCGACGATCTAGGGTTTAGACATGCCGAGGAGGAATCTTGGCCGGCGGCTAGGGTTGCTAGGCGGCGGCGGCTTGGCCTAGGTCGGCGGCGGCGGAAGTGGAGGTGGCGGCGCCGGCGGCTAGGGTTTGGAGGAGAGGATATTCTGTGCTAGGAGGGAGCCCTGCCCCTCCTTATATAGGTGGAGGGGCCGGCCGGCCAAGGGGAGGGAGAGGAGTCCCTCCCCAACTCAGCTTGGAGGGTGCGCCGCCGGTTGGAGGAGGGAACTCCTCTCCAACTCGGTTTCCCACTCCTCCTCTTTTCCTCTTTCCAAATTTAGCCGTTTGACTTTTCAAACTAGCTGTTTGACTTTTCAAACTAGGATTTGAATTAATCATTTATTTGGTTCAGCGATGACACTTAGTACATGATGCAATCATACCAACTTGATACAACACATTCATGTACCCTTCCCCTCCGGAGCGCCAGACATTCCGGAACATTCTAGAACATTCCCGATGAAAACACCGGAACCATTCCCCAACTCCGAAACGGGATTTTCCTTATATGAATCTTATTCTCCGGACCATTCCGGATCTCCTCGTGATATCCCGGATCCCATCCGGGACTCCGAAAAACATTCGGTCTCTTTCTCATCATTCCATAACTACTCAAAACAACGTCGAATCCTTAAGTGTGTCTCCCTACGGTTCGTGAATTATGCAGACATGATCGAGACACTTCTCCGAACAATAACCAATAGAGGAATCTGGAAATTCATATGGCTCCCACATATTTCTACGATTACTTTGCGATCGAATGAACTACTTACTTACGATATCAATTTCCCTTTGTCTCACGATAGTTTACTTATCCGAGGTTATGATCGTCGGTATCTCTGCATACCTAGTTCAACCTCGTTACCGATAAGTACTCTTTTCTCATTCCCGTGATATGTGATCCCTTGTGAGCCAGTCACATGCTTGCAAGCTAATTGGATGACATTTCACCGAGAGGGCCCAGAGTATATCTATCCGTCATATGGATGGACAAATCCCACTCTTGATCCATGTGTTTCAACCAATACTTTCCGAACACTCAATGCCACCTTTATAGCCACCCAGTTACGGTGTGGTGTTTGATGTCATCAAAGCATTCATCCGGTAAAGGTGATATGCATGATCTCATGGTCGAAGGAATTAGATTACTATGTATCAGAAAGCATATAGCAATTGAACTATTAAAATGACTTGATCTTTATGCTACGCTTATCTATAGGAGTATGTCCATCATATCATTCTCCTAACGATATGATCTTGTTGTTAATAACATCTCAATGTTCATGATAGGGAAACCACAATCATCCATTAACCAACAAGCTAGTATTATATAGAGGCTTTACTAGGGACTTCAAATTAAGTTCACAAATCACACAAGTATTAATGTTTCCTTGTTAATACTATTATAGCATGAATGTAAACATTTATCATAAAAACAAAGATATAATAATAACTACTTTTATTATTGCCTCTAGGGCATATCTCCAACAGTCTCCCACTTGCACTAGAGTCATCTAATCTAGATTACATGGTAATATACCGAACACCCATGGCAGTTTGGTGCTTGTCATGTTTTGCCCTCGGGAGAGGTTTAGTCAACGGATCCGCCACATTCAGATCTGTGTGTACTTTGCAAATCTTTATATCCCCATCTTGGATATGTTCTCGAATAGCGTGAAAACGTAGCTTGATGTGCTTCAGCTTCTTGTGTGACCTTAGTTCTTGCGCATTGGCTATGGCGCCCGTGTTATCACAGTAGATAGACATTGGGTCCAGCGCACTAGGAACCACACCCAGCTCTGTAATGAACTCTTTCATCCATATCGCTTCTTGTGAAGCCTCCGAAGCAGCCATGTATTCTGATTCAGTTGAAGATCTCGCCACAACGCTTTTCTTTGCACTCCTCCAGCTAACTGCTGCACCATTCAAAATAAATACGTATCCAGATTGTGATTTAGAATCATCCGGATCGGTGTTCCAACTAGCATCGGTGTAACCATTAACAACGAGCTGTTCATCACCTCCATAAGAAAGAACCATATCCTTAGTTCTTCTCAAGTACTTAAGGATGTTTTTGACCGCTGTCCAATGATCCACTCCTGGATCACTTTGATATCTGCTAGTTAAACTAACAGCATATGCAATGTCGGGTCTAGTACATAGCATGGCATACATTAGATATCCTATGGTTGAGGCATAGGGAGTCTTACTCATCCTTTCTCTATCTTCTGCTGATGTCGGACTTTTGAGTTTTACTCAAGGTCGTATTGGGCAACATGGGCAAGAACCCTTTCTTGCTATCTTCCATTCCAAACCTCTTTAGAACTTTGTCCAAATATGTACTTTGTGACAATGATATTTGGCATTTCGATCTATCTCTATAAATCTTTATGCCTAATATGTAAGCTGCTTCGCCAAGATCCTTCATTGAAAAACTATTATTCAAATATTCCTTGACACTATTAAGAAGGTCTACATCATTCCCAATCAACAATATGTCATCTACATATAGTATTAAGAATGATACAGAGCTCCCACTCACTTTCTTGTAAATACAAGCTTCTCCATAAGTTTGTATAAAACCAAAACTTTTGATCACTTTATCAAAACGTTGATTCCAACTTTGGGATGCTTGCTTCAATCCATAGATGGACCGTTGAAGTTTGCATACCTTGTTAGCATCTTTAGGATCAACAAAACCTTTGGGTTGCATCATATACAACTCTTCATCAATGTCTCCATTGAGGAATGCTGTTTTGACATCCATCTGCCATATCTCATAATCGTAATATGCAGCGATTGCTAACATAATCCTCACAGACTTTAGCTTCGCTACTGGTGAGAAAGTCTCATCGTAGTCAACTCCTTGAATTTGTCGAAACCCTTTTGCGACAAGTCGAGCTTTATAGACAGTAACATTACGATCAGCATCTGTTTTCTTCTTGAAGATCCATTTGTTCTCGACAGCCTTCCGGCCATCTGGTAAGTCCACCAAAGTCCACACTTGGTTTTCGTACATGGATCAAATCTCGGATTTCATGGCTTCTTGCCATTTATTGGAATCTGGGCTCATCATCGCTTCCTCATATGTCTCAGGGTCATCGGTGTTGTCCACCAACATGACACTCATAACGGGATCATACCAATCTGGAGTGGTACGAGTTCTCGTTGACCTGCGAGGCTCTGTAGTAACTTCGACCGAAGTTTCATGATCGTCATAATTAGCTTCCTCTCTAATTGGTGTAGGCACCACAGGAACTTCTTCCGGCGCTGCGCTACTCGCAATTTCGAGAGAAGGTTCGACAACCTCGTCAAGTTCTACTTTCCTTCCAGTCACTTCTTTCGAGAGAAATTCCTTCTCTAGAAAGGATCCATTTTTGGCAACGAAGATTTTGCCTTCGGATCTATGATAGAAGGTATACCCAATAGTTTCCTTCGGGTATCCTATGAAGACGCATTTTTCCGCTTTGGGTTCAAGCTTGTCCGGCTGTAACTTCTTTACATAGGCTTCGCATCCCCAAACTTTAAGGAACGACAATCTAGGTTTCTTCCCAAACCATAATTCATACGGTGTCGTTTCTACGGATTTAGATGGTGCCCTATTTAAAGTGAATGCGGCTGTTTCTAATGCATAACCCCAAAATGATAGCGGTAAATCTATAAGTGACATCATAGAAAGAACCATATCTAAGAGAGTTCGATTACGACGTTCGGACACACCATTACGTTGTGGTGTTCCCGGCGGTGTCAATTGTGAAAGTATTCCGCATTTCTTCAAATGCTCTCCAAACTCATAACTTAGATATTCACCTCCACGATCAGAACGTAGAAATTTAATCTTCTTGTTACGTTGATTCTCTCCCTCACTTTGAAATTCCTTAAACTTCTTGAAAGTTTCGGACTTATGTTTCATGAAATAGATATACCCATATCTACTCAAGTCATCCGTGAAGGTAAGAACATAACGATAACCACCGCGCGATGCTACACTCATTGGACCACACACATCGGTATGTATGATTTCTAATAAGTCCGTAGCTCGCTCCATCATACCAGAAAATGGAGTCTTAGTCATTTTACCCATCAGACATGCTTCGCATCTATCAAGTGATTCGAAATCAAGTGATTCAAGAAGTCCATCGGAATGGAGTTTCTTCATACGCTTCACTCCAATGTGACCAAGACGACAGTGCCACATATAGGTCGAGTTATCGCTCGATTTCAAACGTTTAGCCTCAATGTTATTAATATGTGTATTTCCACTATCGAGATTCAACAAGAATAGAACATCTATCAAAGGTGCATGTACATAAAACATATTACTCATATAAATCGAACAACCATTATTCTCAGACTTAAACAAGTAACCGTCTCGCAATAAACAAGATCCCGATATAATGTTCATGCTTAACGCAGGCACCAAATAACAATTATTTAAGTATAAAACTAATCCCGATGGTAGATTAAGGGGTAGCGTGCCGACCGCGATCACATCAACCTTTGATCCGTTTCCCACGCGCATCGTCACCTCGTTCTTCGCTAGCTTCCGTTTATTCTGCAGCACCTGTTTCGAGTTACAAATATGAGCAACCGAACCAGTATCAAATACCCAGGCACTACTACGAGTACTAGTGAGATACACATCAATAACATGTATATCAGATATACCTTTCTTCTTGATGTTGCCGTTCTTCAAATCCGCCAAGTACTTTGGGCAATTCCGCTTCCAGTGACCTTCTCCCTTGAAGTAAAAGCACTCAGTATCAGGCTTAGGTCCAGCCTTGGTCTTCTTCGTAGGCGTGGAAACTTTCTTACCACCCTTCTTGAAGTGTCCCTTCTGCTTAGACTTGCCTTTCTTGAATTTGGTGGTCTTATTGACCAACAACACTTGGTGCTCTTTCTTGATCTCCACTTCTGCAGACTTCAACATGGCAAAGAGTTCTGGCAACGTCTTGTTCATGTTTTGCATGTTGTAGTTCATCACAAAGTTCTTGTAACTTGGTGGTAGTGATTGGAGGACACGGTAAATCCCCAAAGCATTAGGAATCACAATACCCAAGCTTTGAAGTTTGTTTGCGTGCCTAGACATCTTAAGCACATGCTCGCTGACGGAGCTGTCGTCTTCTATCTTGCAGTTAAAGAACTTTTCAGAAGCCTCATAGCTTTCAATTGCCGCATGAGTCTCAAAGATCAATTTGAGATCCTCGACAATATCATATGGGTCTGAATTCTCAAACCTTTTCTGAAGCTCCGATTCTAAACCATACAAGATAGCACACTGAACTGTGGAGTACCGAGTCTTCCGAGTGAGGTAAACATTCTTTACTTCATCGGCAGCATCAGCTGCAGGTGGGTCACCCAGCGGTGCATCTAGCACATAGGTCAAATTACCAGTTGTGAGGACAATCCTCAAATTGCGGAACCAATCCGCGAAGTTGCTTCCATTGTTTTTCAACTTTTCTTTCTCTAGGAACGCATTAAAATTGATGGTAGGGGCTGCCATTGATCCACAACATATTTGCAATAGTTTAGACTAAGTTTATGACAAATTGAGTTCAAATTAATAAAATTAATCTAGGTGAACTCCCACTCAAAACAATATCCTTCACATTGTTTTAGTGATCACACCAACCAAATCCACCACATCAACACCGATCATCACGAGAGTTGATATAGTTTCAATGGCGAACAATCGACATGTTCATCATATCTACTATATGATTCATGCTTTACCTTTCGGTGATCCGTGTTCCGAGACCATGTCTGTACATGCTAGGCTCGTCAAGATCAAACCTTAGTTTCCGCATGAGCAAATCTGGCTTGCTCACGTTGTATGCACTTGCAGAATCTAACACACCCGATCATCACGTGGTGCTTCGAAACAACAAGCTTTAGCAACGGTGCTAACTAAGGGTGAACACTTTATGACTTGAAACTCATGTGCATGAGGGATCATCTTATAATGCTACCGTTGTCTACTAAGCAATACAAGATGCATAAAGGATTAACATCACATGCAATTCATAATATGTGATATGATATGGCCTTTCTTCTTTGTGCTTCCGATCTCCATCTTCTAGCACGAACATGATCTCCATCATCACCGGCATTGCATCAAGGTCAATGACGCTTCTCCATGGTTGTCGTCCACCGGCTTCAACTATTACAACTACTTTGAATAGACACGCGGGTCGTAACAGAAATTAAAGACAACCATATGGCTCCTGCCGGTTGCCAACTTACAATAAGGAACATTGCATACATCAAATATAATCACAATCATGGCCATATCACATCACAGCACACCCCTGCAAAACAAAGTTAGACGCCTCTACTTTCTTTGCATGTTTTACGTGGTTTGGGGCTTTCAATAAGTGTCGTTCTAACTTACGAACATGAACGACAACATTGATACTAGTATTGTTAATCACCCGTTGTAAATTGGATCTTAACTATGCTAGGAGAAACAGGCACCCGCAAAGCCACTTATGCAATACAAGTTGCATGTCAAGCGTGGAGCAAGTCTCATGAACGATGTCATGTAAGGTTAGCCCGGGCCGCTTCATCCCAACATACCGCAAGATGCAAAGTACACAAGAAGAAATCGACAATAAAAGCATCAACGCCCACAATGACCATTGTGTTCTACTCGTGCAACAGATCTACATATAGACACGGCTCTGATACCACTGTAGGGTTTCGTAGCATGGAAAACAAAAATTTTCTACCGCATACAAACAAACAAGCCAAGATCTATCTACTAGATTGTAGCAACGAGTCGATAGAATAACTCACCCTCGAAGATTCCAAAGTGTTTAACGAGAGCGGATTCTCGTGGGTGATGTAGTCGTACTCTTCCCGATCTCAAGATCGCGTAGACGATCCTTCCGGCGCTGCGTTCCGGCAGCGCTCCCGTAGTCGGTCACACGTTCGGTACTCGACGAAGACCTTCCTCTCCCTTGTTCCAGCAGGCAGCGGAGGTTGTAGCACTCTCCTCGTGATTCCGGCAGCACAACGGCGTGGTACCGGAAGTAGAGGGGAGATCTCGCAGGGCTTCGCCTTAAGCCGGAGATCTAGGGTTTAGACACGCCGAGGAGGAAGCTTGGCCGGCGGCTAGGGTTGCTAGGCGGCGGCGGCGGCTTGGCCTAGGTCGGCGGCGGCGGCAGTGGAGGTGGCGGCGCGGCGGCTAGGGTTTGGAGGAGGGGATCTTCTGTGCTAGGAGGGAGCCCTGCCCCTCCTTATATAGGTGGAGGGGCCGACCGGCCAAGGGGAGGGAGAGGAGTCCCTCCCCAACTTGGCTTGGAGGGTGCGCCGCCGGTTGGAGGAGGGAACTCCTCTCCAACTCGGTTTCCCACTCCTCCTCTTTTCCTCTTTCCAAATTTAGCCATTTGACTTTTCAAACTAGCTGTTTGACTTTTCAAACTAGGATTTGAATTAATCCTTTATTTGGTTCAGCGATGACACTTAGTACATGATGCAATCATACCAACTTGATACAACACATTCATGTACCCTTCCCCTCCGGAGTGCCGGACATTCCGGAACATTCTAGAACATTCCCGATGAAAACACCGGAACCATTCCCCAACTCCGAAACGGGACTTTCCTTATATGAATCTTATTCTCCGGACCATTCCAGATCTCCTCGTGATATCCCGGATCCCATCCAGGACTCCGAACAACATTCGGTCTCTTTCTCATCATTCCATAACTACTCAAAACAACGTCGAATCCTTAAGTGTGTCTCCCTACGGTTCGTGAATTATGCAGACATGATCGAGACACTTCTCCGAACAATAACCAATAGAGGAATCTAGAAATTCATATGGCTCCCACATATTTCTACGATTACTTTGCGATCGAATGAACCACTTACATACGATATCAATTTCCCTTTGTGTCACAATAGTTTACTTATCCGAGGTTATGATCGTCGGTATCTCTGCATACCTAGTTCAACCTCGTTACCGATAAGTACTCTTTTCTCATTCCCGTGATATGTGATCCCTTGTGAGCCAATCACATGCTTGCAAGCTAATTGGATGACATTTCACCGAGAGGGCCCAGAGTATATCTATCCGTCATATGGATGGACAAATCCCACTCTTGATCCATGTGTTTCAACCAATACTTTCCAAACACTCAATGCCACCTTTATAGCCACCCAGTTACGGTGTGGTGTTTGATGTCATCAAAGCATTCATCCGGTAAAGGTGATATGCATGATCTCATGGTCGAAGGAATTAGATTACTATGTATCAGAAAGCATATAGCAATTGAACTATTAAAATGACTTGATCTTTATGCTACGCTTATCTATAGGAGTATGTCCATCATATCATTCTCCTAACGATATGATCTTGTTGTTAATAACATCTCAATGTTCATGATAGGGAAACCACAATCATCCATTAACCAACAAGCTAGTATTTTATAGAGGCTTTACTAGGGACTTCAAATTAAGTTCACAAATCACACAAGTATTAATGTTTCCTTGTTAATACTATTATAGCATGAATGTAAACATTTATCATAAACACAAATATATAATAATAACTACTTTTATTATTGCCTCTAGGGCATATCTCCAACACATTGTTCTTCCTCTCTAATTCCTCCCTAGCACTTGTTTCTTTGGTGGGATTTGAGAGTGAAGGATTTGAGCACCCTTGGTGTTCTTGCTTTGCATTCTTGCATAAGTGTTGAGCTCTCCATTATGATTTGTTCGAGTGAGAGAACGCGAGCTTGTTACTCTTGGAGGGTGACCTCCTAGTTGGCTTGGCGGTTGGTGCCACGGTGTTCTCTTCGTGGAAGATTGAGAAGAGACCCGGGCTTCTCCTTCGTGGATCTTGTGAAGTGGTTGTGGAGCTTTCCATCTCCAGAGTGGAGGAAAAGCTAGCCATAAGGAAAGGGCATATTCCTTCGTGGGATAGACTCGGAGAAGAAGGTGAGCCTTTGTGGCGCGTGAGGAATCCTTCGTGGAACCTCACACCTCTCCAACGTGACGTAGCCCCCTTCCCAAAGGTGGTGAACACGGGAATACATCTTTGTCTCTGCGTGCCTCGGTTATCTCTATATCCGAGCTTACTTTCCTTGTGATAGCCATCGAGCTTGAAGTACTTATATCTTGCTTATCACTTGTGGTATATTTATCTTGTGCTATCTTGCTTAGCTTAATTTGTTGTTGGTGCACTTAGTTGAGCCTAGTGTATTTAGGTTTTGTTCTTGTAAAATAAACATTAGTTTAATTCCTCATTCTATCAAGACAAAACCGTAATAGTTTTGAAATTTCCTATTCACCCCCCTCTAGGCGACATCTCTATCCTTTCAATTTCGGTTATAAAAATTCCCCTCCATTTTTCCTCTTTGAAAAATCCTTTTATAAAAATGTCACCTCCTCGCCCCACCATGCGCCCTATGTCCCCTATACCGTTGGCCCCACCTGATCAGTGGGTGTGGCTAGGTAGCCCTGAGTAACAAAAGTATTCCGGAGAATTCCAGTTCAAATAAAATTTCAGTAAATGAATTTAATCAAATCAAATCAAATCATAACTTTCAAAATAAATTCCGGAGAATATGTTTTATTTTTGCATATGAATTCTAATGTAGATTCAAACACTTTCAAAACTATTCAAACCATTGACTTTGACCCTATTTAAAGAATTTTCATTTTAATATAAATTTAAATTCATAATTCCAAATAATGCAAATAATATATTATTTTGAATCAGGAAAATGTGATGAATATGAATATTCTATTTATAATATCATTTGAGCAATTGAAAACTTTCGAATTATTAAATGTTAATAAAGGCCCATTTCTTATAAATTGCATAACATTAAATCTGTTACTCCGAATTCGACAAATGATATGTCTAAAATGACCAGCATGACGAGCCCGTTCTAACTATGCATTCTATGATATGAATTGAAGCATGCATCATATAAATAGTAACAGACCAGAAAGGTTTATGGGAGCAAAACATGACTAAAACTATGATTTATTCTTGTAGCCCAAAATTTACCCATGCCATGCTATGTTATGCCATGTAAATTGTGCGTCATTCCATCATGGCATACTTGTTTGCTTGTTGCATATAATTTATATGTTTGTGCAATGTATTTATTTCGGCCCCTTGTGTGTTTGGTTTTTATCTGGATAGATGATGAGCAAGGAGAATATCAGGAGCCTCAGGAGTATTACCCGAAACCTTATTATTCGACAACTGAACTCGCAGGCAAGAATTTCCCCATGATTGCACTACGTATATCACCTATTGCATCTATATTATTCTTGCATTATATGTCGTGATCCAAATTAAATTCAATCCCAAGTATTGCATAGTCTTTACTTTTAAACCCCACTGTATCGTGTTCCCTCAATCCTATGAGACATTACTACAGGAGTTGTTTCAGCCATGCGAGTCGTAGAATTGCATGTGTAGGGTTTGTGAGTGTCTTTTATTAATGAGGTACCTAAACAAATGAAATAAGTAGTAATAGGATAACTAATAAACGAGGCACCTATGGGCAATATCTGCTATTTGGTTCTTTATGCTCACTTGTGTCCTGTAGGACCCCGAGTACTTGATTCCTGTTCCTTGACTATCGGACTATCCATATGTGGGACCATGACACTACAAGAAATGTGATAATTTTTGACCCTCCATATTGGTCACTAGATGGTCATTATTCTCCATTTGTGACCTTCTTGTGACCAAAAACAGATGGTCAAAAGCTGAGAGTCACTGACGGACAATAAAGACCTTTTCTGTGTATTGGTCATAGACTACTATGGCCAATATAGATGGTTTGGTCACCAGCTATCTAGCATGTCCATATAAGCCTCCACATCATCCAATCCTACGTGGAAATGCTTGTAGATCGAATTCAGCCCAATCCAACGAGCTGCTCTGCATGGTCCAAGCTCAACAATTTCAAACTTTCTAATTTTCAAATTTGGCATTTACGGTGTAGTTATTTAGTAGGCCAAGCCCAAAAATTCGGTCCATATATTTTCCAGCCATGGAATTTTTTGGCCCAACATTTATGTCCATTTTTAAAAAATCTAGCCCCACTGGCGCCTGCTGGTCAGTCTTTACCCAAGCCGAAGGGTCAAATTTCAATTTTCTACATATTCACAATAAATATGTAACATTGCATTCAGAAAATAAGACACATAGTAATTCATAAATAATAGATGTAAAAGTACACATCGAGGTTAATACATCAATGTAGATAACAAGTACCAACATAACAAAGCCACATGCCCAGGATAATACATCAACAAGAAACAGAAAGAAAAAACATGTCCATTTGGCCTAGTCCTAGCTACACTTATCCCCTTTGCGACGACCACATGAATCTGCTCCACTGACTGACACGATTTAATAGCTCGGTTTAGTCATCACCTACAAGACAACATAGCAAGAAAGATTCAGCTCAAATGACACAAGGATGCAGTGTCATGCAGCATCAAGAATGCAGTTGGACGTAGAAACAGAAGTATGCAGTGATGTGGCCTGAAGCTTAAGGTTGAGATGGCAAGAGTTACATGGGGCTTCAGGCTTCTTCAAACTTCGGCCTGAAGCACATGATTCACCACATATTAATATTTCATGACATTACATGACTAAGAGCTACCACTACTGATACTGGTAAAGAAAAAGGCACAAAAACAGTTAAGTACATATAATTCTTATCACAATCATGCATTTTGTTCCCGGCGTGTATATTTTTAGATCCCGCTGTCCCGCATGAGTCTGGATTTTTCCCAAATGATTTTTTATGTAGAATTTTGACCAAGTGATTATGACTGCTACCAGCTCTTTGTTGAAGTTGAGTTTTCTATTTTTTGGTATATTTTTCTCTGATGTTTTATCTAGAATCATGGGTCCATTTTGTTAGTTTGGTAGAGGCCATATGTTAGGTCAATGTACACAACACATATGCGGTCACGTCAGCAGAAGTTAATACATGGAAACGACACATAGACGAATATGTTGAGGTGGCTAACTAGTCATTTTAAGACATCACAAATTAGTGATCATGACCCTTTAAATTGGTCGTAATGAGTTAAATATAAGGATCTAAACCAACAATATACATCCATGACCATTTTGTTTTAGAAAATTATGACCTTCTTGAAAAAATTGGTCGTAATTCTTTAAAGTTTGGACCCTCCCAAATGCCTTATATGATCATTCGGTTCAGAATGGCCATACATCTATGACCAAAAACATCATGGTAGTTAGAAAAATATCACTAGTCAACACATTCCTTGTAGTGTGAATCCCCTGAGTCTTAGCTTGAGTCGCATTTAATTTCTTGGGTACACAAGTAGTTTGGGGCGTTATTACCATCATATACTCATGACATGCTTTACTTCTTTATTTACTACTATTGCTCGAGAAACGTTTACTACTCTACTGTTTTGGAACCCCACGCCACGTTTACGCGGTATCGACAAGCCCAGTCACACTTTCGGGTTCCTAGTCTTTTTACAACCGTTATGGCAAACATCTTGGTCTGTCTCGAAGCCCGACTAACTTCGTAGCGGCTAGCTTAGTGGAGTGGACCCTTGAAATCATCTGTGAATCTTGCGAATGCATTGTCATGATGCCTCGTTGGGTTTTCATTTGGTTTCTCTAAGGTTGATCGTCCATGTGTTGCTATCTGTGCACCTTGCAGGGTAAATCTTTCTAAAAGTCGTGTCCACGGTTATGGATGTCTTGGAGCATAGTTTCTCGATCATAGACAAGCATAAGTAAAGTACCGCTTTTAATATGACTAAAACTTTCCTAGTAATAGTGCAATATTCATGGAATGATTAAAAAAACTACCAACGGATGGGATGTTCTTCCACATTCTTGTTCGGGGAATGATAAGGAGGGTGAGCGTTGTTTATTTATGTTGAGGTATATATGTTGGGTAATTAAATATTGCTTATTTAACAAGCATCCGTCTATCATTGGTTAGGCGAATGTTGTAGCATGTCTCTATTGAACTTCTAGGCTTTATTTTCGCTGCAATTGCGTCACTCTCAGGTTGTTCCCTTTAGATGCATAAAGACTTGCTAAGTACCTTAGGGTCTCACATAATAAAATATTGGTTCAGATGGACCGGTATATCTACAATAAGGTTACTGGGTCGAGAAGACCAATGGTGGTGACGATGACCGTCTGATGTAGAGATTCCGAGGATGGAGATCCGTGAGATCCGTGGGCGGGATGTGCTTATTTTCAGGGAATCTTATGAAAATTTGCTTCTTATCGGTACTCGGATCTTTTTTCCTGCTTCTGCTTGATACTCTCATGTGTGATGTATGAGGAGGTATCCTAAACTATTATCTCTATCTAGGATATTTGGATCTTGCCATATGGTGTTGAATATTTCTATTTCTTTCAGATGGTTTGGCTCTAATGTACTCTTGTATGTCATTGGCATACATACTCATTTGGGTATGCTTGACTCGCAGTCCAGCCGGCTACGTCTCTCACACTTGAAGCTATAACCATGAGAAGTGGGTAGGATGATTGGCCGGTACCATGCCCTGTTTCGCTCAGACTGGGCCTACACGTGGGTGGCCTTTGAGCCTCCTCGGTAGGACACATTATCACTTTTGCGTTATATAGGCTTGTGATTTAGAGCATAGGGTCCAGGGGATTACAGCCTCCCTCCACCTTGCGCATGACTGCATCACCCGCTTAATACATTGCCCCGCCTCCTTTAGGCATCACTGAGATCGGAGTCGTAGACAAGCAGCGAGTAATAGCTTTAGCGATAGAGGGCGTCGTTGAAGATATTCACCAACAAGCGGCCTCCGCCACGGTAGAAAAGCTTCAAGATGTCGTCGACCTTCAGTTCATAGTGGGCCATGAAGTCCTTCCACACGTCGCATAGGTACAGGTTGTCGGTGCTGTCCACACACTTCTGCAACTCCCAGATGGGTTGGTCGCCTCTAACCTCGTGAATCCGGAGTTCATCTGAGGGGTGTTCTCTGAGTTCCTCAGCGAACAAGCCCGAAAAGCGTAGCTACCACTTGAAGTTCACCGAGAGGAAGACGAGGAACTTGAAGCCGATGAGGCCCGCCGTTACGTCATTGTTTTGCCCGCCACGGAGCATCGGGGGAGGAGAGTACCTATCGGGCTCCCACCATCCGTAGCAGCCCCGGCAAGGGGGGCATGTTCACGCCTTGGATCAGGGGACGGAGAATGATGCGTAGGGGAACCTCCCGTTTTGGTGCCGCCTCCCCGACGACCATGGTGGGGCGGGGCCCCAGCATTTGGCTACGGAGGTGTTGTGGTGGCCCCGACGCTGGCGCCTACGCCCGCGTCTCGGACCTTCCGTTCAAGCCGGAGCCACCTCACCCCCAGGAGAAGGAGGATCATTGTCACGGTGGCAACTGCCGGAACTGCCTGACGCCATCGCCTTCGCCACCAAGCAAGGAGTTGGAACAGAAAGGCAGCAGGGGAAGTGGAGATTGAGCCACAACCCCGTGCCAACCCTCTCTTTTATAAAAAAAAGAAGGGGAATGATTGCTGCCCACCTCGCCGGCCCGCAGGAGGGCAAATGTCGCGCATCTCAGATAAGTTGCATTGCAGTACCGAAGCAGATGCAGTCTATGCGAGCTGCCGCGAAAGCCGAGGATGGCTCGGCAATCCCGCAACCACTTGAGTGCACGAGTGCGCGCACTCCAGCTCTGTGGGATAGGAAGGCGTGTCGTCCAGTCATGTCACATGCCCCAAGGTATGGATTAGGCCCACGGTCTACTAAGGGGCAAAGCCCGCCAACGACCTCCTTGCCAAGCCGCGGCAAGCTTCACATAGAGGCATCTTCAACAAGTTGCTAGCCCTCGCCCGGGGGCTTCTGTAGGTGTAGTGGGATCGGGGTTCCCTCACATTTCACCTTGGCGCGTGGGCTAGGACCCACCGATCAGCAGCTCAACACTTGCAAGGCTAAGTCAACGAGACCGTTGCAGCGGCGCGAGTACCGTGTGATCGACGCATGTATGGATCTGGTATGATGTCCCTATGGATATTAAGTATTAACTATGATGTAGGTGCCTACAGGACGAGACGATCCACCACCCACCAGCCAGACGTGGACAAGGAGAACAAGAGAAGGACACGCCTGAGCCATTCCAAACCTACCTTCCGGGGGCTGCCCCAGAAGGAGGGTATGAGCACGAATGGGAACAGCGGATCCGAGGATTGTCCTTGACTATGCCCTTGTAGACCCAAAATATCATCCCTTCTAGGCTAGGTGCGGTCCGAGAACGTAAGTCAACCGATCCTGACCAGGTGTGTCAGGCCTGTCGTGGTATTGCCGACGATTACGCCATGGATGGGTCCTCACAGAGCGTGTTTAGAGACGTGGGGTAAGGCGTAAGGTTGGCGGGTACAAGGTAACACAGCTTACCCAGGTTCAGATCCCACAACGGTGGTGGAATCCTTTTCCTGTAATAAATCACTATAATGGCAATACGCCGAGTTATAGGGATCGGTTCGCTATGCGCGATATGAGTTGTGTCTTGCCCTAAAGGCTCCCATAGGTCCGGCTTATATAGTCGCTAGATCCTAGGATTACAGGCAAAGTCCTAGCCGGACAGGTTACAGAGTCCTACACGGTATACAACTAGTCTAACGTGTCTTGCACTCCAAGGCTCTGGGTACGTCGGTGACTCCTCCGTAGCCTTCCTTTATCCGGCATGGGCATCCCTTCTGGATCCATCTAACTGGGCCGCCCAGCAGGCCATGGGCCTTGCTACCAGTTGTGGGCCACCCGGGTTATCCGGATTAGATATATGCTATGGTGATACCCATATAGCATATCCCCAACAATATCCCCCAGAGAACTCTGAGATCTTGCACCGTCTTGCCTCTTCAGGTTGAATGCTCCGTCTAGTTGAATGTCGGCAAATCGTCAAGCAATATCTTGTAGTCCTCCCAAGAAGCCTGCAATGCTCTCCGTCTTCAATTTGTAAGCCAGAGAACTGCTGAATCTTTCATCGTACTCTTCTCGTAGCCGGACTGGATCCGTCCATGCCGGAATCTTCCGACGGGATGGTTCACCTGCCCGTGTCAGCTAGAGCAACATAGACCATAGCTTAGCGATGCCTCGTAACTCACACATGCAGACAACACAATCATGTCCGTTTTTTCCGCGTGAAGGATACGAACCGTTGGCGTTGGTGGTTGAAAACGTGGCGAAATTTCCGCGCACGTACACACATGCGATGTCCATGCATCAACCATTCGATCGCCTTGCACGAATCTTGCTGCTGGGGGTTATAAATTACAACCGTGGTAGATTTTATCTTTTCACCTCATTCCCCCATGTCATCATCTTCCTCTTGCGAACACCTCCTCGATCTCTCTGCGCGCACGCGAAAAACCCTAGTTTCTTCCCCAATCTTCCAGTCAACTCTCTCCCACATCAATGGCGAGCAACAACTCCACCCCGTCCATGGCGGCGACGAACGAGACCGTGGCCAAGCCGGCAGGCTCCGTCCATGTGCCTCCAGAGGGCGTGGTTCTGCCTCGGTCCGCGGTGGTGGAAGCCACCGGCGACGACCATATTCCAGTGAGGATGGAACCACTAGAACAGGAGGCTGACTACCATAAGGGAGAATGGCGCGGATCTGATATCGCCAACAACGATCTCAAAGAGCTGCTCGCCGAAGGATACCTCCCTGCGATGGAGAGGCTAGTCTGGCGGGCGGCGTCGGTCGACGAGTTCACCCCTTCTCCCTCCCGATCTCCGACTTCTTCCTTGCTGTCCTCAACCATTACCGGGTTCAACTTCAGAACCTTTCTCTGAATAGCATCCTAGCGCTTAGCAACTATGTAGCACTTTGTGAGGGCTACCTAGGAATTAGGCCTAGGTTAGATATGTTCATCTATTTCTTCACCGTCAAGAGGGAAGCCGGAGCTAGCAATGACGAGCTTAGAAAATGCGGAACCATTTGCTTCAAGATCCGGCCTGGCCGGCAGTTCCCTGACATCGCAGGCCATGAGTCCTGCAAGAACTGGTAACAAACGTACTTCTACGGCCCAGATATCCCTCTGGCTGGCCGAGAAGCAACGCACCCAGACTTCGTCTGCGGGGCCGCCGTTGAAGCCCCAACATGGAGATCCTAGGCCACCCTTCCCTTCGACAATGATGCTTCCCGCGCCATAAGGCGGATCGAGTGGTTCATAGAGACGGGTTTGACCAGATTGGACCTAGCCATGTGCTGGTTCGTCAAGAAGATCCAGCCTCTACAACACCGCACGAAGCTGATGCACCAGTATACCAAGGATAGGAAGGATAGCCTTCGCATCTCCATGGACAACTTTTCGAGTGACTCCATCAATCTCCGCTTCAAGGACATCGTCAAGGTGAAGGATAGGAAGCGTGGCTTCACCATCACCTATGACATGTTCATTGACGGCACGTTCCCAGAGGTATGTATTTATTTTCCGTGTATGACATATACTCCAGTTCTTCCGTCTAGCCACTATCATCTCATCTAACACTTTGGGATTTCACTTAACAGATCAAAAGTCTAGAGGAGGATAGCATGGCTTCCCAAATCTATGACCCCAAGATGAAGGAAGTCACCGTCGTGTCTGACGATGATGTCCCGTTGGCGCTTAAGCGGAAGAGCTCCACCTCTGACGCCACCGACGGAGGCAAGAAGAAGAAGACGGAGATGGAGCCTCCAAGAAGTCCACTGCCACCCTAGAGGCGGAGAAAAGAAGAATAACCGGCATCCCTTTCACCAAGGCACCCACCGTTGTGTAAGCTTCTTATCCTCTCACATTGCCCATTGCTCATTTTATTCCTGTACTTATACTTTTGCACGTTTTAGGAAGAAGGCCAGATTAAGTTTGAAGAAGACCTCCAAAACATCGGGGGATTCTAAAAACATCAAGGATATGTTGCACCAAGCGTCTCCTGCCATCGCCCCTACTACTCCTAGCGTCCAGCCTGCTGCCGTGCCGACAAGCTCTCCGGCTAAGGTAGCGTCTGGCCCTTCCGCCATGGAAGTGGATCCAGGTGTTACCGCGGATCTTGTCGTTGCCGGCGAGAAGGCGACACAAGAAAGCACCGCGACCAAAATGGCTGAAGCTTCGGCTAAGGATGCCATCGGTAGTGGTAAGGCGATAGTGGAAGGCGGAACGTCTGCCAGAGGCGACGCCACTACACCCAGGACTTCAACAGAGCTCCCGAAGATTGTCTACCCGACGCTCACGCCGAGTAGCTCAACTCTGGCTCCTGGTGCAGCGCCAACTTCTCCGACTTGCGGCCTTGAGCAACTTCTCAAGCAAGCGGATATCCTACGAGGAAATAGCCTGTCCTTCAGCAAGCTATTTGCCGAGAGCGCCACCAACCTCAAGATCATCACACTTGTAAGTTTAGCTTGCCTTTTGCTTTTCATAAGTAGTATCCCACTGTAGCCCCCAAGTATTTAGTTTGAATGAATTATTCCGACTATATATTTTTAGAGTAGCATACGCAGTGTTTGTAAATTTCAATAATGTAGCCCCCAAGCCTCTAGTTGAAACTGAATTAGTTCCGACAAGATGCTTAAAGAAAGACTAAGCATATTGCCGAGTTAAAAACTCTCACTGTAGCCCCCAAGCCTCTAGGTGGATATTTATCCGGCTAGATGCTCCAAGAGACTAAATAATTTTGATCTTCTTTCCACAGAACGAGAATGCTCGGAGAGGCATCGTCAATGAGAAGTTCCACAAGATGCACGCTGAGCTGGAAGCAGAAAAGGGTAAAACTTCCTTCTTGAAGGAACAAATCACCAAGAGCAAGAGTCTATTTTTCCTTTTGATTTCATACTCAAACTTGGTCTTGTGCCATCACTCTCCGACTACTCATTGTGTGCTGTCTTTTCTCCGACTTGCAGAAGCTATCGCCAAGGCCAAGGACATAGTCGAGCAATCCAAGCACATTGAGTTGATGGATAGAGAGAACAAGATCCTCAAGCAGGAGAGGGTTGACACTCTCAAGATGCACGAGGAATCAATGAAGGCCTTGCAGGAGTCCACCAACACGGAGATGAACCATCTAAGGGAGGAAATTGCAATCCTCAAGGAGCAGAAGAAAGCTATCGATGAGCATAATCAGCGCAACCTTGAGGCTTACAAGGTTCTCCGAGAAGAGCGGGACTCCATGGCGGAGACACTCCAGCAAGCGGAGGCGAGCATATTTCCGTCTTGTACTTCTGTAAGCCAGGTACTCTGAACTTTTTGTGTTATTGAACTCATGTGCTTCTTTGTTTGTCGAAAATGCAGCTCCTATTGGTTTGACCAATTCGCCTCCTCCGCCAAAGGAATGAATGGTTCTAGCCGGCACCACCGTCAACCAAGTCAAAGATATTCCCAACCCCTGAACATCAACATTAAGGTGGTGGACTCCATGATGAAGTACTCAGAGATTCTGCGCCAAGCCCCCGAGCATATCGTAAGCTGGAAAGCTTCATGTACCCGGGCTGGTGCAAGAATGTCGATGGCAATGGTCAAGGCCCACTACGAAAATGCCGACCTCGACACGGTGACCTCGGGTCTTCCCGACATAGACGATGAAGGCCAGAAGATTGATCACAAGGCTATCTGGGCATCGCTCGCGGGTTTTGACACCAGGGTTGCCGAGTTGGTCGATCACAATGTCTTTGTGCCTCTTTAGATCATTGACGACAACCACCAAAGCTCCTCCGAGTCCCTCAAGACCACCGACTTTGAAGATGATCAGGATGGTTCTCCTGCTGCCGACGATGCTGCCTCAAAGTCCCCTGCACCAAAGGAATAAAAATCACTTTGTAATATTTGTTTCCTTTGGATTGGTGTTTGAGGAAAAACTACTGTGTTAACTTAAGGCGGAAAAACAATAGCTGTAATTTCCTGATACTCAAGTATTAGTTCCAGCATGGAAATATTTTTTTAAGCAAGTGCTGGCTTATCCATTACTTTGGTTTTTATGCTTGACCTTTCATGAGTTGGAAGATTCGTAGTCGGAACCATGCGTTCAGGTGATGATGCCCAATGGCACCGTCAAAACCTAAACACATCGTCGACTTCAAGTGTCAAAAGCCACTACTCCAGAATCCACATAAAAACAACAAAGAATGTGTAGACCAGAAAACTTAAGCTAACGCCTGTAGGTGGAATTTTCACAAGTGCAAATGCAAAGCTTGCGCATAAAGGTTTTATACGATCCAAAAATGAACATTAAAGGAGGTAAAAGACTCAGGAATATGAGTGAACCAGAGAGCTTTATTTCATTGATCATATAAGAGGTACACAGTAGATAAAAGTATGCTAAGTGTAAAAAGGATGTAGCTATGCTATGGTCCATGGCCGATCAAGCTTTGGGTAGTCATCATCCGGGTCACGTCGCTTATGCTTATGATCATCACTGGGTCTATCCTCAAGTTCATGATTGTCAACGAGGTAGTAAGACCAATTGAGTAGCGCCTTGCTTATGATGAATGGTCCTTCCCATGGCGGGGATAATTTGTGTGACTTCTTCTGCTTAAGTCGGAGCACCAGATCCTCCTCTTTAAACGAGCGATGCCAAACGCGGCGACTATGGTAGCTGTGTAGCTTCTGCTGGTAGATGGCGGATCTTTGGCATACCAAAATGTGCTCTTCCTCGAGAAGGTCCACATCTAGGCGCCTGTATTCTTCAGCGTCATCTTGGTCGTAGGTGGCAACTCTTAGTGAATCACGAAGGATGTCGGAAGGCAAGATGGCTTCTGCTCCATATACCATGAAATAAGGGGTGTAGCCGGTAGATCTGCTGGGTGTAGTTCGTAAACTCCACAGCGTAGATGGTAATTCCTCTACCCAGGCTATAGCTGCTCTATATAGCAGTGCCTCAAGATGTGGCTTGATTCCCTGCAGAATTAATCCATTGGATCGCTCAACTTGGCCTTGGACTGTGGGTGTGCCACAGATGCTAGGTCAAGTCGGATGCCCTTCTCCCAACAATAAGCTTCCACTTCTCCGAGTGACAAGTTGTTGTCGTTGTCGGTAATAATTCTATGTGGGAGGCCAAATCTCACCACTATATCTTGGACAAACCTAAGGGCAGTTGCCCCATCAAGCTTTCTAATGGTTTTAGCTTCTATCCATTTGGTGAATCTATCAACTGCTACTAGCAGATGCATCAACCCACATGGTTCCGTCTGCAACGGACGAACCATGTCTAGTCCCCAGACTGCAAATGGCCAAGTTATTGGTATTGTTCGCAATTCTTTAGCTGGGACATATGGTTGTCAGGCATAGTACTGGCATCCCATGCATGTCTCAACCATCTAGTCGGCCTCCGTCTCCGCGGTCAGACAGTAGAATCCTTGCCAGAAGGCTTTGGAGACCAAAGATCGAGGAGTGGCGTGATGCCCGCTATCTCCGAGATGGATCTCACGAAGGATTTCAATACCCTCTTGCTAGGAAACACACTTTAGGTATACACCAGTGGTGCTTCTTTTATAGAGCTGTCCATTGATTATGGTATAGCCCTTTGCTCGACGTACTATTTGTCGTCTTTCGACCTCGTCGTTGGGCAAAGTTTAGTGTACGAGATATTCCATGAACAGTTTTGTCCAAGCCGGAGGGACCTTCGTCACTGTGTGAACGAAAGAGTCAACTCTATCCAGGTTCTTGGGGTTCGCTCCCTTTCCAAATGGTGTCTGTAGATGCTCCAGGAAAATGCCAGGTGGAATTTGTTTGCGCCCCGATCCAAGCTTTGGAAGTAGATCAGCCGCCTCATTTTGCTCCCTTGGAACATACTTGACTTCGTAGCCCAAGAAGCTCTTGGCTATCTCGTCCACTTCGTTTCGATATGCCGCCATCATAGGGTTCTGCACAATCCAGGTGCCAGCCACCTGCTGGGTAACCAAGTCGGAATCTCCACAACAAACTATCCGCTTGATGCCAATATCCTTGGCTACGTGTAGTCCATGAATGAGTGCTTCATACTCCGCCATGTTGTTTGTAGCCTCGAAGTGGATGTGCAGAACGTACTGTAGCTTTTCCCCGGTTTGTGTCTGTAATAGTACACCAGCCCCTGAGCCATTGAGTAGCTTTGATCCGTCAAAGTGCATCACCTAGTATTCTGGCTCTAGTATAGGGGTAGCATCTGGCATCTCCGTACAATCTGCGATGAAATCTGCCAAGGCCTGTGATTTGATAGCATCGCGTCTCTTGTAGGTAATCTCGAAGGCAGCAAGTTCAATGCCCCACTTCACGACCCTTCCTATAGCGTCGCTGCTATTGATGATGTCGAACAGTGGATCTTTGCTCACAACTATGATAGGGTGCTCCTGGACGTAGTGCCTTAGCTTCCAAGAAGCAAGGAACACTCCATATGCTAGCTTCTGGTAGTGCGGGTAACGCTCCTTGGACTCCATCAAGACCTCGCTCACATAGTAAACTGGTCATTGAACTCCGTACTCATGCATTGGTTCTTTCCGCTCTACCACGACGACGATGCTGATTACCCGGTTGGTGGCCGCCATGTAAATTAACATAGGCTCCATAGGTTCGGGTGCTGCAAGGATAGGCGACGAGGAGAGTATCTCTTTTAGATCTTTCAATGATGCGTTTGCTTCGTCCGTCCACGTGAATTTGTCTGCCTTCTTCAGCAACTTGTACAACAAAAGAGCCTTCTCTCCAAGTCGGCTGACGAACCGGCTAACTGCTGCAACACAGCCTGTTAACCATTGTATGTCCTTCAGGCATGTCGGACGGTTTATGTTTAGGATAGCCTTGATCTTCTCCGTCGATTCCACGCTGGGAAATGATGAATCCCAACAATTTTCCGGCTCGAACCCTGATACGTCCAAAATGTATCTACTTTCCGGAACACTTTTGCTATTGTTTCTCCTCTAACTTGTGTGATTGGGATACAACTAACACGGACTGACGCTGTTTTCAGCATAATTACCTTGGTGTCTAGTTTTTGTGCAGAAAATCAACTATCAGGAAAAATCCTGGAAAATATGCCAAAAATCCTATTTTACCAGAAGATCCACGGAGCCAGAAGATGAAACGGAGTGGAGGCCTAGGGGCCCACACCCCTGCTAGGCGCGGGTGGGCCCTGCCCCACGCCTAGGGGGTGCGGCCACCCCAGGCACCCCCTCAGGCTCCCTCAGTGCCTATAAGTTGTCCCTTGACCTAAAAACCTCGGGGGGTTCGACGTTTTCCAGAGAAGAGTTCTCCTCCGCCGCCACCATCAAAAACCAAGATTTGGATCTAGAAAGTCCGTTCTGGCACCCTGTCGGGACGGGGAATTTGGAGAGGATCATCGCCATCGTCATCACCAAAGCCTCTCCATCAACCATCGATGTTTTCCCTCATCCATGAGTGAGTAATCCCGCGTTGTAGGCTTGGGGATGGTAGGGATTGGATGAGTTATATCATGTAATCGATAAGATTGTTAGGGCATAGTGCCTAGTATCTCTATTAGTGCTATTTGACTTTGTTGCAACTTGTTGTGCCTAATGCTTGTCACTAGGGCCCAAGTGCCATGATCTTAGATCTGAACTTATTATTTAATCATTATGATAGTATTGTTTGTGATCTTATCTACAAGTTGTGTAAACATATCATTGTCCGGATCCAAAGGCCCCGAAGTGAAAATAATTGGGACAACCAGAGGGGATGGCTGTGGTGTGAGGATCACATGTGTTCATGGAGTGTTAATGCTTTGCTCCGGTGCTCTATTAAAAGGAGCACCTTAATTTCTAGTAGTTCCCTAGAGGCCCCGCTGCCACGGGCTGGCTGGACATAAGATGTTGTGAAAGTTCTCATTGCGAGCACGTATGACTATATATGGAGCACATACCTAGGATTTTTTAGTACTTGGATGCTTGTTATTATTTATCTACAATGCCATAGATCTTGAAGTTACATGTTTAGACTCGTCCATGCTACTCCGGTTCATCCATCCCTATGCCTACCGCACTCGAATCCTACGTTTACCATTACTGTTACTATTGTTCATGTTTCACTGTTGCTGTTGCTTTGCTGTTCCTACTACAAACTGTTGCTACTGATAAACTTCTGTGAGCAAGAACTATTTCTAGGTGCAGCTGAATTGACAACTCAGTTGTTAAGGCTTGCAAGTATTCTTTGGCTCCCCTTGTGTCTAATCAATAAATTGGGTAATACTACCCGTGAAGACTGTTGCGATCCCCTATACTTGTGGGTCATCAAGACTATTTTCTGGCGCCATTGCTGGGGAGCATAGATTTATTTGTAAGTTCACTTGGATCTATTATTGTTCACTGCTACTCCTTTCATCATGGGGAAGTCTCGTGATGGAAAGTTCCCTATTTTACCATCCACTACAAGAAGAGGTACTGTCCTAAACACCTCTGTTTCTCTTGATTCACCGTCTGTTATAAGTAAGCTTGTTACACCACCACATACACATGCTACACACACTGCTACTACTGCTGAATCTGAAACTGCTTTTGATGCTCATGATGTTACTTCTACTGTGCTTTATGTGAGTGGTTCATTAGGTCCTTTCCTAGATGCTACTATGGCTAGTCTAGGAAATACCAAAACTCCTAGTGAAGACACTGTTACATTTGTTAGCTCATCTGAGTCTAGTGAGAGTTATGATATTAATGATGGTTACATTGAGTTCACTGATGAATTTGTTGAAAAGTGCCGAAACACACATGGTACTAGTGCTATTAAGAGTCTCCTTGCTAGACGCACCATTATTCCTAAGTTGTCCTCTGATCCTAAGTTTTCCACCTCTCCCATAGATATTAAAGATAAAGATTATGATTTCTCTCTTGATTTAACCTATTTAGATATTGCTGAGAAAGAACCTTTTTGTGGGACTGAAAGTGAGAGTGCGGTGGCTCATATGAATGAGCTTTCTACTATGAGTGCTTTATTCTCTGATGATTTTAAGATGCGTAAGTACTTTGTTACTAAGATCTTCCCTTTTTCACTAAAAGTAGAAGCTAGGGCTTGGTTTAATAGATTACCTCTTGGTTCCATTGATAGCCCTGATTGCTTGTGCTTCTTTCTTCCAGAAATATTTTCCCCCTAGTGATAAACATGCTGCTTTGCAAAGACTTTTTGATTTTAAACAGGGAGAAGAAGAGAAATTGCCTGAGCCATGGACAAGGTTCTGTTCCTTGATTCATGCACATCCTGGATGTTCATTACCTAAGAATGAGCTTCTTGATATTTATTATAATGGACTAATTGATGATTCTAGGACATACCTAGATAGCTTTGCTGATTGTGTTTTCAGAAAAAGAACTCCTACAGATGCTGAAGAATTAATGGCTAAGATAAGCAAGAATTATGATGATTGGACTTCAATTGAGCTAAATACACCTGAGACTATTATTTTTGAACCAGTTGTGCCTGAACCAGTTCCAACACCAACACCAAAGAAGAGGGGAGTTATTGCATTAAATGATGAAGTGATGAAAGAAGCTAAGAAATGTCTAATGGTATTAGAGCTGAAGATGTAAAGAATCTACCTCCTATAGAAGAATTATGTAAGCCAATTCCCCACTCATCCACTATTGAGGTACACTCTCTCCAACACTTTGATGAAGGTGATATTCCTTATGGTAAGCCTCCTGATCAATGCTTAGAGGAACTTGACATTTTTATTGTTAAGCAAGGTAATTTTAATAAACAAGTTCAGAATCATTTATTGGAAAACTCTAGAGCTATTAATGATTTGAAAGATATTGTGGAAAGAACTTCTAATGATATTAAAATGCTTTGTAAGCACTTTCAAATGGTTCAAACCCAACTTGATCAACTTGCTAAGGTACAAAAGGATATGCTAGTTAATGCCTTAGGATATAAACATGCTTATGGAATTAGAACTAGGAGTGGTATAGCTACTCAAGATCCTTTATATCCTGAAGGACACCCTAAAAGAATTGAGCAGTATTCTCAACAAGGTGAAAGTAGTGGTAGTCCTCGTAAGAGAAAGAAAAAGAAACATAAAGTAGTTGAGGAACCACTTGAACCTGCTATAGATCCTAATAGTATATCTGTCTGTGATGCTGAAACTGAGAGTGGTAATGATAAAAATGAGTCTCTTGATAAGGAGGAAGGTGAGGAAGATCCTGAGAAGCACACTAAGAACACTAGGTACACAAAGGAAGATTTTATTGCTAATAAACATGGTAAAGAGAGAGAACCTTGGGTGCAGAAACCTATGCCTTTTCCAGGTAAGAAACACAAGTCAAAGGGGGAAGAACACTACAACAAGTTTTGTGAGTGGATGAAACCTTTATTTTTGAAAATTCCTTTGACTGATGCTATTAAGTTGCCTCCTTATTCAAAGTATATGAAGGATATTGTCTCTAATAAAAGGAAGATTCCTAATGAGGAGATTTCTACTTTGCTTGCTAATTATTACTTCAATGGTAAGGTTCCAAAGAAACTTGGTGATCCAGGTATACCAACTATTCCTTGCTCTATTAAGAATAATTAAGTTAGAACTTCTTTATGTGATTTGGGAGCTGGAGTTAGTGTTATGCCTTTTTCTCTCTACAAGAGACTCCGGCTGGAAAAGTTGATACCAACTGATATATCTTTGCAAATGGATGATAAGTCAACTACTATTCCTATTGGTATATGTGAGGATGTTCCTGTTCAAGTGGCTCATAATTCCTTGGTTCTAACTGATTTTGTTGTGCTTGAAATGCTTGAAGATGATAATATGTCTATTATTCTTGGGAGACCTTTTATTAATACTACATATGCTGTTATTAATTGGAATCAAGGGAAAGTAACATTCAATATTAATGAAAAAGAGCACACTGTCTATTTCCCCAAGAAGGTGGCTAAAAGCTATTGCCTGAATTCCATTGAAAATATTGAGAGCATCAAGGTTGGAGAAATATATTGTCCCATTCCACAAGAAAATTTTGAAACTATTATGATTGGGACCATTTCTATCAGGTATGAGGTAACGTAATCACCTTGTGGATAGCGAAGTTTTGTTTCATATAAGATTGTTTTGATAACAAGACTTGATCAACCTTGTTAACAAAAGAATTTTAATGAACAAAATAATGTTTCCACTGTGGTTATACTTGCTTTATTTTACTTTTCTCCTTCCTAGTCTTTGCGCTTCTTTTGTTAGCTTTGGTTTTGTTAGTTGTTTGCTTGTTAGTTTGTCTTAGAACTTCTGTAGTTTGGATTTTGGTTTGCTTTTTCTTCTTCTGAAAAAACTGTTTCTGCGAGAAAATCAATTTTCATACCCTGAAAATTGGCCAAAAATAAAGTTTCCCAAAAAATCCTAGAAAATTCAAAATAAATCTTTCCTCGAAAAAAGGGGCCGAGGGACACCTGGAGTGACCAAGGGGGCCACCCCAGGCCACCACACCCATGGTAGGCCTGCCTATGGGTGGCGCCTAGGGGGGTCTGGCCCACCTGGGCCCCTTGATGGTGCCCCCTCACAGCCATCTTCTTTCTCTCTCCCGAAAACGCCGGAAAACTTGCTCAATCTCGAGTTCTTGCTGTTCTTGCTCACAATTTTCGATCTCCTTACTCAGCCCATCTTTGCTGCTGATTTTTGGAGGGATTGCTCCTTGGTATGTGCCTCCTCCACTTGTGCAATTAGATTTGTGATTGGTAGATTGTATCTTGAGTATTTTGCTGCTATAGGTGACAGGTTGTGTGAGCTTGCATGCTTCTTATATGATTAGAGATTTCATTTTGATGCATGTGTATCCCTCTAGCAAGTTCCTATAGTATTTGCGCATCATTTATCAACTTGGAAATCACTTGGTTTGATGTTTGTCTAAAAATTTCAGCAAGGAAGATGAGTGCTTATCCACTGAATCAATATGACTTGATGGTTCCTGAGCAAATGAAGGTTCAACGTGAGGAAGGAGTCTTCCTTTCCATATATCCATGCCATGAATTTATGAGAACTGCGGGAATCCTCTAGGATTTCCAAACTATGGTTACCAATGCAGGGTTGGAACACTTTGTTGAAGGTGAACCCTTTCAATATGTTAAGCTAACCATGGCATTTGTGCAGGACTTCCGGTTTACTTGGTCTACATCTAACCCCATGGTCCATTACAAAATATATAATATACTTGTCGACCTGCCTTTTGTTGATTTCTCTGAAGCAATTAGAGTACCTCAGTGGGGATCTTGTGAGAAGATCAAGGAGAGGCCCAAGTCACTTATGGATTTATATGCTGAGATTTGCCAAGGTTTCGACTTCTCAAAGGAAAGTGGTAAAATTCGTAATATTCAGTTCCCAGCCATTAGATATTTTGCCTATTTCATTACCAAGTGTGTTCTTGCTAGAAAGTTATCTTCTTTTGATCTAGCTTTTATCGTAGCTGCTTTGAATAGGAATAGATCTTATAGCCTAGGTGCTTTGATAGCTCACCGTCTCACCACCAACCGCGAGAAGGGTGGAATTTGTGGAGGTATAATTGCTTCTAGGTTGCTAGCTTTCCATGGTTTAGAGCCTCACCTTTCAGATTATCTGTTCCCCATAGAGAGGCTTGATCTTGGATCAATGATTTAACATGGTTCTGTTTCTTTGGGGGCTAATGTGAGAAGTTTACCGTATGAATTATCTTTTTCCTAGCAAGTTTGGAGAAAGGGTAGGACTGAGAAAATAGTTTATTTGCCTGCACCTGCTTTGTTTAATTTTGATAACAGGTAAGGATGGTCGCTCATGTAGGAAGAGTCTGACACATATGTGGCGGAGCTCTCCCAACAAGAGGAGAATGTTGGGGAGGATGCCGAAGATGATTCGGTTCAGCCCTCCAACTTGGGAGAATCTTCATACCAGCATCCTTCTTATGATTGGGGAGCGTCTTCTTCTTCATCGCAAGCGCCTGACTACGATCATTCCTATGATGACCCACCAGCTTGGGGTTACTACCCGCACTATTGAGCCCCACTTAGGCCAAAAGCCTAAGCTTGGGGGGGGGAGGTTTACCGACATCACACTCATCTATATATCATGTTCGGTTCTTTGTATCTCCATTGTTTCACTTTGTTTTTGGTTTTTGTTGCTGCTTTCTTAAAAATATTTTCGTTGTTTCTCTTGGTTTGTTTCTTTGTTTCTTAAAAATATTTTCGTTGTTTCTTTTGGTTTGTTTTTTCTTTGCTTGTTTTTGCTTTGTTGGCTTGTTTGAAAAATCGAAAAACACCAAAAATATTTGTTGTTCTTCTTTGGTTTTGTGAGTTCTTTGTAGGGTTCAGTCGTCCTCAATGGATTTTGGTTTCATGTTATTATTCAAGTCACACAAGTGAAGGGCAATAATGAAGATTAAGACAACTTGAGGTGTGGTAAGAGGCTAGTAACAAACTCTATTTGTTTTCATTTTTGTACATATACTCATCATTGTGAGCATGCTTAGTCTGTTCATTGTAAGGAGTATGTTACTGATGGATGCTTAGTAGTTCTTGCTTGTCTATGATTAGCTCCAGCTTGCTAATAGTTTGTGGCATGTCATATGAATGTTTTCTTGCATTGTTTTATTCATATTTTGGTATGATATTGTGGTATCCTCCTCTGGAAGTTTCATGTGAATCTACTTGGTACATGCTCACGCATGCATATGACTAAACAATAGTCAGTAAGCCTCGACGATTTATTTTGCCTCAGAGTTCTAGTATCACTTTCATGCCATAATTAGTCTTGTTTTGTTGCAAGCATGATTATGAAAATTATTGATCTCTCGTTTGTAGCTCCCCCTCTATTGCTAGCCATCACTTGCACTGAGTATGAGCTCTACCTGTACTTCCAACTCCCCAAAACCAATATTGCCAACTGTGTCCACCATACCTACCTATTAGCATCATTTGCTATTTCAGCGCATATTCAATATGCCGTGTTTTCTTCCAAATAAAATGTTTGTATGTTTTGAGAAAGTTAGCCAGTAAAGCTCTCACGAACTTGATGCACACTTTATTCCTTGCACTTAATAATCCTGGACCATTGTGAATTGTATGCAAATTATATGCTGGGAGTCAGCAGAACCGTGCTGTCACGGGGAACACTTTCAACGCTTTTTGGATATCCTATCCAGTTGATAATTTGCTCTTATGTTTGCGGACGCCTGGGCCGCTAGCCCAAGCCATTCCTAATCATGGTGGAAATTTGCAGCATCACCATAATGAGCATTTATGAAGCATCCTCAATAAAATGCTATGCTCATAGTAAATAAAAAGATCGCTGAGATGCTCATTGTCTGCTTTCCTTGTCATTTTGATCACGGGATAGCTCCTGTATCATGTGCAAGGGGTACCCTGTTGGTGGTTCTCTATGATATGCATGTATTTACAATGACAAGAACTTGTAGGTAACCAAAGTTGAGTAGCATGCGGAGCGGCCCTCGTACTCAAGGTACTTGGGATTTCCAGTTTATGGCCTGTCAAGCATATAACTCATACTAGACCTCACTTTCACCTTAACCATATGAACATGACTATGATAAGGGCAATGAGAGCTCAAAGCTAATGAGTACCTTCCTTTCAGCATTAGGAAGCCTTTAAAACTTTTCAAAACAGTTTTCACTTCCTTGTTGAGTCACCACTTATTCTATGAGCACCTTCTTGAGAGCATAGTTGTCATTCTTGTGTTTGTCTCAAAACTTGGTTAATTATTTCATGACTTTGATGCTTGTATCTCTGATATTTTTACCTCTAGTCTTCACTTGAACTTCAGAGGTGCCTTGGCATTTATATTGTGCTCTACAAACAATGGCAAGCGAGATACCACTCTATCATACCTTACTATGAGCATTGCAATGTTGCTTATGTTTATGTTTCATGCTACTTATTATTATTGAGTTGGTTTCTCTTCATAGCTTGCAATGACTATTGAGTATACTTAGTTGCATACTCTTTATTATGAATGGTTTAAGCATCTACTCCTATGCTGAGAATATATACATCATATGGAGCAAATGTGTTCGTGAAAGTTCTCTTATCGCACTCAGTTTTCAACTGAATTGCTTGAGGACAAGCAATAAGCTAAGCTTGGGGGAGTTGATACGTCCAAAACGTATCTACTTTTCCGAACACTTTTGCTATTATTTCTCCTCTAACTTGTGTGATTTGGATACAACTAACACAGACTGACGCTGTTTTCAGCAAAATTACCTTGGTGTCTAGTTTTTGTGCAGAAAATCAACTTTCAGGAAAAATCCCGAAAAATATGCCAAAAATCCTATTTCACCAGAAGATCCATGGAGCCAGAAGACGAAACAGAGTGGAGGCCTGGAGGGCCCACACCCTGCCAGGCGCGGGTGGGCCCTGCCCCGCGCCTAGGGGGTGCAGCCACCCCAGGCACCCCCTCGGACTCCCTCAGCGCCTATAAGTTGCCCCTTGACCTAAAAACCTCGGGGAGGGGGGGGGTCGACGTTTTCCAGAGAAGAGTTCCGCTCCACCGCCACCATGAGAAACCAAGATTCAGATCCAGAAACTCCGTTCTGGCACCCTGCCAGGACGGGGAATTTGGAGAGGATCATCGCCATCGTCATCACCAACGCCTCTCCATCAACCATCGATGTTTCCCTCTTCCATGAGTGAGTAATTCCCCGATATAGGCTTGGGGATGGTAGGGATTGGATGAGTTCTATCATGTAATCAAATAAGATTGTTAGGGCATAGTGCCTAGTATCTCTATTAGTGCTATTTGACTTTGTTGCAACTTGTTGTGCTTAATGCTTGTCACTAGGGCCCGAGTGCCATGATCTCAGATCTAAACTTATTATTGAATCATTATGATAGTATTGTTTGTGATCTTATCTGCAAATTGTGTACACATATCATTATCCGGATCCAAAGGCCCCAAAGTGACAATAATTGGGACAACCGGAGGGGATGGCCGTGGTGTGAGGATCACATGTGTTCACGGAGTGTTAATGCTTTGCTCCGGTGCTCTATTAAAAGGAGCACCTTAATTGCCAGTAGTTCCCTAGAGGCCCCGCTGCCACGGGCTGGCTGGATAGAAGATGTTGTGCAAGGTCCCATTGCGAGCACCTATGACTATATATGGAGCACATGCCTAGGATTGTTTAGTACTTGGATGCTTGTTATTATTTATCTGCAATGCCCTAGATCTTGAAGTTACATGTTTAGACTCGTCCATGCAACGCCCGTCCATCCATCCCTATGCCTACCGCACTCGAATCCTACTGTTACCGTTACTGTTACTATTGCTCATGTTTCACTGTTGCTGTTGCTACTACAAACTGTTACTACTGATAAACTTCTGTGAGCAAGAACTATTTCCGGGTGCAACTGAATTGACAACTTAGTTGTTAAGGCTTGCAAGTATTCTTTGGCTCCCCTTGTGTCGAATCAATAAATTGGGTAATACTACCTGCAAAGACTGTTGCGATCCCCTATACTTGTGGGTGAAGGACTTCTCGGATAAAACTAGGCTTAAGTAACCTAGCTATCTCTTTACCTATGACGCGTCTCTTCTCGTCTCCGAAGCATCGTTGAGGCTGTTTCACCGGTTTGCATTTTGGATCAATATTCAAGGTATGCTCGACAAGTTCCCTAGGTACACCTTTCATGTCGGCAGGTTGTCAGGCAAAGATGTCCCTATTCTCACGGAGGAACTCGACGAGCGTGCTTTCCTATTTGGGATCTAGGTTCGTCCCAATGGCGGTGGTCTTGGAGGCATCGCCTACCACAAGTTCCACTGGCTTGGTTTCGACGGCGGCCTTGAAGGCTGGGACATAGTGAGAAATCTGCTTCTTCGACGCCGGCATCTCCGTGGCATCAACCTTGCTTTGGATCTCCTTGAATTCTTCGCTGTAAAGGACAGCTTCTGCAAAGTCTTCTTCTCCAATCTCGTAGTCCCTTGCCTTGGTAAAGCTTCTAGATACGATGATGATGTCGTTTGGTCTGGGTATCTTGAGTTTGTTGTAGAGGAAGCATGGCTTGGCCATGAAGGCGTGGAAGATGTCGCGCCCGAAGATGATGTGGTACACGCTCTTGAAGGGGACCACCTCGAAGGTCATGCGTTCTTGGCGGTAATTATTAACATCGCCATAAGCAACCTGAAGTGTGATGCAACCAAGGTACCAAGCCTTCCAGCCAGGAACTATGCCATGGAACTTGGTGCTGGTCCGCCTTAGGCTAGCCTCCATCAAGTTCATCTTGTGCAGAGTATCCAAGTACATGATGTTGATGCTGCTTCCAGTGTCCACCATACACTTGGTGAACTCATTGCCGTCAATTAGGGAGATGATGACCATGGCGTACTGGTTCTTCGTAGGGATGAGTTCTGGGTGATCCTTCCTGTCCCAAGTGATTGGAATCTCCGACCAGCGTATGTACTGTGGGACTGGGGGTAGGATGGCCATCAGTATCCTCAGTGAGGTTTTCTATGCCCGGACAGTTGGGGTGCCAAGTAAAGTGTGGTAGACGGGGGCCTTCTTCTCGAAGGGGTTCTTGCCCTTGCCATCGCTCTTGGCGGCGTTCTTGGGGTCAACACCCTCGTCCATCTTGGACTCCTCTTCCTTCTTCTTCCCTTTGCCCTTGCCGCGCGGCCTGTTCTTTCGGCTTCACTTGTAACCGGACTCCGGGTCCTCCTTGAGATCATTGACGAACTTGCAATGGAGATTGGTGTGAGTGGCTTTGCCGTTAGCATCGAGGTGTACAAGGCACGACATATCATAGTAATCGTCGTACGTTTGGGGAACACAGAGCGCTGCTGGGGTAGTTTCACTACCTCGCTGCTGCCTACGACCAGCCCCCCGTCCTCAGCCACGCTGTCTGCCATCACCTCGTCCTGCAAATGTCATGGCGACCATGTCGGAGGTTTGCTTTTCTTCTGGCGGGCTCTTCCGCTTGGTGCTAATGTTCCTCCTAGCTTGAGTTGGAACGGCCGTTGCCGGCAGGGAGCCGCGAGCATCGTCGTCGGCAGCCGCGAACTCACTAGCCAGCTAGATCATCTGGTTGAGATCTAGCGAGTGATTGCCTTGCAGGCGCTTCAACTTATTTCGGAGCAACATGCCCTTCTCCAACCCATCGATGAAGGCGGCCATGGCGGTCTGAGCGTGCACTCCTGCGCAGGAATTCTTCATATCTAGCCAACGAGAGATGTAGGCGCGAGATGACTCGTCTTCTCCTGCATGCACCGCTGTAGATCGCCAACAGTGCAGGGACGCTTATATGTAGCCTCGAAGTTCTTGGTGAACGCTTCTTGCATGTCCAACCAGTTGCAGATGGACTTCTTCGGCAAGTATCGATCCATTGTCCGGTTGTGCCCACCAGCATTAGTGGGAGGTACTTGACAACGAAGTTCGGGTTACCCCTGGCGATCTCCACCGCGTTGCCATAATCCTGCAACCAGATAGATGGTTTGGCGGTGCCGTCATAGGGCTTGATGGTCTTGTCAATGCGGAAACCCTTGGGGTCAATTGCGGTCCGTATTACAGGTCCAAAGCAACATGGTCCCAGATATTGTCCTTCCCGGGCCTCGTGAATCTTGTCTAGGCATGAACGCACGTCATATGGCTACGGGCTTGTTCTTTTCTTCTTGCCGCCAAGGGAAGGGTTACGTGAACGACACGGGCCTCCTCCACCATGGTGGCTGCTAGGGGGCGACGGAGGCGGAGGTGGCGGTGGGTTAGCTTTCTTGTTGTTACCCTCCTGTGACGCCTCACGCTTGTCGCGGTTGCTTGTCGAACGCGGAGGGTCATGACACGACCTTCTCTTGTGTCCTTGGTTGCGCTCTCCATCGTGATGGGGCTGCTCCGCGTTGTAGCGGATGACGATGCCACTTTTCCTTGGAGGAGGCATGTCCGTGCGATGGTGATCCTTGGGGCCTTCGCGATGTCGGGGAGACCGGGGCGGTGGAGATGGGCGACGAGGATGAGCCTTGCCTCCGTGGTTGGAGGATATGGGGATAGCGTCCTTCCTGTTGTGTGCATCCCTCCGTCTTTGTTCTGATGAACCCGTCTGGGACCCGACATCATGAGGAGATCGGTCCCTTGGCGGATTAGGAATGCTAGACTGGCAAAACGCTGGGTCAGACTCAAGCCTCTGAGAGGTGGCCTTTTCCTGCTGTTTCACCGCCTTTGCCACAAGGTCATAGACCTGTTCCACAACTGCTGGTGATCTATCCTGCTCCAGAAGGGTCTTGGCGACGACTAGGTTGAGAATAGGAGTGGGCATGACATGTCTTCCTTCGCTGTCAATGTATGGCTTTGCTTGTGGCGGCTTCGAGGGAGCCCAACCTAGGTTCCGCCATACACCAGGGTCGTTGATGATGCGAGCCAGAGCTTTCTTATCCTTCTGCTGCTTGAGCAGAGTCTTGTACTCGGTCTCCATGGCTCTAGCTTTCTCTATTGACTTCTGCGTGCTGGGCAGATCTCGATCCAGCTTGGCGCCTTGCTCCGCGATGGCCTGCGCTTCCTCCAGCAGCTGCTGGCGCTTCTCGTCAAGCTGGACTATGTTTCGTATATGAGCCACGGTCATGGGCTCGACGAGTAGATTTCCATACATCACTCTATCAGCTGGAGTGATTTGGGAAGGAACATACGTAGATGTCGGAGGCGGTGGGTTTGTGGTGTTGTTGTTACTCGGACCGACGTTGAGTTCCTGCGGCTGCTGCGCTGGGTTAGGCGGAGGGGGCATGGCCTTTGGGCGATCATTATCAGCAGCAACAGGTGGTTCCTTCCCCTTGTCCAGTGCTTTAGGCGGATCTTGTCCGGGTTGATCTTCCTCCATCACGGTCCCAATGGCGACGAACACCTCTCGAGACATGACGGAGTTGCCGGCCTGCTCGTCGCGCTTGAAATCCTCCTCCATCTCCTGCATAGCAGAGTCTAGCTCCTCCAGGATAAAGTCTATCTCCTCTGAGTTAGCGTTGTGTCGGTGTATAGCACGTCAAGAACAGAGTCGGAGGGTGCCGGGGCTTCCTCGATGATAGGCGGTGGTGGTGTGACAGCGGCGATGATGACTGGAGGTGGTGGTGCGGCCGCTGGGACGACGATCGGAGGCGGCGGTGGTGGTGGCTAAGGAAGAGGGGCGCCGGGTAGGACCGCGAGTGCTGCCTGAGCTTCTGCATCCGCGACCGCGAAGTTGTTGACGTTGTTCACCATGACTTCTAAAGTGAGGCATCCTGAAGCCTGTATCCGCCTTAAAGTATGTCGGAGAAGTGTACCGCGGTCCAGTCCTTCCACAAAGTGATACATGGCATCATCATTGGGTAATGCTCCAGGTCGGCCCGTATATGGAGCCACCTGGCTAGGTAATCGCGGGGGTTTTCACCCTCTCTCTGAATGCAACGTGCCAGATCAAAGATAGTCACCACGGCGACAAACTTGGATCTCTGCTGTCCAGACACACGAGCAAAGCCGGCGGACTTGCAACAATCTTCGACCATTATATCCTGCATAGGGGGCTGTTTGGGTGGGCCTTGAATTTTTCCGATATTTACCGGCAAACTCCAAAGAGAGATCCGACTTTGATCCTTCCATGAATGTATCCTGCACGTAGGCGGTCCGTACGGGTCTTGACGCTCCTCTGACTTCCAGGGAACTAGTGCCCGAGTCGGTTTCGCCGATGAAGAGGTGGATGTCCATGATTGGGACGATCGAGCAGCGGGTGGGGTTCATCTTCGCCGGGATACAGAACTCGTCGGGAGGGACGATCGGAACATTGTCGGAGAATAGAACACGGCCGATGGCTACGATTTCTCCGATTCTCGCAAAGAGGTTGGTCCTCGCCCATTGTAGAGCCTGAGGTGCCTCTTGCCCCACGGTGGGCGCCAACTGTCGTGGTATTGCCGACGAGTATGCCATGGAGGATTCCTTACAGAGCGTGTTTAGAGACGTGGGGTAAGGCGGAAGATTGGCGGGTACGAGGTAACATAGCTTACCTAGGTTCAGATCCCACAACTGTGGCGGAATCCTACTCCTGCTATAAATCACTATAATGGCAATAAGCAGAGTTACAGGGATCGGTTCACTGTGCACGATATGAGTTGTGTCTTTCCATAAAGGCTCCCATAGGCCCGGCTTATATAGTGGCCAGATCCTAGGATTACAGGCAAAGTCCTAGCCGGACAGGTTACAGAGTCCTACACGGTATACAACTAGTCTAACGTGTCTTGCACTCCAAGGCTCCGGGTTCGTCGGTGACTCCTCTGTAGCCTTTCTTTATCCGGCATGGGCCTCCCTTCTGGATCCATCTAACTGGGCCGCCCAGCAGTCCATGGGCCTTGCTACCAGCTGTGGGCCATCCGGGTTATCCGAATTAGAGACATGCTATGGTGATACCCATATAGCATATCCCCAACAAGGCCCAGCCTCGTGAATAGGCGACGCGCCTCTGCCGTTGGACAGCATCATGACATTGTAGTCCGCTGCAACGCGTCGAAGACATGCGTGACAAGTCAGGGCTTGGTCTTTCACGCGGCTATCAAATGCGCCTGCGCACTGCCCGTGGCCATCCATTGGCCATAGGTACTGCCCATCTGCCTGAAGACCGCGTGGCACACCAGGATTGATCCCGGGAACGCCCTTGGGTGGTTCTCCATGCCAGCTCTTGTATTGACCCCTTGAGTTATAAAAGGAGGCACTTAGTCATTGAGAGAGGGAGAGGGTTTTGTTGGACGGCCAGATAGCCGGAGAGACTCTACACACATTTGTAGCTATGAGGGAGAGATCTAAGATATATCTCCCCGACGGAGAGTGAGAAGATAGGAAAAATTAAGAGAAGTGAGGAGGAGTAAGCCTAGGAAGTATAGAAGCTAAAGATAAAGCGACTCCTCGGCACCACTGAGATCAACATTTTGTACATCTATCCACCCTAGATAATCCGCCAAAGCAGGAGGTAGGGTTGTTAGCTAGAGGACGGCCCAAACCTGGGTAAAAAAATGATCATGTGTGCTTTCTGTGTGCTTTGTGCCTGTATCAGCAAGTTTCTACGACTATGTTGAGGCCGGAACGCCTTCGTTCCCACTATCGAAAAAATAGGGAGAGCCTAACATCCCCGATGTCCGTGTTAGCGAGACGTGAGAAATCTTTCCAAACTCTCACCCGTTCTTTATACATTGACTGCCTGGTGGGTCCATTGAATATATTTTCACAATGTGTGAAATTAATTTTGAAACTAGACAAGTTTGCACATTCGATTTGCTACTAGTAGTACTTACTACTTTAAAATGTCGACAAGATCCAAAATGCTTCCTTCCAATGCACACCAACGCATCTGACGAACACTCCAGACATCGAAAAGACACAGAGTCGTCGTATAATGCACATGTGTGCAGTCGCCAAGCTGTGGACGAGGGAGAGAACAGCCGGGTCGGTGCGCATGGAGATAGGAGAGGAAATATAGTGATGGGAGGCGGCGAAGGAGAGAGAAAACACAATTTGTTTTGTGTGCATATATAGTTCCACAAATTTACTACTGGAGTGTACCCTGTATCTCATGTCAAGAACCCATCATAGCTTTTCCCTGACATTGCACCGCCTACAACTCCTCTTCATTTCTCTCGCGATGCCTCTCGTTTATTTTGCCCCTCTTTTGCCCCTCCACTTCTTCTTCTATTCTAGAGATTTGGGGTTAATTTTCTTGTACTCCTAGTACATTAAAAGTACGACGGAGTACTCAAGTTTCTTGGCATGAGTCCTCTTTGTATGAAAAATGAGTTTGTGGCATTCACAACCATATTCTTTGTTCTTGATTAACAAAAAAACATTCTCACTACTACTAGGTGATATTGTCGGAATGAGCCAACAATTTGCACACACATGTTTATTAGTATATCTTGTTGTTTTGATAATGGGTTTAGGGTTTTTCCTGCACAAAAAACCCATTTTTCATTTATAATCGTTTATGTTAGTTTCTTTTGCGAATAAGACTATGCATTAAAAGAAACATCCAACAGTACAAAGCATCTCAACAAAAACAAAAATTACATTGAAAAATATTAGAAAAATAGGAAACCATCTCATGGCGTCATTTTATGTAACCTACGACCTAACACGGGGTACAGGAGGTTATCAGAAAAACCCTTCTTAGAATTGAGCAATGAGGTACAAATATGGATGGCTTTCGACTTGCATAAGCTAGGTCACCGCCTTAACCATGTCAAAATGAGGTCATATCTTGCACACTCGTGTATCTTGGTTGATAAACAATGTCGATGAAGTGATTTTTTGTGTACTTTTTTTACACAAAACCCATTTTGCATTTTTTTGAATTCCTGCATATTTCGCTTGAAACGATATCTATTTCCACTACACGTGTTGCATAGGTTTCTTGTCCTTTTTAAAATCATTTTTAGGCCGACAATTTTTCATTTCATCAGAGATCAATCTTGCAAAAAATTCCTAAAAAATTATACCCGAAAACCCCTTTTGGGCGCGCAAGGTGTTCTTTATGTGTTGGTGCACCCTAATTGGTTGAGACCTACCTCACATCGATCATCGTGGCCATCCACCATTGGATCCGGGATTGATATCCCCGCACTATCTCCCTATCTTTTTTTATATGGTTGCTCTCTCCCTAACTTTGTCCAAGTTTGGCGCCCGAGCACTAGTTTGTCACAAAGGCCAACAAAATATCACTCCTACAAGTTTGTCACCATGATCAGCAAAAAACCTAGGATTTTCTATGTTGTTTTTTTACAATTTGAAATCTGTGAGGCTTTTCGTGATGCTCTCTCTCTATAATTTTACATTTTGAGGCTTTTATGATGCTTTTCATAATCAAGAGGTTGCGCGCCATGCCGAGAAATGAAGAGCGAGAAGAGAAGAGCAGAGAGAAGAAAATCACCGAGAAATAGAGAGGAGCGAAATATATTACCTTGGTTGTGTGGTCAGGCAGCAAGGCTTTATCCAATCCCAAGGCATCGGGGCCCACCTAGGACATGCATCTGAGCACCTGTGTCTCTAGCATCTCCCTAGGAATCTTCTGATGACAGCTACATCTGATTAGTATAGTACTACAATACACTACTAAAGTCCCACTTCATGAAGTCAGTGAGCAGGAATAGTCGAGTACTACTACTAGTACCTAGTAAAAAACCATAAATATCCACTGCCACCCACATATGCCTACCTACCGGAGTAAAAATCAATGTAGTACTTGAGTACTACTACTACTCGAGTATAAAAATACATGTATTATTGGGGTACTGATACGTTGGAAACGTATCTATAATTTTTGATGCTCCATGCTTGTTTAGTATCTACTTTGCTTTGCTTGTCTACACTTTGAGGTGCTTTTTACATGTTTTCTGGTACTAACCTACTAACAAGTTGCAACAGTGCCAGATGCCTGTTTTCTGCTGTTTTTGGTTTCAGAAAAGTTAGTAAAGAAATATTCTCGAAATTGGACGGGACAAACATCAAAGTCAATTACTTTCTGTGGGGAACAAGAAGTCTAGAGGAGAGCCGGAGGGGCCAGCCAGGGGGGACAGACCCACCAAGGGAGCGCGTGGGCCCAGCCCCGCGCCTGGATAGGGTTTGCCAACCCTGGCCGCCTCCTCGGTATCCCCTTCGCCTATAAAAAGCACCCGATGCAGAAACCCTGAGTACCCGATCCAATCTCCATGAAACCGTCTGTAGCCGCCGCCACCATCGTCCCTAGATCGGGAGGGGTCTGAAGTTCTTCCCGGCACCATGCCGGAGGGGAGATCATCCTGGATGCCTTCTCTCCGGTATGATGCGTGAGTAGTTCCACCTTGGACTATGGGTCCATGTAGTAGCTAGATGGTTGTATCTCCTCCTTTGTGCTTTCATTTATAGATCTTGTGAGCTCCGTTCATTGTGACACCCTCAGGATCAGGGCTAAACAAATCTCAGACTTCCATCTGACATAAGCTTAACCTTGAGCTCGAGAATATCCAGTGAAGAATTGATAACACAGAAGTGACCCTACGACACAAAATTTATTACAGCAAGCCCATAACTGAGTAGAGAACCAAATTATTACAAGCAGAGGTCACCAACCACAAACATCAAACAATGGAAGGCAAATTATGCTATTAAGTATAGAAAACTTAACAAATGGCCTAAGAGGCCTGAAGCATAACGATGACATCCCAGCCCATAGATTCCAGGCTGCCGGCCGGGAACCCCAAGCTACTCGTCGATGTCGATGTAGAACGGAACTCGTCTTCAGGAAACACTTACTCTGCCAAAAGTATCAACAAAGCAAGGGTGAGTACAGGATGTACTCCGCAAGACTTATGGCTGGTGGAGTTGCAACAATTGTTTTGCATAAAGCCACTTTTGTTTATAAAACAAGAAGGAGAATAAGCTCGTCTAATAAGAGTATTTTAAAAGGGGATAAGAGAGCGACATCTCCAAAAATATTGATCATCATCTTTATATCGACCAAGTCATCATCATCTGAACTAGGATCACCCCTAGTACCCATGAGGAAGCATCCTTAACGAACATTAGTTACCAAGTTTTATGATTAGGTTCATGTTCTCTATGATCTCCCATCCGTTCCCAAGTCGTCCATAACCGTGGACACGGCTTTCCGAAAGATTATTACCATACAGGGATGTACAACTTTACCCACACGTACCAACCGACTCTTAATGCCAGATCATTAGCCCTCTTCCTTAGAAGGCCGGCAGAGGGTGTGGGTGGACACGACCTTTACCTTGCTTTCGCTGAGACCATGAGTCACGCAATAAGTATTGTTTCGCCGTAATGGGTCAAATCCCGAAGTCGGTACTTAAAGATGTGAGGCGAGGTTGGTTTCCCAGGGGCGCCATCAACCCCAAGCAACCCGGTCGACGCTTCCCTACCTGTATGAATGCACCTCCTTCACCCCCTTCTTTCAAAAACGTTTTCAATGCGTATGTTGAATGGAACACCCGAACTATGTGACTCATGAAATCTACTAGGCAAGTTAGTCAATCATGGGGTCCCCATTTACCCCGTGTGGTTGTAAGCTCGTCTTGGTTCAAGAGGCAAGAACCGAGGGTCCTAAGGGTGGCGAGCATGGGACTAGAAAAACCACATCCCACCGTGGCCTCCCATACAAGCATTAGCTTGTTTAATCTCATATCACTGATCTCATCTTACCACGTTCACCTGTCATACTAGATTATCTGCATCTGATACATCATCTGGATGGACCAGACTCAACAACTATGCATGGCTAAGCACGACATAGATATAAGCTCTAGCAGTGCACACAAGCCAAACCTAGTTATGCTAGGAGTAGTTGATCAAGTAATATAATCTCAAAGGAAGTATGCAATAGATAGGATACTATATCTATCGATAAAAGACCATAGTAGAATCGTATGCATCATGGAAGGAATTGAAATGCATTCGAAATCATAGGATTATATCATGGTGGGGCTATGCTTGCCTTTGCCAGTTGATAGCAGATAAGCAGATCTTCGGGAGCCTTGTACTTGACTTGATTACAGTTGGTCAAGTATTGTTCGTCGACCTTCGATCATCGATGGTCTTGATCTCGGTCTTCGATCTCGATCTCGATATCGTATTCTACCGGGAAGAACCAAATCACCGGAAAGAAAGGGGAAACATTCAACACATGGCATCAATGCAATGCTCAATCAAGGATGATGATATGACAAGTTAAAAATTGTTGAATGGTAACCCTAAACATGCTCGACCATTTTAAACAGGGTCCGAGAGGTACAAACCATAAAATAGGGGATCCTCGGAGTCATCTACGGTGTTCATTTTGTTCTTCTAATTATACTTGCCATGAAAGTTGCTTATCAATGCATGATGATAGCTTAAATAGGTAGGTCTCATTTTTCTGAACATTTTGATATATTATTTGTATTTTTCTGATTTAAAATGAATTAGTTATGATTTTTCACAATTTTAATTCATTTTAAAATCATTTTTGGAATATTATAAAATATTTACAATTTGGAATTACTTTTAGCATTTTATTTAATAAGAAACATTTCTGATAATGTTTATCTCACTTACAACAGGGGCCCACATGTCAGCATTTATTAATTACAGAAAAACAATTACATAAAAAATTTATTCAAAAGATTAAAAGAATTATGGCGTCATGCTGATGTCACCCTGACATCAGCATGGCCCTGCTGCAGATCGAGCGTGGCCACGGCGATCTCGAGCGCGCATGACAACACTGAGGCGCGCGTGGGAACGAGGAGAGCAAGGGGAGGCAGATGGTGGCTGCGCCGCCTGGTTTTGGTCACCGGAGGGCAGCCGCCGACGAGCTGCAGCGGTGGCGGCCTCGGATGGACGGCGGGAGAGAGATACAGAGAGGAAGGAAGACGATTGGGAGGTGCTGGAGCACCCGCGGCTCACGAGGAACGCGACGGAGGGCTCGGAAGGGAACGGGGAGGCCGAAATCAGTGGCACACACGGCGGCCGGAGCGCGGGAGGGAACTTTCATGTAACATCCCAAAAATCGTAAACTAGAATCATCAAACTCTAATCATCAAATTTAGGGTTAACAAAAACTTTTCTAAAATAAAATGATAAAGCATTCATGTGTGTATGCATTCCATTTTGAATTCTTTTGAATTTATTTGTTTATGTGTTTCTTTGTTTGCAAAAGGATTCTTAGGTGAAATAAACACCATCTAAACAGTTCCCAAACTTTTCCCAAAGATAAATAAATCAAAACAAACAAAATGAGTGAATGGTCATTTTGACCAATTTAACTCCCATGCCTACTTTGGCTGTCCCAAACATTCAGAACTTAACAGAAACTTGTTTGGATCTTTACATCCCTTGATAGTATTCATAACAAAGTATCAAGGCCCACTTTGTGATCATCCTGAAACATTTCAATGCATAGTTTAAAGGACAGTTCAAAATTGAATCTTTATTATATGGGAAGATCACACTTTTTCAAAAACCACTCAAACAAGATCAACTTCCAAAACCCAAGCATCCACAGACTCACCAGCACCTACCTAGCACACCCACCAAAAATCTTTTCAAAATTCAAAACTTGAAATCTTGCAGCCATTTCATCAAACACCTTGCTGATTCAAATCAAATAAAATCTAAACACTATTGCGAGCAGTGATTGGAGCCTAACTTGTTCCCTCTCTAGCTCACAGCAACCTCAGTAGATCATCTAGCAAACTAAACCAAGCACTAGCCCCACTGTAAGCTTGGCAATGCCATCAATGGTGAACAGCCGAAGCTCACCATGTCACCCCAGTGTGGACAACAGGCTAGGAGAAGATTTACCCGTGCCAACCTTGTCTAGGAGGCATCCCACCGTCCATCGCCACTCCCTGTCCCAGCCGCGAGCATTGCCAACCCCTAGACCACACGCACAGACCGTGCCCAGCTCGCCAGCAAACATGCCGAGCATGCGCCAGAGCGCGGCCCTCGACACACGCCCACAGACCGCGCGCCGCCCTTGCCGCGTGCATACGCGATGACCACCGACCCAGGAGACCGCCAGACATCCCCGTTCGCCGCCCCATGCCTCACAGCCACCGCTCGCTGTCGAAGACGCCGCCTCAGCCGCGTAGAGCATCGCGTGTTCCAGACCATTTGCCACCACCCCTACGCGCGCATTAAAGTCGTAGAGCATCGCCAGGAGACCACCAAGCAATCTCCACCGCCGACCATGCCTCTAGCAGCCCGTAGCCATGTCGCCACCGTCGCCTGCCCATCCCGTTCGGTCTCGTCGTCGAGGCTATAAAAGGAGACGACCCCCAGCCGAATTGAGCACACAATCTCAGTCCGTTCGACAAATTCCTACCTCTATATCTATCTTTGAGGTGTTTGGGTTTTTCAAAACTCCATAGACCCTCTCCTAACTGATCGGTCCACCCCGTTCCCAGAGCAAGGCGAGCAGCGCTTCACTGAAATTTCACCGGAGCCCGCCGCTGCTGGAGAAGAAGGGGGCCAGCGATTGGAGCTGCCATAGGAGAAGCTGCCGGTACCAGGAGGTTCGCCGTCATCGACTTCGTCGTTCGCCCGCCTCGCCGACCCTCGCCTGAGCCCCGGTGAGTCCCCGACGACTCCCACCTACCGCGTTAGGTTTCTGTCTCGCTAGCGCTGCCCGACGTGGACGATGAACCAGGACCGTTAGATTAGAACAAGATCCCACGGCTCATATTGCCCCGTACCGCTTCGCACCCCCTCGTCTTACTAATGCCTGGGGACAACAACTTAACAAGCCCGCGTAAGTGTTGTTCTTAGCAGGCCGGCCCAGTATCGTTTCCTACGCAGCCCAGTCTTTTGAATTCAACTTTTTTCCATTTTAATTCAAACACAGTTATGTACCTAGTTTCAAAAATCAACCCAGCTCGATTCGGTGAACCAAATTGAATGAAACCAATTTTTTTAGAAAGGTCTTGAAATGCTGAATCCAAGCCCGTTGGATTTAAATCATTTGGATCTATAGATTACCCTTGGTAAAATAACAAGGCAGAACCTTTTCTGCATTCAAACATTTTTCAAATTTAAACCATAAAAGCTTTTGAGTTGATTCCAACTCTCAAAAATCACATTTGATCATACCTTTCAGAATATATAAAAATATATTGGTTTACTTACAGAAATAATGTCCAAGTAATAAAAGAATGCCACATAGGCATTTCTAGTCACTTATTTTTAATTAAAATAAAAAGGTTAAACCTTATTAAATTGTGACACCACTCTAAATCACATTCCCATGAACTGAAATATGTGGTGATGACATGTGTCAACATGATCCCATGTTTGGTTTGGAGAATATTAAATCTTAAGTAGTTTTTCAATGAGTAGAAATTACTTTTCTAAAAGTAAAAGGAATTAAACCAAGCTTTAATCTTGTAATGTTAGTGATGATGCTAGATCATCTATAGGACCATTTTGTGTGATGATTGCAAGTAGTTAAGTATTTTTGGTGATTGTGTACATCGTATTTATTTATAGACGCTAGTACCGACCAAGGATACGAGGAGGAAGGAGGATACTACGAAGAAGAAGTCGAGGAGAACTTCAACCACCGCTCTGCACAAGGCAAGCCTAATACTACTAGTTGAATGTGCAAGCTTATACTAATGATTGCAAGCCTTACTAATCAAGTTGACCTATGCAAGCTAACACTTGCAAGATACTCTACTGATGCAAACAAATACTTACTTGTTACCATGCCAACTATATGCCTTAAGCATATATGATCACAACCACTTGATAAACTAATCCTAGTTTTACTTGCAAGCTTTCTACTTTATTTCTTTATCAAAGCTACTTCCTTAGAATGTACTTAAGTGACTTGTAGATTCTAGAAAGATCATTGAAGGTTGCATAAAGAGCATAAAATTTGGCCTAAGCTAGATAATCTTGATGTCATCCTAAGGCATAAGATTAAACTTAGTTGAAACTCCACTAGTTTACCACTCCTCATTAGTACTCACGCCCACTTGTAGATGCTAGTGCTAAGCATAAAACTTGATCAACTTTAGATGGGATTACTTGGTGAAAATGGTTATGAAAACCTTAGAATGATGGATCATTCTACTGAAATGTTTTGACATGTGTTTCCGAAAACCAGATGATTTTGGTGATGAAAATGTTGAGGCATGAGCCTTAGCCCTTTATAAACTGATGGTTTTCTGGATGCGATACCATTCCAATTTTACCGTACAACCACAATACTGGAAGATTGGGTAGAGATTGACTGGAAACTTATATACCTTAGTATTGGTTCCCTCACGGCCAAGGTCTGAGCTGAGGCTACCTTGTGAAGATTGTCCACCTGTGCAGTACCCAAGATGACAGTTGGTCATGGTTGGGAGGCCAAACTCACAGGAGAGGTGCGTATACTAGGGTGTGTAATTGAAAGGTTAGGATTGATTATCCGCATACTGAGAATGGTGAATTCAGGATTTGTTCCTGACGGATGTATCAAATGTTGTGGTGAAAGTGTATAATCTCTACAGAGTGTCAAACTATTCGAATAGCCGCGTCCGCGGTTATGGAAAGTTGGAGTGGCCATACTGTTCCCCCGTCAGATGTTTTCAAAATGACTTGTGAAATGAATTGAGAATTTGACTTGACCACAACAGAGTTGTGGCATGAGATGCAAGTTCCCACTTAGGTGATATAAAATCTGCAACTAGCACTCTTTGCTTCAGAACTTAGTAGAGGTAAATCTGGCTTTTACAAAACAACCCTAGAGCTTAGTGTCCTATTACAAAACCCCCCCTTCACTTGTTAGTATTAGTTTGCGAGTACTTAGAGAGTACTCATGGCTTTGTCCCTGGCTATTCTCGTGGCCAGACTATGAAGAGGAGTACCTGGAGGATGGACCCCAGTAAGGTTACAACAACTAGGATCATCTCCCATCGTCAGCATTGCCTATGACCCTGAAGATGGAGCTTCGCCTACGCTACCGTTATTATTACGTATTTCCGCTGCTTGTGTTGTATTAAGAACTGGATCATGAGATCCTTATTTGTGTAAAACCTTATGTATGGTTTGTAATGGATGATGTACTGTGGTATCCAATTCTGTTATGTCTCGCAAAAATGGTATTCCTGGGATTGTGATGTATGGCATAACAGGCATCTGGGATTAAAAATCCGGGTGTTGAAAAGTTGGTATCAGAGCAGTCCTGACCATAGGAGACCCTAGTTAGACTGGACGTTTGAATCAAAAACTTAGTTTCAAAACCAAAAGAAGCAAATATTTACAAAAACTTATTCCCATTCTTATCACTTACTTCTTTCATGAAAATTCATGTTCCTCAAAAACTCTTGCAAAATACATAAAAATTTGACACACTTGATCACTCTACTAACTTACTCGTCTTATATTCTTTTAGATGGACGTGAAGTATAGAAAGTTTTACCAGTTGGGAAATGGAGGAGACATTATCTTTGAGAGGGATTTGGACCAGCTTTCGGAACTTCTGGAGCGTCCGCACCCCGAGTTCTTCGGAGCTCAGCTCAATGATCAAGGAGGAGAATATCTGCAGTGGCTAATTGTTGCAAGTCTCCGAGGAAAGATTGAACCTCCCGCTACTGAGGGAATTCAGTTTACCTTAAGAGAGAACAACTGGCTCTATGGACTTGCCAGGGCCATGCAGGAAGCTCTTGCCCGTCTGTGTGGGCAGAGTATCAACCAGATCAAGGGTACTCGCTTTGAGTTTTGCCCAAGGCGTGATGCTAATGGACAACCACTGGAAGCCCCATACCACCACGAGCTGAAGACTTAGTTGGACCACCTTAGCTTCATGATGTACGATCGTCAGCAGGAGTTGGATAACTGCCGTGACTACTCCAACCACAAGTCCGCCATCATCAAGACGAAGTATCAGACCATCGCCATGCTAGCGAAGGATCGCAAGTCTCGCCGTCGTCAGCTCGACAAGAAGGAGCGCATCATTGCCCGGCTTCATCACCGTATCTCGTCTTTGGAGGAGACTATCCACGAGAGAGACATGCAGTTGGAGGAAAGGGAGAATGCCAGAGAGGATCTTCGTGGAGACCCTTACTCCTATCTCAGCGATGATGATGATTTTCTGGAGGATCAGGCTATGGACTTCTTCACCGATGAGGAGGATTTCGCCTACATCAATGACGACGAGGATGATGAGGATGATGACTACACCAACTCCGAGGAGTAGTAGCACATGAGCACTAGCGTAGTGAGTAGTATTCGGTCCCACTGTATCGTAGTTTCCAGAATGGTTCTTAAAACCATCTGTTTTTCTTTGCTGTGGTGTGTGTTTGTATCGTGTGCTATGAATGAAGGAATGAAAAGAAAGTTGCTAGAAAAATCTGAGTCAAACTTTAAAAACTTTTCAATCATGATCTATCTCAATCTTCAGATTCCACGCGGAGGAAGTGGTTCATCCCCGGACCCGATGTTGCAGATCCTGCAGATGTTGGTTTCTGACCGCGAAGCTGAAAGAGCCGAATGTCAAGCCAACCTAGCCACCCTGCAATAGATAGCTCAGCTTGCCCACACCAACTAAGGCCACGGAAATCAGGACAACCATGGATCTAAGCTCAAAAATTTCCAGAACACCAACCCACCTGTCTTCACTAAGTCAGAAGAGCCCCTAGATGTCGACGATTGGCTGCAAACCATGGAAAATAACCTGGAAGTCGCCGGAGTAGAAGCTAACGAGAAAGTTCTGTTCGCCACCCACTATCTAGCCAGAGATGCCAGGGCATGGTGGAACAGTGTTCGTGCAATGACCGGAGGACAGATGATGACCTGGGAGTAATTCAAGGTCAAGTTTAGCAGAACCCATGTGCCACCGTGTTTGATCAAGAGGATGAGAGACGAGTTCAGAGAACTGAAGCAAGGAAGGATGACCATAGTGGAATACCGTGACAAGTTCTTGCCATTAGCTAGGTATGCCCCAGATGAGATTGACACCGAAGCCAAGAAGAAAGAAAGATTCCTGAATGGTCTGCATGATGAGATGCAGAATTTGTTAGTCAATATCCCCTTTGCGGATATTGAAGCTCTTGTCGACTCGGCCAGCCAGATGGAAGGAAAGATCAACCAAGCCAATGAGAACCGCAAGCGTCGCATGATGCACCATCCAGGAACCCATCAGACCCCAAAGTACCGCCCTAACCCATCTCCAGGATTTGCCCCAAGAACAAACAGACCCTCGATGAACCGTCCCACCTATCCCAACCGTGGAAACCCTAGTCCCGGAGGAAATCACAACAACCCCGACAACTCTAGCAATTTCAACCGTGCACCACCCAAGTTCAACAACAACAATGCTGCCGCCAACACCAACACTGCCCCGAGGACTGGAAGCAATGATGTGCCTGTAGTAGCAAAGGACAAGTCGCAAGTGACTTGTTATGACTGTGGAAATAAAGGCCACTATTCCAACGAGTGCCCCAACAAGAAGAATGCCGCAACCCCCAATGCCAATGACCCAGCTCAGCAGCAGCGTCGTGTTCATCCCGGAAGAAGGTTTGCCCCAGGGAATTCGCTCAACCACAACGGCCGTCTTTTTCTCATGCATGCTAAAGAAGCTCAGGAAGCGCCAGACGTCGTGCTGGGTATGTTTTCTATTAATTCAGTACTTGCAAGAGTGTTGTTTGATTCGGGTGCATCGCATTCATTTGTCACCGAAGAATTTGCCTGCACTAGTAAGATTCAACCAACCAAACTGAAGCATGTTATGATTGTTCAAATTCCCGGATCAACCACCAAGGCTAGGCAAATTTGCAAAGCCGTCCCTATCCGAATCCATGGCATAGATTTTTATGCTAATCTAATAGTACTCAGAACTAAAGGTTTGGAAGTAGTACTCGGAATGGATTGGATGTCCAAACATAAAGGATTGATTGACTGTGCCAAGAAAGCCATAACCATGACCAGTACAGCCGGAATATCAGTAGAACATATATTTGAAACCTTACCTCGCCAATTCAAGTGCAACAAGAGTATAGCCCAACCTACCATTTACCAAGTCCGGAGAGTCTGTGAATACCCCGATGTATTTCCAGATGTTTTGCCCGGTAGTTTATCATTGAACTAATCCACGGAACTGGACCCATACCCTAGAGACCGTATAGTATGAACCCGTCGGAACTAGAAGAACTGAAAAAGCAACTGGATTCCATGCTGGAAATTGGATTGATTCAACCAAGTGTGTCACCATGGAGATCACCTATCTTATTTGTGGACAAGAAGGATGGAGGTAACCGTTTGTGTACAGATTATTGGAAGTTGAATGATGTCACTATCAAGAACAAATACCCATTGCCCAAGATAGAAGATTTGTTTGATCAGTTGACCGGTGCCAAAGTGTTTTCTAAGATTGATCTTAGGACTGGCTATCATCAACTCAAGATTCGTGCAGCGGATATTCCCAAGACTGCCTTTACCACCAGATATGGATTATACGAGTATACCGTTATGTCCTTTGGATTAACCAATGCCCTCGCTTATTTCATGAATCTCATGAATAAGATTTTTATGAACTTCCTGGATAAGTTTGTCGTTGTTTTCATCGATGACATCCTGATTTATTCCAAATCGGAAGAAGAACATGAGCTATACCTAATGACTATTCTTGGAACCCTTAGAGAGCATCAGCTGTATGCCAAGTTTAGAAAATGTGAATTCTGGTTACAAGAGGTAGGATTCCTCGGTCACATTGTATCAGCCGGAGGAATTGTCGTTGACCCTGCAAAAGTGAAAGATGTCGAAGATTGGCAAGCCCCAACCACTCAAACCCAAGTTCATGCTTTTCTCGGATTGGCGGGATATTACCTCAAGTTCGTAGAAGGATTCTCTAGTATCGCCAGACCCATGACCCAATTGCTGAAGAAGGACAAGAAGTTTGAATGGACAGACAAATGTGAAGCGAGTTTTCAAGAACTCAAGAGGAGATTGATTTCAGCCCCAATCTTAATCATGCCAGATATCACGAAGCCCTTCGATGTGTTTTGTGACGCATCCAAGATCGGTCTCGGATGTGTGCTAATGCAAGAAGGAAAAGTTATATCTTATCTGTCTCGACAACTGAAACAACATGAGCAAAATTACCCAACCCATGACCTCGAACTCGCAGACGTAGTTATAGCCCTGAAGACATGGAGGCATTACCTAATGGGAAATCGTTGTGATATTTATTCGGATCACAAGAGCCTGAAGTATATATTCACTCAGAAGGAGCTGAATATGAGGCAGAGAAGATGGATTGAGCTAATCAAGGATTACGACCTAGACATTCACTATCACCCTGGTAAAGCCAATGTGGTAGCAGATGCCCTTAGAAGATTGTCGTGCCGCCTGAACTCCATGATTTTGAAGGAGCAACCAAGCTTGCACAAAGAGATGGAGGATTTTTGAATAGAATTAGTGAGTGAAGGATTTTTGGCTAGCATAGAACTTCAACCCACTTTGATCAGCCAGATCAAAGAGGCGCAGAAAGGAAATGCTAGTATCGACAGAATCAAGCGTCATATTGGTACATGCAAAGTACCCGGATTCACCGAAGACGAAGAAGGAGTTCTGTGGTACAAAGGACGCCTTTCTGTACCAGCAGATTCTGAGTTGAAAGAAGTGATTCTGAAGGAATCTCACGATACTCTTTATTCTATCCACCCCGAAGGAACTAAGATGTATCAAGATTTGAAGGAGCAATTTTGGTGGCATAAGATGAAGAGAGAAATCGGAAGCTATATCGCCAAGTGTGATATATGTCAGCGAGTCAAGGCAGGACATCAAAGACCCGCTGGATTGTTGCAACCATTGCAGATTCCGGAATGGAAATGGGATTCCGTTGGAATGGACTTTATCACTGGATTGCCTACTTCTAGTAGGTGAAATGACTCTATCTGGGTCATAGTGGACAGACTGTCCAAAGTCGCCCATTTCTTACCCATCAAGACCACATATCAGAGTTTGAAGCTAGCGAAGTTATACATCGCTAGAATCGTTAGTTTGCATGAAGTCCCCAAGAACATCGTATCGGATCGAGGAACTCAGTTTACCTCGAGATTCTGGAAGAAAGTCCAAGAAGGTTTAGGAACCCGCCTAGATTTCAGCACCGCGTATCACCCTCAGACCGATGGACAAATGGAGCGAGTAAACCAAATACTCGAAGATATGCTGAGAGCATGTGTGTTGGAATATGGATCCAAGTGGGAAGACTGTCTGCCGTTTGCAGAATTTTCATACAACAATAGTTATCAGGCTAGTTTGCAAATGGCCCCATTTGAATTCATGTATGGAAGGAAGTGTCGCACCCCTTTGAACTGGTCAGAAGTAGGAGAGAGTCAGATCTTCGGACCCGACATCCTACGAGAATCAGAAGAGAAGGTTCACAAGATTCGTGAGCACCTCAGGACAACTCAGTCAAGACAGAAGAGTTACACCGACAAGATACGTCGAGACCTCGCCTTCAATATAGGAGATTTTGTGTATCTGAAAGTGTCGCCATTGAAGGGAATGCAGCGTTTCCAACTCAAAGGAAAGTTAGCCCCCAGATATATCTGACCCTTCAAGATTCTGAACCGTCGAGGAGAAGTGTCGTATCAATTGGAACTACCCGAAGAGATGTCAGCCGTGCACAACGTGTTCCATCTCTTATTACTTCGCAAGTGCCTCGAAGTTCCAGAGAAGACTGAAGTGTTCAAGAATATTGATCACCAGACCATAGAGATCAACGATGACCAGACCTATCCTGAAGTACCCATCCGTATTTTGTAAGAAGCTTTCAGAACTACCAGAACCCGAAGCATCAAGTTTCTCAAAATTCAGTGGAGCAACCACACAGAAGAGGAAGCTACCTGGGAGCGCGAGGATCACATCAGGACGGAGTTTCCCGATCTCTTCAAATCCTAGGTAATCTTATTCATCCTTTTTCAAATCTCGGGACGAGATTTTGTTTAAGGGGGGAAGGTTTGTAACATCCCAAAAATCTTAAACTAGAATCATCAAACTCTAATCATCAAATTTAGGGTTAACAAAAACTTTTCTAAAATAAAATGAGAAAGCATTCATGTGTGCATGCATTCCATTTTGAATTCTTTTGAATTGCCTTGTTTATGTGTTTCTTTGCTTGCAAAAGGATTCTTAGGTGAAATAAACATCATCTAAACAATTCCCAAACTTTTCCCAAAGACAAATAAATCAAAACAAACAAAATGAGTGAATGGTCATTTTGACCAATTTAACTCCCATGCCTACTTTGGCTGTCCCAAACTTTCAGAACTTAACAGAAACTTGTTTGGATCTTTACACCCCTTGATAGTAATCATAACAAAGTATCAAGGCCCACTTTGTGATCATCCAGAAACATTCAAATGCATAGTTCAAAGGACAATTCAAAATTGAATCTTTATCATATGGGAAGATCCCACTTTTTCAAAAACCACTCAAACAAGCTCAACTTCCAAAACCCAAGCATCCACAGACTCACCAACACCTACCTACCACACCCACCAAAAATCTTTTCAAAATTCAAAACTTGAATTCTTGCGGCCATTTCATCAAACACCTTGCTGATTCAAATCAAATAAAATCTAAACACTATTGTGAGCAGTGATTGGAGCCTAACTTGTTCCCTCTATAGCTCACAGCAACCTCAGTAGATCATCTAGCAAACTAAACCAAGCACTAGCCCCACTGTAAGCTTGGCAATGCCATCAATGGTGAACAGCTGAAGCTCACCATATCACCCTAGTGTGGACAGCAAGCTAGGAGAAGATTTAGCCGTGCCAACCTTGTCTAGGAGGAAGCCCACCGTCCACCGCCACTCCCTGTCCCAGCCGCGAGCATTGCCATTTAGACATATGCTTATGCGAGGCACATTTAGACATATGCGCCTCCTATAAAAATAGGCGAGGCGCACTTTGCGATATGCGCCTCTAGTATAAAAATAGGCGAGGCACATATGATAAGAATGCGCCTCCTATAATCCCTGTACGGACAGAATCTAGCAGCCCCATATTATGCGAGGCGCATTCTAGTCATATGCGCCTCCTATATATCAGATAGGCGAGGCGCATATGGACAGAATGCGCCTCGCATAATCTGTGTGGGCCCGCGTGTTGGTAGGTGCACGAATATGCGAGGCGCATATGGCTATATGCGCCTCCTATATTTGATAATATGCGAGGCGCATATGGCCATATGCGCCTCAAGTAACTCCTGCGGGCCCGGGCGGTGGTAGGTGGACGCATATGCGAGGCGCATATTGCTATATGCGCCTCCTATAGTTTGAATTATAGGAGGCGCATATTGTGTAATATGCGCCTCGCATAACCCCCTGGCACCACTTTCTGGAGACCAGAGGCCAGACAGAGAGATTCCCCCACACTCTCTCGTCCAGTCTATCTCTCTTGGTCGCGTGCGGCGATGGAGGCGGCGGCGGCGTCGGACCAGTACCGCAGCTCCTCCTTCTCCGCGGGGAGCCCCTCCGCCCCCGCCGCCGCCACCACCAACCGCCGCTATTACTTCCCGAGGCCCGGCCGCCCCGTCTCCTTCGAGGACTCCCTAGACTAGGGGGACGACATCACCGCTGCCCCTCCTCCTCCTCCATCCACCTCGCCTCCCTTGCCAGCAGCGCCTACCCGTACCCGTCCCCCTCCATCCCTGAGCCCTCCGCCTCCGCCCCCTCCTTCAAGGAGCGGAAGGTGGCCGGCGCCGCCCTGGTCTGGAAGGAGCTCACTATCTCCGTCCGGGACAGGCGTCGGGCCGTCAAGGGCTCCAGCGGCTACGCTCTCCCCGGCACACTCACCGTCGTCATGGGCCCCGCCCGCTCCGACAAATCCACCCTCCTCAGAGCCATCGCAGGTTTGTTACTGGTTCTCGCAATGTGCTCTACTCCCTTTCTTCTCCTCCACTCTGCTGGTATATGTGCTTCAGTTACTCATAATAATGGTTGTCACTCGTTGATTTAGGGAGGCTGCATGGCACCGAGCGGGTGTACGGCGAGGTCTTCGTCAATGGCGTCAAGTCACCCTTGCCATATGGGTCTTATGTAAGCTCTGCTCTTCCTCAACCAAATTACTAGTCACCCTTTGATGTCAACTGTCTCTTCTGAAAAAACTGCCCAATTATGTCCAAAAGTGTGCCTCTTCTGCTCTGTCCATCATTTCTTCAGTGTTGGATTCGATCATTTGACCTCAAATACCTGCCATATCTATGACTGAATTCTCCATCATATATAAGCTCTACCGTCCACATTGATGTCGTGTTCTGAAAAATGCACAATTCTGTTCAAAACTGTGTGTTCTGTACAATATCTTCAGGCTATTGTGAACTAATCTTCGGAAACTCTAGGCCAAATTTCATAGCTTGGTGTCCATTAGCGGTAGCACATATATCATGTTTAGTCAGCAATAGATTCGATCTTGCAGAAATACCTAAACTATCTGTCTGTGATAAATTTCTGCTATTGATCTCGCTCTATTTGCTAAAGCCTAATGCGCTACTGATGACCGACTGATTGCTTACGTCCTATTGTTGGACCGCTTTGTAGGGGTACGTCGACCGGGACGATGTGCTAATTGAATCTCTGACGGTGCGCGAGATGCTCTACTACTCGGTGCTCCTGCAGCTTCCTGGCGTCTTCTCTTCGAAGAAGCCTGTCGTGGACGACGCAATTGCGGCCATGTCTTTAGGCGACTATGCCGACAAACTCATCGGAGGGCACTGTTTCAATAAGAGGCTTCCGACCGGTGAGAGGAGGAGGGTAAGCATTGCGAGGGAGCTCGTGATGAGGCCGCATGTTCTGTTTATTGATGAGCCTCTTTATCACCTTGACAGGTTTGTTTCTCATCTCTATAAGTTACATTTACCTTTATGGATTCCTATAAAAAAAATTACTACCTGCTGCTTAAGTGTGTATGTGCATTTATGTATTTGGTTTCTTTTGATGTAGTGTTTCTGCACTCCTCTTGATGATAACACTGAAGAAACTTGCAAGCAGAGGGTGCACAGTCATCTTCACAATGTATCAAAGCAGCACCGAGGTTTTTGGACTTTTTTACCGGATTTGCTTGCTTTCAAATGGAAATACCCTCTTTTTTGGCGAAACACTGGCTTGTCTGCAGGTGAAAAAGTTCTCTGCAGTTCTACTGCTCAACTCTGCTCAATTACATTTCAGTACTTCACATGCATTACAAAGCTATCACTTGAGTGAAACGATGGTATCCAGTTACGTGGACAGAATTACCTTCCTGATTTTTTTTAGTCTAGATAGAAGGGTCATCGAAGATACTCAAAGATAGCATGACATGTTAATTGATTGAGTTGCTATTTGCTTAATTTCACTGAATCTACGACATTCTAGTTGCATTGGTTGGAAAAACTAAGCCTGCGCAAAGTATTATTCATAATTTGACAAAACAATGTACTGCTTAAAACGATCTTATATGATCCTTATTTTGCAGCTCTCATGTCCAATTGTCCTACAGTAACTTCCTTTCTTCCTGTTGTAGATGACTCTGTTTTCCATGTCTCATCCTATGGCTTTCTGTATTCTTCTTACTTGGCCATTCTCTACTATTGTAGCACTTCTCGAATGCTGGGTTTCCCTGTCCAATCATGCAAAGTCCATCTGACCACTTCTTGCGGGCAATCAATACCGACTTCGACAGAATCATAGCAATGTGCAAGAATTTGCAGGTATAAATTTTATTCTGAATTAAGTTTTGATTTTCTTTCTTCAGATCTTTTAGTCAACTCGATGGAGAAATATACCTTTGTTGTAAGAGATAAACCTTCGTAGGTATTAACAGGCTGATCAAGGGGATTTCTCATCAGTGAGCATGGACACTGCAGTGGCAATCCGGACACTAGAAGCAACATACAAATCATCGGCTGAAGCTGCCTCGGTTGAATCAATGATTGCAAAATTGACTAAGAAGGTAGTACTGTTTTCTACACCCTTGAATAATATTTGAGCCATCCATGGTAAATTGTTGTTTGTATACCCAAATTGTTGCATAATACTACCCTCAAACAAATTGTTGCATATACATTTCACTACAAAATCAATGGTTTTACATCTGTCAAGCCCCTCTCATTTTTTCTTTCTACATATTGTCATGCAGGAAGGTCCTTCCTTGAAAAGGAAAGGCAGAGCCAGTGTTGTAGCAAGAGTTGGAATTACTCCTGCTTTTTTCTTTCTACATATACATTTTTTCTTTCTACATATACATTTCACTACAAAATCAATGGTTTTACTCCTGCTTTTTGTACGAGGAGTGGAAAGACTGCCAGAAGCAAGTGAACAACTTCTCGGGCAACAGCTACCAAGGCTATGAGAGTAGAGAGGTGGCGGAAGAAAAGTGGAGGAGGCATGGAAGGAAGAAGTGGAGGAACTTCCTCGTGATCACCACCTTGTTGCTCTTCATGGTAGGTTATGTGTTCTACTTCATCTAGGTAGAGCTACGTCGTTGGAGTTGTAATGTGATTGTGAACTTGTACTCGAAGGTGTAATGTGACTGTGAACTTGTACTCGGAGGTGTGAACTTGTGGCACAAACACTTGATGTATGAACTTGTATGTCATGATTGATGTGTAATGTATTGTATTCATGTTGGTTCTATTATGCTTTGGCAAATTGCAAGTTTCTGAAAAATTTTGTGCTCTTTATACTGTATTCTGGACTATATTGTATATTTGAATATCTATATATTATTATTTATAGTGGTCAGTAAAACTTGAATTTCAAAAATATTACCGGAGGCGCATATAGGATACTATAGGAGGCGCATATACTATACATATCTGAGGCGCATTATAAAACATATGCGAGACGCATATGATATGTGCCTCCTATAATTTACATATGCGAGGCACATATCGATATGCGCCTCGCATATGTGAATTATAGGAGGCGCATATCATATGCGCCTTGCATAAAAAATACCCGAGGCTTGAAGCTAGAGGCGCATATGATATGCGCCTCGGATAGGCTTTTAGGTGCGCCTCGCATAGGATTTTCTCTAGTAGTGGAGAAATCGGAAGCTATATCGCCAAGTGTGATATATGTCAGCGAGTCAAGGCAGGACATCAAAGACCCGCTGGATTGTTGCAACCATTGCAGATTCCGGAATGGAAATGGGATTCCGTTGGAATGGACTTTATCACTGGATTGCCTACTTCTAGTAGGTGAAATGACTCTATCTGGATCATAGTGGACAGACTGTCCAAAGTCGCCCATTTCTTACCCATCAAGACCACATATCAGAGTTCGAAGCTAGCGAAGTTATACATAGCTAGAATCGTTAGTTTGCATGGAGTCCCCAAGAACATCGTATCGGATCGAGGAACTCAGTTTACCTTGAGATTCTGGAAGAAAGTCCAAGAAGGTTTAGGAACCCGCCTAGATTTCAGCACCGCGTATCACCCTCAGACCGATGGACAACGAAGCGAGTAAACCAAATACTCGAAGATATGCTGAGAGCATGTGTGTTGGAATATGGATCCAAGTGGGAAGACTGTCTGCCGTTTGCAGAAATTTCATACAACAACAGTTATCAGGCTAGTTTGCAAATGGCCCCATTTGAATTCATGTACGGAAGGAAGTGTCGCACGCCTTTGAACTAGTCAGAAGTAGGACATAGCCAGATCTTCGGACCCGACATCCTACGAGAAGCAGAAGAGAAGGTTCACAAGATTCGTGAGCACCTCAAGACAACTCAGTCAAGACAGAAGAGTTACACCGACAAGATACGTCGAGACCTCGCCTTCAATATAGGAGATTTTGTGTATCTGAAAGTGTCGCCATTGAAGGGAATGCAGCGTTTCCAACTCAAAGGAAAGTTAGCCTCCAGATATATCTGACCCTTCAAGATTCTGAACCGTCGAGGAGAAGTGTCGTATCAATTGGAACTACCCGAAGAGATGTCAGCCGTGCACAACGTGTTCCATCTCTCATTACTTCGCAAGTGCCTCGAAGTTCCAGAGAAGACTGAAGTGTTCAAGAATATTGATCACCAGACCATAGAGATCAACAATGACCAGACCTATCCCGAAGTACCCATCCGTATTTTGTAAGAAGCTTTCAGAACTACCAGAACCCGAAGCATCAAGTTTCTCAAAATTTAGTGGAGCAACCACACAGAAGAGGAAGCTACCTGGGAGAGCGAGGATCACATCAGGACGGAGTTTCCCGATCTCTTCAAATCCTAGGTAATCTTATTCATCCTTTTTCAAATCTCGGGACGAGATTTTGTTTAAGGGGGGAAGGTTTGTAACATCCCAAAAATCTTAAACTAGAATCATCAAACTCTAATCATCAAATTTAGGGTTAACAAAAACTTTTCTAAAATAAAATGAGAAAGCATTCATGTGTGCATGCATTCCATTTTGAATTCTTTTGAATTGCCTTGTTTATGTGTTTCTTTGCTTGCAAAAGGATTCTTAGGTGAAATAAACATCATCTAAACAATTCCCAAACTTTTCCCAAAGACAAATAAATCAAAACAAACAAAATGAGTGAATGGTCATTTTGACCAATTTAACTCCCATGCCTACTTTGGCTGTCCCAAACTTTCAGAACTTAACAGAAACTTGTTTGGATCTTTACACCCCTTGATAGTAATCATAACAAAGTATCAAGGCCCACTTTGTGATCATCCAGAAACATTCAAATGCATAGTTCAAAGGACAATTCAAAATTGAATCTTTATCATATGGGAAGATCCCACTTTTTCAAAAACCACTCAAACAAGCTCAACTTCCAAAACCCAAGCATCCACAGACTCACCAACACCTACCTAGAACACCCACCAAAAATCTTTTCAAAATTCAAAACTTGAATTCTTGCGGCCATTTCATCAAACACCTTGCTGATTCAAATCAAATAAAATCTAAACACTATTGTGAGCAGTGATTGGAGCCTAACTTGTTCCCTCTCTAGCTCACAGCAACCTCAGTAAATCATCTAGCAAACTAAACCAAGCACTAGCCCCACTGTAAGCTTGGCAATGCCATCAATGGTGAACAGCCGAAGCTCACCATATCACCCCAGTGTGGAAAGTAAGCTAGGAGAAGATTTAGCTGTGCCAACCTTGTCTAGGAGGCAGCCCACCGTCCATCGCCACTCCCTGTCCCAGCCGCGAGCGTTGCCAACCCCTGGACCACACACAGACCGTGCCTAGCTCGCCAGCAACCATGCCGAGCATGCGCCAGAGCGCCGCCCTCGACACACGCCCACAGACCGCGCGCCGCCCTCACCGCGTGCATACGCGATCACCACCGACCCAGGAGACCGCCAGATATCCCCGTTCGCCGCCCCATGCCTCACAGCCACCGCTCGCCGTCGAAGACGCCGCCTCTGCCGCACAGAGCATCGCGTGTTCCAGACCGTTTGCCACCGCCGCTATGCGCGCATTAAAGCTGTAGAGCATCGCCAGGAGACCACCAAGCGATCGCCACCGCCGGCCATGCCTCTAGCAGCCCGTAGCCATGTCGCCACCGTCGGCGCCAATTGACGAGGTTTAATCTCGTCAATGCCCATTGTTATGGACTTAGGTTTTGGAGAAGATGGGGATGCTGGAGATCGTGGCACGGTTAACAGACAAGCAACCAGGGGACACGAGATTTACCCAGGTTCAGGCCCCCGGAGGGAAAACCCTACTCCTACTTGTCTGCTCTTGATTATGGCGGAACCGAAGGTTACAGGGTGCGCAGATTCGATCTGGCGTGGAGGCGTGTGCGAAAGTATGAGTCGAGCCCTCTAGGACGTGCCCTCCTGGCCTTTATATGGACTTAGGCAGGTCCCGGGCACAGTCCTAGTCGGTTACAAGTTCTAGGGTTTTACCCCTTTGAATTTCCTATCTACACTAGTCTTGCTCTCCAAGGATCCGAAGACGTCATGGGTCTTGGCCACCCGAAAATCTTCATGGGCCAACGTATATCTGCTGTGAGCCTTCCTTGGGCTGGACCAGGTATGCTGAAGTCAGGTACCCGTAGGGTATAACCATGTCACCTACCCATCCCGTTTGGTCTCGTCGTCGAGACTATAAAAGGAGACGACCCCCAGCCGAATTGAGCACACCATCTCAGTCCCCTCTCCTCACTAATCGTTCCACCCTGTTCCCGGAGCAAGGCGAGCAGCCCTTCGCCGGAATTTCACCGGAGCCCGCCGCTACTGGAGAAGAAGGGGGCCAGGGGTTGGAGCCGCCACAGGAGAAGCTGCCGGTACCAGGAGGTTCGCCGTCGTCGACTTTGTCGTTCGCCCGCCTCGCCGACCCTCACCTGAGCCCCGGTGAGCCCCCGACGACCCCCACCTGCCGCATTAGGTTTCTATCTCGCCGGCGCTGCCCGACGTGGACGATGAACCATGACCGTTAGATTAGAACAAGATCCCACGCCTCACGTTGCCCCGTACCGCTTCGCACCCCCTTATCTCACTGACGCGTGGGGACAGTAACTTAACCAGCCCGCGTAAGCGTTGTGCTTAGCAGGCCAGCCCAGTATCGTTTCCCGCGCAACCCAGTCTTTTGAATTCAAGTTTTTCCATTTTAATTCAAACACAGTTCTGTACCTAGTTTCAAAAATCAACCCAGCTCGATTCAGTGAACCAAATTGAATGAAACCAATTTTGTTAGAAATGTCTTGAAATGCTAAATCCAAGCCCGTTGGATTTAAATGATTTGGATCTGTGGATCAACCTTGGTAAAAATAACAAGGCAGAACCTTTTCTGCATTCAAACATTTTTCAAATTTAAACCATAAAAGTTTTTGAGCTGATTCCAACTCTCAAAAATCACATTTGATCATACCTTTCAGAATATATAAAAATATATTGGTTTACTTACAAAAATAATGTCCAAGTAATAAAAGAATGCCACATAGGCATTTCGAGTCACTTATTTTTAATTAAAATAAAAAGGTTAAACTTTATTAAATTGTGACACCACTCTAAATCACATTGTCGTGGTGGTGACACGGCAGATGCCATGGGTAGGCTAAAGTAAGGGGCCAATGGATGCTAGTGGGATCTGGGGAGGGAAGATGTAGTTGATTCTATACACAAAAGACTAAGGCAAAGATCTTTATTTCTCCTTCCTTGGGCTACAAGTGCTCCTTGAGCTGTATATAAGGAGAAAGGAAGAACTTTACCAGCCTAACGGTACTAAATGAGCCGATGCCCTCTTCGAGGAATATGCTTGTCCCAAAATAGTAGTTCGGCGACGTCCTTTCCCTGTCGCCCTTCTAACAATGGCAAGGTTCCAGAGGGCCCCTCCCGCGTGCCTCGGGCTTCAGGACTGTCACCTCCATGACCTCCTTCTGCCCCTCTGTCACTCTGCGCATTTGTCCCTTGCGCTTGGCTCCGCTCAGATTCTCCCTAGCCTACGGCTAGAGTTTGACTTTAGGCTTATCCTTCTCCTGCAAGCTTCGCATCATTCGGCTCCGCCTCGTAACTCGGCTCGTCCTTCACCTGCATTAAGATTATTCGGGCTAACCCGTCCGACTTACGCAGTACCTCGGCCGGGTAATGCCTTGCCATTACTATAAGGGTCCTGCCCTTTCCTATATCGCCCGACCTCCATAGGATTCGGCCGACTCAGACTGTAACTCGGAAACTGGATGGAGGACATCCTTTCGTCTTTCTCCGTCCTTACCCTATCCGAGGTCACCTCCCCAACATTAGTCCCCGAAGCTGGTGCGACCCCGCTGATAACTTCAGCCGGGTCGTATCAGTTTCATGTTATTCGTTCTGCATTGTTTCCGAGTTAAACTTTTCTCGTTCGAGGTATCATCGTATCTTCTTGTGTACTCCTCGTCCTACGTGTCATACTTATCATTGTTTCTCTAGTTTTTTGTTCCTATACAGTAATTAGTGACAGGCTACAGTCACTCCTGCGCCTGTCGTGTCGGCGCTGCGACGCCTCGTGAGCCATTTCTGTCGGGGATCGTGATCTTCTCTTCCGTGGTGTGGTCCTTGGTGCGGTTCCACTTAGAGGCGTGCGTTCATGCGGCGCACACGGTCTACACGGTCAACCGCCACACCCACGATCCCACTACCTCGCAGGCGGCTCGGTTATAAAGAGGGGCGCGACGCTGGGGGATTCACTTTCCCCCTTCTCTCACCTGCGCCCTTCTCCTACCTCTCGCCTCTGCGCCCGTTCGTGCTTCCGCCACCGTGCGCCCGTCTGAGTTCTTGACGGCAGGGATCCCGCCGTACTGCTCTGTCGCCTTCGTCCCTTCTCGCTCGCTCCGGCACCGTCGCCGGTGAGTTCCACCGGCCCAATCGCCTAGATTTTCCTTTAGAGATCTCTGTTCTTCTTTTGTACTCGCGCGGCAGTTCTTTCTCCGCTCCGCCGCCGTTTTTGGGTAGAACCACGACGGGGCCTTGTAGTTCTAGATTTTCCTCCGCCGCTATCTCCTCCTCCGTAAATTTCTCCGGCGATCTCATGTCGAGCTCTGTCAGCGGAGCGCTTGTTGAGGATGACGATACTGCATCTGGACCCGAGTGGGGCTCGTGGTAGGGCTCCTCCGTCACTCGCCGCGAGGTCGAGTGGCTAATCCGGACTCGTCGTATTCCTGTCGAGGTAGCTTGTCGCTTCCCCGGCAGCGAGTCCTCTCCTGACCTTAGGGAAGGCGAGTATGTAGTTTTCATGTCGCATTTCACACACGGCTTTGGTCTCCCTCTCAGCGACTTTGCTAGGGAGTTTCTCAATTATTTCGGCCTTTAGCCGCATCATCTTCCCGCCAATGCCATTGCCTCTCTCTCTGCCTTCATCTCTGCCTCGGAGGGATACTTCGGCCTATGGCCGTCCGTGCATGTCTGGTTAAAGTTTTTCCAGATTCGTTCCAACGTCGTCCCAGACAAATCTCTGCAGCCCTCCGAAAAGTTGCTCACCCAATGTGGAGCAGCGTCCATCACACCTCGGAGGAAATCCGAATTTCCTCGTGTCGCGGGGCTAGAATCATGTATGAAGTGGCACAAGTCCTTCTTTTATGTCAAGAACACGGGGAATAAGGATAATATTCGGCTCCCTGCCTTCTCCACTGGCCCTCCTTCCAAGAAGAACGGGACCTATAATCCGAGGAAGAGTCATGCTTTGGCCGAGGCTTTTGAGATTCGGCTGAAGGAACTGATCCGCTCCGGGCTAGGCGGCGAGGATCTGATGACTACCTTTGTCAGCAGCCGAATCTGCCCATTCTAGAAATGCACACACAAACTCTGCTATATGAGCGGTCCCCTCGACCCCAACAGAGTCTCGACGGTGGAGCTGGACAACTACCTCATTTTCAAGAGTGTCCGGGCTATTTTTAAAACGGAGATGCCTGAGGATTGGGCTTGGGGACTGAAGTCGTTCACCCGCGAGCGTCCCCCACCCGAAGTAAGTTTACTCTTTAGTGTTTTTCTCCTTAATTGCGTTCGTAATTCTCTTTGCTAATTTTTCTCCTTCTTGTCCTGCAGAGGTTTGAGGAGCAGAAGAATGAGGACGCCGAGGTTTTGTCACTCCCGTGGCCTGTGGATCGGAATACTCCGGATAGTGGGGAGCCGGACTCAGAAGAGTTCGTTCCCAAGACTGATCTTGCTCCGGCTCGCGCTCGCGGCAAGACCCCGGCCCACGAGGAGGAAGGTGATTCGGACGAGGTCCAAGTTCTAGAGGTAGTTGCCGCAATGCCAATTTGTTATGCATTTCCGGCTTCTACTTTCTCAGCTAATCCGGCCGGTCAGGTTCACGACGCCGAGCCTCTTGCCTCCCGGCCTCCTGTTACCTCGAGGAAACGTGGTGCTCCCGCTGGTGCCTCCGAAACGGCTCCCAAGAAGCGAATGAAGAAGTCAGCTCTGAATCCTCCCAGGCGCAAGACCATGCCCGGGGTCACTGGGTGAGTTTCCTTTGCTCGTATTTCTTGTTTTTCTCTTTCTGCTTTTTGACTTGACCTTTTTTGTTTTCGCAGTGCTCCACTTTCTGTTAAGCCCAGCGGTCCCAGCATGACGAGTCGTACGACTCGGCAGCCGTCCCCTCCGCCTACTGAAGATACCAGGATTCCGAGTCCTGCTCGCGCTGCATCTCCTCTAGCTCCGAATCAGACGCCACCTCGCCATGATGCGCCTAAGATTCCTCCCATTGATGTCGATTCCACTCAGCCAACAGACATTTCTACCGAACCTGCTGCCTCCTCTATGAACCCTAATGTTTCCACTGAGCCTCTTTCGACCCCCGCGGTCTCTATAGTGACTCCAACTCCGGCTGAGGACGTCAATATCTCGGCGCCCTCTACAACCGTGATTCCTCCGGCTCCTAAAGACGCCGTTCCTAGTGCCGAGGTATCAGCTCCTACTGATGCCTCTTCTAAAACAAGAAAGGTTGTCGTTATCAAGGCTTCCTCCTCTCAGAAGGGTCTTGCTGGCTCTTCTCAGCCTAGTATTGCCGATGCGCTGCACAAAGGGGTTTCTTCTGCAAAGCCTCCGTTACCCCGGCCGCCAGCACCCAGCTTGATCTTCACAAAAGCCCTGCGGCAGCGGTGGCTACACAGCATGTCCGAGGTAAAGTCCTAACTCGCACGGAGAGTGGGCACAGTCTTGGCTCGCTGGTTGAGTACGCCAATAATTGGAATGCTGCCGATCAGTTTGAGGGTAATCCAGGCAGCCAGCCGTTTTAACTCTCCCACATCAGCAGCCGCCTGCATCAGGCTGCCAAGATCGTTCTTGAAAGTGACAAGATGAATGAGGTAATTGTTTTTTATGGAATTTTGATTAGTTCTCCGGATACTATTATATATACTCTAGTCCCCGAAGCTTGCAAGCGAATAACTTGTTATTCGTTTGGAAGTTTTATGATGCTTTACTTAGTTTAGTTTTATCTTATAGTTCGAACCTCCATCCAACTAGATCTGCCTTAAATTTTGCTTGATTTCTGAAGTTTGAATATCCAGCCACCTTGGTCCGAGTTAAGTTTTGCTTGACTCGGATCTGTTTTGGCTTCTAATATCCAGCCACCTAGATCCGGGTTAAGTTTTGGTTGACTCGGATCTGTTTTAGCTTCGAATATCCAGCCTCCTAGATCCGAGTTAAGTTTTGCTTGACTCGGATATGTTTTAGCTTCGAATATCCAGCCACCTAGATCCGGGTTAAGTTTTTCTTGACTCGGATCTATTTTAGCTTCGAATATCCAGCCACCTAGATTCGGGTTAAGTTTTGCTTGACTCGGATCTATTTTAGCGTCCAATATCTAGCCACCTAGATCCGTGTTAAGTTTCGTTTGACTCGGATTGGTCTTAGGCTTGAATACCTATTCACTATTTGCTCTATTGCTTAGGTTGCGCATGACCGGCGGACCGCCGAATTTCAAAGGCTGCTTTTTGCGCATAGAAAATTGGAAGAAAAGTATGAGAAAGTTATTCCTGTGGTGAAAAAAGTTGGTAAGTCGACAAACCTTTTCGTCATCTCCGACGCTCTTATTGTTTTGTACACGAGATGTTGGCTCACTTTTTTGGTAAACAGGGAACATCAATAATCTTAACATCCATCTTGAGAAGAAAGTCAAGGCCCTGGAAGGTTAGTTACTCTTTTACTTTATATATTCCCCTTTGAAATGTGCGCTAAGTTTCTTTTAACTCTTTTGGCTTTGGTAAAGCCGAGTTACAAACCTTTGCCGCATCTCACCAAGATTGCACGTCCATGACTGATGTGATGCTGCATTTTTTAGAACAAAGTGCTACTCACTCGACGCAGCTGAAGGATAAAGATGACGAGATAGCTCGCTTGCGTGCCGAGGTGGAGGCCCTTAATCTCTCTCAGAAGTTTGAATTAGAAAAGTTCGACCAGGAGTTCTCCGAGGAGAAAAATCGGCTAGCTCTGCAATTGCAGAAAAATAAATAACTCCTCAAGGCTGCCGAACTGAAGACACGTGGGATGAGCGAGGAGATCACTCGCTTTGAGAAGAGCAAGATTGAATGGGCTAAAGACCTTGAGATAATGCTGAGTTATATTCACCGTAAGCTTCTGACCGTAGCCGGGTCATCCTTTTCCTTTTCTTACTGCTGACTGATGCAGTCGTGTTTTGCGCAGACCATTTTCCAGAAGCTAAGCCCGTGAGCTCTAAAGCGGTCATTAGTGCTCGTGTGCGTCGAGGTGTTCCTGTTGACACGGACTCGGAGTACTCGATGGAAGATTTCCTGGTTGCTGTTGGCGCTGCAGTTGGTCCGATGAAGATTATGGGCAGAGATTTGGTGCAGGCAGCTATCCGAGCCTACCATGTTCTCTGGCCGAATACTTCTGGGACTCCTAATATTGATGAGGTCCAATTGTTGGTGGAAAGGTTAATGGCGTCTGAGAGGCAGCTAAGTCTTTGGAGGGAATCGGCCGGACGAGCTGGTGCTGATATGGCTCTCACTGTCATCATGTCATGTTATTAAGATATTTCTCTTGATATTTTGAGAAATTTGCGCACTGGTTCCCGTTGGGTTGAGGACCCAGACTTTATCGCTCTTCGGGAAGCTCGTGCCTTCCATCTTGTTGAGTATGCCTACGTGCATACCTGGAACGAAGGTCCGAGTTTCCTTCCTAACCCAGAGGACGAGGTCGTAGCTGAGGATGCCTCGGATAACAACTCAGCTAAACAAGGAGAAGATGAGGGTGACTAGTCTACTTCTGGTGATTCTAGTTCGAGCTCCGATGGTAACGGCGACGCGCGATCCTCCTCCAAAGGTACTGGGCATTCTACTGCGCAAGCTGACGCTCCTCAGCAGCCTCGGGCTTCCTCCGAAGTTGCTCCTGGGTCTGTGGAGGGCGAGTCAACCTCGGCCGAAGTTCCACCTACCTCGGAGTGCCCAACCCCTGACCAAGTTATTGCCTCTCCAGCAAAAAACCTCTAAGTCATTTCTTACCCCTGGTATGCCGGGCGTATGATGTACGTGGAATATTTGTCCGTCTTTTGTACGGTATGAATTTCTTTTGCCGTGTGTTGCTGAGATATATATGGTTGTCAATCGTTATTACTTTGTTTAACTGGTCTTGTTTGTACGAATCCTTGCCTTGGCGGCCTTCAACTTCTTGAGTTTGGGGTATATTTTTGCCTTTGTGCTCCCGAAGTTCGGCGTGCAATATCTCCTGACTTTGATAAACTTTGCCATTTGACCACTGTGGTTTGGACTATTAATCTGGGTGTAGACCTCGAAGATCATACGAAAGCAAAATACTCTTACTCTGGGTGTCGAAGTTTGGTACCCACTCTTGTAACAAAGGATAACCCCTACTTAGAAACAATATAGGACAGTCCCCAAGTCACTGCCTATGGTGCCGAGGTTTAATATATAAATCAAATTTTAGAAATAATATAAGGCAGTCACCGAGTCGCTGCTCAAGGTGCCGAGGTTTGATATACAACTCCAATCTAGAAATAATATAAGATAGTCACCGAGTCACTGCTCAAGGTGTCGAGGTTTAATATACCACTCAAATCTAGAAATAATATAAGACAGTCCCCGAGTCACTTGCTCAAGGTGCCGAGGTTAAATATATAACACAAAATCAAAAAAGATATATGTCAGTCCTCGAGCCACTGCTCAAGCGTCGAGGTCTAATACATGAATTAAGCTTAGAAACAATATGGGGCAGTCCGTGAGCCACTGCTCAGGGTGCCGGGGTTTAATACATAAACCAATCTTAAAAACAATCTAGTGCATTCCCCGAGCCACTGCTTGAGGTGCCGAGGTTTAATACATAACATGAAATTTAAAAGAACATATGGCAGTCCCCAAGTCACTGCTCTGGACGCCGAGGTTCAATACATAGTTGGTGCTCCATCCTGAGACATTACTTTACAATGTGTCATAGATGACTGCTACGAGTAAAATGGACGAAGTAAAGCCACGTTCCATGGTCTTTTCGATTCTTCGCCGGCTTTGTCTGCCCTGTTCTTTCCTGGTGATTGAGCATCGATTAGGTAATACGCATCATTGTGCAATGCTTTGCTCACGATGAATGGTCCTTCCCATGGAGGCGACAGCTTGTGCATGCCGGCGTGCGTTGCACCAGCCGGAGAACCAAATCTCCTTCTTTGAACACTCTTGGATTCACCTTCTTGCTGTGATATCGTCGCAAGTTCTGCTGATAGATAGCTGATCTTGATAGCGCCAGCTCTCTGGCTTCTTCTAGCAGATCGACAGTATCTTGCCGAGCTACTTCATTTACCTCTGAGGTTGTATATTGGGTAACCCTTGGCGAGTCATGTATTATGTCGGCTGGAAGCATGGCTTCTGCCCCGTATACCAGAAAAAATGGTGTATAACCTATTGATCTGTTTGGGGTAGTCCTGAGGCTCCATAGTACTGATGGTAGTTCCTCAATCCAACATCCTGCCGACCTTTGCAGCGGTTCGACGAGTCGTGGTTTTATTCTGGACAATACTACTCCATTAGACATTTCCACTTGCCTATTGGATGCTGCGTGAGCGATAGAGGCGACATCTAATCTTATGTGCTTTTCTTGGCAAAATCGAGCGAAAGCTCCTTCTGCAAAGTTTGTACCGTTGTCTGTAATAACACTGTGTGGATATCCATATCTTAAGATAATATCTTTGAGGAATTTCACTGCTGTGGGCCCATCACATTTTTTTATTGGTTTCACTTCAATCCATTTTGTGAATCTGTCCACCATGACCAATATGTGGGTCATCCCACCTCGGGCCGGCTTAAATGGTCCCACCATATCTAAGCACCATACAAAAAATGGCCAGGTAATTGGTATTGTTTTTAACTCGGATGATGGCATGTGTATCTTGGTTGCATATCTCTGGCAACCATTACATTTTTCGACCAGTTCTTTGGCTTCTTTCAATGCTGTTGGCCAATAAAATCCATGCCTGAACGCTTTGGCCACTAAGGCTCGGGATGAGGCATGATGTCCACATTCTCCTTGATGTATATCTAGGAGGATCTCCTGTCCTTGTGCCGAGCTCACACATCTTTGCAATACACTTGTGAAACTCCTTTTATACAGCTCATTGTTTATGATTGTATAAGCTTTAGCTCTTCTCACTGTCTGTCTTGCCAATACCTCGTTATTTGGCAAAATCGCATCTCTAAGGAAAGAGAATATGGGTTGCGCCCATATAGGTGTGATTTTCTCTGGTGTAGTCTCACTATCTATTTCCATATTTTCTGCCGACATAACTACCTCGGATTTCTCCATACTCATGCTTGCATCAGCTGTCTTTATTTTTGGGAATTCCGGGTTATATTGCTTATCAATTTCCATCGGCATATTATCTTCTCTTGATTTTGCCGGAATAAAGATAGATTCGGACTCTGGTGACGGTGTTATTCATGGCTTCCTTAGGTGCTCTAGGGCGATACCTGGGGGAATTGACTGTCTAGTTGATCCTAGTTTTGACAATGTGTCTGCGGCGTCGTTTTCTGCCCGAGGTACATGGTGAAATTCACATCCTTCCAAGTATCCACTGAGTTTTTGCACATGAAATCTATACAAAGCCATATTATCATCCAAAGCATCCCAATTGCCTGAGACTTGCTGTACTACTAGATCTGAATCTCCACAGCATAAGATTCAGCGTATGCCAATCTCTTTTGCCACCTTCAATCCATGGACTAGTGCTTCATATTCGGCTACATTTTTTGACGCGGCAAAATGTATCTGCAACACATATCTCAGCTGATCTCTTTTTGGCGAGGTTAACACTATTCCTGCCCCCAAACCATTTCTCAGTTTGGAACCGTCAAAGTGCATCGTCCAATAGTTCGGATCTGGTAACGGTGGCTCATATTGCACCTCGGCCCAATCTACGAAGAAGTCGGCCACAGCCTGAGATTTGATTGCATCTCTCCTATCGAATTGCGGAGCATAAGGTGACAATTCAATTGCCCATTTTGCTATTCGGCCACTTGCATCTTTGTTGCTCAATATGTCGGCTATGGGTGCTTCACAAATCACTTTGATGGGGTGCTCTTCGAAGTAATGTTTAAGTTTCTTTGCCGACATGTACACTCCATAAGCCATCTTCTGATAATGTGGGTAATTATGTTTTGAGGCGGATAGTACCTCACTTAGGTAATACACCGGCCTTTGTACTGATTTATCATCTTCAATTCGTTCTACCACGATCATAGTGCTCACTACTCTGTTGGTGGCCGCTATGTAGAGTAACATAGGCTCTTTCGATAATGGAGAAGCTAAGACGGGCGTTGTGACCAACATCTTTTTCAATTCATGAAATGCACTGTCTGCTTGTGGAGTCCAAATGAATTTATCCGATTTTTTCATCAGCTGGTAAAATGGTAGTGCTTTCTCTCCCAGCCGACATACAAATCGGCTGAGCGAGGCTAAACAACCTGTGAACTTTTGTACATCATTTAGACATCTTGGCAATTCCATCCTTTCTAGTGCTTTTATCTTAGTTGGGTTGGCCTCTATACCTCGGCTAGATACAAGAAAACCGAGCAATTTTCCCGCTGGCACGCCAAATGTGCATTTTTCCGGGTTGAGCTTCATTCGGAACCTTCTCAGGTTCGCGAAAGTCTGCCGTATATCATCCAGTAGCATTTTGCTTTCTTTGGTTTCGATAACCACATCATCCACATATACTTGTACATTTTTTCCTATCTGGTCATGTAGACATTTTTGCATGTATCTCTGATAGGTCGCTCCTGCGTTGCACAGGCCGAATGACATTGTGAGGTAGCAATAAGCCTCGTACGGGGTAATAAACGCAGTCTTTATTTGATCGGCCGGATTTAACGTTATCTGGTGAAAACCAGAATACACGTCTACAAATGATAATAGTTCACAACCAGCGGTAGAATCAATGACTTGGTCTATTCTAGGTAAAGGAAAAGGATCTTTTGGACACGCCTTGTTCAGGTTCGTGTAATCGATACACATTCGCCATACAATGGCTACATTTGGTTCATCCTTCTTCTTTTCTACTAGCACCGGGTTTGATATCCAATCCAGATATAGCACCTCCATGATGAATCCGGCCGCAAGGAGCCGAGCTATTTCATTCCCTATTATTTTTCTCCTGTCTTCGGCGAAGCGGCAGAGAGGTTGCTTCACCGGCCTTGCTCCTGGCCTTACATTTAGAGAGTGCTCAGCCAACTCCCTCGGCACACCTTGCAGATCCTGAGTTGACCATGCAAAGATATCCCGATTCTCTCGGAGGAAGTTGGTGAGCTCGCTTTCCTATTTAGCATCTAGGCCGGCACCAATAGTGACGGTGCACTATGGGAATTGCTCATCTATCTGGAACTTTTTTGTTTCTTTAGTCGGCTGAAAGGAGACACTTCCATGTGGGTTGGCTAATGCCGGCATATTCAGCTGTGCCGACTGAGCGAGGGCTGCTACCTCCTGAATCCTTCTTTTTTCCCCTTGCTATTACCAATGATTCGGCCAAATTTGACCCGGCTGAAGCACATTCCATTGACTTCCTGTAATCCCCTGCTACTGTTATCACCCCTTGTGGTCCGGGTAACTTCATTTTCAGATAACTTACATGGTAGCTGCTCATGAATTTGGCCAACGCTGGCTGTCCGAGTAGAGCATGATAACAACTTTCTAGATCCACCACCTCAAACTCTAAGTTTTCTGCTCTGCAGTTATCTCTTGTGCCGACTAATACATCCACACGAACCTTACCAATGGGTTCGCATGAAAGTCCTGGTACTATCCCATGGAAAGTGGTCCTCGTGGATTGCAGCATGTTCTGCGATATTCCGAGTTTATGCATTGTATCTTTGTACATGATGTTGATACTGCTCCCATTGTCAATGAGTACCTTTGAAAATTTCACATTAATGCTTGGTCTGACAAATGTCGGATGTAACACGAGTGCATACGACCCTGGACTCGTCATTATCTTGGGGTGATCCTTTATGCTCCAGGTTACCTCCTGATCTGACCAAGGCACATATCTTGGTACTGTCGGCATGACTGCATTTACTTCCATATGCCGGCGCTACACACTCTGCTTGTCTTGTTGTTCTGTTGTGCACACGCAATACGACTGATGATGTTCTCTGTAATCATTGCGTCCATTATTTCCTGGATTTGTCCTTCCATCTGGACCTTGGTTCATCACTTGATGCACCGCATCCCTCCGGTCCGAGTTGTCATACCTCGGGGGAGGAGGTGGTAACATCAGTTGTTGTGCATTTGCTCCAGTCAACTGCGGCTGATGCTGCGGATGTGCCTGGAGAGGCGCTGCCTGTATGCCTGTGGGGTTCCCCATTGCATTTTTCATCCATGCACATTGGCGGAGCGTATGGTTGGCTGGCCTGGCTGGGTTTGACGTGTGAAATTTACACGTCTGATCTAACATAGACTCGAACGTGTACTTCGGCCTCTCCCGCCATTGCTTCTTTTGTTCTGGTGTCCACTGTCTTTTTCCTTCATTCCTTGGTGTCCACTGCTGAGGACCATTCTTTTGCCATTGAGTGGTTCCATGACTCGGCTGATCTTGCGCTACTGCTGCCACCTGGGCTGAACCATATCTATAATCCGGTCTCTCTTCTCTTCTTCTTCCTCTGAAGTCATTGCGACTGGATGACCCGGCCACCTCTCTTGCATATTGATCTTGATGCTCCCGATGATCTGCCGACATTAATTCTGGTTGCGTCGGATCTCCCAATGCATAGGAATCCGCTATCCTGATGGTTTCTGCCAATGTGGTTGGCATATCTCTTTGCAGTCGCTGCCATAACACACTGCCATAGCGGCATCCTTGAGCGAACCAAGCTATTGCTTGTGATTCTATAACTCCTTCGCACGAGTTTCTCAGGTTACACCATCGAGTTAAAAACTCTTTGTCCGTCTCATTCGGTCTTTGCTTGCACATGGCTAATTGTTGCGGCCTGTTTGGCCTCTTGTAAGTACTGGTAAAGTTGCTAACGAACATTTCTTCAAAATCCAACCAATAGTTGATGCTGCCTGCTGGCAGATTATTCAGCCATACTCTAGCTGGTCCTTCCAACATTTGTGGGACATACCGTACTACCCATCGTAAGTTCCCACCTGCTATTTTCACAGCAGTGGCATAATCAATCAACCAGTCTTGTGGTTTGGTGCTCCCATTATATGTTTTTGTGCCTCTTGCCAGCTGAAAGTTCGGCACAGGTGGTTCGCCCATGATCCGTGGTCCGAAGCATGTCGGACCCGGTGGACCCTGTTCTTCCAGCAACTCGGATCGGTATAGCCGGTCTAGCTTAACTCTGGCATCATTTGACGAGAAATCTCTGTACAGAACTCTGTCCTGCATTCCATAGTGGTTATTTCCACCATGGATCGCATATTCCATCTCGGAATAACCATCATTGTACCTTTCATTTACCTGATTGTGGTGAGCTGGTCTCGCTTCTCTTTCCTGCCGAGGTTCATGTCTCGGCTGCGGGTTGTGCGGCGGTTCTCTCCTTTCTTCGACCAGGATATTGTTCTCGTGATTTCCTCTTCCAAATTCTGCTCTGCCGAGATCTCCATTGCCTCGGCTTCTGCCGTCTTTCTCAGCATGGTCGGGGTTCCTCTCGCCATTGTTACCTCGGCTTCCATTGCCTCTGTTCTCGTTTGCTTTCGCGGCTATCGCCGGATCATATGGAACAATTTGCTTGTTTCTCTTTCCCGAAGTTATCGCTCTGTCCTTTCGTGCATTGTTTCCGGGTGAAGATGCTGCCGCCACAGATAAGGCAGGTGTTGCTCCGGCCGAGTGAACCATTCGCGAAGCCCCTGGCCTCGCCGGATCTGCCCTGAGCATCTCTTCATTCTGCTGGTTCGCAATGCGTACCAGCTCAATCACTCTATCTTGCTGTTTCTGCCGGGCTTCGCCGGTCAATCCCTCTAACTCTAATGCTACGGCATTTGCCGCTCTCAGGTTCTTTGCCAGGGTACTGTACCTCGGCAAGCCTAAATCAACTGATTCTGCCTTATGAGCATCATGCTCCTTGTTGATATCATCTATGCGGTTCTTTCCTCTTAATCTCAACTCGCCAACCCGCTCGGGAGCAACGTCAAGCTTGTTTGCTTTGGCATACTCTCGCAGGGTCCTGTTTAAGGACTCCCGCAAGTCCGACACCTTTTTTGCCTCTACCAGCACCTTTTGCCTGGTTTCTTCCAATTCTGCCTGAGCATTTGCCGGATCAAGTATCGACGCTACAGGTGTAGTCAAGTTATCTATAGTTGCCTGAAGAATGTTTTCTGGTCTTTCTAGAGGTGGCCCTCTTACCCTTGGTGCCTTTGGGGTTGTTTCCTGCACCTCGGTCTGGTTGGCCGTGGTGGGGATTACCGGTGGGTTGTGGAGCTGTTTGCCTGGGCGCGACCGGCACACCCGCCGCTGGGTCTCTGCTTGATCCGGCGCCTGTTGCTCCACCTGCACCCCGGCCGTGACCATCACCTTGACGCTGCCGACTGGGCACGCTCCGCGCGGACGGCTCGCGGCGCTAAGGGGAGGTTCTCCTGCAACAACAACCTGGTGAGGATAAACGCCGGAGATGTCGACGCCGATGTAGACCTGGTGCATGCCCAAGCTGATGAAGACGCCGTTGCGTGGGGGAGTTTTTCCCCTAAAGCTGCCCGCGTTGTCGCTGACGTAGTCACAGAGATCAAGTCTCCGGACCAAGCCAGAGACAATGCGCTCGCCAGTGTTGATGAAGTTTCCCGTCCGGATCATGACTTCAGCTAGCACCGCTGCTGACCCCACGGTGGGTGCCAACTGTCGTGGTGGTGACACGGCAGATGCCATGGGTAGGCTAAAGTAAGGGGCCAATGGATGCTAGTGGGATCTGGGGAGGGAAGATGCAGTTGATTCTACACACAAAAGACTAAGGCAAAGATCTTTATTTCTCCTTCCTTGGGCTACAAGTGCTCCTTGAGCTGTATACAAGGAGAAAGGAAGAACTTTACCAGCCTAACGGTACTAAATGAGCCGATGCCCTCTTCACGGTCCTAGCCTCCCCTTATAAAGGGGAGCCTTGGGTTCCTTTAGGGCTGACGTGGCAAGCATATTCGAGGAATATGCTTGTCCCAAAATAGTTGTTCGGCGGCCTCCTTTCCCTGTCGCCCTTCTAACAACGTCAAGGTTCTAGAGGGCCCCTCCCGCATGCCTCGGGCTTCAGCACTGTCACCTTCGTGACCTCCTTCTGCCTCTCTATCACTCTGCGCATTTGTCCCTTGCGCTTGGCTCCGCTCAAATTCTCCCTAGCCTGCGGCTAGAGTTTGACTTTAGGCTTCTCCTTCTCCTGCAAGCTTCGCATCATTCGGCTCCACCTCGTGTAACTCGGCTCGTCCTTCACCTGCATTAAGATTATTCGGGCTAAACCGGCCGACTTACGCAGTACCTCGGCCGGGTAATGCCTTGCCATTACTATAAGGGTCCTGCCCTTTCCTATATCGGCCGACCTCTACAGGATTCGGCCGACTCAGACTGTAACTCGGAAACTGGACGGAGGACATCCTTTCGTCTTTCCCCGTCCTTACCCTATCCGAGGTCACCTCCCCAACACACATTCCCATGAACTGAAATATGTGGTGATGACATGTGTCAACATGATCCCATGTTTGGTTTGGAGAATTTTAAATCTTAAGTAGTTTTTCAATGAGTAGAAATTACTTTTCTAAAAATAAAAGGAACTAAACCAAGCTTTAATCTTGTAATGTTAGTGATGATGCTAGATCATCTATAGGACCCTTTTGTGTGATGATTGCAAGTAGTTAAGTATTGTTTGGTGATTGTACATCGTATTTATTTATAGACGCTAGTACCGACCAAGGATACGAGGAGGAAGGAGGATACTACGAAGAAGAAGTCGAGGAGAACTTCAACCACTGCTCTGCACAAGGCAAGCCTAATACTACTAGTTGAATGTGCAAGCTTATACTAATGATTACAAGCCTTACTAATCAAGTTGACCTATGCAAGATAACACTTGCAAGATACTCTACTGATGCAAACAAATACTTACTTGTTACCATGCCAACTATATGCCTTAAGCATATATGATCATAACCACTTGATAAACCAATCCTAGTTTTACTTGCAAGCTTTCTACTTTATTTCTTTATCAAAGCTACTTCCTTAGAATGTACTTAAGTGACTTGTAGATTCTAGAATGATCATTGAAGTTTGCATAAAGAGCATAAAATTTGGCCTAAGCTAGATAATCTTGATGTCATCCTAAGGCATAAGATTGAACTTAGTTGAAACTCCACTAGTTTACCACTCCTCATTAGTACTCACCACCACTTGTATATGCTAGTGCTAAGCATAAAACTTGATCAACTTTAGATGGGATTACTTGGTGAAAATGGTTATGAAAACCTTAGAATGATGGATCATTCTACTGAAATGTTTTGACATGTGTTTCCGAACACCAGATGATTTTGGTGATGAAAATGTTGAGGCATGAGCCTTAGCCCTTTATAAAACTGATGGTTGTCTAGATGCGATACCATTCCAATTTTACCGTACAACCACAATACCCGAAGATTGGGTAGGGCTTGACTAGAAACTTATATACCTTAGTATTGGTTCCCTCACGGCCAAGGTATGAGCTGAGGCTACCTTGTGAAGATTGTCCACCTGTGCAGTACCCAAGATGACAGTTGATTATTTTGCTAATATCTATATGCTATGCTTGGGAAATCCTAGTAGTTGTAGTAATGTTAGAATTTCCTTTAAGTTAAGATACTTGTTATTGCATGCTTAGCCTAGCTAATAGCAACCAAGGGTGGAATATAATCATGCTATGCAAAATATTGTTAAGTCTCTGACTTATGATTTTTGGTAATAAAACAACTAAGAGAATGAAACACCTAGGTGGAATGGTAATTGCTTGGTGGATTTTGGTTGAGTGGTTACACAAGGCCCATTTCTATGGTTTACCTTGTGTATCTCACTTGTGGAATGCCACCCAGGAACAAAGGGATTTTAGATGCCAAATGTTAAGAAGCTTTTAGTGCAGCCACATGGCATTATGGGCTCTACCTTGATCATATAGGTTGCAATAACTTAGCCATTTGGACAGTTGGTGGTAGTGGGATGATAGGTTGGAACGCGTCCATTTGGTCTAAGGGAAGGCTTCTGAAAGGTCCTGTCTTGGTGAAAATCAAGTCTTGTGGGGAAAGTGCACAGCCTCTGCAGATGGAAGAATCTAAGTACTTAGCCATGTCCCTGGTATTGGACAATTGAGCATCAAGACATGGAAGCTATCAAGAATATCCTCATCCCAATTTTATAAGTTAAAACTTGTGGTTGAACAAGGGTGAAGGTTCATCAATTTCTATTGGTGGTTCCTTGGGAAAGTTTTGCCAAAGAAAAACTTAATGTTTTCAACTAATAGGTAAAACCTATTTTGAGCAAAGCAAGCCTAAGCTACACTTAGCCAAAATTCATGTAGTAACTAGATGTTAATATTCTATTAAGGTATCACTTGCCAATACTATTCCAATGTATTGACCCACTGTGGCTGTAACTTGCGATGTTGCAGGTTACTCTGATGAATAGGGGTTATGAGTCTACAGTCAACATGCTTGCCTGTGGCACATGAAGATGAAGACTTTATTTATATTGTTATGATTAAACTCTTGTATTAGGCCTATGGCCATGGAGTTGTAAAAGACTATGTTTCTCTGGAATGACGATGTAATAATGACATTTGTTTCTGTGTACTTCATCTTAAACTGTGGATGCTAGCTTTTGATCCAGGGACTAGCATTGCAATCACAGGGATTCTTACCTTTATAAGGGTGGGATCTTACAGATGGTATCAGAGCACTGTGTTGCCTGTAGGATTATGACCCTAGGATTGGATTAGAAACCACTAAGGAAAAAAATTCAACAATTTCCACACTTGTCTTTTTTTTCTCGTAAAACTTTTCTAATCTTCTTTCTTATCTCTATTTGTATATGAACTCAATTCCCAAAAGCCCTGAAGGACCTCATGGTTGCCATGGGAATACATGGTGCAGCTGTGTACAAAGGTTTTCCTGTGATGGATGAAGGAGTAGAATACTGGTGGGTGCAACTTCACTTGTACAAAAACAAGGAAGACAACCACAAGGAATCAGGATTCTGCAGGGTCACCAACTCAGTGATGCACACCACATTCTTTGACTCTGCAAGAGATGCAGCTTGGAAGGCCATCAAGGAACTTGGTGATAGACTCAAGTGCAGAATGCTTAACACCCAAAATGACCTTAGGGAAGAAAAGAAGCATACCCAAGAGTTAGAGGCTACCAACCAACGTTTAAGAGAGGACATCATAGACTTAGCAATGGAGTCATGTGATCAGGATCGACAGATTGCCTCTAGGGATGCCCTGTTAGCCAGCTTGGCAAGCGAGATGGGATTGTAATGTACTTCGCTAGTTGGACCACCACTGTAGCATCCCCAACCTTTTAATAAGATTGAGTCCCCTGTGTTTACAATGCTAGTCCCTGGATCAATAGCTAGCATCCACAGTTTAAATGTAATATCAAGAAACAAAGGTCATAATACAACTTTATAACCAGGAATAAAATAATTTTATTACATCAAACATAGCTCATTGGATATTTACATTACATTGCAGCGGAATAACTATAAGTATTGAGTCCTTCATCTTCAAAGTGCCACAGGCAGATGTTGGTTGTAGACTTTGTAATCCTAATCAATCAATCTTCACTAAAATCAATCAAACCTGCAACATTAAAAGTTACAGCCACAAGGGTCAATACATTTGAATTGTATTGGCAAGTGATACTTTGGTAGTATAGTGGAGTCTATCATCTATATGCATTTGGCTAAGTGGAGCTGAGGCTTGCATTGCTCAAAATAGATTAATCCTATCATTTTGAAAATACTAAGTTTTGTTTGGCAAAAGCTTTCCAATACATCTACTAATCAAAGACTGGAGATCCACTCAGGGCATCTACCAATCAAAGACTGAAGATTTGCTTGGCAAAAACAATTTTCCTCAATCAATGATTTCAAGATCCTTGTACCAAGCCATCTCTCCATCAAAGATTGAAGAATTTCACACAACCCTTGTTCACCCACAAATTTTATTTAGAAATTGGACTGATGAGATTCTTGATTGCTTCCATGTCTTGATGCTCAAATTGTCCTTTACCAGGGACGTGGCTAAGTACTTAGGTTTTACACTCTGCAGAGGTGGTGCACTTTCCCCACAAGACTTGGTTTCCCAAGACAAGATCCTTCAGAAGCTTTCCCTTAGACCATCATGGACGCGCTCCAACCTATCAAACACTACCACCAACTGTCCATATGGCTAAGTTCTTGCAACCTATGATCATGGCAGAGCCCATATTGCCAAGTGGTTTCACTTGAATCTTCTCAACATTTGACATCTCAAATCTCTTTGTTTCCTGGGTGGCCATCCACAAGTGAGATACACAAGGTTCACCAGTCCCCTGGCCTTGTGTAACCACTCAACACAAACCATTCTTTCCATTCCACCCAGGTGATTCATTAACTTTAGTTGTTTTGTTAAATAAAACACAAGTCCTCAGACTTAGAATATTTTCCATAGTGTGAATATATATTCCACCCAAGTTTTCTATTAGCTAGGCTAAGCTTGGTAGTAATAGGATTCTTAACTTAGGAAAATCCTACTAAGGATTCATCTACTAGGTTTTCCTATAGTAATGTCTATACTTAGCTAAATAAAAACCATGCAAGTTTTACTTAGCAAAAACACTAATGCATAGTGAAAATAATGGGATAATGATATGAAGCATCACTTGCCTTTTTGGTAGAGGGTATAGGTTCAATCCTTGTCCTTGCAACAATCACACTCTTCAAGTCACTACAACAATCAAGCAAGGCACAAACTCAATCTACCAATCAAGCAAAACAACACACACAAAACAACAAAGTCAAAGAAATGCATGCAAGCATGCCAAGCTTTGCTTTGTTTGAAAAAGTGGCTCCTAGTGGGTCATAGACATTTGGGTACACCTAATGGTCATTTTGTAAAGTGGCAAAGTCATTTGCAAGAGGGTCTCTATTAGATTCCTAAACTTTGTAAGATCCAATTTGGTCATTTACCAAAGTGGCAAAGTTGTTAGCAAAAGGTTTCACCTCAAAAACCATTTCAAACAAGGCACCTATTTGGTCATTTTATGTGGTGAAGAAATATTTTTCCTAAGGCCTTAACCTATAGGGTTCACCAAATGAGTTGCTATTGCAAAACTTGGTGTTTGGGTCAGTAGGTTTGGTCCAAACTATTTTCTCAAAGTTTTCTTTGTGAAAGCATTTTCATAAACAAAACAATGGTTTTTAATTAGCTAGAAATGGACTAAACCAATTAATCCATTCTAAACTTTTCAAAAATCATTTTCCAAACTATGGGTTGGGTCCTAGGGTCAGTAAGGTCACAATAAACTAATTGGCAAAGGTTTTAACCCTAAAAACATTTTTAAGTAATTTTTCTAATGTTAGCAAGCACACAAAAGAATCTGCACAAGTTAACAGATACTATTTGCTAAACTAAGGGCAGGGTTGGTTAGGTCTTGTCTTTCTGATTCCAACGACATCAAATTTGTAAAATTTGGACGTGTGGATCAAAAGATACATGGGTTTGAAAATGGAAAAATTTTCTGTTTTCAAATCTCTTTTAAACAGATCTAGTGCCACGCGTTGCGCTGTGATTGGCCGGTACCGGTTCGGCCGGATCGGCTCTGTGGAACGTTAGATCTAATCTAATCGTGCGGTAAAGAGGACATAACTCTTTGCGACTAAGTGGATCAGTCTTATTCGTATGATCTAAATCGAACGGCTGTAATCTCTCAGACCAACAACTGGCGGCGCTGCGGTGGCTAGCGGCGGCGGAGCGGTCGGTAGACGACGGAGGCGATGCTATAGGAGGTGGGGGAGAAGGAGGGGTTTCTCACCGGGCTCAAGGGGTAACGGCGAAGCTCAACTCGCTTGCAGTTTGTCAAGGGGCGCACAGAATCAGTCGGGATTCCTCGCCGGAGTAGAGAACGACGTCGGGCGGCTCTGTCCACGGTCGAAGACGGTGCAGGGAACGTTGCCGAAGAAGAAGCAGACGGCGGTTGCGCACAGTTGACGACGAGGCAGCGCTACGGTGTGAGCTGTGGAGTTCGCCGGAGTTTGCAGACAGACGGTGGCGACGGTGGTCGAGGTGGTTGTCGACGCTCTAGGTCGCTCGGGGGCAAGCTGGCGCTACGGGGATGATCGCCAGGAGGTGGGGATCACGAGAACATGGTCGAGGAGTTAAGGGGTAACGTTGGCTGGCCGGAATCGCTCGCGGAGCTCACCGGAGACAGAGGAGCTCGGGAAGAAATTAGGGGCGGTCTAAGGCGTGCCAGCGTGACGTGTCAGAGGGGAAATATAGAGGAGACACGGGCGTTTCCATCTGCGTGATCAAGGCGAGGTAAAGGCTCGGCGTTATGACGAATTGAATCTGCGGTTTGAAGGCAGCAACGGCAGCAAGGGAGAGGGCGTGGTCGTCGCGCGGGGAAGAAGAAGGAGGTGGCGGTGGGGTCCTCTGTTCAGTGGGAAAGGAAGAGGGAACAGGGTCCACGGGTCAGCCTCAGTGCGGGTTTCTTTCGTGGTGCAGAAAAACGGTTCGGGAGAGGAATAAGAGGAGGTGGGTCTGCTTGGCAGTGAGAGGGAGAGAGTGGGAGTGGGTCCTGGTTGTCATTGACTCAGTGGGTCTGTTGTTTGGTGCGAATCGTTTTCTTCGGGCAGTGAAAGGTTGGGATGGATTGGGCTGCTGTTGGGCCAAATTGGGTTGGGTCTGTTTGCTCTATTTTTTCTGTCTAAACCTTTTTTTTCCTTTTCTAATTCTATTTCTGTTTTGAATTTCAAACAATTAATCAAGCAATCAAACAAGGTTCAAACAAATCAAACAAAACACTCAACTTTGTACTTGAATTTGGTTTTGTTTTTCAACATAATCCAAATCCAAAATAATATTTTTATTTATTTTTAGGATCCATTTAATAATTAAATAAAATGGATCTTTAATTTATTAATAGTGTTTTATTTATTTAATAAAATTTCCATTTGAAATCCAATTATTTTCAAAACCAAACCAGAAGGTTTTATTTGAAAAATAAAAGAATACTTGGAAACTTATTTAAGTAAATAAATAAGTTTTGGTGTTTAATTAAAATGGGAACGCCTTTACTTAAATAAAATTGGATATTTAAATCCTTATTATTTTATTTAAATAATCCTTTACTCATTTTAATCAAAGCAAAACCTTTTAATAAAAGATTTCAAAGTAGTAATAAAATACTTGGTGTTCATTTAAAATGGAAAAGGCCTTTACTTAAATAAAATTAGATATTTAAATCCTTATTATTTTATTTAAATAAACCTTTATTCATTTTATCAAAACAAAATACTTTATTACAAAAGTTTGGCCAAAATTAATTTGGCTCACCTTTTCATTTGAAAACAAAGTCTTTTATTAAAAGATCCAAATAGTATTTCCAAAACAATTTATTTTTCCTTTATTAAATGTTTATCTTTTTAATCCCTTTAGGATTATAATTGTTCACCAATTGGTAGGGGCTTTTGGTAAGGGCTTTAATAGCTTTGGAAATTTCAATTTCCTTTATCTCATTATGTTCACAAGATTTTGTCTATGGTTCCAAACTAAGTGAAACCAATCTCTATGGTCTTTCTTGATCCTTTGTGATTATTTGTTGATCAAATTTGGTATGGATCAAATCCATAGATTTGGAGATAACTTGGGAAATGATTTCCTTCCATTTGGGTTTAGGGATTTGGATTTATTTTCCTAGTGTTCAGATTTCCAGATACATTCATTGAGGAATGCATTTCCCTTGATTTGGATTTTTGTTGAATTCAAACTTTAATCAAAGTTTGTTCAAGATGGGATTTTAGCTTCCTTTTAGAAACAAAAGTTTCTTTTCACCCTGATTTTCAACAAAGATTTATTTTGTTATTTAATTTTCACATTACAAGATTTGGAAAATCTTGGGACGTGACAGGCTACCACCCTTAAAAGAAATCTCGTCCTGAGATTTGGGGAGGCTAGGGTTACAAGCTGGCTCAAACAGCTAGGGTACTACCACCCTTAAAAATTTTCCAACTAAACTACATCTTGGCTTGCTTGGAATCTTGAGGAAAACTTCTTCTTGGAAAACTTCTGCTTAGTGTCCTTTGTTTCCATGCTTGACTCATGGGCCAAGGTTGAGTTTCTCCATAGATTTTTTCAACTTTTCTGGACAATTGTTTGCATAATGGCCTAGTTCCTTGCATTTGAAACAGGTTATAAGCTTGAGGTCTTGAGGTGGCTTCTCTGGACAATATGATGCATAATGTCCTAACTCCTTGCAGTGTTTGCACATCACTTTGCTAATATCCTTCCTCATCTTGGGTTTTACTAGCCTTTGTTTGTCTTCTTGGCTTTTCTTCTTTTCTGGGCATTCATTGAAATAGTGTCCCATCTCTTTGCAAGTGTAACATTGCTCTTGGGTAATATCCTTCTTGCTAGGGTTGGGGCATTTCTTCTTCTTCTTTTTGGGTCTCTCCAAAGCTAGGAGTTCTTCTAGTTCATGTTCTTCATAAGTGGGAGATCTTTCTCTCTTCTCGGGGTATTTATCTTCATGTTCCTTGGGTGCATGATCCTTGACTTCACAAGTATTGCTAACTTGGGTTCCTTCTAGAATAACATCCTTGTCATCCTTGTTGTCATTAGCTCTTTGGGAAAAGTTTTCTCTCATGTTGATCATTTGAGTAACCAATCCTTGAATCAATTGGGATTGAAGTTTCAAAATCCTTTGTATGGCAGGGTCTAATCCATTGTTGTTAGCTAAAAGCTGAGTTGTCTCTTGGCTCAACTGGTGTTGGGTTGCTATGAGCTCTCTCTTGTTGACCTCTTGGTTGTTGTTGATGTCATCATCCTTGATGCTAGAGTCTCTTGGAGAAGTCATCTGTTTGGGTTGGAGGGGATTAGAATAGGCAAAAGGTTTTTCTAAGGAATCAATTTTATTCACACACATCACAAATCACACAAGCAATGTGCAAGCAATCACAAACAAACACTCCACTCAAACAACAGTTTCAAGCACATACTTAGGCAACAAAATATTTTTGTTACACCACATAAGTTGGTGGGTTTGACTTAACTAAAATATGGTGGTCCTTCTATATGGTTCACTTGTGATCTTTCCATCCTTCTTGGTTGATTCTTCTTGATTGAGATCTTTGTATCCTTGGAGAATTCTTGTGTCTTGGTCACAAATCTTCAAAAGTGTTCATGGTTTCTTCTAAGTTGTGTTTCCTTAGTCTTCAAGTCTTGAGTAACATTTCTTGTCTTACTTGTAGTCTTTAATGATATCCAAGTTGGGAAGTCTTTGGTGAACATGTTGAAGATGTTGAAGTCACTTGAAGAAGTTGAAGTCATTAGAGTTGAAAGTGTTGAAGAAGTCCTTTGCACATAGTGTAGTCTTTGGTCATGGGGTAGGCTTTTCCATCAAGTTTTGAAGTAGAAGAGAAGTAGAGTTGAAACCAAATTGGTTGAGGAAAGAGTTTACAAGATTGTTTTTGTAAATAAGTTTTGGAACAAATACAACTCCTATTTTTTTTCTAAGGGGTTTTGTCCAATCCTAGGGTTACAAATCCTACAGGTAACACAATGCTCTGATACCATCTGTAGCATCCCCAACCTTTAAATAAGATTGGGTCCCCTGTGTTTACAATGCTAGTCCCTGGATCAATAGCTAGCATCCACAGTTTAGATGTAATATCAAGAAACAAAGGTCATAATACAACTTTATAACCAGGAATAAAATAATTTTATTACATCAAACATAGCTCATTGGCTATTTACATTACATTGCAGCGGAATAACTATAAGTATTGAGTCCTTCATCTTCAAAGTGCCACAGGCAGATGTTGGTTGTAGACTTTGTAATCCTAATCAATCAATCTTCACTAAAATCAATCAAACCTGCAACATTAAAAGTTACAGCCACAAGGGTCAATACATTTGAATTGTATTGGCAAGTGATACTTTGGTAGTATAGTGGAGTCTATCATCTATATGCATTTGGCTAAGTGGAGCTGAGGCTTGCATTGCTCAAAATAGATTTTTCCTATCATTTTGAAAATACTAAGTTTTGTTTGGCAAAACCTTTCCAAGACATCTACTAATCAAAGACTGGAGATCCACTCAGGGCATCTACCAATCAAAGACTGAAGATTTGCTTGGCAAAAACAATTTTCCTCAATCAATGATTTCAAGATCCTTGTACCAAGCCATCTCTCCATCAAAGATTGAAGAATTTCACACAACCCTTGTTCACCCACAAATTTTATTTAGAAATTGGAGTGATGAGATTCTTGATTGCTTCCATGTCTTGATGCTCAAATTGTCCTTTACCAGGGACATGGCTAAGTACTTAGGTTTTACACTCTGCAGAGGTGGTGCACTTTCCCCACAAGACTTGGTTTCCCAATACAAGATCCTTCAGAAGCTTTCCCTTAGAACATCATGGACGCGCTCCAACCTATCAAACACTACCACCAACTGTCCATATGGCTAAGTTCTTGCAACCTATGATCATGGCAGAGCCCATATTGCCAAGTGGTTGCACTTGAAGCTTCTCAACATTTGACATCTCAAATCTCTTTGTTTCCTGGGTGGCCATCCACAAGTGAGATACACAAGGTTCACCAGTCCCCTGGCCTTGTGTAACCACTCAACACAAACCATTCTTTCCATTCCACCCAGGTGATTCATTAACTTTAGTTGTTTTGTTAAATAAAACACAAGTCCTCAGACTTAGAATATTTTCCATAGTGTGAATATATATTCCACCCAAGTTTTCTATTAGCTAGGCTAAGCTTGGTAGTAATAGGATTCTTAACTTAGGAAAATCCTACTAAGGATTCATCTACTAGGTTTTCCTATAGTAAGGTCTATACTTAGCTAAATAAAAACCATGCAAGTTTTACTTAGCAAAAACACTAATGCATAGTGAAAATAATGGGATAATGATATGAAGCATCACTTGCCTTTTTGGTAGAGGGTATAGGTTCACTCCTTGTCCTTGCAACAATCACACTCTTTAAGTCACTACAACAATCAAGCAAGGCACAAACTCAACCAATCAAGCAAAACAACACACACAAAACAACAAAGTCAAAGAAATGCATGCAAGCATGCCAAGCTTTGCTTTGTTTGAAAAAGTGGCTCCTAGTGGGTCATAGACATTTGGGTACACCTAATGGTCATTTTGTAAAGTGGCAAAGTCATTTGCAAGAGGGTCTCTATTAGATTCCTAAACTTTGTAAGATCCAATTTGGTTATTTACCAAAGTGGCAAAGTTGTTAGCAAAAGGTTTCACCTCAAAAACCATTTCAAACAAGGCACCTATTTGGTCATTTTATATGGTGAAGAAATATTTTTCCTAAGGCCTTAACCTATAGGGTTCACCAAATGAGTTGCTATTGCAAAACTTGGTGTTTGGGTCAGTAGGTTTGGTCCAAACTATTTTCTCAAAGTTTTCTTTATGAAAGCATTTTCATAAACAAAACAATGGTTTTTAATTAGCTAGAAATGGACTAAACCAATTAATCCATTCTAAACTTTTCAAAAATCATTTTCCAAACTATGGGTTGGGTCCTAGGGTCAGTAAGGTCACAATAAACTAATTGGCAAAGGTTTTAACCCTAAAAACATTTTTAAGCAATTTTTCTAATGTTAGCAAGCACACAAAAGAATCTGCAAAGTTAAACAAGTTAACAGATACTATTTGCTAAACTAAGGGCAGGGTTGGTTAGGTCTTGTCTTGCTGATTCCAACGACATCAAATTTGTAAAACTTGGACGTGTGGATCAAAAGATACATGGGTTTGAAAATGGCAAAAGTTTCTGTTTTCAAATCTCTTTTAAACAGATCTAGTGCCACGCGTTGCGCTGTGATTGGCCGGTACCGGTTCGGCCGGATCGGCTCTGTGGAACGTTAGATCTAATCTAATCGTGCGGTCCAGAGGACATACCTCTTCGCGACTAAGTGGATCAGTCTTATTCGTATGATCTAAATCGAACGGCTGTAATCTCTCAGACCAACAACTGGCGGCGCTGCGGTGGCTAGCGGCGGCGGAGCGGTCGGTAGACGACGGAGGCGACGCTATAGGAGGTGGGGGAGAAGGAGGGGTTGCTCACCGGGCTCAGGGGGTCACGGCGAAGCTCAACTCACTTGCAGTTTGTCAAGGGGCGCACAGAATCAGTCGGGATTCCTCGCCGGAGTAGAGAACGACGTCGGGCGGCTCTGTCCACGGTCGAAGACGGTGCGGGGAACGTTGCCGGAGAAGAAGCAGATGGCGGTTGCGCACAGTTGACGACGAGGCGGCGCTACGGTGTGAGCTGTGGAGTTCGGCGGAGTTTGCAGGCAGACGGTGGCGACGGTGGTCGAGGTGGTTGTCGACGCTCTGGGTCGCTCGGGGGCAAGCTAGCGCTACGGGGATGATCGCCAGGAGGTGGGGATCACGAGAGCATGGTCGAGGAGGTAAGGGGTAATGTTGGCTGGCCGGAATCGCTCGCGGAGCTTACCGGAGATAGAGGAGCTCGGGAAGAAATTAGGGGCGGTCTAAGGCGTGCCAGCGCGAGGTGTCAGAGGGGAAATATAGAGGAGACACGGGCGTTTCCATCTGCATGATCAAGGCGAGGTAAAGGCTCGGTGTTATGACGAATTGAATCCGCGGTTTGAAGGCAGCGACGGCAGCAAGGGAGAGGGCGTGGTCGTCGCGCGGGGAAGAAGAAGGAGGTGGCGGTGGGGTCCTCTGTTCAGTGGGAAAGGAAGAGGGAACAGGGTCCACGGGTCAGCCTCAGTGCGGGTTTCTTTCGTGGTGCAGAAAAACGGTTCGGGAGAGGAATAAGAGGAGGTGGGTCCGCTTGGCAGTGAGAGGGAGAGAGTGGGAGTGGGTCCTGGTTGTCATTGACTCAGTGGGTCTGTTGTTTGGTGCGAATCGTTTTCTTCGGGCAGTGAAAGGTTGGGCTGGATTGGGCTGCTGTTGGGCCAAATTGGGTTGGGTCTGTTTGCTCTATTTTTTTCTGTCTAAACCTTTTTTTTCCTTTTCTAATTCTATTTCTGTTTTGAATTTCAAACAATTAATCAAGCAATCAAACAAGGTTCAAACAAATCAAACAAAACACTTAACTTTGTACTTGAATTTGGTTTTGTTTTTCAACATAATCCAAATCCAAAATAATATTTTTATTTATTTTTAGGATCCATTTAATAATTAAATAAAATGGATCTTTAATTTATTAATAGTGTTTTATTTATTTAATAAAATTTCCATTTGAAATCCAATTATTTTCAAAACCAAACCAGAAGGTTTTATTTGAAAAATAAAAGAATACTTGGAAACTTATTTAAGTAAATAAATAAGTTTTGGTGTTCAATTAAAATGGGAAAGCCTTTACTTAAATAAAATTGGATATTTAAATCCTTATTATTTTATTTAAATAATCCTTTACTCATTTTAATCAAAGCAAAACCTTTTAATAAAAGATTTCAAAGTAGTAATAGAATACTTGGTGTTCATTTAAAATGGAAAAAGCCTTTACTTAAATAAAATTGGATATTTAAATCCTTATTATTTTATTTAAATAAACCTTTATTCATTTTATCAAAACAAAATACTTTATTACAAAAGTTTGGCCAAAATTAATTTGGCTCACCTTTTCATTTGAAAACAAAGTCTTTTATTAAAAGATCCAAATAGTATTTCCAAAACAATTTATTTTTCCTTTATTAAATGTTTATCTTTTTAATCCCTTTAGGATTATAATTGTTCACCAATTGGTAGGGGCTTTTGGTAAGGGCTTTAATAGCTTTGGAAATTTCAATTTCCTTTATCTCATTATGTTCACAAGATTTTGTCTATGGTTCCAAACTAAGTGAAACCAATCTCTATGGTCTTTCTTGATCCTTTGTGATTATTTGTTGATCAAATTTGGTATGGATCAAATCCATAGATTTGGAGATAACTTGGGAAATGATTTCCTTCCATTTGGGTTTAGGGATTTGGATTTATTTTCCTAGTGTTTAGATCTCCAGATACATTCATTGAGGAATGCATTTCCCTTGATTTGGATTTTTGTTGAATTAAAACTTTAATCAAAGTTTGTTCAAGATGGGATTTTAGCTTCCTTCTAGAAACAAAAGTTTCTTTTCACCCTGATTTTCAACAAAGATTTATATTGTTATTTAATTTTCACATTACAAGATTTGGAAAATCTTGGGATGTGACAACCACACTTATCGTTTTTATTTCCAAAAATTTGTCTAAGTTAAGTTGAACCTTGGATGCTTGTAATGGATTTATGTATGCCATGACTTGTGTGTTTGATTGTCAAAGATATGCATGTGATGCTTTGTCTTGTGATTTATCTCTATTGATGTTGATTCTAACTTGTCTCTATCTTATAAAATGGATTCCTAATGTTACTATCAACACGGCTGAAGAGTTCAAGGGAACTCATTTTGGCACTCGTCTTATTGAGCTCACTAGTGTGCTCAATCTTCTGCTCCCTGCCATCATGATGCTTCCCCTCACCAAGTTCGAGAGGAAGGACCTTTGGGGCTTCAAAGTTACCCAGACAGGACGCCAGACTGAGCCAGCCACGGAGGCTATCACCTTCAAGATGATGCATGATGACAAGGAGAGAGGCTTAGAGGTAGTCATGCAGGATTTACTTGGGCGTCTGTTAGGAGGCACTAAAGGGAGCTTAGAGGTACTCACTTTCATGCCTTCGGAAGACGCGATGAGGAGGGTGAGGCTATTGAGTTCGAGGATGCTGCTAGAGAGACGACACAGCCGATTCGTCTGTACCTTCAGGACTTAGAGGTTCTTCTTAGGAACCTAGATACTGATAGGACCGACGTCATGCTTAGCAATGACGAGCTCCAGGTGCAGCTTCGTGAGAAGGAAAAGCTCTTCGTGGAGCAAGATGAGATATTCAAGGAAATGGAGGCTAAATTTGAGAGCCAGGACAGGAAGTTCAAGAGCCAAGAGAAAAGAGTCCAAGATAGGAACAAGAGGATTCGAGAGATGAATACAGAACTAGAGCCAAGGACTTCAAGCTCAAGCATTAGCAGGGTGTGACTGAGAGACTTCGTTCACAGAAGAGGGCTCTGAAAGCCAAGATAGAGGTCTTGACTACCAATGTCGAGGAATACAAGACCGCTATGGAGAATGCAGGTCTTACACTTGTTGACGAGGAGGTTGATGCAGAGGAGTAGTGATGACTACTCATTTATCTTTCATTTACCATGCTTATGATTATTGAGTCGCAATGACCATCCAACATGTGGATGGCTTGCTATGATGTGTTTTCTTTTCAAACTTGTTGTTTATGTCGTTGAACTTATGTTATTTTGATGCTTGTTTTGGTGATTGTCTATGTGATGTATTGTGCATGTTAAGCATCTATGGGTATCTTATTCTTATCCTTATGAAAACCACAGATGCCTCCTCGACGTGCCAAACCCAACCCGAACAACAACAATGTCACCCCCGAGATGCAGCAGCTGATGACAGCACAGGCACATCTGATGCAGATGATGACCACTTTCATGCAGAATTAGAACAACAACAACAACAACAATAACAACAACAACAACAACAATCATAACAATCCACCAGGATTTGACATGCTCACCAGATTCCTAAGACTGATGCCTGCAAAGTTCTCAGGAACTACTGATCCCATGGTAGCCAATGATTGGCTGCGTTCGGTGAACAAGGATTTGGTAACTGTCGGCTGCACCGACAAAGAGAAAGTCAGGTTTGCAACACACCTGTTGGAAGGACCAGCAACTACTTGGTGGGATAACTTCCAGATCACCACTCCCATTGAGGATGTGACATGGGCTATCTTTGAAGATGGTTTCCGTACAGCTCACATCTCATCTGGAGTGATGAGTTTGAAGAAGAAGGAGTTCCATAACCTGAAGCAACGCCACCACAACGTGGCTGAATATATTGAGGAGTTCAACAATCTGGCGCGTTATGCACCGGATGAAGTTGATACCAATGCCAAGAGGAAAGACAAGTTCCTCGAAGGACTGAATGATGAACTGAATTTGTAGCTATTTGTTGCTTATGTCCCCACCTACCCGTCCCTTTGTGACAAGGCTACTATCTTGGAGAACAAGATGAAACAAGTTGAAAGCAGAAAGAGGAAGCATAGCTCTGACAAGCATAGCTCGGGATCGTCTCACGAGCGTTCCCATCATGATGATAGTGGGAGTTCTAGATCCCACAAACATGGAAAATACAACAACCACCACAGCCACAACCGCCATCATGACAACAAGCATCACTGTAGTCATGATAGTGACAAGTACAAGAACCACAAGAGTGGACACAAGAGTCACCACAGTGGAAGTGGCAGTCAGCCTGCAAAAGGAGATATCAGTCGAGTTGAATATTTCAAGTGCAAGAAGCTAGGGCATTATGCAAATGAATGCCCAGAAAAGAAAGTTGAAGGACCCAACAAGCCCAACCCTTCCAGAAGGGACAGGTGAACCACATCAATGTGGAAGAGATCTATGAGGAACCTGATGCTGTGGCAGGTAAGTTCAAACTCAATTATGTTCCAGCACTTGTTCTTTTTGATACTGGCGCATCACATTCATTCATATCAAGAGCATTTGTTGAAAGAAATGAACTTCCAGTTGAAACTATTGGGTGTCCTATAAAAGTAAGTTCTCCTAGTGGAGAAATGATAGTGAACTCGGGATGTCATGACCTAGTCATAGAGTTTGGAAAGTATAAGTTTCCCGTTAATCTGATAATCCTAAATTCCCAAGGATTGGATGTCATTTTGGGAATGGCCTGGGTGACTAAGTACAAGGGAGTGCTAGATTGTGCTAATCATACTGTCACACTCACAACCCAAGATAATAAAAGGATTAGATTCAAGACTAACTTTGAATCAAAAGGGAGTAAGCTAAATTCTCTTAAGGGGGTTAGCATAGACAGTGTGCCAATTGTGAGAGAATATCCGGATGTGTTTCCGGAAGAATTGCCGAGAATGCCACCAGATAGAGATTGACTTGTACCAGGATCAGGACCAATAGCAAAGAGACCTTACAATATGTCAGTTGATGAGTTGAAAGAACTCAAGAAACAACTTGGAGAATAGTTGCAAAAAGGATTTATTCAGCCAAGTTCTTCATCTTGGGGAGCACCAGTCTTGTTTGTGGAAAAGAAAGACAGAAGTCAAAGGTTATGCATAGATTATCGTTCACTCAATGAGGTGACTATCAAGAACAAATATCCTTTGCCCAGAATTAATGACTTGTTTGATCATCTAGAAGGAGCCTGTGTATTCTCAAAGATTGATCTCCGGTCAGGTAATTTTCAGCTTAAGATTAGAGAACAAGACATACCTAAGACAACTTTCACCACTAGGTATGGATTGTATGAGTACACCGTGATGCCATTTGGTTTGACCAATGCACCAGCTTACTTCATGAATATGATGAACAAGGTGTTCATGGAGTTTATTGACAAGTTTGTTGTCGTTTTCATCGATGACATTTTGATCTACTCCAAGATCAAAGAAGAGCATGAAGGACATTTGCGTTTGATACTTGAGAAGCTTAGAGAGCATAAGCTGTATGCCAAATTCAGCAAGTGTGAGTTCTGGTTGAATGAAGTTGGATTTCTTGGACACGTTTTGTCAGGAGATGGTGTAGCAGTTGATCCCGCAAAAGTGTCAGCTGTAACTGAATGTGAATCTCCTAAGTCAGTGAAGGAAGTTCGTAGTTTCCTTGGCTTGGCAAGATACTACAGAAGATTCATTGAGAATTTCTCCAAGGTAGCTAAGCCAATGACGGAGTTACTAAAGAAAGACAAGAAATTTGCTTGGTCTGAAGGATGTGAACTCAGTTTCCAAGAATTGAAGAAGAGACTAGTGACAGCACCAGTCCTATGTCTGCCAGATTTGGAAAAAGATTTCCCAGTGTATTGTGATGCATCTCATCATGGATTAGGTGCAGTTCTAATGCAAGAAGGGAAAGTTGTAGCTTATGCCTCGAGACAACTCAAAACTCATGAGGTAAATTATCCTACTCATGATTTAGAGTTAGCCTTGTTGTCCATGCATTCAAAACATGGAGACATTATCTTTTGGGAAAGCGATGTGAAGTGTTCACAGATCACAAAAGTTTGAAGTATATCTTCACTCAGAAAGAAATCAACATGAGACAAAGAAGATGGCTAGAACTCATCAAGGACTATGACTTGAGTTTGCAATACCATCCCGGTAAAGCAAATGTTTTAGCAGATGCTCTAAGATGTAAGGTATTTGTGAATGGCCTTACTAAGGGAGAGTTGCCAGATGATCTATGTGCCCAATTTAGAGACCTTAGATTAGAGATTGTGCCTGAGGGACATCTCATGTCATTGGATGTTCAAACCACATTTTTGGACAAGATCAAGGAAGCCCAAAAGACGGACAAGGAAATAGAAGAGATTAAGGAAAAGATTGGCAAGGGAAAAGCCAAAGGATTCCATCAAGATGAACATGGTACTTTATGGTATGGAAAACGTATCTGCGTTCCGCAAGATCCAGAGCTTCAGAAACTGATTTTACAAGAAGCACACAATTCGCCATATTCCATTCATCCAGGTAACACAAAAATGTACATGGATATGAAGGAAAGATTTTGGTGGAATAATCTCAAGAAGGACATCGCCGAACATATTGCTTTGTGTGATGTATGTAGTAGAGTGAAAGCGGAACATCAGAAACCAGCAGGATTGTTACAACCACTACCTATTCCTGATTGGAAGTGGGACAAGATTGGCATGGACTTCATCACCGGATTGCCAAGGACCAGGTCAGGATATGATTCTATTTGAGTAGTAGTGGATCGCCTCACTAAAGTGTCTCATTTCATACCCGTGAAGACAACCTACACAAGTGCTAAGTTAGCCAAGATCTATATGAATAGGATTGTGTGTCTGCATGGAGTACCCAAGAGTATTGTGTCTGATAGGGGAACTCAATTCACTTCTCATTTTTGGAGGAAACTACATGAGTCATTGGGAACGAGATTGGAATTCAGCACTGCTTTTCATCCTCAGACTGATGGACATACAGAAAGGACCAACCAGATTCTAGAAGATATGTTGAGGGAATGTGCCCTAGACTATGGAGCTAGTTGGGATGAAAGTCTGCCTTACGCAAAATTCTCTTACAATAACAGCTATCAAGCCAGTATTGAGATGGCACCATTTGAGTTTCTCTATGGGAGAAAGTGTACTACCCCATTGCTATGGAATGGTGTGGGAGAAAGAAACTTGTTCGGACCAGAACTAATCAAAGAGGCTGAAGAGAAAGTCAAGCTAGTTAAGGACAGATTGAAGATAGCGCAGTCCCGACAGAAGAGCTACGCAGATCCTAAGCGTAGAGAAGTCACCTATGAAGTATGTGATAGAGCTTATCTTAGAGTGTCACCACTTCGTGGAGTGAAGAGATTTGGAGTCAAGGGAAAATTGGCCCCAAGATACGTTGGACCATTCAAGATTCTGAGTCGTAAAGGAGAAGTAGCTTATGAGATTGAGTTGCCAGAATCATTGTCTGCCGTTCACAATGTGTTTCATGTGAGTGAGCTAAAGAAATGACATCCAGAGATGGAAGAGACTTCTTTGAAGGATACTATACCTTTGTAGGAGGAAAAACCCATCAAGATTTTTGAGACTGTAGAAAGAGTTACTCGGACTAAGACTATCAAATTCTGCAAAGTTCAATGGAACCATCATTCCGAAGAAGAAGCAACATGGGAAAGAGAAGATGATCTTCGGAAAGACCACCCTCACATATTTGCTAGCCAATCCGAATCTCGAGGGCAAGATTCACCTTAAGGGGGTTAGATTTTTAACATCCCTAAAATCATGTTTTCAAAGCTTGCATATCATTCATGCATTCATAATCATTTTAGGAGCATTTTCAAAGTCATTACAAAAATAGAAGCATTTGAATGCCTATTATTTTATGTAAGCAAGGCATTGACCCAATGCTACTCTCTAGTAAAGAGATTATTTGTTTTAAACCAAAGATATTTGATCATAGGTTTGTTTAATAATTTTCAAAGCTTCGACAAAGATTTCAAAACAAAGAAACAAATTTAAACCATTTCTATGTCTTTATTAAGAAATGGGTAAAAACATTGTTTATTTTAAAATTCCAAGGTGCCAAATTCTTTTAAAGTGTACAACATTGTTCAGCAACCAAATGTGCACAAATTTCACTTTATAAAAATCCAGAAGTGGTTTAAATTCAAACTTATTTGAAACTCATTTGAAAATGTTTCCTGAAAATCGAAACAGAAATAGAAAAAGATAAAAGAATTAGAATTGGGTCGGCGCCACCATTTCAGCCCAGTAGCCAAAACAGCCCACCCGGGGTCTCCCTTCTCCCTTTGTTTCTCACTGCAGCAGTGCACACCCACCCGCTGACATCTTGGACCCACCTTGCCCCGTCATCGTCGTCCTCAATCACCGCGCGACGACCGCTCCGCCGTTACCACCGCGCCAGTGACGCCGCGTTTAAAACCTCGTTTAATTCCATTGATTCGGCGCGTAACTCTCGCCCCTGCTCCAGCTACAAAACCCCCTCTCCACCCCGCTCCTTTCCCCTCACAACACTCGCTCGCTCCGCCACCAGGATGCCTCTATTTCGCGTTGCATCACCGCAACAGAGCCAGCTCCGGCAAGATATTCCGGTAAGTCTGGTGTTCGCGCCCACTTCTCGTTCACCCTAGAATAATCCCCTGAGCCTTGCACATCTCCTGATCCCCTCCGTTCTTCTGCTCATGATCCAGAACATCGATTTCGACAAGCTCCGTAGGCACCCGACGCCGTCTCCAACTCCGGCAAGCAATTGAGGTATAGCCCGACCGCCCCGTGCCTTCTCCTTGACCCTATCAGATTCGACTGAGCTTTGTGCACACGCTGATACCCACGGTTTGTGCTAGGGTGGCCAGCATCGTCGCCTTCGTCGCTGCCCGAGCAGACCCGACACTGTCTCCAACTCCGACGAGCCCCAGCGACCTCTACAGCGTGCCCCGACCCTGCCCGTCTGCACGTTGAGCTTCCTCGTGATCTTGCGAGTCTGGTAAGACACACCACACCCCCAGCCCCTCCTGTATTCGCCAGACCATCGCCGCCAGTAGCGCCGCCGCCGCCAGCACCCAGCTGCGCCGCCAGATATTGGTCGCAACCTTCGCAGCCGTTAGATCTAGATTGGAGGCTCAGGATTAGATCACTTATTCGAACCGTTACGCGCAGATCTGACCGTGCGCTGGCACTTAAATCTAACGGCTCTCATTGATCGATCCACACGAAACGGTATCAACGAATCAGAAAGCGCCGCGTGTCTTATGTTTGATTTAAAATCTGAAATTAGATCTATTAGTGATTCAAACTTGCAAAATTCATAACTTTTGATCCACACATTCAAATTTTGTAAATTTTATATCGTTGGAATCAGGAGAAAGAATTCTATCCATTTATGCAATTTTTTTAATGTTTTGCTTCTGTAAAATTTATTATTTTTGCAGAGACATTTATAAGCTTATTTTGAGTATGGAAATTATTTGAAAAATGATTTAGAGACTAAATAAAGTTTGTTTAGTGTGTATTTGTCTTGTTTATGAATCAGTACTGTTTCACTTGTATTGTTTGATTTAGAAAAATCAACACATGGCATTTGCATGCATGCATATATTTTTGCTTGTATATTTTTGATATGTGAATTTGGTGCAATCATTTTATGTGTAGATTTTGGTGCTAATAGTGATTGTGGTTGTGAAGATTGTTGCTACTCCCCCAACTACCAAGGCAAGTGGTGCTTCATATATTTTTGTCCCAATATTTTTACCTATGCATTAGAAATATTCTATATAGGACTTGCATGATTATTTTGCTAAGTATCTATATGCTATGCTTGGGAAATCTAGTAGTTGTAGTAATGTTGGAATTTCCTTTAAGTTAAGATACTTGTTATTGCCATGCTTAGCCTAGCTAATTGCAACCAAGGGTGGAATATAATCATGCTATGGAAAATATTGTTAAGTCTTTGACTTATGATTTTTGTTAATAAAATAACTAAGAGAATGAAACACCTGGGTGGAATGGTAATTGCTTGGTGGATTTTGGTTGAGTGCTTTCACAAGGCCCATTTCTATGGTTTACCTTGTGTATCTCACTTGTGGAAAGCCACCCAGGAACAAAGGGATTTGAGATGCCAAATGTTAAGAAGCTTTTAGTGCAGCCACATGGCCAAGATTTTAGTGCAGCCACCCAGGAATGGTAATATTTTATAAAGCCAAATTAAACCTTGGCCAAGACTTTGAAACAAAAGGTTTTGATTTGATTAAAATAGTAGAGGTTTATTGAAAATAAAATAAAAAGGATTTAAATATCCAAGTTTTATTAATAAAGGTTTTACTATTTCTAAAACATCAAAACTTATTTATTTATTTAAAATAAGTTTTCCAAGTATTTTATATTCTCAAAATAAAACCTAGTGAAGTTTTTTGGGTTTTATTCTAGATTTCAAAATAAAGATTTAAATAAAACCAATCCTATTTGATTTATTAACTAAGGTCCATTTTATTTAATTATTAATGGACCCTATAACAAAAATGTTATTTTGTTTTAAACAAGTTTCCCAAGTATTCATTATTTTCAAATAAAACCTACTGATTTGGTTTTGAAAATATTTGGTTTTCAAATGGAGATTTTATTAATTAAATTAAACCCTATTTTATTAAATAACTAAAGATCCATTTTATTTAATTATGGAATGGATCCTAAAATGAATAAAAATATTATTTCATTTTGGACTTTGGTTGATGTCTTAAACAGAACCAAATTCAAATGAAAAGTTTGATGTTTGTTTGAATGTTTGTTTTGTGGTTTGATTTGTGAGTTGATTTTCAAAAACAGAATTTGATTTGGAAAAAGAAAAAGCCAACAGGAAGGAAAAAAAATATGAAAACAGACCTAGCCCACTAAGGCCCAGCAGCAGCCCACCTAGCCCACCTGTTCTCTTCCCCGAAGCATTCTTTTCTCACTCAGAAACTTACCCGCACAGAGAGTGACAACTGGACCCCACCCCCACTCCCTTTATTTCACTGCCAAGCGGACCCACTCGCCTGTTCATCATTTTCACCCTCCCCCGAACCGTTTTTCCTCACCGCTGAAACAGCCCGAAAGCCACTGACTGGTGGACCTCCTCCTCACCCTTTTTCCCACTGACGCAACGGTCCCACTTCTCTAGCCATCGCCTTCACCGCGACTCGTTCTTCCTCAGACAACGTCGCCGTTCTCTGTTAATCAATCCTCGATTTAATTCGCCTTAATGCCGCGAGTAAAACCTGCAGTGATCACGCACGATAAAACATCTTCCTCTCCTCTCTCGTTCCCCTCTGACTCCTCCCCAAGCACGCCACCAAGCCGCCCCCAATTCCTCCCCGAGCTCCTCTGCTCCGACGAGCGTCCTAGAGAAATTCCGGCCGAGCCACACCACCTCCTGCCTCCCCGAGCACACGAGCACGCTCACCGCATCCTGGCGCATCTTTCCATGCCAGTCATTCATCCGCGGGTGCCCTGTAGCCTCGGCTTCGACGATGACCTGCAGCACCGTCGTCTGCCCTCTTCTCCGACGACGTCCCCAGGTAGTACCCAACCTCCCCTCTCATCCCCGTGGACACGATGATGATCTCCAAGCTCATACGAACCTAACAACACCATCCGTTTTTCCTAGGGCACCCCCTACCCTCGCGCTCGACGACCTCCTGAACCGCCCGAAGCCAGCTCGTCTCCGGCGAGCAATCAAGGACAGCCCCGTGCGCCCCTTCGACCAAAGCGAGCCGGTTGAGCATCTCCATGCCACGGCGATCTCGGTAAGCCACACCACGTCCCCTCTCGCTTCTTGTATCACCGGTTCCGCCGCTGACAGACCCCGCCGCCGCCACCTGCCGCCGCCAGCGCCGCTGCTATTTGGCCAGGGCAATAGGAACCGTTAGATCTGCATCTGATGGCTTGGATAGAATGACTAACCGAAGGGGTAAGGATGAACCTGAGACGCATGATTAAACTTAGATCTAACGCACCACGTAGCTCGATCCCAGTGAACCGGTACCGACGAATTAAAACATGACACGTGGCTCAGACCTCGTTTTAAAAACAGAAACTTTCCTATTAGAAGTTCAATCTTGTAAAATCTATAACTTTCAAACCACACGTCCAAAAATTACAAATTTTATATCGTTGAATTCAGGAGAGCAAGACCTAGCCAACCATACCCTTGGTTTAGCAAATAGTATCTGTTAGTTTGCTTGTTTTTGCAGATTCATTTGTGTGCTTGTTTAGAGTATAAAAATTGTTTAAAATTGATTTTTAGGGTTAAAACCTTTGCAAAATGGTTTGTTGTGACCTTACTGACCCTAGGAACCAACCCATGTTTTGGAAAATGATTTTGGAAAAGTTTAGAATGGATTAATTAGTTTAGTCCATTTCTAGCCGAATAAAACTATTGTTTTGTTTATGAAAAATGGTTTTGAGTAAAAACTTTGGAGAAAATGCTTTGGACCAAACCTACTAACATTGGGAACCACTTTGTGGTTTCAAAAAAATGAATTTGTTGAAACAAAATAATGATTCCTGATTTAAAACCATTTCTAGTCAAATAGAAATGTGGTTTATTTATTAAAAATGATTTTGGAAGAAAACCTTTGGAAAATGTTTTGTTTTAAACTCTCTGACCCTAAACACCAAGTTTTATAAGTTGAAAATGTATTGGGTGAACCTTAGAGATTAATGCCTTAGGAAAAAAAATGTGTTTCTACACCACATAAAATGATACTTTGTTTTGAAAATGGTTTTTGAGGTGAAACCTTTAGCAAATGACTTGCCACTTTACAAAATGACCAATATGTGTTTTCAAAATGTCTATGACCCACTAGGAACCACTTTTTCAAACAAAACAAAGCTTGGCATGCTTGCATGCATTACTTTGACTTTGTTATTTTATGTGAGTTGTTTGCTTGATTGGTAGATTGAGTTTGTGCCTTGCTTGATTGATTTGTAGTGACTTGAAGAGTGTGATTGTTGCAAGGACAAGGAGTGAACCTATACCCTCTACCAAAAAGGCAAGTGATGCTTCATATCTTTTGTCCCATTACTTTCTCTATGCATTAGTGATTTTGCTAAGTAAAACTTGCATGGATTTTTGCTAAGTATAAACCTTGCTATAGGAAAACCTAGTAGATGAATCCTTAGTAGGATTTTTCTAAGTTAAGAATCCTATTACTATCAAGCTTAGCCTAGCTAATAGAAAACATGGGTGGAATATATATTTACACTATGGAAAAATTTCTAAGTCTAAGGACTTGTGTTTTGTTTAATAAAACAACTAAGTTAATGAATCACCTGGGTGGAATGGGACTTGCTTGGTGGTTTTTGGTTGAGTGGTTACACAAGGCCAGGGGACTGGTGAACCTTGTGTATCTCACTTGTGGATGGCCACCCAGGAACAAAGAGATTTGAGATGTCAAATGTTGAGAAGCTTCAAGTGCAACCACTTGGCAATATGGGCTCTGCCATGATCATATAGGTTGCAAGAACTTAGCCATATGGACAGTGGGTGGTAGTGTTTGATAGGTTGGAGCGCGTCCATGATGGTCTAAGGGAAGTCTTCTGAAAGATCTTGTCTTGGGAAACCAAGTCTTGTGGGGAAAGTGCACCACCTCTGCAGAGTGAAAAATCTAAGTACTTAGCCATGTCCCTGGTAAAGGACAATTTGAGCATCAAGACATGGAAGCTATCAAGAATCTCATCATTCCAATTTCTAAGTAAAACTTGTGGTTTGAACAAGGGTTGTTTGAAATCTTCAATCTTTGATTGAGAGATGCCTTGTAAAGGAGTTTCAATCTTTGATTGAGAAAAATGATTTTTATCAAAAACTTAATATTTTCAAATGTTAAGGAAAAATCTATTTTGAGCAATGCAAGCCTCAACTCCACTTAGCCAAATGCATATAGATGATAGACTCCACCATACTACCATAGTATCACTTGCCAATACAGTTCAAATGTATTGACCCTTGTGGCTGTAACTTGTATGTTGCAGGTTTGATTGTTTTTAGTGAAGATTGATTGATTAGGATTACAAAGTCTACAACCAACATATGCCTGTGGCACTTTGAAGATGAAGGACCCTTACTTATAGTTATTCCGCTGCAATGTAATGTAATAGCCAAATGAGCTATGTTTGATGTAATAAACTTATGTTATTCCTGGTTATAAAGTTATATTATGACCTTTGTTTCTTGATATTACATCTAAACTGTGGATGCTAGCTATTGATCCAGGGACTAGCATTGTAAACACAGGGGATTCTACCTTACCTTATATTTTAACAAGGTTGGTAACCCTATACCAAGCTCCCTTTGATTAGAGTTCACACATTGATCACTATGTTGAGGGTTCACATCTTGTCTTTGGCTTGAGTCAATGTCCTCATCGGTAGATGGGGCATGTTGAGGTTGTGTAGATGAGGGCTCCACTTGAGTGGAGCATAGTTCTTCTTGATCCACCATAAGGGGTTCCTCAACGGGGCGGATATAACCCACACCCATTCTTCCTATGGCATCTTGAGGCATTTCATCATCTGCATCACAAGCATCAACACGCCCCCCTTGGGGACCATCATATTCTTCGAAGGGCACACTACAAGATACTATGACGGCTCCGGAGAGCTTGTCATAGATTCTATAAGTGTGAGATTCGAGACCATATCCAACAAAAATACCCTCTAATGCTTTTGATTCGAATTTAGACAAACGAACACCTTTGATGAGATAGAAACACTTACAACCGAACAGCCGGAAATAAGATATGTTGGGCTTGTTACCGGTAAGTATCTCATATGGAGTCTTGTTGATTTTCTTGCGGAGGTAGAGCCGGTTTGAAGAATGGCAAGCGGTGGAGACGGCTTCGGCCCAGAAGTTGTATGGAGATTTAAACTCCGCCAACATGGTCCTAGCCATCTCAATAAGAGTCCGGTTCTTTCTTCCGGCCACACCATTTTGTTGAGGGGTGTATGCCGCGGAATATTGATGTTTAATCCCCTCATCACTAAGAAAGTCATTCAAGGTGTAGTTCTTGAATTCGGTGCCATTTTCACTTCTTATAATCAACACGGGAACATTGTGTTGCCGTTGAACCAAGTTGATGAAGTCGATAAAAGTCCTTTGAGTTTCACTCTTCAACTTGAAGAAATAAACCCAAGAGTATCTTGAGAAGTCGTCAACAATCACCAAACAATATTTCTTCCCACCAAGACTTGCATGATATGGAGGACCAAATAGGTCCACATGAAGGAGTTCCAAGATCTTGTTAGACTTGATTTGGTTCGTGGGCTTATGAGGAGCGTCATGCATCTTCCCTAGACACATGCCCTGCAAACACGATCTTTGGCAAAGGAAACATTTTCTTTTAGTCCAACAATATGGCCCTCTTTATGGAGACTTTGCAAAGTTCTCATATTGACATGGGCTAGTCGGCGGTGCCATAGCCAACCCACATCGGCCTTTCCGTATAAGCACATCGGACCTGCAGTGGCTTGCCCCGAAAATTCCACCACATACAAGTCATTTTCGACGTACCCAACGAAAGCGACCTTGAGCGACTTGCTCCACATGAGGACCACAATATCATTATCAATAAAGACGGCAAAACCCATCTTTCCAAGAGCACGGACAGAAAGTAAGTTGTAACCAAGGGTTTCAACAAGCATGACGTTCACGAGTGTTATGTCGTGAGCCACCACAACCTTGCCGAAACCCATTACCGTAGATTTTGACTTGTCGGCGTATGTGACGGTGATTTGATCTTCATTTGGCACCAAGTCCTTAACAATAGACGATCTTCCGGTCATATGAGTAGTGCAACCACTATCGATCACCCATTTTGAACCTCCGGAAGCATAGGTCTACAAAAGATCAAGCTAGTTTTTAGGTACCCATTTTTCAATGGGTCCTCTTTTGTTAGCAACAAGGGTCTTGGGAACCCAAATAGACCAAGCAATATAACCATCATAAGGACCAACATATTGTGCATACACATCACCATAGAAATCACGCATTAGAACATAGTGAGGGTTAGCACTACCCGCAAAGTCATCATGGGACATGGTTTTACCACTTGTGGTCTTACACTCCACAAGGGTCTTGTTGGTCACTTGTGCGGGTATGTCCTTCTTCTTCTTGTTGTTCTTCTTCTTTGTTTTGGAGACAAAACCAATGCCCCCTTTATCACCACTACGCCTTTGCTTGCTCAATAGATCATCAATAGACTTGTTGCCTTGTGGAAATGTGGCCTTCGCAAGCTCCCCCTTCAACCTAGCATTCTCTTCAAGGATAGTTGTGCTACTAGATGGAATGAAGTTACTAGGTGAAGGAATATTGGCCAATTGAGTTTGAAGTGTTTCATGGGACTTTGTGAGAGACAAGAGTTCACTCTCCAAGACCTTGTGGGCCTTGTTAAGCAAGCTAAAATCCTCGGCAAGTTTTTCATGAACCACACCAAACTTAATCTTGTCCTTTTTAGCACATTTGTATTTAGCAATAGCATGATCACGCTCTTTGATGAGTTTGTTAACAATGATGTCATTGGCCTCATCAAGCCCTTCAAGATTTGACTCAAGAGACAACCTAGTCTCTTGTTCTTCTTCTAGAGCATTGCTCAAAGCCTCTAGTTCAATCATATGTTCATGCCCAAGTTTACATCTAACATCTAGAAGCTCTTGAGTATGGGAGAGTTGATCTAAGATGTTCCCAAAATGTAGCTTAGCATCACCTTCTAGGTTAGTCATGAACTCATCAAAGGCAATTAATTCCTTTTTAACATCAAGAGACATTTCATCATCACATTCATCATTATCTAATCGAGTAGAGTGGGATTATGATGATACCTCCGTTCCTATTGCCATAAGGCAAGTGACGTTCTTGGTGGAAGAGTTCTCATTTGGAGAATCGAAGAGTGAGAGTGTTGGAGTAGAGGTGGTGGCTAGAGCAGCCACACCATGCGAAGTTTCATCTTCCTCATCTTCATCATCTTCATTGTCGGAGGAGTATTCTTCATGAGTGATCAACACAATTTCTCCCGGCTTCTTGTTGACGGGATTCTTCTTGATGAAGGGTTTCTTGTAAGGTGCCTTGAGAGTCTTTTTCAACACAAGCTTACCACCGTAATCCTCTCTCTTCTCATAGGGGCAGCTTGCCACAAAGTGATAGCGGTCACCACAGTTAAAGCAAGTTCTCAACCTAGTGGTATTCTCTCTTTTCCCATTTGATTGCTTCTTCGTTGCATTTCCATCTTGGCCTTGGCGGGGTTCTTCCAAAAGTTCTTTGCATAGAAAGCCATGTATTGACTATGAGCAATCTTGACGTCATCGGGATGGTCCAAGGGGAGACCTTCATCACTATCATCTTCATCTTCAAAGTTCACAAATTTGGCCTTCAAAGCAACATTGACCACATTGCTCATACCGAGGGCACGAGCGCGGGCATCTTTGGCATTCTTGGCGGCGACCTTGAAAGCGGCCATCTCTTGCATAACTTCATTTGAGGTCATGAGATGATACTTGTGTCTACCTTGTAAGCTCTTCAAGTCGGTGGGCTCAAAAGGCATGAGTGCACTCACATATTTCCTTTTTATCCATGCATCATCCACATGTGAGGCACCCACATTTCTAAAAGCGGTGGCGGTGGTATTGAGCCTTCGATACATGTCTTCGTGATCTTCACCTTCTTTCATGTAGAAACCTTCGGCTTCATTGCTTAGAGCATCATATCTGTTCCTCCTCATACTCTCATTTCCAACAAACAACACAGTGAGAGCATCCCAAGCTTCCTTGGCAATGCTAAAATGCTCAATGTGAGGATAATCCTTTGTTCCCAATCCTTGTTGAATCATATGCAAAGCAGTAGCATTGAGTTGATTATTGACAACCTCTCTTCTTGTCAAGTTGTTTGGATCCCCAATAAAGAGTCCATGCTCGATGATGTTCCATAGTTCAATGCATGAGCTGCGCATATGAGTTCTTATTAGTGATTGCCATTGAGCAAAAGTAGCAGACACTTCAAGCTTAGGTGGGTCACCTCTATTGTACACATGAGGGTGAGGGATGGGAGGATCGGGAGAGTACCAAGAATCACGGTTCTCTCCTTTCCCCCCATCAAGTCGTGTGGAGGAATTAGCATTTTCTAGTTTATCCCCTACCACCATACCTTCGGGGGATACTGGAGTATTCCCTTTAGGTACAGATGGTAGTTCCTCTTGAGGGGATGGGGGTGATGAGCCATATTTGTCTTTAAGAAGTTGCTCAAGCATCTTCTTGACTTCGTTGACCAAGGAAGAGCTCAATCTTGTTTCCAAGTTTTTGAGATCTTCCATGGTCACCGGTGTTGACTCACTACCACCATCCCCATCATGGCTACCCATATTCTCTTAGGCGGTAAAGCCCGAATAACGAGTCGAGGCTCTGATACCAATTGAAAGGATCGTATGGGCACCTAGAGGGGGGGTGAATAGGTGCTACTTCAAATTTTCTTCTTTTTCAAATTAAGGTTTGATAATAAGGTAAATTCTCTAGATAGTGCAACTATGGTGAATTTACCTATATGACAAATATGCAAGAACTAGCACAACACAAAGTAGTAACAAGTAAGTAAGGTGCGGTAAAGGATAGAGGTAACTGAAAAGTGGATGCGGAGACACAAGGATTTGTTTCGCGTAGTTCCTTCCTTTTGAGGGGAAGTACGTCTACGTTTGGAGAGGGGGTGGTTTCAAACCACCAACACCACGAAAGGCATCCCTTGTTCTCCGATGAATCTCACCCCAACGGGATCGATTCACCTTCAACTATATCGACAACCTTCAAGGTGGAAGTCGGCACCGTTACAAGTTTGGGGCACACATCCACAACTTAATCGGAGGCTCCCAAATACAAGCAAGCTGTCAAAGCAATCAAAGACAAGCTTGTAAGAACAAAAACAAGAGCTAGGGTTTCCAACAAAACACTAGAGCAAAGGGGCCCTCAATGAAATGAGGGGGAAATGAAAATCTCTTTTGGTGAAGTAGTAGATCGGGGCCTCCTCCTTCGATTCCCCAAAGATCAAGGACTTTGGGTGGTTGGATGATGAGATCTTGGGAATTGAGTGGCTCCAAAGGACTCCAATGGTGGGCAATGACTTTAATGAGCTGAGCACTTTGTCCCACGATAGGTGGAGGGGTATTTATACCCCTCCATGAAATAAATGGCCGTTGGAGCATTTAACGACCGGTACTACCGGTACTCAAGCGGTAGTACCGCTTGCATGCGGTACTACTGGTCCAGTACCGACCAAGTACCGGTGGTGACCTTGTTCTTCAGAATTCTTCAGTCTTGGGCGGTACCCCCTTGCGGTACTACCCCCAAGCGGTAGTACCGGAGGTAGTAAGCGGTACTACCGGTTCGAGCGGTAGTACCGGTCCCAAGTACCGCTTGGTACTGACCAAAACGGAGAGGGGAGGGTGCTAGTCAGTATGCAGCGGTACCGACGAGCGGTATGACCGCCTCAAGCGGTAGTATCGCTTGTACCAAGCGGTACTACCGGTTGGGCCGGTAGTGCCGCTTCGTGGTACCGGTGGGTACTGACTAGTACGCACCCTTCTCCCTTTTTATCAGTGCCAACCGGTACTGGAACCGGTAGTACCGGTGTCAAGCGGTAGTACCGGTTGCAGGTCCGGTACTACCGGTTGACACAGAAGTTTTAGCAAGGGGAAAAAGCTATGCCATGACTTGTGCCTTCTTTTATCAATCCTGTGATAAACTTAGTACACGGTTAAATCTATAAGTGTATTGTTATCAAACATCAAAATCAGAGGGATAGAAAAATGCTCTTTCAACCACTTAGAGCGATGACCAGCAGCGCGCTGCTGAAGTAAAACAGTCAGAAAAAGAAAGAGCAAAACAAGAAATACTAGGTTAATCCGAATATGGGAACTCACGAGGTAACATATGAAGGCACTTTAGGCTTGGGGGCCTCTTGGCGGTCACCTTGACCTATTTCTTGCGAGGCTCGGCTAGAGGATCCGAGGTAGCAGTGTGTTTCCTTATCGGTCCTTGGCCTCCCATAACAATGGGGGTCACGTCATTCACCTGCCCAGCCGCATTAGCTAGGGCAAAAGGAGTAGGCATATTAGAGGGGCACCGCATTAAGTACCTCGAGAACCTCGCATTCATCCGAGTCATCATCGTTGTCTTGGTTGTAAGCCTCACCCTGAGGTGGGAAGGGAGCCAACTCAGGCTTCGGCATGAACTCTCCGAGTCAGGCTCGCCCTCGTCCGAAGTGTCATGATCGTTGCTCCATTGAAGGGCGAGAATCTCGTCGTCCTCTGCGGACTGCTCTGGAAATTTCTAAGGAAATAAACACAAAGAGAATTTAGATGCTTGATAAAGCCGAGGTAAAACATAACTCAGATGAACTTATTTAGAGTTTAATTACCTTTGGTGGGGTGTTGTCATGAGTGAAGGGTTTCATGCCCCACATCCAATTCTCGGCCATCTCCTGGTTGAAGATATCCCAGACGCGTCTCCGAATTTGGTCGTCATCAAGCTCGATCGTGGAAGCCCGGTTCGGATCCAGATGGCCACTCATGTAGAAGATCTTGTGCGTGCGCTTCTGGAATGGGGAGACTCCAATGCTGATGAAGGCAGCCATGAGGTCATCACTGCTTAGCCCGGCCCGAGTCAGCTCCTTGAGTCGAAGATCGAATGACTCAGCAAGAAAGTTGGTCCTCTTCGGTTCGAAGTCCCAATTCTTCCTAGCAGGCGCGCCGATAGAGAACACCGGTAGCCGGATCTTATCTTTGTCGCCCTTATTTTTCACATAGAAAAAACACTTGTGCCATTTCTTGCATGACACCAAACCGGTGAATCGGGGAAAGATGGATTTCTTCCTAGGTGTTACCGACGCAGTGCCACACTGCGTAAGAGACTTCTCGGAGGAGGGCACACCCTTATTCAGCACCACGTTGGCCCGAATTTGGAAGAATTTGGCCTAGAGATCTACGGAAGGCCAAAGTAAGAAATACCCCTCTGTGGCCGTGATAAAAGAGGAAATGGAGCCAACATCATTAGCCGGCAGGTCGTGAGCCTGGAGGCCGAAGAATTCAACAAATTCCTTGGCAAAGTCTCTAAGAGGAAGACCGAAACCTCGAGCGAAGTGGGAAAGAAGAACAACGAACTCACTCGGCTCGCTAATGGGGGCGAGCTTCTTGCCGGGTAATCTACAAGTTACCTCGGACGGAATCCGACGAGTCCGGGTGAGTCACTCGATATCCTTACGGGTCAGCATGGATCCATTCCAGGAGCCCCATTCAGAGGCGGTGGCAACTTCTTCTTCTCCACCGACGGTGTTGACGCTTTGGCTTCTCACCATGGATTCAGAGGAAGAAGCGAAGGAACATGAACTACTCACGATGGCGGGAAGAGGGCAAGACTGCCAAGGACCCGTCACAGCAGCGGAGAGGCGTGGTCGCTAGCGGTGGTGCATGGCCGGAGTGGAGGAAGCGCACGGTGCAGACATGCAACACAGCTGAGGAGCACAGGAAAGGGGCGGCACGATCATAGAGGAAGAGCAGTGCGCGGCTGTGCAACAAGGGAAAAAAGGAGTGGGGGGAACTGAAACGAGGGTTACCCCGCTCGCCTATTTATTGACCCATATCATGAAGGGTCGTGGGATCTTGCGGGCACAACAGTTGCCACATACACACGTGTATCGTGCGGTGGCAACCGCTGTGTGGTGCCACACGAGCGATTACATGGCACGGACGACGATCCGCCCGCAATAACTGTTGCGGTAATCACAGGGGCCAAATTACCAATTGGATTCATCTAGAACCTCTCGGCACAACCCCTGTGATGTAAACAAGTTTTTGCCGGTCTAGTTGTAGGGGGCCCAAATTTAGCCTAGATCTACCTCGTAGATATCTCGGGAATTTTCCAATAAATCATTTCTAGGTACAACACATGGTATTTCTTCAGAGATCCAACAAGAGATTAGCAAGACCCAAAACATATCCAGGAACCCTTACTGCCGTGGTATTGGACGAATGTTGAAACCGGCCTCGAAAATTCAAAAAAAATCAAACAATGTGAAACCTTCGCACATTACCATTTTATGTTGCTTAGTTTGAGGAAAACATAACAAACAGGGCATATGGGTATTATTCTAAAAAAACTGCTAATAGAAATCACCTACCGCCTTCGAGGATTCATGGCTTTCAAGGAAAATGAGCTAGGTCATGACCACAACCATGGCATAGTTTTCTTTAATGTGCCCATATTCCTCACATGCGTGTATCTTGTCATGGCAAACAATGTTTCTTCATGATTTTTTCACATTCTCTACATGGAAAATCCATTTTCCATTTTCCTGGTGCCGAAAAGGGATTATTTTGTGAAACATCCACCAATGATGTGATGTGAAAATGCATCACCCCATTTTTAATAAATACTAGAGAGCATTTAGTTTCCAAATCACAAATTGGCTTTAGCTAGAACCTCTCGGCGCAACCCCCGCGATATAAAAGTTTCTTCCGGTCTAGCTAGAGGGGGCCCAAATGTATCCTGGAGCTGCCTCGTAGCTATCTCGGGAATTTTCCAAAAAATCATTTCCATGTACAAAACATGGTATTTCTTCAGAGATCCAACAAGAGATCAGCAAGACCCAGTGATGAGTGCATATTTGCATCATGTTTTATATTATTATTTTTACTATAGTTGTCGGATCTTGGTATTTTACGGTGTTCGTGCACATATTTCATGTCTATTTTCTCCAGGATCAGGACAGATGATGGATACGATGGACATAATTCTTGGACCAGTCGTATTGAAACAACATAAATCGCTAATTTGGGAAATATCAATAACACCAGAAGAAAACCCGGAGGGATCGCAGGAGGCAGTAGGTTTAACGACCCACTATACGACGGAAAGAATTCTTTTAGGGACCTGCAGTCATCAAGCTATTTTCCTACCATATAGTTGGCGCCACCACTACCTATTCAAATAGTTTCGCCCTATGCAATTGGGTCGGGGAGACGACATATAAAACGACCAGAAACAATAGAAACCTCACCTTCGGAAGGGATCTGGAGGGGGAACTCATCCACCGAGGATCAATCTTCACCTTACACAGATACGAGAGGCTAAGGCATCAATCTTTATCATCTACCGCTGCATCACCACCATCTCCACCCATCTCATCTACATCTTGTTGTAATTTTCGTACTCGTTGTGGATTTATACAAGTACTATTCATCTATGATAGATTCCATTGTTTTTGACATGATCTTGATTGCCTCCATGTCTAAGTAGATCATTAGTTCTTTGAGAGATGGAGAAACCCTAGCATGAGATTGAAGTAAGATAAAGTTTATTATGATATTCATCATTGTGACCATGTGTTTGATTGTCTTCATCTTAATGTTGGGAGGAGTCGACCTCTCAATATTTTCCTTTTGTGGGGACTTGATGGAGTGAACTACTTGTTGGTAGACTGAGGTGTGCTAGCTCTTATAGTGACTATAAAGATATTAGAACCCCTTACGTATCAACTTGGGAACCGAGGGAACTCACGGAACTATCCATGCCATGGGATACATCCTACGGGATAAAGTCCCTTAATACCGCAGTAATTCGATTTGATGTCCATTACTTGTCTGTTGTGGTTATGAGCATGATGCGAGTTGTGACACCCCCGGGGTCAGGGCTAAACAAATCCCAGACCTTCGTCTGAAATAAGCTTAGCATTGAGCTCGAGAATATACAGTGAAGAATCGGTAACACAGCAGTGACCCAACGACACAAAAATTATTACAGCAAGCTCATAACTGAGCAGAGAACCAAATTATTATAAGCAGAGGTCACTGAACACAAACATCAAACAACGGAAGGAAAATGATGCTATTAAGTATAGCAAACTTAACAAATGGCCTAAGAGGCCTGAAGCATAATGATGACGTCCCAGCCCATAGATTCCAGGCTGCCGGCCGGGAACCCCAAGCTACTTGTCGATGTCTATGTAGTATGGAACTCGTCTTCAGGTGAACACTTACTCTGCCAAAATTATCAACAAAGCAAGGGTGAGTACAGGGTGTACTCCACAATACTTATGGCTGGTGGAGTTGTTTTGCATAAAGCCACTTTCATTTATAAAACAAGAGGGAGAAGAAGCTCGTCTAGTCAGAGTATTTTAAAAGGAGATAAGAGAGCGACATCTCCAAAATATTAAGCAACATCTTTTGATATCCACCGAGTCATCATCATCTGAACTAGGATCACCCCCTCATACCCATGAGGAAGCATCCTTAAGCACACATTGATCTGCCAAGTTTACGATTAGGTAATAGTTCTCTATGATCTTAGAATCTGGTCACCAAGCGTTCATAACCATGAACACGGCTTTTCGAAAAGATTTATCCCTGCAGGGGTGTACAACTTTACCCACACGTACTAACCTTCTCTTAATGCCACTAGTAATAGCCCTATTCCTTGGAAGGCCGGCAGAGGGTGGTTGGACACACGACCTTTACCTTGCTTTCGCCGAGACCATGAGTCACGCAATAAGTATGATTCCGCCGTAACGGGTCAAATCCCGAAGCCAGTACTTAAAGATGTGAGGCGAGGTTGGTTTACCAGGGGCGCCATCAACCCCAAGCAACCGCGACCACGCTTCCCTACCTGTATGAATGCACCTCCTTCACCCCCTCTTTCGAAAACATTTTCAATGCGTATGTCGAATGGAACGCCCGAACTATGTGACTCATGGAATCTACTAGGCAAGTTAGTTGCTCGTGAGGTTTTCCAGGCCCCGTGTGGTTGTACGCTCGTCTTGGTTCCAAAGGCAAGAACTCAGGTCCTAGTGGTGGCGAGCATGGGACTAGAAAAACCACATCCCACTGTGGCCTCCCATACAAGCCTTAGCAAGTTTAATCTCATATTACTGATCTCATCTCATCACGTTCTCCTGTCATACTAGATTCTCTGCATCTGATACATCATCTGGATGAACCAGACTTAACAGCTAAGCAGACACATGTAATAGCTCTAGCAGTGCACACATGCCAGACCTAGTTATTCTAGGAGCAGTGGATCAGGTAATATAAGCTCAAGGGAGTAATGCAATAGATAGGATACTCTATCTATCGATAAAAGACCACAGTAGAATCATATGCAACATGGGAGAATTGAAATGCTTTCGAAACCATAGGATTATATCATGGTGGGGCTATGCTTGCCTTTTCCAGTTGATAGTAGATAAGCAGATCTTCGGGACCCTTGAAATTGACTTGGTTACAGTTGGTCAAGTATTGTTCGTCGATCTTCGATCTTCTACGGTGTTGACCTCGGGCTTCGATCTCGATATTGTATTCTATCGAGAAGAACCAAATACCGGAAAGAAAGGGGAAACAGTCAACACATGGCATCGATGCAATGCTCAAACAAGAATGATGATATGACAAGTTGAATTACATTGAATTGAAAACCTAAAGAATGCTCGACAAATTAATCGGGGTTCCGAGGGGCGCAATCCCTAACTCGGGGAAACTCCGGAATCACCTGTGAGGGGTTACTATGTTCTTCTAATTAAACTTGTCATGTAAGTTGCTTAACAATGCATGATTATAGCTTAATTAGATATACTTCATTTTTCTGAACATTTTGATATATTATACATATTTTTCCGACTTATAAATAATTAGATATTGATTTTATAAGATTATACTAATTTATGGAATTATTTAAATCAATTAAATAGGTTTACTGCGTCAGCACTGAGGTAGGCTGACGTCACCAGAGGGGTGGGGCTTTTCTCACTGGAGCTGAGGTTAGCCCCAGTCACTGACGGCTGGGGCCCTGGGTCGGGTCAACAGGCATGCTGGTGGGGCTTGGTCAAGGCCCACGTGGTCGCCACGTCGACGCCACGATGGAGCCATGTGGGACTCGCCGGAGACACGCCTGGTAGGCGGCGCTAGAGGGCTCGCTGGGCTACGCGGGAGGGGGCGCTGGAAAGAGGAGAGCGAGGGGGTCCTGACAGAGGTGGCGCAGCCCTCGAATGGTCGCCGGAGACGGCGGCCCGACAACTAACTGCGGCGGTGGCGGGTCCTCGTGGGGAAGATGCTAGAGAGCGAGAGGAGGGATGCTGAGGGCATGGGGAGGTGCGGAGGCTCACCACGGTGGCGGTGGAGGGATCAACGAGGCCGGAGAAGGCCGGACGCGGCCGGAATCGTCGGAGACAGCGACGGCCAGAGTCGGGGAAGGCGCGGTCGTTGGCGACGTTTCGCAGCACCCTTGCTTGATTCCTTTGACGGGTCGAATTAGGGGAGCAAGGCGGTTCTGGTGGCGTGCTCAGCTAGGTGAGGGGAGGCCAGAGATGACGGGATCAACGATGGTTCTGCGGCTAGGGTTCGAACTTGTACGTGCGAGAGCCAGAGAGAAAGGGGAAGGGAGGAAGTGGCTTCTAGGGTTCGTCTTTGTCGAGGCCGTGACACTTGTAGGCGTCCGGGGGCGAAGGCACGCATCTTGGCGCACGCCGGCGTGGCGGCGCTCGACACCGAGCAGCTTCGACGATCGGTCGGCGAGGAGGAAGACGAGGCAGAGAAGGTCGAACCGGTATGGGCCCTAGCTGGGCTGCTGCTGGGCCAAGCGGGGTTGCAGGCAGTTGCGCTGAGCGGCGGGGAGAAGAGGGAAGGGAGATGGGCTCGGCCCAGTTAGGTAGGACTCTGTTTTTATTTTACAAATCCTTTTTTTCCTTTTTCTATTTTTGTAATTTCTCTTTGGATTATCATTTCAAAATCTATTTGGAACCATTCAAAATTACCACAGTTTATGTAAAATATATAAAATAATCAGGGGCCCTTGTAAACAATTTGGGATCCACAAAATTTGGTAACTTTTCAAATTCAAAAAACATTTGAATTGTTTTCAAATAGAGGGAGAGGGTAGGGTTTATGGTTTTGTTATTTTATTTCTTAATGCATTCAAATTTTAATATGATGCTCATGATGCACAAACAAACCCTAATATAGGATTAACTGAAATTGCGGTGTTACAGCTCTATCCCCCTTACGAGAATCTCGACCCGAGATTCCAAAGGTAGGAAAAGAGACAGAGAGAGAAAGAAACAGGGCCACTCCAAAGACAAGAGGGAAACACACTAAACAACACACAGACTATCTCGTGGTCAACTCATGGATGGAGTGTTTAAAAACAACTCTGAGATGACAATCATGAAACACATCAAGGTAACAGAGGAAACAAGAGGAGATGGTTTCAAGTTGTTAGATACGTGGTCTTCATAAGGATTGAGACCATGGAACTTGTAGAAGGTTTTGAAGCTTCTAAAGAAGAAAGCTTCCAAGAGAAAGAACATAACACAGACTTCGATGAGTAACCTCTACTAAATGGCTTAAGTAGAGATATTAGGTTGCAGAGATATGGATCAACAAAACCAAGCTGTTGAACTACTTTTGACATAGAAGGATCACTCTTTCATTCAACAGAAGGTACAGACAGAAAGGTGTTTTGGTGGAGAGGACTCATAAAAGTCACAAGGAACATGTAACAAAAGAAAAGTTTGATTACCAAAATCATAGACTATCTTCAAACATGTTTTAAGAGAACAAGAAGGAAACTCTTTAATTCATCCAGGGCTATCAAAATCTTTGCCAAAGATCGCGATATCACTTTACACCACCAAGGTGAATAGTCGAGAAGATTCCTGATGACACGAGAAGAAATAAACTTCATTCTCATACTTAAACTACTTAGCATAACAAGATGGTTGCCATCATAAATGGGTCTGGAGGATCGACCGAGAGACATTTAGCAACACTACTTTAAATGTTCTCCTTGATGTTCGAGAAATCAGACACCAAGTAAAGGTCAAACTTCAGAGACAAAGGAAACCATAAGCACAACTCCTATAATAAATCATAAAAGAAGCCTTATGAAGAGTGGTTGTTACTGCCGAACCAAGGAATATGATGAAAGGTCTTTCCGGCTAAGTGTGTCAACCATTACATCACCCTTGCCAGATTTACAAAGAGACCTATGTCAAAACCATGAGGAACACCAACCATCATTGCTTCTTGAGATTCAACTTTGGGCAGGTGGAATGATACTTCAGACTCAGCATGTCCGAATAGAAAGTTTGTAACATTTACCACAAATGTGAAGTTACTAGATTCTCAAGACACGGACTATGGTGTCAAGTTCCAGAATACGAGCTAGACTGCTAGACCCATGTATTTACAACTTGTCAAGAGACAACTGCACACACACATAAGGTGCTAACAACAAAACACACATGTGTCCTTAAGTAACAGAGTTAACACTACTCGAATCCACGACGACATCTTTAAACAATTGCACGTGAACCAAAGAAGGAAACTTCTAACATCCAGAACACATACTTCGAGATGACTCAAAGACGGTTCTAAAAAGTTTCCAACATTAATGCCAAATGTTCCATATGAATCAAATCTAGCATGGAGAAGATAAAAATGTCATTGATGGGCTCAATAACAATCTTATCGAGACACTCCAAGAAGATGAACTCATATGTTGTATGAACAAGACAAAAATATTGTCCAGATCAAAGGACATGAAGCTGTACTCAGGTGAAACATCACAAGAAGAAACACCATCAAGATAATCCTTGGAACTGAGTTTGGTTTGACGATAACCCAAATCAAATCAAAGATAGGGGAAGATAACATGTCCAGAAAGGAAATGCTATCTTTATTCAACACGAACAAAACTAAACATCCCTTTTAGAAGGAACTAGGTCGGATAGAGCTTTTGTCTTATAACTCTCCAAGTTGTTGTTTAAGCTTAACCAACTAGTTCAGGGGTATCCAGAATGGATCCTTGGAGAAAGAAGCGGTTCAGAGAACTTGCTTGCTCAAGAACTTGACAACACGGTCATGTGGCAACATGGATATACTTCTAGTAGACATCTAGAATATCAAAACCACCGATATGTCACTTCGTTTGAAAGGAAACTTGCTAGGTAAGGCAAGAAGACACAGTCTCAGAGTTTCGACACAAGCCTAACTCTTTGACCGGGAAGAGTGTACCAGAATAACGGACTTGATAGCACAATCAGACTTCGCTTAGTGATAGGGTTAACCAATCACACTAAGAATGACGAAAATGTCCTTAGAGTTCAAAACAATAATAATTGCTAAGAACCTCACATAGCCACATTATTACACACACGCATCACTCACGAGCGCGAAAGCTCGAGGGAGGGTGGTAATATGTGTGAAAGCATCACTTCATTAAGAAGGGCATGAAACTCAGCACGACCTCTTAATGTAAAAGAGTGCGACACTTTAAGGTAGAACAAATAGAAGCTAATCAATGCTTCTTAATCTGCGGATTACAACACTTTGTCCTGGTCCTAGATATGACGAGGTACTGGAGTTTGTTTCTCCTGGACATCCCGAAATGGTTTGTCATGACAGACCACAAGAGTATCTTGCATCGGAAGACACCAATGCACATATACTACTTGGCTACCAACTGGCAAACAAAGGTCAGAAAACAACAAGGGAAAAAGAACATGCTCAGGATAGAATCCCAAGATGTGGGTGCATAAGTCAACAATCTTCCAAAAACCAATGCATAGAAGGGGTAAAGTGTGGCAGAGTCACGAGTATAGATGCGAGACTCTCGAGGAGTACTCTTACCGTGATCTTGTTGGTCCCATTAAAGAACATCTGCCATAACTAGCGGTAGGGGAAGTCCTTAATTGTCACAATTCAATCGCGACAAAAACCACAAGCTTGAAGGCTAGAAATTTATGACCAGCCATCCTAAGGTAATGTGTGAACATTAACGACAGGGGTCAAAGAAAAGATCTTGGGTTAATGGTCAACTTCATGTACAAGATTCACAACAACAGAATCTAGCACAATCAGGGATCTTAGGTTCAAGTCCAAGGGTTAAAACCCAAAGAAAGGAGTAACTACTACTTGAGTGACATAGCGTGCACTACAAGGTAATAATCACAAGGTAGCTTCCAAGAGAAGATAAGACTTCTGAAGTACCCAAACAACAAAAAGGAGACACACGAGGCGAAAAGGAACCTCGAAGCCTAGAACAAAACACTAAAGATCCAAAAATATAATATTGTGGGTCCAGAAGATAGAGAGATCATGATGGGAAGGAATCTCTCAAATGAACAAGAGCAAGGGGAAACAAGGAATTCACAACACACACAACTATAGAGAACTCAACACTAGGTCAACTGGCTAAGAAACGTCATACCCAGAAGGCACCTAAGGTTTGAAAGACTAGAAAGATCAACATCAGATAAGGTGACCCAAAGTTAGAGCGAAACTGGATAAGTAGTAAAAGAAGCATACTAGAGTTTTCGCAAATACTTTCCATCTTTGAAAATAGTTTTCGCAAGCACTAGACTTAACATCGACCAATAGCAAGGTTTTCCTACAGTTGGTACTGCTCTGATACCAAGAACGGTGACACCCCCGGGGTCAGGGCTAAACAAATCCCAGACCTTCGTCTGAAATAAGCTTAACCTTGAGCTCGAGAATATCTAGTGAAGAATCGGTAACACAGCAGTGACCCTACGACACAAAAATTATTACAGCAAGCTCATAACTAAGCAGAGAACCAAATTATTACAAGCAGAGGTCACTGACCACAAACATCAAACAACGGAAGGAAAATTATGCTATTAAGTATAGCAAACTTAACAAATGGCCTAAGAGGCCTGAAGCATAATGATGACGTCCCAGCCCATAGATTCCAGGCTACCGGCTGGGAACCCCAAGCTACTCGTCGATGTCGATGTAGTACGGAACTCGTCTTCAGGTGAACACTTACTCTTCCAAAATTATCAACAAAGAAAGGGTGAGTACAGGGTGTACTCCGCAAGACTTATCGCTGGTGGAGTTGTTTTGCATAAAGCCACTTTCGTTTATAAAACAAGAGGGAGAAGAAGCTCGCCTAGTCAGAGTATTTTAAAAGGGGATAAGATAGCGACATCTCCGAAATATTGATCAACATCTTTTGATATCCACCGAGTCATCATCATCTGAACTAGGATCACCCCTTCGTACCCATGAGGAAGCATCCTTAAGCACATGTTGATCTGCCAAGTTTACGATTAGTTTATAGTTCTCTATGATCTTAGAATCTGGTCACCAAGCGTTCATAACCGTGAACACGGCTTTTCGAAAAGATTTAACCCTGCAGGGGTGTACAACTTTACCCACACGTACTAACCTTCTCTTAATGGCACTAGTAATAGCCCTCTTCCTTGGAAGGCCGACAGAGGGTGGTTAGACACAACCTTTACCTTTCTTTCGCCGAGACCATGAGTCACGCAATAAGTATGATTCCGCCGTAATGGGTCAAATCCCGAAGCCGGTACTTAAAGATATGAGGCGAGGTTGGTTTGCCAGGGGCGCCATCAACCCCAAGAAACTGCGGCCACGCTTCCCTACCTGTATGAATGCACCTCCTTCACCTCTTCCTTCGAAAACATTTTCAATACGTATGTCGAATGGAACGCCCGAACTATCTGACTCATGGAATCTACTAGGCAAGTTCGTTTCTCGTGAGGTTTTCCAGGCCCCGTGTGGTTGTACGCTCCTCTTGGTTCCAAAGGCAAGAACTCAGGTCCTAGTGGTGGCGAGCATGGGACTAGAAAACCACATCCCACTGTGGCCTCCCATACAAGCCTTAGCAAGTTTAATCTCATATTACTGATGTCATCTCATAACGTTCTCCTGTCATACTAGATTCTCTGCATCTGATACATCATCTGGATGAACCAGACTTAACAGCTAAGCATGGCTAAGCAGACACATATAATAGCTCTAGCAGTGCACACAGGCCAGACCTAGTTATGCTAGGAGAAATGGATCAGGTAATATAAGTTCAAGGGAGTAATGCAATAGATAGAATACTCTATCTATCGATAAAATACCACAGTAGAATCGTATGCAACATGGCAGAATTGAAATGCTTTCGAAACCATAGTATTATATCATGGTGGGGCTATGCTTGCCTTTGCCAGTTGATAGTAGATAAGCAGATCTTCGGGATCCTTGAACTTGACTTGGTTACAGTTGGTCAAGTATTGTTCATCGATCTTCGACGGTGTTGACCTCGGGCTTCGATCTCGATCTCCATATCGTATTCTACCGAGAAGAACCAAATACCGGAAAGAAAGGGGGAAAGAAAGGGGGAAATAATCGACTCGAACCCGGAACAGATGATGGCGTAATTCGACTCAGTCCGTTGAGGTCTTATAGGAGTCGAATCCCAGTAGTTTTCGAATGATGTACCCAACGCGTCCGTCGGGATTTTCATCGCGCCTCTTGGCATAGATTTTTACTAGTAGAGCACAGTCGGCTGCGTTAGCAGGCCATCAGACGATATCTGTAGGTCTTATCTTTGCGTCGCAGACACAGCATCCGAAATTTTACCACCGCGGAGGTGTTTCGGGTGGCCAAGGAGAACGTTACTCACTTAGCGTTGGTTGGGGCATAGTTGCCAAAAAGTTTTTGCATTTTGATCCGAAGTATCGCAGTCGAAGAATTTATAGGGTGCGCGACTAGCGCTCCCTATGTGAGTATCCCCTGAGTGTCTGTTCGAGTCGTAGACTCGAGCAGAGACTTTAATTCAGCCATTGTTTGCTTCAGGTCCGTAGGACACAATTTTTTCGGATGCTGGAATCAATCCTCCCTATGGGAGTAGCCCCCGAGTCTGTAGTGGAGTCGTAGACTCGACGTAGGACTCAAATAATAGATCATTGGCGTAGTACGTTATTCATGCTTCGGGTGCACGGCCAGCGCTCCTGATAGGAGTATCCCCCGAGTAGTTGCTCGAATCGTAGATTCGAGTGAGAACTTTAGCTGTTTAGCCAAAGATTTGTAACCGTTGCCATTATGGCTTTGATGACGTCAGTGCTGACGATCGGTGACCTCAATCGTCTGCGGCGCTAGAGGTGACGTGACTGGACGAACCTGGGTCCCACTTTCTGACTTGGAGTTGACTGTTCATGCGCGACGTGGCGAGAATTACGACGTCTTCTTGGTTTCCATGCGTAGTGGGCGGCGTGCGAGCGACGGTTCCCTGCTGTGCTGACACGTGGATGGTTGGATTTGATGCTGGCGCTAGGGCTTCTAGATGAACGGTTCCTGTTCATCGTCTTCGTCCTGATAACTGTGGGGAAAAATCGTGGTTTGTTTTCACCGTAGCCACTTGCTTTCTACTGTTTCCATTTTCTTGAGCTTTTCTCGCCGCGCACTGGAGTTCTCCGATCTTTCCCTTCCTCTTTCATGCGCTCCAATCGCCGCTATCGTCGCGTTGTAATGGGGAAATTAAAGAAGACCTCCACCAATGCTGCTGCGAGTGGCAAGAAGGGCACCGCCGCCACTCGTGTCACCGATGGTGGGTGGCGGTGTATGGAGACACGTGAGGGCGACCTGCGCAAGCTTGGTGAGCGGGGGTTTAATCCCGCAGGACAAGGAGGCCATCAAGATCCCCGGCGACGAGGTAATTCCCCGTCCACCTGCTGGGTTTCGGGTCATGTTCGTTGCCTTTGTTCTTCTAGGCCTCTCGCTCCCAGTCCATGATTTTCTCCATGGATTCTTGTTCTTATATGGCATACAAATCCACCATCTCTCGCCCAATTCTCTTCTCCACATCGCCTGCTTCATCACTTTTTGCGAGTGTTGGCTCGGTATCAAGCCACACTTTGGCCTCTTCCGGAAGCTCTATTCCGTGAAGAGGCAGTCCGGCTCCGACAGAGTTTATCCGATTGGTGGCTGCATCATTTCCCTTTGATTCAATTTTCTTTTCTTCTCTTTTTCTATGTTTGAGTCCGTCCAGTACTGGCGGAAGAGGTGGTTTTATATCCGCGATTCCACAGTGGACGGGCAAGACTTTGGCCTTGCCCCTTTCGACTCCATCCAGAAAATCCTGCTGAAGAGATCCTGGAAGAACCATATCCTAGAGGGTGAGGTGGAGGAGATAGAGGAGCTCTACCGTCAGGTGGAGGACCTCCAGGTGATTCCGGGGAAGGAGGTGAACGGCGTGGACATCATTCGCACCTTCCTCAAACATCAGGTGCAGCCACTCCAGGCTAGGGCGCACCTGATGTTCCTTTATTCTGGCCACCATGACCCAATGAGAGTTGCGGCTAAGGAGCTCTCCAAGGGGGACCTCGACAGAGTCCTTCGGCCGCTGCTGAAGTACAAATCCGATGAGGACCTTCCAGGCAAGTCGCGGACCCCTCCATTCAGTGCTTCTCGACTAATTCCGCATTTGTAGATCTGGGACGTGCGCGTAGCGCTTTTTCCGAGTGTGTTTCCTTGTAATTATCTTTTCTGAGAGTTTGTCTTTATTGTGCAGGAGTTCAAGGTACCTGGCATGGTGCCTCCACTACCCGAACGGTTTCCGGATGCACCGGACAATGAGGTAGTGGACTCCGTGTCCGAGCTTCCCCCGGTGCAGTCACTAACTGAGGAAGCCCCCGAGGCGAGTGAGGGGCAGACCCGAAAGCAGGCACGGAGCTCGAGCGAATCTTCGGATGCCTAGACTCCGCCAATGCCTAGGGACCCGCCGTGCCTTGTCCTTCATAGTGGAGGTTATGGTGCCTCTTCCTCTCCCATTCCATCCGTTCCTGTGCGGGCTGTAGCGCCGCAGCCGCCGGCGAAGAGGAAGAAGGAAGAGAAGAAAGGAAAGAGGGCCGTGCCTATTTTTACTTGAGTGATATGGACTCGTAAGTCCCTTCGAATGCCTTTTGCTGATTTTCTTATATTCTTGTCTTCATGTATTTGACTAGTGCCTTCCTTTGCAACCACTCCTCTGAGGGCTCTTTTATAGATGCCACTCAAGAGATGGTAGGGGAGTCGAAGGTGACGCCTCCTCCCTCTCAAACGGTGGCCACCTCTAGGGGCGCTTCTCCAAACCCCTCTCCGCAGGAGGTTTGGGTGATCGTACCCAAGAAGACTGCACCGGGACCCTCGGAGTCTCCGTCTGAACATGTAAGTGCTATTTCCCTTGCTGTGGGGGGAGCCCCCGAGCCATGTTTTCGTATGATCTGCTAATCTTTGCTTCCTTTTTTGCATGTCTCGGGGGGGGAGCCCCCGAGCGTTTTTCATGTGTTTGATCTTTTGCTCGTTTCTTGGGCACAGCCCCCGAGCCCTTTTCCTGACAAGTTGTTTCTTCTTGCAACCCTTTGTGCAAGGTGCAAACCAGCTGGTGAAGCAGCACCTGGCGTTGGAGGCCAGCCTGCGGCATCTTCAAGGTACATCCTTAACTAACCCTCTACTTTTTGTCTGCTTGCTAGCTTGTTAAGCTCACGTACGTTCTTGTTGCTTTTGCAGATGAGAATAACACTGCCCTCCACGAGCTTGATGCTCTCAAAAAGAGCCTTGGGCAAGCGGAGAAAAAGGCCGAGGATGCCATTGGGGCGAAGGAGCGCCTCGAGCAGGAGCTGGCTGACGCAGCCGCAGCTAAGGAGCGCCTGCAGCGTGAGGCCACGGATCGCGAGGAACAGCTCGCCACCATTGCGGCTTCGCGCAAGAAGGAGGTGGCCGAGAAACTAATGGTTGCTGCCAAGGCTATCTCTGGTGAGTATTTTCGCCTTTCTTTTGTTTTTTTCGGCTGCCACGTCCATGTGCCTTTGTTCGATTCTTACTGTACTTTTATGTTTCTCTAGATGCCGCAGGCATTGAGTTTAACCGCAGTGCCCTGGAGCACGGTAGTGCTTTGGATGATGCTGCTGCGGCGGTCGAAGACCGCTGCAGTACTATGGTTGGCTCTCTTGACAAAGCCAAGAAGGTCCTCAGGTGTTTCTACAAGGAGATCGTTCCCAAGGGCATTGCCCTTTAGGATGTCGACTCTTTGGCGGATGCGCTGTCAATGGATGCGCCTGCAGCCTACAAGTGCAAGCAGAAGGGCATCGGCGCGTCCATGGGGCTGGCAATGGCCATGGCGTCTGGAGCGGAGCTGGATCTTCATCAGGTCACCTCCCAGATGCCAACGGCCCCTGACGGTTCCGAGGTAACCTTCGCTATCTTCGCCTCTCGCTGTAAGCACTATGGGCCGAAGCTTATTGACCTCCTGGCAGAGTATGCAGCGAAGCAGCAGGAGGAGGTCAAGGGCAGGCGCTCTGGCTCCGAGGCCACTCAGGATGCAGCTGCTTAGGCTTTGTCTTTGTAGTTCTAGGATAGTTACCTTGTACCTTTGCTGTAATTTCTTGATGAACACTTCCTGTGCCACGCCTTGGCTTTTTGTTGTATATAATCACCCTTCGAGTTGTTGCCCAGTCGTGTGTTGTTTATATCCTTTCTGTTTTCCTTAGGGACCTTCGGGTGATGACCCATCGATACTTCGTCTGCTCCACAGCCGCAACCATCCTTGGATGATGCGACGCAACTTGTTTTTCTTCATGACCGCGTCCGCAGTCTTGAGAAGGATTTGCCTGGCATCCGAGGCCATGCGGACGTTTGGAAGTCGAAGGCGGAGCGAGGTGACACCAGAGAGGAATATCTGATGGGGGAGCTGCGGCAGTTGGCCGAGCAGTTGCAATGTAAGTTTCTTCGAGATGCCGCTCATTTTCGGATGCGCCTGTTGGCGGGCCATATTACTTTGTAGTTGTTGCAGGTGCCAACCTTATTCCGAGGGAGGAGAAGGAGCGCGTTGCGGTTCGGATCAACTTCTTGACCCAGCAGGATATGGAAGCCGGTGGCTTTTTCTAGATGGATCGTGACCGTGCCACGATTCTTGCGACTGTGCATGATCGTGACCACCAGGTGTCGCGAGTGCTCTGGCAGGTGAAGACTTCCCTGGCGTCGATTCTGCACGTTATGTTTCCCCTTGATGAAGCGCCATCGAGTCTCCGGGGCTTGCTGGCGAAGTTTCGAGACGTGCGTCACGTCAGGGAGCTGGTGCGACACCAGTTAGTTGCGAGGGTGAAGGCCGCTCTTTCCCTCGTGCGGCTGCATTGCCCTGATGTGGATCTTGCTGCTATTACGGCTGGGCGGCCCCCTCGGCCAGATGGTGGCTTATGGGACATGCACCCACACTATACGGCTGTTAGGCAGTATGCGGAAGAAGTTGTAGATCTCTTTGAGCATCGTGCGCAGGTGATCCTTTAGAATAGGTAGCTCCTGTAAATAAGATAGATGTAATTTGTATATATTTCGACTGGGCGTGTTGTGCCCTTTATTTGTAAAGGTTCACTGTATTAGCACGTGGTGCTTGGTTATACGCATGCCCTTTTCGTTAGCCTGACGTGATCAGCTACTCAGGTGTACATGCGTTATCCTTAGTTGAAGAAGTCGTGAGGTGAGGGGGAGTCGCCGAGTGTGTTGAAGCATAAAGAAATTCAAGAAAAAAGATAAATTTTCGGGCGAGACACTTAGCTTTATTCATATCGTAATGAGGAGGTACATTTTTCGGCTAAGTAGCCTTGGCTGAGTAGCCTTATTGAAAGTAAAGGGGGATAGCTAGGGCTAGAAGCGTCGCAATTGTGCGACGTTCCATGGGTTGGATTATGCGACTCCAGACTCCACGTGCTTGAGGCTGTAGGCGCCACCTGGGATGACTTCGATGACGACGTATGGTCCTTTCCAGGGTGACTGGAGCTTTTTCGGCCGCTCTTGCTTGAGTCGTAAGACGAGGTCTCCTTTGACGAAGGACCTTAGGCGCAACCGACGGCTGTGATAGTTGCGGAGGCTCTGCTGGTAGACCGTCGATCGAGCCGCGGCGATGTCGTGTGCCTCGTCGAGTGTGTCGACGGCGTCTTCGAGTGTGGCCGTCGATTCGGCTTCGCTGTAGGCGAGGACCCGTGGGGCCTTATGGCGTACTTCTGCAGACAACATGGCTTCGGCTCCGTGCACCATGAAGAAACGAGTGTAGCCAGTTGAGCTATTTGGCGTTGTGCGCAAGCTCCAGAGGACGAAGGGTAGCTCTTCTGCCCATGCTCCCGCAAGCCGCTCGAGTGGGCTCAGTAGGCGCTTCTTGATGCCGCCGCCGACGAGGCCGTTGGCCTTTTCGACCTGCCCGTTGGTTTGCGGGTGCACCACGGAGGCGTATGATATGTTGATCCCGAGGCCTTCGCAGAAGTCCTGGAATTCTTTGGAGATGAAGTTCGACCCGTTGTCCGTGATGATGGTGTGCGGCACGCCGAACCTATAGACTATGGATTTAAAAAACTTCACGGCCATTTTACCCTTTTGGTTGGTAACGGGCATGGCTTCGATCCACTTGGTGAAATTGTCAACTGCGACCAGGAGGTAGATGTGGCCTCCTTTCGAGGACTTGGGCAGTTTGCTGATCATGTCGAGGCCCCATTGGGCGAAGGGCCAGGCCAGGGGTATGGGCCTGAGCTCCGATCCTAGTGCATGCGGTTTGTCTGCGAACCTCTGGCACCCGTTGCACCTTCGGACGATGTCCTTGGCGTCGTTCATGGCCGTTGGCCAGTAGAACCCAGCTCGTAGAGCTTTGGCAACGAGGGCGCAGCTGCCCGCGTGATGGCCGCAGATGCCCTCGTGGATGTCTTGGAGGATGGTTTTGCCGTCACTGATGGTGACGCACCTTTGGAGCACACCCGAAATGCTGCGCTTGTATAGCTCGCCATTGATGATGGTGAAGGCCTTGGACCGGCGAGATATGCGCCGGGCATCTGTCGGGTCATCAGGCAGTTCCCTGTTTATCAGGTACCGCAGGTACGACTGCGTCCATGTTTCTTCGATTTCCATGACCTGCATCAAGTTGACCACTGCGACCTTTGTGTCGAGCTTTTCGGGTCCTTCCTGTCCTTCGGGTAGTGCAGCCCCCAAGTGCTCTGCTTCTTCGGGTGATCCCTTGGGGAATTTCCTTTTGATGGATGGCACGCAGATTTTTTTGAGGAACACACCTGGTGGCACCCATGCGCAGGTGGAGCTGATATTGGCGAGTCTGTCGGCTTCTTCGTTGCCTTATCTTCCAACATGCCGAATCTCGCAACCGTTGAAGTCTCCTTCGAGTGAGTTGTAGAGCGCACGGGACGCGATTATGTTGGCGGCGTGTGCGTCGCACTCGTTCATCGTCTGCTGGACGACGAGGTTCGAGTCACCGTAGATGACCAGGCGCGTTGCGCCGCAGATCTTGGCCATCCTCATGCCATGGATGAGCGCCTCGTATTCGGCTTCGTTGTTAGAGGCTCGAAATTTCATCCAGAGGATGTACTTCATCTTGTCGCCCTGCGGGGATGTCAGTATGACCCCGGATCCTGCTCCAGCCTCGCGGGGGTGTCCTGCAGCTGCAGCTCCATCCAGTGGACGGGGAAGTACGGTAGGACCTGAGACTTGATCGCATGACGCTTCTCATAGACTATGTCTAGAGGGGATAGCTCGATGCCCCACAAGGCCATGCGTCATGTGGCTTCCGGGTTGTCCAGGATGCTGTGCAGGGGTGCCTCGTTGACGACCATCACCTGATGCTCCTGGAAGTAGTGGCTCAGCCGACAAGCCGTCATGAACATGTTGTACTGGTAGTGAGGCTATCTTTGTTTTGTTGGCATCAATACCTTGCTGAGGTAGTAGATAGGGCGTTGGACCCTGTGAGTCTTGTCATCTTCGGCTTGTTCGACCACGATCACGGTGCTTAACACCTGATGCGTGGCTTCTATGTATAGCAGTAGAGGCCCGGGTTCCTTTGGCGTGACCAAGACGGGCGAGGTGGAGAGCAGCCACTTCATATGTTTGAATGCGTCGTCGGCTTTAGGTGTCCACTCGAATTTATCTGCTTTGCGTAGCAGCTGGTAGAAAGGCAGGGCCTTCCTGCCCATGCGGCTGATGAATCTGCTCAGCGCCGCGATACGTCTAGCTAGCTATTGGACACCATTGAGGTTCTTCGGTTTCTCCATGGCCAATATGGCCTGGATTTTCTTCGGGTTCACCTCAATTCCACGCTGGGAGATGAAGTATCCAAGCAGTTGGCCAGATGGGACGCCGAAGGTGCACTTTTCTGGGTTCAGCTTGATCTTGTAATGATCGAGGTTGTCAAACGTCTCGCGGAGATCGTCGATCAATGTCTTGGCCTTCCTCGTTTTGACTACTATGTCGTCGACATTGACCTGTATGTTGCGGCCGATTTGGCTCTTCAGGCATGCCTGCATGCACAGCTGGTACGTGGCACCTGCGTTCTTCAGCCCGAAGGGCATTTTATTGTAGCAGAATACTCCGAACAGCGTGATGAACGCCGTTTTCTCCTGATCTTTGACCTTCAGTCAAATCTGATTGTAGCCTGAGTAGGCATCGAGGAAGGAGAGATTCTCACATCCTGCAGTTGAATCGATGATCTAATCGATCCAAGGGAGAGGGAAGTGATCCTTCGGGTAGTGCTTGTTCAGCGATGTGAAGTCCACGCACATCTGCAGGATGTCCGTGTCCTTTTTAGGGACCATCACGGTGTTGGCCAGCCACTCGCTTTCCTTGATCTCCCTGATGAAATCAGCGTCGAGCAGTCTATTGACTTCGACTCCAATGTCTTTGGCCTGTGGCTCGGACAATCGTCGGATGGACTATTTGACGGGCCTGGCATCTAGGAACACATTAAGTGTGTGCTCGGCGAATTCCCTGGGAACTCCTGGCATGTCCGTAGGACACCAGGCGAACATTTCCCAGTGCTCACAGAGGAATTCAACGAGCGCGCTTTCCTATGCGAGGCTGAGGTCGTTGGCGATCAGCGTTGTCTTGGAGGCGTCCGTCGGGTGGACCTGCACCTTTTTCATGTTGACTGTTGAGTCGAACGACATGTCGGGTGTGTTTTGCCTCGAGACTGGGGGTGCCCTGTTGTCTGTCACCTCTCGGAGCCTTATGAGCTCCTCCTGCATGCCGAATGACTGGGAGATTCTGTTGAAGTCCCTGTCGCAGTGGTCTGACCGGGTGAAGCTCCCGTGGACCGTGATGACGCCCTAGGTCCTGGCATCTTGAGTAGCAGGTACTCATAGTGCGGTACTGCTAGGAACCTTGTGAATGCTACACGCCCGAGGATGTCGTGGTATTGTGATGGCCAATCCACCACTTCAAACTCGAGTCGCTCGCACCGAAAGTTGTCGGGTTTGCCGAAGATGACGTCGAGCCATATCTTTCCCAGGGGGAATATGCCCTTCCCTGGGACGATGCCGTGGAACATTGTGTCAGATTGTTCCTGGTTGCACGGCGAGATCCGCATTGCTGCTAAGGTGCTAGCAAACATCAGACTGATGCTGTTGCCGCCGTCTATGAAGACGCAGCTCATCTCGAATCCTCTGATCTGCGCTTCGAGCACCAGGGCAGCATGACCTGGGCGAGGGATCTGGCGGGGGTGATCCGAATGGCTGAATGCGATGCAGGACTCCGAACCGCTGAAGTACTCAGGGATAGCGGGTGGAGCGGTCACAGCCAAGCTGACCTGGCGGGTGATCTTCTTTTGCACCGTGTTTGTCGGGCGCCCCATTTGGATCATCGATGACCTTTTCGGCGCGGGCTACCCGTTTACGCCGTTGTTCTGTGCGGGTGCGATCGGGTGATTCGAAGGTCCCACGGGTGGTGGAGGAGGAGCTCTGTGGGCGATGTCACCTGGTGCGGGTGCGTGTCCGTACCCAGGGTTCGGGGCTTGCTGTCTCATCTAGGACAGGCTCTCGCTGAGTTTCTGAAACTCGCGGAAATCCTTGAGCATATGGCTGGCCTTCTTTTTGCCATCCTGCTTGTCAATGTAGAAGTGGATGGTGCATGGGCCCGACAATTTGTCGTATGCCGAGGGCTCGTCGCCGCGGCCACGGTGTTGCCACGTTTGCGCCGGACGTCCTCCATCAAGGAAGTTGTTTCCACGGTATCCACCGCTGCTACGGTTGCTTTCGTTGGGGCGGTCGGTGTAGCCAGCCGCGACCATGTCGGGTCCGTCGTAGACGCGCGATCTTCGCTTGCTACGACGCTCGCGTCTGCGGCCGTAGTCATCTTCCTCCTCCGAATGTGCTCGGTGGACGGAGTCCTCGCCATCTTCCCACCTGTTGGCGATGTGCATGAGGTGGTCGAGTGTCTTGGGCTTGACCCGCCCAAGTTCTTCCTTGAAGTCCTGACGTTTGAGGCCATCTTTGAAGGTGTCTATTGTTCTCTCCTCAGAGATGTGTGTCGCGGACTTCTTGATGTTGGACCAGCGTAGTATGTACGAGCGAATGGATTAGCCCGTTCGTTGGGTGCAGGCCCGCAACTCTTCGATCGAGGCTGGCCTCTTGCTGGTACCCTTGAAGTTTCAGATGAAACTGTACGCGAGTTCCTCACAGCTTCGGATGAAGCCCGAGGTTAGGCTGCTGAGCCAGATTCGGGCTGCGCCTGTCAGCTGCAGCTGAAGGCATTGCAGGGCGGTGTTTTTGTTACCGTCGTGCAGCTTTACGGACGACAGGTTGTCGCTGAGCCACGCCTTAGGGTCCTGTGTGCCGTCGAACTTTGGAGTGTCCGAAGGAAGCTTGAAGTTCCTCGGCATCCGTGTCCACCAAACAGATCTGCTGAAGCATCGAGCCCCGCAGAATTCTCCTTCGTCGTCATCCTCTTTGGATTCGGATGAGCACACGCGCTTGGCGCATGCCTTGGCGATCTTGCGCTAAGTGAGTTCGCTTCGAGCGTCGTAGTCGTGGCTGCGACGACGTGAGCTCTTGTGTGGTCGAGGTAGGTTGTGTTCCTCCTTATCGGATGAGGGTGTGGGACTGCGGTTGAATCTGACCGCAACCTTCTTTTTCGGCTCCGCGTGAGCTTCTTTGTGGAGCGCAGCTCCAACGAGTCCGAGTCCGGCTAGTGCGGAATTGTGCATGGCCCTCTTCGGGTCCCCCACCGGAGGTGGATGGGACGCAAGGTATGTGGTGGCTGCCATGATCGCAGCTTGCGGTGTCTTCGGGATGATGTTGCCCTTGGCGTCCATCTCCATCAAGGACGTGTTGAGGGTTCGGGTCACCTCGCGACGTGCAGCGGGGTCCATGTTCTCTATGCGGGAACGATGCTTGTTGGCTTTGTTGTCGTGCGATATGGAGCCGCCAACGGTGAAGAGAGCAGCTCGCTGCGCGCTAGACTCCGAGGCCGCTTGCTTGCGTTTGTCGAGTACTTCTTGCATCTTCACCTTCTTTTTGTGCTCATCGATGAGGATCAGGTGTTATGACATCAGTAGGTCCCACGAGGCACCCACAGGCAGGATCTTGTTTCCCACCACGGCTTCACGTGCTTGGTTCCATCCTTCCTCGCTAAGGTGGATTACTCGATTGGCGTCAGGATCGTCCCCGTTGGGCAGGGGGATGGTTGCCTCCTGTTTTCGCCGTTTCTACCCTGCGGGTTGGGTGGCGGTACGTGAGCACTCGAACCTAGTGATTGTTGGTCCACGTCGCTTTGTATGACCACGGCGCATTGTTAGCATCCGTAGGTCGGATCGCTGCTGCCGCAGCTTTCAGATCCGGAACCGTAGGTCCCTTCTTCCGACGGGGAATCGCATAGATCTGAGTTGCAGTTGTTGTTGTCCTATGACTCATCTGTCGATGTTGTCGTGCGTAGCACATTGGTATGTGGGGCCCACGAGGTGGGCCTGATCGATGGCAGAGGCACCCGCTCTGGGAGGCAGAGCGTGCCGGTCTGACACACCTAGAAGCAGAAGCTTCCGAACAGGATCTCGAGCCCGTCAAAAACGGGCTCGAAGTCCTTCAGGGTGGCGGGCGAGGGGGCGGTGAAGTCGATAGCGCCGAAGAGGAGATGGCTCTTCGCCGCCGAGGAGTTGTAGATCGCTTTGGTCAGGACCGTCACGATCGCACAATCAGCGCCCCCGATTCCCACAGACGGCGCAATTGACGAGGTTTAATCTCGTCAATGCCCATTGTTTTGAGCTTGGGTTTTGGAGAAGATGGGGTGCTAGAGATCGCGGAACGGTTAACAGACAAGCAACTAGGGGACACGAGATTTATCCAGGTTCAGGCCCCCGAAGGGAAAACCCTACTCCTGCTTGTCTGCTCTTGATTACGGCGAAACTGAAAGTTACAAGGGTGCGCATATGCAATCTGGCGTGGAGGTGTGTATGAGGTGGTATGGGAGAGAACTAGATTGTGCCCTCTTAGCCTTTATATAGAGATAGGTAGGTCCCGGGCATAGATCGAGTCATTTACAGGTTTAGGGTTTTTCCTCTTTGAATATTCTATCTGTTCTAGTCTTGCTCTCCAAGGATCCGAAGACGTCATGGGGTTGGGCCACCCGAAAATCTTTATGGGTCGCGTATATTCTCGTGGGCCTTCCTTGGGCTGGACCAGGTATGCTAATGTCGTGTACCGTAGGGTATAACCATGTCATCCTTATTTCCTTTGATAAACTTAAATATGATTTATCCCCTGCTCCTATCATTAAACCACCTATATGTGATATGACTTTTTATTTAATATGTGAAGCTAGTGATGATGTTGTAGGAGTAACTCTGGGACAACATATAGGTCGCATATTTAATATTACTAGTAAGTAGCATGGTGCTTTGCACTTTATGGCTTATGAGTAGAAGATCACTGCAAAAAATTTGTAAAGCCATACGGTGCTATGAAAATTATAAACTGAGATTGTTGCCGTTAACTTGTTTCATATATATAAAATAGAATTATCATATATTATGAACAGCAAAAAGGTATTAAGGTTTTGTCTTACGTCTACTAACTTCCTTTTGAAAGAGATTTCTTTCCCTAGGCGAGTTCCAAATAGGAGATAGAAGTGGTCACTCAACTTATATTCAGAATAAAATATAAAAATTCAGATGTATTTGAATATAATCATGTCATATGTAGAGATTTAGATTATCACCATTATTAATTAATATACATTTATTTTTATTTAGCACATATCTTAAATATGTAAGGGTACCTCCAACGACCCCCGTAGAAGGAACGCAAATCGCCCTGAATCGATCCTTTTGCCGATCCGGAGTACAAAAAATGAGCACTTGTCTGGCACAACTTGACACGTGCACCCAACGGTGTCTTCCAGCGCATACAGACAGACAAATAAGGATGTAAGAGGTTGGGGATGGAGAGGGGCTCGACGGATGGGCGGCGACGGCGAGATAGGTGGGGCTTGGCGTGGCACTCGGGGCGGGTGGCGAGGTATGATGTACGCATGGGGCGGCGGTTGCGCGAGCGGAGATCGGGGCGGCGCCCGGGAAGGGCTGCAGCGCTCGGGGCGAGCGGCGAGGTGGGAAGGAGGAGGGCACCATGGCCGAGCCTCCGATCTCGTCCCTGTGGCGGTCCTCCTCCCTCCCACGGCGGCCGGCGGCGAGTGGTGAATGGGGACAATGATGAACGGCATGTGTGCATGGGAGGATGGCAGCGGTGCGTGCGTGCAGGGGTGGTGCCGCCGACGCGGCGAACGACCATCCATGGTGACGGTGGTTGTGTGAAGAAGTGGGGGTAGATGAGCACACGTGTGTGACATGTGGGCCACTGGGCGAACAGGTGTGGATAGGTCGGAGGCATTTTTCTGGCAATTTCAACGCAAATTCTGTCTAATTTTGAGGAAGAAATGGGGTGTTTTGGGTAAAAAAACAAACAAATCAATATTTATAATGGACCGTTGAGGACTGAGTTTTTTTCGGACGAATAGAAACGGTCCGAATCTATTCAATTACGGAGAGGTTGGAGTTGCCCTAAGTTCAAGTCCCACAAGGATTTTATTGTTGGATTATTCTAACGCGAGGCGCCGCGCGCGTGGCATTTTGTGCGCCGGCAGTACGCACACTTTGATCGTGGCGGCCGGCCGACCGGATCCACGTACTTGTATGAGTATTTTTTATGAAATACTCTTGGTTTTTTATGTGAACTTAATATGGCTAAATTTTTTAGACGATGATGGATTCCCTTCGGTACGGCTGCATTATACTTACACTTGTTCTAATTCTGTATTTGTGATGTGTTTTATCTGGCAATCAAGTATAATCAATCTGACAACCAAGTGTAATTTATCTGGCAATTACTTTCATATTTTTTGACCCATGTAGTTATAGAGGTGATGTATTCTTATACCTTTTGGTGTTGTATTTTATTTGGCGATCATATGACTGGCCACCGAGTATAATTTATCCGGAAATCATCTCTAACTAATCTGGCAAGCATATGTATACATGACTTTGTCTTGGTTAAAACCTGGCAACCAAATGTAATAATCCGGCAATTAGACTGATTTTAACCTGGCAATTCGGCTTACTTAATCTAGCAGTTAGGCATATTTAGTCTGACAATTAGTATTCTTGCAATTAAAATGGCAATTAGGTGCGGTTAAACCTGGCAGCCAGGAATAATTAATCTGGCAACTATAAATGTGACAAACAAGGTCTAATTATTCCTAAAAATAATAATCTAGCAATTGTGTCTAATTAATCTTGCAATTACTCCTAATTAATCTGATGATTAGACTATAATTTATCGGGTAATTAGCAGTTGATCAATGAGACGTGGAGACATACACGTGATAATTTTATAGTACGGAGCCGTGATGCTACTACTCGTGATGTGCAGAGACAGATGCATGAAGTGGCCTACCATAATAACTTTTGTTCAATTTTTTAATCAAAACAGCCGCGTCTACCGTGTCTACCGTTTTATGGATCGTACAGCTACCGCCGTATGGAGAGGACCAGCGTGCGGTGCCGCGGGTTAGTTCAGTCCTTTATTTTTTCTCGGAACCTGCCGTCACAATGCAAAGATAGATGAAATTGACCGCAAGATCGTGAGAGAAGACTCAAGCTGCCCGAGTAATTCATATGGTCACGTGGCAAGAACGCTCGCTGGTTCTGATTCGAATAAAAAATTCTCAGCTAAAAGCACCTATGTTGCAGGTCTGTAGCGATAGCAGTTCTCTAGAACATTTGGCAAGCTCGTAGGAAATTCGCACACGGACGCTTGAGCTAGACTGATTGGATGCTTGAAAGGACAGGCGAATCCCATGTACGTCGGCCGTTCGATTATTCTCGGTGAAACTTGATGAATGGTAGATAATAGTTTTATATTGCAAATGAACGGCCAGGATAGTTTCATATGTGTTTTGGCAGGAAGCTGGGAGAAGGAAGGTGAATCCAAATTCAAAACTGCCACATTATAATAGTAGAGAAGATACCTCATGCTAGTAGAACTTTTAATAGTTTAATAGTGCTCAAAAGAATTGTCCTAAGAAAAACAGATAATTTTTTGTTGTATTTTTTTCTTGTGATAAATTCCATTCTTATATAGTTGATGCAAAAGTAAGAGTCCATACAGATCGTGATTATTTAAAAGAACTCCTTGAGAGGAAAAATCATAAGCCAAGACTGATCCGCTTGGATCCTTTTGCTTAAAGAATTTGAGTTATAGATTATGCAGAGGCAAGAAATAAAGAAATCGGACCTAATATCCATATTTGCTCAGCAAGGCACCAAACTTATTGAGACGAACTTTAGTCCTGGTGATTTTTGTTTACAAGAATTATTAGATGAACTAAGGTCAATTCCTCCAAAAGAAAAGAAATCCTTGTTGTTGGAGGAGCTTGTCATCCCCGACTAAATAAACGGTAAGTGGAAGGTAAGTTTTCTTTCTCTAAATAAGTGATTTGTCTTTACAATTTATACTCCTGAAATTTTTACCTTTGAATTCCTCATGTTTTTCTAAAGTTTCTGAGGGTTTTACTAACTATATATCCATAACTATACCGTCGGAGAAACTGCTCCCGCCGTATAGTTGGTCGTTAAACATACTGTATCACCTTCGGGAAATATTTTTTGATGTCTGGAAACTATACGACCAAGCTATACGGCCAGAAAATTTGCTCCCGCCATATAGTTGGTCGTTAAACTTTCTCGCATCTTTGATCCTTTTTTCATCTTTATTTATCTAAAAAACGGTTTTGTCGGTAACCTAACCGATCTGGACTCGAGATATTTGGAAATATCTGTCTGAAACCAACTATACGGACGGAGCTATACAGGTCGCGCCCATATAGTTAGTCGTTACGTAGATGGACTTTTCCAAATTCGTTATTTCTTTCCCTGTTTCGTTAAGATTCTTTTCTTGGGCGCAACTTTTGTCGTGGTATTGCCGACGAGTACACCATGGAGGGTCCTCACAGTGCGTGTTTAGAGACATGGGGGAAGACGGACGGTTGCCGGGTACGAGGTAACAGCTTACCCAGGTTCAGATCCCACGACGGTGGCGGAATCCTACTCCTGCTATAAATTACTATAAGGGCAATACGCCGAGTTACAGAGATAGGTTCGCTGTGTGAGGTGTGTGCTAATCGCTAATCGATTGTCTGAGATTGTAAGTTATCGTGCCCTAAAGGCTCCCATAGGCCCGACTTATATAGTCGCCAGGTCCTAGGGTTATAGGGAAAAGTCCTAGCCGGACAGGTTACAGAGTTCTACACCGTCTATTACTAGTCTTGTGTATCTTGCACTCTAAGGCTCCGGATACGTCTGTGACTCAAACTATAGCCTTCCTTTATCCGGCATGGGCCTCCCTTCTGGATCCATCTAACTGTGCCGCCCAGCAGGCCATGGGCCATGCTACCAAATATGGGCCACCCGGGTTATCCGGATAGGAGACATGCTATGAGGATACCCATATAGCATATCCCCAACAGTAGCCCCCGGAGAACTCCGAGATCTTGCACTGCCTTGCCTCTTCGTGTGGAATGCTCCGTCTAGATGAATGTCAGCAAATCGTCAAGCAACATCTTCTAGTCCTCCCAAAGAACCCTGCAAGGTTTTCTCCGTCTTCATCACATAAGTCGGAGAAATGCTGAATTTTCCATCGTACTCTTCCGTAGCCAGACTGGATCCGTCCGTGCCGGAATCTTCTGATGTGACGGCTCATCTGCCTACGTCAGCTAGGGCGACGTAGGCTTAGGTCAGCGACGCCTCGTAACTCACAAATGCAGAGAACGCAACCATGTCCGATTTTCCCGCGCGAGCGATACGAACCGTTGGCGGCGACGGTTGCAGACGTGGCGAAATTTCCGCGCACGTTCGCAAACACGTTGTCTACGCGGCGACCGTCTGATCAAGCTGCACGAATCTTGATGCTGGAGATGATAAATAGTAACCGTGGTGGAATTTCTACCTTTTACTTCATTCTCTCCTCGCATCGTCTTCTTACTCCAGCGCGTGCCTGCTCGAGCTCTCCGTGCCAAACTCGCGAAAAACCCTAGCCCCAATCTGCACTAGTCCACCGGTGGCGACCATAATCCAGCGGTGCTGGAGCCGTTGGAGGAGGAACTTGATTCGCACAAGGGCGACCGGCGCGGCTCAGACATCACCAACCGTGAGATCCAGGACCTGATTGCCGAGGGCTACCTCCCTGCAACGGAGGGGCTCGCCTGGCGGGCGGCTCCGGCCGGCGAGGTGACACCTTCTCCCCAAGCCGGAGAAAAAGTGTACCTCAAAGCCCAAATGGTACGCGGCATCTCCCTACCCATCTCCAACTTCTTCCTCTCCGTCTTAAACAACTACAGAGTCCAAACCCACAACCTTTCTCCCAACAGTATCTTAGCACATAGCAACTACGCGGCGCTCTACGAGGGTTACTTAGGGATAAAGCCTAGGCTAGATCTCTTTGTGTACTTCTTCACCGTTAAACGTGAAGCCGGAGCTAGTAATGAAGAACTTAGGAATTGCGGCACCATAAGCTTCAAGATCCATCCTGGCCGGCGGTTCCCCGACATCGTCGGCCACGAGTCCTGCAAAAACTAGCAGCGTACCTACTTCTATGGCCCAGATATCCCTCTGGCTGGCCGATAAGTAACGTACCCAGACTTTGTAGACGAATCCGCCGCCAAAACCTCGTCATGGAGATCCCAGGCCTCCCTTCCCTCCGACCTCAATGCTTCCCGCGCCATAAGGAGGATAGAATGGTTCGTAGAGATGGGTTTGACCGTCTTGGACCTAGCCATGTGCTGGTTCATCAGGCGAATCCAACCTGTGCAGCACCGTGCGAAGGTCATGCACGAGTATACCAGCGATAGAAGGGATAGCCTCCACATATCCGTGGACAACTTCTCGAGTGACTTCATTAAGCTCCGCCTTAAGGACATCGTCAAAGTGAAGGACAAGAAGCGTGGCTTCACCATCACCTACGACATGTTCGTAGACGGCAAGTGCCCAAAGGTAGTTATTTATTTTCCGTGTATGATATATACTCCAGTTCTTCCATCTTGCAAATGTCATCTCATCTAACACGATGAGTTCTCACTTAACAGCTTAGCGATCTAGAGGAGGACAGCATGGCTGCCCAAATCTACGATCCAAAGATGAAGGAAGTCACGGTCGTGTCCGATGACGATGCTCCATTGGCGCGAAAGCGGAAGAGCTCCACCTCTGACGCTACCGACGGAGGCAAGAAGAAGAAGACGGAGGGTGGAGCCCTCAAGAAGACTACCGCTGCCCTGGAGGCGGAGAAGAGAAAAGTTACCAGGATCCCCTTTGCCAAAGCATCCCCACTTGTGTAAGTTTCTTTCTCTCCGACATTGTCTATTCATCTGTCTTGCTCCTGTATTTATGAATTTTGCACGTTTCAGGAAGAAAGCCACGACCAGCCTGAAGAAGACCTCCAAATTGGGGGCTTCTAGAACCATTAAGGACATGCTGCATCGTGACGCATCTCCCGCCATTTCCCTTGCCACTCCCTCCGTCAAGCCCTCGTCTTCCCCGACAAGATCACAAGCTAAGGAGGAATCTGGCCCTTCCGCCATGGAAGTGGACTTAGGTGCCTCTACCGAGGTTGCTGTCGTCGGCGAGCAGGCAACGCAGGAGAGTGCTGCCCACCAAATGGCTGAAGCTCCGGCTAAGGATGCCATTGGTGGCGGTAAGGCGGTGGTGGAAGTAGGTACTTCTGCCGTAGGCGGCACCCCTGCACCCAAGAAAACGATAGCCTGTCCAAATATAGTCTATACGGTACTTACACCGGGTAGCACTACTCTGGTCCCTGGTGCGGCACCGACATCTCCGATGTGCGGTCTAGAGGAGCTCCGCTGACAAGCAGAAATCTTGCAAGGAAACAGCGAATCCTTTGGCAAGCTGCTGGCCGAGAGTGCTACAAACCTCAAGATCATTGCACTTGTAAGTTTTATTTGCCTTTTGCATTTCATATTAGTATCCTACTATAGCCCCCAAGTATGTAGACAGAAAACCATAGGTCTTTGCATCTATATGCTCTAAGAGTGACTAAGTTAGAAAACATCTCACTATAGCCCCAAGCATGTAGGTGGAATGAATTTTCCAACTAGATGCTTTTAAGAGTAGCATACGTAGTGTTTATAAATTTCAATACTATAGCCCCCAAGCCTCTAGTTGTAACTGAATTAGTTCCTACTAGATGGTTAAAGAAAAGCTAAGCATATATCCGAGTTAAAAAAAATTATACTGTAGCCCCCAAGCTTCTAATCAAAAACTGAATTAGTTCCGACTAGATGCTTAAAGAAAAGCTAAGCATAATGCTAAGTCAAAAATTCTCGCTGTAGCCCCCGATCGTCTAGGTGGAAAATTTCCGGCTAGATGCTCCAAGAAGACCAAACAACGTTTTAACTTTGACCTTTTTTCCACAGAACGAGAGTGCTCGGAGGGGCATGGCCAACGACAAGTACCAGAAGATGCGCGCAGACTTGGAAGCTGAAAAGGGTAAAACTACCTTCTTGAAGGAACAGATCACCAAGAGCAAGCGTATGTTTTCTTTTTGCATTCCGACTTGGTTTTGTTCCCATATTCTCCGAGTACTCACTTTGTACTTTGCTTTCTCCGACTTGCAGAAACCATTGCCAAGGCCAAGAATATTGTCGAGCAATCCAAGCACATTCAAGAGATGGATAGCGAGAACAAAATTCTTAAGCAGGAGAGGAAGGACATGCTAAAAGTGCATGAGGAGTCAATGAAGGTCCTGCAGGTCTCCACCACCGAGGAAATCAATCGCTTGAAGGAGGAGATCTCTATCTTAAGAGATCAGAAGAAAGCTGCCGATGAGCAGAAGCAACGCCATAGTGAGGCGTATAAACTCCTCCAACACGAGATAGAATCCTTGGCGGACACCCTCTGGCAAGCTGAGGCCAGCATCTTCAGTAAGTTTTCTCCGTCTTGGATTTTTGTAGTCTAGGTACTCTGAATTGTTGAACTCATGTGTTCCTTGTCGGAATTTGCAGCTCCTATGGGTTTAACCTGATCGCCTCCTCCAGCCAAAGAATGCATGGTTCTTGCCGGCAACTTCATCAACACCGCCATCACGCAAGCTAAGGAGATCGCCAAGCCCCTCCAGATCAACATCAAGGCATCGCACTCCATGGCGAAGTACTCAGAGATTCTGCACCGAGCCCCCGAGCGTATCACAAGCTGGAAAGCTTCATGTGCGCGGGCTGGCGCAAGGATGGCGCTGTCAATGGTGAAGGCACACTACGAAGATGCCGACATCGACATGGTGACCTCTGGCATTCCTGATATAGATGAAGATGGCAAAGAGATTAAGCATGAATCCATCTTGTCGTTGTTCGCGGTTATGACACCAGAGTTGCCGAATTGGTCGATATCAACTTCTTCATGCCGATGAACACCATTGATGGCGGCAACCAAAGCTCCTCCGAGTCTCTTCACACTGCCGACTTCGAGGGTGGTTCTCCTACTGTTGATGACGCTGCTTCCAAGTCACCTGCGCCAAAGGAATGAATAACAACTTTGTAATATTTGTTTCACCTTTGGTGCATATGCGGAAAAAACTTATTGATGTAACTTAAGGCGGAAAACAATGTTGTATGTCCTGCTACTTAAGAATCAGTTTCCGGCATGTATATATTTTTTAAACAAGTGCTAGCTTATCCATTACTTTGGTTCTTATGCTTGACCTTTCGTGAGTCGGAAGACTCGTTGTCGGAACCATGCGCTCAGGTGATGATGCCCAATGGCACCGTCAATAACCTAAGCACAAAATCGCCGATAATAAGTGCAGAAAGTCACTACTTCAGAATCCACATAAAAACGACAAAGAACGTGTAGACCAGAAAACTTAAGCTAACGCCCGTAGGCGGAATTTTTACAAGTGCAATCGCAAAACTTGTGCATAAAGGTTTTACATGATCCAAAAATGAACACTAAAGGAGGTAAAAGACTTAGAAATATGAGTGAACCAAAGAGCTTTATTTCATTGATCATATAAGAGGTACACAATTAGATAAAAAATGCTAAGTGTAAAAAGGACGTAGTTGTGCTATGTTCCATGGACGATCAAGCTCCGGGTATTCATCATCTGGGTCACGTCGCTTACGCTTATGATCCTCGTTAGGTCTATCCTTCAGTTCACGATTCTCAACGAGGTAGTAAGACCCATTGAGCAGTGCCTTGCTTATGATGAACGGTCCTTCCCATCGCGGGGATAATTTGTGTGACTTATTCTGCTTAAGTCGGAGCACCAAATCCCCCTCTTTAAACGAGCGATGCCGAACGCGGCGACTATGGTAGCTGTGTAGCTTCTGCTGGTAGATGGCGAATCTTTGGTATACCAAAACACGCTCCTCCTCGAGAAGGTCCACATCTAGGCGTCTGGATTCTTCAGCGTCATCTTCGTCGTAGGCAGCAACTCTTGGTGCATCGTGAAGTATGTCAGAAGGCAGGATGACTTCTGCTCCATATACCATGAAGTAAGGAGTGTAGCCGGTTGATCTGTTGGGTGTAGTTCGTAAACTCCACAACACAGATGGCAATTCTTCCGCCCAGGCTCTAGCTGCTCTATGTAGCGGTGCCTCAAGACGTGGCTTGATTCCCTGCAGAATTAATCCATTGGCTCGCTCAACCTGACCATTGGATTGTGAGTGTGCCGCGAGGTCAAGTCGGATGCCTTTCTCCCAACAATAAGCCTCCACTTCTCCGAGTGACAAATTGCTGCCGTTGTTGGTGATAATTCTATGTGGGAGACCAAATCTCACCACTAGATCCCGGACGAACCTAAGGGCAGTTGCCCCATCAAGCTTTCTAATGGGTTTATCTTCTATCCATTTATTGAATTTATCAACAACTACAAGCAGATGCGTAAACCCACATGGTGTCGTCTGTAACGGTCCCACCATGTCTAGCTCCTAGACTGCAAACGGCCAAGTTATTGTTATTGTTCGCAATTCTTTAGCAGGAACCTGTGGTTGTCGGGCATAATACTGGCATCCCATGCATGTGTCAACCAGCTTGTCGGCGTCCGCCTTCGCGGTCAGCCAGTAGAATCCTTGCCGGAAGGCTTTCGCGACCAACGATCAAGGAGCGGCGTGATGCCCACAATCTCCGAGATGGATTTCGCGTAGGATTTCCATACCTTCTAGCTAGGAAACACACTTTAGGTATACACCAGTAGTGCACCTTTTGTAGAGTTGTCCATTGATTATAGTATAACCCTTTGCTCACCGTACTATTTGCCGTCTTTCGACCTCGTCGTCGGGCAAAGTTCCGTGTTCGAGATATTCCATGAACGGTTTTGTCCAAGCCGAAGGGACCTTGGTCACCATGTTGACGAAAGATTCAGATCTATCCGGGTTGGCGATGTCGGATCCCTTCACAGATGGTGTGCATAGGTGCTCTAGGAAACCTCTTGGCGGAATTCGTTTGCGCCCTGATCCAAGCTTAGATAGCAGATCAGCCGCCTCGTTTTGCTCCCTAGGCACATACTTGACTTCGTAGCCCAAGAAGCTCTTGGCTATCTCCTCCACTGCGTCTCGATATGCCACCATCATAGGGTTCCGCGCATTCCAGGTGCCAGCCACCTACTGGGCAACCGAGTAGGAATCTCCACAGCAAACTATGTGCTTGATGCCAATATCCTTGGCTGCACGTAGTTCGTGAATGAGTGCTTCATACTCTGCCATGTTGTTTGTAGCCTCGAAGTGGATCTGCAGAACGTAGTGTAGCTTGTCTCCTGTTGGTGACTGTAGCAATACACCAGCCCCCGAGCCGTTGAGCAGCTTTGATTCGTCAAAGTGCATCACCCAGTACTCTGGTTCTGGCAACGGAGTAGCGTCTGGCATCTCCGTCCAATCTGCAACAAAATCCGCCAAGGCTTGTGACTTGATAGCGTCGCGTCTCTTGTAAGTGATCTCAAAGGCGGCAAGTTCAATGCCCCACATCACGACCCTTCCTGTAGCGTCGATGTTGTTGATTATGTCGGACAGTGGAGTCTTGCTCACCACTGTGATTGGGTGCTCCTGAAAGTAGTGCCTCAGCTTCCGAGAAGCAAGGAATACTCCATAAGCTACCTTCTGGTAGTGCGGGTAATGCTGCTTGGACTCCATCAAGACCTTGCTCACATAGTAAACTGGTCGTTGAACTCCCTGATCATAGCCTGGTTCCTTCCGCTCTACCACGACGACGATGCTGATTACCCGGTTGGTTGCCACCATGTAGATTAACAGGGGCTCGCCAGGCTCGGGTGCTGCAAGGATAGGCGCCGAGGAAAGAATCTCCTTGAGCTGCTTCAATGTTGCATCTGCTTCGTCTGTCCATGAGAATTTGTCCGCCTTCTTCAGTAACTTTTACAGCGGCAGAGCCTTCTCTCCAAGTCGGCTGACGAACTGACTAACTGCTGCAGCACAACCTGTTAGTCATTGAATGTCCTTTAGGAATGTCGGACGGTTTATGTTTAAGATGGCCTTGATTTTCTCCGGGTTGACCTCGATTCCACACTGGGAAACGATGAAGCCCAACAATTTGTCGGCTGGAACCTCGAAGACGCATATCTTAGGGTTAAGCATCATGTTGTATTTCCGAAGATTATCAAAGGTTTCTTTCAAGTCAGAGATTAAGTCATTTGACTTTTTAGATATCACCGCGATGTCGTCCACATAGGCATGAACATTCCGACCAATTTGTTCGTGAAGACAACGTTGCATTGTCCGCTGGTACGTAGCACCTGCGTTTTTCAGCCCAAAGGGCATCTTAACATAGAAAAACGTGCCGTATGGGTTAGTGAACAAAGTGGCCAATTGGTACGACTTCCTCATCTTGATCTGGTGGTATCCTAAGTATGCATCAAGAAAACACAAAAGTTCCGAGCCAGCCGTCGAGTCAATGACTTGGTCAATGCGAGGCAAAACAAACGGATCTTTGGGACATGCTTTGTTCAAGCCGGTGTAATCAAGGCACATTCTTAATTCGCTGGTTCCCTTTTTGGGGACAAGTACAGGATTGGCCACCCATTGGGTGTGAAGGACTACTCGGATAAATCTAGCCTTAAGTAACCTAGCTATCTCATTGCCACTGGCGCGTCTCTTCTCATCTCCAAAGAGTCGTAGAGGTTGTTTCACTGGTTTGGATTTTGGATCAATGTTTAAGCTGTGCTCGGCAAGTTCCATAGGTACGCCTTTCATGTCGGCAGGTTGCTAGGCAAAGATGTCCCTATTCTCATGGAGGAACTCGACGAGCGCGCTTTCCTATTTGGGATCCAGGTTCGTCCCAATGGCGGTGACCTTGGAGGCATCGCCTACCACAAGTTCCACCGGCTTGGTCTCGATGGCGGCCTTGAATGCAGGAGCGGAGTCGGAGATCTGCTTCGTCGACGCGGGCATCTCTGAGTCATCGACCTTTCTCTGGATCTCTTTGAATTCTTCGCTATAGAGGACAGCTTCCGCAACGGCTGCTTCATTGATCTCGTAGTTCCTTTCCTTGGTAAAGCTTCCGGATATGGTGATGACAGCGTTTGGTCCGGGTATCCTGAGTTTGTTGTAGACGAAGCATGTATTGGCCATGAACGTGTGGAATATGTCACGGCCGAATATGACGTGGTAGACGCTTTTGAAGGGGACCGCCTCGAAGGTCATGCGCTCTTGGCGGTAATTATTAACATCGCCAAAGGCAACCTGAAGTGTAATGCACCCAAGGGACCGAGCCTCCCGACCAGGAACTATGCAGTGGAAGATGGTGTTGGTCCGCCATAGGTTTTCCTCCGTCAAGTTCATCTTCTGTAGTGTATCCAGGTACATGATGTTGATGCTGCATCCACTATCCACCATACACTTGGTGAACTCCACGCCGTCAATCAAGGGGTTGATGACCATGGCGTACTAGTTCTCTGTAGGGATAAGGTCTAGGTGGTCCGTCCTGTCCCAAGTAATTGTAACCTCCGACCAGTGCAGGCATTGGGGAACTGGGGGGAAAGTAGCCATCAGGATCCTCAGGGAGGTCTTCTGTTGCGGGACGGTGGGGGTGCCAAGGAAAGTGTGGTAGACTGGCGCCTTCTTCATGAAGGGGTTCTTGCCGTTGTCGTCGCTCTTGGCGGCGTGCTTGGGGTCAGCGTCCTCGTCCATGTCACTTGAATCCTTGGACTCCTCCTCCTTCTTCGCCTTGTCCTTGCCTCACGGTATGTTCTTCCGACTTTGCTTGTAGCCAGACTCCGGGTCTTCCTTGAGGTCGTTGACGAACTTGAAGTGTCGATTGGTGTGGGTGGCCTTGCCGTTGACATTGAGGTGTACGAGGAACGGCATATCGCGGTACTCCTCCTAGGTTTGGGGAGCGCGGAGCGGCGCCGAGGTAGTTTCGCTTCCTCGTTGCTGCCCACGACCAGCTCCCCTTCCTCGGCCACGTTGTCCGCCATCACCTCGTCCTGCAAAAGTCATAGCGACCATGTCGGTAGATTGCTTTTATTCTGGAGCGGTTTTCCGCTTTGTACTGCTGTTCCTCCGAGCTTGAGTTGGAACGGCCGTTGCCGGCAAGGATCCGCGAGCATCGTCGTCAGTAGCTGCGAACTCACTAGCCAACTGAATCATCTGGTTCAAGTCAAGCTGGTGATTGTCCTGCAAGCGCTTCAGCTTATGTAGGAGCAATGTTCCCCTTTCCAACCCGCCGATGAAGGCGCCGGTCTGAGCGTGCACTTCTACGCAGGAATTCTTCATGTCCAGCCAGCAGGAGAGGTAGGCGCGAGATGTCTCGTCTTTCTCTTGCACGCACCGATGTAGATCGCTAATAGTGCAGAGACGCTTGTATGTACCCTCAAAGTTCTTGGTGAAATCTTCTTTCATGTCCAACCAATTGCAGATGGATTTCTACGTAAAGTCGTCAATCCATTGGCCGTGCCATCATAGGGCTTGATGGTCTTGTCAATCCGGAAACCTTTGGGGTAAGTTGTGGACCGTATTGTAGGTCCAAAGCGACGTGGTCCCAGGTATGGTCCTTCCCGGGCCTCGTGGATCTTATCGATCCGCGAACATGCATCGTATGGCTCCGGGTTCTTCTTCTTCTTGTCAACAGGGGATGGGCTGCGTGAACGACGCGGGCCTCCTCCACCATGGTGACTGCTTGGTGGTGACAGAGGCGGAGGCGGCGGTGGGTTAGCCTTCTTGCTGTTACCCTCCTGCGACGCCTCCCGCCTGTCACGGTTGCTTGTCGGACGCGGAGGGTCATGGCGTTACCTACTCTTGTGTCCTTGGTTGCGCTCTCCGTCATGACGGGTCTGCTCCGTGTTGTCGCGGATGATGATACCGCGCTGCTTTGGTTGGGGCATATCCGTATGATGGTGAGCCTTGTGATCTTCACGATGTCGGGGGGACCAGGGCGGTGGCGATGGGCGACGAGGTCGGGCCTTTTCTCCGTGGTTGGAGGATATGGGGATAGCATGCTTCCTGTTGCGCACATTCCTCCGTCTTTGTTCTGATGAACCCATCTGGGACCCGACATCAAGAGGAGAACTATCCCTTGGCGGCTTATACTGGCTAGACTGGCAAAGCGCTGGGTCAGACTCAAGCCTCTAAGAGGTGTCCTTTTCCTGTTGCTTCACCGCCTTGTCCACTAGGTCATAGACCTATTCCACTGCCTCAGGCGATCTATCCTGCTCCATAAGGGTCTTGGTGACGGTGAGGTTAAGGAGTGGGGTGGGCATCACCTGCTTGCCTTCACTGTCAATGTATGGCTTGGCCTGTGTCGGCTTCGAGGGAGCCCATCGTAGGTTTCGTCGTACACCAGGATCGTTGATGACGCGAGCCGGAGCTTTCTTGGCCTTCTGCTGCTGCAGCAGGGTCTTGTACTCGGCCTCCATTGCTCTAGGTTTCTCTATGTACTTCTGCGTGTTGACCAGATCTCGATCTAGCTTAGCGCCTTGCTCCGCGATGTCCTGCGCTTCCTCTAGCAGCTGCTGGCGCTTCTCGTCAAGCTGAGTCACGTTCCGGATATGAGCTACGGTCAGTGGTTCAACGAGGAGATTATCGTACATTACTCTATCAGCTGGAGTAACTGGGTCTACTGCAGACGTAGATGCCGGAGGCGGCAAGTTTGCCGGTGTTGTTGTTGCTCGGGCCGGTGCCGAATTCCTGCGGCTGCTGCACTGGGTTGGGCGGAGGAGGCATGACCTTTGCACGATCATCGTCAGCAGCAATAAGTGGCCCCTTCCCCTTTTCCAGCGCTGTAGGCGGAGCTCGTCTGGGTTGATCTTCATCCATCGCCGTCCCAATGGTGACGAACACCTCTCGAGACGTGACGGCATTGTTGGCTTGCTCGTCGCGCGTGTACTCCTGCATGGCGGAGTCTAGTTCCTCTGGACTGAAATCTATCTCCTCTAAATCTTCACTGAAGTCAGCATAAAGCGTGTCAATAACAGAGTCGGAGGGTGCCAGGACTTCCTCGATGATGGGCGGTGGAGGTGCAACAGGATCGACGATGACTGGAGGTGGCGGCGCGGCTGCGACGATGGCGGTCGGAGGTGGTGGTGGCGGTGGCTGAATCGGAGGGGCTCCGTGAATGAGCACAAGCGCTGTCTGAGATGCCGCATCAGCCTCCGCGTAGTTGTTGACAGTGTTCACCATGCCTTCGAAGGTAAGGCGGCCTGATGCCTACTGCCGTCTTAGAGAATGTCGGAGAAGCGTGCCATGGTCCAGTCCTTCCACAAAGTGATACATAGCATCATCATTGGGGTAGTGGGCCAGGTCGGCTCGTATGCGGAGCCACCTGGCCAGGTAATCGCGGGGGTTTTCTCCCTCTCTCTGAACGCAACGCGCTAGATCGAAGATGGTAACCACTCCGACGAACTTGGATATCTGCTGTCCAGACGCACGGACGAAGCCGGCGAACTTGCAGCAATCTTACACCTTTATATCATGCACAGGGGCGGTTTGGGTGGGCCTTGAATTTTTCTGATCTTTGCCGGCAAAGTCCAAAGAGAGATCCAACATCGATCCTTCCGCGAACGTATCCTACCTGTAGGCGGTCCGTGCGGGCATTGATGCTCCTCCGACTCCCAGGGAACTAGTGCCCCAGTCGGTTTCGCCAATGAAGAGGTGGATGTCTCCGATAGGAACGATCGAACACCGCGTGGGGTTCGTCTTTGCCGGGATCCAGAACTCGTCAGGAGGGACGATCGGAATGTTGCCGGAGAAGAGAACGTGACCGATGGCTATAGTTTTGCCGTTTCCCGCAAAGATCTTGGTCCTCGCCCGCTGAAGAGCCAGAAGCGCCTCTTGCCCCACGGTGGGCGCCAACTGTCATGGTATTGCCGACGAGTACGCCATGGAGGGGTCCTCATAGTGCGTGTTTAGAGACGTGGGGGAAGGCAGACAGTTGACGGGTACGAGGTAACACAGGTTACCGAGGTTCAGATCCCATGACGGTGGCGGAATCCTACTCCTGCTATAAATCACAATAAGGGCAATACTCCGAGTTATGGAGATGGGTTCGCTGTGAGAGGTGTGTGCTAATCGCTACTCGATTGTCTGAGATTGTAAGTTATGTGCCCTAAAGACTCCCATAGGCCCGACTTATATAGTCGCCAGGTCCTAGGGTTACAGGGAAAAGTCCTAGCCGGACAGGTTACAGAGTCCTACACCGTATATTACTAGTCTTGTGTATCTTGTACTCCAAGGCTCCGGGTACGTCAGTGACACAAACCGTAGCCTTCCTTTATCCGGCATGGGCCTCCCTTCTGGATCCATCTAACTGGGCCGTCCAGCAGGCCATGGGCCATGCTACCAACTGTGGGCCACCCGAGTTATCCGGATAGGAGACATGCTATGAGGATACCCATATAGCATATCCCCAACAACTTTGGTGTTTCTCGTGAGTTTTACCGACCTTTGACCCCCCTTATATACTTCCATTGTGTTTCTCTCTAATCATAATCACCAGGAACCAATCTACCTCTTATTCATACGTGATGATATACAACCATAGAGCAACCAGGTACCAGGAAGCCGAGGAGATAAGTTCCTATGGAGATTGGGAGCAATAGCAAGAAAAACAAGGAGATCAAGACCATCCATATGGAGTTTCTTGACGCCGACAAAGGACACTGGAAGAGGGAGTTGAAAGCCCTCGAGCTGAAGATTGCAGAGGTGGATAAGGAGGCGCCTGGGACACACATGCATCTTCGGTTGCTGCGACTTTATCTTGATAAACTTGATTAAGATATTAAGCAGACAACTGAATCAAGTTTTTCTATGAGTCTTAAGGTGATACAAACTCTCCAAGATAACAATGAGCTCATTAAAGAACAAGTGAAAGTGTTAGAGAGGAATAGTCTTTTCCGCAAGCTAAGTATTAAAGAACTAGAGGCCGTCAATCAATCCCTCCGTCTCAAGCTGACCCGTGAAGAGAAGATACCACATGCCATGGCGCCACAGTGATCTACAATAATCACGGTATCATATAATCGCGAGGGTTTATTTGATCCCACTGGCTTGATTCCAAGCTTGGAGATATCTTTAAGACCTTGTAATCTATCTTATAAGATTTATATTACTATTTTAGCTTTGCATTAGTTTGAGCTTAGAAACAAAGTTTGCATCATTAGAATTCCCTTCAGTAATAGTCGATCCCTTTTATGAAATTCCAAGTTTATTATCATATATGGAGAATTATTGAGATTGTGCTTGTCTTATTAGATATATGAATGGCTTGAGTATAATTTTACTTGCACTTGATGATAGCAATAGAGTCTTCCACACCATTGGTATTAATGGAACATACAAAAATAATTTGGTCAATATGTTTTAAGTTCATGGTTTGATTTACAAATTAAAAATTATCTAATCAGTTAAATTGAGAAAGAAACCTTGAACAAAGGAAAATTAGAAGTGCTATCAAATTAGTGTAAGAACAAGACGAGGTAGAGTATTGAAGCTTTAAAGATGCTTCATATACAAGTGGAATTTTATAATTGAGATCGTTAAACTTTGAATTCCTATATGAAGTGGAATGTATGGCTAGATCCTCTACACAACACTTAAAAAAAGTGTGAGCATATATATATATAAAGAGAAGAGAAAACAAAATGTGCAAAGAGCAAATAGGCATACACCACTATATTGTGGTGCGACAAAGGAACATTTGAGATTTTAAATCCCAAGTGAATATGTTAATCCTAAAAACGCTTGGGACTACCTCGCTAACTCATTCGGTTGAACTGAAATACTTTTACATCATATTGAGAGTAATCTTTTGTAAACTGTTAAATGCTAAGGTGTGGAAGCCTACTAATATTATTCGGATGGTTCGAGTAAGGCAGTATTCATGAACTTATTCCTATGTATCATATATGATAAACACATGTTGCAACTGCCTCATTTATTTTATCGACTCAGCTTCATGAATATGATGATACATCCATTAAGCTAAACTTGCTCGGGACGAGCAAGAGTCTAAGCTTGGGGAAGTTGATGAGTGCATATTTGCATCATGTTTTATATTATTATTTTGCATGTTAGTTCTAGGATGTTTGTATTTAACGGCATATGCATGCATCTTTTATGTCTATTTTCACCAGGATCAGGAGAAATGATGGATACTATGGACACAATTATTGGACCAGTTGTATTGGATCAAAAAGGAGTCAAAACAGCATAAATTGCTAGAAATATCAATAACACCAGAAGAAAACCCGAAGCGATCGTAGGAGACAATAGGTTTAATGACCAACTATACGATGGGAAGAATTTCTTCGGCCATATAGTTCCTGCTGTATAGTTGGCACCACCACCGCCTCTTTAAATAGTTTCACCCCGTGCAATTGGGTTGGGGATACGACATACAGAATGACCAGAAATCGCAGAAACCTCACCCCAGGAAGGGATCTGGAGGGGGAACTCATCCACCGGGGATCCACCTTCACCCTCCGCAGATCCGGGAGGCTAAGGCATCAATCTTCATCATCAACCATTGCATCACCACCATCTCCACCCATCTCATCTACATCTTGTCTAGACTTCTTGTAATTTCCGTACTCGTTGTGGATTTATACAAGTACTATTCATCTATGATAGATTCCATTGTTTTTGCCATGATATTGATTGTCTCCATGTCTGAGTATATCATTCGTTCTTGGGGAGATGGAGAAAACCTAGCATGAGATTGAAATAAGACAAAGTTTATTATGATATTCATCATTATGACCATGTGTTAGATTATCTTCATCTTGATGTTGGGAGAAGTCGACCTCTCAATATTTCCCTCTTGTGGGGACTTGATGGAGGGAACTACTTATTGTTAGACGGAGGTGTGATAGCACTTACAGTGACTATAAAGCTGTTAGCACCCATTACGTGTCAACTTGGGAACCGAGGAAACTCATGGAACACTATCCATGCCATGGGATACATCCTACGGGATACATCCTGCAGTAATTCGATTGATGTCTATTGCTTGTCTGCTGTGGTTATGAGGATGAAGTGAGAAGTTGTTGCTTCCTATTCGTCCAATTACGGAGTTCCTCCCACACATACATAGTTGATATTGTTCATGATAATAATCTATACCTTAAGGCCTTTATAATGCTAGAGGTGTATCCGCTACTCCCTAAGAACACTTTTTCCTATTGCATTTTCATATCTCTTTTACATATGTGATACATACTTTATGTACTCAAGCTTGTTTTACTTATTTTCTCTTATACAAAAACCCAAAAACACCTTTTTACACAACACTCATATTTTATCTTATTACTTAGAACGTTATTTAGCATTACTCTTTCAGTATTTAATTCAAGAGTTATTAGACTTTAGAACTCCCGCTCCCTGTGGTACCGATATCTTTATTTCAAAACTATCTACAAACGATCTATGCACTTGCAGTCATCACCCAGCACATAGATAGGAACCCTAACCGCCGCTGTATCGGCCAAATTTCGAAGCCAGCCTACAAAATTAAAAAAAATTCAAAAAACCAGAAACCTTTCCACATTGCAATTTTATATTGCCTAGTTGCATGTAAAAATAACAAACATGGAATATGGGGATTATTCTAAAAACTTTTCACAGAAATCCTCTACCTCCTTCGAGGATTCATGGCTTTTAGGCAAATGAGCTAGGTCATGACCACCACCAGGGCATAGCTTTCTTTCATGCGCCCATATTCTGCACATGCGTGTATATTGTGATGTGAAACAATATTTCTTCATGAAGTTTTCACATTATCTGCATTGAAAATCCATTTTCCATTTTCCAAGAGTCGAAAAGGGCTTATTTTGTGAAGCATCCACCAAGGATGTGACATGAAAATGCATCACCCCATTCGTATTAAATATAAGAGAGAATTTAGTTATCTAATCATCAATTGGCTTTAGCTAGAACCTCTCAGCGCAACCCCGCAACATAAACAAGTTTCTGCCAGTCTAGCTGGAGGGGGCCCATATTTAGCCTGGATCTACCACATAGCTATCTCGGGAATTTTGAAAAAATAATCTCTAGGTACAAAATATGGGATTTCTTTAGATATCCAACAAGAGATTAGCAAGACCCGGCACATATCCAGGTACCCTAACTACCGTGGTATCGGCCGAATTCCAAAACCGCCCTCAGAAATTAACAAAAATCAAAAAATGTGAAACCTTCGCACATTGTCATTTTATGTTGCCTAGTTGCATGCAAAAATAACAAACATGGCATATGAGGATTATTCTAGAAAAGTGTTCACATAAATCACCTAGCGCCTTCGAGGATTCATGGCTTTCAACGCAAATGAGCTAGGTCATGACCACAACCATGGCATAGTTTGCTTTAATGCGCCCATATTCCGCACATGCGTGTATCTTATGATGGCAAACAATGTTGCTTCATGAAGTTTCTACATTATGTGCACAAAAATTCCATTTTTCTATTTTACCGAAAAGGGTTTATTTTATGAAGCAGCCACCAAAAATGTGATATGAAAATGCATTACCACATTTTGAATAAATACTAGAGAGCATTTAGTTGACAAATAACCAATTGTCTTAAGCTAGAACCTCTCGGCGCAACCCCCACGATATAAAAAATTTCTGCCGGTCTAGGTGGAGGGGGCCCATATTTAGCCTGGAGCTACCTCATAGCTATCTCCGAAATTTTCCAAAAAATCATTTCCAGGTATAAAACAAGGCATTTCTTTAGAGATCCAATAAGAGATTAACAAGACTCGGCACATAGCCAGGAACCCTAACTGCCACGGTATCGGCCGAATTTTGAAACCGGCCTCAGAAATTTAAAAACAAATTCAAAAATGCCTAACCTTCACACATTGCCATTTTATGTTGCCTAGTGGCATGCAAAAATAACAAACATGGCATATGGGTACTTATATAAAACTTAAACTAAAACTTAAAAAACTTTACTCAAACCTTTATTTCACATGGATTTTGTCACATCCCAAGATTTTCCAAATCTTGTAATGTGAAAATTGATTAAACAAAATAATTTTTGTTGAAAATCAGGGTGAAAAGAAACTTTTGTTTCTAAAAGGAAACTTAAAATCCCATCTTGGACAAACTTTGGCTAAAAGTTTGAATTCAACAAAAATCCAAATCAAAGGAAATGCATTCCTCAATGAATGTATCTGGAAATCTGAACACTAGGAAAATAAATCCAAATCCTAAACCTTAATGGAAGGAAATCATTTTCCAAGTTATCTCCAAATCCATGGATTTGATCCATACCAAAGTTGATCAACAAATATTCTCAAAGGATCAAGAAAAGACCATAGAGATTGGTTTCACTTAGTTTGAAACCATAGACAAAATCTTGTGAATATATTGAGATAAAGGAATTGAATTTCCAAAGCCATTAAAGCCCTCATCTAAAATCCATACCTTTTGGTGAGCAAATAATCCTAAAGGGATTTATAAAGATAAATATTTAATAAAGGAAAAATAAATTATTTTGGAAATACTATTTGGATCTTTTAATAAAAGACTTTGTTTTCAAATGAAAAGGTGAGCCAAATTAATTTTGGCCAAACTTTTGTAATAAAATATTTTGTTTTGATAAAATGAGTAAAAGTTTATTTAAATAAAATAATAAGGATTTAAATATCCAATTTTATTTAAGTAAAGGCTTTTCCCATTTTAAATGAACACCAAGTATTTTATTACTACTTTGAAATCTTTTATTAAAAGGTTTTGCTTTGATTAAAATGAGTAAAGGATTATTTAAATAAAATAATAAGGATTTACATATCCAATTTTATTTAAGTAAAGGCTTTCCCATTTTAATTAAAACACCAAAACTTATTTATTTATTTATTTAAATAAGTTTCCAAGTATTCTTTTATTTTTCAAATAAAACCTTTTGGTTTGGTTTTGAAAAATAATTGGATTTCAAATGGAAATTTTATTAAATAAATCAAACACTATTAATAAACTAAAGATCCATTTTATTTAATTATTAAATGGATCCTAAAATAAATATAAAATATTATTTTATTTTGAGATTTGGATTATGTTGAAAAACAGAACCAAATTCAAGTACAAAGTTGAGTGTTTTGTTTGAATTGTTTGAACCTTGTTTGGTAATTGCTTGAATAATTGATTGAAATTCAAAACAGAAAAAGAATTAGAAAAAGAAAATAAGGCAGACAGAAAAAAAATAGTGGAAACAGGCCCAGCCCACTAAGCCAGTCCAGCCCAGCTCCCTTTTCCCCCCGAAGAAACCTTTTCTCACTCAGAAACTGACCCACTCAGTCACAGACAGCCTGGCCCCTCTTCTCCCTCCCTCACCCCACTGACCAGTAGGCCCGACAAACCCGAGCGAACCGTTTTCTTACCGCGGACTGAACCCACGCAGCCAATGACAAGTGGACCCCTCCCTCCTTTCTTTTCCCACTAAACAGGGGACCCCACTAGCCCTGTTCATCGTCCTCCTCGCGACCCCGTCTCCCCCAGACTTCGCCGGCCGTTTCTGCCCGTTGAAAGCTCGCATCAATTCGAGTTACTGCCGCGTTTATTCAGTCCAGCGACAACGCCTATTTAACCACCTCCCTCTCCTCTGTCATTTCCCACAGACATCGCCTCCCCTCTGCCCCTAGGCTGCCTCCATTTCTCTCTGTACCGCCGCACCTCCGACCACCGTCTCCGAGCAATTCCGGCAAAACCAGACCTCCCCTTGCCTCATTAACCACGCACCCCTACTCCACACTCCCTGGCGCTTTTGCCCGTGCCTTCCATTCATCCGCAGGAGCACCAGAACCCCTACTCCAACAAGCCCCGAGCCAGCACCGCCGTCTGCTCCAACTACGGCGACATTGCCCGGTAAAACCAGACCGCCCCTCTCCTCCTTCTTCACGCTCGCATCACCGCTGTACCTTTGCGAGTCTTACAATGCTTTTTGTTTGCCTTCTCGTGAACTGCAGCAACGCCTCGTCGTTAACCTGAGCGCCACCGTCTGTCTACAAACTCTGGCGACCCTTCTGGTAAGCACAAGACCACCCCGACCCCTTTCGTTCACGCACACGACTCCGTCTCGATCTTGCGCATCTAACCGAGCCTTCTTTTCGCTTCAGAGAGAACCACAGCAACGTCCTCGACAACAACCGGAGCCAACCGCCGTCGTTCCCAACTCCGACGAGGAATTGCAACTACCTCTGAGCGCCCCTTGTCAAGCCAGCAGTACCCTGAGCTTCGCCGTGACCCCTTGAGCCCGGTGAGCATGCCCTCTTTCTCTCTCGCTTCCTGTATTGCCGGCACCGTCATCGACCGACGACTCCGCCGCCGCTAGCCACCGCAGCGCCGCCCACTTTAGGTCGAGCCTGCCGCAGCCGTTCGATCCAGATCCATCGGACATGATTAGTTCACTTAACGCAGGAAGAGGTATGCTACCTAAGCCGCACGATCTGACTTAATCTAACGTTCCACAGAGCCGATCCGGCCGAACCGGTACCGGCCAATCACAGCGCAACGCGTGGCACTAGATCTGTTTAAAAGAGATTTGAAAACAGAAACTTTTGCCATTTTCAAACCCATGTATCTTTTGATCCACACGTCCAAAAATTACAAATTTGATGTTGTTGGAATCAGCAAGACAAACCCTAGCCAACCCTGCCCTTAGTTTAGCAAATAGTATCTGTTAACTTGTTTAACTTTGCAGATTCTTTTGTGTGCTTGCTAACCTTAGAAAAATCATTTAAAAATGATTTTAAGGTTAAAACCTTTGCAAATTGGTTTGTGGTGACCTTACTGACCCTAGAGACCAACCCCTGTTTTTGAAGATGATTTTGGAAAGGTTTAGAATGGATTAATTAGCTTAGTCCATTTCTAGCCAAACAAAACTAAAAGATTTTGGTTATGAAAATGTTTTTGTAAAGGAAACTTTGGGAAAATGTTTTGGACCAAGCCTACTGACCCAAACACCAAGTTTTGCAATAGCAACTCAATTGGTGAAAACAAAATCTTTGATTTAAAACCATTTCTAGTCAAATAGAAATGTGGTTTCTTATCAAAAATGATTTAGGAAGAAAACCTTTGGAAAATGATTTGTTTTAAACCCACTAACCCCAAACCCCAAGTTTGTGATTGAAAACATACTTGGTGAACCCTATAGGCTAATGCCTTAGTGAAACCCTCTTGCTAATAACTTTGCCACTTTGGTAAATGACCAATTTGGATCTTACAAAGTTTAGGAATCTAATAGAGACCCTCTTTGCAAATGACTTTGCCACTTTACAAAATGACCATTAGGTGTACCCAAATGTCTATGACCCACTAGGAACCACTTTTTCAAACAAAGCAAAGCTTGGCATGCTTGCATGCATTACTTTGACTTTGCCATTTTGGTAAATGACCAATTTGGAACTTACAAAGTTTAGAAGCCTAGTAGAGACCATCCTTACAATAGAACCAACCTTTGCATGCTTATGCATGACTTAGATCCCATTACTTTGTGTGTAAGAAATTGTTTGTTTGACTTTGGTTTGGAATGTGAATTGAATTGTGTTTGCTTGATTGGCTTGTAGTGAAGTGTGAGACTAGCAAGATCAAGGAGTGAACCTATACCCTCTACCAAAAAGGCAAGTGATACTTCATACTATCTATCCCATTATTTTCACTATGCATTAGTGTTTTTGCTAAGTAAAACTTGCATGGTTTTTATTTTGCTAAGTGTAGACCTTGCTATAGTAGCACCTAGTAAATGAAACCTTAGTGGAAATCTTCCTAAGTTAGGATTCCTATTACTATCAAGCTTAGCCTAGCTACTAGAAAACAAGGGTGGTTTATATATATATTCACACTATGAAAAATATTCTAAGTCTGAGGACTTGTGTTTTGTTTAATAAAACAACTAAGTAAATGAATCACCTGGGTGGAATGGAAGGAATGGTTTGTGTCGAGTGGTTCACAAGGCCCATGTTTATGGTTTACCTTAGTGTATCTCACTTGTGGATGGCCACCCAGGAAACAAAGAGATTTGAGATGTCAAATGTTGAGAAGCTTCGAGTGCAACCACTTGGCAATATGGGCTCTGCCATGATCATATAGGTTGCAAGAACTTAGCCATATGGACAGTGGGTGGTAGTGTTTGATAGGTTGGAACGCGTCCATGATGGTCTAAGGGAAAGCTTCTGAAAGATCTTGTCTTGGGAAACCAAGTCTTGTGGGGAAAGTGCACCACCTCTGCAGAGTGTAAAACCTAAGTACTTAGCCATGTCCCTGGTAAAGGACAATTTGAGCATCAAGACATGGAAGCAATCAAGAATCTCATCACTCCAATTTCTAAATTAAAACTTGTGGGTGAACAAGGGTTGTGTGAATTTCTTCAATCTTTGATGGAGAGATGGCTTGGTACAAGGATCTCAAAATCTTAGATTGGGAAAATTGTTTTTGCCAAGCAAATCTTCAGTCTTTGATTGGCAGATGCCCTGAGTGGATCTTCAGTCTTTGATTAGTAGATGTCTTGGAAAGTTTTTGCCAAACAAAACTTAGTATTTTCAAAATGATAGGGGAAAATCTATTTTGAGCAATGCAAGCCTCAACTCCACTTAGCCAAATGCATATAGATGTTAGACTCCACTATACTACCAAAGTATCACTTGCCAATACAATTCAAATGTATTGACCCTTGTGGCTGTAACTTGTAATGTTGCAGGTTTGTTTGATTTTAGTGAAGATTGATTGATTAGGATTACAAAGTCTACAACCAACATCTGCCTGTGGCACTTTGAAGATGAAGGACCCAAGACTATAGTTATTCCGCTGCAATGTAATGTAATAGCCATATGAGCTATGTATGATGTAATAAAACTATGTTATTCCAGGTTATAAAGTTGAATTATGACCTTTGTTTCTTGATATTACATCTGAACTGTGGATGCTAGCTATTGATCCAGGGACTAGCATTGTAAACACAGGGGACCCTACCTTATTAAAGGCAGGGGATGCTACAGATGGTATCAGAGCACTGTGTTGCCTGTAGGATTTGTAACCCTAGGATTGGACAAAACCCTTTAGAAAAAAATAGGAGTTGTATTTGTTCCAAAACTTATTTACAAAAACAATCTTGTAAACTCTTTCCTCAACCATTTTGGTTTCAACACTACTTCTCATCTATATTCAACTTGATGGAAAAGCCTACCCCATGACCAAAGACTTCATCATGGGCAAAGGACTTCTTCAACTTCATCAACTCCAATGACTTCAACTTCTTCAACTCCAATGGCTTCAGCATTTTCAGCATATTCACCAAGGACATCCAACTTGGAAACCACTAAAGACTACAAGTGAGACAAGAAATCTTGCTCAAGATTTGAAGATTGAGGAAGCACAACTTAGAAGAAGCCATCATCACCTTTGAAGTATTTGTGACCAAGAGTTTTTCCCAAAGGAACCATGATCTCAAGCAAGAAGAATCAATCAAGGAGAATGGAAAGATCACAAGTGAACCATGTAGATGGACCACCATATTTTAGTTAAGTCAAACCCACCAACTTATGTGGTGTAACAAAAATATTTTGTTGCCTGAGTATGTGCTTGAAACTGTTGTTTGAGTGGAGTGTTTGTTTGTGATTGCTTGCACATTGCTTGTGTGATTTGTGATGTGTGTGAATAAAATTGATTCCCTAGAAATCTTTTGCCTATTCTAATCCCCTCCAACCCAAACAGATGACTTCTTCAAGAGACTCTAGCATCAAGGATGATGACATCAACAACAACCAAGAGGTCAACATGAGAGAACTCCTAGCAACCCAACACCAGTTGAACCAACTAACAACTCAGTTCATAGCCAACAATAGTGATAAAGACCCTACCTTGCAAAAGTTTTTGGAAGAACAATCCCAACTGATGCTTAAGGTGACTAATCAAATGATCAGCATGGAAGAAAACTATCCCAAAAGAGTGTATGACAACAAGGATGACAAGAATATTATTCTAGATGGAGCCCCAGCTTGCATTAATTGTGGAGACAAGGATTACACTTCCAAGGAGCATGAAGATCAATGCCCCAATTGTGAAGAGGAACATCCAGTTGGCCAATGCCCCACATCTCAAGTTACTTGTTACCTTTGTGAAGGAAACGACCATGTACCTACTCAATGCCCCATCTATGCCATTGTTGAACAAAGGAAACAAGAAGGATCCAAGTATGCCAAGAATGTTGATGACAAAGGAAAAGGACCACTCATACCTCCATGCAAGACAACCCAATTCAAAGGATCAAAGAAACCCAAGAAACAAAAGCAGGACATGAGCCTTGTGCAATGTCGTAAATGTAAGGAAATGGGACACTACCACAGTGGATGCCCAGAGAACCCGAAGAATAAAGAGATCGGCCAAGTAGTGTGCAACAACTGCAAGGAACCAGGCCACTACGTAGCAACTTGTCCACAAGAGCAACATAAAGAACTCCAAGATATCCACTGTTTCAATTGCAAGGAACCAAGACACTATGTAAGCAATTGTCCAGAAAAGATGAAGAACAAGATAAACAAGCCTATGAAGGATCTCAACCTTGGCCCATGAGTCAAGCATGGAAACAAATGGACACTAAGCAGAAGTTTTCCAAGAAGAAGTTTTCCTCAAGATTCCAAGCAAGCCAAGATGTAGTTAGTTGGAAAAATTTTAAGGGTGGTAGTACCCTAGCTGTTTGAGCCAACTTGTAACCCTAGCCTCCCCAAATCTCGGGACGAGATTTATTTTAAGGGTGGTAGCCTGTCACATCCCAAGATTTTCCAAATCTTGTAATGTGAAAATTGATTAAACAAAATAATTTTTGTTGAAAATCTGGGTGAAAAGAAACTTTTGTTTCTAAAAGGAAACTTAAAATCCCATCTTGGACAAACTTTGGCTAAAATTTTGAATTCAACAAAAATCCAAATCAAAGGAAATGCATTCCTCAATGAATGTATCTGGAAATCTGAACACTAGGAAAATAAATCCAAATCCTAAACCTTAATGGAAGGAAATCATTTTCCAAGTTATCTCCAAATCCATGGATTTGATCCATACCAAAGTTGATCAACAAATATTCTCAAAGGATCAAGAAAAGACCATAGAGATTGGTTTCACTTAGTTTGAAACCATAGACAAAATCTTGTGAATATATTGAGATAAAGGAATTGAATTTCCAAAGCCATTAAAGCCCTCATCTAAAATCCATACCTTTTGGTGAGCAAATAATCCTAAAGGGATTTATAAAGATAAACATTTAATAAAGGAAAAATAAATTATTTTGGAAATACTATTTGGATCTTTTAATAAAAGACTTTGTTTTCAAATGAAAAGGTGAGCCAAATTAATTTTGGCCAAACTTTTGTAATAAAATATTTTGTTTTGATAAAATGAGTAAAAGTTTATTTAAATAAAATAATAAGGATTTAAATATCCAATTTTATTTAAGTAAAGGCTTTTCCCATTTTAAATGAACACCAAGTATTTTATTACTACTTTGAAATCTTTTATTAAAAGGTTTTGCTTTGATTAAAATGAGTAAAGGATTATTTAAATAAAATAATAAGGATTTAAATATCCAATTTTATTTAAGTAAAGGCTTTCCCATTTTAATTAAAACACCAAAACTTATTTATTTATTTATTTAAATAAGTTTCCAAGTATTCTTTTATTTTTCAAATAAAACCTTCTGGTTTGGTTTTGAAAAATAATTGGATTTCAAATGGAAATTTTATTAAATAAATCAAACACTATTAATAAACTAAAGATCCATTTTATTTAATTATTAAATGGATCCTAAAATAAATATAAAATATTATTTTATTTTGAGATTTGGATTATGTTGAAAAACAGAACCAAATTCAAGTACAAAGTTGAGTGTTTTGTTTGAATTGTTTGAACCTTGTTTGGTAATTGCTTGAATAATTGATTGAAATTCAAAACAGAAAAAGAATTAGAAAAAGAAAATAAGGCAGACAGAAAAAAAAATAGTGGAAACAGGCCCAGCCCACTAAGCCAGTCCAGCCCAGCTCCCTTTTCCCCCCAAAGAAACCTTTTCTCACTCAGAAACTGACCCACTCAGTCACAGACAGCCTGGCCCCTCTTCTCCCTCCCTCATCCCACTGACCAGTAGGCCCGACAAACCCGAGCGAACCGTTTTCTTACCTCGGACTGAACCCACTGCAGCCAATGACAAGTGGACCCCTCCCTCCTTTCTTTTCCCACTAAACAGGGGACCCCACTAGCCCTGTTCATCGTCCTCCTCGCGACCCCGTCTCCCCCAGACTTCGCCGGCCGTTTCTACCCGTTCAAAGCTCGCATCAATTCGAGTTACTGCCGCGTTTATTCAGTCCAGCGACAACGCCTATTTAACCACCTCCCTCTCCTCTGTCATTTCCCACAGACATCGCCTCCCCTCTGCCCCTAGGCTGCCTCCATTTCTCTCTGTACCGCCGCAGCTCCGACCACCGTCTCCGAGCAATTCCGGCGAAACCAGACCTCCCCTTGCCTCATTAACCACGCACCCCTACTCCACACTCCCTGGCGCTTTTGCCCGTGCCTTCCATTCATCCGCAGGAGCACCAGAACCCCTACTCCAACAAGCCCCGAGCCAGCGCCGCCGTCTGCTCCAACTACGGCGACATTGCCCGGTAAAACCAGACCGCCCCTCTCCTCCTTCTTCACGCTCGCATCACCCCTGTACCTTTGCGAGTCTTACAGTGCTTTTTGTTTGCCTTCTCGTGAACTGCAGCAACGCCTCGTCGTTAACCTGAGCGCCACCGTCTGTCTACAAACTCCGGCGACCCTTCTGGTAAGCACAAGACCACCTCGACCCCTTTCGTTCACGCACACGACTCCGTCTCGATCTTGCGCATCTAACCGAGCCCTCTTTTCGCTTCAGAGAGAACCGCAGCAACGTCCTCGACAACAACTGGAGCCAACCGCCACCGTTCCCAACTCCGACGAGGAATTGCAACTACCTCTGAGCGCCCCTTGTCAAGCCAGCAGTACCCTGAGCTTCGCCGTGACCCCCTGAGCCCGGTGAGCATGCCCGCTTTCTCTCTCCCTTCCTGTATTGCCGGCACCGTCATCGACCGACGACTCCGCCGCCGCTAGCCACCGCAGCGCCGCCCACTTTAGGTCGAGCCTGCCGCAGCCGTTCGATCCAGATCCATCGGACACGATTAGTTCACTTAACGCCGAAGAGGTATGCTACCTAAGCCGCACGATCTGACTTAATCTAACGTTCCACAGAGCCAATCCGGCCGAACCGGCACCGGCCAATCACAGCGCAACGCGTGGCACTAGATCTGTTTAAAAGAGATTTGAAAACAGAAACTTTTGCCATTTTCAAACCCATGTATCTTTTGATCCACACGTCCAAAAATTACAAATTTGATGTCGTTGGAATCAGCAAGACAAACCCTAGCCAACCCTGCCCTTAGTTTAGCAAATAGTATCTGTTAACTTGTTTAACTTTGCAGATTCTTTTGTGTGCTTGCTAACCTTAGAAAAATCATTTAAAAATGATTTTAAGGTTAAAACCTTTGCAAATTGGTTTGTGGTGACCTTACTGACCCTAGAGACCAACCCCTATTTTTTAAGATGATTTTGGAAAGGTTTAGAATGGATTAATTAGCTTAGTCCATTTCTAGCCAAACAAAACTAAAAGATTTTGGTTATGAAAATGTTTTTGTAAAGGAAACTTTGGGAAAATGTTTTGGACCAAGCCTACTGACCCAAACACCAAGTTTTGCAATAGCAACTCAATTGGTGAAAACAAAATCTTTGATTTAAAACCATTTCTAGTCAAATAGAAATGTGGTTTCTTATCAAAAATGATTTAGGAAGAAAACCTTTGGAAAATGATTTGTTTTAAACCCACTAACCCCAAACCCCAAGTTTGTGATTGAAAACATACTTGGTGAACCCTATAGGCTAATGCCTTAGTGAAACCCTCTTGCTAATAACTTTGCCACTTTGGTAAATGACCAATTTGTATCTTACAAAGTTTAGGAATCTAATAGAGACCCTCTTTGCAAATGACTTTGCCACTTTACAAAATGACCATTAGGTGTACCCAAATGTCTATGACCCACTAGGAACCACTTTTTCAAACAAAGCAAAGCTTGGCATGCTTGCATGCATTACTTTGACTTTGCCATTTTGGTAAATGACCAATTTGGAACTTACAAAGTTTAGAATCCTAGTAGAGACCATCCTTACAATAGAACCAACCTTTGCATGCTTATGCATGACTTAGATCCCATTACTTTGTGTGTAAGAAATTGTTTGTTTGACTTTGGTTTGGAATGTGAATTGAATTGTGTTTGCTTGATTGGCTTGTAGTGAAGTGTGAGACTAGCAAGATCAAGGAGTGAACCTATACCCTCTACCAAAAAGGCAAGTGATACTTCATACTATCTATCCCATTATTTTCACTATGCATTAGTGTTTTTGCTAAGTAAAACTTGCATGGTTTTTATTTTGCTAAGTGTAGACCTTGCTATAGTAGCACCTAGTAAATGAAACCTTAGTGGAAATATTCCTAAGTTAGGATTCCTATTACTATCAAGCTTAGCCTAGCTACTAGAAAACAAGGGTGGTTTATATATATATTCACACTATGAAAAATATTCTAAGTCTGCGGACTTGTGTTTTGTTTAATAAAACAACTAAGTAAATGAATCACCTGGGTGGAATGGAAGGAATGGTTTGTGTTGAGTGGTTCACAAGGCCCATGTTTATGGTTTACCTTAGTGTATCTCACTTGTGGATGGCCACCCAGGAAACAAAGAGATTTGAGATGTCAAATGTTGAGAAGCTTCGAGTGCAACCACTTGGCAATATGGGCTCTGCCATGATCATATAGGTTGCAAGAACTTAGCCATATGGACAATGGGTGGTAGTGTTTGATAGGTTGTAACGCGTCCATGATGGTCTAAGGGAAAGCTTCTGAAAGATCTTGTCTTGGGAAACCAAGTCTTGTGGGGAAAGTGCACCACCTCTGCAGAGTGTAAAACCTAAGTACTTAGCCATGTCCCTGGTAAAGGACAATTTGAGCATCAAGACATGGAAGCAATCAAGAATCTCATCACTCCAATTTCTAAATTAAAACTTGTGGGTGAACAAGGGTTGTGTGAATTTCTTCAATCTTTGATGGAGAGATGGCTTGGTATAAGGATCTCAAAATCTTAGATTGGGAAAATTGTTTTTGCCAAGCAAATCTTCAGTCTTTGATTGGCAGATGCCCTGAGTGGATCTTCAGTCTTTGATTAGTAGATGTCTTGGAAAGTTTTTGCCAAACAAAACTTAGTATTTTCAAAATGATAGGGAAAAATCTATTTTGAGCAATGCAAGCCTCAACTCCACTTAGCCAAATGCATATAGATGTTAGACTCCACTATACTACCAAAGTATCACTTGCCAATACAATTCAAATGTATTGACCCTTGTGGTTGTAACTTGTAATGTTGCAGGTTTGTTTGATTTTAGTGAAGATTGATTGATTAGGATTACAAAGTCTACAACCAACATCTGCCTGTGGCACTTTGAAGATGAAGGACCCAAGACTATAGTTATTCCGCTGCAATGTAATGTAATAGCCATATGAGCTATGTATGATGTAATACAACTATGTTATTCCAGGTTATAAAGTTGAATTATGACCTTTGTTTCTTGATATTACATCTGAACTGTGGATGCTAGCTATTGATCCAGGGACTAGCATTGTAAACACAGGGGACCCTACCTTATTAAAGGCAGGGGATGCTACAGATTTCCTCCCATGCAGCGCTCTTTTATGGTCAATAGCTTGACCTTAATGTAGTTCACTGTAACACCCCAGTTATAGATAAACATTATTTAAGGTTTGATTGTGCATCATGATCACGATCTCTTAAAATGCATGCAAAGAAATACAACAAAACCCTAAAACCCTAATCTTCCCCCTCTCTTTGAAAAAACATTCAAATGGATTTGAATTTGAAAATTGCCAAAGCAATATAGCCCAAATTGACTAAAGGGCTCCCTGCAGTATTTTATACATTTTATAAAAGTCCCTGGTATTTTTGAACTATTCAAAACAGTTTGCAAATTGAATTTACAAAAGAGAAATGAAAAAAAATGGAAAAGATTCTGGAATAAATAGAGCAGGCCAGGCCGCAACCCAGCGCCCTTCTCTCTTCTCTCCCTCTTTTTTGTCGCCTGCGTGCAGTAGCTAAGGCCCAGCAGAAGCCCACTCCGGCCTGTACCCCTCCGTCTCTTTTCTTTCTTCTTCCTCCTCGCGCCAGAAGGACGCCATCGAGGATGCAGCTGCGTGTTGCCACCGGAGCCGTCCACCGTCTCCGTGATGAACCCCTCGCCAAGATACGTGCGGCCACCGCTCTTGCCGTCTATAAGGACCCCGAGACCGCAGAGAACAAGCCCCAGTTCCCCTCATCCATCCTTATCCTCTTCTCTCTAGACCCTAGCTCGTAGGAGCTCTAGGGCGCAGACGTTCTGGAGCACCTCGAGCCCCTCTAGGCATACCACGGTGACTGCCTTGCTCGCCTAGGTCGTTTTCCCCTAACCGTTTGAGCTGGCGTGGCCCTAGATGCCTCAATCGAAACCTCAGTCTTCGACGACCATCGCTGCTGTCCTCTTCGATTCCGGCCACCCCGGACCTCGCCGTCGAGTTTGCCGCGCTCCTGGTGAGCTTCTGAAGCTCAAGGTGAGCTCTGTTTGGCCGCTTGTTTGCTGTAAGCTGTCGTCCACCGTGTTGCCGCAAGTTCCACCACCGCCGCTCGCTGTACTGCTAGCTCCGATGACCAAATTGAGGCGGCGCTGCTATAGTTAAGTTTGTGTCATCCCGCTCGTTATAACTATCCCACCCGCACGAGCTGGACGGGCCTCTGTCGTCACTGGCGACCACCGCCTGAGGGTGGACGTCGTGCTGACGTCATGCTCGCGTCAGGGTGACGTGGCTGTGGACCCTTTGACCACTGACCGCCAACGTGACTGATGATGTGGCATAGGGCCCAGTCGTCAGTTTCTGTGGCTAGCTTCTGCCCCGGTGATAAATGCCCATCCCTCTGTACTGACATCATAATGATGCAGTAATCAATTTTAATTGATTTAAATAATTCCAGAAATTGGTTTAATCTTATAAAATCAATATCTAATTATTTACAAGTCAGAAAAATACAAATAATATATCAAATTGTTTAGAAAAATGAAATCTATCTAACTAAGTTATATCATGCATTGTTCAACAACTTAAATGACAAGTTTAATTAGAAGAACTTAGCAACCCCTCTCATATACATCCGGAGTTTCCCCGAGTTAGGGTTTTCACCCCTCGGAACCCCGATTAAACTGTCGAGCATGCCTTAGGGTTACTATTCAATACAATTCAACTTGCCATATCATCATACTTGTTTGAGCATTGCATCGATGCCATGTGTTGATTGTTTCCCTCTCTTTCCGGTATTTGGTTCTTCCCTGTAGAATACGAGATCGAAGATCGACGACCACACCATCGAAGATCGACGAAAAATACTTGACCAACTCTAACCAAGTCAAGTTCAAGGCTTCCGAAGATCTATTTATCTGCTATCAACTGGCAAAGGCAAGCATAGACCCACCATGATATAATCCTATGATTTCGAAATCATTTCAATTCTGCCATAATGCATACGATTCTACTGTGGTCTTTTATCGATAGATAGAGTATCCTATCTATTGCATTACTCACTTTGAGCTTATATTACCTGATCCGCTGCTCCTAGCATAACTAGGTTTGGCTTGTGTGCACTTCTAGACCTATCATCCGTGTTTGGCTTAGCCATGCATAGCTATCAGTTCTGGTCCATCCAGATGATGTATCAGATGTAGAGAATCTAGTATGACATGAGAACGTGATAAGATGATATCAGTGATATGAGATTAACATACTAAGGCTTGTACGGGAGGCCACGGTGGGATGTGGTTATTCTAGTCCCATGCTCGCCACCACTAGGAGCTGAGTTCTTGCCTTTGGAACCAAGACGAGCGTGCAACCACGCGGGGCCTGGACAACCTCATGACTGACTAACTTGCCTAGTAGATTCCATGATTCACATAGTTCGGGCGTTCCATTCGACATATGCATAGAAAATATTTTGAAAGATTTGCCGGGTGAAGTTGGTGCATTCATAATAGGTAGGTAAGCGTGGCCGAGGTTGCTTGGGGTAGATAGCGCCCCTGGTAAACCAACCTCGCCTCACATCTTTAAGTACCGGCTTCGGAATTTGACCCGCTACTGCGGAACCATACTTATTGCGTGACTCATGGTCTCGGCGAAAGAAAGGTAAAGGTCGTGTCTAACCACCCTCTGTCGACCTTCCAAGGAAGAGGGCTATTACTAGTGGCATTAAGAGAAGGTTAGTACGTGTTGGTAAAGTTGTACACCCTTGTAGGGTATTAATCTTTTCGAAAAGCCGTGTTCACGGTTATGAACGACTTGGCGACCGGACTCAAGATCATAGAGAACTTTAACCTAATCATAAAATTTGGCAGATCAATGTGTGCTTAAGGATGCTTCCTCATGGGTACGAGGGGGCGATCCTAGTTCAGATGATGATGATTCGGTGGATATCAAAATATGATGATCAATACTTTGGAGATGACGATCTCTTATCCCCTTTTAAAATACTCTGACTAGAAGAGCTTCTTCTCTCTCTCTCTCTCTTGTTTTATGAACAAAAGTGGCTTTATGCAAAACAACTCCACCATCCATAAGTCTTGCGGAGTACACCCTGTACTCACCCTTGCTTTGTTGATACTTTTGGCAGAGTAAGTGTTCACCTGAAGACGAGTTCCGTACTACATCGACATCGACAAGTAGCTTGGGGTTCCCGGCCGGCAGCCTGGAATCTATGGGCTAGGACGTCATCATTATGCTTCAGGCCTCTTAGGCCAATTGTTAAGTTTGCTATACTTAATAGCATAATTTGCCTTCTATTGTTTGATTTTTGTGGTCAGTGACGTCTGCTTGTAATAATTTGGTTCTTTACTCAGTTATGAGCTCGCTGTAATAAATTTTGTGTCGTAGGGTCACTGCTGTGTTATCGATTCTTCACTAGATATCCTCGAGCTCAAGGTTAAGCTTATATCAGACGGAGGTCTGGGATTTGTTTAGCCCTGATCACGAGGGTGTCACATTCACTTAGGCCATATGAGTGGAACACCCACTCCAAAGTAGTTGTCCTTCAAAGTGATGGCCTCCTTATCATCTTGCGTGGCTTTCTTTTTCCAAGGGAAATGACTAACCAAAGGATATCACAAAGGCAACTAGATCTTCACGTTGCCTTCATGCAAATTGATTAAAGTATTAATAGTTCTTAAGAAAGGACGTCCTAATATGATAGGAGCAGTAGCATCTTCAGGAATGTCAACAATAACAAAATCAATAAGAGCAGGAAAACCTTTAATGTATACTAAAGTATTTTCTTTAATGCCTACTCCTTGTTTATAAGTAGAATCTGCTAGATATAATTTAAGTTTGGTGATTTCAAAAGAGTCAAGATTTAACATGTTAAAATACTCTTTGGAATTGTTGAAACACTTGCACCTAGATCATAGAATGCAGCTATTTCATTAGTCCTAATTTTAATCTTAATGGTGGGCTCAAATATATCATCTAGCTTAACAACAATTTTTTCAGAAATTTTCTTATATTCTTCCTCAAGATCATGTACCTTTATTGCTACCTGATTAACGAAGTGTTGATATATGGCATCCTCATTTGCTTCACTTACTGGAATCTTGACATTGATCCTGTTTACAAGATCTTCAACTGTGTAGTTCGGTGAAGGAGCATTGCTATAATCAAGTTCTTCGGGCTCCTCTGTTCGGATTCTTATCATCTTGAGGTCTTCAATTGGATTGGGCTCAGCTTTACCTAAAATTTAGCTAGGATGAGAGTTTGACTCTCGGTTATCTTACCTATTTGTGCCCTCAACAATCTTTGTTCTTTCTTGGAGGGCCTGCAAATCATTTCTCAAACTAACAACTTGGTTAGATAATTTACCAAGTGTAGCATCATGATTCTCTGTAATTTTGACTAGAATAGTGTTTTGCTCATTTTGTGAATCCATAAAAGATTTAAGAGTTTCTTGGAGACTACTATTACTTGATGCCATATTATTATTAGAGTTACCTGCAGGACTGGAATAATGTTTCTGAAAGTTTGGATTATAATTCTTCTTCCAAGCAGAGTTATAATCATTACGAGCTATGAAGTCTATTTCTTCAATAGTTGGTTCGTGAGTAGATCTTACCGGGGTTTCCTTACCTTTAATAGCCAATATGAGCTCATCCAACTTAGCATTGAATTCTTAATTTTCTTGAGGTGTGATGGAGTTCACCTTCTTTGTGTTTGACCTTTCCACATGCCATTGGTCATGGTTGTCTTGCATATTGTCTAGCAGCTGCTTTGCTTCGGTAATTTGCTTACCCATAACTGTTCCTCCAGCTGCAGTATCTATCATAGACTTAGACAAAGGGTTAAGAGCATTATAAAATAAATGGAGAATTAACCAATCTTCCATCCCATGGCTGGGATAGTTTCTCATGCATTCTTTCATTCTCTCCCATGCAAGCGCTAGTGGCTCACGCTCTTCCTGTCTAAAACCAGTAATATTAGATCTGAGTTTCATAGTCTTTGCATGTGGAAAGAATTTAGTCATAAATAAAGAAGTACATTCCACCCATGATGCAATAGTGTTTCTAGGCAAAGATAGCAACTATTCTTTTGCTCTTCCTCCGAGAGAGAAAGGAAACAAGCACAACTTGACCGCGTCGGGGTCAATATCTTTAATGCTTATCATATCACATATTTTAGTGAAAGTATTTAAGTGCATACCTACATCTTCTACAGCAGACCCTCCAAATTGATTCTGTTGAACCAAACTTAAATAGTGGTGCTTAATTTCATAATATTTAGCAGCAATTGTTGGCTGAGTAATAGGAGTAAGCAAATAATCATTGTTAGGAGTTGCAAACTCCCCAAGCTTCTTTTCAGCCATACTTCCTATGTTTTTGTATTTTCTTAAACAAGTACTAATGATGATAAAATAAAAATAAAAAGGCTAACTATTTTTTTTGGTTTTTCAAATAAAGACTGAAAGAAAACTAACAAAATTAAAAATGAGAATTAAAACTAGCAATGTTCGTACTAACCTCACCAGGCTAGCTATTGCTTCCCCGACAACGGCGCCAGAAAAAAGGTTGATACCTTCGATCTGGATTACAGATGTAGTATAGATCTTTTTCCCTAGTGGACCTAGGTTTATAAATCCTCGGGAAGAAGAAAGCAAAGTGAGATTACTTAAATGAACCTTCGAGAGTTTTAGAATTCCTATTGCGTTTTCACCGGACCAAGAGTTTGCGATCTTGTTTTGCTATTGATGATGGGGAGAGAGAGGGCCTAGGGTCTTCGGTTTTCACCAGTAGCTGTGCAAAACATCTAATGGGAATAATAGATAGTAATAAAGTATACATGTAATTGTTAGAGCAAGATAATTATATATGGGCTGTGGCACCCCGGATTTACGGTCCGTGAATACCTGTTATGCATACAATTCACGTTCCCATGATTAGTGAGCCGTGAGCATAATCGACTAGTATCATTACAACATTCATATAGTAACGAGTACAAACTTACAAAGTGGCCATTATGGCGAATACAACAGAGATAGCGGAAGTATTCAAGCGCAGAGCCCATGTCTTAACCCCCCACAGGTAACTGACTAGGAAGACGACCTAGCTCACATAGACGTCAGCACCTTCGTTCCATCTTAACATCTGTAATCTGGCCAAGTAAAAAGCCAGGGACAATGCCGGTGAGTACTTTGAATATACTCGCAAATTACCGAGACAAGGTAATAAGGGAAATGCATATTTGGCTGTGGCGAGATAGCTCTACACTATAGTTGCTTTTGAAAGACCTAACAATGGCATCTGTGTATCTTTGTTGAAAAAGAGTTCTGGGAAATATGTCTCCTTTTAAAAAATCTGGACATCTCCACATCCTTGTTAAAAAGATTTTTAAATAGTTTTGTTGTAAAACACTTTTTAAACGTCTTCGACCATCTCTGGTCAAAACCAAACTCGTTCTTAGCTTTCCTCGTGACCAAGTCACATCCTTTATAATCATGTCAACATAACCGAAGGGTCCTCCTAGCACTTGCCATTCCAACCGTCCTTGACCGTGGACATGGCTATTCGAATAGATTAGACTCTGCAGATTTGTGCACTTTACCCACAAGAATCAATACATCCGCTGGATTAAAACCACGGCCTGCTACACACGGTAGACAGGGGTTCGGATAATCAAACCTAGACTTTTCATTTGTCCATCCCTAGCAACGGTGGCTTTTCCTTTTGGGTTGTTCTCTCCGGTACGAGTATGGGGTACGACGACCCTAGTCCTTCCTCCCATACAGACCCCTACCTCCAAACCATAGTTTCACCGGTATAAATTGTGACATTAACTTCCTCCCGTACTAGCCAAAATCATACCGTCTGCGAGAGACCCAATTGTTGCACCGATACCTTGCCCATGGCAGCCCAAATTTTACGAGAAGCCCCGACTAAAGACCACAAACTACGAGCTAAGCCCCAGCGACTGGGGTAATGTGGTTGCATGGGTAAATTGTTCCGGACATTGGCTTAGAACATCCCTTCTCTTGTTGGGCCACGCAGAGATAAAACAAAACTTTTCCTCTAAGATCTAGCAAAGGTAGAAGGCCACGAGGTTTACCACTAGACGCGCAATTGCGGATTACTGAAGAAGCGCGTCAGTTGATGCAGTGTAGTCCTCACGATCCAATCATCCTGGTGCTGATCGCACAACACCTCTGTTGGTATCCACACGTACAAGGAGGAGCACCGGCGGCGAACTGCTAGGTTCGTAATGACGGTTGGACTGCTGTGGAGCTAGGGTTTCCAACACATGGAATGACCTAACCGAACAATGATTAACCTTTCTCGGTTATGGTTCTCCACTATATATAGGGAGTGAACGTGGGCTCTGCTCGCGCGACCATTCACTAAAGCCCATATAACACTAGTCACCGTGAGTCCAACTCACTAACTCAGTCCTAATACGGTTTAGGTCCAACCCAACTAGATTACAGGTTCAGATCCAATCCGAACATGCTCCTGCTCTTAAGTGTGTGACCCCGCAGGCTCATGGCTACTTGGACACGATTGGAGTCCGACTCAATCGATCAGTCGGTAGCGGCTCCTAGCAGAACGTGCCGAATCTCAAGTACCAAAGAGTCATGACGACTTGCCTTTCCAATGCGACTTACGTCCGAGTCCCTTTTGCCTCAAGATATACCTTGTCAGACTATAGGCGAATAATTGTCATCCCTTAAATAGTCCGACTCTCTTCTCGATCCGAGATAAGTGATTCACCCGACTAACTCTTAGTCGATCGCCGCGGTTAACACTTAACCGAGTCGTGCATGGCCATGCTTTCCGAATCATATCTCACAAGAGGGCCCAGAGAATATCTCTCCAAGTGGAGGGGCAAAATCCCATCTTGGTTATTCACATCACGCAGCTTGATTCTCAGTCGACCCGAACCCTGCGTTTATAACTGCCCAGTTACGGATCAGCGTTTGACAGAACCTAAGTCGGTGATCCTCAACTCGGACTATGCAACAACCTCAGGTCTAAGGATTACATTGATTGAGATACACAAATGACAACTTGTTCGTTGTACCTCAATATGGGTCAATCGGACTCGCTAAACTCTTTAGCCGAATATGTGTAAGTTGGAATTGCATCTCCATGCTCATGACAAGTGGAACCGAGTCATCGAGCCAACATTCACATTGGTCTAAGTTGTGTGTCCAGCACAACTTCGATGACCAAGGATATTTAGTACAAACAACATGAATGCATAGTTCCACAACTGAATCACATATTCAATGATACACATCATATGTTTATACAAGGACTACTTAATATCTTTATGAATACAATGGGAAATCTCATCATACATGATTGCCTGTAGGGTATATTCCCAACAGTCTCCCACTTGCACTAGAGTCAATCTTCTGACATCACATGTCTAAGCATCTAATGCCCATGGCTCTCAGGTGCGCCTCATGCTTCGGCTGTGGTAACGGCTTTGTCAACGGATCCGCAATATTTGCATCCGTGTGTACCTTGCATAACTTGATATCACCCTGATCCATGAACTGGCGAATCAGGTGGTACCACATGAGTATGTGCTTGTTCTTCTGGTGCTATCTAGGTTCCTTGGATTGTGCAATAGCACCGTTGTTGTCACAATACACGTCTAACGGATTGGATGAGCCCTGAACCACACCAAGATCCACGAGGAAATTCCTCATCCAAACAGCTTCCTTTACTGCCTCCGAGGCGGCAATATACTCAGCCTCTGTTGTAGACACAGACACAGTCTCTTGCTTGGAATTCTTCCAGCTCACAACACCTCCGTTTATAATAAACACGTATCCGGATTGCGAACGAGAATCATCAGTGTCGGTAAGATAACTCGCATCCGTGTAACCCTTTACACTGAGTTCATCTTCACCACCATAAACCAAGAACATATCCTTAGTCCTTCTCAAGTACTTTAGGATATTTTTAGCCGCTGTCTAGTGGATCTCTCCAGGATCGGCCTGGTATCTGCTCACAACACTTAGAGCATAGGAAACATCCGGCCTAGTACAAATCATGGCGTACATGATGGATCCTCTGCAGAAGCATATGGAATCGCACTCATCCGACTTCGCTCATCAGTTGTTGAAGGACACTGAGTCTTGCTAAATTTTACACCATGGGACATTGGTAAGAACCCCTTCTTAGATGATTCCATGTTGAACTTCTTCAACACTTTTTCCAAATAAGTACTTTGACTCAATCCAATGAGCCTCCTTGATCTATCTCTATAGATCCAGATTCCGAGGATGTATGTTGCCTCACCCAAGTCTTTCATTGAGAAACTCCTTTCCAATGATTCCTTGGTTTCTTGCAACATCTGGACATCATTTCCAATCAGTAATATGTCATCCACATATAATATTATAAAATTTACTTTGTTCCCACAAAAATTCTTGTACAAACAAGAATCATGATCACTCTTGATGAAGCCAAACGATTTGACTACCTCATCAAAGAGAATATTCCAACTCCGAGATGCTTGCTTCAACCCATAAATGGATTTCTTAAGTTTACATACTTTGTCAGCATTAGCCGGATCGACAAAACCCTCGGGCTGTATCATATACACGTCCTCGGTTAAATTTCCGTTAAGGAAAGCCGTTTTGACATCCATCTGCCATATCTCATAGTCGAAATAGGCCGCTATAGATAACATGATCCGAACTGATTTAAGCATCGCTACGGGCGAGAAAGTGTCGTCGTAATCAACTCCTTGAAACTTGTCGGAACCCCTTCGCAACAAGGCATGCTTTATAGATTGAAACATTTCCATCCATATCAGTTTTCTTCTTAAAGACCCATTTGCACTCGACGGGTCTTGCACCGTCTAGCAGATCAACCAAGTTCCAAACTTGATTTTCATCCGTGGACTTTATCTCGAATCTCATGGCTCCAAGCCATGACTCGGAATCAGATCCCACCATAGCTTCCAAATAATTTGCCAGCTCATCACTGTCTAACAGTAACACATCACGAACACTTCGTAATCTTGCCGATCGTCGTAGTACAGGTGCTGCTACCGGCTCAGCTGCCATGACCGGCTCAACCTCCAAGGTTTTTGCCGACTCTCTACTAGCCGGTTCCTCTCGAATTTCTTCAAGTTGCACCGTGCTCCCACTTACTCCCCGACTGAGAAACTCTTTCTCAAGGAAGACACCATTCCGAGCGACAAACACTTTGCCCTCTTCTCGGTTATAGAAGTAGTAACCCAAGGTTTCCCTCGGATACCCCATGAAAATACACTTATCTGACTTGGCTGTAAGCTTGTCCGACTGAAGTCGCTTGACAAATGCTTCACAACCCCAAATCTTAAGAAAAGAAAAACTCGTTTTTTTGCCTGTCCACATCTCATGCGGTGTCTTCTCTACCGATTTTGATGGTACTCTATTTAGTGTGAACGCCACTGTTTCTAGACAATAACCCAAAAATGATAAAGGCAAATCTGTCTGACTCATCATTGATCGTACCATGTCCAACAAGATCCGATTCCGCCTTTCCGAAACACCGTTCCTTTGCGGCGTTCCTGGCGGAGTAAGTTGAGGAACTATTCCACAACTTTTCAGATGGTCATCAAACTCATGGCTCATGTTCTCACCTCCTCGGTCTGACCGAAGAAACTTTATTTTCTTGCGGAGTTGATTCTGTGCTTCATTCTGGAATTCTTTGAACTTTTAAAAGGCTTCCTACTTGTGTTTCATCAAGTAGATATATCCATACCTACTCAAATCATCAGTGAAGGTAATGAAGTACTCATAACCAACCCTAGATGTCGTGCTCATTGGTCCACATATATCACTATGTACTAGTCCCAACAAGTCGGACGCCCTTTCGCAACTCTTTGCAAAAGGTTTCTTGGTCATTTTGCCGAGTAGGCAAGATTCGCATGTCTCGAACGACTCCAAGTCGAACGAAGTTAGGAGTCCATCATCATGGAGCTTCTTCATGCGTTTCCAACTTACATGACCAAGCCGACAGTGCCAAAAGTAAGTCATATTCAGATCATTTGGTTTCAACCTTTTAACATTTATGTTATAAACCGACTCACCATCAAGATTCAAAATAAATAACCCGTCCTGGACGGGTGCAAAGCCATGAAACATATCATTCAAATACAAAGAACAACCATTATTCTTGATATTCGACTCATAGCCTTGCCTCATCAAACATGAAGCAGAAATAATGTTTCGACTGAGCACTAGAACATAATAACAATTATTCAGTTCCATAATGAATCCGGAAGGTAAATGAAGTTGCATCGTGCCAACTTCCAACGCAGTAACTCTTGCTTTGTTGCCGACTCAAATATCAACCTCGCCTCTTGCTACGCTCCTAGTTCTTACCAGTCCCTGTAGCGAGTTGCAGATGTGAATAACGGATCCGGTATCATATACCCAAGAACTATTAGGTGCATCAGCAAGATATATGTCTATAACATTGCAAACAAGTGTACCTGAGTTGGAAGTCATACCTCCACTCTTGGCTTTGTCGGCCAAGTACTTGCTACAGTTCCTCTTCTAGTGGCCATCCGCCTTGCAGTAGAAGCAAGTGGATCCGGCTGAAGGAGATGGTTTAGTCCCTGAGGAAGCGCTTGGGACCGGGTCCTGAGCCTGCTTTCCTCCTGACTTAGCCTTCTTCTTAGTCCAAGAACTCTTCTTGAACTTAGCCTTATTCTACACCATCAACACTTGACTGGCGCCCTTCTTGAGATCTGCCTCTGCCTGCTTGAGCATCCCATGTAATTCAGTGAGCTTCTTATCCATACCATGCATGTGGTAGTTCGAAATGAACTGCCCATATGCACTAGGAAGAGAGTTCAGAATCATATCCGTAGCGAACTCTTCGCTTATGGGGTAGCCAAGCCTCTCCAGAGACTGCACATAACCAACCATTTTGATCACACGCGGACTCAGTGGATCACCATCCTTAAGCTTGCAACTTAGCAAAGCCTGAGAGACTTGATACCTCTCAGTCTTCGCCTGAGCCTGGAACATTCTTTTGAGGCTTTCGATCATACCGTAGGCCTCAACATGCTCGAACTGCTTTTGCAAGTCCGGTTCCATGTGAGCAAGCATAAGACAGCTAATATCCGTGGACTCATCCTTAGCCCGACGGTAGGCATTGGTGGCAATGACAGTCGCATTCTCATTCGGCTCATCTGGAAGTGGGTTGTCTAGGACATGGTCCTTCTTTTCTTGTTTGAGAACAATTCTCAGATTTCGATAGCAGTTGGTAAAATTAGTGTCGTTCAGTTTATCTTTCTCAAGAATGGTTCTCAACTCAAAACCGGATATCTGAGAGTGACTGCTACTTGGTGCCATGATCTACAACAGAAAATAAGCAAAACACTTAAGACATGTATTCATAAAAGAGCAAGCATATTAAACATTTTAATATTTTATGCTCCCACTAGAACCAACACCCCTCTGATGGTTGCTTAGTGATTCAGGATCCTAAATAAGCAAGCCGGCTAGTGAGCTTTAGCATCACCGCTAGCCCCAAGTGATCTAGGTAGACAACACCTTGTCAATCGCATCTCATGCGACTCCTGTTGGACGGGTGGCATCACATGCCCCGGCTCCGATCCGACCTTTCCCCGAGCCCCACAACCGTTGTGATAAACCCGTCTAGCTTACCGAGTGTTTCCGCAGTAAGAGTCCGACTCGAACCCACCTAGTCGGAAAGAATTGGCAGCACCTCAATTTTATGAGCCCACTACCAAAAATGTCCGACTTGTGATGGTGCAAACACTAGCGGGAAAACCGACTAGACCTTCTTTGAGGGATTAAATTTTATCGACTATCTAATAGAGGTAAAACTGAGACATAACAATAACACAAAATAAAGCATTTATAATGTGAAATGGTATGGCTCTCTTCATGGCGATCTCCATCTCCACAAAGCCTATAATCCGACTCGTGCCAACTCTTGTCACTTGCCGTCTTACTCCATGTCGCCGAGATGTACAACGCCTTGCATGCCTTCCAGGTTCTCCAAACAGCTACACTAGCTTAGTAAAGTAAATGACGTAGAGAATCCGACACGCAGGTCATTATACAATAAAATGACAGAACCTAGGCTCCAGCCGGCTGACAAAAACCGTGATTCGCAGATCACGTATGGATTACACACATACATCACATGCACATGAACCATACCATTCACAACTTCCTGCAAAAACAAGTTATGCATAGATACAATATCTACCGGCGTTGTGAAACTCGCAACGACATCTAAGGCACTACGACAGGGCGAAGCCGGCGGTCCGAACATGGATTCCGACGATCGTTCTGATTCGATCAAACTCTTTGATCTTCGATCACCGCTTCTGGATTTACGTGTCACAGTCTACCCCGATGGCGGAAGCCGACCGGTAGGGGTATGTCGTTCCACGACCTCGGCAGTATGATCACGGAAATCAGATCTACCATTCCCCGAGCACAGTTGATCCAATCAACTTCGTAAAAAACCGATCTATCTCATAGATCGACCACCAAACACACATAGATCTCATCTACAGCCAACCGCATATCACATATGCGAGATCTCGAACCTAAAACCATAAGCTATTGCTCTGATACCACTATTGGGCCACGCAGAGATAAAAACTTTTCCTCTAACATGGTGATCCCAAGATCTAGCCGAGGTAGAAGGCCACGAGGTTTACCACTAGACGCGCAGTTGCGGATTACTGAAGAAGCGCGTCAGTTGATGCAGTGTAGTCCTCACGATCCGATCGTCCTGGTGCTGATCGCACATCACCTCTGCTGGTATCCACACGTACAAGGAGGAGCACCGGCGGCGAACTACTAGGTTCGTAACGACGGATGGACTGCTGTGCAGCTAGGGTTTCCAACACATGGAATGACCTAACCGAACAACGATTAACCTTTCTGGGTTACGGTGCTCCACTATATATAGGGAGTGAACGTGGGCTCTGCTCGCGTGACCCATTCACTAAAGCCCATATAACACTAGTCACCGTGGGTCCAACTCACTAACTCAGTCCTAATCCGGTTTAGGTCCAACCCAACTAGATTACAGGTTCAGATCCAATCCGAACATGCTCCCGCTCTTAAGTGTGTGACCCCGCAGGCTCATGGCTACTTGGACACGATTGGAGTCCGACTCTCAATCGATCAGTCGGTAGCGGCTCCTAGCAGAACGTGCCGAATCCCAAGTACCAAAGAGTCATGACGACTTGCCTTTCCAATGTGACGTACGTCCGAGTCCCTTTTGCCTCACGATATACCTTGTCAGACTATAGGCGAATAATTGTCATCCCTTAAATAGTCCGACTCTCTTCTCCATCCGAGATAAGTGATTCACCCGACTAACTCTTAGTTGATCGCCTCGGTTAACACTTAACCGAGTCGTGCATGGCCATGCTTTCTGAATCATATCTCACAAGAGGGCCCAGAGAATATCTCTCCAAGTGGAGGGGCAAAATCCCATCTTGGTTATTCACATCACGCAGCTTGATTCTCAGTCGACCCGAACCCTGCCTTTATAACTGCCCAGTTACGGATCAGCGTTTGACAGAACCTAAGTTGGTGATCCTAAACTCGGACTATGCAACAACCTCAGGTCCAAGGATTACATTGATTGAGATATACAAATGACAACTTGTTTGTTGTACCTCAATATGGGTCAATCCGACTTGCTAAACTCTTTAGCCAAATCTGTGTAAGTTGGAATAGCATCTCCATGCTCATGACAAGTGGATCCGTGTCATCAAGACAACTTTTACATTGGTCTAAGTTGTGTGTCCAGCATAACTTCGATGACCAAGGATATTTAGTACAAACAACATGAATGCATAGTTCCACAACCGAATCACATATCCAATTATACACATCAGATGTTTATACAAGGACTACTAAATATCTTTATGAATACAATGGGAAATCTCATCATACATGATTGCCTCTAGGGCATATTCCCAACAACTCTTTCTCTTGTTTGACTTTCCCTTCATCCACCTCATATCTTCTTTTAGTAAAACCTCCACTTGGAAACGATGCCTATTTCCAAGGGTTTTATTTTGAAAACTTCGTAGTAGGGTAAAACCCAAAATAGTTTTATTATTGAAAATCCGTGGGTTTCCAAGAGGGAAGATGTTAAGAATCTTAGCCTCGATCTAAAGGGGTAAAAGTAGGTGTCAATGGTGTAGGTGTCCTAAAGGACAATCATCCATAACTTGGAGGAGCCAAGTTATTCACGCACTTTCATTTGAAACACACCATGCAATTTTATGTAGTTGATAAACGAGATATAAAACAATTGATAAACAGAAGTAGGTTAATATAGAAGTTCAAGAATGGTGGCTTGCCTGTGACCAGCGAGAAGTCCTGTGACTTATTTTAGAATACCAAATATAACAATAATAAGGAATAACCCGATCATTCCTTCTTCTCGGTGTCACACAAACGCAACTATCGTCGTTATGGAAGATACATGCAAACAAACAACACCAAATCAAGACAAGGCATACAAGCATCAAACCATACAGAAAACATGGGATAAATACATGATATACATTGCTGAGATTTTGGATTTTCGTGGATAAGATTGGCAAAAGATTTGGAGGCATTAAGGAAAAAGCTTCCCCTTTGGATTTTCTAGTTTTGGAACTACCTAAGAGAGGGGCTTTTGAGTAAGGACCTGATCTGTATGATACCACTGTATAAAAATGATACCATCAGATAGTTATTGATAAAATGAAGCCAACAAAAGTGGTTTCACTATTTTATCAATTTTCTATGATTTATAATGTATTTTATAGTGGTTAAAACTCTAGTCTTAGGAAATAATTCACCAGAACTGTTCTGGAGTTCCAAAAATTATTTCCTAGGGTGATTAAGTAGTATTTGGTGGACTGATTCAGGAGGAGTTGGAATCTCCTCAAAGCAATTACCAGAAGGCCCTTGAGAAAATCCCAAAGGCAATACTGGATGGGATTTGTCCTTTTGATCAGATTTATTTTACAGAAGCTTGTTAGGTGATTCCAAGGACACATGATAGTTACTGAGAATACCTTTCTGTAGAAATTGGAATCAGCCTTTTTGGAGTTAGAGAGATACTGTAATGATTTTATTAGTGAATAAACCGTGCACAAAAGAGTTTAATTCACTAAAATTCAACAGAGACTCATAAAAATATGAGTTGCTGGATTTTGAAAGATATGGATATGTGTGTCATATAGGAGTTGGAATTAGGTCCAAACCTCACTGGGTTTGATCTAGGTAAAATCCTAAAGGCAGAAAAGGCTTTATTTTGTTATTTCTGCTACCAGTAATCGAGGAAGCAAATGACTATGGTGTCTATGGGATATGAAAGGTATGGTTATTACACTTCATTACAAGTTGTATTTAGGTCATTTGGATATACCAAACATACTGGAGAAGTTTATTAGTGTTCTGGACAGATCTTAGTAGGGGATTTATCAGAATTAATTTAGACAAGATTTTGGTCTAGATCTAGGGCTGCATGTTAGAGAAAAGGTGCATGCATGTGTAAAAATTTATATCTGGCAACAATATGGGGTTTTACTAATTTGTTTGGATTTAAACCAAACTGCTAGTTGCCAGATCTATAATTTTAAAGAAAAAGGAATTAGATCTGAGGGGCTCTGGGCTAGATCTAGAACAGATGGGCTGCGAGGGAGGCAATCCGGCCCATGCGGGGTGGTGACACGCACGAGCATGCAGCGAGCGGGAGGGAATAAAGCGCCACGCGATAGGGCCCGCCTGTCAGCCAGAGGGAGCGACCGAAGGGCTAGCGAGCTCCCTGGGCCACATGATTAGAAGGGGGATTGACCATCCACGACCGTCGTCCTCCTCCCGACGGCGGCGGTGAGAGAAAGCCCTAGCTGGGGGAGAGGGAGACGCGGGGGATCTCAACGATGGCTCGGGGGATGTCAAGGAGGCTGCGGGGCGACGCAGTTTACGACGGCGACTCCGGGGAGGGTCGGATCGAGAGGTCCTGATATCTGGGAGGAGCTCGCACGGCGGCACCCGATCCTAGCTCATCGGAGCTCGTCGGAGCGGCTCTAGGAGCGGCTGCATGTCAAAGAAAAGGGCATGGTCAGATAGAGTAGGTGGAGGCGAGTGCTGCAAGATAACATGCAGGGCAAGTGGAGCACGGGATGTGGAGCTATGCTTGATTTCGTGGAGGAGGCCGAGTCTTCTTTCTCTCCTTCTCTAGAGCAAGGCAAAGCAAGGGAGAGGGAGAGGAGCTCTAGGGGAGTAGGTGAGGAGGATAGGGGGAAAATGAGGGCGAGGGGGAGAGCTGTCCTGGCATAGGGCCTTATAAATTGAGAGGGTGTAGTGTGAGAGGGGCCAAGTCCATTTGGACAAGGGCCAGGGCAGGTGGATGCTCATTGGGCAAGAGGGGAGGTGCTGGGGTGTGGTGTGGGGTCAGGCACGACCAGAGAGGGGATAGGGGAGTCGTGGCTGTAGCCTTTAAGACGGGAAGATCTTTGCAAGATATGGATACATCTCTCTCTCTTTTACAAGCACTAGGGACAAAGGGGAGGGGAGGTGCTACAGTGCACACCACCAGGGGGTGAGTGTGTGCTGCTAAGGTGGAGTACTTGACAAGATTGGATCTGGTTTGGTTTAGTTGGAATCAATTTTTGCATTGGTTAGGAAAAATTGATTAAATGGGGGCGTGTGAAGGAAGTTGATAAACTTGCATTGGAAAAATTGGGGGAAAATGGTACTGGTAGGTGGAGAATGTCAAATAATCTCTTCGGGATTTAAATGGGATTTTTCCAAAGATTATAATCCCATTTAAATGCACTTCTTCAAAAAGTGCTGAAGTAGATTATGGAAGCTAAGATGATGTTTCACATTGGAAAATCTTGGGTTTTGATGTGATATGGTCCTAAATACCATAACACCCATTGGAGAATTTTATTGGGATTTATTGAGGTGGAAAAGTATTTTTGGGGAATTATTTCTTGTTTCTGCCATTTAAGAAAAAGGGCAAAAAGAAATAATAAAGGATCTCAAAAATCTTTATTTTTGAGTTGTAAAGATGGGATATGATAAATAGGCATCAAATGTGCCGTGAGTTGGCAAGGTGATTTGGAGAAAAACAAACTTGCCTTTATAGACAAGGTTGTTGAGAAACTGGTAAATAAAGGAAATAAAATAGTTTAATAATCCAAATAATTTAGAGAATCATTTGGGGAATGGTTATGCCCAAGGTAGATGATGTAAACATGATGTGTGCATCAAGGTCAACCTAGGTTTTGAAAAGAAGGGGTGAAAAGGATGGAAAACTAGATGTGGGAGGATCTAGGGTTTAGTTATTTTGATGCCACCTAGACAGGTTTGGATTAGGGAGCTCAGAGCTCACCTTGGTACAAGTGGTATATGGATGGATAGACCCAGTTATATAGATGATCATGGAAGAAAAGGTTGGGCTTGGTTGTATTTGACGTGATCATGATGAGATGGCAAACTTTGTTGGAAATAAGGTTGCCATAACAGATACATCAGGTAGCCTCCTAAACCATATGGGTATAGGCAACACAAGGCTCTAATAGAAACAAGTGAAGTGGGGGTTGATATTCCATGATTAGTAGATCATAACCAAACAAAAAGTTGGTCAAGGGGAGGTAACATGTAGATGTGAGCTTCTTCCAAAGTAGGCAAGATGATAAGATTCGTAGAAAAGATTATTATCATGACTACAAAACCATCATGGATGAGTGGGGAATAAAATGGCTTAGCCCAGGGCAAGAGTGGTCTTTGGTAGTATTACTGATGTACAACAAGATGTTTCAAATGCATTCCCAAGAATGCACCTAGGTTGGAAAAGGTAGAGCTCCAAAGATGGTATCCAGATAAGAAATCCAGACTTAGCCATTTTGGGGTAGATTTAGTGATTTTGATTAGTGTTCAAGAGGGAAACAATTGAGAGGGCGGCAAAGGTTTATCCCTTCCCTCAAGTGGTTGATGTTGAGGTATAGATTGAGGAGAGGGGATCCAAACTTGGATTGGGTATCCACTAGGTTGGAAACCATCAAGAGGGATTATCCCTGGATAGAGATAAGCATGAGATGAGATGATCACTTGAGTGGCTTAGGATAGATCCAGACTTGGATGATTTCTTTGAGATTGATGATCACAATCATGGTTTGGGTCCTAAGAGATGAGATACTAGATTAGCTCACTCTAGTTCCTAAGCAAATAAGGCAATCAGCAAATCAAGACAATTCATCAGATAGTAGATCAAGGCAATTCATCTTTCTACTTATCTAACTACTACTAGGGTTACCATCAAGCCTAGCTTGAGGTAAGGAGGGGTATTTTGGAAAGGGGTTTTGCTTGGAAGTAAGATAAGGATTATCTTGGTATTACTACCAAGATTGGAATAAAAGGTTTTAATAAAGGTTTTTGGAAAGCCTAGAGATAAGGGTAGTTGAAGGTTCTGTCTTGAAAACATAAGGAGAGTATATCTATGTCTCCATAGTTTTGGCAATAGAAACTAGTAAGGTACTCGGTTGTGTTTAAGTCATCTTGGCTTAGGTCTTTGCAATGCCAGAACATTTGAGAATATGAAAGATGAGCCATGACATCTCTTTTTGTAAAATAGGTTTTGTGAACTAGTGTTGAGATGAGGAGTACACAACAAATACACAAACAGGTGCTTGAGCACTAGCAAAAAAGTAAGCAAGCATAGCAGGAAAAAGTTTTTGTTCCTCCTAATTCTTGCCTTTTTAGACATTTAATCAGGGTTGCTGAAATTGGGATGTTACAGACCTTTTCCCCTTAAAAAAATCTCATCCCAAGATTAGGGAGGAGTAGGGTTAGGGTAATAACATCCGCTCAACAATTTTAGAGGTGGACACGAGTGGCTCCATTAGGTCTTCTAACAAGCGGGTAGGGTCAGCTACGACTCAGAGCTGAGTGGCTTCTCGTTTGGGCGTCTGATTTAAGCAAGTGGAAAAGACACGGTCTTTTCCCCTTAGGACAACTCTAGGTAAGTTTAACGTCGACGAGGTACTTCCTTCTTGAGTCGGGATGGAGAGGTGAATCTTCTCATTCCTTCGTCTCGTGGTCGACTTCAGGGGTCTATAGGGTTTTTGGGCAGGAAAGATGCAGTCTTTCCCCCTTAGAGAAAAATTAGGGGTTCTTGGTGAAGTCGCCGACTTTCTTGATTGGAGTCGTATGCTGATGTCGGGGGACGGAACTACACCTTTCCTTCGGGGTAGATATCTCCTATTGACGTCGTCGGAACTTCTTCATGAGATGGAAGCTCTATCGAAAAGGGCGTCTAGTATCTTCCGGGTAGTTAGTTCTGGGCGGGTTATGAGTCCGACGGGTTGGAGGATGCCATTGGAGTTTAGCGGTCTAGGAAACGAGGTCCTTTTTAATGGGGTCATTCCGGTTTGGTCTGATGCAACGTCGTGGGTAAAACAGGCAAAGAAGGATATCATGCTTGCATAACATCCATACATTTAGCAGGTCTCATCCGGTCGGTGGCGGAGGTACTTAAAGAGTTACAAAATAGGTCTGTGTCGCAGGGCGATAAGGCACTCAGAGTTTTACATAACAGGTTTTGGGACGATACATGGGTACCACGATACATTGGTACCATGCTAGGCTAGTTGCCGCTTGCGGACGATCTAGAAGAATCTTGTTTGGCTTTATATTCGTCTTCAGGGAGGTGGGTGGAGGATCCTTGTATATCTTGGGGTGGATTGAACCTCTTGAGATACTGCCGAGCGGTGACACACTTCTTTCTTCCTTGGAGGGTACGGCTTCCAGAGGCTTCTTCCGGTTCCTTGATTATGGCTTTATTCCTTTGCTGGACTTCTACAACTTCCTTGCAATCCAGGATGACTTGCACACGATGAAGTTCCATCTGGGTGCGGCGGAACTCATCAACAACTATGGTGAGGAGCTAATTTCCATCATAGCTATAACGGGCTTGCAGCTACAGGGCGGGGTAGGTCAATCGAAGATCTTGGGATTGTCCGGATGAATCCACCCTTCCTTTGATGGGTAGGTAAAAGGTTGTGGGTTGCCTCATTTCAGGAAGGACATCTCGAATGCGGAATAGTGCTTCCCTTGCAGCCATATTCAGAGCTAGCACTGGTTGGCATTCGGAAACCAGTGGCACGAATGGGTTCTCCTGGTACGCCATACTTTGGATGAATGATAACTTGTCCCAGATATAGTCCGGTTTCCAGTCCTTTGTGGAGATTGTAAGTGGGAGGTTGGGTGTATCCGCAAAGCTGCAGGGAATCCCATAGGAGGACGGGGAATCCTACGCTTAGCCATGACTCATCAACGGGCTCCATTTGCATAAAGGAGGATTTGTGGTTTAGGGAAGAGATAAAACAGATAGGTGCAAATTTATTCGGGTACCCAAGTAGTATTAAGCGGCGTCATGGCATCCCTCGGACGCCTCTCTAAGTAGAGGGTGGGTGTCTTGTTTGAGTTGGAGTTTGAGTGGAAAGACGCAGTCTTTCCACCTTAGGGCTTTACTTGAGGTTGCCGAGGTTTTTCTTAGGTGGCATGATGTCTATGCACTTCTATTCTTGTACATATTTGTTGGGCCTCCAAGTGCAGAGGTTTGTAGAACAGCAGCAAGTTTCCCTTAAGTGGATTACCCAAGGTTTATCGAATTCATGGAGGAAGTGGTCAAAGGTATTCCCTCTCAAGAAATCCTGCAATCAAGATACAAGAAGTCTCTTGTGTCCCCAACACACCCAATACACTTGTCAGGTGTATAGGTGCACTAGTTCGGAGAAGAGATAGTGAAATACAAGTGGTAACGGTGCTAGAAAATAGCTTCTGACTTGTTGTTGACGTGGGGTAATGTGTGTGTGTGAGGTAAAGACTAAAGCAAGCAAACATGCAACAGATCTAGAAGTGAACCGTGTTTCAATGTTTAGAAACAAGGCCTAGGGATCATACTTTCACTAGTGAACACTCTCTCATATAAATATCTTATCTTTATGATACTACTCTTAACTACTCTCCGGTTGGACACTCTAATCCACGGTAGCGCCTTCCCCAATCTAGATAACCCCACACTGTCACTTTGAGTGCTAGATGGTTCCAACAAACAACACAATTTCATGGAGACATCCAACTCCAAATATAAATCATAACAAATATTCAATCTAGCCAAAGTGCCACACACGGTATGCACGTTGTGACTTTCACACACGTGGGCAAAAGCATAGATCTATTAAAGCACAAAGAGTATTTATGTAGACTCAAACCTAAGTGCCACGATGGCATGCACGCTGTCACTTTCACACACATGGGGAGAGCAGAGATCTATTGAAGCACTTGAGTAGCAAGGTAGATCTACTTGATTACAAAGCTCATGACCACAACAAGATCATGCATAGAGAGAGATGCACACATAGCTACTGGTAGAGCCCTTAGCCCTGAGGAAGAACTACTCCCTCCTCATCATGGGAATCAGCAACCGTGATGAAGATGGCGATGGAGATCGATGGAGATGGCTCCGGGGGCACTTCCCTGTCCCGGCAGGCTGCCGGAACCGAGACTTTCTGCCCCCAAAATATCCCCTTTGGTGGCGGCGGCGCTACAGAGGTTTTCGTGGATTTCTTCTGGATTGGCTAGGGTTTATCATCGGAGGCTTCTTATAGGCGCATGAATCAAGGTCGGTGGGGGTCCAGGGGGCCCACACCCCTTGTGGGCGCCCCCAGGGCTTGCACGCGCCTAGGGTGGGTGCGGCCACCCCGTAGCCCCCCTCCGGCTCTGCTTTGTGGTTTCGTGTTGCTCCAGGAAAAATAATAACTTTGGCTTTTGTCCCATCCAATTCCGAGAATATTGATTTTCTGCCTTTCTGGAACAAAAAATAGAAGAAAACAGGCAACTGGCACTGTGGCAACTTGTTAATAGGTTAGTTCTAGAAAAGATATGAAAACACCTCAAAGTGTAGACAAAGCAAAGCAAAGTAGATACAAAACAAGCATGGAGCATCAAAAATTATAGATACGTTTTCGACGTATCAAGCATCCCCAAGCTTAACTCCTGCTCGTCCTCGACTAGGTAAGTGATAAAAAAGAATAATTTTTGAGGTTACATGCACCCTAACAATAAAGATCAATCATTTGCAAGCATTGAAAGCTGGGATCAAAGAACTCTAAACATGTACACGAAAGATGGATTTCTAACAATAGGACATAGTAACTATGCATGCAACATGACAAGCTACACACAAAGATCATGAATAACAAGCATTGAAAAACGTTTGTTTGTTTCACATACAGAAAACATAGCATAGTGGTAATCAGCTTGTCCCTCATAGAGTAGCAAATAGATGCATAGGACACCTTCAAAGTTCACAAGGGTGACTAGAAACAAGTAGCACAAGAACAAGTAATATCACAATATGCATCAATCAATAATCTTTGGAACACTGCACACAGAATGACAACTATGCTCTCTTAATGGTGCCTAAATGTAGAAGGTGGAGACTCAAATAATGGTGGAAGAAAGGCCTTTTATAAAGGAAGCAGGGATTTAAAGTGTCAAAAAGAGCTTTCAGAAATTATGGTACTTGTTAGCTTTCAGCCCTCATTGCCCCTATCATAAGCATCTTGAAGTGATTAAGGTTAAAGTGACAAAGCTGGAGTATATGCTTGACGAAGTATAAGTTGGAAATCTCAAGTCCCTTGAATACAAGGGCCACACCTCATGCTACTCAACTTTGGTCACCTGTAAGTTATTGTCATTGTAAGTATTTGCATATCATTGAGAACCGCCAACGGGGTACCCCTTGAACATGGTACAAGAGCTTTCCCATAACAAAAATGACAACGCAAGCAAATAATGAGCATCTCAGCAATCTTTTTATTTACCATATTCATAGCTTTTTATTGAGGATGCTTCATAGATAGCTCATTATGGTGATGTTGCAATTTTCCACCATGATTAGGCATGGCTTAGGCTAGCGGCCCAGGAGTTTCTCTAACACAAAATACAAACTCCATGGACTTACAAGTTCCCTCTTTATTTCACACCGGTGACACCCTTAGACAAAAGAGCATGATATCAACTGAGTACAACAAGGTACAAGTGAAATGTTGAAAACATTCCCCGTGAAAGCACGGTTCTGCTAATTCCAAATGATAAGTGCAAGCATATACAACATAGTTGTCATAATGGTTCAAGTTTATTAGGGGCAAAGAATAAAGTGTGCCATCAAGTTCGTGAGGGCTTTAATCATTAAGTTTTCACATAACAAAATAGGTTTTAATTGGAAGATAGTTGAAAACAAGAATATACTTGGAATGGTGTAACACATCATGCATAGGAGTTTATAGTGGACACTTTGGAATAACTTGGTTTCTTGGGAGTTGGAAGCATGAGTAGAACTTAATCATACAAGTGGAGGCTAGCAAAACACTGGGAGCAACCAACTAAGAGAGCATAAAGGCCATAATCATGCAGTGCAACAGAGCATTACTAATCAAACCATAGAGTGGTACTACAAGTCAAGGGCTAAATGATCATAGAGGCTATGGTGACTTGTTCATAGTCATAATATGGTGTGATCATGTGCCAAGTCAACCCAAACAAAGCATCAAAGGAGAATACCACAATACTATGCTTTTGTATGCTAAAACAACGCATAATTACTTCAAGGAACACTAAGCAATCTCAATTGTTTGGAACAAGACATGCTACAGCAATAATCACTAAGCATAAGGTCAAAACAACACCTAGCATGTCATGCTAAAGTCTAAGTCACAGTCAATGCAAGCTCCTATTGCACTTACAAGCAAGAACTTACTACTCCTTTCCAACACCAAACAACTTATTGAAACAACTCACAAAGATAATAATCAACAAAGACCAGTGATCTTGTTTCACAAATCCACAAAGTAGAACTAAAAACTTCTAAGATGAAAGCACAAGAAAACTAAGGCTAAACACAGTCCTAGCAAAAGAGAACACTCACAAAACAAAAAGAGTGAAAACTAGAATGTTCTAGACAATGTAAACAAAGTGTGTCTCTCTCCAAAAGAAGTGTGGTGTAACCAACAAACTTACTCAAGCAAACAAACCAAAATAAAACTAAAAATGAAAGCTAAGACGCTCCAAGAACAACACAACTGTGCATGAAACAATAAAAACGAAGTGTCTAGAAAGACCTGACCTTTTTAGTGATGAAGAAGGGGATTCCTTGGGCATCCTCAAGCTTTGACGCTTGTACCTCTTGAATATTTCTTGGGGTGACACGGGGTGGCATCCCCAAGCTTGAGCTTTTGTCCATTCTTCATCTCATTACATCATTCTTTCTCTACACCTTCAAATTTTCCTTCATACAAAACTTTGCACAATCTTCATTAGCAACATTAGTGTATTCAAAAGATAATAGACCTTTGGGTAAAGATTTGGAACAGCAAGACTTTTCACTAAAAACACATGCTACTGTAGCAACTCCTTCAAAAATCTCAAAAAGGTGTCAATAAGAAGCAAATGCAAATAATGGCAGAAATCTGTCAAAACAGACCAGCAGGTAGAAACCAATTTTTTAGAAGACCTTATGTTTCTCAAATCAAAATGTGTTGAACTAATGAAAGTTATCTAACATACTGGGAGATTTATTCGTAAATTTTCAGCTCAAACCGAGTTACAGAGACTCCTGATGAATTTTTATGGTGGAGGACAGAAATCTGTTTCGGGACAGCAACTCCCCAAATCTTACTTCCCTCTCATTAGAGGTCATTCTTGGCACAAAAAGCAAACAAAAAGGATAAGGAGAGGTCATTACTGAAGTAATAACTTCCAAGACTCAATAAAACTCTTGGGTTATCTCCCAACAAGTACGTTTCTTTAACGCCTTTAAGTTAGGCATTATAGTTTGAGAAGATGCTCACATAAGAAATATGAATTGATTTAAAAGAGAGCATCAAGAAGCAAATTCAAAACACATTTAAGTCTAACCCACTTCCTATGCATAGGTATCTTGTAAACAAACAAGTCATGAAAGCACAAAGCACCAAGTGTAGGAAAGCAAAACAAGTGCAACTTCAAGACTTTCAACATAAAGAGAGGAAACTTAATATTATTGAGATGCATAAAACAATGTTTCCCTCTCTCATAATATCTTTCAGTAGCATAATGAACAAAATTAACAATATAACCATCACATAAAACATTCTTATCATGAGAAACATGCATAAAATAATTATTACTCCCCACATAAGCACAGTCATTCTTATTAATCATAGTGGGAGCAAATTCAACAAAATAGCTATCATCATTATTCTCAGCACCATAATCATCAAATATAGGAGGCATATTGTAATCACAATAAATTTCCTCTTCAATAGTAGGTGGACTAAAAATATCATATTCATCATTGTAATCATCATATATTGGAGGTATAGTATCATCATAAGCAATAGAATAGCTATCTTCCCAAGTGTGTTCATTTGTAAACATATCATCATTGGAAGGAACATGGATAGCACTAATAGCACAACAACTATTAATATCATCATTTTCAGAATTGGTACCAAAGAGATTTTCAATATCAAAAGTGGTGTGCTTTTCCCAATCATGATCACTACTATATGTAACAGGCATAGGAACATCATCTAGTTCAGACTCATCAGCAAAAACTATGATAGGAGCAACATGATTAGAGGAAGATACCGTTTCCTCTCTCCTTTTACTCCTCTTCTTCTTCTTCTTCTTCTCCTCCTCTTTAGGAGGGAGAGGCTTGAAAGGAAGCTTCTCCACATACCCTGGCTTATTGTTAGAGACAATAGATGAAACTTTGGAGGATTCCTCCTTTTCACTAATAAGATCAAAACACATATCAGTCCTGTCATAATTTGGTAAAATATCATCTTTCATAAGATTTTGTATGTAAGTATTTGCGTGGCAGTTTTCCACACAATAAAGATGACAACCATGCAGGACGCTATTCATATCAAAAGTACTCATGTCTATCAAAGAGGTTTTTCTTGATAACTCTTCACACCCCAAAAATAATGTAAGTTCATCATGTTGATTATCAGTGATCACGTTATCACAATACAAACTTGCAGGATTATTATGGCCTGAGCATTGAAAATTGAAATGACCCACTTCAAAGCAAAGTTCACAAATAAAAGGATAAAGGGCACAATTTTTTTACCAAGATCACATAGAGCCTTATACCACTTTCTAGTTTTTTCATACAAGTGGGTGATACAATATTCTTCTTCTGTTTGATTCTTCTCATAAGGTCTATGCATACCACAAAAATTAACATGCTTATAAGAAATAGTACTTTTAGAAGTTTGAGCATGTTTATTGCAATCATTAATAACATTTTCATTTTCCAAGCAAGTGTCTTTAAAAGGTTCATGATACATGTCCCATTTTTTTTAGCAGCATTAATATAGGAAGAAAAGGCTATATAGTATCTAACAATAATTTGAGGATCAAGACCATATTTAGCACTAAGCTCTTGAAAATCAGCAGTTTCAGCAAAAGACTTAATGCAATCATACTCATAGTTTATACCTGGTCCTTTACCTTTGTCGTTATCCCAATCTTCAGTATTGCTTTGAATTGTTTCAAGAAGATCCCACTTATCTTTGACCTCCTTACTTGTGAAGGATCCCTCTAAACAGGTATCCAGATAGTCCTTGTAATGTCCTGAAAGCCTTGCATACAAATTATTGATAGCAAAATTACTAGAGAGCTCATGAATGGGACATTTGAGCATTAGTGACTTCAATCTGCCCCAAGCTTGGGCAATACTTTCTCCCTCATGAGGATGAAAATTATAAATATAATTCCTATCTTTATGAATTTCATGAGAAGGATAAAATTTAGAATAAAAGAGAGATTCAAGTTCCTTCCACTCCAAATGATGAGGATCATCTAGTAGCTCATACCACTCCCTTTCTTTGCCCCTAAGGGATAAAGAGAATAGCTTGCTCTTAGCTGGGTCCATTGAAATACCTGCACACTTGAACAACTCGCATAATTCATGTATAAAGACTAAATGATCACTAGGATGGACAGTTCCATCTCTAAAATAGCAGTTGTTCATAACACGTTCAAAAATTCCAATAGGTATTTTAAAAGGGACACTTTCAGTATCTAGATCACAAGCATCATTAGAATTACCACATATGGGAGATAAAGTATCATCAGAGCAAATTTTCTTCCCTAAAGCTGGGGAACTAAAAAGATCTTTCTCATAAAAACTAGCTTCCCCAAGCTTAGACGTTTCCATACCATTAGTAACAATGGTGTTCAAAAAATTCATACTAATAACATTGCTATTAGCATTGAAAGAAGGTTCCATAGGTTTTTTTATTTTCTTTTCAAACCACTCAAGTTCTAACTGAGGAAAAATACTAAAAAGCTCTCTAATTTTTTTGTTGTTTTCCATTAAGCCTAACTAGTGAAAACAAGAAACAAAAAGACGAAATTGCAGAATCTAAAGGAAATAACTTCAAGCACTCACACAGGAGGATGTGAGTACCTTTTACCTTACCTCCCCGGCAACGGCGCCAGAAAAGAGCTTGATGTCTACGCACTTCTATTCTTGTAGACAGCTGTTGGGCCTCCAAGTGCAGAGGTTTGTAGAACAGCAGCAGGTTTCCCTTAAGTGGATTACCCAAGGTTTATTGAACTTAGGGAGGAAGTGGTCAAAGGTATTCCCTCTCAAGCAATCCTGCAATCAAGATACAAGAAGTCTCTTGTGTCCCCAACACACCCAATACACTTGTCAGGTGTATAGGTGCACTAGTTAGGCGAAGAGATAGTGAAATACAAGCGGTAACGATGCCAGAAAATAGCTTCTGACTTGTTGTTGACATGGAGTAACGTGTGTGCGTGAGGTAAAGACTAAAGCAAGAAAACATGCAACAGATCTAGAAGTGGACGGTGTTTCAATGTTTAGAAACAAGGCCTAGGGATCATACTTTCACTAGTGAACACTCTCTCATATAAATATCTTATCTTTATGATACTACTCTTAACTACTCTCCGGTTGGACACTATAATCCACAATAGGGCCTTCCCCAATCTAGATAACCCCACACTGTCACTTTGAGCGCTAGATGGTTCCAACAAACACCACAATTTCATAGATACATCCAACTCCAAATATAACTCATAACAAATATTCAATCTGGCCAAAGTGGCACACACGGTATGCACGCTGTCACTTTCACACACGTGGAGAAAAGCATAGATCTATTAAAGCACAAAGAGTATTTATGTAGACTCAAACCTAAGTGCCACGATGGCATGCACGCTATCACTTTCACACATATGGGGAGAGCAGAGATCTATTGAAGCACTTGAGTAGCAAGGTAGATCTACTTAATTACAAAGCTCATGACCACAACAAGATCATGCATAGAGAGAGATAAACACATAGCTACCGGTAGAGCCCTTATCCCTGAGGAAGAACTACTCCCTCCTCATCATGGGAATCAGCAATGGTGATGAAGATGGCGATGGAGATCGATGGAGATGGCTCCGGGGTCACTTCCCCATCCCAGCAGGGTGCCGGAACAGAGACTTTTTGTCCCCCGAATCTCCCCTTTGGTGGCGGCGGCGCTACGGAGGTTTTCGTGGATTTCTTATGGATTGTTTAGGGTTTTCTCATCGGAGGGTTCTTATAGGCGCATGAATCAAGGTCGGTGGGGGTCCACACCTCCTGTGGGCGCCCCCAGGGCTTGCCCGCTCCTAGGGGGTGCAGCCACCCTATAGACCCCCTCCGGCTCTGCTTTGTGGTTCCGTGTTGCTCCGAGAAAAATAATAACTTTGGCTTTTGTCCCGTCCAATTCCGAGAATATTGATTTTCTTCCTTTCTAGAACCAGAAATAGAAGAAAACAGGCAACTGGCACTGTGGAAACTTGTTAATAGGTTAGTTCCAGAAAACATATAAAAACACCTCAAAGTGTAGACAAAGCAAAGCAAAGTAGATACAAAACAAGCATGGAGCCTCAAAAATTATAGATACGTTCCCGACGTATCATGGCCGTCTTGCTGAGGAGAGGTTTCCGGCTAGGAGGTTGCGAGAGTTAGCATCAGGATGTATCAACTAGGTGGTCAAGACTAAAGTATCGGAGGATTCAAAGCAGACAAGCAACACATTCTAAGCATCAAACACGCACAAGACAAGAAAACATGGCATACCATAAGTAATAAGGGGGTGACTACACGACATAAAAGGGAATCCTACATTAGGGACGATAATCCTAAGTACGGACGTTACGGAGGTCCTAACTTCTGTCTTGCCGTCTTTTGTCGTCGGTGTCATAGTTGATTGACTTGGGGGTAGTGAAGGACTCTGTTGGTAGGGCGATCTTGTAGTGTCTGACGTCGTTGGTAGCTCCTTTATTTTTCTTGTCTCAAGGTCTCTTCATTCCGGGATCTCCGTCTTCATAGTCTCCACTTCGGACCTTGTTTTTGAAAACGGAACATTTGAAGTAGACGAGATGTAGAGTAGTCCATTTTCAAATAGTTTGAGTCAGAGGAGATAAGATAAGAATTCTTTCGAAAAGCTTTTGGAAAATAGTTTTTTGAAAACCGGGGTTTTTAGAAATAGGGGTTGTCCGGTCTAACGTCCATGCTAACTAAGGTCTTCTACAGTCAGCATGGCTCTGATACCATGTCTATGGCACCCCAGATTTACGGTCCGATAATACCAGTTATTCATACAATTCACGTTCCCATGATCAGTGAGCCATGAGAATAACTGACTATTATCATTACAACATCCATATAGTAACGAGAACAAACTTACAAAGTGGACATTATGGCGAATACAACACAGCTAGCATAAGTCTTGAAGCGTAGAGCCCATGCCTTAACGTACATGCAACTGACTGGGAAGACGGCCTAGCTCACATAGACGTCAGCACCTTCGTTCCATCTTAACATCTGCAATCTGGCTAAGTAAAAAGCCAGGGACAATGCCGGTGAGTACTTTGAATATACTTGCAAACCACCGAGACAAGATAATAAGGGAAATGCATATTTGGTTGTGGGAAATATGTCTCCTTTAGAAAATCCTAACAATGGCATCTCTATATCTTTGTTGAAAAAGAGTTTTTGGGAAATATGTCTCCTTTAGAAAATCTGGACATCTCCACATCCTTGTTAAAAAGACTTTTAAACAATTTTGTTGTAAAACCCTTTTTAAACGTCTTCGACCATCTCTGGTCAAAACCAAACTCGTTCTTAGCTTTCCTCGTGACCAAGTCACATCCTTTATAATCATCTCAACATAACCAAAGGGTCCTCCTAGCACTTGCCATTCCAACCGTCCTTGACCGTGGACATGGCTATTCGAATAGATTAGACTCTGCAGAGTTTGTGCACTTTACCCACAAGAATCAATACATCCGTCGGGTTAAAACCACGGCCTGCTACACACGATAGACAGGGGTTCGGATAATCAAACCTAGACTTTTCATTTGTCCATCCCTAGCAACGGCGGCTTTTACTTTTGGGTTGTTCTCTCCGGTACGAGTATGGGGTACGACGACCCTGGGCCTTCCTCCCATACCGACCCCTACCTCCAAACCGTAGTTTGACCGGTAGCAATTGTGACATTAACTTCCTCCTGTACTAGCCAAAATCATACCGTCCGCGAGAGACCCAATTTTTGCACCGGTACCTTGCCCATGGCAGCCCGTATTTCAGGGAATTTATCCCATTTAGCGAGTACGAGCAGCTTCGGCTAAAGTCCACAAACTACGAGCTAAGCCCCAGCGACTGGGGTAACGTGCTTGCACGGGTAAATTGTTCCGGACATTGGCTTAGAACATCCCTTCTCTTTCTCTTGTTTGACTTTCCCTTCATCCACCTCATATCTTCTTTTAGTAAAACCTCCACTTGGAAAGGATTCCTATTTCCAAGGGTTTTATTTTGAATACTTCGTAGTAGGGTAAAACCCAAAATAGTTTTATTCTTGAAAGACCATGGGTTTCCAAGAGGGAAGATATTAACCATCTTAGCCTCGATCTAAAGGGGTAAAAGTAGGTGTCAATGGTGTAGGTGTCCTAAAGGACACTCATCCATAACTTGGAGGAGCCAAGTTACTCACGCACTTTTATTTGAAACAAACCATGCACTTTTATTATGCAGTTGATAAACGAGATATAAAACAATTGATAAACAGAAGTAGGTTAATATAGGAGTTCAAGAATGGTGGCTTGTCTGTGACCAGCGAGAAGTCCTGTGACTTCTTTTAGAATACCAGAATACCAAATATAACAATAATAAGGAATAACCCGATCATTCCTTCTTCTCGGTGTCACACAGACGCAACTATCGCCGTTATGGAGCATACATGCAAACAAACAACACCAAATCAAGACAAGGCATACAAGCATCAAACCATACAGAAAACATGGGATAAATACATGATATACATTGGTGAGATGTTGGATTTTGGTGGATAAGATTGGCAAAAGATTTGGAGGCATTAAGGAAAAAGCTTCCCCTTTGGATTTTCTAGTTTTGGAACTACCTAAGAGAGGGGTTTTTGAGTAAGGACCTGATATGTATGATACCACTGTATAAAAATGATACCATCAGATAGGTATTGATAAAATGAAGCCAACAAAAGTGGTTTCACTATTTTATCAATTTTCTAGGATTTATAATGTATTTTATAGTGGTTAAAACTCTAGTCTTAGGAAATAATTCACCAGAACTGTTCTGGAGTTCCAAAAATTATTTCCTAGGGTGATTAAGTAGTATTTGGTGGACTGATTCAGGAGGAGTTGGAATCTCCTCAAAGAAATTACCAGAAGGCCCTTGAGAAATTCCCAAAGGCAATACTGGATGGGATTTGTCCTTTTCATCAGATTTATTTTATAGAAGCTTGTTAGGTGATTCCAAGGACACATGATAGGTACTGAGAATACCTTTCTGTAGAAATTAGAATCAGCCTTTTTGGTGTTACAGAAATACTGTAATGATTTTATTTGTGAATAAACCATGCATAGAAGAGTTTAATTCACTAAAATCAACAGAGACTCGTAAAAATACGAGTTTCTAGATTTTGAAAGATATGGATATGTGTGTCATCTAGGAGTTGGAATTAGGTTAAAACCTGTAACATCCCAGCATTTAGGAACCAACGAAGGTTAGATTTAGGAATCTATGCAATTGCATGCATTCATCTCTAAAAATGTGGGTAAATTTTTCGCCAAATAAAAACCTAAAGTGATGAAAGTTTCTTTCACTCTTTAAGATTAGGAATAGCCTTGGAGAATGATCGTTATAAACTTTGATATGGTCTTTGTGGATTAGTGTGTTTTGGGAAATGAAATTTGAACTCAAACTTGATTGTTGGATTTATAATTTAAAAGGAATTAGAATTATGTTTGAGTAATTTGATTTAATCAAGAGTTACCAATTAGTAACTCAAACTTTAAATAAATAACATAATTAAGAAAATGAATATTCATTCCATATATTTATTCAATAAATAAGTTACAAAATGTAAATTATGAAAATAATCAAGAATATTTACAATAGTAAATGAAATAAAAAATAAATTTATATATTGAGTAATATTACAATCTTATTACAAAAGGATAAAATAAAGATTACAAAAGAATAAAATAAATATTACAAGGTAATATTCTATAAAAAAAAAGAAAACCTAATCTAAATCTTGAATCTTCAAGTCTTGTACCTGCAAAACAAATCACTAACTAAAAGAAAGAAAATAAAAGATTAGGATGTTTTACTCTTAGTAGTGACAGTGAGTTGCACTATTCAACTTTACATCACTGAGTAATATTTCGGGGCAAGTTTCACCAATATGAAAGAACTAAATCTTTCATCATTTTTAAACCATAAGTCAAATAACTCCAATCAGCAAGAGGGGAAAGTTTCACCAGATAGGTAAGTGTAATCAGATAAAAAGTAACTTTCATTCCCTGAGCATATCCACAAGGTGCAGAAGGACACAAGCAACACACACACCTAAATGCATGATGTGTGCTGTCAGCACACCAACAACAGTCCGTACAAACAAAACTGGTCAGCACAGCCGTGGGCAAGAACCCCAACACCATTTCCTTGCTCATGCATATCAAGGACCAGCAGCTAAACCAAGCCGAACCATATCACACCAACCACACACTTGATCATCTCATCAAGATGGTGACATAAGGAGGGGGTGGAGCAGGTGGATAGCAAGAACAAGGACAAGCCAACAGGACCAGGAGGTGGATAGCAAAAACAAGGACAAGTTGCAGGAGCTGGAAGTAGCAGGAGAAGCATCAGGAGAAGCACCAGATCAAGCTAGCCACACAACCAGCAAGATCAAGCCTCAAGATCAACGAGTTGCAACCCCAACAACTCCACTATTGTGGTGAGTAGTAAAAGACCATCACATGATTTATCTATCTAAGTTAGACTAGAATTCATTGATCCTAGCTATCAGGCCATATCTTAAATGCCAAGAATAAATATGGCTAAGATCTGGACTTCTAGGCACATCTCTTAAACAGGAGTAGCACCTTAGAATTCCTAGATCCTGTGGATCAATATAACTTAATAAGCCTACAAATCATTTTTCCCAACCTTGACTCAAGAATCAGTAGCTGGTATCACTACCAGAACAGATCCATGAGGAACAACAAGATAAGGACCTAGTCCTAAGCCTTAGACCAACATCATAGGCTTTAGGCTGCAAGGAAAGAAGTTTCCACTTATCTCTAATATCAGGCTAATCTTAAGCTTAAAAAAACAAGCCAAGTAATAAAACTTAGTCTTGTGTGCCATATTAGGATGGTGTCACAAGAGAATCTTCTAAACCAAGCAGACTAAGCATCTAGCTTTCACAGATAAACTCACAGACAACTACAAATCATTTTCCTCATAGTAATCACAGGAATCATTTCCAGGAATAGACATATACATAATATCACTATAAGAGACCAATTAATCTCAAACTGTATTTGAATCCATAAGCCAACAACTATAGATACAGTGACTTCATCGCTCAAAAATCACTGTCAATAACCAAGTAATGATAGTGGTGAGATCTCAAATCACTAGGATATCCAAGTAATGATTCTACCGTAACATTATCATCTAAACTATATCAAATTATCTAATGAATCAATCTGGTAAGCCACTAGCCTCGCCGAAGCCCACTATAAACAGTAAGCCACATCAAACAACCACTCATCATGCTTATGAATCATCATTACTAGATTCAAATCATCATATATATGAATAACAGAGGGATATGAACCCTAATCAGAACAAAAAACCTAATTAGGATATGAACCCTAATCAGGACATGACCACTAGCCAGGATTAGCCACTACAAACATCTAGCAGAGGGTGGCATAGCACAGAGGACATGAGGGGAAAAAGAATAACTTACCAACGGTTGTTGTTGTGGGCGAGAAGAGGAAGCAGAGGGTGTCAACGAGCACGGCGGCACGGGGAGCACCCCAAGGGGGCGCTGCGACCTGCACCACACTGAGGCGGCGACCATAGCCACACCTGAAGGTGAGGAACACCACCACAGCGGCGACGGCAGCACCAGCACCATCCCAAACCCTAGGGTTCGAGACGGAGCCAGTCTGGCCATAGGGGGGCCCAGGTCCAAATCGAGATGGACAGGAAGGGGGAGAAGGGTCAACAACCACCCCACACATCACGACGGCAGATGGGGAGGTCCACGGTGGCATGAATTGCCGGCGGTGGCATCGCCGACCACGGGGTCGAGGGAGGAGAAGAAGAGATGAGAACGAGAGAGTGACAGAGAGAGTGTGGGCTGGTTGGGCTAGGACATTTTTGGGGAGCCATTTTGGTTCTGCCCAATTGGGCCAAAACGGCCCAATAAACCCAACACAGCCAGCCCAATCACCTAAAACAAGTTTCAATAATTAAGAAAAGACCAAAATGCCCCTGAATTTAAATAAATTCTAGATAATCAAATAAAAATCCAAAAATTAGAAATAAAATATTTTTGGATTCACAATAATTCAATCTATCTAAATAAATTAAGAAATAAAATTTTAGGCATATAATTTTTATTAAGAAATTTGTAATATACATATTCCTTATGGAATTTTATAAAATTATTGAAAGATGATAAAAATAAATAAAAATCACTTTCATTATATATTAATATTGTAGTATTTTAAAAAATACTAAATAAATATTTAATATCAATTTTTGGTATTCAAATAATAATTCTTAAAGGAAATATTAAATAAATAAAATAAAATAAAAGAATACAATATTCAATAAATATTAAAAAATAATAAATTCTTTATTATTAAAAAGAGTTTTTATAATTTAAATAATAGGAGATAATACACACAAAACTAAATAATGCATTACATTACTTTGCATAATCATTTTGCTTCTTTAAATATTGTCCTTACCGGGCAATAATGATGTTTTGTAGACATAGAAGCTCAAGGTCCAGTGCAAGCATCCGACTTCACTACCTTGCAATCACAAGGCAAGTTCATCACTTGCTCATGTCCTTTGTAGAGTCTTTATCAAGTATTTGCAAATTGTGTGTTATCATCTATATTCCAGAAAAACAAGATATTATTTTCTCAAAATAAATAAATCTTAGATATCGTCCTAAGTGATGATATGCTAGAGCAATTGAACTTAGGTTTATATTTGCAATAATGATGAACAATTAGGGATTAATAACCCATGACATTAGTGATTCTAGCGTCGTATATTACGCGTTAGCCATGAGATTTGGAATGGGACGGATAAGTGAGTAGTATCCTTTTCAACTCGTATGGAGGAAAGACGACCTTAATGTGACGTTGTGATTCCTTGTGCGGATCCAACATATGGGTGGGCACCCTTACGCCCCACACTTTTGGTGTCTAGATTATCTATGAATGGTGTTTAGGGATATGGTCCATTTAAATGGTACTATTCCGGGCATCACCAGGTCATAGAGTCTTCGGGAACTCATCAGGGTTTTAGCCTGCCCGAAAGGGGGCTTAACAGAGGTGAGCTGGCCCCGACGGATCGTGCAGACATATGAGGTCGCGAAGAGGGAAGTGATTGGCTTGGACCAACTACTGGGCCCCACATCATGGAATTGTGGACGGGAAAGTACACCCTATTGTGCAACAAGGAAGTTGATCTCTCATGGGTAAAGTAACACACCTCTGCAAAGTGTAAGAATTGTAACTTGTTACTCCCTGTTCCGGGAAGGAGCTACGAACGTGGCAGGAAAGGAACTCCATGAATGTTCTGGTCAACCTGTGAAGGCTGATGGTCATAGATTTTCATAATAAAATCAATCTTTGAAGAAAGATTTACAAAAACTGCATAGTTCCAAGGACTGATAGTCCGAGGTGGTAGATAGAGCATCAAACTTCCCACCTTGCATATAATGAACTTGCTGGGTAAGGTTGTTACTCATCCTTTCCTTTGAATCCTTGCTTAGACTCTGAGAATCCTGAAGATACTCAAATCTATGCAATTGAGAGCCAGGAGGAGGTCTTCTATGAAGAGCCCAACCTGTATGGAGCCATAGAAGGGGAGGACTACGATATCCTCTATGGAGGAGAGTTCCAAGAGTCCGCATAATTACCATAGAAGGGGAGGACTACGATAACCTTATTTGGACTTTCATTGTGTGACTAGTTCTGTGCGTAAAATTCGAGCTCAGAACACATGTGCATGATGTAATTATGAGTATTCACTTTATGTGCAGGACTAGGGAGTCATGGATATGGGTGTAGAGACCGAATATGAACAACAGAAGATGGAACGCGAGGCCAAGGAGAAGACCGATGCAGATGCAGCAAATCAGGGAACATTACCACCACCAATGAGGCCGTTAATGGAGCAGAACTTTATACAGTGTATGCAAATGATGCAAGAGACCCAGAATAAGTTCATGGAGGAGTTGCTGGGACGAGCAAATCAGAGAGCAGCTGAAGGTGGAGGAGTGAGTCTTTCTGACTTCCAGAATGCAAGGCCGTTACCTTTTGCATCAGCCCCTGAACCAATGGATGCAGAAGATTGGCTAGGAGATCCAGAAAGAAAGTTGAAGACTGTAGGTTGCAATGATGAGGAGAAATTGAGGTATGCAACTCATCTTCTGACTAGACCTGGAGCATCATGGTGGGAGAATCAGTTAGCCATGCAATAGCCAGGAAGGGAGTACACTTGGGAAGAGTTTAAACAGAGATTCCGTGAATATCATGTTCCGGAGAGTGTTATGGAGTTGAAGCACATTTGAGGAGCTGCAACATGTATATACTAGTGTTATGAAGTATATTTGGGAGTTTAGTCAACTGTCTCGATATGCGGAGGAAGAAGTTAATACAGAGGAAAAGAGGAAGAAGCGTTTCCTGCGAGGATTAAATCCATTTGTGAGGATGCAGTTGAGGTTGGCTAATAAGCAAACTTATAGTAGTTGCTGGATGCAGCTATTACTTTCGAAGATGACTACAAGAATGTCCAAGAGGATAGAAGGAATAGAGCTAAGAAGGAAACCAAGAGGATACAAGAAAGTAAGCCCAAGCCCAATCTGGAATTCAAACCAAGGAATAGACTATTTAACGTAAAGAATATTATGTGCCACAATTGCAAAATCCTAGGGCATATGAGCAGGGATTGCCCGAAACCAGTAATTGTGTGCCATGCTTGTGGTAAGAGAGGTCACATAAATCCAAATTGTCCAAGCAAACCACAAGGAGTTTGTGAAGGGAATATGCCCGAGAGGAAATAATAAAGTGGTTATTATCGTATTCCTTATTTATGATAAATGTTTATTTTACATGCTATAATTGTACTAATACGGAAACATTAATACATGTGTGTTTAATAAACAAAAAGGAAGTTCCTAGTTATGCCTCTCTTATAAACTAGCTCGTTGATTAACAAGATGATCATAGGTTTCCTGATGGTACGTGGATGTTGTTAACAACGAGGTCAAAACATTAGTGTAATGGTGTGATGAACATTCATCCGAAGTATAGCATTACGATCAAAGTCATTGAGTTTATATTGCTATAACAACTTACGAAGTGATCCTAATCCTTAGACCATGAGATCATGTAAATCACTAACACCGGAAGAGTTTCTTGATAACATCAAACGTCACACCGTAACAGGGTGATTATAAAGATGGGTTCAGAACTACTAAAGTGTTATGTGGAGGCCCATGGATCGAGAGTGGAATTTGTTCATCCCGATGATGGATAGATATGCTCTGGTCCCTCTCGATGATATCACATTGATTATCTTGCAAGCAAGTGATTTGATCACTAGAATGCTATATCACGGGAACGAGAAAAGAGTGCATGTCGGTAACAAGATCAAACTAGGTATTGAGATACCGATGATCGAATCTCGGACATGTAATATATCGCGAAACAAAAGGATTAAGAAACTAGAGTAAAAGGTTCCGACGATCATAAGAAAGTCATCGTTGAATGTGTGGGAGTCAGTATGGGTCTCCAGATCCCTCTTCTGATTATTGATCCGAGAGGGGCCTCGATCATGTCTGCGTTATTCGCGAACCGTAGGTTTACACACTTAAGAGACACCGACATCCATTAGGAGCAAAAGTTTCATGCCAAAAAGAATAACAAGCGCAGGAATTTATTTCACTAGATACCGAAACGGGTTTTCGGGTGAAATTGCAGAAAGTGTTTCTGCATGTGAAATGAAATACTAGCAAGGGGTTATATGTGAATGTTTGTCATTAAAGTAATTGACAAAATTCTGAATAAATAAAAGGAGTTTTATTTAATGAGAGTTTGCATTAAATTTGGTGGAAATTTAATGGGAATTTGATTGGGTTTTTGAGTGGAGAAAATTGAAGGGCCATTTTGTGAGTGGAGTGTCCACCCACATGAATGAGGGAGAGGTGGGGGCACCCTCCATGGCTGGCAGCCATGCCCCCTTGGGCTGCCCCCTCCCCTATATAAGGAGCCCCTCCTCTCACTTCTCACTCACACCTCCTCGTGAAGGATCTCTCTCCCCCTCTAGAATTTATCCCCCATGGTCTCGGACTAGCGAGATACATGTTCCCGGTGGTTATTCGGCAAGAAAGAGTTGTGCTTCCGCTGCATCGCTGGAGCAAGGAGGCGGAGGTTGCTCGGTGCCTCGAACGTGTGTACGAGCACGGATGCGCTGCCGTTTTGCGGCGCTAGGACTTCCTCTCGATCTTGAGATCGGCAAGAGATCGTCTACATCAACCACGAGTTTGGACTCGTTAAGCTTTGTCGGTGTTCAAGGGTATGTTCTCTACGGATATACATCCGCCCGTTGTTTGTATCTAGTAGATAGATCTTGGTACATAGTTGTTCCCATCGTAGGAAATTTTTTGTTTTCTATGATGCGAACCCTAGAGTGGTATCAGAGCCGGATCTATGCGTAGATACTTTGCACGGGTAGTACACATATGAGTATGTGGGCGATGATGATCATTTTATTTCTTCTTAGTTGTACTTTGGATATTGGTGGCATAGTGGGATGAAGCGGGCCGGACAAACTTTACATGTCCTCGCACATGAGACCTGTTCCACGCTTGACATGCAACTAGTTTTGCATAAGTGGCTAGCGGGTGTCTATCTCTCCTACTATATTTAATATCTAATTTGCAACGAGTTGTCAACAATTTGGTTATCCTCATTGTGGTTCATGTTGGTAGGTAAGAACGGTTCTATCTTCGAAAGCCCTAAGACACGTAAAACTTGCAATGGATAAATTAGAGGCGTCTAGTTTAGATTGTTGCTGGGCTAGTGTTATGATATGGTGATGTTGTAAATAGAAGTATGAGATGATACTCTTACAACACACATAGCGTGTAAGTTCCATAGACCTTGGCCTTACACATAAAGGTATGATAGAGATCATTCCACGGTGCACATGATGGAGATCATATGCGGGAACCATATCATTTCACTTATAAACATGTGATTTTTTGATTGCATCTTATATTGCTTGTTTGGCATTTGATTAGCATAATAAGATGATCCCTCATTTAGATATCAAGATAAAAATGTGTTCTTCCTTAAGTATGCACCGACAATGTTTCGTCGCTTCAAGACATCACGTGATGATCGGGTGTACTTGAATCCACGAGCATATCTCGGGTGTAAGACAGTTACAAATGCGAATAGTAAGGTTCTTACTTGGCGAGCCTAGCATGTACAGACATGGCCTCGGAACACGGACCGAAAGGTTAAGCATGAGTCATATGTTTTTGATATGATGACCATATGGATGCTCGCCTTTGAAGCTATACCGACTCACGTGATATTCGGACTTGGTGTAGTGGATTTCGTTCATGTAATCACCAAAAAGACACGAGGGATGTTGTTTTTGAGTGGGAGTTTATTTCTAATTTGGATTAGTAGAACTCAATTTATCTTAAATTAAATCAAAGTGAATTTGCATAATTTGTTGTAATCATTGGCATTCGTTCACTACCTTATGCATAGTTGTAATTGAGATAATAGAACTATAGAATTCTGGATATATACTTTACAAACTGGTATCGTATTGTGTTGAGTGTCAATCTAAAGTTTAAAGTCCTATTGCAAACTTTCAGCAAACTCTGTTTACTCCGTGAAATTTAATAATTGGTATTAAATCGAGAGTAACAATTCCAGTGTTAGTATCTTAAGTATCATGTTTGCCTCCATGATTCTTGATTGTTTTAATATCAAGTTTATCGAGGAGCTGAAAGAATTGTTTCAGAAATCATCATGTGTGACAGATATAAGGATATCTGAAACAATGTTTTGGTTGCAATATAACGATATCTGAAACAATGTTTTGGTTGCAATATGATAGAGTATAATATATGTTCTCATATTGGATGAGAATTTACGAAGGTTGGATATGCTAGACATCCTAATCATCCAAAAGTGTTTTGGAAAGTAATGTTATACTCACGATTTGCCTTTATAAGCTATAGTAGCTTGATCATGAAAGTCGTCATGATAAGGATGAATAGAAGATGTATGTAAAGTGTTTACTACACTAAAAGATTACTAAAGAATGGATTTTGAAAGAATACCGATCATTTTGATGATGGTGATCTACTTCAAAGTGCAAGTCCAAAGGTATTATTATTTGAATATACACGCTTTGGACTATGTGTCATGTATATGGCACTACTTTTGATGTTGGTAGATTCTTTTAAAAAGGAAAAGAAAATGCTGAAAGAGAATCTATAAAATATACTTGGCAGAAAAGAAAAGATTGGAAATATCCAATTTAGGTATATATATGATATACATGTTATGGTTGTATTCTTTGCTTGTTAAACGATGTGGTTCTTGGGTATTAGATACCGAATTGGTTGGTATGAAATTTCATACGGAACAACGCAATTCATGAACCACAATGGCCTAAGTAACTAGCAAGAGAATATGTGATGATGTTCATCGAAATACAAACAAAACAAACAAACCGTTATTTGTATTTCTCGTTGACATCAAAGCTTGACTTCAAGATTTGTTTTAATAATTGTTATTTGAATCAGGTATTATGACAACAAAGGTTGTTCAAATAATTACCGTATTACATATAAGATGGATGATTTACAAATCTAGTTGGAGACATCACATCCATAAAGCCTAATGCTAAAATGTCGCAAGACAAATGATTGAAAGATCACTTATGAAGTGACATCGCTGTTTAAATTATATTGGAAATAAAACATGAAGAAACTCCATTTTCATGGATTTTTGGAGTCTTTGATTTGATCAAGTGACGCTTGTGAGACTTTCCTAGGGATAATTAAAACTTCGTTCAAAAGCCAAAGAAGAACGAACGACTAAAATATTGGAATTTATACATATCGATGTATGTAGTCCATTATGTATAGTCGTAAGCGATGGATTTCAACTTCATATAATTTCTCCAGAAATTTGAGTGGATATTCACTTAATGAGAAAGAAGTATGAAATATTTGAAAAACGTTTCAAAGACTTTCAAGATGAAGTGGAAAATCATTGTAACAAGAAAATAAATGGTTTATGATTTTATCATAAGGGATTTGTTTGAGTTACAAGTGTAACAAGAAAATAAATGAATTATGATTTTATCATAAAGGGATTTATTTGAGTTGCAAGTTTAGCAAAACACCTAGATTTACATATCCCGAAACACCATAGGAATATGGAGTGTTTGAGATTTGTAATAAAACCTTGTTTCACATGGTTGGATCAAAGGTGTTATTTATAAAACTGCCATTATGTTTTAAAAGATTAAAGCTTTAGAGACTACTGCTTTTACACTGAAAAGAGCTCCATCTTGATCTATTGAAATGACACCATATGAGTTATGGTTTGGGGTAAAACCCAAGTTGTCCTTTCTTAAATTTTGGTATGCTAAACATATGTAAGATGTTTACAACCAAAGTCGGATGAGCATGTCTTTGTAGGTTATTTCGAATAACAATTGGTTATTCCTGCATAACACCAAGGACAAAAGGGTTTGTCGCTTGAAACGTGAAGTTTCTTGAAAAAGGAATTTTTTCGTAAAAGTTAAGTGGGAGGACAATAGAACTTTGATAAGGTTAACGAACCTTAGCTAAATGTGCTGAGTTGCACAGTGCCGGAAATCGTTCCGGAGGCTGCCATAATGCTCATAGATTATGTGCCTCAAAGGTTGTGGTCACGGAGATCTAAGTTCTTATTGAACCAAGTCGGTAGAATAAACAATCAAATACTAAGATTTGAGAGTAAATCATTATTGTTTGACAATGATGAACCGACTATATGCAAAGATGCGATGATGGCCCCTAACTCCATCAAATGGCTTGAAGCCATAAAATCCGTGATAGTTCCATACACGAGAAATCAAGTTTTGAACTTGGAAGACCCTCCGGAAAGGTGTAAAAACCTATCGGTCGTATTTGGATCTATAAAGAAACAGACATGGATGTTTCACATCTATGAAATAGTCGACATGTCGTAAAGTATTTTACGACAATGTTCAAGGAGTTGACTATGACAAGATTTGATCTTTCATAGAGATATTTAGTCTGGATGGATTAAAGTAGCAACCACTACATATAATTTGTTATATGGTAGATGAATAAACAAAACAAAGTTCTTCTAATAGAATGGTTACCTAGGACGTGTACATGACACGATCCAAAGGGTTTTGTTAATTCAAAGGATGCTAAAAAGGGCATGCAAACTTCAATGGTTGAAGTAAGCATCGTGGAGTTGGAATCTTCACCGTGATGAAAATAGTTTTCATCAGGAGACGATGAAGATGCTTGCATTTGCAAGAAATTAAGTGGGAGCGCTAAGACATATTTCTAATACATTATGTGGAGGACATTTTGTTGATTAGAAATGATGTATCTTTTATTGACGAAGGTTAAGAATTTCATTTCGATGAAATACTTAGGCAAAACCCGAATATTTAGCGTTAATGTCTATAGTGGATAGACTGTGACGCCAATATGGTTGTGCCAAACGTACATATATGAGATATTTAAGGAGTTCAATATAGAAACGACAAGAAACAGTTCTTGTTGCATGGAAAGGAATTGAATCAAGATTCAAGTGTATCGACACTTGATAAGTGAAACAAGATTTAAGTTCTTTGACACTTGATGAGTAAAATCACAAGAATGATTTAATGTACACATCCAGATATGTCCTATGCTCTAAGTGTTATGAGCATATACCAGAATTGGACAATAGTAAGGAAAATCTTATGATCTTTTGGAAGAACTAAGAATATATTTGTGTAGAGGTGACAAACAATTACAAATAGTTCATTGTAAAGCGTTACATTGATACTAGTTTTGTCACAAGATACAAATTAATTTTATCTCAATTTAAACTATAGGTGGCACAATGTAATGGAAAGAAGATTCCATGATGTATTTGGATGAAATCCATAGTTAAGACATTGTGACGAATACTACAACAAAAAGGCTAAGTATATGACTGCTATAGTAGTAGCAAAGGAGGGAATTTGTGTCAAGTAGTTTGGAATCAAACTAAGGTGTGGTTCGCAACGGGCTAACACTAAAGATATATTGTATGACAATAGTATCGACATGGTGTAACCCCAAGGAACTAAAGGTCTCACCGAAAGACCAAATTTATACAATGACATCTCACTTGAGAATGAGTGATGCGTGGAGACGCAAATATATGCAAATACACACGGACCTGAAAGTGTCAGATCCGTAGATTATGTTAACCACTTACAATTGCGTATATGGAACACCGGAAAACCATAAGTGTTCAAATACGCAAAGTTTTCAAACCAGATTATTGTCTCTAGTGCAAGTGGGAGACTGAAGGGAATATGCCCGAGAGGCAATAATAAAGTGGTTATTATCGTATTCCTTGTTTATGATAAATGTTTATTTTACATGCTATAATTGTATTAATACGGAAACGTTAATACATGTGTGTTTAATAAACAAATAGGAAGTTCATAGTTATGCCTCTCTTATAAACTAGCTCGTTGATTAATAAGATGATCATAGGTTTCCTGATCATGGACATTGGATGTTGTTAATAATGAGGTCACAACATTAGTGTAATGGTGTGATGAACATTCATCCGAAGTATAGCATTACGATCAAAGTCATTGAGTATATATTGCTATAACAACTTACGAAGTGATCCTAATCCTTAGACCATGAGATCATGTCAATCACTAACACCGGAAGAGTTTCTTGATAACATCAAACGTCACACCGTAACAGGGTGATTATAAAGATGGGTTCAGAACTACTAAAGTGTTATGTTGAGTCCCATGGATCGTGAGTGGAATTTTTTCATCCCGATGACGGATAGATATGCTCTGGGCCCTCTCGGTGATATCACATTGATTAGCTTGGAAGCAAGTGATTTGATCACTAGAATGTTATATCACGGAAACGAGAAAAGAGTGCATGTCGGTAACGAGATCAAACTAGGTATTGAGATACCGATGATCGAATCTCGGACATGTAATATATCGCGAAACAAAAGGATTAAGATACTAGTGTAAAAGGTTCCGACGATCACAAGAAAGTCATCGTTGAATGTGTGGGAGTCAGTATGGGTCTCCAGATCCCGCTTCTGATTATTGATCCGAGAGGGGCCTCGATCATGTCCGCATTATTCACGAACCGTAGGGTGACACACTTAAGAGACACCGACATCCATTTGGAGCAAAAGTTTCATGCCGAAAAGAATAACAAGCGCAGGAATTTATTTCACTAGATACCGAAACGGGTTTTCGGGTGAAATTGCAGAAAGTGTTTCTGCATGTGAAATGAAATACTAGCAAGGGGTTATATGTGAATTTTTGTCATTAAAGTAATTGACAAAATTCTGAATAAATAAAAGGAGTTTTATTTAATGAGAGTTTGCATTAAATTTGGTGGAAATTTAATGGGAATTTGAGTGGGTTTTTTAGTGGAGAAAATTGAAGGGCCATTTTGTGAGTGGAGTGTCCACCCACATGAATGAGGGAGAAGTGGGGGCAACCTCCATGGCCGGCGGCCATGCCTCCTTGGGCTTCCCCCTCCCCTATATAAGGAGCCGCTCCTCTCACTTCTCACTCACACCTCCTCGTGAAGGATCTCTCTCCCCCTCTAGAATTTATCCCCCATGGTCTCGGACTAGCGAGATACATGTTCTCGGTGGCTATTCGGCAAGAAAGAGTTGTGCTTCCGCTGCATCGCTGGAGCGAGGAGGCGGAGGTTGCTCCGTGCGTCGAACGTGTGTGCGAGCACGGATGCGCTGTTGTTTTGCGGCGCTAGGACTTCCTCTCGATCTTGAGATCGGCAAGAGATCGTCTACATCAACCACGAGTTTGGACTCGTTATGCTTTGTCGGTCTTCAAGGGTATGTTCTCTACGGATATACATCCGCCCGTTGTTTGTATCTAGTAGATAGATCTTGGTACATAGTTGTTCCCATCATAGGAAATTTTTTGTTTTCTATGATGCGAACCCTAGAGGTTGGCCGGTTAGAGATGGAAGGCAAGCTAGTGGAGGCTATGGGCAACCCAATAAAGGAGAGAATAATGTCAAGAACAACAATGGCAAGAGAAACAGACCAACCGGGAAGCTGAATTGTGCAACCCTAGAAGAGGTGGATGACTCAGAGCATGCAGTGATAGGTACGCTCAATATCCTTACCAATCTCGACAAAGTTCTATTTGATACTGGTGCAACTACTTCATTCATTTCTGAAGAATTCTGTGATAAATTCGGGATTAGAAAGGCAACGTTAGAAAACCCTATGACTGTAGTTACGGCAGTGGAAAATGTGATTATACGCCACATTAAACAAGATCAGGTTCTCTCGATCTATGGTTGTACATACCTTGCAGACCTTTATGTGATTCCTTTAAAGGGAATTGCAGTAGTGCTGGGGATGGACTAGATGATGGAACATGGGGCTTAGATAAATTGTGAGGAGAAAACTATCCCAATCAAAACTCCAAGTGGAGCAAGGATTGTTTACCAAGCAGATAAGCATAGTCATATCATGGTGGCTCTTCCGTTGAACTCAATGAAAAAGGTCAAATTGGAAGATATTTCTATAGTAAATGAATTTCAAGATGTTTTTCCGGTAGAGCTACCTGGTATGCCACTAGATCGGGAGATAGAGTTCACAATTGATCTAATTCTAGGTACTACACCAATAGCTCAAGCACCATACAAGATGGGACCAAAAGAATTAAAAAGAACTCAAAGAGCAAATTGATGAGTTAGCCAAAAAAGGATTTATTCAGGAAAGTGTATCCCCATGGGGAACACCGGTGATCTTTGTGGATAAAAGGGATGGTGGAAGAAGGATGTGTGGAGACTACGGAAATCTGAACAATGTTACCATAAAGAATAAGTATCCTTTACCGAGAATTCAAGATCTGTTTGATCAAGTGAAAGGAGCTGGAGTATTTTCTAAGATCTGGATACCATCAGATAAAAATTAAACCTGAGGATGTTCCAAAAATAGCATTTGTATCAAGATATGGACACCATGAGTATCTGGTAGTACCATTTGGTTTGACCAATGCACCAGCAATATTCATGAATCTGATGAACAAAATCTTCATGCCATATTTGGATAAGTTTGTCATAGTCTTCATTGATGATATTCTGATATATTCAAAGGATAAGGAAGAGTATGCTGATCATTTGAGAATAGCATTGCAGACTCTAAGAGAACATAAACTTTATGCTAAGTTCAGTAAGTGTGAATTATGGCTAGATGAGGTAGAATTCCTCGGCCATGTGATCAGTAAAGATGGAATTGCTGTAAATCCATCCAAAGTCCAATCAGTACTAGAATGGACTGCACCAACCAATGTGAAACAAATTCGAGGTTTCTTGGGGATGGCTGGTTATTATCAGAGTTTCATTGAAGGTTTCTCCAAAATTGCTGGACCAATGACCAAATTGCTAAGAAAGAATACACCATTCAGTTGGGATGAGAAGTGTGAAGCAAGTTTTCAGGAGTTGAAGACCAGATTAACCACAGCTCCAATCTTAGCAGTTCCAGATACAACGAAAGAATTTACAGTATACTGTGATGCATCTAAAGAAGGTTTGGGTTGTGTATTAATGCAAGATTGGAAGGTGGTTGCTTATGGTTGAAGACAACTGAAACTGCATGAAGTCAACTCTCCAACTCATGATTTAGAGTTAGTGGCAGCAGTCTTTGCGCTGAAGGGATGGAGGCATTTTCTTTATGGATACAGATGTGAGTTATACAATGACCATAAAAGTCTCAAATATTTCTTCACCTCAAAGTAATTGAATATGAGACAGAAGCGTTGGTTGGAGCTAATCAAATATTATGATTTAACAATCAACTATACTTTAGGAAAAGCAAATGTTGTAGCAGATGCTTTAAGTCGTAAAAGTGCAGATATTCAGCCTAGCAATCGGGAGTTACCAAAAGAGTTACAGATGGACTTGGAAAGATTAGAGATTCAATTCATTAGAACAAAGGTTCTTGGAGGATTAGCTACTATGCAAGTAGTTGCAGAGCAGGACAGTGATCTTAAGCACGAAATTTTTAGACATCAAGCAGAAGATCCTTTCATTGCTGAGGAAATTCGGAGGATATCTCAAGGGCAAACATCAGTTTTTTGCCTTGGAGATTATGAGTCTTTATGGTTCCAAGATCGTCTTTGTGTTCCAGATGTGACTGAGATTCGTGATGTCATACTCAGAGAAGCACATGAAACACCATATTCTATACATCCAGGAAGTACTAAGATGTACAAGGATTTGAAAGAATTATTCTGGTGGAATAACATGAAAAGAGAAATTGCTAAGTATGTATCAGAATCCCATACTTGCCAAAGGGTGAAGGCTGAATATCAAAGTCCAGCAGGACCATTGCAACCCTTGGAAATTCACGAACGGAAGTGGGAAGAAATAGGTATGGACTTCATCACAGGATTGCCCATGACACCTAAACGGAAGGACATGATAAGGGTAATTGTGGATAGACTCACTAAATGTGCACATTTTATTCCGGTAAATCAGAAGGATAATGCCGAGATGTTAGTAGAAGTTTACATCAAAGAAATAGTAAGCAAGCACGAAGTGCCCAAAAAGATCATAACTGATAGGGGATCAGTGTCTACTTCAGCATTTTGGAAGCAATTACATGAAGCACTTGGTTCGAAGTTAGATTTTAGCACAGCTTATAATCCATAGATAGGGGGTCAAACGGAATGAACAAATCAGATACTAGAAGACATGTTAGGGGCTTGTGCATTAGATTTTGGAGGTACATGGGAAGATCATCTACCATTGGCAGAATTTTCCTACAATAATAGCTATCAGAGTAGTCTGAAGGCAGCTCCATATCAGGTTCTATTTGGAAGGAAATGTAGATCACCAATATGTTGGTATGAGCCTGGAAGCAGCAAGGAATTTGCGCTAGACTATATCAAGGAAAAACAAGATATCATTAATAAGATCAAGGATAGACTAAAAATAGCTCAAAGTAGGTAGAAAAATTATGCTGATCAAAGTCGAAGATCATGGCATCCTGAAGTAGGAGACATGGTATATTTGAAAGTAAGTCCAATGAAAGGGGTTAAGAGGTTCGGAGTTAAAGGAAAATTGAGTCCAAGATATATCGGGCCATTCAGGATATTGAGTCAAAACAGAACTATAGCTTATGCTTTAGAGTTACCCTCAAGATTGGCTCAAGTTCATAATGTTTTCCATGTGTCACAACTCTGTAAATGTCTGAAAGTTCTGGATGATGCAATCACTAACCAAGAGATAGAATTACAAGCACACCTGACCTATGTTAAAAAACCCTGTAAAATTTTGGAAGAAAATTGGAAAAGGTTGAGAAACAGGGCCATCAAGTACTGCAAGGTACAATGGGAACATCATCCAGAAAGAGAATCTACCTGGGAGAAAGAAGATGATTTAAGGAAAGCCTATCCAGAACTATGCAGGTACACTTCAACAAACTTCGGGACGAAGTTTAAGTTAAGGGGGGAAGTCATGTAACATCCCAACATTTAGGAACCAACAAAGGGTAGATTTAGGAATCTGTGCAATAGCATGCATTCATCTGTAAAAATGTGGGTAAATTTTTCTCCAAATAAAAACCTAAAGTGATCAAAGTTTCTTTCACTCTTTAAGATTAGGAATAGCCTTGGGGAATGATCGTTATAAACTTCGATATGATCTTTGTGCATTAGTGTGTTTTGGGAAATGAAATTTGAACTCAAACTTGAGTGTTGGATTTATAACTTAAAAGGAATTAGAATTATGTTTGAGGAATTTGATGTAATCAAGAGTTACCAATTAGTAACTCAAACTTTAAATAAATAACATAATTAAGGAAATGAATATTCATTCCATATCTTTATTCAATAAATAAGTTACAAAATGTAACTTATGAAAATAATCAAGAATCTTTACAATAGTAAATGAAATAAAAAAGAAATTTATATATTGAGTAATATTACAATCTTTATTAAAAAGGATAAAATAAAGATTAAAAAACAATAAAATAAACATTACAAGGGACTATTCTATAAAGAAAAAGAAAACCTAATCTAAAATCTTGAATCTTCAAGTCTTGTACCTGCAAAACAAATCACTAACTAAGAGAAAGAAAATAAAAGATTAGCATGTTTTACTCTCAGTAGTGACAATGAGTTGCACTATTCAACTTTACATCACTAAGTAATCTTTAGGGGCAAGTTTCACCAATATGAAAGAACTAAATCTTTCATCATTTTTAAGCCATAAGTCAAACAACTACAATTAGCAAGAGGGAAAAGTTTCACCAGACAGGTAAGTGTAATCATATAAAAAGTAACTTTCATTCCCTGAGCATATCCACAAGATGCAGCAGACACACAAGCAGCACACACACCTAAATTCATGGTGTGTGCTATCAGCATAGAAAGAACAGTCCATACAAACAAAATTGCTCAGCACAGCCATGGGAAAGCACCCCAACACCATTTCCTTACTCATACACATCAAGCACCAGCAGCCAAACCAAGCCAAACCAGATCACACCAACCAAACACTTGATCATCTCATCAAGAAGGTGACATAAGGAGGGGGTGGATCAGGTGGATAGCAAGAACAAGACCAAGCCAACAGGACCAGGAGGTGGACATCAAAAACAAGGACAAGTTCCAGGAGCTGGAAGTAGCAGGAGCAGCATCAGGAGAAGCACCAGATCAAGCTAGCCACACAACCAGCAAGATCAAGCCACAAGATCAACAAGTTGCAACCCCAACAACTCCACTTTTGTGGTGAGTAGTAGAAGACCATCACATGATTTATCTATCTAAGTTAGACTAGAATTCATGTGTTGTCATGTACTCAATTTCTCAGAAAAACACCCAAATGAGGTGAGTCCATCATTGAAGATTTTAAACACTAAAAGCCATCAAGAAACTATACATATCCAACCAAGATCTCAGAACAACCTCATTGATCCTAGCTACCAGGCCATATCTTAAATTCCAAGAATAAATATGGCTATGATCTGGACTTCTAGGCACATCTCTTAAACCGGAGTAGCACCTTAGAATTCCTAGATCATGTGGATCAATATAACTTAATAAGCCTACAAATCATTTTTCCCAACCTTGACTCAAGAATCAGTAGCTGGTATCACTACCAGAACAGATCCATGAGGAACAACAAGATAAGGACCTAGTCCCTAAGCCTCAGACCAACATCATAGGCTTTAGGATGCAAGGAAAGAAGTTTCCACTTATCTCTGATATCAAGCTAATCTTAAGCTTAAACAAAATGAAGCCAATTAATAGAACCTAGTCTTGTGTGCCATATTAGGATTGTGTCACAAGAGCAGCTTCTAAACCAAGGAGATTAAGCATCTAGCTTTCACAAATAAACTCATAGACAACTACAAATCATTTTCCTGATACTAATCACAGGAATCATTTCCAGGAATATACATATACATAATATCACTGTAGGAGACCAATTAATCTCAAACTATATATGAATCCATAAGCTAACAACTACAGATACAGTGACTTCATCACTCAAAAATCACTGTCAATAACCAAGTAATGACAATGGTGAGCTCTCAAATCACTAGGATCTCCAAGTAATAATTCTACAGTAACATTATCATCTGAACCATATCAAATTAACCAATGAATCAATCTGGTAAGCCACTAGCCTCACCAAATCCCACTATAAACAGTAAGAAACATCAAACAACCACTCATCATGCTTAAGAATCATCATTACTAGATGCAAATCATCATATATATGAATAACAGAGGGATATGAACCCTAATCAGAACAAAAAAACCCTAATTAGGATATGAACCCTAATCAGGACATGACCACTAGCCAGGAGTAGCTACTACAAACACCTAACACAGGGTGGCATAGCACAGAGGACATGATGGGAAAAAGAATAACTTACCAAAGGTTGTTGCTGTGGGCGAGAAGAGGAAGCAGAGGGTGTCGACGAGCACGGTGGCATGGGGAGAACCCCAAGGGGGCGCTGTGACCCGCACCACACCGAGGTGGCTACCATAGCCACACCCGAAGAAGAGGAACACCACCACAACACACGAGAGCAGCGGCGACGGCAGCACCAGCACCACCCCAAACCCTAGGGTTCGGGACGGAGCCAGTATGGCCACATGGGGCCCCAGGTCCAAATCGAGATCCACGGTAGGGTCAACAACCACCCCACACATCACGGTGGCGGATGGGGAGGTCCACGGCGGTGTGAATCGCTGGCAGTGGCATTGCCGACCACGGGGTCGAGGGAGGAGAAGAAGAGATGAGAACGAGGGAGTGATAGAGAGAGTGTGGGCTGGTTGGGCCAGGACCTTTTCGGGGAGCCATTTTGGTTCTGCCCAATTGGGCCAAAACGGCCCAATAAACCCAACACAGCCAGCCCAATCACCTAAAAGAAGTTTCAATAATTAAGAAAAGACCAAAATGCCCCTGAATTTAAATAAATTCTAGATAATCAAATAAAAATCCAAAAATTATAAATAAAATATTTTTGGATTCACAATAATTCAATCTATCTAAATAAATTAAGAAATAAAATTTTAGGCATATAATTTTTATTAAGAATTTTGTAATATATAGATTCCTTATGGAATTTTATAAAATTATGGAAAGATGATAAAAATAAATAAAAATCACTTTCATTATATATTAACATTGTAGTATTTTAGTAAAGTACTAAATAAATATTTAATATCAATTTTTGGTATTCAAATAACAATTCTTAAAGGAATTATTAAATAAATAAAATTCAAATAAAATAAAAGGATACAATATTCAATAAATATTAGAAAAATTAATATTTATAAATTCTTTATTATTAAAAAGAATTTTTATAATTTAAATAATGGGAAATAATACACACAAAACTAAATAATGCATTACATTACTTTGCATAATCATTTTTCTTCTTTAAATATTGTCCTTACCGGGCAATAATGATGTTTTGTAGACATAGAAGCTCAACATCCAGTGCAAGCATCCGACTTCACTACCTTGCAATCACAAGGCAAGTTCATAACTTGCTCATGTCATTTGAAGAGTCTTTATCAAGTATTTGCAAATTGTGTGTTATAATATATATTCCAGAAAAAAAGATATTATTTTATCAAAATAAATAAATCTTAGATATCGTCCTAAGTGATGATATGCTGGAGCAATAGAACTTAGGTTTCTATTTGCAATAATGATGAACAATTAGGGATTAATAACCCATGACATCAGGGATTCTAGCACCGTATATTACGCGTTAGCCATTAGATTTGGAATAGGACAGAGAAGTCAGTTGTATCCTTTTCCTCTCGTATGGAGGCAAGACAACCTTAACGTGACGTTGTGATTCCTTGTGCGGATCCAACATATGGGTGGGAACCCTTACGCCCCACACTTTTGGTGTCTAGATTATCTATGAATGGTGTTTAGGGATATAGTCCATTTAAATGGTACTATTCTAGGCATCACCAGGTCATAGAGTCTTCGGGAACTCATCAGGGTTTTATCCTGCCCGAAAGGGGGCTTAACGGAGGTCAGCCGGCCCCGAAGGATCATGCAGACATATGAGGTCGCGGAGAGGGCAGTGATTGGCTTGGACCAACTACTGGGCCCCACATCATGGAATTGTGGACGGGAAAGTACACCCGGTTGTGCAACAAGGAAGTTGATCTCTCATGGGTAAAGTAACGCACCTCTGCAGAGTGTAAGAACTATAACTTGTTACTCCCTATTCCGGGAAGGAGCTACGAACGCAGCAGGAAAGGAACTCCATGAATGTTCTGGTCAACCTGTGAAGGCTGATGGTCATAGATTTTCATAATAAAATCAATCTTTGAAGAAAGATTTACAAAAACTACATAGTGCCAAGGACTGATAGTCCGAGGTGGTAGATAGAGCATCAAACCTCCCACCTTGCATATAATTTACTTTCTGGGTAACGCTGTTACTCATCCTTTCATTTGAATCCTTTCTTAGACTCTGAGAATCCCGAAGATACTCCAATGTATGCAATTGAGAGACAGGAGGAGGTCTTCTATGAAGAGCCCAACCTGTATGGAGCCGTAGAAGGGGAGGACTATGATATCGTCTACGGAGGAGAGTTCCAAGAGTCCGAATAATTACTATAGTCTAGGAGCCACTTGAGCCGAACAACATGAACAATATATAGCAATAAGTTGTTGAGCTCAATTTGGAGTTTAAGTTTTAAATTTGAAACTTCCACTAAAACACTTATATTTTGGTTTGTAAGTTGAATCTTTTGGAAGTCTTTAACTTAAGGTATTGTAATAATAATAATGTGTGTATGTTTGTAATATGGACCCGCTATGTTTCTATTGTACCACTCTGAGGGATGCGATATTTATGGAACAGAGTTCTGTGGATGTCATGTGAATGACTATAGTGTACTACACATGCAGTGGTAAGCTGGGTCACCGCAAAACCTCACTGGGTTTGACCTAGGGAAAATCCTAAAGACAAAAAAGGCTTTATTTTGTTATTTCTGCCACCAGTAATCTAGGAAGCAAATGACTATGGTGTCTATAGGATATGAAAGGTATGGTTATTACACTTCATTACAAGTTGGATTTAGGTCATTTGGATATACCAAAATTACTGGAGAAATTTATTAGTGTTCTGGATAGATCTTTGTAGGGTATTTATCCAAATTAATTTAGACAAGATTTTGGTCCAGATCTAGGGCTGCATGTTAGAGAAAAGGTGCATGCATGTGTAAAAATTTAGATCTAGCAACAATACGGGGTTTTACTAACTTGTTTGTATTTAAACCAAACTACTAGTTGCTAGATCAATAAATTTAAAGAAAAAAGAATTAGATCTGAGGGGCTCTAGGCTAGATCTGGAACAGATGGGCCGCGAGGGAGGCGATTCATCCCATGCGGGTGGAGACACGCGCGAGCGTGCAACGAGCGGGAGGGAATAATGCGCCGCGCGGTGGGGCCTGCCTGTCAGCTAGAGGGAGCGGCCGAAGGGGTAGCGAGCTCCCTGGGCCGCAGGATTAGAAGGGGGATCGACGGTCCACGACCGTCGTCCTCCTCTCGACGGCGATGGAGAGAGAAAACCCTAGCTAGGGGAGAGGGAGACGCGGGGGAGCTCACCGAGGGCTCGGGGAAGGTCGGGGAGGCTGCGGGGCAACGCGGTTGATGATGGCGACTCCGCGGAGGGTCAGCTCGAGCGGTCCTGACGTCTAGGAGGAGCTCACGTGGCGGCGCCCGAGCCTAGCTCGTTGGAGCTCGTCAGGGCGTCTCCAAGAGCGGTTGCATGTCAAATAAAAGGGCATGCTCATATAGAGTAGGAGGAGGGGAGTGCTGCAAGATGACATGCAGGGCCAGAGGAGCACGGGAGGTGGATCTATGCTTGATTTCATGGAGGAGGCCGAGGATTCTTTCTCTCCTTCTCTTGAGCAAGGAAGAGCAAGGGAGAGGGAGAGGAGCTTTGGGGGATTATGTGAGGAGGATAAGGGCAAATGAGGGCGAGGGGGACATCTGTCCTGGCCTGGGGCGTTATAAACCGAGAGTGTGTAGTGTGAGAGGGGCCAAGTCCATTTGGACAAGGGCCAGGGCAGGTGGCTGCTCATTGGGCAAGAGGGAAGGTGCTGGGGTGTGGTGTGGGGTCAGGCACGACAAGAGAGGGAAGAGGGGAGTGGTGGCTGTAGCCTTTAAGAGGGGAAGATCTTTGCAAGATATGGATACCTCTCTCTCTTACAAGAACTAGGGACAAAGGGTAGGGGAGGTGCTACAGTGCACACGACCAGGGGGAGTGTGTGCTGCTAAGGTGGAGTACTTCACTAGATTGGAGCTGGTTTGGTTTAGTTTGAATCAAGTTTTGCATTGGTTAGGCAAAATTGATTAAATGGGGGCTTGTGAAGGAAGTTGATAAACTTGCATTGGACAAAGAGGAGGAAATGGTACTAGTGGGTGGAGAATGTCAAATAATCTCTTCATGATTTAAAAGGGATTTTTCCAAAGATTATAATCCCATTTAAATGCACTTCTTCAAAAAGTGCTGAAGTAGAATATGAAAGCTAAGATGATAGTTTTACATTTTACAAGATTGGTTTTTGATGTGATATGGTCCTAAATAATAAAGGAACAATATTGGAGCATTTTATTGGGATTTATTGAGGTGGAACAGTATTTTTGGGAATTATTTCTTGTTTCTGCCATTTAAGAAAAAGGGCAAAAAGAAATAATAAAGGATCTCAAAAATATTTATTTTTGAGTTGTAAAGATGGCATATGATAAATAGGCATCAAATGGTTCTTGATTTGGCAAGGTGATTTGGAGAAAAACAAACTTCACTTTATAGACATGGTTGTTGAGAAACTGGTAAAAAAGGAAATAAAATAGTTTAATAATCCAAATAATTTAGGGAATCATTTGGGGAATAGTTATGCCCAAGTTAGATGATGTAAACTTGATGTGCGCATCAAGGTCAACCTTGGTTTTGAAAAGAAGGGGTGAAAAGGATGGAAAACTAGATGTAGGAGGATCTAGGGTTTAGTTATTTTGATGCCACCTAGATAGGGTTGGATTAGGGAGCTCAGAGCTCACCTTGGTACAAGTTGTATATGGATGGATAGACCAAGTTATATAGAAGATCATGGAACCAAGAGTTGGTCTTGGTTGTATTTGAGGTGATCATGATGAGATGGCAAACTTTGTTGGAAATAAGGCTGCCATAACAGATACATCAGGTAGCCTCCTAAACCATATGGGTATAGGAAGCACAAGGCTTTAATGGAAACAAGTGAAGTGGGTGTTGATAGTACATGATTAGTAGATCGTAACCAAACAAAAAAGTTGGTCAAGGGGAGGTAACATGTAGATGTGAGCTTCTTGCAAAGTAGGCAAGATGATAAGATTCGCAGAAAAGATTATTATCGTGACTACAAAACCATCATGGATGAGTGGGGAATAAAATGGCTTAGCCCAGGGCAAGAGTGGGATTTGTTAGTAATACTGATGTACAGCAAGATCATTCAAATTCATTCCCAAGAATGCACCTAGGTTGGAAAAGGTAGAGCTCCAAAGATGGTATCCATATAAGAAATCCAGAGTTAGCCATTTTGGGGGCAGATTTGGTTATTTTGACTAGTGTTCAAGAGGGAAACAATTGAGAGGGTGGCAAAGGTTTATCCCTTCCCTCAAGTGGTTGATGTTGAGGTATAGATTGAGGAGAGGGGATCCAAACATGGATTGGGTATCCACGAGGTTGGAAACCATCAAGAGGGATTATCCCTGGATAGAGGTAAGCATGAGATGAGATGATCACTTTAGTGGTTAGGACAGATCTAGACTTGGATGCTTGCTTTGAGATTGATGATCACAAGCATGGGTTGGGTCCTAAGGGATGAGCTACTGGATTAGCTCACTCTAGTTCCGAAGCAATCAAGGCAATCAGCAGATCAAGGCAATTCATCAAACAGCAGATCAAGGCAATTCATCTTTTTTACTTATCTAACTACTACTAGTGTTACCATCAAGCCTAGCTTGAGGTAAGGAGGGGTATTTCGGAAAGGGGTTTTGCTTGGAAGTAATATAAGTATTATCTTGGTATTACTACCAAGATTGGAATAAAAGGTTTTAATAAAGGTTTTTGGAAAGCCTAGAGATAAGGGTAGTTGAAGGTTCTGTCTTGAAAACATAAGGAGAGTATATCTATGTCTCCATAGTTTTGGCAATAGAAACTAGTAAGGTACTTGGTTGTGTCTAAGTCATCTTGGCTCAGGTTTTTGCAATGCCAGAACATTTGAGAATATGAAAGATGAGCCAAGACATCTCTTTTTGTAAAATAGTTTTTGTGAACTAGTGTTGAGGTGAGGAGTACATAACTAATACACAAACAGATGCTTGAGCACAAGCAAACAACTAAGCAAGCAAAGCAGGTAAAGTTTTTGTTCCCCCTGATTTTTGCCTTTTTGGACATTTAATTAGGGTTGCTGAAATTGCGATGTTACATGGGCAGTGCATCCATAATTGTTATCGCCTCCGGTTATAGCAATAACCTACTAGTATCATCCATATAAGAAAGATAACTAATGATATGCATCGTGATGTCACCATTAATCCCAAGTAAATTCCTCACAAACAGTCGTACTACCCTTTCTATCACTGGGGTTCCTATCCTACAGATCAGTCATTACTCACACTCCCTTTATCTGGATCACTCCTCGGGGTCTTGGGGTACCTGAAAAGTCCTTATATTGAGGCAAGAGAGGGTACTACAATCATCATGTCATACAAACTAATACATGATCCCATCTATGATAAATAACATGCACAAAAGCTACATGGCTAGACCGAAGCCCTTAGACCAAGGAGAATTACTCACACATAGAGATAAAATTGACAATCATAAACATTGTAATAGAGATCATAAGGTTGATAACAAATAGTCTTACAATGTTGAAAATTGGAGAAGAGATCTACTATTACAAGTGGTGGAAGATGTCTATGGTGGCGGAGAAGGGTTTAGAGGTTTAGATCTAGATCTATTCCTCCGGCGTGGCGGCTTCTGGTGGTAGGGTGAGTTAAGGTCGAAAAAGAAGTGTTGTTTCCCGTCTCCCAAAACCTATTTATATAGGAGTCCCTTCATGAAAGTTATTCTGTTTGACCTAATGAACTTTGTGCCAACTATATGGCCTAAATAATATTCCCACCATATAGTTGGTCATTAAGATTGCAGTATTAACTTCACGGCTCCTGGTTTCTTTGATATGTTGGCAATCTCGTATCTTTGGCATTTATGTAGTGATTCCCATCATCATACGTCATTATCTGTGTAGGAAAAAATAGCAAGAAAGTATTGCATACCACTTTGGTCATTAGGCATTAGTGACAGGTTTTAGAGAGATATTTCATAAAATATATGAATAATATCTAGTTTAAATACAGACGTGGATGGCTATATTCGACAGCCATCACCCCATGATATAAACAAGTTTCTGCCAGTATAGCTGGAGGGGGCCCATATTTAGCCTGAAGCTACCTCGTAGCTATCTCCGGAATTTTTCAAAAAATCATTTCCAAGTACAAAACAAGGTATTTCTTTAGATATCCAAAAATAGATTAGCAAGACCAGGCACATTGCCAGGAACCCTAACTGTCGCGGTATCAGCCGAATTTCATAACTGGCCTCAGAAATTCAAACAAATTTCAAAAAAAGTGGAACCTTCGCACATTGCCATTTTATGTTGCCTAGTTGCATGCAAAAATAACAAACATGGCATATGGGTATTATTCTAAAAATGTATTCACATAAATCACATATCGCCTTTGAGGATTCATGGCTTTCAAGGCAAATGAGATAGGTTATAACAACAACCTATGCATAGTTTGCTTTATGTGCCCATATTCCGCACATGCGTGTATCTTGGGATGGAAAACAATATTGCTTCATGAAGTTTTCACATTCTCTAAATGGAAAATCCATTTTCCATTTTCTCAGTGTCGAAAAGGGCTTATTTTGTGAAGCATCCACCAAGGATATGATGTGAAAATGATCACCCCATTTTTAATAAATACTAGAGAGCATTTAGGGTCCAAATCACCAATTGTCTTCACCTAGAACCTCTAGGAGAAACCCCAATGATATAAACAAGTTTCTACCGGTCAAGCTGCATTTCTTCAAAGGTTGATTTTAATATCAAAAACTATGCTCATAAGCCTTCATAGGTTGACTAGAACTTCACGAAGTTCCTTTCCTGTCGCGTTCGTAGCTCCTTCCCGGAACAGGAAGTAAGATAACACAATTCTTACAATCTTTATAGGTGTGTTGCTTTACCCATGAGAGATCAAATCCTTGTTACACAACCGGGCGTACTTTCCCATCCACAATTCCTTGATATGGGGCCCAGTAGATAATCCAATACTGCCCTTCTTCGAGACCCCATATGCCCGCACAATGCTCCATGCGAAGCCACATCTCTATTAAGCCCCCTTCCGGGCAAGATACAACTCTGATAGGCTCCTGAAGACTCTATGAGATGGTTATGCCCCTGGCAGGCTCCATATAGGTATGACCATACCTCCAGCAGCTGCTCACAGATAATCTAGACACCAAAACCATGGGGCCTAAGGGTGCCCACCCATATGCTGAATGCACGCAAGGAATTACACTATTACATTAAGGTCGTCTTGCTGACATACGAAAGGAACAAGATCTAGCTGACTTCTTCATCCTATTCCAAATCTCATGGATAACACGTAAATATACGGCGCTGGAATCACTGATGTCATGGGTTATTAATTCCTATATGATGTATATTATTGCACATGGTATCCTTAATTCCATTGCCAATCTTATATTTATCATCACTTAGGATGATAATATCATTTTATTTCTTTGATAAAATAGTATTTTCCTCACCTTATTAGAACATAGGTGATAACACACAAGTTGCAAATACTTTGTTAAAAAACATCAAAGGACATGAGAAAGTGATGAACTTGCGTTGTGATTGCAAGGTAGTGAAGTCGGATGCTTGCACTCGACCTTGAGATTCTATTTCTACAAAACACCATTATTTCCCGGTAAGGAAAATATTTAGAGAAGCAATAATAAACATGCATACTAATTCAATGCATTATTTTATTATTTTTCTTCTTTGCATGTTTTACCCACATTATTGAAGTTCTTAAAGCTTCTTTCTTTAATAAAATAAGTTAATAATTTATCATTCTTAAAACCTTGTAAATATTTATCTAATATTTTTTTGGTAACATATATCAATTTAAGAGTTTAGAAGTAATTTTTATTTAATTTTAACTCTTATTATTATTTTCATAAAATTCCATAAAGGAATAAGTGTTTTTAATTAATATAAATTAATTTTATTAGACTATAATACAAATTTATAATTTTTTAAATAGAACATTTATTTGAAATATAAAAGTTAATTTTATTTATTTTTATATAATATCATTATTTTTAGAAAATTCCATAAGGAATTTATATTATTAAAATAATGAACCTAATTTTTATCATCCTAAAATACAAATTATGATTTTTATTGGGTAGTTTATATCTTTATGAACACATGGATATATTATTTTATTTTTAGGATTTGTTTAGAGCTTATATTGTACTGGGTTATTTTAATCTTTTTAATAAATTTAGGGTTGTTTTTCTTTAAACTTGGGCCTAGACTTTTGGGCTGGTTTGACCCGACCCGGCCCATTGAGTTGTGTCAAACCCTGAGCCGTGCTAGGTTGGTCCCTTTGCCGGCCTAGAACTCGCCTCTCACCCTTCCTCTCTCGCACATGACTTAGTCTTCCTCCTCATTAGAGGTATGGTGCTACCGTCGTTGCCGCGTTCTATTCCAGCGCCTCTGACATCCTCGAACATCGCCGAGGTGCAGTATGAGGCAATCGATGATGCTATGTATACTGGTCCAACTCGATTTGATGCTCGATCCATCCCTTAACCATGTAGTCTCCTTTTATATGTGTAGGGTTTGGACCTCGCCGGTGGTTCGGCACTCCGACACTCCCCTGGCGCCGCCCTGGTGGTTTGGTGGCTAGATTGTGTTGCCCCTCATCTCTGACTTGTCTACTCGCTTCCTATTCTATACTTAGCGAGGACCTCCAGTGAGTTCACCTCCTCTACTTTTTTTACTCTTTGTTTCTCTCGCTACCCTCTAGGTGCGTGTAGTGAGGAATCCCTAAATAGGGTTCATCCCTTCTTCTAGGGTTCTTCCTTTTTTTGTTGTGGTTATCAAAGATAATGAAATTTCTCCATGTATATACCCACTATAAGTAGAATAAATTTCTATGATAAGTTTGGAATTGGTGATAGTGGATTCTAGCAAATGAATTATTGTCTGAATTTCATTTCCTTTCACTTATTAGATTGATGATGATATGGCTATAATCTAGATTGATATGTAGACAATGATTATGATTGAAATGCTTCAATACTTAAGCATTATAGTTGGCTATCTATTTAAATGTTTTTGATGAACTGTGATGATAACATTTTTAGGGAAACATAAATTATTCTAAATTGTTATTTTAGGAAAATGATTGATAATATTTTTGAGAAGATTTTGCTATGAAACCTATATGTATGGATTACTTAGTAAAGTTGAATCTTTGTGACACCTTCATATGAATGGTACACAAAATTCTGTCTGGCACTAGGTTCTTCCTAAACTGTACTTTGAACTAGCTTTGTATTGGTAAGAGTTGAAAAACTCCATCAAGTACAATATTACTCTTGTTGTATTTAAATTGGCATGTGATATTGGTCTGAGGCCAATCTAAAGTAAAAACATATGTTTTAACTTGCTGCCTATTTTCCCATGTGTTCCATGATAGATATATCATGACCTTGCATGAATACAGATATATAGAAGCATGATAAAGTATTAGATAAAAGGATTTGAGATATACCCTGGTTCTAGGGTAGACTGTGGCCTTGTGCCGGAGTTACCTACTACACTAGTGCTTATGGTTGCTGTATTTTGAATCTTCTGTCCCTCCTTGACCTTGTTCTGCATTTCCTGGAACTGGTTCTACTCCTCCTTGTCCCTGTCCTGCACCTCCTGGTGTCGTTGCTTCCCTTGGCCTTGTCTTGCACCTCCTGGTGCTACTTCTTTCCTTGGCCTTTTCCTGCACCTCCTAGTGTTGCTGCTCCCGGATCCTGCGAGCATTTGCTGTCCACCTAAACCACCCCTCCATTAGGTGACCATCTTATATGGTTTCTTGCTGGATTGCTATGGTGAATAGTTGGTTTATCTAGTGGAAAACTATCAAGATCTGATGGGGTGTTTGCTGTGTTCTTGAGATAGAGTAGTGGATATGGCTTTGAGATGATGTAGCAAAATTAACTTTGTTGTGCTCGGGGCTGTGGTTTTAACTCTCTTCTTCTCTCCCTGTTATCGACAGCACACAACATGCAGTTACTAGAGTAATCTTCTTCACTATTGCTTTCCCCTTTGGATTAGATCAAGTCAAGAATATCTACTACCCCTTCCTTTTACCTTTAACTTCTCTTGTGAAACTTGCCCCTTCTTTGGCTAATGATGTTGCGCTGAAGCCTATTTGATTTACAAGAATATAACTAAACTTTGGTTAAATTTTCCCCTTTTCATTGCTCAATGATGTAATATGAACAGTGCACTTCACTATCTAAGACCGAGAGCAAACTTAACAAAAATCACTTTCTTTTTTCTATTTTTTCTTTGTTTTGCACGTATAGAAGCTCTGATGATCAACGAATTTAATTTAGGAAATAGATAGATAGTAGTATAGGCATTTATTTAATTAGTTTTGTAATTTTACATTTATTTTCTTTGCAAAGGATCAATATAACATTATTCTATTATTCAATAAAGTTTCCTCTTCTTTTATAAATGTTTATGTAATGTTCTTACTTAATATTCATTTGTCTTTGTATTATTGTAATTGAATAAAGGAAAGAATAAGAAGTACTTTCTTATATGAGTTATTCTATTTGTATTGTTTTCAATTCTCTTTATTGTATATTAATAAATATATATTTAAGTATTCAAACAATCTTTTCTAAATCATTTTGACAACAATAAAATACTAAATACTTCTAATTTTTAAATCTTTTCAATAGGAATTCAAACTTAAACATGGATTTGAATTATTCACTCAAAGTCATTTAAATTCCTAGATATCATGTCAAAATTTATAACAATCACTATAAAGAGCTAAACCTATCTCAAAATAGTGAAAGAAACTCTGATCTCTCTAGGTTTTTTTGGAAAGAATTTACCCCACTTTTCAAGAGGAATGCATGTGATGCAGCCCGACCTACGGTCATTACTACATCAAGGTCTCCAACTTACGCCAACTCGTCATGGACTCCAAAGGTGAATCCGTTCCTCTATGCGAGCCCCCTTCCCGCCCTATTGAATGGTATGCTACTTCATACTCCGTCACATATGCATGATAGGTTCACACCGACCAGAACGGAGGCAAGGGAGGAAGCCCGGAACATCAAGCCCGACAAGACGGAGGCTTGGAAGAGGAGACGGAAGAAGACAGGTCGATAGCTGCCAGGTCCAAGCGGTACTACCGGTTGTCGGAACCGGTACTACCGGTCAGCGGTACTACCGCCCCCTTCTACCGCTCGCTACTGACGGCTCCAACGGATGCTCCAAGACTGCAAGCGGTACTACCGGTGCTAGAGCGGTACTACCGGTGATGACCGGTACTACCGGTCCTAAGTCCGGTACTACCGGTCATGTGTGCCTACGCGCACCTGTTGGGCCATAGCCCATGTATTCCCCTTACTTACCTATTCGCCTAGTTTATCCCCAAACTACCCTTGTATAGTGGCTGGCCTATAAATAGAGCCCCCACCCCTCATGTATCCCTTAGGCATAGATGATAGACTAAACACAACCCCCATTGTGGAATCTCTAGTTTTGCCTCATCCCCTTTACCAAGGGGACCGACTATCGTCACCAACCTCGATTGGACTTTGCATCACGCATCCATCATTGAACAAGGCCTTGGGTTCTCGGTTTCTCGCCCCCAAGTCGTCAAGACCCTCCCCAAGGTGTTCTTCCCTCTCCGATGTGGATTTGAGGGAGCACGTTGACCGATATTTCCTTGCGAGGATTCTATCGGACCGGTGGCCGCCGTTCGGGAGCAATCGGCCTTGTATCGTGTGAGTTTTTGCGTGTGTTCATCGTTTTCTTCGCGAGGTGTGTGTTCGCTTCCGCTACCTTCTCCCTTTCCCCTCGCTTTCCCATCGATTTGACCACGAGATCCGTGAAGATCAGGCACCCAAGAGGTTAACCCCTCCATCATCTGGTATCAGCAGCTTTTGGTTGCCACGGATTTCTCATCGATTTGGTCTTTTCCCCATAAATTCGAAAATTCCACCAAAAACAGCCCCAATTCGTGTTTTGGATCGATCTGTGATTTGAGTGCATTTTGGTAGGTTTTGATCTGTGGATTACTTGCTAAACTTGTTGATCTACCTTCCTTTGCATTCCCATGGCCTAATCCCTTGATTTCCCCCTTCGATTTGGTGTTTTTCTTGAAGCTTTTCCGCCCAAATCACCCCAAAATCGCGAAAACGCGACAAAACTGGGATTTTCTGGACCAACCGGTACTACCGGGCCCAAAATCCGGTACTACCGCTCTCAACCGGTACTACCTCTCAGGCAACCGGTACTACCCCCCCGTACAGAAAAAAAAACAGCAGGTTCCCAGATTTCAGCCTCTCACCGTTTTGAGCATAACTTTTGCATCCGAACTCGGATTTTGGTGTTCTTTAGCTCGTTTCGAGGAGGAGAAGGAGCTCTACATCATCATCCACGTGGTTCATGCAATCTACTCCATCCAAATTCCGTGAGCAAGGCGGAATCCAACAATAAAGGGTGAAGATCGTCGATGAAAGGTATAAACATTCCGCGACTTCTCCCCACTTGCATTCCTTTGTGAACCCCACTATCTTTGCGAGCAACAAACACCTATTGAGACTAGTTCCTCTTATGATTGCTTGGGCTATGCACATTTGATACCTTGTAGATTCCGAGCAAACATTGTGAGCGCTATCTCATATAGTTATCTTGTATAGTTGTTGGCACAAGGAAGAGGCAAGTGAAAAAGAAATAAAAATAAAAAGAGTGATACAAAAAGAAAAAAAATAGAAAAAAGGAAAAGAGAAAAATAAACAAATATACATGTGCCTCATAGAATAGGAAGCGCAAGCTCGATGAACATCATATACGTGGTACTTATTGTGCATGTCTTGTAGCCCACCAATTTTGTGCAATCGAACTAGCGTCTCTCCTTGTACTTGTGTGACATGAGATTATAGTCTTCGCTAGGTAATCATTTGGTTCTTAGCTCACTTTCTCCGTCGCACAAGTCCCATTTATCCCACCGTGTGTGTTTCCTTGTACATATTTCCTATCTTGTGGATTAACTTGTTTGCTTTGTGATCATTGTGGTTCTTTACTTGCCAATACAACATCTTGATTTCGGATTGGTTCTTGACATGCCACTTTCCATTCCTATCCACCATAGGCCTTGTGTGTGTGTGTTTTTTGGTTCGTAGTTGGTTTTGGTGTTCCGCGTGAACTTCACTTTGCTTGGTTTATTGCTCTCAAGTGTGTCCACTTGTACGATACGATCTTCCAAGGTAAAGTAAGATTTGACGTTGTATCCCTAACTCCCACTACCACTTCCATATACACCTCTTGGTCTTGTGCATCATGTCTAGGGACTCTGGAACCGAGGATGATATCTATGAAGAATCCATGATGAGCCACCATGACTACGACTCCACAAGTATAGAGGACATGACGGAGCACAACACCGACAATGGCTCCGCATGCTTTGAGGACCCGGAGCACTACACCTACGACGACTCCACATGCATGGAAGACATGGAGCTCTACATCGACAATGGCTCCTCATGCATGGAGCCTATGGAGCACTACACCGACAATGGCTCCACATGCTTGGGTGATATGGAGTACTACACCAACAATTACTCCCCAAGCATGGATGACTTCGAGTGCGACATCGACGACGCCTCGCCAAGCATGGAGGACACGGAGAACTTCATCGACTTTGATGGATCCTCCATGAGCCATGAGGAATTCCTCCACCGTGTGGAGATGGAAGCCTACTACTCCAAGCAAGAGGAGGCGCATCATCAAGATTCCATGACCTTCAAGGCCAAGCGTGCCACACCAAAGGGCACCACCTACTTCGATGATCCACCTCCAAGGCGACATGTGCCACCACCTAGATGGCGTCAAGCGCCACCATCTCCAAGGCACCAACCTCCATCACCTCCAAGGCGTCAAGCTCCACCATCTCCAAGGCGCCAAGCTACATCACCTCCAAGGCGCCAAGCTCCAACTCCTATCCAAACAAGAGTGGCGTCCAAACATCATATGCATCAAGAGGCGCCAAGAAACAAGAATCTTCATCGACAAACATCCTCTCATGAGCTTCGCCACCATAAAGAGGATACAAGACATCGTCAAAGGCATCTTCGCCACCAAGACGAAGAATTCGTGATGAGCACCAACCATAATGCTCAAGCAAGCTCAAGAAGGCACCACAAGCACAAGAAGAGTGCCAAGGCAAATGATCACCGTCGTGAGAGTCATGTGGACGACCAAGTGCGCCACCTACATCAACCATCGGCAAGGCACGCCAATGACCTCCGTCGACACCATCATAGGGCACCTTCAACTACTCGTGCCACCACCACAATGGCACCAAGATCAAGCCTTCCTCCACGCCATCAAGCTTCAATGCCTACGCTTGACTTCCACGGCCTCGCCAACGAGGAAAATGTAGACGCCTACTTCGCCAAGTTGGATAGCATGAGCCTACCTCCACCACTACTACGAGATGGCCACAAGACGGTCGAGCATGGGATTTTCCCTTCGACCATGGAGGAGAGCAATGATGCCCATATTATGGCATCCAACCTTGAAGGCGACAAGGTCAAGAATGGTGAGCATGGGATTTTCCCTTCACCAAAGGAGGCGCTTGGAGTTGAGGAACCCGAGCCTACCCCTATAAGCTTGAGTGATGATGTGGTACCAATACCATGTGAGTATGAGAGCCACTTAGCCCACTTGAGTGAGAACAAGAGTGAGATGAGTGACTCCACCTTATGTGAGATTGAGTGCTTCCACTTTGAGGGCATGAGTGATACACCGAGTGCGTTGAGAGTGGTAGTTGATAGGTCAAGTGAGACCATGTCGATTTCTAACAACTTACCCTCTACCTCTAGTGTGTCCTCTTGTGTTATGCTAGGTTCCATGGATGAAGAAGTGCCAAGCCATGAAGCAATGATGCCTCAATTGGAGAAGATGTACATGGTGCATGAAGATGATGCTATGCCCTGGCTACATCAAGAAGACGAAGTCGTCCACAAGGAGACCACTACTTCCACAACACCCACTTCATATGAGAGGTATGAACAAGGTAAAAATAAGGGTGTTGATGATGCCATGATCCCACTAGTGGACATGATGAATTGTGAGGATATGCATGTTATGGATGATAATTGTGACATTACATATGCTTCATTCATATTCCCATGTGATGCTTTGCCTTTGCATAATATTGCTCATGTGGAATTGTTTGAGTGCGATATCATTGCCATAAACATGCCATGCTATACATCTTGTGTGTATCCTCCAATTGCTTCGGACTTGCCTTGTCATGCTAGTCATTCAATTTCTCCCGTTGCTTGCGATAAGATGAATGCTTGCTATTTCACTTGTTTTGCTTGCAACAATATTGATCATATGTGTTATAATGATATGGCCCCCATAGCTTTCTCAATTTTTGGAGATTTTGATGATTGCCATGATAAGCATGTTCCCCACTTGCATACTCACCATGCATCACTTTCATACTTGATTGACATTAATGGTGATGTGCACAAGAAGAGATACGTCATGATGGATGATTTGTATATCTACCATGCACACACATTCTCCCTTTTGTGTATGATGTGTGTAGGTACCCGCATTATCATGTCAACCTCGGTTGAGAACGAGTTGACAAAAAGAGCTCTTGCGAGCATCCCACAAGTGAGTTCAAGATCGAACCCAGCTCTGATACCTTTTGCATGCTTTGCATCTTTCATGTGGGCAAATTGCTCTTTCCTATGGGTTGATTGCAAGCATGTTGATGGTATTATCTCACCTTGTGACATTCATGTTTCTTTGCTTTTGGATAATGATGTTTTGTGTGTTGCAACAAAAATGTTGAACATTTTCTCTTTCCGATGTTTTGTGTGCAACCGCAATTCCATTAAGAGCATGTATTGTCATGAAAACTTCCAAGAATCTCGTCTTGTTGTTGCAACAAACAAAGGACCACTTGCTCTTTCATTTGGTTTGTTTGCAAAACATAATACTTTTGTTTTGGATATGCTTACTTGTGTGTTTTTGCCAAATTCTCCTATTCTTGCATCAAAGATGTTGTTTGAAATTTGGATCCAATGCTTTGAATGCCCCACTTCTATGTTATATGGAGTTTTTGAGTTTCCACATTTGGATGATGTTCAAACGATTTCCATGCACATTGACCTTGCATATGCATCCCGTTTGCTATACTTGAGTTGTGCTAATCGTGTTGTGAACAAGAATGGACATGCCACAAATGACATGCTCCTCTATCACACACAAACATATGTTGCTTGGTATTTGTTGTATGAAGGTACAAATGCATACACGTCAACCTCTATGGACCATGTGTTGACAAGAAGAACCGAAGAGAGTTACTTATCGCTACCCTTCATCGAGCTATCTCTACACGATAAGGTGACTTCCTTCTACTTGAGGACTCATGCAATAATCTTCATGAATTGGATACGCTTTGAGTGTTGCTTTGCTTTTGTTGTGAGCTTTGTAGGATTCAAGGAAGGTGAAGGAACATTGAAGTGTTGTCAAGTCAATCTTCCCGAGGACGACTATATGGTGAACCCCAGGATCAAGAAGGTCTCTCGACCGCTTCTACTTTGTGATGAGCATGTAGAGTCGAGGACGACTCTTTTTGAAGGGGGGGAGATGATGCAGCCCGACCTACGGTCGTTACTACATCAAGGTCTCCAACTTACGCCAAGTCGTCATGGACTCCAAAGGTGAATCCGTTCCTCTATGCGAGCCCCCTTCCTGCCCTATTGAATGGTATGCTACTTCATACTCCATCACATATGCATGATAGGTTCACACCGACCAGTACAGAGGAAAGGGAGGAAGCCTGGAACATCAAGCCCGACAAGACGGATGCTTGGAAGAGGAGACGGAAGAAGACAGGTCGATAGCTGCCAGGTCCAAGCGGTACTACCGGTTGTCGGAACCGGTACTACCGGCCAGCGGTACTACCGCCCCCTTCTACCGCTCGCTACTGATGGCTCCAACGGATGCTCCAAGACCGCAAGAGGTACTACCGGTGCTAGAGCGGTACTACCGGTGATGACCGGTACTACCGGTCCTAAGTCCGGTACTACCGGTCATGTGTGCCTACGCGCACCTGTTGGGCCACAACCCATGTATTCCCCTTACTTACCTATTCGCCTAGTTTATCCCCAAACTACCCTTGTATAGTGGCTGGCCTATAAATAGAGCCCCCACCCCTCATGTATCCCTTAGGCATAGATGATAGACTAAACACAACCCCCATTGTGGAATCTCTAGTTTTGCCTCATCCCCTTTACCAAGGGGACCGACTATCGTCACCAACCTCGATTGGACTTTGCATCACGCATCCATTGTTGAACAAGGCCTTGGGTTCTCGGTTTCTCGCCCCCAAGTCGTCAAGACCCTCCCCAAGGTGTTCTTCCCTCTCCGATGTGGATTTGAGGGAGCACGTTGACCGATCTTTCCTTGCGAGGATTCTATCGGACCGGTGGCCGCCGTTCGGGAGCAATCGACCTTGTATCGTGTGAGTTTTTGCGTGTGTTCATCGTGTTCTTCGCGAGGTGTTTGTTCGCTTCCGCTACCTTCTCCCTTTCCCCTCGCTTTCCCATCGATTTGACCACGAGATCCGTGAAGATCGGGCACCCAAGAGGTTAACCCCTCCATCAGCATGAAAATGCACATAATTCTATTTCTACCCCTCGTGGTTCCTAAATTTTGGGATGTTACAGTCTTCCCCCACCCCCTTAAATTAAACTTTGCCCCGAAGTTTGCTGATGTGTACCTAAATAGTTCTGGATATGCTTCTCGTAGATCATCTTCTTTCTCTCAAGTTGCTTCTCATTCAGGATGATGTTTCCACTATACTTCACAATACTTGATAGCTCTATTTCTTAATCTTTTCTAGTTCTCTTCCAGAATTTTGCATGGTTTCTCGACATAAGTCAGATCTGCTTGTAATTCAACTTCTTGATGTGTGATTGCATCATTTGGAACCTTGAGACATTTTCAGAGTTGTGATACATGGAAAACATTGTGAACTTGAGCCAGTCTTTTGGTAGCTCTAAATCATAAGCTACGGTCCTATTCCGACTTAGTATCTTGAATGGTCCGATATACCTTGGACTCAATTTTCCTTTTAGTCTGTATCTTTTGACTCCCTTCATGGAACTAACTGTAACATCTCGCCTGATAAGGCTGAGTTCCTATGTATAGTGCTAATCCCTGGATATATTCACTAGCTCACATAGTACAAAATGACACCAAATATAATCATGAATCATAAATATAGCGAAATATGATCCTGAATTTACATTATATTTCATCTTGTACGGAGGGGAAAACAATACGGTAGATCTCCATCCTTCAAATGTGCCACATGCGAACAATTGTTGAGTGGAGTCTCGCAACCTATGAACAAAAAATCAAAACGGAATAACCTGCAACATGAAACGTTGCAGCCATGAATGGTTAATACTTTGAATGTATTGGCAAGTAGAACTAATGAGTACAAAGTATTTAGAAACTACATGCATATTTGGCTAGGTGGAGTTCAGGCTCATTTGCTAAAAGCAATATAAATTTTCCCTACTTTGAAATTAACTTTCGTTGTTCAAAATAGCTTGCTAAAGACATACCAGCATATACCCATGTAGAAACAAGACAGTTCAGCTTCATATGCTCCTAAACCCATGTTCACGCATCAATTTTTAGTAATTAAGAAATTGGGATGAGTAAGATCTTCCAAACAGTTTTAGGCCTAGATGGTCATAGAGTCTATAAACGGGGAAACGGCTAATCGATTAGATTTATATCTTCTGCAGACACAATCTCGTCTTGACGCCACTAGTGTCCGCTGGTTTAGTATTATACACCAATTGGTATACCGGTAGATCGAGAATGTGACGAAGTCTTTCCATAGAAGTCCACCCAATACACAATGCTAGCATGTCTAACAGGCACCAATGCAAGGATATAACCTCCAATACACAATTCTAGTTAACATGAAGAGGTACCAATGCAAAGGGTCTTCCACTATGTAATTAACTAAGCCACTTCACAAGAAACATGTTCAATCTCTAAGATTCTTAGGTGGTCTTCTTCCAATGCACACATGAGGAGGTAGCTAAAGATACGGTCCCCTTCGTTTCCACTTCTTCAAAACTCAACATCAACAATATTCCACCAAGGTGATTCATTAAGTACTTGTTTTATTATATATAAACATAGCTTTTCCAATACCTTATAAAATAATAACATGATATTCCACCCCGAATCTATAGTAGGGCTAATCATACTACAACTATGATATTTCTACTAATCAAGATAAAAGAGAATATCCTAGTAGGACATACCTTAGAATAGCACATAGTGCAAAATATTCCCAGACATGCACTTCTAATAAAAACAACGCATAGGAACATAAGTAGGACATTTATGATAGTGTCACTTGCCTTCGTTATAGACGTAGTCGTTCAGATAATCCTCATAATAGAAAATATTGCACTTGTCACAATCACAAACATTTCACTCCTAGCAATCTATCGATTAAAGAAAGTGCACAACAAACACACCATTCAAAACATAGCAATTACGCACAATACTATAAAACAATGATGAACAAATGCATGCATGACAATTTAATATGTCTTGATAGTTGTAATTAGTTCTCTAAAAAATATTATATCACATGATGCATATAGTAGATCATTTAATGCAATAGGGTATTTTTTATTACTAGTTAAGTGCCCGTGCATTGCTATGGGGAAATAAGATTATGGAGAAAGGTGATTTTATTTCGTTGTGCCCTGCAAGCATGTTGGCTTGTAGTTTTTGAATACCCACGCTATACATTAGCATTCTAGTAGTACAAAAAAACATTGGAAATTTATTTTAGTGCATAAAACATCTTATTATAAAATACCATAATTATTCCATGTTTCTATCACCCTGCAAGCTGTCATTTGTAGTGTTGCTCATTGTGTAGGATCTTCAATAAAACACTTAGACTCTTGCAGCATAAAACTGAGAGCACATGCATCTAAGTGTAAAGGTTGGTCATACAACACAAACTAAAACGATTATGTTTTTATCATAAAAATAAACCAGATAAGATATAATTAGAATTGGACACACAAATCAGTTCGGATTCAGATAAAAGGTAAATCAGAAAACAATTACAACAATATGAAATTCACATATTACACATGATTACTCCCAATATTCCCATACTCGGTTACAATATACTATGGTATAAAGAAAAATACATCATTACAAGTTTAACTTCAATTCAAATTGCTACTTCTCATTAAAGAAAAATTACAACACTACTTTCTTATGTCCTCATACCTCCTATTCATGAGAAGTGGAAGTTGTTTTAGCTCGTGATAACCCAAATGTTCTTATATTTGTGGAAGTGGTTATCAATTGCATATGACATGTCATCACTGCCATTGGATTTTTCCTGGTCGTCTCCATATTAGCATACGTCTTGGATGGTTTTTCTAAATCTTGTTTGGCCACCTTAGAAGTATATTATATAAGGAGATGCATATAAATCACTCTCAATGAAGCCTCTCATTCTCACTAAAGGCCATGATCAGCGACAACCCATATTTTGGTAAAATGCTCAAGTAAGATAGCATTTTGATTTCATTAAACTATTTGAAGTTTAAACTAAATATACATGGGAAGATAACTACATGTAATTTTTTGATAAAATACATTTTTATATCAAACATTTTAATTGTGGGACCCGGTATTTACGGATGAGAATCCCCGTTATGCCTGCAATTCACGTTCCCATGATTAGTGAGCCATGAGCATAACCGACTAGTATCATAACAACATCCTTAAATTAACGCAATAGAAGACTTACATATTTCCATTATGGTGGTACAAATATTAGCAGCAGATTTCTCAGTCGCAGAGCCCATGTCATGCCTTAACCTATAGTCGACTAACTGGGAAGATGGCCTATCTTGCATAGACGTTAGTATCTCTGTCAATCTCCTTATTTATGTAAATCTAGCCAAGTAAATAGCCAGGGATAAATCTGGTGAGTACATTTGAATTTACTCGCAAACCACCTTAAGATAATAACAATTAAATGGTATGCAATATGATTGTGGTAGTAGGAGGGCTCCATGAGAGATTCTTTTCTAAAATAGTTTCTCTTGTAGATGTAGCCTCTACAAGGTTTTGTTGGAAACTTGTGTAAAACATTATGGAAACCTTTTTAAAAAAGTTTTGAAAACACTAGGATTGGGTAACCCTATTTTACCTCATGGTCCTGAACCAACCAAAACTTCCATGATCCTTCAAATCACCTCCCCTTCCCTGGTGTCCTTCACACCACCAGGGTTTTAAAACATTTTCTTTTCTGAAGTCCTTTTTGAAAACAAAACCAGCACCACTCTACAACAACCTTCCCAACCGTCCATGACTGTGGACACGCTTATTTGAATAGATTTACACTCTATAGAGGTTGTACACTTTACCCACACCAAAAGGGTACCCTGCCCAGATCCGTACTAATCGTGGGTCGAGTAAATGATTAAGACCCTCTGGATACCACTCTATCATGGGACCTACCCTGTGAGTCATTCCCCTCAATACCGGGACGTCTAGATCCACGAACCAATCGGAGTGCATCCCAACTCCTCCAGAGCTGGCACTTTGAGTCAGGGGCTCATAGTATCGCCCAGTCACTCACATGGGTGATCCTGCTTCCTCTAGGTGTCTGACTCAGAGTTGACCCTTCTTGTCAAGGCAAGCCCGAAATTAGAGGGATATGATCCCTTATAAGTAGTTATGATAATTCCCACACGAGAGTCACAAACATTTATTCCAGCCATGCCCCACTCTAGGGTAACGTGGTTCCACGGGTTAAATGTTCTAGCAAAACTGCAAAAAACCAGGTGCGTTTTTGTAAACATTTTTCCTTCGTCCTTCGTCCCACCTTTTTATAAACAAAACCTTTTTAATTTTTCAAAATTCTCTTGGTAGGTCGAACCTCGCCAAGTTTTTATCATAAAACACTTTTATAAGCCTTTTTCCAGGGTCTTCCCATCCTATACTTTTACTTTGGCTAAAATGGGATCTCCAAGGGGCGTTGGTATTATGCACCACATATATTACAATGGACAAGTAGGTGTCATCAAAGGGTTGTACCTAGTGGTACCAAAGTGAAAATGGTTTGGAGGATCCAACCTTTATGCATATAAAACATAGTATAGGAAAACCATGCGATTTACATAAACTAGTATTTTAAACGTGCATAGGTAAAACAATAGGACAAGGGCTTATGATTAAGAAGGTGGCTTGCCTATGACCAGCAAGATGTCCTTGGACTTCTTCTTAAGAAAACCATAATACCGAATAATAATAAGAAGAAGAAGATTAAAGGCTTCCTTCTTCCCGACGTCACACAATCGCAACTATCACCGGTATCGAGCATACATGCAAACAAACAACAACACATTCAATACAAGGAAATACAAAATAAATTCCATACAACAAGCATTGTACAATACTAGTTTACACTTCAGTTGGTGTTGGGAAGAATGGATTTAGAAAGAGTGGAATTGTCTTAGAAGTATCTGAAGGAATTCCAACATGTTTCATATTCTAGAAACTAGTTAGGAGAGCATTTTTAGACCAAGGACTTATCCTATATGATACCATTGTATAAAAATTATACCACCAGATAGGTATTGATAAAATGAAACCCACAAAAGTGGATTCACTATTTTATCAATTTCCATTAATTTACTATGTGTTTTCTGGTGATAAAAACTCTAGTTTTAGGAAATAAATCACCAGAAAGGTTTTGTAGATCAAAAAATTATTTCCTTGGATTGTTAAGTAGGTTTGGTGGACTGGTTCACTAGGAGTTGGAACCATCTCAAAATATTTACCAGAATACCCTCAGGAAATTCCCAAAGTTAGTTCTGGTAGATATTTATACTTTTCACCGGATTTAATTTACCTGTGGTTTTGATGTGATTACAAAGTCAAATATTAGGTATTTGGAATTCCTTTCTGTAGAAATTGGAATCACCCTTTTTGGAGTAATAGAACTACTATAGTGATTTATATACTAAATTAAACATACACATAAGATTTTAATTCATAATAAATCAATAAGAGCTCAATTAATATTGGGCTACTGCGGTTTGAAGTATAATGCTATGCATGTGTTCTGTAAGTTGGAATTAGGTTAGTACCTCTTTTGATTTGATCTAGAGCAATACCCAAAGTCATATAGGGGCTGTTTTTATTATTTTTAGCAAGCGAATTATAGGAAGCAAGTTAATAAGGGGCCAGTGTGGTATGCAAGATATCTAAAATACATTTAAGTGAAAAAAGGTTTCAGGCCAGATGGGTTAATAAAATGTTCTGGAGAAATTTATTAATGAAATGGACACATCTTGGTAGATGATTTATTATAAATAAGGTTGTCATTATTTTGGTACACTTGTAGTCCGGCATGTTGAACAAGACATGCATCCATAAAATAAAAATAAGATTTGGGCAATTTATATGAGTTTTCATTATTGTTTGGGATTAAACCAAACGGATATAAACAGATCTATACATGTTAAGTTAAGAAGAAAAGGGGAAAAAGGGTTGGTCGGGCCAGATCTAATCCTACTGGGCCGTTGACCACTAGGGAAGTTGGGTGATCCACTCTAGGGACGTCCTAGTGCCTCCTCGCTAGCACATGCTCGGGGGGCGATGGTTAAGTGTCCAGGGGGCAAAGGGATATGGCGCGCTGCAGACCGTCAAATCAAGACGAGATCGACGGTCGCACGTCATCTTCCAGCTCCGTCATGACAATAAGAAAGGGAAACCCTAGGCTAGGGTAGGGAGGGTTGAGGAGGCTCACCGAGCGTTCGAGGGGCACCGGCGAGGGTCCAGCTCGACGTTCCATTCCAAGGCGGTTGCGGCGTGGGGCAACATAGGTGGATTCAGCGACGGGATGAGGCTCGTGCGAGAACGCCCTGGATACGGCTTCGGGGGATTGCTGGCGGGGAGATCCTAGGTGTTCCTGAGCATAGAGAAGGGGAGGGTAAGTTGCAGAAATGAGAGGGGAGCTCAAGAATGTAGCATGCAGGGGGAGGGGAGCATGAGGGAGAGAGCTACAGCCCAAGCTCGAAAATGGCCAAAGTTGTTTTTCTTACTTCTTTTTGGTTGGAGCAAGGCAGAGGGGAGGAAGGGGAGCTGGTAGTTGAGTGGGGAAGGGTAGAGGAGGGGAATAGGGGCAAAGTGAGAGGCTGGGATGGCCTCTTCCCTTATAAACCAAGGAGGTGTGGTATATGGTGGACATAGCTCATGGAGGCGATAGGGCAGGTCTAGGGGCTTCTCATTGTTTGCCATGGGCGATGAAGAGTTTGTGTGTGGGCCCTAGAAGGGAAGAGAGGGGGTTGTTGTCTGGGGGTAGAGATATTTTGCAACTCAAGACATAAGGGCCAGACTTATCTCTCCTCCTCCCTCCAAGAGCTATAAAACAAGGGGTTGAAGTGCCTTGCTACACTATAGCTCGACCATAGGGCGTAGTGACGGTTGCTGGGGTGAGTAAAGGGGAAGGGTGAGTGTGATTTGGTTTGTTTTAAACCAAGATTTGCTTAGTTTGCAATATTTGATTATGAGAGTGCTTGTGAAGGAAGTTTAGAAATTTGCATTGGTCAGGAGGGGGAAATTGTACTGGTGGTAAGGTAGTGGAAATACATCACCCTAGGAATTGTTTGGGATTTTTCTAAGGGTTATTAGTCCATTTAATCTCATTTATTCAAAAAGTGCAGAAATGGTTTCTAGAAGCTATTTTGATATTATTACATTGGACAAGGTTGTTTTTTGATGTGATATGGTTCTAAATATCATCTCCCACATTGGGGAATTTTCTTGGAATTTATTTAGAAGGTAGAGTATTTTAAGGAATTATTTCTAGTTTGTACCATTTAAGAAAAAGGGCAAAAAGAAATAATAAGGGATCTCAAAAATAATTATTTTTTAGTTGGGAAGATATGGTATGACATATAGGCATCAAGTGTGCCTTTATTTGGCTAGGTAGTTTGGATAAAAACAAACTTTCCTTTATAGGGAAGGTTTTGAAGATTTTGCAAAGAATGGAATTTAAATAGTCTTAGGATCCGAATAATTATGGAAATTATTTGTCAACATATTATATCTAATCTAGATGATGTCATCTTGAATTATCTATCATAAACAACCTTGGGGTTTGAGAATCTACCTTGAAAATGGAGGGAAACTAGATTGGGAGGATCTTGGGTTTTGATATTTTTATGCCACCTAAACTTGGTTGGATTAGTGATCTCAGAGCTCATATTGATACAAGGGATATATGGATGGATAAACCAAGTTATATAGATAATCATGGAATAAATAGTTTGGCTTGGTTGTATTTGAGGTGGTTTAGGAGTGATTACAAACTTTGTTGAAAATAAGGCTGCCATAGCAGATGAGTCATGATGCCTCATAAACCAGGTGGGTTTAAGGAGCACATATCTCCATTGGAAACAAGTGAATGGTGAGTTCATATACCATGGTAAATAGGTAATAACCATGCAAATATTTGGTCCAAATAAGATAACATATGGATGTGAGCTTCTGCCAAATTAGGCAAGATGATACGATTTGAAGAAAATATTATTTCCTTGTTTATAAAACCATCAAGGATGAGTGGGTACAAGAATGGTTTAGCCAAGGGAAAGAGTGGTATTTGGTAGTGCTAATAATATACTACAAGATGGTTCAAGTACATTCTCAACAATGCTCACTGATTGGAGTAGGTGGAGTTCCGAAGATTGAATCCAGATAGGGATTTAAGATAGCCAAATTTGGCATATTTGCAGATTTATACGAGTATGAAGGAGGGAAAGATTTGAAGTGGATGCAAGGGTATCCTATTATCATCATGTGGGTGCTATTACAGTATAGATTAAGTTGAGGGGTTCCAAGCATATATTTGGTCTTTGATGAGTTGTATGCTAATACAAAGTATTAGCTCAGGATTGATCTGGTTAAGTAGATTTCGTTCACTTGAGTGACTCAATATATTTCCATCTTGGGTAGCTTGGTTAGGGTAGGTGATGACCAACTATTGGTGTGATCCTATAGGATTATCTCCTAGATTAGATCACTCTAGTTCCTAAGAAAACAAGGCAATTAGTAGATCAAGGCAATTCAGCAGACAACAGATCAAGGCAACTCATCTTGCTAAGAAATCAAATCCCACAGAGATTACCATCAAGCCTATCTTGAGTTAAGCATGGGTCTTTTTAAGAGGTTGTGATTTTAAGTAATATAAGGACCTCTTGGTATTTCTACCAAGATTAGAATGAAAAGGTTTTAGGAAAGGTTATGAAAAACCTAGAGATGAGAGTAGTTGAATGCTCTATCTGGAAAACCTAAGGAGATTATATATAGGTCTCCATAGTTTTGTTAAAGGGAAAACTAATAAAACATTTTGTTGTGTCAAAGTTGTCTTGGCTCAATTTTGAAATATCAGGGCATTTGAGAATATGAAAGATGAGCCAAGACATCTCTTTCGAAAAATAGTTTTTGTCAACTAGTGTTGAGGTAAGGAGTATATTATATAATAGATAAACAGTTGCATGAACACAAGCAAACATGTAAGCAAACATTGCAATAGTTAACAAGAAAAAGTTTTTGTTCCCACTGATTTTTGCCTTTAGGACAACAAATCGGGGCCGCTGAAATTGGGATATTATAGACCTTCCCCCCTTAAAAGAATGGTGTCCCAAGATTCGGGAGTGGTAGGGTTAGGTAAGAACATTAACTTAACAATTGTCAGTAGTGAAATTTTAGATGAAGAAGGTTTTTACAACAAATAGGCTTGGTCAGCTATGGTTCGGAGTCGTGTTACTTTGATAGAGCATTTAGATTAAAAAAGTGGAAAAGGAACAATCTTTTCCCCTTAGGACGATTCTAGGTAGGTTTGCATCGACAGGGTTCTTCTTCTTAAGGAGAGATGGCGAGTTGAACATGCTTCAAATCTTTATCGCTAAAGTCAGCTTTTCTGCCTCCTGGGTCTTGGAATGCTGGAGGTGTTGACTGTACGGTCGACATTGGACTGGGGGACTTTCCCGGAGCCTCTTCTGGTTCTAGAGAATTGCCGATTGTTGTCTTCTTGTAGGGTCCACGAGTCCACTTTAGAAGATTTTCATCACCTAATGATGACTAGGGATCGAATTCTTGAGATGCTTTAGTTATTGGTTATTCTAGTTTGCGGAAAAGACATACTCTTTCGCCCTTAGAGCGACACTAGGGGTTCTTGGCAAAGTCACAGACCTTATTTCCTGGAGTTCTAGGGTGATGTTGGGAGGGCACTGTACCTTTCGTTCGTAATTGGAATCTTTTGTCGACCTTGTAGCTCTTGCTTCTTGAGAGGTGCCAGAGCTGGTTAGAGCTTTAACCAGTTGGGAGAATGCCATTTGCGGTTGGAGGTCGAGGAAGGTGGTCCTATGGAGTATGGCCGTTTCGGGTTAGGTCTGAGGCAATGTCATGGGTAAAACACGCAAAGAAGGACATCATAGTTGCATATCATCAAACAGGGTTCATACATAATTTAGCGGTACTAGACGCGTTACTAAATAGGTTCCGAGAAGATACATCACTTTACTATATGTCGGAAGGGTGAGTGCAAGGTACGAAGGCTACTCCAAAGGTGCTTCTTGAATCTTGTTGCCATCCTTGGGTCGGTGTAATAGCTTTGGTTATGGCAGTTCCTTATGTGTGTTTTTAGGTGGGTCTTTAGCAGAGATATCAGAGAAGGGGCTTGGTGACGTATTGAGAGAATATAGACTCTTTGGTTTTCTTCATATTCGTTGGAGAGTAGTCTTGGCAGCGTCGGGTAGTATTGTCTTCTTTAGCCTGAGCATTGCGGGTACTAGGAGGATAGAGTAGACTTCCGAAGGTTGTTGATGAGGTCTATCTTCTGTTCTTATGATGACTCTCGGGGTGCTTCCTGGAGAAGGTCCTTCGATTGGAGATCTTCCTGAGTTATCTTCTAGTAGGTGATCTTCTGGAATTGACTAGAAAGACGCAGTCTTTCCACCTTAGAGCTTTACTTTGGGTCGTCAAGGCTGGGTAGATCCTTCATCTCGAAGCATTGGTGTGACGCTTGAGTTGGGATCTTCGAGCAACGCCTTATTGGGACTACCTTGCTATGGTGGTTACCTAATGAAGCTTTAGGCGTTATCTCCTAGTAGATTAGCGGTTAGCGACGCTTATTTCTTAGTCCTCCTACAGGGTAGAGGCATTTGTATTCTAGGAGGTTGTCCTCGGTTGAACTCTTCATGTTGCTTATGCTTGTTGGCAAAATAGGCTCATTGTATTCAAGCCTCCTTATATTTAAGAATTTTGGATTATTCTGGCCTTCTGGTGAGGAACTTCCTGTCGGTTTGGGTACAGGGTCGAATAGGATCATCGTGACTTTGGGGAGGTTATAATTAAGAATAGAAAGGGGTTGGCGTATATTTCTTTATGTGGCCATCCTGCTGAGGGGAGGTCTCGATTTACGGAGGTATAGGAGTTAGTGTCGAGATACACAAACAAGATGATCCAAGCAATACGATCGAAGATCCGAGGCACACAAGAAACACATTTCAAGCATTCACATTAGCGCATGATAAGCAAGCAGAGAGTTCCATAGGTACTAAGGGTGACTACGGGCCATAAGGGGAATCCTATATTGAGGATACGTATCCTAAGTATGGACTTTTCTTGAGGTCCTGACGTTTTTCTTTCCATCCGGTGTCGTTGACGTCACACTTGATCCATTGTGGGGGAAGAAGGATACCATTGGTAGGGAGATCTTGTATTATCTTTAATCGTTGGTAGCTCCTTTGGTTTTCTTGTCTCCGTTTCTCTTCATTTCGGGATCTCCGTCTTCATAGTTTCCAAGTTGGACTTTGTTTTTTGAAAACAGAACATTTGAAGGTCGATGAGATATAGAGTAAGCCATTTTCAAATGGTTTAAGTCAGGGAAGATAAGATAAGAAGTCTTTTGAAAATCTTTTGAGAAAATAGTTTTCGAAAGACGGTGTTTTTCTAAATAGTGGTTATCATGTCTAACTTCCATGCTAACTAAGGTCTCCTACAATGAGAATGACCCTGATACCATGTCTGAGGGACCCCAGATTTACGGTCCAAGAATCCCCGTTATGCCTGAAATTCACATTCCAATGATCAGTGAGCAATGAGCATAACTGACTAGTATCATAACAACATCCTTAAATTAAGGCAGTAAAAGACTTAAAAATTTCCATTATGGCGGTACAAATATCAGCAGCGGATTTCTTTAGTCATAGAGCCCATGTCATGCATTAACCTACATTCCACTAACTGGAAAGATGGCCTAGCTCGCATAGACATCAGTATCTCTTTCAATCTCCTTGTTTCTGTAAATCTGTCCAAGTAAATAGCCAGGTACAAACCCGTTGAGTACATTTTAATGTACCCGCAAACCACCTTAAGATAATAACAATTAAAGGGTATGCAATATGGCTATGGTAGTAGGAGGGCTCCATGAGAGGTTCTTTTCGAAAATAGTTTCTCTTGTAGATGTAACCTCTACAAGGTTTTGTTGGAAACTTGTGTAAAACATTTTGGAAACCTATTTCAAAAGTTTTGAAAAACACTAGGATTGTGTCACCCTATTTCACCTCATGGTCCTCAACCGACCAAAACTTCCATGATCCTTAAGATCACCTCCCCTTCCCTAGAGTCCTTCAGACCACCAGGGTTTTAAAACACTTTCTTTTCTGAAAACAAAACCAGCACCACTCTACAGCAACCTTTCCAATCATCCATGACCGTGGTCACGGCTATTCGAATAGATTTATAATCTATAGAGGTTGTACACTTTACCCACACCAAACGGGTAACCTGCCCTGATCCACACTAATCGTGGGTCGAGTAACCGATCAAGACCCTCCGGATACCACTCTAGCATGGGCCCTAGCCTATGAGTTGTTCACCTCAATACCAGGATGTCTGGATCCATGCACCAAATGGAGTGCATCCCAACTCCTCGAGGTCCGGCACTTTCAATGAGGGGCTCATAGTATCGCCCGGGGACTCACATGGGTGATCTTGCTTCCTCCATGTTATTGACTCGCAGTTGACCCTTTTTGTAAAGGCAAGCCCGGAATTCAAGGCATATGATCCCTTATAAGTAGTTGTGATAATTCCCATACCAGAGTAGCAAACATTAACTCCAGCCCTATCCCACTCCAGGGTAATTTGGTTGCACGGGTTAATTGTGCTAGCAAAATTGCAAAGAACTGGGTGCGTTTTTGTAAACCTTTTTCCTTCGTCATTCGTCCCACCTTTTTGTAAAACAAAACCTTTTTCCTCCGTCATTCGTCCCACCTTTTTGTAAAACAAAACCTTTTTCATTATTCAAAATTCTCTTGTTAGGTCGAACCTCGCCAAGGTTTTCTCATAAAACACTTTTATAAGCCTTTTTCGGGGTCTTCCCATCCTATACTTTTACTTTGGCTAAAACGGGATCTCCAAGGGGCGGTGGTATTATACACTACATATATTACAATGGAAAAGTAGGTGTCAGAAAAGGGCTATACCTAGTGGTACTAAAGTGGCAATGGTTTGGAGGAGCTAACATTTACGCATATAAAACATAGTATAGTATAACCATGCGATTTACATAAAATAGTATTAAAACATGCATAGGTAAATAGTAGGACAAGGGTTTATGAGCAAGAAGGTGGTTTTCCTGTGACTAGCGAGGTTTCCCTAGACTTCTTCTTTAGAAAAACAGAATACAAAATAATAAGAAGAAGATTCAAGGCTTCCTTCTTCACGGCGTCGCACAATCGCAACAATCACCGGTCTCGAGCATACATGCAAACAAACAAAAACACATTCAATACAAGTAAATACAAGTGTCAAAACCATACAGCAAGCATTGTATAATACAAGTTTACACTTCAGTAGGTGTTGCGAAGAATGGATTTAGAAAGAGTGGAATTATCTTGGAAGTATTTGAAGGAATTCCTATATGTTTCATATTCTAGCAACTAGTTAGGAGAGGATTTTTAGACCAAGGGCATATTTTGTATGATACTGTATAAAAATTATACCACAAGATAGGTATTGAAAAAATGAAACCCACAAAATTGGTTTCACTTTTTTTATCAAATTCCATTAACTTACTATGTGTTTTTTCGAGATAAACACTCTAGTTTTAGGAAATAAATCACCAGAAAGGTACTGGAGATCCAAAAATTATTTCCTTGGATTTTTATGTAGGATTTGTTGGACTAGTTCACTAGAAGTTGGAATCATCTCAAAATATTTACCAGAATGCCCTCAGGAAATTCCCAAATTTAGTTCTGGTAGATATGTGTTCTTTTCACCGGTTTTAATTTACATGTGCTTTTTATGTGATTACAAAGACACATATTAGGTATTTGTAACACCTTTATATAGAAATTGGAATCACTCTTTTTGGAGTTATAGAACTACTGTAGTGATTTATATATTGAATTGGATATACACATAAGGGTTTAATTCATAATAGATCAATGAGAGCTCAATAAATATTGGGCTCCTGGGGTTTGAAGTTTAATGCTATGCATGTGTTCTGTAAGTTGAATTAGGTTAGTAACTCTTTTGATTTGATCTATAGAAATTATCGAAGTCATATAAGGGATGTTTTATTATTTTTACCAAGGGCATTATATGAAGAAAGTTAATATGGGGCCAGGGCGATATGCAAGATATCTAAAATACCTTTAAGGGAAAAATGTTTCAGGCTAGATGGGTTAATAAAATGTTCTGGAGAAATTTATTAATGAAATGGAAACATCTTGGTAGATGATTTATTATAAATAAGCTATTCATTATTTTGGTACCCTTCTTGTACAATATGTTGAAGAAGACATGCATGCATAAACTAAAATTAAGATCTAGGAAATTTCCATCAGTTTTCATTTTTTTTGGGATTAAACCAAACGGATATAAACAGATCTATAAATGTTAAGTTAAGAAGAAAAGGGGAATAGGGGGTGGCCATGCCAGATCTAAGCCTACTGGGCTGAGCAGCCCTAGGGAAGTTTGGCGAGCCGCGCTGGGCCAGCCCAGTGCCTCCTCTCTAGCGCGCGCTCGGGGGAGAAGATTAAGTGGTCACGGGACCAAGGGGTATGGCATTCTACAGACCATCAGATCAATACGGGCTCGACTGTCGCTTGTCATCTTCCACCTCTAGCGGTAGAAAAAGTAGGGGAAACCCTAGGATGGGGCGGGGAGGGTTAAGGAGGCTCACCGAGGGTTTGAGGGGTGTCGGGGAGGTTCCATCTCGATGCGGAGTTCCAAGGCGGTTCCGGCGAGTGGCGACACAGGTGGATTCAGCGACGGGGCGAGGCTCGCTCGAGAACACCCTGAAGACGGCTTTGGGGGCTTGCTGGCGGGGTGATAATTGGTATTCTTGAACACAGAGAAGGGGATGGTCAATTGCAAAAACGAGAGGGGAGATTAATAAGGTTGCATGCAGGGGGAGGGGAGCATGACGGAGAGAGCTACAGTCCAAGCTCGAAAATGGCCGAAGTAGATTCTCTTGCTTCTTCTGGTTGGAGCAACACAAAGGGCAGGAAGGGGATCTGGGAGTTGAGTGAGGCAGGGGAAAGGTGGGGAATGGGTGAAAGGTGAGAAGCTGGGGTGGCCTCTGCCCTTATAAACCAAGGACGTGTGGTCTATGGTGGACATAGCTCATGGAGGGGCTACGGCAGGTCCAGGGGCTTCTCATTAGTTAGCATGGGATGTGGATAGGTCATGTGTGGGCCCTGGAAAGGCATAGAGGGGGATGTTGTCTAGGGGGAGATAGTTTGCAACTCAAGAAATAAGGGCCACACACCTCTCTCCTCCTCCCTCCAAGAGCTACAATACAAGGGGTATAGTGCCTTTCTACTTTATGGCTCGACCAGAGGGTGTAGTGATGGTTTCTGGGGTGAGTAAAGGGGAGAGTTTAGGGTGATTTGGTTTGTTTTAAACCAAGATTTTCTTAGTGTACAATATTTGATCATGAGAGTGCTTGTGAAGGAAGATTAAAAATTTGCATTGGCCAAGAGGGGGAAATAGTACCGGTGGTTAGATAGTGACCATAAATCACCGTAGGAATTTTTTGGGATTTTCCAATAGTTATTAGTCGAGTTAATCTCATTTATTCAAATAGGGCAGAAATGGTTTCTAGAAGCTATTTTCATATTTTTACAATTGACAAGGTTGGTTTTTACTATGAGATGGTTCTAAACCCGATCTCACACATTGGGGAATTTTCTTGGAATTTAGATAGAACATAAAGTATGTTTAAGGAATTATTTCTTGTTTCTTCCATTTAAGAAAAAGGGAAAAAAGAAATAATAAGGGATGTCAAAAATATTTATTTTTGAGTTGGGAAGATAGGGTATGACATATAGGAGTCAGGTGCGCCTTGAGTTGGCTATGTAGTTTGGATAAAAACAAACTTTCTTTTATAGGGAAGGTTTTGAAGATTTGGCAAAGAATGGAATTTAAATAGTTTTAGGAACCAAATAGTTATGAAAATTATTTGGCAACACATTATATCCAATATTATGATGTCAACTTTAATTATCAATCACAAACAACCTTGCGGGTTTGAGAATCTACCTTGAAAATGGAGGGAAACTAGATTGGGAGAATCTAGGGTTTTGATATTTTTATGCCACCTAAACTTGGTTGGATTAGTGAGCTCAGAGCTCATCTTGATACAAGGGATATATGGATGGATAGACCAAGTTATATAGATGATCATGGTAGCAAGATTTTGTCTTGGTTGTATTTTATGTGGTTTAGGAGTGATGTCAAACTTTGTAGAAAATAAGGGTACCTTAGTAGATGAGTCATGATGCCTCATATACTAGTGGGTTTAAGAAGCACAGAGCGCCATTAGAAACAAGTGAAGGGTGAGTTGGTCCAAATAAGATCATATATGGATGTGAGCTTCTGCCAAAGTAGGAAAGATGATAAGGTTTGCAGAAAATATTATTTTCTTGTCTACAAAACCATCAAGGATGAGTGGGTACGAGAATGGTTTATCCAAGGGAAAGAGTGGGCTTTGGTAATGTTAATGATGTACTACAAGATGGTTCAAGTACATTCTCAAGAATGCACTCTGATTGGAGTAGGTGGAATTCAAGATTGAATCCAGATAGTGATTTCAAACTTAGCCAAATTTGACATATTTGCAGATTTATACAATTATGAAGGAGGGGAAGATTTGGAGGGTATGCAAGGGTGTCATGCTGTCATAAAGCGGGTCCTATTGAAGTATAGATTAATTAGATGGGTTCCAAGTTATATTTGTTCTTTGATGAGTTGGATGCTAATACAAAGGATTAGCTCAGGATTGATCTAGTCAAGTAGATGAGAGGTTCACTTCAGTGACTCAAGATAGATCCAGCTTGGGTAGATTGGTTAGGGTAGGTGATAACAAACTATTGGTTTGATCCTAGAGGATTAGCTCCTAGATTAACTCACTCTAGGTCCTAAGAAAATAGGGCAGTCAGAAAATCAAGGCAATACAGCAGACAACAAATCAAGGCAAGTCATCTTGCTAAGAAATCAAATACCATTGAGGTTACCATTAAGCCTGGCTTGAGGTAAGCATGGGTATTTTTAAGAGATTGTGATTTTAATTAATATAAGGACCTCTTGGTATTTCTACCAAGATTAGAATGAAAATGTTTTAGGAAAGGGTTTGGAAAACCTAGAGATAAGAGTAGTTGAATGCTTTGTCTTGAAAACATAAGGATATTATATGTAGGTCTCCATAGTTTTGTTAAAGGTAAAATTAGTAAAACTTTTTTTGTCGAAGTTGTCTTGGCTTAGGTTTGAAATACCAGGGCATTTGAGAATATGAAACATGAGCCAAGACATATCTTTTGAAAAATAGTTTTTGTCAACTAGTGTTGAGGTAAGGAGTATATTATCTAATACACAAACAAATGCATGAACACCAGCAAACAAGTAAGCAAACATTGCAACACTTAGCAAGAAAAAGTTTTTGTTTCCCCTGATTTTTGCCTTTTGGACAACAAATCTTGGTTGCTGAAATTATGATGTTACATTAATCTAGCAGAAAATATATTATATAATGAAAAGAACAAATATGCTTCACAAAAAGATAAAAACATTACAAATTAATACTTATAAAAAATGGAGCATATGAGACACCTGTCACATATATAATTACTCCACATAATCACGAACATCGTGCCCAAATCTGACACATTTGTAAGAAAGAAATAATCTTCCTATGACAAACTGAAGGTGTAACACACTCCAGACATCCGACGGCTCGTGAAAAGTCACAAGTAATGATTGACAATGTAATATACAAACTTTATCTCAACAAATTTCCTCTTTCTCCTAAGTGATGTCGAATATTTGCAGTACAATCATTTATAAAATGAGATTTCCATTTGAGAAGAACTGAAACATTTGTAAGTGATCTTACCTCGACGTTCGTTGACTCAGAAAAATGCATGCATCTTGGTATCAGCCTCATCTTTCAGGAAGAAATAAATAAATAAATGGATTAGCCTGAAAATAGTAAGAATCCCAAGTCCTATTTTCATAAATTGTCCAATGGTTTAGATGAAACACAAATCTATTGACTAGAAGGTAAGCTGAAGACAAGTTGTGGATAGCGGCTGAGAGCAACATTAGTAAAACAAGAAAATAGACCTCTACTAATGTAGCATCAGCTAAAACTTTAGAGTTTGCATTAATGAAGAGCAAGAGAGAAATTCAAACAAGAAAATCTCGCAAAGTAGATGAAATTGTTTTCGAAAATGCTGCGGTGTAGTACAACAAAAATGAAGTTGAACACTTATGTCAAAATTGTAAAATGAGAAAATCAATCAGCACAAGGAAAACCATAAAATAAATCCCCTAGAGACCGTCCCTTTGAACCGAGTGTAACTTAGTGATGAGCCACTATAGCATCTCCATCTTGCATGAGTCCTCCCATAATACAACTAGAAAAGCTAGCTTTGATTTTGGAAAGACAGAAATCCCATTTGATAAGTTTTCACGTTGCATTCTACGGGATACTTGAATCTTTAGAGGAAGGGAGGAGACTCGGGAATCGGGCTTGGCATAAGCACCTTGTTCATGTTGACCGCATGTCTTGTTTAGTCGCTTGAGGTCGCAATGCAACCTCGTCTATAGCAAATAAAAACTTCTACAATCAAGATATACAAGCATGACATTTAGAGAAATATTACAGAATGAAAGTACAAGGAAATCTTAGAAAAATAAATTTCATAAATAGAAATGAACTAATGAGCTAGATTTTACCAAGAAAGTAATGGGGCTGGTACCTTTGCTTGAGGTTGAGGTCGGGGATGTAGGGCCAGGTACTGAGGTTGTTCTTCGTGTTGACGCATGATACTTATTATCGTTGATTAATCCACGGGTTATATACCTAGATTTCTAAATGCTTGTTCTTGGTGTTATTTTCTTGTTTATTAATCCATGGGTTATCGTTGATTCAGCAGACACTTGTTCTGTGAACCCTCATCCCCCGAAAAATCCACGGGTAATGGGGTTGTATGGAACAATCCCAATCCCCAATTCTCCGAGGTCCATAAAACACATTCACTAAGTTCCTTACATTATCAATCAATCAAGACTATTGATTATGGAAACACAAGTAGAATTTATAATGTCGAATTCACCTAGAGAGAGGCACTATCTTGTTCTCAATAGCAGCCATCCCACATAGAAACTACTTTTGCACGATGATCGGGTGCATTACGGCTAGATGGTATCTGGGATCGCCTCACATAACCCAATGTACTTGACCTCCCCTCCTCCACCATCTTCTTGGGGTCACCAATCTACAATAGTTTCAGCGCATGAATCATAGTGAGCAACCACACGAATCAAACATAAGACATGTCATGTATACAAAATTAACAGGATGAAGTGATTCAACAAAGGGGACCGGCGACAAGAGAATGTGTCCTCAATGAGGATCGTGGTGCCTATGCGACGCTGGTAGTAAAGGTAGATGTGGTCAACGCCAAGGCAACGCAGGCTAGCCTCACACATACTTTGTGCCTATGCGATGATGGTAGTAAAGTTCAATGAGGACGAAGCGCCACTCGTTTTCACCCCAGTAGGTGTAGCCAGCAGTGTTGGGATGCTGCTTTCTGAATTCAAAAATGAATCTATATGATATGTGAAGATCACCATTTATCAAAACCCAACCAAACCAATGCACCTTGACAATTCCAAGCAACCAGAGACTACCTAGTATGTGACTAGTGCACCCACCAATTTTCATCCAAAAATTAAAATTCAAATCTCTTTTCGGCCATTTCATCAAACACCTTCTGAGAACAAATCAAAATAAACAACAAACACTATTGTGAGCAGTGTATGTGCCTAACTTGTCTCGCCTCTAGCTCACAGCACACTCTTAGTAGATTATCTAGTTCACTTAACAAACTCTACCTCACTGTAAGCTTGACATTGTCATCAATGGTGGCCATTGCCGAGCCTAACTTTCCACCCCATTGTCGACAGAAGGCTAGAAGCCTCACCAAGCCTAGCCACCTTGTCTGGGACACAAGCCACCGTCCACCGCCACCCTCTGTCCAATTCCCAAGAACTGCCAGCCCCTGGACCACCCAATAATCGCCGCGCCCTATGCATATGTGCCATGTTGAGAGCATGCCAGAGCGATGCACTCGACACGTGAGCACATACACGTGCCACCCTTGCCGCTTGCATGTGTGATCACCACTGCACCAAGAACCGCTCGTACATGCCCATTCATTGCTGTGCGACCAGGACAACCCGTGCGCCATTAATTTTCCCGTCGGACCTGTCCAGAGCATCACAACATTCCGACCAATTTGCACCGCCCCACGCCTCGCCACCATGGTGTTGAGCTTCGCCAGGAGAAAGAGCACCGTCCCCTACCCACAACCATGCCGTTAGCTCATTGTGACGACGACCACGATGAGCTCCACCCGCAACCTTCAGTCCCCTCTTGGCACTATAAATAGAGGCCTCCCCCGTTAGATTTCAACACACCATCTCACTCCCCACCTCTCACTGATCACACCCACTCATCCCCGGAGCAAGGCGAGCACCAGGTGTCTGGAATGTCGCTGGAGTCTGCCGCGGAGGACGAGAAGAGGCACCATCGATTGGAGCCGCCCTAGGAGGAGCCACCGGTACCAGGAGGATCATTGTCGTCGACTTCGTCATTCGCCCCCATCGCCGACCATCGCCGGAGCCCCCGTGAGCCCCCATAGACCCCCACTGGCCGCGTTAGAGTTCAGTCTCGCCGGCGTGGCCCGACGGAGACGACAAGCCCCACCCGTTGGATTACATGTTAATCGCACGGTCTAGATTGCCCCGTACCCCTTTGCACCCCCTGACTCGCTGACTAGTGGGGACAGTCACTTAAACCTACCCGCACGTGCGCTGTGTGCAGTGGGCCAGCCCAGGTAACCTCCCACGCAACCCAGTAATTCAAATTTAGGTTTATTAATTTAGTTTCAAATTTAGTTCTATCCCTAGATTCAAAAACCAATCCAGAGAGATTCACTGAACCAAATTGCATGAAACCAATTTTGCTAGAAAGGTACTGGAATTCTTAATCCAAGCACGTTGGAGTCAAACCATTGGAAATTGTAGATCACCTATAGTAAAAATAACAAGGCAGAAGCTTTTTGCATTCAAACATTTTTGAAAATTCAACCACAAAAGCTTTTGAGTTGATTCCAACTCTAAAAAATCACATTTGACAAGACCTTTCTAAATATCTAAAAATATCTAGTTTTACTTGCAGAAAAAATGGTCAAGCAACAAAATAATGCCCCATAGGCATTTTTAGTCACTTTATTCAATTAAAATAAAAAGGTTAAACCTTATTAAATTGTGACACCGCTTTAAATCACACTCCCAAGTACTGAAATAGGTGGTGATGACATGTGTCAACATGATCCCCTATTTTAGTTGGAGAGTATTAAATCTTAAATAGTTTTTCAATGAGTAGAAATTAATTTTCTAAGAAAAAATAAATAAGTGCTTTAATCCTGGTGATAATAGTGATGATGCTAGATCACCTAGTGTGAACCTTGGTGTGATAAATAGAATTAGTTACTTATTGTTTGGTGACTGTGTACCTCGTATTTATTTATAGACGCTAGTACCGAACAAGGATATGAGGAGGAAGAAGAATACTACGAGGAAGAAGCCGATAACAACTTCAACCACTGCTTTGCACAAGGCAAGCTACTATCTTAGCAAGTTCACAAAACAAGTTAACTTTGCAAGCAAACACTTGCAATTGTGAAAACTACATAACTTATGCAATGCATTAGGCATGCCTTGGTTATACCAAACCCAGTTTTACTTGCAAGCTTAGTTATGTTATTTATTTATCTAATATTTCTATTTGATTTTACTTAGTGACTTGTAGATTTTGGAAAGATATTTAAAGGTAACATAAAGAGCATAAAATTTGGCTTAAGTTAGATAATATTGATGTCATCCCGAGGCATGAGATTGAACTTAGATCATTCACACTTGTTTACCTCCCCTCATTAGTGTTTACCCCCACTTGTAGATGCTAGTGCTAAGCATAAAACTTGATCACTTTAGATGGGATTACTTGGTGAAAATGATTATGAAAATCTTAGAATGATGAGTCATTCTAATGAAATGTTTTGACACGTGTTCGTGAACACCAGATGATTTTGATGATGAAAATGTTGAGGCACAAAAATTTGCCTTAGAATGATGAGTCATTCTAATAAAATGCATTCTACTAATGGTTGTCCAGATGCGATACCATTCCAATTTTACCGTACAACCACAATACCCAAAATTTGGGTAGGGCTTGACTAGAAGTTTCTGTACCTTAGTATGGGTTCCCTTGCGGCCAAGGTTTGAGCTGAGGCTACTTTGTGAAGATTGTCCACCTGTGCAGTTCCAAAGATGACAGTTGGTCATGGTTGCGAGGCCAAACTCATAGGAGAGGTGCCTATAGTAGGGAATGTAATTGAAAGGTTAGGATTGATTATCCGCATACTGACTATGGTGAATTCAGGATTGTTCATGACGGATGTATCGAATATTTTGGTGAAAGTGTACCACCCCTGCAGAGTGTCAACCTATTCAAATAGGCTCGTCCGTGGTTATGGACAGTTGGAGTGACCATACTGTTTCGTCGCAGATGTTTTCAAAATGACTTGTGAATTGAATCATGAATTTGACTTGACCACAACAGGGTTGTGATATGAAAACTCAAGTTCCCACTTAGGTGTTATAAAACTTTCAACTAGATTTCTTTTGTTCTTAACTCAGTTAGAGATAAATCTGGCTTTTTGCAAATCAACCTAGAGCCTAGTACTTCCTACTCAAAACCCCTTCATTTGTTAGTATTAGTTTGCGAGTACTTAAAGAGTACTCATGGCTTCGTCCCTGGCTATTCTCGTGACCAGACTATGAAGAGGACTATCAGGAGGATGGACCGTAGGAAGGTTACGACAACTAGAATCATCTCCCATCGTCAGCATTTCCTATGACCATGAAGATGGATCTCTGCCCACGCTACCGTTATTATTACGTTATTCCGCTACTATGAATGTATTAACATGGGATCATGTGATCCTTTATTTGTTGAAGACCTTATGTATGGTTTATAATGGATGATATATTATGATATCTAATTTGTTATGTCTCGCAAAAATGATAATCCTGGGATTGTGATGTATGGCATAACAGGCATCTGGGATTAAAAATCCGGGTGTTGACATGTCCCTGGCTATTTACTTGGCTAGATTTTCAGAAGAACGAGGAATGAAGAAGATGATGACGTCTATATGAACTAGGTCGTCTTCCTAGTCAGTTGCCTATAGGTTAAGGCATGACATGGGCTCTGCGCTTGAAGACTTCTGTTATTCTTTGTGTAACCTCCTTAATGGAAATAATGTAATTTTTGTACTCGCTACTTATGGATGATGTAATGATACTAGTCGGTTATGCTCACGACTCACTTATCATGGGAATGTGAATTGCAGGCATAATGGGGATTCTCGGACCGTAAATCCAGGGTCCCACAATAGTAATTCTACACTACAAAAGTTAGATTTAACATCATATTAATGTCGTATACGAAACTAGAAATCCATAGATACCTTATTTGTATTTTTATGATCTACAAATAATTTAATATTATTTATTTAGTCTAAAATGTCCATTAAACTAATTAAATTACTATAGTAAATATATACCGTAAAAGTAATATTTAATATCCCAATCATATTCTACAATTTTTGTGAATCCATAGGTATATTATTTACTAATTTTGGACATGTATTCGATTTAATATGAATTTTATAAGATCTGCCTATTTTATGCTATTTTAAATCTATTTCAATTTAAAAGTGAATATTTCCTAGGAATATGTAGTGCTGATTGGACAAGGTCACTAACGCGACGTTGACCTGGCTGGGTGATGAGGCACACACATGGCACAATCTTGTTGGTTGGTACCCCTTCGTGGAAACAATTTAATCTTGAGCATTGAGATCAGATCCGATGGCTCGGAACCGAATCTTCCAAGCTTGTCGGCCTGGGCGACATGGAAGACGGTGTGCGGAGGTGGACGGCTCAGACGGTGAACACTCTGGCGGCTCTGGCGGTCCTCAACGTCCGTGGAGTGTGCGACGTGGCGCGTTTTCTTGCAACGATGTCGAATATTCCCTCGAAGTGTTCTGTTGCTTCCTCTTGCGGTGATGGTGGTTGGCTAGGATTCCATTGCTCCGTTGGTGCGCCGGCGAGGAATCACGGCTGCCGTGGTGCTCCTACAATGGGGAAAACAACAATGGGTGAGGAAGTGGAGGATGGGGAACACAAAGAAGGGAGAAAGAGAGGCGCAGGACGACGAGAACTACCAATCATAGATCGGCTCGAAGCAATGGTGGTTGCGAGATTGAAAACTCATACTTGGCTTGGTAGGGTTTGCAAAATCGCAAAAATTCGCATAGATCAGAAGCGGGGATATTTATTGGCAAGGATTCATGGAGAGGGGCCAAAGCACAAGGACAAATCGATGGAAATTGGGGTCAGCACGGGAATAACTCGTGGGGAAGACAGATTCCAGCTAGAGGTGGCGGATGACAGGTAGGTCCCCCATGTCACCGGAAGCAACAGGGTAGACGCGGGTGTAGGCTAGGCGGGCCGCTACTGGAGCTAGCTGGGCCGGGAGCGGGCTACGCTAGGCTTGCTATGTTGTGTGCATGCGGTGCCTGTGCATGGCAGAGAGAGGAGAGGAGAGGAGGGGAGAATGGGTGGGATGCCCGGGTTAGGCTAGGTAGTTTTGTTTTTTATTCTTATTCTGTTTCTATTTTTAGTATTCCTTTTCTAGTTTTGTATTTAGGGCTCCAATTTAGGTCAAAAAAATTTCTAAAAAACTTGTATAATCCAAACCAATTTTTTAGGAAATGAAGGAAACTATGTAATATCTATTTTCAAAAATACCAACCAATAATTATTTAGTTTGACCTATAGGGCATCATATTCCTTTCTCTATTTTTCTTTTTGTTCTTCCTCCATATCTTTCTTATATGGACTCAAAATGGGTTCAAACTTGTTTCTAAATTTTCCAAATATGCAATGGATCATATTAAAGTAATATTTAGCAATAGTTGTTGTTTTATAGGAATAGATTATCACATCACAATTAGGGTTTGGGTTCTTCTAATTCATATTGTTCGAATTTTTGCACGGATGCAATGCACATGAATGACATGTAAAAACATTTTTTTTCTAGTCCCAATTTCTAACTTGGAATGTGACAAACTAACCCCCTTAAGATGAATCTCATCCCGAGATTTGAAATGGCTAGCAAAGTTGTGGGTGGTTTCTCGATGATGATCTTCTAGCTTCTAAGTGTATTCTATCACTATGTGTATACTCTCGAGGCTAAACCCCCTTAGAGTACTGAAGTTTTCATCTCAAAGTTAACTATTAAACTATATATCTTTTTCTTCTTCTACGGTTGTTAGTTTAGTGTATTTTTGTTCACAACCATGTGACCTTCATATTACCTATCCACTCCATGCGTATTACTACTTTTTCATTGGAATCCAATATACTACACTAGCGGGTAGTTGTGTGCTCCAATCTCTATGGTCTAATGGTGGCATTTGTTTGGTATATCATAGATAAGTATAGATAGAAGAGGACTAAGAGAAGTATTTTCCTACATATACACAACATATTCAAACAACAAACATCACACAAAAAACCTAACCAGTAATATTGACATATCACCAAATTTAATATGGTCAATAGCGAAGCGATATCGACATCCTAACGAAGAACTAGATGGTGGACATCATTTAACTATTCTTCTTTCTAATCAGATACATGGTATGATATCTCATCTATATTAGAAGAGTATGAGAGCTGAAGTGATAAGAAGATATTAGACTGAAGTATATGAAGATAAGAAGATAGAATGTAATAGAGTTTATAATTCCTGTGACTTTCCAATTCCATTCCTAGGTCACGATCCTACAGTCAACACACAACTCTGATACCATCTTGTAACACCTCGCCTGAATAGGCTGAGTTATTGTGTATAGTGCTAATCCCTGGAGCTATTCACTAGCACACACAGTACAAAATGATACCAAATATAACCGTTAATCATAAATATAATGAATATGATCTATAATTTACATTATATTGCATCTTGTACACATTAGAAAACAATACGGTAGATCTCCATCCTCCAAATGTTGCACAGGCAAACAATTGTTGAGTGGAGTCTCGCGGCCTATAAACTATCACTCAGAAATGTAATAACCTGCAACATGAAACATTGCAGCCACAAATGGTCAATACTTTGAATATATTTGAAAGTATAACTAATGAGTATAAAGGATCTAGTAACTACATGCATATTTGGCTAGGTGGAGTTCAGGGTCATTTGCTAAAAAGCAATATAACTTTTCCCTACTTTCAAAATACCTTTCTTTGTTCAAATAAACTTTCTAAGGACATACCATCATAAACCCATGTAGAAACAAGATAGTTCATCTTTGTTTGCTCCTAAACCCATGTTCACCCATCAATTTTTAGTAATTAAGAAATTGGGATGAGTGAGATCTTACAAACAGTTTCAGGCCCGGTTGCTCATAGATGTCCATAACCAGGGACATGGCTAATCGATTAGATTTATATCTTCTATAGAAGTTTTACACTTTACCCACATGACACAATCTCGTCTTGATGCCACCAGTGGCCGATGGTTTAGTACACACCAATTGGTATCCGGCAGATCGAAATTGTGACGAGGTCTTTCCATAGAAGTCCTCCCAATACACAATGCTAGCACATCTAACAGGAACCAATGCAAGGATATAACCTCCAATACATAATTCTAGTTAACCTGAAGAGGTACCAATGTAAAGGTTCTTCCGCTATGTAATTAACTAAGCCAGATACCATACTATCATGTGGTTGTACATGAAAGCCATTGTACAAGAAATATGTTCAATCTCTAAGATGCCTAGATGGTCTTCTTCCAATGCACACACGAGAGTGGTGGCCAGTGATACGGTCCCCTTCGTTGCCACTTCTTCAAAACTCAACATCAATAATATTACACCCAGGTGATTTATTAAGTACTTGTTTTACTATATAAAAACATAGCTTTGCAATACCTCATATAATCATAACATAATATTCCACCCCTAATCTATAGCAGGCCTAAGCATACTACAATTACGATATTTCCACTAATCAAGATATAAGAGATTATCCTAATAGGACATAGCATAGAATAGCACATAGTGCAAAATATTCCTACACATGCACTTCTACTAAAAACAACTACAATGGATAGGAAAATAAGTAGGACATTTATGATTGAGCCACTTGCCTTTTGTTGTATACCTAGTCGTTCAGATAATCCTCACAAATAGAAAATATTGCACTCGTCATAATCACAAACATTGCACTCCTTGCAATCTATCGATTAAAGCAAGTACACAACAAACACACCATTCAAAACATAGCAATTATGCACAATACAATAAAACAATGATGAACAAATTCATGCATGAAATTTTAATATGTCGTGATAGTTGTATTTAGTTATCTAAACAACATTAGATCACATGATACATGCAATAGATCATTTAATGCAATAGGATTTTTATTATTAAATCTTGATTGCCAATATAGAGGTTTTAATAGTTCTATTGTAACTTCTATTATAGTTGTAGAATTAAATTTTGGTCTGAGTGTAATGGATAGAGGACAATAATACGAACCGGTGGCTATTGGATTCACCCTAAACAGAGTTCTATATATTTTCTATGATTTAATTACTATTTAATAGAGTTTTATTCATTTAAATATTTTACTTTGACACAAATTAAATCTAAGACTAGATCTGAATTCTACATTAAATAGTGAATCTAGAGACAAATTATTCATATTTTCTTATCTATAAATAATTTAATACTTTAAAAGGCCAATAAAACTAATTAAATCATTACAGTAATTATACACTTCAAAAGTTGGATTTAATAGCATATTAATATCGTATACGACATTAGGAATCCATAGAAACTTTATTTGTATTTTATGATCTACAAATAAATTACTATGATTTATTTAGTCTAAAATGTCCATTAAACTAATTAAATAACTACAATAAATATATGTCGTCCAAGTCAGATCTAATTGCACAATAATATTCTACATATTTTTGTTAATCCATAGGTATATTATTTACTAATTTTGGACGTGTATTCGATTTATTATTAAATTTACAAGATCTACCTATTTTATACTATTTTAAATCCGTTTCAGAATATTTCCTAGGAATATGCTATGTTGACCGGACAAGGTTGCTGACCTGGCTAGGTGACGAGGCAGACACGTGGCGCGATCTTCTTGGTCGGTACCCCTTTGTTGAAATGATTTAATCCTGAGCATCAAGATCAGATGTGATGGCTCGGAATCGAATCTTCCAAGCTCGCCAACCTGGACGATGTGGACGATGGTGGGCGGAGGCAGACGGCTCAGACAGTGAATGCTCCGGTGGTTGCAGCGGTCCTCGGCGTCGGTGGAGTGTGTGATGTGGTGCGTCTCCTTGCAGCGATCTCGAATATTCCCTCGGAGTGTTCCGTTGTTTTCTCCTAGGGCGATGGTGGTCAGCTGTGACTCCACTCTCCGGTGGTGTGCTGACGAGGAATCGTGGATCCTATGGTTCTCCTACGATGGGGAAAATGGAAATGGGTGAGGCGATGGAGGATGAGGAACACATATGAGGGAGAAAGAGAGGTGTGGGGTGACGAGAACTACCAATCGTAGATCGGCTCGAAGCAATGGTGGCGGCGAGATCGGGAACTCATGCTTGGCTTTCTAAGGTTCACAAAATTGTGAAAATTCACATTGGGCAGAAGCAAGGATATTTATTGGCAATGAATCGTGGTGTGGGGGCAAAGGACTAGGTCAAATCGAAGGAAATCAGGGTCGGCAGTGAAGAACTCGTGGGAAAGACGGATTCCGGCTGGAGGTGCCAGATGACAGGTGGGCCCTCCATGTAGGTGGCAGTGGCGGGGTAGACGCGGGTGCAAGGTGGGCGGGCTGCTACTAGCACTAGCTGGGTCGGGAGCAGGCTGCACTAGGCTTGCTATGCTGTGCGCGTACGATGCCAGTGCACGGCAGAGAGAGAGAGAGAGAGAGAGAGGAGATTAGGTGGGCTGGCCTAGTTAGGCGAGGTAGTTTAGTTTTTTTATTCTTATTCTTTTTCTGTTTTTAGTATTCCATTTCTAGTTTTCGATTTAGGGCTATAATTTAGGTCAAACAATTTTCTAAAAAACTTGTATAATTCAAACCAAGTTTTTAGGATATGAAGGAAACTATGTAATATCTATTTTCAAAAATAACAACCAATAATTATTTAGTTTGACCTATAGGGTATTATATTACTTTCTCTATTTTCCTTTTTATTCTTTCCTCCATATCTTTCTCAAATGGACTCCAAATGGTTCAAACTTGTTTCTAAATTTTCCAAATATTCAATGGATCATATTAAGGTAATATTTAGCAATAGTTGTTGTTCTATAAATTATGTATTTTATGAATCATATTTAATTCCTTGTAGGAATATATTATCACATTGCAATTAGGGTTTGGGTTCTGATAATTCAAATCTTTCGAATTTCTGCATGGATGGAATGCAATGCACATGAATGACATGTAAAAACAATTTTTTGTAGGCCCAATTTCTAAAATCTAGGGATGTGACACTAACTTTGAGATATACCATATCTCCCACTTCTAGATGCCATGATCTTTGACTCTGATCTGCGTAACTCTTTTAACGACTTTGAGCTATCTTCAAACGATCTACGATAATATCGATGATGTCCTGCTTCTCTCTAATATAGTTTGGCGCACATTCTTTGCTACTGCCAGGTTCATACCAACATATTGAAGATCTGCACTTTCTACCATAAAGTAGTTGATATGGTACTGCCTTCAAACTACTATGATAGATGTTGTTGTAGGAAAACTCCGCCAAAGGTAGATGATCTTCCCCCGAACCTCTAAAATCTAAAACGGATGCCCTATGCATATCTTCCAAGATTTTGTTAATTCTTTCATTCTGACCCGCGGTCTCTGGATGATAAGCGGTACTAAAATCCAATTTCCACCTGTGTTGCGTGGAACTACTTCCAAAATGCTGAGGTACTCCATGCTTACTAAGAATTTCCTTGAAATATATCTCCACTAGCTTCTCACCATTATATTTTTTATTACCTAGAATAATCCTGTGATGAAATCCATACCAATCTCCTCCCACTTCCACTCGGGAATCTCTAGTGGTTGTAGTGGTCCTGGTAGACTTTGATGTTCTGTTTCTACTCTCTGGCAAGTATGGCACTTGGGCACATACTTTGCAATGTCCCTTTTCATATTGTTCCACCAAAATAGCTCCTTAAGATCTATGTACATCTTTGTACTTCCTGGATGAATAGAGTATGGTGACTCATGTGCTTCTTGGAGTACGACCTCCATAATATCAGGTACATCTGGTACACAAAGATTATTTTGAAACCATAAAGATCCATAATCTCCCAAGTGAAATATTGATGTCTATCCTTGATCAATTCTTCGAAGTCCTTCAGCAATGAAAGAATATTCATCTTGATGTCGAAAAATTTCATTCCGAAGATCAGTACTACTCTCTTCAACCACTCTGATGGTATTTAACCCTCCAAGAACTTATGTTCTTATGAACTGTATTTCTAACTTTCCAAATCCATTTGTAACTCTTTTGGTAGTTCCCTATTGTTTTATTGAGTGTATGTACTCTTCTGGCTCAGAGCATCTGCTACTATATTGACTTTTCTAGGAGTATAATTGACTTTTAAGTCATAATCCTTGATCAATTATAGCCAACGCTTATGTCTCATGTTCAATTCCTTATGAGTGAAGTAGTATTTGACGTTTTTATGATCGTTTTACAGTTCATAGCTTGCTCCATAGATAAAATTCCTCCAACCTTTTAAAGCAAAAACTACTACTGCAAATTCGAAATCATGGGTTAGATAATTAACTTCATGAGGTTTGAGTTGTCGGGATCCATAAGAAATTACCTTACATTCATGCATTAGTACACAACCTCATAGTATCTAAACCTCCAAGAACTTCTGTTCTTATGAACTGTATTTATAACTTTTCCAAATCCATCTGTAACTCTTTTGGTAGTTCCCTATTGATTGATTGAGTGTCTGTGCTCTTCCGGCTCAGAGCATATGCTACTACCTTGGCTTTTCTAGGAGTATAATTGATTTTTAAGTCATAATCCTTGATCAATTCTAGCCAACGCTTATGTCCAAGGTTCAATTACTTATGAGTGAAGAAGCATTTGAGACTTTTATGATCATTGTACAGTTCACCCTTGCTCCACAGATAAAATTCCTCCAACCTTTTAAAGCAAAAACTACTGCTGCTAATTCTAAATCATGGGTTGTATAATTAACTTCATGAGGTTTGAGTTGTCTAGATCCATGAGAAATTACCTTACAATCCTGCATTAGTACACAACCTCATGGTAGCTAAACCTCCAAGAACATCTGTTCTTATGAACTATATTTCTAACTTTTCCAAATCCATTTGTAACTCTTTTGGCAGTTCCCTATTGATCAATTGAGTGTTTGTGCTCTTGCGGCTTAGAGCATATGCTAATACATTTTCTTTTCCAAGATTATAATTGATTTAAGTTATAATCCTTGATCAATTCTAGCCAACGCTTCTGACTCATGTTCAAGTACTTATGAGTGAAGAAGTATTTGAGACTTTTATGATCGTTGTATAGTTCACACCTTGCTCCATAGAGAAAATTCCTCCAACCTTTTAAAGCAAAAATGCAAGACCCCACCTTTTAAGGTAAAGTCCCCTGTGATTGCAATGCTAGTCCCTGGATCAAATTTCTACCATCCATAGTTTAAGATGAAGTACACAAATACAAAGGTCATTATTACATCATCATTTCAGAGATAACATAGTCTTTAAAACTCATTAGCAAAACTACAATACATTGAGTTCATAACATAAAGTAAATAAATAGAAGTCTTCATCTTCATGTGCCACATGCAAACATGTTGAGTGTAGACTCATAACCCTAGTCTCCATCAGAGTAACCTGTAACATCATAAGTTACAGCCACAGAGGGTCAATACTTTTGGAATTGTATTGGCAAGTGATACCATTGTAGTATAGAAATATATAATAACTACATGAATTTGGCTAAGTGTAGTTCAGGATGTCTTTGCTCAAAATAAGGTTTTCTTATTAGTTGAAAACACTAAGTTTTTGTTTGACAAAAACACCCAAGGAACCACCAATAGACATTGGTGAACCTTTACCCTTGTTCAACCACAAGTCTTAACTTAGAGAAATTGGGATGAGGAGATCCTTGATCACTTCAATATCTTTGATGCTCAAATTGTCCGTTGCTAGGTACACGGCTAAGTACTTAGGTTTTACCCTCGCGAGAGGTGTTTCACTTTCCCCACAACACTCGACATGCATCGAGACGATACTTTGTAGAAGCATTCCTTCAGACCACCATGGACGCGTTCCATCCTATCAACCCTACCACCAACTGTCCATCTGGCTAAGTTCTTGCAACCTAGTTGGGCAAGGCAGAGCTCATATGCCATGTGGTTGCACTAGAAGCTTCTCAACACTAAATGTCGCAAATCCCTTTGTTCCTGGGTGGCCATCCACAAGTGTGATACACAAGGTAAACCATAGACATGGGCCTTGTGTAACCACTCAACACAAACCATTCTTTTCCATTCCACCCAGGTGACTCATTCACATTTTGTTTTATTATTTAGAAAAACATAGTCATAGATTTTGTATAAAAACATAGTATGAATATTCCTCCCTTGTTTTCTACTAGGTAGGCTAAGCATACTAGTATAGCAAGTTTTCTTAACTTAAGGAAAAATCTACTAAGGCAACATCTACTAGGATTCCCCAAGGCATAGCCTAGTATATACATAGAAAATTTCCAATTCAATTCCTACTCAAAATATCACTAGTAAATATATAAAATAGTAGGACAAAATATGAAGCATCACTTGCCTTGGTAGCTAGGAGAGTATCAACAGTCCTCGCAATCACAATCACCAAAATCTACACATAAAATCATAACACCAAATTTACATTCAATATTCAAACAAAAATAGTTATGAATGCATGCAAATAGTATGAAATGATTTTCTAAACTAAACAAGTCAAACTAGACAGTACTGAACACAAAGTAAATTTCTAAAGTCTAAACAAACTCAAATTTATTTTAAATCAATTTTCCAAATAATTTTTATATGCAAAATAGGCCTACAAATGCTTCTGCAATAAATCCTAATTTCTTAGAAGCAATTGATTAAATGAAGGGCATAGATGTGTAGGGCTTAATTTTCTGAATCCAATGATATATCATTTGAATTTTTTTGACAAATAGATCAAAAGTTATGAAATTTTACAAGTTAATTCATCTAATAGATTCAAAATCACATTTTAAATCAAATTCACAGAGGCGTGGTAGCGTCTGATTCGCTGATACCTCTTCGGCCGGATAGCGTTCGCAGGCCGTTAGATCTAAGTTAGATCGCACGGTCAGGTTCGCTTGGTACCGCTTCACTTAAATGATCTATTTACGGCGTTGGATCTAGATCCAACAGACCTGAACGGTGCGACCATAGCAGGGCGGCGCTAATGGCGCTGGCGGCAGCGACGACACTGCTGGTGACACGTCTGTGAGTCTTGAGGGGGTAGGGGATGGAGCCGATGCTTACCAGCGTCGCGTGGATGCGAGGAATTTCAAGGTGGTTGTGGCTTGGAAAGGGGCGTACTGTCGCGGGCGCGGGAGCTCATCGTAGTTGGTTGTGGCGTCGGCATTCGCGAACGGAGACATGGGCGTCAACCTGGTGCACAAGGGAAGAAATGGCATGCATAAGCAGATGCGCAAGACAGAGGCGAACTCACTCGTGTGAAACAGAGATCAAGGGGGACACAGGCCACACCGGAATGGCTCATCGGAGTTGCGGTCGACGTCGCTTGAATCAGATTTTAAATCGAATTCACAGACACGTGGCAGCGCCTAATTCGCTGATACCGCTTCGGCCGGATCGCATTCGTGGGCCGTTAGATCAAAGTTAGATCGCGCAGTCAGGATCGCTCGGTACCGCTTCACTTAAGTGATTTATCTACGGCATTGGATCTAGATCCAACGGACCTGAACGATGCGACCATAGCGGGGCGGCACTGATGGCGCTAGCGGCGGAGACGGCACTGCCGGTGACACGCCGGTGAGTATAGAGGGGTTAAGGGGTGGTGTCGATGCTTACTAGCGTAGCGTAGATGCGAGGAAGTTCAAGGTGGTTGTGGCTTGGAAAGGGACGTACTGTCGCAGGCGCGGGAGGTCGTCGGAGTTAGTTCTGGCATCGGCGTTCGCGAACGGAGACGGGGGCGTCAACCTGGTGCACAAGGGAAGAAATGGCATGCATAAGAAGATGCACAAGACAGAGGCGAACTCACTCGCGTGAACTAGAGATCGAGTGGGACACATGCATCACCATAATGGCTCATCGGAGTCGTGGTCGGCGTCGGGTGAATCTGATTTTAAATCGAATTCACAGACACGTGGCAGTGTCTTATTCGCTGATATCGCTTTGCCGAGATCGCGGGATGTTAGATCTAAGTTAGATCGCGCTGTTAGGATCACTCGGTACCGCTTCACTTAAGTGATCTATCTACGGTGTTGGATCTAGATCCAGCGGACCTAAACAATGCGACCATAGAAGGGCGGCGCTGATGGCGCTGGCTGCTGCGAAGGCACTGTCGATGACACATCGACGATTCTATAAGGGGTAGGGCACGGTGCCGATGCTTAACAGCGTCGCGTGTATGCGAGGAAGCTCAAGGTGGTTGTGGCTTGGACAAGGGCGTACAGTCGCGGGCGCGGGTGCGGGAACGGGAGCTCGTAGGAGTTGGTTCTGGTGTCAGTGTTCGCGAACGGAGACGAGGGCTTCAACCTGGTGCACAAGGGAACAAATGGCATGCATAAGCAGATGCGCAAGAAAGAGGCGAACTCACTCGCGTGAACTAGAGATCGATGGGGACACAGGCCTCACCAGAATGGCTCGTCGGAGTCATGGTCAGCGTTGGGTGCTTGCAGAGCTTGTCGAGGGCGACGTTCTGAGGCACAAGAGAGCAAACGACAAGCATTAGAAGGAGCGTAATAGGATGGCAAGCAAGATAGCATCAACCAGAGGGAGAGGGGTGGATGGAGCTCACCGAGATTGGTTGCCGGAGACGTGTGGTACTGCGGTGGTGTGAGATCAAGAACTAGCAGCCTGGGGGCACTCGAACAGTGTGGTTTGAGGGGAAAGATGCGGAAGATGGAGGGGGTTAAGTAGCAGGCGTTTGGGGCGAGGATTACTTTCGGAATCAATGGGATTGATTCGAATTGATTTGGGGAATAAACGGTCGGCGATGGCACGGTCAGCAATGCGGGATTGAAGACGATGGCGACGACGTGGCGTGGGGCCTGCCTATCAGCGAGAGGGGTGTGGCTCGCGCGGGTGAGAAAGATACAGGGGGTGGGGGGTCCCGAGTGGCCTTGCTGGGCCGAAAGGTTTGCTGGGCTAAATAGGCAGCGCCTAGTTTTATTTTTTTCTTCTCCTTTTTTCTTTTCTCCTCGAAAGAAGGCCACGTCTACCTCCTGGTCGTAGTCGACAAGTTCACCAAGTGGATCGAAGCCATGCCCGTTACCAACCAAAATGGTAAAACAGTCGTGAAGTTTTTTGAATCCATAGTCTACAGGTTTGGCGTGTCGCACAACATCATCACGGACAACGGGTCGAACATCATCTCCAAAGAATTCCAGGACTTCTGCGAAGGCCTCGGGATCAACATGTCATACACCTCTGTGGCGCACCCGCAAACCAACGGGCAGGTCGAAAAGGCCAACGGCCTCGTTGGCGGCGGCATCAAGAAGCCCCTACTGAGCCCACTCGAGCGGCTTGCAGGAGCATGGGCAGAAGAGCTACCCTCCGTCCTCTGGAGCTTTCGCACAATGCCAAACAGCTCAACTGGCTACACGCCTTTCTTCATGGTGCACGGAGCCGAAGCCGTGTTGCCTGCAGAAGTACGCCATAAGGCCCCACGGGTCATCGCCTACAGCGAAGCCGAATCGACGACCGCACTCGAAGACGTTGTCGACACACTCGACAAGGCACGCGACATCGCCACGGCTCGATCGGCGGTCTACCAGCAGAGCCTCTGCAACTATCATAGTCATCGGCTGCGCCCAAGGTCCTTCATCGAAGGAGACCTCGCCTTAGGACTCAAGCAAGAGCGGCTGAAAAAGCTCGAGTCACCCTGAGAAGGACCATACGTCGTCACCGAAGTCATCCCAGGTGGCGCCTACCGCCTTAAGAACATGGAGTCTGGAGTCGCATACTCCAACCCATGGAACGTCGCACAATTGCGACACTTCTACCCCTAGTTATCCCCCTTTAGTTTCAATAAGGCTACTTAGCCGAAAAATGTACCTCCTCATTACGATATGAATAAAGCTAAGTATCTCTCCCGAAAATTTATCTTTTTTCTCGCATTTCTTTATGCTTCAACACACTCGGGGGCTCCCCCTCACCTCATGACTTCGTCGACTGAGGATAACACATGTACACCTGAGTAGCTGATCACGTCAGGCTAACGAAAAGGGCATGCATACAACCAAGCACCACCTGCTAATACAGTGAACCTTTACAAATAAAGGGCACAACACGCCCAGTCGAAATATATACAAAGTTTACATCTATCTTTTTTACAGGAGCTACCTATTCTAAAGGATCACCTGCGCACGATGATCAAAGAGATCTACAACTTCTTCGGCATACTGCCTAATAGCCGCATAGTGCGGGCGCATGTCCCATAAGCCACCATCTGGACGAGGGGGCGGCCCAGCCACAATAGCAGCAAGATCCACATCAGGGCGATGCAGCCGCATGAGGGAAATAGCGGCCTTCACCCCTGCAGCTAACTGGTGCCGCAGCAGCTCCCTGACGTGACACACATCTCGAAACTTCGCCAGCAAGCCCCAGAGAGTCGATGGAGCTTCATCAAGGGGAACATAACATGCAGAATCGATGCCAGGGAAGTCTTCACCTGCTGCAGCACTCGCGACACCTGGTGGGCATGATCCTTCATAGTCGCAAGAACCGTGGCACGGTCACGATCCATCCAGAAAAAGCCACTGGCTTCCATATCCTGCTGGGTCAAGCAGTTGATCCGAACCGCAATGTGCTCCTTCTCCTCCCTTGGAACAAGGTTGGCACCTGCAAGAACTACAAAGTAAGATGGCCCGCCAATAGGCGCATCCGAAAATGAGCAGCAGCTCTGAGAAACTTACACTGCAGCTTCTCGGCCAACTGCCGCAGCTCCCCCATCAGATATTCCTCTATGGTGGCACCTCGCTCCGCCTTCGACTTCCAAACGTCCGCATGGTCTCGGATGCCAAGAAACTCCTTCTCAAGACTTCGGACGTGGTCACGAAGAAAAACAAGCTGCAACTCATCATCCAAGGATGGTCGCGACTGTGGAGCAGACGAAGTATCGATGGGGTCATCACCCGGCCCCCGGAGGGAAAACCCTACTCCTGCTTGTCTGCTCTTGCTACGGCAGAACCGAAAGTTACAAGGGTGCGCAGATGCAATCTGACGTGGAGGTGTGTATTCGGTGGTATGAGAGAGAGCTAGATCGTGCCCTCCTAGCCTTTATATAGAGATAGGCAGGTCCCGGGCATAGATCGATTCGGTTACAGGTTTAGTGTTTTGCCCCCTTTGAATGTTCTATCTGTTCTAGTCTTGCTCTCTAAGGATCCGAAGACGTCATGGGTTGGGCCACCAGAAAATCTTCATGGGCCGTGTATATTCTCGTGGGCCTTCCTTGGGCTGGACCAGGTATGCTAATGTCGTGTACCCGTAGGGTATAACCATGTCAGTAGCCCCCGAGTGTTCAGTCGAATCGCCGATTCGGCTGAGGACTCTTCAATCTTTCGGGTGCGGCTGTTTTCTGTTCATCAGGAAAAGAATGATTTTAGTGTGTAGGGATTGTTGATGCGTGTGCCTGACTATCCCGACGAATCATGGTCAGTTAACTGTCTTAGGACAAAACAACACGATCTTCTTCAGATTCGAGTCCCTCGACTCGAACCCGTAACAGATGCTGGCGTAATTCGACTTAGGCCGTTGAGGTCTTATAGTAGTCGAATCCCAGTAGTTTTCGAACGATGTACCCAACGCGTCCATCGGGATTTTCATCGCGCCTGTTGGCACGGATTTTTACAAGTAGAGCGCAGTCGGGTGCGTTACCAGGCCATCATATGATATCTGTAGGTCTTATCTTTGCGTCGCAGACACAACATCCCAAATTTTACCACCCGCGGAGGTGTTTCGGGTGGCCAAGGAGAACGTTAATCACTTACCGTTGGTTGGGGAAAAGTTGACGAAAAGTTTTTGCATTTTGATCCGAAGGATCGCAGTCGAAGAATTTATAGGGTGCGTGACCAGCGCTCCCTATGGGAGTAGCCCCCGAGTGTCTGTTCGAGTGTAGACTCGAGCAGAGACATTAATTCAGCCATTGTTTGCTTCAAGTCCATAGGAAACAATTTTTTTGGATGCTTGAATCAATCCTCCCTATGGGAGCAGCCCCCGAGTCCGTAGTGGAGTCATAGACTCGATGTAGGACTCAAAGAATAGATCATTGGCATAGTACGTTATTCATGCTTCGGGTGTGCGGCCTGCGCTCCTGATAGGAGTAGCCCCCGAGTAGTTGCTCGAATCGTAGATTCGAGTGAGTACTTTATCTGTTTAGACGAAGATTTGTAACCGTTGCCATTATGGCTTTGATGACGTTAGTGCTGACGATCGGTGACCTCAATCATCTGCGGCGCCGGAGGTGACATGACTGGATGGACGTGGGTCCCACTTCTGACTTGGAGTTGACTGGTCATGCGCGACTTGGCGAGAATTACGACGTCTCCTCGGTTTCTGTGCGTAGTGGGCGGTGTGCGAGGGACGGTTTGCTGTTGTGCTGACACGTGGATGGTTGGATTTGATGCTGGCGCTAGGACTTCCAGATGAACGGTTCCTGTTCATCGTCTTCGTCCTTATAACTGTGGGGAAAAATCGTGGTTTGTTTTCACCGTAGCCACTTGCTTTCTACTTCTTCCATTTTCTAGAGATTTTCTCGCCACGCACTGGAAGTTCTCCGATCTTTCCCTTCATCTTTCCAACGCTCGCATCGCCGCCGTCGTCGCGCTGTAATGGGGAAATCGAAGAAGACCTCCACCAGTGCTGCTGCCAGCGGCAAGAAGGGCACCGCCGCCACTCGTGTCACCGATGGTGGGTGGCGGTGTACGGAGACGCGTGAGGGCGACCCGTGCAAGCTTCGTGAGTGGGGTTTAATCCCGCAGGACAAGGAGGATATCAAGATCCCCGGTGACGAGGTAATTCCCCGTCCACCGGCATGGTTTCGGGTCATGTTCATTGCCTTTTTTCTTCGAGTCCTCTCGCTCCCAGTCCACGATTTTCTCCGTGGACTGTTGTTCTTCTATGGCATACAACTCCACCATCTCTCTCCCAATTCTCTTCTCCACATCGCCTGCTTCATCACTTTTTGCGAGTGCTGGCTCGGTATCCAGCCGCACTTTGTCCTCTTCCGGAAGCTCTATTCCGTGAAGAGGCAGTCCGGCTTCGACGGAGTTTATCCGATTGTTGGTTGCATCATTTCCCTTCGATCCAATTTTCTTTTCTTCTCTTTTTCTATGTCTGAGTCCGTCCAGTACTGGCAGAATAGGTGGTTTTATATCAGCGATTCCACAGTGGATGGGCAAGACTTTAGCCTTGCCCCTTTCGACTCCATCCTGAAAATCCTGCCGAAGAGATCCTAGATGAACCATATCCTGGAGGGTGAGGTGGAGGAGATAGAGGAGCTCTACCGTCGGGTGGAGGACCACTAGGTGATTCCGGGGAAGGAGGTGAACGACGTGGACATCATCCGCACCTTCCTCAAACGTCGGGTGCAACCACTCCAGGCTAGGGCACCCCCGATGTTCCTTTATTCTGGCCGGCAGGAGCCAACGAGATTTGCGGTTGAGGAGCCTCCAAGGGTGTAACATCCCAAAAATACTAAACTTGGATCATCAAACTCTAATCATCAAATTTAGGGTTGACAAAAACTTTGCTAAATAAAAATATGAAAGCATGCATGGTGTATGCACTTCATTTGGAATTCTTTTGAACCAACTTGTTTGTGTGTTCCTTTGCTTGTAAATGGATGCTTAGATGAAATAAACATCATCTAAACAATGCCCAAACTTTTCTCAAAGACAAGTAAATCAAAACAAATAAAATAAGGGAATGGTCATTTTGATCAATTTAACTCCCATGCCTACTTTGGCTGTCTCAAACTTTTAGAACCTAACAGAAACTTTTCTGGATCTTTGCGCCCCTTGATTGTACTCATAACAAAGTATCAAGGCCCACTTTGTGATCATCCAGAAACGTTGTCAGCCACTGGACCACACGCACGAACCATGCCAACCTCGCCAGCAACCATGCCGAGAGCACGCCCCGTGCGCCACGCTCGACCGACGCCCACAGACCGCGCGCCGCCCTCGCCGCGTGCATACGTGATCACCACCGTCCCAGCAACCCCGCAGACACGCTCGTTCGCCACCGTGCAGACCACGCGCGCTGTGCGCCATTAAATTCTCCGTCGGGCACGCTCAGAGCACCGTCACGTGTTCCAGATCAAACCGCACCGCCCCTACGCGTGCATTAAAGCCGTAAAGCATCACCAGGAGACCACCAAGCGATCGCCACCACCGGCCATGCCTCTAGCCGCCCGTAGCCATGTCGCCACCGTCGCCTGCCCATGCCGTTCGGTCTCATCGTCGCGACTATAAATAGAGGCCACCCCCAGCCGAATTGAGCACATCATCTCACTCCCCTCTCCTCACTGATCCTGCCACCCTGTTCCCGGAGCAAGGCGAGCAGCACTTCGCTGGAATTTCATCGGAGTTTGTCGCTTTTGGAGAAGAAGGGGGACAGCGATTGGAGCCGCCCTAGGAGAAGCTGTCGGTACCAGGAGGTTCGCCATCGTCGACTTCGTCGTTCGGCCGCCTCGCCGACCCTCGCCCGAACCTCGGTGAGCCCCCAACGACCACCACTAGCCGCGCTAGGTTTCTGTCTCGCCGGCGTTGCCCAACGTCGACGATGACTTTCAGCCATTGGATTAGAACCAGATCGAACGCACCACATCGCCCCATACCGCTTTGCACCCCCTGTCTCACTGACGCGTGGGGACAGCCACTTAACCAGCCCGCGTAAGCGCTGTGCTTAGTTAACCTTTCCCGCGCAGCCCAGTCATTTGAAATTAACCTTTTCCATTTTATTTCAAACACACTTCTGCACCTAGATTCAAAAATCAACCTAGATCGATCCAGTGAACCAAATTGAATGAAACCAATTTTTTTATAAAGGTCCGGAAATGCTGAATCCAAGCCCGTTGGATTCAAGTCATTTGGATCTGTAGATCATCCATGGTAAAAATAACAAGGTAGAAGCTTTTCTGCATTCAAACATTTTTCAAATTAATACCATAATAGCTTTTGAGTTGATTCCAACTCTCAAAAATCACATTTAACCATACTTTTCAGAATATATAAAAATATATAGGTTTACTTACAGAAATAATGTTCAAGTAATAAAATAATGCCACATAGGCATTTCTAGACACATCATTTGATTAAAATAAAATGGTAAAACCTTATTAAATTGTGACACCACTTTAAATAACATTCCCATGGACTAAAATGTGTGGTGATGACATGTGTCAACATGATCCCATGTTTGGTTTGGAGAATATTAAATCTTAAGTAGTTTTTCAATGAGTAGAAATTACTTTTCTAAAAATAAAAGGAATTAAACCAAGCTTTAATCTTGTAATGTTAGTGATGATGCTAGATCATATATAGGACCCTTGTGTGTGATGAATGCAAGTAGTTAAGTATTGTTTGGTGATTTGTACCTCATATTTATTCATAGACGCTAGTACTGACCAAGGATACGAGGAGGAAGGAGGATTCTACGAAGAAGAAGCCGAGGAGAACTTCAACCACTACTCTGCACAAGGCAAGCCTAATACTACTAGTTGAATGTGAAAGCTAACACATGCAAGATACTCTACTTTAGCAAGCCTAATACTACTAGTTGAATGTGCAAGCTAACACTTGCAAGATACTCTACTTTAGCAAGCCTAATACTACTAGTTGAATGTGCAAGCAACACTTGCAAGATACTCTACTTTAGCAAGCCTAATACTACTAGTTGAATGTGCAAGCTAAAACTTGCAAGATACTCTACTTTAGCAAGCCTAATGCTACTAGTTGAATGTGCAAGCTAACACTTGCAATTTGGCAAGTTTATACTGATACTATGCAAGCCAATACTTGCTTGTCACCATGCCCCCTATATGCCTTAAGCATAGAGGATTCTACCCACTTGATAAACCAATCCTAGTTTTACTTGCAAGCTTATTAATTTATTTCTTTATCAAAAGATCTTACTTAGAGTTACTGGAATAAATGGTAGATACTAGAAGGATAATTGAAGGTTGCATAAAGAGCATAAAATTTGTCCTAAGCTAGATAATCTTGATGTCATCCTAAGGCATGAGATTAAACTTAGTTAAACTCCACTTAGTTACCACCCCTCATTACTACTTACCCCCACTTGTAGATTCTAGTGGTAAGCATAAAATGTTATCAACATTAGATGGGAATACTTGGTGAAAATGGTTATGAAAAGCTTAGAATGATGGATCATTCTACTGAGATGTTTTGACATGTGTTTCCGAACACCAGATGATTTTGGTGCTAAAAATGTTGAGGCATGAGCCTTAGCCCTTTTTTAAAACTGATGGTTGTCTGGATGCGATACCATTCCAATTTTATCGTACAACCACAATACCCGAAGATTGGGTAGGGCTTGACTGGAAACTTATATACCTTAGTATTAGTTCCCTCATGGCCAAGGTCTGAGCTGAGGCTACCTTGTGAAGATTGTCCACCTGTGCAGTACCCAAGATGACAGTTGGTCATGGTTGGGAGGCCAAACTCATAGGAGAGGTGCTTATACTAGGGCGTGTAATTGAAAGGTTAGGATTGATTATCCGCATACTGAGTATGGTGAATTCAGGATTTGTTCCTGACGGATGTATCGAATGTTGTGGTGAAAGTGTACAATCTCTGCAGAGTGTCAAACTATTCGAATAGCCGCGTCCGCGGTTATGGACAGTTGGAGTGGCCATACTGTTCCCCCGTCAGACTTTTCAAAATGACTTGTGAAATGATCTAATACTTTGACTTGACCACAATAGAGTTGTGACATGAGATACAAGTTCCCACTTAGGTGTTATAAAACTTCAACTAGCATTCGTTGCTTCTGAACTTAGTAGAGATAAATCTGGCTTTTTCAAAACAACCCTAGAGCCTAGTGTCCTATTTCCAAAAACCCCGTTTACTTATTAGTATTAGTTTGCGAGTACTTAAAGAGTACTCATGGCTTTGTCCCTGGCTATTCCCGTGGCCAGACTATGAAGAGGAGTACCTAGAGGATGGACCTCAGGAAGGTTACGACAACTAGGATCATCTCCCATCGTCAGCATTGCCTGTGACCCCGAAGATGGAGCTTCGCCTACGCTACCGTTATTATTACGTATTCCGCTGCTTGAAGTTGTATTAAGAACTGGATCATGAGATCCCTATTTGTGTAAGACCTTATGTATGGTTTGTAATGGATGATGTACTGTGGTATCCAATTCTGTTATGTCTCGCAAAAATGGTAATCCTGGGATTGCGATGTATGGCATAACAGGCATCCGAGTGTTGACAAAGGGGGACCTCGACAGAGTCCTTCGGCCGCTGCTGAAGTACAAATCCGACGACGACCTTTTGGGGAAGTCGCGGATCCCTCTGTTCAGTGCTTCTCGACCAGCTTCGCAGGTGTAGATCTGGGACATCCGCGTAGCGCTTTTTCCGAGTGCGTTTCCTTGTAATTATCTTTTATGAGAGTTTGTCTTTATTGTGCAGGAGTTCAAGGTACCTGTCATGGTGCCTCCACTACCTAAACGGTTTCCGGATGCGCCAGACAATGAGGTAGTGGCATCCATGTCCGAGCTTCCCCTAGCGCAGTCACCAACTGAGGAAGCCCCCGAGGCGAGCGAGGGGCAGACCCGAAAGCGGGCACGGAGCTCGAGCGAATCTTGAGATGCCTCGATTCCGCCAATGCCTAGGGACCCTCCGTGCCTTGTCCGTGATAGTGGAGGTGATGGTACCTCTTCCTCTCCCATCCCGGCCGTTCATGTGCGGGCTGTATCACCGCAGCCGCCGGCGAAGAGGAAGAAGGATGAGAAGAAAGGCAAGAGGGCCCTGCCTGTTTTTGATTTGAGTGACATGGACTCGTAAGTGACTTCGAATGCCTTTTGCTTCTTTTCTTGTATTCTTGTCTTCTTGTCTTTGACAGGTGCTTTCCTTTGCAGCCACTCCTCTAAGGGCACTTTTAGCAATGCCACTCAAGAGATGGTAGGGGATTCGAAGGTGACGCCTGCTTCCTCTCAGACGGTGGCCACCTCTGGGGGTGCTGCTCTGAACCCCTCTTCGCAGGAGGTTCGGTGATCGTCTCCCAGAACACTGCACCGGGACCCTCAGAGTCTCTGTCTGAACATGTAAGTGCTATTTCCCTTGCTGTGGGGGGAGCCCCGAGCTATGTTTTCGTATGATCTGCTAATCTTTGCTTCCTTTTTTGCATGTCTCGGGGGAGCCCCCGAGCGTTTTTCATGTGTTTGATCTTTTGCATGTTTCTTGGGTGTAGCCCCCGAGCCCTTTTCCTGACACGGTGTTTCTTCTTGCAGCCCTTTGTGCAAGGTGCAAACCAGCTAGGAAGCAGCACCTGGCATTGGAGGCCAGCCTGCGGCAGCTTCAAGGTACATCCTTAAGTAACCCTCTACTTTTTGTCTGCTTGCTAGCTTGTTATGCTCACATACGTTCTTGTTGCTTTTGCAGATGAGAATAACACTGCCCTCCGTGAGCTTGATGCTCTCAAAAAGAGCGTTGGGACAGCGGAGAAAAAGGCCAAGGATGCTGTTGGGGCGAAGGAGCGCCTCAAGCAGGAGATAGCTGACGCAGCCGCGGCTAAGGAGCGCCTGCAGCGGGAGGCCACGGATCGCGAGGAACAGCTCGCCATCGTTGTGGCTTCGCACGATAAGGAGGTGGCCGAGAAACTAATGGCTGCTGCCAAGGCTGTCTCTGGTGAGTATTTTTGCCTATCTTTGCTTTTTTCGGCTGCCATGTCCCTGTGCCTTTGTTCGATTCTTACTGTACTTTTCCGTTTCTCTAGATGCCGCAGGCATTGAGTTCAACCGCAGTGCCCTGGAGCACGGTAGTGCTTTGGATGATGCTGCTGTGGCGGTCGAAGACCGTTGCAGTACTGTGGTTGGCTCTCTTGCCAAAGACAAGGAGCTCGTTCCCAAGGGCGTTGCCCTTGAGGATGTCGACTCTTTGGCGAATGCACTGTCAGTGGATGCGCATGCAGCCTACAAGCGCAAGCAGAAGGGCATCGGCACGTCTATGGGGCTGGCAATGGCCATCGCGTTCGGAGCGGACCTGGATCTTCATCAGGTCACCTCCCAAATGCCAACGGCCCCCGACGGTTCTGAGGTAGCCTTCGCTCTCTTCGCCGCTCGTTTTAGGCGCTATGGGCCGATGCTTATTGACCTCCTGGCGAAGTATGCGGCGAAGCAGCAGGAGGATGTCAAGGGCAGGCGCTCTGGCTCCGAGGCCACTTAGGATGCAACTGCTTAGGCTTTGTCTTTGTAGTTCTAGGATAGTTACCTTCTACCTTTGTTGTAGTTTCTTGATGAACACTTCCTATGCCACGCAGTGTCTTTTTGTTGTATATAATGAGCCTTCGAGCTGTTCCCAGTCGTGTGTTGTTTATATCCTTTCTGTTTTCCTTAGGGACCTTCGGGTGATGACCCCATCGATACGTCTGCTCCGCAGCCGCGACCATCCATGGATGATGCGTCGCAGCTTGTTTTTCTTCGTGATCGCATCCGTAGTATTGAGAAGGAGTTGCTTGGCATCCGAGGCCATGCGGACATTTGGAAGTCGAAGGCAGATCGAGGTGCCACCAGATAGGAATATCTGATGGGGGAGCTGCGGCAATTGGCCGAGCACCTGCAGTGTAAGTTTCCTCGAGGTGCTGCTCATTTTCGGATGCGCCTGTTGGCGGGCCATCTTACTTTGTAGTTGTTGCAGGTGCCAACCTTGTTACGAGGGTGGAGAAGGAGCGCGTTGCGGTTCAGATCAACTACTTGACCCAGCAGGATATGGAAGCCGGTGGCTTTTTCTGGATGGATCTTGACTGTGGCACGGTTCTTGCGATTGTGCAGGATCATGCCCACCAGGTGTCGTGAGTGCTGCGGCAGGTGTAGACTTCCCTGGCGTCGATTCTGCACGTTATGTTTCCCCTTGATGAAGCGCCATCGACTCTCTGGGGCTTGCTGGCGAAATTTCGAGACGTGCGTCAAGTCAGGGAGCTGGTGCGGCACCAGTTAGTTGCGAGGGTGAAGGCCACTCTTTCCCTCGTGCGACTGCATCGCCCTAATGTTGATCTTGCTACTGTTGCGGCTGGGCCGCCCCCTCCGCCAGATGGTGGCTTATGGGATATGCGCCCGCACTATGCGGCTGTTAGGCAGTATGCCGAAGAAGTTGTAGATCTCTTTGAGCATCGTGTGCAGGTGATCCTTCAGAATAGGTAGCTCCTGTAAAAAAGATAGATTTAAACTTTGTATATATTTCGACTAGGCGTGTTGTGCCCTTTATTTGTAAAGGTTCACTGTATTAGCACGTGGTGCTTGATTGTATGCATGCCCTTTTCGTTATCCTGACATGATCATCTACTCAGGTGTACATGCGTTATCCTCAGTCGACGAAGTAGTGAGGTGAGGGGGAGCCCCCGAGTGTGTTGAAGCATAAAGAAATGCGAGAATAAAGATAAATTTTCAGGCGAGACCTTTAGCTTTATTCATATCGTAATGAGGAGGTACATTTTTTGGCTGAGTAGCCTTATTAAAAGTAAAGGGGGATAGCTAGGGGTAGAAGCGTCGCAATTGTGTGACGTTCCATGGGTTGGAGTATGCGACTCCAGACTCCACGTGCTTGAGGCGGTAGGCGCCACCTGGGATGACTTCGGTGATGAAGTATGGTCCTTCCCAGGGTGACTCGAGCTTTTTCGGCCGATCTTGCTTGAGTCGTAAGACGAGGTCTCCTTCAACGAAGGACCTTGGGCGTAGCCGACGGCTGTGATAGTTGTGGAGGCTCTGCTGGTAGACCGCCGATCAAGCCGTGGCGATGTCGCGTGCCTCGTCGAATGTGTCGACATCGTCTTCGAGTGCGGCCATCGATTCGGCTTCGCTGTAGGCAACGACCCGTGGGGCCTTATGGCGTACTTCTACAGGCAACACGGCTTCGGCTCCGTGCACCATGAAGAAAGGCGTGTAGCCAGTTGAGCTGTTTGGCGTTGTGCGCAAGCTGCAAAGGACGGAGGGTAGCTCTTCTGCCCATGCTCCCGCAAGCCGCTCGAGTGGGCTCAGTAGGCGCTTCTTGATGCCACCACCGACGAGGCCGTTGGCCGTTTCGACTTGCCCGTTGGTTTGTGGGTGCGCCATGGAGGCGTATGATATGTTGATCCTGAGGCCTTCGCAGAAGTCCCGGAATTCTTTGGAGATGAAGTTCGACCCGTTGTCTGTGATGATGTTGTGCGGCACGCCGAACCTGTAGACTATGGATTCTAAAACTTCATGTCCCTTTTACCCTTTTGGTTGGTAACGGGCATGGCTTCGATCCACTTGGTGAACTTGTCGACTGTGACTAGGAGGTAGATGTGGCCTCCTTTCGAGGACTTGGGTAGTTTGCCGATCATGTCGAGGTCCCATTGGGCGAAGGGCTAGGCCAGGGGTATGGGCCTGAGCTCCGATCCTAGTTTGTGTGGATTGTATGCAAACCTCTGGCACCCGTTGCACCTTCGGACGATGTCCTTGGCGACATTCATGGCCGTTGGCCAGTAGAACCCAGCTCGTAGATCTTTGGCGACGAGGGTGCGACTGCCCGCGTGATGGCCGCAGATGCCCTCATGGATGTCCTGGAGGATGGTTTTGCCATCACCGATGGTGACGCACCTTTGGAGCACACCTGAAATGCTGCGCTTGTCCAGCTCGCCATTGATGATGGTGCAGGCCTTGGACCGGCGAGATATGCCTCGGGCATCTGTCGGGTAATTAGGCAATTCCTTTTTTATTAGGTACCGCAGGTACGGCTGCGTCCATGTTTCTTCGATTGCCATGACCTGCATCAGGTTGACCACTGCGACCTCTGTGTCGAGCTTTTCGGGTCCTTCCTGTCCTTCGGGTAGCGTAGCCCCCGAGTGCTCTGCTTCTTCGGGTGATCCCTTGGGGAATTTCCTTTTGATGGATTGCACACAGATTTTTTTCGAGGAACACACCTGGTGGCACCCGTGCGCAGGTGGAGCCGATATTGGCGAGTCTGTCGGCTTCTTCGTTGCTTTCTCTTCCAATGTGCCGAAGCTCGCAACCGTCAAAGACTCCTTTGAGTGAGTTGTAGAGCGCGCGGTACGCGATAATGTTGGCGGCGTGTGCGTCGCACTCGTTCATCGTCTGCTGGACGATGAGGTTCGAGTCACCGTAGATGACCAGGTGCGTTGCGCCGCAGATCTTGGCCATCCTCATGCCATGGATGAGGGCCTCGTATTCGGATTCGTTGTTGGAGGCTCGAAATTTCATCCGGAGGACGTACTTCATCTTGTCGCCCTGCAGGGATGTCAGTATGACCCTGGCTCCTGCTCCAGCCTCGCGCTTGGAGCCATCGAAGTGCATCGTTCATGACTGTGTCATATCCGGGTTGTCCGGCATCTGCAGCTCCATCCAGTGGACGAGGAAGTCCGGTAGGACCTGAGACTTAATCGCATGAGGCTTCTCATAGACTATGTCTACAGAGGATAGCTCGATGCCCCACAAGGCCACGCGTCCTATGGCTTCCGGGTTGTTCAGGATAATTTTCAGGGGTGCCTCGTTGACGACCATCACCTGATGCTCCTGGAAGTAGTGGCTCAGCCAACGAGCCGTCATGAACACGCCTTAGGCGAGTTTCTAGTAGTGAGGGTATCTCTATTTTGTTGGCGTCAATACCTCGCTGAGGTGGTAGATAGGGCGTTGGACCCCATGAGTCTTGCCATCTTCGGGTCGTTCGACCACGAGCATGGTGCTTACCACCTGATGCATGGGTGCTATGTATAGCAGTAGAGGCTCGTGTTCCTTTGGCGTGACCAGGATGGGTGAGGTGGAGAGCAGCCGCTTCAGATCTTCGAATGCATTGTCGGCTTCTAGTGTCCACTCGATTTTGCCTGCTTTGCGTAGCAGCTGGTAGAAAGGCATGGTTTTCTCGCCCATGCACTGATGAATCTGCTCAGCGCCGCGATGCGTCCAACTAGCTGTTGGACACCTTTGAGGTTCTTAGGTTTCTCCATGGCCAGTATGGCCCGGATTTTCTTCGGGTTCGCCTCAATTCCTTGCTGGGAGATGAAGTAGCCAAGCAATTGGCTAGATGGGACACCGAAGGCGCACTTTTCTGGGTTCAGCTTGATCTTGTAAAGATTGAGGTTGTCGAACGTCTCGCGGAGATCGTCGATCAATGTCTTGGCCTTCCTTGTTTTGACTACTATGTCGTCGACATAGACTTGTATGTTGCGCCCAATCTGGATCTTCAGGCATGCCAGCATGCACCGCTAGTACGTGGCACCTTCATTCCTTAACCCGAAGGTCATTGTATTGTAGCAGAATACTGCGAACGGCGTGATGAATACCGTTTTATCCTGATATTCGACCTTCAGTCGAATCTGATTGCAGCCTGAGTAGGCGTCGAGGAAGGAGAGCTTCTCGCATCTTGTAGTTGAATCGATGATCTGATCGATCCGAGGGAGAGGGAAGTGATCCTTCAGGCAGTGCTTGTTCACCGATGTGAAGTCTAGACACATCCGCAGGATGTCCGTGTCCCTTTTAGGGACCATCACGGTGTTGGCCAGCCACTCGCTTTCCTTGATCTCCCTGATTAAATCAGCGTCGAGCAGTCTGTTGACTTCGACTCCGATGGTTCGGCCCGTGGCTTGAACAATCGTTGGATGGACTGTTTGACGGGCTTGGCATCTGGGAACACATTGAGTGTGTGCTCGGCGAATTCCCTGGGAACTCCTGGCATGTCCGCAGGACACCAGGCGAAGATTTCCCAGCGCTCACGGAGGAATTCAACGAGCGCGCTTTCCTATGCGGGGCTGAGGTCATTTGCGATCAGCACCATCTTGGAGGTGACCGTCGGGTGGACCTGCACCTTTTTCGTGTTAACTGTTGAGTCGAACGACATGTCGGTTGTGTTTTTCCTCGAGACTGGGGGTGCCCCGTTGTCTATCACCTCTCGGAGCCTTATGAGCTCCACCTGCGTGACAAATTACTGGGAGATTCTGTTGAAGTCCCTATCGCAGTGGTCCGACCGGGTGAAGCTCCCGTGGACCTTGATGACGCCCCTAGGTCCTGGCATCTTGAGTAGCAGGTACGCAAAGTGCGGTACTGCTAGGAACCTTGTGAATGCTATGCGCCCGAGGATGGCATGGTATTGTGATGGCCAATCCAACACTTCAAACTCTAGTCGCTCGCACCGAAAGTTGTCGGGTTTGCCGAAGATGACGTCGAGCCATATCTTTCCCAGGAGGAATATGCCCTTCCCTGGGACGATGCCGTGGAACGTTGTGTCGGATTGTTCTAGACTGCACAGCGGGATCCGCATTGCTGCTAAGGTGCTAGCGAACATCAAATTGATGCCGCTGCCGCCGTCCATGAAGACGCGACTCATCTCGAACCCTCCGATCTGCGCTTCGAGCACCAGGGCAGCCTGGGCGAGGGATCTGGCAGGGGTGACCTGAACGGCTGAATGTGATGTAGGACACTGAACCACTGAGGTACTCAGGGATGGCGGGTGGAGCGGTCACAGCCAAGCTAACCTGGCGGGTGATCTTCTTTTGCACCCTGTTTGTCGGGTGCTCCTTTTGGATCATCAATGACCCTTTCGGCGCGGGTTACCCGTTTACGCCGTTGTTCTGCACGGGTGCGATCAGGTGATTCGAAGGTCCCACGGGTGGTGGCGGAGGAGCTCCGTGGGTGATGTCACCTGGGTTCGGGGATTGTTGTCTCATCTAGGACAGGCTCTCGCTGAGTTTCTGAAACTCGCGGCAATCCTTGAGCATATGGCTGGCCTTCTTTTTGCCATCCTACTTGTCGATGTAGAAGTGTACGGTGCATGGGCCCGACAATTTGTCATATGCTGAGGGCTCGTCGTCGCGGCCGCGGCGTCGCCACATTTGCACTGGACGTCCTCCATCGCGGAAGTTGTTTCCACGGTATCCATCGCTGTTGCGGTTGCTTTCGTTGTAGCGGTCGGTGTAGCCAGCCACGGCCATGTCGGGTCCGTCGCGATCGTCGTACACGCATGATCTTTGCTTCCTACGGCGCTTGCGTCGGTGGCCATAATCATCTTCCTCCTTCGAATGTGCTCGGTGGACGGAGTCCTCGCCATCTGCCCACCTGTTGGCGATGTCCATGAGGTGGTCGAGTATCTTGGGCTTGACGCGCCCAAGTTCTTCTTTGAAGTCCTGGTGTTTGACCTCATCTTTGAAGGCGTCGATTGTTCTCTCCTCAAAGATGTGTGCCGCGGATTTCTTAATGTTGGACCAGCGTAGTATGTACGAGCGAATAGATTTGTCCGTAGCTCTATGATCAAGGATGGCCTCTTGCTGGTACCCTTGAAGTTTCGAATTAAATTTCACACCATTTCCTCCCAGCTTCAGATGGATCCCGAGGATAGGCTGCTGAGCTAGATCCGGGCTCCACCTGTCAGCTGCAGCTGAAGGCATTGCAGGGCGGTGTTTTTGTTGCCGCCGTGCAGCTTGACGGACGACAGGTGGTCGCTGATCCATGCCTTAGGGTCCTGTGTGCTGTCGAACTTCGGAGTGTCCGAAGGAAGCTTGAAGTTCCTCGGCATCCGTGTCCGCCAAACAGATCTGCTGAAGCATCGAGCCCCGCAGAGTTCTCCTTCATCATCATCCTCTTCGGATTCGGATGAGCACACGCGCTTGGCACGTGCCTTGTCGATCTTGCACCGAGCGAGTTCGCTCGAGCTTCGTAGTTGCGGCTGTGACGTCGTGAGATCTTGTGTCGTCGAGATAGGTCGTGTTCCTCCTCATCGGACGAGGGTGTGGGACCGCGGTTGAATCTGACCGCATCCTTCTTTTTCGGCACCGCAGGAGCTTCTTCGTGGAGCGCAACTCCAACGAGTCCTAGTCCGGCTAGTGCGGAATTGTGCATGTCCCTCTTCGGGTCCCTCACCGGAGGTGGATGGGACGCAAGGTATGTGGTGGCTGCCATGATCACAGCTTGCGGTGTCTTCAGGATGTCGTTGTCGTTGGCGTCCATCTCCATGAAGGACATGTTGAGGGTTCGGATCACCTCGCGACGTGCAGCAGGGTCCATCTTCTCTACGCGAGAACGATGCTTGTTGGTGTTGTTGTCGTGCGATATGGATCCGCCAACGGCGGAGAGCGTAGCTCGCCGCGCTCTAGACTCCGAGGCCGCTTGCTTGCGTTTGTCGAGTACTTCTTGCATCTTCACCTGCTTTTTGTGCTCTTCGATGAGGAGCAGGTGGTATGCCATCAGTAGGTCCCGCGAGGCACCCACAGGCAGGATATTGTTGCCCGCCATGGATTTGCGTGCTTGGTTCTATCCTTCCTCGATGAGGTGGATTACTCGATTAGCGTCAGGATCGTCCCCGTTAGGCGGGGGGATGGCTGCCTCCTGTTTTTGCCGTTTCTACCCTGTGGGTTGGGTGGTGGTACGTGAGCACCCAAACCTGGTGGTTGTTGCTCCACGTCGCTTTGGATGACCATGGTGCATTGCTAGCCTCCGTAGGTCGGATCGCTGCTGCCGCAGCTTTCGGATCTGGAACCGTAGGTCCCTTCATCCAACGGGGGATCGCACAGCTCTGAGTTGCAGCTGCTGCTGTCATATGATTCATCTGTCGATGTTGTCCTGTGTAGCACGTTGGGATGCGGGGCCCATGAGGCGGGCCTGATCGACGGCAGAGGCACCCGCTCTGGGAGGCGGAGCGTGCCGGTCTGACCCACCTGGAAGCAGAAGCTTCCGAATAGGATCTCGATGTCGTCACCAATGGGCTCGAAGTCCTTCAGGGTGGCTGGCGAGTGGGCGGTGAAATCGAAAGCGTCGAAGAGGAGATGGCTCTCCGTCACTGAGGAGTTGTAGATCGCTTTGGTCTGGACTATCACGATCGCACAATCAGCGCCCCTGATTCCTACAGACGGCGCCAATTGACGAGGTTTAATCTCGTCAATGCCCATTGTTATGAGCTTGGGTTTTGGAGAAGATGGGGGTGCTAGAGATCGCGGAACGGTTAACAGACAAGCAACCAGGGGACACGAGATTTACCTAGGTTTAGGCCTCCGGAGGGAAAACCCTACACCTGCTTGTCTGGTCTTGATTACGGTGGAACCGAAAGTTACAAGGGTGCGCAGATGCAATCTGGCGTGGAGGTGTGTATGCTGTGGTATGAGAGAGAGCTAGATCGTGCCCTCCTAGCCTTTATACAGAGAAAGGCAGGTCCCGGGCATAGATCAAGTCGGTTACAGGTTTAGGGTTTTTCCCCCTTTGAATACTCTACCTGTTATAGTCTTGCTCTCCAAGGATCCGAAGACGTCATGGGCTTGGGCCACCCGAAAATATTCATGGCCGCGTATATTCTCATGGGGCTTCCTTGGGCTGGACTAGGTATGCTAATGTCGTGTACTCGTAGGATATAACCATGTCAATTCCCTTAGACCACCATCGATGTGTTCCATCCTATCAACCCTACCACCAACTGTTACATCCTATCAACCCTACACCAACTTTCCATTTGGCTAAGTTCTTGCAACCTATTTGTTCAAGGCAGAGCCCATATGCCATGTTGTTGTACTAGAAGCTTCTCAACACTAAATGTCTCAAATCCCTTTGTTCCTGGGTGTCCATCCACAAGTGGGATACACAAGGTAAACCATAGGCATGGGCCTTGTGTAACCACTCAACACAAACCATTCTTTCCATTCCACCTAGATGATTCATTCACATGTTGTTTTATTATTCAAAAACACATAGTCATTGATTTTGTATAACAACATAGTATGAATATTCCTCCCTTGTTTTCTACTATCTCGGCTAAGGAAAAATCTACTAAGGCAACATCTACTAGGATTTCCCAAGGCATAGCCTAGTATATACTTAAAAAAATTCCAATGCAATTCCTACTCAAAATATCACTAGTGCATAGATAAAATAGTAGGACAAAATATGAAGCATCACCTGCCTTGGTAGCTAGGAGAGTAGCAACAGTCCTCACAATCACAATCACCACAATCACCAAAATCTACACATAAAATCATAACACCAAATTTACATTCAGTATTCAAACAAACTTATGAATGCATGCAAATGCTATGAAATGATTTTCTACACTAAACAAGTCAAACTAAACAGTACTGAACACAAATTAAACTTTCTAAAGTCTAAAAAACTCAAATTTATTGTAAAACAAATTGTATATGCAAAATAGGCCTACAAATGTTTTGTGCAATAAATCATAATTTTTTAGAAGCAATTGACTAAATCAAGGCCATAGATGTGTAGGGCTTATTTTCTGAATCGAATGATATATTATTTGCAATTTTGGACAAACATATCAAAAGTTATGGATTTTATAAGTTAATTCATCTAATAGATTCATAATAAAATTTTAAATCTAATTCACAAACGCGTGGCAGCGTCTGATTCACTGATACCGCTTCGGCCGGATCGTGTTCGCGGGCCGTTAGATCTAAGTTAGATCGCGCGGTCAGGATCGCTCGGTACCGCTTTACTTAAGTGATCTATCTACGGCGTTGGATCTAGATCCAACGGACCTGAACAATGCGACCATAGCGGGGCGGTGTTGATGGCGCTGGCGGCAGCTACGGCACTGCCGGTGACACACCGGCGAGTCTAGAGGGGGTAGAGGTGGTGTCGATTCTTACCAGCGACACGTGGATGCGGGGAAGCTCAAGGTGGTTGTGGCTTGGACAGTGGCATACTATCGCGGGTGTGGGAGCTCGTCGGAGTTGGTTTTGGCATCGGCATTCGGGAATAGAGATGGGGGCATCAACCTGGTGCACAAGGGAACAAATAGCATGCATAAGCAGATGCGCAAGACAGAGGCGAACTCACTCGCGTGAACTAGAGATCGAGGGGGACATATTCCTCACCTGAATGGCTCGTCAGTGTTGCGGTCGGTGTCGGGTGCTTGCAGAGCTTGTCGAGGGCGACGTTCTGGGGCACAAGAGAGAAAACGGCAAGCATCAGAAGGAGCGTAAGAGGATGGCGAGCAAGATAGAATCAACTAGAGGGAGAGGGGTGGACGGAGCTCACCGGGATTGGTCGCTGGAGACGTGCGGTACTGCGGCGGTGTCATTTCGAGACCTGGCAGCCTGGGGGCGCTTGAGCGGTGTGGTTTGAGGGGAAAGATGTGGAAGATGGAGGGGGTTAAGTAGTAGGTGTCGGGGGCGAGGATTACTGCCAGAATTAATGGGATTGACTCGAATTGATTTGGGGAATAAACGGCCGGCGATGGCGCGGCCAGCGGCGCGTGATTGAAGACGATGGCGACAACATAGCGTGGGGCATGCCTGTCAGCGAGAGGGGTGTGGCTCACGCGGGTGAGAAAGAGAGGGGGGAGGGGATCCCGGGTGGGATTTCTGGGCCAAAAGGTTTGCTGGTCTAAATAGGCAGCGCCTGGTTTTATTTTTTTTCTTTCTCCTTTTTCTTTTCTATTTGATTTTCAGAAATGGTTTTGAAACCCTAATTCAAATCTGTTTGAATTCAAATCTTCACCAAGTTTTTGTACTATGATCCTAGTTTCAAAAGTGTGCTACACACATCTAACCACTCAAAAACACTTTGGCCTTTGAAATAAAAATAAAACCATGCCCCATATATAATATATAAAGAGGGGTTTGAATATGGTTTTATTTAGGGTTTTGATTTGAAAATTTTATGCAAGGTAAATATGCTATGATGATATGAATGCAATAATATGACTTCGCATTTGATGAAATTTGGGATGTTACAAAAAACTACTAATGCTAATTCTAAATCATGGTCTGGATAATTAACTTAATGAGGTTTGAGTTGTCTATATCCATAAGAAATTACCTTACAATCCTGCATTAGTACACAACCTAAACCTTCCTTGGATGCATCACAATACACTGTGTAATCCTTTACCATTTCAGGTACTTCTAAGACTGATGTTGTAGTTAGTCTGGTCTTCAATTCTTGAAAACTATATTTGCACTTCTCATCCCATACGAATGGAGTATTATTTCATAGCAACTTGGTCATTGGTCTGGCTATTTTGGAGAAACCTTCAATGAATCTCTGATAGTAACCTACCAAACCTAAGAAAGCTCTAATTTGTTTCACATTAGTTGGTGCATTCCATTCCAACACTGATTGAACTTTGGATGGATTTACTGCAATCCCATCCATACTGGTCACATGACCGATAAATTCTACCTTGTCCAACCAGAATTCACACTTAATAAACTTATCATATAGCTTATGTTCTCTTAGGATTTAGAATGTTATTCTTAAACTATATGCATGCTCCTCTTTATCCTTAGAATATATCAAAATATCATCAATGAAGACTATGACAAACTTGTCTAGATAAGGCATAAAGCTTTTTTTCATCGGATTCAAGAATATTGCTGGTGCATTGGTCAATCCAAAAGGTACAACCAGGTACTCATGATGACCATATCTTGACCAAAATGTTGTTTTTGGAACATCTTCAAGTTTGATTTGATCTGATGGTATCCTAATCTCAAATCAATCTTGGAAAATACTCCAGCTCCTTTAACTTGATCAAATAAATCTTGAATTCTTGGCAATGGGTACTTGTTCTTGATGGGGACGTTGTTTAGATTTCTATAATCTCCACACATTCGTCATCCTCCATCACTTTTATCCACAAAAATCACTGGAGTTATCCATGGGATACACTTTCTTGAACGAATCCTTTACTTGCTAACTCATAAATTTGATCTTTAAGATCTTTTAGCTCTTTAGGACCCATTTTGTATGGTGCTTGAGAAATAGGTTTTGTACCAGGTATCAAATCAATCATGAACTCTATTTCCCGATCAGGTGGTATTCCTGGTAATTCTGCTATAAAAACATCATGAAATTTCTTTACTACAGGAATATCCTCCAACTTTACCTCCTTCATTGAGTTTAGTTGAAGGTCAACCATTATATGACTGTGTTTATCCGCCTGATAGACTATTCTTCATCCACTTGGAGTTTTAATGGAAAATGTTTTATCCTCACAGTTTATCTCGGCTCCATGTTTAGTCATCCAGTCCATTCCTAGCACTACTGATATACATTTTAATGGAATCACATATAGATCCACAAAATAGGTACAACCAAAAATTGAGATAAGTTGATATTGTTTAATGTGACATACTACTACGGTACCACCAGTCATTATTACGGTCATTGGGCTTTCTAATGGTGCCCTTATAATCCCAAATTGATCACATAATTGCTCAAATATGAAGGAAGTGGCTTGATAAAACTTTTCCTAGTTGATAAGAATGTTGAGCGTACCTATGACTGCGTGCTCCGAGTTATCCACCTCATCCAAGGTTGCATAGTTCAGCTTCCCAGTAGGCCTGCTCCATTTGCCATTGTTGTTCTTGGCATAATTTCCACCCATGTTAGGTTGTTCGCCGCCTCCACTTGCTTGACCTACGCCTTTTGTGGGCCAACCACCTGGTGGTTTATTGGGACATTCAGGCTTTATGTGCCCCTTCTGACCAGACCCATTCCATGTAATCACTGTTTTCTCGCAATCCTTGCTAATGTTCCCCAGAAGTTTATAATTGTGACATATAATATTCCTTATGGTTGGACTTGCACCTATATTGGGGTTATTGTTGCTATTGAAGGGTCGATTCCTAGGTTTGAACTCCAAATATGGTTTAGGCTTACTTGCTTGGTTCCTCTTAGTTTCCTTCTTCGCCATCTTCTGTCATCCTTAACATTCTTGTAATCATCCTCAAAAGTTATGGCTGCATCTAGCAACTTCTGGAAAGTCTGCTTATTGGCAAGCCTCAGCTGCATCTTTATGAATGGATTAAAACCACATAGAAACTGCTTATTTCTCTTCTCCTTGGTGTTTACCTCATCCTCAACATTGCGAGACAATTGACTGAACTCCCGGATGTACTTCATGACACTGGTATAACCTTGATGCAGCCCCTCAAACTCCCTACGCTTAAACTCAATCACACTTTCTGGAACATGATATTCACGGAATCTCTGTTTGAACTCCTCCCAAGTATACTCCCTGCCTGGAGGTTGCATTGCTAGGTGATTCTCCCACCAAGATGCTACAGGTCTGGTTAGAAGATGTGTTGCATACCTTAACTTTTCCTCGTCATTGCACCCTACAGTTTTGAACTTTCGCTCTGTATCCGCCAACCCATCCTCTGCATCCATTGGTTTAGGAGCTGATGCAAAAGGTAATGGTCTAGCATTCTATCAACACCCGGAGTTTTAATCCTGGATGCATGTTATGCCATACATTGCAATCCCAGATTACCATTTTTGAGAGACATAACAGATTGGTACCAGTGTTCATCATCCATTACAAACCATAATAAAGGTCTTACAAATAAAGGATCTCATGATCCAGTCTTAATACAATCAACGCACTGGAATAATATAATAATGGTAGCATGGGCGAAGCTCCATCTTTAGGGTCACATGCAATGCTGACGATGGGAGATGATCCTAGTTGTCATAGACTTCCTAATGTCCATCATTCTGGTAGTCCTCCTCATAGTCTGGCCATGGGAATAGCCAAGGACAAAGCCATGAGTACTCTTTAAGTACTCGCAAACTATCACTAACAAGTAAAGTGGTTCAAGTAGGAATCCTAAGATCTAGGTTGTTTTGCAAAAAGCCAGGTTTATCTCTAGCTGTGTTTAGAAGTAAAAAAACTAGTTTAAGGTTTTATAACACCTAAGTGGAAACTTAGTTTTCATATCACGACCCTGTTGTGGTCAAGTCAAAGTCATGATTCATTTCACAAGTCATTTTGAAAACATCTGACGACGGAACATTATGGCCACTCCAACTATCCATAACCACGGACGCGGATATTCGAATAGTTTGACACTATGTAGAGGTGGTACACTTTCACCACAACATTTGATACATCCGATAGGAACAATCCTGAATCACCATACTCAGTATGCAAATAATCAATCCTAACCTTTCAATTACACACCCTAGTATAGGCACCTCCCCTATGATTTTGGCCTCCCAACCATGACCATCTGTCATCTTGGGAACTGCACAGGTGGACAATCATCACGAGGTAGCCTCACCTCAAACCTCGGCCGCAAGGGAACCCATACTAAGATATATAAATTTCTAGTCAAGCCCTACCCAAACTTGGGCATTGTGGTTATACGAGAAAATTGCAATGGTATCGCATCTGAACACAACCATCAGTTTTATAAAGGGGTAAGGCTCATGCCTCAACATTTTCATCATCAAATCATCTGGTGTTCAATAACATATGTCAAAACATCTCATTAGAATGACTCATCATTCTAAGGTTTTCATAATCATTTTCACCAAGTATTCCCATCTAAAGTGATCAAGTTTTATGCTTAGCACTAGCCACTAAAGGTGGGGGTAATCACTAATGAGGAGTGATAATCAAGTGTGACTTATCTAAGTCTAATCTCATGCCTTGGGATGACATCTAATTCTATCTAACTTAGGCCAAGTTTTATGCTCTTTATTCTACCTCTAATATCTTTCCAAAATTCACAAGTCACTAAGTAAACATAAATAACGAGTTTTGATAAATAAATAAAATAATCAAGCTTGCAAGTAAAAAAGGGATTTTGTATAATAAAAGTGTATAACCAAATATGCCTAAGGCATCTAGTTTGCATAGTTAGCATGCAAGTGTTAGCTTGCATTAGATAGCTTGCTAGGATGGCTTGCCAAGAGTAGTGCAGTGGTTGAATTTCTCCTCTGCTTCCACTTCGTAGTAGTCTCCTTCCCCTTCGTATCCTTGGTTGGTACTAGCGTCTATAAATAAATGCGAGGTACACAATCACCAAACAATACTTAACTACTTCCATTTAGCACACAATCATACTAGATGATATAGCATCATCACAATCATCACATGAAATAAAGGCTTAGTCTTATTTATTTTATTTTAGAAAAGTTAATTCTACTCATTGAAAAACTACTTAAGATTTAATATTCTCCAATTAAAATATGGGATCATGTTGACACATGTAATCACCACATATTCTAATACTTCGGAATGTGATTTAAAGTGGTGTCACAATTTAATAAGGTTTAACATTATTATTTTAATTAATTAAAGTGGATAGAAATGCCTATGGGCCATTCTTTTATTAATTGCCCATTATTACTACAATTAAACCTAGATATTTTTAGATATTCAGAAAGGTCTTATCAAATGTGATTTTTGAGAGTTGGAATCAACTCAAAAGCATTTATGGTTGATTTTATAAAAATGTTTGAATGCAGAAAGTCTCTGGTTTTTTATATTTACTATATGTGATCTATAATTTCAAATGGTTTGAATTCAACGGACTTGGATTAATAATTTCCTTATCTTTTTAACAAAATCGGTTTCATGCAATTTGGTTTAGTAAAAATCTTTGAATTGATTTTTAATGTTACTATCTGAACTAGGTTTGAAACTAAATTGCAAAATCTAAATTTAAACTACTGGGTTGCGCAGGAGAGCTAGATGGGCCGTCCCACTGCGCAAAGTGCACGCGCGGGCTGGTTCAAGTGGTGTAACCACTCGTTAGTGAGACAGGGGTGGCGAAGCGGTATGGGATGATTATGACCGCATGATTAGATTAAAGATCAATGGCTCACGGCCATTGTCCTCATCTGAACAGGACACGACGGGGACGAACCCTGGCACGGACAGTGAGGGTCTAGGGAGGCTCACCGTTCCTCAGGCGAGGGTTTGCATTGCGGGAGAATGAGGTTATCGACGACGGTAGTTCTCCTGCTACTGGCGGCGTCTCCTAGGGTGGCCGCAATCAACGGCGCCCTTCTCCTCCTACTGCGGCGGTCTCCGGTGAAATTCCGGCGGCTTGGTGCTCGCCTTGTGAAGACCCACAAGTATAGGGGATGACAACAGTCTTCGCGGGTAGTATTACCCAATTTATTGATTCGACACAAGGCGAGCCTAAGAATACTAGCCTTAACAACTGAGTTGCCAGTTCAGTTGCACCTGGAAATAGTTCTTGCTCACAGAAGTTTATCAGTAGCAACAGTTTGTAGTAGAAACAGCAACAACAACAGTGAAACAGATGCAATAGTAACAGTAACTGTAACAGTAGGATTCGAGTGTGGTAGACATAGGGATGGATGGACAGGCATTGATGGACGATTCTAAACTTGTAACTTCAAGATCTAGGGCATTGCAGATAGATAATAACAAGTGTCCAAGTACTAAACAATCCTAGGAATGTGCTCCAAATATAGTCATACGTGCTCGCAATGAGAACTTGCACAACATCTTCTCTCCAGCCAGCCCGTGGCAGCGGGGCCTTTAGGGAACTACTGGAAATTAAGGTGCTCCTTTTAATAGAGCACCGGAGCAAAGCATTAACACTCCGTGAACACATGTGATCCTCACACCACAACCATCCCCTCCGGTTGTCCCAATTATTGTCACTTTGGGGCCTTTGGATCCGGACAATGATAAGTGTACACAGCTTCCAGATAAGATCACAAACAATACTATCATAATGATTCAATAATAAGTTCAGATCTGAGATCATGGCACTCGGACCCTAGTGACAAGCATTAAGCACAACAAGTTGCAACAAAGTCAATTAGCACTAATAGAGATACTAGGCACTATGCCCTAACAGATCTTATTCGATTACATGATAGAACTCATCCAATCCCTACCATCCCCAAGCCTACAGCGGGGGATTACTCACTCATGGATGAGGGAAACATCGGTGGTTGATGCAGATGCGTCGGTGATGACGATGGTGATGATCCTCTCCAAATTTCCCGTCCCGGCAGGGTGCCAGAACGGAGTTTCTGGATCCGAATCTTGGTTTCTGGTGGCGGCGGCCGACCGGAACTCTTTCTAGAAAACTATCGAATCCCCTGAGTTTTTAGGTCAGAAGGCAACTTATAGGCGCGGAGGGATGCCGAGGAGCTTCCTGGTGTGTCCTCACCCCCTCTAGGCGCGGGTCAGGTGGGCCGACGCCTGGGGTGGGTCTGGCCCCCCCAGGCCTCCCCTCTGTCACCCCTTCTAGCTCGGTGGATCTTTTGGTGAAAATTAGTTTTTGGCATATTTTCTGGGATTTTTGCTGATAGTTCATTTTCTGCACAAAAACAAGACACCAAGGTAATTCTGCTGAAAAAAGCGTCAGTCCGTGTTAGTTTTATCCAAATCACACAAGTTTAGAGGAGAAAAAATAGCAAAGTGTTTGAGAAAGTAGATATGTTTTGGACGTATCACCTTGCTCCGGGAAGAAGTGGGGGAGGATCAGTTAGGAGTGGTCAACATTGGAGTGTGGAGAAATGGTGCGGGAGGAGGCCTCTATTTATACTAGGCGAGGGGACCGAACGGTGCGGGTGCGAGCTCGTCGGTGATGACGCTACAGGCGGCTAGCAGCGTGGCTGAGGCAAGGGGACGGTGTTGTGTTCCCTGGCGATCGTTGCTGGATTAAAGGCGAAGAGTGGGGCGGTGTGGTTTGGTCTGGAACATGCGGTGCTCGCGATACCAATGGTGAATTCGCAGCGTGTGGTGATTACGAGGCATGGTCGAGGGAACGGGCATGTCTGGTGGTCTCCTAGGACGGTGGTGATCATGTATACGGGCGACAAGAGCTCGAGGTGGTCGGGTTGAGTGGGAACGGCGCGTGAACTGTGGTGCGCATCGGCATGGTCGACAGCGGCATGGGCACGAAGTTTCTGTCGTCTCCTCTCACCGTCCTCGAGCGAGGGCTGATCTGAAGGGGGCACTAAGGCACGGGCAGCATGCTAGACAAGGTTGGCGAGGCTAGCTACGCTTGTAGCTTGCTATCGACATTGAGGTGGACAAGGGGGTGGTCGGGCATGCATGGCATGGTGCAATGGTAGGGTTCTAGGGTGATAAATGCTATGGTTATCACTAGGGGAGACAAGGATGATCAAAGTGATACAATGGTTTGAATGATCACTGCTCAAAACAGTGAAAGTTTGGCCAATTTGATTTGTGTTTGCCAAGTGTTTGATGATGGCCAAAAGAAATATTTGAATTTTTGGATGAAATTTGGTGGGTGCATTGGTCACATACTTGGTAGTATCTGGATGCTTGGATTTGTCAAGGTGAACTGGTTTGGTTGGGTTTTAAGAAATGGTGATCTTACCATATGAACTAGATTCAATTTTGAATTGTCCTTGTCATAGATTTGCAAAATGTTTCTGTGGGTTTCAAAGGTGGGATTGGGTTCACTTTTACTTGGTCTAGCAAGGGGTGAAAAGAATTGGATTTTTTTCTATTAGAAATCTTGGACTAGAAACACTCAAAGTGGTCTAGTGAACAAGTTTGGCAAGAATGACCATTAGCTCATATTGTTTATATTTGAATTTCTATTGATTTGATTCTACTTGAAATTATTTAGATGATGTTGTTTTCATCTTTAAACCAAACCTTGCCATTCATAACCATCACACAAGTCATTGCAACCATTCATGCATTCATCACATACACACATGCATTCATATTGATTTTAATTAACAAAAGTTTTTGTTAACCCTAAACTTGGGTGATTGGAACTTGATAATATTTTTGGGATGTTACAAACCTTCCCCCCTTAAACAAAATCTCGTCCCAAGATTTGAGAAAAAGTAAACTACGATCTAAAAAGATCTAGAAATTCAGTCCTAATGTAATCTTCTCGCTCCCAGGTAGCTTCTTCTTCAGTATGGTTACTCCACTGGATCTTGAGAAACTTGATACTCTGGGTTCTAGTGGTTCTGAAGGCTTCTTCCAAAATACGAATGGGTACTTCGGGATATGTTAGGTCATCGTTGATCTCTATGGTTCTGTGATAAATATTCTTGAAAACTTCAGTATTCTCCGGGACTTCTAGGCATCTGCGAAGTAACGAGATATGAAACACATTATGCACGGCTAACATCTCCTCTGGCAGTTCAAAATCTTGAAGGGTCCGATATATCTAGGGGCTAACTTTCCTTTGAGTTGAAAACGTTGTATTCCCTTCAAGGGTGATACTTTGAGATACACAAAATCTCCGATGTTGAAGTTTAGGTCTCGACGTCTCTTCTCGGCATAACTCTTCTGTCTGGATTGGGTTGTCTTGAGGTGCTCACGGATCTTGTGAACTTTCTCTTCGGCTTCTCGTAGGATGTCGGGTCCAAAAATACGACTCTCTCCTACTTCCGACCAATTGAAAGGGGTACGGAACTTCCTTCCATACATGAATTCAAATGGGGCCATTTGCAAACTGGCTTGATAACTGTTGTTGTATGAAATTTCTATGAAAGGCAGACAATCTTCCCATTTTGATCCATATTCTAACACACAAGCTCTCAACTATCTTCGAGTATCTGATTTACTCGCTCCATTTGTCCATCAGTCTGAGGGTGATAAGCTGTGCTGAAATCTAGTCTGGTTCCTAATCCTTCTTGGACTTTCTTCCAATATCTTGAGGTAAACTTGGTTCCTCGATCCGACACAATGTTCTTGGGGACTCCATGCAAACTGACTATTCTAGCAATGTACAACTCTGCTAGCTTCGAACTCTAGTAAGTGGTCTTGAATTGCAAGAAATGGGCGACTTTGGACAGTCTATCCACTATGACCCAAATAGAGTCATTTCCCCTACTAGACGTAGGAAACCGGTGATAAAATCCATTTCAACTGAATCCCATTTCCATTCGGAATTTGCAATGGTTGCAAAAGTCCTTGCGGGTCTCTAATGTCCCTCCTTGACTCTCTGACAGATATCACACTTGGCTATGTAGCTTCCAATTTCTCTCTTCATCTTATGCCACCAAAATTGCTCTTTCAAATCCTGATACATCTTGGTTCCTCCGGGGTGGATAGAATAAAGCATATCATGGGATTCTTTCAAAATATCTTGTTTCAACTTCGAATCTTCTGGTACGCAGATACGTCCTTTGTACCACAAAACTCCTTCTCCATCTTCGGTGAATCCGGTTACCTTCCATGTACCGATCTGATATTTGATTCCGTCGATACTAGCATTTCCTTTCTGCGCCTCCTTGATCTGACTAATCAAAGTGGGTTGAAGTTCTATGCTATCCAAAAATACTTCACTTACTAGCTCCATTCTGAAATCTACCAACTACTTGTGCAAACTTGGTTGCTCCTTCAGAATCATGGAGTTCAAGCGACACGACAATCTGCTAAGAGCATCCGCTACCACATTGGCTTTGTCAGGGTGATAGTGAATGCCAAGGTCATAGTCCTTGATTAACTATATCCATCTCCTTTGCCTCATATTCAGTTCCTTTTGAGTGAAAATATACTTCAGGCTCTTGTGATGCGAATAAATTTCACAACGGTTACCCATGAGGTAATGCCGCCATGTCTTCAAGGCTAAAACTACGGCTGCTAGTTCAAGGTCATGGGTATGGTAATTCTGCTCATGTTCCTTTAGTTGTCGGGATAAATAGGATATGACTTTGCCTTCTTGCATCAACACACATCTGAGACCGATCTTGGATGCATCACAAAACACATCAAAAGGCTTCGTAATATTCGTCATAATTAAGATTGGGGCTGAGATCAATCTCTTCTTAAGCTCTTGAAAACTTGCTTCACATTTGTCCGTCCATTCAAACTTCTTATATTTCTTCAACAATTGGGTTATGGGTCTTGCGATACTCAAGAATCCTTCTACGAACTTGCCGTAGTATCCCGCTAATCCGAGAAATGCACGAACTTGGGTTTGAGTGGTTGGGGCTTGCCATTCTTCAACATCCTTAACCTTGGCAGGGTCAACAGCAATTCCTCCTACCGACACGATAGGTCCGAGGAATCCTACTTCCTGTAGCCAGAATTCACATTTGATAAACTTGGCATACAACTGATGCTCCCTAAGGGTTCCAAGGATGGTCCATAGGTGTAGCTCATGTTCTTCTTATGATTTGGAATAGATCAGAATGTCATCGATGAAAATGACGACAAACTTATCCAGGAAGTTCATAAAAATCTTATTCATGAGGTTCATGAAATAAGCGGGGGCATTGGTTAATCCAAAAGACATTACAGTGTACTCATACAGTGCATATCTGGTGGTAAAGGCAATCTTTGGAATATCCTCTACGCGAATCTTGAGTTGATGATAACCAGTTCTAAGATCAATCTTAGAAAACACTTTGGCACCGGTCAACCGGTCAAACAAATCTTCTATCTTCGGCGGTGGGTACTTGTTCTTGATGGTGACATCATTAAATTTATGATAATCCTTACGCAAATGGTTACCTCCATCTTTATTATCCACAAGCAAGATATGTGATCTCCATGGTGACACACTTGGTTGAATCAGGCCTATCTCTAGCATAGCATCTAGTTGCTTCTTCAGCTCTACTAATTCAGATGGGTTAATATTATAAGGTCTCTGAGCTATAGGTACGGTTCCAGGGATTAGTTCAATGATAAAGTTGATATACCGATCTGGGGGCATACCGGGCAAAACATCTGGGAATACATCGGGGTATTCACAGACTACTCTGACTTGGTCAATGGTTATTTGGGCTAGACACTTGTTGCACTTGAATTGATGGGGCAAGGTTTCAGATACATGCTCTACTGATACTCCAACGGTACTAGTCATGGTTATGGCTTTCTTGGCACAGTCGATTAATCCTTTATGTTTTGACATCCAATCCATTCCTAGTACTACTTACAAACCTTTGGTTGCAAGTAATAAAATATATTCCATGGATTCTGATAGGTACGGCCTTGCAAATTTGTCTAGCTTTGGTGGTGGAACCAGGTATTTGAACTATCATAACATGCTTCAATTTAATTGGTTGAATCTTACTAGTGCATGCAAATTCTTCTGTAACAAACGAGTGCGATGCTCAAGAATCAAACAACACTCTTGCAAGTACTGAGTTAACAGAAAACATACCCAGCACGACATCTGGCGCTTCTTCGGCTTCTTCAGCATTCATGTGAAACAGACGGCCGTTGCGGTTGAGCGAATTTTCCTAGGGCAAATCTTCTTCCAGGCTGAACACGACGCTGTTGCTGAGCTAGGGCATTCACATTGGTAGCTGTTGTAAGCTTCTTGGGGAACTCATTGGAGTAGTGACCCTTGGTTCCACATTCATAACAAGTCACCTGAGACTTGTCCTTTCCTCAACAGGCACGACATTGCTTCCAGTCCTTGGGGTAGTATTGATGTTGGTGGGGTTGTTGACTTTAGGCGGTGCACGATTGAAGTTGTTGGAGTTGCCAGGGTTGTTGTTGTGGTTTCCTCCGGGCCTTGGGTTTCCTCCTCCACGGTTGCGATAGGTTGGACGGTTCATCGGGGGTCTATTTTTTCTTAGGGCAAATCCTACAGACGGGTTGGGGCGATACTTTGGGGTATGATGGGTTCCTGGTTGATGCATAATTCGATGCTTGTGGTTCTCATTGTCTTGGTTGATCTTCCCTTCCATCTGAATGGCAGAATCCACTAAGGCTTCAATTTCAGCAAACGGAATATTGACTAATATTGTCTGCATCTCATCATGCAAACCATTCAAGAATCTCTCCTTATTCTTGGCTTCAGTGTCAATCAAATCTAGTGCATACCTAGCTAATGACAGAAATTTGTTACGGTACTCAACTACTATCATCCTCCCTTGCTTCAATTATCTGAATTCATCTCTCATCCTCTTGATTAAACCCGGTGGCACATGGGTTCGACTGAACTTGAGTTTGAATTCAACCCAAGTAATCATCTGTCCTCCATTCATGGCGCGAACGCTATTCCACCAAACTCTTGCATATCCTGCCAGATAGTGGATGGCTAAAAGTACTTTCTCATTGGCCTCCACTCCTGCAACTTCTAAATTGTTCTCCATGGTCTGCAGCCAGTCATCAGCATCTAATGGCTCTTCAGACTTACTAAAGATGGTTGGATTGGTATTCTGAAAGTTTTTGAGCTTGGATCCATGGTTGTCCTGGTTTCCATGGCCTTGATTGTTATTGGCCACCTGAGCTATGTGTTGAAGGGTGGTTAAGTTGGCTTGACGTTCGGCTCTTTCAGCTTCACAGTCTGAAACCAACATTTGCAAGATTTGCAGCATTGGGTCTGGGGATGAACTGCTTCCTCCGCGAGGCATCTGAAGATTGAGATAGATCATCAGACAAGAGGGAAATTTCTAAGGTTTAGGGATTTTGATACGTCCAAAACATATCTACTTTCCCGAACACTTTTGCTATTGTTTCTCCTCTAAACTTGTGTGATTTGGATACAACTAACACGGACTGATGCTGTTTTTAGTAGAATTACCTTGGTGTCTAGTTTTTGTGCAGAAAATCAACTATTAGGAAAAATCCCGAAAAATATGCCAAAAATCCTATTTCACTAGAAGATCCATGAAGCCAGAAGACGAGACGGAGTGGAGGCCTGGGCGGCCCACACCCCTGCCAGGCGCGGGTGGGCCCAGCCCGCAGCTAGGGGGAGTGTGGCCACCCCAGGCACCCCTTGGGCTCCCTCTTCGCATATAAGTTACCCCTTGACCGAAAACCGAGGGGGGTTCGATGTTTTTCCAGAAAGAGTTCTGCTGCTCCGCCACCACCAGAAGCCGTGATTCGGATCAGAAACTCCGTTCTGGCACCCTGCCGGGACTGGGAATTTGGGGAGGATCATCACCATCGTCATCACCAATGCCTCTCCATCAACCATCGATGTTTCCCTCATCCATGAGTGAGTAATCCCCCGCTGTAGGCTATGGGGATGCTAGGGATTTGATGAGTTTTATCATGTAATCGAATAAGATTGTTAGGGCATAGTGCCTAGTATCTCTATTAGTGCTATTTGACTTTGCTGCAACTTGTTGTGCTTAATGCTTGTTACTAGGGCCCGAGTGCCGTGATCTTAGATCTAAACTTATTATTGAATCATTATGATAGTATTGTTTGTGATCTTATTTACAAGTAGTGTACACATATCATTGTCTAGATCTAAAGGCCCCAAAGTGACAAAAAATGGGACAACCGGAGTGGATGGCTGTGGTGTGAGGATCACATGTGTTCACGGAGTGTTAATGCTTTGCTCCGGTGCTCTATTAAAAGGAGCATCTTAATTGCCAGTAGTTCCCTAGAGGCCCCGCTGCCATGGGCTGGCTGGACAAAATATGTTATGCAAGTTCTCATTGCGAGCATGCATGACTATATATGGAGCACATGCCTAGGATTGTTTAGTACTTGGATGCTTATTCTTATTTATCTGCAATGCCCCAGATCTTGAAGTTACATGTTTAGACTCGTCCATGCAATGCCCGTCCATCCATCCCTATGCCTACCGCGCTCATATCCTACTGTTTGCTACTCTATTACTATTGCTCCTGTTTGCTGCTGCTGTTACTTTGCTTTTGCTATTACAAAATTGTTGCTACTGATAAACTTCTGTGAGAAAGAACTATTTCCAGGTGCAGCTGAATTGAAAACTCAGTTGTTAAGGCTTGCATGTATTCTTTGGCTCCCCTTGTGTCGAATCAATAAATTGGGTAATACTACACATGAAGACTGTTGCGATCCCCTATACTTGTGGGTCATCAAGACTATTTTCTAGCGCCGTTGCCAGGGAGCATAGATTTATTTGTAATTTCACTTGGATCTACTATTGTTCACTGCTACTCCTTTCATCATGCAGAAGTCTCATGATGGAAAATTTCCTATTTTACCATCCACTACAACAAGAGGTACAGTCCTAAACACCTCTGCTGCTCTTGATTCGCCGTCTGTTATAAGCAAGCTTGTTATACCACACAACATACTCATGCTGCACACACTACTACTGTTGAGTCTGAAACTGCTTTTGATACTCATGATGTTACTTCTACTATGTTTGATGCGAGTGGTTCATTAGGTCCTTTCCTAGATTCTACTATGGCTAGTCTAGGAAATACTGAAACTCCTAGTGAAAACACTGCTACACCTGTTAGCTCACCTAAGTCTAGAGAGAGTTATGATATTAATGATGGTTACATTGAGTTTACTAATGAATTTGTTGAAGAGTGCTGAAACACACATGGTACTAGTGCTATTAAGAATCTCCTTGCAAGTCGTACTATTATTCCTAAGCTATCCTCTGATCCTAAGTTTGCCACCTCTCCCATAGATATTAAAGATAAAGATTATGATTTGTCTGATGATTTATCCTACTTAGACATTGTTGAGAAAGAACCTTTTTGTGGGACTGAAAATGAGAGTGTTGTGGCTCATATGAATGAGCTTTCTACTACAAGTGCTTTATTCTCTGATGATTTTAATATGCGCAAGTACTTTGTTGCTAAGATCTTACCTTTTTCATTAAAAGGAGAAGCTAGGGCTTGGTTTAATAGATTACCTCCTCGTTCCATTGATAGCCCTGATTGTTTGATTGCTTCTTTCTTCCAGAAATATTTTCCTCCTAGTGCTAGACATGCTGCTTTGTAGAGACTTTTTGATTTTAAACAGGGAGAAGAAGAGAAATTGCCTGGGTCATGGACAAGGTTCTGTTCCTTGATTCATCCACATACTGGATGTCCATTGCCTAAACATGAGCTTCTTTATATTTATTATAATGGACTAACTGATGATTCTAGGACATACCTAGATAGCTTTGCTGATTGTGTTTTCAGGAAAAGAACTCCTATAGATGCTGAAGAATTAATGGCTAATATAAGCAAGAATTATGATGATTGGACTTCAACTGAGCTAAATGCACCCGAGCCTAATACTCCTGCACCAGTAGTGTAACATCCCAATATCAACAACCCTGAATTGTTGTCAAAAAGGCAAAAATCAAGGGGAACAAAACCTTTTTCTTGTTACATGAGCATTGTTTGTTTACTTGCTTGCTTGTGTTCTTGCAACTGATTGTGTATTAGATGCTATAATTCTTATCTCAACACTAGTTAACAAAAAGTGATGTCTTGGCTCATCTTTCATATTCTCAAATGTTCTGGCATTTCCAAAATCTGAGCCAAGGTAACTTCGACAAAACAAAATATTTTACTAGTTCTATTAATAAAATTACGGAGAACTACAATATAATCTCCTTATGTTTTCAAGACAGAACTTCAACTACCCTTATCTCTAGGTTCTCCAAAACCTTTATTAAAACCTTTTCATCTCAATCTTGGTAGAGATACCAAGATGGTACTTATCTTACTTGAAAGCAAAACCCCTTTCAACATACCCATCCTTACCCCAAGATAGGCTTGAAGGTAACCCTAGTAGTACATGGATAAGTAATAAGATGAAATGCCTTGATATGCTGGTTGATGAATTGCCTTGATCTGCTGTTTGCCTTGTTTGCTTAGGAACTATAAGTGAGCTAATCTAGTAGCTCATCTTTTAGGACCCAATCCTTGCTTGTGACCAACCATCTCAAGCTTAGCTTCCAAATCTGGAGCTATCTTAACCCACTAAGGTAACCATCTTCTCTCATGCTCAGATCAATCTAAGGATAATCCCTCTGGATGGTTTCCAACTTAGTGGAGACCCAACCCAAGCATTGATCCCCTCTTTGCAATCTATACCTCAACATCAACCACTTGAGGGAAGGGATAAACCTTTTCCACCCTCTCAATTGTTTCCCTCTTGAACACTAGTCAAAATCACCAAATCTGCCAAACTAGCTAAGTCTGAATTTATTTTTTGACACATAGACAGTTGGGAAGTCCCCCACTATGTCATTTTTCATTTTATAAATAGGGCACTGTACAAGGTATGAGTCAAAGAGTGAGTCACAAAGAAAAAACATAAAATTACAAAGTATCTAACCAAGTTTGCATGCCATCCAGTAAACTGGGTTTGATTCTGTGTCTAATATCAACCACTAACAATTTGAATATGCTATAACAATTATCCATGCACCTAGTGTGTTTCTCGAAGATGATGTTATTCTTGTGATTCCATAAGCTCTAGCAACCTGTCATCATAATGATGTTGAAGAACTGATCCAATGTTCTATCATGTGCCTCTTGAATCATATTAATCAGTGGGTAATCAGTGTTCCATTCAATTCCAAGTTTCCATCAGAATTTTTGACTAAAGTCACATCTGAAGAAGAGATGTTCAACAGATTCAATAGTGCTTTCCTCACAAAGGATACAAGTGTCCTCCTCAATCTTGAAATTTTTCCTGACAAGAAGTTCTCTAGTATTTAATCTATCATTTAGTAGCAGCCAAAAGAAGAACTTATGCTTGGGAAGACATGGTGATTTCCAGATCCATTCAAAGGGCTTTGGTGCATCAGGTGCTTTGATAAGAAGGTCATAAACCTTTTTAGTATAGAATCTGTCTCCTCCCCATGGGAATGTCCATTTGTGTTTCTCAAGAACATTTGAATTTTGCAGGATTATGCATAGACTATTCATCTGGTTTTCAGCAATAAGAGAGAGTGGAAATTGGAACATACTCAATAACTCCCCTGCAAGATGATATTGCTTAGCTTCCTCGGTTCTGATTTTTGGTTTTTTGGCAAATGAAAATAATTCAGGAAATTTATTACATAGCTCAATGCCATGCCATTTGTCCTGCCAAAACATAGTGTTGTTTCCCTAGCCAGGCACAATAGTAGTCATATTCTTGAAGTCTATCAGAAATGAGAGGCCATTTCTCCACCAGAAATATCCCTTGTGTGTATTGTAATCTGGTAGGGAACCATTCTGATAGTATGCTTGCCAGATAAGTCTGACCCAAGGAATGTCCAGACAGTTGAAGAATTTGTAAAGGTTTTTGATCATCATTGCCTTGTTGTGTTGTCTCAAGTTCAGTAATCCTAGTCCCCCTGCTTTTTTTGGAAAGGCAAACCTTGTCCCAGGCAACCAGACATTTACCTTTTTTTCAATTTCATTCCCATGCCAAAGAAAAGTTCTTGTAGATTTGTTCACATGGTCAATATGTGTGTAATGCAATTTCATGGCACACATAATATGGTTGGGCATAGCAGATATTATAGATTTGATGACAACCACTCTTGAACAGTGAGATAATAAATTTGAGATGCCAGCCAACCTTTTGTCAATCTTGCTGATCAATGGTGTAAGGTCACTGACACTGGGTTTAGTTGTACCCATTGGAAGACCTAGGTATGTGAATGGCAGGGACTCAAGTCTGCATCCAAAACTATTAGCAAATGTTCTACATCTGTCAGTTGTCATATTGATAGGGACCATAGAAGATTTATGAAGTTTATTTTAAGTCCAGTTGATTTAGAGAAATCCATCAGCAGATTCTTTAGATAGGAGAGTTGCTCCTGAACAGTAGGCAAGATGAGTAATGTGTCATCTGCATACTGAAGAATTGGATAATTCTGCCCATATGCATTATCAATAGGTAGATCTAACTCATTATTCTGCCAGGCATGGTTCACAATAATTTGCAGAAGTTCAATAGTGGCAACAAATAATAATGGTGATAATGGGTCACCCAGTCTTACACCTCTCTTGCATCTAATATTTTTTCCAGGGACTCCATTTAGGATCACAGAAGTGTTAGCACTGTTAAGGATCTTTCTGATCCATCCAATGATCTTTTCCCCAAATCCAAAGTGCTTGAGCATGGTGATGATATTATTATATTCTATCATGTCAAAAGCTTTCTTATCTAGATTCAATCTTTAGAGCCTTACCTTTTCCAACCCATGTGCCTTCTTGAGAATGCACTTGAACCATATTTTAGTACATCAGTAGTAATACCAAAGCCCACCCTTTCCCTTGGCTAAGCCATTCTAATCCCCACTCATCCATGATGGTTTTGTCGTCAAGATAAAAGTCCTTTATGCAAATCTTATCATCTTGCCTACTTTGGCAGAAGCTCACATCTATATTCCACCTCCCCTTGACCAACTCTTTGCATGGTGGTGATCTACTAACCATGGCTTATCAGACCCTACCTTGCTTGTTTTCATTGGGGCCCTGTGCTTCCTAAACACACATGGTTTAGGAGGCTACCTGATGTATCTGTTATGGCAAACTTATATTCAACAATGTTTGCCACTTCCTCTACATCACCACAAATCCAACTAACCCAAACTCTTGCTTCCATGATCATCTATATGACATGGTATATCCATCCATATATCCCTTGTACCAAGGTGATCTCTGAGCTCCCTAATCCAACCCTGTTTAGGTGGCAACAAAATAACCAAACCCTAGATCCTCCCAAATCTAGTTTCCATCCTTTTCACCACCTTCCTTCAAAACTCCAGGTTGACCTTGATGCCTACATCAAGTTTACCTCACCTACCTTGAGTATAATCATTTTCCAGATAATTTCCATAATTATTTGGGGCCTAGAACTATTTAAATTCATTATCTTGCAAATTTTCAAATTCTTTGTCTCTAAAGGCAAGTTTGTTTTTCTCCAAATAACTTTGCCTACTCAATGCTCAATTGAGTTCTATATATCATACCCTATCTTCCAGACTCTAAAATAATTATTTTTTAGATTCTTAATTATTTCTTTTTGCCCTTTTTCTTAATTGGCAGAAACAAGAAATAATTCATTAAAAATACTTTTCCATCTCAATAAATTCCAAATATATTCGCCAAGGTGTATTATGGTATTCAACACCATTTCACATCAAAAACCAACCTTGTCTAATGTAAAAATATTACATTAGCTTCAATAACCTATTTCTGCACTATTTGAATAAATGAGATTAAGTGGACTTTTAATCATCTTAAAAATCCCAAATAAATCTTGGAGGTGTAAAATGACCATACTCATCTACCAGCACCCTTATCTCACCTTGTCAAGGTCAAATTTTAAAACTCTATATCATAAGCATGGCAATGGCTAAATTAGAACCTTGATCAAAACATGGTTAAGGCGTATCTAAAAATCACCCAAACTTTCATAGCAATGTACCACAACACCCAGCATTTAGCCTTGGTCGTGGCACTGTAGATCTATAGTGCCCAAACTCTCTCTTTGTCTCATAGTTCTTGGCAACCAAGAATTTAAGAAGGAGACAAGCTTATCTTGCCCCCTCAACTCATTGCAGCAGCGACCCCACCTCCTCCCTGTCTACACCACGACCAGAAAACCTCTCTCCCCTCTCCCCCAGAGACCCTAGTTTTGCCATACCCTTGTTTTGCCCTTCTCTCCCTTCTCCCCATGGACATATCCCATGGTAAACTATTGAACCATGGTATTAAATGGCAGAGCCCCCACCAACCCCTCTTGTCACCTCATTTCTACTCTACCCCTCATACTCCCCTCCCCCACGAGCCCCTGCTCTCTCCCTTGATATGTCATGCCTAAGAGAGAGACAAAGAAGCCCCTCGGACATAGCAAGAAAATCAAGCCCGAGCTCCCCTCTCCACTCCTTCCCCCTCTCCATGTCACATTACCGCCTTCCCCTACCATCTCTTACCCCCTGCCGTTTTATTGGCTTAGGTACGTGTCCGGCAGCATCTCCGGTGAGCCCCCGAAGCTACTCTCGGCCCCGCTCACGCGAGCCTCCTCCTGGCGCCGAAACACCCCATGCCTCCCATCGCTGGACTTGCCATCGTCCACCACGTCCGCTCCGCCACCTCCCCGTCGCTAGCGAGCCCTCAGGTGAGCCCCCTCTCCTCCCTGATGCCACTAGGGTTCCCAGCACCGTCAGGCCAGTCTCGCGGGAACGACAAACCAGCGCCGTCAGATCCCCTTTAGCGGGACGGTCCAGATGTGAGGGTACCCCTTCGCGGGTCACCCCTTCAAACGCGCCGCACACACGTAGCTCTGCCCGGGTGGGCCGGTTTCCCCTAGCTCAGCCCAGGAAGCCCCAAATCTGGCCCAAAACCGATGCTGATTTTATTTATTTGCCTAGATCCAAAAAAATTGGCCTTCTAGTTTAAATATTTTTGAAAATAAAAAGGGCCTAAATAAATTTAGCTAATATTTTTGCCAAGTACCTATGGATACACTCTATCATGCATACTTGGTTTTGGACCAAGATACTGAATAGATAAATCATAGAAATTAGAATAGCCAAAGGTAGCCCTTCCGTTAACAAATGCTTTCAGAGAGTTTGGTAAAACCAAATGGAACAAACCCTATTGGTACTATAAGGTATTAACCATACCATGCTTGTCCCACTGTCCCTACATAATTTTTGCTTCCTGGTTTACCCATAGATAAAATACAAAAGCATGCCTTTTCTGCCTTTACAAAATTCTCTAGGTGAAACCAAATGAGGTTTTGACCTAATTCCAACTCCCAGGAAACCTATATACTAATAAGCACCAAAACCCAGGAGCCCAAGATTTATTGATCCTTTATTGAATTATGGCGAATTAAACAATTATGTGCATGGTTTGTTCACCAATAAATTCACCATTTGAGTTCTGTAAATCCAAAGAGGGTGGTTCCAATTTCTATAAAAATTTATTTCTAGTACTTAACAAGTGTCCTTTGAATCGGCTAAAAATCTTCTGTAAATTAAATCTGATGAAAAGACAAATTTTATCCAGTACTGTAATTGGGAATTTCTCAAGGGCAATCTGATAATTGTTTTTAGGTGATTCCAACACCTCTTGTTTCAGTCAACTAAATACTAGATAATAACCCAAGGAAGTAATTTTTGGAAGTCTAGAACAGTTCTGGTGAATTATTTCCTTAAACTAGGGCTTTATTCACTTTGAAATCCATTATAAATCAATGGAAATTGATAAAATAGTGAAACCACTTTTGATGGCTTCATTTTATCAATACCTATCTGAGGGTATCATGTCTGCACATTGATCTTATACATATCAAGCCCTTGGTAAAAAAACCTCTCTTAGGTAGTCCCTAGACTCTAAATCCAAAGGGATCCTATACATAATGCCTCCAAACCTTCCCGCAATCCAATCAAATCAAACCTCCAACACCCTACTGATGTATATATTGTGTTGAATGAATTCTTGATATATGTATTGATGCTTGTAAGCATTGAATTGATTGTGGTGTTGTTTGTTTGCATGTATACTCGATAACGGCGATAATTGCGATGTGTGCCGCCGACAAGAAGGAAGCATCGGGATATTCTTATTATTATTTTATTCCGTATTATGGTATTCCAAAGAAGTCTTGGGACACATCACTGGTCATAGGCAAGCCACCTTCTTGCTCATACAACTTGTCCTATTATTTTATATATGCATGTTTTATCTACTCATTTATGCAAAGTGCATTGGTTTTACTATACTATACTCTATATGGGAAATGTTTGGATCCTCCAAATAATTACCCTTAGTACCATTAGGTACAACCTATCTGTGTAATACCTACCTTCCCTTACTATGGTAGATGGTGTTTAACACCATAACCCCTCGGAGACCCCATTTTAGCCGAAACAAAAGTGTAGGATGGGAAGACCCGTAAAAAGATTTACAAAAATGTTTTATGAGAAAACCTTGGTGAGGCTTGGTCTAACAAGTGGTTTGGAAAATGAGAAATGTTTTGTTTTACAAAAAGGTAGACAAGAGATGGAGGAAAAATGTCTATGAAAACACACCCGACTGTACAGTTCCTAATGCTTGAACAATTAACCCGTGCAACCACATTACTCTGGAATGGGACGGGGCTGGGCTAGAAGTTTGACTGATATGGTATAGGGGCCTCACACTACTAGAGGGGCAAACAATCCTCGGAGGGTGGGCCTTTTCTGTCTAATGGTCCATGCATAACATCGACCGGGAGAAGGAACAAAGGGTCTACGGGCCTCCGCGCGATACTATGAGCCCCTCATTGAAAGCGCACACCCGTCGAGGTGCAAAACGCGCTCCGGTTGGCTGGTTACTATATAGGGCGTCCCGGTGTTGAGGGCGTTAACCTCATAGGGTAGGCACTTATACCGGATAGGGCATTCAGAAGGTCTTGACCGGTTATTCGACCCACGATCGGTGTCGATCAGGGACGGGTAATCAGATGATGTGGGTACAGTGTACAACCTCCGCAGAGTGTAAATCTATTCGAATAGCCGAATCCTCGGTCATGGACGGTTGGGATGGCTTCTGTATGGGGGTGATGGTTTTGTTTTCAAAAAAGGACTTCGGAAAAGCAATGGCTTGGAAATGATTTGACCATGAGATGGTCGGAAAATGGAGGAAGGAGTTTGGTCATGTGATGACTGGAAGGAAAACAAATGGGTGACCCAATCCTAGTATTTTCTAAAACTTTTCAAAAAGGTTTCCAAAATGTTCTACAAAATTTTTCAACAAAGATATAGAGACATGCTATATCTACAAGAGAAAATAATTTACAAAAGAACCTCTTATGGAGCCATCCTACCACATCCATACTGCATATCCTTTACTTGTTGTTATCTTAAGGTGGTTTGCGAGTACATTCAAAGTACTCACTAGCATTTTCCCTGGCTATTTACTTGGCCAGATTGAAGATGTTAAGAAGTCACGAACGTGCTGACATCTATGCGAGCTAGGTCGTCTTCCCAGTCAGTCGCCTATAGGTTAAGGCTGGACATGGGCTCTGCTCTTGAAGACTTCCTCTATTGTTGTTTTATCGCCATAATGGCCTTAATGTAAGTACTTGTATTCGTTAATTATGGATGTTGTAATGATACTTGTCGGTTATGCTCACGGCTCACTGATCATGGGAACGTGAATTGCATGCATAACGGGTATTCTCGGACCGTAAATCCGGGCTGCCACAGACATGGTATCAAAGCCATCCTGACTGTAGGAGACCTTAGTTATCATGGACGTTAGACAGGACAAACCCTATTTGTGAAAACATCGGCTTCGAAAACTATATTCCCAAAAGCTTTTCAAAAGATTTCTTACCTCATCTTTTCTGACTGAAATGATTTTAAATTACTCTATATCTCGTCTACTTCGAATGTGCCATTTTCAAAACAAAGTCCGATTCGGAGACTATGAAGATAGAAATCCCGAAATAAAGAGACACCAAGGCAAGGAAAAAAATGGGCCACCAACGACGGAAGGCATTACAAGATCGCCCCACCAACGGAGTCCTTAATCACCCCCAAATCGATCAAGTACGACACCAACGACAACAAATGACAAGACAGAAGCCCAGAAACCCGTATTGTCCATACTTAGGAGAAATAGCCCCAAGATTAGATTCCCCCAAGCTAACATGCCCCCACCCCAACGAAAGACTAAGAAGAAGCGTCGCTAACCACTAAATCTACCCCAGAGATTAACCCTTATGACTTCGTTAGGTAACCACCATAGGAAGGTAGTCATAATAAGGCGTCACCTAAAAGTCCTCAATTCAAGTGTCAAGCAAATGCTCCAAGACTAAGGATCTAACCTCAACCTCGACGACCCCAGGTAAAGCTCTAAGGTGGAAAGACTGCGTCTTTCCACTCTATTCCAGAAGACCGACCACGAGGAGATAACCTAGAAGATATCCAAGAATCTGCTCCAAATACCACCTCAAGAGTAGTTAGAGGAACATAACACATACATCATCAACAATCTTCAGAAGACTGGTCGATCCTCACAACACCGAGACGTTGAAAATTAGGGTGATAAGACTAACCGGTGCCGCCACTACTACTCTCCAAGGAGTAGAAAGCAACCCAAGGCATCAAGTTTCTTCGAAGACGTCACAACGTCCTTTCTCTTCTATCTCCGCTAACCACTCCCCTTAAAAAGGGCTCTAACTCCGCTAACTATGGTGACCCAGCATACCACTGCATGTGTAGTACAGTATAGTCATTGACATGACATCCACAGAACACCGTTCTGTAAATATCACATCCCCCAGAGTGGTACAACAGAAACATTGCGGGTCCATATTACAAACATACACACTTTATTATTATTACAATATCGGAAGTTCAAGACTTCCAAAAGATTCAACTTACAAACCAAAATAATAAGTGTTTCAGTGGAAGTTTCAAATTTAAAACTTAAACTCCAAATTGATCTCAACAAATATTGTTATATATTGTTCATGTTGCTCGGCTCAAGTGGCTACTTGAACTATGTAATTATTCGGACTCTTGGAACTCTCCTCTGTAGACGCTGTCGTAGTCCTCTCCTTCTACGGCTCCATACAGGTTGGGCTCTTCATAGAAGAGCTCCCCTTGACTCTCAGATGCATACATTGGAGTATCTTCGGGATTCTCAGAGTCTAAGCAAGGATTCAAAGGAAAGGATGAGTAACAGCGCTACCCAGCAAATTCATTATATGAAAGGTAGAAAGTTTGATGCTCTATCTACCACCTCGGACTATCAGTCTTTGGCACTATGCAATTTTCATAAATCTTTCTTTAAAGGATGATTTTATTACGAAAACCTATGACCATCAGCCTTCACAGGTTGACCAGAACTTTGATGGAGTTCCTTTCCTGCCGTGTTCGTAGCTCCTTCCCGGAACAGGGAGTAACAAGTTACAATTCTTACACTCTGTAGAGGTGTGTTACTTTTCCCATGAGAGATCAACTCCTTGTTGCACAACCGGACGTACTTTCCCGTCCACATTTCCATGATGTGGGGCCCAGTAGTTGGTCCAAGCCAATCACTGCCCTCTCCGCGACCTTCGTTAAGCCCCCTTTCAGGTAGGCTAAACCCCTGATGAGTTCCCGAAGACTCTATGAACTAGTGATGCTCGGAATAGTACCATTTACATGTACTATATTCCTAAACACCATTCATAGATAATCTAGACACCAAAAGTGTGGGGCGAAAGGGTGCCCACCCATATGTTGGATCCGTGCAAGGAATCACAACATCACGTTAAGGTCGTCTTGCCTCCATATAAGAGGAAAAGGATACAGCTGACTTCTCCATCCCATTCCAAATCTCATGGTTAATGCGTAATATACGGCGCTAGAATCACTCATGTCATGGGTTATTAATCCCTAATTGTTCATCATTATTGCAATTAGAACCCTAAGTTCTATTTCTCCATCATATCATCACTTAGGATGATATCTAAGATTTAGTATCTTGAGAAAATATTGTTTTATTTTTCTATAATATAGATGAAAACACACAATTCGCAAATACTTTGATAGAGACTCTTCAAAGGATATGTGCAAGTGATGAACTTGCCTTGTGATTGCAAGGTAGTGAAGTCTGATGCTTGCACTTCACCTTGAGCTTCTATGTCTGCAAAAACATCATTATTGCCCAGTAAGGACAATATTTAAAGAAGCAAAATGATTATGCAAAGTAATGTAATGCATCATTTAATTTTATGTGTATTGTCCCCCATTATTTAAATTATAAAAATTCTTTTTCATAATAAAGAATTTATAAATATTAATTTTTAATATTTATTGAATATTGTATTCCTTTATTTTATTTCCTTTTAATTGAATTTTATTAATTTAATAATTCCTTTAAGAATTATCATCTATATCCAAAACAAATTATTAAATATTTGTTTATATCCACCCATTTTAAATAATGAAAGTGATTTTTATTTATTTTTATCAACTTTCAATAATTTTGTAAAATTCCATAAGGAATATTTATATTTCAAAATTCTTAATAAAACTTATATTTCTAAAATTGTATCTCTTCATTTATTTGGATAGTTTGGATTATTGTGAATCCAAAAATATATTATTTATAATTTTTGGATTTTTATTTTCTTTTCTAGAATTTATTTTAGTTTAGGGGCATTTTGGTCTTTTTACATTTATTAAAACAGGATTTAAGTGATTTGGGCTGATTGTTTGGGTTTATTGGGACCTTGTGGCCCAGTAGGGCAAAGTCAAAACAACACCCCGATGGGGTCTTGGCCCAACCAGCCCAACTCACCCTCTGTCTCTCCCTCGATCTCACCTCTATTCTTCTCTTCCACCGACCCCGTGGTCAGCGATGCTACCACCGGCGATTCGCGATGCCGTGGACCTTCCTGGCCGCCGCTGTGGTGCATATGGTGGTTGTCAACCCTGCTTCACCCTTCTGTCCAATTCGATTTGGACCTGGAGCCCTCCTATGGCCAGATCAATTCCGTTCCGAACCCTAGGGTTTGGGATGGCGTTGGTGCTGACGCCGCCGCTGCTGTCGTGTGCCGTGGTGATGCTCCTCGCCCCCTGGCGTGGCTATAGTCGCTGCATCGGCATGGTGTGGGTCACAGCGCCCCCTTGGGGGTGCTACCCGTGCCGCCGTGTTCGTCGGACTCCTCTGCTTCCTCTTCTACTCTTCAGCGAGGACCATAGGTAAGTTGTTCCTCTTCCCTTCGTGCTCTCTGTGCTAGGTCATCCTATTCTATGTTTTGATAGTGACCATTCTTGTTTAGTGTCCTGTCCTGATTAAGATGGTTTGTTCTGCTTAGGGTCCATACCCCTCTATGGATTAGATATCTGATGAGTTGGATCAAGTTTTGATGGTCCCTAAGCATGATAAGTGGTTCTTAGTTGTGGCTTGCTACTTATGATTAGTTGTGGTGATGCTAGTGGTGTACCAGATGATTCTATGGATTAATTTTGATATGGTTCAGATGGTAAGGTTTATCTAGAAGCAATACTTGGGAAATCTAGTGGTTTAATAGCTCACCACTGTCATTACTTGGTTAATGACAGTGAGTGCTGTGTGATGAAGTCACTGTATTAGTACTGTTGCCTTAAGAATTCATATATAGCTTGAGATCAAATGGTCTCTTATAGTGAAGATATGTATATGGATTTTCCTGATTATAATTCCTATGATGTCAGGAAAATGATTTTATAGTTAGCTGTGAGTGTAACTGTGAAAGTTGAATGTTCAACCTGCTTAGTTTAGAACTGTTCTTGTGTCACCATCATTGTATGGGACACAAGATTTGATTCTATTACTTGATTTGGTTTTGTTCAAGCTTAAAATTAGCTTGGCATTATAGATAAGTGGAATTCTCTTTCCTTGCATCCCTACAACCCATGATGTTGGTCTGAGGTTTAGGGATTAAGCCTTTATCTTGTTGTTTTTCATGGATTGGTTCTGGTAGTGATACCAGCTACTAATTCTTGAGTCAAAGTTGGAAAAATGATTGTAATCTTGATAAATTATATGGGCCTATAAGATGAAATTCTAAGGTGCTACTCCTTTTTAAGAGGTGTGCCTAGAAGTTCAAATCTTGGCTATATTTATTCCTGAAATTTAAATATAGCTTGACATCTAGGATCAATGATGTTGTCCTGATATCTTAGTTGGATCTTTATAATTTTTTGATTGCTTTTGGTGTTTAAAACTTCAGTGATGGATTCACCCCACTTGGGTGTTTTTTGAGAATTTGAGTTACAGACAAATCATGAATGCCTGTCTAATCTTAGACAGATAGATCATGTGATGGTCTATTTTACTCACCACACTCATTTGATGTTGGGGTTGCAAGTGGTTGATCTTGTGGCTAGCTTGATCTGGTGCTCCTCGTGGTACTTTCCAGTTCTTCGACTTGTCCTTAATCTAGCTCTCAACCTCCTGGTCCTGGTAGCTTGATCTTGTACTTGCTATCCACCTGATCTACCCCCTCCTTATGCCACCATCTTGGTGAGATGATCAAGCTTGTGATTGGTGTGATCTTGCTTGGCTTTGATTTGGTTTGGCTGTTGTGCTTGGTGTGTAAGAACAAGAAAATGGTGTGGGGATGCTTCCCCCGGCTGTGTTGATAGTTTTGTGTGTGTGAAGCCATTGATGTGGTGCTGACAGCACACACCATACAGTTTGTTGTGTGTGTGCTTACTGTGTGCCTGCTGCACACCTTGTGGATATGCTCTCGTTATGAGGTTACCTTTATCTAGTTACATTTTACTTGGCTGGTGAAACTTGCCCCTCCTTGTTGTTTATTGGCTTATGGCTTGAAATTTTGAAAGATATATTCTTTCATTTGGTGAAACTTGCCCCATTAAAAGATTACTCAATGATGATCTTTGAACAGTGCACTTCACTGTCGAATCTGAGAGTAAAATAATTCTAATCATTAACTTTCTTTCTTTTTTTAGTTTCTGTTTTTTTTGCAGGTACCAAACTTGGAGATCAAGCCAATAGTGTAGGTTTTTTTTATTTTTCTTTATAGAATAGTCACTTGTAATATTTCTCTGATTCAATTGTAATCTTTAATTTATTCTTTGTTACTTTTTATTTTATTCTTTTGTAATAAAAATTGTACTATTATTCATACAAAGATTCTTCTTTTGTTTTATTTACTATTGTAAATATTCCTAATAAGTTACATTTTGTAACTCATTTATTGAATAAAGTTTTGGAATAAATATTCATTCTATTGGTTCATTTATTTCATTCAAAGTTTGAGTCATTAATTGTTAACTCTTGATTAAATCACATCACTCAAACCTAATTCTTAATCCTTTTGAATTATAATTCAAACACTCAAGTTTAAAATTCAAATTTCATTTCGAAAAACACTCTAATCCACAAAGTTCATACCAAGGTATATGACAATCACCCTTCAAGACTATACCTAATCTCAAAGCATGAAAGAAACTTTGATCACTTTAGGTATTTATTTGGCGAAAAATTTACCCACATTTTCACAGATGAATGCATGCAATATCAAAAATTCCTAAATCTACCCTTCGTTGGTTCCTAAATGCTGGGATGTTACATACTTCCCCCCTTAAATTAAACTTCGTCCCGAAGTTTGTTGAGATGTACCTGAATAGTTCTGGATAGGCTTTTCTTAAATCCTCTTCTTTCTCCCTAGTGGCTTCCCTTTCAGGGTGATGTTCCCACTGTACCTTGCAATACTTGATTGCCCTATTCCTCAACCTTTTCCAATTTTCTTCCAAAATTTTACAGGGCTTTTCAACATAGGTCAAGTCTTCTTGTAGTTCTATCTCCTGATGTGTGATTGTATCATCCGGAACTTTCAAACATTTACGAAGTTGTGGCACATGGAAAACATTATGAACCTGAGCCAATCTTGATGGTAACTCTAACGCATAAGTTGTAGTTCTATTCTGACTCAGTATGTTGAATGATCCAATATACCTTGGACTCAACTTCCCTTAAACTCCAAACCTTTTCACCCCTTTCATTGGACTTACTTTCAAATATACCATGTCTCCTACTTTTGTATGCCATGATCTTCAGCTTTGATCAGCATAACTTTTCTGCCTACTCTGAGCTATTTTCAGTCTATCCTCGATCTTATCAATGATATCTTATTTTTCCTTGATATAGTCTGGCGCAAATTCCTTGTTGCTTCCAGGATCATACCAACATATTGGTGATCTACACTTCCTTCCATACAGAACCTGATATGGAGCTGCCTTCAGACTACTCTAATAGATATTATTGTAGGAAAATTCTGCCAATGGTAGATGATCTTCCCATGTACCTCCAAAATCTAATGCACAAGCTCTTAACATGTCTTCTAGTATCTGATTTGTTCTTTCTGTTTGACCTCCTGTCTCTGGATGATCGGCAGTGCTGAAATCTAATTTTGAACCAAGTGCTTCATGAAATTTCTTCCAAAATGTTGAAGTAAACACTGATCCCCTATCAGTAGGATCTTTTTGGGCACTCCATGCTTACTTACTATCTCTTTGATGTAAACTTCTACTAACTTCTCGGCATTATCTTTCTGATCTACCGGAATAAAATGTGCACTTTTAGTGAGTCTGTCCACAATTACCCATATCATATCCTTCCGTTTAGGTGTCATGGGCAATCCTGTGATGAAGTCCATACCTATTTCCTCCTACTTCCATTCGAGAATTTCCAAAGGTTGTAATGGTCCTGCTAGACTTTGATGTTCAACATTCACCCTTTGGCAAGTATGGCATTCTGATACATATTTAGCAATGTCCCTTTTCATGTTATTCCACCAAAATAGTTCTTTCAAATCCATATACATCTTAGTACTTCCTGGATGTATAGAATATGGTGTTTCATGTGCTTCCCTCAGTATGACATCACGAATCTCAGTCACATCAGGAACACAAAGGCGGTCTTGAAACCATAAAGACTCATAATCTCCAAGGCGAAAAACTGATTTTTCCCTTGAGAAATCCTCCAAATTTCCTCAGCAATGAAAGGATCTTTTGCTTGATGTCTAAAATTTTTGTGCTTAAGATCTCATTCCTGCTCTGCAACTACCTGCATAGTAGCTAATCCTCCAAGAACCTCTATTCTAATGAATTGAAGCTCTAATCTCTCCAAGTCCATTTGTAACTCTTTTGGTAGCTCTCGATTTCTAGGCTAAATGTCTGCACTCTTTCTGCTTAAAGCATCAGCTACAACATTTGCTTTCCCTGGAGTATAGTTGATTCTTAAATCATAATCTTTGATCAGTTCCAACCAACGCTTCTGTCTCATACTCAACTCCTTTTGAGAGAAAAAATATTTAAGACTTTTATGGTCAGTGTATAACTCACATCTGTCTCCATAAAGAAAATGCCTCCATCCTTTCAGCGCAAAGACTACTGCTGCTAACTCTAAATCATGAGTTGGATAATTGACTTCATGTGGTTTAAGTTGTCTTGAACCATAAGGAATCACCTTCCGATCTTGCATTAACACACAACCCAAACCTTCTTTAGATGCATCACAGTATACTGTGAAGTCCTTCCCTGTTTCAGGAACTGCTAAGATTGGAGTTGTGGTTAACCTAGTCTTCAACTCTTGAAAACTTGCTTCACACTTCTCATCCAATTGAATGGTGTATTGTTTCTTAACAATTTGGTCATTGGTCCAGCTATTTTGTAGAAACCTTCAATGAATCTCCGATAATAACCAGCCATTCCTAAGAAACCTCGAATTTGCATCACATTTGTTGGTGCAGTCCACTCTAGTACTGGCTGAACTTTAGATGGATTTACAGCAATTCCATCTTTACTGATCACATGGACGAGGCATTCTACCTCATCTAGCCAAAATTCATACTTACTGAACTTAGCATAAAGTTTATGTTCCCTTAGTGTCTACAATGTTATTCTCAAATGATCAGCATGCTCTTCCTTATCCTTAGAATATATCAGAATATCATCAATAAAGACTATGACGAACCTATCCAAATATGGCATGAAGATTTTGTTCATCAAATTCATGAATATTGCTGGTCCATTGGTCAAACCAAATGGTACTACCAGGTACTCATGGTGTCCATATCTCGAGACAAATTTTGTCTTGGGAACATCCTCGGGCTTGATTTTTATTTGATGGTATCTAGATCTTAGGTCGATCTTTGAAAATACTCCGGCTCCTTTCACTTGATCAAACAAATCTTGAATCCTTGGTAAAGGATACTTATTCTTGATTGTAACGTTGTTCAGATTTCTTTAATCTCCACACATCCTTGTTCCACCATCCCTCTTATCCACAAAGATTACTGGTGTTCCCCATGGGGATACACTTTCCTAAATAAATCCTTTTCTGGCTAACTCATCAATTTGCTCTTTGAGTTCTTTTAATTCTTTTGGTCCCATCTTATACGGTGCTTGAGCTATTGGTGTTGTACCAGGAATTAGATCAATAGTGAACTCTATCTCCCGATCTGGTGGCATTCCAGGTAGCTCTGCTGGAAAAACATCTTGAAATTCATTTACTATAGGAATATCTTCCAATTTCACCTCTTTCATCGAGTTCAACTGCAGATCCACCATGATATGACTGTGCTTATCTGCTTGGTAAACTATCCTTTCTCCACTTGGAGTTTTGATTGAGAAAGTTTTCTCCTCACAATTTATCTGAGCCCCATGTTCCATCATCCAGTCCATCCCCAGCACTACTGCAATTCCCTTCAAAGGAATCACATAAAGGTCTGCAAAGTATGTACAACCATAGATCGAGATAACCTGATCTTGTTTAATGTGGCGTACGATCACATTTCCCCTGCCGTAACTACGGTCATAGGGTTTTCTAACGTTGACCTTCTAATCCTGAACTTATCACAAAATTCTTCAGGAATGAATGAAGTAGTTGCACCAGTATCAAATAGAACTTTGCCGGGATTGGTAAGGATATTGAGCGTATCTATCACTGCAAGCTCCGAATTATCCACCTCCTCGAGGGTTGCACAGTTCAGCTTCCCGGTAGGTCTCTTCCTCTTGCCATTGTTGTTCTTGCCATTATTCCCTCCTTTATTGGGCTGTCCATTTCCTCCACTGGCTTGCCTTCCATCTCGAATGGGCCAACCTCCTTGTGGTTTTCTTGGACAATTGGTCTTGATGTGACCTTTCTGACCACAAGCATGGCATACAATTACTGGTTTCGGGCAATCCCTGCTCATATGTCCTGGGAGTTTGCAATTTTGGCATATAATATTCTTTACGTTTGTATTTGCACTCCGATTGGAATTGTTGTTAGTATAGGGTCTATTCCTTGGTTTGAAATCCAGATTGGGCTTGGGCTTGCTTGCTTGTATCCTCTTGGTTTCCTTCTTAGATCTCTTCCTTCTATCCTCTTGGACATTCTTGTAGTCATCTTCGAAGGTAATAGCTGCATCTAGCACCTGCTGATAAGTTTGCTTATTAGCCAACCTCAACTGCATCCTCACAAATGGATTTAATCCATGCAGGAAACACTTCTTCCTCTTTTCCTCCGTATTAACTTCTTCCTCATCATAACGAGATAGTTGACTAAACTCCTGGATATACTTCATAACACTAGTATATCCCTGCTGCAGCTCCTCAAATTCTCTTCGCTTCAACTCCATAACACTCTCCGGCACATGATATTCATGGAATCTCTGTTTAAATCTTCCTAGGTATACTCCCTTCCTGGTTGTTGCATGGCCAACTGATTCTCCCACCATGATGCTACAGGTCCAGTTAGAAGATGAGTTGCATACCTCAATTTCTCCTCATCATTGCAACCTATAGCCTTCAACTTTCTTTCTATATCTGCTAGCCAATCTTCTGCATCCATTGGTTTAGGAGTTGATGCCAAAGGTCAAGGCCTTGCATTCTGGAAGTTAGATAGACTCACTCCTCCACCTTCAGGTGCCCTCTGATTTGCTCGTCCCAGCAATTCCTCCATGAACTTGTTCTAGGTCTCTTGCATCATTTGCATACACTGCATAAAGTTCTGCTCCATTAACGGCCTCATTGGTGGTGGTGGTAATGCTCCCTGATTTGCTGCATCTGCATCGTCCTTCTCTTTGGCCTCACGTTTCATCCGCTGCTGTTCAGCTTCGGTTTCTACACCCGTATCCATGACCCTCTAGTCCTACAACATAAAGAGAATACTCATAATTACATCATGCACATGTGTTCTGAGCTAGACTTTATGCACAAAACTAGTCACACAATGAAGATCCAAAGAAAATCCAAATATGCATTTTACATATTAAACATAATATCATAATAATACAAAGTCATTACAACATATACCATATAGGTATAATCATAAGACTACCTTATTTATCTAACTATATTATTTCTTAGAGTACAATACACAATACATGATACCTATAAATAGTTATCTACTTCTAGTAGTAACTACGCTCATCATACATGTCTGATGTCCAACCGTGATGACGTGACGTTTGTCGCACAGTTTGTGGAACAAATGGCCTTCCAGAAGGAACATACTCCATATCTGAAGTGTCAGGACTTGAGTCATTACTCAACCTGAGCGCATTGACTCCCTCCAGCTCAGCTGAAAAGTCTTCAGAAACATATTCAACATTATCTCCTTCCTGCATCTTCTGAGCTTCATTCCTTGAGTTGTCAACAGGATACGCAGATCCTGCTAATCCCCAGGTGCTCCTTTGGGCAAGATAGTTAAACACCGGATAATGTATATTCCCTAGGTTTTGAGAAGATGTTGATGATTCAAACACTCTCTGTTGGAGATATGCCCTAGAGGCAATAATAAATGTAGTTATTATTATATCTTCGTGTTTATGATAAATGTTTACATTCAAGTTATAATAGTATTAACAAGGAAACATTAATACTTGTGTGATTTGTAAACTTAAATTGAAGTCCCTAGTAAAGCATCTATATAATACTAGCTTGTTTGTTAATAAATGATTGTGGTTTCCATATCATGAACATTGAGATGTTATTAACAACAAGATCATATCGTTAGGAGAATGATATGGTGGACATACTGCTATAGATAAGCGTAGCATAAAGATCAAGTCATTTTAATAGTTCAATTGCTATATGCTTTCTGATACATAGTAACCTAATTCCTTCGACCATGAGATCATGCATATCACCTTTACAGGATGGATGCTTTGATGACATCAAACACCACACCGTAACTGGGTGGCTATAAAGGTGGCATTGAGTGTTCGGAAAGTATTGGTTGAGACACATGGATCAAGAGTGGGATTTGTCCATCCATATGACGGATAGATATACTCTGGGCCCTCTTGGTGGAATGTCATCCAATTAGCTTGCAAGCATGTGACTGGCTCACAAGGTATCACATATCACGGGAACGAGAAAAGAGTCCTTATCAGTAACGAGGTTGAACTAGGTATGTAGAGATACCGACGATCATAACCTCGGATAAGTAAACTATCGTAAGAAAAAGGGAAATTGGTATCGTATGTAAGTGGTTCATTCGATCGCAAAGTAATCGTAGAAATATGTGGGAGCCATATGAATTTCCAGATTCCTCTATTGGTTATTGTTCGGAGAAGTGTCTCGATCATGTCCGCATAATTCATGAACCGTAGGGAGACACACTTAAGGATTCGACATTGTTTGAGTAGTTATGGAATGATGAGTAAGAGACCGAATGTTGTTCGGAGTCTCGGATGGGATCCGGGATATCACGAGGAGATCCAGAATGGTCCGGAGAATAAGATTCATATAAGGAAAGTCCTGTTTCGGGGTTGGAGAATGGTTCCGTGTTTTCATCGGGAATGTTCTAGAAGGTTCCGGAATGTCCAGCACTCCGGAGGGGAAGGGTACATGAATGTGTCATATCAAGTTGGAATGATTGCATCATGTACTAGGTGTCATCGCTGAACAAAATAAAGGGTTTAATCAAATCCTAGTTTGAAAAGTCAATCGCCAATTTGAAAAGTCAAACGGCTATTTTGGGAAGTGGAGGGGAAGGTGGAAACCGAGTTGGGGAGGAGTTCCTCCCCTCCACCGCCGGCCCCCTTGGTAAACCGAGTTGGGGAGGGACTCCCCTCCCCTGGCGCGGCCCCTCCACCTATATAAAAAGGGGCAGGGCTGCCCCTCCTAGCACACAACTCCACCACCCGCAAAACCTAGCCCTAAGCCGCCGGCCCTCCTGCAGTCGCCGCCGCCCTAGGGCAAGCCGCCGCCGCCTAGCTAACCCTAGCCGCCGGCCAAGCCTCCTCCTTGGTGTGTCTAAACCCTAGATCACCGAGGAGCTCTCTCATAGTCCACCATACTCGGTCCGGCTTAAGGCGAAGCCCTGCGAGATCTCCCCTCTACTTCCGGTACCACGCCGTTGTGCTGCCGGAATCACGAGGAGAGTGCTACAACCTCCGCTGCCTACTGGAACAAGGGAGAGGAAGGTCTTCGTCGAGTACTGAACGTGTGACCGACTGCGGGAGCGCTGCCGGAATGCAGCGCCAGAAGGATCGTCTACGCGACCTTGAGATCGTCAAGAGTACGACTACATCACCCACGAGAATCCGCTCTCGTTAAACACTTTGGAATCTTCGAGGGTGAGTTATTCCATCGACTCATTGCTACAATCTAGTAGATAGATCTTGGCTTGTTTGTTTGTATGCGGTAGAAATTTTTTGTTTTCCATGCTACGAAACCCTACAGTGGTATCAGAGCCGTGTCTATATGTAGATCTGTTGCACGAGTAGAACACAATGGTCATTGTGGGCGTTGATGCTTTTATTGTCGATTGCTTCTTGTGTACTTTGCATCTTGCGGGATGTTGGGATGAAGCGGCCTGGGCTCACCTTACATGACATCGTTCATGAGACTTGCTCCACGCTTGACATGCAACTCGTATTGCATAAGTGGCTTTGCGGGTGCCTGTTTCTCCCAGCATAGTTAAGATTCAATTTACAACGGGTGATTGTCAATACTAGTATCAATGTTGTGGTTCTTGTTCGTAAGTTAGAACGACACTTATTGAAAGCCCCAAACCACGTAAAACATGCAAAGAAAGTAGAGGCGTCTAACTTTGTTTTGCAGGGGTGTGCTGTGATGTGATATGGCAATGATTGTGATTATATTTGATGTATGCAATGTTCCTTATTGTAAGTTGGCAACCGGCAGGAGCCATATGGTTGTCTTTAATTTTGTTAAGACCCACGTGTCTATTCAAAGTAGTTGTAATAGTTGAAGCCGGTGGACGACAACCATGGAGGAGCGTCATTGACCTTGATGCAATGCCGGTGATGATGGAGATCATCTTTGTGCTTGAAGATGGAGACCGGAAGCACAAAGAAGAAAGGCCATATCATATCACATATTATGAATTGCATGTGATGTTAATCCTTTATGCATCTTGTATTGCTTAGTTAACAACGGTAGCATTATAAGATGTTCCCTCATGCACATGAATTTCAAGTCAAAAAGTGTTCACCCTTAGTTAGCACCGTTGCTAAAGCTTGTTGTTTCGAAGCACCACGTGATGATCGGGTGTGTTAGATTCCGCAAGTGTATACAACGTGAGCAAGCCAGATTTGCTCATGCGGAGACTAAGGTTTGATCTTGACGAGCCTAGCATGTACATACATGGTCTCGGAACACGGATCACCGAAAGGTAAAGCATGAATCATATAGTAGATATGATGAACATGTCGATTGTTCGCCATTGAAACTATATCAACTCTCGTGATGATCGGTGTTGATGTGGTGGATTTGGTTCGTGTGATCACTAAAACAATGTGAGGGATGTTGTTTTGAGTGGGAGTTCACCTAGATTAATTTAACTATTAATTAGAACTCAATTTGTCATAAACTTAGTCTAAACTATTGCAAATATGTTGTAGATCAATGGCGGCCCCTACCATCAATTTTAATGCGTTCCTAGAGAAAGAAAAGTTGAAAAACAATGGAAGCAACTTCGTGGATTGGTTCCGCAATTTGAGGATTGTCCTCACAGCTGGTAATTTGACCTATGTGCTGGATGCACCGCTGGGTGACCCACCTGCAGCTACTGCTACCGATGAAGTAAAGAATGTTTACCTCGCTCGGAATACTCAGTACTCCACAGTTCAGTGTGCTATCTTGTATGGTTTAGAATCGGAGCTTTAGAAAAGGTTTGAGAATTCAGACCCACATGATATTGTCCGTTATCTCAAATTGATCTTTGAGACTCACGCGGCGATTGAGAGTTATGAGGCTTCTGAAAAGTTCTTTAACTGCAAGATGGAAGAGGGCAGCTCCGTCAGTGAGCATGTGCTTAAGATGTCTGGGCACGCAAACAAACTTCAAAGCTTGGGTATAGTGATTCCTAATGCTTTGGGGATTTATTGTGTCCTCCAATCACTACCACCAAGTTACAAGAACTTTGTGATGAACTACAATATGCAAAACATGAACAAGCAGTTGCTAGAACTCTTTGCCATGTTGAAATCTGCAGAAGTGGAGATCAAGAAAGAGCACCAAGTGTTGATGGTCAATAAGACCACCAAATTCAAGAAAGGCAAGTCTAAACAAAAGGGACACTTCAAGAAGGGTGGTAAGAAAGTTACCGCGCCGATGAAGAAGACCAAGGCTGGACCTAAGACTGATACTGAGTGTTTTTACTGCAAGGGAGAAGGTCACTGGAAGCGGAATTTCCCAAAGTACTTGGCGGATTTGAGTAACGGCAACATCAAGAAGAAAGGTATATCTGATATACATGTTATTGATGTGTATCTCACTAGTACTCGTAGTAGTGCCTGGGTATTTGATACTGGTTCGGTTGCTCATATTTGTAACTCGAAACAGGTGCTGCAGAATAAACGGAAGATAGCGAAGAACGAGGTGACGATGTGCGTTGGAAACGGATCAAAGGTTGATGTGATCGCGGTCGGCACGCTACCCCTTCATCTACCATCGGGATTAGTTTTATACTTAAATAATTGTTATTTGGTGCCTGTGTTAAGCATGAACATTATATCGGGATCTTGTTTATTGCGAGACGGTTACTTGTTTAAGTCCGAGAATAATGGTTGTTCGATTTATATGAGTAATATGTTTTATGCACATGCACCTTTGATAGATGGTCTATTCTTATTGAATCTCGATAGTGCAAATACACATATTAATAACATTGAGGCTAAACGTTTGAAATCGAGCGATAACTCGACCTATATGTGGCACTGTCGTCTTGGTCACATTGGAGTGAAGCGTATGAAGAAACTCCATTCCGATGGACTTCTTGAATCACTTGAAAGATGCGAAGCATGTCTGATGGGTAAAATGACTAAGACTCCATTTTCTGGTATGATGGAGCGAGCTACGGACTTATTGGAAATCATACATACCGATGTGTGTGGTCAAATGAGTGTAGCATCGCGCGGTGGTTATCGTTATGTTCTTACCTTCACGGATGACTTGAGTAGATATGGGTATATCTATTTCATGAAACATAAGTCCGAAACTTTCGAGAAGTATAAGTAATTTCAAAGTGAGGTAGAGAATCAACGTAACAAGAAGATTAAATTTCTACGTTCTGATCGTGGAGGTGAATATCTAAGTTACGAGTTTGGCGAGCATTTGAAGAAATGCGGAATACTTTCACAATTGACACCGCCGGGAACACCACAGCATAATGGTGTGTCCGAACGTCGTAATCGAACTCTCTTAGATATGGTTCGTTCTATGATGTCACTTACAGATTTACCGCTATCATTTTGGGGTTATGCATTAGAAACACCCGCATTCACTTTAAATAGGGCACCATCTAAATCCGTTGAAATGACACCGTATGAATTATGGTTTGGGAAGAAACCTAAATTGTCGTTCCTTAAAGTTTGGGGTTGCGAAGCCTATGTAAAGAAGTTACAGCCGGACAAGCTAGAACCCAAAGCGGAAAAAATGCGTCTTCATAGGATACCCGAAGGAAACTATTGGGTATACCTTCTATCATAGATCCGAAGGCAAAATCTTCGTTGCCAAGAATGGATCCTTTCTAGAGAAGGAATTTCTTTCGAAAGAAGTGACTGGAAGGAAAGTAGAACTCGACGAGGTTGTCGAACCTTCTCTCGATATTGCGAGTAGCGCAGCACTAGAAGAAGTTCCCGTGGTGCCTGCACCAATAAGAGAGGATGCTAATGATGATGATCATGAAACTTCGGTTGTAGTTGCTACAGAGCCTCGTAGGTCAATGAGAACTCATACCACTCCTGATTGGTATGATCCCGTTATGAGTGTCATGTTGGTGGACAACACCGATGACACTACGACATATGAAGAAGCGATGATGAGCCCAGATTCCAATAAATGGCAAGAAGCCATGAAAACTGAGATTGGATCCATCTACGAAAACCAAGTATGGACTTTGGTGGACTTACCGGATGGCCGGAAGGCTGTTGAGAACAAATGGATTTTTAAGAAGAAAACAGATGTTGATGGTAATGTTACTGTCTATAAAGCTCGACTTGTCGCAAAACGGTTTCGACAAATTCAAGGAGTTGACTATGATGAGACTTTCTCACCTGTAGCGAAGCTAAAGTCTGTGAGGATTATGTTAGCAATCGCTGCATATTATGATTATGAGATATGGCAGATGGATGTCAAAACAGCATTCCTCAATGGAGACATTGATGAAGAGTTGTATATGATGCAACCAAAAGGTTTTGTCGATCCTAAAGATGCTAACAAGGTATGCAAACTTCAACGGTCCATCTATGGATTGAAGCAAGCATCCCAAAGTTGGAATCAACGTTTTGGTAAGGTGATCAAAAGTTTTGGTTTTATACAAACTTATGGAGAAGCTTGTATTTACAAGAAAGTGAGTGGGAGCTCTGTAGCATTCTTAATACTATATGTAGATGACATATTGTTGATTGGGAATGATGTAGACCTTCTTAATAGTGTCAAGGAATATTTGAATAATAGTTTTTCAATGAAAGATCTTGGCGAAGCAGCTTACATATTGGGCGTAAAGATTTATAGAGATAGATCGAGACGCCTAATATAATTGTCACAAAGTACATATTTGGACAAAGTTCTAAAGAGGTTTGGAATGGAAGATAGCAAGAAAGGGTTCTTGCCCATGTTTCCCAATACGACGTTGAGTAAAACTCAAAGTCCGACAACGACAGAAGATAGAGAAAGGATGAGTAAGACTCCCTATGCCTCAGCCATAGGATCTCTAATGTGTGCCATGCTATGTACTAGATCGACCCGACATTGCATATGCTGTTAGTTTAACTAGCAGATATCAATGTGATCCAGGAGTGGATCATTGGACAGCGGTCAAAAACATCCTTAAGTACTTGAGAAGAACTAAGGATATGGTTCTTTCTTATGGAGGTGATGAACAACTCGTTGTTAATGGTTACACCGATGCTAGTTGGAACACCGATCCGGATGATTCTAAATCATATTCTGGATACATATTTACTTTCAATGGTGCAGCAGTTAGCTGGAGGAGTGCAAAGAAAAGCGTTGTGGCGAGATCTTCAACTGAATCGGAATACATGGCTGCTTCGGAGGCTTCACAAGAAGCGATATGGATGAAAGAGTTCATTACCGAGATGGGTGTGGTTCCTAGTGCGCTGGACCCAATGTCTATCTACTGTGATAACATGGGCGCCATAGCCAATGCGCAAGAACCAAGGTCACACAAGAAGCTGAAGCACATCAAGCTACGTTTTCACGCTATTCGAGAACATGTCCAAGATGGGCACATAAAGATTTGCAAAGTACACACAGATCTGAATGTGGCGGATCCGTTGACTAAACCTCTCCCGAGGGCAAAACATGACCAACACCAAACTGCCATGGGTGTTCGGTATATTACCATGTAATCTAGATTAGACGACTCTAATGCAAGTGGGAGACTGTTGGAGATATGCCCTAGAGGCAATAATAAATGTAGTTATTATTATATCTTTGTGTTTATGATAAATGTTTACATTCATGTTATAATAGTATTAACAAGGAAACATTAATACTTGTGTGATTTGTAAACTTAAATTGAAGTCCCTAATAAAGCCTCTATATAATACTAGCTTGTTGGTTAATAAATGATTGTGGTTTCCATATCATGAACATTGAGATGTTTTTAACAACAAGATCATATCGTTAGGAGAATGATATGGTGGACATACTCCTATAGATAAGCGTAGCATAAAGATCAAGTCATTTTAATAGTTCAATTGATATATGCTTTCTAATACATAGTAACCTAATTCCTTCGACCATGAGATCATGCATATCACCTTTACAGGATGGATGCTTTGATGACATCAAACACCACACCGTAACTGGGTGGCTATAAAGGTGGCATTGAGTGTTCGGAAAGTATTGGTTGAGACACATGGATCAAGAGTGGGATTTTTCCATCCATATGACGGATAGATATACTCTGGGCCCTCTCGGTGGAATGTCATCCAATTAGCTTGCAAGCATGTGACTGGCTCACAAGGGATCACATATCACGAGAACGAGAAAAGAGTCCTTATCAGTAACGAGGTTGAACTAGGTATGCAGAGATACCGACGATCATAACCTCGCATAAGTAAACTATCGTAAGACAAAGGGAAATTGGTATCGTATGTAAGTGGTACATTCGATCGCAAAGTAATCGTAGAAATATGTGGGAGCCATATGAATTTCCAGATTCCTCTATTGGTTATTGTTCGGAGAAGTGTCTCGATCATGTCCGCATAATTCACGAACCGTAGGGAGACACACTTAAGGATTCGACATTGTTTGAGTAGTTATGGAATGATGAGTAAGAGACCGAATGTTGTTCGGAGTCTCGGATGGGATCCGGGATATCACGAGGAGATCCGGAATGGTCCGGAGAATAAGATTCATATAAGGAAAGTCCTGTTTCGGGGTTGGAGAATGGTTCCGGTGTTTTCATCGGGAATGTTCTAGAAGGTTCCGGAATGTCCGGCACTCCGGAGGGGAAGGGTACATGAATGTGTCATATCAAGTTGGAATGATTGCATCATGTACTAGGTGCCATCGCTGAACGAAATAAAGGGTTTAATCAAATCCTAGTTTGAAAAGTCAAACGCCAATTTGAAAAGTCAAACGGCTATTTTGGGAAGTGGAGGGGAAGGTGGAAACCGAGTTGGGGAGGAGTTCCTCCCCTCCACCGCCGGCCCCTTGGGAAACCGAGTTGGGGAGGTACTCCCCTCCCCTGGTGCGGCCCCTCCACCTATATAAGGAGGGGCAGGGCTGCCCCTCCTAGCACACAACTCCACCACCCGCAAACCCTAGCCCTAAGCCGCCGGCCCTCCTACAGCCGCCGCCGCCCTAGGGCAAGCCGCCGCCGCATAGCTAACCCTAGCTGCCGGCCAAGCCTCCTCCTTGGTGTGTCTAAACCCTAGATTGCTGAGGAGCTCTCTCATAGTCCACCATACTCGGTCCGGCTTAAGGCGAAGCCCTGCGAGATCTCCCCTCTACTTCCGGTACCACGCCGTTGTGCTGCCGGAATCGTGAGGAGAGTGCTACAACCTCCGCTGCCTGCTGGAACAAGGGAGAGGAAGGTCTTCGTCGAGTACCGAATCTGTGACCGACTGCGGGAGCGCTGCCGGAACACAGCGCCAGAAGGATCGTCTACACGATCTTGAGATCGGCAAGAGTACGACTACATCACCCACGAGAATCCGCTCTCGTTAAACACTTTGGAATCTTCGAGGGTGAGTTATTCCATCGACTCGTTGCTACAATATAGTAGATATATCTTGGCTTGTTTGTTTGTATGCGGTAGAAATTTTTTGTTTTCCATGCTACGAAACCCTACACTTTCTCCTCAGGATCTTCTTCTTCATCCTGATTATCTACCGTCATGGCATTTCTACTACTGTTACTAGGGTTAATTCTTGCACCCATCCAGCTAGATTGTCCCAAATTTCTGTCAGAACCATCTGTGGACATTTGGTGTTCATGAGATCCTTCATATGACCCCCTTCTCCAACCATCAGAATTCTCAATAGGAAGTTCTGAATCAGAACCATCCTCTGAACCCTGTGGTACTGCATACCTCGTATCTATAGTAGGATCATGTATAGGTTCTGGACTTGGTGAATAAGGATATCGTATAAAAGATTCAGGATCTATAGGTATATCCTTAAAGATATGTGTTGCACTACTACTTGCTTCCCTCTCCAACTGAAATGCTAACTGCTTCCTCCTTTCCGGATTAGTTAGATCCTCTAACATGTCATTTTTATCTTCGACAATCACTTGATGTGTCTTATAAAAGGACGCAGCAAGTGTTTTGTATCTATCCATAAACTTGGAAGGTAACTTAGGATGCTTCTTAACCAAAATAAGATGATCCGGTACGGGCTCCGAGTCTATTGAATCATGGGGTATCACAGAAAATGTGTTACCCTCTACCTCCTTGGCTTTATGCTCCCGGATATTAGCTATCGCCTCCACAATAGCAACATGATAGGCTGCTAAGTGACTCCTACCTTCACCTATAGGTAGATCCTGATATAATCCAAGTTCCTCTGGGAGTTGGATACTCACACGATACATGGATAACATGTGACCATCATAATAGGTTATGGTGTTCACTGGAATTCTGGTTAGACAACTAAAAATCTTTAAAAGTTGACGAAGCTGGTCTGTGAATGATCCTTGATAATCATCAAGAGTGTCCTCTTTCCTTACCAAAGTCTATTTTGGAAACTTTGGTGTCATAACTCTGTATATCAAGAAAATAATTTTAATAGTAACCAATAATATATTGCATCATAACAAAGAATTATCGCACTAAAACATATAACGGAATATACTCATTTGAATACCCATTATATTTCTTTTAGAGAATTCTTTATCGTTGCTACATACTCCTATAGGTAATACCCTTTACTAGGTTTCCAACCTAAGGTCAAAGAAATTTGCTCTTATAACAACTGCGGTGACCCAGCATACCACTGAATGTGTCGTACACTATAGTTGTTGACATGACATCCACAGAACACCATTCCGTATATATCACATCCCTCAGAGTGGTACAACAGAAACATTGCGGGTCCATATTACAAACATACACACGTTATTATTATTACCTTACCGGAAGTTCAAGACTTACAAACCAAAATATAAGTGTTTCAGCGGAAGTTTCAAATTTAAAACTTAAACTCCAAATTGATCTCAACAACTTATTGTTATATATTGTTCATGTTTCTCGGCTCAAGTGGCTACTAGAACTATAGTAATTATTCGGACTCTTGGAACTCTCCTCCGTAGATGATGGCGTAGTCCTCTAATTCTACGGCTCCATACAGGTTGGGCTCTTCATAGAAGACCTCCTCTTGACTCTCAGATGCATACATTGGAGTATCTTCGGGATTCTCAGAGTCTAAGCAAGGATTCAAAGGAAAGGATGAGTAACAGCGTTACCCAGCAAATTCATTATATGCAAGGTAGGAAGTTTGATGCTATATCTACCACCTCGGACTATCAGTCTTTGGCACTATGCAATTTTCGGAAATCTTTCTTCAAAGGTTGATTTTATTATGAAAATCTATGACCATCAGCCTTCATAGGTTGACCAGAACTTTCATGGAGTTCCTTTCCTGCTGTGTTCGTAGCTCCTTCCCGGAACAGGGAGTAACAAGTTGCAATTCTTACACTCTGCAGAGGTACGTTACTTTTCCCATGAGAGATCAACTCCTTGTTGCAAAACCGGGCGTACTTTCCCGTCCACAATTCCATGATGTGGGGCCCAGTAGTTGGTCCAAGCCAATCACTGCCCTCTCCGTGACCTGATATGTCTGCATGATCCTTTGGGGATGGCTCACCATCGTTAAGCCCCCTTTCGGGCAGGCTAAAACCCTGACGAGTTCCCGAAGACTCTATGACCTAGTGATGCCCGGAATAGTACCATTTACATGGACTATATCCCTAAACACCATTCATAGATAACCTAGACACCAAAAGTGTGGGGCGTAAGGGTGCCCACCCATATGTTGGATCCGCGCAAGGAATCACAACGTCACGTTAATGTCGTCTTGCCTCCAAATAAGAGGAAAAGGATACAACTGACTTCTCCGTCCCATTCCAAATCTCATGGCTAACGCGTAATATACAGCTCTAGAATCACTGATGTCATGGGTTATTAATCCCTAATTGTTCATCATTATTGCAATTAGAACCCTAAGTTATATTGCTCCATCATATCATCACTTAGGATGATATCTAAGATTTAGTATCTTGAGAAAATATTGTTTTCTTTTTCTATAATATAGATGATAACACACAATTCGCAAATACTTTGATAAAGACTCTTCAAAGGATATGTGCAAGTGATGAACTTGCCTTGTGATTGCAAGGTAGTGAAGTCTGATGCTTGCACTTCACCTTGAGCTTCTATGTCTACAAAAACATCATTATTGCCCGGTAAGGACAATATTTAAAGAAGAAAAATGACTATGCAAAGTAATGTAATGCATCATTTAGTTTTACGTGTATTGTCCCACATTATTTAAATTGTAAAAATTCTTTTTCATCGTAAAGAATTTATAAATATTAATTTTTAATATTTATTGAATATTGTATTCTTTTATTTTATTTCCTTTTATTTGAATTTTATTAATTTAATAATTCCTTTAAGAATTATCATTTAAATCCAAAAATTGTTATTAAATATTTGTTTTGTACTTCTCTAAAATATTATAATATTAATTTATCATGAAAGTGATTTTTATTTATTTTTATCAACTTTCAATAATTTTGTAAAATTCCATAAGGAATATTTATATTTCAAAATTCTTAATAAAACTTATATGTCTAAAATTTTATCTCTTAATTTATTTGGATAGTTTGGATTATTGTGAATCCAAAAATATATTATTTATAAATTTTGGATTTTTATTTTATTTTCTAGAAATTATTTAAGTTCAGGGGCATTTTGGTCTTTTTCCATTTATTAAAACATGATTTAAGTGATTTGGGCTGACTGTTTAGGTTTATTGGGCCCTTGTGGCCTAGTAGGGCAAAGTCAAAATAACACCCCGAAGGGGTCTTGGCCCAACAAGCCCAACTCACCCTCTATCTCTCCCTCGATCTCACGTCTCTTCTTCTCCTCCACCGACCCCGTGGTCAGCGATGCTACCGCCGGAGATTTGCGCCGTCGTGGTGCATAGGGTGGTTGTCAACCCTGCTTCCCCCTTCTGTCCAATTAGATTTGGACCTGGAGCCCTCCTGTGGCCAAATCGATTCCATTCTGAACCCTAGGGTTTGGGGTGGCGTTGGTGTTAACGCCGCCACTACTATCGTGTGTCATGGTGATGCTGCTCACCCCCAGGCGTGGCTATGGTCGCCGCATCGGCGTGGTGTGGGTCGCATCGCCCCCTTGGGGGTGCTCCCCGTGCCTCCATGTTCGTCTGCCTCCTCTGCTTCCTCTTCTACTCTTCAGCGAGGACCATAGGTAAGTTGTTCCTCTTCCCCTCGTGCTCTCTGTGCTAGGTCATCCTATGATATGTGTTGATAGTGACCATTACTATTTAGTGTCCTGTCCTGATTAAGATGGTTTGTTTTTCTTAGGATCCATACCCCTTTGTGGATTAGATATCTGATGAGTTGGATCAAGTTTTGATGGTCCCTAAGCATGATAAGTGGTTGTTAGCTATGGCTTGCTGCTTATGATTAGCTGTGGTGATTCTAGTGGTGTACCAGATGATTCTATGGATTAATTTTGAAATGGTTCAGATGGTAAGGTTGCTCTAGAAGCAATATTTGGGAAATCTAGTGGTTTAATAGCTCACCACTATCATTACTTGGTTAATGACAGTGAGTGCTGTGTGATGAAATCACTATATTAGTACGGTTGGCTTAAGAATTCATATATAGCTTGAGATCAAATGGTCTCTTACAGTGAAGATATGTATATGGATTTTCCTAATTATGATTCCTGTGATGTCAGGAAAATGATTTTATAGTTAGCTGTGAGTGTAACTGTGAAAGTTGAAGTTTCAACCTGCTTAGTTTAGAACTGTTCTTGTGACACCATCCTTGTATGTCACACAATATTAGATTCTATTACTTGATTTGATTTTGTTCAAGCTTAAAATTAGCTTGTCATTATAGATAAGTGGAATTCTCTTTCCTTGCATCCCTAGAACCCATGATGTTGGTCTGAGGTTTAGGGATTATGCCTTTATGTTGTTGTTACTCATGGATTGGTTCTAGTAGTGATACCAGCTACTGATTCTTGAGTCAAAGTTGGAAAAATGATTGTAAGCTTGATAAATTATATGGGTCCATAAGATGAAATTCTAAGGTGCTACTCCTATTTAATAGGTGTGCCTAAAAGTTCAAATCTTGGCTATATTTATTCCTGAAATTTATATATAGCTTGACATCTAGGATCAATGATGTTGTCCTAAGATCTTATTTGGAACTTTATAGTTTTCTGATTTCTTTTGGTGTTTAAAACTTTAGTGATGGATTCACCCCACTTGGGTGTTTTCTGAAAATTTGAGTATGAGACAAATCATGAATGCTTGTCTAATCTTAGACAGATAGATCATGTGATGGTCTATTTTACTCACCACACTCATTTGATGTTGGGGTTGCAAGTGGTTGATCTTGTGGCAAGCTTGATCTGGTGCTCCTCCTGGTACTTCTAGTTCTTGGACTTGTCCTTGATCTAGCACTCCACCTCCTGGTCTTGGTGGCTTGATCTTGTCCTTGCTATCCACCTGATCTACCCCCTCCTTATGTCACCATCTTGGTGAGATGATCAAGGTTGTGATTGGTGTGATCTTGCTTGGCTTTGATTTGGTTTAGCTGCTAGCCTGTTGTGCTTGGTGTGCAAGAACAAGAAAATGGTGTGGGGATGCTTCCCACGGCTGTGTTGATAGTTTTTTGTGTGTGGAGCTATTGTTGTGGTGCTGACCTCACACACCATGAGGTTTGGTATGTGTGCTGCCTGTGTGCCTGCTGCACACCTTGTGGATATGCTCTGGTTATGAGGTTACCTTTATCTAGTTACATTTTACTTGCCTGGTGAAACTTCCCCCTCCTTGCTGTTTATTGGCTTATGGCTTGAAATTTTGAAAGATATATTCTTTCATATTGGTGAAACTTGCCCCTTTAAAAGATTACTCAATGATGATCTTTGAACAGTGCACTTCACTGCCAAATCTGAGAGTAAACCAATTCTAATCCTTAACATTCTTTCTTTTTTTAGTTTCTGTTTATTTTGCAGGTACCAGACTTGGAGATCAAGACTTTAGTTTAGTTTTTTTTCTTTTTCTTTATAGAATAGTCACATGTAATATTTCTCTGATTCAATTGTAATCTTTAACTTATTCTTTTGTACTTTTTATTTTATTCTTTTGTAATAAAAATTGTACTATTATTCAATATATAAAGATTCTTCTTTTGTTTTATTTACTATTGTAAATATTCCTGATAAGTTACATTTTGAAAACTCATTTATTGAATAAAGTTTTGGATTAAATATCCATTCTATTGGTTCATTTATTTCATTCAAAGTTTGAGTCACTAATTGTTAACTCTTGATTAAATCAAATCACTCAAACCTAATTCTTAATCCTTTTGAATTATAATTCAAACACTCAAGTTTGAAATTCGAATTTCATTTCCCAAAACACTCTAATCCACAAAGATCATATCAAAGTCTATAACAATCACCCTTCAAGACTATACCTAATATCAAAGCATGGAAGAAACTTTGATCACTTTACGTTGTTTATTTGTCAAAAAATTTACGCACATTTTCACAGATGAATGCATTCAATATCACAAATTCGTCAATCTACCCTTCGTTGGTTCCTAAATGCTAGGATGTTACACTAACCCCGAGGAAATATAGTAAGGACGGCTACAAGATTCAAGGAGCACTCTTGACATAGTCCTTCGTATCCTACAAACTTACCCCGCTAACCTCTAGCAAGTGATGGATCGTGTCAAAACCTGCTCAGTAAGGCGTCAAATACCTAAACCAGTGGCTGTCGCAAGTCTGCTGAATTCTAGATGAACCTTGTTGGATGGTAGACAAGGATAATGTCCTTCTTCATTTGTTTTGCCCACGATGTTGCATTAGACCAAACCCGAAAGAGACCCCTTTCCTAAAGGACCGTGTTCTAGGACTGCCAACCTCTAGCAACAACCTTCACCCCATTGGACCCCTATGAAGGGAATATGCCCGAGAGGCAATAATAAAGTGGTTATTATCGTATTTCTTATTTATGATAAATGTTTATTTTACATGCTATATTGGTATTAATACGGCAACGTTTATACAAGTGTGTTTAATAAACAAAAAGGAAGTTCCTAGTTATGCCTCTCTTATAAACTAGCTCGTTGATTAACAAGATGATCAAAGGTTTCCTGATCATGGACATTGGATGTTGTTAATAACGAGGTCACAGCATTAGTGTAATGGTGTGATGAACATTCGTCCGAAGTATATCATTACGATCAAGGTCATTGTGTTTATATTGCTATAACATCATACGAAGTAATCTTAGTCCTTAGACCATGATATCATGTCAATCACGAACACCGGAAGAGTATCTTGATAACATCAAACGTCACACCATAACAGGGTGACTATAAAGATGGGTTCAGTGCTACGAAGGTCTTATGTTGAGGCTCATGGATCAAGAGTGGAATTTGTCCATCCCGATGACGGATAGATATACTCTAGGCCCTCTCGGTGATCACATTAGTTAGCTTGCAAGAAAGTGATTTTATCACTAGAATGTTATATCACGGGAACAAGAACAGAGTACATGTCGGTAACGAGATCAAACTAGGTATCGAGATACCAATGATCGAATCTCGGACATGTAATATATCGCGAGACAAAGGGATTGAGTTACATGCGTATAAGGTTCACACGATCACTGAAGTCATCGTTGAATATGTGCGAGCCAGTACGGATCTCAATGTCCCGCTGCTGATTATTGATCAGAGAGGGGTCTCGATCTTGTCTACATTATTCGTGAACCGTAGGGTGACACACTTAAGGGATACCGACACCATTTGGAGTAAATAATATGCCAGAGAAAGAAAAAGGAAAGCGTAGGAATTTATTTCACTAGACACTGAAACTGTTTCGGTTGAAATTGCTGAAACTGGTTTTGCATGTGAAATTGAATACTAGCAAGGGGTTTTATGTGAATGTTATTGTGAATACATAAATAAAAGAGTTTTATTTAAATGATATCTTGCATTAAATTTGGTGGAAATTTAATGCATGTGAGTGGATTTTTGAGTGGAGGCTCTTTAATGGGAGTGGAGGCTTTTCATTTTGAGTGGGAGCTCCACCCACATGAATGTGGAAGAGGTGGGGGCAGCCACCATGGCTGGAGCCATGCCCCTTGGGGTGCCCCCCTCTCCCTATAAAAGGCCCCCTCTCATCCTCTCAAAGCACACCTCCACGCGAAGGATCTCTCTCCCCCTTTAGAATTTCCCCATGGTCTTGAATCGGCGAGATACATGTTCCCCATGGCTTTTTATGCTAGGATTTGTTGCTTCCGCTGCTTCGATGGAGCGAGTGCGCGGAGGTTGTCGGGGTACCCGGACGTGTGTGCGATCATGGATGCACCACTGCTTTGTGGTGCTGGACGTGACTGTGCTGGACCGGCTGGACCAGATGGACTTCATCACGATCTTGAGATCGGCAAGCGTTCGACTACATCATCCATGAGTACAACCTCGTTAACGCTATATGGTCTTGGAGGGTATGTATTCTATGGATGTATATCCACCCGTTGCTTGTATCTAGTAGATAGATCTTGGTGCTTTGTTCCCATCGTAGGAAAATTTTTGTTTTCTATGCTGCGAACACAACAGTGGTATCAGAGCCGGTTCTATGCGAATATGCTTTTCACGGGTAGTACACATATGTATATGTGGGCGATGATGATCATTTTATTGCTTCTTAGGTGTACTTTGGATATTGGTGGCATAGTGGGATGAAGCGGCCCGGACAAACTTTACATGTTATCGCACATGAGACTTGTTCCACGCTTGACGTGCAACTAGTTTTGCATAAGTTTCTAGCGGGTCTCTGTCTCTCCTACTATAGTCAATATCTAATTTGCAACGATTTGTCAAAAATTTGGTTATCCTCGTTGTGGTTCATGTTCGTAGGTAAGAACGGTTCTATCTTCAAAATCCCTAAGCCACGTAAAACTTGCAATGGATAAATTAGAGGCGTGTAGTTTAGATTGTTGCTGGGCTAGTGTCATGATATGGTGATGTTGTAAGTAGAAGTATAATATGATACTCTTACAACACACATAACGTGTAGGTTCCATAGACCTTGGCCTTATACATAGAGGTATGATAGAGATCATACCATGGTGCACATGATAGAGATCATATGCGGGAACCATATTATTTCACTTACAAACATGTGATGTTTGATTGCATATTATATTGCTTGTTTGGAGTTTTATTAGCATAATAAGATGATCCCTCATTTACATATCAAGATAAAAATGTGTTCTTCCTTAAGTATGCACCGATAATGTTTCGTCGCTTCAAGACATCACGTGATGATCGGGTGTACTTGAATCCACGAGCATATCTCGGGTGTAAGACAGTTACACACGCGAATACTAAGGTTCTTACTTGGCGAGCCTAGCATGTACAGACATGGCCTCGGAACACGGACCGAAAGGTTAAGCATGAGTCATATGTTTTGAGATGATGAACATATGGATGCTCGCCCTTGAAGCTACACCGACTCACGTGATGATCGGACTTGGTGTAGTGTATTTGGTTCATGTAATCACCAAAAAGGCACGAGGGATGTCGTTTTTGAGTGGGAGTTCATTTCTAATTTGGATTAGTAGAACTCAATTATCATAAATTAAATAAAAGTGAATTTTCATAATTTTTTGTAGTCATTGGCATTCGTTCACCACTTTATGCATAGTTGTAATTGAGATAATAGAACTATAGAATTTTGGATATATACTTTACGAACTGGTATCGTATTGTGTTGAGTGTCAATCTAAAGTTTAAAGTCCTATTGCAAACTTTCAACAAACTCTGTTTACTCTGTGAAATTTAATAATTGGTATTAAATCGAGAGTAACAATTCTAGTGTTAGTATCTTAAGTATCATGTTTGCCTCCATGATTCTTGATTGTATTAATATCAAGTTTATCTAGGAGATGAAAGAATTGTTTCAGAAACCATCATGTGTGACAGATATAATGATATCTGAAACAATGTTTTGGTTGCAATATGATAGAGTATAATGTATGTTCCCATACTTGATGAGAATTTACAAAGGTTGGATATGCTAGACATCCTAATCATCCAAAAGGGTTTTGGAAAGTAACATTATACTCACGATTCGTCTTTATAAGCTACATTAGCTTGATCATGAAAGTCGTCATGATAAGGATGGATAGAAGATGTATGTAAAGTGTTTACTACACTAAAAGATTACTAAAGAATGGATTTTGAAAGAATGCCGATCATTTTGATGATGGTGATCTACTTCAAAGTGCAAGTACAAAGGTATTATTATTTGAATATACACGCTTTGGACTATGTGTCATGTATATGGCGCCACTTTTGATGTTTATAGATTCTTTTAAAAGGAAAAGCAAATACTGAAAGAGAATCTATAAAATATATTTGGTAGAAAAGAAAATATTGGAAATATCCAATTTAGCTATATGGATGATATACATGTTATGGTTGTATTCTTTGCTTTTTAGGCAATGTGGTTCTTGGGTATTGGATAACGAATTGGTTGGTATGAAATTTCATACAGAACGACGCAATTCATGAACTACAATGGCCTAAGTAACTAGCAAGAGAATATGTGATGATGTTCATCGAAAACAAACAAACCGTTGTTTGTATTTCTCGTTGACATAAAAGCTTGACTTCAAGATTTGTTTTAATAATTGTTATTTAAATCAGGCATTATGAGAACAAAGGTTGTTCAAATAATTACCGTAATCCATATAAGATGGATGATTTATAAATCTAGTTGGAGAAATCACATCCATAAAACCTAATGCTAAAATGTTGTAAGACAAATGATTGAAAGATCAATTACGAAGTGACATCGCCGTTTAAATTATATTGGAAAGAAAACATGAAGAATCTCCATTTTCATGGATTTTTGGAGTCTTTGATTTGATCAAGTGACGCTTGTGAGACTTTCCTCGGGATAATTAAAATTTCGTTCAAAGGCCAAAGAAGAACGAACGACTAAATATTGGAATTTATACATATCGATGTATGTAGTCCATTATGTATAGTCGTAAGCGATGGATTTCAACTTCATATACTTTCTCCGGAAATTTGAGTAAATGTTCACTTAATGAGAAAGAAGTATGAAATATTTGAAAACGTTCAAAGACTTTCAAGATGAAGTGGAAAATCATTGTAACAAGAAAATAAATGGTTTATGATTTTATCATAAGGAATTTATTTGAGTTGCAAGTGTAACAAGAAAATAAATGATTTATGATTTTATCATAAAGGTATTTATTTGAGTTACAAGTTTAGCAAAAACACCTAGATTTGCATCTCCCGAAACACCTATGGAGTGTTTGATATTTGTAATGGAACCTTGTTTGACATGGTTGGATCAAAGGTGTTATTTATAAAACTGCCATTATGTTTTAAAAGATTAAAGCTTTAGAGACTACCGCTTTTACACTGAAAAGAGCTCCATCTTGATCCGTTGAAATGACACCATATGAGTTATGGTTTGGGGTAAAACCCAAGTTGTCATTTCTTAAATTTTGGTATGCTAAGCATAAATAAGATGTTTACAACCAAGGTCGGATGAGCATGTCTTGTAGGTTATTTCAAATAACAATTGGTTATTCCTCCATAACACCAAGGACAAAAAGGGTTTGTCGCTTGAAACGTGAAGTTTCTTGAAGAAGGAATTTTTCGCAAAAGTTAAGTGGGAGGACAATAGAACTTTGATAAGGTTAACTAACCTTAGCTAAATGTGCTGAGTTGCGCAGCGCTAGAAAATGTTCCAGAGGCAGCCAGAATCCTCATAGCTTATGTGCCTCAAAGGTTGTGGTCACAGAGATCTAAGTTCCTATTGAACCAAGTAGGTCGGATAAACAATCAAATGCTGAGATTTGAGAGTAAATCATTATTGTTTGACATTGATGAACCGACTACATGCAAAGAAGCAATGATGGGCCCTGACTCCGTCAAATGGCTTGAAGCCATAAAATCTGTGATAGTTCCATACACGAGAAATCAAGTTTTGAACTTGGAAGACCCTCCGAAAAGGTGTAAAAACCTATCAGTCGTATTTGGACCTATAAAGAAACAGACATGGATGTTTCACATCTATGAAATAGTCGACATGTCGGTAAAGTTTTTATGACAAAGTTCAAGGAGTTGACTATGACAAGATTTGAACTTTCATAGCGATATTTAGTCTAGACGGATTAAAGTAGCAACCACTACATATAATTTGGTATATGGTAGATGAGTAAAAAAACAAAATTCTTCTAATAGAATGGTTACCTAGGACGTGTACAAGACACGGTCCAAAGGGTTTTTTTAAATTCAAAGGATGCTAAAAGGGCATGCAAACTTCAATGGTTGAAGTAAGCATCACAGAGTTGGAATCTTCACCGTGATGAAAAAGGAGTTTTCATCTGGAGACAATGAAGATGCTTGCATTTGCAAGAAATTAAGTGGGAGCGCTGAGACATATTTATAATACATTATGTGGAGGACATCTTGTTGATTATAAATTATGTAATTTTATTGACAAAGGTTAAGAATTTCATTTCGATGAAAGACTTAGGCAAAACCCGAATATTTAGCATGAATGTCTATAGTGGATAGACTGTGACGCTAAAATGGTTATGCCAAACATACATATATGAGATATTGAAGGAGTTTAATATAGAAAAGACAAGAAACAGTTCATGTCGCATGGAAAGGAATTGAATCAAGATTCAAGTGTATCGACACTTGATAAGTGAAACAAGATTCAAGTGCTTTGACACTTGATTAGTGAAATTTCAAGGATGTTTTGATCAATCATACCATGATATGTACACATCCAGATATGTCCTATGCTCTAAGTGTTATGAGCATATACCAAAATGAATCATAAAATGATCATCGGACGACAGTAAGCATATTCTTATGATATTTTGGAAGAATTAAGAATATATTTGTGTAGAAGTGACAAACAATTACAAATAGTACATTATAAAGCGTTGCATTGATACTAGTTTTGTCACAAGATACAAATTAAGTTCATCTGAATTTAAACTATGAGTGGCACAATGAAATGGAAAGGAGTTTTCATGATGGATTTGGATGTATTCCAAAGTTAAGACATTGTGACGGATAGTACAACAAAAGGCTAAGTATATGACTGCTATAGTAGCAGCAAAGGAGGGAATTTGTGTCAAGTAGTTTGTTATCAAACTAAGGCGTGGTTCGCAACGGGCTAACTTTAAGACCCCACCTTTATAAAGGTAAAGGTCCCTGTGATTGCAATACTAGTCCCTGGATCAAATGCTAGCATCCACAGTTTAAGATGAAGTACACATAAACAAAGGTCATTATTACATCGTCATTCCAGAGATAACATAGTCTTTTACAACTCCATAGCCATAGGCTAGTACAAGAGTTTAACTTAACAATATAAAAGAAGTCTTCATCTTCATGTGCCACAGGCAAGCATGTTGAGTGTAGACTCATAACCCTAATCCTCATCAGAGTAACCTTCAACATCACAAGTTACAGCCATAGTGGGTCAATACATTGGAATAGTATTGGCAAGTGATACCTTAGTAGAATAATAATATCTAGCTTCTACATGAATTTGGCTAAGTGTAGCTTAGGCTTGCTTTCCTCAAAATAGGTTTTACCTATCAGTTGAAAACACTAAGTTTTTGTTTGGCAAAAACTCCCAAGGAACCACCAATAGACATTGGTGAACCTTCACCCTTGTTCAACCCCAAGTTTTAACATAGAAAATTGGGATGAGGAGATTCGTTATAGATTCCATGTCTTGATGCTCAAATTGTCCATTACCAGGGACAAGGCTAAGTACTTAGTTTCCTCCTTTTGAAGAGGTGGTGTACTTTCCCCAGAAGACTTGATTTTCACCAAGACAGGACCTTTCAGAAGCCTTCCCTTAGACCAAATGGACGCGTTCCAACCTATCACCCACTACCACCAACTGTCCAAATGGCTAAGTTATTGCAACCTATATGATCGAGGCAGAGCCTATAATGCCATGTGGTTGCACTAGAAGCTTCTTAACATATGGCATCTCAAATCCCTTTGTTCCTGGGTGGCATTCTACAAGTGATATACACAGGGTAGACCATTGGAAAATGGGCCCTGGTAACCACTCAACCAAAATCCACCAAGCAATTACCAATCCACCCAGGTGTTTCATTCACTTAGTTGTTTTATTAAGCAAAAACATAAGTCAAGTACTTAGCAATATTTTTCCATAGCATGTATATATTCCACCCTTGGTTTCTACTAGCTAGGCTAAGCACGGCAATAGCAAGTATTTTAACTTAGAGAAAATTCTAACAATTCTAAAACTACTAGGATTTCCCACACATAGCATATAGATACTTAGCAAAAATTATCATACAAGCCCTATACAAAACATTTCTAATGCATAGGCAAAATATTGGGACAAAAAGTATGAAGCACCACTTGCCTTGGTAGTTGGGGGAGTAACAACAATCCTCATAGTCACAATCACCACTAGCACCTCAACACATAAAATGATAGCACCAAATTCACATATCAAAATAAACAAGCAAAAATATATGAATGCATGCAAATGACATGTGATGATTTTTCTAAACCCAACAATACAAGTAAAACAGTACTGATCAATAAACCAAATATTTATACATCAAATAAACTTTATTTAGCCTTTAAAACATTTTCCAAATAATTTTTTATACACAAAATAAGCCTACAAATGTCTCTGCAAAAACAACTAAATTTGTAGTAGAAATTCATTAAACAAAGTACATAGTTGGACAGGATTCTTTTTCCTGATTCCACTGATATAAAATTTATTTGGACGTGTGGATCAAAAGTTATGATTTTTGCAAGTTTGAACATCTAATAGAAATGATTTTGTTTTTAAATCAAACGTCAGGCCACGGGTCATGTTCTGATTCGCTGATACCGGTTCACATGGATCGATCGATGAGGGTCGTTGGATTTAAGTGATAGTGCACGTCCAGATCTACTCGTACCGGTTCGTTTAAGTGATCTAATCTGAAACGTTAGATCTAGATCCAACGCTGCGGAGCACACGACCAAAGATGGGTGGCGCTAGCGACGGAGATGCGGCGGTGGTGCTACTGGCGGTGGTGGAACAGCGATTCTAGCAAGGCCTAGGGGTGATGATGATGCTTACCAGACTCACACACGCACGAGGGAGCTCAACGTGGTCGCGGTTGGGCAGGGGGCATGCTGTAGCCGGGCTTAGAGCTCGTCGGAGTTGCTCGCGGCGTCGGGTCCTTGCAGACGAGGTCGTTGCCGAGGTTCTAGGTCATCCTAGCACAAGCCAGAGGTATCAGTAGTTGCGCAAGGAGAAGGCGAACTTGGTCGTATGCAAGCGAGGTCAAGGGGCGCTCAGTAATTACCGTAATCGATCGCCGGAGTTGAGCGGCGGCTCTGTCGCTTGCAGGCGTGAACGGGGACGGTAGCCTCGGTCATACACGAACAATAGAACGATGTCAGAGGATGCACAAGGTCACAAGGAACACGCTCGTATGAACTATAAGGACAGGGGCGATCAGGTTAACCGGAATTTCGTCGTCCGAGTTCGTCGGTACTACGGCGATGTTCTTTGAAATATGGACAACCTGGTGGCGGAGTGGGGGTGCTGAGTGAGGGGAAATGGTCGCAGAGGGGTGGGGGTTAAGTAGCCAGAGGAGGGGCAAGAATCACGCGCTGCATCAATGGAATTTAAGTGCATTTGCGTCGGGGAGAAAACGGCCGCGGCAAGAAGTTCTTCGGCGCGAGATTGACGACGAGGACGACGTGGCTGGTGGGTCCGAGGTGGCAGTGAGGGGGTGTGTGTGGGCTGGGTTAGAAACAGAGGGAGAGGGAAAACCCGGGTGGGCTGGCTATTGGGCTAGGTCTGCTGCTGGGCCGAATAAGTGGCGCCGGCCCTTTCTGTTTTCTTTTATTCTTTTCCATTTCTATTTTGATTTTCTGAATTCATTTTCAAATGCTTTTCATATGGGTTTGAATTCAAGCTTGTTTTGAATTTTTGTAAAGTGGACCATACACATATTTGACTACAAAACAATGTTGTTCACTCAAAAATACATTGGTCCATTGGATTTTAGAAATAAACCATTCTTTAATTTATTTATTTATATTAGGCATATGAATGGTTTTGAATTCATATTTTGTTTTTAAAAACTTTGACCAAGCTTTGGAAATATCAATCAAACATATGTTCAAATCTTTTCTGGTTAAAACAAGTATTCTTATATTAGAGAGTAGTAATAAGGCCATTTCCTTGCTTACATAAAATAATAGACAACAAATGCTTCTTTTTTTGAAATCTTATTTCAAAATGATCATAAAGTGATTATGAATGCATGAATGATATGCAAACTTTGAAATCATGATTTTTTGGATGTTACAAATCTAACCCCCTTAAGGTGAATCTCGCCCTCGAGATTCAGATTGGCTAGAAAATAGGTGAGGGTGGTCTTTCGGAAGATCATCTTCTCTTTCCCAAGTTGCTTCTTCCTCGGAATGATGGTTCCACTGAACTGTGCAGAATTTGATAGTCTTTGTCTGAGTTACTCTTTCTACAGTCTCGAGAATCTTGATAGGTTTTTCTTCATAGGTGAGATCACTTTCCAATTGGACCTCCTCCAAAGGTATAGTATCCTTCAAAGAAGTCTCTTCCATCTCCGGATGGGATTTCTTTAGCTGACTCACATGAAACACATTGTGAACGGCAGACAATGATTCAGGCAATTCAATCTCATATGCTATTTCTCCTTTACGGCTCAGAATCTTGAATGGTCCAACATATCTTGGGGACAATTTTCCTTTGACTTCAAATCTCTTCACTCCACGAAGTGGTGATACTCTAAGGTATGCTCTATCACCTACCTCATGGGTGACTTGTCTACGCTTACGATCTGCGTAGCTCTTTTGTCGGGATTGTGCTATCTTCAATCTGTCTTTTACTAACTTGACTTTCTCTTCAGCTTCCTTGATTAGTTTTGGACCGAACAAGTTTCTTTCTCCAACACCATTCCAAAGAAATGGTGTAGTACACTTTCTTCCATAGATAAACTCAAACGGTGCCATCTCAATACTGGCTTGATAGCTGTTGTTGTAAGAGAATTCCGCGTAAGGCAGACTTTCATCCAAACTAGCTCCATAGTCTAGGGCACATGCCCTCAACATATCCTCTAAGATCTGGTTGGTCCTTTCTGTCTGTCCATCAGTCTTGGGATGAAAAGCAGTACTGAATTCCAATCTTGTTCCCAATGACTCATGCAGTTGCCTCCAAAAATGGGAAGTGAACTGAGTTCCCCTATCAGACACAATACTCTTGGGTACTCCATGCAGACACACAATCCTATTCATATAGATCTTGGCTAACTTAGCACTTGTATAGGTGGTCTTCACAGGTATGAAATGATCCACTTTAGTTAGACGATCTACTACTACCCAAATAGAATCATATCCTGATCTGGTCCTTGGTAATCTGGTGATAAAATTCATGCCAATCTTGTCCCACTTCCAATCAGTAATAGGTAATGGTTGTAACAATCCTGCTGGCTTCTGATGTTCTGCTTTCACTCTACTACATACATGACACAAAGCAATATGTTCGGCGATGTCCTTCTTGAGATTATTCCACCAAAATCTTTCCTTCACATACATGTACATTCTGGTGTTACCCGGATGAATGGAATATGGTGAGTTGTGTGCTTCCTGTAAAATCAGTTTCCGAAGCTCCGGATCTTGTGGAAAACAAATACGTTTTCCATACCATAAAGTACCCTGTTCGTCTTCATGGTATCCTTTTGCTTTTCCCTTGCCAATCTTTTCCTTAATCTCTCTGATTTCCTTGTCTGTCTTTTGGGCTTCCTTGATTTTGTCCAACAAGGTGGGTTGAACATCCAATGACATGAGATGTCTTTCAGGCACTATCTCCAATCTGAGATCTTTGAATTGGGCACACAGATCATCTGGCAACTCTCCCTTAGTAAGGCCATTCACATATACCTTACGGCTTAGTGCATCTGCTACAACATTTTCTTTACCGAGGTGGTATTGCAAACTCAAGTCATAGTCTTTGATGAGTTCCAGCCATCTTCTTTGCCTCATGTTGATTTCTTTTTGAGTGAAGATATACTTCAAACTTTTGTGATCCGTGAACACTTCACATCGCTTTCCCAAAAGATAATGTCTCCATGTTTTGAGTGCATGGACAACAGAGGCTAACACTAAATCATGAGTAGGGTAATTCACTTCATGAGTTTTGTGTTGTCTCGAGGCATATGCCACAACTTTCCCTTCTTGCATCAGAACTGCACCTAATACTTTATGAGATGCATCACAATACACTTGGAAATCCTTCTCCAAATCTGGAAGACATAAGACTGGTGCTGTCATTAGTCTCTTCTTTAACTCTTGGAAACTGAGTTCACATCCTTCAGTCCAATCAAATTTATTATCTTTCTTTAATAACTCCATCATTGGCTTAGCCACCTTGGAGAAATTCTCAATGAATCTTCTATAGTATCCTGCCAAACCAAGGAAACTACGGACTTCTTTCACTGACTTAGGAGATTCCCATTCAGTTACAGCTGACACTTTTGCGGGATCAACTACTACACCATCTCCTGACACAATGTGTCCAAGAAATCCAACTTCATTTAACAAGAATTCACACTTGCTGAATTTGGCATATAGCTTATGCTCTCTAAGCTTCTCAAGTATCAAATGCAAATGTCCTTCATGCTCTTCATTGCTCTTGGAGTAGATCAAAATGTCATCGATGAAAACAAAGACAAACTTGTCAAGAAACTCCATGAACACTTTGTTCATCATATTCATGAAATAAGCTGGTGCATTGGTCAAACCAAACGGCATTACGGTGTACTCATACAATCCATACCTAGTGGTGAAAGCAGTCTTAGGTATGTCTTGTTCCCTTATCTTAAGTTGAAAATAGCCTGACTGGATATCAATCTTTGAGAACACACGGGCTCCTTCTAACTGATCAAACGAGTCATTGATTCGGGGCAGAGGATATTTGTTCTTGATAGTCACCTCATTGAGTGAACGATAATCTATGCATAACCTTTGACTTCTATCTTTCTTTTCAACAAACAAGACTGGTGCTCCCCAAGATGAAGAACTTGGTTGAATAAATCCTTTCTGCAACTGCTCTCCAAGTTGTTTCTTGAGTTCCTTCAACTCATCAACTGACATTTTGTAAGGTCTCTTTGCTATTAGTCCAGATCCCGGCAGCAAGTCAATCAGAAACTCTACATCTCTATCTGGTGGCATTCCTGACAATTCTTTCGGAAACACATCTGGATACTCTCTCACAATTAGCACACTGTCTATGCTAACCCCCTTAAGAGAATTTAGCTTACTCCCTTTTGATTCAAAGTTAGTCTTGAATCTAATCCTTTTATTATCCGGGGTTGTGAGTGTGACAGTATGATTGGCACAATCTAGCACTCCCTTGTACTTAGTCATCCAGTCCATTCCCAAAATGACATCCAATCCTTGGGAATTTAGGATTATCAAATTAACGGGAAACTTATACTTCCCAAATTCCATGACTAGGTCATGACATCCTGAGTTCACTATCATTTCTCCACCAGGAGAACTTACCTTTATAGGACACCCAATAGTTTCAACTGGAAGTTCATTTCTATCAACAAATGCTCTTGATATGAATGAATGAGATGCGCTAGTATCAAACAGAACAAGTGCTGGAACAGAATTGAGTTTGAACTTACCAGCCACAGCATCAGGTTCCTCATATATCTCTTCCACATTGATGTGGTTCACTTGTCCCTTCTGGAAAGGGTTGGGCTTGGTGGTTCTTTCAACCTTCTTCTCTGGGCACTCATTTGCATAGTGCCCCATCTTCTTACACTTGAAACATTCAACCTGACTGATATCTCTCTTTGCAGGCTGACTACCACTTCCACTTCCACCTCCACAGTGGTGACTTTTGTGTCCACTCTTGTGGTTCTTGTACTTGTCATTATCATGACTACGGTGATGCTTGTTGTCATGATGGCGGTTGTGGCTGTGGTGGTTGTTGTACTTTCCATGTTTGTGGGATCCAGAACTCCCACTGTCATCATGATGGGAATGCTTGTGAGATGATCCCGAGCTGTGCTTATCAAAGATGTGTTTTCTCTTCCTGCTCTCAACCTGTTTCATCTTGTTCTCCAAGATGGTAGCCTTTTCACAAAGTGACTGGTAGGTTGGGACATAGGCAACAGACAGCTGCAGATTCAGTTCATCATTCAGTCATTCGAGGAATTTCTCATTCCTCTTGGCATCAGTATCAACTTCATCCGGTGCATAACGCGCCAGATTGTTGAACTCCTCAATATACGCGGCCACACTGCAATGACACTGTTTTAGTTTGTGGAACTCCTTCTTCTTCAAATTCATCACTCCGGATGAGATGTGAGCTGTACGGAATCCATCCTCAAAGATAGCCCATGTCACATCCTCAATGGGGGTGGTGATCTGAAAGTTGTCCCACCAGGTTGCTGCTGGCCCTTCCAGTAGATGTGATGCAAACCTGACCTTCTCTTCGTCGGTGCAGCCGACAGTCACTAACTCCTTTTTCACTGAATGTAGCCAATCATTGGACACCATTGGATTAGTGGTTCCTGAGAACTTTGCAGGCCTCAGTCTGAGAAATCTGGTGAGCATGTCGAATCCTGGCGGATTATTCTGATTGTTGTTGTTGTTGTTGCTATTGTTATTATTGTTGTTGTTATTCTGATTCTGGTTCTGCATGAAAGTGGTCATCATCTGCATCAGTTGTGCATATGCTGTCATCAACAGTTGCATCTCGGGAGTGACATTGTTGTTGTTAGGGTTGGGGTTGGCACGTCAAGGAGGCATCTATGGTTTCATAAGGATAAGAATGAGATACCCATAGATGCTTAACATGCACAATACATCAATACTTAATCACAATAACATAGAGTTTGAACGACATAAACAACAAGTTTGGAAATGCAAACACACCATAGCAAGCCACCCACATGTTGGATGGTCATTGTGACTCATAAATCAAAGTACGGTAGATGAAAGATAAACGAGTAGTCTACACTACTTCAATCCTCTGCATCAATCTCCAAATCAACAAGGGTAAGACCTGCATTCTCCATAGCGGTCTTGTACTCCTCAACATTAGTAGTCAAGGCCTCGATCTTAGCCCTAAGAGCCCTCTTCTGTGAGCCAAGCCTCTCGATCATTCCCTACTGATGCTCAAGCTCGAAGTCCTTGGCCTCTAGATCTTCCTTCATCTCCCGGATCTTCTTGTTCCTGTCCTGGACTCTTTTCTCCTGGCTCTTAAATTTCTTGTCCTGTCTTCCAAACTTGGCCTCCATTTCCTTGACTATCTCGTCTTGCTCCGCGAAGAGCTTGTCCTTCTCTCAGAGCTGAACCTGGAGCTTGTCATTACTAAGCATGACGTTGGTCCTATCAGTATCTAGGTGCCTAATAAGACCCTCTAGGTCCTGGAGGTACAGAAGAATTGGCTCCATCGTCTCTCTAGCAGGATCCTCGTATCCTATGGCTTCACCCTCCTCATTGCGTCTCCCGAAGGAGTGAAAGTAAAGACCTCTAAGCTCGGTGGAGTGTCTCCCTACCAAGCGCCCAAGTAACTCCTGCATGACTACATCTAAGCCTTTCTCCTTGTCGTCATGCATCATCTTGAAAGTGATGGTCTCCTGGTTGGCTCTATCTGGCATCCCGGCTGAGTGACTCTGAAGCCCCAAAGGTCCTTCCTCTCAAACTTGGTGAGTGGAAGTGTCATGATGCTAGGAAGTGGAAGGTTGAGCACACTAGTGAGCTCAATGAGACGAGTACCAAAACGAGTTCCCTTGAACTCCTCGGCCGTGTTGATAATAACATTAGGCATCTATTTTTATAAGATAGAGAAAAGTTAGAATCAACATCAAATAGAGAAAAAACACAAGACAAAATATCACAAGCATATCTTTTGCAACAAACATACAAGTCATGGCATACACAAATCCACTACAAACATCAAGGTTCAACATAAATTTTTGGAAGTAAAAATGATAGGTGTGGTGGTCCAACTAACGTAGTATGTTACAACTCTCACTCACTAGACAAAATAGCTATCAGGGCATCCTTAGTAGCCATCTGTCTATCTTGATCACAAGACTCCCATATTAAATCTATGATGTCTCCCCTTAGTTGTTGGTTGGTAGTGTCCAATTCTAGGGTATGCTTCTTTTCTTCTCTAAGGTCATTTTGGGTGTTGAGCACTCTGCACTTGAGTCTATCACCAAGCTCCTTGATAGCATTCCAAGCTGCATTTCTTGCAGAGTCAAAGAATGTTGTGTCCATTTCTGAGTTGGTGACCATGCAGAATCTTGACTCCTTGTGGTTGTCTTCCTTGTTTTTGTACAAGTGAAGTTGCACCCACCAATACTCCTCTACTTCATCCATCATAGGGAATCCTTTGTACACAGTTGCACCATGTATCCCCATGGTAACCATAAGGTTCTTGAGGGCCTTGGGAAATTCAGTCTCACACTCCAAAGTCATGGTCATGAGTGGTCCCTTCCTCACGGCTTCATTGATGGAGTTCGTCTATAAATAGAGATGAGAAAGAAGATTAGAAAAGTTTACGAGAAGAAAACGACAAGTGTGAAATTTTCTAAGTGTTGAAATTTTTTCCTTAATGGTTTCTAATCCAATTCTAGGGTCATAATCCTACAGGCCACACAGTGCTCTGATACCATCTGTAAGACCCCATCTTTATAAATGTAAAGGCCCCTGTGATTGCAATGCTAGTCCCTGGATCAAATGCTAGCATCCATAGTTTAAGATAAAGTACACAGAAACAAAGGTCATTATTACATCGTCATTCGAGAGATAACATAGTCTTTTACAACTCGATAGCCATAGGTTAGTACAAGAGTTTAACTTAACAATATAAATAAAAGTCTTCATATTCATGTGCCACAAGCAAGCATGTTGAGTGTAAACTCATAACCCTAATCCTCATCAGAGTAACCTGCAACATCACAAGTTACAGCCAAAGTGGGTCAATACATTGGAATAGTATTGGCAAGTGATACCTTAGTAGAATAATAATATCAAGCTTCTACATGAATTTGGCTAAGTGTAGCTTAGGCTTGCTTTGCTCAAAATAGGTTTTACCTATCAGTTGAAAACACTAAGTTTTTGTTTGGCAAAAACTCCCAAGGAACCACCAATAGACATTGGTGAACCTTCACCCTTGTTCAACCCCAAGTTTTAACTTAGAAAATTGGGATGAGGAGATTCTTAATAGCTTCCATGTCTTGATGCTCAAATTGTCCATTACCAGGGAGACGGCTAAGTACTTAGTTTCTTCCTTCTGCAGAGGTGGTGCACTTTCCTCACAAGACTTGATTTTCACCAAGACAGGACTTTCAGAAGCCTTCCTTTAGACAAAATGGACGCGTTCCAACCTATCACCCACTACCACCAACTATCCAAATGGCTAAGTTATTGCAACCTATCTGATCCAGGCAGAGCCCATAATGCCATGTGGTTGCACTAGAAGCTTCTTAACATATGGCATCTCAAATACCTTTGTTCCTAGGTGGCATTCCACAAGTGAGATACACAGGGTAGACCATTGTAAAATGAGCCATGGTAACCACTTAACCAAAATCCACCAAGCAATTACCAATCCACCCAGGTGTTTCATTCACTTAGTTGTTTTATTAAGCAAAAACACAAGTCAAGGACTTAGCAATATTTTTCCATAGCATGTATATATTCCACCCTTGGTTGTTACTAGCTAGGCTAAGCATGGCAATAGCAAGTATTTTAACTTAGAGAAAATTCTAACAATTCTACAACTACTAGGATTTCCCAAGCATAGCATATAGATACTTAGCAAAAATTATCATGCAAGCCCTATACAATACATTTCTAATGCATAGGCAAAATATTGGGACAAAAAGTATGAGTAACAATAATCCTCATAGTCACAATCACCACTAGCACCAAAATCTACACATAAAATGATAGCACCAAATTCACATATCAAAATAAACAAGAAAAAATATATGAATGCATGCAAATGACATGTGAAGATTTTTATAAACCCAACAAGACAAGTAAAACAGTACTGATCAATAAACTAAACATTTATACATTAAATAAACTTTATTTAGCCTTTAAAACATTTTCCAAATAATTTTTTATACACAAAATAATCCTACAAATGTCTCTGCAAAAACAACTAACTTTACAGAAGAAATTCATTAAAAAAAGTACATGGTTGGATAGGATTCCTTTTTTCCTGATTCCATTGATATAAAATTTGTAAAATTTGGACGTGTGGATCAAAAGTTATGATTTTTGCAAGTTTGAACATCTAATAGAAATGGTTCTGTTTTTAAATCAAACTACAGGCCACACGTCATGTTCTGATTCGCTGATACCGGTTTGCACGGATCGATCGATGAGGGCCTTTGGATTTAAGTGACAGTGCACGGCTAGATCTGCTCGTACCGGTTCATTTAAGTGATCTAATCTCAAACGTTAGATCTAGATACAACACTGCTGATCACACGACCAAAGATGGGTGGTGCTAGCGACGGAGATGCGGTGGCGGCGCTACTGGCGATGGTGGAACGGTGATTCTAGCGAGGCCTAGGGGTGGTGATGATGATTACCAGACTCACACACGCACGAGGGAGCTCAACGTGGTCGTGGTTGGGCAGGGGGCGTGCTGTAGCGGGTCTTAGAGCTCGTCAGAGTTGCTGGCGGCGTCGGGTCCTTGCAGACGAGGTCGTTGCCGAGGTTCTGGGTCATCCTAGCACAAGCCAGAGGTATCAGTAGTTGCGCAAGGACAAGGCGAACTTGGTCGGATGCAAGCGAGGTCAAGGGGCGCTCAGTAATTACCGTAATCGATCGCCGGAGTTGAGCGGCGGCTCTGTCGCTTGCAGGCGTGAATGGGGACGGCAGCCTATCATTCGTGGACAAACAAACGATGTTAGAGGATGCACAAGGTCATAAGGAACACGCTCGTATGAACTATAAGGACATGGGCGGTCAGGCTCACCGGAATTTCGTCGTCGGAGTTCGTCGGTACTACGGCGATGTTCTGCGAAATATGGGCAGCCTGATGTCGGAGTGGGGGTGCTGAGTGAGGGGAAATGGTCGCAGAGGGGTGGGGGTTAAGTAGCCGGAGCAGCGGCGAGAATCACACGCTGCATCAATGGAATTTAAGTGCATTTGCGTCGGGAGGAAACGGCCACGGCGAGCAGGTCTTCGGCACGAGATTGACGTCGAGGACGACGTGGCTGGTGGGTCTGAGGTGGCAGTGAGGGTGTGTGTGTGGGCTGGGTGAGAAACAGAGGGAGAGGGAAAACCCGGGTGGGCTGACTATTGGGCTAGGTCTGCTGCTGGGCCGAATAGGTGGCGCTGGCCCTTTCTGTTTTCTTTTATTCTTTTCCATTTCTATTTTGATTTTTTGAATTCATTTTCAAATGCTTTTCATATGGGTTTGAATTCAAACTTGTTATGAATTTTTGTAAAGTGGACCATACACATATTTTACTACAGAACAATATTGTTCACTCAAAAATACATTGGTCCATTGGATTTTAGAAATAAACCATGCTTTAATTAATTTATTTATATTAGGCATATGAATGGTTTTGAATTCATATTTTGATTTTAAAAACTTTGACCAAGCTTTGGAAATATCAATCAAACCTATGTTCAAATATTTTCTGGTTAAAACAAGTATTCTCATATTAGAGAGTAGTAATAAGGCCATTGCCTTGCTTACATAAAATAATAGACAACAAAAGCTTCTGTTTTGAAATCTTATTTGAAAATGATCGTAAAATGATTATGAATGCATGAATGATATGAAAACTTTGAAATCATGATTTTTTGGATGTTACACTAACACTAAAGATATATTGTATGACAATAGTATCGACGTGATTTAACCCCAAGGAACTAAAGGTCTCACCAAAAGACAAAATTTATACAATGCCATCTCATTGGAGAATGAGTGATGCGTGAAGACGCAAAGAGATGCAAATACACAAGGACCTGAAGCGTCAGATCCGTAGATTATGTTAACCACTTGCAATTGCATATATGGAACACCAGAAAGCCATATGTGTTCAATACGCAAAGTTTTCAAACTAGATTATTGTCTCTAGTGCAAGTGGGAGACAGAAGGGAATATGCCCGAGAGGGCAATAATAAAGTGGTTATTATCGTATTCATTATTTATGATAAATGTCTATTTTACATGCTATAATTGTATTTATACAGAAACGTTTATACAAGTGTGTTTAATAAACAAAAAGTAAGTTCCTAGTTATGCCTCTCTTATAAACTAGCTCGTTGATTAACAAGATGATCAAATGTTTCCTGATCATGGACATTGGATGTTGTTAATAACGAAGTCACAACATTAGTGTAATGGTGTGATGAACATTCATCTGAAGTATAGCATTAGGATCAAGGTCATTGTGTTTATATTGCTATAACATCATACGAAGTAATCTTAGTCCTTAGACCATGAGATCATATCAATCACGAACACCGGAAGAGTATCTTGATAACATCAAACGTCACACCATAACAAGGTGACTATAAAGATGGGTTCAGTGATACGAACGTGTTATGTTGAGGCTCATGGATCAAGAGTGGAATTTTTCCATCCCGATGACAGATAGATATACTCTGGGCCCTCTCGGTGATATCACATTAGTTAGCTTGCAAGCAAGTGATTTGATCACTAGAATGTTATATCACGGGAACGAGAAAAGAGTACATGTCGGTAACGAGATAAAACTAGGTATGGAGATACCGATGATTGAATCTCGGACTTGTAATATATCGCGAGACAAAGGGATTGAGTTACATGCGTATAAGGTTCACACGATCACAGAAGTCATCGTTGAATATGTGGGAGTCAGTACGGATCTCTAGGTCCCGCTGCTGATTTTTGATCGGAGAGGGGTCTCGATCATGTCTACATTATTTGCGAACCGTAGGGTGACACACTTAAGGGACACCGACACCATTTGGAGAAAATAATATGCCAGAGAAAGAAAAAGAAAAGCGCAGGAATTTATTTCACTAGACACTGAAACTGTTTCGGTTGAAATTGCTGAAACTGGTTCTGCATGTGAAATTGAATACTAGCAAGGGGTTTTATCTGAATGTTTGTTAATTAAAGTAATTAACAAAATTCTGAATAAATAAATAAAATATTTTTATTTAAATGAGAGCTTGCATTAAATTTGGTGGAAATTTAAGGCATGTGAGTGGATTTTTGAGTGGAGGATTTTTTATGGGAGTGGAGGCTTTTCATTTTGAGTGGGAGCTCCACCCACATGAATGTGGAAGAGGTGGGGGCAGCCACGATGGCTGGAGCCATGCCCCTTGGGGTGCCCCCCTCTCCCTATAAAATGCCCCCCTCTCATCCTCTCAAAGCACACCTCCTCGCGAAGGATCTCTCTCCCCCCTTTAGAATTTCCCCATGGTCTCGGATCAGCGAGATACATGTTCCCGGTGGCTTTTTATCGAAGGATTTGTTTCTTCCGCTACTTCGCTGGAGAGAGGGCGCGGAGGTTGTCGGGGTACCCGGACGTGTGTGCGATCACGGATGCACCACTGCTTTGCGGTGCTGGACGTGATGGTGCTGGACCGGCTGGACCAGATGGACTTCATCACGATCTTAAGATCGGCAAGCGTTCGACTACATCATCCACGAGTACAACCTCGTTAACACTATACGGTCTATGAGGGTATGTATTCTATGGATGTATATCCACCCGTTGCTTGTACCTACTAGATAGATCTTGGTGCTTTGTTCCCATCGTAGGAAAGTTTTTGTTTTCTATGCTGCGAACCCAACACCCTACCTAGCTTAGAACTAACTAGCCGGAAGCTAGTTAAACTCCTCCCCCATTATAACTATTACTTCAAGAAGTGGCATCGATGCCTCCCACGAAGCGGTGAAAGGTCAACAGAAGGTAATCACCTCCGGATCAGAGGTGCAGCGCCATTTCCCCAGCATTAGCATGCGACTCCCATGGAGAAAGTCGGCGACTCCACCGAAAACCCCCAGTGTCACTTCAAGGGGGAAAGACCGCGTCTTCCCCCCCCAAAACCCGATAGAACCCTGGAGTCGAACACTAGTTACCATTAAGTGATGACCACCCCTCCAAACCAGAGTCATCGTCCCTGTAAGAAGGACGACAAACAACATTTCTCCAGAATCATAAGATACTTCAGGGAAGTCCTCTACTCCAAGGTCAACAGTCCAGCCATCACTCCCGGTGTCTCTAGACCAAGAAAGAAGAAAGGGCGGACATCAACAAGAAATACTGGAGAAGGCTCCACTCGCCATCTCACCGCAAGAAGAAAGGACCCCGCGGACGTTGAACTTACCAAGAATCATCCTAAGGGGAAAATACTGCGTCTTTTCCAATCATTTAATCCAAAGCCCCTTAGCTTAGACACGTAACTTACCACGCTTATTTGTTGAAAAACATGTTATCATATAATGATGCCACCGCTAAAATGGTTAAGCAGATGTTCTTACCCAACCCTACTCCTCCCTAAATCTCGGGACGAGATTATCTTAAGGGGGAAAGGACTGTAACATCCCAATTTCAGCAACCCTGAATTGTTGTCAAAAAGGCAAAAATTAGGGGGAACAAAAACTTTTCTTGTTACAAGAGCATTGTTTGTTTACTTTCTTGCTTGTGTTCTTGCAACTAATTGTCTATTAGATGCTATACTTCTTATCTAAACACTAGTTGACAAAAGCTATTTTACAAAAAGAGATGTCTTGGATCATCTTCCATATTCTCAAATGTTCTGGCATTTCCAAAATCTGAGCCAAGATAATTTTAACAAAACAAAATATTTTACTAGTTCTATTAATAAAACTACGAATAACTACAATATAATCTCCTTATGTTTTGAAGACAAAACTTCAACTACCCTTATCTCTAGGTTCTCCAAAACCTTTATTAAATTTTTTCATCTCAATCTTGGTAGAGATACCAAGATGGTACTTATATTAATTCAAAGAAAAACCCCTTTCAACATACCCATCCTTACCCCAAGCTAGGCTTGAAGGTAACCCTAGTAGTAGATGGATAAGTAATAAGATGAATTGCCTTGATCTGCTTGTTGATGAATTGCCTTGATTTGATGTTTGCCTTGTTTTCTTAGGAACTAGAAGTGAGCTAATCTAGTAGCTCATCTTTTAGGACCTAATCCTTGCTTGTGACCAACCATCTCAAGCTAAGGTTCCAAATCTGGAGCTATCTTAAGGCACTAAGGTAACCATCTTCTCTCATGCTTAGATCAATCCAAGGATAATCCATCTGGATGGTTTCCAACTTAGTGGAGACCCAACCCAAGCATTGATCCCCTCTTTGCAATCTATACCTCGACATCAACCACTTGAGGGAAGGGATAAACCTTTGCCACCCTCTCAATTGTTTCCCTCTTGAACACTAGTCAAAATCACCAAATCTGCCAAAATGGCTAAGTCTAAATTTCTTATCTAGATTCAATCTTTAGAGCCTTACCTTTTCCAACCCACGTGCCTTATTGAGAATTCACTTGAACCATCTTGTAGTACATCAGTAGTACTACCAAAGCCCACCCTTGCCCTTGGCTAAGCCATTCTAATCCCCACTCATCCATGATGGTTTTGTAGTCAAGATAAAAATCCTTTCTTCAAATCTTATCATCTTGCCTATTTGGCATAAGGTCACATATATATGCCACCTCCCCTTGACCAACTATTTTCATGGTGGTGATCTACTAACCATGGCATATCATACCCTAACTTGCTTGTTTTCATTGGGGCCCTGTGCTTCCTAAACCCACATGGTTTAGGAGGCTACCTAATGTATCTGTTATGGCAGCCTTATTTTCAACAATGTTTGCCACCTCCTCTACATCACCACAAATACAAATAAGACAAACTCTTGATTCCATGATCATCTATATGACATGGTCTATCCATCCATATATCCCTTGTACCAAGGTGAGCTCTGAGCTCCCTAATCCCACAGGCCACAGCAAACTAGCCCCTGGTTTTGCCCTTCCCTCCCTTCTCCTCATGGACATATCCCATGGTAAACTATTGAACCATGGTATAAAAGGGAAGAGACCCCACCAGCCCCTCTTGTCACCTCATTTCTCCTCTACCCCTCTCACTACCCTCCCCCACGAGCCCCTGCTCTCTCCCTTGCTCTGTCCTGCCTAAGATAGAGAGATAAAGAAGCTCCTAGGCCATAGAAAGAAAATCGAGCCCGAGCTCCCTCTCCACTCCTTCAGCCTCTGCATATCACATTACCGCCTTCCCATACCATCTATTACCCCCCCTGATGTTTTCTTGGCTCAGGGACGTGTCCGGCAGCATCTCTGGCGATCCCCCGAAGCTACTCTCGGCCCCGCTCGCGCGAGCCTCCTCCTAGCACCGAAACACCCCATTCCTCCCATCACTGGACTCGCCATCGACCACCGCGTCTGCTCCGCCACCTCCCCGTCGCCGACGAGCCCTCAGGTGAGACCCCGCTCCTCCCCGACGATGTTAGGGTTCCCAGCGCCGCCAGGCCAGTCTCGCGGGAACGACGAACCAGCGTCGTCAGATCCCCTTTAGTGGGACGGTCCAGATGCGAGGGTACCCCTTCGCGGGTCACCCCTCACTGACCAGCGGGCCCCCGCTGTCAGCCATTCAAACGCGACGCGCGTGCGTGGCTCTGCCCGGGTGGGCCGGTTTCCCCTAGCTCGGCCCAGGAAGCCCCAAATATGGCCCAAAACTGATGCTTAATTTATTTATTTGCCTAGATCTAGAAAAATAGACCTTCTAGTTTAAATATTTTTGAAAATAAAAAGGGCATAAATAAATTTATCTAATATTTTTTCCAAGTACCTATGGCCACACTCTATCATGCAGACTTGTTTTTGGACCAAGAAACTGAATAGATAAATCATAGAAATTAGAATAGCCAAAGGTAGCCCTTCCATTAACAAATGCTTTCAGGGAGTTTGGTAAAACCAAATGCAGCAAACCCTATTGGTACTGTAAGGTATTAACCATACAATGATTTTCTTACTGGCCCTACATAATTTTTTCTTCCTGGTTTACCCACAGCAAAAATACAAAACCAGGAGCCTAAGATTTAAAAATACAAAAGCAGGCCTTTTCTGCCTTTAGAAAATCCTCTAGGTCAAACCAAACGAGGTTTTTACGTAATTACAACTCCCAGTAAACCTATATACCTATAAGCACCAAAAACCAGGAGCCTAAGATTTATTGATCCTTTATTCAATTATGGTGAATTAAACAATTCTGTGCATGATTTGTTCACCAATAAATTCACCATTTGAGTTATGTAAATCCAAAGAGGGTGATTCCAATTTCTACAGAAAGGTATTTCCAATACCTAACAATTTTTCTTGGAATAACCTAAAATTCTTCTGTAAATTAAATCTGATGAAAAAGACAAATCTCATCCAGTACTGTCTTTGGGAATTTCTCAAGGGCATTCCGTTAATTGTTTTGAGGTGATTCCAACACCTCTTGTTTCAGTCCACTAAATAATAGCTAATAACCCAAGGAAATATTTTTGGAACTCCAGAACATTTTTGGTGAATTATTTACTAAAACTAGGTCTTTATTCACTTTAAAATCCATTATAAATCAATGGAAATTGATAAAATAGTGAAACCACTTTTGATGGATTCATTTTATCAATACCTATCTGAGGGTATCATTTTTGCACATTGATCTTACACAGATCAAGAACTTGGTCAAAACACCCTCTCTTAGGTAGTCCCTAGACTCCAAATCCAAAGGGATCTTATCCATAATGCCTCCAAACCTTCCCGCAATCCAATCAAATCAAACCTCCAACACCCTACTGATGTATATATTGTGTTGAATGAATTCTTGTTGTATGTATTGATGCTTGTAATCATTTAATTGATTGTGTTGTTGTTTGTGTGTATGTATACTCGATAACAGCGATAGTTGTGATTGTGTGACGCCGAGAAGAAGGAAGCATCGGGATATTCTTATTATTATTATTGTATTCGGTATTATGGTATTCCAAAGAAGTCACGGGACACATCTCTGGTCATAGGCACGCCACCTTCTTGCTCATACACCTTGTCCTATTATTTTATATATGCATGTTTTATCTACTCATTTATGCAAAGTGCATTTGTTTTACTATACTATACTTTATATGGGGAATGTTTGGCTCCTCCAAATAATTACACTTAGTACCGTTAGGTACAACCTATCTGTGTAATACCTACCTTCACTTAGTATGGTAGATGGTGTTTAACACCATAACCCCTTGGAGACCCTGTTTTAGCCAAAACAAAAGTATAGGATGGGAAGACCCGGAAAAAGGTTTACAAAAATGTTTTATGAGAAAACCTTGGTGAGGCTTGGTCTACCAAGTGGTTTGTAAAATGAGAAAGGTTTTGTTTTACAAAAAGGTGAACAAGAGATGGAGGAAAAATGTTTATGAAAACACGCCCAGCTGTACAGTTCCTAATGCTTGAACAATTAACCTGTGCAACCACATTACTCTAGAATGGGACGGGGCTGGGCTGGAAGTTTGACTGATCCGGTATAGGGGCCTCACACTACTACAGGGGCAAACAATCCCCGGAGGGTGGGCCTTCTCTGTCTAACAAAGGGTCTACGGGCCTCCGCGCGATACAATGAGCCCCTCATTGAAAGCACACACGGTCGAGGTGGAAAACACGCTTCGATTGGCTGGTTACTATATAGGGCATCCCGGTGTTGAGGGGGTTAACCTCATAGGGTAGGGACTTGTACCGGAGAGGGCATTCGGAAGGTCTTGACCGGTTATTCGACCCACGATCGGTGTGGATTAGGCACGGGCAATCGGATGATGTGGGTACAATGTACAACCTCTGCAGAGTGTAAATCTATTAGAATAGTTGAGTCCTTGGTCATGGACGGTTGGGATGGCTGCTGTACGGGGGTGATGGTTTTGTTTTCAAAAAGGCCATCGGAAAAGCAATGGCTTGGAAATGATTTGACCATGAGATGGTCGGAAAATGGAGGAAGGAGTTTGGTCATGAGATGACGGGAAGGAAAACAAATGGGTGACCCAATCCTAGTATTTTCTAAAACTTTTCAAAAAGGTTTCCGAAATATTTTACAGAAGTTCTCAACAAAGATATAGAGACATGCTATATCTACAAGAGATACTAATTTACAAAGGAACCTCTCATGGAGCCATCCTACCACAACCATATTGCATATCCTTTACTTATTGTTATCTTAAGGTGGTTTGCGAGTACATTCAAAGTACTCACCAGCATTGTCCATGGCTATTTACTTGGCCAGATTGCAGATGTTAATAAGTGACAAAGGTGCTGACATCTATGCGAGCTAGGTCGTCTTCCCAGTCAGTCTCCTGTAGGTTAAGGCTGGACATGGGCTCTTCTCTTGAAGACTTCCGCTATTGTTGTTGTATCGCCATAATGGCCTTAATGTAAGTACTTGTATTCATTAATTATGGATGTTGTAATGATACTTGTCGGTTATGCTCACGGATCACTAATCATGGGAGCGTGAATTGCAGGCATAGTGGGTATTCTCGGACCGTAAATCCAGGGTGCCACAATTTGTGCCTGAACCAGATCCAATACCAACACCAAAGAAGAGGGGAGTTATTGCATTAAATGATGAAGTGATGAAGGAAGCTAAGAAATGTCTTAAGGAGAAAGGTATTTGAGCGGAAGATGTGAAGAATCTACCTCCAATAGAAGAATTATGCAAACCAATTCCCCACTCATCTACTATTGAGGTACACTCTCTCCAACACTTTGATGAAGGTGATATTCCCTATGGTAAGCCTCTTGATCAATGCTTATAAGAAATTTACACATTTATTGTTAAACAAGGTAATTTTAATAAACAAGTTTAGAATCATTTATTGAAAACTCTAGAGCTATTAAAGAGTTGAAAGATATTGTGGAAAGAACTTCTAATGATATTAAAATGCTTTGTAAACACTTTCAAATGGTTCAAACCCAACTTGATTAACTTGCTAAGGTACAAAAGGATATGCTAGTTAATGCCTCAGGAGATAAACATGCTTATGGAATTAGAACTAGGAGTGCTATAGCTACTCAAGATCCTTTATATCCTGAAGGACACCCTAAAAGAATTGAGAAGGATTCTCAACAAGGTGAAAGTAGTGGTAGTCCTCGTAAGAGAAAGAAAAAGTAACATAAGGTAGTTGAGGAACCACTTGAATCTGCTGTAGATCCTAATAGTATATCTGTCTCTGATGCTGAAACTGAAAGTGGTGACAAAAATGATGTTCCTGATAAGGAGGAAGTTGAGGAAGAGCCTGAGAGGCACACTAAGAACACCAGGTACACTAAGGAAGATTTTATTGCTAAGAAACATGGTAGTGAGAGAGAACCTTGGGTGTAGAAACCTATGCCTTTTCTAGGTAAGAAACACAAGTCAAAGGAGAAAGAACACTACAACAAGTTTTGTGAGTGGATGAAGCCTTTATTTTTGCAAATTCCTTTGACTGATGCTATTAAGTTGCCTCCTTATTCAAAGTATATGAAGGATATTGTCTCTAATAAAAGGAAGATTCCGAATGAGGAGATTTCTACTTTGCTTGCTAATTACTCCTTCAATGGTAAGGTTCCAAATAAACTTGGTGATCCAGGTATACCAACTATTCCTTGCTCTATTAAGAATAATTATGTTAGAACTACTTTATGTGATTTGGGAGCTGGAGTTAGTGTTATGCCTTTTTCTCTCTACAAGAGACTCTCGCTAGAAAAGTTGATACTAACTGATATATCTCTGCAAATGGCTGATAAGTCAACTACTATTCCTATTGGTATATGAGAGGATGTTCCTGTTCAAGTGGCTCATAATTGCTTGATTTTAACTGATTTTGTTGTGCTTGAGATGCCTGAAGATGATAATATGTCTATTATTCATGGGAGACCTTTTCTTAATACTGCAGGTGCTGTTATCAATTGCAATCAAGGAAAAGTAACATTCAATATTAATGACAAAGAGCATACTGTTTATTTCCCCAAGAAGTTTGTTAAGAGCTATTGCCTGAATTCCATTGAAAATATTGAGAGCATCAAGGTTGGAGAAATATATTGTCCCATTCCATAAGAAAATTTTGAAACTATTATGATTGGGACCATTGCTATCAAGTATGAGGTAAAATAATCACCTTGTGGAATACAACGTTTTGTTTCATATAAGATTGTTTTGGTAACAAGACTTGATCAACCTTGTTAACAAAAGGATTTTAATGGACAAAATAATGTTTTCACTAAGGTTATATTTTCTTTCTTTTATTTTTCTCCTTCCTAGTCTTTGCCTTTTCTTTTGCTAGCTTTGGTTTAGTTAGTTGCTTGCTTGTTAGAGTGTCTTAGAGCTTATGTATTTTGGATTTTGGTTTGCTTTTGCTTCTTCTAAAAAACTGTTTATGCGAGAAAATCAATTTTCATACCCTGAAAATTGGCCAAAAATAAAGTTTCCCCAAAAATCCTAGAAAATGCAAAATAATTTTATCCTCGAAAAAGGGGCACATGGACACCTGAAGTGACCCAGGGGGCCACCCTAGGAACCCACACCCATAGTGGGCGCGTCCCCCCTACAGGTGGCCCCTGGGTGTCTCCTCCCAGCCATCTTCTTTCTCTCTCTCGAAAAACACTGGAAAACTTGCTCAAGGTCGAGTTCCTTCTGTTCTTTCTCGCGATTTTTGACTCCATTCTCAGCCCATATTTGATGTTGATTTTTCGAGAGATTGCTCCTTGGTATGTGCCTCCTCCACTTGTCCAATTAGATTTGTGATTGATAGATTGTATCTTGAGTATTTTGTTGCTATAGGTGACAGGTTGTGTGAGCTTGCATGCTTGTTCTATGCTTAGAGATTTCATTTGGATGCATGTGTAGCCCTCTAGCAAGTTCCTATAATAGTTTCTCATCATTTATCAGCTTGGAAATCACTTGGTTTGATGTTTGTCTAAATTTTTTAGAAAGGAGTGGTCATGGACAACCACACATTTGGTGAAATATTTGAGAGTGATGCACCTAGAAGGGAAAGGGCTTCAAGATCAACCTCCCGAGCTAGGCCCTCATACAATGAGGATCTCATTACTTCGCGATTCAGCGACGAGGGAGATGAGCGGGATGCTCACCCTTCCACCTTTCCTTGCCAGACCTTTTTGCGGGCTGCTGGGATTTTTGATGATTTTATGACCTTGGTTCAGAGGGTTGGACTAACAAGCTATATGCAGGATGAGAGCGTGCAATATACTATGCTCACTAAAACATTTGTGGAGATCTTCTCCTTTACTAACAACATGTTCAAGCCAGATGTGTCTTTCAAAATTTATGGCAGGTCTTACAATATGACATTGAAGAAATTTTGTGAGGCCCTGGGACTTGGTACAGCCGGGTCGGCAAAGAAGATTCCAGCTCAACCCGCTGATTTGTTGGAGCTCTAACGCGGGATAACCAATGATGATAACCGTAGAGCCCAACAGGGAAAGATAAGAAATATTCAACTCCCAGCCATCAGGTACTTGATGGTGCTAGTTAGCACTTCGTTGGGAACCCCAAGAGGAAGGTGTGAAGCAGAACAACAGCAGTTTTCCCTCAGTAAGAAACCAAGGTTATCGAACCAGTAGGAGGAAGGAAACGTCACACGGGTGTTGCAAGCAACGCGGAGACCTAGACAACAAAAACTCAAGACTTTGCCCCAACTAGACAGTGAGGTTGTCAAGCTCACCGGTTTGTTGTAACAAAGGATTAAACGTACGGTATGGAAGGTAATGGTGGTTTGCAGCAAGTAAACAAGTAACAGTGGAAGTTGTATCAATGGTAAAGATTGGACCGGGGTCCATAGTTCACTAGAGGTGCTCTCCTTAGATAAACAACATGGCATGAAGGGTAAACAAATTACTGCAGGGCAATTGCCAGGAACTCAGCAAGGCATAACAATGCAATTACTAGTCAGAAATATCCTATGAAATTCGATTGGGCAATACAACAAGATACATAGACCGCATCCAACTGCATCTATGACTAGAAGTACACCTCCAGGTTATCATCCAAACCCACTCTAGTATTAAGTTGCAAGCAACAGACAACTGCTTTAAGCAAAGTATGTAAGGTAAACAGTCCACATGTTCCATGAACAAGAGACCGTTGTTTTCTCCCTAGTGGCAACAACAAATCTACAACCGAAGAGATTTCTGTCACTTCCCTTGGAAACTAGAGGCATGCACCCACTATCGAGCATAAATACCCCCTCTTGGAGTCACTAGCAACTACTTGGTCAAGATAGCTACTTGGTCGGAAGTAGGAGAGAGTCAGATTTTCAGACATGACATCCTACGAGAAGCGGAAGAGAAGGTTCACAAGATTCGTGAGCACCTCAAGATAGCCCAATACAGACAAAAGAGTTACACCGACAAGAGACGTCGAGACCTCGCCTTCAACATAGGAGACTTTGTATATCTGAAAGTGTCGCCATTGAAAGGAATGCAGCGTTTCCAACTGAAAGGGAAGTTAGCCCCCAGATATATCGGACCGTTCAAGATTCTGAACCGTCGAGGAGAAGCGTCGTATCAATTGGAACTGACCGAAGAGATGTCAGCAGTGCACAATGTGTTCCATATCTCGTTACTTCGCAAGTGCCTCGAAGTTCCAGAGAAGACGGAAGTGTTCAAGAATATCGATCACCAAACCATAGAGATCAACGATGACCTGACCTATCCCGAAGTACCCATCCGTATTTTGTAAGAAGCTTTTAGAACCACCAGAACCCGAAGCATCAAGTTTCTCAAGATTCAGTGGAGCAACCACACAGAAGAGGAAGCTACCTGGGAGCGCGAAGATCACATCAGGACGGAGTTTCTAGAACTCTTCTAATCCTAGGTAATATTTTTCGTCCTTTTTCAAATCTCGGGACAAGATTTTTTTTAAGGGGGGAAGGTTTGTAACATCCCAAAAGTATTAAAACTAGAATCATCAAACTCTAATCTCCAAAATTAGGGTTAACAAAAACTTTTCTAAATAAAAATATGAAAGCATGCATGTGTGTATGCATTCCATTTTGGATTCTTTTGAATTGCCTTGTTTATGTGTTTCTTTGCTTGTAAATGGATTATTAGGTGAAATAAACATCATCTAAACAATCCCCACACTTTTCCCAAAGACAAATAAATCAAAACAAATAAAATAAGGGAATGGTCATTTTGGCCAATTTAACTCCCATGCCTACTTTGGTTGTCTCTAACTTTCAAAACTTAACAGAAACTCATTTGGATCTTTGCACCCCTTGATAGTACTCATAACAGAGTACCAAGGCCCACTTTGTGATCATCCAAAAACATTTGAATGCATAGTTTAAAGGACAGTTCAAAATTGAATCTTTATCATATGGGAAGATCCCGCTTTTGCAAAAACCACAGAAACAAGCTCAACTTTCAAAACCCAAGCATCCACAGACTCACCAGCACATGCCTAGCACACCCACCAAAAATCTTTTCAAAATTCAAAACGTGAATTCTTGCGGCGATTTCATCAAACACCTTGTTGATGCAAATCAATCAAATCCTAAACACTATAGTGTGCAGTGATTTGGGCCTAACTTGTTCCCTCTCTAGCTCACAGCAACCTCAGTAGATCATCTAGAAAACTTAACTAAGCACTAGCCCCATTGTAAGCTTGGCAATGTCATCAATGGTGAACAGCCGAGCCTCACCATGTCACCCCAGTGTGGACAGCAAGCTAGGAGAAGAACTAGCCATGCCAACCTTGTCTGGGAGATAGCCCATGCCTCACCGCCCCCTCTCGACCAGCCCTGCCTCGCAGACAGCGACCAAAACCGCCAGGAACGTCGCGCCCGTGCCTTTGTCAAGCATGCCGAGCATGCGCCAGAGCGCCACCCTCGACACGCGCCCACAGACCGCGCGCCTCCCTCGCCGCGTGCATACACGATCACCACCGTCCCAGGAGACCGTCAGACATCCCCGTTCGCCGCCCCATGCCTCATAGCCACCGCTCGCCGTCGAAGACGCCGCCTCTGCCGCGCAGAGCATCGCATGTTCCAGACCATTTTCCACCACCCCTACAAGCGCATTAAAGCCATAGAGCATCTCCAGGAGACCACCGATCAATCGCCACCGCCGGCCATGCCTCTAGCAGCCCATAGCCATGTTGCCACTGTCGCCTACCCATCCCATTCGGTCTTGTCGTCGAGACTATAAATAGAGGCCTCCCCCGCTCAAACTCTTCACACCATCTCACTCCCCTCTCCTCACTGATCGTTTCACCCTGTTCCCGGAGCAAGGCGAGCAGCACATCGCTAGAATTTCACCGGAGCCCGCCGCTGCTGGAGAAGAATGGAGCCAGCGATTGGAGTCGCCCCAGGAGAAGCTATCGGTACTAGGAGGTTCGCCGTCGTCGACTTTGTTGTTCGCCCGCATCGCTGACCCTCACCTGAGCCCCGGTGAGCCCCCGATGACCCCCACCTGCCGCGTTAGGGTTCTGTCTCGCCGGCGCTGCCCGACATGGACGATGAACCAGAGCCGTTGGATTAGAACTAGATCTAACGAACCACGTTGCCCCGTACCGCTTTGCACCCTTGTCTCACTGACGCGTGGGGACAGCAACTTAACCAGCCCGCGTAAGCGCTGTGCTTAGCAGGTCTGCCCAGTATCGTTTCCCGCGCAGCCCATTCGTTTGAATTTGGATTTTTCCATTTTCATTCAAACATAGTTCTGTACCTAGTTTCAAAGATCAACCCAACTCGATTGAGTGAACCAAATTGAATGAAACCAATTTTGTTAGAAAGGTCTTGAAATGCTGAATCCAAGCCTGTTGGATTCAAATCATTTGGATCTGTAGATCACCCTTGGTAAAAATAACAGGAGAAGACCGGGGGTTGAATTGTCAAATTGGGCCGGGCCTTAAACCAGGAAAGGAAAGAATCATTGGGACACTCCCTTTTTTGGAAAGAGGGAAAACGCATAAAAGGTAGGAGCCCAGGCAGATTAAATGATCCCGAAATCACAGGCGCTGGTGGATTGGCAATTTGCACCCTTTGTCTAGGAGCACCAATAATGACAACATCAGCTAAAGACCTAGTGTGATTTGCCTTAAAACAGGAGAAACTGCCGAATTAACTTGATGGTTGACCGGTGATTTAGGCCGTGGTAAAGGAAATTTTAAATAGTCAAAAACAGACTTAATATCCAAATGGTTAGCACCTGAGATTTGACCAGAATTCCGTGCCACAGATTTTTTGGTCGTGACCATTTTCCAAGAATGATCTTCCTCACGATAAAATTTTCTTTCTTCTGCCTACCAATTAGGCCCACCATTGCCCCAGAGATTGATGAACATAATAAAATGATCAGAGATAAATTTCGAAGAATTGTAAATTTCAAATCCAACCGCTCTGGAAGAAACTGAAAATTTGAAAGTTCTGTCCTGAAGAAATATAACTTGGAATAGGGCAGCCGATCCTCCAAAGCAGGATTGCAGAGCAATAGCCACAGTATGAACATCAAGTTTGAAATTAGCTCTACCAAAAGAGCAGACCATGAAGAAGGGCTTTCTACGAAAACCAGGACGAAAATTGACTGAATGATCAAATTTAGAAAGAATATCACTGTCAAATCTCTTCCCAATATTGAAATCCAATGAAGTTGCACTAGAAAGAGAATAATCCACTTGAAATTGCTCAAAAGTACAGAGATTAGGGAACTCATTCACAACAGGAATAAAAGATTCAGTCTTCACCTCTGTCATATTGCCAATTTTGGAGGCTTTTGGAGAAGCCAATCCCATGACAAAATCCTTGTTCACCTTCGAGCATTTTGGACTGCTCTTGCACACGTTGGGAATAATTTGAGCACCAACCCTGATTTTTAAACTGGCAATTCCATCTCTTCCCCTTCCATAATCTTTTCATCCTTAAGCAAATATCCTGCATCGATGACCACTTCATTTTGATTGAGAAGAACCAATCTTTTTGCACGGGAATTCAAGGTCAGAAATCCTGGAAATTGTTTATCAAGTGAGAAGCAGAGAGCATGCCACCTCAGAGAAAAATCTTCATCTGATCCATCTGGAGAAGGAGATCTAACAAAGCAACCATCCAGACAGATCAAAACATCATTAGATCTAGCCAGGTGAGAGGGAAACCTCACCACAGAACCAGTCAAGATCTTCTCCCCATTTTCGATAACCTTTCCATCCAAAGGCAAGCCTTTGGCATTAAGAAGCACCAGCCAATCATTCGAAGAAAGAATCAGAGATCCTTCAACAAACTTACCATCTGATCTTGCACCCGTGTAGGTGACCTTCCAACTACCAACTAGAGAGTCCATGAGGGTGGGCACCGACACCGGAGTGGCGCCGGCAAGGGCCGGAGAAGACTCACCTCAGAGCCCCCACATGCCTCGTAAATCGTGCGACTTATGGAAAAAATCTCCCCGTGAATATCCATGACCCCCTAGTCATGCAACATAAAGTGAATACTCATAATTACATCATGAACATGTGTTCTGAGCTCAACTTCATGCATAGAACTAGTCACACAATGGAAATCAAGATCCAAATAAGAACCAAATATGCATTATACATATTATATATTACAAACAACATAGTTGGTACAATGTCATTACAAGCCCATACAATACAAGTACTACAAACTTATGTGAAAACTAACTCACTTATTTAAATACAAAAGTATCTCAAACACTACAATGCGCATTACAATTAGATACTTCTCTCCTCGAGTGATCCTAATCCTCAGTAGCCACGATGCTCACTATACATGACTGGAATCCAATTGTGCTGGCGTGAAGTCTGACACACAGTATGTGGAGCAACTGGCCTTCCATATGGAATGTACTCGATATCTAAAGTATCAAGACTTGAGTTATCACTCATCCTGAGTGCATTTACTCCATCCATCTCAACTGAAAGGTCTATAGAAACCTGCTCATCACTATCACCCACCTCATCTCATGAGCCCCATCCCTAGAGTAGTCAACAGAATACTCAGATTTTGTCGCTCCCCAGATGCTCTGTTGGGTATGATAGTCCTCAGCGAGCACTGAATAATGTACATTCTCCAGGGTAGGATATTGTATAGGTGACTCAACACCCTCTCTTCGGGATCTTCCTCCTCATCCTAACCATGTACAAACATTCCATTCCTACTACTATTAGTAACATTGGACCTCTCACCCATCCAACTAGATTGTTCGACATTTCTGTCAGAACCATCTACTAACATCTAAATTCCTCGAGATCCAACAGGTGATCCCATTCTCCACCCATATGAAATTCTCAATAGGAAGTTGTAAATCATCTTCCTACTCAAAACCCTGTGGTACTGGATATCTCATATCTACATTAGGATCATAGGTAGTTTTCGGTATAGGTGAATAAGGATAGGATGTGAAAGATGATGGATCTATGTGAATATCCTTAAATATTGGGCTAACCTTACCTACTGCTTCATTCTCTAGTTGAGATGCCAACTTCTCCCTCCTCTCCAAATCAGTTAGATCCTCTGGCATATTATTCGGATCCTCCACTATGACTTGATTTGTATTATACAAAGACCCAACTAACAGTTGATACCGATCCATGAACTTGGAAGCTAATTTGGGATGCTTCTTAACTAAAGTAAGATGATCGGATACTGGCTCCGAGTCTATGGAATCATGAGGAATCATAGCATATGTGCTTCCTGCCAACTCTTGGGATTTGTGTCCCGAATAGTGGCTATCGTCTCGAATAGGAACATGGTATGCTGCTAAATGACTTCTACCTTCACCCATTGGTAAATAGTGATATACACCAAGCTTCTGTGGTAGATGGATGCTAACCCGATATTTTGATGTCATGCTCCCATCATATTATGTCAAGGTACTAGATTGAATGTTGGTCGCACAACCAAAAACTCTTAAAAGTTGTCAAAGTTGTTCAGTTAATGTCCCCTGATAATCCTCTAGAGTCTCTTCCTTCCTTACCAAAGTACGTTTTGTAAACTTTGGTTCCATCTTAACTGTATACAAGATATTTATAATTAGTAACCATTAGTTATAATTATGCATCATCATAAACAATTATCACACTAAAATATACAGCAAAATATTCTCAATTTAGTAATCATCATACTTTTTAGAGAACTCCTTATCGTTGCTCCTAGACCCCTACAGGTAATACCCTTTACTTGGTTTCAAACCTAAGGTCAAAGCAATTGCTCTGATACCAGCTACGGTGACCAGAATACTAATGTGTGTGTAGTACACTATAGTCATTGACAAGACACTTACGGAACACCATTCCGCAAATATCACATCCCTCGGAGTGGTACAACAGACACATTGTGTCAAGCTTCTACCTTCACCCATAGGTAAATAGTGATATACACCAAGCTTCTATGGTAGATGGATGCTAACCCGATATTTTAATGTCATGCTCCCATCATATTATGTCAAGGTACTAGATTGAATGTTGGTCGCACAACCAAAAACTCTTCAAAGTTGTCAAAGTTGTTCAGTTAATGTCCCCTGATAATCCTCTAGAGTCTCTTCCTTCCTTACCAAAGTATGTTTTGTAAACTTTGGTGCCATCTTAACTGTATACCAGATATTTATAATTAGTAACCATTAGTTATAATTATGCATCATCATAAAGAATTATCACACTAAAATATACAGCAAAATATTCTCAATTTAATAATCATCATACTTTTTAGAGAACTGCTTATCGTTGCTCCTAGACCCCTACATGTAATACCCTTTATTTGGTTTCAAACCTAAGGTCAAAGCAATTGCTCTGATACCAGCTACGGTGACCAGCATACCAATGCATGTGTAGTACACTATAGTCATTGACATGACACTTACGGAACACCATTCCGCAAATATCACATCCCTCAGAGTGGTACAACAGAAACATTGTGGGTCCAAATTACAAACATACACACATTATTATTACAATACCAAAAGATCAGTACTTCAAAGTCGTTCAAACTTACAAACCATACTTAGAAGTTTCAGTGGAAGAACAAAGATTCAAATAACATATCATAACCTGAGCTCAACAACTTATTATATAAGGTTCGTGCTACTTGGCTCGACTTAAGTACTATATATCTATAGGAAACTACTTAGACTCGTTGCCTTTAGGTCTATAGTGTATCTCTTAGTCCACCCCTTCCACTCCTCCTGAAAATTCCGGTTCCTCATAGTAGACATCCTCCTAACTTTCCTTAGCATACATCGGAGTGTCTGCTGGCTCCTCATAGCCTAAGTACGGGATCAAAGGAAAGAGTGAGTAAAACGTTACCTAGCAAGTACTTTCCTGTCCACAATTCCTTGATGTGGGTCCTAGTAGATGATCCAAGCCAATCATTGCCCTTCTCTTTGACCCCATATGACCACATGATCCTCCAGGCTAAGCCACATATATGTTATGACCCCTTTTAGGAAAGCTACAACTCTGATAGGCCCCTAAATACTCTATGAGATGGTTATGCCCCTGGCAGGCTGCATATAGGTCCAACGATACCTCCGGCAGCCTCTCATAGAAAATCTAGACACCAAAACCGTGGGGCCTAAGGGTGCCTACCCATATGCTGAATCCACACAAGGAATTACATCGCCACATTAAGGTCGTCTTGCCGACATATGAACGAAAGAAGATCCAGCTAACTTCTCCGTCCCATTCCAAATCTCGTAGTTAACGCGTATTATATGGTGCTAGAATCACTGATGTCATGGGTTATTAATTGATGTATTGGCTATCTTACTGCACATGGAATCCTAAATTCCATTTCAAATCTTATATTTATCATCACTTCGGATGATAATAGCATTTTATTTTTTTGAGTAAATAGTATTTTATTTCTCCTTATTAGAACATAGGTGATGACACACAAGTTGGAAATACTTTGATAAAACACATAAAAGGACATGAGCAAGTGATGAACTTGCCCTGTGATTGCAAGGTAGTGAAGTCGGATTCTTGCACTCGACCTTGAGCTTCTATTTCTACAAACCACCATTATTGCCCGGTAAGGACAATATTAATAAAAGCAATAATGAACATGCATACCAATGCAATGCATTATTTTATTATTTTTCTTCTTTGCATCTTTTACCGACATTATTGAAGTTCTTAAAGCTTCTTTCTATAATAAAAGAAGTTAATAATTTATCATTCCTAAAACCTTGTACATATTTTATCTAATATTTTTATGGTAACATATACTCCCTCCGTTTACAATTAGATCACGTTTTAGGTTTAGTCAAAGTCAAACTTTTTAAAGTTTAACCACATATTCAAGAAAATATAAATATATATAATCTAAAACATATAGTATTAGAATCGTCATAAACTATGTTTTTACAATATATGCACTTGATATCATGAATGTAGATATTTTTCCCTATGCTTTTGGTGAAAGTTGACAATGTTTGACCCTTATAATTTCTAGAACACGAACTATTAAAAACAGAGGGAGTATTAATTTAAGAGTTTAAAACTAATTTTTATTTAATTTTAACTCTTATTATTATTTTCTTAAAATTCCATAAAGGAATAAGTGTTTTAAATTAAGATCAATTAATTTTATTAGACTACAATACAAGTTAGAATTTTTTAAATAGAAAATTTATTTAAAATCACAAAAGTTAATTTTATTTATTTTTAGATAATATCATTATTTTTAGAAAATTTCATAAGGAATTTATATTATTAAAATAATGAACCTAATTTTTATCGTCCTAAAATACAAGTTATGATTTTTTTGTGTAGTTTATATATTTATGAACACATGGATATATTATTTATATTTTTAGGATTTTTTAGGGCATATATTGTATTGGGGTTATTTAAGTCTTTTTTAATAAATTTAGGGTTCTTTTTCTTTAAACTTGGGCCTAGCCTTTTGGGCTGATTTGACCCCACTCGGCCCATTGAGTTGGGTCAAATCCTAAAACGTGCTGGGCTAGTCCCTTTGTCGGCCCAAAAGTCGTCTCTCATTGTTCCCCTCTCACACACGACTTGGTCTTCCTCCTCGTTGGCGGTGTGGTGCCACCGCCGTCATCATGTTCGATTCCTGCCACCTCTGCCTCCCCGGCCATCGCCATGGTGCAATATGATGCAGTCGATGACACTTTGTCGACTGGTCCAGCTAGGACGCTCAAACCTTGCCCTAACCATGTCATCTCCTTTCAGATGTCTAGGATTCGATCCTCGTCGGTGGTTTGGCGCTCCGACGCTCCCCTAGAACCGCCCTGGTGGTTTGGTGGCTAGATGGTGTCGCCCCCTCCTATGGAGCCCACATGACTGTGTCTTGGTGCGGGTTGCAGCGCCCCTTGGGTGTTCTGCGTGCCATCGTGCTTGTCGCCAACTCTGGCTACTCTACTTCCTCTTCTAAACTTAGCGAGGACCTCTAGTGAGTTCAACTCCTCTACTTGTTTCTACTCTCTCTCTATCTCTTTCACTAACCTCTATGTGCTTGTAGTGAGAAATCCCTAATTAGGGTTCATCCGTTGTGCTAGGGTTCTTCCCTTTTTTGTTGTGGTTATCAAAGATAATGAAATTTCTCCATGTATATACCCACTATAACTATGTTGTGTAGAATTAATTTCTATAATATGTTTGGAAATGTAGACAGTGGCTTTTGGCAAATGAATTATTGTCTGAATTTCACTTATTGTCACTTATTAGATTAATGATTCTATGTCTATGATCTAGATTGAGATGTAGCCAATGATTATGATTGAAATTCTTCAATACTAAAGCATTATAGTTGGATATCTATTTAAATGTTTCTGATGAACTCTAATGATAACATTTTTATAGAAACGCAAATTGTTCCTAAATTATTATTTTAGGAAAATGATTGATAATCTCTCCAAGAAGATTTAGCTATGAAACCTATATGTATGGATTACTTAGTTAAGATGAATCTTTGTGACACCTTCATATGAATGGTACACAAAATTCTATCTGGTACTAGGCTCTTCCTAAACTGTAATTTGAAATGGATTTATATTGATAAGAGTTGAAAAACTCCATCAAGTACAATATTACTCTTGTTGTATTTAAATTGGTTTGTGATATTAGTATGAGGCCAATCTAAAGTAAAAACATATGTTTTTACTTGCTGCCTATTTTCTCATGTGTTCCATGATAGATATATCATGACCTTGCATGAATACATATATGTAGAAGCATGATAAAGTATTAGATCAAAGGGTTTGAGATATACCCTGGTTCTAGGGTAGATTGTGGTAGCATGTGGCCTTGTGCTGGAGTTTCCTGCTACTCAAGTGCTTGTGGTAGTTGTATTCTAAATCTTCTGCCCCTGCTTGATCTTGTTTTGCACTTCCTAGAACTGGTTATACTCCTCCTTGTCCTTGTCTTGCATCTCCTGGTGCTGCTGCTTCCCGTGGCCTTGTCCTGCACCTCCTGGTGCTACTAGTTTCCTTGGCCTTTTCTTGCACCTCCTTAGTGCTGCTGCTCCAGGCTCCTGCGTGCCCTTGATGTCCACCTAAACCACCCCTCCATTTGGTGACCATCTTGTATGTTTTTTTGCTGGATTGCTATGGTGAATAGTTGGTTGATCTAGTGGAAAACTAGCAAGATCTGATGAGGTGTTTGTTGTGTTCTTGAGATAGAGCAGTGGCTATGGCTTTGAGATGATGTAGCAAAAGTAACTTTGTTGTGCTCGGGGTTGTGGTTTGAACTCTATTCTTCTCTCCCTGTTGTCGATAGCACACAACATGCAGTTACTAGAGTAAGCTTCTTCACTGTTGCTTTCCCCTTTGGATTAGATTAAGTGAAGAATATCTTCTTCCCCTTCCTTTTACCTTTAACTTATCTGGTGAAACTTTCCCCTTCTTTGGCTAATGACGTTGTAGTGAAGCCTATTTGATTTAAAATAACAGAACTACACTTTGGTGAAATTTGTTTTTATTACTCAATGATGTAATATGAACAGTGCACTTCACTGTCTAAGACTGAGAGCAAAGTTAACAAAAATCACTTTCTTTGTTCTAATTTTTCTTTATTTTGTCTATGAAAACTATATGTATGGATTACTTAGTTAAGATGAATCTTTGTGACACCTTCATATGAATGGTACACAAAATTCTGTATGGAACTAGGTTCTTCCTAAACTTTAATTTGAATTGGCTTTGTGTTGGTAAGAGTTGAAAAACTCCATCAAGAACAGTATTACTCTTGTTGTATTTAAACTGAACTATGATATTGGTCTGAGGCCAATCTAAAGTAAAAAATAGATGTTTTTACTTGCAGCCTATTTTCTCATGTGTTCCATAATAGATATATCATGCCCTTGCATGAATATAGATATATAGAAGCATGATCAAGTATTAGATCAAAGGATTTGAGATATACCCTGGTTCTAGGGTAGACGGTGGTAGCCTGTGGCCTTGCACTGGAGTTGCCTCCTACTCTAGTGCTTGTGGTTGTTGTCTTCTGAATCTGCTGTCCCTTCTTGATATTGTTCTGAACTTCCTAGAACTGGTTCTACTCCTCCTTGTCCTTGACCTGCACCTCATGCTTCTGCTGCTTTCCTTGTCCTTGCCCTGCACCTCCTGGTGCTGCTGCTCCAGGCTCCTACATGCCCTTGCTATCCACCTAAACCACCCCTCCATTAGGTGACCATCTTGTATGGTTTCTTGTTGGTTTACTGTGGTGAATAGTTGGTTGATCTAGTGGAAAACTAGGAATATTTGATGTGGTTTTTGATGTGTTCTTGAAATAGAGCAGTGGCTATGGCTATGAGATGATGTAGAAAAAGTAACTTTGTTGTGCTCTGGGCTATGGATTTAAATCTCTTCTTTTCTCCCTGCTGTCGCAAGCACACAGCATGCAGTTAGTAGAGTAAGATTCTTCACTGTTGCTTTCCCCTTCGGATCAGATGAAGTGAAGAATATCTATTGCTCCTTCCTTTTACCTTTAACTTATCTATTGAAACTTGCCCCTTCTTTGGCTAATGAGGTTGCACTGCAGCCTTTTTTATTTAAAAGAACAGATATTACACTTTGGTCAAAATTTCCCATTTTCATTGCTCAATGATTTAATATGAACTATGCACTTCACTGTTTTAAGACGGAGAGCATACTTAACAAAAATCACTTTCTTTGTTCTACTTTTTCTTTGTTTGCAGGTACAGAAGATCTAATGATCAAGTAATTTAGTTTATGAAATAGACAGATGGTAGTATAGGATTTTATTTTAATTACTTTTGTAATTTTACAATTCTTTTCATTTAAAGGATTAATGTAATATTATTCTATTATTATTTTATAAATACTTCTTACTTAACATTCATTTGTATTTGTATTGTTGTAATTGAATAAAGGAAAGAATAAGAAGTACTTTCTTATATGAGTTATTCTATTTGTATTGTTTTAAGTTCTCTTTATTTTATATTAATAAATATATATTTAATTATTCAAACAAACTTTTCTAAATCTTTTCAACAGGAATTCAAACTTAAACATGAATTTGAATTATTCACCCAAAGTCATTTAAATTCCTAGAGATCATGTCAGAATTTATAACAATCACTATAAAGAGCTAAACCTATCTCGAAATAGTGAAAGAAACTCTGATCTCTCCAGGGCTTTGTTTGGCGAAACATTTACCCCACTTTTCAAGAAGAATTCATGCAAATGCACATAATTCTATCTCTACCCCTTGTTGGTTCCTACACACTGGGATGTTACAGGACCTCGTCCAATGTAGAGATCGAAGTGCCTCTTTCCTCATGGCGGGTGCCAACTGTCATGGTATTGCTGATGAGTACACCATGGAGGGGTCCTCACAGAGCATGTTTAGATAGGTGGCGGGAAGGTGGTGAGTTGGCGGGTATGAGGTAACACATCTTACCTAGGTTTAGATCCCACGACGGTGGCGAAATCCTACTCCTGCTATAAATCACTATGTCAATACGCCGAGTTATAGGGATTGTTCGCCATGCGAGGTGTGTAAATCGATGCCCTAAAGGCTCGTAGAGGTCCGGCTTATAAAGGCGCCAGAACCTAGGGTTACAGGGAAAATTCCTAGCCGGACAGGTTATAGAGTTCTACACTAATACACACTAGTGTTATGTGATTCATGACTGCACCATAGCCTTCTTTATTTGGCATGGGCCTCCCTTATGGATCTGTCTAACTAGGACGCCCATCAGGCCATGGGCCTTAATACCAACTGTGGGCCACCTGGGTTAGCCGGATTAGAGACATGCAATGGTGATACCCATTTAGCATATCCCCAACAACAAGGTTCTAATGGAAACAAGGGAAGTGTTGGTTGATAGAAAAGGTTGAGTAGATCACAATCATGCCAAGAATTGGCCAAAAGGAGATGGCATGAAGATGGGAGCTTCTTCCAATGTACGCATGTTTCTAAGATTTGCCAAAACGGATTATTTTCTTGACTACAAAACCATCAAGGATGAGTGGGTCCATGGAGGGTTTATCCAAGGGTAGGATTTGGGTTTGGAAGTACTTATAATGGGTTACAAGATGGTTCGGGTACATTTCTAAAAAGTCAGAAGGGTTGATATGGGGAGAGACTCAAATATGGGATGTTGTTAACAGTTCTAGACTTGGGGTTTTTTACTAGATCACAATCATGCCAAGAGTTGGCCAAAATTTGATAGATTTGGATTTTTTGACTAGGGTGCAAAAGTTGAGGTTTTTAGGGGATGCAAGGTTCCAAACTCATCATCAAGTGTATGATGTTGAAGATTAGGATATGTAGAATGGATCCATAGCTTGACTTGGTCTCTACTACTTTGGTAACTATGAATAGAATGTGACTCGAAATTGAATCTGATAAAGAAAATAGATGATCAGAGTAATGACCAAGGGTTAAGACAAGCTTAGTAATCTAGGTGGGTGGGTTCCTAGATCAAGATCAAGTGTTGGTGATGGTCAGGCGCATCTCAAGGATGGATAGGGTAGGATCTTTGCCTAAGGATTTGAGGGAATGATGATAGCTTGAAGGTTTACCAAATGGTTGTAGGGCAGAAGTGAGGAGTTAGTCCAACTACTAGGGTTTGGATGGTTTTTTATTCAAGATTAGTGTTGGTTCTTAGAAGATGAGCTTCTAGGGTATCGCATACTAACTCTTAGTCAAACAATTCAGACAGCAGATCAAGGCAATTCATCATATCACACATCTCGAACTACTACTATGCACACCATAAAGGTTGGGTTGAGGTACGGAGAGGTGTTTTTAAGGGTTTGAGTTTTGAAGAAGGTGAGAGTCTCTTGGTACTTCTACCAAGAGTGGAAATCAAACGTTTTATAAATAGTTTGGGAAAGACTAGAGATAAGATTTAGTTGAAAATTCTGTCTTGAAACAATAAGGAGATAGTATCATATATATATCAACCATTTTGTTAATAGAAGATACTAAAATATTGATGGTTGAAAAATCATCTTGGCTCATGTATTTTGATATGTCAGGACATTTGAGAATATGTAAAATAAGCCAAGACATTTCTTTTGGTCAAATAGCTTTTGTAAACTAAGGGGGGGTAGAGGAGTATAACATATACTACGCAATAAGTTGCATAAGTTCAAACATGAAAACGACCACTACATCATTCAACAAGAATATTTTTGTTCCCCTGATTTTTGCATTCCTAACAACTAACAAGGTTGCTTAATTTGGGATGTTACATTAATGAAGAGAATCCTATAGAGTATGATTTCTTAAAAAAATTCTAGCATCTGGTAGAGTAGAGAAGCTACATGGAAATTTCAACCTTAACCTTGTATGATTGTTCAAATTTTTAAAACCTACGCCGAGCATTTGCAGATTCCAAAGGAGTGGGAGCATTACACGCCACCTTGTAATGTTAAGCCCCCTAAAGCTGGTCCCAAGGACAAATTTTCGCGAATGGAGAAAAGGTTGCTAGTTGAAGATGAAACTATCCTTACAAAAAAGATAGAGAATAAAAATGAAGGAAAAATAAGGATAGGGAAATTAACTAGAGATCTAGGAACTATCAAGACAAAAATTGACATAGTAAAAGAACTACTAGAGCCTGAGATGGTTGAGAATGAGGTAATAACGGTAAGTAGAGAATCCTCTGATATAATTAGAGGTAAGCTTAATGGTAAGTGTAAATTTCAACATAAAATTCCTTTTTGTTTAGGAGAATCTACTTATGTTGGACTTTGCGACCTAAGCTCTTCCATAAAAATTATGCCTTACTCTATCTACGGGGTTATGATGCCATATTTATGAACCATACCTTGAACCGTCTGATGTAACCATTATGCTTTCTGATAGAACCTTGTAGTAGACTCATGGAATCATTCACAATGATTGTATTTCTATAGGGATGTAACCATTATGCTTTCTGATAGAACCTTGTAGTAGACTCATGGAATCATTCACAATGATTGTATTTCTATAGGAACATTCGTTTACCTAGTTGACTTTTATATTATTGATATGCCTTTAAATTTCTTTTTCCCCGTGATTTTTGGTAGTCAATTTTATAGCTATATGAATATTGATATTAATGACAACAAACAAGTTATGTATTTACAGTTTGGGGAAGAAGTTCTAAAGGACGATTGCAATCAATTGAAAAAGTTTTCGTATGAGAAGAAGATTGAGATTACGTAACAAAAACTATTGAATAATTTTTAGCAATTTACTTTAGCACCCCACAAACTGAACTAGAAATAAGCCTGACAAAAAATGACTCTCTCGCAAATGATTTTGCAAAAGAAGATCTGGATAATATCTTCAACGATGCACCTGAAGTGGAGAATCTCCTTAAAGATGAATTCGAAGAGCTAAAAGAAAACGAGACAAGGATCCAACTACTCTTGTTTTAAAACCTCTCCCTCCAGGGCTCAGGTATGAATTTTTGGACAAGGAAGGTAAGTGTCCTATAATTATCGATGATAAGCTCTCTCCCGAAAAAATAAGAAATTATTAGAAGGAAGGTAAGTGTCCTGTAATTATCAATGACCAAGAGAAGACTACTTTTACTTGCCCTTGTCGAACCTGTTCTTATAGACTAATGCCCTTTGGTTTATGTTAATGCAGGTGCTACTTTTCAAGATTTTTTTTGAACATATTCGACGGTTTTACTAAAAGTTCTATGGAAGTTCTCATGGACATCATTTTTGTTTACATAACTGCTTTTGAACAATGAATTTATAATCTTACCAGGGTTTTGTAGCAGTGTAGAGAAACCAAGTTATTTCACAATTGGTAACACATTCGATTCATGGTAAGAGAAGGTATAGTTTTTGGGCATAAAATTTCGGAAAAGGGAATTGAGGTTGATGATTCAAGATAGATCACCTTAGAAAGCTTATCGATACCACAAGATATAAGAGGTATTAAGAACTTTTTTGGGCATGCGGAGTTCTATAGGCATTTTATTAAGGATTTTGCTAAACTATCTACACCTTTATCTTATATTTTAAATAAGGATACCATTTTGCTTTTGATAGAAATTGCATCGATTCCTTTGAACAATTGAGAAAAGCTCTAGTTTCTACACCTATTATTCTACCACCTAAATAGGATGAACTGTTTGAAATTTGTTGTGATGCTAGTGACTATGCTATTGGGGTTGTTCTAGGACAATGAGAGGGACCAAAGCTAAACATTATTCAATATTCTAGTCGAGTTTTTAATGAAGATCAGAGAAATTATGCAATAACTGAAAAAGAATTTCTAGTTGTGGTTGTTGCTTATGATATGTTCAGACATTACATTATAAACTCCAAAGTAATAGTGGACACCGACCATCAAGATTTAAGACATCTTTTAGCTAAAAAGATGTGAAGCCTCTTTTAATTAAATGGGTCCTTCTACTACAAGTGTATGACCTAAAAATAGTTGATAGAAGAGGTAAGGATAATTCGGTTGCCAACTATATCTCACGCATGGAAGGTATTATAGAAGATCCTACTCCTATTAATGACTATGCCAGGTGAATATCTTGCAGTTCTAGGGTCACGTATCCTTGGTTTTTGGATTATGCTAATTTTATTGCAACTAAGTTTCTACCAAAAGGAATGAACTATCATCAAAGGAAGTAATTCTTTAATGATTTGAAGTATTACTTTTGGGATGATCCTTATGTATATAGGCACGGGCTTGATGGGATGATTAGGAAATGTGTGCCTGATCATCATATGACAGCTATTTTAAAAGCATGTCATGATAGTTCTTATGGGGGAAACACGTTGTTGGCCGCATGGCTACCAAAATCTTACAATCGGGGTTTTATTGGCCGACTTTGTTCAAATATGCTCATAACTATGTTGGGTATTGTGATTCTTGTTAACGTATGAGTAAAATTGGGAAAAGATAAGAAATGTCCATGAATTACAACTTCATAATAGAACCATTTTACTTTTGGGGAATGGATTTCATGGGACTGTTTACTTCTTCTAACGGTTACACTCACATTCTTGTTGCTATTGACTATGTTACAAAATGGGTAGAAGATATACCACCTCTCATGCTGATGCAACCACTTCTATCAAGATGATTAAGGACATCATTTTTCCAAGGTTTGGAGTACCTCGATTTTTTATTAGTGATGGTGGAACTTATTTTATGAAGGATACTTTCAGGAAGATACTTCTAAAATATGGAGTCGAGCATCAAGTAGCCTCACCTTACCACCCACAAACCTGTGGGAAAGTGGAGCTTTCTAACCGGGAAATTAAAGTTATACTTCAAAAGATGGTAAATAAGTCAAAGAAGGATTGGGGTATGAAGCTAAATGACACATTATGTGCAATATTTTGCAACGTTCAAAAACCCAATGGGGATGACACCATCTAAGATGGTCTACAATAAATCTTGTCATCTCCCATTAGAGTTGGAACATAAGGCTCCTTGGGCTATTAAACCTATGAATTTTGATTTCAATGCTGCAAGAGAAAAATGTCTCTTAGATATTCATGATTTAGATTACTCAGAAATGAGTCCTATGAGAATGCTAAGATATTCAAAGAAAAAGTAAAAAAATATAATGATATAAGAATAGTGAATAAGGAATTCAAATCCGGATATAAAGTTTTACTCTACAACTCTAGGCTTAAGATATTTACACGAAAGTTAAGATCCAAGTGGGATGGACCGTATGAACTGGAAAAAGTGTATCCTTCGAGGGTGGTAAAATTAAAAAGTAATACCCCTTCTTATTCATCTTGGATTGTTAATGGGCACCATTTAAAACACTATAGAGTTTGGGAGGTTAACATTGTGGACTTGAGCTCCTTAATTATGGTCGAGGAATTCATCAATCAAAAGTAAGGTAATAGACACCTGTTGATCTTAATTGTTTTGTGTTGCATTTCTAGAAACTTTCCAGCTCCTCTTGTCAAGTTCATTATTTTTCTCGTATTTTTATGATTATTCTGAATCGTTTTTTGACCCGGTACGGGCAAACCATACGGGAAGACATGCTCGTACCACTGGTCGTTAAACCCTTAGAATACTTTCTTCGTTTTCATTCGATTTCCCGAAATTCAGTCCGACCGGGCGGCACAGGCGCTCGCGCCCGTACTAGTGGCCATTAAACCATTAGTACTCCCCGTTCGTTTTCTCAAATTTCGGTACGACGGGATTATACGGGCGTCTCTGACCATATGGTAGGTCGTTATCAGCACAGTTTTCCCTGTTCATTTGTTTTTATTATTAAAAAAGAGAGAGAACGCATAGGTCGGAGGATGTCGTTACAGGCGCGCAGTGTCGACGGATCCCGCCCATACTGACTCCCATGACCGATATTATGTGCCTTATATCTAAGTATATTTTTACTTTTGATTTTTCCTCTTCTCCCTTTCACTTACTGCCTTTGCCTGTTAGATCTAGGGTTCATCTCAATTCTACATTTGCCTCTTACTATCATGCATCAGATCTCACTTGAACATTCAAGAACTATGTAGCCTTTTCATATTAATAAGATATGGACCAAGAAAGAAGAGGCACCAATAGCAAAAACCAAGAGGGGAGAACATGAGAGGGATTCTTCGTCTTCCTCAACTAGATAATTTACTCAAGTGGTTCCACTCCCCAACTGGGAGAACAAGTTTTTGTGTATGTTGGAGATGCTAAGGCATGTGGAACAAGGGAAGAACAAAGAAGAATACCCACACAACCCTTACGGGTATAACCTTTGTGGAACGTCTCTAAAATCTCCTCCTAGTTCCTCTTCCTAGAAAGAAGAAAAACAAGATGAGATTAGAGCTAAGATCAAGAACCTTGAAAAGATTTCCAAAGCTTGTGTTGAAACTATTGGAGAAGAAGTTAACCCCTCGTTGATGATGGTCAACGACCTCGAAAAGTGGATCGATGATCTCGATGGTAGAGTTGAATTCATGACTAAGATTATTGTTAAGATGGCTGACGATAGGAAGATTCTCTACAAGATAATTAAAGAGCAACATGTTAGCATCACGAAATTGTCCACTTGTTTTGCATGTATTGCTCATGCTTGCAGCCTCAAAACATAAGGAGAAGAAGAATAAGATGATTTCTTCACCCCTAAGAAGGAATATGTACTCACAAGGAGTTTTGGGATCTCCCTCTCCTTGATTTCAAGCTTGAGGGATCTATGAAGACCTTGTAATCTATCTTCTAGTTTTAGCATGTTTACTTTCCTGCATGCATATTAGGTTTTTAATTTTAGATTTTGCATTAGTTGTATCATCTTAAAACTCATTTGGTTCAAGGAAAGAATTATATCCATTAAGTTTCGAGATTTTATAATATTTGAAGTAATTTTTTATCCATGATTATTATATTATGTGCATGAATTAGGATGAGTGATGTGATACTTGTACCTTTGTTATGAATTTAGGGCCTTCCACACCAATAAAGTATTGATTAATTATGAGAAGTAAATCTTGATAGCATGTTATCGTCACAATATTAACTCTATAAGATCCATAAAGAGTATTAAACATGATCAAGTTATTTGGTTGAATGAAAAATAAAATGACTCAGCTATCAAAGAATTTCAAGGCAAATAAAAGAACAAGATTGGAAAAAAGAGTAACTCAAGTAATTATCATTCATTAATCGAATTAAGTTATCAACTGATTTAACTTGATGATTCTATAATATGCTTAACCCTTAAAAACTTCCTATAACAATAATGAGACAAAAAGGTGTGGACGCCTCTAAATCATGTGATGTGTGGAAGTGTGATATAACTCACGATGCAATTCTATATCCTATACTCTACTATTGTCTCAATTTTTGCCTCATTTATTGTAACGACTCGTGCCTCATGAACATGATGACCTTTTCCATAAGCCACCAGCTTGCATGGGACGAGCAAGAGTCTAGCTTGATGAAATTGATAAGTCCAAGTTTCAAGCATATTTACCTCTTGTTTCTGCACAAGTAGAGTAGCATTTTTGGTTTTCTACTGTGCCTGCATGCACCTTTTGTCCCTGTTTCAAAAGGACCCTGAATTACTAAGTATCTTATGAAAATATCAATTGGGATTGTCATATTATGTTGTAATATGATATTTCCGAGTGATAAAAGTCATTTAATTGATTTTTCCTCTCACATGGGTGTCGGAGATTTGTCCCACATAGGAACTAGGGTCCAACAAGCCCTTGTTTCGAGAGGGGGCTGACTACATGGTCCCAAGGAGTCTCAGCGACGAAGGAAACGATGGACAAAGATCACGACAGAGAGTTGACACGGGGGGTTTTACCCTAGGTTCTGGGCCCTCGTGAGGAGGTAAAGCCCCTACTCCTGGTTTTTCTATTGCTCGCGTGCTTCACGAGGGTACAATGGTGGATGAATGTCTAGGGTTATAGATCTCTAGGATCGACCCCTTCCGAGGTAGGAGAATGGATCCTTATATAGCGGCGCCGGGCCTCTTCCCCAATTCTTGGGCAGGAATGGCTACCACAATGCTGCTCCTTGAGACCCCGGTCTACAAGAGTACTTTCTGTGAATCGAGTCTTGGGTGCCAGGGGCATCTCCATCCTTTTGTAAAGTGATCTTCTTTAGCGCTGCTTGTCTTCATCCGGCGCTGCCTGTTGTCTACCATGAACCAAAACTTCCAAGGGTAGTACTACTCCTACTGAGGTCATCCGTCCTACCAGCCAGGGCCCCTCCAGCCTCGCTTTTGACTAACGCCCTGGCCTCCGGACCGCGTAGGGGGCATTCAATACCACCATCGATCTTGTCGTCTTCCTATGATTGGCGTGTCCATGTGCCTCCTCCATAAAGCTGAAATATCTCTGGCTCGGACCCTCCTTAGAGAGGCATCCTAGACGGGTTCCCCCTCCATAAACCATTTGGACGGCCTGGTGAGATGCCCCTCGGGAGGGATCCTTCTGCACCCTCACAAGGTGTGTTGAAGTACTGTCGTGCAAGCCAGTCATGAATGGACCAGGGTATCCCCAGTCCCAGATGTCCAACAGTAGCCTTGGGAACTCGACCCACACGTTCTGTCCGATGGGATGAAGGGTCGAGCGGCCATACATGACGACTGGCACCTTGGAGTACGCGTGTCGCTCTAGGTTCCCGAGATGATGGCTCGGAGGGGGCACATTCACACAGGTTTGATCTCCACTTAAAATTAAGGTCTATCCTTTGCACGCAGAGAGACATTCTTCTGTGCATCTTTTCGCTAGTCGCTTCCTCACACACTTCCCCTCTCTACCAACTGCGCTGGGGAGCCTTGTCCTTGACGAAGTGGAAGCAATCCTTTGTCGGACCCTCCCGAGTTGAGGAAGAGGAGGAGGAAACTGGGGAGGTACTGATTCCTTCCATGATGCGGACTGAATCCAGGCTCGATCGGTGCCGGTCGCAACTTGCCTCGAGCCAGAACAAGTGGTCGAAGACTCATGTATGGCCCGAGTCTGTGGATCCGGTGAACCTCGTTGGCCCTACGCGGCCATTCTTCTACTACACCATCATACCGGGGTTGGTACCCCTGTTATCGCCCTTCTTCATGACGGTTCTGGAGCACTACCAGATCTCCGCCCCTCATCTTCATCCCAACTCCTTCACCACCCTTGCTATCTACACCTTCTGGTGCAAGATGTTTGTTGGGGTGAAACCCTCCAGGGAGCTGTTGCACCAGATGTACGCTCTTTGCCTGACTTCCACCCCCCACAGCACCGACTGTGCTTCCTTCCTGACGGAGGGGTCGTTCGGGATCTAGGCTAGACAAAGCTGGTAGAGGTTTTCCAGAAGCGCTGGCTCCTGATGAATGTCTGAGAGGACAACCCCCGCCTTCAGCTGCCCACCGCACAGGCAGCGGAGGTCAGCAACCGATGGTCCGTGTCCAGCCTGGAGGGGGACAAGGTCGATGCCCTCAATGCGTGCATCAAGTTGCTCAACTCCTCTAGCCTGACGGGACCTCTAGTGGACATGGAATTCCTCCACCGCCGGATCGCACCGTTGCAGAAGCATAGCAAAGATCTGTGGGATTTGGGCGAGCATGATCACACAACCCCTAGGAGATGGAACCACTAACGATCCCCAGGTTTGTCCATGAGCACCTCCGCACCTCCACTATGTCTGAGCTGCCTAGGAAGGTCCTGCCCCTCTGCATTGTCCCACGCAAAGCCGAAATTCGTGCCTTGCTCCCCTAGTTCCACGAGTGGGGAATACTCCATGCCGAACACACGGGGAAGCGCCTGAATCCCTTGGGCACAGACTCTTCTTTCGTGGTCGTGACCGAGGGCCCTCCGAAGGCCGTCGCAGGGGAGTTCATGGAGGCGTGGAGTCCCTCCAGCAAGGCCGACCATCGAAAGGCATCCCGGAAGAAACGCGCTCGCACGCCGGCTTCTATAAGCCTCAGTGGGGAGGAGAGTTCCCCTCCCAAGGGAGCTGCGTCTGGGAGCGGAGGATCGCGCCTCGTGAGCCCCTTTGTTCCTCCCGGTGCAAGCCGGTGTGACTGGGTCCTGTGGCCCTTTTCTACTGGTGTCTCTAGGTAAGTTTTTACCAGGCCCCTCTCCTTCCTTTGAATTCTTGCACCCTGTCTCACCCGTCGAGACTCTGCAGCAAGGACTGCCCGTGGAAGCAGCGTTGACTGAAGTGGACCTCCTCCAAGAAGGTTCGTTCGGTGATCCGTTCTCCGAACCAGCACGAGGAGGTCCAGGGAACTCCTCCCGTGCCTGAGGCAAGAACGGTGACCACTCGAACGCGTGCGGCCTTTAGCCCGACCTCTCCATCGCCGAAGATTGCCTAATTGGCCAAGCTGAGTGGAAATCTTTCTTAGAGCGACCCTCTAGAGGATGTCCCTTCTGTCGAGGGAGGGGTCCAGGAAGTTGCGCCTGGGGAGGACATGGTTGCTTCCTCAGGGTCACCGGGAAGCGTGGTCCCTGGCGGCACGAGGCAAGGTCTAGACCCGTGTGTGTCCTTCTCCTCCCTCATGGAGAAGGGTGCCACGGTCCTCCCCAGCCTGGGGGTTAAGGGCTTCGCCTCCCTAGAGCTCCATGCTGGCCACGAGGCAGTGGAGTCCCTAGAGCTTGCACACAGGATCCAGAATCCTTTAGGTGCAGTGGCGCAAGGCCTAAATGACATCATCACCACGCAGTTCTAGGCGATGTTGGCTGCTGTTGGAAGGGCCCTCTTCACCAACCTCCTACAAATATCGCCTGATCTCGACTACTCTCCGCTACTGAAGAAGATGACCTCGACGAGGTGAGCACTAATGGCGACAGTAGGGAGGTATCATCCTTGACCATGTAATGCTCGTGGGGCACTTTGTGGCCCGCTATTCTATTGTTAAGAATTGTAAGGGTACTTTCCCCATAATGGGCGTTAACTTCATGTTCTTGATTTACTTTTTCGGACCTCCAGGGGAGTGGTCATGCTCCAGCCTATTGACCCCTCGAGGAGGTGGTATTAAACCTTTATGTTGCTAGGGCCGCTTGAGGAGGGTTTCCTCGTGGGATGCCTCTCTTACCTCTCGTTGAGAGGGTTTTGAGGCTTGTAATTATCCCGTAGGCCCCTCGGGAAGGTGACCCTAGGCTCTATACGTTCAATTCCATCCCACCAGTCCCTCGAGGAGGTGACTTAGGATGCCCAATAGGTTCCGCATGGTATATGCTTTCACTTCATGTGACGTGTTAGGATTATCAAACACCGGGAACTATAGGTGATGTGACTTATCGATGAAGCTAGTCTTCAAGTTCAGAGCTCGAGACTTTTGGCCCTAGTGTTGAATGATGGTGACTCTGGTGATAGATACCATGGATAGCCCCCGCTCACACGATGCGCGAAAGGGAGAAGTACCACAAAGAAAGGAAGATGGAAACGAGAAAATCGTCAGAATAACATCACAAAATAGGAAATCGTTCTTGAGTTTTCACATGGTTTGAGAGAAAAAGGTGGTTTGTTACCGTTGTTGCCATGAGCGAAGCTCACGGGTAGAACTTACGAAGGTGCTGGATGTTCTAGGCATTGTGGATCAGGACTCCTTCCTCCATTTTCAGTCAGACCACACCTAGCCTTGAGACGTGCACGACCTGGAAGGGATCTTCCTACATCAGGAGAGATTGTGTAGACCCTCGCAAGAGAGGACCCGCCGAAGGACAAGGTCTCCGTCCTCCGGGATGTGCGCTCGTATGGTGCGGCAGTGGTACCGACATAGAGCCTCTTGGTACCTGGCGACATGTATATTGATGTAACATCCCAGCATTAGAGCTTAGAAATAAGCTGAACCCAGATGTGTTCATTGCATTCATTCATAGAACATCCGAATAATTTTCGTGAAGTGATTGAAGCTTCTCTCAACTTGATGGAATTGATCTAGATCATCAAGTTGATTTTGATAAGTTTCAATATGACCTTTGCTAAAACCTTATTTCGGTAAAGATGATTTGATCTAAGGGTAGATCAAATGTAATAAAATTAAATCATAATACATTGCTTAGATGATTAATATCAGATCCTTAAGTGATCATCCCATAGTATTCATCACAATAACCCATGAATACCAAGTTATTAATATAATTCAAGTAACAAGAATATAATAACGAAATCTTGACTAATGTTATTCTTATCTACTCCTACCATGAGCATCATGGTAGTTCTTAAACACTAATTCCTTATCACTTGTTGAGTAGGAATGGAATCAATTCAAGACCATTCACCATATATCTTTCTTTCTATATCAATCTTTATCATCTCTATTGAACCTTATACTAATATGTATTGTTCATCAATGTTCAGTAATCAACTATTGATCTATAAATTCTTATCCTATCAATTCTTGATCTGTTAACTCTTGTCCTTATCATAGCATTCGCTCTAAAGTCTTTAGAGAAAGAAGTAAGAAGAGGTAAGCGGTAATGCTAGTTTTAGATATCATCTATAGTATGGGAGTGTTTGAAGATAATTAAATCAATATGATATTTGATGGAGTTAACTCACTCCTGAATGGATAGAAGAGTTATCTACAAGATATAATTATATGGTAGCAAAGAATATTACAAGGATGAATTCTGAAGATAGTTACCAAGGAGTAATCCTATTGGATCAAGTAGGCATAGTCATTGAATAATAACTCTTAGTCAGATAGAGACACTAAGAAGATAAGTATAATACAGCTGTAATGTTGTATTGATGATCCTTGATTAGCCAACTGGAAACCTAATCCATAAATGATCAAAGGATTATAATGATCATGCTCAAGTCACTAAGAGTGAATGATTATATCATGTATAAGTGACATTGCTGGATAGAACATGATTAAACCCAAGTATAGATATGTTATCCTAGATGATTCATGACAATTCATAATGTTATAATGTGAATTTGGAAAATTAGATACTGGAGCCAAGTAGAGATAAGATATTATGAATAAGATGATGCTAGAGAAGCATTAAGTTATTGAAGTAGTAATATTCTTCTTACAGAATAGTAAACACTTGAGGTGAAGTAGGATTTGATATATACATCTACTAGAGTAATATTAGTGATGGATGATAAAGTTAGTGTATGAATGGAGTTAAAAGTAACTACTTGTTTGATTAAAGGTTATCATTAGTAGTTTGATATAACCACGTATAGATATGAGAAGATTATGAAGAGCTTTAGTGCCAAGCTCATTGGATTTACAAATGGATTTAGAAGAAGAAAGTATTGATAAGAATATTGGTTAAGTAAAGCTCATCATGATAACACATGATGATGGATATGAAGAAGTAGTATATCTAGGAAAGGAATTCCTTAATTAGAAGTCAAGAATTATGAAGTATGGAAGACAAGAATTCTTGGTAAACACCCAACCTTAAATCTATACTCAAGCTTAATATCTATCTCATCTGTTTGATCAATCATCTTATTTCCACAATGGCTTATAGGAATATTTTCTTATATCAAATCACTTAAGCTTATCTTGCCACTTCAAAACATTAAAATCGTATTTGCCCAGAAAACTATAATTATCAATTCTATCTCTTAAGCCATCCTAGAGAACAACCCCATTATTTTACTTTAAAGAGTGGTATCATTCCTAATCACAAGCATGAAGACAATATGCCTTAAAACTTAATATTATCCATATCTATAAAATAATATATATATTAAAACTCATAGTAAACATTTATAATTTTAAACCCTAAGTTCTATGCAGTTTGTAACAAAATATATACCTTGATATCACCTAAGCTCATGGGAATAATATTAACCATATTAATTTGTTAGAACTTTATGTATCATATAATAATGAAGGATCACCATATAAAAGTTCCTTAAAATTATAAGTTAATGAGAACCAAGTTTTATGAATGAGTAGTAATATATCCTTTAATAAGTTATGGTTTATTAGGTAAATTAAATTCATAACAAAGGTTCTTACAAAAATATTAAAAGGAAAAGTACATATTTAAAGTAAATAAAGAAATTATAATATTATAATAAAAAATCATAAAAGGACTCTAAATATATTTCATTATTGTTGCAACCATCCTACAAACAAATTTCTATGGGAAAAGTTCAAAACCATTGTTTAAATTATGAATAGAATAGAAAATATACTTAGAAAGGAAAAATAAAACGAGGGCAGCTAACAGCACCAGCTCACGGCCCAAACAACATCACAACCCATTTTTATTTGTCACCCAGCACAACGGCCACAACTCTTTGCTCACCTGGAAAAGCCCAATAACAGCCCAGCCCAGGATACCTCTTTGCTGCCTCATTGACGAGCAGGACCCATGCAAGAGGAGCACCGTCATCTTCGTCTTCCTCTACCTGCATGACATGCCGCCGACGAGTCACATCCCGGCCATCATTCTAGACTGTCCAGACGCGATTGACCGCATCAGAGCCTAGTCCCAACTCATTTGATGTCCGCCAAGTGGATTCGCGTAGTGATTCGCGCCCACATTAAGATTTGGTAGCGCCGCCGCATCTCGGCCATCATCGCCACCGTGCCGCCGTGTCTGACCTTGCCTTACTGTATAAAAGACTAGAGAAGGACGCCCGAGCCTGATGACCCACAAGTATAGGGGATCGCAACATTCTTCACAGGTAGTATTACCCAATTTATTGATTCGACACAAGGGGAGTCAAAGAATACTTGCAAGCCTTAACAACCGAGTTGTCAGTTCAGCTGCACCTGGAAATAGTTCTTGCTCACAGAAGTTTATGAGTAGCAACAGCAAAGAAACATCAACAACAACAGCAATAGTAGCAGTAGTAACAGTAAAGGTAACAGTAGGATTTGAGTGGGGTAGGCATAGGGATGGATGGACGGGTATTGCATGGACGAGTCTAAACATGTAACTTCAAGATCTAGGGCATTGCAGATAAATAATAACAGGCATACAAGTACTAAACAATCCTAGGCATGTGCTTCAAATATAGTCATACGTGCTCGCAATGAGAACTTGCACAACATCTTCTGTCCAGCCAGCCCATGGTAGAGGGGCCTCTAGGGAACTACTGGCAATTAAGGAGCTCCTTTTAATAGAGCACCGGAGCAAAGCATTAACACTCCATGAACCCATGTGAACCTCACACCACAGCCATCCCCTCCGGTTGTCCCAATTATTGTCACTTTGGGGCCTTTGGATCCGGACAATGATATGTGTACACAGCTTGCAGATAAGATCACAAACAATACTATCATAATGATTCAATAATAAGTTCAGATCTAAGATCATGGCACTCGGACCCTAGTGACAAGAATTAAGCACATCAAGTTGCAACAAAGTCAAATAGCACTAATAGAGATACTAGGCACTATGCCCTAACAGATCTTATTCGATTACACGATAGAACTCATCCAATCCCTACCATCCCAAGCCTACAGCGGGGGATTACTCACTGATGGATGAGGGAAACATCGGTGGTTTATGGAGATGCGTTGGTGATGACGATGACAATGATCCTCTCCAAATTCCTTGTCCCGACAGGGTGCCAGAACGGAGTTTCTAGATCTGAATCTTGGTTTCTGGTGGCAGCGGCGAAGCGGAACTCTTTCTGGAAAACTATCAAACCCCCCCTGAGTTTTTAGGTCAGAAGGCAACTTATAGGCATAGAGGGAGGCCGAGGAGCTTCCTGGGGTGGCCTCACCCCCGGAAGGCGCGGGGTCAGGTGGGGCCATGCCTGGGGTGGGTCTGTCCTCCCAGGCCTCCTCTCTATCTCCCCTTCTGGCTATGTGGATCTTCTTGTGAAAAATAGTTTTTGGCATATTTTCCGGGATTTTTCCAGATAGTTGATTTGCACAAAAACAAGACACCAAGGTAATTCTGCTGAAAACAGCGTCAGTCCGTGTTAGTTGTATCCAAATCACACAAGTATAGAGGAAAAACAATAGAAAATTGTTCGAGAAATTAGATATGTTTTGGACGTATCAACTCCCCCCAAGCTTAGCTTATTGCTTGTCCTCAAGCAATTCAGTTGAAAACTGAGTGCGATAAAAGAACTTTCACGAACACTTTGCTTCATATGATGTATATATTCTCAGCATAGGAGTAGATTCTTAGACAATACATAATAATGAGTATGCAACTAAGTCTACTCAATAGTCACTGCAAACTATGAAGAGAAACCAACTCAATAATAATAAGTAGGATGAAACATAAACATAAGCAACATTGAATGCTCATAATAAGGTATGATAGAGTGGTATCTCGCTTGCCTTTGTTTGAAGAGCACAATATAAATGCTGAGGCACCTCTGATTTTCACATGAAGACTAGAGGTAAATATATCAGAGATACAAGCATCAAAGTCATGACATTATTAACCATGTTTTGGAACAAACACAAGAATGACAACTATGCTCTCAAGAAGGTGCTCATAGAATAAGTGGTGACTCAACAAAGTTGTGAAAACGGTTTTGTGAAGGTTTGAAAGGCTTCCCAATGCTGAAAGGAAGGTACGCATTAGCTTTGAGCTCTCATTTCCCCTATCACATGCATCTTCATGTGTTTAAGGTGAAAGTGAGGTCCACTCTGAATCATATGCTTGACAGACCATAGACTAAAAACCCCAAATCCCTTGAGTTCGAGGGTTGCTTCGCATGCTACTCAACTTTGGCCACCTAAAAGTTCTTGTCATTGTAAATACATGCATATCATCGAGAACCGCCAACTAGGTACCCCTTGCACATGGTACAGGAGCTTTCCCATAAACAAAATGATAAGGCAAGCAGACAATGAGCATCTCAGCAATCTTTTTATTTACCATATGCATAGCTTTTTATTGAGGACGCTTCATAGATGCTCATTATAGTGATGCTGCAAGTTTCCACCAGGATTAAGCATGGTTTAGGCTAGCGGCCCATGCATTTCTCTAACACAATGTATAAACTCCATGAACTCACAACCTCCCCTTTTATTTCACATCGTTGACATCCGTATACAAAAGAAGAAGGAATCAACTGGATGTGATATTCAACAGGTGTTGAAAGCGTTCCCCGTGACATCACGGTTCTGCTGACTCCCAGTATATAATTAGCAAGCATATATCTTTCATGGACTAGTCAAAATGGTTCAGAATTATTAAGCGCAAGGAATAAAGTGTGCCATCAAGTTCGTGAGACCTTTACTAACTAACTTTCTCAAAATAGACAAACATTTTATTTTGGAAGAAAACACGGCATATAGAATATGCAGTGAAGTAGCAAATGATGCTAATAGGTAGGTATGGTGGACACAGCTGGCAATATTGGTTTTGGGGAGTCGGAAGCATAGGTAGAGCACATACTCAGTGCAAGTGAAGGCTAGCAATAGAGAGGGAGCGACATACGAGAGACCAATAGCTGTCATAATCATGCTTGCAACAAAACATGACTAACTATGGCATGAAAGTGATACAAGAACTCTAAGGCAAAATAAATCATCGAGGCTTACTGACTATTGATTAGTCATATGCATGCTTGAGCATGTGCCAAGTCGATTCAGATGAACAGTCAAAGGAGGATACCACAATTTCATAGCAAAGTATGAATAAAACAATGCAAGCAAACATTTATATGACATGCTATAAACTATTAGCAAGATGGAGCTCATCATAGACAAGCAAGAACTACTAAGCATCCATAATGACATACACCTTACACAAATAGGCTAAGCATGCTCACTATGATGAGTATACATACAAAAATGAAACAAAAAGATTTCGTTACCAGCGTCTTACTACACCTCGAGTTGTCTTAATCTTCATTATTGCCTTTCACTTGTGTGACTTGAATAATTAACATGAAACCAAAATCCACTGAGGACGGCTGAACCCTGCAAAGAACTCACAAAACCAAAGAAGAAGAACAAATATTTTTGGTGTTTTCGATTTTTTAGAAACAAGCAAACAAAGAAAAATCAAACAAAAACAAAGCAAACCAAACAAAGCAAAATCTTTTTGGTTTTTTCTTTTAAGGCAAACCAAAGAAAAGAAACAAAGAAACAAACCAAGAGAAACAACGAATATTTTTTTGGAATTTTTGAGTTTTTAGAAAGAAGCAACAAAAACCAAAAAAGAAAGCGAAAACAATGGATATACAAAGAACCGACCGAACATGATATATATATGAGCGTGATGTCGGTATACCTCCCCCCAAGCTTAGGCTTTTGTCCTAAGTGGGGCTCAATCTCATGGTGCCCAAGTAGAAGCACCTCCGTAGTATGACGAGGAGGCTCCCTCATCCTGGTATGAGCTTGAGGACTCCCCTGTGTAATGTATCGCTGGGTCATATGAGGGCGCTTCCTCCTGATAGGGCCCATGGAAGTTAAGAGAACGCAACAACTCATCCATCTCCACCTTCGATCATGACCAAGGTCCCTGAGAAATACTGAACAAAGTAGTTTAGGGTAGAGGGATCTCTCTCTCTTCCCCGTCAATAAACAAAATTCTATAAACCAAGTTCTCAAGAGTAGAGATAGTGGTAACAAAATGGTGCGCCTTCATGGCAGCAAGATCAAGCCTCTTAGGAGCCAAAACTGTATCATGTGCATCAACAGTAATGTCCAAGGCAGCAACAACATGGGTAGCAATAATTCCCCCATAAATGGGTCCCTTAGCAGCTAAACAACGAGCAATGAGAGAACCAAGATTATACTTGTAATCATTGTTGAGCCCAACAGCTAATAAGGCCAATTGATAGTTGGAAATATTAATAGTGTTCTCCCTACCAAGAACACTGGTGGCAAGATAGTAGGCAAAATACCTGATGGCTGGAAGTTGAATGTTCTTTATCTTCCCCCGCTGAGCTCTATGGTCATCATTATTGGTTATTCCTCGGTAAAGCTCTAGCAAATCAGCAGGTAGAGCTTGAATCTTCTTTGATGACCCAGTTGTACCAAGTCCAAGGGCCTTGCAAAATTTCTTCAAAGTCATAGAATAAGCCCTGCCATATATTTTGAAACATATAGAAGCCTTGTACATACTATTAGTAAAGGAGAAACTCTCCACAAATGTTTTAGTAAGCAAAGCATATTGTGCACTCTCATCCTGCATGTAACTTGTTAGTCCAGCCCTCTGCACCAAAGTCATGAAATCATTAAGAATCCCAGCAGCTTGCAAGAAAGTTTGACATGGAAAGGTGGAGGGGTGCACATCCCCTTCATCTCCCTCGTCACCAAATCGCGGAGTGATGAGATCCTCATTGTATGAGGGTCTAGTACTGGTAGATGACCTTGGAAGCCTTGCCCTTCTAGGTGCATCACTCTCAAATATGTCACCAAAGGTGTGGTGGTCCATGACTTCCCTATTCTGAAATTTTTAAACAACCATCAAACCAAGTGATTTCTAAGTTGATAAATGATGAGCAATGACTATAGCAGCAAAACAAAGTTGCTAGAGGACTACACATGCATCAAAACAAAGTTTCTAAGCAAAGAACAAGCATGCAAGATCAAACAATCTGTCACCTATAGCAGCAAAATACTAAAGATACAATCTACCAATCACAATTCTAATTGGACAAGTGGAGGAGGCACATACCAAGGAGAAATCCCTCCAAAAATCAGCACTTGAGATGGGCTGAACAAGGAGATTGAAAATCGCAAGCAAGAACAGCAAGAACTCGAGCTTGAGCAAGTTTTCCGGTGTTTTCTGGGAGAGAGAAAGAAGGTGGCTTTGAGGAGGCAGCCTGGAGGGGCCCAGGTGGGCTAGACCCCCGCAGGCGCTGCTAGTGGTGGGCCCACGCCTACCACTGGTGTGGTGACCCGGGGTGGCCCGCTGGGTCACCTCAGGTGTTTCTCTGCCCCTTTTTTTGAGGAAGAATTTATTTTGAATTTTCTGGGATTTTTCGGGAAACTTTATTTTTGGCCAATTTTCAGGGTATGAAAATTGATTTTCTCGCAGAAAGAGTTTTTTCAGAAGAAGAAAAAGCAAACCAAAAGACAAACTACGGGATCTCTAAGAAACTCAAACAAGCAAACAACTAGCAAAACTAAAGCTAAAGCAAAGTCTAGGAAGGAGAAAGGAAAAGTAAAGAAAGTATAACCATAGTGGAAACATTATTTCGTTCATTAAAATCCTTTTGTTAACAAGGTTGATCAAGTCTTGTTACAAAAACAATCTTATTTGAAGCAAAACTTTGCATTCCACAAGGTGATTATGTTACCTCATACTTGATAGCAATGGTCCCAATCATAATAGTTTCAAAATTTTCTTATGGAATGGGACAATATATTTCTCCAACCTTGATGCTCTCAATATTTTCAATGGAATTCAGGCAATAGCTCTTAACAGCCTTCTTGGGGAAATAGATAGTGTGCTCTTTGTTATTAATATTGAATGTTACTTTTCCTTGATTGCAATTGATGATAGCACCTGCAGTATTAAGAAAAGGTCTCCCAAGAATAATAGACATATTATCATCTTCAGGCATTTCAAGCACAACAAAATCAGTTAAGACCATGCAATTATGAGCAACTTGAACAGGAACATCCTCACATATACCAACAGGAATAGTAGTTGACTTATCAACCATTTGCAAAGATATATCAGTTGGTATCAACTTTGTTAGCTGGAGTCTCTTGTAGAGAGGAAAAGCCATAACACTAACTCCAGCTCCTAAATGACATAAAGCAGTTCTAACATAATTGTTCTTAATGGAGCAAGGAATAGTTGGTATACCTGGATCACCAAGTTTCTTTGGAACCTTACCATTGAAGGAATAATTAGCAAGTAGAGTAGAAATCTCCTCATTAGGAATCTTCCTTTTATTAGAGACAATATCCTTCATATACTTTGAATAAGGAGGCAACTTAATAGCATCAGTCAAAGGAATTTGCAAGAATAAAGGCTTCATCCACTCACAAAACTTTGTGTAGTGTTCTTCCTCCTTTGACTTGTGTTTCTTACCTGGAAAAGGCATAGGTTTCTGCACCCAAGGTTCTCTCTCTTTACCAGCAATAGAATCTTCCTTTGTGTACCTAGTGTTCTTAGTGTGCTTCTTAGGTTCTTCCTCACCTTCCTCCTTATCAGGAGACTCATTTTTATCATTACCACCTTAGTTTCAGCATGAGAGACAAATATACTATTAGGATCTACAGAAGGTTCAAGTGGTTCCTCAACTATCTTATGTTTCTTTTTCTTTCTCTTACGGGGACTACCACTATCTTCACCTTGTTGAGAATCCTGGTCTATTCTTTTGGGGTGTCCTTTAGGATATAAAGGGTCTTGAGTAGCTATACCACTCCTAGTTCTAATTCCATAAGCATGTTGATCAAGTTGGGTTTGAACCATTTGAAAGTGTTTACAAAGCATTTTAATATCATTAGAAGTTCTTTCCACGATATCTTTCAACTCATGGATTGCTCTAGAGTTTTCCAATAAATGCTTCTGAACTTGTTTATTAAAATATCCTTGTTTAACAATAAATGTGCCAAGTTCCTCTAAACATTGATCAGGAAGCTTACCATAAGGAATATCACCTTCATCAAAGAGTTGGACAGAGTGTACCTCAATAGTAGATGAGTGGGGTGTTGGCTTGCATAATTCTTCTATAGGAGGTAGAGTCTTCACATCTTCAGCTCTAATACCTTTCTCCTTTAGACACTTCTTAGCTTCCTTCATCAATTCATCATTTAATGCAATAACTCCCCTCTTCTTTGTTGTTGGTGTTGGAACTGGTTCAGGAACAACTGGTTCAGGAGTAATAGGCTCAGGTGCATTTAACTCAGTTGAAGTCCAATCATCATAATTCTTGCTTACCTTGGTCATTAATTCTTCAGCATATGTAAGAGTCCTTTTCCCGAAAACACAATCAGCAAAGCTGTCTAGGTAGGTCCTAGAATCATCAGTTAGTCCATTATAATAAATATCAATAAGCTCATTCTTAGGTAATGGACATCCAGGATGTGCATGAATCAAGGCACAGAACCTTGTCCATGACTCAGGCAATTTCTCTTCTTCTCCCTGTTTAAAATCAAAAAGTCTCTACAAAGCAGCATGTCTAACACTAGGAGGAAAATATTTCTGGAAGAAAGAAGCAATCAAGCAATCAGGGCTATCAATGGAACCAGGAGGTAATCTATTAAACCAAGCCCTAGCTTCTCCTTTTAGTGAAAAAGTGAAGATCTTAGCAACAAAGTACTTGCGCATCTTAAAATCATCAAAGAACAAAGCACTCATAGTAGAAATCTCATTCATATGAGCCATAGCACTCTCATTTTCAGTCCCACAAAAAGGTTCTTTCTCAACAATATCTAAATAAGACAAATCAAGAGAGAAATCATAATCTTTATCTTCAATATCTATGGGAGAAGTGGCAAACTTAGGATCAGAGGACAACTTAGGCATGATAGTACGTCTAGCAAGGAGACTCTTAATAGCACTAGTACCATGTGTGTTTCGGCACTCTTCAACAAAATCATCAGTGAACTCAATGTAACCATCATTAATATCATAACTCTCACTAGCCTCAGGTGAGCTAACAGGTGTAACAGTGTCTTCACTAGGAGTTTTGGTATTTCCTAGACTAGCCATAGTAGCATCTAGAAAAGGACCTAATGAACCACTCGCATCAAGAACAGTAGAAGTAACATCATGAGCATCAAAAGCAGTTTCAGACTCAGTAGAAGTAGAAGTGTGGGTAGCATGTGTATGTGGTGGTGGTGTAACAAGCTTACTTATAACAGACGGTGAATCAAGAGCAGCAGATGTGTTTAGGACTATAGCTCTTCTTGTAGTGGATGGTAAAATAGGGAACTTTCCATCACGAGACTTCCCCATGATGAAAGGAGTAGCAGTGAACAATAATAGATCCAAGTGAACTTACAAATAAAGCTATGCTCCCCGGCAACGGATCCAGAAAATAGTCTTGATGACCCACAAGTATAGAGGATCGCAACAGTGTTCACAGGTAGTATTACCCAATTTATTGATTCGACACAAGGGGAGCCAAAGAATACTTGCAAGCCTTAACAACTGAGTTGTCAGTTCAGCTGCACCTGGAAATAGTTCTTGCTCACAGAAGTTTATCAGTAGCAACAGCAAAGCAATAGCAACAACAACATCAATAGTAGCAATAGTGACAGTAACGGCAATAGTAGGATTCGAGTGGGTAGGCATAGGGATGGATGGAGGGGAGTTGCATGGACGAGTCTAAACATGTAACTTAAAGATATAGGGCATTGCAGATAAATAATAACAAGCATCCAAGTACTAAACAATCCTAGGCATGTGCTCCAAATATAGTCATACATGCTCGCAATGGGAACTTGCACAACATCTTCTGTCAAGCTAGCCCGTGGCAGCAGGGCCTCTAGGGAACTACTAGCAATTAAGGTGCTCCTTTTAATAGAGCACCGGAGCAAAGCATTAACACTCCATGAACACATGTGATCCTCACACCACAGCTATCCCCTCCGGTTGTCCCAATTATTGTCACTTTGGGGCCTTTGGATCCGGACAATGATATGTGTACACAACTTGCAGATAAGATCACAAACAATACAATCATAATGATTCAATAATAAGTTCAGATCTGAGATCATGGCACTCGGGCCCTAGTGACAATAATTAAGCACAACAAGTTGCAACATAGTCAAATAGCACTAATAGAGATACTAGGCACTATGCCCTAACAAATCTTATTCGATTACATGATAGAACTCATCCAATCCCTACCATCCCCATGCCTACAACGGGGGATTACTCACTCATGGATGAGGGAAACATCGGTGGTTGATGGAGATGCGTTGCTGATGACAATGGCGATGATCCTTTCCAAATTCCCCGTCCCGGCAGGGTGCCAGAACAGAGTTTCTGGATCCGGATCTTGGTTTTTGGTGGCGGCAGCGAAGCGGAACTCTTTCTGGAAAACTATCGAACCCCCTGAGTTTTTAGGTCAGAAGGCAACTTATAGGTGCAGAGGGAGGCCGAGGAGCTGCCTGGGGTGGCCTCACCCCCTTCAGGTGTGGGGTCAGGTGGGCCTGTGCCTGGGGTGGGTCTGGGCCCCCCAGGCCTCCTCTATGTCTCCCCTTTTAGCTCCGTGGATCTTCTGGTGAAAAATAGTTTTTGGCATATTTTTCGTGATTTTTCCTGATAGTTGATTTTCTGCACAAAAACAAGATACCTAGGTAATTCTGCTAAAAACAGCGTCAGTCCGTGTTAGTTGTGTCCAAATCACACAAGTATAGAGGAAAAAAATAGCAAAGTGTTCGAGAAAGTAGATACGTTTTGGACGTTTCAGAGCCTTAGCTACCTGCCTCTCTCCTCAAACTCTCTCTGTCTCCTCTCACCACCGAAGCTCCGTCGTTAGATGTTTCCGGTCAGCCGGCCATGGAGAGCATTCCGGTGTTCGTGGAGTAGCATAGGAGAGGAACCTCATATCTGTGATCACACGGGCGCGAGCAGGCATCAAGGGAAGGTTCAGGCTAGGAGAATTTCGCAGTTTCATTCCATCGGAGTTCACCGAAATTTTCCGTGATTTTGCACTAGTATCCGGTCGCCATCTTCGTCATGGAACACACAACTATGATCAGGGTACGCATACACATCTCCTGCCCTATTATTGCTTCCTAATTTCACCGCTAGCTCGAGTTCGTCATGAGGCCGACGAGCACTACCATAGTAAAGCTCGCCAGAGTTACCACCTTGGTCCTGTGCGCCTGTGTAGCACCCTATTCAACTCACTGCATCAAGTCGCATCAAACGCACACCTTAGAATGAACCCTAGTGCCATATTTTGGCGTCGCCGCCATGTTCCGACGAGGTGATGTCAAACCCCGACGAGGTGACATCGTCTTTGACCGGGTCCAAGGTTTGACTCAGTCCTTGCCCATGTGGCATGTGAAATGTCCCCGGGCCCATTTGTCATTGACAAGTCTAGTAACAAAAATATTAACTAAGCGGTGCATGCCATGTGGCATGTGACCCACAAGTCAGTGACTGGGTCTAGGTCTGGCCTCGATGTAAAAACGTATGCCCTATTTAGTAAATAGATAAAACAATATAAACTCAAACATAAATATTTTCAAGAAATTAAACAAAATGATTAAACCTTGTAAATTTAATAACTTCTGTTTTATAATTCAAAAATATATGTTTAATATATGGAAATATTTAGAAAAATAAAACCTAAAATTTAATTTTTTATCGTATATTATTGTGTTAATTATTTAAAGAATTATTATTTAATAAAGGTTCTGTAAGTAATAAAACTTTGAGAATTCATATTTTAAAAATGGTAATTGATAAAAATATCAATTATATATCAAAATTCTTAGAAAAATAAGAACTAAAATTTAATAATATAATCATGTATTATTATTTCACTTAATTAAATATCTATTATTTATTAAGTGTTTATAAAGTAATAAATCTTATAAAAATCATATCTTATTATTTATAAATCACAAAAATAAATGTAATATACCAAAATTGATCACAAAAATAATATCTACATGTTAAAAATATAACATTCCACTTTTGTGGTAAATAAAATTAAAAAATTAAAATAAAAACACTTTAATCAATTGAATTCAAACTTATTTCCTTAATTGATAATTCATATAAGGATGAATAAAAATTTCTAAAATAACTAAAATTATTCCTTTGAGGTCTAAAAATGATATTTTAACCAAATAAAAACCTTTTACCATTGTTTCACTCACAAATTTATAAATGGATTCAAATCCAAAGATAATTCATAAGTAGTTAAATAATATTGTTTCCTTGTTTACAAACCATAACCACTCATTTATAAGGAGATAAATGATTCCATTCCATTATAATATTAAGAAACCACTACTCAGATAGAAGTATTCCCACTCTTAAGTAACTTGAAGGAAAATTTTATGAAGTGAACAAAGTACAAATATCATAAGCATTGTACCTTAAGTCCATATATGTCCTTAAAGTTAAACTTTAGTATACAAGATTGTAAACACCATGTTAAAGGCTTCACTATGTATTTTATAGTTTACTTTAGTCTATTTCAATTAATACCTAGTGCATCTCAAGACCAAACTAACCGAGTAAATACCAAAATACATTGACCACATTCTATTAACCATAAATATTTTTTAAACCTTAGAAAAGAAACCTTTTCTTTGAAGGTTGTCCTTTTTGCCACTTCAAACAACAAATTTTGTAATAATATCTCTAACTCTTAACAACTAAACTCAAGGAATTTTATCATACTCAACAAATGACAATTAATCATAATCACATTACTTTATACTTTACTTAAATATTTAGGATTGTTAACACTTAAGTTCCTTATAAATGCCATTACTTGTAAAGTAAAAAATTGAAGATAAAACAATTCTTATATAAGTAGTCTTTGAGTAGAATTCCACATTTGTGTGTATTATTCAGTGTAATTTATTATACTTACATGTTGTTTCACACACACTCATATGCCTTAATAAGAAGCACAAGTGTGAAATTTATCTAAAAGAGCAACACATTACAAAGAAACCATTTCCACTATCCAAACCCTAGGACAATGCTTATTCCGGGGATTCGAGTTTACGAAATTGCATTACATTATTTGTGCATAATAGCATCTTGCTTCTTTAAACATTAGTCCTTACCGGACCAATGATGATGATTTCAGATATCGGATCTTATATTGTCTCGAAGACTGTGAGTGCATAATCTTGCAATCACAAAAGGCAAGTTCACACTTGCTCATGTCCTTTGATTATTTTTGTAAAGTATTTTTCAAATCAAGTGTTGTCATCACCTGCATTTCAAAAAGCTCAGAAAATACTATTTTCAAAATAATATGATTATGGGTTATTTACCAAAGTGGTAATAACTTACTATGGATGTTCCGGTGGTAAAGGAACATAATACCTAGGACTTAACAACCAATGTTGCCAATGATTCTTGCGCCGTATATTACACTTTAACCATGAGATTTGTAATGGGACAGAGAATTCAGCTGGATCGGATCCGTTTCGCATGCCTCGGACACTGTTCTAGGCATTTTGTAAGTTGCAGATAATGGGTATAGCCATTTTATACGGGGAAAAGTCTACCGTAGTTTTGGGCTTAAAAAAGACACATTTCTATTGTTAATGGTTGTTGTGTGTATCAGACTAAGGTATAGCCATTTTATACGGGGAAAAGTCTACCTTGAGTCTGGGCATACAACAATTGTGATGTATGCGGGGTCACGGAGAAGCATAGTGATTGGCTTGGATCTTAGTATGGGCCCCAACCAAGGAAGTGTGGATGAGAATGTAACTCGGATGTGCAACAAAGCTAAGATCTTTCATGGGTAAAGTAACGCACCTCTGCAGAGTGTAAGAACTGTAACTTGTTACTCCCTATTCCGGGAAGGAGCTACGAATGCGGCAGGAAAGGAACTCCATGAAAGTTCTGGTAAACCTGTGAAGGCTGATCGACAAAGATTTTCAGAATAAAAGAAACCTTTGAAGAAATGTTTTCGAAAACCTACATAGCCTACGACCTATGGTCTATGGCTGTAGGTAGTTCATCAAACACTCATTTTTATTGAACTTGCTGAGTATGCTCGTACTCAACGTATCTTCTTAACCCTTGCTAGATTATGAATCCAACATAGACGACGTCTAGATCAACTTATGATCAAGGGAATCATCATCAACAACTCAAGTTCTTCAATGAAGTCAATGAAGTCAACTTATGCATCAACTAAAGTGAAGATGAAATGGCTAATTAGATAGGAATATAATCTCTATCCAGAGAACCTACTTCTATAGAGTATTGATAGCAGCAATGCAAGCCCATTAGTTTAAATACTAGTTTATTAGTATGATAGTTATGAGTTGATTATTTCTGATTCTTCTTCGTAAGAAGTTTCTTTCTCTCTCTTTAACCTAGAGTGTTATCTGGATATTTTGTAAAGAGTCAAGTTGTAATCTATAGTCATGTCTTGGACCTGATGTGTTTCTGTTGTACCACTCTAAGGGATGTAATACTAGTGAACGGTGTTTCATTGGTGTTATGTCAACAACTATAGTGTACTGCATCATGCAGTGGTATGCTGGGTCACCGTAGTTGACCTTGGGTTGGGCCTCTTCAAGGAGAGTGAGGTCATCCTAACACAGTCCTTCTTGCGTCGTCTCATTGAAGGAGATCACCCGCAAGGATTCGTGCTTGAGTTCTGTGAGGATGACAGCCTCAACGCCATAAACGAAGAAGGGAGTCTCACTAGTTGGTTTGGTTGCGGTTGTGCGGATAGACCATAGTACTCCAGCAAGCATGCTAATCCATCCATGTCCGTAGTCTTTAAGCTTGTGGCGGAAGCTTTTGGTCTTGTGTCCCTTCAAGACCTCCGCATTTGCTCGTTCTTCCTATCCGTTGTGTGGGGGTGAGCAACGAATGCTTAGCAGATCTTGGTGCCGATGGCCTCGCAGTAGGATCTAAACATCCCGCTGGTGAAATGGCTGCCATTATCGGTGATGATGCGGTTAGGCACATTGAAGCGGCATACCAGGCCTTACACGAATTTTACCACCGATCGCGCTGGGATGGTGATGCATGTAAAATGCATACATGAACTTTATAGTTTGTTCACATGTTTTCCCACATATTTTCATCATATATAATGTTATATCCATGTTTTATATTGATTTTTGGGGATTTACCAATGATCCCCTTTATTTTGGCTATAACCCTGCAGGGCAGAAAAACCCTGTTTTCAATGTTTGTGATGTTTTAGGACCTTGACAAAGTCAAATGGACCTGAACTTTGGGAATACAATTATTTATCCATGATAAGCATCTGGAGCACGTGAATCTCACCAGGAGGTCCCGGAGGGCCAAACGATCCTAGGTGGTGCGCCTAGGCCTAGTGGGCGCACCACCCAAGATAATTTCCTCCTTTGTCGTGCGATCGCTTTGATTCTTTCGCCCATGAAATTATCTTGACCTAAAAATCGCTATATAAGGACCCCCGGGATTCCTCGAGAAGGAGGACACCAGAGAACACTAGAGGCAAAAACACCACCAAACAGAGGAAGATCCAGCGAAGATTGGAGGGGCAAACTCTATCGGATCCACCTCCAAGGAAATCTCCACCCTCTCCAACATCTCCAGCATCATCACCGTGATGAAGAGGGAGTAGTCCACCTTCGGGCTATGTGTTTGTGGAAGTATCTGGATCTCTCTCTATCTCTCTCTAGTTCTTCATATATCTAGTACCATATGAATTGCCCTACATGATTATGGTCATCTTTGTAATTCATATGTGGTGGATCTTTGTTGTATGATTTGATATCTGAGATTGGAATCTATCTTGTGTAAGATGTTTTGATAGATGAATACCATAAACTCCATTCATAATTGGTTGTTTTGATCCAACTTTTATGCAATAACTTCTATGGGGAGAAGTGTGTGTTAGATGGAGTAGCATGGGGGTGGAGATTGAATTGTGACAAATAATATTCAAGATCTACTTTGGTTGTTAGATTTATTTTGCTGCCTCACTAGGGATAAAATGAAATCATGTTCTATAGTTATCACATGACAGTGTGATAACCTTGTTAGATCAAGGTAGCATATTTGTATTTCAAACATCATGTACTATTGATTAAAGCGATACTCTTATTTGTTCTTAATTCAAGAATGCATGGAGATTTCCCTTTCTTGAGGAGTATAAGAAAGATATGTATTCCATCTCAATATTAGAATGTGATGCCCATATTAATTCCTTTATAAAGCACATATAGAAATTCCATGAATATTTATCATTGATGAATTGTTTTGTGATCACTACAACCTAAAAAGAGAGTAGACAAGTGAACCCATGAACCCCGGTATGATTTTTATCATAAGAAACACCTTTCTATTGCATCTACCATCCTTTTAAATTTTTGCAATTTCTTATGTCGAAAATACAAAAATAATTTCCCTACCTGCAATCACTCATAAAAACCCAAAAACAACTCTACTATCAGCTATATCATATAGTTTGCATTTCTTTACTTTACTTTATTACTTTAGATTGTTTTATATATTATATTTCATATTACTCATACTAAACCTTGTGCTTGACAACCACTTGGTGTAGTTGGGGACACAAGACAAATTATTTTACTTTACATGTTGCTTGAATAGGAGAAGGGAAATATCCATCCAATTCCCCTAGAGTTCGATATAAACCCACGAGTCACCCTTGTGGGGAAAAGAAGCTTGTTGCAACACTCTGCACTTGGAGTCCCAACGAAAAGTGGCAGCCTTTGTTGCCATCAACACTATTTTTGGCACCATTTCCGATGAAAATGGTGCAAAACATAATCTTGGGGATTTCTAAGGCACCCAACTAGACTTACTCGACTCTCGGTTTGCAAACCTCTAAACTTTGTTTTTTGAGCAACATAGAACTATCGTAGAAACTTGGAGCGTCTGTTTTATCTTTTTACTTTTGTTTTTCATTAAAAAGACCACCACCATTATAGTAAAATGTTTATGATCACCTACGAAAAATAAGCTTTACATTAATAAGATTAAAACTGAAAAAGAATGCCATGGAATAAAATAAAAGGGGAGATAAAAACAAAAGCTGAAATTCATGTTATGTTTAATTCTTAAGCTCAAGTACTATATATGAAGCATGATCTGTTTTATGCCTATTAATTTTTATCCTTTGATTGTGAATATTTATGTTAAAAATTAAGAAGTAATGTTAGAAAATATATTTTGACATTATAAACTAGATGGCACACTCTTTAGATCTCTTTTTGCTAAGCCTTTTTCTACACAAGCTAAGACTTGTTCCAAACCCCTTAAAACTAGACTAGGCATATCATCCTACTTGTGGAAAAAGCTACTTTGAAGTATAGTATGTATGTTAATCCTCCAAACACTCTTAAAAGCACCTTTTTCATGTATTTTAAAGCTTATAATAAAGTAAGGTTTGGGGTGATACCACTATAGAAATTTTTGTCCTTCACATCTTATTAGTTATTGTTACCTAAACCATGTTAGCATGGCACAAATCTTTTAAATATAAAATGTTTAATATTAATCATGTTTAAGTTCTACCTATGGATTGCACGGATGTGAAATGAAGTGTGCACACTGGAGTAGGCGTGTTGGTAGAAAACGCTCCTGAACCGCTAGTCAAAACCATGGATGACATGGTGGAAACTTACAACATGATGATCCTTATTCATATGATTCATATATCTATTTTTCTTGTCTTCCGGAGTAGAGATACCACCCCCTCCCACCTTGAGCATATCCAAGGAATTACATTATATTTTATTATAAATGAATAACTTACTGAATAACAAAATAAATACAAAAAGGGGGCATGTAGCTACATAGGGGCAAGACGTACTTTAGTGATGCGGTTTCATAGACCAACATGAGTATACAATGGCAGGCCTAAGTTGAGTAGCATGAGGAGTGCAAGATCATGGACTAGGTGCATGAAATAATCATCTTATAAGATTTTTAGCACACAAACCATATGAAGCTTTGAAAATAAAAGATACTTAGAACCCCATCCTTATTAGTATTGTTGACATGAACTACATAGCTCAAAATATTATTTTATATTCTTTATGGAGGATTAACATATATATTCAATGCTAACTTTCGGTATGGGGTGGAAAACATCTCAAGGGAAGACATAAAACTAAGAAGTAAGTCTTCTAGTCAAGGGCATGAAACTAAGAAGTAGCCAAGAAATAAAGGCATGAAAACCAATGCAAATCATGGAAAGAGTCTATAATTCTATAGGTTCATCAAAGAAAGTTTATTTTGTTCATCATTTCTTTTATCACACCATCTCTTATTATTCAAAATATTTATATATGTGTAAAAGATACAACTTGATAGTACACTTTCATATTATGTTTCATTTCAATGAATTGAGCCTATGAACTCTACATAATGATGAAGGAAGCGAAGGTAACAAACTCCAAAGTCCATGTTTAGTTTTCTCACCTTTATGCTCGAGGACGAGCATAGGTTAAGCATGGGGTTGTTGATGCATGTAAAATTCATACATGAACTTTGTAGTTTGTTAACATGTTTTACCACATATTTGCATCATATATAATGTTATATCAACATTTTATATTGATTATTGGGGATTTACCAATGATCCCCTTTATTTTGGCTATAACCCTGGAGGGCAGAAAAACCCTGTTTTCAATGTTTTTGATGTTTCAGGACCTTAACGGATTCAAATGGACCTAAACTTTTGGAATGCCAATATTTATACACGAGAAGCATCTAGAGCACGAGAATTTCACCAGGAATGCCAGGAGGGCCAAACGAGCTAGGTGGCGCGACTAGGCCTGGTGGGCGCACCACCCATGCTCGTTTCCTCCTCGGTTGTCCGATCGCTTCGATTCTTTTGCCCACGGAGTTATCTTGACCTAAAAATCCCTATATAAGGACCCCCCCACCCCCACGAGGCATGCTCGAGAAGGTGGACACCAGAGGAAAAAACACGACCAAACAGAGGCAGATCCAACAAAGATTGGAGGGGGAAACTCTGTCACATCCCAAGATTTTCCAAATCTTGTAATGTGAAAAATAAAATAAACAAAATAAATTTTGTTGAAAATCAGGGTGAAAAGAAACTTTTGTTTCTAAAAGGAAAATTAAAACCCCATCTTGAACAGACTTTGGTAAAAGTTTGAATCCAACAAAAATCCAAATCAAGGGAATTGCATTCCTCAATGAACGTATCTGGAAATTAAACACTTGGAAAATAAATCCAAACCCTAAACCCTAATGGAATAAAATCATTACCAAGTATCTCCAAGCCTATGGATTTTATCCATATAAAAACTTGTCAACAAACATTCACAAATGATCAAGAAAGACAAACAGGAATTTTATAAAACCATATAAATTGGATTCACTTAATTGGAACCATAAATAAAATCTTATGAATTTAATAAGATAAGAAATTGAATTCCCAAAGCTAATAAAGGACCTATCTAGAAACCCATACCAATTGGTGAGAAAATGATCCTAAAGGGATTTAAAAGGGTAAAGAAATATCAAACAAGATTTCACAAATTGGAATCACCAAGTTTGGATCACCAAATAAAAAGATATGGATTTTATAAGTTAAAGAAAGAAATATAAATTAAAGAATATTTAAAGACCAAACCAAACCTTGGCCAAATCCATTAATCAAATGGAATGATAATCCCAATCCAAATAAAATAAAAGGATAAAGAATTTTCCAAATAAAATAAAATGGCAATAACCATTCTATCCCTATCTTAATGAAGAGAAATCTCTAATAGGAACAATTATTTAAATCATGAGAAAATGATATTTGGAATTTACCCAAGTGAAATAAAAGTTGTTTAATCCACTTAAATAAAATAAATCCTCCAAATAAAATTTATGGAATTGAAACTATATTTAATTCCATTGGAATTAAAACAAATACCCAATCTTAAATGATTAATGAATCATATTAAAATACTTTCCAAATAATTCAAGATGAATTATTTGACACCCTTTTTAAGTAAACAAAACCTACTGAAAGGTTTTGGAAGAATTTAGAAATCAAATGGAATTCAAAACATTATTAAATCCTATTTTGATTTGAAACAAGGGCCCTTTTTATTAATTAAAAAGACCCCAAAAGGAATAAAATAAATTTCCAAAATTAACGTCAGAATGTGCTACCAATCAGTATTTAAACCTACCCAAGTTTTGGCAAAGGTTTGAATTCAAATAGGTGTTTGAATTGGTTGTCCAAAATCCAAACAGAATAAAGGAAAAGAGAAAAAGAAAAACAAACAGAATAAAAAATGTGAAAGAGACGACCCAACCCAGCAAGCCCAGCCCACCGCCCAGTTAGCCACCTCTCTTTCTCTCCCGCAGAAAACGATTCGCACTCGCATTTGAACCCATGAGGCCGCTGACAGATGGACCCCATCGCACCCCTTCTCTCTCTCTCTCGCTGCCAGACGACCCCACGCCCACGTCACCGTCTTCAACCCCGCGACTGGATCGTCCCCAAACCTCGCGGCTGTTTCTGCCGTGAATGCACGCTTTCAATTCACATTAATGGATGATTAATCCCGCGCTGCAACGACGCCCTCTTAACCGCCCTGGTCTCCTCTTCCTTCTCCCCCAAACAACACCCCGCCGGAGCCCCCAGGCTACGCAAATTTCTTGTGACAACACCTATGTCTCTGACGACTCTCCCGGCCGATTCTGGCAGCCTCTCCCCCAAACAAGGGTGGAATATATATTTATACTATGGAAAAATTCCCAAGTCTGAGGACTTGTGTTTTGCTTAATAAAACAACTAAGTGAATGAATCACCTGGGTGGTATGGAAGGAATGGTTTGTGTTGAGTGGTTCACAAGGCCCATTTCTATGGTTTACCTTGTGTATCTCACTTGTGGATGGCCACCCAGGAACAAAGAGATTTGAGATGTCAAATGTTGAGAAGCTTCAAGTGCAGCCACTTGGCATTATGGCCTCTGCCTGGATCATATAGGTTGCAAGAACTTAGCCAAATGGACAGTTGGTGGTAGGGGAATGATAGGTTGGAACGCGTCCATTTTGGTCTAAGGGAAGGCTTCTGAAAGATCTTGTCTTGGTGAAACCATGTCTTGTGGGGAAAGTGCACCACCTCTGTAGAGTGTAAAATCTAAGTACTTAGCCATGTCCCTGGTAAAGGACAATTTGAGCATCAAGACATGGAAGCTATCAAGAATCTCATCATCCAAATTTCTAAGATAAAAACTTGTGGTTGAACAAGGGTTGAAGGATCACCAATTTCTATTGGGAGATGCCTTGGGTGATTTTGTCAAAACAAAAACTTAGTGTTTTCAAATGATAGGGAAGCCTAAGCTCCACTTAGCCAAATGCATATAGATGATAGACTCCACTATACTACCATAGTATCACTTGCCAATACAATTCAAATGTATTGACCCTTGTGGCTGTAACTTGTTATGTTGCAGGTTTGTTTGATATTAGTGAAGTTATTGATTAGGATTACAAGTCTACAACCAACAAGTCTGCCTGTGGCACTTTGAAGATGAAGGACCCCATGCTTATAGATATTCTGCTGCAATGTAATGTAATAGCCAAATGAGCTATGTAAGATGTAATAAATTATGTTATTCCTGGTTATAAAGTTGTATTATGACCTTTGTTTCTTCATATTACATCTTAACTGTGGATGCTAGCTATTGATCCAGGGACTAGCATTGCAATCACAGGGATCCTTTTCCTTTATAAAGGAGGGATCTTACAAACTCTGTCGAAGCCACCTCTGTCGAGATCTCCAACATCTTCACCATCTCTAGCATTATCACCAATATGAAGAGGGAGTAGTACACCTCCGGTATATGGTTTTGTGGCAGTAGATTGATATAGTTCTCTCTTGTTCTTCATCGATCTAGTACCATATGAGCTGTCCTACATGATTATGGTCATCTTTGTAATTCCTGTGTGGTGGATCTTTGTTCTATGATTTGAATTTGAGATTGGAATCTATTTAGTGCAATATTTTTTGATAAATTCATATCATGCACCCCTTTCTTAATTGCTTGTTTTAATCCAACTTGTATGCAAGAACTTGTGTGGGGAGAAGTGTGTGATAGATGGAGTAGCATGGGGGTGGAGATTGACTTGTGATAGATAATATTCAAGATCTACTTTGGTTTTTTAGATTTATTTTGCTGCGTCACTAGGGATAAAGTGAAATCATGTGCTATAGTTATCACATGACAGTGTGATAATCTTGTTAGATCATGGTAGCATATTTGTATTTCAAACATCATGTACTATTGCTTAAAGAGATACTCTGATTTGTTCTTAATTCAAGAATGCATGGAGATTTCCTTTTCTTGAGGCCTATAAGAGAGAGATGTATTCCATCTCAATATTAGAATGTGATGCCCATATTAATTCCTTTATCAAGCACATATAGAAATTCCATGAATCTTTATCATTGATGAATTGTTTTGTGATCACTACAACCTAAAAAGAGAGTAGACAAGTGAACCCATGATCCCCGGTCCGATTTTTATCATAAGAAACACCTTTATATTGCATCTACCATCCTTTTTAATTTCTAGAATTTATTATGTCGAAAATAAAAAAATACTTTTCCTACTTGCAATCACTCATAAAAACCCAAAAACAACTCTACTATCATCCATATCATATATTTTGCATTTCTTTACTTTAATTTATTACTTTAGATTGTTTTATATTTTATATTTCATATTATTAATACAAAACATTGTGCTTAACAACCACTTGGTGGAGTTGGGGACACAACACAAATTATTTTACTTTATAGGTTGCTTGAAGAGGAGAAGGAAAATATCCATCCAATTCCCCGAGAGTTCGATATAAACCCTTGAGTCAACCTTGTGGGGAAAAGACGCTTGCTGCAACAGTCTGCACTTGGAGTCCCAACGAAAAGTGGAAGCCTTTGTTGCCATCAGATGATCCTGATTAGCTCCACATCGACCCACTTAGTGAAATTGTCGACGGAGACTTAGAGGTACCGGTAGCCCCGGGCACTCAAGGGAAAGTCCCCTAAGATGTCCAGCCCCTAGACCGTAAAAGTACATGAAAGCGGAATGGCCTTCAGCTTATTGGCCGGTTGGTGTATCAGCTTTGTGTGGAATTGGCATGCTTGGCATGATCTTACCATCTCAATGGAGTCGGTGAATGCGGTGAGCCAGTAAAAACCATTGCAAAAGGCCTTCGCGGCGAAGGTCCATGCCGAGCCGTGGTGGCCGCATTCCCCCGCATGAATGTCGCCAAGCAGCTTATGCCCCTCATTGTCGGAGATGCATCGTAGGGCGACGCCATTGGTATGCCAATAGTAGAAGTCCACGTCCACCATGTAGTACTTCTTTGCATGGCGGACGAGACTTCCCAACATATCTTTGTTGTTTGGGAGGATGCCATCCTGCAGGTAGCTCTTCAGCTGGATGATCCAGTACGAATCTAGGCAGTAGCTACCAAGACAAGCCTATTGCCTAATGGTGGACTGCAATTTGGGTTGCCTGATGACGGTGCAGGCGGCAGCTCGTAGGGTTGTGCCTTTTCTTCTCTTGGTAGAGTGGCTGAGGGCTCAAACAACCTTCCTTCAAAGACTCCGGGCTGTTGGGGCTCTCATCGGGATGCGCGCTTGGCGATCTCGCCCACCTCGTGGTTGTCCCTTCGTGGGTTATGAAGTAGGTCCATGCCCAGGAAATGCTTCTCGAGCCTCCGCACCTTCTCAAGATACGCCACCATATGCTGGTCCTCGGGGTTGTAGCTTTTGTTGGAAAAGTTAACCAGGAGTAGGGAGTCTCCCTAGACTATGATGCTCTTGATGCCGAGGCCGGTTGCTTCCTTGAGGCCGACGATTAGGCCCTTTTAGTCGGCGATGTTGTTGGAGCGCTTGAATTCTTCCCTGAAACATAGTTGCACAACATAGAAGATCTTGTCGCCTATTGGAGACGTGAGCACGGAGGCTGCCCCTGCTTCATCACTATTGAATGCTCTGTCAAAATTCATGATCCAGAACCCTGGAGCTATCTTACTAGGGAGCTGGGTCATTTCTTCCGAAGCTTTTCTTCTCCCCGGGTCAGTCCATTCTACACGCGAACTCTGCCAGAGCTCTCCCGATGGTGAGCATGGTGTCGAACATCAGCTTGAAGGGTTGTAGCTCGATGTCCCACTAGGCCACGTGGCCCATGCCGTTGGGATTGCATAGGATCATTTCTAGAGGAAACTTGGTGACCACCCTGATGGGGTGACACTGTAAGTAGTGGCACAACTTCCGTGATGCTACTAGGAGAGCGTAGAGGAACTTTTAATGTATGGGTTACCGCTCACGATCATCCCTGAGCACTGTGCTAACGAAGTAGACCGGGTGCTACACAAGCTTGGTGGTTTTGGTCGGGACGACGTCGGTGACCTCACCACCAGCTTCTTCCTACGCGTTGCCGTCTCCCGCACCCGCCACAACCCTCGAGTCGTCTAGAGGGTTTGCAGCCCGTGGTTTCCTTTTCTTCTCCACCATCTCTTCATGTTCGGTGACCAGGATGGTGCTCGCCTTCTGCGTCGTTGCTGCTAGGTACAACAGCAGTGGCTCACAGGCCATCGACGCCACCATGATAGGACGGTTGGTGAGGTACCTCTTGAGGGCCTCAAAAGCCTCGTCTGTCTCCGAAGTCCACCGGAAGTTGCCGGTGTGCTTCATGATCTTGAAGAAGGGCAGGGCCTTCTCACCTAGCTTGGAGATGAACCATCCCAAGGCCGCCATGCACCCCACCAAGTGATGCATGTCTTTGAGATGCTTGGGGGTCGCATCTCCTCGATGGCTTGCACCTTGTAAGGGTTGGCCTCGATTCCCCATTTCGACACCAGGAAGCCGAGGACCTTGCCCGATGGGACCCCAAACATACACTTGGAAGGGTTGAGCTTGATGTTCACCCTACACAACTTGGAGAAGGTTTCTGATAGTTCCGCCACTAAGGTTTCCTTCTCACGGGTCTTGACCACGATGTCGTCGATGTAGGCTTCCATGTTCCTTCCCATTTGCTCGTCCAGCGCGATGCGCATGAGGCTCTAGAAGGTAGCACCAGAATTCTTGAGGCCGAAAGGCATGCAGTTGTAGTAGTATACTTCACACGGTATGATGAAGGTCATCTTCTCTTCGTCCTCCTTTGAAATATTGATCTAGTGATATCCCGATAAGGCCTCCAGGAAGCATAGCAGGTTGAATCCTGCCATGGAGTCAAAGATCTCGTCAAACCACGGGAACGAGTAAGGGTCCTTGGGACAGTCTTTGCTGAGATCGGTGAAGTCGACACAGAGCCGTCCGCCCCTGATGGACTTGGGGCCACCCATGGGGTTGGAAGACCAATCGGTGTGTAGGACCTCCTTGACAAGGTGTGCCTAGACCAGCTTCTCCATCTCTGTGATAATGAACTTCTGCTTTTCTGCGGATTTTTTCCATGCCTTATGCTTCACAGGGTGCGTCATGGGGCACACCGCCAAGTGATGCTCGATCACCTCCTGAGGTACCCCTTCATGTCCGACAGGGTCCAAGAGAACATCTCTGCGTTGGCTCGGAGGAAGGTGATGAGCACCTCCTCCATCTTAGTCGAGAGATGGGCACCAATGGTTATGGTGGCCCCCGGGACTGCCGGGTCGAGGGGAACTTTCTTGGTCTCCGCTCGCTCCAAGGAGAACAACGTCTTATTTCTAACGGCGATGCCCGATGAGCACGCGACATCCTTGCCAGGGCACCACTGGATCCTCCTCTCTAGCCCCCGGGGCTTTCTCATCTATGGGAGGCCCTTCCCCCACGAGGGACACGTCATCGCCTAGGTCACCCATCGCCTCTTGGAACACGGTCACTGCCCCTTTGTACGCCTGCTCGAGGGAGCGCAAGGTTTGGACCCCGTCGTAGTGGACCGTGATGGTGGTCCTAGCGCCGGCCGTCATCTTGACCATGTTGTAGGCGTTGTCAGTGACCGCCATGAACTTTGCTAGTTTTGGGTAACCCATGATGGTGTCGTATGGCAGGCTGATATGGGAGACATCGAGGTCGATGAGCTCCATGCAGTAGTTGTTGCTCGTCCCGAAGGTTAAAGGAAGCGGTATCTGGCCGAGGGGCACCACAGTGTTCTCCATGGCCCCCACGAATAGTAGGGCCGAGAGGAGGCGTGTGATTGGCACCTGCAACCGCTTGAATGCCTCCTCCAAGAGCACATTTAGCCCAACCCCACCATCGACGAGGGTCCTGGCCACAGCGACTCCATCGATGGTGGGGGTGCATACCAAAGGCATAGCACCCACTAGGAGGGTAGAGCCGAGGTGGTCCGTGACGCTGAAGGAGATTAGCTGTTGCAACCACCTGAGCGGGATGGCGGTAGCACTAGTCCTTGCCGTCGCCAATTCATGAGAGAACTGCTTGAAGTGTCGCCTAGAAGAGGGAGCTTAGGAGACGCCCACGATCTAGGCGACGATGTCGGATGCGTCCCGGGCCAGTCTCCGTGTGAGGGCTCGACGATGCCGGATGCGTCCCGTGAGGACCTCGAAAGTGTTCCTCCGCCCCTACCTGGCGCTCAAAATTGTGGAGAATTGTCCCACAAAGGAACTAGGGTCCAACAAGACATTTTTTCGAGAGGGGGCTAACCACACGATCCCAAGGAGTCTCGGCAATGAAGGCGGTGGAGGAGCAAGATAACGACAGAGAGTTGAGATGGGGATTTTCTACCTACGTTCAGGACCCTCGTGAGGAGGTAAATCCCAAACTCCTGCTTTGTTCTGTTGCTCACGTGCTTCGACCCATTCCAAGTTAGGAGAAGGGCTCCTTATATAGTGGCATCGAGCCTCTTTCTCCAATTCTTGGGCGGGAAGGGCTACCATAATGCCTCTCCTCGAGACCCCGGTCTACAAGACTACTTTCCGTGGACCAAGTATTGGGTGCTAGGGGCGTATCCATCCTTTTGTAAATTGAGCTTCTTTAGCAATGCTTGTCTTCATCTAGCGCTTCCTGATGTCTACCTTGTACCAAAACAACCAAGGGTAGGCCTCCCCTGCTAAGGCCGTCCGTCCTGCCACCCAGGGCCCCACTAGCCTCGTTTTTGACTAAGGCCCTGGCCTCGGGACCACGTCGGGCAGCATCCAATGCCACCATCGATCTTATCGTCCTCCTGTGATTGGTGCGTCGAGGCCCCTCCTCCATACAGCCAAAATATCTTCGGCTTAGACCCTCCTGAGAGAGGCATCCTAGATGGATTGCCCCCTCCGGAGGCCATCAAGACGGCCTGTGGAGATTCCCCTTGGGAGGATGTCTTGTTGTGAAAGCCAGTCGCGGATGGACGAGGGTACCCCTAGTACCAGATGTCCGACACTGGGAGATTGGCAAATGCAAAGGAGGCTCTAGGGAGCTTAACAACCACTGGTATGGGTGGATATTGCCCATACCTCTAAGACCCCGGATTTACGGTCCGAGAATCCCCATTATGCCTGCAATTCACATTCCCATGATCAGTGAACCGTGAGCATAACTAATGAGTATCATTACAACATCCAGAATGTAACGAGTAAAAAACTTACATCATTCCCATTATGGCGATTACAATCATAAATAGCATAAGTGTTCATTCGCAGAGCCCAAGTCAAGCCTTAACCTACAGGCAACTGACTGGGAAAACGGCCTAGCTCACATAGACGTCAGCATCTCCATCATTTCTCTCGATCATCTGAAAGTCTGGCCAAGTAAATAGCTAGGGACAATGTCGGTGAGTACTTTGAATGTACAAGCAAACCACCTTAAAATACAAAAATAAAGGATATGCAATATGGATGTGGTAGTAGGAGGGATCCATAAGAGGTTCTTTTACAACTAGTTCTCTTGTAGATATAGCATGTCTATCTTTGATGAAAACTTTTGTAAAACATTTTAGAAAAACCTTTTTGAAAAGTTTTGGGAAAACACTAGAATTGGATCACCCATTGATTTCTTCCTTCTGGTCATCCCATGACCAAACTCTTTTAATTCCTTTCCGACCATCCCATGGTCAAAACATTTCCAAAGCCTTTGCTTTTCTAAAGTCCTTTTTGTAATCAAAACCAGCACTGCTCTACAGCAACCTTCCCAACCGTCCATGACCTTGGACATGTCTATTCGAATAGATTTACACTCTGCAGAGGTTGTATACTTTACCCACACCATCTCGGTACCCTGCCCTGATCTACACCAGTCGTGGGTCGAGTAACCGATCAAGACTCTCCGGATGCCTACTCCAATATAAGTGCCTACCCTATGAGTGTTGTTCCCCTCAACACTGGGATGCCATATATAGTTCCCAGGAAAACCAGAGTGCTTTTTCCACTACACTAAGTGTGCCCTTTCAATGAGGGGCTCGTAGTAATGCATGGAGGCCTGTAGACCCTTAGTTCCTTCTCCTAGACTATGTTTTACATGCACCGTTGTACCAGAGAAGGCCCACCCTCCAGGGATTTATATCCCCCCTTGTTAGTTCCGAGGCAGCTTATATCAGGGTAAACAAACATCAAATCTAGCCCTTTCCCATTCTAGAGTAATGTGGTCACACGGGTTAATTGTTCTAGCAAAACTACAAAGAACCGGGTGCGTTTTTGTAAACCTTTTTCCTCCATCTTGCATCCATAATTTTTGTACCTTTTTCCTTTCTAGAACATCTCTTTCTAGGTTACACCTCACCATGGTTTTTCCATAAAACATTTTTGTAAGTTTTTCTCAGGTTCTTCCCATCCTATAGTTTTGCTTCAGCTAAAACAGGGTCTCCAAAGGGGTATGATGTTGTACACCATCTAACATACTAGGTGTAACTTAGTGTCGTCAAAGGGATTATACTTATTAGTACAAAAGGGTATTAGCTAGAGGAGACAAACCACTACCAGGTATAAAACATTTAAACAGTAAACCAATGCACTTTGTATAGAAGTAGATAAAACATTCATAAGTACTAATGTAGTACAAGGGCTTATGAGCAAGAAGGGTGGCTTTTCTGTGATCAGCAATATGGCATATATGTCCCTAGACTTATTTAGAATAATAGAATACCGATAACAACAATAATAACAATAATAATCCAATGCTCCATTCTTCTTGGCGTCACACAATCGCTACTATCATCGTTATCGAGCATACATGCAAACAAATAGTACCACATTCAATAGACGGCATACAAGCATCAATACATACATCAAGCAAAGAACAATACAAGTTTATAAATCAGTAGGTGTAGAGTGGTTGGATTTAAAGCTAGTGGAAATGCTTGATGGGCATTTGAGGATTTTCTTAATGATTTTGGAGGCCAAAACTACTTGTTAAAGGAGTTTTAAACCAAGGTCAAGTTCTGTATGATATCAAGATGCAAAAATGATAAAATGAAACCATAAAAAGTGGGTTGAGCAACCGGTCAAGCAACCGGTCAGTCGAATAGATTTACACTCTGCGGAGGTTGTACACTTTATCCACACCATCCGATTACCCATCCCTGATCTACACTGATCGTGGGTCGAGCAACCATTCAAGAACTTTCGAGTGCCCTCTCCGGTACAAGTGCCTACCCTATGAGGTTAACCCCCTCAACACCGGGATGCCCTATATAGTAACTAGCCAACCGGAGCGTGTTTTGCACCTCGACAGGTGTGTGCTTTCAATGAGGGGCTCATAGTATTGCGCGGAGGCCCGTAGACCCTTTGTTCCTTCTCTCGGTCGATGCTACGCATGGAACGTTGGACAGAGAAGGCCCACCCTCTGGGGACTGTTTGCCCCTGTAGTAGTGTGAGGCCCTTATACCGGATCAGACAAACTTCCAGCCCAGCCCCGTCCTATTCTAGAGTAATGTGGTTTCACGGGTTAATTGCTCAAGCATTAGGATCTATACAGCCGAGCGTGTTTTTGTAAACATTTTTCCTCCATCTTTCGTCCAACAATTTTGTAAACCAAAACCTTTCTCATTTCCAACATCACTTGGTAGGCCAATCCTCACCAATGTTTTCTTCATCAAACCTTTTTTGTAAACCTTTTTCCGGGGTCTTCCCATCCTACATTTTTGTTTTGTCTAAAACGGGGTCTCCAAGGGGTTATGGTGGTAAACACCATCTACCATACTAAGGACAGGTAGGTATCATCAAGATGGGTTGTATCTAATAGTACTAAGGTGTAATGGTTTGGAGGAACCAAAAATTCCCCATATAACATAATATAGTAAAAAATGCAACTTGCATAAACAGGTAGATAAAACATGCATAGATAAAATAATAGGACAAGGCATATGAGCAAGAAGGTGGCTTTCCTGTGACCAGCGAGATGTCCCGTGACTTCTTTAGAATACCAGAAAACCCATAATAATAATGATAGCGATAATAACGCTCTGAGGCTTCCTTCTTCTCGACGGCACATAATCGCAACTATCACCGTTATCGATCATACATGCAAACAACCAACACCACAATCAATACAATGCTTACAAGAATCAACACATACGACAAGAAATCATAAAACACAAGATATGCATCATCAGGGTGTCGGATGATTGGGTTGATTAGATTGGTAGAAGATCTGGAAGCATGGAAAGATGATCCCTTTGGATTTGAGGTCTAGGAAATACCTAAGAGAGGGGTTTTTGAGAAAGGACAAGTTCTGTATGATATCATTGGATAAAAATGATACGATAAGATAGGTATTGATAAAATGAATCCAACAAAAGTGGTTTCACTATTTTATCAATTTTCAATGATTTATAGTGGCTTTTATAGTGAATAAAACTCTAGTTTTAGGAAATAATTCACCAGAATTATTCTGGAGTTCCAAAAATTATTTACTTGGGTGATTAGATATTATTTGATGGAATGATTCACTAAGAGTTGGATTTACCTCAGAACAATTACTTAGAATGCCCTCAGGAAATTCCCAAAGGCAATACTGGACGAGATTTGTCTTTTTCATCATATTTTAACTACAGAAGATTTAGATTTGATTCCAAGGACACATGTTAGGTATTTAGTTTACCTTTCAGTATAAATTGGAATCACCCTTTTTGGATTTAAATAACTCAATTGGTAAATTTATTGGTGAACCAACCATGCACAGAGATGTTTAATTTACCATAATTCAATAAAAGATCAAAAAATCTTGGGCTCCTGGGTTTTGGTACTCATTGGTATATAGGTTTACTGGGAGTTGTATTTAGGTAAAAACCTCACTTGGTTTGACCTAGGGAAGTTTCTAAAGTCAGAAAATCCCTGTTTTTATTATTTTTCCTACAGGTAAGCTAGGAAGCAATTTTATGTGGGGACAGGGTGTCAATCAAGGTATGGAGAATACCTTGCTGTACCAATAGAGTTCATGCCATTTGGAATTACCAAGATCTCTGAATTCATTTATTAGTGGAAGGAAACACATTTGGCCAATTTATTTTCTAGGGTTTACCTGTTTAAAATTTTGGGCAAGAAAGGATGCTGCCTGTTAGTAAGAACACTTAGAGATCTGGTAAAATTTAGTCCAACATTTTTTAGGATATTTTGTATTTTTATATCGATTTAAACCTAAGCACCAAAATTTCTGGATCTGAACAAAGAATAAAAAGGGGAAGTCCTCGGGCCAGATCTGAGGGTTAGATGGGCCTGGGGAGTGATTTGGCCCACCCGGGCCGGTGCCATGCACCGAAGAAGAGGGTTCAAAACCCGGCCACGCGAGGACCGCCTAACGGCGACCTGGGACAAGCGAAGGGGTACGGGTCTCCCCGAGCCATCCGATTAGGTGGGGGTGGACGACTCCCACTCATCCTCTTCCTCTGAACGGCGGCGGCGGGATGTAACCCTAGAGGGACAAGGAGAAGGGCCAGGGGCTCACCTACGTGCCTGCCGATGGCGGGGAGGCGACCGAGGAGAAGCGGTGCATGATGATGAGTACGATGAGGGGCGGCAAGGGCGATGCTGACGACGGAGATGAGCTTGCGCGAAGGCGCCATGCAGGACCCGCCGGTGGTCGATGGCGACGTCTCCAGGGCGTTCCTGGTCAATAGAAACCACAGGGGAAAGTCAGAGATGGTAGGGGAGCACCAGGGGGCGACATGCAGCGGAGAGAATGGGAGGGGGAAGCCTAGCTTTGTTTGGGAGAGGGAGGCCGAAGCTCCCCTTCTCCTCCATCTTCCGGGACTGGCAAGGCAAGGTAGTGGGAGAGGGTGTTCTGGGAGGCGAGTGGGATCAAATGGGGTAGAGAGGGGAAGCTCTGGCCTCTATCCCATTTAAACTGAAGAGGAATGTGGGTAGGATGGATAATGTCCATGGAGAGCATTGAGGGAGGTGCTGGCCAGGGATAGGTTGATAGGGGAGGTGCTAGGAGGTGGTGGGGGACCTGTGGTCGTGTATAGGGCAGATAGGGGGTGGGGGTGCTATAATGAGAAAAGAAATGGCTAGACAAGACCTTGCCCTTGTCTCCCTCTCAAACAACCATGTGGGACAAAGAGGTGGGGCATGCTATACTAGGGCTACAGTGTTCTTCAACCAGAAGGGAGTGATGCTGCTTGGGAGACTTACTTGGCAAGTTTTGAGGAGTGTTGGGTGTGCTTTGGTTTATGATTTTGGAAGATTGCAAGATTAGCCATTTTAATCATCATGAAGGAGAGTTTTAAATTTTGATTTTGGCAAGATGGGGAGATGGTTCTGGTATGAGGGTATGGTCCTTGTACACCTCCAGGATTTATTTTGGATTTTTCTAAGGATTAAAACTCCATTTAAATGCACTTATACAAAAAGTGCAGAAGTGTATTCTAGAAGCTCATGTGATATTTTTACATAGGACAAACTTGGTTTTTCATGTGATATAGTCCTAAATACCATAACACACATTGGAGAATTTTATTGGGATTTATTGAGGTGGAAAAGTATTTTTAGGGAATTATTTCTTGTTTCTGCCATTTAAGAAAAAAGGCAAAAAGAAATAACAAAGGATATAAAAAATATTTATTTTTGAGTTGGAAAGATGGGATATGATAAGTAGGAATCAAATGTGCCTTTATTTGACAAGGTGTTTTGGAGAAAAGGAATCTTGCCTTTGAAGACAAGGTTTGAAGGATTTTGCCAGAAAAAGAAATTAATTAGTTTTATGCTCCAATTAATTATGGGAATTATTTGGAAAATTATTATATTCAAGGTAGGCGATGTAAACTTGATGTAGGCATCAAGGGAAACCTTGAGTTTTAAAGAAATGTGGTGGAAATGATGGAAACTAGATTTGGGAGGATCTAGGGTTTGGTTATTTTGATGCCACCTAAACAGGGTTGGATTAGGGAGCTCAGAGCTCACCTTGGCACAAGGGGTATATGGATAGATAGACCAAGTCATATAGTTGATCCTGGAAGAAAGGGTTGGGATTGCCTAGATTTGAGGTGGTGCGGAGGAGATTGTAAACTTTGTTAAAAATAAGGCTGCCATACCACATACATCAGGTAGCCTCTTAAACCATGTGGGTTTAAGAAACACAGGGCTCCAATGGAAACAAGTTAAGTGGGGGTTGATAGGCCTTGATTAGTAGATCATAAAAATGTAAAGAGTTGGTCAAGGGGAGGTAGCATATAGAGGTGAGCTTCTGCCAATGTAGGCAACATGATAAGATTTGTAGAAAAGATTATTATCTTGACTATAAAACCATCATGGATGAGGGGGAAATAGAATGGATTAGCCAAGGGACAGAGTAGGATTTGGTAGTAATAAAGAGGTAATACAAGATGGTTCAAATACATTCTTAAGAGTGCACATAGGTTGGAAAAGGTAGAGCTCCAAAGATTGTATCTAGATAAGAAATCTAGACAGCCATTTTGGCAGATTTACGGTTTTAGACTAGAGTACAAGCGTAGATGATTTTGAGTGGATGCTAGGTTCCAAACTCATGATCAAGGAGATTATGTTGAAGTGTTAACTAAGTAGGTATGATCCATTCTTAGATTGGGTCTTCACTGACTTAGAACTATCAAAAGGGGTTATCCCTGATTGATCTGATTAGGAGATGAGATGATCACCATAGTGGCTTAGGATAGATCCAGACTTGGATGCTTGATATGAGATTGATGATCACAAGAATAGATTGGTTCCTAAGGGATGAGATACTAGATTATCTCACTCTAGTTCCTAAGCAAACAATGCAATCAGCAGATCAAGGCAATTCATCCTATCAACTTATCCCACTACTACTAGGGTTACCTTCAAGTCTAGCTTATGGTAGGGATGGGTATTTTGAAATGTGATGTTTTCAAGTAAGATAAGTACCTCTTTGTATTTCTACCAAGACTGGAATGAAGAGGTTTTGAATAGAGTTTTTGGAAAACCTAGGGGTAAGGATAGTTGAGAGTTCTGTCTTGAAAAGATAAGGAGATTATATTTTGGTTCTCCATAGTTTTGTTAATAGAACTAGTAGAAATATTTTTGTTTTGTCAAAGTCATCTTGGCTCAGGTTTTGAAATGCCAGAACATTTGAGAATATGAAAGATGAGCCAAGACATCTCTTTTGTAAAATAGCTTTTGTCAACTAGTGTTGAGGTAAGAAGTATAGCACCTAATACACAATCAGTTGCAAGAACACAAGCAAGCAAGTAAGCAACAATGCACATGTAACAAGAAGAAGTTTTTGTTTCCCCTGATTTTTTCCTTTTGGACAACAACTCAGGGTTGCTGAAATTGGGATGCTACATTTATCATTAGATTAGAAGATTTTAATAAAATCTTTGTAATCGAGTCTATGAACCATATCAGTGTGTCATCCTTATTGTGAGACGGTTATTCATATGACTGAGAAACAATCTGTTGTTCATTTTTTATGAATAATTTCTTTTATGATTCGCATTGTGATTATAAATAAGTTATTCCAGTCTTGGTATGTTTGATAATAACGCATTTATGAAACATATAAATTTCCAAAATATCCAACCTTTAGTGTAAAGGTGGATATTGAAATTAACAATAATATCAAAACTCTCTATGATTTTATCCAAGTGACTAAGAATTCAAGTTAATGACTAATTGGCATAAGTACTTGTGAAAAATATTTCCATAAATTATGGTGATTTTACAAATCAAAACGTATTGATGTATCTAAAACATCATAGAAATAGTGTATAAGATACATATGGCCTAAATAAGTTCCATTGGGATTAACGTTAGTTATCGGAGTTATAGATTGAAATAGTAAACACTCAATTTAAAGTATAAGGAACATCTAAAGATTTGCGGAACTGAACCATATGAGATATGGCATGTTTGAGTTTCTAGAGAATTTGATAGTTCAATATCATTATGAATAAGTAAAAATTTCTAGGGTATTCTCAGGAAACTTTGAATACAATTCCACAGGAGACAAAGTTTTTCTCAGTCTGGTATTTTCATGAAAGAATGTTCTCTTGAGAAAACATAAGTGGAAGAAAGTGAAAGCTCAAAACAAGGTTATTGACCTTACCTTAGATTGTCGAGTAGTGTAGCGGAATATGTTCCGGAATTGAGACTCTAGAAGAATAGGAGAAACTAGTATATATGATCATGACGTTTTAAAAGAGTACTTTTGCTAAAGAAAGTAGGATTCAATAAATTGTTCTACCAATTTGCATAATTACATTCTTGATTCACTTGTCTTGTTATTTGAACAAAACATACCTATGAACTACAAAGAAAGTTTGATGAACCTAAGTACAGGAAATGACAAAGAGTCATGAAATCCCAAATTAAGTTACATTTGAGAGTGCAAAGTAAACTGTTACTTGGTCTCATGAAGTAATAATATTTACTTAGTCCTTCTCAGTAAACTGCAAAGTTGAAAGGAAAGAAATGAAACTTAATAGAATACATAAAGGTATAAATATACTTAATGTCTATTGAATTTGAGTTAGCAATGAAGTCCAATTTGGAAAATGGTGAAGGGTTGATCAAAACTACAGAATTAACTAGTACAACAGGCAGGTTTTTGTCAATCGTGAGATTGCTAATGTGTTGTAATAGAAAATTCTCAATTTGATAAAGGATCAAAGAATTTTGGATATACCAAGATTATCAAGAGGGTCTGTGATTACAGTAAATTTATTGGGAGCTAAGAAATTTTCCAAGTCAAAAATGTGGATTACATATTTGAGTGGGATCTAAGTGATATTCTGGCATGTCAAATATTGTGAAATATTTGAGTGGGAGCATTACATCATTCTTGTAGATGTGATTGACATATTAAGGATAATGTGTTTAGAAATTAGAAGGATGAAATTATACATATATTAAATAAAGAGGATTTATGAAGATAAATTGGGATGTTTAATAAATATTAAAATGTCAAATTGCTTCAAAGATTCTGGAGGAAGTTCAGAAGGTCCTAGTTGATATTCTAAAAATATTTTTGAATATAATCAAGTGAAGAACTCTTTCTTACTTGAAACTAGGAGAAACATTGAGTACAGGCTCAGTATTCCTCACAATGGTTAAAACAGAAGGAAGAGAGATGCATTGCATCACATGTGCCTTAGTCATAGGTTTTCCACGTGAACCATGTTACATGTACATGACATGTTGTGACCCATGTTCTTAGTTGCAAAGAACAATATTCTAAAGTGATTTCTGAGTTAATCACTAAATCAGAGTTAAGTTTTAACATAATGATAGCGTGGCTAGACATCAAATTTGCAAGTATTGAACTTTGATTAAATGTAAAATATATATAAGTATTAGAATACTTCAGTATTAGCGAATATAATTTTGGTTTAAATAAAGTGTGTGTTTGTAGTTACACATGACAACATTTAAAGTCCAATTAACTGATAGGCCATCATTCTATATACTAGAAAAAAAGTCTCACACAGTCACCAAAATGCGAAAACACTTTATATGATAATGGTGTGAATGTCAAAATAGGTGACATTAATGATTTGCAAATAGGACCTTATGAATCTGGTAAAACAAACTTAGGAGAGGAAGTTCATCATGATCAATAAACATATGTGATATGGTTTATGATTAGTAGTAATGCAACTAGAATATTTGTACTCTAGTGCAAGTGGGAGACTGAAGGAGATATGCCCTAGAGGCAAATAATAAAGGGGTTTATTATCATATCTCATTATTTCATAATATTTTTATATCATGTTATAACTATATCAAGAGGAAACACTGATACAGGTGTGTTATATAAACAAATTAGAAGTCCCTAGTAGCCTCTATTTAACTAGTTCATTGGGCAGCACATGATCAAGATTTCCTGAGCATGGTGCATTTATGCAACATATCATCTAGAATGATATGATGGACATTACCCATCAATGATTGTTGTAACACGATCATGTCAAATAGTTCATAGTTGCAATTGTCTAGAACAGAGTGCCTTAGTCCTTATACCGTGATATCATATTAATCAATGTCACCTGGGGTTACTTTAACTGCATCAAACGTCATGTCCATAACTGGGTGGCCATAAAGGTGTACGTTAGATATTCCAGAGGGGCATGTTGAGGCCTATGTATCAAGATCGGGATGTGTTTTCCTGTGTGACGGGAAGATACACTACGTCCACTCGGTGAATTACATCCATCAGCTGCACATCGTATGACTAGGTCATGTGGATGGAATGGCACGTGAACGATTAAAACACTACTTGTTGGAAACGAGATTGAACAAGGTATCTGATGGCAACAATTGTGCCACTTTTCATTGGGACTCCAAGTGCAGAGTGTTGTAGCAAGCTTCGTTTTCCCCACCAGGGTGACTCGAGGGTTTATATCAAACTCTCGGGGAATTGGTTGTGGAAGTGTATTTGTCTTCTCCTCTTCAAGCAACATGTGAAGCAAAATAATTTTTCTTGTGTCCCCAACTCCACCAAGTGGTTTTCAAGAACAAGTTTTTATATTAGTAATATAAAATAAAATTTAAAGTAAGCTGGAATAAATAAAGTAAAGTATTACAAACTAGATGAAATGGAAGATAGTAGAGTTGTTTTGGATTTTTATGAGTAATTGCAAGTAGGGAAAGTATTTTTGTATTTTTGAAATAATAAATTGCAGAAAATATAAAAGGTAGTAGATGCAATGCAAAGGTGTTTCTTATGATTAAAATTGCACCAGGGTTCATGGGTTCACTTGTCTACTCTCTTTTTAAGATAAGTATTCATCAATGTTTCCTTCATCAATGATAAATATTGATGGAACTTCATGGAACTTCTATATGTGTTTGATAAGCATTCATATGACACTACAAGAAATGTTTCCTTCCGCAATAATGGGGCCCGTCATTTTTTGTAGAAGGCACGTCTTCCGCGACAAAAATCTTGGCTCGATCATGGCCGATGTAAAACTTTTTTTCCAGTTTTGCGCCCCTCTACTAAAACATGGACGAAGCTCGACGGGCGCGTGGAAGAAGTAAGATTTCCGCTTCCTCGAGAGATGTTGACTCGCTGAAGTATTTTTTTACATATGGTTCCCGGACATCAGTGACTCTAGCGGACCAAACTTTTCGGTCGCGCCTCCCTGATTTGAACTCGATAACGTTGTTCGATGCCTCCTTCATTTAGTCAGGATATTGGGTCCCGCATGTCTTCCTCAAATTAGAGGAATCGTGTGTATGATGGAATTTTTTCTTCCCTGTTCCGAACTTTATAGTGTCGCTCGATGCATCTGCTGTTTAATCCGGCTGCTGGGTCCCACGTGTCATCCTCACACTAGAAAAAACGTGTGCATGATGGATTTTTTTCCTTGGCTCGTGCCTCCCTGTATGAACTCGACAATGTTGCTCGATGTATCTGCCGTTAATCACAAAACTTGGTCCCACATGAAGAATCGTGTGTATGATGAAATTTTTTCCTTCTCTTTCAATACCCTATTTCGAACTTGATTGCGCTGCCGTTTGATCATGAATCTGGGCCCACCTTTCATCCTCTCATTAGAAGAATCGTGTCTATGGTGGATTTTTGGCCCTCGGTCGTGCTACCCTGTTCTGAACATGATAGCGCCGCCTGATGCATAATCACGCAGCTGGGCCCCACGTGTCATACTCTCATTAGAAGAAGGGTGTGTAAGATGGAATTTTTTCCCTCGGTCGAGTCTCCATGTTAACTTGATAGCGTTGCTCGCTGCATCACCCATTTATTCAGACTAGTGGGTCCCATATGTAAGGATCTTATTAGAAGAATCGTGTGTATATGATTGAGTTTTTCCTTCTCTAGATCTATGATGTCCCGAACTAGATAGTGTTGCTCGACGAATCTGCCTTTTGGTCACGCTGTTGGGTCCCACATGTCAGCTTATAATTAGAAGAACGTGTGCATGTTAGACTTTTTCTCGCTCGTTCATACCTTATTCGAACTTGGCAACATTGCTCGATGCAGCACCTATATAAGGTATCTCTAGTGAGTCCCACATGTCAGCCTTTCCGTAAATGAAACATGCTATGATGGAATTTTTGTCAGCCACCTCCGTTGTTCTGACTTTGGTCTGTACCTGGGTGCCAGATGTTAGTAACCTCTGTGTAGGAAACGTTTAGATGCTAGGTCCCAGATGTCAGCCTCTTTTTGAAAGAAACGCGTGTAGGTTGGACTGTTTTTCGGGTTGAGTCTGCGGTTATGACCTTGGCAACATTGGTAGATTTTCTAGGGAAAACGTGTCTATGATGCACGAGCAGTTTATCTAGGTCCTAGATGTCAGCCTTATAGAGTAGAAAAATGTTAATATATAATCTGTTGCTAGGTCCCATATGTCAGCCTTTTATATATAGGAAACGTGTCTATGCTGGATCCCACATGTCAACCTTCTCTATGTAGGAAACGTGACTATGCTGGTCCCACATGTCAGCCTCTATTTGAATTAAACGTGTCTATGCTGGGTCCCACATGTCAACCTCTATCTGAATTAAATGTGTGTATATATGTTGGATTGTGTTTTCAGGTCGATTCCACTGTACTGACCTTAGCAACATTGCTTGATGCAGTAGCAGTTTATCTGGGTCCCAGATGTGAGCCTTATAGAGTACAAAAAATGTTAATCTACAGTCCGTTGATGGGTGCCACATGTTAGCCTTCTATGTATAGGAAACGTGTCTATGCTGGGTCCCACATGTCAACCTTTTCAGTGCAGGAAAAGTCTCTATGCTGGGTCCCACGTGTCAGCCTCTATTTGAATTAAATGTGTCTATGTTGGATCTCACATGTCAACCTCTATCTGAATTAAACGTGTGTATATATATTGGAATATTTTTTCGCGTCGAGTCTGTCGTCCTAACCTTGGCAACATTGCTAGATATAGCAGTAGTTTATCTGGGTCCTAGATGTCAGCCTTATAGAGTACAAAAAATATTGATATATACCTCGTTGATGGGTCCCACATGTCAGCCTTCTATGTATATGAACCATGTCTATGCTGGGTCCCACATGTTAGACTTTTTTGTGTAGGTAACGTGTCTATGTTGGGTCCCACGTGTCAGCCTCTATATGAATTAAATGTGTCTATGCTGGGTTCCACATGTCAACCTCTATTTGAATTAAACATGCGTATATATGCTGGACTATTTTTCAGGTAGAGTCCGCCGTCCTTAACCTTGGCAACATTGCTAGATGTTGCAGCAATTTATCTAGGTCCTAGATGTCAACCTGAGAGTACAAAAAAGATAATTCGATATTAGCACAAATTGCCTAGAATTCGAACTCGAGACCTCACCAGCGGTGAACTGGGTGCCTTGTCACTATGAAAGAAATAGCTAATACAATAAAATCTTTAATTTTGGCTATTATAACTTACTGATTTGTGTCCTTAAAAATACTTTTTGACCATTTTTATCTCTCATCAAATAATAAGGCGACGCTCCTGACAGCTAAACTAAAAACTACAGACGCTCTCAAAAAAATGTAGGCAGAGTGTTTTAAGAAAAATTGAGAGGTGGGGGGCAATGTCAGAAAGGCCAAATTAAAAAGAGTTTGTCTATCCTACATGGACTATACTCCATACGCTATTCTCCATGGGCTCCTTTCTCAAATTTCCCTGGGCTGTGGTCAGCAGTGCCCTTATTACCCCCAAAAGGCCAAATTAATATGTTTTGGGATAAAGAGAGGCTGAACAAGCTAGATTTCTTCTCCTGGTATATAAAAATACCAAGATTCTAAAAAATGCATTTTCCTATGGCTCGGCCGGATTCAAAACAAAGACCTCGAAGTGGGAGGGAAAGAAATCGATAATTCTGTTTTTAAGATATTTATATAAACTCTGAAGTACAGAATAAGATAAAAAAATTTATCAACAGATTCGCAGTTCACATTCAGCAGCACTTGACCATTCAGCGGCATTTCAAATTGAGTGATTCAGCAATACAGACACTGAAACACAAAAGAATTATAGAGAGATCCAGTTCTTGTTTCAGCTCTTAAAACCTTGTCGCACTATCAATTTGCCCTTTTTCCAAACACACTCGACCATTGAAGCATGCAAAACCAATAATCGAGTCCTCTTTGAGTATTTTCTTCTCACATTAATGCCTTTGTGACCCACGGTGCAACCCAAAATGCTCAAGTCCCATCGCGATTGTGACAAGGCCATGTTTCAAAAGAAAATCTAGACTTTCGACTTCCCATGATTTAAACAAGTACTAGTACATTAGTATTAGTTCCACAAAATGCTTTTGTAATAGTAGCGATAGAACATTTGAGAGATTCAGTAGCTTTCCTGCTTAAAATTCAATTGCAGTACAAAGAGAATAATTTCTTGTTCCAGCTCAAAAACCTTGGCGCACGATCAGTTTACCATGTTCTCTGAACAGACTCGCACATTGGAGAAAGCAAAACCGAGGATCAAGTCTTCTTCTGTGCAAATACCACCTCATTTCATTAATGCCTTTGTGAACCCCCATATGCAAAACAAAATGCCCAAGAATCATCTAGATAATTGTGACAATGCTAGGTTTATAAAGAAAAGAAAGACAATATGATGCACTTGATCTAAACAGGTAACAATACATCACTATTAGTTCAAAAAAATACTTTGGTAATAGCAAACGCCAGAACAAAGGAAAAGCAAGACCATCTCCTGCCCTTGACCTAAACAAGTACTAGTAATATAGTACAAAATACTCCGAAATATAATAACTAGTACTATACTAGTACTACCTCATGGCTAGCCTCACTTTCTTACAATTCTTTGTCAATTGGGAATTATACCCCTCGATTGATGTATATTGAGCAATGCACTCCTTGGGTAATATAAGATGTTTCATGGTACAATAGCAGGGAAATATTTTTCTTCTTCACGATGGCCGACATCGCCCTGATCCTAGGCATGGAGGAATTGAAGATTATATCCCAAAACCCTAGCTCTATTGATGGGGTATGGACATTGAGGTTCACATTGTACAAGGGCAACGAGCATGCATACTGCCTGATGCACACGACGGATACGGCGATGTCGCCCGACTCGCGTATGTCAAATAGCACAGCAAACACCGTACCATCGTCCCCTGATCTGATCTCTACTCTCGATGAAAGCGGTTCCAAGAGCGGCTAAGAGATGTACCTAGAGTTACTAAAGGAAGTAAGAATCGGCGGACTAAATTGCAGCATGCAGATATTATAAGAAAAAATTATAAAGTAAATTTGAGTAACCTGACTACGATAAAACATATGTAGTACTCCCTCCGTTTCAAAATATAAGATAGTTTTGCTTTTGTGAAGTGTATCTAGACTCCTATATAGCATGTGTTCACTCCGAACTACACACTATTAGAGAGTCTAGATACACTCATTTCACAAAAGCTAAAACAACTTAGGGCCTGTTTGATTCAAAGGATTTCTAAAGGAATTAAATATCCATAGGAATTTATCCTATAGAGTGTGTTTGTTTGAAAGGAATGAATCCTAACAAATTCCTATAAATTTCTTTCCTACACTACAATCCTATAGGATTTGTAAGAAGAGGTGAGACCTCTTGGAAAAATTCCTATATGCCATGTACTTAAACCCTACAAATTCTGTGTTTTTCCTATGGTGCAACAAAACAGCTAATTTTAATGATCCCTACAGTTTTTATTCCAATAGGATATCAAGTTTCATGCCATTCTATTCCTGCATTTTCCCTATTCATGTGTTGCACAAATCCTTTTAATCTATTTTCAAACAGAGGGAGTACCAACGGACTACATGTGCCAGGCCATTATTTCAAAGGAAAAGCTACTTGATCTAAGCAAGTAGTGCTAGATACCAGTACAAAGCTATGTTTGAAAGGAAATAATAGATCATCTCCAGCGATTTGATCCAAACAAGTAATACCAGTACATAGTACAAAATACAATAGCCCAAGAAGAACTAGAAACAATATACTCCCAAGTACAAGATCTAGTATAATAGCACTGCACTGTACTACTTTGCAGCCAAAATCCATATTTCCGACACACTGAAACCCCTCGACTAGAATCAACATCAATACCTAATCCCAAATTTGAACGGCAGATCATCATCAGAATCAAGACGGTCATATCTGTCATATACCACCTTGTGGATGAAGAATGAGTAATCCAAGATGAACCTATCATGTTTATTAATCAGAAATTCCATAAATCTTTAGTCATCCTGGCGGTGGCCTATATTCGGCGAACTCCTCTAGGTCCCCTCTCATCATTGAGGGTTTATATAAGTGAAACTCAACCATGTATCGCGGAAACTTGCACGTCGTCGACCTAACGCACTAGACGGATATGGCGAGGCCATAGTGGAGCATGACAAACCGCATGGCAAACACTATACCATCGTCCCCGGATATGACGGTCTCTACTCTCCATGAGCCAGGTGCCAACAAAGGCTAAGAGATGTACCTGTGTTCCATGTCATAGTGGAAACTGTTCACTTCCATCGAGTTGGATTTTTCGAGGTGCGCAAGGAGCGTTGTGGGCGGGGCGGTGAACTCGCAGCCAGGATCAGGGCAGTTGCACGGGCCGTGTGGGCATGCCATGTTGTGGTTGAGGAAGTCGTGGAAGGAGACCAATGTCCCGGAGCCGTCATTGGGGTATCTGCTACCTTTTCCGCTAGCGACTTGGCGGTGCAACTACTTGGAGCATGTGGCCAGCCGGACGGTGGCTAGTAATGTCCATATGCATAGAGAATTCTCGAAGGTGTTGTCGCTGAACATGCTCCAGCCACCATACCGAATCTTGTGTATCGAATCCGCCATTGAGTAAGGATGGACTGGGGGCAAGGGCGGATTCAAATATTATTGTTGGGATTTCTTGGAGGAGAGTGATGGCGGCATGTAAGAACTGATTCTACAGGCGAGAAGTGGCTAGGAAAATTTGCAAAGTGCACCCTAGCTCGAGAGTATCCAAAATGCGGCTAACGAGCATTGGCCAAATCGGACATGGAGAAGATGGGAGGATCTTCAAACGATGGGTGTTTGTGTGTTGCCTAGTCGGTCTTCTATAGCGCACAACTGTATCGAGGACGCCGACTTGAGTAGCTAGACTAGCAAGTGGTCACATCCTAGCTCAGTATTGTATTGTCTCATCACATATACTACCTATAAATAGAGAAGCAAATCTAACTAGCACATTCAGTAAACAAGGCAGATGTAGGCAAAGCTAACATAGGATATGTAGTACAACACTAAACAAGGTTCGACAAATAAGATGCTGAGCAGTAGCGGACAAGTTCAACACAGAAATACATAAGAAGCTGCTTTACAATAGCAGCAGCACACAAGATCAGCGACACCTCCTGGCGTCCGCCTCCTCCCTCTGGCACTTCCTCTACTTCTTCCTGCCCATTTCCTTGACCTTTTGTTCCTTGGGCTTGATCGGGGGCATGCGGCCCTCTACGATGGCCACCTTCTGGAGGTTGCAGAGGTGAAAGCCGAGCGCCTTGTGCTTGTCTCTAAAGGCGTGGGCGTTCACATTGTGGCTACAGGTGGTCACGTCCTCGACGTGGTTCACGAGAAAGTTGAAGTCGGTGGCATGGAGTATCCTCTCGCAGAAGCGGAAGATGTAGACGTCGCTGGCGAAGTAGTGGTCATACTGGCCGAACTTCAGCCTCCTTAGCACCTGACAAGTCTTGTTGTTCTTGGACTCATCGTTTCTGCAGACGTCGCTGCTATCCACCAGTTGGAAAAAGTAGTACCGTGCAATAAGGACATAATTGAGATACTTGGTTATTGAGATTGATTATTTGCATAAACCGATTCAGATCCCATGATTATTTGCATAAATTAAGCGGGTGGGTTAAATTCCTCAATCCCCAAATCTCAAATAAAATCAAATAATGACCCTAACTACAGATCGGCGCTAATACCAACTAGGGAATCCCTTAACTACAACTCAGAGGACAAATAAAATAGGATTGAAATACGAACATGGGGTTCATTGAAACACAAGAGAATTAGCTTCTACAAAAATATCAAGCATCCAACGATCGAAAATGAGAATAGTCGAACCCTAATAACAGACGATCTAGCATCCAACAATAGGAATGGGGGGAGAACAAAGGAAGGGGAGAAAACCCTAGTTACCTCCGACCATGGGTAGATGATGTTGGTGCCGTAGGGGTTCTATGGGCGTATGTACTCATGCTCCTCGTAGGGGTCCCAATCGAGCGGGGCCTTATCACGACGGACAGGGGCCTCCTCGCCGGCGGCTACACCGTCAGTAGGGACGGGGGCTAGGACGAGGACGGCGGCTGACTATGATGCCTCGACCAGGGCCTAGAAATGGACCAGGACCTCCTCGCCGGTGGCCTTGGAGGCGACGATGGCCAACGCGCTTTTCTTCTCCATAGCCGGCATAGTTGGGGTTTTCCTGGGGGTTTGTAGAAGGTCATGGGACAATGGAGACAGTTGCTGCTGAGTGTGGGGAGGCGGAGAGGGAGAGGGCATCTATAATAATGGTGAAGGAAAGGGACGTTTCATTGCACCACCGTGCACCGCGTAACCTGCGTACGCTACTACACTATGCATGGCCACATGCATCCTCTAATAACGCCCGATGCACCACAACACGTGTTTTGTCGTCACGTTTTTTCCTCGTGTCTAAAACTATGGCTAGGTAGGTGTACTTAGTTATACCTTCGAGAGTAACACTGGCAATTTGGTTGTACTCAGGTTTGCCCTCTAGTACTAACACGGCCGCGTGCAATATACTCAGTATTACAATTCGGTGGCTGAGCCATGTTCTTCCTAGTACTACCAGTAAGTTGCATGTGCCTTGCACATGGGACATGCATAATATACAGAAGTATGACATATCATCACTATATTTAATTATAATAGGTAAAGCACAAAACATTTATAAAACTAAGCCACATCTATAAAGTATGGGTGTATATTTGGTTTTTTTCACATCTATAAACCTTGGTCGGTCGAGTTGAAACCCAATAATGTCTATATACATAGTAGGACTATACTGCGAAGATGTTTTTTCCAAACATAGTCAAATCCCATGGTTAACGTTTTCATGGCACATAGCACACATGACATGATAGGGCGTGTCATGCTTAAAACTTTTAATTTCTTTTTTATTTTTCTTTATTTCATGTGGTCATTTTCAAAAGGGGTTCAAAATTGTCAAGATGCAAAATCTTAGCAAGAAGTCAAACCTGTCGTTAAAACTCTTGGTGGTTTTTGATATATTAATTGACCGTCCGATGTGGGTAACTCCAAACGTTTTTTCATAAAACTCACACAGCAGCCCACGATTTACTAGCAGTAGTCAAATTTGACCTAATTTTGATAAATCGGTATAAATTCATTCAAGTGGGCAGAGTTAGCTAGGAAGTTTGAGAACACATAAAACATGGTAAATTGTAAGTACAACATTTTGGTCCACTGTATATGTCTAAAAACTTGGCTTATGTTATTCAGATCCATGTTCTTCGACTTTCTATACGGGAAAGAACAATTTCTTCATCACTCGGAAAATTGAGAATGTTCTTTCCTCATAGTTGGATACTCACACTACTGGCATTGTTTAATACAATAAGATGCATCCATCAACCTCTAGAAAAGACATTTAATTCAAGAGCAATATATTGCACTTACTAGTAGCTCAAGTTTGACCTTATTTCGTTAAATTGTCAAGATGCAAAATCTTAGCAAGAAGTTGAAGCTATCGTCAAACTTCTCGGTGGTTTAATATATTAATTATGCCCCCAATGGTGGGTACCCCAAAAGGCCTTTTTGCAAACTTTCAAAGCAACCTACAATTTACTTGTAGTTTTAAATTTGACCTAATTTCGATAAATTGACATAAACTCATTCAAGTGGGCTCAGATAGCTAGGAAGTTTGAAAACTCATAAAACATGGGAATCGTAAGTACAACATGTTGGTCCAATATATATGTATGTAAACTTCGCTTCTGGCATCCAGATCCAATATTCTTTGAACTTCTCTTTATGGAAAAGAACTATGTTCTCATCACTCAAAAAAATTGAGAACTGAATATTCTTTCCTCATAGTTCGAAACTCACACCAATGAAATCGTTTACTGCAATAAGATGCACCCATTTACCTCTGAAAATACATTTAATTCAAGATAAACCTATCGCGCTTACTTGTGTAGCTCAAGTTTGACAAAATTTCGTAAAATTGTTAAGGTGAAAAATCTTAGCAAGAAGTTGGACCTGTCATATAAAATCTCGGTGGTTTCTAATATATTAGTTGTGACTCCCTGGTGGGTACCTTTCAAAAGCTTTTTTGTAAACTTTCAAAGCAACCTACAATTTACTTGTAGTTCAAAATTTTCACCTAATCTCGGGAAATAGACATAAAGTCATTTATGTGGACAGAGTGAGATAGACCGAAGTTTGAAAACATCTAAAACATGGAATTAATCATAATTACAAAATGTTGGTCCACAATATATGTAGAAAGCTTGGCTTGGGGCATTCAGATCCATATTCTTCAGACTTTCTTTTCGGAAATGAACAATCTCCATCGTCATCACTCAGAAAAATTAGAATGTTATTTCTTGATAGTTGGAAACTCACACCGACGGTATTATTTACTACAAGAAGATGCACTCATCTACCACAGTGAAATTACATTTAATTCGAGAGCAATCTATTGCGCCTACTTGTAGCTCAAGTTTGACCTAATTTCGTTAAGATGTCAAGGTGAATTATCTTAGCAATAAGTTGAATGTGTTTTCAACACTCTCCGTGGTTTCTGATATATTAATTGTCCCCCCGATGTGTACCTCGAAAATATTTTTTGTAAAACTATCAAAGAAGCCTAAAATTTACTCGTTGTTCAAATTTGACCTAATTTCGATAAATCGGCATAAAGTCACTCAAGTGGGCAGAGTTAGCTAGGGAGTTTGAAAACTCATAAAATGTCACATCCCAAGATTTTAGAAATTGGGACTAGAAAAAAATTTCATTTGCATGACATTCATCACCATTGCATCAAGAAAAATTTCTAAATCGAAATAAAGGACGAAAACCCTAAATAGTATATGCCACTTTGATCCTAAAGGGAATTAAATTGGCTTTATAAAAACTCAATGTTGCTAAGGCAGTGATTATTGCTAAATTATAGCCTAAAAATACCCAATAAATGTGACAAAATTTTAGAAACAAAATTGAGCTCATTTGGAGCTATTATGAAAAAGTTATGGAATAAATACAAACAAATAAATGTAAATAAAATGAAATACACAAGGACTTATAGATACACTATTTGCAAACTAGTAGTAAGATTACAAGTATGATCCTATAATCATCTATTCAATTTGAGAAAATTTTAGAAACAAGAATCATATCATTTAGAGTTTGTACGCAAAAGATATAGAGGAAATACCAAAAAAGAAAAAAGAAAAAAGAAAAAAAATGGGCTGGCCAAGCAGACGATGGCCCACCTAGAGTGACCGACCAGAACAGCCAAGAAGCCATCGATCCCACCTCCGCTTTAAAAAGCGTGCAAATTGATTTTCTTCAAACGTATCTCTATTCAAACTCTTATATATTTTTATATATAACTCTGAATCGACTTCTGTTTGTTTCTACTTGTTCCCTACTCCAAGAACTATCTATATACCGTCCTAAACATCCATATAAACCCGTGGAGCCATGGTTGTATGAGTTTTCCTTCTCGAAATCCTGAATCTATACATGCACGAATCTTATTTTATTTATTTACCCATCTAGACTTCGTCGTTTGCCTTAGGCCAAAACACGAAAGTTATAGATCTCGTCGAAATCTTTGAATTCCGACAAACCTCATCTATTTTCATCCACCACAGCCGGAGAATTTCGCATTGCAATATTTTAGATATGACGGTGTAAATCCAAGATCTACTCGCGCTCGTTTCTTCAAATCTAAATTCCTTTGGTGAAAAGGTAGAACTAATGATTCTCTACAACTTTCATGTTGAAAGTTTTTCAATTTGATCTACGAATTTGTCTCTCTAACACAAATCTCTTTCTTATCTATTATGAGCCAAAATCGAGCCAATTTGGAGCCAATTTCTTTTCTAGCCACTAGATCTCATCCCGACGGCCAAGATTAGATCTTCTCGAGGAAGTGGTATGAGCCAACCAGATCTCAGCATGTGTCAAGCCAGGTCAGCACCCGTCTCAGTCAGCGCCCAATCCTATAGATTTGAAATTAAATTTAAATTGCCGGAAATTGTGTAAACTTGCAAAAATCATACAAAAAGATTGGTAGATCCATAAATAGCAAATTATATATCAATGGATTCATAAAAACGTGTAGAATATTAATATGACATTAGATCTAACCTTTACAGTATGCATTTACTGTAGTAATTTAATTAGTTTTAATGGTATTTTAGGTTAATAAATTCATAGGAAATTATCTATAACTCCAAAAAATATGAACAATATGTAGAAATAAAGCTAATCTAAAGTACAATAATAATGTCAGATTAGATATAATATTTGCGGTGCGTATTTAAACTAATAATTTAATTAGTTTTAATGGATTTATAAATCATTAAATTCATAGTAAATTATTTGCATATCACAAAAATATAAAGAATATACCGATGGAAAGATGATTCCATGTAGATCATCGATATGCAAATGTTTCAGGAAAATATTGTAAGGTTTTGCAGAAAGTAAATAAATAGATTAATGGCTTATGAAGAGTATTAAAATCATAGTAATTCGAGTACTGCTCAGAAAATTACAAATAATATGTCCCTGGAATCACAATTCCGTGGAGATTACAGATAAAATTTTAGTATGATTTTTAGGCAACAGAAACTATATAAATGATTTAAACCCATTAAACACTATTTAAATCATACAAAAAGATCTATAACTCCGATTAAGGTGAATCCAACGCCTAATGGTTCATATTAATGCCCTCTATCCAGTACACTTCAGATCCAAATTTAATTCGACAATTAGAACAGGCGTTACAACAGAACTATTAAAAACCCTATATTGGCAAGTAATTAATAATAACATGTACTCCATTGCATTAATTGGTCTCTTGCATGCATCATATACTTCAGTATTGTTTAGAGAACTAAAATAACAACCATTGTGACTTATTAAATTGTAATGCATGCATTTGTTGCATTTGTTTGATCTATATGTGCTATTGTTTATGTTGTATGCAATTGTTTGCTCGATAGATTTTGAGGAGTGCAACGTGTGTGATTGCTACGAGTGCTTGAACGATTCCAACAACTATCAAGACAAGTAGATGCTACTTTGTTCATGATATTGTCCTACTATTTTTAATACATTGTCGTGTATTTTGTAGATGCATGTGTAGGAAAGTACTATCGCTATGCTATGTCCTACAATGCTTAGCCATGCTATGATGAACTAACGAGGGCTGGGTTTAATCACAGAAAGTTGTTTCTTAAAGTGTTGGTTTGTGAAAACTAAAAACAACTTAATCAATGAACCTCCTGGGTGTGATGGGATTGACATTTTTTGGTGGTATCATTGCGGCAAGGCACCCCGGTATCAAGATAAAATGATTGGCTTCTTTATTTGATAGATTACGTGTACAACCATGTGCCAATAATGAAATGGGCAGTTGGTTGGACTTAGTATATTGTGGAAACTCGAACCCACGTATCCAGAGATGTAGAATTTTGGTAGGTTGGTACGGTGCGTGTCGAGTTTGGGGAGCTACTTCCCGAACGGCCCCTTCTTGGACTTCTCCCTATCATCACCCAATATGAGAGTGGTGGTACGAGCTATGTTGGCCAAGTCACATGGGTAAAGTGTACTAACCCCTGCAGGGCGTATAATCTAATCGATTAGCCGTGTCCCCGGTTATGGACATCTGAGTTGCTTAATATTGAGTTCATGAAATGTTTCTCGCTCATTCCAATTTCTTAATTGCTTTAATGTTGATGGGTTAACCTAATTGGGATCTTTTCAAAGAAAGACAAAACTGTTTATGAAAGTAGGACAAAGGTATTTGCAAATGCAAGCTAGCCACAGCTCCACTTGCCAAATAAGCATGTAGATGCTAGGTTTATTGTCTCCATTAATAGCGCTACTTGCCATACATTCCAAGTATTGACCCTTCGGGGCTGCTACGTTTTATGTTGTAGGTTGTTATTCCGATTATGAGTGATCGACTAGGTTGCGATACTCCACTCAAGAGTTGTTCTCCTGTGGTACAATTGAAGATGCAGCCTATCAATTGTTTATGATTCCGTATGCTACTTGATATTGAGCTAGCCTTGAGCTAAGCATTATTGTAATAATTGCAAATTCTAGATCAATTCGTTATTTATGATGAACTGTTAAATTCTTTGCTATTCATCTGTACTGTGTGTATAGTGCTACCCTCGCCTGATAAGGCTGACTTCATGTGTATAGTGCCAATCCCTGGATCGGTTCACTGGCACACACAGTACAAAATGATACCAAATATAACTGTGCATCATAAATACAAAGAATATGATCCATAATTTACATTATTTATTCAAGTACACAGCGGAAAACGGTTATGGGGAATAATTATTCCTACCTTCCCACCAAAGGAATTTGGATTTGAAGAAACGAGCGCGAGTACATCTTGGATTTACACCGTAAGATCTGAAATATTGTGATACGAAATTCTCCGGCTGTGGTGGATGAAAATAGGTGAGGTTTGTCGGGATTGAAAGATTTCGACGAGTTTTACAACTTTCGTTTTTTGACCGATGGCAAACAACGAAGTCTAGATGGGTTAAAAAGCGAAATAAGATTCAGACATGTGTAGATTCGGGATTTCGAGAAGATAAACTCGTACAGCTGTGGCTCCACGAGTTTATATGGAGATTTAGGATAGTGTAGAGATAGGTATTGGAGTAGGGAACAAGTAGAAACAAACGGAAGTCGATTCAGAGTTGTAGATAAAAAGTTATGAGAGTTTGAATAGAGATAGGTCACAGAAAAACTGATTGCACGCTTTTTAAAGCGATTCCATCGATCGATCGGTTCTGTGTACGTGCGTGCTGGTTGTCTGCTAGCTGGGCCGCCGGCCCGCTTAGGTTTTTTTTCTTTTTTTTACTTGTTTTCCTCATATCTTTTGCATACGAACTCCAAATGACATGATTCTTGTTTCTCAAATTTCTAAAATCAAATATATCATTGTAGGATCATATTTGTAATCTTTTTACTAGTTTGCAAGTAGTGGGTTTATAAATCCTTGTATATTCTATTTTATTTATATCTTTATTTGTTTGTATTTATTCCATAACTTTTTCATAATAGCTCCTAATGAGCCCAATTTTGTTTCCAAAATTTTGTAATATTAATTGGATCTTTTTAGGCTATAATTATCAATAATCGATGCCTTAGCAACAGTGAGTTTTATAATGTCAATTTAATTTCCTTTAGGAACATTTGGGCAAATCAACTATAGGATTTAGATACCAGGATTTTGATTAAGTTGGTGAGAACTTTGCATGGATGTAATGAAATGCTTCATGATTTTCATTTTGAAATCTTGCACACCAATTCTACAATCCATAATCATTCCATGCCCTTTTGCCTATATGTCTACTTAGGTCATAACAAAAGAATATAAGATTTTGAATTCAAGGTTGAGAGGATTTTCTATTCAAAAAGTTTCTTCTCTTTGATAATTTTCAACATAGTCAAACAATCAATCAAACTTATTTATTTATTTCACATTCCAAAATTAGGAGAATTTTGGGATGTGACAGACTATCACCCTTAAAAGAAATCTCTTCCTGGGATTTGGGAAGGCTAGAAATAAAGAAAGGTTCGGGATCCATTAGGATGCTACCACCCTTAAAATAAATTGACTAGGTCATTTCTCGAGGATTCACTTAGCTCAAATTTGTTCTCCTTTAGACTTTTATTTGCACAATGTCTCTAGTACATTCTAAACATCATGATTGATAGTTTTCGAGAAAGCACTTCTTAAACTAGCAAAACTCTCATGGTGGGCAAATAGGGAACATTTACTTCACGGTGCCCATATTCACGGTTGGGATTCATCCTTACCGTACATTCCTATGCTTATCAATGGATGCTTTTAGAAGGGTGTAACAACATACCATTTTAGGGTTTAGGCTCAACGCCGACTCTCTGCTAAGGTTGAAAAGACACTCAAGATCTGATACCATCTTGTAAAACCCTCGCCTGATAAGGCTGAAAGGCACTCAAGATTCACAAAGCCAACAGTACAAGAGCGAATAATAAGAGTAGTAGGAATGGTGATCAATCCATCCTGCATCCAAATCATTATCCTGTATGAGGATAGGTGAATCACGTTTTTCTATCACTCGGGCATTCTCACTTGCCTTGAAGAATGTTTCCATGGGCACAAACTAATGCTCTATGTATACTTCCATGTATTCAATCAACAAAGCTACTACTAAAACTAAGCTATCGATACTTCAACTTTCAGGTTGCGTAATCTACTACATAACATCATGTGCAACACTTCATACTTCCACATCCTTTTTCTATTAGGTGAAGCATTCTCTTTCATAAATGCATTGTGTTGTCAAACCTTCCATTTAACACATCATTATATCTCCCAGGGTTCAAGATAGGGAAGAATAGATTCTATAGGAAAGAAACGACAAAGAAAATAATCCTACCCATAACTATATGAAGCAATCAATGTTACAAACAAGGAAACAATCATAGGCGATCAACACACAATCAAACACTTGTATAATAACATTACAGGGGTCTAAATATAGCAGTATATATCCACAAAATAGTTTGAAAGCATTGGGAACAATACTAGAGTAAAATAGAGCAACATATAAGCAATAAACAAAATCTGTCAAAACGGTACAGCAGACTTCACGAATTTTTATGACCGACCTAAACTCGCCGGGACATTTAGCCAATTTTTTTGCATGTACTACAGGTAATTACGCTCCAGATCCTATTTGTTTAGATTTTTCTGAGTTACCAGTAAAATATGAAAAATCGCGCGGTACAACAGGTCAGGCAGAAAACTACAGTAGTAATTCCACGAATTTCAATCAATTCACACCATTAAAATAATTTTAAAACCACACGAAAACTCCAGCAACTTTAGAGTTTCTAAACAACAGATCCTAAACAAGGCATCACATAATATGGTATAGTACAAACAAGCAAGCAACCTATGTTGTCATACCATATAAGTTGGTAAGAACAATACGCTAACACGATAGTGATGATCTACTAAAGAGATAAAATATGGTGGTACAGACCTACCCAACCTTGGTGAGATGTTCATTTATGTCATGTTATTTGTTCTTTACTTGTAGGCCAACTCTCATATAGTGATTTGCTTTATATAAAACTACTAATAACATTTTCCAATTCTTGTACTTTTTATGGTAGATCACTTCTTCTTCTAATCAAATGAATGGACATCTACAAGTTTGAACAAGGAGAGGTGTTGGAAAATGATAGACAAGGAATATAAGAATTCTAATAAGTATAAAATATGATAGTTCGCCTAATAGAGGTCTCCTATTGCTAATCCATTTCTAAGGTCACGATCCTACAGTCAACACACGGCTCTGATACCATCTTGTAACACCCTCGCCTGATAAGGCTGAGTTCATGTGTATAATGCCAATCCCTGGATCGGTTCACTGGCACACACAGTACAAAATAATACCAAATATAACTGTGCATCATAAATACTACGAATATGATCCATAATTTACATTATTTATTCAAGTACACAGCGGAAAACGAATACAAGATAGATCTCCATCCTCCAAATGTGCCATAGACGAACAATTGTTGAGTGGAGTCTCGCGACCTATGAACGATCACTCAGATACGATACAACCTGCAACATGAAACATTGCAGCCACGAATGGTCAATACATTGAATATATGGCAAGTAGGCTAAAGTGGAGTTCAGGCTCATTTGCATAAAGCAATAGTTTTATCCTAACATTTGTAACAAAGTAGTTTTCCAATACGATAAATAGGACACTCTGGTTCACTCCCAGGTGCTACTACCCAATTATGTTCACCCAACAAGTTTTAAGCAATTAAGAAATAAGGATGAGTGAGAAATATCATAGCATCAGTATCAGGTCGCTCAAATTGTCCATAACCGGGGACACGACTAAGTACTTAGTTTATACACCCTCCAGGGGTTAGTACACTTTACCCATGTGACTTGGCCAGCCTAGCTCGTACCACCACTCTCATATTGGGTGATGATAGGGAGAAGTCCAAGAAGGAACCGTTCGGGAAGTAGCTCCCCAAACCCGACACGCACCGGTCCAACCTACACTATCTACATCTCTGGATACGTGGGTTCGAGTTACCACAACCTACTTAGTCCAACCAACCACCCATTTCATTATTGGCACATGGTTGCACACGAAAGCTACCAAACAAAGAAACCAATCCTTTCTTAGTGTCCTGGGCGGCATTCCCCATCATAATCCACACTCGATGACCCAGTCAATGCCATTCGCCCAGGTGGTTCATTAAAACATGTTGGTTTGTCATTTAGCAAAACATAAGCCTTTCAAAACATATAACTTTTCATGATGTGATTCCCTTCCTCGTCTAAATAGCATAGCTAAGCAATCTTCCAATACGATGGCTCATAAAAAAGGAATACTAGGGAATAATATGGGATATAGCATAGCATATACACATCAATTCCTACAGATGCAATTCTACAAAAGCATCTACAATGCATAGGAAAACAATAGGACATTTATGACCAAGATAGCACCACTTGCCTTTTTTGTAGATGTAGTCGATTAGATAATCCTCACAATCCTCATAGATATAATGGTTGCATTTGTCATAACCACAATACTTGCAATCATAGTAGTTGCAATCACAGTAGTTGCACTCCTCGCAATCTAACGTTTGAAGCAAACACAACAAACACCATTCAAAACATTGCAAACATACAACAGTGCAGCATTACAAGAAAACAATGATGAATAGATGCATGCATGACGATTTAATGAGTCACAATGGTTGCATTTAGTGTTCTGAACATAATTAGATTACATGATGCACGTGTAAAGTCATTTAATGCACTAAAGCTTTTATTACTAAAGTTGTATCGATTTAATATGGTGTATACCATTTTAATTGAACTAAATATGTTTATGTCATATTAAATTGTGAACTAGATGCTACTGGATAGAGGTAATGCAATTTAGAGACAGTAGCAATTTGAATCACCTAAAAAGGAGTTATAAATATTTTCTTATGATTAAAACACTATTTCAATGGATTTAAATATTTCTGTATGAATTTCTGTTTTAACAGTACCAAATAATTTGTCATGCAATTTCTCTGTATAGATATTGTCAATACAAAACCTTAGCAATTGGATTCACCCTAATCGGAGTTATAGATCTTTTTGTATGATTTAAATAGTGTTTAATGGGTTTTAAATGATTCATATAGTTTCTGTTGTCTAAAACTCAAACTAAAATTATATCTCTAATCTCCACGGAATTGTGATTTGAGGGACATATTATTTGTAATTTTTTGAATAGTATTTATTTTCTAATGAATTTATTACTCTAAATAATCCATTAAACCATTTATTAAATAACTACAAAACCTTACAGTATTTGCATGAACCATTTGCATATTAATGGTCTATATGGAACCTGCTTTCCATCGGTATATTATTTATATTTTTGTGATATGCAAATAATTTACTATGAATTTAATGATTTATAGAGCCATTAAAACTAATTAAATTTCTACGGGTTAAATAATCCGCAAAGGCTAGATAAAACCCAGATATTATTAATTTACATTAAAGTAGCTTCAATTTGATATATTGTTCATATTTTTCGGAGTTACAGATAATTTCTTATGAATTTATTAACCTAAAATACCATTAAAACCAATTAAATTACTGCAGTAACCACGTACAGTAAAAGTTGGATCTATTCTGATAAGATGATTCTACGTAAAATTATCTTCTATTTGATATGTTATACGCAATTTTTGGACGTGGTATGAATTTCTAATGAATTTTACAAGTTAGACCTATAATATGCAATTTTAAATTCGAACAGAATATTCAAGAGAATATTCCGCTGACTGGACAGGTTGACTTTGCATGCTGACCTGGGACTATATGTTGACCTGACATTAACGTGGCGTTGATGAGGAAGCTGACCGGGATGACGACATGGCACGCACCGGTTTGATTGGATCTCGACCGTCTGGATAGGATCCGGTGGCTAGAAGAAGAGATTGACCCGATTTTGGCTCAGAATAGACAAGAAACAGATCTGTGTTAGAGAGAAAAATCCATAGGTAAAATTGAAAAACTTAGAACACGAAAGTTGTGGGGAATCATTATTCCTACCTTCTCACAAAAGGAATTTGGATTTGACGAAACGAGCGCGAGTACATCTTGGATTTACACCGTAAGATCTGAAATATTGTGATACGAAATTCTCCAGCTGTGGTGGATGAAAAGATGTGAGGTTTGTCGGGATTGAAAGATTTCGACGAGTTCTACAACTTTCGTGTTTTGACCGAAGGCAAACAACGAAGTCTAGATGGGTTAAAAAGTGAAATAAGATTCGGACATGTGTAGATTCGGGATTTCGAGAAGATAAACTCATACAGCTATGGCTCCACGTGTTTATATGGATATTTAGGATGGTGTAGAGATAGGTATTGAAGTAGGGAACAAGTAGAAACAAACGGAAGTCGATTCGGAGTTGTAGATAAAAAGTTATGAGGGTTTGAGTAGAGATAGGTCACAGAAAAACTGATTGCACGCTTTTTTTCTTTTTTCTTTTACTTGTTTTTCTCATATCTTTTGCATACGAACTCCAAATAACATGATTCTTGTTTCTAAAATTTTCTAAAATTGAATAGATCATTGTATGATCATATTTGTAATCTTTTTACTAGTTTGCAAGTAGTGGGTTTATAAATCCTTGTATATTCTATTTTATTTATATCTTTATTTGTTTGTATTTATTTCATAACTTTTTCATAATAGCTCCAAATGAGCCCAATTTTGTTTCTAAAATTTTGTAATATTAATTGGATCTTTTTAGGCTATAATTATCAATAATAGATGCCTTAGCAACAGTGGGTTTTATAAAGTCAATTTAATTTCCTTTAGGAACATTTGGGCAAATCAACTATAGGATTTAGATACCAGGATTTGGATTCAGTTTGTGAGAACTTTGCATGGATGTAATGAAATGCTTCATGATTTTCATTTTGAAATCTTGCACACCAATTCTACAATCCATAATCATTCCATGCCCTTTTGCCTATATGGCTACTTAGGTCATAACAAAAGAATATAAGATTTTGAATTCAAGGTTGAGAGGATTTTCTATTCAAAAAGTTTCTTCTCTTTGATAATTTTCAACATAGTCAAACAATCAATCAAACTTATTTATTTATTTCACATTACAAAATTAGAAGAATTTTGAGATGTGACACTGCTCCACAATGACCTGGCTTCCAAACATGCCAGAGAAACATATCTGCACACTATCTCAAAAAAGAAAAAAAATAGAGCCGTCGTACGAAGGCACACATGCGCAGCACCACGCTGTGGACGAGGGAGAGATCAGTTGGGCTTGTGCGCGAGGGGAGAGGGGTGGAGAGATGAGAGGCAGCGAAGGAGAGAGAAAACACACTTCCAATTTTTTCTACGTGCATAGGTACTCACATTTACTACTACTATTAGAGTCAGGAGTACCTCATGTCAAGAATCCATCATAAACTTTGCTCTGACATCGAACCGCCTTCAACTCCTCTTCTCTCTTTGCTACTACCCTCTTTCCTTGGCTACGTTTTATTCTCTCTACAAGTACAACACGTGGACAGAGGTTAGCATATACTTATGTCTAAGCAACAGAAGTACTATTGTACTACAAGTCATAAGCTCCACCATTGTCTAAACGAGATGATTTGTGGGGTCCACTAAACTGAAGAACTTTTGCATGGGAGTTTTATAGCTCGGTCATACACTGCCAAGTGGTCCCATTATTTGATTTTTTCCTTAGGGCATCCGTAGTGTGTAATAATGCACATCTTAAGGCATATAGTAGTACATTGTGGATAAAATAAAGTTACCTCAAGCTTGTGGGTTGCCCAGAGAGAATAGAAAATCATTTCCCCTCCCTCCTCTCTCTTGCAAGGAGTAATATGACCAAGCAATGTGGATACTACCTTGTGGCAAATGTTGAACTTATACATTGTGGTAATTCTCATAAGACGGGTGGGTCCTACATTACGAATGCCCTTAGACACTCGTGGTTTGTACTCCCATCTCCACCGCGCTAGACTCTATGTTTTTGGAGAAATTCATTTAACCGATGTAGTTAGATCAAGGTTTTGGATTTCAGTTTTGGTTTTTTACCAAGTATGAGCGAAGGGGCCGAAATTCGGTTGTTTTGGTGAATTTCGGTCAAATCTCGGATGAAATGCAAGAATAAAATTTAAACTTTGAAATGAAATTTGGCTGAAATTAGACCAAAATTTAGAATTTCAAATAAAATTCTACCAAATATATAATATTTTAGTTAATCCAACAAAAAATCGCCAAATTTAGAAAGTTTTTGTTCAGTAAATTCTATTACCGGTCTTGGCCGAAATGGGTGAATTTCGGTGAAATTTCGGTAATCTCGGCCGAAATTCGAAACCTTGAGTTAGATAAGAAGCATGATCCACTATATGTCTGAAAACTCCCACGGTCAACAATGCTTACTACCCGAAGAAGCACTCATCTACTACGGGAACTCCATCAGGTCATAACCTACGATGTTGATCGGTATGTCCTTGACAACCTTGGTCATTCCGTTTGAAACCCAATAGTGTCTATACATGGCAAAACAATACTATGAAGGTGTTTTTTCCAAAACTTGTCAAATCCCATGGTTAACGTTTTCATGGCACGTAGCGCACACTATATGCATGATAGGGTGTGTCATGCGTAAATCTTTTAATTTCTTTTTTCTTTTTATTTATTTCATGTGGTCATTTTCAAAAGGGGTTCAAAATTGTCAAGATGTAAAATTTTAGCAAGAAGTCAAACCAGTCGTCAAAACTGTTGGGCCACGTAGAGATAAAACAAAACTTTTTCCCTCTAACATGGTGATCCCATTATCTAGCTGAGGTAGAAGTCTATGAGGTTTACCATTAGATGCGCAGTCGCGGATTACTGATAAAGCGCGTCATTTGATGTAGTGCAGTCCTTAGCGATCCGATCTGATCGTCCTGGTGCTGATCGTACAGCACCTCTACTGGTATCCACACGTACAAGGAGGAGCACCGGCGGCGAACTGCTAGGTTCGGTACGTTGGCAGGACTGCTTTGGAGTTAGGATTTCCAACACATGGAACAACCTAACCGATCAACGATTAACCCTTCTGGGTTAATATATAGGGAGTGAACGTGGGCTCCACTCATGTGGCCCATTCAATAAAGCCCATAAAATATTAGTCACCTGTGAGTCCGACGCACTAAATTAGTCCAAATCCGGCTAGGGTCCAACCGAACCAGATATCTAGTTCAGATCCTATCCGAACTTGCTGCCGCTCTTAAGTGTGTGACCCCATAGGCTCTTGGCAACTTGGACACGATTAGAGTCAGACTCTCAATCGAGCAGTCGGTAGTGGCTCCTAGCAGAACGTGCCAACTCCCAAGTACCAAAGAGTCACGACGACTTGCCTTTCCAATGCGACTTGCGTCTGAGTCCCTTTTGCCTCACAATATACCTTGTCAGACTATAGGCGAATATTTGTCATCCCTTAAATAGTCTGACTCTCTTCTCTATCCGAGATAATTTATTCATCCGACTAATTCTTAGTCGATCGCCTCGGTTAACACTTAACTAAGTCGTGCATGGCCATGCTTTCCGAATCATATCTACGGAGAGGGCCCAAAGAATATATCTCCAAGTGGAGGGGCAAATATCCCATCTTGGTTATTCACATCAGGTATCTTGATCCTCAATCGACCCAAACTCTGCCTTTATAACTGCCCAATTATGGATTAGCGTTTGACAGAACCTAAGTCGGTGATCCTCAACTCGGACTATGCAATAACCTCATGTATAAGGATTATATTGATTGAGATATATAAATGACAACTTGTTCGTTGTACATCAATATGGGTCAATCCGACTCGCTAAACTCTTTAGCCGAATCTTTGTAAGTCGGAATAGCATCTCCATGCCCATGACAAGTGGAACCGAATCATCAAGCCAACTTTCACATTGGTCTAAGTTGTGTGTCCAGCATAACCTCAATGACCAAGGACATTTAATACAAACAACATGAATGTATAGTTCCACAACCGGATCACATATTCAATGATATACATCAGATGCTCATACAAGGAAAACTTAATATCTTTATGAATATAATGGGAAATATCATCATACATGATTGCCTCTAGGGCATATTCCCAATAGTCTCCTACTTGCACTAGAGTCAATCTTCCGACATCACATGTCTAGGCATCTAATTCCCATAGCTCTTAGGTGCGCCTCATGCTTCGGTTGTGGTAACGGATCCGCAATATTTGCATTCGTGTGTACCTTGCATAACTTGATATCACCCTGATCCACAAACTGGCGAATCAGGTGGTACCGCATGAGTATGTGCTTGTTCTTATGGTGTTATCTAGGTTCCTTGGCATGTGCAATAGCACCATTGTTGTCACAATACACGTCTAATGGATTGGACGAGCCCTAAACCACACCAAGATCCATCAGGAAATTCCTCATCCAAAATGCTTCCTTTGCTGCCTCTGAGGCGGCAATATACTCAGCCTCTGTTGTAGATGTAGACACAGTCTCTTGCTTGGAACTCTTCCAGCTCATAGAACCTCCGTTTATAATAAACATGTATCTGGATTGCGAACGGGAATCATCAGAGTCGGTAAGATAACTCGCATATGTGTAACCCTTTACACTAAGCTTATCTTCACCACCATAAACCAAAAACATATCCTTAGTCCTTCTCAAGTACTTTAGGATATTTTTAGCCGCTGTCCAGTGGATTTCTCCAGGATCAGCCTGGTATCTGCTCACAACACTTAGAGCATATGAAACATCCGGCCTAGTACAAATCATGGCATACATGATGGTTCTGACTGCAGAAGCATATGGAATCGCACTCATCCGACTTTTCTCATCAGTCGTCGAAGGACACTGAGTCTTGCTAAGTTATACACCATGGGACATCGGTAATAACCCCTTCTTAGACGATTCCATGTTGAAATTCTTTAACACTTTGTCCAAATAAGGACTCTGACTCAATCCAATGAGCCTCCTTGATCTATCTCTATAGATCCGGATTCCGAGGATGTATGTTGCCTCAACCAAGTCTTTCATTGAGAAACTCCTTTCCAATGACTCCTTGGTTTCTTGCAACATCTGGACATCATTTCCAATCAATAATATGTCATCCACATATAAGATTAGAAAGTTTACTTTGCTCCCAAAAAACTTCTTGTATAAATAAGAATCATGATCACTCTTGATGAAGCCAAACGATTTGACTACCTCATCAAAGCGAATATTCCAACTCCGAGATGCTTGCTTCAACCCATAAATGGATTTCTGAAGTTTGCACACCTTGTCAGCATTAGCCGGATTGACAAAACCCTCGGGCTGTATCATATAAACGTCCTCGGTTAAATTTCCGTTAAGGAAAGCCGTTTTGACATCCATCTGCCATATCTCATAGTTAAAATAGGCTGCTATACCTAACATGATCCGAACTGATTTAAGCATCGCTACGGGCGAGAAAGTATCATCGTATCAAATACTTGAACTTGCCGGAACCCCTTCACGACAAGACGTGCTTTATAGACGAAAACATTTCCATCCATATCAGTTTTCTTCTTAAAGACCCATTTGCACTCGACGAGTCTTGCACCGTCTGGCAGATCAACCAAGTTCCAAACTTGATTTTCATAAATGGACTTTAACTCGGATCTCATGGCTCCAAGCCATGACTCGGAATCAGATCCCACCATCGTTTTCGAATAATTTGCCGGCTCATCACTATCTAACAGTAATACATCACGAACACTTCATAATCTTGCCGATCTTCGTAGTACAGGTGCTGCTGATGACTCAGCTTCCACGACCGGCTCAACCTCCAAGGTTTTTGTCGACTTGCCACTAGCCGGTTCCTCTCGAATTTCTTCGAGCTGCATCGTACTCCCACTAACTCCCCAACTGAGAAATTCTTTCTCAAGGAAGACACCGTTCTGAGCGACAAACACTTTGCCCTCTTCTCGGCTGTAGAAGTAGTAACCCAAGGTTTCCCTCGGATACCCCACGAAAATACACTTATCCGACTTGGCTGTAAGCTTGTCCGACTGAAGTCGCTTGTCAAATGCTTCACAACCCCAAATCTTAAGAAAAACAAACTTGGCTTTTTGCCTGTCCACATCTCATGCGGTGTCTTCTATACCGATTTTGATGGTACTCTGTTTAGTGTGAATGCCGCTGTTTCTAGACAATAACCCCAAAATGATAAAGGTAGATCTGTCCGACTCATCATTGATCGTACATATACAACATGGTTCGATTCCGCCTTTCCGAAACAACGTTCCTTTGCAGCGTTCGTGGCGGAGTAAGTTAAGGAACTATTCCACAACTTTTCAGATGGTCATCAAACTCATGGCTCATGTACTCACCTCCTCAGTCCGACCGTAGAAACTTTATTTTCTTGCCGAGTTGATTATGTGCTTCATTCTAGAATTCTTTAAACTTTTCAAAGGCTTCTGACTTATGTTTCATCAAGTAGATATATCCATACCAACTCAAATCATCTGTGAAGGTAATGAAGTACTCTTAACCACCCGTGGCTGTCGTGCTCACTAGTCCCAACAAGTCGGACACCCTTTTGCAACTCTTTGCAAAAGGTGTCTTGGTCATTTTGGTGAGTAGGCAAGATTCGCATGTCTCGAACGACTCCAAGTCGAACGAAGTTAGGAGTCCATCATCATGGAGCTTCTTCATGCATTTCCAACTTACATGACCAAGCCGACAGTGCCAAAAGTAAGTCATATTCAGATCATTTGGTTTTAACCTTTTAACATTTATGTTATAGACCGACTCACCATCAAGATTCAAAATAAATAACCCGTCCTGGACGAGTGCAAAGCCGTGAAACATATCATTCAAATATAAAGAACAACCATTATTCTTGATATTCGACTCATATCCTTGCCTCATCAAACATGAAGCATAAATAATGTTTCGACTGAGCACTGGAACATAATAACAATTATTCAGTTCCATAATGAATCCAGAAGGTAAATGAAGCTACATCGTGCCGACTTCCAACGCAGCAACTCTTGCTTTGTTGCCGACTCGAATATCAACCTCGCCTCTTGCAACGCTCCTAGTTCTTACCAGTCCCTGCAACAAGTTGCAGATGTGAATAACTAATCCAGTATCATATACCCAAGAACTATTTGGTGCATCAGCAAGATATATGTCTATAACATTGCAAACAAGTGTACCTGAGTCGTAAGTCATACCTCCACTCTTGGCTTTATCAGCCAAATACTTGCTGCAATTCCTCTTCAAGTGGCCATCCGCCTTGCAGTAGAAGCAAGTGGATCTGGCTAAAGGAGATGGCTTAGTCCCTGAGGAAGCGCTTGGGACCGGGTCCTGAGCCTGCTTTCCTCCCGACTTAGCCTTCTTCTTAGTCCAAGAACTCTTCTTGAACTAAGCGTTATTCTGCACCATCAACACTTGACTAGGGACCTTCTTGAGATCCGCCTCTGCCTGCTTGAGCATCCCATGCAATTCAGTGAGCTTCTTATCCATACCATGCATGTGGTAATTCAAAATGAACTGCCCATATCCACTAGGAAGAGAGTTTAGAATTATATCCATAGCAAACTCTTCACTAATGGGGTAGCCAAGCCTCTCTAGAGACTGCACGTAACCAACCATTTTGATCACGTGTGGACTCAGTGGATCACCATCCTTAAGCTTGCAACTCAGCAAAGCCTGAGAGACTTGATACCTCTTACTCTTCGCCTAAGCCTGGAACATACGTTTGAGGCTTTCGATCATATTGTAGGCCTCAACATTCTCGAACCGCTTTTGCAAGTACGCTTCCATATGAGCAAGCATAAGACAGCTAATATCCATAGACTCATCCTTAGCCCGACGGTAGGCATTGGTGGCAGCGACAGTCACATTCTCATTCGGCTCATCTGGAAGTGGGTTGTCTAGGACATGGTCCTTCTTTTCTTGTTTGAGAACAATTCTCAGATTTTGATACCAATTGGTAAAATTAGTGTCGTTCAATTTATCTTTCTCAAGAATGGTTCTCAAAGCAAAACCGGATATCTGAGAGTGACTGCTACTTGGTGCCATGATCTACAACAGAAATATGCAAAACACTTAAGACATGTATTCACAAAAGAGCAAGCATATTAATCACATTAATATTTTATGCTCCCACTAGAACCAACACCCCTCCGATGGTTACTTAGTGATTTAGGATCCTCAATAAGCAAGTTGGCTAGTGATCTTTAGCATCACAGCTAGCCGCCAAGTGATCTAGGTAGACAACTCCTTGTCAATCGCATCTCATAAGACTCTTGTTGGACGGGTGGCATCACATGCCCCGACTCCCGTCCGAATTTTCCCCGAGCCCCACAACCGTTGTGATAGACCCGTCTAACTTACCGAGTGTTTCCGCAGTAAGAGTCCGACTCGATCCCACATAGTCGGAAAGAATTGGCAGAACCTCAATTTTATGAGCCCACTACCAAAACTGTCCAACTTGTGATGGTGCAAACACTGGCAGGAAAACTGACTAGACCTTCTTTGAGGGATTAAATTTTACTAACTCTCTAATAGAGGTAAAACAGAGACATGTCAACAACACAAAATAAATCAATTATAATGTGAAATGGTATGGATCTCTTCATGGCGATCTCCATCTCCACAAAGCTTGTAATCACCGACTCGTGCCAACTCTTGTCACTTGCCATCTTACACCATGTCACCGACATGTACATCTCCTTGCATGCCATCCGGGTTCTCCACACAGCTACACTAGCTTAGTAAAGTAAATTACATGGAGAATCCGACACGCAAGTCGTTATACAATAAAATGACAGCACCTAGGCTCCAGCCGGCTGACAAAACCGTGATTCGCAGATCACGTATGGATTACACACATACATCGCATACACATGAACCATACCATTCACAACTTCCTTCAAAAATAAGTTATGCATAGATACAAAATCTACCGGTGTTGTGAAACTCGCAACGATGTCTAACGCGCTATGACAGGGCGAAGCCGGCCGGTAGGGGTATGTCGTTCCATGACCTCAGCAGTATGATCACGGAAATCAGATCTACCATTCCCCGAGTACAGTTGATCCAATCAACCTCGTACAAAACCGATCTATCTCATAGATCGACCACCAAAACAACATGTAGCTCTCATCTATAGCCAACCGCATATCACATAAGCGAGATCTCGAGCCTAAAACCAGAAGCTATCACTCTGATACCACTGTTGGGTCACGTAGAGATAAAACAAAACTTTTTCCCTCTAACGAGGTGATCCCAAGATCCAGCTGAGGTAGAAGGCCACGAGGTTTACCACTAGACTGCAGTTGCGGATTACTGATGAAGTGCGTCAGTTGATGCAGTGCAGTCCTTAGCGATCCGATTCGATCGTCCTGGTGCTAATCATACAACACCTCTACTGGTATCCACACGTACAAGGAGGAGCACCGGCGGCAAACTTCTAGGTTCGGTACGTCGGTAGGACTGTTGTGGAGCTAGGCTTCCCAACACATGAAACAACCTAACCGATCAACGATTAATCCTCCTGGGTTACTATGCTCCACTATATATAGGGAGTGAATGTGGGCTCCACTCATGTGGCCCATTCACTAAATCCCATATAATATTAGTCACCTGTGAGTCCGACTCACTGACTTAGTCCAAATCCGGCTCGGGTCCAATCCAACCAAATATCCGGTTTAGACCCTATCCGAAATTTCTCCCGCTCTTAAGTGTGTGACCCCGCAGGCTCTTGGCAACTTGGACACGATTAGAGTCCAACTCCCAATCGATCAGTCGGTAGCGGCTCCTAGCAGAACATGTTGACTCCCAAGTACCAAAGAGTCATGATGACTTGCCTTTCCAATGCGACTTGCGTTCGAGTCCCTTTTGCCTCACAATATACCTTGTCAGACTATAGGCGAATATTTTTCATCCCTTAAATAGTACGACTCTCTTCTTGATCCGAGATAAGTGATTCATCTAACTAACTCTTAGTCGATCGCCTCAGTTAACAATTAATCGATTCGTGCATGGCCATGCTTTCCGAATCATATCTTCCGAGAGGGCCTAGAGAATATCTCTCCAAGAGGAGGGGCAAAAATCCCATCTTGGTTATTCACATCACACAGCTTGATTCTCAGTCGACCCGAACTCTTCCTTTATAACTACCCAGTTACGGATCGGTGTTTGACAGAACCTAACTCGGTGATCCTCAACTCGGACTATGCAATAACCTCAGGTCTAAGGATTATATTGATTGAGATATACGAATGACAACTTGTTCGTTGTACCTCAATATGGGTCAATACGACTCGCTAAACTCTTTAGCCGAATCTGTGTAAGTCGGAATAGCATCTCCATGCCCATGACAATTGGAACAGAGTCATCAAGACAACTTTCACATTGGTGTAAGTTGTGTGTCCAGCACAACCTCAATGACCAAGTACATTTAGTACAAACAACATGAATGTTTAGTTCCACAACCGAATCACATATTCACTGATATACATCAGATGCTCATACAAGGACAACTTAATATCTTTATGAATATAATGGGAAATATCATCATACATGATTGCCTCTAGGGCATATTTCCAACAAAAACTCTCGGTGGTTTCAGATATATTAATTGTCCGACCGATGTGGGTATCTCCAAACACCATTTCATAAAACTCACGGAGCAGCCTACGATTTCCTAGCAGTAGTAAAATTTGACCTAATTTCGATAAATCGCATGAAGTCATTCAAGTGGGCGGAGTTAGCTAGGAAGTTTGAGAACTCATAAAACATGGGAAATCATAAGTACAACATGTTGGTCCAATATATAGGTCTGAAAACTATCTTGTGAAATTCAGATCCATGTTCTTCGGACTTTCTTTACGGGAAAGAACAATCTCGTCATCACTCGGAAAATTGAGAATGTTCTTTCCTCATAGTTGGAAACTCACACACATGACATTGTTTAATACAATAAGATGCACCCAACAACCTCCGAAAATACATTTAATTCAAGATAAATCTACAATGCTTACTGGTAGCTCGAGTTCAACCTTATTTCATTAAATTGTCAATATGCAAAATCTTAGCAAGAAGTTGAAGCTATTGTGAAAACGCTCGATGGTTTGATATATTAATTATGCCCCTCGATGGGTACCTCCAAAATCTTTTTCGCAAACTTTTAAAGCAACCTACAATTTACTTGTAGTTTCAAACTTGACCTAATTTCGATAAATTGATATAAATTCATTCAAGTGGGCTCATTTAGCTAAGAAGTCTGAAAACTCATAAAACATAAGAATAGTAAGTACATCATGTTGTTCCAATATATGTATGTAAACTTGGCTTGTGGCATCTAGATCCAATATTCTTCGAACTTTTCTTTACGGAAAAGAACTATATTCGCATCACTCAAAAAATTTGAGAATTGAATGTTCTTTCCTCATAGTTCGAAACTCACACTGATGACATTGTTTACTGCAAGAATATGCACCCATTTACCTCTGAAAATACATTTAGTTCAAGAGAAAAATATCATGCTTACTTGTATAGCTCAAGTTTGACAAAATTTCGTTAAATTATCAAGATGATAAATCTTAGCAAGAAGTTGTACCTGTCGTCTAAAATCTCGATGGTTTCTGATATATTAGTTGTGACTCCCTAGTGGGTACCTTCCAAAAGATTTTCCGTAAACTTTCAACGCAACCCACAATTTACTTGAAGTTCAAAATTTTCACCTAATCTCGGTAAATAGATATAAAGTCATTCAAATGGACAAAGTTAGCTAGGCCGATGTTTGAAAACATGGGAATTAATAATAAGTAAAAACATGTCGGTCCACTATATATGTAGAAAGCTTGGATGGTGGCATCCAGATCCATATTCTTTAGACTTCCTTTTCAGAAATGAACAATTCCGATCATCATCACTCAAAAATATTAGAATGTTATTTACTGATAGTTGGAAACTCACACCAAAGGTATTGTTTACTACAAGAAGATGCACTCATCTACCGCTGTGAAATTACATTTAATTTGAGAGCAATCTATCGCTCCTACTTGTAGCTCAAGTTTGACCTAATTTTGTTAAGTTGTCAAGATGAATAATATTAGAAACAAGTTGAAACTGTTGTCAAAAATCTTAGTGGTTTCTCATATATTAATTGAACCCCCGATGGGTACCTCCAAAAGCTTTTTGGTAAAACTATCAAAGCAGCCTAATATTTACTCGATGTTCAAATTTGACCTAATTTCGATAAATTAGCATAAAGTCACTAAAGTGGGCAGATTTAGCTAGGGAGTTTGAAAACTCACAAAACATGGAAATCTCAGTTGCGTACAACATGTTGGTCCACTTAATATGTTTGGAAGCTTGCTGGATTATGGCATTCAGATCCATATTCTTCGGACATTATTTCTATATAAAAAGAATAATCTCGTCATCACTCGAGAAATTGAGAATGTTCTTTGGAGATAGTTCGATACTTACACCGACAACATTGCTTGCTACAAGAAGATGCACCCATATACATCTGAAATTACATTTAATTCAAGATCAATTAATCTACTACACTTACTTGTAGCTCATGTCTGACCTAATTTCATTAAATCGACAAAGAAGCAAGTGAAGTGTGTGAAGTTAGCTAGGAATCTTCAAAAATGGAATTATATAAGAAACCTTGGTCCACTTTGTGTGATAATTGGGAGCGTTGCATTTTCTTCTAACTGTGGTAGGTCCCCCGGAGCGAGGTGCTTGAGTTAACATGGTTGGTGGAAGTACAAGTTACATCAAGGACCTCATAAAAAATGAAAATCACATCCAAGTCCATGCATTTTGCAAAAGGTCCCTAAAACTAAGGAAATAAGTTTGTTTTGAGGTTTGCGCACAATAGTGTTCATTGTGCTAAAGAATATCAATAGAATCTTCTAGATGCTAAGAATGGAAAAGAAGATCCAATGGTTAGGAATGTTTGGATTTGCCAATCTTGATCCAAAGGTCCATGTTCGAATTTCAAAACCGGAAAATCCTTAAACTTGGGAAACTGTAAGAAATAATTTTCCACTTTGAACAAAAATTTGTTGGGGGAATTCTTTGTTCTTTAATTTATTCTACTACTCCCTCTGACCCATATTAGTTGACTCAAATTTGTCTAAATTTGGATGAATCTGGACACTATTTAGTATATAGGTTCATCCAAATTTTGACAACTCAAAGTCAACTAATATGGGTCGAAGGAGTAGTAAAAATACTTGAAGAACTCGTTTGACTCTATGGCCTACTATACCACGTACTATGTGTGTACTTTCTTGGGTTTTAGGCCAAGTGACCAGGGTCATCGTATACTTTTTTTGAAAGCCGGGTGGTGGCACTTTATTTTTTCTGACCGAGGTATGTCCCAATGGAGCAAGATGCTTCAATTAACACGGTCATATGATGTGTACATATATGTTATACTAAGGACCTCATAAAATAGAAAATTACATCCAAGTCCAAACACTTAGCACAAAGGACCCTGAAATCAAGGAAGGAAAAGTAATAGGATGAGTAAGTTGCACGTGCCTTTCACGTGAGTGTGGCATAATATATAGAAGTTTGACATATCATTTCAGATAACACTTAACTTCTAAATATAAACATTATCAACAAACTTACTTTACAGCCAAAATATACCCTTCCTAGTGCCAAAATAGACCCTATCTTCGATTACTACTACAGTAACAAGTGTAAGTCTAGAACTAAATTAACTATAATACATCATTACCATCGTGTTAGGATCACTAGTATAAGTTTAAGATCAATTCTTCTTGTCGATGCAAACGGAGAAAGAGAACACCTTCTAATATTGTCCATTAGCCGTGGTTATGTACCACGGCGGCGCCGTGAGGAACATCATATCTTCGAGGAACTACGGGGCAACGCGTAGCTCGTCGGCTCCATTACCCCATTAATGGTGTCTGTCGAGAAGTTCGTCGGCAACTTTGGGACAGTCGTGCATAGATTCACCCTATATCGGGGCCACGAGCACGCGGCCGCCCTGACGAACACCAAGGAAATGGCGGCGGCCTAGCCGAGCTTGACGATGATGAGGCTAAATATGCTAGCGTCATCGTAGATGGTGACCATCGATGGAGGAAAGGACAGTAATGGCATCGTTACTATAAACTCCATGGGCTGGCCGTACAATATCCTATGCACTTGTACCTTGTGGTCGTCATCGAGGTGGATAAGGAGCTCGATCAGCAAGGCGGTGAAAATGCAGCCCAGGTCCATGCATCCGCACGGGATGTATGGTCACGCGGTCATGTGGTCGTCGGGCTCATGGTAGGAGACAATGGTGAGACAGCCGTCATGGGGGCATGGAACAGTTATCGGTGCTAGCTCGTTGAGCTTGTGGTAGACGACCAAGGTGAGTTAGACATCGTGGGGGTAGGGAACAGTTATCGATGCTAGCTCGTCTTTGTCTATCATTGGCTAGCCCTTGGTGGAATCTGCCGAGACGCGCGACGTTGGAGTGGTTCCCGGGAAGCTTGGCTCGCAGTCCAAAAAATTTATGCAGCATTGAGGGAATTAAATATGGGGTCCCTTGAACTATCCTAGATCCATGCTATTACATCAAAATGGAGTAATAAGTAGGTATCGCCACTTCAACACCATGCTTCACACTAGTCGGTCAAAACAAGGATGCAGGAAGTTGACAGGTGAGAGTAAAGCAGATATCATGATGTACAGTAACAGATCCTACCCACGTGAAGGTCTACCCCTAGAGAGAAACAGAGAAGCCTAGGGTCTAGCACAAAATGTACAATGTTGCAGGGAGAGATCGACGACTGCATGCATGTTTTTAACATGATCTGCATTTTATTCTATCTGCTTGTCTCTTTTGGCTCTTTCATTTCTCTCTCTTTTTTAGAGGGAAAGGACACCTACCCCGGTTGAAACCAAGTTTACAGCATTCTGGTCCATAGGGAAAACGTCAGGATCGACGCCCCGGTACACAAAACCTCAGCACAGTTTCATTTCTTTCTTGTGGTTAAGCTTGTCTAGATACAGGTACTAGGATTAGTTTAGAAAAAACAGGTCTGGATTTTGGAAACTCCACGGAGTAGTAACCGGAATAGAATAGTAGAAGCAGTAGTTGTATAGTTGTACTAATACTCTGGTAATACATGTCTTTTTATACTCGAGTAGTACATCGCTTTTTACACTACTCCGGTAGTTATAGGAATTTGCGGTGGGCGGGCGGTGATGACTGCAAGTGCACAGATTGTTTGTAGCTAGTTTTAAAATAAAGATATCGATCACAGAGGGAGCATGATGGGGATATACCGAGTGGGGTATACCCAGCAGGACGTTTCCTACTGGATCATACTCTCAGCAAGTGGGCCTGCAGGACGGCGACTGGATCGCGACCCAAGAAGGAACTAGGCGACTAGAAGCTGAAGGCCCAGAAGCGTAGTTAGGCCCAGTCGGATTTGGTAAAAATCCTCCGAGTCCTTATCCAACTTGGTTGTAGATCTATAAACCCTAGTGAGGTGACTCTATATAAACCTCCATCATGCACCCCCTCGACTCGCCGCCTAGCCGCCAAGCTCGCCCATTGTACTCTTTCATCAATACAATCTAGCAGGAGTAGGTCTTTACCCTCTGCAGGGGTGAACCTGGGTAAATCCCTGTGTCTTTGCCCTCACCTTGCACCGCAGATGGTTGGCCGCCCTTGCCCCTCGTTCTACTACTCGCTGCCAATCGCAGCATCTGACGTGGCCATTCCCATGACAGTGGCGCCCACCATGGGCCTGGATGGTCAGGCCTGTGTTCTGCAGCAATACCCTACTTGCCCATCAACCGGACGATCGCCACCGGCCGCATGATCGCCATTGGCGAGATCCTCGAGATCTTGCCAAGCAGCTACGTCCCGGTGGCGCGCCCGGTCACGCACAGCGTGATCATGCCGATTGGCATGATCAGCCTCTTTGTCGGCTTCACCGGCATCATCGTCTCGGAGGACTCGACGCGCATCGGCGAGTCGCCACCGTGCGATCGTCTCTCTGAGAGTTAGGTCCGCACCATCCATCTGAAGGAAATATGCCCTAGAGGCAATCATAGAGATGATTATATTTCATATGTATCCATGAGTTATTGTAATGTTCCTTGAATATCCATATGAGGCAACTTGTATTGATTGGCAATTATGTGAATTGTTTGTGAAACTATTTACTTGTATGGTTATTTAATAGTTGATCCTAGTCGGAGTTCATGTGAGGACACACATGAATATTAGACTAGCATATCGATTGGTTGATGACTATGTTTCGCAAGTCATACACATGGAGATGTCAAACCAATGATGTGGACACATGTTATGAACATGGGGTTGGACTGACCCAACTTGAGACTGGCAATTAGACTTGCAGCTCTCTCTACAAATCGGGTATGTTTTGTCCTTAGACATGAGATTCTCGCATGTACTTGAGATGTGGATCGACCTACTTTGGGGCTATCAAACGCTGCACCGTAACTAGGTAGTTATAAAGGTAGCTTTCGGGTTTGACCTGAAGCATGCTGCAAGGCATTGGTCAATCAAGATGGGATTTGCCCCTCTCTACTTGCGAGAGATATCTCTGGGCCCCTCGAGTGATCGGATCAATAAATGCATGGCCATGCTACATATGGTTAAGAGTTAACCTAGAAAGGGATTCTAAATCACAGTATCGAGAAAGGGAGGTCAGCTTGGAGCTAGACCAAATATCGTGAGGCAAAGGGAAAGACATGTACTAAACCTTATGATGGTTCGTCCGTATGATTTTTGTATGCGTTTAGGAGTTGGCACGCCTTGCTAGAGGTCACTACCAACTATTGACAGAATAAGTGTATTTGTGTCATGTCTATACATATAAGAACCTATAGGGTCACACACTTAAGGGGCTGGAAGCCTAATGAGGATTAGATCCGAATTAGACCAGGCTTAGGCTACTAATGGGCTGCTAATGTAGAAGTCCACAAGGGACGCCTGTATAAGAGCGGGTGGGGCAAGCTTACCAGGGTTAGACCATTCCACCTAGCCGCCACTCCTCACGCCTGTGTTGTGCGTGTGGATCTAGCAGTCCGGCGTCTGACGCTTCCACCCCGCACGTGTGGATACCTCGGAGGTGCTGCATTTGTGGCACTTGGACGAGCCGCGCAAGGGAAGCTGCTCATAGGACGAGGACGAGGAGGAGACGTAGAACATCTACACTGCCTCGGCGCGCTTCATCAAGTTCCGCAACGGCGCGTATAGTGGTAATCTCGTGATCTATGACAACAGTATTCCAGGTTTACGCGGTAGAATTTTTTTATTTGCGCTAGTGTAGCCTACCCGTATCCCTTCAGTAGTTTTAGAGCCGATGCTGTTCAGTTATAGGTTCGGGATGTTTGCATAGATCAATCCTGAACCACCGCAATACAAAAGATCAATCTACATATCACCATATGCAAACACCTCGAACCTAAAACTGAACATCATCGGCTCCGATACCACTGAAGGGATATGGATAAGCTACACTAGCGTAAATCAAAATTTTCTACCGTGTAAACCAGGAATACTGTTGTCATCGATCACGGGATTACAACTAGATGCATAGTTGCGGAACTTGATGAAGCGCGTCGAGGCAGTGTAGATGTTCTATGTCTCCTCTTCGTCCTTGCACGAGTAGCTCCCCTTGCGCGTCCCGTCCAAGTGTCATAGATGCAGCACCTCCGAGGTATCCACACGTGCGGGGTAGAAGCGTCAGACGCCGGACTGCTAGGTCCGCTCGTGCAACACAGGCGTGAGGAGTGGCGGCTGGATAGAATGGTCTAACCCTGGTCAGCACGCCCACCCTCTTTTATATAGGCGTCCCTCGTGGGATTCTACATTAGCAGCCAAGTAGTAGCCTAAGACTGGTCTAATTCGGATCTAATCCTTATTAGGCTTCCAGCCCCTTAAGTGCGTGACCTTATAGGTTCATATACGTATAGAGATGACACGAATACACTTATTCTGTTAATAGTTGGTAGCGGCCTCTAGTAAGACATGCCAACTCCTAAACGCATACAAAGATCATATCGGATGAACCATCACAAGGTTTAGTACATGTCTTTCCATTTGACTCACGATATTTGGTCTAGCTCCAAGCTGACCTCCATTTCTCGATACTATGATTCTGAATCCCTTTACTAGGTTAACTCTTAACCATATGTAGCACGGCCATGCATTTCTGGATCTGATCACTCGAGGGGCCCAGAGATATCTCTCTCAAGTAGAGAGGAGCAAATGCCATCTTGATTGACCATGCCTTGTAGCATGCTTCAGGAGCAACCCAAAAGCTACCTTTATAACTACCTAGTTACGGAGTAGCGTCTGATAGCCCCAAAGTAGGTCGATCCACATCTCAAGTACATGCGACAATCTCAGGTCTAAGGAAAAAACGTACACGATGTTTAGAGAGAGCTGCAAGTCTAATTGCCAGTCTCAAGTTGGGTCAGTCCAGCCCCATGTTCATAACATGTGTCCACATCATTTGTTTGACATCTCCATGTCTATCAGTACATGTCATCAACTAATCGATGTGCTAGTCTAATATTCACGTGTGTCCTCACATGAACTCCGACAAGGGACAACTATTCAATAACCATACAAGTAAAGAGTTTCACAAACAATTCACATAATTGCCAATCAATACAAGTTGCCTGATACGGATATTCAAGGAACATTACAATAACTCATGGATACATAAGAAATATAATCATCTCTATGATTGCCTCTAGGGCATATTTCCTTCAAGATCGACATCGGAATACCGCTGCAACCAGAACCGTCACTGGTCGCCATGATCACGGAGCCAAGTGACTGGACCGCGCCATACGTTGCCTACCTGGAGGGAGGGACCCTACCCGCAGACGAGACGGAGGCCCGCATGATAGTGCGCCACTGCAAGTCCTTCGTCATCATCAACGGCGAACTCCACAAGCGTAGCATGACCGGCATGTTCCGACACTGTGTACAACCCGCGGAGGGTCGCAAGATCCTCCAAGACATCCACGCCGGCGAATGCGGTCACCATGTTGTTGCCTGGTCTCTGGTCGCTAAGGCCATGCGACATGGCTTCTACTGGCTCACTACATACGCCGACGCAGGCGACATCCTCCAACGCTGCATCGGGTGTCAGAAGTATGCCAACCAGACCCACGTACCAAGCTCGGCGCTCAAGACCATCCCGATCACCTGGACATTCGTCGTGTGGAGCATGGACATGGTGGGCCCCTTCAAGAATGCCCCCTCCGGCTACACCCACCTCCTAGTTGCATTCGACAAATTCACAAAGTGGATGGAGGCCAAGCCAGTCCACAAGTGTGACGGAAAGATCGCCACCAAGTTCCTACGTGAGCTCATCTATCGTTACGGGTTCCCGCATAGCATCATCACGGACAATAGAACCAACTTCGCCAAGGGGGCCATGGCCGAATTATGTGAGGAGCACAACATACGGCTCGACCTCGCCTCAGTCGCCCACCCGGAGTGCAACGGCCAGGCGGAACGCGCCAACCAGAGCATCCTCCATGGCCTGAAGTTGTGACTACAAGTTCCCCTCGAGCGAACTCCAGGGTGATGGGTCGAAGAACTCCCCTCCATCATCTAGGGCATCCGCACCTCTGCCAACAGGTCGACTGGGTTCACCCCCTTATTCATGGTGTACGGTGCTGAAGACGTCATGCCGACAGATCTCGAGCACGACTCGCCTCGAGTCGTCAACTATGCGGAGGCCGACAATGAGCTCGCATGCCAAGACGGAGTCGACCGGCTCGATGAAGCATGCGACCTAGCTCGCTCCCGCACTGCCATCTACCAGCAAGGACTCCACCGCTACCAGAGTCGCCGAGTCCGAACTCGTACCTTCCAGGAAGGCGACCTGGTCCTACGACTGATCCAGGACAAGAAGGGAATGCACAAGATCTCTCCCTCATGGCAGGGTCCATTCGCCATAGGGCGAGTCCTAGGCAACGACGCCTACTACCTCATCAACGTGTGAGGCGACGGACAGCTCTACGTCAAGCGGCCGTGGAATGTAAACCTCCTAAGGAAGTTCTACACCTAGAACTCAAACATGTACTCCCCCTAGCTATGAAATAAAGAAGATTGGTTCGCACAAATTGTGTCCACTCTCCATACCTTGTGCCACTCGCACTCGTAAAAATAGTGTTACGCTAACCGCGGAAGTCAACCCTTGGTTACATGACCAGCACAGCTAAGTAGTACGATACAAGGGCACCGATAAATTTTCGGGACTTGTATCATCCACGAAAACGCCAACCCGGAGCCCCATTGGAGTCGCCTCGCTCGACTGGCTTTCACTAGAGATGGGTTTGGGAATGGGCGTTACCTCGATGGCCTTGGCCATGAGATACTTTGGGTTGGAGGCGATCAAGTTCTCGTTAGGAGAGTCGAAGAGGGACAATCATGGAGTAGCAGTAGTGGAAATAGCAGCGACCCCCACAATCTCACCACCTTGGACTTCATAATCATCATTCGTGCCCGAAAGGTACTCTTCATGAACCACCATAGCCCGTCCCTTGTTGACAACATTGTTGACGGCGAATTTCTTGTTCAAAGGATGAGGAGGCTTTGACTTGATCTTGCGAATGAGGCATCCACCATTGTCTTCTCGGTTATCAAAGGGACAATTAGCCACAAAGTGACTCTCATCATTGCAATTGTAGCATGATCTCACTTTGGGGTCCTTTTTTGTTGAGTTGAATCTTGAGTTGTCCCTTGAGCTTGACTTCATTCCCAACTTGTTCCAAAAGGCTCTTGGGGCAATGAAAATATGTTCATTGAAAGCATATTGAGGTCCTCTTGAGACCACTCACTAGTGTCATCTTCATCATCAACCTCCAGCACTTTAGCCGTAAAGGCAAGATTCACCTTTTGTGATCCAAAAGCATGTGCACGAGCGGATTACGCATTCTTCTTGGAAATGGTCATGGCAATCACTTCACTAAAAACTTCTTGTCAAACTTATCTTCGGGAGTCTCATCATCTTGCATAGAAAAACCATCACACTCATTGTTGATCTCGTCAAACTTGGAGCTTTGGATGCTAGCATTTCCCACAAATAGCTCGGTCAGGTGATCCAAAGCTTCCTTGGAGTTGGAGAATTTCCGAATGTGAGCAAAGTCCTTGGGAGTCAATGCCTTTTGAATCATGCCCAAAGCAGTGGCATTGAGTTTCTTGTCCACCACTTCGCCTTCACTCAACTTCTTCAAGTCATATGGAGAAAAGCCTTCTTCCACAATCCTCATTAACTCAATAGAAGAGCTAGAAATATGAAATTACATTAGATATTTCCAACTGGCAAAGTTTGAAGTATCTATCATGGGTGGTGCCCCTTGAGGAATGATATGTGGCATGGTAATTGGTGGGTCCAGAGTGTAGTTAGGAGGTGGGGAGCACTGCCGATTAATCATTTCCCTCATCTCCCTCTTTGGAGGATGAGTTGCCGAGCCCCTTGGTGCTCTCACTTGGGCCCTTGGGAGTTTTTTGAGCAACAAAGACAAGGCCCGAGTGAGTGGATATGGCCACGGGATTCACCTCGGGGGAGGTCGCCGAAAAATTGGGAGGGGGCTCGGTGGTTTGAGGAGTAGCAAGAGGAGTGGTAATCTTGGGGTTGGGCTTAAGGGACTGCAAGAGAGTCATCATTTCCTCAAACTTGGACAACATGGAAGTCTCCAATTGCTTGAGGTCATCCGTGTAGGACATGTTCTTGGTGTTATCACTACCACCACCCTCATTGTCGGACATCTTCTCTTATGCTGTAAAGCCGGAAGTAAGAGCCTTCGATCTGATACCAATTGAAACGTCCAACTTTGGTCGACTAGAGCGGGGTGAATAGGAGACTACCAGTTTTTATCTTGTTAATCAAGTTTAGGATTTGCAAGAAATAAAGTTCTCTAGATATGCAACTAGATGAGCAATCCTATATTCCAGAGAACAATCAACAAGTAAAAAAGCGGTAAAGGAAAAGAAGTAAAGATGTGGATGGGTTAAACCGAAGAGGAGACGCGGAGATGTAATTCCCATAGTTCACTTCCAAAGAATCTACGTCTATGTTGGAGAGCTGTCGGGGCCAAACAAGGTCACCCAAGAACCACCACAAAGGTGGGCTCACTATCCACTAACCGGTGACCTTGAAGGTGCCAACCGAAACCTTTACAACAAGGTTGTGGGGGAAGCTCCCCAACTCAATTGGAGGCCCTAAATGACACCATGGAGCTTCACAACGCATGCCCTTAGCTCCGAGGATGTCATACACCATCTAGGGTTCGAAGAACCCAAGAGTAAAAACATCCACAAAGGATGGGTGGGGGAATGAAGATTCCTTTGGTGGAAGTCTAGATCTAGGCCTCCACTCCCACTCCTCAGAAGATCAAGAGGTTTGAGTGGGTAGGGAGAGAGATATAGGGATATGAAGATCTGGTATTAATGGAGGAGAGAGAAATTGAAGAGTTGGGTGGGGAGGAGGAAGAAGGGTGCCTTAAATAGGCCCCATTCAAAATAGACCGTTTCTTGTCTGCGACACCACCAGAAATTCTGGTGGGAATCCAGAACTTCCCCTCATCCCTCGCCCAACGACTCAAAAGGTAAAGGGGGAGGCTCCAAAGTATGACTGGAAGTTCCGGTAAGTATGAGAGGAACTTCTAGTGGTACTTTCGGAGCATGTTCCGGCGCAAGTTCCGCCAAATACAATGTTTCAGAACATAAACATACTGGACCTGGGCGGAACTGGAAGCGGAACCTGGGGTAGAAATTCTGGGTCGCCAAACCTCCTGGCTGGAACTCCGGTGGCTAGGAGGAAGTACCACTCCATCTTCCAGCGAAAGTAGCTCGGTAGTACCAGTCATAGCTACCGGTCAGCATTGACCAGAAACACTGACCGGAACTACCGAAGCAACTTCTGGTGTTAATTCCTTCAAATAGAATACTTCGAGATAGAAGTATTCTGTCGCTGACCAGAACTTGAGCCAGAACTTCCCCCACTGCAAGCACCACAGTGGACTATGGGAGGAACTTCCGACGCATGGCCGGAACTTCCGGCCAGGGCAGAGACAGCTTAAACAGGTCCAAAGATCACTCTCTCGCTGGATAATAGGAGGGCTATGGCGATGCAAGTATGGTTTCTCCATGAAAATAAGATTTCCCACAACCTTCCGAGGTGGACCCCTCTTCATAGTACAATGACCTAAACGGCAAAAGATAGAGAAAATCAAAAAACAAAGCCCGTTGTCTTCATGACACTTCAAGAGAGATGTCCACACACTCCATAGTAATCAAATAAACCTGAAACTTAGGTGGAGAATTAAACCACGAGTGGGATTGTCATCAACACCAAAATACTTGGGAAACTAATGTCCTTTTAGTTTTCCTGACACCCTAGGGCTGAGTCAGCTTCAAGTCAAAGCTTTGAGCTGGACGGTGTAGCCGAATATTTATTGCACTGAGTATTGAAGCCCCCGAGTCTCGGGTGTCAATTATTAGATAGTTATGTTGTAATGAGTCCCGAGTATCAGGTAAGGGCTAAAACATACCAGGAAACTTGAGACTGAGTTTTGGGAACTTAGATTTATTTATCTTTGGGTACAGAGGTACATGTGGCGTAATCACCTAGCCGCAGGACTTATTGAAAATAAATTGCAAAGTCTTTGGCTAAAGAACCTGGCCGTGGGCCTTAATGAATGTAAATTACGGAAAGTAAAGTTCCTAAGCATAGAAACATTACAGCTGCGCAATGTTCCATGGGTTGGAGTAGTGAACTTCGGTCTTCTTGTCATGGATTCTATATGCCCTTCCAGGGATTAATTCGGTGAAGATGTTGGGTCCTTCCCATGGCAACTCCAACTTGCGGTGGCCATCTTGCTTCAGGTGACGGACCAGGTTCCCCACAAAGGACTTGGGACGTAGTCGATGGCTATGGTAATTGCATAGTTTTGCTAATATGTTGATGCTCGTTGTAGAGAAACGTCTGTTTCTTCGTCGAGTGCATCAACGTCGTCTTCGAGTGCTTCTTTTGAAGTTTCTTCATCTTATGCTACGACTCAAGGATATTCGTGGGTTATTTTTACTAGAAGCACAGCCTCAGCGTCGTGGACCATAAAGAAGGGTGTTTCCTAGGTGGTAGTGTTTCGGGTTGTGAGTAAAGTACAGAGGACGAATGTAATTTCATCCAACCAAGCTCTTTTTGCTCTTTCAAGGGGTGCCAATATACTTTTCTTGAGGCCACTGGTGACAATTCCGTTAGCTTTTTCCAGTTTCCCATTAGTTCGTAGGTGGGCTACCGAAGTGTAGCTGACGTGTATGCGCCCATCTCCTTGTAGTAATCCTTGAATTCATTGGATGTGAAAATTTGTGTCGTTATCGGTGATAATGCTGTGAGGCACCCCGAAGAAGAAAAATATCGACTTGATGAAGTTCACTTCTGAGGTTTCATCTTGGCTCGTGAAGGATACTACTTTGATGCACTTTGTGGATTTGTCGGCTGCGACTAGTAGAATGACATGGCCACTAGGCGAAGATTTGTGGAGTTTTCTCACCATGTCGAGTCCGCACTATTGGGAATATGCCCTAGAGGCAATCATGCATGATGATATTCCCCAAAGTTTTCATAATGTTATTAAGTTGTCCTTGTGTGAACAACTAATATGTATCATCAAATACGTGATTTGGTTGTGGAACTATATATTCATGTTGCTCACACTGGTTGTCCTTAGTCATTGAGGTTATGCTAGACATACAACTTGGACTAATGTGAAAGTTGGTTGATGACTCGGTTCCACTTGTCATGGGAATGGTGATGCTATTACAACTTACATAGCCTTGGCTAGAGAGTTTAGCGAGTCCGACTGACCCACAATTGAGATGCAAGGAGCATGTTGTCATTTGCAGTCTCAGGCAATGAAATCCTTTGACCTGAGTGGATCGCATGATCCGTGTTGTGGATCACCAAGTTAGGTTCTATCAAACACAATTCCATAATAGTTATAAAGGTAGAGTTCGGTTTGTTGTGAATCCAGATGCGTGACATTGATTTCCAAGATGGGATTTTCCCCTCCGTAATGGAGAGATATTCTTTGGACCCTCTCGTGTGATATAATTCAGAATCATGGCCATGCACTACTAAGTTAAGTGCTAACTAAGAAGTCGAACTTAGAGTTAGTCCAATGAACTGTATATCACATGACGAGAAGAGGGTTAAGATATTAAGGGGATGAAAAATACTCTCCCATAGCTTAACAAGGTATATCATGTGGCAAAGGTACTTGGACGAAAGTCACATTGAAGATTGTATTCCAGAATTTACGGCACTTAGGAGTTGGCACGCCTTGCTAGAGGCCACTACCATTTATCTAGTTGAGACCGAGTGTTCATGGGAGTGAGTGAGACTGTCACATCCCAAGATTTTCCAAATCTTGTAATGTGAAAAATAAATGAAAAAAAATAAAACTTTGTTTGATTTTTAGGGCCAGAAGAAACTTTTTGAATTCAATTGGAACTTCAAACCAAGTTGGATCAAATGAAATCCTAAAGTGATTTAAAAAGATAAACATTTATTAAAGGAAAATAAAAATATTTAAAATTACTATTTTGGATCTTTTAAATAAAAGGATTTGGTTTCCAAATGAAATAGAGGGTTTATTAATAAAGATTATTTTTATAGAGCCAAATTAAACCTTGGCCAAAGCTTTTGAAATAAAACATTTTGTTTTGATAAAAATAGTAAAGTTTTATTTAAAATAAATTAATAAGGATTTAATATCCAAGTTTTATTAATAAAGGTTTTACTATTTCCAAAACACCAAAACTTATTTATTTGTTTAAAATAAGTTTTCCAAGTATTTTATATTCCCAAATAAAACCTAATGATTTGGTTTTGAAAATAATTAGTTTTCAAATAAAGATTTTAAATAAAACAAAATCTATTTGATTTAATAACAAAGGTCTGTTTATTTAATTAATAATGGACCCCAAAATAAAAATTATTATTTTTGGTTTGGAAATTTGGTTTATGTTGCTGAACAGAACCAATTTCAAAGTTGCAAAGTATGGTGGTTGTTTGAATTGATTTGAGCATTGTTTGATTGTTTGATTTTCAAAAACAGAAATTAGAAACATAAAAAGAAAAAGGCATTTGAAAGAAAAAAAAGGATCTGGACCAGCCCAGCCGGCCAAGCCCAGCAAAGCCCAGTACCAGCCCCTCTCTCCCTCCCTGGAAGAAAACGATTCGCACACAGAATTCTAACCCAAACAGACGCTGACCGGTGGACCCTTCTCCCTCTCATTCCCCGCTGACCAGCCGACCCCACACAACCAGCTCACTCCTCTTCCTCCTCGCGACGACCACGCCGGCCGTTTCTGCCGTTGATGTCGCGGCTTCAATTCGCAGTAATGCCGCGCCTTAACCTCGCCGTGACTGCACGCTATAAATCGCCAGCGTCTCCTCCTCCTTTCCCCCTCTGTCGCCCCACCTCGACACGCCCCCAGGCTGCCCCATTTCTCGCCACACCATCCTCGGTCCGACGAGCTTCCTCCTCCAATTCCGGCCAGTACTTGCCACCTCCTGCCTCCACAAGCACACGAGCACACTCACCATTCCCTGGTACATCTTCCTGTACCCGTCGTTCAACCGCGGGCGTCCCAGAAAGCCGTCTTCGATAAGCTCCGAGCGTTGTCGCGTCTGTCTCTTACTCCGGCGCGTTCCCCAGGTGAAATCCGACCGCCCCTCTGCTTCACGATCATGCGAGCATCTTCGCCTTGGTCTTACGTACCTAACCATGCTCCTGTCTTGCCTTAGGGCGATCTGCAACGTCGACTCCGACCAGGACCAGAGCCGCCCGACGCCGTTCCCAACTCCGGTGAGCGATTCCACCTGACCCCGTGTGCCCCTTTCCACGCCGACCACACGTCCATCATCACCTCGTCCTCGCGAACACGGTAAGCACCCCCTCTGTCTTCCTTGCTTCCTAGAACCGCCGCTAGCCCGCTGCCTGACCGTCGCCGCCGCGCGCCACCGTCATCGCGCCGCCAGTTCTTGGCCAGGCATTAGCAGCCGTTCGATTTAGATCGGAGAGACACGATAGATCCACTTAACAGCGAAAGGGTACGCAGCCAGTGCCGTGCGATGCAACTTGATCCAACGGCCTGTATCTGTCGATCTGGCCGAACCGGTACCGTCCAATTAGAAAGCGACGCGTGGCCAGATTTGTTTTAAAACAGATTTGAAAAACAGATTTGAGTTGCAATTTGAAAACCCTATAACTTTTGATCCACACGTCCGAAATTTGAAAATTTGATATCATTGGAATCAGTGGAACAAGCCCTAGCCAACCATGCCATTGGTTTAGTAAATAGTAACTGTTGGATGGTTTGTTTTTACAGAAACTTTTGTATGCTTGTTTAGAGTAGAAAAATGATTCAAAAATGTTTTTGAGTTTGAAACCTTGGCAAAATGGATTGTTGTGAACTTACTGACCCTAGGAACCAACCCATGGTTTTAAAAATGAATTTGGTGAAGTTTAGGATGGAAAACTTGTTTTAGCCCATTTCTAGCCATTTAAAAATAATGGTGTTGTTATGAAAATGATTTTGGAGTAAAAACTTTGGGAAAATGTTTGGACCAAACCTACTGACCCAAAACACCAAGTTTTGTGAATTAGCAACTCATTTGGTGAAAGACTTAAAAGTTTTGATTTGATAAAAATATTTTTCCACCACATAAAATGTTGTATGGTTTTTAAAGTGGTTTATGGATAAAACCCTTTTGCAAAATGACTTTGCCATTTTGGTAAATGACCACTTTGGACCTTACAAAGTTTAGAAGCCTAGTGAAGACCATCTTTGCAAATAGAACCATCTCTTGCATGCTTACATGCATGACTTAGATCCCATTGTTTTATGTGTGTGAAATTGTTTGATTGATTATTGGTTTGGAATGCTTGTTGATATTGTGTTTGCTTGATTGATTGTAGTGAAGTTAGAAAGTGTGAGACTAGCAAGATCAAGGAGTGAACCAACATTCCTACCACAAGAAAGGCAAGTTACACTATCATCTAAAAGTCCTACTATTTTCATTATACTTAGTGGATTTTGAAACATGCATGAAAAGAATTTTATACTTATGCTATGCTAAATCCTAATAGGATTCCCTATACACCCCTTAGTGAAAATATTGTAGTTGTTACATGCTTAGCCATGCTATATTTTGAAAAGAGATACATGTTGAGATTTTATGATGTTGAGAAAAGGACTTGTGTTTTTTTATATAATAAAACAAGGACTCAATGAACCACCTGGGTGGCCAAGGATAATTTGAGTTTTGGAGAAGGTGGCAACAAAAGAAACCATGTCTATGGCAATCTCTTTGTGTTGTGCTCCAAAGGAAACCACCCAGGAAACTTAGAGATTGAACATGTTTCTCCAATTGTGGCTTTCGTGTGCAACCACATGCTATTATGGCTCTGGCTTAGTCAACTACATTGGGAAGACCCATGCATTGTCTTCAGTTAACTGGACATGGGGACCTGGAATCCTACATGGGTGCTGAAGACAAGCTAGCAATGGTGTATGGGAGGACCCTTTGGAAAGACTTCGTCACATTCTCAATATGCCAGTACTCCATCTTGGTGAGCACTAATCCAGTGGCCACTGGTGGCAACAAGATGGGATTGTGACATGTGGGTAAAGTGTACTCCTTCTGCAGAAGATAATAAAATCTAAGTACTTAGCCGTGTCCCCGGTTATGGACAATACTGAGCAACTAATGTTTGAAGCTATGGGAGATCTCGACATTCCAATTTCTAAAACAAAAGCTTGATGCACTTGGTGTTACCAAGGAGCTCAAGAGACTTTGATAAAACTTGATGCACTTGGGGGTACCAAGGAGCTCAAGAGATTTGATAAAACTTGATGCACTTGGGGTTACCAAGGAGCTCAAGAGACTTTGTGGAAAACTTGAACACTTGGGGTTACCAAGGTGTGCAAGGAGATTTTGTTAATAACTTGAACACTTGGGCTTTGCCAAGGGATTTTCAAAGATTTGATCAAAGTTTAAAAACCATTTTGAAGAGATAGGATAAAATATTGCATTATGCAAATGAGCCTTAAACCCTACTTAGCCAAATGTGCATGTAAAGATAGGATCCACTTATATTCAACATAGTAGTGAAACTTGCCAATACAATTCAAATGTATTGACCCTTGTGGCTGTAACTTGTAATGGTGCAGGTTTGATTGATTTTTAGTGAAGATTGGTTGAGTAGGATTACAAAGTCTACAACCAACATCTGCTTGTGGCACTTTGAAGATGAAGGACCCCATGCTTATAGTTATTCCGCTGTAATGTAATGTAATAGCCAAATGAGCTATGTAAAGATGTAATAAAATTATGTTATTCCTGGTTATAAAGTTATATTATGACCTTTGTTTCTTGATATTACATCTAATCTGTGGATGCTAACTATTGATCCAGGGACTAGCATTGTAAACACAGGGGACACCACCTTATGTTTATAAAGGTTGGGACACTCCCCCTCTACAGATGGTATCAGAGCATTGTGTTGCCTGTAGGATTTGTAAACTTAGGATTGGACAAAAACCCTTAGAAAAATAGGAGTTGTTTCGTTCCAAAACTTATTTACCAAAAACACTTGTAAACTCTTTCCTCAACCGTTTTGGTTTCAACTCTACATCTCTTCTATTTCAAACTTGATGGAAAAACCTACCCCATGGCCCAAGACTTCACCATGTGCAAAGGACTTCTTCAACACTTTCAACTCTAATGACTTCAACTTCTTCAACTCTAATGACTTCAACATCATTAGCATGTTCACTAAGGACTTCCAACTTGGATATCACTAAGGATTACAAGTGAGACAAGGAAATCTTACACAAGATTTAGAGACTGGGGGAATGCAAAACTTAGAAGGAGCCCACATCACTTGAAGCTTTGAGACCAAGGAAACCATGATCTCAAGTAAGGAGAAGAAACCAAAGAAGGATGGAAAGATTACAAGTGAACCATATAGATGGACCACCATATTTTAGATAAGATAAACTCACCAACTTAAGAGGTGTAATAAAAATATTTTGTTGCCTAAGTATGTGTTTGAACTTTGTGTTTGAGTGAAATGTTTTGTTTGTGATTGCATGCACATTGCTTGTGTGAATTGTGATGTGTGTGATTAGAATTGATTCCTTAGACATATCTTGCCTATTCTAATCCTCATTCAACCTAAACAGATGACTACTCCAAGAGACTCCAACATCAAAGTTGATGACACCAACACCAACCAAGAAGACAGCATGAAAGAGCTCATAGAAACCCAACACCAGTTGAACCAAGTGACAGCTCAGTTCATAGCTAACACTAGTGGAGAAGATCCAACACTACAGGGATTTTTGGAAACTCAAGGCCAACTGATGCTTAAGGTGACTGATCAAATGATCAAGATGGAAGAAAACTATTCCAAGAAAGTTTATGACAACAAGGATGAAAAAAATGTTATTCTAGATGGAGCCCCAGCTTGCATTATTTGTGGAGACAAGGATCATACTTCCAGGGAGCATGGAGATCAATGCCCCAACTGTGAAGAGAAACATCCTATTGGACAATGTCCCACCTCTCAAACTACTTGCTACCTATGTGAAGGAAACAACCATGTCCCTATCCAATGCCCCATCTACTCCATTGTGGAACAAAGGAAACAAGAAGGATCCAAGTATACCAATAAAGGAAAAGGACCACTTATACCTGCAAACAAGACAACCCAATTCAAAGGACAAAAGAAACCCAAGAAGCAAAAGAAGGACAAGAGCCATGTGCAATGTCATAAATGTAAGGAAATGGGACACTATTCCGGTGAATGCCCAGAGAACCCGAAGAATAAGGGGATTGGCCAAGTGATGTGCAACAACTACAAAGAGCTAGGCCATTATGTAGCAACTTATCCACAAGAACCACGTAAAGAACTCAAGGATATCCACTGTTTCAACTTCAAGAACCCAGGACATTATGCAAGCAACTGTCCAGAAAAGATGAAGAACAAGTTGAACAAGCCTATGGAGAAACTCAACCTTGGCCCATGAGTCAAGTATGGAAACCAAGGACACAATGCAAATGTTTGCTTGGAAAAGTTTTTCCAGGATCCCAAGAAGGACAATATGTAAATTTGTTTAAAATTTTTTAAGGGTGGTAGTACCCTAGTTGTTTGAGCCTACTTGTAACCCTAGCCTTCCCAAATCTCGGGACGAGATTTATTTTAAGGGTGGTAGCCTGTCACATCCCAAGATTTTCCAAATCTTGTAATGTGAAAAATAAATGAAAAAAAATAAAACTTTGTTTGATTTTCAGGGCCAGAAGAAACTTTTTGAATTCAATTGGAACTTCAAACCAAGTTGGATCAAATGAAATCCTAAAGAGATTTAAAAAGATAAACATTTATTAAAGGAAAATAAAAATATTTAAAATTACTATTTTGGATCTTTTAAATAAAAGGATTTGGTTTCCAAATGAAATAGACGTTTTATTAATAAAGATTATTTTTATAGAGCCAAACTAAACCTTGGCCAAAGCTTTTGAAATAAAACATTTTGTTTTGATAAAAATAGTAAAGGTTTATTTAAAGTAAATTAATAAGGATTTAATATCCAAGTTTTATTAATAAAAGTTTTACTATTTCCAAAACACCAAAACTTATTTATTTGTTTAAAATAAGTTTTCCAAGTATTTTATATTCCCAAATAAAACCTAATGATTTGGTTTTCAAAATAATTAGTTTTCAAATAAAGATTTTAAATAAAACAAAATCTATTTGATTTAATAACAAAGGTCTGTTTATTTAATTAATAATGGACCCCAAAATAAAAATTATTATTTTTGGTTTGGAAATTTGGTTTATGTTGCTGAACAGAACCAATTTCAAAGTTGCAAAGTATGGTGATTGTTTGAATTGATTTGAGCATTGTTTGATTGTTTGAATTTCAAAAACAGAAAATTAGAAATAGAAAAAGAAAAAGGCATTTGAAAGAAAAAAATAGGATCTGGACCAGCCCAGCCGGCCAAGCCCAGCAAAGCCCAGTACCAGCCCCTCTCTCCCTCCCCGGAAGAAAACGATTCGCACACAGAATTCTAACCCAAAGAGACGCTGACCGGTGGACCCTTCTCCCTCTCATTCCCCGCGGACCAGCCGACCCCACACAACCAGCTCACTCCTCTTCCTCCTCGCGACGACCACGCCGGCCGTTTCTGCCATTGATGTCGTGGCTTCAATTCACAGTAATGCCGCGCCTTAACCTCGCCGTGACTGCACGCTATAAATCGCCAGCGTCTCCTCCTCCTTTCCCCCTCTGTCGCCCCACCTCGACATGCCCCCAGGCTGCCCCATTTCTCGCCACACCATCCTCGGTCCGACGAGCTTCCTCCTCCAATTCCAGCCAGTACTTGCCACCTCCTGCCTCCACAAGCACACGAGCACACTCACCATTCCCTGGTACATCTTCCTGTACCCGCCGTTCAACCGCGAGCGCCCCAGAAAGCCGTCTTCGACAAGCTCCGAGCGCCGCCGCGTCTGTCTCTTACTCCGGCGCGTTCCCCAGGTGAAATCCGACCGCCCCTCTGCTTCTTGATCATGCGAGCATCTTCGCCTTGGTCTTACGTACCTAACCATGCTCCTGTCTTGCCTTAGGGCGATCTGCAACATCGACTCCGACCAGGACCAGAGCCGCCCGACGCCGTTCCCAACTCCGGTGAACGATTCCACCTGACCCCGTGCGCCCCTTGCCACGCCGACCACACGTCTAGCATCACCTTGTCCTCGCAAACACGGTAAGCACCCCCTCTGTCTTCCTTGCTTCCTAGAACCGCCGCTAGCCCGCTGCCTGACCATCGCCGCCGCGCGCCACCGTCATCGCGCCGCCAGTTCTTGGCCAGGCATTAGCAGCCGTTCGATTTAGATCGGAGAGACACGATAGATCCACTTAACAGCGAAAGGGTACGCAGCCAGTGCCGTGCGATGAAAATTGATCCAACGGCCTGTATCTGTCGATCTGGCCGAACCGGTACCGTCCAATTAGAAAGCGACGCGTGGCCAGATTTGTTTTAAAACAGATTTGAGTTGCAATTTGAAAACCCTATAACTTTTGATCCACACGTCCGAAATTTGCAAATTTGATATCATTGGAATCACTGGAACAAGCCCTAGCCAACCATGCCATTGGTTTAGTAAATAGTAACTGTTAGATGGTTTGTTTTTATAGAAACTTTTGTATGCTTGTTTAGAGTAGAAAAATGATTCAAAAATGTTTTTGAGTTTGAAACCTTGGCAAAATGGTTTGTTGTGAACTTACTGACCCTAGGAACCAACCCATGGTTTTAAAAAAGAATTTGGTGAAGTTTAGGATGGAAAACTTGTTTTAGCCCATTTCTAGCCATTTAAAAATAATGGTGTTGTTATGAAAATGATTTTGGAGTAAAAACTTTGGGAAAATGTTTGGACCAAACCTACTGACCCAAAACACCAAGTTTTGTGAATTAGCAACTCATTTGGTGAAAGACTTAAAATTTTTGATTTGATAAAAATATTTTCACACCACATAAAATGTTGTATGGTTTTTAAAGTGGTTTATGGATAAAACCCTTTTGCAAAATGACTTTGCCATTTCGGTAAATGACCACTTTGGACCTTACAAAGTTTAGAAGCCTAGTGAAGACCATCTTTGCAAATAGAACCATCTCTTGCATGCTTACATGCATGACTTAGATCCCATTGTTTTATGTGTGTGAAATTGTTTGATTGATTATTGGTTTGGAATGCTTGTTGATATTGTGTTTGCTTGATTGATTGTAGTGAAGTTAGAAAGTGTGAGACTAGCAAGATCAAGGAGTGAACCAATATTCCTACCAAAAGAAAGGCAAGTTACACTATCATCTAAAAGTCCTACTATTTTCATTATACTTAGTGGATTTTGAAACATGCATGAAAAGAATTTTATACTTATGCTATGCTAAATCCTAATAGGATTCCCTATACACCCCTTAGTGAAAATATTGTAGTTGTTACATGCTTAGCCATGCTGTATTTTGAAAAGAGATACATGTTGAGATTTTATGATGTTGAAAAAAGGACTTGTATTTTTTATATATAATAAAACAAGGACTCAATGAACCACCTGGGTGGCCAAGGATAATTTGAGTTTTGGAGAAGGTGGCAACAAAAGGAACCATGTCTATGGCAATCTCTTTGTGTTGTGCTCCAAAGGAAACCACCCAGGAAACTTATAGATTGAACATGTTTCTCCAATTGTGGCTTTCGTGTGCAACCACATGCTATTATGGCTCTGGCTTAGTCAACTACATTGGGAAGACCCATGCATTGTCTTCAGTTAACTGGACATGGGGACCTGGAATCCTACATGGGTGCTGAAGACAAGCTAGCAATGGTGTATGGGAGGACCCTTTGGAAAGACTTCGTCACATTCTCAATCTGCCAGTACTCCATCTTGGTGAGCACTAATCCAGTGGCCACTGGTGGCAACAAGATGGGATTGTGACATGTGGGTAAAGTGTACTCCTTCTTCAGAAGATAATAAAATCTAAGTACTTAGCCGTGTCCCCGGTTATGGACAATACTGAGCAACTAATGTTTGAAGCTATGGGAGATCTCGACATTCCAATTTCTAAAACAAAAGCTTGATGCACTTGGGGTTACCAAGGAGCTCAAGAGACTTTGATAAAACTTGATGCACTTGGGGGTACCAAGGAGCTCAAGAGATTTGATAAAACTTGATACACTTGGGGTTACCAAGGAGCTCAAGAGACTTTGTGGAAAACTTGAACACTTGGGGTTACCAAGGTGTGCAAGGAGATTTTGTTAATAACTTAAACACTTGGGCTTTGCCAAGGGATTTTCAAAGATTTGATCAAAGTTTAAAAACCATTTTGAAGAGATAGGATAAAATATTGCTTTATGCAAATGAGCCTTAAACCCTACTTAGACAAATGTGCATGTAAAGATAGGATCCACTTATATTCAACATAGTAGTGAAACTTGCCAATACAATTCAAATGTATTGACCCTTGTGGCTGTAGCTTGTAATGGTGCAGGTTTGATTGATTTTTAGTGAAGATTGATTGAGTAGGATTACAAAGTCTACAACCAACATCTGCCTGTGGCACTTTGAAGATGAAGGACCCCATGCTTATAGTTATTCCGCTGCAATGTAATGTAATAGCCAAATGAGCTATGTAAAGATGTAATAAAATTATGTTATTCCTGGTTATAAAGTTATATTATGACCTTTGTTTCTTGATATTACATCTAAACTGTGGATGCTAGCTATTGATCCAGGGACTAGCATTGTAAACACAGGGGACACCACCTTATGTTTATAAAGGTTGGGACACTCCCCCTTTATAGAGACTTAAAGCCATGACAAGATACTTGGATGAGTAGCTCATGTCGTGTCCAGGTGTACGTGAACCTAAAGGGTCACATGTACTCCTTCCTGTACATGTGGATATCGGTAGAGGCGTTGCATGTGCAGCGTTGGAGACAAAAGGATCTGGTGAAGGAGTTTGAGGGGATCCGGAGGAGCTATTCGTGAGATCGATTGACACTGCATCAGCTGGCGCTCTTCATCAATAATCCACACCGGCGCGTCTAGTGGTAAGTCTCGTGGCGTATTACTTGGGCTGGATCTTGGATGTACCACATAGGATAAAATTTAGTTTATCGTCCCGCGGCCTAACACCCATTGGGAGAAGGCCAAGCCAAGGGTATGGGGGACAATTCTGCTGCTGGTGTGTTGGGTTTAGTTGCAAAGCACTAGCATGCATCACATGTTCTCACTATATCCTTTGCGTCCTAGACCATTGTGAGCCAATAAAATCCTGCTCCGAAGGCTTTCGCTGTGATTTCTCTGCTGCTGGCGTGATGTCCGCATATTCCTTTGTGTATGTCCTTGAGGATGATCCTCCCTTCTTCGGGTGTGATGCACCGTTGTAGTACTCCTGAGATGCTTCATCTGTAGAATTCCTCATTGACAATTCTGAAAGCCTTTGAGCAATGTGTGATGTGTCGTGCTTCGATTGTATCTTCAGGGAGTTATCCGCGCATCATGTATAATATGTATGGTTGCATCCATGCAGATTCTATCACCATGACTTCTATGGGGTCCTCCTCTTCGGGGTTCTTTGCTTCGTTCCCTTCCAAGAGTGCAGCCCCTGAAAACTTTTTCATCTTGTCTTTCTTGCCTATAGTTGTTGCTGTGGCCATGGCAACCTTCTTGCATTGCTTCCTCTCTTATATGGGACACCTCACACACGTTGAAGTGGGCTTCCATGATGTTGTACATATCTCGATATATGACCATACTGTCGTTGACGGCGTCGCAATTGTTCACCACTTGTTGTGCTACGAAGTTTGAGTCGCCGAAGATTTTTAGGAGAGTGGCACCGTAGGCCTTGGCCATGCGCATGTCGTGCAACAGGGCCTCATATTTGGCTTCATTGTTTGATGTATTGGATTTGCAGAACATAGCGCATCCTGTCGCTTTGTGGTGATACCAGAATTACTCCAGCTCCTGCTCCTTCTGTTCGGTTGGACCCATCGAAGTACATTTTCCATACGCTAGACAGATCCTAGGGACCTAGACCTTGGAGTTATGTCCATTGCATGATGAAGTCAGGTAATACATGAGATTTTATAGCTTTTCACTAATCATATGTGATGTCTCTATAGGAAAGTTCAATGCCCCAAGGAGAGACACGCCCTGTGGCTTCTGGATTATTGAGTATAGTGGAGAGAGGAGCTTCGTTGACTACCACTATCTGGTGCTCCGATAAATAGTGGTGCATCAGGCATGCTATCATGAAGATTCCATATCCGAGTTTCTGATAATAGGGTACCTTTTCTTGGATGGCGAGAGTACCTCGCTGAGTAGTATACTGGCTGTAGGATGCTGTGAGTTTTCCCTTCGTCGGTCCCTCGACAACCAGAACTGTGTTGACTACCTGATGTGTGGCGGCTATGTAAAGTAGCAACGGCTCTTCTACTTGGGAGACACAATGACAGGTGATGTCGGAAGTGTCCTTTTAAGTGCTTCAAAGTCTTGTTTGGCTTCTTTGGTCCCCTCAAATTTTTCTAATTTTTTCATGAGAGCGTAGAATGGAAATGCCTTTTCGCCCAACCGAGCGATGAATCTGCTTAGTGCCGCCATGCGTCTGGCCAACTGTTGGACGATGTGAAGGTTTGTTGGCTCGTTCATTTTGAGTATCGCCTATATTTTTTCAGGTTTCACCTCTATTCCTCCGACCGACACAAGGTACCCGAGGAGTTGCCCTGCTGGGACTTCAAAGGAGCACTTTTTTGAATTGAGCTGGATGCAGTATTTGGAGAGATTATTGAACGTTTATCGATGGTCACTGATAAAGGTAGACTGTTTCTTGGTGGTGACGATGATTTCGTTGATGTAAATTTGGATGTTGTTTCCAATCTAGATCCCGAGGCAATTTTGCATCATCCGCTGATACCGCCTTTTCTAGGCCAAAAGTCATTATCGTGTAGAAGAATACACCGTAAGGTGTGATAAATGTTGTTTTATCTTGATCTTCCTCTTTCATCTGAATTTGGTGATCTTCGGAGTATGCATCCAGAAAGGAAAGACGTTCGCATCTGGCGGTGGCGTTGATAATTTCATAGATTCACGGGAGCGGGAAGTGAACCTATGGGCAGTGTTGGTTGAGTGTGGTGAAGTCGATGCACATACGTAACTCTTTTGTTTTTTCTTCGGGACGCACATAGGATTGGCTACCTATAATGTTTTCTTGATCTCCTTGATAAACTTGGCTTCCATGAGGCGATGGAGTTCTCGTCCAATGGCCCGGTTCTTGGGTTCCGCAAAATGGCGGAGTCATTGCTTCACAAGTCTCGTGTTGGGGTATAAATTGAGTGTGTGCTCAGCGAGTTCCCTAGCGATTCCTGGCATATTTGATGGTACCCATGCAAAAATATCCTAGCACTCACAGAGGAACTCGATGAGCATGCTTTCCTATGTGGGACCAAGATTGGAGGCCACAAAGGTTATTTTTTTCAGTTCTATACGGTGAACATGGATTTATCTCGCGTCCTTTGATACGGCTCAGATCACTATAGAGCTTCGTTGGGAAACCCCAAGACGAAGGTATGATGATCACAGTAGTAAGTCTTCCCTCAGTATGAAACAAAGGAAACGACTCAAAGGTGTTGCTAGAAACTTGGAATCCTACACAACAAAAACTCAAGACTTTGCCCCAACAAACAGTGAGGTTGTCAATCTCACCAGTTTGCTGAAAACAAAGGATTAAACGTATGGTGTGGAAGGTAATGGTTGCTTGCAGAAAGTAAACAGTAATAGTGGAAGATGTATCAATGATAAAGATTGGACCGGGGTCCACAATTCACTAGAGGTGTTCTCCTTAAGATAAATACATAACATGCGGGGTAAACAAATTACATCGGGGCAGTTGACAGGACAGAGCAAGGCATAACAATGTAATACTAGACATTCATGATCCTATGAAATTTGATTGGCCATTACAACAATATACATAGACCGCCATCCAACTTCATCTATGACTAGTAATCCACCTTCACGTTATCATCCAAACCGCCTCCATTATTAAGTTGCAAGCAACGGTAACTTCTTTAAGCAATGTGTGTAAAGTAAACAATACAATTGTTCTATGAACAAGAGATTGTTGTTTTATCCCTAGTAGCAACAACACATCTACAACCTTAGAGATTTCTGTCACTTCCCAGATTCAGTAGAGCCATGAACCCACAATCCAACATAAATACTCCCTATTGGAGTCACTAGCATCTACATGGCCATGGTAGCTACTAGAAACAGAGAGCATGCAAGATCTCAAACAACACAGACATGATAGAATCAACAAGATAGAATAATTAATCAATCTGACATATTAATCTCAATATCCATTGGATCCCTGCAAACACAACATGCATGATTACAAATATATGATCCTGATCATGAACGGAGATCACAAGATCTAAACATGGTAGCACAAAGGAGGAGAAACAACCATCTAGCTACTGTATGGACCCATAGTCCAAGGTGGAACTACTCATGCATCATACCGGAGGCTGGCATGGTGATGAAGAAGGCCTCCGGGATGATCTCTCCCCTCCGGTAGGGTGCCGGGAAGAGCTTCAGATCCCCCCGATCGAGGGATGATGGTGGCGGCTACGGACTATTTCGTGGAGATCTAATCGGGTACTTAGGGTTTTGGCATCGGGGGGTTCTTATAGGTGAAGGGGGAGACCGAGGTGGCCACACCCCCCAGTCGCGGCCAAGGGATGTCTTCTGGCTCTGTGTTCTCCTCGGTGAAATATTGACTTTGGCTTTCGTCCCGTCCAATTTCGAGAATATTTATTTTCTGGCTTTTCTGGAACCAAAAACAGCAGAAAATAGGCAACTGGCACTATGGCATCTTGTTAATAGGTTAGTCCCAGAAAATGTAAAAAAATACCTCAAAGTGTAGACAAAGCAAAGCAAAGTGGATACTAAACTAGAATGGAACATAAAAAATTATAGATACATTTATGACGTATCAAGCATCCCCAAGCTTAACTCTTGCTCGTCCTCGAGTAGGTAAGTGATAAAAAGAATAATTTTTGAGGTGACATGCACCATCGCAATCAAGATCAAACCATTTGCAACCATTGAAAGCTGGGATCAAAGTACTCTAAACATGAGCATGAAAGATGAATTTCTAACAATAAGACATAGCAACTATGTTGCAACATGAAAGGAGCAAACAAAAATCATGAATAACAATGCATTGAAATACGTTTATTTGTTTCACATATCGAAAACATAGTATAGTGGCATTCAGCTTGTCCCTCATGGAATAGCAAAACATAAATGCATAGGACAACTTCAAAGTTCATAAGGGTGACTAGATACAAATAGTTCAAGAACAAGCAATATCAACAATATGAATCAATCAATAAGTTTTGAGACAATGCACATAGAAGTAAGAATGGAAACTATGCTCTCTTAATTGGTGCCTAACGATAGAAGGTGGAGACTCAATGTAAAATTGGAAGAAAGTCCCTTCATAAAGGTAAGCAGGGACTTCAAGTTTCATAAAGAGCTTCCAAAAATTATGGTACTTGTTAGTTCATCACTCATTGCCCATATTATAAGCATCTTGAAGTGATTAAGGTTAAAGTGAACAAAATATGAAGTATATGCTTGACAAAGTATAAGTTGGGAATATCATGTCTCTTGATTACGAGGGACGCTCTTCATGCTACTCAACTTTAGTTACAGGTAAGTTCTTGTCATAGTAAGTACATGTGTATCATAGAGAATCGCCAACGGGGTACCCCTTGCCCAATGATACAGGAACTATCCCATATCAAAATGACAAGGCAAGCAGACAATGAGCATCTCAACAATCTTCTTATTTACCATGGGAAAATGGTGCTTTTTTCTCTCTTTCCTCTTTTCTGATCTCTTTTTTTCTTTTTCTCAATCTCTTTTTTCAATAAGAAGAATGCTTCATAGATTGCTCACTATGGTGATGCTACAAGTTTTCACCATGATTAGGCATGGCTTAGGCTAGCGGCCTAGGCATTTCTCTAACACATATACATAACTCCATGGACTTACAAGCTCCCCTTTTATATCACACTGACGACATCCATAGACAAAAGAGCATGATATCAACTGGGTAGATATTTACAGGTGTTGAAAGCGTTCCCCATGCTAGCACGGTTCTTCTAATCCCAACCTATAAGTGCAAGCATATACAACATAGATGACACAATGGTTCAAGTTTATTAGGGGCAATAAAAATAAAGTGTGCCATCAAGTTTGTGAGAGCTCTAATCACTATTTTTTCACATAACAAGTTTAATTTGGAAGATAGATAAAACAATAATATACTTGGAATGGTGTAACACACCATGCATAGGAATTTATAGTGGACACTTTGGAATAACTTGGTTTCTTGGGAGTTGGATGCATGAGTAGAGCTTACTCAATACAAGTGGAGGCTAGCAAAAGACTAGGAGCGACCAACTAAGAGAGCAATAATGGCAATAATTATGCTGAGCGACAAAATATTACTAATCAAAGCATAAAGTGGTACCACAAGTCTGAAACTAAATGATCATAGAGGCTATGGTGACTGGTTCATAGTCATAACATGGTGTAAGCATGTGCCAAGTCAACCCAAACAAAGCATCAATGGAGAATACCACAATACTATGTTTTGTATGCTAAAACAACACATGATTCTTTCAAGACACATTAAGCAATCATAATTGTTTAGAACAAGTGATGCTACAGCAATAATCACTAAGCATAAGGTCAAAAAAACATCTAGCATGACATGACAAAGTCTAAGTCATAGTAAAAGCAAGCTCCCTCTTGTACTACTAAAGCAAGAACTTCCTACTCCTTTCCAACACCAATCAACTTATTTGAAGCAACACAACAAAAACGGGGGTCCAAATACTTTATTCAAGCAAACTAAGCAAACGAAAACCAAAAACTAAAACTAAGACGCTCCAAGAACAACACACATTGCATGAAACAATAAAAACGAAGTGTCTTGAAAGACATGAGATTTTTATTGATGAAGAAGGGTATGCCTTGGGAATCCCCAAGCTTTGACGCTTGTACCTCTTGAATATTTCTTGGGGTGACACGGGGTGGCACCCCCAAGCTTGAGCTTTTGTCCATTCTTCATCTCATTACATCATTCTTCCCTTATACCTGAAAATTTTCCTTCATACAAAACTTCACACAACCTTCATTAGTAACATTAGTGCATTCAAAAGATAATAGACCTTTGGGTTTAGTTTCAAAAAAGCAAAACTTTCATTAAAGAGAACTCAAAAGGAAATCAATAAAGAGGCCAATGCAAATAATGACAGAAATCTGTCAAAACAGACCAGTAGGTGAAAACCGATTTTTTCGAAGACCTTATGTTGCTCAAATAAAAAATTTAAACTAACGAAAGTTAGCTAATAACCTGGGGGATTTATTTAGAAAATTACAGCTCAATCCGAGATACAGAGATTTTTCACGAATTTTAAAGTGATTCAGAAAAATCTGTTTAGGGAGAGCAATTTCCCCAAATCTTACTTCTCTCCCATTAGAGGTTATTCTTGGCAAAAAAATAAAACAAAAAGGACAAGGAGAGGGTATTATATAAGTAATAACTTCCAAGACTCAGCTAAAACTGTTGGGTTATCTCCTAAGAACTACTTTTCTTTAACGCCGTTAAGTTAGTCCTAAAAAGATGCTCACATAAGAAATATGAATTGAAGTAAAAGAGAGCATCAAGAAGCAAATTCAAAACAAATTTAAGTCTAACCCACTTCCTATGCATAGGAATCTTGTAAGAAAATAAATCAAAGAAGCACATAGTAACAAGAATGGGTAGATAAAACAAGAGCAACTTCAAAACTTTTAGCACATAGAGAGGTGTTTCAATACCATGAAAACTTATACAACCATATTTTCCTCTCTTATAATATTTTTCAGTAGCCTCATGAATAAACTCAATAATATAACTATCACATAAAGTATGCTTTTCATGATCTACAAACACATAATTTTTATCAAGCTCAAAAATAGTTGGATTAAAACCTCCAACCCACTTTTAACAATTTAATAACAAGACGGCTGATCATTCTCAAGAGGTATGGGGTTCCAAGATAAAGTCAAGACCTCTCCAATCTCATTTTCAATAGTAGTACAATCAATATTATCAACCAATATAGGACCATCATCTAGAGCTTTATCATAAATATTTTCTAAGAAAAACTCTTTAGTACCATGCATTTTGAAGTTAGGCACAAATAAAGGATTATCATAGATAATAGGAGCATAATTATGACCACAAGTTTTACCCATGGTAGATATTTCAAAAGAATCCATAGGAACATAACATTCATCCTCCTTCGGTAAGCATGGGGTACAATCAAATAATGTAAGGGATAAATAGTTACTCTCATTAGAAGGTAGGAATGGGTTGCCAATCCATTCTTCCTCCTTTTTTTCATCACTCTCCTCCTGTTTTTCATCTAATGAGCTTCCAATTTCAGCAATTTGTTCTTCCATAGGCTCCTACAAGGCATTAGTCTCTTCTGTTTGTGGAAAGTATTTATTAATATATTAAAGAATATAGCCATTTTATTCCTTGTAATTATCAAAGAAAAAATTAAGTATATCATAAAACTCATATTTATAAGGTGAATCATTAGTATTTTCAAGCAAACGAGCAAGTTCAAATGCACCCTTCCAAGCAATAAATTGTTCAATTTGTTCCACATCATAAAAGTCATAATTTTCTTTAACATATGAAGATATGATAACATTATCATTGTACTCACATTGAAAAGGGAGGTGTTTATACCTCCTACAACAACAAGATTTATCATAGCAATAAGTAACAATATATGTAGAGCACACGTTTCTAGCAATGGTATTCAATTTATTAATTTGTTCCCATAAGTGTTTCCCTTTTTGTGACAAGAGGTGTTCCTTATAATATTATTTTTGTTCTTCCGTGAACCCACCTTTCCAATAAGAACTAATTTCAAAGAACCCAACATTGATAGAAAGCATGAGAAAGCAAGGCAATAACAGACCAACAACTATAGTAGGAACTAATTTTTGTGTTTTTGATAAGAAAAATCAAACCAAATGAAACTAATTTTTTGTAATATTTGGTAAAAAGAAATAAGAAAAACAAGGCAAAAGGAACTAAGCAAAACAAAAACAAAGTAAAGAGAATGGTTGTGAAGGGATCCCCTTGTGAAGCCATCCTTAACTCCCTGGCAACGCCGCCAGAAAACATCCTAATGCGGCTCAGATCACTATCGAGCTTCGTTGGGAAACCCCAAGAGGAAGGTATGACCAGAACATTAGTAAGTCTTCCCTCAGTATGAAACAAAGGTTATCGGACCATTTGGAGGAAGGAAATGAGTCAAAGGTGTTGCTAGCAACTTGGAATCCGGCACAACACAAACTCAAGACTTTGCCCCAACGAACAGTGAGGGTTGTCAATCTCACCGGTTTGCTGAAAACAAAGGATTAAACATATGGTGTGCAAGGTAATGGTTGCTTGCAGAAAGTAAACAGTGACAGTGGAAGATGTATCAATGATAAAGATTGGACCGGGGTCCATAGTTTACTAGAGGTGTTGTCCTTACGATAAATACATAACATGTTGGGTAATCAAACTACAGCGGGGCAATTGACAGGACAGAGCAAGACATAACGATGCAATACTAGACATTCATGATCCTATGAGATTTGATTGGGCATTACAACAATATACATAGACCGGCATCCAACTGCATCTATGACTAGTAATCCACCTTCAGGTTATCATCCGAACCCCCTCCATTATTAGGTTGCAAGCAATGGATAACTGCTTTAGGCAATGTGTGTAAAGTAAACAATACAATTGTTCCATGAACAAGATATTGTTGTTTTCTCCCTAGTAGCAACAGCACATCTACAACCTTAGAGATTTCTGTCACTTCCATAGATTCAATAGAGGCATGAACCCACTATCGAGCATAAATACTCCCTCTTGGAGTCACTAGCATCTACATGGCCAAGATAGCTACTAGAAACGGAGAGCATGCAAGATCTCAAACAACACAGACATGATAGAATCATTAATCAATCTGACATAGTAATCTCAATACCCGTCGTATCCCTGCAAACACAACATGCATGATTACAAATAGATGATCTTGATCATGAACGGAGATCACAAGATCTAAACATATTAGCACAAAGGAGGAGAAACAACCATCTAGCTACTGTATGGACCCATAGTCCAAGGTGGAACTACTCATGCATCATACCGGAGGCTGGCATGGTGATGAAGAAGGCCTCCGGGATGATCTCTCCCCTCCGGCAGGGTGCCTGGAAGAGCTTCAGATCCCCCGATCTAGGGACGATGGTGGCAGCGGCTATGGACTATTTCGTGGAGATCAGATCGGGTACTTAGGTTTTGGGCATCGGGGGTTCTTATAGGCGAAGGGGGAGCCAAGGGGGTGCCCGAGGTAGCCACACCCCCTAGGTGCGTCCAGGCCTGGCCCGCGCGGCCAAGGGGTGTGGGCCCCTCGTGGCCGTCCTCCGTCTCGTCTTCTGGCAGCGTGTTCTCCTCGGTGAAATATTAACTTTGGCTTTCGTCTCGTCCAATTCAGAGAATATTTATTTTGGGGCTTTTCTGGAACCAAAAACAGTACAAAACAGGCAACTGGAACTGTGGAATCTTTTTAATAGGTTAGTCCTAGAAAACGTATAAAAATACCTCAAAGTGTAGACAAATCAAAGCAAAGTGGATACTAAACAAGCATGGAAGATCAAAAATTATAGATACGTTTACGACGTATCATCCTTTGTAGTGTCAAAATCTTGGTCGGGCATAACTCATGCTTCTGGTAGGAGTTTTGTGTTCGTTGATATTTTCCAGCTGCACAAACTCAATTTCCATCCCAAAAGATTTAGAGATTTTTTTGAATTCTCGATCACAATTGTCAAATCGAGTGAAACTCCATCTCACTTTGAAGATCCCATTGGGTGTTGGCATTTTAATCATTAGGTACGCGTAGTGCAGTACTGCTATGAATCTTGCGAATGTTGGGCACCCCTGGATCACGTGGTACTATGACGTCCAGTTCATAATTTCGAATTCAAGCTTCTCACGGCTGAAATTTTCTCGTGATCGAAAGTCAACATCAAGATATATTTTTCCTAAACTAATTTCGGGTTTACCTTGGACTATTCCCTAGAAGGATGTCTTAGTTGGTGCTAGATTATTCAAGGAGAAATTCATGGCTCGCAAAGTTTTGGCGTAGATGAGGTTGATGCTGCTTCCGGCATCCATGAAGACTTTGCTCATATCAAACCCGCCAATTTGTGCCTCCACAACTAAAGTAGAGTGACCCTGGTGGAGGTAATCGAAGTGGGTGATCATCCCTACTAAATGTGATTTCTTGCTCTGACCAATGAAGGTATTTGGGAGTTGGAGGAGGTGTCGTTCCTGCCATATTGACTAGTTGACTGATCAATTTTTGGATTCTGTTTAACAGGCATCCTTTTTGGATCATCAACATGGCTCCTCTAGATCTTGGGTACTGTTCTTCTTGGTTTCTGTGTCCTGCAAGCTATGGCTTTCCTGCTGGTGCTAGCCCTGGTGGGGGTGGTGGTGCCATGATAGCAAGGGTTCCTGGTGTGGCAGTGTACCCAAGATTTGTTGCGCTGTTCACTTTGGTGTTGCATACTGCCTGCATTCCCAGGAAGGTGCGATAATCCATCATGAGGTGTGTAGAACGTCGCCTCCCCTCGGAATCGACGTAAAAGAGCATATTGCAAGATCCCTCCAACATATGCATTGGGGACATTGTGGGTTCACTGGGTCGATTCTACTGAGTTGCTCTACTTTTACCCGCGTACTCTTGACGGTTAGGGTATCTGGACCATGGTTGTCATTTTTTCGACTGTCATCCCCGACGAAACCCGCTGCGACGTAGTTTGACATGATGTACCTGTAAAATTGTGTGTCCTTCTATTTTCATTGTTATGCATGTCATTGAAATGGATCGTATGGGCACCTAGATGGGGGGTGAATAGGTGCTACTCAATTTTTAGTTATTTTTCAATCTTAGGCTTGACACAAAGTAAATTCTCTAGATGGGAGTGAGGAAACCATAGTGGAGAATGCAGAGACACAGGGATTTGTTTTACCGCAGTTCCTTCCTTGTTAAGGGAAGTACGTCTGCGTTGGAGGGGTGGGAAGTTCTAAGACCACCATGCTGCAATAGGCCTCACCCTATTCTCCGGTGGATCTCGCCACAAAAGGCCTGATCCACCTCTCCACTATTGGTACCCTTCGAGGCGGGAGCCGCTACCTTTACAACTCTAGCGGGGCACACATCCACAACTAAATTGGAGGCACCCGTGATGAAAACAAGCTGCAACAAGAACAAGGATTATCAAATAACGAAACAAGGATCTAGATATTTGCAAGAAATACTAGATCAAGGATCCTCCAAATGAATGGAGGGGAAGTGAAGCGCTTGATTGTTGTTGTTGAATATTGAGCCCTCCTTCTTCGATTCCCCAAAGATCGAGGCCTTTGGGTGGATGAAGGTGGAGATCTCTTTGTTGGAACTTTAAGAACAGGTCTTCTCTTTTTCGAATGAATCAAGAGTTCTAGGAGGAGGGGAGATATGGGTTTAAATACCGCCTGCCCAGAACTAGCTGTTGGCGAACTTTGGGGGTGGATTATCCGCCCACCTTGAGGGCCGAACTATCCGACTTGGGGGGAAATCTGCCCCAGAGTCGGAAAGTCCGGGGGGAAAACCACTCCCCTTAGTGAGCGTCGCGCCAAGCTTGCCTTGAAGAAATTCCTCGAGAGGGCAGATTATACTGCCCCCCAAGGGGCAGATTGTCCGTCCTCGGGAAAAGTCAGCCCCAGGGCCGGAAAATCCGGCGGATGATCCCCCCACACACACAGTGCGCAGCGTCGTGACACCCTTTGCAAAAATCCTAGGGGGAGGATTATCCGGCCCCCTTGAGCGGCGGATTATCCGGCCTAGGCAAAAACTTAGTCCGTGGCCGGACAATCCGAAATATATTTCGCTCCTTTCTTCCTTTGCGATTGGGAAGGGGTGGATTATCCGCCCCCAAAAAACACCTTTGAGCTTCTTTTGATTTTGCTAAGACCTGCAGCACTTCAACACACATTAAATAATCCTTGATATTGCTATCTAACACACGAAACACTAGATATCATGAAATGTTCTTTTAGTCTCCCCCATTTTGCTGTTAGATGACAATACTAGGATTTGCAATAAAACCTACTAACATCATCTTCAAGTAATGAAATAGGCTCCCCCTAAATGTGTGCATATCGACAACTTGCATTTGAATACAAATGCACAAACGAAAGAACAAGCCAATTTCATAAGGTTGACGGCTATATCAAAGATGAGTTAGGAAGAAACTTCATACCACCGGGAGATGAATTAGCCAATACAATAAGCGAGAATATTAGGCCTTGAAACATCCCACCATTTTGATGCCTCAATAGATATGATTCCAGAATTCCATGTGACCATTGATATTTCCAAAACCATAGATAATTCCAAAATCCCACACAGATAGGTCCACACATAAACCAAAGTGCCACACATGACATAGTCTCATAGAAAACGAATCATAAATATAAGTTCAACGCTAAAGGGGCATAAGCAACCTAAATAGAACGAACGATAAAAAAGGCTAATGCTTGCACCTGACCCATGCAAATCCACGGAGACCTAAATAGAACTACTCATCCACCTATGGCATCAAAACTCCAAAAAGGAAGAAAAGTATGCTAACTCCCCAAGAGATTACTCCTCGTAGTCCTCCTCGTCATCGTAGTCCTCCTCGTCCCCTTCATCTTCCTCATCATCAAACTTACTGATGCGTGTTGAACGCCCTATTGGGAAACCACAAGAGCAAGGTATGATGGAGCACAACAGCAAGTTTTCCCTCAGTAAGAAATCGAGGTTATCGAACCACTAGGAGGAAGGAAACGCCTCAAAGGTGTTGCAAGCAACGTGGAAACCTGCAGAACAAAACTCAAGACTTTGCCCCAACTAACAGTGAGGTTGTCAATCTCACCGGTTGTTGTAACAAAGGATTAACTGTATGGTGTGGCAGGTGATGATGGTTTGCAGCAAGTAAAAAAGTAACAGTGGAAGATGTATCAATTGTAAAGATTGGACCGGGGTCCATAGTTCACTAGAGGTGTTCTCCTTAGATAAACAAACATGGCATGCAGGGTAAACAAATTACAGCAGGGCAATTGACAGGACTAAGCAAGAGATAACAAAGCAATACTAGACAAAAAGATCCTATGAGATTCGATTGGGCAAAACAACAATATACATAGACCTCCATCCAACTGCATCTATGGCTAGAAGTCCACCTTCAGGTTATCGTCCAAACCACCAAGTATTAAGTTTCAAGCAATAGACAACTTCTTTAAGCAAAGTGTGTAAGGTAAACAATCCACTTGTTCCATGTACAAGAGACCGTTGTTTTCTCCCTAGTGGCAACCGCACATCCACAACCGAAGAGATTTATGTCACTTCCCTTGGAAACTATAGGCATGAACCCATTATCAAGCATAAATACCCCCTCTTGGAGTCACTAGCAACTACTTGGCCAAGATAGCTACTAACAACGGAGAGTGTGCAAGATCACAAACACCATAGACATGATAGAATCAAATAGACAAAACCATTAATCAATCTGATATAGTAATCACAATATCGATCAGATCCCCGCAAACAAAACATGCATGATTACAAATATATTAGATCTTGGTCATGAACGGAGCTCACAAGATCTATACATGAAAGCACAAGGAGGAGATACAACCATCTAGCTACTACATGGACCCGTAGTCCAAGGTGGAACTACTCACTCTTCATATCGGAGGCTGGCATGATGAAGAAGAAGGCCTCCGGGATGATCTCCCCTTCGGCAGGGTGCCGGGAAGAACTTCAGACCCCCCTGATCTAGGGACGATGGTGGCGGCGGCTATAGATGGTTTGATGGAGTTTTGATCGAGGGCCTAGGGTTTCTGCATCGGGGGCTTCTTATAGGCGAAGATGCGAGGCAGGGAGGCCACCAGGGCGGCTGCACCCCCCATTTGTGGGGTGGGCCCACCTGCGTGGCCACGGGGTGTGTCCCCTGGTGGGTCTCCTCCATCTCGTACTCCGGCTTCGTGTTCCCCATGGCAAAATATTGACTTTGGCTTTTGTCCCGTCCAATTCCGAGAATATTGATTTTCTGCCTTTCTGGAACCAAAAACAGAAGAAAACGGGCAATTGGCACTGTTGCAGCTTGTTAACAGGTTAGTTCCAGAAAACATATAAAACACCTCAAAGTGTAGACAAAGCAAAGCAAAGTAGATACTAAACAAGCATGGAACATCAAAAATTATAGATAGGTTTCCGATGTAGCACTCATCATCATCAACAGCTGGAGGAGTTGGCTCCCTATGCGGTGCAGGAAATAGGTGACGCTCGAGCCCTCCATAGTTGATCACTTAGGTGTTCCACTAAGCATACGATTCTGGAGCTGTTGGAGGAGGAGGGTGGCCAGATGCTCCAGACACATGTTGGAGAATCAGCTATTGGATTGGGCCATCTCATGGCGCTGCTGGTAGGCCTCATACTAACCATTGTGAGTGTCCAACCCCATGCACAATATGTTCAGTTGGAACCATTTCAGCTGCTTGACCTCACAGTCCATTGGAGGCACTGGGGGCCTTCGTCCACTAGCCCGCGCATCACGTATGAAGGACTCAGGAGCTGAGGAAGGATGGGAGGTCTTCTGTGCCTTGTTGTGGATCTTCTTGGACTTGTGTACTCCATACAAATTACCACCAAACTCCTCATGGGGAAGAATGTGCTTGATAGGCATCATTATATATGGAGAAAAAGGAACGGAGAGCCTATTGAACATAACATTTGTCATCTCATGGTAGATGTAATCCATGACATCCAACTTGTACGCAACAGCTGACTCGGCATTGGTGGCACACTCATGGGAAAAGGAAAGCTGGGACACAAGGTGACCACGAATCTTATCATTATTGCCCCCACTCGGAGCAATGTTGTCCCGGAACAAACCAACAAGAGCTGCATATAAAGGAGATAGTCCAGAGAAAGTACCAGCTACCCCATCGGAAGTCAAGCATGGAGCGAGAACAGTATCCTTGTTGGGCTTGATAGGAGATATGATGTGATGGCCAGAAGCAGTGTCAGGACCATGGAAAGTGTAGCCAAGGACCTGACCAAATGTGCAGAAATCAGACTGAATCATAGTGTTCCCGGTCATCCACTTCATGGTGAGAAGCTCATCTCCGCATATCACAATTGTAGAGAAGAATTGCTTCACAACCAATGAGTCATATCTGCATTGCAAAGTCCTGAGATGGTGCAGCCCCATTCTACTAGTCACTTCCAAATCCTCACGAAGTCTTGGCTTGGATTGAGCCTCAGTCAAATTCAGAGGATGCATGTGACGGATCTTGAGGGAAGCATAAACATCATCATGAATGTACCTATAGTGTGAGCACCAAAATAGACTATCCTCCTTAGGGCCATTACTGTCAGCCTCATCATAAAAATCACGGTGACGAAAGGCAGAGTACTTAGTGATATCCATAGTCTTGTAGTTGACACGGGCCTGCTTTCACTTGCTCTTTCTTTGGGTGGTCCTCTTGGCTTTTCTAGATTTCTCGGCCATCCATTCAGCCTCCCTTTGCCTCCTTCCAATTTTGACCTTGTTAACAAGCACACCGTCTTTGTTTGGCCTGAGATAACGGGCACGAGTATGACGCTTGTAGGTCTTGGGAGCACTAGAACCCCATGTGAGGACAAATAGATAGGTAGAATGGGGATAATTATACACATAAATCCAAGAGGAATGTTAGAGACAGTAGAAAAACAACCCACGGTCCAAAAATACATGATACGGGAAGCTCTGACAAAACTGAAAAAAGGATGAACCTCCATGCCAGATTATCCGGCCTTGCTAGAGGCGGATAATCCGCCCCTTGCAAAAAATAGCGGTTCCACCATAGATTTAGTGTACCAATGTAGATCGGGCCCTAGGGTTGCAAGACTACGGAATCTAACAGGCAAAGGAATCACATAGTATCTTCTATAACGAGTTTCCACCAAGAACAACAACTTCCACACACAAGAGATGAATGAAGGAGTTACCCACACTCATTAGAGGAAGATCTCGGAGGAGAACATAACTGGAGGCGCTAGGAAGAAGATCCGGGGAGAGCCTCGAGAATCCTAAGGTTGAGTCGACTCTGGGGAGGGGCGGAGGCTCTAACGGCGGCTGGGTGCAGGACACGGGGTGGGGGAGGACGGGCTGCTCCGTTTCAGCCCTCCCCCTGATCCCTAGTCCTTAAAGGATAGAACCGCCTACGACGGATTATCCGGCCCTCACTAGGGGCGGATAATCCGGCCCGCTCTAAAAATTATGTATACACATATTCAGGCCGGAGCATTCCAAACAAAACCCTCGGAAAGATACATGGGACTTGTGTGCAATAGATGGCTCGAGATGAGAAAAGGCTTGGGTTTAGAGCACCAAACTGAGATGGTACTACACACCCAAACTTGCAAGAACAAATCAACTAAAAGCCAATATTGGGTGTGTTTTCCATAAGAATACAAGATATGCAATAAAACAAAAAAAGATCTAATACAAACCAACTCTTCTCAAGGAAAAAGGCGGTGGCCAAAGCCACCATGTTGGAGCGCATCGCATGACACCACGAAGATGTATGTTGAGTTCAAAACCAATGCTCATCGATAACCCACATATCACAAACTAATATTAAGGGAAATGATTTTTCATGCTTTCGGCATTATGCGGGGAGGGCTAGCCCAATCAATTAGGACCACACTCCCCTATGTCTATGACCGCATATAAACCAAATACATGAGGAAGTGCAAGTGAGTATGCAAGGGTAGTCAAGCCAAGCTCCTTGAATCTATGATATTTAGCTCATTCCTCAAGTAACAAATGTTGGGCCACGCAGAGATAAAACTAAATTTTCCCTCGAACGTGGTGATCCCAGGATCTAGCTGAGGTAGAAGGCCACGAGGTTTACCACTAGACGCGCAGTTGCGGATTACTGATGAAGCACGTCAGTTGATGCAGTGCAGTCCTCATGATCCGATCGTCCTGGTGCTAATCGTACAGTACCTCTGCTGGTATCCACACGTGCAAGGAGGAGCACCGGCGGCGAACTGCTAGATTCGTTACGGCGGCAGGACTGCTGTGGAGCTAGGTTTTCCAACACATGGAATGACCTAACCGAACAACGATTAACCCTTCAGGGTTGGTGTGCTCCACTATATATAGGGAGTGAACGTGGGCTCTGCTCGCGCGGCCCATTCACTAAAGCCCATATAATGATAGTCCCTATGAGTCCAACTCACTAACTCAGTCCAAATCAGGCTCGGGTACAACCCAAACAGATTTCCAGTTCAGATCCAATCCAAACTTGCTCCCGCTCTTAAGTGTGTGACCCCGCAGGCTTATGGCTACTTGGACACGATTGGAGTCCGACTCTCAATCGATCAGTTGGTAGCGGCTCCTAGCAGAACGTGCCGACTCCCAAGTATCAAAGAGTCATGACGACTTGCCTTTCCAATGCGACCTGTGTCCGAGTCCCTTATGCCTCACGATATACCTTGTCATACTATAGGCGAATACTTGTTATCCCTTAAATAGTCCAACTCTCTTCTCGATCCGAGATAAGTGATTCACCCGACTAACTCTTAGTCGATCGCCTCGGTTAACACTTAACCGAGTCGTGCATGACCATGCTTTACGAATCATATCTCACGAGAGGGCCCAGAGAATATCTCTCCAAGTGGAGGGGCAAAATCCCATCTTGGTTATTCACATCATGCAGCTTGATTCTCAGTCGACCCGAACTCTGCCTTTATAACTGCCCAGTTACGGATCAGCGTTTGACAGAACCTAAGTCGGTGATCCTCAACTCGGACTATGCAATAATCTTAGGTCTAAGGATTACATTGATTGAGATATACAAATGACAACTTGTTCGTTGTACCTCAATATGGGTCAATCCGACTCGCTAAAATCTTTAGCCGAATCTGTGTAAGTTGGAATAGCATCTCCACGCCCATGACAAGTGGAACCGAGTCATCAAGCCAACTTTCACATTGGTGTAACTTGTGTATCCAGCACAACCTCAATGACCAAGGATATTTAGTGCAAACAACATGAATGTATAGTTCCACAATCGAATCACATATTCAATGATACACATTAGATGTTTATACAAGGATAAATTAATATCTTTATGAATACAATGGGTAATCTCATCATACATGATTGCTTCTAGGGCATATTCCCAATAGTCTCCCACTTGCACTAGAGTCAATCTTCTGACATCACGTGTCTAAGCATCTAATGCCCATGGCTCTGAGGTGCGCCTCATGCTTCGGCTGTGGTAACGACTTTGTCAATGGATCCACAATATTTGCATCCGTGTGTACCTTGCATAACTTGATATCACCCTGATCCACGAACTGGCGAATCAGGTGGTATCACATGAGTATGTGCTTGTTCTTCTGGTATTGTCTAGGTTCCTTGGCTTGTGCAATAGCACCATTGTTGTCACAATACACGTCTAACGGATTGGACGAGCCCTGAACCACACCAAGATCCATGAGGAAATTCCTCATCCAAACAGCTTCCTTTGCTGCCTCCGATGCGGCAATATACTCAGCCTCTGTTGTAGATGTAGATACAGTCTCTTGCTTGGAACTCTTCAAGCTCACAGCACCTGCGTTTATAATAAACACGTATCCAGATTGCGAACGAGAATCATCAGAGTCGGTAAGATAACTCGCATCCGTGTAACCCATTACGCTGAGTTCATCTTCACCACCATAAACCAAAAACATATCCTTAGTCCTTCTCAAGTACTTTAGGATATTTTTAGCCGCTGTCCAGTGGATTTCTCCAGGATCAGCCTGGTATCTGCTCACAACACTTAGAGCATATGAAACATCCGGCCTAGTACAAATCATGGCATACATGATGGATCCGACTGCAGAAGCATATGGAATCGCACTCATCTGACTTCACTCATCAGTTGTCGAAGGACACTGAGTCTTGCTAAGTTTTACACCATGGGAAGATCCCCTTCTTAGACGATTACATGTTGAACTTCTTCAACACTTTGTCCAAATAAGTACTCTGACTCAATCCAATGAGCCTCCTTGATCTATCTCTATAGATCCGGATTCGGAGAATATATGTTGCCTCACCCAAGTCTTTCATTGAGAAACTCTTTTCCAATGATTCCTTGGTTTCTTGCAACATCTGGACATCATTTCCAATCAATAATATGTCATCCACAAATAAGATTAGAAAGTTTAATTTGCTCCCACTAAACTTCTTGTATAAACAAGAATCATGATCACTCTTGATGAAGCCAAACGATTTCACTACCTCATCAAAGCGAATATTCCAACTCCGAGATGCGTGCTTCAACCCGTAAATGGATTTCTGAAGTTTGCACACCTTGTCAGCATTAGCCGGATTGACGAAACCCTCGGGCTGTATCATATACACGTCATAGGTTAAATCTCCGTTAAGGAAAGCCATTTTGACATCCATCTGCCATATATCATAGTCGAAATAGGCTGCTATAGCTAACATGATCCGAACTGATTTAAGCATCGCTATGGGCGAGAAAGTCTCGTCGTAATCAACTCCTTGAATTTGTCGGAGCCCCTTCGTGACAAGGCGTGCTTTATAGACAGAAACATTTCCATCCATATCAGTTTTCTTCTAAAAGACCCATTTGCACTCGACGGGTCATGCACCCTCTGGAAGATCAACCAAGTTCCAAACTTGATTTTCATCCATGGACTTTAACTCGGATCTCATGGCTCCAAGCCATGACTCAGAATCAGATCCCACCATCGCTTTCGAATAATTTGCCGGCTCATCACTGTCTAACAGTAACACATCACGAACACTTCGTAATCTTGCTGATCTTCGTAGTACAGGTGCTGCTGCCGGCTCAGCTGCCACGACCGGCTCAACCTCCAAGGTTTTTGCTGACTCGCTACTAGACGGTTGCTCTCGAATTTCTTCGAGCTGCACCATGCTCCCACTTACTCCCCGACTGAGAAACTCTTTCTCAAGGAAGACACTGTTCCGAGCGACAAACACTTTGCCCTCTTCTCGGTTGTAGAAGTAGTAACCCAAGGTTTCCCTCAGATACCCCATGAAAATACACTTATCCGACTTGGCTGTAGGCTTGTCCAACTGAAGTCGCTTGACAAATGCTTCACAACCCCCAAATCTTAAGAAAAGACAAACTCGGCCTTTTGCCTGTCCACATCTCATGTGGTGTCTTCTCTACCGATTTTGATGGTACTCTGTTTAGTGTGAACGCCGCTGTTTCTAGACAATAACCCGAAAATGATAAAGGCAGATCTGTCCGACTTTTCATTGATCGTACCATGTCCAACAAGGTTCTATTCCACCTTTCTGAAACACCATTCCTTTGCGGCGTTCCTGGTGGAGTAAGTTGAGGAACTATTCCAAAAAAATTCAGATGGTCATCAAACTCATGGCTCATGTACTCGCCTCCTCGGTCCGACCAAAGAAACTTTATTTTCTTGCCGAGTTGATTCTGTGCTTCATTCTGGAATTCTTTGAACTTTTTAAAGGCTTCCAACTTATGTTTCATCAAGTAGATATATCCATACCTACTCAAATCATCAGTGAAGGTAATGAAGTACTCATAACCACCCCTAGATGTCGTGCTCATTGGTCCACATGCATCACTATGTACTAGTCCCAACAAGTAGGACGCCCTTTCGCAACTCTTTGCAAAAGGTGTCTTGGTCATTTCGCCGAGTAGGCAAGATTCGCATGTCTCGAACGACTCCAAGTCGAACGAAGTTAGGAGTCCATCATCATGGAGCTTCTTCATGCGTTTCCAACTTATATGACCAAGCCGACAGTGCCAAAAGTAAGTCATATTCAGATCATTTGGTTTCAACCTTTTAACATTTATGTTATAAACCTACTCACCATCAAGATTCAAAATAAATAACCCGTCCTGGACGGGTGCAAAGCCATGAAACATATCATTCAAATACAAAGAACAACCATTATTATTGATATTTGACTCATAGCCTTGCCTCATCAAACATGAAGCGGAAATAATGTTTAGACTGAGCACGGGAACATAATAACAATTATTTAGTTCCATAATGAATCCGGAAGGTAAATGAAGTTGCATCGTGCCGACTTCCAACGCAGCAACTCTTGCTTTGTTGCCGACTCGAATATCAACCTCGCCTCTTGCTACGCTCCTAGTTCTTACCAGTCCCTACAACGAGTTGCAGATGTGAATAACTGATCCGGTATCATATACCCAAGAACTATTAGGTGCATCAGCAAGATATATGTCTATAACATTGCAAACAAGTGTACCCGAGTCGGAAGTCATACCGCCACTCTTGGCTTTGTCGGCCAAATACTTGCTGTAGTTCCTCTTCTAGTGGCCATCCGCCTTGCAATAGAAGCAAGTGGATCCGGCTGAAGGAGATGGCTTAGTCCCTGAGGAAGTGCTTGGGATCGGGTCCTGAGCCTGCTTTCCTCCTGACTTAGCCTTCTTCTTAGTCCAAGAACTCTTCTTGAACTTAGCCTTATTCTGCACCATCAACACTTGACTGGCGCCCTTCTTGAGATCTGCCTCTGCCTGCTTGAGCATCCCATGTAATTCAGTGAGCTTCTTATCCATACCATGCATGTGGTAGTTCGAAATAAACTGCCCGTATGCACTAGGAAGATAGTTCAGAATTATATCCGTAGCAAACTCTTCGCTAATGGGGTAGCCAAGCCTCTCCAGAGACTGCACGTAACCAACCATTTTGATCACATGCGGACTCCGTGGATCACCATCCTTAAGCTTGCAACTCAGCAAAGCCTGAGAGACTTGATACCTCTCAGTCTTCGCCTGAGCCTGGAACATACTTTTAGGCTTTTGATCATATCGTAGGCCTCAACATGCTCGAAATGCTTTTGCAAGTCCGGTTCCATGTGAGCAAGCATAAGACAGCTAATATCCGTGGACTCATCCTTAGCCCGACGTAAGCATTGGTGGCAGCGATAGTCGCATTCTCATTCGGCTCATCTGGAAGTGGGTTGTCTAGGACATGGTCCTTCTTTTCTTGTTTGAGAACAATTCTCAGATTTCGATACCAGTTGGTAAAATTAGTGTCATTCAGTTTATCTTTCTCAAGGATAGTTCTCAACGCAAAACCGGATATATGAGAGTGACTGCTACTTGGTGCCATGATCTACAACAGAAAATATGCAAAACACTTAAGACATGTATTCATAAAAGAGCAAGCATATTAAACATTTTAATATTTTATGCTCCCACTAGAACCAACACCCCTCCGATGGTTACTAAGTGATTAGGGATCCTAAATAAGCAAGTCGGCTAGTGAGCTTTAGCATCACCGCTAGCCGCCAAGTGATCTAGGTAGACAACTCCCAGTCAATCGTATCTCATACAACTCCTGTTGGACAGGTGGCATCACATGCCCCGACTCCCGTCCGACCTTTCCCCGAGCCCCACAACCGTTGTGATAGACCCGTCTAACTTAACGAGTGTTTCTGCAGTAAGAGTCCGACTCGAACCCACCTAGTCGGAAAGAATTGGCAGCACCTCAATTTTATGAGCCCACTATGAAAAATGTCCGACTTGTGATGGTGCAAACACTGGCAGGAAAACCGACTAGACCTTCTTTGAGGGATTAAATTTTACCGACTATCTAATAGAGGTAAAATAGAGACATAACAAGAACACAAAATAAAGCAATTATAATGTGAAATGGTATGGCTCTCTTCATGGCGATCTCCATCTCCACAAAGCCTGTAATCCGACTCGTGCCAACTCTTGTCACTTGCCGTCTTACCCCATGTCGCCGACATGTACATTCCCTTGCATGCCATCCGGGTTCTCCAAACAGCTACACTAGCTAAGTAAAATACATTACATAGAGAATCCGACACACAGGTCGTTTATATAATAAAATGACAGCACCTAGGCTCCAACCGGCTGACAAAACCGTGATTCGCAGATCATGTATGGATTACACACATACATCACATGCACATGAACCATACCATTTACAACTTCCTCCAAAAACAAGTTATGCATAGATACAATATCTACCGGTGTAGTGAAACTTGCAACGACATCTAAGGCACTACGACAGGGAGAAGCCGGCGGTCCCGCTAGCCGGATAGAGGGCGGGGATCGAAGGAGCAGCGCCCCTCGCGGGTGCGGCAGTGCCCGATGATTTTTTTGAAAACGTAGATCTCATCTATGATCCGGACATGGATTCCGACCATTGTTCCGACTCGATCAAACTCTTCGATCTTCGATCACCGCATCTAGATTTACGTGTCACAGTCTACCCCGATGGCGGAAGCCGACCGGTAGGGGTATGTCGCTCCACGACCTCAGCAGTATGATCACGGAAATCAGATCTACCATTCCCCGAGTACAGTTGATCCAATCAACCTCGTGCAAAACCGATCTATCTCATAGATCGACCACCAAAACAGCATATAGATATCATCTACAGCCTATCGCATATCACATATGCGAGATCTCGAGCCTAAAGCCAGAAGCTATCTCTCAGATACCACTGTTGGGCCACACAGAGATAAAACAAAATTTTCCCTCTAACGTGGTGATCCCAAGATCTAGCTGAGGTAGAAGTCCACGAGGTTTACCACTAGATGCGCAGTTGCGGATTACTGATGAAGCGCGTCAGTTGATGCAGTGTAGTCCTCACGATCCGTTCGTCCTAGTGCTGATCGTACAACACCTCTGCTGGTATCCACACGTGCAAGGAGGAGCACCGGCGGCAAACTGCTAGATTCATTACAGCGGCAGGACTGCTGTGGAGCTAGGGTTTCCAACACATGGAATGACCTAACCGAAAACCGATTAACCCTTCAGGGTTGGTGTGCTCCACTATATATAGGGAGTGAACGTGGGCTCTAATCGCGCGGCCCATTCACTAAAGCCCATATAATGTTAGTCCCTATGATTCCAACTCACTGACTCAGTCCAAATCAGGCTCGGGTCCAACCCAAAGAAATTTCCAGTTCAAATCCAATCCAAACTTGCTCCCGCTCTGAAGTGTGTTACCCCGCAGGCTCATGGCTACTTGGACACGATTGGAGTCTGACTCTCAATCGATCAGTCGGTAGTGGCTCCTAGCAGAACGTGCCGACTCCCAAGTACCAAAGAGTCATGACGACTTGCCTTTCCAATGCGACTTGTGTCCGAGTCCCTTTTGCCTCACGGTATACCTTGTCAGACTATAGGCGAATAGTTGTCATCCCTTAAATAGTCCAACTCTCTTCTCGATCCGAGATAAGTGATTCACACGACTAACTCTTAGTCGATCTCCTCGCTTAACACTTAACGGAGTCATGCATGTCCATGCTTTCCGAATCATATCTCACGAGAGGGCCTAGAGAATATCTCTCCAAGTGGAGGGGCAAAATCCCATCTTGGTTTTTCACATCACGCAGCTTGATTCTCAGTCGACCCGAACTCTGCCTTTATAACTGCCCAGTTACGCATCAGCGTTTGACAGAACCTAAGTCGGTGATCCTCAACTCGGACTATGCAATAACCTCAGGTCTAAGGATTACATTGATTGAGATATACAAATGACAACTTGTTCGTTGTACCTCAATATGGGTCAATCCGACTCGCTAAACTCTTTAGCCGAATCTGTGTAAGTTGGAATAGCATCTCCATGCCCATGACAAGTGGAACCGAGTCATCAAGCCAACTTTCACATTGGTCTAAGTTGTGTGTCCAGCACATTCTCAATGACCAAGGATATTTAGTACAAACAACATGAATGTATAGTTCCACAATCGAATCACATATTCAATGATACACATTAGATGTTTATACAAGGACAACTTAATATCTTTATGAATACAATGGGAAATCTCATCATACATGATTGCCTCTAGGGCATATTCCGAACAACAAAACCTTGATTCATCAAGTGGCTTCGTGAAAATATCAGCAAGTTGGTTCTTCGTGCTCACAAAAGATAGGGCAATATCACCACGAGCAAAATGATCCCGAATAAAATGATTGCGAATCTCAATATGTTTTGTCCTTGTTTGTTGCACCAGATTGTAGGCAATTTTAATAGCACTTTCATTATCTCATAAAAGAGGAACTTTGTCACAATTGACACCATATTCCCTTAATGTCTGCCTCGTCCATAATAATTGCATACAAGCACTTGCAGCATCCACATATTCAGCTTCGACGGTTGAGAGAGATATACAATTTTGTTTCTTCGAAGACCAACACAGTAGATACCTGCCCAAGAATTGACATGCACCAGAAGTTTATTTTCGATCATCATTGTGACCAGCCCAATCTGAATCACTATATCCACATAGAGAGAAACTAGAGCCTTTGGGATACCATAGACCAAAATTTGGGGAATGAACCAAATATCTGAAGATTTTCTTGACCGCCACTAAGTGGCTTTCTTTAGGATCGGCTTGATACCTTGCACACACTCCTAAACTCAACACAATATCAGGTCTAGATGCGCAGAGGTAAAGGAGAGAGCCAATCATGGATCAATATACCTTTTCGTCCACATCTTTACCCTTTGGATTAAGCTCGAGATGACATTTAGTTTGCATTGGAGTAGCAACACCATTTTTATCAGTCATCTTGAACCTCTTGAGCATGTCTTGGATGTATTTTGCTTGATTAATGAAGGTTCCCTCTCTAAGTTGCTTGATCTCGAATCCAAGAAAGAACCTTAATTCTCCCATCATAGACATCTCAAACCTGTTAGTCATAAGCTTTGAAAATTCATCATTAAAAGCTTGATTAGTAGAGCCAAAGATAATATCGTCTACATATAGTTGGCATACAAAAATCTCCCTGTTAACCTTCTTAGTAAAAAGAGTGGGATCGATTTTCCCAACTTCGAATCCACGGTCTAACAAAAGCTCTTTATGGTGCTCATACCATGCACGTGGGGATTTATTAAGGCCATAGAGTGCCTTATAAAGTTTGTAGACATGGTTAAGAAACTTGGGATCCTCAAAACACGAGGGTTGCTTGACATATACCAACACATGTAGAGGATCATTAAGAAATGCACTCTTCACATCCATTTGCTGTAATTTAAAATTATGATGAGCAGCATAAGAAAGGAGGATATGGATGGACTCAAGGAGAGCCACAAGAGCATAAGTTTCGCGAAAATCAATGCCTTCCACTTGAGAGAATCCTTGGGCCACCAGTCTTGCCTTGTTACTTACAACTATTCTATTTTCATCTTGCTTGTTCTTGAAAATCCACTTTGTGCCGATAACATTGCGACACTCTTTGGGTTTTCAACTAGCTTCCATACCTTGTTGCACTCGAATTTATTCAGTTCTTCATGCATTGCAACCACCTAATCTGGATCTTCAAGGGCATCGAAAACCTTCTTAGGTTCCACCATAGAGACATGAGCTTGATGATCACAGAAGCTTGCAAGCTCACTTATACTGGACACTCTTATTATTAGATCACCTACAACCTTGTCAAGAGTATGATCCCTTAATTCAAGGTTCCTTTCAGCACGGGTTTTGTGACGAGTTCTAATCTCCTTATTGTTTCTAGGGATTGATTCAACATTTGGATCCTTGTCTTGACCATTAGCTTCCCCTTCATCAACAACTTGTTCACTGCAAACTGGGATGAAGAACCCTGCCCTTGATCTTGATCAGTACCCAAAACAGGAGACTGCTGCAATTCTGGAGCTTTAGGGCCGGTTAATAGGCCCCTCGGAAGGGCCGGATAATCTGGCCTAGGAGTTTTAGCATCTTCCTGGTTGTCCCTGGCATTAGTTGGAGCTTTAGGGCTAGATAATCCGCCCCTAGGAGGGGCTGGATAATCCGGCCTAGGAGTTTCAGTGCCTTACTGTCCTTCCTGGTTGCCCTTGGCATGAGTTGGAGTGCCAAGGACGGATACTCCACCCCTTGGAGGTGCCGAATAGTCCGGCCTGGGACTACCAGTTTGCCCAGTTTGTTGATGATCTTCAGAAGGTTGTGGTGTTGGTGCAATAGTTTCTCCATCAGGTCGAGCTTGTTGATCCTGTGTAGATGAGGGCTATACTTGAGTAGAGCATTGTCATTCCCGATCCGCCACAAGGGGTTCCTCAATTGGGAGGAAGAATCCCATGCCCATTCTTCTTATGGCATCTTGGGGTATTTCAACATCTGCATCACAAATATCAACTTGCCCCACATGGGAGCCATCATTCTCATCGAATTCCACACTACAAGATTCTACAATAGTTTCGGAGATCTTATTTTAGATTCTATAAGTGTGGGATTAAGCACCATAACCAACAAAAATGCCTTCTAAAGTCTTAGACTCAAATTTATACAAACGAACTCCCACTTACAACCGAATACCAGGTGATATGTTGGGCTTGTTATCTGTAAGTATCTCATATGGAGTTTTGTCCAAAATCTTGTGGAGGTAAAGCCGGTTTGATGAGTGACATGCGGTGGAAATGGCTTCAGCCCAGAAGTTGTATGGTGACTTGAATTCAAACAACATAGGTCTAGCCATATCCATTAGATTCTGTTTTTTCCTATCGGCTACACCATTTTGTTGAGGGGTGTACACAGTGGAATATTGATGTCTTATGCCCTCTTCACTTAGAAATTCATCTAAGGTGTAGTTCTTAAACTCAGAGGCAGTGTCACTTCTTATTTCCAATATTGGGACATTGTGTTGGCGTTGGACCTCATTGGTGAAGTCAATGACATTTTTTTGAGTATCACTCTTTGGCTTGAAAAAATTGACCCATGTGTATCTTGAGTAATCATCAACTATCACTAAGAAATATTTCTTCCCGTCGAGGCTTGCATGAGATGGAGGACCAAACATATCCACATGAAGTAATTCCAAAATCCTCTTTGAGGAAAAAATAGTTTTCCTCTTGTGGGGAGAGCCATGCATCTTGCCTTTCAACACATACCCTGCAAACACGATCTTTGGCAAAGGAAACATTGTCTTTTAGTCCAAGGATGTGGCCACCCTTGTGAAGACTTTGCGAAGTTCTCATGTTGATGTGGGCTAGATGGCAATGCCACAGCCAGCCCACGTCGGCCTTTCCGAATAAGCACATCGGAACCGCCGTGGTTTTCCCCGAAAAGTCCACCACATACATGTCATTTTCGACGTACCCCAATGAAAGAAACCTTTAGAAACCTTATCCACAAGACTACCACTAAATCACCATCTATGAAAACAGCAATGCCCATCTTACCAAGGGCACGAGCAGAATGTAAATTGTAACCGACAGTCTCAACAAGCATGATGTCCATGAGAGAGATATCGTTGGCAACCACAACCTTGCCAAGACCCAATACCATAGATTTCGTCTTATCACCATAGGAGACTGTAATATGATCATGGTTGGGGCTCATCTCTGTGATGATCTCTTTGCATCCGGTCATATGACTAGTGCACCTACTATCCAACACCCATTTAGAACCACAGAAATCATAGACCTGCAACAAAGTTATTTCTTGGTTTTAGGTACCCATTTTTCAATGGGTCCTCTCATGTTAGTAACTAGGGTCTTTGGAACCCAAATAGACCAAGCAATGTATTCATCTAAAGGACCAACATATTTAGCATACATATAACCATAGCAATCACAGAATAGCTCATAATTAGGAATGTTAGATCCTGCAAAACCAATATGGTCAGTTTTGTCCTTTGTGATGTTTTTTTTCAATGGTACTTGTCTTTGCTTGTGCATTATTGGTCTTCCTTTTCTTGTTCTTATTATTCTTATTGGACTTGGGGACATAGCCAAGTCCCTCTTTTCCAAGGTTCGATCTTTGATTGCCAAGAATATCATCAAGAACTCCCTTACCTTTGGAAGTGGAGGCTTTGGCAAGCTCACCTTCCACCCTAGCATTTTCCTCATGAGCATATGTTGATTTAGATGTGCTAGGATATCATACTTAGTCAATCAAATTTGGATCTGATTATGAGACTCATTGAGAATTGAGAATTCACTTTTCAAATCCTTGTGAGCAATGTCAAGATTTCTCCATCTCCTCGGAGAGTCTAGCATGAGCAGCCCCAAAGTCAACTTTTTCTTTCTTTAGTTTCTTTGTTTTCGCTACTACATTGTCACGTTCCTTTACAAGCTTGGTCACAAATTCTTTGTGTAACTCCTCGATTGACTCAAGTCTCTCTTCAAGAGACACTCAAGCCTCTTCCTATTCTTCTAGAGAATTTTATAGCGATGTAATCTCCATTGCATCCTCCCTTTCAATAATGCCCTTTTCTTCAAGAAGCATTTCATTTTGGTCCAGCTGGTTCATGAGGCCTAAAAATGTCTTTTGTGCTCACCTTGCAAGTTAGTGATAAAGTAGTCCAAAGAAATAATTTCTTCCTTAACCTTTAGACTAGTAGGATCATCCATGTCAATCATAGCCTTAGGAAAAGAAGTAATGGAAGATGATACCTCGGAACCTCTTGCCATGAGACAAGTGACGTTCTTGTTGATGATGTTTTCATTCGGTGAGTCGAAGAGAGATATCGTTGTAGACGTGGTGACTATGGAAGCCACCTCTCGTGAGCTATCATCCTCTAATTCATCTTCGCTTCCCGATGAATACTCCTCTTGAGCCACTAAAACAATCTTTGGTTGCCTTTTCAATGGAGCATTATTCTCAACAAATTGCTTCTTTCGTGGAGCCTTTGACTTATCTTTGAGGATGAACCTTCCTCCATTATTCTCTCTACTCTCATAAGGACACTCAGCTACAAAGTGCAGCCGGTCTCCACAGTTGAAGCATGTTCACAGCTTGGGACCGTTTTCTCTTCTTCCATTTACTCCACTCTTGCGTTCAAGTTCAGATTAGGCTTTGGCTGGATCATTCCAAAAGTTTCTAGTATAATGCCATGTACTCACCATGATCCCTCTTGACATCCTTGGGAAAATCCATAGCTTCTATGTCATCCTTATCTTTTTCAGCCACACTTGTCTTCAAGGCCATGTTGACCCCATTTTGCATTCCAATGGCTCGTGCACGAGCATCTTCGGCATTCTTGGCAGCCACTTTGAAAGCTGCCATTTCTTGCATTACCTCATTGGAAATCATTAGGTGGTAGTTATTTCTTCCTTGTAGACTCTTCAAATCAGTGGGCTCAAATGGCATAAGAGCACTAACATACTTTCTCTTGATCCACGCATCATCAACGTGGGAAGCACCATGATTTTTGAAGGTGGTGGCTATTGACTTGACCCACCTATACGTATCCTCGTGATCTTCTCCATCCATCATATAGAACCCTTCAGCTTGGTTACTCAAAGCATCATACCTATTCCTTCTCTTTCTTTCATTTCCAATGAAGAGCTCGGTGAGGGCATCCCAAGCTTCCTTCGCTGTGTTGAGATGCTCTATGTGGGCCATGTATTTGGTACCCACACCAAGCTGGATCATTTGTAGAGCCGTTGCATTGAGTTGACTGTATGTAACCTCTCTTCTTGGTAGGTTATTTGGATCTCCAACATGAAGACCATTCTCTATAATTTTCCATAACTCAATGGAGGAGTTGCACACATGAGACTTCATCAAAAATTGTAATTGATTAAAATTAGATGCTGAAAGTTTGGGTGGATCACCACTATTATGTATATGAGGGTGTAGGATAGGTGGATCGGGTGAATACACATGAGAAACCTCATTGCATCCTTCCTTACCATGATCCTTTTTCAACGAGGAGCTCTTACTAGTTCTATAACCAACCACCTAGTTCTCTTTGGAATTGGTGTTATCCCTTTCCATAGATTGCGGAGTGGTGGCCTCAGAGGCAGATGGAGGTGGTGCTGCGGGTGTGGAGAGACGCATTATCATTTGACGCATCTCTTCCATCTTAGTCTCTATAGAACTAAACAAGGTTGCTTCCAACATCTTGAGATCGTTCATGGTGACTATTTCCGTAGCATCACTCCCATCTCCCTTGGTCTCATACTTGTCTTAGGCGGTTAAGCCTGAGTAAAGAGCCGGGGCTCTAATACCAATTGAAATGGATCGTATGGGCACCTAGAGGGGGGGTGAATAGGTTCTTCTCAATTTTTAGTTCTTTTTCAATTTTAGTTTTGACACAAAGTAAATTCTCTAGATATGCAACTACGTGAATTTCCCTATATGTAAACCTATCTACTAAATAAGTAAAGAGAGGAGAGAGGAAACTTTAGTGAAGAACGCGGAGACATAGGGATTTGTTTTACCATAGTTCCTTCCTTGTTAAGGGAAGTACGTCTGCGTTGGAGGGGTGGGTGGTTCTAAGACCACCACGCCACAATAGGACTCATCCTATTCGCTGATGGATCTCGCCACAAACGGCCTGGTCCACCTCTCCACTATTGGTACCCTTCGAGGCGGGAACCGGTGCCTTTTAAAACTCTAGCAGGGCACATATCCACAACTGAATTGGAGGCTCCCATGATGACAAAAAGCTGCCACAAGAACAAGCATTATCAAATAACCAAACAAGGATCAAGATATTTGCAAGAAATACTAGATCGAGGATCCTCCAAATGAATGGAGGGGAAGTGAAGCGCTTGATTGCTGTTGATGAAGATTGAGCCCTCCTCCTTCGATTCCCCAAAGATATCTTTGTTGGAACTTGAAGAATAGGTCTTGTCTTTTTTGAATGAAACAAGAGTTCTAGAAGGAGGGAAGAGATGGGTTTAAATAACCCCTGCCTAGAACTGGCCATTGGAGAACTTTGTGGGAGGATTATCCGCCACCCACTAGGGGCGGATTATCCGCCCTGGGGGAAAACTCCGCCCTGGAGCCAGAGATTTCGGGAAAAAAACTGGCCCCTCACTGAGCATCGTGTCAAGCTTGCCTTGAAGAAATACCTCAAGGGGGCAGATTATCTGCCCCCCAAGGGCAGGATTGTCCACCCTGGGGAAAGTCCGCCCCAGGGCTAGAAAAATCGGGGGATTATCCACCCCCACATTGTTCCCCTGCGCCATGGCACCCTTTGCAAAAATCCTGGGGGCGGATTATCCGGCTCCCTTGAGGGGAGGATTATCTGGCCTAGGCAAAAACTCCAGCCCTGGCTGGACAATCCGAAAGATATTCCGCCCCCCACAAAGGAGTAACCTCTGCAAAGCTCATGGTTATTGACTTAGAGTTTTGTGGAAAAGAGAATGATGGGGATTTCATCGGCTGATCATACAAAAGGAAGTCAATATAGTTTGATTATTGTGGAACCACAGTTACAAAGTCACTGATTCGCTAGTTGTGATCTAGCTCATGGAAGATTGCTAGAAAACTAAGGTGCCCTCTCCATTGTGGCCATCTAGCCTTTATATGAGAGGCTAGGTCCTGGAGCCGTATCCGGAGAGGTTACAAATTTATGAATACAATACAAACTTTTTGTTGGTTTGTAGTCCTTTCTTTCTTGGCAAGACAAGCCTTTATCCATCGGATGCTCTTTGAACTTCTTTGGGATTCACGGTCCCCGGGCCTTTATGCTCCTAGGGTAACTAATTATAGGGACCCGATAGGTCATAACCATCCCAGTGGGGAAGGGGGCAACGCTCCTGGCATCTCAATTTATAAAATGCCACATAATGGAGTAGTTTCTTCAAAACATGGGTAGGCAGAATTTTTTATTTTGAGAGGTGGGGCGAAATGTCCAAAACGCCAAATTAAAAAGAGTTTGGCTATTCTATATGTGCTTCTCTAATTGGGTTATACTACATAGGCTATGGTCCATAGTATACTTTCTGAGATTTCACTGGGTTATGCTCAGTTGTCCCCTGACACCTAAAAGGATAAACAAAGTTGTTCAGGGATATTATCCACGGGCTCCTTTCTCAAATTTCTCCGGGCTATAGTCAGCAGTCCTCTGGCCCCTAAAAGGCTGACTTAACATTTTCTAGGATATGATCCATGGGCTCCTTTCTCAAATTTCCCTGGGATATGATCAGCAGTCCCCTGACCCCAAAAAGGCCAAATTAGAATGCTCTGAGCTAAAGAGGTGTCGAATGGGCTAGATTTCTTCTCCTAGTTAATAAAAATTGCATCGTGTTGTGGCTCAGCCGGATTCTAAACAATGACCTCATAGAGGGAGGGGAAAAAGCGATAATTTTCTATTTGGTAGTTATTCATGTAAAAAATCAGCGGTACAGAATAAGATTGGAAAATTATCGATGGATTCGTAGTTCATGTTCAGCAGCACTTGACATACAGCATTTTAAAGTGACTAATTCTGCAATACTGACACTAAAATCCAATAGCAATACAGAGAGAACCAGTTCTTATTTCCTCTCTAAAAACCTTGTCGCACGATCAGTTAGCCCTTTTCTCCATACACACTCGACCATTGGAGCAAGCTAATCTGATGATCAAGTCTGCTTTGAGTACTTTCTTATCACAAAAATGCATGTGTGACCCCCAAATGCAACCCAAAATGCCCAAGTATCATATAGATTGTGGCAAGGCCATGTTTCAAAAGGAAAGCAAAACTTTCGACTGCCTTTGATTTAAACAAGTAATACTACATCAGTATTAGTTCTGCAAAATGCTTTAGTAATAGCAAAGACATAACATATCACAGATTCGGTAACTTTCCTTATTGAAACTCAATAGTAGTAAAGAGAGAATAAGTTCTTATTCTAGCTCAAAAAAACTTGGCGCATGATTAGTTTTCTCTGTTCTCCGAACAGACTCGATCATCAGAGCAAGCACAACTGACAATCAAGTATACTTCGGTGTGAATACCTCCTCCTTTCGTCAATGCCTGTGAGACCCCCCATACGCAACACAAAATGCCTAAGACTCATCTAGATAATTTTGATAATGACAAGTTTCAAAAGAAAAGCAAGACAATCTGCTCCACTTGATCTAAACAAGTACACTATTAGTTCAACAAAATACTTTAGTAATTGCAACGACTGAACAAAGGCAAAGCAAGACAATATCCTACCCTTTACCTAAACAAGTAATACCAGTATAAAGTACAAAATACTCTAAAGTATAAGAACTAGTACCATACTAGTACTACTCTACAGCCAAAATCCACCCTCCAACACAAAGAAATCCCTGAGCAGGATAAATAAATTATGTGTCAATTGGGAGTTCTCCCCAGAGATGGATGCATATTGAGTAATGCAGGCCCAGGGTATTTTGAGATGTTTCATGGTACACCAATATGGAATGCTTTTCCTTCTAGATGATGCCCGACACCGCCGTACTCCCAGGTGTGAAGGAACTGCCGATTGCACCCGCCCAATACCCCGGCTCTGTTGATGTGATAGATGGTAACCTGCACATTCAAGGGCGACGAGCACGCATTCTTCATGACGAACACAATGAATGCGATGATTTTCCCTACTCGCGCATGTCAAATAGAACAACAAACACTGTACCATAGTCCCCGGATCCGATGTTATGTACTCTCGATGAGTGCGGTGCCAACACTGGCTGAGAGATGTACCTGGAGTTTATAAAGGATGTAAGAATCAGTAGACTAAATTGCAGCATGCTACATATTATAAGAAAAATGATCAAGTAAATCTGAGTAACCTAACTGACTGCGCTAAACCATATACGGCAAAATACATTTGCAAATAGTGCTATCTACTAGTGTAGAGCCATGTTTCAAAGAAAATGGTAGATCATCTCCATAGTTTGATCTAAACAGGTACTACCAATACATATTGCAAAATACATTAGTACTAGTAGAAATAGAAACAATATACTCTCAAATACAAGAACTAGTATAGTACTGTATACTTTGCAGCCAAAATCCAGCTTTCTGACATACTAAAACCCATTGACCAGAATCAACATCAATATTTAATCCCAAATTTGAACGGGAGATCATGATTAAAATCAAGATGGTCATATTTTCCATCTCCCACCTTATGGATGCAGAATGAGTAATCTAGGGTAAACCTATCAGATTTATTAATCAGAAAATTTAGGAATACTCAGTAAGCATGATGGTGGCCGATGATGTGGTTCTCTTGGGCTATCTTCGGTAAAATAGGCTATCTTCGGCAAAATCCTCCAGGTCCCCTACCATCATTGAAGTTTTATATAAGTACAACTCTACCATATATCACGGAAACAAGCACGCTGCCGACCTAACGCACTGGTCGGATACAGCGAGGCCATACTAGAGCATGTCAAATCACATGGCGAACACCATACCATCATCCCTGGATATGAAGGTTTATACTCTCCATGAGCCAGCTGCCAGCAAAGGCTAAGAGATGTACCTATGTTCCGAGCCGTAATGGAAATTGTGCACATCCATCAAGTGGGATTTTTTGAGGTGGGCAAGGAGAACTGTGGGCAGGGCGGAGAACTCGTGGCCAGGATCAGTGCAGTTACACGGGTCATGCGGACACACCATCTAGTGGTTGAATAAGTCATGAAAGGCGACCAATGTCCCACAACCGTCGTTGGGGCATATGCTACCTTTTCTACCGGTGACTTGGCGGCGCAACTCCTTGGAGCATGCGGCCAACCATACGGTTCTATTGGTGTCCATACGATTTCCCCTAAGGTGTCGTTGTCGATCTTGCTCCAGCCACCGTACCAAATGTTGTGCATCGAATCGGCCATTATGTCTGGATGGACTGGGGGCGAGGTTCTATTTAAATATGACTATTGGGTTTTTTGGAGGAGAGTGATGGCAGCCTAGAAGAACCGATGTAGCGGGCAAAAAATGGCTAGGAAAATTTTCAAAGTGCGCTCTCAAGAGGATAAAAAATGCGGTTAGCCAGCGTTGGCTAATGGGGATCGACTGAGATGGGGAAGATAGGATGCTCTTTGAATGAGGGGTGTTAATTTTGCGTGTTCCCTCATCGGTCTTCTGCAGTGCGCAATTGTATCGAGGATGCTGACTGGAGTTATAGCTAGACTAGCAAGCTATCACATCCTGGCTCATTATTGTATTATCTCATCACGTAGACTAGCTAAATAATACCATAAATAACGCTTATTGTGGTAGATAGAGTCCATGGTAGAATGGCATTTCTCGCATGCAAAGGATTTCAACCCACATTCCGAAATAAAATGATGTCAATCCTCATGCCACCTCGAGTTACTATGATAACTATTATGAGTAGTATGTGAGAATCAGATAATACAAGTATGATATATTATTTTTCTTATATAAATTATGGTAGGTTAAGCTCAAAAAATAATTATAATTTTGAGCCACGTCCATAGAGTATCAGTTGTGTATTTGGTTCTCGTACTTTGTATCATGTCGTAATTAACCTATATGCTACATAATACTCAAAATGCACTAGAGAAATGACGAAGAACATTCTAGAAATATTGAGAAGTGTGTTTTGAGGTTTGTGTAAATCATCTAGTGTGATAAAGACTATCAATAGTATTATATATTATAGATATTAGAATAAATAGAATTAAGATCCAGAATTTAGCTGTGTTGGATTACACTATATAGTGCTAGGATTATCTAATAGGTAAAGCTCAAAAAATATAAATTTGATCAACATCTATAAAGTATGGGTGTATATTGGTTCTTGTACTTTATATCATGTAGAAGTCAACATTTATTAGCTATACCTAATACTTGAAAATTTTGGTAACATGGTCTAAATAAACGATGGAGAAGATTCTAGAATGATGGAGAAGTGTGTTTTGAGGTTTGTGCATAGCGTTCAGTGTGCCAAAGACTATCAATATTACTATATTCTATAGAAGCTGGAATGGAAAAGGACATCGAACAGCTCACAATGTTGGGATCCACTAGTCTTTCTCCAATGGTCAATATTCAAACCTAATAAACATTGATTTTTTTGTTGACTTCTACATGACACGAAGTACTAGAACCAAATTTACTACAATACATTATAGATTTTTTTGACTAAAACTAAGGGGAAGACCACCACAGCGTCATTTTCAATATATAATCAGAGGGTTAATAGTAGGTAATTACAAATGGATGAAGGAGGTCAGAAGTAAAAAAGGAATAAACAGATTACAACATGTCACGCCAATTCCGCAACCTCTCTTTTAGGCTGGGTTTAACACTATGCCTGATGTCCTCAATGGTAGATCTAAATATGCAGAGGCATTGATCAAGACTAATTTGCTCATTATCGAAAATAATGTTGTTCCTGTGGATCCAGATGCTCCAGCATGCACTGATCATAGTGATAATGAAGTAGGGATTGGTAGATCTGTCTTTGGCGTCTAGCATCATCTCAATCACTTCCATGTCAGTGTTCCATACCTAGCCGATTTTCCACCAAATGTTCTGGCTGAAATCACATGAGAAGAATAAGTGTTGTAGTGTTTCAGTGGTATTCTCATCACATAGGACACAAGTAGTAGTTTCAACATGGAAGTTTTTCCTATTATCGATTTGGAACAAAATTTTTTTAGCTTTACCTATTATATAATCTTACCATTATATAGTGTATGGATAACATTGAACTTTGTCTGTTGGATCAAGATTGGCAAATCCCAACATTGCAAACCGTTGAATCTTCTATCAATTCGAAAATCTAGAAGATTCTATTAATAGTATTTAGCGTAATAAATGCTATACACAATCCTAAAAACACAATTCTCCATCATTCTAAAATCTTCTAAAAAAATCCTGCATGTTACCAAAATTTTCAAGTATTAGGTATAGCTAATAAACATTGACTTCTACATGATACAAAGTATAAGAACCAAATAAACACCCATACTTTATAGATGTCGATCAAATTTATAAATTTTTGAGCTTAACCTATTATATAATCTTATGTTACCACTATATAGTGTATGAAGAACTATGAACTTTGACCGTCAGATCAAGACTGGCAAATCCCAAAAATGCTAAAATTAAGTTGGATCTTCTATCCATTCTAGCATCTAGAAGATTCTATTGAATGTCTTTAGCACAATGAACGCTATACACAAACATCAAAACACACTTCTCGATAATTAATTTTTGAATCATCTTCATCATTTCTCTAGAGCATGTCGAGTAGTATTAGGTAACTAGTAGGTTGATTTCTACATGATACAAAGTACAAGAACCAAATACACGCCTGATACTTTATGTATGTAGCTCGAAATTATAATTTTTTTTGAGCTTCACCTATTATAATTTTATATAAAAAAATGATATATTATACTTCTATTATCTGATTCTCACGTGCAAGAGCATGTGCAACTTACTAGTAAGATATAATGCATTCCTCAAAAAAGTAAGATATAATCCACGAATAACTTTGAAGATCAAACATGAGATATAAATTAACAGATCCCAACATTGTAGACTGTTGGATCTCTTGCTAATTCAAAAAGAATCTATCGTGCTTACTTGTAGTTAAAATTTTACCCAATTTATTTAAATCGACATCAAGTCACTTAAGTGGGCGTAGTTAGCTAATAAGGAACCTTGAAATTTGTTAATACTAGGGAATTATAATAAAACATGGTACACTTTTCTAAAAATTGGGTGGTGGCCCTTTATTTTTTGACTGGGGCATGTCCCGAATGAGTGAGATACTTCAATAATTAACACACTCGATGGATGTGTACATGTTACACCAAGGACTTCAAAAAAGTGAAAATGGCATTCAAGTCCATACATTTAACACAAAGGAACATGAAGTCAAGCAATGAAAAGTAGTCGGGTCCTGCTCCTCCATCGTGGAGCTGAGCCATGATCTTCCTAGTAGTACTAGTAATTTGCATGTGCCTTGCATGTGAGACTCACATAGTATACACAAGGATGAAATATCATCAGTATATAAAATTATAATTGGTAAAAGCTCAAAGCATTTATGAATTTGAGCCACATCTATAAAGTATGGGCGTATATTTGGTTCTTATACTCTAAATCATGTAGAAATAAACGTTTATTAGATACCAAATACTTGAAAATTTTGGAATCATGGTATAGAGAAACAACAAAGAAGACTCTATAATGATGGATAAGTGTTTTTGAGGTTTCTGCATATATATCGTTCATTGTGATAAAGACTATCAACAAATTCTTGTAGATGCTAGAATAGAATAGAAGATTCATTGGTTAGGAATATTGAGATTTGTGAGTCTTGATCCAATGGTGTAACATCCTACGTTTTATATTAAGATATTACTAGAAGCATGCATCATGTCATTTGCATCATAGCATCACACAACTAAAGTTGCATCAAAACCCTATCACCAAACCCTAATAATAATTTTTCCTTATGAACAAAGTAGGGGAGCTTACTAATCTTGAACTACCAAAAAAACTATGTTAAAAGGTTATATTATGGTTCCATGTTAACCACCTTATTTTTACAAAAATTTATAAACCAATTAGACTAAATTTGGAGCTATTATGCAAAAGTTATTAAAGAAATTACGAAACAGAAATAAATATATAAAAATAAATAACTAACTAACCTAGTTGGGCTGGCCAAGTGGACCGCACCCCTCTGCCCACGCGCGCACATCGCGTAAGCATGCAGCCCGCTAGCGCAGCCCGCTAACCGTTGGGACTCGCCCCGCCATCTTCCCCGAAGAGCTCGGAGAGGATAATGGCGACCCGCCACGGCCCATCAATCCTCTCGCCCGAATTGGAGTGGACTTTGCACCCCCTGGCCAAAATATCCTGCCTATATAAACCACCAGACCCTGTCGCATCGAAACCCTAAACCAATTCCGCGACACCGCCACAGGGCTGCTCGATTGTTAGGTCATTTGGACCTCGCCAGAGGGAGCTGCCGTCGAGCTCGGGGTAGAGCACCCCACCCACTATTGCTCGTCAGAGTATCGCCGGGGACAAAGAAGATCGGCGGAGCTCTGCCGCTGGACGAGGAAGCGAGGAGTGACACCGAGAACACGGGCGTGACGCGAGGACCTGTTGAATGCCGTCGACCCCTTCACCGCCTCGGGAATCCACCAGAATGCCGCCGAGCTACACCAACGATGTGTGCACCGCCCGTCACCATCGTCATCGCCGCGACGTTAGTCGTCGATGATCCCGTCCGTTAGATCTAGGTTATACGGCTTAGATTAGATTTGTTCGGCGAAGGGGTACCGCCCTATCGCGTTGTGACGCCTGGCAAGTGCCGCGTCAGCGCGCTTAGTTAGCGCAGCACCCCACGTGTCTAATCGCTTCGCGACACGTGGCAAGGTTGACTAGATTAGATCTGATTTCTTTTTAAATAGGCAGAAAACATTTTAAACTTGCGAAATTCATAGTAAATAGACTAGTTGTCCAAAAATTACAATTAATATGTCATTGGATTGCTAAAATTATGTATAACACAAATATGTAATAAAATCACAAATTTGCTGCAGTAGTATTCATGTAGGCTTTAATCACTACCTTGGAGTTTTTAATTCATAGGAAAATAACTATAACTCCGTTTAAGTTGATTCTTGTTGCGTTGTCTTTGTTTTTATGATGCCTACTGTCTAAAATTATAAAAACTTGCTTAGGATCTTTAAATCTGTTTCGTGGAAGATTAGAAGTTTGGATCTTATGATGAGCATATAAAATAAGGTAATAATACACATTTCCTAAAATCTGTGGGAAATTAATACTAACAGCATCCCCAACACATTAGCAACCCTGAAAAATATCTTGGTCGAAATTGGAACTCATTCTTGCATTTTACCATGTTGCATGCATGCATATTATTTTTGTGGCTTTGTTTTTGTGCAAGTAGTGATCAGATCTATGTTTATGTTTTTGTTGGATCGTTCGGAGTGTGCCGAGGAGTATTGTTGTGTAGATTTCTGCTTGGATCAAGGTAAGTTACACCACTTGTTTATATTTTTGTCCTAGTTTGATTCTATGCATGTGATCTCCAAATTCTATAGTATGCATGTGTAGGATGTTCTGGTAGAATTTTTCCTTAGTATTATTTTGGCAAGTGTGATGATTTTGTAGTATGCCATGAGTATCTCTATACTTAGTATTTCCCCTCCTAATAGGTTACCCCTGTTTTTGATAAGTCCTTGCTATGCTATATATAAAAAGTACCGTTGGGAGTTCGAAAGGCAAGGAATTTTCTAAGTATAAAGTCTCTCTTGAGCGATATTTTCTTCTCAAATCCACTTCAAAATAAAACAAAGTTTTCTTCTGGGCGGAATGGTTGTCGGGTCAACGTGTGGAATTAGGTGGAGGACGGCCGCCTAGGAATCAAAGAAGTCTTCCATGTTTCAGAATTCCGAAGCTTCTAGTGCAACCATAATACATATGGGCTCTGTCTTGGCCTAGTACATAGTGGGAAACCTCAACGGGGTACCAACATTTGGAGATTCTTGGCATGGTTGGATCCAGAAGGTAAAGAGGCTAATAAGGGAAAGCCTCGCCATGGTCTTGTCTATAAAAGGACTTGATCGTGGATTGTGGGTAACATGCACAAACTCTCGAGAGTATTGCAATCTGATCGATCCGCCGAGTTCATGGAAAAGAACACTTGAGCATCTGAAGGACGAAGCCTTTGTAGGATCTTCCTCCCTCTCTTTCAAAACTTAAAGTTTTCTAAAACCCCTGGCGTGAGTCATATCACCAATGGGAGGGATTTTGGGACTTGGTGAGTAACATCCAACTGTTAGGTTGTTTGGAAACTTGGTGAGTAATATCCTCGTGTGCCATTCGACCCTATATTACTTAAGCACATGTTTACAAAGTAGGAAAAACTCTATCTTTTCTCCATACTTAGAGAAAATTAGCTTTGTGCAAATGAACTCCACAGCCTAAACTAGCCTTGCATGTAGAGTTAGTATTTTTCCTTCCTTGGTGTAATTTGCCAATACATTCAAAGTATTGACCCAACTTGTTGGTTGCACATCTTATGTGCAGAATCCAAAGATTGAAAGGTGCATAGGGATCACGAGTCTACACTCAACAAGCCTAGGGCATTGATGGACTCAAGCTATTTATGTTTCCGCTGTAATTTGAGCTACCTATATGCTAAGCAAGTGTGTAATAATTTTCATACTCTGCATTACTTGTGTAATAAATGACATTGTGTTTTACATGGTATTCATCGACTGTGAGTGCTAACTATTAATCTAGGGACTAGCATGTAAATCACAGGTTCCAAGGGTCTTTATTCACCTGAGGCCACAACAAATGGTAAATATTCAAAGTTATTCATACACTATATAGTGGTCATGGTAATACTAGTACCTTCTTAAAATGAAAACAGCGCACTGCTCACTTTCGACAGATCTTGTTGAATAAGATGCACCCATCTACTAGATGTGAGAACTTTATAATAAACAACAATGTCGATATGGTCATGAACTTAGCCGTTTGGGTCGAAACCAGATATTGTGAAGCAGCCAAGGTATTTTTTCTATTCAAAGCTATCAAAACACATGTTTCTCATTTTTCAAGGAAATTAATACACATAAGAAGGCACCATGATGACGTATTTTGTTTTTCTTTCTTTTATTTGAATTTTTGCAAAGCTAGGTCAAATTCTTTGGCATGATGGTTATTAGCACGAAGTTAGTTTCATTTTTCAAAAATCTTGGTGGTGCTTGATATATTGATATCGTGGGTACCTTTAGAAGACATTTGGAAAATCAAGAGGATTCTATCATGCTTACTTGTAATTCAAATTTTTCCTAATTTCCTTAAATCGAGGTAATGTCATTCGAGTGGGCGCGATTAGCTAGGGAAGCTTGAAATGTGCTGAAACTAGAGGAATTGTAAGAAAACACCGTCCACTTTTTCTAAAATTCAGATGGTTCACTTTATGTTTTTGACTAGGATACGTCCCAAGGGAGCTAACACGCTAAGTGGATGTGTACATGCGACACGAAGGAACTCAAAAAAGTGAAAATTACATCCAAGTCCATAAATTTAACATAAAGGACACTAAAATCAAGCAACGAAAAGTAGTCTGGTCCTGCTCCTTTCTATCGCGGAGCTGAGCCATGCTCTTCCTAGTAGTACCAGTAAGTTGTATGTGCCTTGCACGTGAGACTCCCATAATATACAAAAGTATGACATATCATCAATATATAAAATTATAATAGGTAAATCTCAGAACATTTATAAAACTGAGTCACATCTATATCATGTGGAAATAAACATTTATTAGCTACCTGATACTTGAAAAATCTGGTACCATGGTCTAGAGAAATGACAGACAAGTTTCAAGAATGATGGATATATGTGTTTTGAGGTTTCTGCATATATAGGGTTAATTATGATAAAGACTATGAATAAAATCTTGTAGATGTTAGAATGGAAAAGAAGATCCAATTATTGGCGATGTTGGGATTTGCGAGTCTTTGATCCAAAGTTCAATATTGAATGTTATTCGTACACATAACACAATTTCTCACTTTCGGCAGATCTTGTTGAAGAAGATGCATGCATCTACCAGATGTGAGAACTATATCATAAACTATAGGGATTTCTATTTTCGTGCCATTGGTTCCTTAGTTATACTTAGTTTTAACCAGCCCCTTAACTTTTCCTCACTTTTTCCAAGATCCTTCTCTCGAACTCATAAAAGAGCTCGATCGGTAGTTGCCATTAGGTTTACCATTGGCTGACGTGTGGGCTTGCACGTTGTAGTACTATGTGGGGCCGGTTGATCAAGAACCCTATGCTGACGTGTGGGGCTGTGCCATGTGGGACGCATGGGGCCGGTACGTCGGGACCGCGTGATACTAACGTGGGGGAAGTAGTGTGGGACCATGTGGGCACGTTTGGTAGTTACATGCGCACCTCCCGACTAAATTGGAAATTTTCTTTTTTTGTTAATTGGCCTTTTTAAGAGCTTCTTTTCCCTCTTTCTCGCTAACAATTATTTTTTTGCCCAAATTGATACTATCGAATCTAGTGTATCTTCTATCTTTATGCATTGTTCCTTTTGACGCTCGTTTTTGCTCAATCTGGTAGAAAATCTAGAGAAGAAAATTTAACCGGTAGAATAAATACATTCAACAAACAAAGCATATGTAGATAAAGCAGCTAATATAGGATAGATAGTATAGTACTTAACAAGGTTCGATAATTTTGATGCTCAACAGCAGTATCTCCTAAGTTCAACACAGACAAAACAAAACAAAACAAGCTGCTTTACAAAAGCAGCTGAAGCACACAAGGAAGGTCTGTCGGGGACAAAGAAGATTGGCGGAGCTCTGCCGCTGGAAGAGGAAGCGAGGAGTGACACCGAGAACACGGGCGTGACGCGAGGACCTGTTGAATGTCGTCGACCCCTTCACCACCTCGGGAATCCACCAGAACGCCGCCGAGCTACACCACCAATGTGTCCACCGCCCGTCACCATCGTCATCGCCGCGATGTTAGTCGTCGATGATCCCGTCCGTTAGATCTAGGTTATACGGCTTAGATTAGATTTGTTCGGCGAAGGGGTATCGCCCTATCGTGTTGTGACGCCTGGCAAGTGCCGCATCAGCGCGCTTAGTCAGCGCAGCACCCCACGCGTCTAATCGCTTCGCGACACGTGGCAAGGTTGACTAGATTAGATCTGATTTCTTTTTAAATAGGCAGAAAACATTTTAAACTTGCGAATTTCATAGTAAATAGACTAGTTGTCAAAAAAATTTGATGATCAACAGCAGTATCTCCCAAGTTCAACACAGAAAAAACAAAACAAAACAAGCTGCTTTACAAAAGCAGCTGAAGCACACAAGTTCACTAGCAACTCCTGGCCTCTGCCTCCTCCCTCCGGCGCTTCCTCCACTTCTGGCTGCCATGTCCCTTGATCTTGGGCACCTTGGGCTTGATCGGGCGCATGCGACCATCTTAGATGGTCACCTTTTGGAGGTTGCAGAGGTAAATGCCAAGCGCCTTGTGCTTAGCAAAGAAGGAGTGGACGTTCACGGTCTGGCTGACATTGGAGTTGCAGGAGCTCACATCCTCGGCATGCGTCACGAGGCAGTTGAAGTTGGTGGTACTGAGTCTCTTGTTGCAGAAGGGGCACTTGTAGATGTTTCTGGTGAAGTAGGCATCGTACCTACCGGACTTCAGCTTCCTCATCACCTGATGAGCCTTGGTGTGCCTGGACTCGTCGTTGCTGCAGACATCGCTGCAATCCACCTTTTGGAAAAAGTAGTAACATACAATAAGGACATGATTGAGATACCTTGATTATTTGCATAAATTAACAGATTGAGATCCCATGATTAATTGCTTAAATTAACCTAGTGGGTTCAATTCCCCAATCCCAAAATCTAAAAAAATCAAATACTCATTCCAAATACAGATCGGTGCTAGTACTAACTAGGGAATCCCTTGACTACAACTTGGAGGACAAATAAAATAGAATTGAAATACGAAGAGGATTTATCGAAACACAAGAGGATTGGCTTTGATAAAAAATCTAGCATTCAATGATTAAAAATGTGAACAGTCAAACCCTAATAACACACGATCTAGCATCCCATGATGGGAATGGGGAAGAACAAGGGAAGGGGGCTTCCCCGTCAGCAGCTAAGACGAAAGGAGGGACGGGGGCCTATATAGGGACGGTGGCGGCCTTCGTTGCCTCAATGGGTTCCTGGATAGGGATGGGGGCATCCTTGCCGGCTTCCTTGGAGGCGACGATGGCCAACACACCATTCTTCTCCATAGTCGGCATGGCTGGGGTTTTTTTTTGGGGTTTGTAAAATGTGATGAGACAGTGGAGACGGTTGCCTGAGTGAGTGAGCATGCGGAGGTGGAGAGGGAGAGCGAGAGGGCCTCTATAAAGGTGAAGGGAAGGGATGTTTCATTGGACCATTGTGCACCGTGTAACCGCGTATCCTACTGTACCGTGCATGACCAAACGCGTCCACTACCTCCCCGTGCACCGCGACACTCATATTGTGGTCACGTTTTTTTCCTCGTGTCTAACCCTGACAGTTAGGTGTACTCAGTTATACCCTCGAGAGTAACACTGGCAATTTGGTTGTACTCAGTTTTTCCCTCGAGTACTAACACTATAGCATGCAATCTACTCAGTTTTACCATCTTGTAGTTGAGCCATGCTCTTCTTAGTAGTACCACTAAGTTGCATGTGCCTTGCACGTGAGACTCGCATAATATACAGAAGTATGTCATATCATTAGTATATAAATTATAATAGGTAAATATTAAAACATTTATAAAACTTAGCCACATCTATAAAGTATGGGCATATATTTGGTCTTGCAGTTTATATCATGTAGAATTTTTTTTATTAGTTTCCTAATACTTGAAAATTCTGGTAAAATGGTCTAGAGAAATGACAGAGAAGATTATAGAATGATGGATAAGTGTGTTTTCAGGTTCTTACTTATATAGAGTTAATTGCCTTAAAGACTATCAAAAAAATCTTGTAGATACTAGAATGGAAAAGAAGATCCAACTATTGGCGATGTTGGGATTTGTGAGTCTTTGATCCAACGGTCCATATTCAATGTTATTCGTACACTATATAGTGTACATGGTAAGACTAGTACCCGCTTAACAAAAGAAAACAAAGCAACTGCTCACTTTTGGAAGATCTTGTTAAAGAATATGCACACATCAAATAAATGTGGGAACTGTATCATAAACTATATGTGATATCGATATGGTCATGACCTTGGACGTTCGGGTTGAAACCAGGAATTTTCATACATCATGGGGAAATATATTGTGAAGCAGCCAAAGCATTTATTTTATTCAAATCTATCAAACATGTGTTTATCATTTCCAAGGAAAGTAGCACACATAAGAGGACACCACGGCGAATTATTTTGTTTTTCTTCATTTTATTTGAATGTTTTCAAAATCAGATCGAATTCATCGGCATGCAGATTTTCCGCGCGAAGTTAGTTGCATTTTTTAAAACTCTTGGTGCTACTTGATATATTGACATCGTGGGTACCTTTAGACACATTTATTGGGAAAATTCAAGAGAAGTCTAGCATGCTTACTTGTAGTTCAAATTTTAACTAATTTCTTTAAATCAAGGTAAAGCCATTTAAGTGGGAGCGGTTAGCTAGGAAAGCTTGAATGTGCTAAGACTAGGGGAATTATAAAAGGAAACATCGTCCACCATTTTTGAAAACTGGGTGGTGGCACTTTTATAAATAGGATATGTCATGAGGGAGCGAGATGCTTAAATTAACACGGTAACAGGATGTGTACATATATGGAAAATAAAATCCAACGGTTAGCAATGTTTGTATTTGCCAGTCTTGATTCAACAGTCAATGTTCAAAGTTATTCATGCACTATATATTAGTATGTTATTATAAGAGATAACACATTATAAAGAAAATATAAGAAGTACATCGAATGGCCGTTATTTTGAAAAATCTTCCCTACCGATGTTTGGGAAGCAAGTGAAAATTTCGAAACCAGAAATTTGATTTTTTTGCCTACAAGGACCAAAATGGTTTTCTTCCTATGTACTCCTCCTACTCCACAACAATACGCTGCAAAACACGCCAGAGAAGAAGAGTAGCCATACCAAGGCACACTTGCGAAGTGCCACGCTATGGACGAGGGAGAGATCATTCGGGCCGATGCGTGCGGGGAGAATAGAGGAGAATCCGAGGCACCAAAGGAGAGATAAAACACACAATTTGTTTTGCATGCATAGGTACTAAAATTTACTACTAGTAGAGTGTACACTATAAGGAGGCAGGAGTACCTCGTGTCATGAACCCATCATAACTTTTCTTTGACATCGAACCACCTTTAACTCATCTTCTCTCTTTGCTACCCTCTTCCCCTGCCTACATTTTATTCTCTCAGCATGTACTGCATGTGGACAGAGGTGAGCATATCTCTAAGCAAAGAAATACCACTGTACTACGAGTAAGATCTATCATTTAGACAGTGTCTAATGAGATGATTCGTGGGACCTATTAAACTAAAGATGCTAAATTTTGCATAGGAGTTTTATAGTATGGTCAAACACTCCCATGTGGGCCCATTATTTTCTTTTTCCTTAGGGCATTCGCAATATGTAAAAAAACACACCTTAGGGCCTATGTGGCATCTTCTAAGGTTCATCTTATACATTGTGGAGAAAATAAAGTTGGCTCAAGCATGTCAGTTACCCATAGAGAATATAAAAATCATTTCCCCTCTCTCCTCCCTCTTGCATGGAGCAATATAACAAGCTATGTGGGTCATACCTTATGGAAAATGTTGACCTTATACATTGTGATAATTTCCATAAGTCGGGTGGGTCCTACATTACAAATTCCCTTAAGACACTAGTTCCTTGTACTCCTCTCTCCATCGCGCTAGACTCGTGGGTCCTAAACTATGATTTGGATATGTCCATGACCTTGCTTGGTCGCTCAGCCAAAAACTTGTTCATACTTACATGGTAGGCCAATTTTGTGAAGCAGGGTTTTTTTAAAAGTTATAAAAACTCATGCTTATCATTTTTCATGACAGGTAATACACGCTAAAGGACGCCATGAATGAGACCATTTTACATTTTCTTTATGTTCTTATTTTTTCTTCATAACAGGGTCAACTTTTTCGGCATGCAAATTATAGAAAAGAAGTTTACTCTTCCAAAACACTTAGTCGTTCTCGATATATTGACTGTCTGAAGGGCTGCTTTAAAAGATTTTGTAAAATTTTAAATTAATCATCATTTCACATGTGGTTCGAACTAATTTGACCTAATTTCATTGGACTCCCTCCGATCCGTATTAATTTTCTTACATTTGTCTAGATTCAAATGTATCTAGTCATGTTTATGTGCTGGATACACACATCCGAATCTAGACATATCTGGGAACATTAATTTGAATCGGAGGGAGTAGTGTAATTTAACTGGGTTAAGTTAGCTGTGAACCTTGAAAACTCATAGAACCTAGGAATCGCACGTAAAACATGCTTGGTCTGCTATGCCCAGAAACAAGGCGTGCTTCGTATTCCGAGCCACATTTTTCTGATTTTGTTTACTATTACAAAATATCCCCGTAATCAGTTGAAAAAGTGAAAAATGTTTTTTTCCTAATTTTTCGAAACTCCCACGGGCAACATTGTTTAAGACGCTCTCTTCTAACTCATGTGAGAACCGTATGATAAAGTATATAGGGTATCAATATATATTAAGCCATGACCTTATTGATCTTTCGGACTGAAATCCAAGAATGTTCATACATGGTTGGCTCTAATAATGTGAATTTGTTTTTTCTAAAGTTGTAAAAAACTCATGTTTATCATTTTTCTTTGCAACTAATAATAATACACTAGCAAAAGTACACCAAGTGTAATGAAGTCTCATGTTTTTGTTTTACACTATATTTTATTTGAATGTTTTTCATATGCGGTCAAATTTGTCGGTATGCAAATACTAATCAGTACTAGTATTTTTCCAAACTATCGTTCGCTCATGTTATATCCGCTGCCCGGGTGCCTTTAGAAGAATTTTGGAAATTGTCAAGAGTAAAAGTCTATCGCACTCACATGTATTAAAGTTTGGCCTAATTTTCTTTAATCGACATAGATTCATTTAAGTGCACGAAGCTTTAGCTTGGAAGTTTAAAAAATATCCTTAAACTTGAGAAACTGTAAGAAAGAATTGTCCACTTTGTACGAAAATTTGGTAGGGGCATTCGCTGTTCTTTAATTTATTATACCAATAAAAATAATTGAAAAACTCATTTCATGGTATGGCTTACTATATCATGTAATCCATGTGAACTTTCTTTGGTTTCAAGCCAAATGACCAAGATCATCTTCCAATTTTTGTGAAAACCGGCTTGTGGTACTTTATTGTTTGACTGGGGTATGTCCCGTGTGAGCAAGATGCTTCAATTAACACAATCATAGTATGTGTACGTATATGTTACACTAAGGACCTCAATATAAAATTATATCTAAGTCCATACATTTAGCACAAAGGACCCTGAAATCAAGGAAAGAAAAGTAGCCGGGTCCTTCTCCTTCTCCACTACTGAGTTTAGCCATGCTCTTCCTAGTAGGATAAGTGCATGTGGCTTGAACGTGAGACTCGCGTAATATATAAAAGTATAACATATCATTTTTTATATAAAATTATAATAGGTGAAGCAAAAAAATAATTATAATTTTGAGCCACATCCATAGAGTATGTGGTGTATAATTGGGTATTGTCTCAACACATGATTTATTTTTATAGCTTCTATTTCATCCAAATTATAGCAAGAATGGAGTATATAGAGTCATCCAATTTAGAAAAAATTGCGATATACCTTTCAAAACCGAATACTCTCTCCTTTCACAATTACCTCAGGTTCTGAGTTTTTTAGAGTCAAAGTTTGCAAATTTCGACCAAGAATACGAAAAAATGTCAACATTCATTATTAAAAATTCATATATTATGAAAATATATTTCATGAAAATTCAAATGCAGTGGACTTTGCATTATAGATGTTAGTATTTTTTCTTACATATATAGTCAAATTTTGACCTTAACAAATCTAGGACAAGAGGTAATTGTGAATGGAGAAAGTACTACTATAGCAGTAGAAGAACTAGATATAAAATACAAGACCATTTAGAGGAAAATCAAGACCATATCCACATGTATACTATATTTCAACCATGCCCTAGCAGTGGGCACGTGGCATATCAGTTCAACAATTTCAGAAAGCACATAAAATCCCAAATATAAACATTAGAAGAAAACTCAGTTTATAGCCAAAATACACCTTTCCTAGTGCCAAAAGAGACATGAGTACTACTATAGTAAATAGTAAACGAATGGTACTCTACAACTAAATTAACTAGTAATACATCATTATCGTTGTTTTAGGATCACTAGCCGAAGTTTAAGATCAATTATTCCTATCAATGCAAACGTAGAAAGACACCTTCATTGTCTGTCTAGCAACCGCGGTAATGTACCATGGCGGCACCATGAGGAACGTCAGATCTTCAAGGATGACACTACTGTGCGACGCGTAGCTCATCAGCTCAATTACACCATTAAGGGTGTCCGTCGAAAAATCCCCCAATGATTGTGGGCCAGTCGAGTCCAACTTCACCTTGTATTGAGGCCACAAGCACGCGACCGCCCTAACACACACCTAAGAAATGGTGGCAGCCTAGACGAGCTCAGCGATGATGAGGCTGAACATGTTAGCATCATCACCATAGACGGTGATCATGGATGGTGGAATGGACGATAACAGCATTGCTATTGTACACTCCATGGGTTGGCCATAAGAAATCCTATGCACTTGTACCTTGTGGACGCTATCGAGGTGGAAAAGGAGAATGACCGTCAAGGCGGTGAACATGCATCCAACTTTCATGTAGCCGCACGGGCTCTATAAGCACGCTATCTTGTGGTCGTCGAGCTTGTGGAAGGCGACCACTTGAGGCATCCATCGTGGGGGCACTGAACAGTTATCGGTGTTAGCTCAAATTTGTCCATTGCCAGCTTGCTCTTGGTGGAATCCGCCGACGTGCACGACGTTGGTGTGGTTCCCTGGGAGCTCGGCTCGCCAATGTATTGACCGCAGTCCATATTTTTTTATCCAGCATTGAGGGAATTAAATATGGGGTCCCTTGATCCATTGTAGAGCCATGATCCTGCATAAAAATGGAGTAAGTAGTAGGTATTGGTGAACCAATGGAGGATAACAGGTTGAAGATGTTGTGCACTTTGCGTACAACATAATATTTTAGTGAAGGCCACTTACACACCATGATTCACAGTGCTCAGTCAAAACAAGGTTGCAAAAAGATAACAGCTGAGGACAAAGTAGGTATTACGTTGTAGAGTACCAGAAAAATAGATCCTACTCACCTGAGAGGAAAGAAGGTCTACACCTAGAGAGAGATAGAGAAGTATGGGCCTGACGCAGAGTGTATAGTGCTGCAGGGAAGAGTTCAAGAACTATATGCATGTCTTCAACCCCATATTTCGCGTAGTTCTGCCAAATAATTTCTGAAAATGATTTAATAGCCAGAATATTTGATGATATTGTAAAATTCATAGAAAATAGAATATTAATCCGAAAAATGCAAATGATATATCACTAGATTCATAAAATCGTATAGATTGTTAACCTGAGCTTAGAGATAATGTTTACAGTATATATTTACTGTAATAATTTAAATGATTTAATGACCTATTTGGAGTAAATACAAATAAGGTATCTATTGAATCTCCGTGACATGTATGACATTAATATGGCCTTAGATATAATTATTGACATGGAAAATATTATACATGATTTAAACCCTTCTAATTGCTAGTTAAATCATAGGAAATTATCCAGAACTCCCAAAATAGTGAAATCAATTTTACTGTTTTGTATTGAAAATATCTATCTAGAAAAATTTATGCCAAATTATTTGGTACAATGAAAACAACAATTCTTATAGAAAGCTATAAATGCATTGTAATAGTATTTAAATCATATAAAAAGATTTCTAATACCTTTTTAGGTGATTCCAATTTCTACTGTCTCCAAATCTAGTTGCCTATCCAGAAGTATTTAATTCACAAATTAATACGATATAAACATCAGTGGTTTAATTAAAGTGATATAAACCATATTAAATCGATAGAACTTTAATAATAAATGCTTTAATGCATTAAATAATATAATGCATGCATCATGTGACCTAGTATTGTTCATAGAACTAACTACAACCATTGTGACATAATAAATCGTCATGCATACATGTTTTCATCATTTTTTATTGTATAGTGCATAATTGCATTGTTTTGAATGGTGTGTTTGATGTGCACTTGTTTTAATCGATAGACTGTGAGGAGTGCAACATATGTGATTGTGAAAAGTGCAATATTTTATATTGTGAGGATTATATGAACGAATACATCTTTTACAACAAAGGCAAATAGAGCTATCATAAATGTCCTATTGTTTTCCTGTGCATGTAGTATGATTTTCAGTAGTGATGCATGTGTAGGTGTTTTTACTACTATGCTATGCTATGATACCCAGGCATGATTGACATATCTCCATGACTTGATTCCTTTGAGCCATCGTATTATAGTTGCTTAGCCATGCTTATTAGATACGCAAAAGGGAATTCATGATTGACTATGTTATGGAAAGTTATGTTTTTCTATAATTAAAACAACTAGAAATTAATGAATCTCCTTGGTGTGATGGATTGATGTTTTTGGATTGTTTATTGTGGAAAGCACACCTAGGCTTCAAACATTGGATAGGTTTCTTGTGCAGTAGCTTCGAGTATAGCGGCATGTCATTATTTGTCTTGACTAAGTAGGTTGGGGGAACCTGACCCGACGTGACTAGCAGATGTAGGGGATGTAGGTTGGTATGGGTCCGTCCTGAGGGCTCTGGGTTCTACTTTTGAAAGGTTTCGTCTTGGTATTCTCCCTACCATGGCACAAAATGACACTAGTGGGAAAACCGTTATCCACAGGCCCCTTATTCGTGGCGCACCTGATATTATGCGTCACTAACTACATTATCTGTGGCGCACGCATGAATTATGCGCCACTAACCCCAACTTATATGTGGCGCACGCTGGATCGGTGCGCCACGCATAAGGCGGGCCCCACCTCTGACAGGATCCAACAGCCGGCCACCACTATCTGTGGCACACAGAATTGGGGGTGCGCCACAAACATGGGTGGAGTCTGTGGCGCACCCTTTCGCGCGTGCGCCACGAACTACGGTGGGCCAGACCCCAGCAAAATTTGCAATGGACGTTTGTGGCGCACCCTATTTTGGTGCGCCATGAACCTGGGAAGTCTATGGCGCACGAAAACAAGGTGCGCGACGAACATGTCGTCCCACCCTCCATAAAGGTGGCACCTTCTCCTACCACCCCAAGCAAGCCATTACTTCCCATTGATCTAGCTCAACCCCCTCCTCCTCCTCACCCCATTTTCTTCAATTCTACCTCCATTTTAGGTTGCCAAACACCTTTTGGTTGGATGGGTGTGGGGAGGGAGTCTCTCTCCACCATGTAGATTTAGTAAAAGCCCCACATACACATCATTTATTGGTCACATCTCCATCAAGTTAGCCTCCACAAGACACATGCTCCCTCGCACACGGTCTCCATCAACTTGTCTACTAGGTGAGTTGTGTTGGATGACACATGCTTGACTGTGAGTTGTTGGACATGCATATTAATGTGTCGCGGGCCGAGACATCGATCGGCGGTGTATGCATGGCATGAATGTGTGTTCTATGTGAAGGCCGCCGGCGTATTCGTCGTGTGTATATGCATGTGTATGCTTTTGTGTGTTTGTGTGCAGGTGCCGGTGTGGTGCATGGTTGCCGAAATGTTGATACATTTCTGTTTCGGCCAATTTTTGCACCACCCATATGCCCTATTCACAGGGGAGGTGCTGCCGAAATTTTCTGGCAAGACATGCATGCATATGGTGTGATTCATTTCTCTTGTGCGCAGGCAACCATGGTGCGCCAAATGAGCGAAGGTATGGTGGATAGATAAAAGGCCCGGGGGATGGCCGTCATGGTTCGTACCAACAAGACTGAGATAAGATGTCCTTGCAAGACTTCCAAACTCGGGACCCTAATCAAACCGGATTCTGGGACATTGGAGAAGCACTTGATCATGGGTGGATTCATGCCTGGCTACAATGATGTCATGGAGGAGGAAGAGGCACCCGGACATAATCATGTTGAAGGAGATGTCGGACATGATGATGATCATGACGATGAAGGAGATGCCGGACATGATGATCATCACGATGATGATGAAGGAGATGTCGGACATGATCACCATGATGAAGGAGACGCCGATGGCGAAGAAGACACAAACACGCAGAGACCGCTAAGTTCGGCCCTGCAGGACCCTCATCTTCGAGAAGTGCTCCTCAAGGGGGGTTACAACACAATAGCGGCCGCGAGAGAGAAAGCAAAGTTGGCACAAATGGAGAAAGACGCTATTACTCCATTGTATCCTGGGTGCCAGCCCGAGCATACACGTCTGAATGTAACCCTTAAGGCTTTGGACATGAAGGTGAACAACAGATGGACCGACGTGAGCTTCAACGATAACATGGAATTCTGGGGAGATGTGCTTCCCGAGAATAACACATTGCCAAGAAGCATCGATGAGGCCAAGATAGTCGTGTGCCATCTCGACCTACCATATGTCAAGTACCATGCATGCATCAATAACTGCGCACTTTATCGGGACGAGTACGAGGATAGAGTGACATGCCCGGTGTGCGGCCAGCCACGATACAAGAGGGGTAACAAGAAAGTTCCTCATAAAGTTGTATGGTATTTTCCTATCACTCCCCGTCTGCAGCAGTATTTCGTGGACCCTAAGGAAGCGAAGCTCATGCAATGGCACGCAGAAAGGGTTCCGCCGGAAGATGATCCCGAGAAGGGCTAGATCCTGACACACCCTACAGACGCTAACCAATGGAAGGCACTGGGGATGGATTTCGAAGACGAGTTCGGGGGCGATCCAATGAACGTGAGGATGGGCATGAGCACCGATGGATTGAACCTCTTTGGCAACCAGAGTAGCATGCATAGAACTTGGCCCATGTTCGTATGGTCGTACAACCTCCCCCCTGGCTGTGCACCAAGTAGAGGTATGCGCACATGAGTATTCTTATTCAGGGGCCGAAACAACCGGGTATCGACATGCATCTGTATCTCGGGTGAAGGGAATATGCCCTGAGAGGCAATAATACAGTGTTTATTATGTGTATTCCAAGTATATGATAGATTTTTATTTTTCATGCTATAATTGTATTAATATGGAAACGTTAATACATGTGTTTTTATAAATAAACAGAAAGTTCCTAGTTATGTCTCTCTCGTAAACTAGCTCGTTGATTAACAAGATGATCAAGGTTTTCTAATCATGGACATTGGATGTTGTTAATAATGAGGTCACAACATTAGTGTAATGGTGTGATGAACAATCATCCGAAGTATAGCATTACGATCAAAGTCATTGAGTTTATATTGCTATAACAACTTACGAAGTGATCCTAATCCTTAGACCATGAGATCATGTCAATCACTAACACCGGCAGAGTTTCTTGATAACATAAAACATCACACCATAACAGGGTGATTATAAAGATGGGTTCAGAACTAATAAAGTGTTATGTTGAGGCCCATGGATCGAGAGTGGAATTTTTTCATCCCGATGACGGATAGATATACTCTGGGCCCTCTCGGTGATATCACATTGGTTAGCTTGCAAGCAAGTGATTTGATCACTAGAATATTATATCACGGGAACGAGAAAAGAGTGCATGTCGGTAACAAGATCAAACTAGGTATGGAGATACCTATGATCGAATCTCGGACATGTAATATATCGTGAAACAAAGGGATTAAGATACTAGCATAAAGGGTTCTGACGATCACAAGAAAGTCATCGTTGAATATGTGGGAGTCAGTATGGGTCTCTAGATCTCGCTTCTGATTATTGATCCGAGAGGGGTCTCGATCATGTCCGCATTATTCGCGAACCATAGGGTGACACACTTAAGAGACATCGACATCCAATTGGAGCAAAAGTTTCATGCCGGAAAGAATAACAAGCGCAGGAACTTATTTCACTAGATACCGAAACAGGTTTTCGGGTGAAATTGAAGAAAGTGTTTTTGCATGTGAAATAGAATTCTAGCAAGGGGTTATATGTGAATGTTTGTCATTAAAGTAATTGATTTTTTTTGAATAAATAAAATAGTTTTATTTAATGATAGTTTGCATTAAATTTGGTGGAAATTTAATAGCAATTTTGAGTGGAGGGAATTTAAAGGAATTTTGTGAGTGGAGTGTCCACCCACATGAATGAGGGGAGGGAAAGGGGGAAGCCCCCATGTGCCGGCCACCCCCTTGGGGTTCCCCACTCTCCTATTAAAGGCACCCCTCTGCCTCTCTCTCACTCACACCTCCTCATGAAGGATCTCTCTCCCCCTCTAGAATTTATCCCCCATGGTCTCGGACTAGCGAGATACATGTTCCTGGTGGCTATTCGGCAAGAAAGAGTTGTGCTTCCGCTGCATCACTGGAGCGAGGAGGCGGAGGTTGCTCGGTGCCTCGGACATGTGTGCGAGCACGGATGCGCTGCTGATTTGCGGCACTAGGACTTCCTCTCGATCTTGAGATCGGCAAGAGATCGTCTACATCAACCATGAGTTTAACTTATTAAGCTTTGTCGGTCATGAAGGGTATGTTCTCTATGGATATACATCCGCCCGTATTTGTATCTAGTAGATAGATCTTGGTGCATAGTTGTTCCCATCGTAGGAATTTTTTTTGTTTTCTATGCTGCGAACCCTACATCGGGCTGTTGAAAGAGGAGTTAGCCATGTTGTGGGAGACGCCGGCCCGTACGTGGGACGCCTACACTGGAGACTACTTCTATTTGAGGTCCACGCTGCTCACGACGGTGCAGGACTTTCCGGGCTACGCATATGTATCGTGCCAGGTGAACCACGGACACAATGCTTGCGTCAGGTGCATGGAGAATACCCGCATATCCAGCTGCCGAGGGATCCCGGGTCTTCGAAAACCGTGTTCCCAAAGATGCGAAAGTGGCTACGCACGAATCACTAGTGGAGGAAACACGCAGATCTGTTCGATGGTACGGTGGAGCTCGATGGACCCCCGAAGAGGAGAAACGGAGAGGTAATCAAGGAGTTGCTGGATAACTAGAAGGAGTGCCCTACGCGGGGGAAGAAGCGTCCGAGGGTGAAGCCGCTGTGCGGCGTATGGAAAGCGAGGTCTGTTTTCTAGGACCTGCCGTACTGGAAATACCTCCACACGCCCCACAGCCTTGATCTCATGCACATCATCAAGAATGTGTGCGAGAGTCTGCTTGCCACTCTGTGTAACATGCCGGATAGGACCAAAGACGGGCCGAAAGCAAGATATGACATGATACATCTGGGCATCAAGGAAGCGCTTCAACATTAGGACTCCCCGATGATGATGATGATGACGACGACGAGGAAGAGACTCAAGGTCGGTGCAAGAGGGCTAAGCCGAACAACTACTACTGCCCCCTTCCTGCTTCACTATGAGATAGGACGAGCTCGAGCAGTTTTCCAACACCCTCATAGGAATCAAGCTTCCTATTGGCTACGGAGGGAAGATATCCAGATACCTGTACGTACAGAAGAAGAGGTTCAGTGGGATGAAGTCACATGACTATGACGTGCTGATGACGCAGATACTCCCAGTTGCAATCCGAGGGATCATGGACGAGCACGTCCGTGAGACACTGTTTGGCCTCTCCAACTTCTTCGATGTCATCTCTAGGAAGGAGATCAGGATGAAGCAACTCGAGACCCTGCAGGACGAGATTGTCGTGATACTCAACGAGCTCGAGATCTACTCCCCTCCCCCTCCCGCGTTCTTCGATATCATGTTGCATCTGCTTGTCCACCTCGTTGATGACATCATCTAGCTCGGTCCGCCATTCCTACACAACATGATGCAGCCCATGCTATGGCCCAAGAGCCAGCTTCGGCTTGCGAAGGACGACAAACCACACGCCACCGCACCAAAGAAGGTACCGCTCGTCATTGCCAACACCGCACGACATAAGGCTTTGGCCGCACACACGCCGTCGCCACAACCCAATGATGACGTGGAGGTTGCACATGATGATGATGATGATGATCTGGAGGTCAACGTGGATGACTACTTCAACACAAACGCCATGGCCAACGACGGATTGTTCATGCCTCCACTTGGAGAGCCAGCCCCCCGCGGTGAACCGGCCGGCCGTCCCTTGTCATGCACGCAACGTCTGCGGTTTGGCGGTTCCAAGAGACGCCTGATGCGGACGCTGGTGGTCCTCCTACAGTGATAATCAACCCCAACACACTACACAAGGCGGCCGGTGAGCAGCTGGCGGGATCTGCTGACCTAGCCGCTAAGAAGTCGAAGTACCAGAATCATAGCCGGAGCAAGAAGGGTTCGGCAAGCCAGCCGGCTCAGAAGAAGCAGGCAGTTTTTCGGCATCATGACGCCGCCTTCACATAAGCGCCCCAGCCTTACACTATGCACATAGCGGGCCAGCTGATTCTGACTCAGGAGCGGCTCGATGTCGCGGATGCATCCATGAAGCATTCGCATCACATCATTCTGCATCTTGAGAGCATGCTTCTTAAATGTAAGAACCCTGGGTACCCAGTCTTCACATGCAAGGTGCCAAATGGACATGGCTTCGTCGATGCAGCACCCGCGGACCTATTCTTCCTGCGGTACGAGGACATCTACGATCTGATGCACTCAAAGCGTCTGGACTACAACTTGGTCCGCCTCTTTTCCCTCCATATGTCGATGAGGATCCATAGGGATAAAATCAAAGGCGTAGCCATTGTGGACCCCTACTACATGCGCGACGAAATGCTTGCGAGCGATGGATACATGGAAGCAGTGTCGCAATACCTCGGGAATTTCTTCTTCGAGAACCAGGACAAGTCTACGCTTGTACATGCCTTCCCCGAGTAAGTGCACACAACCGGTCTCCATCCATCGTAACACATCCTTATATTCCTTTTGTCCCCGTCTTCCAACAGTTCCGTTTCTATTGTTTTGCGCAGTGGCATATACTGCACACTCATCTTCGTCTACCCGAGGTTGTCACAAGCAACGTACTTGGACTCATCCAGTGAAACGAACCCGAAGAGATGGGACCGAATCAAGCATGTCCTGGATCTTGCTCTGCAAGTCTACGCCGCCAAGGGAGGCAAGTTCAGCAAGGGGGCGAAAGAAAGAAGGATGGCAGGAACATCTGCAGCCACGCCACCAAGTTCCCATGCGTCAAGCACCCGACGGGCAGTGTGGAGTCTCTGCCGGCTAATATCCGAATTTGGGCAGAAAAGTTGTCTACAATCGATGATTCAGACCTCATGGAATAGTTTTGGTGCTCCAGAATCATATTTGTATATGCATCCATGAAGATGTCATGACAAGAGGAGGGGCCTTCCACTACGGCGGCAGAGCGCTGACTAACCGCGAGATCTAAGACCGCCTCGAGTTGCAGCTCGACGACAGGACCTTCATGACGAGAGAGGGCTGCCGACCGTTGTGCAAGAAGACTACCGGCTAGTGTGTGTCATGTGTGTCGTCTGTATGTCAGGGACTTGATCGACTATCATCATGATGTTTAGGAAACTGTCGTGTTGGACATGTGTGTGTGTGTGTGGGAGTCGTAAACCTTAAGTTACCGAGGCTCCTTGTGCCTATGCTGGACCTGTTTAATTATGTGTGCTACTATTGTTTTAGGTGTATGAATGTCTTCTCTATATTGCGTTACCATGTCATTCTATTCGTTGCATAACATGAATGCCTACTATGTCTATATCTTTTCCTTGTCCACAGTGATGGCGAAGGCAAACTGCTACGTGGTGTACAGGGGCCGTGTTCCGGGAGTCTATGACGAGTGGGAGGACTGCCAGCAACAAGTGATCAACTATCGCGGCAACAACTACAAGGGGTACAAGACTCGAGAGTTGCCGGTAGCCAATTGGAGGAGGAACCTATGGAAGAAGAACCGGATGAAGATCATCATGGTCTTCTCCTTGCTCACCGCCGCCGACATTGTCATCTATTCAGTCATATTCTAGGTCATGATCGACGATGATCGAATATGTATCGAGATGTATGTGTGATTTCAAACTTGCACTCTCCCATGACTTGTATGTAACGTACACTTAGATTCTCCATATTGATGTATTTTGGCACTTTGTATGAATTTTAGTGAGTTCTGTGCATTTCTGTGATATATTTTTGTATTCTGGTATATTTCCTCTGTATTCTATGTATTTCTGCTGTATTCTGCTATTTTTTTGAAATTCTGAGACAAGTTAGTGGCGCACGCGTTTATCTAGTTAGTGGGTCACATTATTAGTGGCGCATCGAACTAGGGTGCTTCACGGATGACATTCGTGGCGCACGGCAGGATGGTGCGCCTCGGATAACAGGGTAGTTAGTGGCGCACGTCGGGGTGCGCCACGAACCTCCTGTAGTTAGTGGCGTCTTATTCGTGGCGCACGGGGGTGCACCACTAACTCCAAAAAGAGTACGCCACGGATAGGCTTTTTCCCACTAGTGTAAAGTGTACATCCCCTGTAGGGTGTCTAAGCTAAGTACTTAGCCGTGTCTCCGGTTATGGACAACTATGAGCAACTGGGCCTAGAACTATTTGGAAGATCTCACTCATCCCAATTTCTTAATTACTAAAACTTGATGGGTGAACATGGGGATAGGAGCATACCAAAGCTGAACTATCTTGTTTCTACATGGTTTTATGCTAGTATGTCCTTAGAAGATTTTTTTGAACAAAGAAAAGTATTTTAAAAGTAGGGAAAAGTTATATTGCTTTTAGCAAATGAGACTAAACTCCACTTAGCCAAATATACATGTAGTTGCTAGATCCATTGTTCTCATTAGTTCTACTTGTCAATACATTTAAAGTATGGACCATTCATGTCTGCAACCTTTCGTGTTGCAGGGTATATCGTTTCTAAGTGATCGTTATATGTCATGAGACTCCACTCAATGATTGTTCGCATGTGGCACATTCGAAGAATGGAGATCTACCTTGTTATTGTTTTTGCTGTGCACTTATGTAATATAATGTAAATTCTGGATCATATTCAGTGTATTTATTATGCATAGTTATATTTGGTATCATTTTATACTATGTTCCACTGAACCGATCTAGGGATTGGCACTATATACATGAAGTCAGCCTTATCAGGCGAGGGTGTTACAAGATGGTATTAGAGCTGTGTGTTGACTGTAGGATCGTGACCTAGCAATGAAATAGGAAAAACATAGAAAATTATAAGCACTATTTCATTCTATCTTTTCCCTTCTTACACTTCTTTCTAGTATCTTCTTATCATTTCAATTCTCATACTCTTCTCTTTTAAAACATAGAAGAAAGCCTCTCTCTAGCAATGAACTCATAATTTTGTAATTATTAGAATCTTGTAATCCTTGATCCTTATTTTCTATTCTTATCTTGTTCAAAACTTGTAGATAAACACTCGTGCGAGGAAGTGCGAGATTAAAGAATAGTTAGATAATGTTTACCATGTAGTTTTGATATGATTTCGTTTAGATATAGCCATCGATCATTGCAAGAACTTGTGTGGTAGTTGTTTTATTATGTTTAGGTTGTGCTATTTGATATATGAAAGTTTCAGAATATTTTTGAGAGATTTCATAATATGTTAATGATGGTTTTGATTCAAATTTCATGATATTGCTGCTGAAGTTTCTGCCTGACATGCTATACTGTGCGATTTTTGATATTTTATTGGTATCTCCAAAAAATCTGAAAAAATAAGATCTGGAGCGAAATTACCTGTACTATAATCAAAACATTTGGCTAATATTCCTGATGACCTTAAGGTGCCCAGAAAAATTCGTGAACACTGCTATAGTTTTAGGACAGGTTCTGTCCATTTCTTTTATGATTGTAGGTTCAACCCCAAACGATTATTAGTCAAAGGAAAACTATTTTGTGGATGGTATGCCACTAAAAAAACTTCTGGAACATAAACAAAATTATTCTAGCTCGAGTGTTGTTTGTAATGATTGTTTTCTTGTGTGAAAATTGATTGCTTCATATAGTTATGATTATTATTACTTCTCTTAGTCCTCTTGTATCTATACTCATCTATACTATCCCAAACAGATGCCGCCTCGTCGTCAACCCACTGAGATGGACCAGCTAATAGCGAAACATGCACAACTAACACAAGTGGTAGCTTAGTCTATAGTAAACAACAACAATGGGAACAACGACAATGGCAACAACAACCCACCCCAAGTGGATGCACTCACTTGGTTCCTGAAACTGAGCCCTGCAAAATTCTCAAGAGCACCTAAGCCTATGATAGCACTTGATTGGATGCGCTTAGTGAATAAGGACTTAGTAACTGTTGGATGCACTGATGAAGAGAAAGTGAGATTTTCTGCTCACTTACTTGAAGGACAAGCAGCTACATGGTGGGATACTTTCTAGATTACCCATCCCATTAATACTATCACCTAGGAGATGTTTGAGGAAGGATTCAATACAAACCATGTCTCCTATGGAGTTATGAGCCTGAAGAGAAAGGAATTCTGTTACCTGTGCCAGCACAATCACACAGTGTGGGAGTACATAGAAGAATTCACCAATTTGTCTCGCTACGCCCCAGAGGATGCTGACACTGATGATAAAAGGAAAGAGAGATTTCTAGATGGACTGAGTGATGAGCTTTCCGTTCAGCTGTCAGTAGTCTATACTCCCACTTTCCAAGATCTGATGGACAAATCTAGAATTCTTGAAGAAAAGCAGAGTCAAGTTGAGAAGCGCAAGAGGAAGAACAAGAACAACAATGACAACTCAAGACCGCATCGGAAGTTTTGTACTCTCCATGAAGGGAATGGATGTTCTTAACATCACATTCGTGAAGGCAATGGATACAATGACCATGATGGTAATGGACATGAGCACCACGAAGGAAATGGACGCCACCATTATGTCCAGATGAGTCAGAACCACAATTCCGATGGAGGAAATTATCACAACCATGAAGACAACAATGTTGTGGCGCACAATACCAATCTCTTTAGGAAGGACCTAAGCAAGGTTGGATGTTTAAATTGCAAGAAGAAGGGACAATATTCAAGAGACTGCCCTGAGAAGAAGAAAAATAAGGTTGAAGGGTACAAGGTAAACCCATTTCAGAAGGGACATGTCAACCATGTCAATGTGGAGGAAGTTCTAAGGGAACCTGATACCGTGATTGGTACGTTCCAGATCAATACCTTTCTAACACGCGTTTTATTTGATGATAGAACATCACATTCGTTCATATCAAGGGAATTTGTGGATAGAAACAGAATTCCAACCAAAACCATTAACAAGCCCATCAAAATAAGCTCTCCTAGTGGAGAAGTGGTAGAAGCTTTTGGATGTCATCAATTGAACCTAAAGATTGGGGCATACAACTTTCCCACATGCTTGAATGTGTTGGAATCATAAGTATTAGACATCACCCTAGGCAAAGATTGGATGTCTAAGTATGAAGGCCAGATAGATCATGCACGATGAGCAATTTCACTAACAACCCAGAAGGAAGAAGAATCAGATATAGCACAGTAACTGAATCTGGAGAGGCCAGCTTGAATTCTCTTAAGGGGGTTAGCTCTGAAAGCTTACCCATGGTGAATAAGAGCTACACCGGACAAGAGGATATCCTATGCCTATTTGCTAGCCATTTTGAATCTAGAGTACGAGATTCATCTTAAGGGGGTTAGTCTGTACAACCCATGATATTAGAATTTTGGATTTCAAAAAAATGCATTTCATTCATCGTTGCATCTCATGGAAAATCTTGAATAAAAAACCTTTTGTCAAGACCCTATTTTGCCTTTTCAATGTTGCCATATAAAGAATTACAAGCAAATGGCATATTTGAAATTTTGTTATTAGTAAAAAATTGTGCTCTATAAAGTTATTGTGTGTGTTTTAAATTTACAATAAATAGAAATTGGAATCACTCCATTTAGAGCTATAAAACAAAATCTATAAAATAAATACAAACACAAAAAGAAAAAGAAAAAGAAACAGGAAAAAAATAACAAAACCTAACCTGCCCGGCCTACCCAACCCGCGTGACCCAGCCTAACCTTTCCGCGTGCGCGCAGCAACGCGCAACAGCTAACCAGCAACACAGGCAGCATGTAGCCCAGTAGCAGTCCTAGTCCGCTTTCCCCTCTCACCCGCTGATAGGTGGACCCCACAGGGTTGTCCCCTTCCTTCGGCCAGAGCCCAACACGAACACGTTTTGACTGACCCAAATCGATCGAACTCCCATACCGAATCCGGCTATTTTGTTCACCCCTGGTCCCTCTGCACGCCCTCTCCTACTTAAGCCCCGCCTCTGCCTCGTTGTTTTCATTTTCACCAAATCACGAACCCTAGAACCCCGAGCCAGAGCTTCCCGATCCGCCGTCGGCCTTCTCCATAGCAAGCTCCCGAACGAGGTTCCAGAGCCGCCCGCGTCACCCTTTTCCCCCTATCCTCTTCCCCGTGATGCCATGTTTCTTCTCACACCGTTTCCCTCATCCACATAGACACAAACCGCGATCGATTTGACACCGGAGCATCGCCAGAGTACCACCGCTTTCGCACGCTCCATCCACCCGCCATTATTGCCCCAGGAAGCAAGGAAACCCTCTGAGGCCACGAAGATGCTCGCCGAGGCTTCTCGCATTCCGTCGACCGCCTATACATCGCCAGGGATAGCCGGAATCGTCGCCACCAATGTCGCCTGAGCCGCCACCGCCGTCTTCCGTCGACAGCACCGGTGAGTGAGGAAGCAACGTTTCCCACCGTCAGATCGACAGCGAACGCATATGATTAGAACGGATTCGTGAAGGGGTACCGGAATAACGTGCTTCCACCTGTCCGTCATCATCAGCAACGTCGTGTCAACGCCAGCTCAGTGCGTTCAGCGAATCACAGCGCGCCGCATGGCATAGTTATGCCAGCTAATTTCTCAAAATGATTTAATAGCCAGAATATTAGCTTACATTGTAAAATTCATATAAAATAGAATATTAATCCAAAAAATTTAAATGATATATCACTGGATTCATAAAATCGTGGAGAATATTAATCTGAGATTAGAGATAATGTTTATAGTATATATTTACTGTAATAATTTAAATTACTTAATGGCCTATTTGGAGTAAATAAATTGTAGTAAATTATTTATAGATCTTAAAAATACAAATAAGATATCTATGGAATCTCTGTGACATGTATGACATTAATACCGCCTTAGATATAATTATTGACATGGCAAATATTCTACATGAGTTAAACCCTTCTAATTGCTATATAAATCATAGAAAATTATCCAGATCTCCAAAAATAGTGAAATCAATTTCTACTGTTTTGTATTGAAAATATCTATCCAGAAAAATTTCATGCCAAATTATTTGGTACTGTTAAAACAACAATTCTTACAAAAATCTCTAAATGCATTGTAATAGTATTTAAATCATATAAAAAGATTTATAACACCTTTTTAGGTGATTCCAATTTCTAGTGTCTCCAAATCGAGTTGCCTATCCAAAAGTATTTAATTCACAAATTAATACGAAATAAGTATCAGTGGTTAATTAAAGTAATATAAACCATATTAAATTGATAGAACTTTAATAATAAATGCTTTATTGCATTAAATGATCTACTACATGCATCATGTGACCTAGTATTGTTCATATAACTAACTACAGCTGTTGTGACATATTAAATTGTCATGCATGCATTTTTTTCATCATTATTTTATTGTATTGTGCATAATTGCATTGTTTTGAATGGTGTGTTTGTTGTGCACTTCTTTTAATCGATAGATTGTGATGAGTGCAACATTTGTGATTGTGAAAAGTGCGATCTTTTATATTGTGAGGATTATCTGAACGACTATATCTTCTACAAAAAAGGAAAGTAGAGCTATCATAAATGTCCTACTATTTTCCTATGCATGTAGTATGATTTTCAGTAGTGATGCATGTGTAGGTGTTTTTACTACTATGTTATGCTATGAGACCATGCATGATTGCCAAATCTCCATGACTTCATTCCTTTGAGCCATCGTATTGTAGTTGCTTAGCCATGCTTATTAGATATGCAAAGGGAATTCATGATTGACTATGTTATGGAAAGTTATGTTTTTCTATAATGAAAACAACTGAAAATTAATGAATCTCCTAGGTGTGATGGATTGGTGTTTTTGGATGGTTTATTGCAAAAATCACACCTAGTCTTAAGATATTGGAAATTAATGAATCTCTAGTACAACCGCATGTCATTATTTGTCTTGACTAAAGGTTGTGGAAACCTGACCCGACGTGAGTAGCAGATATAGGGGATGTAGGTTGGTATGGGTCCGTATTGAGGGCTCTAGGTTCTACTTCTGAAATGTTTCATCTTGGTTTTCTCCCTACCATGGTACAAAATGAGTATAGTGCTAAGAGAGAGCTGACTGGGTCGTTCGGGTAAAGTGTACAGCCCCTGCAGGGTGTCTAAACTAAGAACTTGGCCATGTCCCCGTTTATGGACAACTATGAGCAACTAGGCCTAGAACTATTTGGAGGATCTCACTCATCTCAATTTCTTAATTAATAAAACTTGATGGTTGAGCATGGTTTAGGAGCATACGAAAGCTGAACTGTATTTTTTCTACATGGGTTTATGCTAGTATGTCCTTAGAAGATTGTTTTGAACAAAGAAAAGTATTTTGAAAGGAGGTAAAAGTTATATTGCGTTTAGCAAATGAGCCTGAACTCCACTTAGCCAAATATGTATATAGTTTCTAGATCATTTGTTCTCATTAGTCGTACTTGCCAATACATTCAAAGTATTGACCATTCGTGGCTCCAACCTTTCATGTTGTAGGTTATATCATTTCTAAGTGATCGTTATAGGTCGCAAGACTCCACTCAACGATTGTTCGCCTATGGATCTACCTTGTTCTTGTTTCCGTTGCGTACTTGTGTAATATAATGTAAATTCTGGATCATATTCGTTATATTTATGATGCACAATTATCTTGGGTATCATTTTGTACTGTATGTGCCAGTGAACCGATCCTGGAATAGGCACTATACATATGAACTCATCCTTATCACGTGAGGGTGTTACATGTAGTTATCGTCACACGGTTCCTAGGGAGACGCTATAGGCACAGGTGCTAAGATGCACGTCCTTGCTTCCTGACCACACGGCCCAAGACAATTCATTTTGCTCCTCTCTATTTTTCGGTGCTTTTCTTCTCTCTGCTCATCTGTTCTTGCTCTTCATTTCTCGGCATGGCAAAGCATCATAAAGGCTTCATAATGTAACATTATATAGGTAGAGCATCATAAAAAGACTCAAGAATTTCAAATTGTAAAAAACACCACAGAAAAGCCCAGGGTTTTTTATGATCATGGCGGCAAACTTGCAGGAGTAATTTTTTGTTGGTCTCTGACGCATACTGGTGCTCGGGTGCCAAACATGGACAAAGTTAGGGAGAGATCAACCCTACAAAAAAATCTAGGAAGAGAGCATGGGGATATCAATCCCGGATCCAATGGGTGGGTGGACACGACAATTGATCTGACGTAGGCCTTGACCAGTCGGCTCTATGTTTATCCTTTGTGTGGCATGTTTGTTAGATGTGTTGGTGTGAATTGGAAGGAAGCAATTTGGATATTGTCGGCATTTTAAAGTAGTAAGTACTGCTAGTAGCAAATCAAACATTCAAACTTGTCCAGTTTCAAAATTAATTTTACACATTGTGAAAATATGTACATTGGACCCACCAGGTAGTCAATGTATCGAGAACGAGTGAGAGTTTGGAAAGATAAAACTTCTTGTTAATAATATGCATGCCTAGAAATATGACCTTGTTTTGAAAATAATCAAAGAGACTACAATCTTAGAGAATAAATCGGTTCTAGCACGAGATCAGTGTAGAGGGAGTGTCCCAACCTTTATTAACATAAGGTGGTGTCCCCTGTGTTTACAATGCTAGTCCCTGGATCAATAGCTAGCATCCACAATTTAGATGTAATATCAAGAAACAAAGGTCATAATGTAACTTTATAACCAGGAATAACATAATTTTATTACATCTTTACATAGCTCATTTGGCTATTACAATACATTGCAGCGGAATAACTATAAGCATGGGTCCTTCATCTTCAAAGTGCCACATGCAGATGTTGGTTGTAGACTTTGTAATCCTAATCAATCAATCTTCACTAAAAACAATCAAACCTGCAACATTACAAGTTACAGCCACAAGGGTCAATACATTTGAATTGTATTGGCAAGTTTCACTACTATGTTGAATTTAAGTGGATCCTATAATTACATGCATATTTGGCTAAGTAGAGTTTTAGGCTTATTTGCATAAAGCAATATTTTAACCTGACTTTTCAAAATGGTCTTTAAAACTTTGATCAAATCTTTGAAAATCCCTTGGCAAAGCCCAAGTGTTTAAGTTGTTAATAAAATCTCCTTGCACACCTTGGTAACCCCAAGTGTAACAAGTTTTTCAACAAAATCTCTTGAGCTCCTTGGTAACCCCAAGTGCATCAAGCTTTAAGCAAAATCTCTTGAGCACCTCGGTAACCCCAAGTGCATCAAGCTTTAAGCAAAATCTCTTGAGCACCTTGGTAACCCCAAGTGCATCAAGCTTTAAGCAAAATCTCTTGAGCACCTTGGTAACCCCAAGTGCATCAAGCTTTAAGCAAAATCTCTTGAGCACCTTGGTAACCCCAAGTGCATCAAGCTTTAACAAAATCTCTTTGAATTCCTTGGTACCCCCAAGTGCATCAAGTTTTTATTTTAGAAATTGGAATGTCGAGATCTCCCATAGTTCAAACTTTAGTTGCTCAGTATTGTCCATAACCGGGGACACGGCTAAGTACTTAGATTTTATTATCTTCTGCAGAAGTTGCACACTTTACCCACATGTCACAATCCCATCCTTTTGCCACCAGTGGCCACTGGATTAGTGTTCACCAAGATGGAGCACTGGCAGATTGAGAATGTGACGAAGTCTTTCCAAAGGGTCCTCCCATACACCATTGCTAGCTTGTCTTCAGCACCCATGTAGGATTCCAGGTCCCCATGTCCAGTTAACTGAAGACAATGCATGGGTCTTACCAATGTAGTTGACTAAGCCAGAGCCATAATAGCATGTGGTTGCACACGAAAGCCACAATTGGAGAAACATGTTCAATCTCTAAGTTTCCTGGGTGGTTTCTTTTGGAGCACAACACAAAGAGATTGCCATAGACATGGTTCCTTTTGTTGCCACCTTCTCCAAAACTTAAAGTATCCTTGGCCACCCAGGTGGTTCATTGAGTCCTTGTTTTATTATATAAAATCACAAGTCCTTTTCTTAATCTCATAAAATCTCAACGTGTATCTCTTTTCAAAATAAAGCATGGCTAAGCAAGTAACAACTACATTGTTTTCTCTAAGGAATGTATAGGGTATCCTATTAGGATTTAGCATAGCATAAGTATAAAATTATTTTCATGCATGTTTCAAAATCCACTAAGTATAATGAAAATAGTAGGACTTTAGATGATAGTGTAACTTGCCTTTTTGGTAGGGAATGTTGGTTCACTCCTTGATCTTGCTAGTCTCACCCTTTTCTAACTTCACTACAAGTCAATCAAGCAAACACAATATCAACTAGCATTCCAAACCAATAATCAATCAAACAATTTCACACACATAAAACAATGGGATCTAAGTCATGCATGTAAGCATGCAAGGGATGGTTCTATTTGCAAAGATGGTCTCCACTAGGCTTCTAAACTTTGTAAGGTCCAAGGTGGTCATTTACCAAAATGGCAAAGTCATTTGCAAAAGGGTTTTACCAAAAACCATTTCTAAATCCATTTAACATTTTATGTGGTGGAAAAATATTTTTATCAAGCAACAACTTTAAGTGGTTCACCACATAAGTTGTTGTTTCTCAAAACTTGGTGTTTAGGGTCAGTAGGTTTGATCCAAAACATTTTCCCAAAGTTTTTACTCCAAAACCATTTTCATAATGAATCCATTATTTTTATTTGACTAGAAATGGACTAAATCAATTAATCCATCCTAAACTTTATCAAATCCATTTTCAAACCATAGGTTGGCTCCTAGGGTCAGTGAGTTTACAACAACCCATTTTGCAAAGGTTTTAACCCTAAGAACATTTTTGAATCATTTTTCTATTCTAAACAAGCACACAAAAGTTTCTGCAAAAACAAACATTTTAATTGATACTATTTTCTAAACCAAGGGCATGGTTGGCGAGGGCTTGTTCCACTGATTCCAATGATATCAAATTTGCAATTTTTGGACGTGTGGATCAAAAGTTACAAAGGTTTGAAATTCACAACCAAATCTGTTTTCAAAATTCTGTTTTTAAACGAAACTGGCCACGCGTCGCTTTCTAATTGGACGGTACCGGTTCGGCCGGATCGGCTCTGTGACGCGTTGGATCTAAACAAATCGTGCGGTTCTGAGAGCGTACCCCTTCGGTGCTTAAGTGGTTCTATCTAGTCTCTCCGATCTAAATCGAACGGCTGCTAATGCCTGGCCAAGAACTGGCGGCGCGACGACGGTGGCACGCGGCAGCGACGGTCTGGCAGCGGGCTAACGGCGGTTCTAGGAAGCAAGGAAGACGGAGGGGGTGCTTACCATGTTTGTGAGGACGAGGTGATGCTGGACGTGTGGTCGGCGTGGCAAGGGGCGCACGGGGTTGGCTGCATTTCCTTGCCGGAGTTTGCAACGACGTCTGGCGGCTCTGGTTGTGGTCGGAGGCGGTGCTGTGGTTCACCTCGAGACAAAACGGAGACACGGTTAGATGCGCAGGATCCAGGCAAAGCTGTGTGCGTGAACGAGAGGGCGCGGGGCGGTCTGAACTTACTGGAGGAGCTCGACGGAGACGAGACAGACGGCAGCAAAGTCAGAGCTCGTCGCAGGTGATGCTCTGGAGCACCCGCGGTTGAACGGAGGATACTGGGAGATGCGCCAAGGAGTGGTGAGTGCGTGTGCATGGTCAATGAGGCAAAGGGCGGCGTTGAGTCGCCAGAATTGGCACTGGAGCTCGTCGGAGCAGAGGGTGGTCTCTGGCAAATTTGGTGTAGCCTGGTGGCGTGTTGATTGTGGCGACAGAGGGGAAAGGAGGAGAAGACGCTGGCGTTTTAACGAGCATGGTCAAGGCGAGTAATGGTGGCCGCGTTAAGACGAATTAGTGCCACGGAATCACTGCAGGAAACGGCGACGAGGGAGGGAGAAGAAGTCGCGCGGGTGAGGAGGATGAACAGGAAGGTGGGGTCGGCTGCTCAGTGAGGAAAGAAATGAGGGGAAGGGTCCACCGGTCAGTCTCTTTGCGGGTCTGGGAGTTGGTGCAGACCGTTTTCTTTCGGGGAGGGGAGCTGGGCTGGTTTGTTTGGGCTTCCTGGGCTGCTGGGTTGGGCTGAGTACATTTCCTATTTTTTTCTTCCAAATTGTTTTTCCTTTTCTGTTCTCATTTTCTGTTTTGAAAACCAAACAACAATTCAAACAAACCCAACAAATCAAACATTCATCAAACTTTTCATTTGAATTTGGTTCTGTTTAACACATAAACCAAAGTCCAAAATGATATAATATTTTAAATCTTTTTAGGTTCCATTCATTAATTAAATAAAATGGACCATGGTTTATTATTCAAATAGGGTTTGATTTTATTAATAAAATCTCTATTTGAAATCTAAATATTTTTCAAAACCAAATCAGTAGGTTTTATTTGAAAATACAAAATACTTTGGAAAAACTTATTTTAATTAATCTAATAAGTTTTTGATGTTTTGGAAATATTAAAACCTTTATTAATAAAACTTGGATATTAAATCCTTATTATTTTATTTAAATAAACCTTTACTATTTTTATCAAAGCAAAAATGTTTTATCTCAAAAGTTTGGCTAAGGTTTAATTTGGATCTTGAAAATAATCTTTAACAAAATTTCTATTTCATTTGAAAACAAAATCCTTTTATTTAAAGATAGTGATTCCAAAATATTTTATTTTCCTTTATCAAATATTTTATCTTTTTAAATCACTTTAGGATTTTATTTGCTCCAACTTGGTTTGAAGTTCCGATTGAGTTCAAAAAGTTTCTTCTGGCCCTGAAAATCAAACAAAGTTTTATTTTATTCATTTATTTTTCACATTACAAGATTTGGAAAATCTTGGGATGTGACAGGCTACCACCCTTAAAATAAATCTCGTCCCGAGATTTGGGAAGGCTAGGGTTACAAGTAGGCTCAAAACAACTAGGGTACTACCACCCTTAAAAACTTTCAAACAAAAAATTACATAATGTCCTTATCGGGATCCTGGAAAAATTTCTCTGGCAAACATTTGCATTGTGTCCTTAGTTTCCATGCTTGTCTCATGGGCCAAGGTTGAGTTTCTCCATAGGCTTGGTCAACTTGTTCTTCATCTTTTCTGGACAGTTGCTTGCATAATGTCCTGGGTTCTTGCAATTGAAACAGTGAATATCCTTGAGTTCTTTACGTGGCTCTTGTGGACAAGTCGCTACATAATGGCCTAGTTCTTTGCAGTTGTTGCACACTACTTGGCCAATCTCTTTATTCTTCTTGTTCTCTGGGCATCCACTGGAGTAGTGTCCCATTTCCTTACATTTACGACATTGCACAAGGCTCATGTCCTGCTTTTGTTTCATGGGTTTCTTTAGTCCTTTGAATTGGGTTGTCTTGTTTGGAGGTATAAGTGGTCCTTTTCCTTTCTTGGTAGACTTGGATCCTTCTTGTTTCCTTTGTTCCACAATGGAGTAGATGGGGCATTGGATAGGAGTATGATTGTTTCCTTCACATAAGTAGCAAGTAGCTTGAGAGGTAGGACATTGTCCAACAGGATGTTTCTCTTCATAGTTGGGGCATTGATCTCCATGCTCCCTAGAAGTATGGTCCTTGTATCCACAAATAATGCAAGCTGGGGCTCCATCTAGAATAATATTTCTGTCATCCTTGTTATCACAAGCTTTCTTGGGATAGTTTTCTTCCATCTTGATCATTTGATCAGTCACCTTAAGCATTAGTTGGGCTTGAATTTCCAAAAATCCTTGCAGGGCTAGATCTTCTCCACTAGTGTTAGCTATGAATTGAGCTATCACTTGGTTCAACTGGTGTTGGGTTGCTATGAGCTCTTTCATGCTGTCCTCTTGGTTGGTGTTGGTGTCATCAACCTTGATGTTGGTGTCTCTTGGGGTAGTCATCTGTTTTGGGTTGAAAGAAGATCAGAATAGGTAAAAGATTTTTCTAAGGAATCAATTCTAATCACACACATCACAATTCACAGAAGCAATGTGCATGCAATCACAAACAACTTTTCACTCAAACACAAAGTTCAAGCACATACTTAGGCAATAAAATATTTTTGTTACACCACATGAGTTGGTGGGTTTGACTTAGATAAAATATGGTGGTCCATCTATATGGTTCACTTGTGATCTTTCCATCCTTCTTTGGTTGATTCTTCCTTACATGAAATCATGGTTTCCTTGGGAAAAACTCCTTGGTCACTAAACTTCAAGTGATGTGGGCTCCTTCTAACTTTTGCATTCCCTCAGTCTCTGAATCTTGAGCAAGATTTCCTTGTTTCACTTATAATCCTTAGTGATATCCAAGTTGGAAGTCCTTGGTGATCATGCTGAAGATGTTGAAGTCATTAGAGTTGAAGAAGTTGAAGTCATTAGAGTTGAAGAAGTTGAAGTCATTAGAGTTGAAAGTGTTGAAGATGTCCTTTGCACATGGTGAAGTCTTGGGCCATGGGGTAGGTTTTCCATCAAGTTGAAAAATAGAAGAGATGTAGAGTTGAAATCAAAATGGTTGAGGAAAGAGTCTACAATTTTGTTTGTAAATACGTTTTGGTACAAACACAATTCCTATTTTTCTAAGGGTTTTTGTCCAATCCTACAGGCAACACAATGCTCTGATACCATCTATAGAGGGAGTGTCCCAACCTTTATTAACATAAGGTGGTGTCCCCTGTGTTTACAATGCTAGTCCCTGGATCAATAGCTAGCATCCACAGTTTAGATGTAATATCAAGAAACAAAGGTCATAATGTAACTTTATAACCAGGAATAACATAATTTTATTACATCTTTACATAGCTCATTTGGCTATTACAATACATTGCAGCGGAATAACTATAAGCATGGGTCCTTCATCTTCAAAGTGCCACAGGCAGATGTTGGTTGTAGACTTTGTAATCCTAATCAATCAATCTTCACTAAAAACAATCAAACCTGCAACATTACAAGTTACATCCACAAGGGTCAATACATTTGAATTGTATTGGCAAGTTTCACTACTATGTTGAATTTAAGTGGATCCTATTATTACATGCATATTTGGCTAAGTAGAGTTTTAGGCTTATTTGCATAAAGCAATATTTTAACCTGACTTTTCAAAATGGTCTTTAAAACTTTGATCAAATCTTTGAAAATCCCTTGGCAAAGCCCAAGTGTTTAAGTAGTTAACAAAATCTCCTTGCACACCTTGGTAACCCCAAGTGTAACAAGTTTTTCAACAAAATCTCTTGAGCTCCTTGGTAACCCCAAGTGCATCAAGCTTTAAGCAAAATCTCTTGAGCACCTTGGTAACCCCAAGTGCATCAAGCTTTAAGCAAAATCTCTTGAGCACCTTGGTAACCCCAAGTGCATCAAGCTTTAAGCAAAATCTCTTGAGCACCTTGGTAACCCCAAGTGCATCAAGCTTTAAGCAAAATCTCTTGAGCACCTTGGTAACCCCAAGTGCATCAAGCTTTAAGCAAAATCTCTTGAGCACCTTGGTAACCCCAAGTGCATCAAGCTTTAGCAAAATCTCTTTGAATTCCTTGGTACCCCCAAGTGCATCAAGTTTTTATTTTAGAAATTGGAATGTCGAGATCTCCCATAGTTCAAACTTTAGTTGCTCAGTATTGTCCATAACCGGGGACACGACTAAGTACTTAGATTTTATTATCTTCTGCAGAAGTTGCACACTTTACCCACATGTCACAATCCCATCCTTTTGCCACCAGTGGCCACTGGATTAGTGTGCACCAAGATGGAGCACTGGCAGATTGAGAATGTGACGAAGTCTTTCCAAAGGGTCCTTCCATACACCATTGCTAGCTTGTCTTCAGCACCCATGTAGGATTCCAGGTCCCCATGTCCAGTTAACTGAAGACAATGCATGGGTCTTCCCAATGTAGTTGACTAAGCCAGAGCCATAATAGCATGTGGTTGCACACGAAAGCCACAATTGGAGAAACATGTTCAATCTCTAAGTTTCCTGGGTGGTTTCTTTTGGAGCACAACACAAAGAGATTGCCATAGACATGGTTCCTTTTGTTGCCACCTTCTCCAAAACTTAAAGTATCCTTGGCCACCCAGGTGGTTCATTGAGTCCTTGTTTTATTATATAAAATCACAAGTCCTTTTCTTAATCTCATAAAATCTCAACATGTATCTCTTTTCAAAATAAAGCATGGCTAAGCATGTAACAACTACATTGTTTTCTCTAAGGAATGTATAGGGTATCCTATTAGGATTTAGCATAGCATAAGTATAAAATTATTTTCATGCATGTTTCAAAATCCACTAAGTATAATGAAAATAGTAGGACTTTAGATGATAGTGTAACTTGCCTTTTTGGTAGGGAATGTTGGTTCACTCCTTGATCTTGCTAGTCTCACCCTTTTCTAACTTAACTACAAGTCAATCAAGCAAACACAATATCAACTAGCATTCCAAACCAATAATCAATCAAACAATTTCACACACATAAAACAATGGGATCTAAGTCATGCATGTAAGCATGCAAGGGATGGTTCTATTTGCAAAGATGGTCTCCACTAGGCTTCTAAACTTTGTAAGGTCCAAGGTGGTCATTTACCAAAATGGCAAAGTCATTTGCAAAAGGGTTTTACCAAAAACCATTTCTAAATCCATTTAACATTTTATGTGGTGGAAAAATATTTTTATCAAGCAACAACTTTAAGTGGTTCACCACATAAGTTGTTGTTTCTCAAAACTTGGTGTTTAGGTTCAGTAGGTTTGATCCAAAACATTTTCCCAAAGTTTTTACTCCAAAACCATTTTCATAATGAATCCATTATTTTTATTGGACTAGAAATGGACTAAATCAATTAATCCATCCTAAACTTTATCAAATCCATTTTCAAACCATAGGTTGGCTCCTAGGGTCAGTGAGTTTACAACAACCCATTTTGCAAAGGTTTTAACCCTAAGAACATTTTTGAATCATTTTTCTATTCTAAACAAGCACACAAAAGTTTCTGAAAAACAAACATTCTAATGGATACTATTTGCTAAACCAAGGGCATGGTTGGCTAGGGCTTGTTCCACTGATTCCAATGATATCAAATTTGCAATTTTTGGACGTGTGGATCAGAAGTTACAAAGGTTTGAAATTCACAACCAAATCTGTTTTCAAAATTCTATTTTTAAACGAATCTGGCCACGCGTCGCTTTCTAATTGGACGGTACCGGTTCGGCCGGATCGGCTCTGTGACGCGTTGGATCTAAACAAATCGTGCGGTTCTGAGAGCGTACCCCTTCGGTGCTTAAGTGGATCTATCTAGTCTCTCTGATCTAAATCGAACGGCTGCTAATGCCTGGCCAAGAACTGGTGGCGCGACGACGGTGGCGCGCGGCGGCGACGGTCTGGCAGCGGGCTAACGGCGGTTCTAGGAAGCAAGGAAGACGGAGGGTGTGCTTACCGTGTTCGTGAGGATGAGGTGATGCTGGACGTGTGGTCGGCGTGGCAAGGGGCGCACGGGGTTGGCTGCAATTCCTCGCCGGAGTTTGCAACGACGTCTGGCGGCTCTGGTTGTGGTCGGAGGCGGTGCTGTGGTTCACCCCGAGACAAAACGGAGACGCGGTTAGATGTGCAGGATCCAGGCAAAGCTGTGTGCGTGAACGAGAGGGCGCGGGGCGGTGTGAACTTACTGGAGGAGCTCGACAGAGACGAGACAGACGGCGGCGAAGTCAGAGCTCGTCGCAGGTGATGCTCTGGAGCGCCCGCGGTTGAACGGAGGATACTGGGAGATGCGCCAAGGAGTGGTGAGTGCGTGTGCATGGTCAATGAGGCAAAGGGCGGCGTTGAGTCGCCGTAATTGGCACTGGACCATGTCGGAGCAGAGGGTGGTCTCTGGCGAAATTTGTGTAGCCTGGTGGCGTGTTGATTGTGGCGACAGAGGGGAAAGGAGGAGAAGACGCTGGCGTTTTAACGAGCATGGTCAAGGCGAGTAATGGTGGCCGCGTTAAGACGAATTAGTGCCGCGGAATCACTGCAGGAAACGGCGACGAGGGAGGGAGAAGAAGTCGCGCGGGTGAGGAGGATGAACAGGAAGTGGGGTCGGCTGCTCAGTGAGGAAAGAAATGAGGGGAAGGGTCCACCGGTCAGTCTCTTTGCGGGTCTGGGAGTTGGTGCGAACCGTTTTCTTTCGGGGAGGGGAGCTGGGCTGGTTTGTTTGGGCTTCCTGGGCTGCTGGGTTGGGCTGAGTACATTTCCTATTTTTTTCTTCCAAATTGTTTTTCCTTTTCTGTTCTCATTTTCTGTTTTGAAAACCAAACAACAATTCAAACAAACCCAACAAATCAAACATTCATCAAACTTTTCATTTGAATTTGGTTCTGTTTAACACATAAACCAAAGTCCAAAATGATATAATATTTTAAATCTTTGTAGGTTCCATTCATTAATTAAATAAAATGGGCCATGGTTTATTATTCAAATAGGGTTTGATTTTATTAATAAAATCTCTATTTGAAATCTAAATATTTTTCAAAACCAAATCAGTAGGTTTTATTTGAAAATACAAAATACTTTGGAAAAACTTATTTTAATTAATCAAATAAGTTTTTGATGTTTTGGAAATAGTAAAACCTTTATTAATAAAACTTGGATATTAAATCCTTATTATTTTATTTAAATAAACCTTTACTATTTTTATCAAAGCAAAAATGTTTTATCTCAAAAGTTTGGCTAAGGTTTAATTTGGCTCTTTAAAATAATCTTTAACAAAATTTCTATTTCATTTGAAAACAAAATCCTTTTATTTAAAGATAGTGATTCCAAAATATTTTATTTTCCTTTATCAAATATTTTATCTTTTAAATCACTTTAGGATTTTATTTTCTCCAACTTGGTTTGAAGTTCCGATTGAGTTCAACAAGTTTCTTCTGGCCCTGAAAATCAAACAAAGTTTTATTTTATTCATTTATTTTTCACATTACAAGATTTGGAAAATCTTGGGATGTGACAATCAGCAAAGAGGAGTTGAAGACGGTGCGATCTCAGAGCAAATTTAAGATGTGTTAATTAGATGAGGTATAGTTTAGTAAATTTCATGACCTAGTATATATGCACAAAAAACAAATTGGGTTTCCTCTATCATTTTCTGCCTCGCACCGGCCGACTCGTCTCCCCTTCATCCACAATAGGCCACTACACATGTGGCTCGACTTTCCTTGTGTCGGAGGCTCTGTTTCTGGGCCTCTAGCCATCTGGCTTGTTCACCACTTGCGTTGGCATTTATAGCAAGGAGGCATTTTTCCGGAAAATAAAGAGTAGTAATTCAAATGTTCATCTTTTCCCATTTCTTTATTTTCACATCCTTCCCTTACAAAACATGTGGGGCCCCGGATTAATTCTCCGAGAATCCCTATTATGCATATCACCATGATCCCATGATTAGTCTGCCATGGCACATAACTAACAAGTATAAAAGTAAACATCCATGACTTAAGAAGATATAAGTTGTACCTTAATTCCATTATGGATACATGGATCCTCATTAGCGGAACTTTAGTACATCGTCGAGCCGAGTAAAACCTATAGGAAGCTTACTGGGAGAATGTCCTAGATCTCATAGTCATCAACATCACCTTCTTTTTCATCGTACTTGTCGAATCAGACCAAGTACTTTGAATGTACTCGCAAAACACCTTAATATTATTGTAATAACAAGATATGCATTATGGCTATGGTTGTAGGAGGGCTCCATGAGAGGTTCTTTCTAAAATAGTTTTTCTTGTAGATATAGCATCTCTATATCTTTGTTGAAAACTTTTGTAAAACATTTTGAAGACATTTTAAAAGTTTGGAAACTACTAGGATTGGTTCACCCATTTTTACTTTCCTCTGGTCATTTCATGACAAAAACTCCTTTCCTTTCTTTCTGACCATTCCATTAACAAAACATTTCCAGAGTCTTTACTTTTCCGAAATCCTTTCTAAAATCAAAGCATCACAACTTTATAGTAGTTTATCCATTCGTCCATGTCTGGGGACTTGGCTATTCGAATAGATTTACACTCTGCAGAGGTTATGCACTTCACCTAGAAGATTTGATACATATGTCATGAAAAACCACGGATCGTCATACAACAGTATGCAAGGTTTGCATAATCAAACAAGACCTTTGGAATGCCCACTCTAGAATAAGAGCCTACCCTATGAGTTGCTTTCCCTCAAAACCGAGAAATAGGGTACTCATGACCAACCAGAGTGCCTTTTCCACTACACAAAGTGTGCGCTTTCAATCAGAGGCTCATAGTAAACGCCTGGCTGCCAACAGACAGTTCGTTTCCTCTCCCAGTCGATGCACTGCATGGGCTGTTTTTCTAGGGAAGACCCAACCGCCAAGGATAGCAATCCCATGTAGTAATTGCATGGAAACTCATACCAGATTAAACAAACTTCGAGTCCATCGCCTTCCCATATAGGAGTAATGTGGTTACACGGGTTAATTTGTTATAGCTAAAGCTAAAAATAAATGGTTGCATTTTCACAAACATTTTCCTCCTTCTCCACTTTAGCTTCATTTGCAAAACCAAACCCTTTTTATTTCTCAAACTCAGTTGGAAGGTCAAACCTCACCAAGGTTTTACCATAAAGCATTTTTTGAAACTTTTCGGGTGTCTTCCCAACCTATAGTTTTTCTTTGGCTAAAACGGAGTCTCCAAGGGGGTATGATGTTATACACCATCTATAATACTAGGGACAAGTATATGCCACGAACGGGATTGTACTTAGTAGTACAAATGTGTAGTGGTGTTGGAGGAAGCCAAGCCACTACCGGGCATATATACTCATATAATAAAATAATGCAGTTTGCATAAAATAGTAGATTAAACATGCATGAGTAAAATAGTAGGACAAGGTTTATGAGCAAGCAGATGGCTTGCCTGTGACCAACAATATATAAATATGTCCCTAAACTTCTTCTTGGATATCCATAATAACCAATAATTATAAGATGACCCCTTCTTCTCGTCATCAAGTTAATCGCAACTATCGTCCTCACGTGACATACATGCAAACAAGAAAATACCAGAATAACCATCGGGCATAAAACACCATTATATTATAACAACCAAGTAAACAAGATAACATATAATTCAATAGTTTTTGAGGCTTTGGTTTTGTAAATGTTGGAAATACTTTAGTTGCATTTGTGCAGTTGCCTTTAAGATTTAAATTCTAATTAGTACCTAGCTAATGGGATTTTGACCAAGGACAAGTTCTGTATGATACTAATGTACAAAAATGATATCACTAGATAGGTATTGAGAAAACAAATCCACCACAAGTGGTTTCACTATTTTATCGATTTTCTTTAATTAGATATGGATTTTCTAGTGAAATAAACCCAAGTTTTAGTGAATAAATCACTAGAAATTATATGTAGCTCAAATAAATTTGTCCTTACATGTTTTATTGCGATTGGGAGTTTATGATTTTTGAGAGTTGGATTCACTCCAAAATAATTAGCATAATTCTCTTGGGAAATTCCCAAACTCAGATCTGCAAGCAATTTGTATTTTGAATCAAATTTATTCTACATTTACAAAAGGTATGAGGCCAATGAAAATGCATATATATTACAAATACCTTCGAGGAGAGATTGGATTCATCATTTGAGGATTTCAAGAACTTTTATATGATTTATCTAGTGAAGCAATGCTAGGCAGAAGGGTTTAATCCACTATAAATTTTCAATATCTCAATGAATCTTGAACTCCTAGAGTTTTGTAGATCTATCAATAATGTACCACAAGGTGTTGGAATTAACTCACAAAATACAATGGATCTAGCTCAAGACAAAACTGAGGGGATTTTGTTATTTTTACTCTATCAAAACCATAAGGCTTTATGGCATGGGACAAGGTTGTCATGAGAGGTATCATAATCACCTTACAACACGAGGTAGTTTCATCAAAAAATAAAGTACCAAACTTGATGAAACAATTAATTACTGGAAATGACACTTCTTTGCATTTTTGTTACCAAAAATATTGTGTTTAATGTTTTGGCTTGAAACTTATGTTGGATGTTAGGGGAAACCCTTGGGAATAAGCTAATATTTATTCCTGGGACCCTTTATGTACTTTTTAGTTTTCTCTTGATTTTAAAACTAACAACATTGAATAGATCTTGTAGAAATATTTAAAGAAAATAAGGAGTAAAAGGGCGAGCACAGGATGCGCTTGAAGCAGACCCAGCCAAGGCAAGATGTGTCGGCCCATTGGGGCGATGCCACGCTCCCAAGGCATAGGCCAGATCCATCGGGCAGGGCCTTCCTATCAGTGAGGCGGGTCGGCAAAACGGTAAGGGGATCTCACCACCGCTGGATTAGAGTCGGATCAAATGGAAGGGGGCCATCTACCTCCTCGTGATGGGGCATGCAGAGGATAAACCCTAGGCAGAGGCAGGGAAAGCATGGGGAGCTCACCCGGGATGTGTTTTGGCGACAGGAGGGCCACGGGCCAACGTGTTTCTCTGATAGCTCCAATTTCATCACTTTTTCTATTGATTTTTATCTTGTTTATTGCTAGATTTCACTAAAGATCACCCCTTTCCACTAATGTTAATGTCGCAATTAGCAAATCCTTGGTTTCTTGATGGTTTTCATATAATGAACATTTATTAAAGATCTAATAGCATTTATGGGCTAATTACACCTAAACAAGCAAATCCCCAATTGGAGCCCCTTCCATTGGAGGAATTCATTATGCATAATGACCAACAATATGGTCAGAACGCGCCTGTACCGTCCTCTCATACTACACGCCGCTGTCTCCGCTATATCACTAGTAGAAACTTTTGTGAAAGGGAGAGGCAGAAAAGGAGAACACATCCACCGCAAAACTCATCCAATGAGGGGAGATCGTATCTGAAAGAGAGAAGAACCTTCTCTCATCCCGTGGTAATTTCCACCTCTTCAACCACAAACCACACTCCACCATCATTCCAATTGCTACTTAGAGAGAGAGAGATTGGCAATTGTAAAATTAGGGTTTGATACTTTGATCTACCTTTGGTTTGTATTTGATTTGATATTCAACCACTATTGTAGTTTGCTACGATAACTTTGAGATGATTTGTCTTCCTCTAATTTCTGAGTAAATCCCCATAGGCGTGGGGGAGGTAGCGAATTGGTTAGATGTGTTGTTCCTCCTTTGTTTCCATCCATTTGTGATTGTTGTATTGTTTATTAATTTGTGAGAATGATTATCTATGTTTGCTTAATGCTTGTTATCTAATTTAAGAGCCAAGGTAACATGATTCAGACATGTCATAGGTATGAGCTTGTATGCTATCGAATCGGTTACCCCCGAGTGACACGGCCAATATCAATGAGGAGCTAGCACTACTCGAGGACAACAAGGAACCATCATGATTAATGCCTTGATCCGGTCACAAGACCTTAACTAATGTGTTGACCATTGTCGTGGTAATAGATAGATGGATCATTGGGACTAGGAAAAATTGGTCATGAGGATCCCTAGTCGGTCGCTTTCCTACTCACTTACAAAGAATAAATATCACAATCAGTTATTCCACTTTATCCATTTGGCATTTCACTACCACCATGAACCGTTTCCCTCCATGCCTAACTTCTCATCTGCAGGACCTTCAAACACTTTTATCGTCTTTAATTTTATGCAATTTAATCCTTATTTATTTCCTATGCAAGTTTCCTCTAACTTTTACTCATAACCTTCCACCATGATTAGTCGCAGTCAATTCTCTCGAGACCAGCGACACCTTGAGTGTGATAGAAACGCCACATAAAAAGCAGTTGTCGAAGGTCCTTATTGGGATCGATATAAAAACTAGAAATAATACTTCCACAAAAACATTCTCTGACAAACCTGTGCACTTGCAAGGCATCATGATATTTTATGGCACTATTGCCGGGGAGCTAAGCGCTAAGTGTTGTTTCTTGAAAACGCAGTTGTTGACACCATTCATGATTTCCAGTGAAGACAAGGGTACCACTCGACTAGGAAAAACTTATTTACCTCTGTATATTGATCGTATTCCAATTGAGAGATGCCTAGAGTTTATTGAAATATTTTCTAACTCATGTATTATAGACGTGAATAGCTTGATTCCATTAATGGCACACTTGACCATTACCCGGGGGGATGAACCTGAGCTACCATTGGGAGAATATGGGAATCCATCTAGGCACTTAAGGAAAATTCGTGTTCTTTGTCCTGAACTTGAACGCCAGGAATTTGAAATATATCGTAAGCTAATTTATATGATGAAATAAATTTCTTGTGTAGGAAAAGAAGAGGAAGATCCTAGTGACCACTTTACAAAGGTCCATGACCTTTGCACTACTCTTAAACCAGCAAGTTTACCAATAGAGTTTGTACTGCTTAAACTCTTTCACTAGTACCTAAAATATAATTCTTTTGCTCGGTTACAATCATTACCTAATCATACTATAAAAAGATGGGAATATTGCATCCGAGAATTCATGCATACATATTGTTCATTTACAAAGATCATGGAAATTAAACATAGAATAAAAAACTTTCTCCAAACATTTGGAGAAAACTTTTATCGGGCATGGAATATATCTTATGCAATGATTATGAAAGTCCCAAATCATGGTTCCCATGAGCATTTAATTATACAATATTTTTACAATGGGCTTAATGATGAAACAAAAGAGATGATTGATCTATATGAAGGGGGCTATATGTAACTTGACATTGCCAGAATGTGTAAAGCTTTTCGAGGTTAGATCCTTTAATGATGAACAATACAATCCAGTTGAGGATGCTGAACCATGAAAAGGTATGATTCACATACCCTCAGATCTTATACCCGAGCTTAAAATGTCCATGGAAGAAAAGGTATAGCCTCGAAGCTTTCTAAACAAACAAAAGTTTACATTCTTCAAGCTCATGTAATGGAATATGATATAAATCTTGTAATGCAAAAGTTTAGATATCAACAAAACATTTCCGTGAGAAAAAATACAAACGTCTTATGACACAAGATAAGAATATAAGAGACATGACTAAAGTCTTTGATGACTTCGATCATTCTACAAAACATTTAGATAGATATCTAAGTATGGTTAAAACACAATGTGATCAAATAATTGGAACCCAAAATTTGATTTTGAACCAAGTAAATTTTAATACTGTTTCTACTAACATTGTCACTAGACGTGGTACAGAAACATAGGAACCACAAGGACCTCCTTGGTATCAAGAAGAATAATCCCGCAAGGCAAGAGAGACTCAAGAGATGAGTCAGGAAGGAGGACCTAGTGGATCCTCAAGATGACATAGATTATTGTAAGGGTCCCAACCTTTAATAAGTTAGAGTCCCCTGTGTTTACAATGCTAGTCCCTGGATCAATAGCTAGCATCCACAGTTAAGATGTAATATCAAGAAACAAAGGTCATAATACAACTTTATAACCAGGAATAACATAATTTTATTACATCTTACATAGCTCATTTGGCTATTACATTACATTGCAGCAGAATATCTATAAGCATGGGGTCCTTCATTTTCAAAGTGCCACAGGCAGACATGTTGGTTGTAGACTTGTAATCCTAATCAATCAACTTCACTAATATCAAACAAACCTGCAACATAACAAGTTACAGCCACAAGGGTCAATACATTTGAATTGTATTGGCAAGTGATACTATGGTAGTATAGTGGAGTCTATCATCTATATGCATTTGGCTAAGTGGAGTTGAGGCTTGCATTGCTCAAAATATATTTTTCCTTACATTTGAAAATACTAAGCTTTTGCTTTGACAAAATCATTTCTCCAAATCAAAGATTGAAGATCCTTTAACCCTTGTTCAAACCACAAGTTTTTAACTTAGAAATTTGGATGATGAGATTCTTGATTGTTTCCATGTCTTGATGCTCAAATTGTCCTTTACCAGGGACATGGCTAAGTACTTAGATTTTACACTATGCAGAGGTGGTGCACTTTCCCCACAAGACTTGGTTTCACCAAGACAAGATCTTTCAGAAGCCTTCCCTTAGACCAAAATGGACGCGTTCCAACCTATCAAACTCTACCACCAACTGTCCATATGGCTAAGTTCTTGCAACCTATATGATCCAGGCAGAGCCCATAATGCCAAGTGGCTGCACTTGAAGCTTCTCAACATTTGACATCTCAAATCTCTTTGTTCCTGGGTGGCCATCCACAAGTGAGATACACAAGGTCAACCATAGACATGGGCCTTGTGAACCACTCAACCAAAAACCACCAAGCAATTACCATTCCACCCAGGTGATTCATTAACTTAGTTGTTTTATTAAACAAAAACACAAGTCCTCAGACTTAGAAATTTTTTCCATAGTATGAATGTATAATCCATCCTTGTTTTCTATTAGCTAAGCTAAGCTTGATAGTAGTAGGAATCTTAACTTAGGAAATGTTCCACTAAGGTTTCATCTACTAGGTTTTCCTATAGCAAGGTTTATACTTAGCAAAATTCCATGCAAGATTTACTTAGAGAAATCACTAATGCATAGTGAAAGTAATGGGACAAAAAGTATGAAGCATCACTTTCCTTTTTTGTAGAGGGTATAAGTTCACTCCTTGTCCTTGCAACAATCACACTCTTCAAGTCACGACAATTCAATCAAGCAAGGCACAAACTCAATCTACCAATCAAGCAAAACATCACATAAAATGATAAAGTCTAAGAAATGCATGCAAGCATGCCAAGCTTTGTTTTATTTGAAAAAGTGGTTCCTAATGGGTCATAAACATTTGAAAACACCTAATGGTCATTTTATAAAGTGGCAAAGTCATTTGCAAAAGATTTCATTTCAAAAACCATTTTCAAAACAAGGTATCATTTTATGTGGTGTAAAAATGTTTTAGTAAGGCATTAATCCATAGGGTTCACCAAATATGTTTTCAAACCATAAAACTTTGTGTTTAGGGTCAGATGGTTTAAAACAAAACATTTCTCAAAGGTTTTCCTTCAAAACCATTTTTACTAAATAAACTATATTTTTATTTGACTAGAAATGGTTTTAAATCAAAGAATCATCCTTTTGTTTCCCCAAATACATTTTTAAATCACAAAGTGTTTCCTATGGTCAGTAGGTTCAAAATACACCATTTGCAAAAAGATTTTATCCCCAAAATCATTTTTGAACAATTTTCACAACCTTAACAAGCATACAAATGTTTCTGCAAAAACAAACAATTTAACAGAAACATTTTACTAAACAAATGGCATGGTTGGCTAGGGCTTGTTCCACTGATTCCATTGATATAAAGTTTGTAATTTTTGAACGTGTGGATCAAAAGTTGTGCAATTTACAAAATTGGAAATCTAATAGATCAATTCTGTCTTTTAAATCAACTTTAGGCCACGTGTCGAGTTCTTACTCGCTGATACCGCTTCGTCTGGATCACGTGCTGTAGGCCGTTGGATCTAACTGATATCGCACGGCGCAGGTTCACTCTTACCCCTTCAATCTCTTTCTTTCCTAGCCATTGTATGATGATCTAACGGCTCACAGGAGGTTGACCAAAGTCTGGCGGCGCAGCGACGGTGGCTTGCGGCGGCGAGGTCAGATGGCGGCAGCGCTGGTGAAACAGGAAGCGAGAGAGCATGGGAAGATGCTCACCGCGTTCGCAGTAGCGTGGGGAAGCTCAACGTGGCGGTATCTCGCCGAGGGGTGCACGGAGATGAGGGTAATGGCTCGCCGGAGTTGTTCCTGGCGTCGGGTTCGCTCGGGCGTCGTTGGAGGCGGGGCTACGGTGCACGCTAGGACAAATGGGAGAAAGGGTCAGACGCGCAAAGCCATGGCGATGATGTGTGTGTGAAGGAGAAGGAGAGGCGCGGTCGGAAACTACCTGTGGGGCTCGTCGAAGTTGGAGCGGACGGCGGCGTCGTTCAGTCGAGGATGAAGTCGTCGCTGCAGAGCATGCGTGAGCAAGAGGCAGGCACTGGCAGGTGCAGGAGATGATGGCGAGCAAGCCAGTGTGCTCTGGAAGCAGTGGGGCTTGCGGTGGTGGCCGGAATTTGAACGGGAGCTCGCCGGAGTCTGTGGTGGTTCGGGAAGGATTCCGAGCAGCCTGGTGGCCGAGAGAGCCGGGCGAGAGAGGGGAAATGGAGAGGAGGGGGAGACGCTTTATCGTGCTTGGTCGCAGGGCGGGGTTATTGCGCCATTAAACGAGAATTAAGCCCACGGATTTAACGCAGAAACGGGAGAGGGGGAAGGAGGTACTGGTCGCGCGGTTGAAGACAGGTGAGCTGGCTGCGTGGGTCCTTCGTTAGCGAAGGAGAGAGAGGAGGAGTGGGTCCCGATTGTCATTCACTGCGCGGGTCATTTCGTGTGTGAGAGAAAACGCTTCGGGGAGGGAAGAGGAGCTGGGCTTAGATGGGCTGCTGGGTTGGGTCGACCAGATTCTATTTTTTTCTTCCTAATTCCTTTTTCTTTTTCTAATTTTAATTTCTGTTTTGAATTCAATCAAACCAATCAATCCACAAATCAAATCAAAACATTCACCAAACTTGTAATGAGTTTTGGTTCTGTTTAACAACACAAACCAAAGTCCAAAATAAAATAATAATTTTAATCTTTTTAGGATCTGTTTAATAATTAAATAAAATAGACCTTAATTAATAATTCAAATACGTTTTGATTTATTTAATAAAATCTCCATTTGAAAATCTAAAATAATATCAAAACCAAAACAGTAGGTTTTATTTGAAAATATAAGATACCTGGAAAACTTGTTTAAAATAAGATAACATTTTATTTTAGGGTCCATTAATAATTAAATAAAATGGACCTTAGTCATTAAATCAAATAGGATTTGTTTGATTAAAATCTTTATTTTGAAATCTAAAATAACACCAAAACACTTCAGTAGTTTTATTTGAGAATATAAAATACTTGGAAAACTTATTTAAAATGAATAAATAAGTTTTAGTGTTTATTTAAAAGGGAAAGTCTTTACTTTAACAAAATTGGGTAATAATAAAACCCTATTATTTTCTTTAAATAAATCTTTATTCTTTTGATCAAAACAAAACATTTTGTTTCAAAATGTTGGTCAAGGTTTAATTTGGCTTTATAAAATAATCCTTATTTATAAATCACCTTTTCTTTTGAAATCCAAATCTTTTATTAAAAGATCCAAAATAGGAATTTTAAATATTTTTAAGTTTATTGTTTATTTAACTTTTTAAATCCCTTTAGGATTTTATTTGATCCAAATAGGTTTTGAAAGTTTCCAAATGGATTCAAAAAGTTTCTTCTCACCCTGAAAATCAACAAAGTTTTATTTTATTCATTTATTTTTCACATTACAAGATTTGGAAAATCTTGGGATGTGACAGTCCACCACCCTTAAAATTAATCTCGTCCCGATATTTGGGAAGGCTAGGGTTACAAGTAGGTTCAAAGCATCTAGGGTACTACCACCCTAAAATTTTTTCAACTAAATTACATCTTGGCTTGCTTGGGATCTTGGTGTAACTTTCCTGGACAGAAGTTTGCATAGTGGCCTAGTTCCTTGCATTTGAAACAGGTGACAAGGCTGAGATCTTTCTTTTCCTTTGGTATCATTGCCTCTTGTTTGTTTCTTTGGTTCTTCTTCTTTTCTGGGCAATCACTGGCATAGTGTCCCATCTCTTTGCAATTGTAACATTGCAACTGGCTTATGTCCTTCTTCTTATTTTTGGGTCTCTCCAAAACTAGGAGTTCTTCTAGTTCATGTTCTTCATATCTCACCTCAAAGGTGGGAAATCTTTCTCTCTTCTTGGGGCATTGATCTTCATTCTCCTTGGATGCATGATCCTTCTAGAATAACATCTTTGTCATCCTTGTTGTCATTAGCTCTTTGGGAAAAGTTTTCTCCAATGTTGATCATTTGAGTAACCAATCCTTGCAACAATTGTGATTGAAGTTTCAAAATCCTTTGTATGGCTGGGTCTAGTCCATTGTTGTTGGCTAAAAGCTGAGTTGTCTCTTGGCTCAACTGGTTTTGGGTTGCTATAAGTTCTCTCATGTTGTCCTCTTGGTTGTTGTTGGTGTCATCAACCTTGATGTTGGTGTCTCTTGGAGTAGTCATCTGTTTGGGTTGGATTGGGATTAGAATAGGCAAGATATTTCTAAGTAAGGGTTCTAATCACACACATCACAATTCACACAAGCAATGTGCAAGCAATCACAAACAAACACTCAAACAACATGTTTCAAGCATATTCTTAGGCATCCAAAAATATTTTTGTTACACCACATAAGTTGGTGGGTTTGACTTAACTGAATATGGTAGTCCATCTATATGGTTCACTTGTGATCTTTCCATCCTTCTTGGTTGATTCTTCTTGCATGAAATCATGGTTCCTTGGGATAAATTCTTGGTCATCAAACTTCAAGTGACGTGGGCTCCTTCTAACTTGTGTTTTCCTTAGTGTCTAAATCTTGAGCAAGATTTCTTGTCTCACTTGTCCTTAGTGATATCCAAGGTTGAAGTCCTTGGTGGGTATACTGAAGATGTTGAAGTCATTAGAGTTGAAGAAGTTGAAGTCATTAGAGTTGAAGAAGTTCTTTGCATATGGTGAAGTCTTTGGCCATGAGGTAGGTTTTTCCATCAAGTTTGAAATAGAAGAGATGTAGAGTCAAAACCCAAAATGGTTGAGGAAAGAGTTTACAAGATTGTTTGTAAATAAGTTTTGGAACAAATACAACTCCTATTTTTCTAAGGGGTTTTGTCCAATCCTAGGTTTACAAATCCTATAGGCAACACAATGCTCTGATACCATCTGTAAGGGTCCCAACCTTTAATAAGTTAGAGTCCCCTGTGTTTACAATGCTAGTCCCTGGATCAATAGCTAGCATCCACAGTTAAGATGTAATATCAAGAAACAAAGGTCATAATACAACTTTATAACCAGGAATAACATAATTTTATTACATCTTACATAGCTCATTTGGCTATTACATTACATTGCAGCAGAATATCTATAAGCATGGGGTCCTTCATTTTCAAAGTGCCACAGGAAGACATGTTGGTTGTAGACTTGTAATCCTAATCAATCAACTTCACTAATATCAAACAAACCTGCAACATAACAAGTTACAGCCACAAGGGTCAATACATTTGAATTGTATTGGCAAGTGATACTATGGTAGTATAGTGGAGTCTATCATCTATATGCATTTGGCTAAGTGGAGTTGAGGCTTGCATTGCTCAAAATATATTTTTCCTTACATTTGAAAATACTAAGCTTTTGCTTTGACAAAATCATTTCTCCAAATCAAAGATTGAAGATCCTTTAACCCTTGTTCAAACCACAAGTTTTTAACTTAGAAATTTGGATGATGAGATTCTTGATTGTTTCCATGTCTTGATGCTCAAATTGTCCTTTACCAGGGACATGGCTAAGTACTTAGATTTTACACTCTGCAGAGGTGGCGCACTTTCCCCACAAGACTTGGTTTCACCAAGACAAGATCTTTCAGAAGCCTTCCCTTAGACCAAAATGGACGCGTTCCAACCTATCAAACTCTACCACCAACTGTCCATATGGCTAAGTTCTTGCAACCTATATGATCCAGGCAGAGCTCATAATGCCAAGTGGCTGCACTTGAAGCTTCTCAGCATTTGACATCTCAAATCTCTTTGTTCCTGGGTGGCCATCCACAAGTGAGATACACAAGGTCAACCATAGACATGGGCCTTGTGAACCAGTCAACCAAAAACCACCAAGCAATTACCATTCCACCCAGGTGATTCATTAACTTAGTTGTTTTATTAAACAAAAACACAAGTCCTCAGACTTAGAAATTTTTTCCATAGTATGAATGTATAATCCACCCTTGTTTTCTATTAGCTAAGCTAAGCTTGATAGTAGTAGGAATATTAACTAAGGAAATGTTCCACTAAGGTTTCATCTACTAGGTTTTCCTATAGCAAGGTTTATACTTAGCAAAATTCCATGCAAGTTTTACTTAGAGAAATCACTAATGCATAGTGAAAGTAATGGGACAAAAAGTATGAAGCATCACTTGCCTTTTTGGTAGAGGATATAAGTTCACTCCTTGTCCTTGCAACAATCACACTCTTCAAGTCACTACAATTCAATCAAGCAAGGCACAAACTCAATCTACCAATCAAGCAAAACATCACATAAAATGATAAAGTCTAAGAAATGCATGCAAGCATGCCAAGCTTTGTTTTATTTGAAAAAGTGGTTCCTAATGGGTCATAAACATTTGAAAACACCTAATGGTCATTTTATAAAGTGGCAAAGTCATTTGCAAAAGATTTCATTTCAAAAACCATTTTCAAAACAAGGTATCATTTTATGTGGTGTAAAAATGTTTTAGTAAGGCATTAATCTATAGGGTTCACCAAATATTTTTTCAAACCATAAAACTTTGTGTTTAGGGTCAGAGGGTTTAAAACAAAACATTTCTCAAAGGTTTTCCTTCAAAACCATTTTTACTAAATAAACTATATTTTTATTTGACTAGAAATGGTTTTAAATCAAAGAATCATTCTTTTGTTTCCCCAAATACATTTTTGAAATCACAAAGTGTTTCCTATGGTCAGTAGGTTCAAAATACACCATTTGCAAAAAGATTTTATCCCCAAAATCATTTTTGAACAATTTTCACAACCTTAACAAGCATACAAATGTTTCTACAAAAACAAACAATTTAACATAAACTTTTTACTAAACAAATGGCATGGTTGGCTAGGGATTGTTCCACTCATTACATTGATATAAAGTTTGTAATTTTTGAACGTGTGGATCAAAAGTTGTGCAATTTACAAAATTGGAAATCTAATAGATATATTCTGTCTTTTAAATCAACTTCAGGCCACGTGTCGAGTTCTTACTCGCTGATACCGCTTCGTCTGGATCACGTGCTGTAGGCTATTGGATGTAACTGATATCGCACGGTGCAGGTTCACTCTTACCCCTTCGCTCTCTTTCTTTCCTAGCCGCTAGATGATGATCTAACGGCTCACAGGAGGTTGACCAAAGTCTGGCGGCGCAGCGACGGTGGATGGCGGCGGCGAGGTCAGATGGCGACGGCGCTGGTGAAACAGGAAGTGAGGAAGGATGGGAAGATGCTGACCGTGCTCGCAGTAGTGTGGGGAAGCTCAACGTGGCGGTATCTTGCCGAGGGGCGCACGGAGATGAGGGTAATGGCTCGCCAGAGTTGTTCCTGGCGTCGGGTTCGCTTGGGCGTCGCTGGAGGCGGGGCTACGGTGCACGCTAGGACAAATGGGAGAAAGGGTCAGACGCGCAAAGCCATGGCGATGATGTGTGCGTGAAGGAGAAGGAGAGGTGCGGTCGGAAACTACCTGTGGGGCTCGTCGGAGTTGGAGCGGACGGCGGCGTCGTTCAGTCGAGGATGAAGTCGTCGCTGCAGAGCACGCGTGAGCGAGACGAAGGCACTGGCAGGTGCAGGAGATGATGGCAAGCAAGCCAGTGTGCTCTGGAAGCAGTGGGGCTGGCGGTGGTGGCCGGAATTTGAACGGGAGCTCGCCGGAGTCTGTGGTGGTTCGAGGAGGATTCCGAGCAGCCTGGTGGCCGAGAGAGCCAGGCGAGAGAGGGGAAATGGAGAGGAGGGGGAGACGCTTTATCGTTCATGGTAGCAGGGCGGGGGAATTGCGCCATTAAACGAGAATTAAGCCCGCGAATTCAACGCAGAAACGGGAGAGGGGGAAGGAGGAACTGGTCGCGCGGTTGAAGACAGGTGAGCTGGCTGCGTGGGTCCTCTTCATCAGCAAATGAGAGAGAGGAGGAGTGGGTCCCGATTGTCATTCACTGCACGGGTCATTTCGTGTGTGAGAGAAAACGCTTCGGGGAGGGAAGAGGAGCTGGACTGCTGGGCTTAGTTGGGCTGCTGGGTTGGGTCGACCAGATTCTATTTTTTTCTTCCTGATTGCTTTTTCTTTTTCTAATTCTAATTTCTGTTTTGAATTCAATCAAACCAATCAATCCACAAATCAAATCAAAACATTCACCAAACTTGTAATGAGTTTTGGTTCTGTTTAACAACACAAACCAAAGTCCAAAATAAAATAATAATTTTAATCTTTTTAGGATCTATTTAATAATTAAATAAAATAGACCTTAATTAATAATTCAAATAGGTTTTGATTTATTTAATAAAATCTCCATTTGAAAATCTAAAATAATATCAAAACCAAAACAGTAGGTTTTATTTGAAAATATAAGATACCTGGAAAACTTGTTTAAAATAAAAAAACATTTTATTTTAGGGTCCATTAATAATTAAATAAAATGGACCTTAGTCATTAAATCAAATAGGATTTGTTTTATTAAAATCTTTATTTTGAAATCTAAAATAACACCAAAACACTTCAGTAGTTTTATTTGAGAATATAAAATACTTGGAAAACTTATTTAAAATGAATAAATAAGTTTTAGTGTTTATTTAAAAGGGAAAGTCTTTACTTTAACAAAATTGGGTAATAATAAAACCCTATTATTTTCTTTAAATAAATCTTTATTCTTTTGATCAAAACAAAACATTTTGTTTCAAAATATTGGTCAAGGTTTAATTTGGCTTTATAAAATAATCCTTATTTATAAATCTACCTTTTCTTTTGAAATCCAAATCTTTTATTAAAAGATCCAAAATAGGAATTTTAAATATTTTTAAGTTTATTGTTTATTTAACTTTTTAAATCCCTTTAGGATTTTATTTGATCAAAATAGGTTTTGAAAGTTTTCAAATGGATTCAAAAAGTTTCTTCTCACCCTAAAAATCAACAAAGTTTTATTTTATTCATTTATTTTTCACATTACAAGATTTGGAAAATCTTGGGATGTGACAATTATGAAGCTTGGTAAAGAGAACATGAGGCTTCTAAGACTATACAAGGAGAATAAGCAGGAGATAAGCATAAACTATATGACTCGAATGTTGAGACAATCGACTCAAGAGAAGATGCTGATCTCAGAAAGGAGCAAGAAGAGCAAGTTATCACCCCACGTGAAAAACACGCTGATAAGCAAAAGTCATCAACAAAGAAGACTAAAAAAATTCTCAACAGTGCCAAAGGTAAAAGAGAAGGTAATACCCACAAAAAATAAAATTCCTTATCCTAATCGAGTTCAGTATGAACCAGATAAAGCTATTTAAGATTCTTTTTTTGAAGCACTGGGAAATATTCGCCTGGAGCTTCCTTTAACTGATGCCATTTAAGTTCATACTTATAAAAAGTCTATGAGAGATATTGTTAATAGAAAAAAGAAGGTAACTAAGACTTTATTAGTAATGACAAGCTTTGGGGATAAGCTGGCTATTATGCTTGGGGACCCAGGTATACCAACCTTCTCCTGTGCAATTGGAAAAACTAATATATTTAACACCCTTTGTGATTTAGGAGAAGGTGTTAGTGTCATGCCTTATTGCCTATTCAAGAAATTGGACCTAAGAGAGTATTCTCCCACTTCAATTAATTTACAAATGGCGGATAAAACAACTAAACAACCTGTTGGAATGATCGAAGATGTTCCACTTAGAATAGACCAATATGTTATACTCACCTATTTTATTATACTTGATGTTCCTAAGGATGAAACAACTCTCTATCATCCTTGGAAGACCTTTTCTTAGCACAACTGGATCTAATGTATACTGTTCTAGTGGTAAGATTGTCTTCAACATATATGATCATCAGATTGGATAAAATATGTTCCACCGTCTAAACGTGTTCAAGCAGTAAAAACCAAAGATGGTATGGGGATTGGATAAAACCTAAACTCCAGAATAGAATGCTTAATGGGAGTTAACCCATTCCTGATAAATTATGTTTAAAAGTTTTTATTTCTTTCTATTATTACTATTATCTTGTGTGTACTAATAAATTTGTATCAAGTTTTTAATTTTTCAGAGAACTTACCCTAGAAGAATTTAAGAAGTAAGAGAAAAATGAAGGGAAGAGTGAAACCATGGTTCAGACACTATAACGATCGATGGTACGGTCAGACGCGCCCGTACTAAACCTCGATGAATTGACCCAGGGTTCACCGTACCAATAATGAGCAACGATACGTCCGGATGCGGCCGTATCAGGCGCCCGTACTGAATCTCGATGAATTCGCCAAATCTTGCTGTGACGATAACGACCAATGGTACGTTCAGGACACGCCCGTACCGTCCACCCGTACAAGATCATACAGGTCTAATCTCGAACCCTAACCCTTGATCCAACGGTGACGACCACCGGTACGGGCGGGATGCGCCAATACCGACTTAATCGCCAGGTAAAGGCCGACGGCGGCTGGCTCCCAGCCACCTTTTTCTTCTTTTTACTATTTCATTCTTGATCTTTCTCTCTCCACCTCAAACCCTAGCCTCCTAGAACCTTTGATTCTTCATGGATTTCATGTATTTGTGAGGGGGAATCTTCACATCGGTACGTTTCTCATCTAATATATGCTTTCTTTTATGAAATCCATGGTTGAATTCCTCACATTAGATATTAAGATGAGTTCATCATATTTTGAGATTATTGTTGATTCCTCATGTTAGGATTTATAACTTCTACCTGTAATCGTTTTTTTATGTGATAGAAACTTGGTACCTATATTTTTCTTTTAAAATTTTATAGCACAATGCATAACATTGGAAAGATGTTCTGCTGGGGAAAGGGCTGGGGCACGGCAGGGGCCTCAGGCCCCTCTATGTCACCGGGCTTGAAGGAGAGGCGTTCGGAGGTGGATGGCTTAAGGTCCGATATGACCCGAGACTTTGAGAGGGTGAGAAAACGCAAGGTTATACCTACTAAGTGTGTAAACCGTGAGTTCCTCTCCCTCCAATGGCCTTTTGAGGATGTCAACAGATGACTGTGCATGCTGGCATGGTCCCCTTCTCCTACTACACCGTCGACACCTACCAGCTTGACACGTTCGAGTTCTTGTCACCATTCCATGATGATCTCGAAGGTTAGGAGCGAAATTGCATTGTAAGTTTTGTACTCAATGGGAAGCTTCGCAACCTCTCCTTCAATGAATTTTGTGATTGTTTAGGATTCTCCCATGAGGGGGAACTCGATATTAATGACAATGTGCATGTGGAGGAAAAGCAATCTTGAGAGCAGATTTCTGTCCAAAGGAACACTGATTATTAGTGCAAGAATAGCGCCACCATCCAAAATCCCACCATCCGTTATTTTCACACCTTCTTAGTGAATTCTATTTTTGGGAAAGGACATGTCGGGGAAATGGAAGCCCCTAATATGAGTGTAATTCATATGGCTTTGCACTCCGAGATGGAGCATAAGGTAAACTTTGGTGCTTTACTCATCTAGTACTTTCCCCACCAAAGGGCAGTGTCTTCTTGGGACATCCGCTGTGGGGGCTTGATCACACAGATCGCCTACGCAGGTGGGTTTGTCCCGCCATAGGAAAGAGTCATGGCTGGCAGTAAGAATCTGGATGATATCCACATGAATAGAACTAAATAAATGGGGTCTATAGACCCCAATGCTCCCTTCGTGCTTACCAGCTTTATTTTGAGCCTAACGGTGATCTCCACCAAGTTTTGCTTTCTTTTGTCGAAGATTTTGGTTTGCCAGGTAAAAAGAGTTGGGTCTTCACTCAGGAGGAGTTCCAGCAGGCATTGATCCTCTCAGTGAGGATTTCACCACAAGGAGTTCATCTCAACTGGGAAGGCGCAACAGCTGGCCAACAACAGCAGGAGCAAGGTGGAGAAGATTGGAATGCAGCAGGCTGGGATGACTATGGTTAGCATCATCATCACCAGCAGCCTTCCCCCTAGTACCAGCAACAAGGTATGCCTCCACCATAGCTAGGATTCAACTATTTACCAAGAAGTAATTTTGACCAAGTGGTACATCGTATCGACAACATAGAAAATATGTTGCAAGATGCGAATGCCAACATAGTCAACCTCACTCAGGACTTCACATCTTTTATGACTTATTTTTCAAACCACTACTCTAACTACCCATACCAGCAGCCTCCACCCGGTGGTGGTATCAACTATTGATTCCGGATATGCCAAGAGCCTAACATTGGGGAGGTTAAACTCCTCCCATCTTTTGCATTCATATTTTTCATCCTTCTTTTGATTTATTTTATTTTCTATCTTAGTGCATATTTACTTTTAGTTTGGCATTGATAAAATAAAACACACAAAAAATTAGACTAGCTTTTATCTTTATTTGTACGAATTTCTGCCTACTCTTTTTGATGTTTCTGAAGGTTGCTCATTCCTAGTGATTTAGCTATGAAGATGAATGCAAAGAGTTGGCTCAAGCGGAAGACAAGCAAGCAAGAGGAGGTATCACATTTTTTCTCTCTTCCTATAAGTTTATTCATGAAAAATTTATGTTTGTTCGCTTGCACTTGAGTTCAACTCCGTGTGTAACTCGTTATCTTTCAGGACTTGAGCTCAAACGTTTTTTCAACTACTTCCGTTAGGACTTGTGAAAACTATTATCGGTTTGAAAACAACCCTTTGGAATAAATTTCAAGAAATTTAATAATAACAAAATGTTTCTATTGAAAATGTTGGTGCCACTTTTGTCTTAAGGGCTTAACCTTAGTAGTACTCAACCCCACATACTAATCGTTGACTTGATGACACCTAAAAAAGAATTGTTTGATAGAATGAACTTTTTATATTTCTCATACACACCTTTGGGATGCTAAAAACTGCACTGGGCTTTGAATGATCTATGGTATAACCCTGGATTTCGGCTATGAGTTGATGACATGAGCGGCATATGTGTCGCTATATGGTAAAAAGTATAAGTACTCTCAAAGGCTATGAAAGAATTTGTAAAAAGAAAACAATCATTGATCCTTGAAAGAGGAAGAAAAAAAGAGAGAACTACCACCGAGATAGGAGATGAAAACATTCTATACTTTTGGAGAGCTTTGGTATCACCTCACCACCTAAAGTGAATAATTAGAGTTCTTGAAAAACAAGGAAAAGAAGAGGTATTTGATAGCCGTGATTATCAAAGTGGGTGTTAATGAAAAAACTCTAAGATTATCCTTCTTTTTACATCTACTTTTGCACCCTTAACTTTGACTGAAGCGACGTTGCTTAAAACATTTTCACTCTCATAATAAGAGAGGCACTAAAAGGAATTGGTTTGCAAGCCCAGCCAATTTTTGACAATCTCATTTGAGTCTTAAGAACTATTAGTTAGCGAATTACTTGTGTTTAGGAATTGAACTTAAGTGCAACTGTTCAGATATATTATGCTCATGTTCAAGGTTGCAGGATTTGAGACAATGGAATGTAATACAACCTCGAACTTGTAAGCCTTTTGTCTTGATTCAATTACTCGATATTACTCATTATAGCTTTGTCACTCGAGGGCGAGTGGCAGCTAAGTTTGGGGATGTTGATAGATCCGAATATTAATCACTCTTTACTATTGATTTTCCTCCTGTTTATTCTCATATTTCACAAAAGATCACCCCTTTCCACTAACGGTAATGTCGCAATTAGCAAATCATTGGTTTCTTGTGATGGTTTTCAAGTAATAAACATTTATTGAAGATCTAATAGCATTTATGGGCTAATTACACCGAAAGAGGCAAATCCCCAATTGGAGCCCCTTTCATCGCAGGCGTTCATTGCGCATAACGACCAACGGTACGATCGAAACACGCCCATACCGTCCTCCCGTACTACACGCTTCTGGATCCGCTAGTCAATTGAAGCAACTTCCATGAAATGGAGAGGAAGAAAAAGAGAACACGGCCACCGCAAAATAGATCCAAAGAGGGGAGATCAGATCTAGAACAGAGAAGAACCTTCCCTCATACCTCTATGATTTCCACCTCTTCAACCACACACACTCCACCATCATTCCTATCGCTAATTAGAGAGAGCTATATAGATTGGAAATTTTAAGATTAGGGTTTGATACTTTGATCTACCTTTAGTTTGTATTTTATTTGATCTTCAATCACTATTGTAGTTTGCTACGATAACTTTGAGATGATTTACATTTGCAATACAATTATGCCTTTGATTTGTCTTCCTCTCATGTCCGAGTAAATCCCCATAGGCGTGAGGGAGGTAGGGAATTGGTGAGATGTGTCGTGCCTCCTTTGAATCCATCTATTTGTGATTGTTGTAGTGTTTATTGATTTGTGAGAATGATTATCTATGTTTTCTTAATGCTTGTTATCTAATTTAAGGGCCCAGGTAACATGATCTAGAGATCTCATAGGTATGAGATTGTATGCAGCGACCCCTGAGTGATACTGCTGATATAAATGAGGAGCTAGCACTACTCGAGGAAAACAAGGAACCATCAAGAGTAAAGCCTTGATACGACCGCAATACCTTAATTAATGTGTTTACCATTGCCATGGTAATAGATAGATGGATCATTCAGACTAAGCAGAATTGGCCATTAGGACCCCTAGTCGGTATATGGGTTGCTAGCCTACTCACTTAAAAATAAGAAATATCACAATCACGTATTCCATTTTATCCAGTTGGCACTTTCACTATCACCATGAACCATTTCTCTCTGCGCCTAATTTCTCATCTCAAGGACCTTCAAACACTTTTCTCATCTTTACTTTTATGCGATTTAATCCTTATTTATTTCCTATGCAAGTTCCATGTTAACACCCGGATTTTTAATCCTAGATGCCTGTTATGCCATACATCGCAATCCCAAGATTACCATTTTTGTGAGACATAATGTCACGACCCGGGATTAGGGCTACAGAAATACCAGATACTCATCTCATATAAGACTAACCTAAATTCCAAAACGCACAGGGAAAGATCGGTAATATTACAGAACATACAAACCATACATTAATAAGGTAAACTCTTAACAGAGTTACAAACTAGTCATACAAGCTAGGGGTCACAGACCCATCATTACATCAAGCAACGGAAGCAAACAAGTTGTTCTAAACAACAAACTTAGCAAAGGGCCTAAGAGGCCATAAACAGAAGTAGCGACCTTTCCATAAATCCTAGGCTGCTGCCCGAGAACCCTGACTACTCGTCGACTTCGACATAGACACCACCTTCAGTTGGGGTAGCTTCATCTATATAAAACATCAACAAAGCAAGGCTGAGTAAAGGGTGTACTCCACAAGAATTATGGTTGGTGGAGTTATTTTGCATAAAGCCATTTTTTGTTTTCAAAACAAGAGGGAGAAGAAACTCGTATAGTCCGATCATTTTCAAAAGGGATAAGAAGACTACAACTCTAGCTCTTCAGAGTCATCTTCGATATCCACCAAGCACCCTCGTCAACTAAACCTCTCTTCCCGGACTACCCCCTCAGACAACCCCGAGGAAGTATTCCGGGTCTCACATTAGTTGGCAAGTTTTATCATTCGGTTATAGCTCTCTATGATCACAGAATCCATTCCCAAGTCGTCCATAACCGTGGACACGTCTTTTCGAAAAGATTAATAACCCTGCAGGGGTGCACAACTTTCCCCACACGTACCAACCAATTCTTAATGCCAAATTATTAGCCCTCTTCCTTGGAAGGCCGGCGGAGAGTGGTTGACCACGACCTCTACCTTGCTTTCGCCGAGACCATGAGTCAAGCACTAAGGAGATGCCGCCGTAATTGGTCGAGTCCCGAAGTCGGTCCCTAGCAATGTGAACAGGGTTTGAGATTATGGATGCCGAGCATCTTCCATTCCCTGCCACACTTACCTACCTGTATGAATGCATCTCCTTCACCTCCATTCAAGAACAACCAAGATACGTATGTCAAATGTAAAGCCTGAACTATGTGACTCATGGAATCTACTAAGCAAGTTAGTTGGTCGAGAGGGTTTCCAGGCCCCCGTGTGGTTGTACGCTCGTCCTGGTTCAAGAGGCGAGAACATCAGGTCCTAAGGGTGGCAAGTATGGGACTACAAAAACCACTACCCACGTGGCCTCTCATACAAGCCTTAGCATTTTTATTATCCATCTCTGATCACATCACACATCCTACCATATTAGATTCATTCGCATATCCGGTGCATCATCTAAATGATCAGCATCGGACCACTAAGCATGGCTAAGCTTGACTGAACTGTGGCACTAGCGATGCACATAAGACAAACCCTAGTTATGCTAGGAGCCATGGATCAGGTAATATAGTTCACAAAGGGAAACATGCATCATATAGGATTACTCTATCTACTGATAAAAAACTGTTGAACCGAATGCATATGACGAGAATGAAATACTTTGTAAACATAGGATTCATATATATGAGTGGGGCTTCGCTTGCCTTGTCCGTTGTTGGACTGGTACTGCTCTTCGGTGGCGTTGACTTCAGCTTCGGGTTCAGTTCCTATTCGCGAAGAACCAATCACCAGAAAAGGAAAAGCAACATTCAACACATGGCATGTACAATGATCATACAATGTGGATGATATGACAAATTAAATAGTGTTGAAATGAACCCTAGAACATGCTTGATTATTTTAAACGGGGTCCGAGAGGTCCAAACCCTAGAACAGGGGGGTCCGCGGAATCACCTGTGGGGTTCAATTGGTTATTCTAATAAAACTTGCCATCAAATTTGTTTAACAATGTATGATTATAGCTTAGTTAGATAGGTTTCATTTTTCTGAACATTTTGGTATGTTATTTGTATTTTTCTGATTTAAAATGAATTAGTTATGAATTTCTCAAATTTTAATTCATTTAAATCGTTTTTGGAATATTTAAAATAATTTCCAACTTGGGCCCATATGTCAGACTTCTATTAATTTCAGAAATATTTACAGAAAAGATTAAAATCCTGACAGGAAGGGCCCACCTGTCATACATTTCTTATTTATAGAAATAATTACAAAAATAATTACAGAAATAAAATAAAAAGGAAATATGACATCATGATGATGTCATGCTAACATTATCGATGAACTTGCTCTCAGATCGAATCTTGATCTATTGATGGAGCACACGCGGGGATGCGAGGCTAGGTGCGCTGGGCAGAAAGTGGCGGCGCAGCGTGCCGGGGGTCATAGAAGACGGCAGCGCGACGACGAATAACGACGAAGGCATCGGGCACTCGCGGGGGTGACGGTACAAAGGGAGAGGGAAGCAACAGGAAGGTTCTTGAGCACCACAAGATCACCAGGAGCACGACGGTGGTGCCGGTGAGGCGAGGCGGAAACGGGCGATGTTGGAATCGAGGGAGAAAGCAGTGGCCATAGCTCGGGAAGGCGGTGACCTTGGCGACGATTGGGATCTCCTCGCGTCGATTCCTTCTGCGAGGTTTCTCACCGCGGCAAGGCGAAGCTTCCAGGAGCCACAGATGTTCGGGGTGGCCGAAGACGGCGGGGCTCGAACGCGGTCGAAACTAGGGTTCGGGGCTGAAGGGGAAAAATGGCAGAGGAAGCGAGAGCAAGTGAAATGGGTATGGGGAGAGAGGAGGGAGCGGAAATTCTTATCCGCATGTCCTGGGGCGGCGGCGAGCATCGCAACGTGGCGGTGACGAACGACATTGTTGCGGCCACACAACTACTTGCCGGCCAGGAGGAAGACAACGACAGGAGTGGCCGAAGCGGTACTGGGCTGGAGCGGGCCGGCTTGGGGCCTGGGTTGGCTGGCTACTGGCTGCGCTGGCGGCAGAGAGAGAGAGGAGAGGAGAGATGGGCTCGGCCCAGTAGTTAGGTTTAGCTATTTTTTTCTCCTGAAAACCTTTTTCTTTTCTGTTTTTCAATTTATGTTTGTATTTTCAAATTCAACTCTGTTTTGAATAATTTCAAATTACAGAAACTTTTATATAATATATGAAAACACTAAGGGGCCCTTGAAAACCATTTTGGGCTCCATTACTTTTGATAATTTTCAAAATCTAAAACCCATTTGAATGGTTTTGAGAGGGTAAGAAATTAGGGTTTTACTTGTTCTTATTTGGTTAAATCAAAGTGCAAGTGTAATGCATGCATGAAATGCTCAAACAGGTCTTTATTTATATTACACAAAAGGTGGTATGTTACAGCTCTACCCCACTTACAAGAATCTCGACGCGAGATTCCTAGGTTTTAGAAAAGAAGGCAGGGTACTCGGATCGAAGACGATCTTCGTGTTCCCAGGTTGCTTCTGACTCGGAGTGATGAGACCATTGAACTTTCAAGAACTTGATGGTTTGGCGATGAGTCTTGCGCTCGGTTTCATCAAGGATATGAACAGGGTATTCTCGATAGGTTAGATCATCTTGGAGATCCAAAGTTTCATGGTTCACACCACGAATGGGATCTTTGAAGCAACGCTTGAGTTGAGACACATGAAAAACATCATGAACCTCTGGAAAAGTTGAAGGTAGATCCAATTTGTAGGCAAGCTCACCCCGCTTGGAGAGAATGCGAAAGGGACCAACGTAGAGAGGAGCCAATTTTCCTTTGATACCGAATCGATGGACACCCTTCAAAGGAGTGACTCAGAGATAAACTTGATCACCAACTTCATAATGAACATAAAGATGATGATGATCGTAGTTGGTCTTCTGATGGGATTGAGCGTCCTTTAGACGCTCTTGAATTATGCGAACTTGATTTTCTGCTTCTTGGATCATGTCCGGACCAATGAATTGTCTTTCAGCGGTTTTTGTCCAATTCAGCGGTGTTCGACATGTTCTCCCATACAGGAATTGGAAAGGTACCATGCCCAAACTGGACTGAAAGCTATTATTGTAAGAGAACTCCGCAAAAGGAAGACATTTCTCCCAGTTCTTTCCAAAGGATATGACACGTGCTCTAAGCATGTCTTCAAGAATTTGATTTACTCTTTCGGTCTGACCACCAGTTTTAGGATGATAGGTTGTACTGAAGGAGTCTTGAGTTCCCATTTCTTGTTGGATACTAGCCCAGAATTTGGAAGTAAACAAACTTCCACGATCAGAGATGATCTTATTGGGAACACCATGAAGAACGACTATCCGGGATATGTATAGCTTCGCCAACTGGCTTGCAGTAATGCTTTCCCGAACAGCAAGGAAGTGAGCAACTTTGGATAGTCGATCAATAACTACCCATATGGCATCATGTCCAGATTGTGTCTTTGGGAGTCCAGTAATGAAATCCATATGAATTTCATCCCATTTCCACTCAGGAATTTTCAATGGCTGTAGAAGACCAGCAGGCCTTTGGTGTTCAGCCTTCACATGACGACAAACGTCGCACTCTACAACAAAGCGAGCGATTTCTAGTTTCATTCCACTCCACCAGAATCTTTGGCGGAGATCTCGGTACATCTTGGTACCACCAGGATGGATAGATAGAGGGGATTCATGAGCTTACAATAGGATTAGATCTTTGATTTTCTGACTGTTTGGGACCACTAGCCTATTACTGAAGTATAGGATACATTGATCATTGACGGAGAAACATTTAGCTTCACCGCTTGCAACACGTTCTTTGATCTTGGTAACTTCATCATCTTTCTTTGAGCTTCCTTGATTTGATCCTCTAGAGAAGATTTTATTTCAAGGTTAGCAAGGAGTCCACAAGGAACCACTTCAAGGTTAAGACGCTTCATTTTCTAGTAGAGAGAAGGTTGGGCTTGTGAAATCATCAGGTTATTGCAATAAGACTTCCGAATTAGCGCATCAGCAACAACATTGGCTTTGTCGGGTTGATAGTTGAGACCCAAATCATAATCTTTGATGAGTTCCAACCATCGCCTTTGCCTGAGATTCAGATCTGGCTGGGTAAAGAGATACTTCAAACTTTGATGATCCGAGTAAAGTTCGCAACGGTTACCGATGAGGTAATGTCGCCATTGCTTAAGAGCATGAACAACAGCAGCGAGTTCGAGATCATGGGTTGAATAATTGTTCTCATGTGGCTTCAACTGCCGAGAACCATAGGCCAGTACATGACCATCTTGCATCAACATACAAACGAGCCCTTGGAGAGAAGCGTCACAATAGATGACGAAATCCTTGCTTGTGTTCGGAAGGACAAGCACAGGAGCGGTGGTTAGCTTAGTTTTCAAAGATTGGAAGCTTTCTTCTGCCTTTTCTGACCATTCAAACTTCTTATCTTTCTTAAGAAGATCAGTCATAGGCTTGGATATCTTGGAGAAGTTCTCAATGAATCAGCGGTAATATCCAACCATTACAAGAAAACTTTGGACTTCCTTGACTGAAGTAGGTGAACCCCATTCCAGAATGGTCTGAACCTTATCCGGTATGACAGCAACACCACTTGCAGACACAACATGGCCAAGGAAGACGAGATCTTGTAACCAGAGCTCATATTTGGAAAACTTGGCATAGAGACGATGTTCACGAAGTTTAGTCAACACCAAACGTAGATGTTCGGCATGCTCTTCTTCGGTCTTGGAATAGATTATAATGTCATCAATGTATACCACGACGAACTTGTCAAGATATTCCATGAAGACGGACTTCATGAGCCTCATAAATGTGGCAGGGGCATTGGTTAACCCGAAGTACATCACTGTATACTCGTAAAGACCATAACGAGTTGTGAATGTTGTCTTTGGGATATCTTCCTTTCTGATCTTGATTTGATGATACCCTGATCTTAAGTCCATTTTGGAGAAGAGAGTGGCACCACTTAATTGATCAAAGAGGTCATTTATCTGAGGAAGTGGGTACTTATTCTTGATTGTCACCATGTTGAGTGGACGGTAATCAACCACCAATCTTGGAATATTTGTATCCCGTGTGACACCCCCGGGATAAGGGCTAAATTAATCCTAGAACTCCATATGACATAAGCTTAACCTTGAGCTCGAGAATATCCAGTAAAGAATCGATAACACAAAAGTGACCCTACGACACAAAATTAATACAGCAAGCTCATATCTGAGCAGAGAACCAAATTATTACAAACAGAGGTCAATGAACACAAACATCAAACAACGGAAGGCAAATTATGCTATTAAGTATAGCAAACTTAAAAAATGGCCTCAAAGGCCTGAAGCATAACGATGACGTCCCAGCCCATAGATTCTAGGCTGCCGGCTGGGAACCCCAAGCTACTCGTCGATGTCGATGTAGTACCAAACTGATCTTTAGGGAACACTTACTCTGCCAAAAGTACCAAGAAAGCAAGGGTGAGTACAGGGTGTACTCTGCAAGACTTATGGCTGGTGGAGTTGTTTTGCATAAAGCCATATTTGTTTATCAAACAAGAGGGAGAGAAGAAGCTTGTCTATTTAGAGTATTTTAAAAGGGGATAAGAGAGCGACATCTCTGAAATATTTATCATCATATTTTGATATCCATCGAATCATCATCATCTACCAACTAGGATGACCCCCTCGTACCCATGAGGAAGCATCCTTAAGCACACGTTGATCTGCCAAGTTTTACGATTAGGTTAAAGTTCTCGATGATCTTAGAATCTGGTCACCAAGCGTTCATAACCATGAACACGGCTTTTCAAAAAGATTTAACCCTGTAGGGGTGTAGAACTTTACACACACGTACCAACCGACTCTTAATGCCAGATCATTAGCCCTCTTCCTTGGAAGGCCGGCAGAGGGTGTGGTTGGAAACGACCTTTACCTTGCTTTCGCCGAGACCATGAGTCAAGCAATAAGTATGGTTCCGCCGTAACGGGTCAAATCCCGAAGTCGATACTTAAAGATATGAGGCGAGGTTGGTTTACCAGGGGAGCCATCTACCCCAAGCAACCTCGGCCACGCATACCTACCTGTTATGAATGCACCTGCACCCGGCAAATCTTTCAAAAGGTTTTCTATGCATATGTCGAATGGAACGCCCGAACGATGTGACTCATGGAATCTACTAGGCAAGTTAATCAGGCGAGGGGTTACCAAAAGGGAGTAGTGGATCAGGTAATATAAGATCAAAAGGGAGTAATGCAATAGATAGGATACTCTATCTATCGATAAAAGACCATAGTAGAAACGTATGCATCATGGCAAGAATAGAAATCCTTTCGAAATCATAGGATTATATCATGGTGGGGCTTTCCTTTCCTTTGCCCGTTGATAACATATAAGCAGATCTTCGGACATCTTGAACTTGACTTGGTTATAGTTGTTCAAGTATTGTTTGTCGATCTTCGATCTTCGATGGTCTTGATCTCGGTCTTCAATCTCGATCTCGATCTCGTACTCTACCGGGAAGAAGCAAACAGCAGAAAGAGAGAAAGGGGAAACAATCAACACATTGCATCGATGCAATGCTCAAGCAAGGATGATGATATGACAAGTTAAATTGTATCAAAGTGTAACCCTAAAGCATGCTCGACAACTTAATCGGGGTTCCGAGGGGTGAAAACCCTAACTCGGGGAAACTTCGGATGTATATGAGAGGGGTTACTGTGTTCTTCAAATTATACTTGCCATTTAAGTTGTTGAACAATGCATGATGATAGCTTAAATAGCTAGGTTTCATTTTTCTAAACATTTTGATATATTATTTGTATTTTTAAGATTTATAAATTAAAAGTTTTGAATTTTCAATATTTAATCAAATTCTGGAATTATTAAAACAATTAAAAACATTTACTGCACCAGCTAACATCAGCACACGCCTTAATCCGATTTACACAGAGGGCTGGGATACCCATAGTCACTGACTGATGGGGCCCTGGGCTAGGTCCGTAGGCCACGCTGGCGAGGGTTGGTCAGCGCCCACGTCAGCGACACATGGACGCCACTGTGGCGCCACGTGGGACTCGCCGGAGAAACGTCAGATCGCGGCGATTAGCAGTGTTAGGGGGCGAGCGGGCTAGCAAGGATGCGCGTGTTCCAAGCACCTCAACGAGGCGAACCCAAAAGAGGCGGCGCCGCTACCTGGAGGTCAACGGAGCTCGGCCGACGACGAGGCAGAGCGGCAGCGCTTGCAGAGCTTTGGCGTGCGATAGCTACGGTGCACGAGGGAGGCAAAGGAGATGTTCAGGAGGACCAGGGGCTCACTGCGATTGCAGAGGAATGCTCGAGAAGGCCGGGTGAGGTCTGAGGCACCGGAATCGACGACGGACATCGGTGGCCTGAGCTTGGGGAGACGGCCCGATTCGGACGCCTAGAAGCGCGCTTGCTCAAGATAGTGGGGGCAAACAACCAAGTCCACAACAGCGATCATAGTAGTGGCCTCGGACAGGAGAGGGTAGGCCGGAGGCGGCGGATGACGGTGAGGTCCGACTAGGGTTCCAGGCGCACTAGGGACAGAGCAAGGGAGAGGGGAAAGTGAGGGGATAGGGTTAACCGCGACGGTGCAAGGGTTCTTGTAGGCGTCCGGGGCGGCGGCGGGCTTCGCGGCACACCATGGTGCATCGGGTGGCCGGCGGCGAGGCACCGAGCTACTTGCCGTCGGTGGGGAAGACGACAGGAAAGAGTGAAACGGTATGGGGCCTAGGGTGGGATCTACATGGCTTGGTGGGCCGGCTTCTGGGCTGCTAGCTGCTGCACGCGAGCGGCGAATAGAGGGAAGAGAAGGGAGAGAGCGAGCTGGGCTAGGCCTGGCTAGCTGCTGGCTCTAGTTTTTATTTTGTAGAAACTTTTCTATTTCCTGTTTTCAATTATGTTTTGTATTTGAATTTCCAAATATGTTTTGAACTATTTTAATATACCAGAGGGTTTTATCAAATATGTAAAATACTGTGGGGCCCTTTTAGACATATTGGGACCCATACATTTTGATACTTTTCAAAATTCAAAACATCTTTGAATATATTTGCAAATAGATAGAGAGGGAAAAGCTAGGGTTTTAGGATTTGGTCCTTATTTTCTTGCATGAAATTTTATTAGATGATGATCATGATGCACAATCAAACCTTAAATATTAATTAGCTAAAAGTGGGGTGTTACAGCTCTATCCCCCTTACGAGAATGTCGACCCGAGATTCCAAAGGTAGGAAGACACAGAGAGAGAGAGAGAGAAAGAAATAGGGCCAATCTAAAGATAAGAGGGAAACACACTAAACAACACAGAGTATCTCATGGTCAACTCATGAATGGAGTGTTTAGGAACAACTATGAGATGAGAAACATGAAACATGTCAAGGTAACAAAGGAAACAAGAGGAGAAGGTTTCAAGTTGTTAGACAACTGGTCTTCATTAGGATTGAGACCATGGAACTCACAGAAGATATAAGCTTCTGAGAAGGGAGGTTTCAACAGAAAGAACATGACCACAGACTTCGATAGGGAACCACTACTAAATGGCTTAAGTAGAGATTTCAGGTTGCAGAGATATGGATCAACAAAATCGATCTGTTGAACTACTTTTGACACAAAAGGGTCATTTTTTTATTCAACAGAATGCCAAGACAGAAAGGTGTTTTGGTGGGGAGGACTCATAAAAGTCGCAAGGAACATGTACCAAGAGAAACTTCTGATTACCAAAATCATAGTCACTCTTAAAACATGTCTAAGAATACGAAGGAAACTCTTTATTCATCCAGGTATACCAGGATCTTTGCCAAAGATCATGATATCACTTTACACCACTAGATGAATAGGTAAGAAGATTCCTGATGACACGAGAAAAAGAAACTTCATTCTCATACTTCAATTACTTGGCACAACAAAATGATTGCCAACATAAAACGGTCTGGAGGATCGACCGAGAGACATTTAGCAACACTACTTTAAGTGTTCTCCTTGATGTTCGATAAATCAAACATCAAGTAAAGGTCGTACTTCGGATACAAAGGAGACCATAAGAACAACTCCTATAATAAATGATAGAAGAAGCCTCATGAAGAGTGGTTGATATTGCTGAATCACGGGAATATAACAAAAGGTCTTTCCGGCTAAATGTGTCAAGCATTTCATAATTCTTGCCGGGTTTACAAAGAGACCTATGTAGAAACCTTGAGAAACACTAACCATCATCGCTGCTTGAGATTTAGCTTGGGTTAAGTGAGATGATACTTCAGACTCAGCATGTCCGAATAGAAAGTTTGGAGCATTTACCACAAAGGTAAAGTTACTAGATTCTCAAGATATGGACTACAGTGTAAAGCTCCAAACGACTGAGCTAGATTGCTATACCCATGTATTAGCAACTTTTCTGTAGACAACTGCATATATATAAAGTACTAGCAATGAAACACACATGTATCCTTGAGGAACGAAGATAACTCTAATCGAATCCACGGCGACATCTTTCAACAATTGCTCATGAATCAGAGAAGGTTACTTCTAACATCCATAACTCATACTTCGAGATGACACGAAGATGGTTCTCAAAAGATTCCAACATTAATGTCAATTGTTCCATATGATTCTAATCTAACATGGAGAAATATTGTCGATGGGCTCAACAACAAACTTATGGAGACACTCCAAGAAGATGGCCTCATATGTTGCTTGAACGAGGCAGTAGTATTGGTCAGACCAAAGGACATGAAGATGTACTTAAGTGAAACATCACAAGTAGAAACACCATCAAGATAGTCTTTGGAACTGAGTTTGATTTAAAGATAACCCAAATCAAATCAAAGGTGGGGGAGATAACATATCCACAAAGGAAATGCTATCTTTCTTCAGCATGAACAAAACTAGACAACCCTTTAAGAAGGAACAAAGTCGGATAAAACTTTTGTCTTACAACTCTCCAAGTTGTTGTTTAAGATCAACCCACTAGTTCAGGGGTATCCAGTACGGATCCTTGGAGAAAAGAACAATTTAGATAACTGACTTGCCCAAGAACTTGACAACACGGTCATGTGGAAGCATGGCGATACTTATAGTAAGACATCTATAATATCACGAACCACCTATATGTCATTTAGTTCGAGAGGAAACTTTCTTATTAAGCAAGGAGACACAGTCTCAGAGCTTCGGCACAAGCCTAACTCCTTGACCGAAGAGAGTGTACCAGAATAATGTACTTGGTAGCACAATCATCCTTTGCTTAGTGAAAGGGTTAACCAATCACGCTAAGAATGACTCAAATGTACTTAGGGTTCAAAAAAATAATAATTGCTAAGAATATTAGATGGCCACATTATTACGCACACGCATCACTCACGAGCGCGAAAGCTCGAGGAAGGGTGGGTAAATATGTGTAAGAGCATCACTGCATTAAGGGGTCATGAAACTCAGCACAACCTCTTAGTATAAAAAAGTGTGACACTTTAAGGTAGAACAGATAGAAGCTAATCAATGCCTCTTGATCTGCAGTTTACAACACTTTGACCTGGTCCTAGATATGATGAGGTACTAGAGTTTGTTTCTCCTAGACATTCCGAAATGGTTTGTCATGATGGACCACAAGAGTATCTTACATCGGAAGACACCGATGCACATGTACTACTTGGCTACCAACTGGTCAACAAAGGTCGGAATACAACAAGGGGAGAAGAACATGCTCAAGATAGAATCCCAATATGTGGATGCATAAGTCAACAACCTTCCGAAAACCAATGCAAATAAAGGGTAAGGTGTGGCAGAGTCACGAGTATAGATACGAGACTCTCAAGGAGTACTCTTGTCGTGATCTATTTGGTTCCATTAAAGAACATCTGCCATAGCATGTGGTAGGGGAAGTCCTTAGCTGTCATAATTTAATCGTGACAATAACCACAAGCTTGGAGGCTAGAATTGTAATACCAACCATCCTGAGGTAATGTGTGAACATTAACAACAGGGATCAAAGGGATGGATCTTGGGTTAAAGATCAGCTTCATGTACAAGATTCACAACACCAGAATCCAGCACAATCAAGTATCTTCGGTTCAAGTCCAAGGATTAAAACCCAAAGAAAGGAGTAACTACTACATGAGTTACTTGGTGTACACTACAAGATAGTAATCACGAGGTAGCTTCCAAGAGAAGAAACGACTTCTGAAGTACCCAACAGACAAAAAGGAGGCACATGAGGCGAAAGGAAACCTCGACGCCTAGAACATAACACTATAGATCCAACAATATAATATTGTGGGTCCCAAAAGATAGATAGATCATGATAGAAAGGAATCTCTCAGATGAAGCAGAGCAAGGGGTAATAAGGAATTCAAAACACACACAACTCTAGAGAACTCAACACTAGGTCAACTAGTTAAGAAACGACATGCCCAGAAGGCACCTAGGATTTGAATGACTAGAAGAGATATCAAAATTTTTCCAAAATCAACACCAGATAAAATAACCCAGACTTGGGGCGAAACTGGATAAGGAGTAAAAGAAGCATACTAGAGTTTTCGCAAATACTTTTTAGCTTTAAAATAGTTTTCACAAACACTAGACTTAACATCGACCAATAGCAAGGTTTTCCTACGGTCAGTACTGCTCTGATACCAAGAACTGTGACACCCCTAGGATCAGGGCTAAACAAATCCCGGACCTCCGTCTGACATAAGCTTAACCTTGAGCTCGAGAATTTCTAGGAAGAATCGATAACACAGCAGTGACCCTACGACACATTATTATAGCAAGCTCATATCTGAGCAGAGAACCAAATTATTACAAGCAGAGGCCACTAACCACAAACATCAAACAACGGAAGGCAAATTATGCTATTAAGTATAGAAAACTTAACAAATGGCCTAAGAGGCCTGAAGCATAACGATGACGTCCCAGCCCATAGATTCTAGGCTGCCGGCCGGGAACCACAAGCTACTCGCTGATGTCCATGTAGTACCAAACTGATCTTCAGGGAACACTTACTCTGCCAAAAGTATCAACAAAGAAAGGGTGAGTATAGGGTGTACTCCGCAAGACTTATGGCTGGTGGATTTGTTTTGCATAAAGCCATCTTTGTTTATCAAACAATAGGGAGAGAAGAAGCTCGTCTATTCAGAGTATTTTAAAAGGGGATAAGAGAGCGACATCTCTAAAATATTTATCATCATCTTTTGATATCCACCGAATCATCATCATCTACCAACTAGGATCACCCCCTCGTACCCATGAGGAAGCATCCTTAAGCACACGTTGATCTGCCAAGTTTTACGATTAGGTTAAAGTTCTCCATGATCTTAGAATCTGGTCACCAAGTGTTCATAACCGTGAACACGGCTTTTCGAAAAGATTTAACCCTGTAGGGGTGTACAACTTTACCCACACATACCAACCAACTCTTAATGCCATATCATTAGCCCTCTTCCTTGTAAGGCCGGCAGAGGGTGTGGTTGGACACGACCTTTACCTTGCTTTCGCTGAGACCATCAGTCACGCAATAAGTATGGTTCCGCCGTAACGGGTCAAATCCCAAAGTTGGTACTTAAAGATGTGAGGCAAGGTTGGTTTACTAGGGGCGCCATCTACCCCAAGCAACCTCGGCCACGCTTACCTACCTGTTATGAATGCACCTGCACCCGGCAAATCTTTCAAAAGGTTTTCTATGCATATGTCGAATGGAATGCCCGAATTATGTGACTCATGGAGTCTATTAGGCAAGTTAATCAGGCGAGGGGTTCCCAAGCCCCGTGTGGCTGTACACTCGTCTCAGTTCCAAAGGCAAGAACTCAGGTCCTAGTGGTGGCGAGCATGGGACTAGAAAAACCACATCCCATCGTGGCCTCCCATACAAGCCTTAGCATGTGTAATCTCATATCACTGATCTCATCTCATCTTGTTCTCATGTCATACTAGATTCTCTGTATCTGATACATCGTCTGGATGGACCAGACTCATTAGCTATGCATGGCTAAGCAGACACGAATAAGAGCTCCAGCAGTGCACATAGCCCAAACATAGTTATGCTAGGAGCAGTGGATCAGGTAATATAAGCAAAAAAGGGAGTAATACAATAGATAGGATACTCTATCTATCAATAAAAGACCACAGTATAATCGTATGCATCATGGCAAGAATAGAAATGCTTTCAAAATCATAGGACTATATCATGGTGGGGCTATCCTTGCCTTTGCCTGTTGATAACATATAAGCAGATCTTCAGACGTCTTGAACTTGACTTGGTTATAGTTCGTCAAGTATTGTTCGTCGATCTTCGATCTTCGATGGTCTTGATCTCGGTCTTCAATCTCGATCTCGATCTCTTATTCTACCGGGAAGAAGCAAACACCGGAAAGAGAGAAAGGGGAAACAATCAACACATGGCATCGATGCAATGCTCAAGCAAGGATGATGATATGACAAGTTAAATTGAATCAAAGTGTAACCCTAAATCATGCTCGACAACTTAATCGGGGTTCTGAGGGGTGAAAACCCTAACTCGGGGAAACTCTGGATGTATATGAGAGGGGTTACTATGTTCTTCTAATTATACTTGTCATTTAAGTTGTTAAACAATGCATGATGATAGCTTAAATACCTAGGTTTCATTTTTCCAAACATTTAGATATATTATTTGTATTTTTCTGATTTATAAATTAAAAGTTATTGAGTTTTCAATATTTAATCAAATTCTGGAATTATTAAACAAATTAAAAACATTTACTGCGTCAGCTAACATCAGCACACGACTTAATCCGATTTACACAGAGGGCTGGGATACCCACAGTCACTGACTGATGGGGCCCTAGGCTAGGTAGGCAGGCCACACTGGCGAGGCTTGGTCAGCGCCCATGTCAGCGACACATGGACGCCATGGTGGCGCCACGTGGGACTCGCCGATGACACGTCAGATGGCGGCGATTAGCGGTGCTAGGGGCGAGCGGGCTAGTGAGGATGCCCGCGTTCGAAGCAGCTCAACGAGACGGACCCGAAAGAGGCGGCGCCGCTACCTGGAGGTTAACGGAGCTCGGCCGGCGACGAGGCCGAGCGGCAGCGCTTGCAGAGCTTCGGTGTGCGATAGCTACGGTGCCCGAGGGAGGAAAAGGAGAGGTCCAGGAGGACTACGGGCTCACTGCGATTGCAGAGGAGTGGTCGAGAAGGCCGGGCAAGGTCTGAGGCACCGGAAACGACGACGGACATCGGTGGCCTGAGCTTGGGGAGACGGCCCGATTCGGACGCCTAGAAGAGCGCTTGCTCCAGAGAGTGGGGGATAACAACCAAGTCAACAACGGCGGTCACAGTAGTGGCCTCGGACGGGAGAGGGGAGGCCGCAGACGGCGGGACGACGGTGAGGTCCTACTAGGGTTCCAGGCGCACTGGGGACAGAGCAAGGGAGAGGGGAAAGTGAGGGGATAGGGTTAACCGTGACGGCGCAAGGGTTCTTGTAGGCGTCGGGGGTGGCGGCGAGCATCGCGGCACACCATGGTGCATCGGGTGGCCGGCGGCGAGCCACCGAGCTTCTTGTCGTCGGTGGGGAAGACGACAGGGAAGAGTGAAACGATATGGGGCCTGGGGTGGTCTCTACATGGCTTGGTGGGCTGGCTTCTGGGCTACTAGCTGCTGCACGCGAGCGGCGAATTGAGGGGAAGGGGGGTTTTGTAATAGGGCACTAGGCTCTAGGGTTGTTTTGCAAAAAGCCAGATTTACCTCTACTAAGTTCCGAAGCAAGAGAAAGCTAAATGAAATTTTATAACACCTAAGTGGGAACTTGTATCTCATGCCACAACTCTGTTGTGGTCAAGTCAAAGTCTCAAATCATTTCACAAGTCATTTGGAAAACATCTGACGGGGGAACAGTATGGACACTCCAACTGTCCGTAACCGCGGACGCGGCAATTCGAATAGTTTGACACTCTGCAGAGATTGTACACTTTCACCACAACATTCGATACATCCGTCAGGAACAAATCCTGAATTCACCATACTCAGTATGCGGATAATCAATCCTAACCTTTCAATTACACGCCCTAGTATAAGCACCTCTCCTTTGAGTTTGGCCTCCCAACCATGACCAACTGTCATCTTGGGTACTGCACATGTGGACAATCTTCACAAGGTAGCCACATCTCAGACCTTGGCCGGGAGGGAACCAATACTAAGGTATATAAGTTTCCAGTCAAGTCCTACCCAATCTTCGGGTATTGTGGTTGTACGGTAAAATTGGAATGGTATCGCATCTAGACAACCATCAGTTTTATAAAGGGCTAAGGCTCATGCCTTAACATTTTCATCACCAAAATCATCTGGTGTTCGGAAACTCATGTCAAAACATCTCAGTAGAATGATCCATCATTCTAAGGTTTTCATAACCATTTTCCACCAAGTAATCCCACCTAAAGTTGATCAAGTTTTATGCTTAGCACTAGCATCTACAAGTGGGGGTGAGTACTAATGAGGGGTGGTAAACTAGTGGAGTTTCAACTAAGTTCAACCTTATGCCTTGGGATGACATCAAGATTATCTAGCTTAGGCCAAATTTTATGCTCTTTATGCAACCTTCAAGTATCTTTCTAGAATCTACAATTTACTCAAGTAAACTCTAAGTACAAGCTTTGATAAAGAAATAAAGTAGAAGCTTGCAAGTAAAACTAGGATTGGATATCATCAAATGTGTCCAACCAAGCATGCTTAGTGCATTGCATAGGTTATCTAACTTTCATAATTGCAAGTGTTAGCTTGCATCAGTATCAGTATAAGCTTGCTAAATTGCAAGTGTTAGCTTGCAAGTATTGGCTTGCCTTGTGCAGAGCAGTGGTTGAAGTTCTCCTTGGCTTCTTCTTCGTAGTATCCTCCTTCCTCCTCGTATCCTTGGTCGGTACTAGCGTCTATGAATAAATACGAGGTACACAATCACCAAACAATACTTAACTACTTGCAATCATCACACACAAGGGTTCTATAGATGATCTAGCATCATCACTAACTTTACAAGCATTTGACTCAAAGATTTTTGGTTTTAGAAAAGTAATTTCTACTCATTGAAAAGCTACTTAAGATTTAATATTCTCCAAACCAAACAGGGGATCATGTTGACACATGTCACCACCACATATTTTAGTCCATGGGAATGTGATTTAAAGTGGTGTCACAATTTAATAAGGTTTTACCCTTTTATTTTAATTAAGTAAAGTGGCTAGAAATGCCTATGTGGCATTCTTTTATTACTTGAACATTTTTTATGTAAGTAAACCTATATGTTTTTATATATTCTGAAAGGTATGATCAAATGTGATTTTTTGAGAGTTGGAAACAACTCAAAAGCTATTATGGTTTAGATTTGAAAAATGTTTGAATGCAGAAAAGCTTATGCCTTGTTATTTTTACCAAGGGTGATCTACAGATCCAAATGATTTGAATCCAACGGGCTTGGATTCAGCATTTCAAGACCTTTCTAACAAAATTGGTTTCATTCAATTTGGTTCACTCAATCGAACTGGGTTGATTTTTGAAACTAGGTACAGAACTGTGTTTGAATGAAAATGGAAAAATCCAAATTCAAACGAATGGGCTGCGCGGGAACTGTTAACGGGATGGCCCAGTGTCACTCCGTGGCGCGGGGCTCGACTAACAGGGGGGTTCCATCCGTCAGTGGCTCTTTAAATGCTAAGCGGTACGGGGCAATCTCATCCGCACGATCTAAGTCTAATCCAACGGTTGCTACGCATCGTCCATGTCGGGTGGCGCCGGCGAGACAGAAACCTAGCGCGGCAGGTGGGGGTCATCGAGGGATCACCGGGGCTCAGGCGAAGGTCGGCGATGCGGGCGAACGACGAAGTCGACGATGGCGAACCTCCTGGTACCGGCAACTTCCCCTGGGGCGGCTCCAATCGCTGGCTCCCTTCTTCTCCAGCAGCGGCGGGCTCCGGTGAAATTCCGGCGAAGCGCTGCTCGCCTTGCTCCGGGAACAGGGTGGAACGATCAGTGAGGAGAGGGGAGTAGAATGGTGTGAAGATTTTGAGCGGGGGAGGCCTCTATTTATAGTCTCGACGACAAGACCGAACGGGATGGGCAGGCAACGGTGGCGCTACGGGCTGCTAGAGGCTTGGCCGGCGGTGGCGATTGATCGGTGGTCTCCTAGCGATGCTCTATGGCTTTAATGCGCATGTAGTGGCGGTGGCAAACGGTCTGGAACGTGCGATGCTCTGCGCGGCAAAGGCGGCGTCTTTGACGGTGAGCGGTGGCTGTGAGGCATGGGGTGGCGAACAGGGATGTCTGGCGGTCTCCTGGGATGGTCGTGATCGTGTATGCACGTGGCAAGGGCGGCGCGTGGTCTGTGGGCGTGTGTCGAGGGTGGCGCTCTGGCGCATGATCGTCATGGTTGACAGTGGCACGGGCGCGGCGTTCCTGGCGGTTTTTGTCACTGTCTGCGAGGCAGAGCTGGTCGAGACGGGGCGGTGAGGCATGGGCTACCTCCCAGACAAGGTTGGCACGTCTAGTTCTTCCTCTAGCCTGCTGTCCACACTGGGGTGACATGGGTGGCTTCGGCTGTTCACCATTGATGACATTGCCAAGCTTACAGTGGGGCTAGTGCTTAGTTATGTTGGCTAGATGATCTACTGAGGTTGCTGTGAGCTAGAGAGGGAACAAGTTAGGCTCAAATCACTGCTCACTATAGTGTTTAGATTTTGTTTGATTTGTATCTGCAAGGTGTTTGATGAAATGGCCGCAAGAATTCAAGTTTTGAATTTTGAAAAGATCTTTGGTGGTTGTTCTAGGCATGTGCTGGTGGGTCTGTGGATGCTTGGGTTTTGAAAGTTGAGCTTGTTTGAGTGGTTTTTGCAAAAGTGGGATCTTCCCATATGATAAAGATTCAATTTTGAACTGTCTTTTAAACTATGCATTCAAACGTTTTGGATGATCACAAAGTGGGCCTTGGTACTCTGTTAGGATTACTATCAAGGGGTGCAAAGATCCAAACAAGTTTCTGTTAAGTTTTGAAAGTTAGAGACAGCCAAAGTAGGCATGGGAGTTAGATTGGCCAAAATGACCATTCCCTTATTTTGTTTGTTTTAATTTATTTGTCTTTGGGAAAAGTGTGGGGATTGTTTAGATGATGTTTAATTCACCTAAGAATCCATTTACAAGCAAACAAACACATAAACAAGGCAATTATAAAAGAATCCAAAATGGAATGCATACACACATGCATGCTTTCATATTTTTATTTAGAAAATTTTTTGTTAACCCTAATTTTGAAGATTAGAGTTTGATGATTCTAGTTTAATATTTTTGGGATGTTACAGTTTAAGAACTGCTGACGGAGACTTTGAACCATCAGTCCAATACTTGACATTTATGCTAGCAGGAGAGGTCATGGTAACGGTTCCAAGTGCAAAGTTGATGACGGCTTGATACTTGGTTAACCAGTCCATGCCCAGAATGACATCAATGTCACTTGACTTGAGTGTAATGAAAGAAGTGGGAAACTTATGGTAGTCTATGTCAATCTCATTCCCGTGACTAACCATAGTGGTGAACCAGCTAGAACCCGGGGAATGGATGGTAAAAGGGGTGGACAGGGATTCAAAATTTATCCCATGCTCTTGAGCAAACAAATTTGACATGAATCTATGCGATGCTCCAGAATCAAACAAGACTGTTGCGAGAATTGAATTGACACGGAGCGTACCCAGAATGACGCGTGGATCTTCCTGAGCTTCCTCAACACTGACATGGGTCAGACGTCCATGTCCAGCACCTTGAGATTTATCATTATCCTTTGCCTGCTGATCGTTGCGTCCGACAGCCCTTTGGGAACACTCCCTTGAGTAGTGACCAGGCTGACCACAAGAGTAGCAGGTAACTATAGTGTGAGAACCAGCAGGAGGATGATAGTTTGCTCCACCAGTATTTGACTGTGGCTGACGAAAAGCATTGCCAGTGGACTTTGGTGCATATGGAGCACGAGGCACAATGTTGTATGGAACAAAGGCACGACGCTTCTTGTTACAAGAGGAAGAAGCACGAGAATTTCCTTGTTCACGCTTCTGAGAGACTTCTATATCCTTCCTTCCATGCTCCAGAGTAATACTGGAACTTGAAGGGCAGCAACTCATAGCGAAGTCCAGGGTTAAGTCCCTTACGGAACAACTATTGCTTATCTTCATCATTGGTCACGTCCCTAGTTGCGCAACAAGCCAGGCGAGTAAACTCTCGCCCATAGGTTTCAATATCCATGCGCCCCTGAGTCAGATCCAGAAACTCCCCCCTTTTGAGATCCATGACGGGCTTAGGAATATATGGGGCATGGAATTCTGCAACAAACTCTTCCCAAGTAACAACATGTCCCTGAGCTTGCAGATTCAGAAAACCTTCCCACCAAACACAGCCTCACCTTCCAGTTGATAGGTGGCAAAGTTGACACGGTCAGCGGGACGAACTCGAAGAGCACTGAACTTGCGCTCTATGGTGCGGAGCCAATCATCAGCTTCAAGGGATCCTTGGAGTGGGTTAAAATTGGAGGGAAAGAGCGGATTAAATCTCCAAGTGTGACACAGTCGTCAGGACGACATTCAGTGTTCTGCGCCACACGCTCCAGAAGGCTTTCATTCCTCAGACGGTTGGTCTCAATGTTGTTGAGAACCTCGGCCATTGTGGGAGGTGGCGAAAGTTCCTGATCAGCATTGTTGTTTGCTCGATGGCCAACAAAACCACGAGTACTAGACAACATCCTAAGGAGAAAACAGAAACCATGAGAATGGATTCACTAAAAAGGGTACGACAAAGGATGGCAAAACCCATAACGAAAGATCATGGTAGAGATGAACATGTGGTTGAAGATTATATCAATGCATTAAGTATGGCAATAGAACAAGCAAACAAAACGTATATGCTACCAACTTAGATACAAACCATAACAATGCAATGCAAGCATGATATGATACCAACAAGTCACAAAAGATTAGAGAGCGGAGAAAGAGGCATCCTTAGCAAAGTTGGAAAACAAAATTCAGGTGCATAGGTTTATCTTGGAAACTCTGATCCTTGCAGTACTAGGAAAAACAACCCAAACCCGTATATCCTAAGAGTTTGAAATGATAGATGAGGAGTGAAAACCTTGCAAAGCAAACGAGATAAGATAACTCAGCAATAGAACAACCTTGGATAAGGAGTAAAAAGAGTCATATTCAGAGTTTTGCAAATAGTTTTTAGCTTTCAAATAGTTTTCTCAAACTCTAGACTCAACATCGACCAGCTAGAAGGGTTTCCTAGAGGCATTCCTGCTCTGATACCAAAATCTTTCACGACCCGGGATCAGGGCTAGACAAATACCAGATCCTCATCTGATATAGTCCTAACCTAAATTCCGAAACACGCAGGGAAAGATCGGTAACATTACAGAAAATACAAACCATACATTAATAAGGTAAACTCTTAACATAGTTACAAACCAGTCATACAAGACAGGGGTCACAGACCCATCATTACATCAAGCAACGGAAGCAAACAAGTTGTTCTAAACAACAAACTTAGCAAAGGGCCTAAGAGGCCATAAACAGAAGTAGCGACCCTTCGATAGATCCTAGGCTGCTGCCCGGGAACCCCTACTACTCTTCGACTTCGACGTAGAAACCACCTTCAGTTGGAGTAGCTTCATCTGTAGAAAATATCAACGAAGCAAGGCTGAGTATAGGGTGTACTCCGCAAGACTTATGGCTGGTGGAGTTATTTTGCATAAAGCCATCTTTTGTTTTCAAAACAAGAGGGAGCAGAAACTCGTATAGTCAGATCATTTTGCAAAGGGATAAGAAGACTACAACTCTAGCTCTTCGGAGTCATCTTCGATATCCACCAAGCACCATCGTCAACTAAACCTCTCTTCCTAGACTACCCCCTCAGACAACCCCGAGGAAGTATTCCGGGTCTCACATTAGTTGACAATTTTTATCATTCGGTTATAGTTCTCTATGATCACAGAATCCATTCCCATGTCGTCCATAACCGTGGACATGGCTTTTCGAAAAGATTAATAACCCTGCAGGGGTGCACAACTTTACCCACACGTACCAACCGATTCTGAATGCCAAATTATTTGCCCTCTTCCTTGGAAGGCCGGCAGAGAGTGGTTGACCACGACCTTTACCTTGATTTCGCCGAGACCATGAGTCACGCACTAAGGAGATGCCGCCGTAATGGGTCGAGTCCCGAAATTGGTCCCTAGCGATGTGAACAGGGTTTGAGATTACGGATGCTGGGCATCTCCCATTCCCTGCCACGCTTACCTACCTGTATGAATGCACCTCCTTCACCTCCATTCAAGTTAGTTGGTAAAGGGGGTTTCCAGGCCCCCATGTGGTTGTACGCTCGTCTTGGTTCAAGAGGCGAGAACATCAGGTCCTAAGGGTGGCAAGTATGGGACTACAAAAACCACTACCCACATGGCCTCCCATACAAGCCTTACCATGTTTATTATCCATCTCTGATCACATCACACATCCTACCATATTAGATTCATTCGCATCTCCGGTGCATCATCTGAATGATCAACATCAGACCACTAATCATGGCTAAGCTTGACTAAACTGTGGCACTAGCGATGCTCATAAGACAAACCCTAGTTATGCTAGGAGTCGTGGATCAGGTAATATAGTTCACAGAGGGAAACATGCATCACATAGGATTACTCTATCTACTAATAAAAAACTGTTGAACCGAATGCATATGACGAGAATGATATACTTTGTAAACATAGGATTCATATATATGAGTGGGGCTTCGCTTGCCTTGTCCGTTGTTGGACTGGTACTGCTCTTCGGTGGCGTTGACTTCATCTTCGGGTTCGGTTCCTATTCGCGAAGAACCAATCACCAGAAAAAGAAAAGCAACATTCAACACATGGCATGTGCAATGCTCATACAATATGGATGATATGACGAATTAAATAGTGTTGAAATGAACCCTAGAACATGCTAGATTATTTTAAACGGGGTCCGAGAGGTCCAAACCCTAGAACAGGGGGATCCTCGGAATCACCTATGGGGTTCAATTAGTTATTCTAATTACACTTGCCATCAAAGTTGTTTAACAATGTATGATTATATAGTTGGATAGGTTTCATTTTTCTGAGCATTTTGGTATATTATTTGTATTTTTCTGATTTAAAATGAATTAGTGATGAATTTCTCAAATTTTAATTCATTTTAAATCATTTTCGGAATATTTAAAAAATTTCCAACTTGGGCCCACATGTCAGACTTTTATTAATTTCAGACAATATTTACAGAAAAGATTAAAATCCTCCCAGGAAGGGCCCACCTATCATACATTTATTATTTAAAGAAATAATTACAGGAATAAAATAAAAAGGAAATATGACATCATGATGATGTCATGCTAACATCATCGATGAACTTGCTCTCAGATCGAAGCTTGATCTGTTTATCGAGCGTGCGCGGGGATGCGAGGCTAGGTGCACTGGACTCAGCACATCATCGTGAGCCAGAAAGTGGCGGTGCGGCGTGCAGGCGGTCATCAGAGACGGCAGCGTGACGACGAACAGCGGCGGCGGCGTCACGCTCTCGCGGGGGTGACAGTACAGAGGGAGAGGGAAGCAACGGTAAGGTGCTTGAGCACCACAAGATCACCCGGAGCACGACGGTGGTGTCGGTGAGGCGAGGCGGGCACAGGCGACGCCGGCTTGGGGCATGGGCTGGAGCGGGCCGGCTTGGGGCCCGGGTTGGCTGGCTACTGGCTGCGCTGGCGGCAGAGAGAGAGAGAGGAGAGGAGAGATGGGCTCGGCCCAGTAGTTAGGTTTAGCTATTTTTTTCTCCTGAAAACCTTTTTCTTTTCTGTTTTTCAATTTATGTTTGTATTTTCAAATTCAACTCTGTTTTGAATAATTTCAAATTACAGAAACTTTTATATAATATATGAAAACACTAAGGGGCCCTTGAAAACCATTTTGGGCTCCATTACTTTTGATAATTTTCAAAATCAAAAACCCATTTGAATGGTTTTGAGAGGGTAAGAAATTAGGGTTTTACTTGTTCTTATTTGGTTAAATCAAAGTGCAAGTGTAATGCATGCATGAAATGCTCAAACAGGTCTTTATTTATATTACACAAAAGATGGTATGTTACAGCTCTACCCCACTTAAAAGAATCTTGACGCGAGATTCCTAAGTTTTAGAAAAGAAGGCAAGGTACTCAGATCGAAGACGATCTTCGTGTTCCCAGGTTGCTTCTGACTCAGAGTGATGAGACCATTGAACTTTCAAGAACTTGATGGTTTGGCGACAAGTCTTGCGCTCGGTTTCATCAAGGATATGAACAGGGTATTCTCGATAGGTTAGATCATCTTGGAGATCCAAAGTTTCATGGTCCACACCACGAATGGGATCTTTGAAGCAACGCTTGAGTTGAGACACATGAAAAACATCATGAACCTCTGGAAAAGTTGAAGGTAGATCCAATTTGTAGGCAAGCTCACCCCGCTTGGAGAGAATGCGAAAGGGACCAACGTAGCGAGGAGCCAATTTTCCTTTGATACCGAATCGATGGACACCCTTCAAAGGAGTGACTCAGAGATAAACTTGATCACCAACTTCATAATGAACATAAAGATGATGATGATCGTAGTTGGTCTTCTGATGGGATTGAGCGTCCTTTAGACGCTCTCGAATTATGCGAAATTGATCTTCTGCTTCTTGGATCATGTCCGGACCAAAGAATTGTCTTTCAGCGGTTTTTGTCCAATTCAGCGGTGTTCGACATGTTCTCCCATACAGGAATTGGAAAGGTACCATGCCCAAACTGGACTGAAAGCTATTATTGCAAGAGAACTCCGGAAAAGGAAGACATTTCTCCTAGTTCTTTCCAAAGGATATGACATGCGCTCTAAGCATGTCTTCAAGAATTTGATTTACTCTTTCGGTCTGACCACCAGTTTTAGGATGATAGGTTGTACTGAAGGAGACTTGAGTTCCCATTTCTTGTTGGATACTAGCCCAGAATTTGGAAGTAAACAAACTTCCACGATCAGAGATGATCTTATTGGGAACACCATGAAGAACGACTATCCGGGATATGTATAGCTTCGCCAACTGGCTTGCAGTAATGATTTCCCGAACAGCAAGGAAGTGAGCAACTTTGGATAGTCGATCAATAACTACCCATATGGCATCATGTCCAGATTGTGTCTTTGGGAGTCCAGTAATGAAATCCATATGAATTTCATCCCATTTCCACTCAGGAATTTTCAATGGCTGTAGAAGACCAGCAGGCCTTTGGTGTTCAGCCTTCACATGACGACAAACGTCGCACTCTGCAACAAAGCGAGCGATTTCTAGTTTCATTCCACTCCACCAGAATCTTTGGCGGAGATCTCGGTACATCTTGGTACCACCGGGATGGATAGATAGAGGGGATTCATGAGCTTACAATAGGATTAGATCTTTGATTTTCTGACTGTTTGGGACCACTAGCCTATTACTGAAGTATAGGATACATTGATCATTGACGGAGAAACATTTAGCTTCACCGCTTGCAACACGTTCTTTGATCTTGGTAACTTCATCATCTTTCTTTGAGCTTCCTTGATTTGATCCTCTAGAGAAGATTTTATTTCGAGGTTAGCAAGGAATCCACAAGGAACCACTTCAAGGTTAAGACGCTTCATTTTCTCGTAGAGAGAAGGTTGGGCTTGTGAAATCATCAGGTTATTGCAATAAGACTTCCGAATTAGCGCATCAGCAACAACATTGGCTTTGTCGGGTTGATAGTTGAGACCCAAATCATAATCTTTGATGAGTTCCAACCATCGCCTTTGCCTGAGATTCAGATATGGCTGGGTAAAGAGATACTTCAAACTTTGATGATCCGAGTAAAGTTCGCAACGGTTACCGATGAGGTAATGTCGCCATTGCTTAAGAGCATGAACAACAGCAGCGAGTTCGAGATCATGGGTTGAATAATTGTTCTCATGTGGCTTCAACTGCCGAGAACCATAGGCCAGTACATGACCATCTTGCATCAACATACAAACGAGCCCTTGGAGAGAAGCGTCACAATAGATGACGAAATCCTTGCTTGTGTTCAGAAGGACAAGCACAGGAGTGGTGGTTAGCTTAGTTTTCAAAGATTGGAAGCTTTCTTCTGCCTTTTCTGACCATTCAAACTTCTTATCTTTCTTAAGAAGATCAGTCATAGGCTTGGATATCTTGGAGAAGTTCTCAATGAATCAGCGGTAATATCCAACCATTACAAGAAAACTTTGGACTTCCTTGACTGAAGTAGGTGAACCCCATTCCAGAATGGTCTGAACCTTATCCGGTATGACAGCAACACCACTTGCAGACACAACATGGCCAAGGAAGACGAGATCTTGTAACCAGAACTCATATTTGTAAAACTTGGCATAGAGACGATGTTCACGAAGTTTAGTCAACACCAAACGTAGATGTTCGGCATGCTCTTCTTCGGTCTTGGAATAGATTAGAATGTCATCAATGTATACCACGACGAACTTGTCGAGATATTCCATGAAGACGGACTTCATGATCCTCATAAATGTGGCAGGGGCATTGGTTAACCCGAAGTACATCACTGTATACTCGTAAAGACCATAACGAGTTGTGAATGCTGTCTTTGGGATATCTTCCTTTTTGATCTTGATTTGATGATACCCTGATCTTAAGTCCATTTTGGAGAAGAGAGTGGCACCACTTAATTGATCAAAGAGGTCATTTATCTGAGGAAGTGGGTACTTATTCTTGATTGTCACCATGTTGAGTGGACGGTAATCAACCACCAATCTTGGAATATTTGTATCCCGTGTGACACCCCCGGGATAAGGGCTAAACTAATCCTAGAACTCCGTATGACATAAGCTTAACCTTGAGCTCGAGAATATCCAGTAAATAATCGATAACACAAAAGTGACCCTACGACACAAAATTATTACAGCAAGCTCATATCTGAGCAGAGAACCAAATTATTACAAGCAGAGGTCACTGAACACAAACATCAAACAACGGAAGGCAAATTATGCTATTAAGTATAGAAAACTTAAAAAATGGCCTCAGAGGCCTGAAGCATAACGATGACGTCCCAGCCCATAGATTCTAGGCTGCCGGCCGGGAACCCCAAGCTACTCGTCGATGTCGATGTAGTACCAAACTGATCTTCAGGGAACACTTACTCTGCCAAAAGTATCAACAAAGCAAGGGTGAGTACAGGGTGTACTCTGCAAGACTTATGGGTGGTGGAGTTGTTTTGCATAAAGACATATTTTTTTATCAAACAAGAGGGAGAGAAGAAGCTCGTCTATTTAGAGTATTTTAAAAGGGGATAAGAGAGCGACATCTCTGAAATATTTATCATCATATTTTGATATCCACCGAATCATCATCATCTACCAACTAGGATGACCCCCTCGTACCCATGAGGAAGCATCCTTAAGCACACGTTGATCTGCCAAGTTTTACGATTAGGTTAAAGTTTTCGATGATCTTAGAATCTGGTCACCAAGCGTTCATAACCGTGAACATGGCTTTTCAAAAAGATTTAACCCTGTAGGGGTGTAGAACTTTACACACACGTACCAACCGACTCTTAATGCCAGATCATTAGCCCTCTTCCTTGGAAGGCCAGCAGAGGGTGTGGTTGGACACGACCTTTACCTTGCTTTCGCCGAGACCATGAGTCAAGCAATAAGTATGGTTCCGCCGTAACGGGTCAAATCCCGAAGTCGATACTTAAAGATATGAGGCGAGGTTGGTTTACCAGGGGCGCCATCTACCCCAAGCAACCTCGGCCACGCTTACCTACCTATTATGAATGCACCTGCACCCGGCAAATCTTTCAAAAGGTTTTCTATGCATATGTCGAATGGAACGCCCGAACTATGTGACTCATGGAATCTACTAGGCAAGTTAATCAGGCGAGGGGTTCCCAAAAGGGAGTAGTGGATCAGGTAATATAAGATCAAAAGGGAGTAATGCAATAGATAGGATACTCTATCTATCAATAAAAGACCACAGTAGAATCGTATGAATCATGGCAAGAATAGAAATCCTTTCAAAATCATAGGATTATATCATGGTGGGGCTTTCCTTTCCTTTGCCCGTTGATAACATATAAGCAGATCTTCGGACATCTTGAACTTGACTTGGTTATAGTTGTTCAAGTATTGTTCGTCGATCTTCGATCTTCGATGGTCTTGATCTCGGTCTTCATTCTCGATCTCGATCTTGTACTCTACCGGGAAGAAGCAAACAGCGGAAAGAGAGAAAGGGGAAACAATCAACACATTGCATCGATGCAATGCTCAAGCAAGGATGATGATATGACAAGTTAAATTGTATCAAAGTGTAACCCTAAAGCATGCTCGACAACTTAATCGGGGTTCCGAGGGGTGAAAACCCTAACTCGGGGAAACTCCGGATGTATATGAGAGGGGTTACTGTGTTCTTCTAATTATACTTTCCATTTAAGTTGTTGAACAATGCATGATGATAACTTAAATAGCTAGGTTTCATTTTTCTAAACATTTTGATATATTATTTGTATTTTTAAGATTTTTAAATTAAAATTTTTGAATTTTGAATATTTAATCAAATTCTGGAATTATTAAACCAATTAAAAACATTTACTGCGCCAGCTAACATCAGCACACGCCTTAATCTGATTTACACAGAGGGCTGGGATACCCATAGTCACTGACTGATGGGGCCCTGGGCTAGGTCCGCAGGCCACGCTAGCGAGGGTTGGTCAGCGCCCACGTCAGCGACACATGGACGCCACGGTGGCGCCACGTGGGACTCGCCGGAGACACGTCAGATCTCGGCGATTAGCGGTGTTAGGGGGCGAGCGGGCTAGCAAGGATGCACGTGTTCCAAGCACCTCAACGAGGCGGACCCGAAAGAGGCGGCGCCGCTACCTAGAGGTCAACGGAGCTCGGCCGACGACGAGGCCGAGCGGCAGCGCTTGCAGAGCTTCGGCGTGCGATAGCTACGGTGCACGAGGGAGGCAAAGGAGAGGTCCAGGAGGACCAGGGGCTCACTGCGATTGCAGAGGAATGCTCGAGAAGGCCGGGCGAGGTCTGAGGCACCGGAATCGACGACGGACATCGGTGGCCTGAGCTTGGGGAGACGTCCCGATTCGGACGCCTAGAAGCGCACTTGCTCAAGCGAGTGGGGGCAAACAACCAAGTCCACAACGGCGATCACAGCAGTGGCCTCGGACAGGAGAGGGCAGGCCGGAGGCGGCGGATGATGGTGAGGTCCGACTAGGGTTCCAGGCGCACTAGGGACAGAGCAAGGGAGAGGGGAAAGTGAGGGGATAGGGTTCACCACGATGGTGCAAGGGTTCTTGTAGGCGTCCAGGGCGGCGGCGGGCATCGCGACACACCATGGTGCATCGGGTGGCCGGCGGCGAGGCACCGAGCTACTTGCCGTCGTTGGGGAAGACGACAGGAAAGAGTGAAACGATATGGGGCCTGGGGTGGGCTCTACATGGCTTGGTGGGCCGGCTTCTGGGCTGCTAGCTGCTGCACGCGAACGGCGAATAGAGGGAAGAGAAGGGAGAGAGCGAGCTGGGCTAGGCCTGGCTAGCTGCTGGCTCTAGTTTTTATTTTGTAGAAACTTTTCTATTTCCTATTTTCAATTATGTTTTGTATTTGAATTTCCAAATATGTTTTGAACTATTTTAATATACCAGAGGGTTTTATCAAATATGTAAAATACTATGGGGCCCTTTTAGACATATTGGGACCCATACATTTTGATACTTTTCAAAATTCAAAACATCTTTGAATATATTTGCAAATAGATAGAGAGGGAAAAGCTAGGGTTTTAGGATTTGGTCTTTATTTTCTTGCATGAAATTTTATTAGATGATGATCATGATGCACAATCAAACCTTAAATATTAATTAGCTAAAAGTGGGGTGTTACAGCTCTATCCCCCTTACGAGAATGTCGACCCGAGATTCCAAAGGTAGGAAGACACACAGAGAGAGAGACAGAGAGAAAGAAATAGGGCCAATCTAAAGATAAGAGGGAAACACACTAAACAACACAGAGTATCTCATGGTCAACTCATGAATGGAGTGTTTAGGAACAACTATGAGATGAGAAACATGAAACATGTCAAGGTAACAAAGGAAACAAGATGAGAAGGTTTCAAGTTGTTAGACAACTGGTCTTCATAAGGATTGAGACCATGGAACTCACAGAAGATATAAGCTTCTGAGAAGGGAGGTTTCAACAGAAAGAACATGACCACAGACTTCGAGAGGGAACCTCTACTAAATGGCTTAAGTAGTGATTTCAGGTTGCAGAGATATGGATCAACAAAACCGATCTGTTGAACTACTTTTGACACAAAAGGGTCATTTTTTTATTCAACAGAATGCCAAGACAGAAAGGTGTTTTGGTGGGGAGGACTCATAAAAGTCGCAAGGAACATGTACCAAGAGAAACTTCTGATTACCAAAATCATAGTCACTCTTAAAACATGGCTAAGAATACGAAGGAAACTCTTTATTCATCCAGGTATACCAAGATCTTTGCCAAAGATCATGATATCACTTTACACCACTAGATGAATAGGTAAGAAGATTCCTGATGACACGAGAAAAATAAACTTCATTCTCATACTTCAATTACTTGGCACAACAAAATGATTGCCAACATAAAACGGTCTGGAGGATCGACCGAGAGACATTTAGCAACACTACTTTAAGTGTTCTCCTTGATGTTTGATAAATCAAACATCAAGTAAAGGTCGTACTTCGGATACAAAGGAGACCATAAGAACAACTCCTATAATAAATGATAGAAGAAGCCTCATGAAGAGTGGTTGATATTGCTGAATCACGGGAATATAACAAAAGGTCTTTCCGGCTAAATGTGTCAAGCATTTCATAATTCTTGCCGGGTTTACAAAGAGACCTATGTAGAAACCTTGAGGAACACTAACCATCATCGCTGCTTGAGATTTAGCTTGGGTTAAGTGAGATGATACTTCAGACTCAGCATGTCCGAATAGAAAGTTTGGAGCATTTACCACAAAGGTAAAGTTACTAGATTCTCAAGATATGGACTACAGTGTAAAGCTCCAAACGACTGAGCTAGATTGCTATACCCATGTATTAGCAACTTTTCTGTAGACAACTGCATATATATAAAGTACTAGCAATGAAACACACATGTATCCTTGAGGAACGAAGATAACTCTAATCGAATCCACGGCGACATCTTTCAACAATTGCTCATGAATCAGAGAAGGTTACTTCTAACATCCATAACTCATACTTCGAGATGACACGAAGATGGTTCTCAAAAGATTCCAACATTAATGTCAATTGTTCCATATGATTCTAATCTAACATGGAGAAATATTGTTGATGGGCTCAACAACAAACTTATGGAGACACTCCAAGAGGATGGCCTCATATGTTGCTTGAACGAGGCAGTAGTATTGGTCAGACCAAAGGACATGAAGATGTACTTAAGTGAAACATCACAAGTAGAAACACCATCAAGATAGTCTTTGGAACTGAGTTTGATTTAAAGATAACCCAAATCAAATCAAAGGTGGGGGAGATAACATATCCACAAAGGAAATGCTATCTTTCTTCAGCATGAACAAAACTAGACAACCCTTTAAGAAGGAACAAAGTCGGATAAAACTTTTGTCTTACAACTCTCCAAGTTGTTGTTTAAGATCAACCCACTAGTTCAGGGGTATCCAGTATGGATCCTTGGAGAAAAGAACAGTTTAGATAACTGACTTGCCCAAGAACTTGACAACACGGTCATGTGGAAGCATGGCGATACTTCTAGTAAGACATCTATAATATCACGAACCACCGATATGTCATTTAGTTCGAGAGGAAACTTTCTTATTAAGCAAGGAGACACAGTCTCAGAGTTTCGGCACAAGCCTAACTCCTTGACCAAAGAGAGTGTACCAGAATAACGTACTTGGTAGCACAATCATCCTTTGCTTAGTGAAAGGGTTAACCAATCACGCTAAGAATGACTCAAATGTACTTAGGGTTCAAAACAATAATAATTGCTAAGAATATTAGATGGCCACATTTTTACGCACACGCATCACTCACGAGCGCGAAAGCTCGAGGAAGGGTGGGTAAATATGTGTAAGAGCATCACTGCATTAAGGGGTCATGAAACTCAGCACAACCTCTTAGTATAAAAAAGTGTGACACTTTAAGGTAGAACAGATAGAAGCTAATCAATGCCTCTTGATCTGCAGTTTACAACACTTTGACCTGGTCCTATATATGACGAGGTACTAGAGTTTGTTTCTCCTAGACATTCCGAAATGGTTTGTCATGATGGACCACAAGAGTATCTTGCATCGGAAGACACCGATGCACATGTACTACTTGGCTACCAACTGGTCGACAAAGGTCGGAAAACATCAAGGGGAGAAGAACATGCTCAAGATAGAATCCCAATATGTGGATGCATAAGTCAACAACCTTCCGAAAACCAATGCAAAGAAAGGGTAAGGTGTGGCAGAGTCACGAGTATAGATACGAGACTCTCGAGGAGTACTCTTGTCGTGATCTATTTGGTTCCATTAAAGAACATCTGCCATAGCATGTGGTAGGGGAAGTCCTTAGCTATCACAATTTAATCGTGACAATAACCACAAGCATGGAGGCTAGAATTGTAATACCAACCATCCTGAGGTAATGTGTGAACATTAACAACAGGGGTCAAAGGGATGGATCTTGGGTTAAAGATCAGCTTCATGTACAAGATTCACAACACCAGAATCCAGCATAATCAAGTATCTTCGGTTCAAGTCCAAGGGTTAAAACCCAAAGAAAGGAGTAACTACTACATGAGTGACTTGGTGTACACTACAAGATAGTAATCACGAGGTAGCTTCCAAGAGAAGAAACGACTTCTGAAGTACCCAACAGACAAAAAGGAGGCACACGAGGCGAAAGGAAACCTCGACGCCTAGAACATAACACTATAGATCCAACAATATAATATTGTGGGTCCCAAAAGATAGATAGATCATGATAGAAAGGAATCTCTCAGATGAAGCAGAGCAAGGGGTAATAAGGAATTCAAAACACACACAACTCTAGAGAACTCAACACTAGGTCAATTAGTTAAGAAACGACATGCCCAGAAGGCACCTAGGATTTGAATGACTAGAAGAGATATCAAAATTTTTCCAAAATCAACACCAGATAAAATAACCCAGAGTTGGGGCAAAACTGGATAAGGAGTAAAAGAAGCATACTAGAGTTTTCGCCAATACTTTTTAGATTTAAAATAGTTTTCACAAACACTAGACTTAACATCGACCAATAGCAAGGTTTTCGTACGGTCAGTACTGCTCTGATACCAAGAACTGTGACACCCCCAGGATCAGGGCTAAACAAATCCCGGACCTCCGTCTGACATAAGCTTAACCTTGAGCTCGAGAATTTCTAGTGAAGAATCGATAACACAACAGTGACCCTATGACACAAAATTATTACAGCAAGCTCATATCTGAGCAGAGAACCAAATTATTACAAGCAGAGGCCACTGACCACAAACATCAAACAATGGAAGGCAAATTATGCTATTAAGTATAGAAAACATAACAAATGGCCTAAGAGGCCTGAAGCATAACGATGACGTCCCAGCCCATAGATTCTAGGCTGCCGGCCGGGAACCACAAGCTACTCGTTGATGTCCATGTAGTACCAAACTGATCTTCAGGGAACACTTACTCTGCCAAAAGTATCAACAAAGAAAGGGTGAGTATAGGGTGTACTCTGCAAGACTTATGGCTGGTGGAGTTTTTTTGCATAAAGCCATCTTTGTTTATCAAACAATAGGGAGAGAAGAAGCTCATCTATTCAGAGTATTTTAAAAGGGGATAGGAGAGCGACATCTCTAAAATATTTATCATCATCTTTTGATATCCACCGAATCATCATCATCTACCAACTAGGATCACCCCCTCGTACCCATGAGGAAGCATCCTTAAGCACATGTTGATCTACCAAGTTTTACGATTAGGATAAAGTTCTCCATGATCTTAGAATCTGGTCACCAAGTGTTCATAACCGTGAACACGGCTTTTTGAAAAGATTTAACCCTGCAGGGGTGTACAACTTTACCCACACATACCAACCAACTCTTAATGCCATATCATTAGCCCTCTTCCTTGGAAGGCCGGCAGAGGGTGTGGTTGGACACGACCTTTACCTTGCTTTCGCTAAGACCATCAGTCACGCAATAAGTATGGTTCCGCCGTAACTGGTCAAATCCCGAAGTCGGTACTTAAAGATGTGAGGCGAGGTTGGTTTACTAGGGGCGCCATCTACCCCAAGCAACCTCGACCACGCTTACCTACCTGTTATGAATGCACCTGCACCCGGCAAATCTTTCAAAAGGTTTTCTATGCATATGTCGAATGGAATGCCCGAATTATGTGACTCATGGAGTCTATTAGGCAAGTTAATCAGGCGAGGGGTTCCCAAGCCCCGTGTGGTTGTACACTCGTCTCAGTTCCAAAGGCAAGAACTCAGGTCCTAGTGGTGGCGAGCATGGGACTAGAAAAACCACATCCCATCGTGGCCTCCCATACAAGCCTTAGCATGTGTAATCTCATATCACTGATCTCATCTCATCATGTTCTCATGTCATACTAGATTCTCTGCATCTGATACATCGTCTGGATGGACCAGACTCATTAGCTATGCATGGCTAAGCAGACACGAATAAGAGCTCTAGCAGTGCACATAGCCCAAACATAGTTATGCTAGGAGCAGTGGATTAGGTAATATAAGCAAAAAAGGGAGTAATAAAATAGATAGGATACTCTATCTATCAATAAAAGACCACAGTATAATCGTATGCATCATGGCAAGAATTAAAATGCTTTTGAAATCATAGGATTATATCATGGTGGGGCTATCCTTGCCTTTTCCTGTTGATAACAGATAAGCAGATCTTCAGACGTCTTGAACTTGACTTGGTTATAGTTGGTCAAGTATTGTTCGTCGATCTTCGATCTTCGATGGTCTTGATCTCGGTCTTCAATCTCGATCTCGATCTCTTATTCTATCGGGAAGAAGCAAACACCGGAAAGAGAGAAAGGGGAAACAATCAACACATGGCATCGATGCAATGCTCAAGCAAGGATGATGATATGACAAGTTAAATTGAATCAAAGTGTAACCCTAAATCATGCTCGACAACTTAATCGGGGTTCTGAGGGGTGAAAACCCTAACTCGGGGAAACTCCAGATGTATATGAGAGGGGTTACTATGTTCTTCTAATTATACTTGTCATTTAAGTTGTTAAACAATGCATGATGATAGGTTAAATACCTAGGTTTCATTTTTCTAAACATTTAGATATATAATTTGTATTTTTCTGATTTATAAATTAAAAGTTATTGAGTTTTCAATATTTAATCAAATTCTGGAATTATTAAACAAATTAAAAACATTTACTGCGTCAGCTGACATCAGCACACGACTTAATCCGATTTACACAGAGGGTTGGGATACCCACAGTCACTGACTGATGGGGCCCTAGGCTAGGTAGGCAGGCCACACTGGCGAGGCTTGGTCAGCGCCCATGTCAGCGACACATGGACGCCATGGTGGCGCCACGTGGGACTCACTGGAGAGATGTCAAATGGCGGCGATTAGCGGTGCTAGGGGGTGAGCGGGCTAGCGAGGATGCCCGCGTTCGAAGCAGCTCAATGAGACGGACCCGAAAGAGGCGGTGCCGCTACCTGGAGGTTAACGGAGCTCGGCCGACGACGAGGCCGAGAGGCAACGCTTGAAGCGCTTTGGTGTGCGATAGATATGGTGCCCGAGGGAGGCAAAGGAGAGGTCCAGGAGGACCAGTGGCTCACTGCGATTGCAGAGGAGTGGTCGAGAAGGCCGGGCGAGGTCTGAGGCACCGGAATCGACAACGGACATCGGAGGCCTGAGCTTGGGGAGACGGCCCGATTCGGACGCCTGGAAGAGCGCTTGCTCCAGAGAGTAGGGGATAACAACCAAGTCAACAACGGCGGTCACAGTAGTGGCCTCGGACGGGAGAGGGGAGGCCGCAGACGGCGGGACGACGGTGAGGTCCGACTAGGGTTCCAGGCGCACTGGGGACAGAGCAAGGGAGAGGGGAAAGTGAGGGGATAGGGTTAACCGCGACGGCGCAAGGGTTCTTGTAGGCGTCGGGGGTGGCGGCGAGCATCGCGGCACACCGTGGTGCATCGGGTGGCCGGCGGCGAGCCACCGAGCTTCTTGTCGTCGGTGGGGAAGACGACAGGGAAGAGTGAAGCGATATGGGGCCTGGGGTGGGCTCTACATGGCTTGGTGGGCCGGCTTCTGGGCTACTAGCTGCTGCACGCGAGCGGCTAACTGAGGGAAGAGAAGGAAGAGAGCGAGCTGGGCTGGGCCTGGATGGCTGCTGGCTCTAGTTTTTCTTTTGCAGAAACTTTTCTATTTCCTGTTTCAATTCTGTTTTGTATTTGAATTTCCAAATCTGTTTTGAACTATTTTAAAATACCAGAGGGTTTTACCAAATATGTAAAATACTGTGGGCCCTTTTAGACAATTTGGGACCCATACTTTTTGATACTTTTCAAAATTCAAAACCTCTTTGAATATATTTGCAAATAGAAAGAGAGGGAAAATCTAGGGTTTTAGGATTTGGTTCTTATTTTCTTGCATGAAATTTTATTAGATGATGATCATGATGCACAATCAAACCTTAAATATTAATTAGCTAAAAGTGGGGTGTTACATCCCGCTTCTTAACAAAGATGGTAGGGCAACCCCAAGAGAATGTTCTAGGTTGGATGTATCCTAGACCATCTAAATCTTCAAGTTTCTTCTTCAACTAAACCAACTCATGAGGTGGCATGCGGTAAGGTATTTTGGAGATAGGAGTAGTTCATGGGACTAGCTCTATGATAAAATCCACACTTCGATCAGGTGGCATGCCAGGAAACTCTTCAGGAAAGACATCTAGGAAATCACAGACTACATGGACATCTTGAACCTTGAGAGTAGGTAGGACATCCATGGCATACAACTTCGAGAAAGGTTTATGTCAACAACCGGATTTTTAATCCCAGATGCCTGTTATGCCATACATCGCAATCCCAGGATTAGCATTTTTGCGAGACATAACAGAATTGGATACCACAGTACATCATCCATTACAAACCATACATAAGGTCTTACACAAATAAGGATCTCATGATCCAGTTCTTAATACAACTCAAGCAGCGGAATACATAATAATAACGGTAGCGTAGGCAAAGCTCCATCTTCGGGGTCACAGGCAATGCTGACGATGGGAGATGATCCTAGTTGTTGTAACCTTCCTGGGGTCCATCATCCTGGTACTCCTATTCATAGTCTGGCCATGGGAATAGCCAGGGACAAAGCCATGAGTACTCTTTAAGTACTCGCAAACTAATACTAACAAGTGAAGGGGGTTTTTGTAATAGGGCACTAGGCTCTAGGGTTGTTTTGCAAAAAGCCAGATTTACCTCTACTAAGTTCAGAAGCAAGAGAAAGCTAAATGAAATTTTATAACACCTAAGTGGGAACTTGTATCTCATGCCACAACTCTATTGTGGTGAATTCAAAGTCTCAAATCATTTCACAAGTCATTGGGAAAACATCTGACGGGGGAACAGTATGGCCACTCCAACTGTCCATAACCGCGGACGCGGCAATTCAAATAGTTTGACACTCTGCAGAGATTGTACACTTTCACCACAACATTCGATACATCCGTCAGGAACAAATCCTGAATTCACCATACTCAGTATGCGGATAATCAATCCTAACCTTTCAATTATACGCCCTAGTATAAGCACCTCTCCTGTGAGTTTGGCCTCCCAACCATGACCAACTGTCATCTTGGGTACTGCACATGTGGACAATCTTCACAAGGTAGCCTCATCTCAGACCTTGGCCGGGAGGGAACCAATACTAAGGTATATAAGTTTCCAGTCAAGCCCTACCCAATCTTCGGGTATTGTGGTTGTACGGTAAAATTGGAATGGTATCGCATCCAGACAACCATCAGTTTTATAAAAGGCTAAGGCTCATGCCTTAACATTTTCATCACCAAAATCATCTGGTGTTCGGAAACACATGTCAAAACATCTCAATAGAATGATCCATCATTCTAAGGATTTCATAACCATTTTCCACCAAGTAATCCAATCTAAAGTTGATCAAGTTTTATGCTTAGCACTAGCATCTACAAGTGGGGTGAGTACTAATGAGGGGTGGTAAACTAGTGGAGTTTCAACTAAGTTCAACCTTATTCCTTGGGATGACATCAAGATTATCTAGCTTAGGCCAAATTTTATGCTCTTTATGCAACCTTCAAGTATCTTTCTAGAATCTACAATTTACTCAAGTAAACTCTAAGTACAAGCTTTGATAAAGAAATAAAGTACAAGCTTGCAAGTAAAACTAGGATTGGGTATCATCAAATGTGTCCAACCAAGCATGCTTAGTGCATTGCATAGGTTATCTAACTTTCATAATTCCAAGTGTTAGCTTGCATTAGTACCAGTATAAGCTTGCTAAATTGCAAGTACAAGCTTCTGCCTTGTTATTTTTACCAAGGGTGATCTACAGATCCAAATGATTTGAATTCAACGGGCTTAGATTCATCATTTCAAGACCTTTCTAACAAAATTGGTTTCATTCAATTTGGTCCACTGAATCGAACTGGGTTGATTTTTGAAACTAGGTACAGAACTATGTTTGAATGAAAATGGAAAAATCCAAATTCAAACGAATGGGCTACACGGGAACTGTTAACGGGACGAACCAGTGTCACTCCGCGGCGCGGGGATCAACTGACAGGGGGTTCCACCAGTCAGTGGCTCTTTAAACGCGAAGCGGTACGGGGCAATCTCATCCGCACGATCTAAGTCTAATCGAACGACTGCTACTCATTGTCCACGTCGGGCGGCGCCGGCGAGACAGAAACCTAACGCGGCAGGTGGGGGTCGTCGGGGGCTCACCGGGGCTTAGGCGAAGGTCGGCGATGTGGGCGAACGATGAAGTCGACGATGGCGAATGTCCTGGTACCGGCAGCTTCTCCTATGGCGGCTCCAATCACTGGCTCCCTTCTTCTCCAGCAGCGGCGAGCTTCGGTGAATTCCGGTGAAGCGCTGCTCGCCTTGCTCCGGGAACAGGGTGGAACGATCAGTGAGGAGAGGGGAGTCGAATGGTGTGAAGAGTTTGAGCGGGGGAGGCCTCTATTTATAGTCTCGATGACGAGACCGAACGGGATGGGTAGGCGACGGTGGCGACATGGCTACGGGTTGCTAGAGGCATGGCCGGCGGTGGCGATTGATCGGTGGTCTCCTGGCGATGCTCTATGGCTTTAATGCGCATGTAGTGGCGGTGGCAAACGGTCTAGAACGTGTGATGCTCTGCGCGGCAAAGGCGGCGTCTTCGACGGTGAGCGGTGGCTGTGAGGCATGGGGCGGCGAACGGGGATGTCTGGCGGTCTCCTGGGACGGTGGTAATCATGTATGCACACGGCGAGGGCGGCGCACGGTCTGTGGGCGCGTGTCGAGGGTGGCGCTCTGGCGCATGCTCGGCATGGTTGACAGTGGCACGGGCGCGGCATTCCTGGCGGTTTTGGTTGCTGTCTGCGAGGCAGGGCTGGTCGAGAGGGGGCGGTGAGGCATGGGCTACCTCCCAGACAAGGTTGGCACGGCTAGTTCTTCCTCTAGCCTGCTGTCCACACTGGGGTGACATGGTTGGCTTTGGCTGTTCACCATTGATGACATTGCCAAGCTTACAGTGGGGCTAGTGCTTAGCTAAGTTGGCTAGATGATCTACTGAGGTTGCTGTGAGCTAGAGATGGAACAAGTTAGGCTCAAATTACTGCTCACTATAGTGTTTAGATTTTGTTTGATTTGTATCTCCAAGGTGTTTGATGAAATGGCCGCAAAAATTCAAGTTTTGCATTTTGAAAAGATCTTTGGTGGGTGTGCTAGGCATGTGCTGGTGAGTCTGTGGATTCTTGGGTTTTGAAAGTTGAGCTTGTTTGAGTGGTTTTTGCAAAAGTGGGATCTTCCCATATGATAAAGATTCAATTTTGAACTGTCTTTTAAACTATGCATTCAAACGTTTTTGGATGATCACAAAGTGGGCCTTGGTACTCTGTTAGGCGTACTATCAAAGGGTGCAAAGATCCAAACAAGTTTCTGTTAAGTTTTGAAAGTTAGAGATAGCCAAAGTAGGCATGGGAGTTAGATTGGCCAAAATGACCATTACCTTATTTTGTTTGTTTTGATTTATTTGTCTTTGGGAAAAGTGTGGGGATTGTTTAGATGATGTTTAATTCACCTAAGAATCCATTTACAAGCAAAGAAACACATAAACAAGGCAATTCAAAAGAATCCAAAATGGAATGCATACACACATGCATGCTTTCATATTTTTATTTAGAAAAGTTTTTGTTAACCCTAATTTTGATGATTAGAGTTTGATGATTCTAGTTTAATATTTTTGGGATGTTACAAACCTTCCCCCCTTAAACAAAATTTCGTCCCGAGATTTGAAAAGGACGGAAATATTACCTAGGATTTGAAGAGATCGGGAAACTCCGTCCTGATGTGATCTTCGCGCTCCCAGGTAGCTTCCTCTTCTGTGTGGTTGCTCCACTGAATCTTGAGAAACTTGATGCTTCGGGTTCGGGTAGTTCTGAAAGCTTCTTCCAAAATACGGATGGATACTTCGGGATAGGTCAGGTCATCGTTGATTTCTATGGTCCGGTGATCGATATTCTTGAACACTTCGGTCTTCTCTGGAACTTCGAGGCACTTGCGAAGTAATGAGATATGAAACGCATTGTGCATGGCTGACATCTCTTCGGGAAGTTCCAATTGATATGACACTTCTCCTCGACGGTTCAGAATGTTGAAGGGTCCGATATATCTGGGGGCTAACTTTCCTTTTAGTTGGAAATGCTGGATTCCTTTCAATGGCGACACTTTCAGATACACAAAATCTCCTATGTTGAAGGCGAGGTCTCGACGTCTCTTGTCGGTGTAACTCTTCTGTCTGGACTGGGCTGTCTTGAGGTGCTCATGAATCTTGTGAACCTTCTCTTCTGCTTCTCGTAGGATGTCAGGTCCGAAAATCTGACTCTCCCCTACTTCCGACCAGTTCAAAGGGGTGCGGCACTTCCTTCCGTACATGAATTCAGTGGGGCCATTTGCAAACTAGCTTGATAACTGTTGTTGTAAGAAAATTATGCAAACGGCAGACAGTCTTCCCACTTAGATCCATATTCTAACACACATGCTCTCAGCATATCTTCGAGTATTTTATTTACTCGCTCCGTTTGTCCGTCGGTCTGAGGGTGATAAGCTGTGCTGAAATCTAGGCGGGTTCCTAAACCTTCTTGGACTTTATTCCAGAATCTCGAGGTAAACTGAGTTCCTCGATCCGATACGATGTTCTTGGGGACTCCGTGCAAACTAACGATTCTAGCTATGTATAACTCCGCTAGCTTCGAACTCTGATATGTGGTCTTGACGGGTAAGAAATGGGTGAATTTGGACAATCTGTCCACTATGACTCAGATAGAGTCATTTCCCCTACTAGAAGTAGGTAATCCGGTGATAAAGTCCATTCCAACGGAATCCCATTTCCATTCCGGAATCTGCAAGGGTTGCAACAATCCAGCGGGTCTTTGATGTCCTGCCTTGACTCTCTGACATATATCAGACTTGGCGATATAGCTTCCGATTTCTCTCTTCATCTTATGCCCCCAAAATTGCTCTTTCAAATCTTGATACATCTTAGTTCCTCCGGGATGGATAGAATAAAGAGTATCATGAGCTTCCTTCAAAATAACTTCTTTCAACTCAGAATCTGCGGGTACACAAAGGCGTCCTTTGTACCATAGAACTCCTTCTTCGTCTTCGGTGAATCCAGGTACTTTGCCTGTACCGATATGATGCTTGATTCCGTCGATACTAGCATTTCCTTTCCGCGCCTCTTTGATTTGGCTGATCAAAGTGGGTTGAAGTTCTATGCTAGCCAAAAATCCTTCACTCACTAATACCATTCGAAAATCTTCCATCTCTTTGTGCAAACTTGGTTGCTCCTTTAAAATCATGGAGTTCAAGCGGCACGACAATCTGCTAAGGGCATCGGCTACCACATTGGCTTTACCAGGGTGATAGTGAATGTCCAGGTCGTAATCCTTGATTAGCTCAATCCATCTTCTCTGCCTCATATTTAGCTCCTTCTGAGTGAATATATACTTCAGGCTCTTGTGATCCGAATAAATCTCACAACGGTTTCCCATCAGGTAATGCCTCCATGTCTTCAGGGCTAGAACTACGACTGCGAGTTCGAGATCATGGGTTGGGTAATTTTTCTCATGTTGTTTCAGTTGTCGAGATAGATAAGATATAACTTTGCCTTCTTGCATTAGCACACATCCGAGACCGATCTTGGATGCGTCACAATACACATCGAAGGGCTTCGTGATATCCGACATGATTAAGATTGGGGCTGAAATCAGTCTTCTCTTGAGTTCTTGAAAACTCGCTTCACATTTGTCGGTCCATTTAAACTTCTTGTCCTTCTTCAGCAATTGGGTCATGGGTTTGGCGATACTCGAGAATCCTTCTAAGAACTTGCGGTAATATCCCGCCAATCCGAGAAAAGCACGAACTTGGGTTTGAGTGGTTGGGGCTTGCCAATCTTCGACATCTTTTACTTTTGCAGGGTCAACGGCAATTCCTCCGGCTGATACAATGTGGCCGAGGAATCCTACTTCTTGTAACCAGAATTCACATTTGCTAAACTTGGCATACAACTGATGCTCTCTAAGGGTTCCAAGAATGGTCCTTAGGTGTAGCTCATGTTCTTCTTCCGATTTGGAATAAATCAGAATGTCATCGATGAAAACAACGACAAACTTATCCAGGAAGTCCATAAAAATCTTATTCATGAGATTCATGAAATAAGCGGTGGCATTGGTTAATCCAAAAGACATGACAGTATACTCGTATAATCCATATCTGGTGGTAAAGGCAGTCTTGGGAATATCCTCTGCGTGAATCTTGAGTTGATGATAGTTAGTTCTAAGATCAATCTTAGAAAACACTTTGGCACCGGTCAACTGATCAAACAAATCTTCTATCTTGGGCAAGGGGTATTTGTTCTTGATGGTGACATCATTCAACTTCCGATAATCCGTACACAAACGGTTACCTCCATCTTTCTTGTCCACGAACAACACAGGTGATCTCCATGGTGACGCACTTGGTTGAATCAATCCAATTTCCAACATGGAATCCAGTTGCTTCTTCAGTTCTACCAGTTCTGACGGGTTCATACTATAGGGTCTCTAGGCTATGGGACCTGTTCCGGGGATTAGTTCAATGATAAACTCGATATCCCGATCTAGGGGCATACCGGGCAAAACATCTAGAAATACATCGGGGTATTCACAGACTATCCGGACTTGGTCAATGGTAGGTTGGGCTATACTCTTGTTGCACTTGAATTGACGAGGTAAGGTTTCAGAGATATGCTCGACTGATATTCCGGCTGTACTGGTCATGGTTATGGCTTTCTTGGCATAGTCAATCAATCCTTTATGTTTGGACATCCAATCCATTCCTAGTACTACTTCCAAACCTTTAGTTCCGAGTACTATCAGATTAGCATAAAAATCTATGCCATGGATTCGGATAGGGACGTCTTTGCAAATTTGCCTAGCTTTGGTAGTTGAACCGGGAATTTGAACGATCATAACGTGCTTCAGTTTGGTTGGTTGGATTTTACTAGTGCATGCAAATTCTTTGGTGACAAATGAGTGCGATGCACCAGAATCAAACAACACTCGATCAAGTACTGAATTAACAGAAAAAATACCCAGCACGACGTCTGGCGCTTCCTGAGCTTCTTCAGCATGCATGAGAAAAAGACGGTCGTTGAGGTTGAGCGAATTCCCTAGGGCAAATCTTCTTCCTGGCTAAACACGACGCTGCTGCTGAGCTGGGGCATTGGTATTGGGGGCTGCGGCATTCTTCTTGTTGGGGCACTCGTTGGAGTAGTGACCCTTATTTCCACAGTCATAACAAGTCACTTGCGACTTGTCCTTTGCTGCAACAGGCACAACATTGCTTCCAGTCCTCGGGGCAGTGTTGGTGTTGGTGGTACCATTGTTGTTGAACTTGGGAGGGGCACGGTTGAAATTGCTGGAGTTGCCAGGGTTGTTGTGATTTCCTCCGGGCCTAGGGTTTCCGTGGTTGGGATAAGTCAGACGGTTCATCGGGGGTCTGTTGGTTCTCGGGGCAAATCCTGGAGATGGGTTAGGGCGATACTTTGGGGTCTGATGGGTTCCTGGTTGATGCATCATGCGACGCTTGCGGTTCTCATTGGCTTGGTTGATCTTTCCTTCCATCTGGATGGCAGAGTCGACAAGGGCTTCAATATCAGCAAAGGGGATATTGACTAACACAGTCTGCATCTCATCGTGCAGACCATTCAAGAATCTTTCTTTCTTCTTGGCTTCGGTGTCGATCTCATCCGGGGCATACCTAGCTAATGACAAGAATTTGTCACGGTATTCTCATCCTTCCTTGATTCAGTTCTCTGAACTCATCTCTCATTCTCTTGATCAAACCCGGTGGCACATGGGTTCTGCTGAACTTGACCTTGAATTCCTCCCAGGTCATCATCTGTCCTCCGGTCATGGCACGAACACTATTCCACCATGCTCTAGCATCTCCGGCTAGATAGTGGGTGGCGAACAGAAATTTCTCGTTGGCTTCCACTCCGGCGACTTCTAGGTAATTTTCCATGGTTTGCAGCCAATCGTCGGCATCTAGGGGCTCTTCCGACTTAGTGAAAACAGGCGGGTTGGTATTCTGGAAATTCTTGAGCTTAAATCCATGGTTGTCCTGATTTCCTTGGCCTTGGTTATTGTGGGCTAGCTAGGCTATATGCTGAAGGGTAGCTAAATTGGCTTGACGCTCGGTCCTTTTAGCTTCGCGGTCAGAAACCAACATTTGCAGTATCTGCAACATCGGGTCCGGGGATGAACCACTTCCTCCGCGTGGCATCTGAAGATTGAGATAGATCATGAGAAAAGAGGGAAATTTCTAACATTTTGGGACTTTGAAATTTTTTTAAAGTTTGACTCAGATTTTCTAGCAACATGCTTTTCATTCATTCACTCATAGCACACGATACAACACACATCACAACAAAGGTAAGCATATGGTTTTAAGAACCATTCTGGAAACTACGATACAGTGGAACCTAATACAACTCACTACACTAGTGCTCAAGTGCTACTACTCCTCAGAGTCGGTGTAGTCGTCATCCTCATCATCATCGTCGTCATTGATGAAGGCGAAATCATCCTCATCGGTGAAGAAGTCCATAGCCTGATCCTCCAGAAAATCGTCATCATCACTGAGATAGGAGTAGGGGTCTCCACGAAGATCCTCTCCGGCATTCTCCCTTTCCTCCAACTGCATGTCTCTCTCGTGGATGGTCTCCTCCAAAGCAGAGATACGGTGGCGAAGACGGTAAATGATGTGCTCCTTCTTGTCGAGCTGACGACGGCGAGACTTGCGATCCTTCGCTAGCATGGCGATGGTTTGATCCTTCGTCTTGATGATGGCGGACTTGTGGTTGGAGTAGTCACGGCAGTTGTCCAATTCTTGCTGACGATCGTACATCATGAAGCTAAGGTGGTCCAATTGAGTCTTCATCTCATGGTGGTATGGGGCTTCCAAAACTCAAAGCGGGTTCCCTTGATCTGGTTGATACTCTGCCCACACAGACGGGAATGAGCTTCCTGCATGGCCCTGGCAAGTCCATCGAGCCAGTTGTTCTCTCTTAAGGTAAACTGAATTCCCTCAGCAGTGGGAGGTTCAATCTTTCCTCGGAGACTTGCAACAATTAGCCACTACAGATCTTCTCCTCCATGATCATTGAGCTGAGCTCCGAAGAACTCGGGGTGTGGACGCTCCAGAAGTTCTGAAAGCTGGTCCAAATCCCTCTAAAAGATAAGGTCTCCTCCATTCCCCAACTAATAAAACTTGCTGTATTTCACGTCCATCTATTAAGAATATAGGATGAGTAAGTTAGTAGAGTGATCAAGTGTGTCAAATTTTATGTATTTTGCAAGAGTTTTTGAGGAACATGAATTTTTATGAAAGAATCAAAGTGATAAGAATGGGAATAAGTTTTTGTAAATATTTGCTTCTTTTGGTTTTGAAACTAAGTTTTTGATTCAAACGTCAAGTCTAACTAGGGTCTCCTATGGTCAGGATGGCTCTGATACCAACTTGTCAACACCCAGATTTTTAATCCAAGATGCCTGTTATGCCATACATCGCAATCCCAGGATTACCATTTTTGCGAGACATAACAGAATTGGATACCATAGTACATCATCCATTAAAAACCATACATAAGGTCTTACACAAATAAGGATTTCATGATGTAGTTCTTAATACAACTCAAGCAGCGGAATACGTAATAATAACAGTAGCGTAGGCGAAGCTCCATCTTCGGGCTCACAGGCAATGCTGACGATGGGATATGATCCTAGTTGTCGTAACCTTCCTGGGGTCCATCATCCTGGTACTCCTCTTCATAGTCTGGCCACGGGAATAGCCAGGGACAAAGCCATGAGTACTCTTTAAGTACTAGCAAACTAATACTAACAAGTGAAGGGGATTTTTGTAATAAGGCACTAGGCTCTAGGGTTGTTTTGCAAAAAGCCAGATTTACCTCTACTAAGTTCAGAAGCAAGAGAAAGCTAAATGAAATTTTATAACACCTAAGTGGGAACTTGTATCTCATGCCACAACTCTGTTGTGGTCAAGTCAAAGTCTCAAATCATTTCACAAGTCATTTGGAAAACATCTGACGGGGGAACAGTATGGCCACTCCAACTGTCCATAACCGCGGACGCGGCTATTCGAATAGTTTGACACTCTGCAGAGATTGTACACTTTCACCACAACATTCAATACATCCATCAGTAACAAATCCTGAATTCACCATACTCAGTATGCGGATAATCAATCCTAACCTTTCAATTACACTCCCTCGTATAAGCACCTCTCCTGTGAGTTTGGCCTCCCAACCATGACCAACTGTCATCTTGGGTACTGCACAGGTGGACAATCTTCACAAGGTAGCTTCATCTCAGACCTTGGCCGGGAGGGAACCAATACTAAGGTATATAAGTTTCCAGTCAAGCCCTACCCAATCTTCGGGTATTGTGGTTGTACGGTAAAATTGGAATGGTATCGCATCTAGACAACCATCAGTTTTATAAAGGGCTAAGGCTCATGCCTTAACATTTTCATCACCAAAATCATCTGGTGTTTGGAAACACATGTCAAAACATCTCAGTAGAATGATCCATCATTCTAAGGTTTTCATAACCATTTTCCACTAAGTAATCCCACCTAAAGTTGATCAAGTTTTATGCTTAGCACTAGCATCTACAAGTGGGGGTGAGTACTAATGAGGGGTGGTAAACTAGTGGAGTTTCCACTAAGTTCAACCTTATGCCTTGGGATGACATCAAGATTATCTAGCTTAGGCCAAATTTTATGCTCTTTATGCAACCTTCAAGTATCTTTCTAGAATCTACAATTTACTCAAGTAAACTCTAAGTACAAGCTTTGATCAAGAAATAAAGTAGAAGCTTGCAAGTAAAACCAGGATTGGATATCATCAAATGTGTCCAACCAAGCATGCTTAGTGCATTGCATAGGTTATCTAACTTTCATAATTGCAAGTGTCAGCTTGCATCAGTATCAGTATAAGCTTGCTAAATTGCAAGTGTTAGCTTGCAAGTATTGGCTTGCCTTGTGCAGAGCAGTGGTTGAAGTTCTCCTTGGCTTCTTCTTCGTAGTATCCTCCTTCCTCCTCGTATCCTTGGTCGGTACTAGCGTCTATGAATAAATACGAGGTACACAATCACAAAACAATACTTAACTACTTGCAATCATCACACACAAGGGTTCTATAGATGATCTAGCATCATCACTAACTTTACAAGCATTTGACTCAAAGATTTTTGGTTTTAGAAAAGTAATTTCTACTCATTGAAAAGCTACTTAAGATTTAATATTCTCCAAACCAAACAGGGGATCATGTTGAAACATGTCACCACCACATATTTTAGTCCATGGGAATGTGATTTAAAGTGGTGTCACAATTTAATAAGGTTTTACCCTTTTATTTTAATTAAGTAAAGTGGCTAGAAATGCCTATGTGGCATTCTTTTATTACTTGAACATTTTTTATGTAAGTAAACCTATATGTTTTTATATATTCTAAAAGGTATGATCAAATGTGATTTTTGAGAGTTGGAAACAACTTAAAAGCTATTATGGTTTAGATTTGAAAAATGTTTGAATGCAGAAAAGCTTATGCCTTGTTATTTTTACCAAGGGTGATCTACAGATCCAAATGATTTGAATCCAACGGGCTTGGATTCAGCATTTCGAGACCTTTCTAACAAAATTGGTTTCATTCAATTTGGTTCACTCAATCGAACTGGGTTGATTTTTGAAACTAGGTACATAACTGTGTTTGAATGAAAATGGAAAAATCCAAATTCAAACGAATGGGCTGCACGGGAACTGTTAACGGGCTGGCCCAGTGTCACTCCGTGGCGCGGGGCTCAACTAACAGGGGGGTTCCATCAGTCAGTGGCTCTTTAAATGCGAAGCGGTATGGGGCAATCTCATCCGCACGATCTAAGTCTAATCGAACGGCTGCTACGCATCGTCCATGTCGGGCGGCGCTGGCGAGACAAAAACCTAGCGTGACAGGTGGGGGTCGTCGAGGGATCACCGGGGCTCAGGCAAAGGTCGGCGATGCGGGCGAACGACAAAGTCGATGATGGCGAACCTCCTGGTACCGGCAACTTCTCCTAGGGCGGCTCCAATCGCTGGCTCCCTTCTTCTCCAGCAGCGGCGGGCTCCGGTGAAATTCCAGCGAAGCGCTGCTCGCCTTGCTCCGGGAACAGGGTGGAACGATCAGTGAGGAGAGGGGAGTAGAATGGTGTGAAGAGTTTGAGCGGGGGAGGCCTCTATTTATAGTCTCGACAACGAGACCGAACGGGATGGGCAGGCAACGGTGGCGACATGGCTACGGGCTGCTAGAGGCATGGCCGGCGGTGGCGATTGATCGGTGGTCTCCTGGCGATGCTCTATGGCTTTAATGCGCATGTAGTGGCAGTGGCAAACGGTCTGGAACGTGCGATGCTCTGCGCGGCAAAGGCGGCGTCTTCGACGGTGAGCGGTGGCTGTGAGGCATGGGGCGGCGAACGGGGATGTCTGGCGGTCTCCTGGGACAGTGGTGATCGTGTATGCACGCGGCGAGGGCGGCGCGTGGTCTCTGGGCGTGTGTCGAGGGTGGCGCTCTGGCGCATGATCGGCATGGTTGGCAGTGGCACGGGCGCGGCGTTCCTAGAGGTTTTGGTCACTGTCTGTGAGGCAGAGCTGGTCGAGACGGGGCGGTGAGGCATGGGCTACCTCCCAGACAAGGTTGGCACGGCTAGTTCTTCCTCTAGCCTGCTGTCCACACAGGGGTGACATGGGTGGCTTCGGTTGTTCACCATTTATGACATTGCCAAGCTTACAGTGGGGCTAGTCCTTAGTTATGTTGGCTAGATGATCTACTGAGGTTGCTGTGAGCTAGAGAGGGAACAAGTTAGGCTCAAATCACTGCTCACTATAGTGTTTAGATTTTGTTTGATTTGTATCTGCAAGGTGTTTGATGAAATGGCCGCAAGAATTCAAGTTTTGAATTTTGAAAAGATCTTTGGTGGGTGTTCTAGGCATGTGCTGGTGAGTCTGTGGATGCTTGGGTTTTGAAAGTTGAGCTTGTTTGAGTGGTTTTTGCAAAAGTGGGATCTTCCCATATGATAAAGATTCAATTTTGAACTGTCTTTTAAACTATGCATTCAAACGGTTTTGGATGATCACAAAGTGGGCCTTGGTACTCTATTAGGAGTACTATCAAGGGGTGCAAAGATCCAAACAAGTTTTTGTTAAGTTTTGAAAGTTAGAGACATCCAAAGTATGCATGGGAGTTAGATTGGCCAAAATGACCATTCCCTTATTTTGTTTGTTTTAATTTATTTGCCTTTGGGAAAAGTGTGGGGATTGTTTAGATGATGTTTAATTCACCTAAGAATCCATTTACAAGCAAAGAAACACATAAACAAGGCAATTATAAAAGAATCCAAAATGGAATGCATACACACATGCATGCTTTCATATTTTTATTTAGAAAAGTTTTTGTTAACCCTAATTATTAGAGTTTGATGATTCTGGTTTAATATTTTTGGGATGTTATAGTTTAAGAACTGCTGACGGAGACTTTGAACCATCAGTCCAATACTTGACATTTATGCTAGCAGGAGAGGTCACGGTAACGGTTCCAAGTGCAAAGTTGATGACGGCTTGATACTTGGTTAACCAGTCCATGCCCAGAATGACATCAATGTCACTTGACTTGAGTGCAATGAAAGAAGTGGGAAACTTATGGTAGTCTATGTCAATCTCATTCCCGTGACTAACCATAGTGGTGAACCAGCTAGAACCCGGGGAATGGATGGTAAAAGGGGTGGACAGGGATTCAAAATTTATCCCATGGTCTTGAGCAAACAAATTTGACATGAATCTATGCGATGCTCCAGAATCAAACAAGACTGTTGCGAGAATTGAATTGACACGGAGCGTACCCAGAATGACGCGTGGATCTTCCTGAGCTTCCTCAACACTGACATGGGTCAGACGTCCATGTCCAGCACCTTGAGATTTATCATTATCCTTTGCCTGCTGATCGTTGCGTCCGACAGCCCTTTGGGAACACTCCCTTGAGTAGTGACCAGGCTGACCACAAGAGTAGCAGGTAACTATAGTGTGAGAACCAGCAGGAGGATGATAGTTTGCTCCACCAGTATTTGACTGTGGCTGACGAAAAGCATTGCATATGGAGCACGAGGCACAACGCTGTATGGAACAAAGGCACGACGCTTCTTGTTACAAGAGGAAGAAGCACGAGAATTTCCTTGTTCACGCTTCTGAGAGACTTCCATATCCTTCCTTCCATGCTCTAGAGTAATACTGGAACTTGAAGGGCAGCAACTCATAGCGAAGTGCAGGGTTAAGTCCCTTACGGAACAACTTTGCTTATCTTCATCATTGGTCACGTCCCTAGTTGCGTAACGAGCCAGGCAAGTAAACTCTCGCCCATAGGTTTCAATATCCATGCGCCCCTGAGTCAGATCCAGAAACTCCCCCCTTTTGAGATCCATGACGGGCTTAGGAATATATGAGGCATGGAATTCTGCAACAAACTCTTCCCAAGTAACAACATGTCCCTGAGCTTGCAGATTCAGAAAACCTTCCCACCAAACACAGCCTCACCTTCCAGTTGATAGGTGGCAAAGTTGACACGGTCAGCGGGACAAACTCGAAGAGCACTGAACTTGCGCTCTATGGTGCGGAGCCAATCATCAGCTTCAAGGGATCCTTGGAGTGGGTTAAAATTGGAGGGAAAGAGCGGATTAAATCTCCAAGTGTGACACAGTCGTCAGGACGACGTTCAGTGTTCTGCGCCACATGCTCCAGAAGGCGTTCATTCCTCAGACGGTTGGTCTCAATGTTGTTGAGAACCTCGGCCATTGTGGGAGGTGGTGAAAGTTCCTGATCAGCATTGTTGTTTGCTCGACGGCCAACAAAACCACGAGTACTAGACAACATCCTGAGGAGAAAACAGAAACCATGAGAATGGATTCACTAAAAAGGGTACGACAAAGGATGGAAAAACCCATATCGAAAGATCATGGTAGAGATGAACATGTGGTTGAAGATTATATCAATGCATTAAGTATGGCAGTAGAACAAGCAAACAAAACGTATACGCTACCAACTTAGATACAAACCATAACAATGCAATGCAAGCATGATATGATACCAACAAGTCACAAAAGATTAGAGAGCGGAGATAGAGGCATCCTTAGGAAAGTTGAAAAACAAAATTCAGGTGCATAGGTTTATCTTGGAAACTCTTATCCTTGCAACCAAGTACGGAGTACTAGGAAAAACAACCCAAACCCGTATATCCTAAGAGTTTGAAATGATAGATGAGGAGTGAAAACCTTGCAAAGCGAACGAGATAAGATAACTCAGCAATAGAACAACCTTGGATAAGGAGTAAAAAGAGTCATATTCAGAGATTTGCAAATAGTTTTTAGCTTTCAAATAGTTTTCTCAAACTCTAGACTCAACATCGACCAGCTAGAAGGGTTTCCTAGAGTCATTCTTGCTCTGATACCAAAATCTGTCACGACCCGGGATCAGGGCTAGACAAATACCAGATCCTCATCTGATATAGTCCTAACCTAAATTCCGAAACACGCAGGGAAAGATCGGTAACATTACAGAAAATACAAACCATACATTAATAAGGTAAACTCTTAACATAGTTACAAACCAGTCATACAAGACAGGGGTCACAGACCCATCATTACATCAAGCAACGGAAGCAAACAAGTTGTTCTAAACAACAAACTTAGCAAAGGGCCTAAGAGGCCATAAACAGAAGTAGCGACCCTTCGATAGATCCTAGGCTGCTGCCCGGGAACCCCTACTACTCGTCGACTTCGACGTAGAAACCACCTTCAGTTGGAGTAGCTTCATCTGTAGAAAATATCAACGAAGCAAGGCTGAGTACAGGGTGTACTCCGCAAGACTTATGGCTGGTGGAGTTATTTTGCATAAAGCCATCTTTTGTTTTCAAAACAAGAGGGAGCAGAAACTCGTATAGTCAGATCATTTTGCAAAGGGATAAGAAGACTACAACTCTAGCTCTTCGGAGTCATCTTCGATATCCACCAAGCACCATCGTCAACGAAACCTCTCTTCCTAGACTACCCCCTCAGACAACCCCGAGGAAGTATTCCGGGTCTCACATTAGTTGACAATTTTTATCATTCGGTTATAGTTCTCTATGATCACAGAATCCATTCCCATGTCGTCCATAACCATGGACATGGCTTTTCGAAAAGATTAATAACCCTGCAGGGGTGCACAACTTTACCCACACGTACCAACCGATTCTGAATGCCAAATTATTAGCCCTCTTCCTTGGAAGGCCGGCAGAGAGTGGTTGACCATGACCTTTACCTTGCTTTCGCCGAGACCATGAGTCACGCACTAAGGAGATGCCGCCGTAACGGGTCGAGTCCCGTAATTGGTCCCTAGCGATGTGAACAGGGTTTGAGATTACGGATGCCGGGCATCTCCCATTCCCTGCCACGCTTACCTACCTGTATGAATGCACCTCCTTCACCTCCATTCAAGTTAGTTGGTCAAGGGGGTTTCCAGGCCCCCATGTGGTTGTACGCTCGTCTTGGTTCAAGAGGCGATAACATCAGGTCCTAAGGGTGGCAAGTATGGGACTACAAAAACCACTACCCACATGGCCTCCCATACAAGCCTTAGCATGTTTATTATCCATCTCTGATCACATCACACATCCTACCATATTAGATTCATTCGCATCTCCGGTGCATCATCTGAATGATCAACATCAGACCACTAATCATGGCTAAGCTTGACTGAACTTTGGCACTAGCGATGCTCATAAGCCAAACCCTAGTTATGCTAGGAGCCGTGGATCAGGTAATATAGTTCACAAAGGGAAACATGCATCAGATAGGATTACTCTATCTACTAATAAAAAACTATTGAACCGAATGCATATGACGAGAATGAAATACTTTGTAAACATAGGATTCATATATATGAGTGGGGCTTCACTTGACTTGTCCGTTGTTGGACTGGTACTGCTCTTCGGTGGCGTTGACTTCAGCTTCGGGTTCGGTTCCTATTCGCGAAGAACCAATCACCAGAAAAAGAAAAGCAACATTCAACACATGGCATGTGCAATGCTCATACAATATGGATGATATGACGAATTAAATAGTGTTGAAATGAACCCTAGAACATGCTAGATTATTTTAAACGGGGTCCGAGAGGACCAAACCCTAGAACAGGGGGATCCTCGGAATCACCTATGGGGTTCAATTGGTTATTCTAATTAAACTTGCCATCAAAGTTGTTTAACAATGTATGATTATATAGTTGGATAGGTTTCATTTTTCTGAGCATTTTGGTATATTATTTGTATTTTTCTGATTTAAAATGAATTAGTTATGAATTTCTCAAATTTTAATTCATTTTAAATCATTTTTGGAATATTTAAAATAATTTCCCACTTGGGCCCACATGTCAGACTTTTATTAATTTCAGCAATATTTACAGAAAAGATTAAAATCCTCACAGGAAGGGCCCACCTATCATACATTTATTATTTATAGAAATAATTACAGGAATAAAATAAAAAGGAAATATGACATCATGATGATGTCATGCTAACATCATCGATGAACTTGCTCTCAGATCGAAGCTTGATCTGTTTATCGAGCGTGCGCGGGGATGCGAGGCTAGGTGCACTGGACTCAGCACATCGTCCTGAGCCAGAAAGTGGCGGTGCAGCGTGCAGGCGGTCATCGGAGATGGCAGCGTGACGACGAACAACAGCGGCGGCGTCAGGCTCTCGCGGGGGTGACGGTACAGAGGGAGAGGGAAGCAACGGTAAGGTGCTTGAGCACCACAAGATCACCCGGAGCACGACGGTGGTGTCGGTGAGGCAAGGCGGGCACGGGCGACGCCATAATCGAGGGAGAAAGCGATGGCCCGAGCTTGGGAAGGCAGTGACCTTGGCGACAATTGGGATCTCCTCACGTCGATTCCTTCTGCGAGTCTGCTCACCATGGCGAGGCAAAGCTTCGAGGAGCCACAGCGAGGTTCGGGGCGGCCGGAGACGGTGGGGCTCAACGACGGCCGAAACTAGGGTTCGGGGCCAAAGGGGAAAATGGCAGAGGGAGCGAGAGCAAGCGAAATGGGTATGGGGAGAGAGAGGAGGGAGCAGAGGTTCTTATCCGCACGTCCTGGGGCGGCGGCGAGCATCACAACGCGGTGGCAACGGACGACATCGCTATGGCCACGCAGCTGCTTGCTGGCTAGGAGGAAGACGACGATACGAGTGGCCGAAGCGATACTAGGTTGGAGCGGGCCGGCTTGGGCCCCGAGTGGGCTGGTTGTTGGCTGCGCTGGCGGCAGAGAGAGAGGAGAGGAGAGATGGGCTCGGCCTAGTAGTTAGATTTAGCTATTTTTTTCTCCTGAAAACCTTTTTATTTTGTCTTTTTCAATTTCTGTCTGTATTTTCAAATTCAACTCTGTTTTGAATAATTTCAAATTACAGAAACTTTTATATAATATATGAAAACAATAAGGTGCCCTTGAAAACCATTTTGGGCTCCATTCCTTTTGATAATTTTCAAAATCTAAAACCCATTTGAATGGTTTTGAGAGGGTAAGAAATTAGGGTTTTACTTGTTCTTATTTGGTTAAATCAAAGTGCAAGTGTAATGCATGCATGAAATGCTCAAACAGGTCTTTATTTATATTACACAAAAGGTGGTATGTTTCACATAACAGATTGGATATCATAGTACATCATCCATTACAAACCATACATAAGGTCTTACACAAATAAAGGATCTCATGATCCAGTCTTAATACAATTCAAGAAGCGGAATAACGTAATAATAACGGTATCGTAGGCGATGCTCCATCTTCATGGTCAGAGGCAATGATGACGATGGGAGATGATCCTAGTTGTTGTAACCTTCGTGTGGTCCATCTTTCTAATACTCCTCTTCATAGTCTTGCCACGAAAATAGCCAGGGACAAAGCCATGAGTAATCTTTAAGTACTTGCAAACTAATACTAACAAGCGAAGTGGTTTTGATTAGGATATACTAAGCTCTAGGGTTGTTTTTGCAAAAAAGCCAGATTTACCTGTACTAAGTTCCAAAACAAAGAAAACTAGTTAAAAAGTTTTATAACACCTAATTGGGAACTTGCATTTCATATCACAACTCTGTTGTGGTCAAGTCAAAGTCATAAATCATTTCATAAGTTATTTTGAAAACATCAGACGACGGAACAGTATGGCCACTCCAACTGTCCATAATCGCGGACGCGGCTATTCGAATAGTTTGACACTCTGTAGAGATTGTACACTTTCACCACAACATTTCATACATCCGCCAGGAATAAATCCTGAATTCACCATACTCAGTATGCGGATAATCAATCCTAACCTTTCCATTACACGTCCTAGTATAGGCACCTCTCCTATGAGTTTGGCCGCCCAACCATGACCAACTGTCATCTTGGGTACTGCACAGGTGGACAATCTTCACAAGGTACCTTAGCTCAGACCTTGGCCGCAAGGGAACCCATACTAAGGTATATAAATTTCCAGTCAAGCCCTACCCAAATTTCGGGTATTGTGGTTGTACGGTAAAATTGGAAAGGTATCGCATCTAGACAACCATCAGTTTTGAAAAGGGCTAAGGCTCATGCCTTAACATTTCCATCATCAAAATCATTTGGTGTTCGTAAACACGTGTCAAAACATTTCAGTAGAATGACTCATCATTCTAAGGTTTTCATAACCATTTTCACCAAGTGATGGTTATGAAAACCTTAGAATGATGATTCATTCTACTGAAATATTTTGACATGTGTTCTTGAACACCATATGATCTTGATGATGAAAATGTTGAGGCATGAGCCTTAGCCCTTTATAAAACTGATGGTTATCTGGATGCGATACCATTCCAATTTTACCGTACAACCACAATACCCGAAATTTGGATAGGGCTTGACTAGAAATTTGTATACCTTACTATGGGTTCCCTTGTGGCCAAGGACTGAGCTGAGGCTACCTTGTGAAGATTGTCCACCTGTGCAGTTCCCAAGATGACAGTTGGTCATGGTTGGGAGGCCAAACTCATAGGAGAGGTGCCTATACTAGGGCGTGTAATTGAAAGGTTAGGATTGATTATCCACATACTGAGTATGGTGAATTCAGGATTGATTCTTGATGGATGTATCGAATGTTGTGGTGAAAGTGTACAATCTCTGCAGAGTGTCAAACTATCCGAATAGCCGCGTCCACGGTTATGGACAGTTGGAGTTGCCATACTGTTCTATTGTCTGATATTTTCAAAATGACTTATGAAATGATTCATGACTTTGACTTGACCACAACGGAGTTGTGACATGAAATGCAAGTTCCCACTTAGGTGTTATAAAATTTTCAACTTGCTTTCTTTGCTTTTGAACTTAGTAGAGGTAAGTCTGCCTTTTTGCAAAACAACCCTAGAGCTTAGTATATCCTATTAAAAACCCCATCACTTACTAGTATTAGTTTGCGAGTACTTAAAGAGTACTCATGGCTTTGTCCCTGGCTATTCCCGTGGCCATAATATGAAGAGGAGTATCAGGATGACAGACCGTAGGAAGGTTACGACAACTAGGTTCATCTCCCATCATCAGCATTTCCTGTGACCCTAAAGATGGAGCTTCGCCCATGCTATCATTATCTTTACGTTATGTCTCGCAAAAATGGTAATCCTGGGATTGCGATGTATGGCATAACTGGCATCTGGGATTAAAAATCCGTGTGTTGACAATGAGGGCAGGGGATTGGCCATGGGAGCAATGGCGACAAGTGGTGCGGGGTCCTAGAGTGGAGCAGAGAGTAGAGGGAGGGGTGGTGGCTGCTACTGCAATAATCTTTTACATGTTTTGGCAATATTCATGTGTCTGTCTCTCTTTTCTTCACCTCCAAACACAAAAGGACATGGAAAGTGTGATGGGGTACTATAGTGGTATTGTTGTCGACCAGGAGAGAGGTTGGTGGTTGTGGGAGGTTACATGACAAGTTTTGATGAGGATTTAGTGGGGTTTAGCCATGGTTATGACTAATGGCTATTTTTTGACATTTTGGGGATCATGAAGAACATCTAGATTTTTTACCTTGGAAAGATGAGGTAAGGATGGTGGTAGATGAGTATGGTGAAGGTACACCCTAGGGAATTGTTTTGGAGTTTTCAGATGATTTTTGATACACTTTATATTCCACATTCAAAAGTGCTGAAACTAATTTATTGAATTCATTAGAAATTTTTGAATTGGACAAGGTGATATTTTGGTGTCATATGGTCCTAAATACCATATCACAAATTGGATATTTTTACCAAGATTTATTACAGAAGGAAACTATTTAAATCCTTTATTTTTGCCTTTCTGCCATTTAAGAAAATAGGCAAAAATAATTATTAAAAATCTTCAAAAATATTTATTTTTTGAAGTGGGAAGATATGTAAAAATATATAGGCCTCAAATTTGCCTAAAGTTGGAAAAGTGTTTTGAAGAAAAACAAAATTTCTTTTATATAAGGAGTTTTGAAGTTTTTGTTAAAGAAAGGAATTAAATAGCTTTTGGAAGAAAATAATTATGAAAAATATTTGATAAATACTTATATCCAAGTTATATGGTTTACACATAGTGTATCCATCATTTTCAACCTTGGGTTTTGAAAATCAAACATGATTTTGGAAGAAAACAAGAGAGGATCTTGGGTAGTGATATTTTTATACCTTCAAAACCCTGTTGGATTTAGGAGCTCAGAGCTCCCGTTGGGTCACGGGCTAGAGGATATATAGATCAAGTTGTTTAGATGAGCATGGTACAAAGAGTTGATATTGATCATGTTTGAGGTCTTCTAAAAGTGATGCCAAACTTTTCTAAAATTAAGGGTGTTAAAGAATATTTTCGCTTAGCCTCTAAAACCATGATGGTTTAAGAATCACAGGGCTCCACTTGAAACAAGGAAAGTATGGGTTGATATACCATGGTTAGTAGATCACAACCATTCAAATATTTGGTCAAAATAATATGTCATGTAGATGGAAGCTTCTTCCAAAGTAGGCATGATGATATGAACTGCAGAGAAGATTATTTTATTGACTACAAAACCTTCAAGAACAAGCGGGTCAAAGGATGTGGGATTTGGAATTACTTATGATGGTTAACAAGGTATTTCAAGTTCATTTCCAAAAATTCACGAGGGTTTACAAAGAGAGGGACTCGAAGATGTGATATTGATAACATTCCCAGACTTAGTCATTTTGGCAGATTTGGGGTTTTTGACTATGTTACATGAGGAGAGGATTTTTAGAGGATGCAAGGTTGCAAACTCATCATCAGGTGGATGTTGTTGAGGGGTATATAGATTATAAGGGATCCATTCTTATAATTGGTCTTCTTTGAGTTGGAAACTAGTAGAAAGGATTAACTCCTAATAGATCTGGTTTAAGGGTTTAGATGGTCACTTTAGTTAGTAAAGATAGGTAAAGCGTGGGTATCTTGACTAAGGTTTGTATTATTAACTTATCTTGACACTAAAGGATGAGCTTCTAAGGTAGATCAACTAATTCTTAAGAAAGAAAGCCAACAGAAGATCAAAGCAACTCATATTAATAAGCATATCAAGGAAATTCATCTTAACAAACATTTTCAGAACCATTACTAAGGGTACCATCAAACTTAGCTTGAGGCAATGAGGGATTGATAAGTTTGCGTTTTGAAGGAGGTAAGGTCCTTGGTTCTTATACCAAGAGTAGAGTTCAAAAGTTTTATAACAGGTTTTGGAAAGCCTAGAGGTAAGAGTAGTTGGGAGTTCTGTGTTGAAAACATATGGAGAATATATCTTACAGATCTCACTAATTTTGTTTAATAGAAATTATTAAAGCATTTTTTGGGTCAATGTCATCTTGCCTCAAGTTTTGAAATACCAGAACATTTGAGAATATGTAAACTAAGCCGAGACATTTTTGTTAAATAGATTTTGTCAATTGAGGGTTAGTTAAGGAGTATATCATCTACTACAAAATTAGATGTATAAGGACAGACAATAAGCAAGCAAACATTGCATCACTTAAAATGAAAAAGTTTTTGTTCACCCTGATTTTTGTATTCTGGTCAACTAATCAGGGTTTGTGAAAATGACATGTTACAAAACGGCTCAATTTCTCAGTGGAAGGGAGCCACACCCAACTATATTCCCTTTCTTAATACCTCTCTTTTTGATTCAAAGTATTATTCCCATACAAATTCTACATGATTTTGATGCACTTAAGCCTCACATATTTGAAATTATAAAGAACATCCAATTTTTTTTAAACAATTTAACAAATTTCAAACTATGAAATCATCGCATACTTGTCAATAGTCCCACATGTTTTAATTTATTAAAAACATAACTAAATTCCCCACATATTTCAAATTATAAAAAGCATCATACATTTTGAAATATCCTCACAAAGGTCCAATCCTAGAAAGCAACATGGGTTCATAAACTACCTCACAAATTTCAAATTATAAAAATCAACACAAAGGGTCCTATATTTATAAGCATCCTCACAAGTTTCAACTTAAAAAGGATAAAAAGCCTCTCAAATTTCAAATTATAAAAAGCATTCCATATTTTAAAAATCTCACAAATTTCAGCTTATAAAAAGGATCAAAAAAGCCTCACAGATTTCAAATTATAAAAAGCATCATAAAAAACCTCACAAATTTAAAATTACAAAGGGTAAGCTTCCCAAAGAGCCTCACAAATTTCAAATTATAAAAACATCATAGAAAAAAAGGCTAGAGATTTTTGAAGAACTTTTTTTATGGCTTTGGTGTCAAACTAGTGTTCTGGTGCCAAACTTGAACAAAAAGAAAGATAACATGAGAATATCAAGCTCATTGGATCGTAGAGGATCCAAAAGTGGGTGGCCACGATCCGTGTGAGGTAGGTCTAGGCCAGTCAAGGCCCTATAACACATAAAAGAACACCTTGTTCACACAAAAAGGGGGTTTCGTGAATCATTTTTCGTAAATGTTTGATGAAATGAAATATTGTGGAGCTACTAATGTTTTCAAAAAGCGCGAGCAAAACTATGCGACAATTGTACTGCAAATAAAGGACGTTTCACGTGAAAATCGGCAGAAACTCGGAAATGGAACATGTTGTTTCGTACATAGAAAATGAAAAAAAATCCTTCATCGACATTGTTTTCCATCTAATGTACCATATATGGCCTAACTCATTGGAGTCAAAATAAAGTCGTGCATCTTTGTACCTCATTTCTCATTTCTAAGAATCCTTCTCCAAAGAACCCCGTACCCCGTGTTTGTTATTGTTGTTAGGTGGTAGGTTACATAAAATGACTCCACTAGAAGGTTTCCTATTTTTATGATATTTACTAAATTAGTTGTGTAACCCTGGCCCGAGACATATCAAAATCGGCAGAAATTTTCTCGAAATTTGTTTGAGAAAAGGAAAATTTTAAAACTTATTTATTTTCAAGTGCCAACGTGTTTTCACATGTAGTGTCAAACTTCAACCTAAAAGAAAGAAAAAGATATGGCTTGGTAACCCCGACACTAAATAAGCCCGACAAGCTAGGTTTTTTAGGACCGTGGGGGTAGGCCTGGGTTCGACATTTGTGACCAAGTGGCATCTCAGGACTAGCTCGGGCTAAGGGATAAGTAAAAGCTAGGGATCCGTTCCACCCCTGGTGATGTATGCCTATGTGGCTCTCCCCTGTATCCCTTATAAATTTCGGATTTCCTTGTTCTTTGGCGCTCAGAACTTTATAGGCAATACGCAATGTTGTCTACAAGATGGCCATAAACAAAAAAGTAGACCTTAAGGTCATCCATATATATTATGGAACCTATCCATGAGAAAAATTCATAGAAACAAGCCATACGCTTAAGGGCTACCGACAAGGAATAGAATAATATTACTTTTCTAGTTGTACTCCCTCCGATTTGGAAATATAAGATGTTTTAGGTTTGTGAATGAGATGTATCTAGACACATTTTACTGTCTAGATTCATTTTAACCTATACGCTAAAAGATGTCTAGATACATCTACTTCATAAACCTAAAACATCTTATATTTCTAAACGGAGGGAGTAGTACATAAAACAATAAAATACAATATCTGTTTACCAGCTATTGGTCAATTATTCTAACATTCTAGGCCTACCTTATGGTCTGCTTTGACAATATACATTGTTGTCTAGTTAAATTTTATAACAATGTATGGTGGGTATTGGATGCCCTTATGTCTCGGTCACTACTCTTGCCATTAGATTTACCTTGTGACTCGTGCAACACAGCACTTACACATTAGTTGCAACTAGGTTGCAACTGATAATTAACACAAATAGGATGACGTCAGCGACTTAGACATAATAAGTTCTCGGGTGCCTGAGATCTAGGTGCTCCTTATAACTTTCGCCTCGTCAAGCATTAAGTTCTCACCACGTCCCCAATCTCACTCTTGAGTCCAATTCTGATCATTGTATTTCCCATTCCTCACCGGAGAGGTCTGCCAGAGTTGGATCTTTACTGAGGCTAGCCATAGTGGGAGTATCATAACTAGTATCATGCATTCCATGTTAGCAAAAAGTTGATGTGGCACAATAATTAATAAAGAAAAATATAGTTAGAGTGCCATACCTATATACCGTATCATAGCACGTGAAACTAGAAATCCTAATGCAAATAAAATCTTGTACACAAATTTTATATAGATATTCTACAAATCAATAAATATACTACTACCTGATGCCATCCACTAGAGACATAGTATCATACACTAGTATTATATATACATGATACTAGTACTATGATACTCCCACTATGACTAGCCTGATCCTGGCGATGGGGAGACTGACAGGAGCAATGAGAGAGCAGCCGTCACCCCTCTCCCCATATCCCTTTGTCTGTGTTGTTCTCATGCTCCAGGCTCCACCTACGCTCTTCTCACTGTTCCATCTTGCAGAGCACTGAAGGATGCTGACATGGGATCCACCGAGTCTTGTGCTGGAATGCTAATGTAATCGTTGGTGCCTTGTGGGTGAGCACCAAAGGGACCAAGGCTAGCAAGGTCTATGATTGTGATGTTTGCGTCTGTACTGGATTCTTATGGCGAATAGAGCGATGTTTGCAGGATTGCTTGATTTTTCAGGCAATGCAGCCTTTTTGACGTGTCGCGGTGTCGGCAAGGGGATAAGGAGAGCATATTGGGCACAGTTTAGTTTTCATATCAATGTGACATTAAATAATTTCAAATCAATGCCGAACAAGGAGATAATTTATGTATACTATATAGAGGTTATTTTTATCGAGAGACTTTGATATCAGTACTCCGTATTTCACTTATAGTGATTGATATAGTAATTAAAGGATCACTACGAATACATGAGTTTACCATGATTTTTCATTTTAGTAGTGGGATTTGAAATGACAAACATATTACATATGCTAGATCGCAACACCCTTCCAATTTGCACTTGATAATATTAAATCTCTGAAACTTCTTACAGATATGTAGTAGAGGTGAAATTAAAAATAATTAATCATAAGATTTTTTCTTTTTGACCTAACTCCTTCGGCTATCATCTTCCTATTGGTGTCATCGTTCTGCTTCCCATGGCATCCCCCAGCTCTCTATGTCTTCTTCTTCTTCTTCAAGCCTCCCGCCTCCTTCTCCTTCCACTTCATATTGCCAGTGAAGGGGGATCAAGTGCACTCTTCTTGGAGACAACGTCTCATACCTAGAGAAGTGGCCATAAATATTCCGACCCCTCATCTTCCTGCTTCCTCTTCTTCTTGCCGATAAAGGGTGGATCGAGTGAAATATTCTTCAAGATGATGTCCCCTTCATAGAGGAAAGACCAACCATCCTCCTCCTCCCCCTCCTCCTCCTCTTTTATATCTGTCAGCGTCCCCTCCATCAGGTGATGGCAAGCAGGGTCCTCGTCGGAATAATTACCTTCTGGTGTGTCAGAATAGTACGACCCATCAACAGAGTCCCTGCTATCACCATGGTAGGGACTGATATCCCAGTTGGCTCGTGGGTTGGACTCGTCAATTTTTTTGTGTGCACTGATCGAAGCAGATGCACATTGTTGTGTGTGCGGTGGCTTGGCTAGCCTAAAGGGAGGGGGAGAGACATAGATAAAGTTCTTCACTATGTTCGTCTTGCCTGGATGGTAGAGGTGGTTGTTTTTGATGGCCGCTTAAAAAGTCTTGCTCGGAACATTCAAGAGTTGCCATGTGTTGTAGGAGCAGCATGGCATTTTCCTTCTACCATTGAAAAAGGATCGAACTATTGGTACTCCTTCGCCCCAAGAGAATCGGCAGCGAGGATATTGCAGGTACCACCACATGTTGAGGAGGTTTTTGCACATAACCACAATCATAGACCTTTTCTACACAAAATACAAACATCCGACGTAATCATTGCACATAATACATAACCAGTTATTGAATGTTTCATATTTTTTTGGGGGGACATTTTATAGTTAATTAGTAAAATTAGATAACATAGTATGGCATATCATTTTTATATAAAATTATAATTGGTAAAGCTCAAAAATAATAATTATTTTGAGCCACATACATAAAATATCTCGTGTATTTGGTTCATGTAATTTGTATCATTTAGAAATCAACCTATTAGCTACGAAATATCGGACATGCTATAGAGAAATGACATAGAAGATTCTATAATGATGGAAATTGTGTTTTGAGGTTTGTGCATAGCATGCATTGTGCTAAATACAATCAATAGAATCTTCTAGATATTAGAGTGGAAGGAAGATCTAATAGTTAGCAATGTTGGGATTTTCACTTTTGATCCAACGGTCAAAGTTCAAAGTTATTCATACACTATATAATGGGGTATGCTAAAATAATAAAAGTATAACATATCATTAGTGTCGGCGTAGTGAGATCGGGGGTACCTTGCATTGTGCCGTAGCGCGTGGGACAGGGCCCACCGGTCAGAGGATCAGCAGACGTGTAGCGTGGCCGACGAAGCCGTCGCCAAGATACGAGCACCGTGTGTTGGAGATATTCCCAAGTGACAATAATAAATTCGTTCTTATTATATCTTTGTGTTTATGATAAAATTTTACATCTCATGATATAATTGTATTAAAAGGAAACATTAATACTTGTGTGTTTTGTAAAAATAAAGGAGTACCTTGTAAGCCTCTTGTTAAGCTAGAATGTTGATTAATAGATGATATGGTTTCCTGATCATGGACTTTGTATGTGATTAATAACAAGGTCATATCATTAGGAGAATGATATAATGGACACACACCCATAGTAAGCATAGCATAAGTGTAGAGGTCCCAACCTTTAATAAGGAAGAGATCCCTGTGTTTACAATGCTAGTCCCTGGATCAATAGCTAGCATCCACAGTTAAGATGTAATATCAAGAAACAATGGTCATAGTACAACTCTATAACTAGGAATAAAATAATTCATTACATCTTACATAGCTCATTTGGCTATCTCATTACAATGCAGCAGAAATAACTATAGCATGGAGTCCTTCATCTTCAAAGTGCCACGGGCAATCATGTTGGTTGTAGACTTGTAATCCTATTCCACACACTTCACTAACATAAAACAAACCTGCAACATAATAAGTTGTAGCCACATGGGTCAATACTTTTGAATTTTATTGGCAAGTTTCACTACTATGTAGAAAAAAGTGGATCCTATCATTACATGCACGTTTGGCTAAGTAGGGTTTAGGCTCATTTGCAGAAAGCAATATAGTTTTATCCTATCTTTTCAAAATAGTTTTGATCTTTTGACAAATCTTTCTGAACTCCTTGGAAAACTCCAAGTTCTTCTAATCCCTTGTAGTCACCATCAAGTTTTACTTTGATAAATTGGAATGTCGAGATCTTCCATAGCTTCAGGCCTTAGTTGCTCAGAGTTGTCCGTAACCGGGGACACGGCTAAGTACTTATAATTTGATCTTCTGCAGAAGTTTTACACTTTATCCACATGACACAATCTCGTCTTGGCGCCACCAGTGGCCGCTGGATAAGTACTCACCAAAATGGAGTACCGGCAGATCGAGCATGTGACAAAGTCTTTCCAAAGAAGTCCTCCCAATACACAATGCTAGCTTGTCTACCAGGCACCAATGTAGGGATATATTTCCCTACACAATTATAGTTAACTTGAAGATGCCAATGCATGGGTCTTCCACTATGTCGATGACTAAGTCAGAGCCCATTTAGCATGTGGCTGTACACGGAAGCCACTGTACGAGAAACATGTTCAGTCTCTAAGTCCCTGGGTGGTTTTCTTCTAGTGCACATACAAAAAGATAGCCATATAAACATGGTTCCCTTTGTTGCCACCTTGTCCAAAACTTGAGTATCCTCTTTCCACCTAGGTGGTTCATTGAGTACTTGTTTTATTATATAAAAAATATATTTTTCCAACACTTCATATAATCATATCATGTATCCCATCCCAAATATATAGCAGGTCTAAGCATACTACAACTACATTGTTTTCACTAAGGAATATATAAGGATATCCTAATAGGATATAGCATAGCATAGAAATATAGTGGTCCTATCATGCATGTTACAAAAATCCACTAAGGGTAGTGAAAATAGTAGGACGTGGATGATAGTGTCACTTGCCTTTTTAAGTAGAGAATATTGGTTCACTCCTTGATCTTGCAAATATCACACTCTTCTAACTTCATTACAATTCAATCAAGCAAACATATATTCAACTAGCATTCAAACCATTCATCACATAAAATGACAAAAACATGGCAATGCATGCAAGCATGCAAAAGAAGGTTTTATTTGGAAAAGTGGTTTCTATTAGGCTCTAAACATTTTAAAGCTCATATTGGTCATTTACAAAAGTGGTAAAACCATTTAAATTCAAGTTGGTGTAAATGGCCACTTAAATCATTTTTGTTTTGCTAGGAATTATTTAAATCAAAATGATAACCCCTAGAGTTGTAAAATATTTTTAAACACAACATGTCAGTGTTTTTAAGGTCAAGTGTTTAATATTAAAACCATTTGCAAAAGGTTTCATCCCATAAACCAATTTTATACCAAAGTGATATAGTATGTTGTTGGAAATGCCTTTTCGCAAAGTAATAATTTTATAGGGTTCATCAAATATTTTTTTTAAATCTCAAAACTTGGTGTTTAGGGTCAGAGAGTTTGATTCAAATCATTCTCCAAAGATTTAACTCAAAAAGTATTTTTAACACATAAACAATATTTTTATTTGACTAGAAATGCTCTTATTCAAAGATTTATTCTTTGGCTTCCAAAATACATTTTTAAATCCATAAGTTGGTTTCTATGGTCAGTAGGTTAAAAACAATCCATTTTCCAAAGATTTTACTATAAAAATCTTTCTAGAATAATTTTTATATTCACATTATGCCTACATAAGTTTTTGCAAAAACAACTAAGTTTCCAGAAGAAAATCATTAAACAAAGTACATGATTGCAAAGTAATTGTTCTGCTGATTCCATTGATATAAAATTTGCAAAATTTGGACGTGTAGATTAAAAGTTATAAATTTTTCAACTTTGTATATCTAATAGATCAAAATTTCTGTTTTAAAACAAACCCTGGACACATGGAGCTTTCTTACTGGCGCGTACCGGTTCGCGCGGATCGCACTCTATGGATCGTTAGATATAAATTAGATCTAGAGGCACAGAACGCTTCGTACCTGTTCGCCAAGTGGATCTATCGCGTCACTTGGATCAACATCCTAAGGCTCACAGTAGCTCTACCAAGAACTGGCGGCGCTGGCGCGGCAGCGAGCGGCGGAGCGCTCAGACGGGAAGGTTGCCTGGGAACTAGGTCGCGCGGAAGAGGGAGAGGATTCTCACCGTGCTCGCATTGTTGCGGTGAAGCTCAAGGTGGCCTCAGTTCGTCGAGGGGCGCACTGGAGCAGCGACGATTGCTCGTTGGAGTTAGCGGCGGTGCCAGGTGCTTCTGTTTGTCGATGGGGGCGGAGCTACAGACCACCAGAAGTCAAGAGGAAGGTGTCGTTAGACGCAGGCGAATGCGTAGATCATAGGAGAATCAACGGGAGGGACAGGGGCGGTCTGTACTCACCTAGGGGACTCGCCGAAGTCGAGGCAGGAGGTGGCGACGCTCTGATGTTGATGTTGCCAAGCCTCTGGTGAACGCGCGGGCTAGCGAGCGGCACTAGGAGATGGGCGATGGGGAGCACGCATGTGTGGACTGGGAGGAAAGGGGTGGTCAGACGGCACCGGATTTCGCCGGAGAGGCTCGTCGGAGCAGATGGTTTGCAGCGGTCAATTGGGACAGCCTGGTGGCCGAGAGGAGGTGATGCTTGGGGGGAATGGAAGAGGGGGCGTAGGCGTTTATGTACGCATGATTACTGGCGAGAATTGATCGCTCATTCAAACGAATTTACACCTCGAATCAAACGGCAGAAACGGTCGCGAGGTGAGGGCGAGGTCGTCGTGGGTGGAAACGAAGAACAGTCATGTGGGGTCCGTTCGTCAGCGAGTAGGTGGGTCCTACTGTCAGCGACTGCGCGGGTTCACGGCTGATTGGAAAACGATTCGCTGCGGGGAGAGCAGGTGGGCTATTTGCTGGGCTGGATTGGGCCTTGCAACTGGGCTGGCTTCGTTTCATTTTTTTGTACAGAATGTTTTTCTTTTTCTTTTTCTTTTTATATTTATATGTTTTGATTTCTATTCAAACAATTCAAACACTATTTGAATTCAAACCTTTGCCAAACTTTGTGTATATTCTAATACTGTTTATTAACATATTCTAAAGTCAAATTTAGAATAATCAATTTTAGGGTTTATTATTTATTAAAAATAAATAGACATTAGTCTTTATTTCAAAATAAGATTTAAATATGTTTTAAAATTCTATTTGAATTCTAAATTTACCAAAACCTTTTCAGTAGGTTTTATTTAAAAATAATTCACTTTGAATTATAATTTTTTGAAATACTTTAATATGTTTTAATGTTCATTTAAATTTGGGAAAAGTATTTACTTAAATAAAAAATGGATATTAATAAATCCTTATGATTTTCTTTAAATAATTCTTTACTCTCTTTATTAAACAAAAAATATTTTATTTCAATTGTTTGGCCAAGATTTAATTTGGCTTTTTAAAATAGTCCTTATTTATTTATTTCTTCCTTTGCTTATAAAATCCATATCTTTTTATTTAAAGATCCAAAAATGGTGATTCCAACTTTTATAACTTTATTTATTATTATTTTATCTTTTTAAATCCCTTTAGGATTCTATTTGATCAAAATAGGTTTTGATGTTTCCATTTGGAATCAAAAAGTTTCTTTTTACCCTGAATTTCAACAATTATTTATTTTGTTCATTTATTTTTCACATTTCAAAATCTGGAAAATTTTGGGATGTGACAGGCTACCACCCTTAAAAGAAATCTCGTCCTGAGATTTGGGAAGGCTAGGGGTTACAAGTTGGCTTGAAGGCAACTAGGGTACTACCACCCTTAAAATAAAGTCTCATAGGGTTACATTGATGGTTCACTTGACTATGGGTTCAATACTTGATATCTAGACAAGGAATCCTTATTTGACTCATCTGAGTTCACTAATTCCTGACATCCATATCCTCTATTTCTTCAAGGGTTCCATACATGTCAATGTGGTTCACATGTCCTTCCTGGGTCATAGTTGAGTCATTTCCATTGGAGTTTCTAGAATCCTTTTTCTTTTCTTTCTCTGGACAGTCTGATGCATAGTGTCCAAGTTCCTTACAATTATAGCACTGCAACTGGCTAATGTCTTTCTTCCTGAAATTTTCATGTTGGTTCTGACCAAGGTCATCTCCATTGTCAGTATCATTTCCATTATTATCACTTCCATTGTTGTTGTGGTGATACTGATGTGGTTCAGAATCTTCATTGCTCTTTTTGAATGAATGCTTCTTTTGTGATGATCCTGAGTGATACTTGAGTTTATGCTTCCTCTTTCTGTTCTCAACCTGATTCATCTTGTTTTCTAAGATGGTGGCTTTATCACAGAGTGATTGATAAGTTGGGAAATAGGCAACAGACAGCTACAGGTTCAACTCATCATTAAGTCCTTCGAGAAATTTCTCCTTCCTCTTAGCATTTGTATCAACTTCATCTGGTGCATAGCGTGCCAGATTGTAGAATTCTTCAATGTACTCAGCCACACTAAGGTGACGCTGTTTCAGATTGTGGAACTCCTTTTTCTTCAAGTTCATCACTCCAGATGAGATGTGAGCTGTACGGAAACCATCCTCAAAAATAGCCCAAGTCACATCCTCAAGGGGAGTGGTGATCTGAAAGTTGTCCCATCATATTGCTGCTGGTCCTTCAAGCAGAAATGCTGCAAACCTAACTTTTTCCTCGTCCGTGCATCCAACAGTCACTAACTCCTTATTCACCGAACATAACCAGTCATTGGCTACCATTGGATCAGTTGTTCCAGAGAACCTTGCAGGCCTTAGCTTCAGAAACCTGGTGAGCATGTCAAGTGCTGGAGGATTATTTTGATTGTTGTTGTTGTTGTTGTTATTGTTATTCTAATTCTGATTTTGCACCAACTGCGTCATCATCTGCATCAGTTGATCTTGAGCTGTCATCAACTGCTGCATCTCGGGAGTGACATTATTGTTGTTGTTTTGGTTGGGGTTGGCACGACGGGGAGGCATCTGTTGGTTTGATAGGGATAAGTAATGATGGATAGATCTAAAGAAGTTCTAACACACCACCCAAAACAATCAAGTTCAATCAAACAATCAACAAGCAACTATTCACTTAACAACTTATGAGCTTATCTCATGAGTTGAAGGAAACAACAAGTTTTCTTGAAACAATCAACTTAGTATAGTCATACCTCATAGGTCAATATGATCTATACACTAACATGATATCAATGATTTTCGTAGGCAATCTAATGTCTCTTGGTTCTCACTTGTAGTCCTTAGTGATGTCTAAGTTGAAGTCCTTGGTCATGGTGGAGGCTTTGTCCATCAAGTTGTAAAGGAAGAGATGTAGAATCAAAACCAAATGGTTGAGGAAAGAGTTTACAAGATTTTTTGTAAATAAGTTCTGGAACAAAAACAACTCCTATTTTTCTAAGGGGTTTTGTCCAATCCTAGGGTTACAATCCTACAGGCAACATAGTTCTCCGATACCATCTGTAGAGGTCCCAACCTTTAATAAGGTAGAGATCCATGTGTTTACAATGCTAGTCCCTGGATCAATAGCTAGCATCCACAGTTAAGATGTAATATCAAGCAACAAAGGTCATAGTACAACTTTATAACCAGGAATAAAATAATTCATTACATCTTACATAGCTCATTTGGCTATCTCATTACAATGCAGCAGAAATAACTATAGCATGGAGTCCTTCATATTCAAAGTGCCATAGGCAATCATGTTGGTTGTAGACTTGTAATCCTATTGAACACACTTCACTAACATCAAACAAACCTGCAACATAATAAGCTGCAGCCACATGGGTCAATACTTTTGAATTGTATTGGCGAGTCTCACTACTATGTAGAAAAAAGTGGATCCTATCATTACATGCACATTTGGCTAAGTAGGGTTTAGGCTCATTTGCAGAAAGCAATATAGTTTTATCCTATCTTTTCAAAATAGTTTTGATCTTTTGACAAATCTTTCTGAACTCCTTGGAAAACTCCAAGTGCTTCTAATCCCTTGTAGTCACCATCAAGTTTTACTTTGAGAAATTGGAATGTCGAGATCTTCCATAGCTTTAGGCCTTAGTTGCTCAAAGTTGTCCGCAACCGGGGACACGGCTAAGTACTTAGAATTTGATCTTCCGCAGAAGTTGTACACTTTACCCACATGACACAATCTCGTCTTGACGCCACCAGTGGCCGCTGGATAAGTACTCACTAAAATGGAGTACCGGCAGATCGAGCATGTGACAAAGTATTTCCATAGAAGTCCTCCCAATACACAATGCTAGCTTGTCTACCAGGCACCAATGTAGGGATATATTTCCCTACACAATTGTAGTTAACCTGAAGATGCCAATGCATGGGTCTTCCACTATGTAGTTGACTAAGACAGAGCCCATTTAGCTTGTGGCTGTACACGGAAGCCACTGTACGAGAAACATGTTCAATCTCTAAGTCCCTGGGTGGTTTTCTTCTAGTGCACATACAAAAAGATAGCCATATAAACATGGTTCCCTTTGTTGCCACCTTGTCCAAAACTTGAGTATCCTCTTTCCACCTAGGTGGTTCATTGAGTAATTGTTTTATTATATAAAACATATATTTTTCCAACACTTCATATAATCATATCATGTATCCCATCCCAAATATATAGCAGGTCTAAGCATACTACAACTACATTGTTTTCACTAAGGAAGATATAAGGATATCCTAATAGGATATAGCATAGCATAGAATTATAGTGGTCCTATCATGCATGTTACAAAAATCCACTAAGGGTAATGAAAATAGTAGGATGTGGATGATAGTGTCACTTGCCTTTTTCAGTAGAGAATATTGGTTCACTCCTTGATCTTGCAAATATCACACTCTTCTAACTTCACTACAATTCAATCAAGCAAACATATATTCAACTAGCATTCAAACCATTCATAACATAAAATGACAAAAACATGGCATTGCATGCAAGCATGCAAAAGATGGTTTTATTTGGAAAAGTGGTTTCTATTAGGCTCTAAACATTTTAAAGCTCATATTGGTCATTTACAAAAGTGGTAAAACCATTTCATTTCAAGTTGGTGAAAATGGCCACTTAAATCATTTTTGTTTTGCTAGGAATGATTTAAATCAAAATGATAACCCCTAGAGTTGTAAAATATTCTTAAACACAACATGTTAGTGTTTTTAAGGTCAAGTGTTTAATATTAAAACCATTTGCAAAAGGTTTCATCCCATAAACCAATTTTATACCAAAGTGATAATTTATGTTGTTGGAAATGCCTTTTAGGAAAGTAATAATTTTATAGGGTTCATCAAATATATATTTTTTTAAATATCAAAACTTGGTGTTTAGGGTCAGAGAGTTTGATTCAAATCATTTTCCAAAGATTTTACTCAAAAAGTATTTTTAACACATAAACAATATTTTTATTTGACTAGAAATGCTCTTATTCAAAGATTTATTCTTTGGCTTCACAAAATACATTTTTAAATCCATAAGTTGGTTTCTATGGTCAGTAGGTTAAAACAATCCATTTTCCAAAGATTTTACCATAAAAATATTTCTAGAATAATTTTTATATTCACATTATGCCTACACAAGTTTCTGTAAAAACAACTACGTTTCCAGAAGCAAATCATTAAACAAAGTGCATGGTTGCAAAGTACTTGTTCTTCTGATTCCTTTGATATAAAATTTGCAAAATTTGGATGTGTAGATTAAAAGTTATGAATTTTGCAAGTTTGTATATCTAATAGATCAAAATTTCTGTTTTAAAACAAACCCTGGACACACGGAGCTTTCTTACTGGCGCGTACCGGTTCGCGCGGATCGCACTCTATGGATCGTTAGATATAAATTAGATCTAGAGGCACAGAACGCTTCGTACCTGTTCGCTAAGTGGATCTATCGCGTCACTTGGATCAACATCCTATGGCTCACAGCAGCTCTACCAAGAACTGGCGGCGCTGGAGCGGCGGCGAGCGGCGGAGCGCTCAGACGGGGAGGTTGCCGAGGAACTAGGTCGCGCGGAAGAGGGAGAGGATGCTCACCGTGCTCGCATGGTTGCGGTGAAGCTCAAGGTGGCCTCAGTTCGTTGAGGGGCGCACTGGAGCAGCGACGATTGCTCGTCGGAGTTAGCGGCGGCACGAGGTGCTTCTGTTTGTCAACGGGGGCGGAGCTACAGACCACCAGAAGGAAATAGGAAGGTGTCGTTAGACACGGGTGAGTGCGTAGATCATAGGAGCGTCAACGGGAGGGACATGGGCGTGCTGTACTCACCTGGGGGACTTGCCGGAGTCGAAGCAGGAGGTGGCGATGCTCTGATGTTGATGTTGTCGAGCCTCTGGTGAACGCGCGGGCTAGCGAGCGGCACTGAGAGATGCAGGGGCGATGGGGAGCACGCATGTGTGGACTGGTAGGAAAGGGGTGGTCGGAAGACACCGTATTTCGCCGGAGAGGCTCGTCGGAGCAGATGGTTTGCAGCGGTCAATTGGGACAGCCTGGTGGCCGAGAGGAGGCGATGCTTGGGGGGAATGGAAGAGGGGGCGTAGACGTTTATGTACGCGTGATTACTAGCGAGAATTGATCGCTCATTCAAAGGAATTTACATCTCGAATCAAATGGCAGAAACGGTCGCGAGGTGAGGGCGAGGTCGTCGCGGGTGGAAACGAAGAATAGTCATGTGGGGTCCGTTTGTCAGCGACGTAGGGAAAAGTTAGGTGGTTCCTACTGTCAGGACTGCGCGGGTTGACGGCTGAGTGGAAAACGATTCGCTGTGGGGTGAGCAGGTGGGCTAGTTGCTGGTCTGGATTGGGCCTTTCTCCTGGGCTGGCTTCGTTTCATTTTTTTATACAGAATGTTTTTCTTTTTCTATTTATCTGTTTTGATTTCTATTCAAACAATTCAAGCACTATTTGAATTCAAACCTTTGCCAAACTTTGTGTATATTCTAATACTGTTTATTAACATATTCTAAAGTCAAATTTAGAATAATTAATTTTAGGGTTTATTATTTATTAAAATAAATAGACATTAGTCTTTATTTCAAAGTAAGATTTAAATATGTTTTAAAATTCTATTTGAATTCTAAATTTTACCAAAACCTTTTCAGTAGGTTTTATTTAAAAATAATTCACTTTGAATTATAATTTAAAAAATACTTTAATATGTTTGAATGTTCATTTAAATTTGGGAAAAGTCTTTACTTAAATAAAAAAATGGATATTAATAAATCCTTTTGATTTTATTTAAATAATCCTTTACTCTCTTTATTAAACAAAAAATATTTTATTTCAATTGTTTGGCCAAGATTTAATTTGGCTTTTTAAAATAGTCCTTATTTATTTATTTATTTCTTCCTTTGCTTATAAAATCCATATCTTTTTATTTAAAGATCCAAAAATGGTGATTCCAAGTTTTATAACTTTATTTATTATTTGTTTATCTTTTTAAATCCCTTTAGGATTCTATTTGATCAAAATAGGTTTTGATGTTTCCATTTGAAATCAAAAAGTTTCTTTTTACCCTAAATTTCAACAATTATTTATTTTGTTTATTAATTTTTCACATTTCAAAATTTGGAAAATTTTGGGATGTGACAATAAGATCAAGTCATTAACTTCATTATGCTACAGTCTTTCAAATACATAGTAACCTAATCCTTCGACCATTAGATCATGTTAATCACCATCACTAGATGAGTGCTTTGATGTCATCAAATGCCACTTTCATAACTGGGTGGTTATAAAAGTGGTATTGGGTATTCTGAAAGTATGTGTTGAAGTGCATGGATCAATAGTGGGATTTTGTCCATCCAAATGACGGATAGATATACTTTGGGCCCTCTCAGTGGAATGTCATCCAATTGGCTTGCAAGCATGTGACTAGGTCACAAGGGATGCCATATCGCGGTATGAGTAAAAAGTACTTATCGGTAATGAGGTTGAACTAGGAACGGAGATACCGATGATCGAACCTCAGATAAGTAAAGTATTGCGCGACAAATATAATCATTTTCATATGTTAATGGTTCATTTGAGCACGAAGTCATCATTGAATATGTGGGAGCCATTAGAGATCTCCAGGTCCCGCTATTTGTTATTGATCGAAGAGGTGTCTCGATCACGTTTCATAGTTCACGAACCGTAGGGTGACACACTTAAGGTTCGATGTTGTTTAAGTAGATATGGAATATGAGTTGGAGGCCAAATGCTTTTCAGAGTCTCATATTGGATCCAAGACGTCACGAGGAGATCAGAATAGTCTGGAGAATAATATTCATATAATAAAAGTCATTTTCCGGGGTTTAAAAAATTTATCTGTATTTGACCGGAGCTTCTATAATGATCTAGAAGGGGCCACCAGTTGGACCACCATCCTGGGAGGGACCACATGGGTCAGAGGAATGATGCGGGGGCTCATGGGCCAGCCGCACCAAGACCCAAAGGGCCCAATCGGCCAGCCAAAAGGATTTAGGGCAAAACCCTCAACAGGAAAGGGGGAAACATGGGGGGAAGTTTTCCCCCCTCTCCCTATTTGCGCCGGCCCTAGGAGGGGAAGACCAAGGGGCATCCCTAGCCGCATCCCCCCTCTATATAAATATGGGAGGGGAGGGCGCCACCCTTGCCCCTTCCTCTAACCCTAGACGCCACCTCCCTCCCTCCTCCTTCCAGCTGCTCCGGCTTAGGAGAAGCCCTACAAAAATCTCTCCTCCACCACCACCACCACCACGCCGTCATGCTACTAGCATTCCAAGGGGATATACTAGCTCCGATGACCACTGGAACGGGGAGATGAAGGTATTCATCAACTCCATACATGTGACCGAGTGCGGAACCGCTGCCTGAACGAGGCGCCGGAAGGATCATTATCGCGATCTTGACATCCGCAAGTGATCGACTACATCAACTAGGAGATCCGATCTCGTTAAACGCTTTGGATGTACGAGGGTTAGTTCTCTCCAATATCATTGCACTGATCTAGTAGATTAGATCTTGGCTTTGCCATAGATTGGATCTTGGTTTTATTAGTTGTTGCGATAGAAAAAAATTGATTTCTATTCTGTGAACCCTATCGTGGTATCAGAGCCGAATCTGTGCGTAGATCTGTTGCACGAGTAGAACACAATGGTTTTGTGGGCATCTTTCTCTCCCACCATAATTAAAAACACAATGCCGCTCAACGTGCAACTTGCATTGCACAAGTGGCTTTGCGGGTGTATTTCTCTCCCACTATAATTAAGATTCAATTTACAATCTACACTGGACAACACTTGTATAAGCATTGTGGTTCTTTTTTGTTGGTAAGAATGGTTCTTATTCGAAAGCCCCAAGACACGTAAAACATGAAAAGAAAATTAGAGGCGTCTAACTTGTTTTCGCAGGGGCATGTGATGTGATATGGCACGATACATTGCAAACATATCTATAATTTTTGATGCTCCATGATTGTTTTGCACCAACTATTTTATATTTTGTCCACACTTAGTGGAATTTTTATGAATTTTATGGAACTAACATATTAACAAGTGCTATAGAGCCAGTTTCCTACTTTCTGCTATTTTTGGTTTTAGAAAAACTAGTAAATAAATATTCTCGGAATTGGACGAAACAAAATCCAAAGTTCCTATTTTTTCCGACACGACACAGAGTCCAAAGCAGAGAAGGAGGAGGTCATCAAGGAGGCCACACCATAGGGTGGCGCGGGTCTACCCTGACCAAGCCTAGCGATGGTGTGGGCCCCTCTAGCGTCCACCGACCTTGCCCCTTCTCCTATATATTCCCCTCGTGACGAAAACCCTAAATAGCACATCAGATTTCCATGAAAAGTAACATAGCGCCGCCGCCACCGAAGACGAGATTCGGGGGACAGAAGTCTCTGTTCCGCACCCTGCCGGGACGGGGAATTTCCTCTAGAGCCATCTCCGTCGACTCCATCGCCATCTTCATCGCTGTTGCTGACTCCCATGATGAGGAGGGAGAAGTTATCCCTCGAGGCTAAGGGATCTACCTGTAGCTATGTGTTCATCTCGCTCTCCATGGTGTGATCTTATTGTGATCATGAGCTTTGTAATCTAGTTGAATAAGTATATGCTACTATTTTCTATTATGCTACTCAAGTGCTTTTATAAATGTGATCTCCAGAGACACCTTGTCCCACGTGTGTGAAGCTGACAGTGTGTGCACCATGTCTGGCTCTTACACTAAAGAATACAGAAATACTTATTATGAGTTATAATTTGAGTTGGATGTCTCTATTAAAGTTTGTCTGGAACCATCTAGCGCTCAAGGTGATAGTGTGGGGTTACCTAGATGAGAAATGTGAACTTTAAGGTGTGCTTTTATAGCCCTACACGGTAAATTGGTGTTCGTTATCCAACCGGAGAGTAGTTCAGGGTATCATAGTGAAGATAAGATATTTACGTGTTCAATTATGTTATTATTGTTGAGAGTGTCCACTAGTGAAAGTATGATCCCTAGGCCTTGTTTCTAAGAATTAAAACACCATTACAATAAGTCCTGCTACATGTTTGCTTGTTGCCATTTTTATTTAAGATTGCAATTACCACTTATAATCATCCATATTACTTGTATTTCACTATCTCTTCGCTGAACTAGTGCACCTATACACCTGACAAGTGTATTGGGTGTGTTGGGGACACAAGAGACTTCTTGTATCTTAATTGCATGGTTGTTTGAGAGGGATATCTTTGACCTCTTCCTCCTAGGTTCCATAAACCTTGGGTGATCCACTTAAGGGATACTTGCTACTATTCTACAAACCTCTGCACATGGAGGCCAAACATTGTCTACAACAATAGAAGCGTGTGTAGACATCAAGCTCTTTTCTGGCGCCGTTGCCGGGGAGATAAGGTAAAAGGCACTCACATCTTCTGGCTACTATGCTATCTTCTAGTACTATTGTTGGCATGTGAGTGCTCGAAGTTATTTCCTTTAGATTATGCAATTATATCTTTTTGTTTCTGGTTTTTATTTTCACTAGTTAGGCTTAATAGAAAACAACAATAAATTTAGAGAGATTTATAGTATTTATCTTGAGTTAGGACATGATGTTTTTGAAGAGAAAATTAAAAAACCTATGGAACTTTATTTGCATGCTAATAGAAATGTTATTAGCATGAATTATTCGAACACCATTATTGCTAATGCTATGGAAACGTCTAGGATTGGGGAAGCTAGTTTTTATGAAAATGATCTTTTTAGTTCCCCAGCTTTAGGGGAGAAAATTTGCTATGATGATACTATACCTCCACTATATGATGATTACAATGATGAATATGATATTTTCAGTCCACCTACTATTAAGGAGAAAATTAATTATGATTACAGTATGCCTCCTTTATTTTATGATTATGGTGATGAGAATAATAATAATAGCTATTTTGTTGAATTTCCTCCAACTACAATTAATAAGAATGACTATGCTTATGTGGAGAGTAATAATTATTATATGCATGTGCCTCATGATAAGAATTTTTTATGTGATAGATATATTATTAATTTTATTCATGATGCTATTAAAAGTTATTACGAGAGAGGGAAACATGGTTTTATGCATCTCAATAATATTAAGTTTCCCCTCTTTATGTTGAAAGTTTTGATGTTGCACTTGTTTTGCTTTCCTATGCTTGTTGCTTTGCGCTTTCATGACTTGTTTCTTTACAAAATTATTTTTCATAGGAAGTTGGTTAGACTTAAATTTGTTTTATATTTTTCTTGATGCTCTCTTTTACATAAATTCATATTCCTTATGTGAGCGTCATAGAAATTATCATGCCTATCTTAATGGCTATAAAGAAAGAGCTTTTGCGAGATAACCCATTATATTTTTGCTTTCAGTTTATTTTTGTTTATTTGAGGCTTGGAAGTTTTTACCTATGTAGCAACCTCTCCTTATCCTTTTTATTTCGTTTTGTGCCAAGAGTATCCTCTAATAGGAAGAAGGTAAGATTTGGAGAAGTTGCTGCCCGAAACAGATTTATGTGCTTCGCTATAAAAAATCGTGAAAAATCCCAGAATGTTGTATTGATCTGAAATGTTTTGTGCGCCTGACCTAGGTTATTATCTAACTTTAGTTAGTTTTTCACTTTTAGATTTGAGCAACATAAGATTTTCAAAAAAATCGATCTTTACCTGTTATTCTGTTTTGATAGATTTCCGTCACTATTTGCATTTGCCTCTTGATCTCTTTATTTTTGAGTTCTTTTGATCGGAAGATCTTTTAAAAGAAGTTGCTAAAGTATCTAATGTTTTATTGGATGGTGTACTTGAGTTGAAACTGAACCAAAAGTGGATCTACTATCTTGCATATGCTAATGTTGCTAATGAGAATTATGTGAAATTTTGTATGAAGGAAGTTTCCAAGTGTAGGGGAAGGAGAATGATGAGATGAGATGAAGGAAGGACAAGAGATAAAGCTTGGAGATGCCCATGTCACCCCAAGAAATATCCAAGAAGTACAAGCGTCAAAGCTTGGGGATGCCTTGGTGATGAGAGGAAGGATGGTCAAGAGATCAAGCTTGGGGATGCCCATGTCAACCCAAGAAATATCCAAGAAGTACAAGCGTCAAAGCTTGGGGATGCCCAAGGCATCCCCTTCTTCATCAACAAAAATATCAGGGCTTCATGCACTATGTGTTGTTCTTGGAGCATCTTTGTTTTTGTCTTTAGTTTTCTCTTGCTGAAATAAGTTGGTTGGATCCCAGCACACTTCTTTTGGAGAATTCACACCTCGTTCTTCATTGCCTAGAACACTCTAGTTTTCAGTCTTATTGTTCTTTGAGTGTTCTCTTTTGCTAGCACTGCGTTTAGCTTTAGTTTTCTTCTTCTTTTTTCTTACAACTTTTTAGGTCTTCTTTGTAGTTAGGTGAGACATGCTCTCTGGTCTTTATTGATTATTATCTATGTGAGTTGTTTCAAATAAGTTGATTGTTATTGGAAAAGATTAGAAAGTTTCATGCTTATGGTGGTACAAAAAGAAGCTTGTTTTTACTGTGACTTAGACTTTATCATGTCATGTTAGATGTTTCTTTGACCATATGCTTAGTGATTATTGTTGTATCATGATTTGTTTCAAACAATTGAGATTCCTTAATGTGCCATGAAAGAATCATGCATTGTTCTAGCATACAAAAGCATAATATTGTGGTATTCTCATTTGATGCTTTATTAGGGTTGACTTGGCACATGCTTACACCATGTTATGACTATGAATCAGTCACCTTAGCCTCTATGATTATTTTGTTTTTGACTTGTGATATCACTTTATGCTTTGATTAATAATGTTTTGTTGCTCTGCATGATTATGGCAATTATTGCTCTCTTAGTTGGTCGCTCCCAGTCTTTTGCTAGCCTCCACCTGCACTGAGTATGATCTCTACTTGTGCATCCAACTCCCAAGAAACCAAGTTATTCCAAAGAGTCCACTATAAATTCCTATGCATGGTGTGTTACACCATTCCAAGTATATTCATGTTTTTGTATATCTTCCAAATTATTTTTTTATTATGTGAAATTTATTGATTAAAGCTCTCATGAACTTGAAGGCGCATTTTATTTCTTGCACTTAATAAACTTGAACCATTGTGACTATCTTATGATGCTTACATGCTTACAAATTGTAAGTTGGGAATTAGCCAAACCATGTTGTCATGGGACACGCTTTCAACATTGCACTTATTCTATTTATTTGATATCATGTTCTTTTGTTTATGGATGTCGTCGGTGTGAAATAAAATGGGAGCTTGCAGGTCCATGGAGTTTGTATATGTGTTAGAGAAACGCATGGGCGACTAGCCTAAGCCATGCCTAATCTTGGTGGAAACTTGCAGCAAAACCATAGTGTCATTCTATGAAGCATCCTCAATAAAAAACTATGCAAATAGCAAATAAAAAGATCGCTGAGATGCTCACTGTCTGCTGCCTTGCATTTTGATATGGGATAGCTCCTGCGTCATGGGGCAAGAGGTACCTCGTTGGCAGTTCTCTATGATACACATATACTTACAATGACAAGAACTTCCCTGGGACCAAAGTTGAGTAGCATGAGGTCTCGGACTCATACTCAAGGGGCATGATATTTTCAACTTGTGATTTTTCAATCATATAACTCATATTTCCCCTCACTTTAACCTTAAGCACTTCAAGATGCTTATGGTAGGGTCAATGAGAGCTCAAAGGTAATAAGTACCATAATTTTTGGAAGCTTTATAAAACCATTTAATCCCTACTTCCCTCTGCGAAGGGCCTTTCTTTTTTACTTTTTCTTGAGTCTCCATCTTCTATCTTTATGCACCAGCTAAGAGAGCATAGTTTTAATTCTAAGTTCAATGTGCATTGTCTGAAAACTTGTTGATTGATTCATAATTATGGTATTGCTTGTTCTTAAATTATTTGTATCTAGTCCCCCTTATGAGCTTTGAAGGTGTCCTATGAATTTATGTTTTGCTCTTCCATGAAGGACAAGCTAAATACCACTCTTGCTATGTTTTCTATATGTGAAACAAACAAATGTGTTTCAAGCATTATTCATGATCTTTTGTTTGTGTAGCCTTTAATGTTGCAACATAGTTTCTATGTCTTATTGTTAGAAATATATCTTTCATGCTTATGTTTAGAGTACTTTGATTCTAGCTATCAATGCTTTGCAATACCTTGATCAAGATTGTGATGGTACATGTCACCTCAAAATTTATTCTTTTTATCACTTACCTACTCGACGACGAGCAGGAGTTAAGCTTTGGGATGCTGATGCGTTGCAAACGTATCTATAATTTTTGATGCTCCATGATTGTTTTGCCCCAACTATCTTATGTTTTTCCACAATTTGTGGTATTTTTATGAATTTTCTAGAACTAACATATTAACAAGTGCCACAGAGCCATTTTCCTGTTTTTTGCTGTTTTTGGTTTCAGAAAAACTAGTAAATAAATATTCTCGGAATTGGATGAAACAAAATCCGAAGTTCCTATTTTTTCCGACATGACACGGAGTCCAAAGCGGAGACGGCGGAGGGCACTGAGGAGGCCACACCATAGGGTGGCACAGGTCCACCGCTGGCCGCGCCTGGCCATGGTGTGGGCCTCTCGGGTGTCCATCGACCTTGCCCCTTTGCCAATATATTCCCCCCGAGACGAAAACCCAAAAGACCAGATTAGAATTCCACAAAAAGTTCTGCAGCGCCGCCTCCACCGAAGACGAGATTCAGGGGACAGAAGTCTCTGCTTTGGCACCCTGCCGGGACGGGGAATTGCCCCCGGAGCCATCTTCGTTGACTCCACTACCATCTTCATCGCCGTTGCTGACTCCCATGATGAGGAGGGAGTAGTTCTCCCCCGAGGCTAATGGCTCTACTGATAGATATGTGTTCATCTCTCTCTCCATGGTGTGATCTTATTGTGATCATGACATTTGTAATATAATTGAATAAGTAGATTCTACTCTTTGTCTATTATGCTACTCAAGTGTTTTTAATAATGTGATGTCCCGAGACACCTTGTCCCACATGTGTGAAGGTGACAGTGTGCACACCATGTGTGTCTCTTAGGCTAAAGATTACAGAAATACTTATCATGATTTATAATTTGAGTTGGATGTCTCTATGAAATTGTGGTATTTGTCTGGAACCATGTAGCACTCAAGGTGATAGTGTGGGGTTACCTAGATGGGGAATGCGAACTTTAAGGTGTGTGTTTATAGCCCTACGCTATGAATTGGTGTTCATTATCCAACCATAGAGTAGTTTAGGGTAGCATAGTGAAGAGAAGATATTTATGTGTTCAATTATGTTATTATTTTTGGGAGTGCCCACTAGTGAAAATATGATCCCTAGGCCTTGTTTCTAAACATTAGAACACCGTTTACAATCAGTCCTGCTACATGTTTGCTTGCTCCCATTTTTATTTCAGATTGCAATTACCACTTATAATCATCCATATTACTTGTATTTCACTATTTCTTCGCCGAACTAGTGCACCTATACACCTGACAAGTGTATTGGGTATGTTGGGGACACAAGAGACTTCTTGTATCTTAATTGCAGGGTTGTTTGAGAGGAATATCTTTGACCTCTTCCTTAATTTCACTATTTCTTAAGGGAAACTTGTTGTTGTTCTACAAACTTTTGCACGTGGAGGCCCAACAATTTCTACTGCTTTTACACTGAAAGAGGACCATCGTGATCCATTGAAATGACACCATATAAGTTTTGGTCTAGGATAAAACCCAAGTTGTCCTTTCTTAAATTTTGGTATGCTAGGCATAAGTAAAATGTTTACAACCAAAGTCGGATGAGCATGTCTTTGTATGTTATTTCTAATAACCGTTGGGTATTCCTCCATAACACCAAAGACAAATGTTTTTTTCACTTAGAACGTCAAGTTTCTTTAGAAGGATTTTTTCATGAAAAGTTAAGTGGGAGGACAATAGAACTTTGATAAGGTTATTGAACCTTAGCTAATATGTGTTGAGTTGCACAGCACCGGAAAATGTCCCGGAGGCAGCAAAGATGCTCATGGCTCACGTGCCTCAAAGGTTGTTGTTACGGAGGTCTAAGTTCGTATTGAACCGAGTAGGTCGGGTATCAATAATAAGATTTGAGAATAAATCATTATTGTTTGACAATGATGAACCGACTACATACAAAGAAGCGATGATGGGCCCTAACTCTTTCAAATGGCTTGACGACATAAAATCCGTGATAGTTCATATACGAGAAATCAAGTTTTTAAACTTGGAATACCCTCTAGAAAGGGGTAAAACCTTTCAGTCGTATTTGGATCTATAAAGAAATAGACATGGAGTTTCATATTTATGAAATAGTCGACATGTCAGGAAATAGTTTAAGACAATGTTCAAGGAGTTGACTGTGAGAATATTTCATCTTTCATAGCGATATTTAGTTTAGACGGATTAATGTAGCAACCACTACATATAATTTTGGTATATGATAGTTGAACAAATAAAACAAAGTTCTTCTAATAGAATGGTTACCTAGGATGTGTACATGGCACGATCCAAAGGGTTTTGTTAATTCAAAGGATGCTAAAAGCACATGCAAACTTCAATGGTTGAAGTAAGCATCGGAGTTGGAATCTTCACCGTGATGAAACTGCTAAAAGAGTTTAACTTCATCAGAGACGATGAAGATGCTTGCATTTGTAAGAAATCAGGTGGGAGCACTAAGACATATTTCTAATACATTATGTGGAGGACATCTTGTTGATTGGAAATTATATATATTTTATCGACACATGTTAAGAATTTCATTTCAATGAAATACTTAGGAAAAACCAGAATATTAGGTATCAATCTCTATATGGATAGATTGAGACACTAATATGGTTGTGCCAAATGTACATAGATGAAATATTGAATGAGTTCAACATGGAAACGACAAGAAAGATACTTGTCGCACAGGAAGGATTGAGTCAAGATTCAAGTGTATTGACACTTGGTAAGTGAAACGATATTCAAGTGTTTTGACACTTGGTGAGTGAAATCACAATATTTTGATCAATCATACTATGATATGTACACATCCAGATATGTCCGATGCTGTAAATACTGTGAGCATATACCATAATGATTCATAAGATGATCATTAGACGATAGTAAGGATATTCTTATGATCTTTCGAAGAACTAAGAATATGTTATTTATGTAGAGGATACAAATACATAGATAGTTCATTGTAAAGTGTTACATTGATACTAGTTTTGTCACACAATACAAATTAAGTTTATCTCAATGGGTGGCAGAATGTAATGGAAAGGAGATTCCATAATGGATTTGGATGAATTCCAAAGTTAAGACATTATGACAGATACTACAACAAAAGGCTAAGTATATGACTGCTATTGAAGCAGAAAAAGAGGGCATTTGTGTCAAGTAGTTCGTTATCAAACTAGGTGTGGTTCATAGCGGGCTAGAACTAGGAAGATATATTGTACGGCAATTGTATCGACATGATTTAACCCCAAGGAACTAAAGGTCTCACCAAAGGACCAAATTTATAGAATTCCATCTCATTGGAGACTGAGTGATGCGTAGAGACGCAAAGACATGCAAATACACACAAACCTGAAAGTGTCAGATCCGAAGATTATGTTTACCACTAGAAATTGTATATGTACAACGCCATAAAGCGATAGGTGTTGAATGTACAAGTTTTTCCAAACTAGATTATTGATTCTAATGCAAGTTGGAGACTGTTGGAGATATGCTGAAGAGGCAATAATAAAGTGGTTAACATTATATCTTTGTGTTTATAATAAATGTTTACATCTCATGCTATAATTATATTAAAAGGAAACATTAAAACTTGTGTGTTCTGTAAACAGAAAGGATTTCCTAGTAAGCCTCTTGTTAAGCAGGCTTGTTGATTAATAGATGATCATGGACATTAGATGTTATTAATAATAAGGTCATATCATTAGGAGAATGATATGATGGACACACACCCATAGTAAGCATAGCATAAGATCAAGTCATTAAGTTCGTTTTGCTACACGCTTTTAAATACATAGTAACCTATTCCTTCGACCATGAGATTGTGTGAATCACCATCACCGGATGAGTGCTTTGATGACATCAAACGCCACTTCCGTAACTAGGTGGTTATAAAGGTGGCATTCGGTATTCTGAAAGTATGTGTTGAAGCGCATGGATCAAGAGTGGGATTTGTCCATCCATATGACGGATAGATATACTATGGGCCCTCTCGGTGGAATTTCATCCAATTGGATTGCAAGCATGTGACTAGGTCTCAACGAATGTCATATCATGGTATGAGTAATGAGTACTTATCGGTAACAAGGTTGAACTAGGTATGGAGATACCGATGATCGAACCTCGGATAAGTAAAGTATCGCGTGACAAAGGGAATTGGTTTCATATGTTAATGGTTCATTCAATCACGAAGTCATCATTGAATATGTGGGAGCCATTATGGATCTCCAGGTCCCGCTATTGGTTATTGATCGGAGAGATGTCTCGATGTTGTTTATGTAGATATGGAATATGATTTGGAGACCGAATGTTGTTCGGAGTCTCGGATTGGATCTAGGACATCACGAGGTGATCCGGAATGGTCCGGAGAATAATATTCATATAATGTAAGTCATTTTTCGGGGTTCAGAAAATTTATCGAAATTTGACCGGAGCTTCTAGAATGTTCTAGAAGGGGCCACCAGTGGGCCCACCACCCTGGGAAGGGCCACATGGATCAGAGGAATGTGGCGGGGGCTCATGGGCCAGCTGCACAAAGACCCAAAGGGCCCAAACGGCCATCCCAAAGGATTTAGGGCAAAACCGTAAATAGGAAAGGGGGAAACTTGGGGGACAAGTTTTACCCCCTCTTCCTATGTGTGCCGTCCCTAGGCGGGGAGGACCAAGGGGCAGCCCTGGCCACACCCCCTCTATATAAAGAGGGGAGGGGAGGGTGCCACACTTGCCCCTTCCTCTAACCCTAGCCGCCACCTCCCTCCCTCCTCCTTCCTGCTGCTTCGGCTTAGGCGAAGACTTGCAGAAATCTCTCCTCCACCCCCACCACCATGTTGTCATGTTGCTGGAATTCTGAGGGGATCTACTACCTCTGCTGCCCACTAGAACAGGGAGAGGAAGGTCTTCATTGACTCCGTACGTGTGACCGAGTGCGGAAGCGCTGCCGGAACACAGCGCCGGAAGGATCATCATCGCGATCTTGAGATCGACAAGTGATCGACTACATCAACCACGAGATCCGATCTTGTTAAACACTTTGGATCTACAAGGGTTAGTTCTCTCCGATCTTGTTCCACCGATCTCATAGATTATATCTTGGCTTTGCCATAGATTGGATCTTTGTTTTATTCCTTGTTGCGATAAAAAAATGTTTTCTATGTTGCGAACCTTACACCATGTGCTCGGCACAGGTAGGGTTTTGATATGATGAAGTCTATAGAGACTAAATATCAGTTGTGGTTTAGGTACCTATGGGCAAGACAATCACTACAAGACGAGATTATGTCCGCCAGCTAGGCGGGAGAAGGAGGAGAAGACAATGACGTTGGCGAGGCGGTCCAACCTCTCCTTCTGGGTCTGAGTGTAGCGAGTCTAAGGAGTGGCATCAACTACCCATCGGAAGGACCATCGGAGCACCTCTCCTGGGCCAGGCGCAGCCCAGGAACCGGAGGCAACAGAGCCTGATAGGACACGTCAGGCCCAGACTTGGGAACTGGTAATGGGCTAGTGCATCTGGACATCATCATGGTGCTCCAGCCCTCTACATTGCGCCACCGACCATCAAGCACACCTGTGCACCACCCCTGGCCATCTATTGGCCACAGGTGCTGCCTGTCTACCTGAAGACCGTGTGGCACGCCGCGATTGCGCCCGGGAATGCCCTTGGCGGTGTTCCACGCTGGCCTTTGTAGTGACCCCTTGAAGTATAAAAGGAGGCACTAGGCCATTGAGAGGAGGGGTTCAAGGATTACGACAGGTTTGATGTGTTCAGAGCGTTCAATGGCTTCAAAGGACTTAGAGGGTTCGAGAGGTTGGAAGGTTTTGGAAGGGAGACCAGAAGGAGAGGCTCCTTGGCAAAGAGGAGAGCTAGAGTTTGATAGAGAGAGATAACCTTTCTCCCCGCTGGAGAGAAGGAAGAAAGGACATATAGAGAGAGAAGAGAAACAAAAAGGAAAATCGAGGAGTATAGAAGATAAGCTAGAAAGCGGCTCCCCGGCATGAGAGAGATCACCATCTTATACTTCAATCCACCCTAGATCATCCACCAAAGCAGGACATAGGGTTGTTAGCCGAAGGGCAGCCCGAACCTCGGTAAAAAATGATCGTGTGTGCTCTGTGTTGTGTGCTCGAATGAGTAGGTTTCTTCGACACCATTGAGTTCGAAACGCCTTCATGCCTACTACTGAACAAATAGGGATGTCTAGTATCCTCGATGTCCGTGTTGGCGAGATGCTATAATTAGAATCTTTGGGTTTTGTGTGTAGCATTCATTGTGCTAAGGAATTTCAATAGAATCTTCTACATGCTACAATTGAAAATAAGATCCAACAGTTAACATTTTTGGGGTTTCTCTATCTTGATTCAACTTTCATTGTTCAAAGTTACTCGTACACTATATAGTGGTAAGATTTGCAAGAAGTCGTGTGTCACATTCTATAAATCCAAAAAAATTGGTGATGATGCTATATGTGCATGACCTAACAACTTACGCATAATCTCAAGGAAAAATTTGGCCACATTAATCATTGAGTGTAAATGGACAATAAGAGTTGTGAGAACATATTAATTGTGGGGCCTACCAACTCCACATTAATTCTTGGATTTTTTATGAAAACTTTGTCATTGCTTACCTGATGGGTAGCCTTGATGTCGTTGCTCAGGCGCACTAGATTACCCACGTTAGAAGAATTGTGGGTTCCCAAAATTTTCTTTTAAACAGAAGAGTTGAAATCACCCAGCCATAGTGATTCAAAATTCATCAATAACGGGCTCTTTATAAATTGGGTGGCCGAGTGGTTGACCCCGCATGTCACTATCATGTAGACATGATTTTTGTTAGGAAGGGCAAACACTAAATGCTTATAGTAAGATGAGGAAATCATAAATTGTGTTCCATTGATAAACCTTCACATTCCTCTTCCTATAGCCACATTTTAGCAATTCAATACACAAAGGTTGTTGGACATGCTCTATAACCCAATAACTCATCCTTTTAAATAAGAACAATGGTGATTAGCTTGACTAATTAATTGAGGTCTATGTATGTTGTACTACTATACTTCCTAGGATATGCTATATGTGCATGACCGAAAAACTTTTCAAAAATCTGAAGGATAACGTGGCCGCATTAATCAATGAGAGCGATGGGACAATAATAGTTCTGAGGAAAAAAAATACTTATGGGACCGAGCAACTTTCACATTTTTGTGTGATGAACACATTATCTTTTTTGAATCAAAAACACTGTCATTGCTTACCTTATTGGTGGTTTTATGTCATCGCTCAGGCGCACTATATTATTCACGTTAGCAGAATAGCGGGTTCCCAATTTTTTTTCAAATAGAAGTTTGAACACTCCCAACCATAGAGATTTATAATTTATCGATAAAGGGCGCTTTATTTTTTTAAATATTAGGGCGCTTTATTATTACACCCGATTCCCCATCCCCATCGGTCTACCAATATACTATTATTACCTAGACTATGGATAAATTAAAATTCATTCGAGTTGGTTGGGGCTTCAATTGTAATTTTTGGGCTCACTACCTGTCTTGGTGACAAAATTTTCATACGCATCATCATGTGATGAATCGATATAATATGGAAATATATCAATGCTATAGTATTTTAGTGCCTATCAAAGCAATATCTTAGTTTTCTCTTTTCTCAGTTTCTTAAAAAAGGGGTCTGACCTCTTTTTGAAATTCGTAAAAAAACATAGTTTTGGAGAATACTTCGGGTTAAAACCGTACTATTTATTGGATCCAAATACTGAAAGGTATTTAATATTTTAGTTTATTTAGAAACCAAAATTTTCCCCAAATTCTTTAAAAATACTTTGATGCAAAACGGGCCTTAATATCTGAACCGAGCCAATATAGGCCATGGATGATCAATATTTAGATGCTAAATGGGGCTTTAATTTCTAAATAGTGGTAGTGTGGGGCATGGATGATCAGTGATGTGACTATTGGCATTTGATTCCACTTCACGGATGTCAAGCATCTAGGTCGCCGGCTCCCTTGTCCACTACACCTGATTTGATTCACCACCGTATCTTTGCACTGCACCAGATCTTCTTCACCAACCCGGTCTCCTGGCGTGCCAAAAAAATTGCCACCGCCAGGAATCTTCTTCTTTGTCGATGTCGTCCAGCGCTCGGAGCAACCCCTATCCTGCTTCCAAAAGCACCGCCAAGAATCTGCTTCTTAGCCGTTGTCGTCCAATGCTCGGAGCAACCTTAGTTCATCTTCCACAAGCATCGCCAGAAATCTACTTCTTCGCCGCTATCGTCTAGAACTCAGAGAAACCCATGTTCTTCTGCCACAAGCACCGCCTAGAATCTGCTTCATTGCCATTTTCGTCTAGTGCTCAAAGAAATCCCTGTTCTGCTTCACCTTCGCCCATAAGTACCATAAATGCATCACCCTTGGCAACCTCGGAGTAACCACCCAAGATGCAGAGGATGCCTAAACGCCCTCCCTTGGATTTTCGTATGATAAATATGTAGCAGTTAACTATATTTTTTATTGGTGCTACTTTTGTAGTAACTTACAAGTGCTATACTTGTTACCCGTATCATCCCAAATAAACTCATTGTAGTCAGGTTTAACCGTAAGGCATTGAACTACGATTTTGTATGTCATGGCGAAATATGAGTTAGCGACCGGTGAACACATTTTTTCCATTATCTCCTTGATTAAAGTGCTGGCCATAAGTGATGCGATTATAATTTCTCTTTGGTTTGGCATAGGCTATGGCACTAATTAACTGTTATTTCTTGCCTAATGCTATTCTCTTATTTGTGCAGTACACGTTTACATTTGTTATACTGCTTCCACTAATATGTCGGGTTTATTTTCTTCTTCTAACCCCATGATTCCTAATAGTTTGATGTTGTTACGCAATGAACAGGTGCAGTTTACACTAGAAATCATAGAATGAATGGCCCCTATAATTGCATAAGTATCTATTCCTTTTCTATCACTTCATACTAATAGCTATCAGATTGGAACCTTTTTGTGTTTACTATTTGCTGCACCTTTATGAAGACGCCCAACACTGAAGTATGGAGACCACTAGTACAATTACTTGATGCAGCAGGCATCGTCAACGAACATACCTATAACCAGATAAGCAACCGTGATACTCTATATAGATATACTGTAAGCACCCTCTCCCCACATTTTTAACGTTTAATTCCCCTAGTTTCATGCCATTTACTATAGTTTAGTTGCTGTTTTGTTAGAGGCACTAGGATGATTAGACGAATATTAGATTTGAAATGTAATACAATATAATAGAAAAAGAAGAATCATAATCAACCGTGCACTTTAAATCTCACTCTTGTATCTGCCACATATATGGCTATTTTAATAGGAGGCACACGATATTTAAATTGGTCTTTGGGCAGACAATTAAAAAATGTAAACAATGTGAATGTTTATGAATGAACATGTTTGATAGATGTTTCACCATTTCTCTGAAATCATCTGGCTAGTCCATTATAGGCACACTATTGTTCTATTTGTAATTTGATTGAGGCACTATAATAGTTTGTCAATGATTACAATAATTCCACCTACCTAAGTTTCAGATCCAACTTCACATTGAGTAGGCTAGTTAATATCAGCCACACTGTATAAATGATTATTTTGTTTTTGGTAAATGGTTGTCTATCAGTTTAAGGAGCTCACAATCGCCGAATTCATTAAATTCATAATTCGCATATTATACTTTGATAAATTTGAACAAGACCTTTGGGTTGAGTGCTGATGTCTACGCACTTCTATTCTTGTAGACAGTTATTGGGCCTCCAAGTGCAGAGGTTTGTAGAGCAGCAGCAAGTTTCCCTTAAGTGGATTATCCAAGGTTTATCGAACTCAGAGAGGAAGTAGCCAAAGGTATCCCTCTCAAACAACCCTGCAATCAAGATACAAGAAGTCTCTTGTGTCCCCAACACACCCAATACACTTGTCAGGTGTATAGGTGCACTAGTTCGGCGAAGAGATAGTAAAATACAAGTGATATGGATGATTATAAGTGGTAACGGTGCCAGAAGAGCTTTTGACAGGGAGGAAAATACTAAAGGCAAAAAGATGGAAGCAAGCAAACATGTAACAGATCTAGTTGTGAACGGTGTTTCAATGCTTAGAAACAAGGCCTAGGGATCATACTTTCACTAGTGAACACTCTCTCATAGAAATATATTATCTTCATCATACTACCCTGAACTACTCTCCGGTTGGACACTCTAATCCATGGTAGGGCTATAACAGCACTCCTCAAAGTCCGCCTTCCCCATCTAGATAACCCCACACTGCCACCTTGAGCGCTAGATGGTTCCAACAAACACCACAATTTCATAAAGACATCCAACTCCAAATATAACCCATGATAAATATTTAGGAACTCTAGACTAAGTGCCACCACGGCGTGCACGCTGTCACTTTCACACACGTGGGGAGAGCAGAGATCTATTGAAGCACTTGAGTATTTAGGTAACGCTGGCCTAAGTGCCACCACAGTATGCACGCTGTCTATTTCACACACATGGGGAGAACCAGAGATCTATTAAAGCACTTGAGTAGCAAAGTAGATCTACTTGATTACAAAGCTCATGACCACAATATGATCACGCATAGAGAGAGAGAGATGAACAAACAGCTACCGGTAGATCCCTTACCCTTGAGGAAGAACTACTGCCTCCTCATCATGGGAATCAGCAACGATGATGAAGATGGTGGTGGAGATCGATGGAGATGGCTCCGCGGCACTTCCCCGTCCCGGCAGGGTGCCGGAAAAGAGACTTTCTATCCCCTAAATCTCCCCTTCGGTGGCGGCGGCGCTGTGGAACTTTTCGTGGATTTTTTATCACATTTTTTAGGGTTTCTGAGTCAGGGGCTTCTTATAGGCGAAGGAGGCAAGGTCGATGGATGGCCAGGGGGCCCACACCCCCTGTGGGTGTGGCCAAGGTGGGCCCGTGCCCACCTAGGGTGTGGCCACCATAGTATCCTCCTCTATCTCGTCATTGATTTTCCGTATCGTTCAGGGGAAATATGAACTTTGGCTTTTGTCCCGTCCAATTCCGAGAATATTCATTTTTTAGCTTTCTGAAACCAAAAATAGAAGAAAATAGGCAACTGGCACTGTGGCTTCTTGTTAATAGGTTAGTTCCAGAAAACATATAAAAACACCTCAAAGTATAGACAAAGCAAAGAAAAGTAGATACTAAACATGCATGAAACATAAAAAATTATAGATACGTTTTCGACGTATCAAGCATCCCCAATCTTAACTCCTGCTCGTCCTCGAGTAGGTAAGTGATAAAAAGAATAATTTTTTAGGTGACATGCACCATCAAAACCAAGATCAAACCATTTGCAAGCATTAAAAGCTGGGATTAAAGAACTCTAAATATGAGCATGAAAGATGGATTTCTAACAGTAAGACAAAGTAACTATGCATGCAACATGAAACGCTAGAAAAAAATCATGAATAACATGCATTGAAAAACGTTTGTTTGTTTCACATACAGAAAACATAGCATAGTGGCATTCAGCTTGTCCCTTATAGAGTAGCAAATAGATGCATAGGACACCTTCAAAGTTCATAAGAGTGACTAGATACAAATAGCACAAGAACAATCAATATCTACAATATGCATCAATCAATAAGTTTTGGGACAATGCACATAGAACTAAGAATGGCAACTATGCTCTCTTAACTGGTGCCTAAAGGTAGAAGGTGGAGACTCAATATAATGGTGGAAGAAAGGCCCTTCATAAAGGGAAGCAGGGATTTCATGTTTCAAAAAGAGCTTCCAAAAATTATGGTATTTGTTAGCTTTCAGCCCTCATTGCCCCTATCATAAGCATCTTGAAGTGATTAAGGTTAAAGTGAACAAACTATGGAGTATAGGCTTGACAAAGTATAAGTTCGCAATCTCATGTCCCTTGAATATGAGGGCCGCACCTCATCCTACTCAAATTAAGTCACATGTAAGTTCTTGTCATAGTAAGTACATGTGTATCATAGAGAACCGCCAACGGGGTACCCCTTGCACATGGTATAGGAGCTATCCCATAACCAAAACGACAAGGCAAGAAGACAATGAGCATCTCAGCGATCTTTTTATTTGCTATTTGCATAGGTTTTTATTGAGGATGCTTCACAGATTGCTCATTATGGTGATGCTGCAAGTTTCCACCATGATTAGGCATGGCTTAGTCTAGCGGCCCAAGTGTTTCTCTAACACAAAATACATAACTCCATGGACTTACAAGCTCCCTTTTTATTTCACACCAGCGACATCCATAGATAAAAGAGCATGATATCAACTATGCACAAAGTACAAGTGCAATGTTGAAAGCGTTCCCCGTGACAGCATGATTCTGCTAATTCCAACGTATAAGTTCAAGCATATAAAACATAAATGACACAATGGTTCAAGTTTATTAGGGGCAAGAAATATAAAGTGTGCCATCAAGTTTGTGAAGAGCTTTAATCACTAAGTTTTCACATAACAAAATACTTTTTTAATTGGAAGATAGCTAAAAACAAGAATATACTTGGAATGGTGTAACACACCATGCATAGGAATTTATAGTGGACAGTTTGGAATAACTTGGTTTATTGGGAGTTGGAAGCATGAGTAGAGCTTACTCATACAAGTGGAGGCTAGCAAAAGACTGGTAGCAACCAACTACGAGAGCAATAATGGCCATAATCATGCAGAGCGACAAAACATTACTAATCAAAGCATAAAGTGGTACCACAAGTCAAAAACTAAATGATCATAAAGACTATTGTGACTTGTTCATAGTCATAACATGGTGTGCTCATGTGCCAAGTCAACCCAAACAAAGCATCAAAGGAGAATACCACAATACTATGCTTTTGTATGCTAAAACAATGCATGATTCCTTCAAGGCACACTAAGCAATCCCAATTGTTTGGAACAAGTCATGATACAACAATAATCACTAATCATAAGGTCAAAACAACATCTAGCATGACATGATAAAGTCTAAGTCACAGTCTAAACAAGCTCCTTTTTGTACTACTATAAGCAAGAAACTTCCTACTCCTTTCCAACACCAATCGACTTATTGGAAACAACTCACAAAGATAATAATCAATAAAGATCAGTGACCTTGTATCACAAATCCACAAAGAAGAACTAAAAAGTTCTAAGCTTAAAGCACAAGAAAACTAAAGCTAAACGCAGTGCTAGCAAAAGTGAACACTCACAGAACAATAAGAATGAAAATTAGAGTGTTCTAGGCAATGAATAACGGGATGTGTCTCTCCAAAAGAAGTGTGTTGTGAGCAACCAACTTACTCAAGCAAACTAAGTAAAATAAAACCAAAAAAGAAAACTAAGACGCTCCAAGAACAACACAACAGTGCATGAAACAATAAAAACAAAGTGTCTAGAAAGACCTGAGCTTTTTATTGATGAAGAAGGGGATGCCTTGGGCATCCCCAAGGTTTGACGCTTGTACCTCTTGAATATTTCTTGGGGTGACACGGGGTGGCATCCCCCAGATTGATCTTTTGTCCATTCTTCATCTCATTACATCATTCTTCCTTTACACCTGAAAATTTTCCTTCATACAAAACTTCACACAATCTTCATTAGCAACATTAGTGAATTCAAAAATAATAATAAATCTTTGGGTTTAGTTTTAAAACAGCAAAACTTTCACTAAAAACACAAGCTACTGTAGCAATTCCCTCAAAAATCTCAATTTCCCAAAAAGAACCCAAAAAGAAATCAATATGAAGCAAATGCAAATAATGGCAGAAATCTGTCAAAACAGACTAGCAGGTAGAAACCGATTTTTTTGAAGACCTTCTGTTTCTCAAATCAAAAAGTGTTGAACTAACTAAAGTTATATAACATACTGGGGGATTTATTCAGAAAATATCAGCTCAATCCTACTTATAGAGATTCCTCACGAATTTTTACGGTGGAGCATACAAATCTGTTTTGGGACAGCAACTCCCCAAATCTTACTTCCCTCTCATTAGATTCTTGCAACAAAAAGCAAATAAAAAGGATAAGGAGAGGTTATTACAGAAGTAATAACTTTCAAGACTCAATAAAACTATTGGGTTATCTCCCAAGAAGTACTTTGATTTAATGCCTTTAAGTTAGGCTTGATAGCTTGAGAAGATGCTCACATAAGAAATATGAATTAAAGTAAAAGAGAGCATCGAGAATAAAATTCTAAACACATTTAAGTCTAACCCACTTCCTATGCATAGGAATCTTGTAAATAAAAAAGTCATGAAAGCACAAAGCAACAAGCATAGGAAAACAAAACAAGTGCAACTTCAAAACTTTCAACATCAAGAGGGGAAACTTAATATTTTTGAGATTAATAAGACCATGTTTCCCTCTCTCATAATAACTTTCAGTAGAAACATGAATAAAATTAACAATATAACTATCACATAAAACATTCTTATCATAAGCCATATGCATAAAATGATTATTACTCTCCAGATAAGCATAGTCATTCTTATTAATTATAGTGGGAGCAAATTCAACAAAATAGCTATCATTGTTATTCTCATCACCAAAATCATAAAATATAGGAGGCATATTGTAATCATAATTATTATTTCCTCAATAGTAGGTGGACTGAAAATATCATATTCATCATTGTAATCATCATAAATTGGAGGTTTGGTATCATCAACTATACTATACTTATAAAGCAGCGGACATTTTCTTCTCTAGACGTACCCACAAATCATACACACACAGATTACCACCACACGATCATGCCACCTAAACGCAATCTGACAGCTAACATTGGCCCAATCGTTGTCTGTTGTGCACTTAGTAATTTATTATGATGGACTACTACTCTTTCCCCAGAGGAAAACTATCCCCACCCCGCGTCTAGCATGCGTGATTTCAGGCGTCATTTCCTCTCCTCTTTCATGATTTGTAGTCTCCCATATTCCTTTCCGTGAATCCTCCTGTTCCCCATGATCCCTCTACCTCCCCCTAATCCTTCCACCCAGGGATTTCCCTCCTCCACCTCTCTCCAAGCCCCCTCTGTTGGAGATATGCCCTAGAGGCAATAATAAATATAGTTATTATTATATCTTTGTGTTTATGATAAATGTTTATATTCATGCTATAATAGTATTAACAATAAAACATTAATACTTGTGTGATTTGTAAACTAAAATAGAGTCCCTAGTGAAGCCTCTTTATAATACTAGCTTGTTGGTGAATAAATGATTGTGGTTTCCCTATCATGAACATTGAGATGTTATTAACAACAAGATCATATCGTTAGGAGAATGATATGGTGGACATACTCCTATAGATAAGCGTAGCATAAAGATCAAGTCATTTTAATAGTTCAATTGTTATATGCTTTCTGATACATAGTAACCTAATTCCTTCGACCATGAGATCATGCATATCACCTTCACCGGAAGGATGCTTTGATGACATCAAACACCACACCGTAACTGGGTGGCTATAAAGGTGGCATTGAGTGTTCGGAAAGTATTGGTTGAGACAAATGGATCAAGAGTGGGACTTGTCCATCCATATGACGGATAGATATACTCTGGGCCCTCTCAGCGGAATGTCATCCAATTAGCTTGCAAGCATGTGACTGGCTCACAAGGGATCACATATCACGGGAACGAGAAAAGAGTACTTATCAGTAACGAGGTTGAACTAGGTATGCAGAGATACCGACGATCATAACCTCGGATAAGTAAACTATCGTGAGACAAGGGAAATTGGTATCGTATGTAAGTGGTTCATTCGATCGCAAAGTAATCGTAGAAATATGTGGGAGCCATATGAATTTCCAGATTCCTCTATTGGTTATTGTTCGGAGAAGTGTCTTGATCATGTCCGCATAATTCACGAACCGTAGGGAGACACACTTAAGGATTCGACGTTGTTTAGTAGTTATGGAATGATGAGTAAGAGACCGAATGTTGTTCGGAGTCTCGGATGGGATCCAGGATATCAAGAGGAGATCCGGAATGGTCCGGAGAATAAGATTCATATAAGGAAAGTCCTGTTTCGGGGTTGGAGAATGGTTCCGGTGTTTTCATCGGGAATGTTCTAGAAGGTTCCGGAATGTCCGGCACTCCGGAGGGGAAGGGTACATGAATGTGTCATAACAAGTTGGAATGATTGCATCATGTACTAGGTGTCATCGCAGAACAAAATAAAGGGTTAAATCAAATCCTAGTTTGAAAAAGTCAAACGCCAATTTGAAAAGTCAAACGGCTATTTTGTGAGGTGGAGGGAGAGTAGGAAACCTACTTGGGGAGGAGTTCCCTCCCTCCACCGCCGGCCCACTTGGAGACCGAGTTGGGGAGGGACTCCCCTCCCCTTGGCGCGCCCCCTCCACCTATATAAGGAGGGGCAGGGCTGCCCCTCCAAGGACACAACACCACGCCCTCTAAACCCTAACCCTAGCCGCCGCCGCCCTCCATAGTCGCCGCCTCGGGCAACTCGCCGTCACGGCCTAGGCCAAACCCTAGCCGCCGGCCTTGCCCCTCCTTGGTGTGTCTAAACCCTAGATCACCGAGGCTCTCTCTCATAGTCCACCATACTCGCTCCGGCTTAAGGCGAAGCCCTGCGAGATCTCCCCTCTACTTCCGGTACCACGCCGTTGTGCTGCCGGAATCGCGAGGAGAGTGCTACAACCTCCGCTGCCTGCTGGAACAAGGGAGAGGAAGGTCTTCGTCGAGTACCGAACGTGTGACCGACTGTGGAAGCGCTGCCGGAACGCAGCGCCGGAAGGATCATCTACGCGATCATAAGATCGGCAAGAGTACGACTACATCACCCACGAGAATCCGCTCTCGTTAAACACTTTGGAATCTTCGAGGGTGAGTTATTTCATCGACTCGTTGCTACAATCTAGTAGATAGATCTTGGCTTGTTTGTTTGTATGCGGTAGAAAATTTTTGTTTTCCATGCTACGAAACCCTACAGTGGTATCAGAGCCGTGTCTATATGTAGATCTATTGCATGAGTAGAACACAATGGTCATTGTGGGCGTTGATGCTTTTGTTGTCGATTGCTTCTTGTGTACTTGGCATCTTGCGGGATGGTGGGATGAAGCGGCCCGGCCTAACCTTACATGACATCATTCATGAGACTTGCTCCACGCTTGACATGCAACTTGTATTGCATAAGTGGCTTTGCGGGTGCCTGTTTCTCCCAACATAGTTAAGATTCAATTTACAACGGGTGATTGACAATACTAGTATCAATGTTGTGGTTCTTGTTCGTAAGTTAGGACGACACTTATTGAAAGCCCCAAACCACGTAAAACATGCAAAGAAAGTAGAGGCGTCTAACTTTGTTTTGCAGGGGTGTGCTGTGATGTGATATGGCCATGATTGTGATTATATTTGATGTATGCAATGTACCTTATTGTAAGTTGGCAACCGGCAGGAGCCATATGGTTGTCTTTAAATTCTGTTAAGACCCGCGTGTCTATTCAAAGTAGTTGTAATAGTTGAAACCGGTGGACGATAACCATGGAGCGGCATCATTGACCTTGATGCAATGCCGGTGATGATGGAGATCATGTTCGTGCTTGAATATGGAGATCGGAAGCACAAAGAAGAAAGGCCATATCATATCACATATTATGAATTGCATGTGATGTTAATCCTTTATGCATCTTGTATTGCTTAGTTAACAATGGTAGCATTATAAGATGATCCCTCATGCACATGAATTTCAAGTTTTAAAGTGTTCACCCTTAGTAAGCACCGTTGCTAAAGCTTGTTGTTTCGAAGCACCACGTGATGATCGGGTGTGTTAGATTCCGCAAGTGTATACAATTTGAGCAAGCCAGATTTGCTCATGCGGAAGCTAAGGTTTGATATTGACGAGCCTAGCATGTACAGACATGGTCTCAGAACACGGATCACCGAAAGGTAAAGCATGAATCATATAGTAGATATGATGAACATGTCGATTGTTCGCCATTGAAGCTACATCAACTCTCGTGATGATCGGTGTTGATGTGGTGGATTTGGTTCGTGTGATCACTAAAACAATGTGAGGGATATTGTTTTGAGTGGGAGTTCACCTAGATTAATTTAACTATTAATTAGAACTCAATTTGTCATAAACTTAGTCTAAACTATTGCAAATATGTTGCAGATCAATGGCGGCCCCTACCATCAATTTTAATGCGTTCCTAGAGAAAGAAAAGTTGAAAAACAATGGAATCAACTTCGCAGATTGGTTCCGCAATTTGAGAATTGTCCTCACTGTTGGTAATTTGACCTATGTGCTGGATGCACCGCTGGGTGACCCACCTGCAGCTACTGCTACCGATGAAGTAAAGAATGTTTACCTCGCTCGGAAGACTCAGTACTCCACAGTTCAGTGTGCTATCTTGTATGGTTTAGAATTGGAGCTTCAGAAAAGGTTTGAGAATTCAGACCCACATGATATTGTCCGTGATCTCAAATTGATCTTTGAGACTCATGCGACAATTGAGAGCTATGAGGCTTCTGAAAAGTTCTTTAACTGCAAGATGGAAGAGGGCAGCTCCGTCAGTGAGCATGTGCTTAAGATGTCTGGGCACGCAAACAAACTTCAAAGCTTGGGTATAGTGATTCCTAATGCTTTGGGGATTTATCGTGTCCTCCAATCACTACCACCAAGTTACAAGAACTTTGTGATGAACTACAATATGCAAAACATGAACAAGCAGTTGCCAGAACTCTTTGCCATGTTAAAATATGCAGAAGTGGAGATCAAGAAAGAGCACCAAGTGTTGATGGTCAATAAGACCACCAAATTCAAGAAAGGCAAGTCTAAGAAAAAGGGACACTTCAAGAAGGGTGGTAAGAAAGTTACCGCGCCGACGAAGAAGACCAAGGCTGGACCTAAGCCTGATACTGAGTGCTTTTACTGCAAGGGAGAAGGTCACTGGAAGTGGAATTGCCCAAAGTACTTGGCGGATTTGACGAACGGCAACATCAATAAGAAAGGTATATCCGATATACATGTTATTGATGTGTATCTCACTAGTACTCGTAGTAGTGCCTGGGTATTTGATACTGGTTCGGTTGCTCATATTTGTAACTCGAAACAGGTGCTGCAGAATAAACGAAAGCTAGCGAAGAACGAGGTGACGATGCGCGTGGGAAATGGATCAAAGGTTGATGTGATCGCGGTCGGCACGCTACCTCTTCATCTACCATCGGGATTAGTTTTATACTTAAATAATTGTTATTTGGTGCCTGCGTTAAGCATGAACATTATATCGGGATCTTGTTTATTGCAAGATGGTTACTTGTTTAAGTCCGAGAATAATGGTTGTTCGATTTATATGAGTAATATGTTTTATGCACATGCACCTTTAATAGATGGTCTATTCTTATTGAATCTCGATAGTGGAAATACACATATTAATAACATTGAGGCTAAACGTTTGAAATGGAGCGATAACTCGACCTATATGTGGCATTGTCGTCTTGGTCACATTGGAGTGAAGGGTATGAAGAAACTCCATTCCGATGGACTTCTTGAATCACTTGATTTCGAATCACTTGAAAGATGCAAAGCATGTCTGATGGGTAAAATGACTAAGACTCCATTTTCTGGTATGACGGAGCGAGCTACGGACTTATTGGAAATCATACATACCGATGTGTGTGGTCCAATGAGTGTAGCATCGCGCGGTGGTTATCGTTATGTTCTTACCTTCACAGATGACTTGAGTAGATATGGGTATATCTATTTCATGAAACATAAGTCCGAAACTTTCGAGAAGTTTAAGGAATTTCAAAGTGAGGTTGAGAATCAACGTAACAAGAAGATTAAATTTCTATGTTCTGATCGTGGAGGTGAATATCTAAGTTACGAGTTTGGCGAGCATTTGAAGAAATGCGGAATACTTTCACAATTGACACCGCCGGGAACACCACAGCGTAATGGTGTGGCCGAACATTGTAATCGAACTCTCTTAGATATGGTTCGTTCTATGATGTCACTTACAGATTTACCGCTATCATTTTGGGGTTATGTATTAGAAACAGCCGCATTCACTTTAAATAGGGCACCATCTAAATCCGTTGAAACGACACCGTATGAATTATGGTTTGGGAAGAAACCTAAATTGTCGTTCCTAAAAGTTTGGGGTTGCGAAGCCTATGTAAAGAAGTTATAGCCGGACAAGCTTGAACCCAAAGCGGAAAAATGCGTCTTCATAGGATACCCAAAGAAAACTATTGGGTATACCTTCTATCATAGATCCGAAGGAAAAATCTTTGTTGCCAAGAATGGATCCTTTCTAGAGAAGGAATTTCTCTCGAAAGAAGTGACTGGAAGGAAAGTAGAACTCGACGAGGTTGTCGAACCTTCTCTCGAACTTGCGAGTAGCGCAACACCGGAAGTAGTTCCTGTGGTGCCTACACCAATAAGAGAGGAAGCTAATGATGATGATCATGAAACTTTAGTTGTAGTTGCTACAGAACCTCGCAGGTCAATGAGAACTCGTACCACTCCTGATTGGTATGATCCCGTTATGAATGTCATGTTGGTGGATAACACCGATGACCCTGTGACGTATGAGGAAGCGATGATGAGCTCAAATTCCAATAAATGGCAAGAAGCCATGAAATCCGAGATTGGATCCATGTACGAAAACCAAGTATGGACTTTGGTGGACTTACCGGATGGCCAGAAGGCTGTCGAGAACAAATGGATTTTCAAGAAGAAAACAGATGCTGATGGTAATGTTACTGTCTATAAAGCTCGACTTGTCGCAAAAGGGTTTTGACAAATTCAAGGAGTTGACTACGATGAGAATTTCTCACCTGTAGCGAAGCTAAAGTCTGTGAGGAGTATGTTAGCAATCGCTGCATATTATGATTATGAGATATGGCAGATGGATGTCAAAACAACATTCCTCAATGGAGACATTGATGAAGAGTTGTATATGATGCAACCCAAAGGTTTTGTCGATCCTAAAGATGCTAACAAGGTATGCAAACTTCAACGGTCCATCTATGGATTGAAGCAAGCATCCCGAAGTTGGAATCAACGTTTTGATAAGGTAATCAAAAGTTTTGGTTTTATACAAACTTATGGAGAAGCTTGTATTTACAAGAAAGTGAGTGGAAGCTCTGTAGCATTCTTAATACTGTATGTAGATGACATATTGTTGATTGGGAATGATGTAGACCTTCTTAATAGTGTCAAGGAATATTTGAATAATAGTTTTTCAATGAAGGATCTTGGCGAAGCAGCTTACATATTAGGCATAAAGATTTATAGAGATAGATCGAGACGCCTAATATCATTGTCACAAAGTACATATTTGGACAAAGTTCTAAAGAGGTTCGGAATGGAAGATAGCAAGAAAGGGTTCTTGCCCATGTTGCCCAATACGACCTTGAGTAAAACTCAAAGTCCGACAACGGCAGAAGATAGAGAAAGGATGAGTAAAACTCCCTATGCCTCAGCCATAGGATCTCTAATGTATGCCATGCTATGTACTAGACCCGACATTGCATATGCTGTTAGTTTAACTAGCAGATATCAAAGTGATCCAGGAGTGGATCATTGGACAGCGGTCAAAAACATCCTTAAGTACTTGAGAAGAACTAAGGATATGGTTCTTTCTTATGGAGGTGATGAACAGCTCGTTGTTAATGGTTACACCGATGCTAGTTGGAACACCGATCCGGATGATTCTAAATCACAATCTGGATACGTATTTACTTTGAATGGTGCAGTAGTTAGCTGGAGGAGTGCAAAGCAAAGCGTTGTGGCGAGATCTTCAACTGAATCGGAATACATGGCTGCTTCGAAGGCTTCACAAGAAGCGATATGGATGAAAGAGTTCATTACAGAGCTCGGTGTGGTTCCTAGTGCGCTGGACCCAATGTCTATCTACTGTGATAACTGGGCGCCATAGCTAATGCGCAAGAACCAAGGTCACACAAGAAGCTGAAGCACATCAAGCTACATTTTCACGCTATTCGAGAACATGTCCAAGATGGAGACATAAAGATTTGCAAAGTACACACAGATCTGAATGTGGCGGATCCGTTGACTAAACCTCTCCCGAGGGCAAAACATGACCAACACCAAACTGCCATGGGTGTTCGGTATATTACCATGTAATCTAGATTAGATGACTCTAGTGCAAGTGGGAGACTGTTGGAGATATGCCCTAGAGGCAATAATAAATATAGTTATTATTATATCTTTGTGTTTATGATAAATGTTTACATTCATGCTATAATAGTATTAACAAGAAAACATTAATACTTGTGTGATTTGTAAACTAAAATAGAGTCCCTAGTAAAGCCTCTTTATAATACTAGCTTGTTGGTTAATAAATGATTGTGGTTTCCCTATCATGAACATTGAGATGTTATTGACAACAAGATCATATCGTTAGGAGAATGATATGGTGGACATACTCCTATAGATAAGCGTAGCATAAAGATCAAGTCATTTTAATAGTTCAATTGTTATATGCTTTCTGATACATAGTAACCTAATTCCTTCGACCATGAGATCATGCATATCACCTTCACCGGAAGGATGCTTTGATGACATCAAACACCACACTGTAACTGGGTGGCTATAAAGGTGGCATTGAGTGTTCCGAAAGTATTGGTTGAGACACATGGATCAAGAGTGGGACTTGTCCATCCATATGACGGATAGATATACTCTGGGCCCTCTCAGTGGAATGTCATCCAATTAGCTTGCAAGCATGTGACTGGCTCACAAGGGATCACATATCACGGGAACGAGAAAAGAGTACTTATCAGTAACGAGGTTGAACTAGGTATGCAGAGATACCGACGATCGTAACCTCGGATAAGTAAACTATCGTGAGACAAGGGAAATTGGTATCGTATGTAAGTGGTTCATTCGATCGCAAAGTAATCGTAGAAATATGTGGGAGCCATATGAATTTCCAGATTCCTCTATTGGTTATTGTTCGGAGAAGTGTCTCCATCATGTCCGCATAATTCACGAACCGTAGGGAGACACACTTAAGGATTCGACGTTGTTTAGTAGTTATGGAATGATGAGTAAGAGACCGAATGTTGTTCGGAGTCTCGGATGGGATCCAGGATACCAAGAGGAGATCCGGAATGGTCCGGAGAATAAGATTCATATAAGGAAAGTCCTGTTTCGGGGTTGGAGAATGGTTCCGGTGTTTTCATCGGGAATGTTCTAGAAGGTTCCGGAATGTCCGGCACTCCGGAGGGGAAGGGTACATGAATGTGTCATAACAAGTTGGAATGATTGCATCATGTACTAGGTGTCATCGCAGAACAAAATAAAGGGTTAAATCAAATCCTAGTTTGAAAAAGTCAAACGCCAATTTGAAAAGTCAAACGGCTATTTTGTGAGGTGGAGGGAGAGTAGGAAACCTACTTGGGGAGGAGTTCCCTCCCTCCACCGCCGGCCCACTTGGAGACCGAGTTGGGGAGGGACTCCCCTCCCCTTGGCGCGCCCCCTCCACCTATATAAGGAGGGGCAGGGCTGCCCCTCCAAGGACAAAACACCACGCCCTCTAAACCCTAACCCTAGCCGCCGCCGCCCTCCATAGCCGCCGCCTAGGGCAACTCGCCGTCGCGGCCTAGGCCAAACCCTAGCCGCCGGCCTTGCCCCTCCTTGGTGTGTCTAAACCCTAGATCACCGAGGCTCTCTCTCATAGTCCACCATACTCGCTCCGGCTTAAGGCGAAGCCCTGCGAGATCTCCCCTCTACTTCCGGTACCACGCCGTTGTGCTGCCGGAATCGCGAGGAGAGTGCTACAACCTCCGCTGCCTGCTGGAACAAGGGAGAGGAAGGTCTTCGTCGAGTACCAAACGTGTGACCGACTGCGGAAGCGCTACCGGAACGCAGCGCCGGAAGGATCGTCTACGCGATCTTGAGATCGGCAAGAGTACGACTACATCACCCACGAGAATCCGCTCTCGTAAACACTTTGGAATCTTCGAGGGTGAGTTATTCCATCGACTCGTTGCTACAATCTAGTAGATAGATCTTGGCTTGTTTGTTTGTATGTGGTAGAAAATTTTTGTTTTCCATGCTACGAAACCCTACACCCTCATGAACCTCTCTTCGACGCCGACGAAGAAGCTCGACGGGCGCAGAAGGCGGCGAAGGGAGGTGAGCAGCACCGAGAAGGGAGAGGGATCATGGGATCTAGCCGCTGGGGAGGACCTGGCACCCTAAATCCCATCCCCCACCCCCTTCAAGGCGCTGGCCTCCTCTAACGTCTTCGACCTCCATGCCGCCGCCGGGAATGCCTATACTACCTCACCATCTCCACAATAAGCTCCTGCTTCTCCTCTCTCCCTTATAGGTAGCATAGAGAAGGCACCTCCCACTTTTGTTTTTGTTGATGACAGTGTAGTACCATAGTTCTCCTTTTGGTTAACCCATATTGGCGTGTGTAGGCCTAGCTTGAACAGTGGTATTACTCCATGTAGTGCATGGGCGTCTTTGTTTCATTTAACAGTGCAGTATTGCAGTTTATGTCATATGAATTTTTCCACGTCTATGAAAGGAATAAGTATCTCAAGATTATGTTCATCATCCTATTTTTTATATACATAGTTCGTAATGATTGCAGTTTACATCTATGCTACTCCCTCCGACCAAAATTACTTGACTTGGATTCGTCAAAATTTGGATGAACCTATATACTAAATAGTGTTTAGATTTATCCAAATATAGACAAATTTGAGTCAACTAATATGGGTCGGAGGGAGTATATGTATTTGTCTTTAATATTTATCCCTGGCTGCAGTGTGCCATTGATCATCAAGCATTTTCTTGCCTCATACCTTTTGGCCACCAATCACTAGAGAAGCAGAGCAACAAGCAAGAAGTATGACAGACAATCTCAAATGTCACAGCTGGAAACAGGGACCAGACTCAGGTTCGTGTTCTCGGTATTATGAATCAGTACATTGATATTCTCTATCAAGAAAAGGAACGGGCATGCTGATACTACTCTGATGATTATATCCTCTAACCAGACTCATTTTATATGCAAGCAGGATAATAACAAGAGCATACTAAACTAAATAGTCATGTCACAATCGCAAATAGGAAGGTGTCATCCTTTATACTGTTTCCTGTAAAGATCTCTCTTTGTTTTATGCAAAATATTCAGGCTGGCTATGTACCGAATTTGCTTCAATAAAGAAATCACTCACTAATCAAGGTGAAATAAGTTGTTGAAGCCACATGGAAGGCCCAACAAGAAGTTGTTGTGTCGCTTGAAAACTGTCAGCTATAATGATGACAGCGGCTTCAAAGCAGGTGCTCGATGGAGCTTCTATAGGGTTCATGGAAGTTACTATCCTATCTAACACGTGTGGCTGTTATTTTCAGTAGTAACATTTTGTTTGTTTGTCTGTCTCCTAATACCGTGTTCTATTTTTTGTCATCATGAGATTTTGCAAGCCAATAACATTGTGCATTGTTTATGGATTTATAGGTCGTCAACACCTAATGGTTTACTGTCATGTGCTTCATTTTAAATTTGCAATGCTCATCAGACCATGTCACATGGCCAGTCCAAGTTTTGCAGACAACTATTCACATTATTTGGGAGGATATCTCTATGTCTTTCGTGTCTTCAAGGATATACAAAACCAATAACATAAGTCTACTACCTACTATTTACTTCTAATTATCATATGTTCATAAAAAGTATTTTAGATCTTGCATTTTAAAAAGGTATGCATACTAATAAAGTATATGCTGCTTAATTGAGTTTGTATACATATTGTAGGAATACCCCTTTCGGGTTGAATTCTGCTAAAGATTTACATACTGCTGTTTTTAAGGCCCCATGGTGCCACATGATGCCATGACCAAATTAAGCAGTGTGAGGACTTCTAGGAGATATGCCAGTGATGGGCCCATTCATAAAAGAGCTCCCTTCGCTATTTCAATCAGGTTGAAGTTAGAGATGTGCGACACATGGCTAATGTAGTAAGTGATGTATTGAGGACTCTATTGGTGTTTAAATAAAGTTGCAGCAAGCCATAAAAAAGACAGTTGCATAAGCTAGCCCATGTTTTCTACTAGGTTACTGCTGTAATTTGTAAGATGACAAAATATCTGCTATGTAAGTAATTTAACTACTTCCTCTGTCTCAAAAAAGATGTCACAGATTTGTTAACATTTGAATGAATCTAGACACAATTTACTATATAGATTTTTTTAAATTCTAACAAATTTTCGACATCTATTTTAAGACGGAGGGAGTACATTTTAAGAACCTGTTCAGGGTGGTGTGCTGGATTAGTGTATTTCAATTTTGTAAAATTAGGGGAATCTAGGGCTTGTGAGGACCCGCTAAAACGGCCCAAAGCCACATCCGAGTGTCATTGCTTTAAGACATTTTTCTTTCATATTGTACAGTTCTCACTGAGCCACGTCGAGAACATATTATTTAATACATTGAAGCAGAATTCTGCAAGCTTGTAATATGCATTCAATTGCTAACAGAAACAAAAGCTGAAGCAAGATAGAAAATGAAATGGACCGTGTAACAATAAAAGAACGAAAAGCTGAATGTCTCAAGTTCTCTACTCAAGGCTTGAGTGAACAAAATATAATCAAGAAACCCATATGTGAATCATTTTGTTTTCCATAGGAATCATACTCTGAGTAATAGATGAAGTTATGTTGTTGTCATCGTTGTTGTATCATTACCACTGTTATTGTTAAGGTCAGGAACTGCTGCTACCGCCAATGATGGAACCCGAACAAATAGACTGCAAGCAAACAATGAAACCACTATCTTCAACTGTATTTAACATTTAGTGAAGTTGCACAATAAAAGATGTAGTTTTGAATTGACCACGAGCTTGAGCAGGAGAAAGAACGGAAGAATACATGATCATGTAGTGATTGTGAAGGTTTGGGAAGCTTATGCGCTAATATTGGATTGTATTAAGCGATACGTGCGTTGCACGTGCACTTTAACTAGTAAGCAATAGAATAGCTATCTTTCCAAGTGTGTTCATTTGTACACACATCATCATTGGAAGGAACATGGATAGCACTAATAGCACAATAATTATTAATATTATCATTTTCAGAATTGGTACCAAAGAGATTTTTAATATCAAAAGTAGTGTGCTTTTTCCAAGCATGATCACTACTATAGGTAACAGGCATAGGAACATCATCTAGCTTAGACTCATCAGCAAAAACTATAATAGGAGCAACATGCTTATAGGAAGATACCATTTCCTCTCTCCTTTTACTCTTCTTCTTCTTCTTCTCCTCTTTAGGAGGGAGAGGCTTGAATGGAAGCTTCTCCATATACCCTGGTGTATTGTTAGATACAATAGAAGAAACTTTGGAGGATTCCTCCTTTTCATTAATAAGAACAAAACTCATATCAGTCCTGTCATATTTTTGTAAAATATCATCTTTTATAAGATTTTGTATGTAAGCATTCGCATGGAAATTATCAACACATTAAAGATGGCACCCATGCAGGACGCAATTCATACGAAAAGCACTCACGTCTACCAAAGAAGTTTTTCTTGATAACTCTTCACACCCCAAAAACAATGTAAGTTTATCATGTTGATTATCAGTGATCGCGTTATCACAATACAATCTTGCAGTACTCATTGAATTAGAAAGGTTATTATTATGGCCTAACATTGAAAATTGAAATGACCCACTTCATAGCAGAGTTCACAAATAACAGGGTAGAGGGCACAATTTTTTTACCAAGATCATTTAGAGCCTTATACCATGCTCTGATTTTTTCATTCCAGTGTGTGATACAATATTCTTCTTCTATTTGATTCTTCTCACAAGGTCTATGCATACCACAAAAATTAAAATGCTTATAAGAAATAGTACTTTCAGAAGTTTTAGCATGTTTATTGCAATCATTAATAACATTTTCATTTTCCATGCAAGTGTCTTTAAAAGGTTCATGATACATGTCCCATTTTTATTTAGGAGCATTAATATGGTAAGCAAAGGCTCTATAATATCTAACAAGAATTTGAGGATCAAGACCATATTTAGCACTAAGCTCTTGAAAATCAGCAGTTTCACCGAAATACTTAATGCAATCATACTCATAGTTTATACCTGGTTCATATAGGCGAAGGAGGCAAGGTCGGTGGAGGGCCAGAGGGCCCACACCCCCTGTGGGCGCGGCCAGGGTGGGCCCATGCCCACCTAGGGTGTGGCCACCCTGGTGTCCTCCTCCATCTCATCTGCGATTTTCCATATCGTTTAGGGAAAAATATGAACTTTGGCTTTTGTCCCGTCCAATTCCGAGAATATTCATATTTTAGCTTTCTGAAACCAAAAACAGCAGAAAACAGGGAACTGGCATTGTGGCATACTGTTAATAGGTTAGTACCATAAAACATATAAAAACACTTCAAAGTGTAGACAATCAAAACAAAGTAGATACTAAACAAGCATGGAACATCAAAAATTATACTACGTTTCCGACGTATCAAGTGGTTACATTGCTATATCAGACCAAATAATATTTTGAGAATGAACAGGTAGATTTGTTCCGTTGTATGATGTTGTGACTTTTTTATCTTAGTTTTAGACTTCATCAAGTAGAGCAGTCATTTCACAGAGGAGAAGTGATAGTTGCACACGTTCTTATCCCTCTATGAAGTCGACTATTACAGTTATTCTAGAAGAAAGAGATGTATGAAGCCCTGATGCTACTACATGTTTTCTTCCTTTTAGCACTGATTTCCTTGGTAATGATGTTATAAGGCCTTTAGAAGGACTGATTTTAAATTCTTTGGTTTTTGTTTTCCTTGGTAATGATGTTATAAGACATTTCTTTTTGTTTCAGGTTGCAGATATAAATATGAAGCCAGAACATAAAACAACTACCTAAAGTGTAGATCTCTTTGCATAGAGCAGCAATGACAGTGTGTATTTCTCACATAGGTACACGATGTTGATTGTTCCATACATTCCAGTAAAAAGAATTTTTGGTGCTAGACTCGAAGATGCACTTGATGTAGTTGGACACGAAGCCAATAGGACAGGTGTAGTAGTCTCCATAGCACGGAAGAAGTTATTTGATTTGAATAATAGGCAAGCTTTAATGCACAAACTACTTAATAATCTCCGCAGCGAGTCCCATGGTTAGCCCGTTGTTAAATGTGAGGCGATTCAAGCTCCCTAAAAGAAACATTTTTTAAATCAAGATTATGTTGTTTACTACGGATTTTTTTCTAGCCTATAATACTATTTTATAGTTATAAGTTTTTCTCCACGGTTACAGAATTCATTAAGCATTGTAGATAATCTTTTGTTTTTTATCCATTTTTATGTCCTCGGAATGGGCCTAATTTGCATAGGCTTAAACATTAGCTAGTCCAACAAGGATTGTACCAGCCCTTGATGGGCCTCCAATCAAAAGTGATGGGCCTACTATGCCTCCATGTAACAGAGGGTAATTATCAGTATTCATTAAACACTAAAAGGCCAGAACAGTAAATGGATAGTACTATAAAAGGCTAGCTGTAAAAAGGGTAGAAATGTAAATGATAGAACAATAAAAGGCCAGAACCGTAGAAGGATAGAACAGTAACATGCTAGAATAGTAAAAGGCCAGAACAGTAATAGGCCAGCACTATAAGAGACAGGAAAATTTACCAGGCCAAAACAGTAATGGGCTAGAATAGTAACAGGGCAGAACCTTACAAGGCTTCATGTGGATTTGGACAGTACAAGGCCAGAAGAATAAAAGGCCAAAATAGTAACAGACCTTTTCAAAGAAGAGTCGTTAGTGGGTGGCCCATGACGGACTGTAAGAAAAGTGATGGGCCAACCACAGGCCTTAACACTACTGGGCCAACTTGGTGCATGACGCTAATGGGCCGCACAGTACTAGACCAAGGTGGGCATTCTGTAGGCCAAAACAGTAACTGGACAGAAATTTTACAGACCACACTAGTAGGCCCATTTCATACCGTGTATGACAAAAAAAACGGCCGTCTTCCTACTAGGCTCTCATAATGGTCTGAACCAATTAATAATTAGCAGGCCTTGGCTGGCACTAGCTTCTACCACAGTTTCTATGACCGTTAACGGAGGTAACTAGCTGTTAACGATGTTTTCCATGTGCTATTTTGCATGACGTCTGGAGTAAACGCGGCTGGCAAACAGATCTACGACGAAATAAGTTTTCGTGGCTGAAGGGTGTGATCCACAACGGTCGAAAAAACCGTGGTAGATTCATTTGTGATGGGGATTTTACCATGAAGGGCATCCATCATAGAAGACTTTTCAACCACGAAAAACGAGCCTTCATCCATGAAAATCGTCCTTTTTAAAAGGAAATTTTTCTTGTAGTGCCAGCTGCGGTGACTCAGCATACCACTACCTGATGTAGTACACTATAGTCATTGACATAACATCAATAAAACACCGTTTCAAGGGTATTACATCCCTCAAAGTGGTACACCAGAAACATCGTGGGTCTAAGACATGACTATAGCTTACAACTCGACTCTTTACAAAAGATCTAGAGAACTCTCTAAGTTATACAGGAAGAAAGAAACTTCTTACAAAATAAGGACCAAAAATAATAATTCATAACTATCACAATAATAAGACTAGTATCTAAACTATATGGCTTGCAATTATTGCTATTGCAATGCTCTACAGAAGTAAGCTCTATGGCTAGAGATTATACTTCTATCTAATCAGGAACTTGATCTTCTCTCTAGTTGATGTATATGTTGACTACAATAACTTCATTGAAGAACTTGTGATTTTGGTGACGATTCCTTTGAGTATAAGTTGGTGTTGATGATGTCTTCATCAACGTTAGAATTTACAACAACTAACCATAAGCCATAAGCTATGCAGGTTTTCAAAACATTTCTTTAAAGGTTGATTTTTTTCTAAAAAGTTATGTCCACCAGCCTTCACAGGTTTGCCAAAACTTCATGGAGTTCCTTTCCTGCCGCGTGCGTAGCTCCTTCATGGAACAGAGTGTAACATGTCACACTTTTGTACACTATATATAGGTGTGTTGCTTTACCCATGAAGAATCCTTCACTTATACAAACTTGTTACTTAGAGACTGTGCCTAGAGCCGATTTACCCCTAACATACAAACCACTGGCTATGTTCATCACTCCTAGGCGGTCGTAATTTTTTGCCTGCCTCTAACTCTAACCTCAGACGGTAGGAATCTATACCGTCTCTAGTACGGCTTCTCCCTCTATCGCTCTTTAAAACAAAATGCCTCAAAATGGAACCTGAGACAATAGAAATTATTGTCCATCTCTTTACAAATTTTAACCATAGCCGTCCATAAACAATCACCGCCTCTAGGAATCTCAAGAGGCTAGCCATTATAAAGAACGCCTCGAAAATTTGTATCTAGGGCGGTCGTTAATTTTGACCACCTCAAATATATATCTGACTAGAGGTGGTTTCAATTATAAACCATTTAAGGTCTCCTTTGTTGTTTTTTTCTTCGAGATGGCTCCTTTGTTGTTGAATATATATACATGGATCAATAACGCATCGATGCCTTCATTAAACCAGTTTAATCTTGTGGTGGTGAGTATATATGGATCTTCCTAGTGTTATATTTAATGTATTTTCTAATATTGTCCACTTTTTTTGTACAATCTATTCTTATTGCAAACAACATATATCATGCAATCAATTCTCACATAAATATAGTAACACATACAATCATGCTCGGAGTAATAATTAACTACTTCACACATTTAAAAAACCCGGACAAGGCTAACCGCGACTAGGATAACAATGATGCCAAAGGCATATTGTAGACAACTTTCTTTCCAAATAGCATATTTTTTATCATATACATCTTCATCCTAGTTGTTTGCCTACTTTCATGCTTGTTGATGTTGTGTGCATCGATGATATCAGCCAACACCAATTCTAATTGCCCCTGCTCTTCCACAACCCTTCCATTTTTTCATTGACAGGTTTCATTGCTTGCTCAATAATTCGAATTGTCTAATGAGCTAGCCTTATCTTATCTTCCCTATTCCTCAATTCTTCATTGGTCTTCTTCAATTCTTTCCCCTTCTCCTCCCTTGTAAATTCCATTTCTTCTAGGACAATGATTTTTGCATCTAGACAACATTGTAAATGGCACATCCATCACAAATATCATAGTCACAGAATGATTCCTATAAAAAATTAAAAACAAATTGAATTCTTAAAAGCTCAGCAGATACATCCAAAATTTCAAAACAAAAAGAATTAGACAGACAAAAGCTTAAAGCTTAGTACCTCATCCGATGAGGAGTAGTTCCCGATTTTGACGAGGATCTCATTGTCGCCCATTGTCCTAACCATGGCGACACATACACAAGCGGCGTAGAACTAAGGTGCGATGATGATTTGACGTTTCCGGCACCTCGTGGAGGCAAAATATAGACGTTGGGGTGCTCGATCTAGACCGTGGCTAGCGAACAGCGACGCGTGAGGGCAGCCGGCGGCTGTCGAGGCGCTACCAACTGGTATGCTGCATGCCGACGATTGATAGGTCTATCATTTGGGCAGGAGCTCCCTAAGGATGCCACGACGTCTCCGGAAGCGGCCTGGTCAGGCGACCCTTCGCGAGGCCTTGCATGTCAAGGACACGACCTCGGGAGGATGCATCAAGGAGAAGGATCTCTATGTTGTACTGTTCTGCGCTACATGGGCCTTGGATTCTTTGGAGCGTGTCCGGGGCCCCGATTGGTAATCTCACCAAGAAGTTGGCAGGCGAGGTGAATCCCGACAAAGGGGTGCAGCATCCCTTTGCTCCCAATTAGTGTAAGGGGAGGACGGATGACCTTAGAGTGTGCAGGCCACCCCATTGCCGTTTTGGTGCAAGCAAGAAAGAAGACAACGTCGGATGATGACAAGCAGTGCTAAAGGAGCTCACTTTATAGAAGGAGGGGGAGCCAGCGGCGTCGAAGACTTGGTCCATGGAAAGTACTCTTTTAGACAAGGATCTTGAGGAGCTGGATTGTGGTAGCCCTTCCCGCCCAAGAATTGGGGGAAGAGGCATGTCGCCGCTATATAAGGAGCCCTTACCCTACCTTAGAGTGGGTTGATCCCAGAGATCTAAAACCCTAGAACTTCATCCACCATTGTACCCTTGTGAAGCACGCGAGCAATACAACAAAGCAAGAGTAGGGGATTTACCTCCTCATGAGGGTCCCGAATCTGGGTGAAAAGACATCGTGTCAAGTAAATGTCGTGATCTTGCTCTGTCGTCGCCACCATCGCTGAGACTCCTTGGGACCGCGTGTTCAACCCCCTCTCGTACGAAGGGCTCTTTGGACCCTAGTTTCCTTCGTAGGACAAATGTCTGACATTTAGCACACTAGGTAGGGGGCTGAGGTGTACTTTCAAGACCTTCGCCAACCCCGACGGCATGTCGGCTTGCAACGAGACCCACGCTGAGCGTTCTCTCAGTACCGCGGCAGGCAAGGCTCAAACGGAGCTATCCCCACGGTGAACCGCCTCTGAGCCGGCCCTGTGGACGGAGGACAAAGGGGGCTTTTCCTAGCGGCCATTACCAGAGCCCTAGTCCTCCTTGTGAGGCGACACATCACTCTCCCGCATCCCGTCTTCGTGCAGCCACACCGAGCACCTCCTACGGGAGGACTCCAAGTGTATGGTGTATGAGCTCTTGGACAACCCGCCGGCCGAACCAAGCAAAGGAAGGTTGTGTGATTGGCTCGCCGAGCTCCTCGACATTGCCAGGCTCTCCTCGGAGGGGCAGGGGGCTCAGGCAAGGACAAGGCGCATAGAGCTGGGGGCTCGCTGTGGTGACCCATCATACCACTTCATGTGTAGTATACTATATTCATTGACATAACACCTACGAAACATCGTCCCTCAAATATCATGTCCCTCAGAGTGGTACAACAGAAACATTGCGGGTCCAAATTACAAACATACACACTTTATTATTACAATACCAAAATATCGGTACTTTAAAGTCGTTCAAACTTATATACCATACATAACTTAATATTTTTCAGCGGAAGAACGAATATTCAAAACACATATCACAACTTGAGATCAGTAGCTTATTATATAAGGTTTATGCTGCTTAGCTCAACATAAGTACTAAGTGCTAATAGAGAAACTATTCTGATTCGTTGCTTTCAAATCCATAGTGGATCACCTAGTCCACCCCTTCCACTCCACTGCACAGGTCTAGCTCCTCGTAGTAGACATTGTCCTGACCTTCGGTAGCATACATAGGAGTGCCCTCTGGATCCTCAAAGTCTAAGTAAGGGATCAAAAGAGAGAGTGAGTAACAGTGTTACCTAGCAAGTTCATGCACTGTGGGAAGTTTGATGCTCTAACTACCACCTCAGACTATCTTTTTTTGCCACTATGCAGTTTTTGTAAACATTTCTTTAAAGGTTTATTTTAATATAAAAACTATGCCCATTAGCCTTCACATGTTAACTACAACTTCATGGAGTTCCTTTCCTACCGCATTCATGGCTCCTTCCCAAAACAGGGAGTAACATGTCACAATTCTTACACTCTGTAGAGATGTGTTGCTTTACCCACGAGAGATGAAATCCTTGTTGCACAACCAGACATACTTTCCTGTCTCAATTCCATGATGTGGGTCCTAGTAGATGATCCAAGGCAATCATTGTCCTTATCCGCAACCCCACATGCCCCCTTGGTGTAGGTCATGCCCACATATTGAATTTTGGCAATGGACAGTATAGAGCGTTATAGATGCCAGAACTACCATGGGATGTTGATGGATCCCACCCATGTGTTGTATACTACTCTATGAATTATATCACGCGCTACAAGGAGTTCAACCATGGCCTGCGCATACGGCAACATAAGAAAGGAAGATGATCCAGCTGACTTCTCCGACCCATTCCAAATATCATGATTACACATATTATACAATGCTAGAACCACTGATGTCTTGGGTTATTAATTCCTATATGGTGAATTCTCACTTCACATGGAATCCTACATTCCATGGCGAATCTTAATATTTACCATCACATAGGATGATAATAGAATCTCTTATTATTGATAAAATATTCTTTTATATCTCCTTTTTCTTAGAACATAAGTGATAACACACAAGTTTCAAATACTTTTATAAAACACATCAAAGGACATGAAAAAGTGGTGAACTTGCCTTGTGACTACAAGGTAGTGAAGTCGCATGCTTGCACTCGACCTTGAGATTTTGTTTCAACAAAACACCATTATTGATCGATCAGGAAAATATTAAAAAAAAGCAATAATGAAGATGCATACTAATGTAATGCATCATTTTATTATTTTTTTTCTTTGCGTGTTTTACCAACATTATTAAAGTTCTAAAGCTTTTTTATCTTTAAAAGAAATTTCATAGTTGATAATTCCTAAAACCTAGTAAATATTATATTTAATAATTTTATGGTAAGAAATATTAATTTAATAACTTAAAACTAATTTTTATTTAATTTTAACTCTTATTAATATTTTCTTAAAATTCTATTAAGAAATAAAAATTTTAAGAATGATAATTTAATTTTATTAAATTAAAATACATGTTAGCATTTTTCTTAGATACAATATTTATTTACGATCACAAAATTTAATTTTATTTATTTTTTGGTATCATCTTTATTTTTATAAAATTCCATAAGGAATTTATGTCATTAAAATAATTGACTTAAATTTTATCATCCTAAAATACAATATATATTAGGTGGTTTAAATTTTTATGAACACGTGGATATATTATTTGTATTTTAGGATATTTATTTATTTTTCTAGAGCATAAATAGTCCAAGGTATTTTGGTCTTTTAATAAATAAATTAGGGTTCTATTTCTTTAAATCTGGGTCTGGCCCACTGGGCTCTCCCAGCCTGACCCGACCTAGTGGGTTGGGTCAAAACCTTTGTGTCACAATGGGTTGGCCTCGATTAGCCCATTATCTTTTATCTCCCCTCTCCTCTCACGAGCCTAGTACTGAACGGTGCAGGCGATGATTATGCGCCTTCCTATCCTGTCTGATTTGTTGCTCGCGCACTCTGTTGGATGCACGTCTCTAGTGTCTATGGTTTCAACCCTATCACCGGCGTGGTTCCCTGGCGATGTCATGGTGCTGATCATGTGCTGTGGCGATGTTGTGTTGCTGGCAGTGCACTTGTGCTCTTGTGGCTACCATGCCTGCGGGTTGAAGCGCCTTCGGGTGCTCCTCGTGCCGCTGTGGACACCGGCATCGGCCATTATCCTTTCATTTCTATATCTAGCAAGGGACATAGGTGATTTTACTTCTTCCCCCTTTGCTCTCTGCCTCCCTTTGCTACTATCTATGTGGTTGCTATTATGAATCCCTAATTAGGGTTCATCATCTGTTCCAGGGTTCTTTTGCTACTTAAATTTCTTGGTAACAATGTTTAGATGAAATTGATCTAGAGAACCCCCTATGGTTCCATTTATGTATGGCTATCTGATTTACTTAGTGTATGTTGCTCAGTGTTGTTACTGGCTATGCTAGGTGGATTCCTTCCTGGAATTAAACTCTGAGATGTTCTATTAATGGCATATGTGCTTTATTTGCTTGTATCTATCCTGGTAGAGATGAAAAGAACATGTTATATGTTGAATTATAATATATGAATGATGTATGGTATATGATATTGGCACTGAGTTATGTTGATGATATGTCTAAGATAGTTTCTTGTTGGCTTTCTTAGAACAAGAACTTGATTATATATGGAAACATTTACTTGTTGTCATAAAGAACAAGTATTGTAACTATTTTCCTATATATGTATCAGATAAGGATTTAATTCTTTAAATGATAATATTGTTGATCCATATATGCTGATGAGTCTATCTACAAGGTAGTTAATAAACAAGAATGATTCCTAACCTATTTAGGACGATGATGTAATTAACTAACTTGCTAAAACTTGTAGATGTGATTTCATATTTGGGAACTGTTCATTAGGCTGGTTGCTATTGAGGTGCTACGAGTATCTGGAATGTGCCCAATAGAAACCAAGCAATGGATTTTCCTATTTATAGTTGCTAAGAATTAATGGCTGCAGATTAGGTCCATGATGCATAGGATGAGACACAATCTGTGAATTATAATAAGAACAGATGCTTCATGTGTCTATTAAGACATCCAGTGATGAGTTTCCACCTCACCTCGGTATATCTCTAAGGATTAAACCCTAATCCAACAGATCTTGTATATATATTTGATATGAATATGTACAAGATATGGATTTGCTTGAGATGCTCCCACCTATTGTGGTAGATGATGTTGATGTTGGTCTTGTTGTTGCTGGAGAACTTTTCCAGATCCTTCATGTGACTGGTTTGCATCTCCTTCCTTGATCACCCCCTTGATATACTCCTGGCTTGCCCTTGCCCAACACCTGTTCCACACCCTCCTATGTAACCATCTTGGTGGTGATCTGGTGGTTTTATGTGATGCTTTGCTGGCTGATCTGGTGGAAATATAGCAAGTTCTAGTGGTGGTTCCTTGTGTTCTTGAGATATAATAGCAGTTGTTGTTGTGAGCTAGTGTAGGAGAGAAAACTCTGTTGTGTGCGAGTTGTGACTTTTATTTACCCCTCTTCTCAACTTCTTTTGACATCACACTCCATGCATGAATGTGAATAAGTTGCTTTACTGTTTGTTTTACCTATGGATCATATCTAAGAGAAATGATCAGTTTCCCTTCCTTTTACTATGAGCTTATCTGGTGAAACTTGCCCCTCTTTGGATAATGATGTTGTACTGAAGCTATTTTGTATTAAATAACAAATACTTCAATTTGGTGAAACTTTTCCCTTTATAAATTGAGTTTTCTTAGTGATGTGTTTAACAATGCATCACATTTTTTAAACTGAGAGCAACTAACCATAAACATTTCATCTTGTTTCTTTTGTTTGATTCTTTGTTACAGGTACAAGAGATTGATAGAGGATCAAGAAGATTAGTTTAGGAAATAGACAGGAACTAGTTTAGGTGTTGTCTTGTATTACTTTGTGTAATTTCATTTCTTTTCTTTGTAAAGAACAATATAATATATATATATTATTCAAAAAAATTCAATTTTCCAATACAATTATTTCTGTAATGTAACTCTTGTTTATTCATTTCTATTTAATTTATTATTATTGAATTAAGAAAAGAATAAGAAGTATACTTGCTTGAATGAATTCTTTTATTTATATTGTAGTCATTTTATTTTTCTTGTATAATATCTAAAATATCATTCAATAATTCATACTATGATTTATAAATCCTTTTGAAAATAATAAAATGTGAATTAATTATAAATTTGAAATCTTTTAAAAAACAACCAAAATTCAAATATTTATTTGAATCATTATCCCAAATAATTTAAATACCTAGAGATCATGTCAAAATTTATAATAATCGCCATAAAAAGCTAAATCCTAACTCAATACAGAGAAGGAAACTCTGATCTCTCCACATTTTTGTTTGGCGAAAAATTTACCCTACTTCTACAAATAAATACATGCAAATGCACATAATTCTATTTATACCCCTCGTTGGTTCCTACAAGCTGGGATGTTACAGTCTCCCCCCCCCCCCTTAAATTAAACTTTGTCCCGAAGTTTTACTGATGTGTACCTGAATAATTCTGTATAAGCTTCCCGTAATCATCGTCTTTATCCCAGGTTGCTTCTCGTTCAGGGTGATGTTCCCATTGTACCTTGCAATACTTAATAGCTCTGTTTCTTAATCTCTTCCAATTCTCTTCCAAAAGGTTGCATGGCTTTTCAATATAAGTCAAATCTTCTTGTAGTTCTATCTCTTGATGTTTTCCTTTGATACCAGGTTCATACCAACATATTGGAGATCTGCACTTTCAACCAAAAAGTACTTGATATGGTGCTGCCTTCGGACTACTCTGATAGATGTTCTTGTAGGAACACTCTACCAAAGGTAGATGATATTCCACGAACCTCCAAAATCTAAGGCACATGCCCTAAGCATATATTCTAAGATTTGGTTAGTTCTTTTTGTCTGACCTTCGGTCTATGGATGATAAGCTGTACTGAAATCCAGTTTGACCGAAATGCTTCATGTAGTTGTTTCCAAAATGTTGACGTAAACACAGACCCTCTGTCAGATACGATCTTCTTGGGTACTCCTTGATTGTTAACAATCTCTTTGACAGATATATCTACTAACTTCTCAGCATTATCTTTTTGATTCACTAGGATGAAATGTGCACTTTTGGTAAACCTGTCCATAATCACCCAGATCATATCCTTATGTTTTGGAGTCATTGGTAATCCTGTAATGACATCCATACCAATTTCCTCCCACTTCCACTCTGTAATCTCTAGTGGTTGTAGTGGTCCTGCTGGAGTTTGATGTTCCGCTTTCACTCTCTGACAAGTATGGCACTTAGATACATACTTTGAAATGTTCCTCTTCATATTGTTCCACCAAAATAGTTCCTTAAGATCCATGTACAACTTTGTACTCCCTAGATGAATTGAATATGGTGTCTCATGTTCTCTCGGAGTATTACCTCCCAGATCTCAGGTACATCGGGTACACAAAGACGGTTTTGAAACCATAAAGATCCATAATCTCCTAAGTGAAATCCTCATGTCTTTCCTTCATAAATTCTTCGGATTTCTTCAGCAATGAAAGGATCTTCATATTGATTTCGAAAGATATCATTTTGAAGATCACTACTACATTCTTCAATCACACTCGTGGTAGCTAAACCTCCAAGAACCTCTATTCTTATAAACTACATCTCTAAACTTTCCAAATCCGGTCATAACCTTTTGGCAATTCCCTATTGGCTGGTTGAATATCTGTGCTCTTTCGACTGAAAGCATCTCCTACAACATTTTTTTTAAAATTAGGAAAGAGGCTTGCCATTCATTGATATAGTACAAGAGAGATGGCCAGTTTATGAGGGAAACCAGCCGAAAACTGATACAACACAACACCACACACCGGCCCCGAGGCCACGCACCAAATAAGCCGAAGGACTAGCCACCCAAGTTGCCAAGGCTGACACCCTAAACACCTCAAAACGCAACAAGGCGGAGGCAAAGACTTGGAGCCGCCCCTCCGACAACCACGCCGACCCCCGGGGTCGCGCACCACCTAGCCAAAAACGGACCAAGGACAAAACCGACAAGACATACAAACAGAACACCAACACTTGGAGGAAAGGGCCTCCACAGTGATGCCTCCAACGAGTGGTGCGACGACCAAGAGCGCTGCCATCATCAGCATCGATCGTCGCGAGAGGAGGGTTTTCACCCAGAGCACACCAAACTGAAGTCGTGTCTGCCAGACCGCCGAGTCGAGGGAGCCCAACAGCCCGTCGATGCCAACAACCAACTCGGTCCGCTAATCCCTCTGGCCGATGGAGCATCCAAATCAAGGACCCAGGAGGCCAAATGACACAAGAAAGTGCCGCCCGCGCCCGATACCGCGAGGGATCAGAGTTTCCCCTAAAGAACCCGGGCGGAGGCGCAAGAACACCACCACGATGACACCCCCAAGGGGGAAACAGCGCCAAAAGGCGTCGCCGCTGTCGGCTCCAGCCGTAGGCAGAACAAGACTTTCGCCCGGCAGAGAGTCACAACCTCACACCCTCCACTCGAGACCAGCCAGACCACCATCACCATCCCGCACGTCCACCTTCGAAGCCATCAAACTAGGCAGTCGGACCTGGCCGTCTGCACACCGCCACACCTAGGCTCCCTGTCGTTGCGACAAAAGCCGCCGTACAGATCATCACTGCTGCCCGCGAGTTAGCTACCGAAGCAACCAGAGCAAACTCGGGCAGCTGTTGCCGCAAACAAGAATGAAGACCACATCCACCACCATCCTCTACCTCGCATGCCGGCAGCTCCAAACGCCGCACAACATCCACCACCACCATCATACCAGACCGGAGATCCCCATGACCACGGGCGCCACTAACTTCACCATGCGAAGAAGAGAGGCCGGGCAGCACCAGTCTGCCACCGAAGACGCACCTCCGAAGAGCACTGTGGGCACCATCGGAATGCCAAGAAGAGGGGGACGCCAAACGATAGAGACACGGGGCCCAAGGATGAACGCTGAATGCCGCATATGCAAGCTCCTAGGACCCACCGCTGCGCCGCCCACGCGGCCACCGCATCCGCCGCACCGCCGAGGAAACCCATGGCCGCCACCTCGGCGCCCAAACTCCACTAGAGACGCCGCACCGTCCAGGGCCGGTGCGCTGCTCTGGCCGGAGCTCCTGCCGCCAGATGGGAAGAGGCCCCTGCCCAGATCCCATCGTGCGAGAGGAGGGATGCCAGCCGCCGCCATCATCCACGCGGCCTTCATCTAGCGGCGTCCTCGGGCAGCGGCGGGCAGAGGTGGAGGGGGAGGAGGGGTAGTTGTGGGATTAGGGATCGGTCGCCCGAGCTGCCCCCTGGGAGTGACACGGGGACGGTTTGACTTCTTGTACATCTGCTACAACATTAGCCTTTCCGGGAGTATAGTTGATTGTTAAGTCATAATCCTTAGTCAACTCCAGCCAACGCTTATGTCTCATGTTTAACTCCTTCTGAGTGAAGAATTATTTGAGACTTTTATGATCAGTTTATAATTCACACCTTGATCCATAGAGAAAATGCCTCCACCCTTTCAAAGAAAACACTACGGATGCTAACTTTAAATCATGGCTTGGATAGTTGAATTCATGAGGTTTGAGTTTTATAGATCCATAAGAAATTACCTTGCGATCTTGCATTATTACACAACCTAATCCCTCCTTGGATGCATCACAATACACTTTATAATCTTTTCTACTTTCGGGTACCGCTAAGACTGGTGTTGTAGTTAATCTGGTCTTCATCTCTTGAAAACTGGTTCGCACTTCTCATCCCACATGAATGGAGTATTCTTTATTTTTAACTTGGTCATTGGTCCATCTATCTTGGAGAAACCTTCAATAAATCTCCGATAGTAACCTGCCATTCCTAAGAAACCTCTAATTTTTTTCACATTAGTTGATGCACTCCACTCCAACACTGATTGAACTGTGAATGGATTTACTACAATTCCATCTTTACTGATCACATGACCAAGGAATTCGGTCATGTCTAACAAAAATCCCCACTTACTGAACTTAGCATATCGCTTGTGTTCTCTTAGGAGTTGCAATTCTATCCACAAATGATCAACATGCTTTTCCTTGGCTTTGGAATATATCAAGATATCATCAATAAAGACTATGACAAACATTTCCAGATATGGTTCATCAGATTCAATAATATTGCTGGTGCATTGGTCAATCCAAAAGGTACAACTAGATACTCATGATGACCATACCTTGACACAAATGTTGTTTTTGGAACATCTTCAGGTTTTATTTTGATTTTATTGTAGCCTGATGTCAGATCAATCTTGGAAAACACTCTGACTCCTTTGACTTGATCAAATAAATCTTGAATTCTTGGAAAGGGATACTTGTTATTAATGGTGACGTTGTTTAGATTTTTGTAATCTCCACACATCTGCCGACCACCATCTCTTTTATCAACAAAAATGACTAGATTTCCCCATGGAGATATGCTTTCTTGAATAAATCATTTGCCTACTAACTCATCAATTTGCTCTTTAAGCTATTTCAGCTCTCAAGGACCCATCTTGTATGGTGCTTGAGCAATAGTTGTTGTACCAGGTATTAGGTCAATAGTGAAATCTATCTACCGATCAGGTGGCATTCTTGGTAATTGTCCTAGAAAAACATCTTGAAACTCCTTTACTACAGGTCTCCAACTTGACCTCCTTCATTAATTTTAGTTGAAGATCTACCATGATGTGAGTATGTTTGTGTCATCGGATTGTCAACAAGTACGCCATAGGGGGTCCTGACAGCGTCGAGAAGGTGGGGTGTGAGACGTCGGATGTTCCGGGAACGGTGAACACAAGTTTACCCAGGTTCAGATCTGACTGTAGTGATCGGATCCTACTCCTACTAACAACCCAGTAATATATCGGCGAGATCCGGATGTTACAGCGGATTACAAGAGAGGTTTGCTTGTGCGAGTTGTGATTGTGGTTATTTCCCTAAAGGCTCCCATAGGGCTGGTTTATATAGTCACCAAGACCTAGGCTTATAGGAGAGACCTATCTGGCTACGTTACAGAGTCGAGAACTAGATACAGCTTGGGCTACAAGTAATACTACAGGCCTAAGTCGATAACTCTTCTAGGCTTTGTTGTAGCCGGAACTGGCTCCTCCTCTTTCTCTCACTAGGACGCCCATAAAGCAAAGCTCTAACCCGTTGGTGGGCCACCCTAGTCAGTGATTCCTGTGGGTATACCCCAAAAGTATATCCCCAACAGTAGTCACGGGAAGTCTCCAAGATCCTAAGTCAGATAAATCGTCTAGTTTGATGGTTTCTTCATCTCGCAAATCTTGAAGGGTTCCCGAAAACTTCTTTCGATAGTGTAGGAATGTCGAGTCATATGATATGTTCTGCTCTGAACTTTAGTCTTTTCCTTGCTCAGTTTGAAACATGAGCCAGATTTTCAACAGCGGCGTGCTGTCTGACAACTTTTCAGACCAGTTCCTCTCATTGACAGGAGTACCATCAACACGACCATTGGTGGATCCGTTCCCTACGGAATAGAGAACCGTTTTAATGCTCAAGCGAGAATCGAGGGGGTGGAGGAGTCGCAAGGAAGCCACCTCCCTTTCTCCTATATGTGTGGCGCAAATCGCACGACTGAAGCACGAATCTTGGCGCAGAGGTAAATAAAAGAGAGATGAAACCCTTCTCCCCCAAGTTCATCTCTCCATCGTTTCACTTATTGCCTCATCATACTCCTCGACCCCTCCGCAACCATTCTTCTCTACGCACCGTGAAAAAATCCCCAATTTCCACCAATCCTAGCGAGATGGAAGCGCCATCCAGCTCAGGCACGGTGGCAGCGGGAATCACGATGGCAGACAAGAGGAAACTGCGAGGCCTTTGGGTTCCTAGTGCCATGGACAACGTAGAGCTTAAAGTCATAGAGGATGAAGGCTACATCGTCACCGATACGTGGCGAAGCGGCACTGGATAGGCCCTCCCTGCACCACGCGAAGGCGAACATGTCCTTTTTGGTACGCACGTCTACCGTGGCCTCAGCCTGCCACCATGGCATTTCTTCACCGAAGTTCTTCAGTACTACGGTGTGCAACTCCATAATTTCCATCCCAACTCTCTGCTAGAACTTAGTGCTCATGCATCCTTGAGCGAGGGGTTTCTTGGCATTAGGCCAAGTCTCACCCTTTTCCGGTACTACTATGGTACTAGGAAAAATTCCATCAGTGCCAGTGTTCCTTACACCATTGGCACTCTTAGCTTACTCCTTAGGAGAAACCGAGTTTATCCTAGGATTAACGCTAGTGAATCTGTAAAATGTTGGGCCAGAACTTTCTTTTATCACAAGGATATTCCGGATCCTAAAAAGGCAGAAGGTATTCCGGCCTTCTTCGATGGTGCCGCTCCCCACCAGGAATCGTGGGATGTAGAGGCGCCGTAACTTTCTGATGACTTGATCCTTGCCAAGAGGCGGATCGAGTTCTTGATGAAGAACAAGGGGCTCCATGGATCCGATTTGATCCACTGCTGGCTGGATCGCCAGATTCAACCACTATAGTTTCACGAAGACCGCTTGATGCACACGGTCACCGGAGACTAAAAGGACAACCTGAGGGTCAGTCCGACTCGCATAGCTGCTAAGGCCTACAAGACCCGAATGTAGTACCTGATCAAGGAACGAGTGGAGAAGAGAATCCCTGAAGTCTCCATGAAGATGTACACATCCGACTGTCCTCTGATCCTGGTAAATGTTTTTACTTGTTTAAAGCTTATTTGCTCTTTTCCTCCTCGTAATCCGACTTCTCTCTTACCGAAGTTTATTTATACTTACCAGCTCAAGGATCTTCCCGAGTCCGAGCTTGCCCCCATCAAGGTCTATGACTCAGAGGCGGCGGAGGACGACGAGCTGAAGGAAGTTCCTGCCTCCGCTTCCAAGAAGCGCAAGGACAAAGAAGTTGTTATCACTGCTGGCAGCCAAGTGTTGTCAGTAGTTAAAAAGTAAGCACCTTTCTAATGTTTTCAGTACTTTATTTATTTATTTCCTTCTGAAGCACACCCGATATTTTGGATTTATGTGTTTTAGAGAAAAATTAGTGTTGAAGAGCAAAGTGAAGCCAGACAGCAAGCCGGGAAAGCAACTCCGTCAGCAGAAACTTGTCATCTCCCCAGCAATGCCACCACCAACTCCAACCAGTGCCTCGTCTTCAGCACCAGAGGTTTTCGCCTCTCCTGATGCCGGCTCTGCCATCCCTAATGTCAGCAACACCTCGAAGGACCTGGTTATTGTTGCTAGCCAGGCAACTAACAAGGGTGAACCCGCCAAGGGTAATGATCCCATGGTAATGTCTACAGGACAATTAGATAAAGTGGCCAGCTCTGCTGTCTCTGTCCTAAAGTGGAAGAAGGAGGATATTCTCAAGCTGGCTCAGTCCAGTCTCGAGAAGTAGACCCTCACTCTAGAGGCAACAAGCCAGGAGACGGAGTACGTGAAGCTGGTTAGCCTCCTGGACCAAATTTTGGTCCGGGATGCGAAGATTGAGTCTGGCGAACTCCTAGCAATGGACGTTCCCTCCCTCTCTCTTGTCGAAAAAGTGTTTCACAACACTAAACTCGGATTTGAGAAGTTGCACCTGGAACACATTGTAAGTTTCCAATTCTTATTTGCAGTATTTCATTATCGTATCATCTTAGCCCCCAAGCATAAAGTCGGATGAACTCCATTGAATCTGAGTTTATGCTTATAGGATGCAAAAGAACAATGTAGTGTATCCCCCAAGGCTCGTGCTGTATTTTTACTTAGTTAAATTTGCAGCCCGGGTCTTAGTAGCCGTCTGACGGTATTTCGTCTCTAAATTTACAGAAAATTGCATCTTCCAACTAGGAATTGCTCAAGAATATATGCAATAAGCGCAAGGAAATTAAGGCTTTGTGCCTTGAGAATTCAAAGATGAAAGTTGATAAAGATGAAGCAGAAGGTAACCTTTTCCGACTTCCTCTTTTTCATTTAGTTATTGCTATAGTCAAACTTGTTTTGTCCGACTGATATTTTTCCCTTTGCAGAATTGTTGTGTGAATCCAGCAAGATGGTGGACAATCCGAGAACTTCATGGTCTTGGAGATGGAGAATGCTGGGTTCCAGGACGAGCTTGAGAAGCTTAAGACTGAATCGGAGAAATCTGTGAATGCTGTCCTGGAGTCAAGAAATATGGAGACCGAGAGGCTCGAGAAGCTGCTAGCCCTCCGAGACAAACAACTAGATGATCTTAAGAAGGGCTTTGATAGCCAGAGAGATCTAGCCCAGGCCACAGAGAATGAACTGAATAGCTTCCGAGAGGACCGTGCACAGTGGAACCATTCCATGCTAGGTAAGATTTCTGACTTTCTTTATTCGATTGATTTTTCGACTTTCGTTTTAGTCAGTTTTGATTTTTGGTTATTTCCCAGATCCTCTGAACCTTTCCGACTCTCCTACCTCCGAACCTCGCCTCGAGAGCATAAATCTCGTCGGAGATATACTGTTCGACTTCCGCCAGACTCTTGAAGAGGCTGGTGAGTCGATCATACTTTACGACATGCACAAAATGCCAGTGCACAAGGTGAGGGACAAGGTCAAGGAGATTCCGAAGCTTATTGAAGACTGTAATATCTCCTACGCTTGGACCGCTGCCTAGACCAGCCTTACCATGGTGATGAGCCACCATAGCGATATGGAGATCTAGCATTTCACCAAGGGTATCATCGATGAGGACGATGAGGGTAACCCACAGGACATCAAGGCTATCCAAGATTCATGCGTAGGTTATGCTTACCGTGTGGCGGAGATGACTAATTATACGACTCCATTTTTTGAATTCGTCGTTGTGCCTCCCTCACCGCAAGAGCCAGAAGATAGCATCACTGAAGCAGCTTCCGAGTCCCAGGTCTAGTGCAACGATGATGTCGACTCCAGCGCTCCACGTTCTTCATCACCACCGCCTGAGTCTGCAACATAAACATTTATAATGCATTATTCTGAACTTTGGCATGTAATGATGGAAACAATATCTTTGCTTTTGAGTATGTGCCGGTCTGTAAAAACTTAATGCTTTACTATCGTAGCACTTGTTTGTATATATTTTATGGGTGTGTGCTTGAAAATTTCTTAAGCACCCCTTTTTATGTTTACACTTATCGTTTTATCTCGCTTTCTGCCTCGCCCCTTTCATTAGCCAGCCAACCTTTAGCATGGAAACTTTGCCGAGCAACGGAGTTCAATTGCTAAACCAGTTTAAACTTGAAAACAAAGCCGGCTTCCAGTACCAACAATTCATTACTTGGAGCATACCCACGTCTGAGCAATCAGATAAAAAACCAAAGTATAGACAACAAATTGAATTATTTACCGTAAGGTAACATTTTTTAGATATTCAAAAATCATAACTAGAACGAACATGAGCATAAAATACTTTCAAGCATTCTGGGATTTTTGAAAACAACATGCTCATTTGAAAATAAGATGGTAAAAAACTTGAGGCGTGATTCCATAGACCCCCACTCAAAAAACTTCTAAACATACCAAAGGGTAGAATTTCCCCCGCGCGTATTAGAGGACGGTGCACGAGGATAGCTCGACAATGGGCCCAAAAGAACTCACCATAAACAACGTATGTGGTGTTGCCAGATCAATGCATATGTGCAAGTGTTGTATCCGAGTTGGACACTTCATTTTCCAAGTCGCATGCGCAGAATACCTGCGTAATGACATTCTTAGGGCCCATACGATATTTAGCGGGCAGTACATAGCCGGTCTAATTTTTTTGAATCCTGATCATGCCCCCACGCATGAAGAGGCATCGGTCGATCCGAGACATCGATCTAATATGTCTCTTTATTTTCGTTCCTTTGGGGGTCTACTGAATCATGCTAAGTAAATATATGCCTCCCTCAGGAACGCTTATCACATATAAGTTCACACACACTTGAGTGATCATTCCCCCATGCACGAAGAAGTATCGATCGATCTGATCCATCGATCTAATATGTCTCCTTATTTTCGTTCCTTTGGGGGTCTATTGAATCAAAAATCAAAAATCTTCTGATGCAGCCCGTCCTACGACCGCTACTACATCTTCTCCCACGAGCTCCCCAAGTGGACCCATGACTCGCGCCCGAGCCAAACTCCTTCAAGCTAAGGTGAACTCGCTCCTCTCCTTGTGCGACTTCGACACACCCTTGGATGGCTTGCTACTTCATACGCATACACTGTGCATCATCAGGTACGAAGAGAAGGACCCAAGGAACGGAGGGAAAGCAACCAGTCGCTGCCAGACACCAGCGGTACTACCGGTTGAGCCGACCGGTACTACCGCTCCAAGCGGACCTACCGGCCCCAGCTACCGGACGCTCTAGGAAGCACCACTCCACGCCCCAGACGCAAGCGATACTACCGGTCCAGCAACCGGTACTACCGGACGGAGGTACTACCGCCCCCTCCTACCGCTCGACACAGGCGCCTCCGATAGAAGCTCCAGGTCCTCAAGCGGTACTACCGCTCCCGAAGCGGTACTACCGGTTGCGACCGGTACTACCAGTTTCCGGACCGGTACTATCGGCCCTAACTGATCCTGAACGCCAGAGTTCGGCCCTGTGCCTTGTAACCCTTCCTATAATTTATCTTTTCGTTCCGAAACTACCCCTGTTTTGTGGCTGGACTATATATAGCCCCCACCCTCCATTGTATACCCTAGACTTGGATAATAATAGATATTAAGGAAACCCTTTGAGGAACTTATATCTATTGGTCTCATGCTCCTACCAAGGAGCACCGGATTATCCACCCCCCTCTTGGATCTTGCCTAGTGAGTTCAAGTTGTACAAGGCCTTGGGTTCTCGATTTCTCGCCCCCAAGTCGTCAAGATCTCGCCAAGCACCTCGTCCCCCGTTGTTGGCGTGGAGAGCGAGCTTCGCCCAACACCGATCCTAGGGATTATGTTGGACCGGTTGCCACCGGCGTGAGAGATAGGCATGTATCGTGTTTTGGTGTGCGTGTGTTCGTGGTTTTCATCTCCTTCCTCGATTTCATCCCCCGACCACCGCTTTCCCCTCGTTTCTCGTGGAATTCGTGAAAGATCGGGCCAACCCTAGGGTTACCCCATAACATATTGTTATCAAGAGCACGGTTGATCACGAATTTCCCCCCAATTTTTCTTTTATCCCCCTTAAAAATCGAAAATCCCACCAAAAAGAGCCCCAATTTGCCTTCGGATCGATCTCTGGATTTGGTGAGTTTTTCGTGGTTTTGGTCCATAGATCTGTTGCTTTGGAGTCGATCTATAGCCCCTGTTGTTCCTAGCCCAGCCTTTCGGTCAGATTTCCCACGAATTTGAGGTTTTTGGGCAAGTTCATCTCGTTCCAGTTCTGTGCCAAGAGGTACTACCGGCCGAGCAAGCGGTACTACCGCAAGTAACCGGTACTACTGGTAGTACAAGCGGTACTACCGCTCACCGGTACTACCGGACGTTGCAAGCGGTACTACCGCTAGACTCTAACCGTGCTTCCTTGCCCTTTCACGCCTCAATTTCGTTTGCTGACTTCTCCACTTCGCTTGTTCGTGTTCCGCGTGTGTGTCGCCATTTTCACAACAGCTTCCGCATCAAAGTCATCACGCGCTCAACGACACCGCGACACTCGAACATCATCCCCCACCAACGGTTGCAAGTCGTCAACAATACCAAAGGTATAACTTGCACCACCTTGACAGCCCCATATCTTCCTTTGTGTGTATCTATCCTATGAGAGCAACTCATTTTGTGTTTGTCTAAGCATTGTGCACTTGCCTTCGGAAAGTGAGAGTGTGAGGCCAAACACAAAAGCTGACATAGTAGTATAGAAAGGGAGAAAGAGAATCAAAAAAAAGGAAAAGAAAAAGATAAAAAATAGAAAGATACATAGTCTTCCAATACAAAGAGAATACCAAGCTTGTAAGCCACCAAAAGAGAAAAGAAAGAGCGTACCGAGGCAAGTGCACAAATCTATTGCTTATCCTCTTTTGGCAAACGAGTTGTGGTCTCTCCTTGTGCTGGCATGACAACAGAGCGTCGTCTTCGTTAGGACCTTTTGTGCTCATTTTCATAGTCGTGCTAACCCCGTTTTTCTCCACGTGTGTGTTTTCCGTGTTTTTGTAGATCGTATCCTTTTGCTCTTTGATCTTTGGTTCTTTACCACGTTGAACAATAACCTTTTTCTTGGATCGTTTCGTTGGGTTTTCCACAATCCTAACCTTCCACCAAAAAGCTTTTGAGAGTGGTAGCATATTTGTGTGTGAGTTTCTTGCCATTTCACTTTGCACGCTGTTCGCTCATTTGTGTGGCAATTGGTTTGATATAATCTCCAAGGTGAGGTAAAAGGCTAACTCTCCACACCCTTATTCTCCATATACAACACTTGTTGGCTTTGCATCATGGACAGGCATGGAGAGCCATCCCAACAACCACAACCTCCGGAGGATGACACACAATTCATGACAAGATGGGACCATTGGAAGGTCCGAGGAGAATTCAACTACCGTTGTGAAGCTCTCGAGCGGCGCCAAGATGAACAATTTAGCGAGGCCCGTGTGGAATTCAAGAACATCAACAACCGCTTCGAAGAAGTCCGTGGCCAAATGCATGCCATGCAACACAACCTCGGTCATCAAAACGAAGCTCTTGGTCATGCACTCGCCTCAACGGATGAGAAGCTTCAACGCCTCATTGATGGACTAGCAAGGCCACGCTCGCGCGAATCAAGCTCATCTCGGCACTCCTCAAGTGAATCAAGTGCACCTCGCTGTCACGCTTCAAGGCACCGGGATGGACCCGTTCTTCAATCCATGAGCTCTTCACAAGCGGTACCATCCCCGCGTCACGCCGCAACGTCAAGCTATGATGGTGACCTCTCCGCAAGGCCTCCAAGGTGCGAAGCGAACTGGCCACAACCAAGGGCACTTGTGATTCAACAAGAACAACCTCACATGGACCACCAAGGCCATCGCCGTCGACATGTCCTTTCAACAAGTGAAGCATCCGAAGAGGACAAACAAGATCACCGTCGACATGAAGCACTCGAAGATCCTCCAAGGCGTCATCATCGACATGATCATCCACGTCGGCAACATGATGGTCATGACGAGCCTCCGCCACATCAAGAAGAAGAAGAAGAGCAGCCCATTGCGCATGCGGCTCGACGTCCTCCTCGCCACAGGGCGCAAGACAATGCTCCTCGGCACCACCCATGACAAGAACAAGATCAAGCTCCCCAAGATCGTCGTGAGGACCATCAACCTCCTCGTCCTCAACCGCGCCAACAAAACGAGCAAGCTCCCCAAGCTCGTCGCCAAAACCAAGTTCCACCACCAAACGCGGCACCTCAACAACCTCAAGAGCAACGCAACCATCACCAAGCAAGACATGAGAGCTCGGATGATGAGGATGACCGCCCAAATCATGGCAACCGTCGCAACCAGAACCGCAATGGAGAAGAAACTTTCGGCAAGCTCAAATTCACCATGCCCAAGTTCACCAGTTCCAATGAGCCCGAGGAATATCTCTCTTGGGAACTCAAGGTCGACAAAATCTTCCGCATGCACAACTATAGCAATGAGAAGATGATGGCCATGGCATCCCTCGAGTTTGATGAGTATGCCAACCTTTGGTGGGAACAAGTCCAACTCGCTCGCGAAGCAAAAGAAGAGCCTCCAATCGCAACTTGGCAAGATATGAAGGCTCATATGAGATCCCGCTTTGTTCCTTCACACTACACGCGTGACCTCTTCAACAAGCTTCAAACGCTTAGTCAAGGGACAAAGACCGTGGAGGAGTACTTCAAGCAAATGGAGCTCAACATGATCCGTGCCAACATTGACGAGCGAGATGAACAAACAATGGCACGCTTCCTCAATGGCTTGAACCATCCCATAAAGCGCATCACCGAGTTCCAAAAGTACAACAACATGGTTGAGCTTGTGCACATCGCTTCAAAGGCTGAGCGTCAAGTGCAAGAGGACATCAAGTACAACAAGCCAAAGACGTACTTCACCTACAAGCAAGCACCAACCACTACTCCAACAACACCAAGTGGAAGCTCCTCAAGTACCACCAAGCTTCCCTTCAAGCCAACTGTCCCTCAAGGAAAACAGCCCCCAAGTGGCAAACACACAAGGGATGACCAACCATTCAATGGTGAATGCTACAAGTGTGGAGGCAAAGGGCACAAGTCGAATGCATGTGGGAACAAGAAAGTTTTGTTCATCCATGACAACGGCGATGAAGAATACTTGAGTGAAGAAGAGTTCGATGCAGGGGTCAAGGAAGCCATGGCAAGGCAACATTTGGAAGAGGACCAAGAACTTCTTGTGTGTGAGCATGACGCAAGTCCATCGCTTGTGGTCACAAGGGTCTTGACTACCCAAGCCAATGAAAATGAAGACCAACGCTCGAACATCTTCCAAACTTGTGCCGGCATCAATGGGAAGTCCATCAAAGTTATCATCGATGGAGGGAGTTGCCACAACCTTGCAAGCACGGAATTGTGTGAGAAACTCAATCTCACCCTTCATCCGCATAGACACCCCTACCATATCCAATGGCTAAGTGACCAAGGATCCGTCAAGATCAAGCACACCGTCTCGGTGACGTTCTCCATTGGGCACTACAAGGACACGGTGGAATGTGACGTTGTCCCAATGTCGGTTTGCCATATGCTGCTCGGAAGGCCGTGGCAATATGACAAGCGTGCTTTGCATAATGGTCACTCAAACACTTACACCTTCAAATGGCTTGATAAAACTTGTGTGTTGCAACCAATGACTACTAGACAAATAATTGCGGATAATGCAAAGGCTTTAGCGAGGGCGCAATATGCAAAAACACCTTGTGAGAAGAGTGGTGAGCGAGAGAACCACACCATAGTGAGTGAGAGCTACAAGCCAAACTCGAGTGGAAAAACTAAGAGTGTTCTTCTTGCCACCAAAAGTGAGATGAGATAAGTGCGGAACAACCCATCCATCTTGCACTATGTCCTTGTATGCAAGGGACTAGCACAAGGAACTAACGACTTGACAAATGTTCCTCCTTCTTTGATGGCTATTTTGCAGGAATTCCAAGATGTATTTCCCGAAGAGCTTCCTCATGGCCTTCCTCCTCTTCGTGGAATCGAGCACCGCATCGACCTCATACCCGGCGCACCACTCCCAAACCGCGCCGCGTATCGCACGAACCCGGAATAGATGAAGGAGATCGAACGTCAAATCAACCAACTCGTCTCCAAAGGTTTGATCCAAGTCAGCACTAGCCCAAGCGTGGTCCCGTGATCCTAGTCCCAAAAACGGATGATACGTTGCGGTTATGCATGGACTGCCGTCCAATCAATGCTATCACCGTGCGTTATCGACATCCTATACTGCGTCTTGATGACATGCTTGATGAGTTATGTGGAGCCACTATATTTTCGAAAATTGATCTTCGTAGTGGTTACCATCAAATTCGCATGGCCGAAGGGGATGAGTGGAAAACCGCCTTCAAGACCAAGCTTGGTCTCTATGAATGGTTGGTTATGCCTTTTGGCTTATCTAACGCCCCATCTACCTTCATGCGTCTAATGAACCATATTTTGAGATCTCTCATTGGGAAGAGTGTAGTTGTTTACTTTGATGACATTCTTGTCTATAGCAAGTCACTAGAGGAGCATGTTACTCATGTTAAGGAGGTCCTCCAAATCCTTCGTCATGAAAAGCTTTATGCTAATCTCCCAAAGTGCACTTTTGCTAGAGACGAGCTGATTTTCCTTGGTTTTGTCGTGTCTTCTAATGGCATTGAAGTTGATGTCTCAAAAGTCAAGGACATACGAGATTGGCCCATCCCTACAAATGTTAGTGAACTTCGTAGTTTTCATGGGTTGGCTGGCTTTTACCGTCATTTTGTCAAAGACTTTTCTACAATTGCTTGCCCCCTCAACGAATTGACCAAGAAAAATGTCACGTTCGTTTGGGGAAAAGCACAACAAAAGGCTTTTGATGAGCTCAAAAAGAGGCTCACCTAAACACCACTTCTTGCATTGCCGGATTTCACAAAAACCTTTGAGATTGAATGTGACGCTAGTGGTATTGGCATTGGTGGCGTCCTTATGCAAAATGGGCGTCCTATTGCTTACCATAGTGAGAAACTTGATGGCGCACGCCTCAATTATCCCATTTATGACAAAGAACTTTTTGCCTTGGTTCGAGTTCTTCAAGTGTGGCAACACTATCTTTGGCCCAAAGAGTTTATCATCCATTCCGACCATGAGTCGTTGAAGTATCTTAAGAGCCAAGCCAATTTGAGTAAAAGGCACGCAAAATGGGTTGAGTTCATGGAGTCTTTTCCTTACATTGTCAAATACAAGAAGGGCAAAGAAAATGTGGTAGCGGATGCCTTGTCTCGCAAAAACACAAGCCTTCTTACACGACTCGAAGTCAATGTTTTGGGCCTTGATGACATCAAATCTTTGTACGCGTCCGATCCTTTCTTTGGACCAATCTTTGCCCAATGTTCAATAGACAAAGGGATTGATGATTTCTATTTGCATAAGGGTTTTCTTTTCAAACAAAACAAGCTTTGCATTCCGAAATCGTCTCTCCAACTTTTGCTTCTTCAAGAGTCCCATGGTGGAGGCCTTATGGGTCACTTTGGCCGTGACAAGACATATGACATGCTCTCCACTCACTACTTTTGGCCAAAGATGAAGCGCGACGTGGAGCGCCACGTCCAACGATGCACTACATGTATCCAAGTTAAGTCTAAGTCCAACCCCTTTGGTCTTTATATGCCATTACCTATTCCTCATACACCTTGATCGGACATTAGCATGGACTTTGTGTTAGGCTTGCCTAGATCTAAACATGGACATGATTCCATATTTGTAGTCGTGGATCGCTTTTCTAAAATGGCACATTTCATTCCGTGCCATAAGACCGATGATGCTTCACATGTCGCCAATTTGTTTTTCAGGGAAATAATTCGGCTACACGGTGTGCCTAGACAATCGTATCCGACCGCGACGCAAAATTCATGAGCTACTTCTAGAAGACTCTCATGGCCAATCTCGGCATCAAGCTCCTCTTCTCGTCCGCCTCGCATCCTCAAACCGATGGACAAACCGAGGTCGTCAATCGAAGTCTTGGCACACTCCTCCGGGTGTTGATAAAGAAGAACCTTAAAGACTGGGAGGAATGTATTCCACATGCCGAGTTCGCCTACAACCGCGCCAAGCACTCCACCACCATGAGGAGCCCGTTCATGATCGTCTACGGCTTCGAGCCTCTCACCGCGCTCGATATCCTTCCACTTCATGAACGTGCCAATATGGACGTTGCCAAGCGCGCCCAAACAATGAAGAAACTCCATGAAGACACACGAGCTACTATCGAGCAACAAGTCCTTCGCCAAGCATCAAGGCTAAATAAGACCAAGAAAGAGATGATCTTTGATGAGGGCGACCTTGTGTGGATACACTTGAGTAAAGACCGCTTCCCCAAGGAACGCGACTCCAAGCTAAAGCCAAGAGGCGATGGACCATTCAAGGTGCTAAAGAGGATCAACAACAACGCCTATGTCATCGATATACCAACATCGAAGTACCTTGTGAGCTCGACATTCAATGTCAAGGACCTCTCACCCTACCATGGCGAAGAGGAAGTTGTGACGGTTGAAGAGTCGAGGACGACTCTTTCCCAAGGGGGGGAGCTGATGCAGCCCGTCCTACGACCGCTACTACATCTTCTCCCACGAGCTCCCCAAGTGGACCCATGACTCGCGCCCGAGCCAAACTCCTTCAAGCTAAGGTGAACTCGCTCCTCTCCTTGTGCGACTTCGACACACCCTTGGATGGCTTGCTACTTCATACGCATACGCTGTGCATCATCAGGTACGAAGAGAAGGACCCAAGGAATGGAGGGGAAGCAACCAGTCGCTGCCAGATGCCAGCGGTACTACCGGTTGAGCCGACCGGTACTACCGCTCCAAGAGGACCTACCGGCCCCAGCTACCAGACGCTCCAGGAAGCACCACTCCATGCCCCAGACGCAAGCGGTACTACCGGTCCAGCAACCGGTACTACCGGACGGCGGTACTACCGCCCCCTCCTACCGCTCGACACAGGCGCCTCCGACAGAAGCTCCAGGTCCTCAAGCGGTACTACCGCTCCCGAAGCGGTACTACCGGTTGCGACCGGTACTACCGGTTTCCGGACCGGTACTACCGGCCCTGACTGATCCTGAACGCCAGAGTTCGGCCCTGTGCCTTGTAACCCTTCCTATAATTTATCTTTTCGTTTCGAAACTACCCTTGTTTTGTGGCTGGACTATATATAGCCCCCACCCTCCATTGTATACCCTAGACTTGGATAATAATAGATATTAAGGAAACCCTTTGAGGAACTTATATCTATTGGTCTCATGCTCCTACCAAGGAGCACCAGATTATCCACCCCCCTCTTGGATCTTGCCTAGTGCGTTCAAGTTGTACAAGGCCTTGGGTTCTCGGTTTCTCGCCCCCAAGTCGTCAAGATCTCGCCAAGCACCTCGTCCCCCGTTGTTGGCATGGAGAGCGAGCTTCGCCCAACACCGATCCTAGGGATTATGTTGGACCGGTTGCCACCGGCGTGAGAGATAGGAGTGTATCGTGTTTTGGTGTGCGTGTGTTCGTGGTTTTCATCTCCTTCCTCGATTTCATCCCTCGACCACCGCTTTCCCCTCGTTTCTCGTGGAATTCGTGAAAGATCGGGCCAACCCTAGGGTTACCCCATAACATCTTCTCATAGAATAACATATGAGGAAACCAATACTTTATTTTACTTTGAACATGTACATATATGATTACAAGGAAATATAACTAAGAATAGAAAGGACGTAGTTGTTTAATATTACACCATCGGTCTATCTCATCCAGGTCTATAGACTGGTCTCATATCGGTTAAATAATACGACCCTGCTGATCATAAAAGGTCCTTCCCGGATCGGGGAAAGTTTGTGCTTTCTTTTTTGCACAAGACAGAGAACCAAATCGCCCTTCCTGAAAGAATGGTTCTGCACTCTCTGACTATGATACTTATGCAACTTCTACTAATAGGCTATAGATCTCTGCTCGGCAACGACGCGAACTTCTTCGATTATATCGAGATTATCTTGTCGGGAAACTTATGCATCTTCTTCCATCTATGCTTTGAATCTAGGAGACTGATGAATTGGATCGCGTGGAAGAACTGCCTCTGCACCATGGACCAAGAAGAAAGGAGTATATCTAGTTCACTTGTTAGGAGTTGTACGTAAGCTCCATATCACAGATGGTAATTCTTCCGCCCAAGCCCCCACGGCACGACGAAGTGGTGCCTCAAGACGAGGACGGAGTCCTTGTAAAATAAGACAGTTAGTTTTTTCAACTTGTCCATTATCTTGTGGATGCGCAACTGATGCAATATCAAGTCGGATCCCTTGTTCCTCGCAGAATTCGGCAAGTTATCCCATGGAAAAGTTGCTCCCGTTGTCAGTAATTATACTGTGCGGATATCTAAATCGGATGATCACGTCCTCGACAAACTTTCCGGATGTGGATCCATCGCAACTTGTTACGGGTTTAGCCTTAATCCATTTTGTAAATTTATCCACCATCACTAGTAGGTGAGTAAATCCATATTTTTCCGTGCGAAACGTCCCTACCATATCAAGCCCCCAGACCGCAAATGGCCATGTAATATGGACTATTCACAGCTGATCAGCCGGAACGTGTGCCTGACGGGCATACTTTTGGCAGCGTTTGCACGTTTTGACCAGTTTATCTACATCCACCTTAGTTGTAAGCCAAAAGAATCCATGTCTAAAAGCTTTTGCCACTAAGGACTTAGCTGCAGCGTGATGACCACACTCGCCTTCGTCGATTTCTTGCAAGATTTCCACTCCTTCTTTCGGAGAAATACATCGCTGAAAAACCCCAAAAACACTCCGCTTATAGAGCTCACCATTTATTATGGTGTAGTCTTTTCCTCGTCGGACAATCTGCCGTCTTAGGACTTCATCTTCGGGTAGTTTTTCGTCTATCATGAATTCAAGATAGGGTTTTGTCCAGCTAGGAATTATATCCAGAACTCCTATTAAAGGTCAGGCGGATTTCATCGGATAGTCCTCATCAACTCCAGTTATGGAGGGACCCTTAAATGTTTTAAAAAGCGCCATCCGGGAATTGTTTCCATGTAGAGCCTATTCTTGATAGAGCATTTGCTTCCTTATTTTCTGCTCAAGGGATGTGTTGAACCTCAAAACCCTCAAACTATTTAGATAATTCATCCATGACAGCTTTGTAGGAAGCCATGTGCTTGTTTGCATTACAGATGTCGGATACTTGCTGAGCAACTAAATCCGAGTCTCCATAACACATGAGTCTTGTTACGCCAATGTTTTTGGCCATGTGTATTCCATGTAACAATGCTTCATACTCGGCAATATTATTGGTTTTCATGAAGTGTATTTGTAACACATAGAACAACTTATCTCCTTGGGGTGACTTGAGCACCACGCCAGCCCCCGAGCCTCCTCATTCTTTTTTCCCATCAAAATGAAGGGTCCAAAATTTCGAGTCTGGCGGATTTGTATTTTCTGCTGTCTCCGTCCAATCAACGATGAAGTCGTCCAGTATCTGGGACTTGATTGTTGTATGCGGCTTGTAGTCAATGTCGAAAGCTGCAAGATCTATTCCCCACTTTGCGAAACGTCCTGTGGCGTCGCGATTGTTGATTATATCTCGCAGGGGAGCCGTCCTCACCAATGTGATCTTGTGCTCTTGGAAGTAGTGTCGTAGCTTCCTGGATGCAAAGAACACTCCATAGGCTATCTTTTGATGGTGTGGATACCATTGCTTTGACTCTGTTATAACCTCGCTCAGGTAGTAAGTTGGACGCTTCACCCTATGCTCATAGCCTTCTTCCTCGCGCTCCACTACGGTTACCACACTTATGACTTTGTTACTAGCTGCAATGTAAAGTAACATAGGCTCTGGAGGATCTGGTGCTGCGAGAACTGGTGGACTTGAAAGTAGGTCTTTCAAACTTTGTAGGGCAGCTTCGGCTTCCTAGGTCTAGACAAATTTGTCGGTTTTCTTCAAGAGTTTGGATAAAGGTGCGGATCTTTCTCCGAGCCGGCTGACGAACCGACTCACTACTGCGATGCAACCAGTGAGACGTTGCACGTCCTTCAGGCGAGTCGGCCTGGTAATATTAAGTATAGCCTTGATTTTGTCTCGGTTCACCTCTATCCCTCGTTTATACACGATGAAACCTAAAAAATTTCTGGCTGGAATAAAAGAAACACTTCTTCAGATTTAGCATCATATTGAATTTTCGTAGGCTAGAAAATGTTTCCTCCAAGTCAAAAATTAAAGTTTCCTTCTTTTTGGACATAACTGCTATGGCATCTACTTATACATGGATGTTCCGTCTAATTTGATCGTTAAGACAACATTGCATAATACGTTGATATGTTGCTCCCGCGTTCTTTAAGCCAAAAGGCATAGTTTTCTAGCAGAAGGTTCTGATAGAATTTTTGATTTGATCTGACCCTTTCATCAATATTTGGTGATATCTGGAATATGCGTCGAGAAAACAGAGTAATCCCGACCCTGCCGTTGAGTCGATAACTTGATCGATTCTTGGCAAAGGGAACGGATATTTTGGACAGGCTCTTTTCAAAGCGGTATAATCAACACACATCCTTAAATAAAGTGTCCTTTTTAGGGACGAGTACAGGATTTGCCACCCAATCTGTGTGGATGACCTCTGTTATGAATCCGGATAATTTTAGTTGGGCTAATTTCTTGGCTATTGCTTTGCGCTTTTCATCACCAAACTGTCGTAGGGACTGTTTGATGGGTTTAGTGTCAGGGTACACATTAAGAGAGTGCTCGGCAAGTTCCCTAGGTACTCCGGTCATGTCAGAAGGCTGCCATGCGAAGATATCACTATTAGCTTTGAGGAACTCAACGAGCATGGTTTCCTATGCACGGTCTAAGCCTACCCCTATTTTCATCGTCTTGGAGGGATCATCTTCCTTCAGCGACATTTTGTTGGTCTCTCCCAATGCCTTGAACTGAATGCTTGGCTTCAGCACCTCGTTCTTCATAGCGGGCATCTCGGACGGATCGATGGTCTTCTTTATCTCCTAGTACTCCTAGGCGTGTAGCACGGATTCGGCAAAGGCAGCAGATCCTTTGTCCAACTCTCGCGCTTTCCTCGAATTTCCCTAGATGGTGATGACGACCTTTGGACCTGGAAGCTTTATCATATTGTAAATGTAACAGGGACGAGCCATGAACGCCTATTAAGTAGGATGCCCGAAGATGTCATGGTAAGCACTTTTGATCGGTACCACCTCTAAGGAGAGTGGCTTGGTCCAATAATTGTCTCGGGTTCCGAATGTCATGTCCAGAGTAATCTCGCCAAGAGAATCCGCCTATCTCCCTAGTACTATGCCATGGAAAGTTACACTACTGTAAATCAACTGGCTCTCGTGGATTTTCATGCGGTGGAGCATTTTGATGTAGAGGATGTTAATACTACTACTATCGTCCATGAGAGTTTTAGAGAACTCATAGCCGTCAATAAGAGGATTGACGACCAGAGGTTATTTTCCCTGACGATGCGTTTTCCTCGGGTGATCTGAGCGATCAAAGATGATGGTTACATCCGACCAATCCAGAAATTGGGGAACGTCCGAAACCGTGGCATTGATCTCATGGAGAACCGCCTTCTTGGACTTAGCCGGTTGAGATCCAAGGAAGCGGACGTATGCATCTTTGTTTGTGGGATAATCCTTCTTTCCATCAGACTTGGGCTGTGCGGCGTCCGCTTCTTCCATGTCGGAATCTTCCTTGGGCTCCTTTCCTTTCTTGGAATTTTTCTTTCCTTTTCGTCGCTTGGCCCTATAGCCAGCGGATTCATCTTTTTTGATGTCGTTATTGAAACGACACTCGGCATTTGTGTGGGTAGATCCTCCGTTACTATCCAAGTGGTGTACACATGGATTATTGGCAATGTCAGCCCAGGTATAGGTTCTTCCAGGTTGTTGTTCTCCTATGCCCTGGATTCTGGAAGTTCCACGACCTCGACCCTGACATCCTCCACGCCCTCCTCGTCCTCCGGATCTGAATGTTGCGTTAACAACTGCGTTGTTTGTAGCCGGTTTATCTTCCGAGGTGTTCTTGTACTTCTGAGCTTGTTGTTTTGGTTGTTTGGCCGCATTAGGATTGGCCAGAAAATTTAGCGGCCCTTCTGAATCATCATCGGCATCAGCATATTTTCTTGCCGTTTCTATCATCTCTCCCAAATCTGTGACATGGTCACGCTTCAGTCTGTGACGCAAAAGTCCAACTAGGAGTCCTGCGATGAAAGCTTCAATCGCAGTTTGCTTGTTTACTCCTTCACAGGAGTTTTTCGTGTTAATCCAGCGTTTGAGGTAATACCGGCAAGTTTCTCCCGGTCTTTGGATGCAACGCTGCAAGTCTCCAACAGTGCAGGGCCTCCTGTATGTTCCCTCGAAGATTGAAAAGAATGCACTTTGCATATCATACTAGTTATGAATTGAATTCTCAAGCAGTTCATTGATCCATGATCGAGCCGTCTACCTTAGCATAAGCGGGAGATATCGGACTGCGACTAGGCTGTTTCCTCCTTTGAATTCTCTGGAGGTTCATGGATCCAAGTATCTGGCCGAGCCACACCGTCGTAGGTTTGGATGTGTTTGGCAATACCAAAGTCAACCGGAAATTTTGTCTGATGGATGCGTGGGCCAAAGCACTTGGGTCCCACGTACACATCTTCTTCCTCGTACCGTCGCACTTCTATGTTTGATTCAATGTGGTGGCAAACGTCATTTGGCGAGAGAGATCTGCGCCTTGGAGGCTCGTAGCTTCTGCACGACGGAGTCGGATTTCTGCTTCTCCTCTCACCATTGCCGCCTCTGCCCCTGCTGCTTCCATGGCTACGATGAGATCCTTGATGGTCGATGCCTGGGGGCGATGGTGGCCCTGGTGGATTGTTTCTGGCTGGGTTACGCGGTGGTGGTGGTGGTGGAGCCTCGTTATGCTGACTCCGATGTTGGTTTCTTCGGGCTCCGTCCCTACTCGACTCAGGACGATCTGGATGATCTCTTCGTCTGGCGTTACCAGTCGAACGGCTTGGTAGTGGCATTCTCAACCGATCATGTTCTTGCTGGCGTCGCTCTTCAGGGTCTTCTCTATAGCGGTTGTTTTGCCAACGAGGGCCCTGATGGGAACCATTGCCCTTACGGCATCTTCGGACATAGCCGAAATAACCCTTGACCAGTCACGTGCGGGCCTGTGATGATGACCGTTTGATCCGGTCCTTTATATTTCTTCTTCTCCCTGGGGACAATATCATTGATTCGTATCCCTACGGGGTCTTTGGTCAATGCTTTGGTCAGCGTTAGTGTGGAAGAATTCCGACTTTGATGCCATCTTGCCACTGAATGACGCGGCCATTTTCTGCTGCTTTAATCCTTTGTCTAGCAACACAACGCATTGCCAGACTTGCTTAGGAGATGGATTATTGCGAGGATAGCTCGAGCTGCTGCAGCGTTTTCTAACGGCGTGATGTAGACTCGGATTTTCTCTCCAGATTTTTCGTCGAATAGATATCTGTGGATGTTCGGGTTCCTATTAGCAAGAACCGGACCTCTTTTTTGGTAGTCTCTTAAAATCTGACAGATATTTGGCAGGATCACTGTCTAACTATTGTTTAAGCTCGACGATGCGCGCGGCTTCTTCGAGTAAAAATAGACGGCGCTTTTCCAGGTCCTCAACCCTTTTATCCAGCGCATCCGGAGTAAGATCCGAAGCTGTTGGGATTGGTATGGTGAGAGCATCTCCGTAAATTTTACGTGCACCCTTGGTGACAACATGTCCATCCACGGGAGGGTCAATTGGCGTGGTATTAATCGTTTCTCCGTCCTAATTCTCCATCTCGATCTCTTCATCAACTTTTTTTTTGTTGGTTTCCTCGATGTCCAGATCTCTCGGTGTTGGATTCTTCTTCTTCTTCTTTGATCACCCAGTAGCCTTAACGTGCGTACCGGTGGCAAAGACAGATTTTGGTGCAGTACCGGGAGATAAACTTCTGTCGGTACTTTCCGTAGTAGTTGGCTTGCGGACCTCGGACAAATCTCCGGTGTCCATGTCATCCTGCGAGGTGTAGTTTTCGTCCATGCTATCATATGGACTATGGGGAGTCTCCGGCTCATCTTGCGTTGGTTTGGAGGCTTGTTCTTCTTCGTACTCCTCCATCTCATTCTCGAAGTATCGAAGTTCTTGCGACGTTATTGAATCCTGAGGAGAGCCAGGTAAGTCAATGTTTTCTTCAATTGCATCAAGAACGGAATCGTTCCTGGCTCTAGCCTCGACAGATTCAAATCCAGAGCTTATATGGTATATGAAATAATGCTTCTTCTTGTTCATGTTCTTGAGGTAGCAACACAGCTGGTTTCCGCCTCCTCCATCTAAAAGCTCTCCTTGATGTTAGTGACTTCCTCGTAATTGATGTATGGGAGTTTTGTCATCTTGTTTATCCTGTGCGACGTCATCTTCTTTAAGAGTGCTTTTTCTGCTACGGCATCGGTAGGGTCAGATCCGTAGCGGACTTATTACTCATCCGTGTATCCGATCTCGACGGGAAGATCAGATCCAGATTTTTCTTCCACCACTTCTTGCACTACAGGAGTGGGTTGCGTGGGTTCAATTTTTTCCGGGATCTTGAACTCTTTCGCCTCTGCGGAAAGAGCAGATCCGGATTTTTGTTCCACCATGGTCATCACCTCAAAGGGTGGGTTATGCGGGTTCAGCGAAACCAAGGTAAATATCGATCGTGTAGGTTGTCACGTGCTTGCTAGCCGGAATCCAAGTCTCGTCGAGGAGGACGAGAGGGACACCACTGGCGTAGACCACACGACCCATGAAGATTGTTTTGCCGATTCCTGCACGTGCAGATTCCGCCTGGAACGATGCTCCAAAAGTCACCCGCTCCACGGTGGGCGCCAACTGTCATCGGATTGTCAACAAGTATGCCATAGGGGGTCCTCACAGCTTAGAGAAGATGGGGTGTGAGACGTCGGATGTTTTGGGAATGGTGAACACAAGTTTACCCAGGTTCAGATCCGACTGCAGTGATCGGATCCTACTCCTGCTAACAACCTAGTAATATATCGGCGAGAGCCGGATGTTATAGTGGATTACAAGAGAGGTTCACTTGTGTGAGTTGTGATTGTGGTTATTGCCCTAAAGGCTCCCATAGGGCTGGTTTATATAGTCACCAGGACCTAGGATTACAGGAGAGACCTATCCGGCTACGTTATAGAGTCGGTAACTAGATACATCTTGGACCACAAGTAATACTATAGGCCTAAGTTGGTAACTCTTCTAGGCTTTTTCGTAGCCAGAACTGGCTCCTCCTTTTTCTCTGACTGGGCCGCCCGTGAAGCAAATCTCTAAATCGTTGGTGGGGGTAGCACCTCGGGTAAATCCACTAATAGAAATCATTGTATTTTTGTTTGTTGTATCATCATGACGTCATCATGCATATGTCTATCTAAAACTATTTCTGAAAAGACCTATTTTGTTTTCTACAAGTATCTCTGTATTTATTCAAATACGAAACCCCAGACTTCCGGATATGGTGTTTATCTAAAACTATTTATAAAATGTTTGAAAAATAAAAATAAACATAAATAAAAAAGTTTTTATAAAACCCTGGGGAGGCATCCGCTGGTCAGGCCCAAAAGCCCCAGCTAGTAGCCACCTACCACCCAGCTCTAAACCCTCATCCTACCTAGACACAACCCTAGCAACCCTACCCTAATCCCTCCATCACCCGCACACGGCACACACATCGACCCTACCCCGACACGTCCACCACCACACAACCACAACGTACCCGACACGCACACACCCACCTCCTGATCGAACCCCCGCTCCCCTCACCTGGTCCCACCCCGACCGACGCTCCTCTCGCGACGTGCCTCATCCCCTCTCACCTCGCGACTCCCTCCATCCTCCTCTTCTCGCTAATTCCCGTCGCTGCTTCCGGATTACAGGGCCGCCGCCGCCTCCCATCAAGACGCCTCTGCAGGCGTGCCTCCTGCTTTCCATCTGCGTCCGGCCACCATCGCTGTAGGCCCTCCTTGCCATTACTCTCCTTCCTCAGCTGGTTGCGCCTCCATCTCCTCCCAGCCGTCAGGAGCACCTGTCCTTCCTCCAGCGCCGCCACCTCTCCCTGTCCACGTGACCTCGGCCTTGTCTATGCGGTCATGAGCCCTCCTCCCCGAGCTCCACCCCGGGCCGCTAGGTCCCTGCCGAGCCCGCCCCCGAGGGTCGCCCTTCTGCCCTAATGGTGCCCACGCCCTAGCATGGCCGCGCTTGGTACCCGCGTCGCCCACACCTTCCCTTGTTCGCGCCTGAGCTCGCCGCCTCGTGTTCTTGTCGTGTCGGTCGTCCTCCACCCCGAGCATGTCAACACCTCCTCTGCGTCCTGGCCGTGCTCGTCTATGCGTCTCCCTTCGATAGCCATGGTCGCTGCCGGCTTCTCGCTCATCTCCGGCCTCTGCCTCCCGCGGCAGCGCGTGTGAGCCTTCCCGTTGTCGTTGTTGCCCGCCTTCTGTAGGACAAATCAACTTCTTGCATCCTCTCATGTCATCGTGTATCCTCTCATGTGAATTAGGATCCTGTTGTAACGCGTTTTCCTCTAGATACATTTGGTTCCGCGTGCCTTTGTATCCCATGTCAAATATTTTGCTGCTCCGGGGTGCTATTTGGCCCATCTGCAAGACACGACACTACTAAACCATGCTGACAAGATCTCTTTGACAAGACCGTCTTGATTCTGATGACTTAAAAGGAATGAACATGGCTCGAAAGCCACCGGTGCCAAACCCTTGTCCGACACTGAAAATCGAAGCCGCAAGACCTCGAGTTCTCCTACACGGACACCGAGCGACAAGACCTCCTTCATGGGTTGGATGGAATCGCCATGACCTTTTTCACATATCTGATGCCCGAAGACCAAACTCTGAAGACCTATCCCCCGAACCTTCCGAGCCCCAAGACCTTCGCCCCAAAGTGTGACCCATATCCAAACCCTTTTTTAATTGATATATATCTTGTTGCATATAAATTGAAAATATTGCATACATCTTGTGTGGTTTGGGGGCATTATGACGATTCACCTTATAATTAAATATGGAGGCCATATGCGGGCAAATCTAGTCTAATATTTAAAATTGTGTAGCGAACCGGTGATATATTTTGCCATGTTAAGACAACATTTAAATGGTGGGGTATCTAAACATCTTGAACCATCTAATAAATGTTGGAACCCCGGTTCCTTTTAGTATTGCCTAATCGCATTGCATCTTTTCCATGTCCCACATCATACATGCATCGTGCCCGATCTTCTATCGTAGTATTAAATAGTGCATCCGGTGTTTCTTCTAGTGCTTTGATTCTTCACGGATTAGGCCGATAAGTTGATGCATGTGTCGATCCGACCTTCGGATGAACCTCCGGCAATGTTTTCAGGCGAGCATTGTCCCCCCTCTCTACCTATTTTATATTTCTAGTCTTTACTTCCTCCCATTGATCTATTGCTATCTGTGTTGCGATGCTATAGATTCTGTTCCCCTTTATACTTTCTTGCAGCCCATATATTGCCATGGACACATCCTATTACCTATTGTTGGTAGATAGTCGGCCTTGCGAGTCGTAGTTTCTTGCACAGGTGATGCCTCACGCCGTCGATGTTCCACAATTGTTGGAGTACTGCCTCATGTTTAATGTTGGAGATGATCATGGCTTTAATTATAGTTTAATAACTAAAATTGAAAGTAGGTAAATAATGCAGAGGCACAGGTGGGCAATAGATGTTATTTGGTTTTTAACCGTCCACTTGTGTCCCCTAGGACCCCGAGTACTTGATTCATGTTCCTTGAATATTCAAACTATCTGCATGTGGGACCATGAATCCCCTTAGCATGAGCTTGAGTCATATCTTATTTCTTGGGTCCACAAAGTAGTATGGGGATTTATTACTATCTTGTATGTATGCCATGCTTTACTGCTTTATTAACTATTGCACGTGGAGCGCCTGTACTGTTTTGGAACCCCATGGCACGTTTTCGCGGTATCGACAAGCCTAATCACACTTTCGGGTTCCTAGTCATTTACAGTCGTCATCACAAACCTCTGGGTCCGTCTCGGAGCCGGACAACTTCCTAGCGGGTAGTTTGGTGGGGTGGCCTCCTGAAATATTTTATGAATCTTGTGATTTCTTTGTCGTGATGCCTCGTTGGGTTTTCATTCAGTTTTTCCGAGGTTGATCGTGTGTGTGTTGCTATTTGTGCCCCCTGTAGGGTAAAACTTTTTAAAAGCCGTGTCCGTGGTTATGGACGACTTGGAGCACAAAATCTCGATCATAGACAACTATAACTAAAGTATTGCTATAAATTTGACTTTATAATGACTAGTAATCAGCTTCACTACAACGGAATGGATAAATAAAAGTACCAACAACTGCTGGAATTGGGATGACTCATGCTATATGTATTTGACTAGTAAGTATCGCAAATACAACAGAATGGTTAACTAAAATTGCCCACTGCTTATTATACTAGGATGACTCATGCTATCCATATCTGACTAGTAATTGCTGGAACTATAATGGAATGAATAAAATTGCCAACTATGTGTGTTCCTCGGTTTGACTTCCTCGTTTGGTCTCGAGGGGGAAATACCAGGATGGGTATGCTTGGTGATAGTCTCAGGTTGGATCCGAATAGGTCTTTCTTATCCCTCTCTGATAGCCGCCAGTTGTATCGAGTCTCTATAGGTTTTTTAGTGTATGGTGCGCTGCCGCTTCAGTCCACCATACCTATGTAGGCGAGGACCACCGAATTCTCAGACTCGTCGTATACTGGCCTTAGTACTGACCGCTCCCTTTTTTCTTTTGCCATTTGTCGGCACCCTTTTGTTTAAGCAGGTTTGAGATCGATGTCGTTAGCAAGGTTACCCTTCCGGCTTAGCCTGGGCAGGGTTATGGACGCCATTGGTTATTCTTCAGGGCTCTTAGCCCAATTTGCATCTTGTCCGTACTCAGACGTTGTATCATTTTCAAGGTGATTTGGATCTTTGTACTGTATATCTGTATTCTTGAATCTGGGAGTCGTTGTTGTATATATCTGTTTTTGTGGGTTCCATCATGGACTATTGCGTAATGGTATTACTTCGTTTTCCACCCGCACGGAAGTGCCTGGTGGGCACCTTTGAATCGTTTCTACGCGGGTTTGGCGGGAATCTCTAAAACTTGCATAAGGCCGATCTGAGTGTGTTACAGAGTGGTATCAGAGCTCAGCAGTTATGATGCCCCACTGGTCCAGCCTGTAGGATAACCTAGCCAATGGCCAAGGTAGAGTGTCAAAACTATTTTGCAAAATCGGTTGGATAGATATGATTAGGTCTGCTTTTACTCCTTACCCCTCTGCTATTCTCCTCGTATCTCTTCTGTCCTCTTGTAAAATCGGTTGGATAGACATGTGTGTGTTTGAATCTACTCTCTTATCTCTTCTTCGAGTCTAGGAATTCTTATCATTGGGTTTCCATCGTTCCTTTAGGATTTTCGCTTCCGTCCTCTTGTAACGGTGCTTTGACATCCGGACTTCTTGCTAGCTGAGGAACTTTCCTCTGTTGTACCTTTTCAGTGGACTGGAAATTCACTAAAAAATTATTTTCATCTTCCGGTGTAATCTCACGTGATGACATCATCTGCATCAGATCCGATGAAGAGATTTTATCCCTCCTTGTTTACCGAACCTCACTTACTGAGATCTTCACTTTGAATTTTGAGAGTTAGTTGTATGATTTTTATTTTCATGGACAGAGTAATGGTTTGAGTGCGGGATGGAGTCACGACCATACCACTACTCTTATCATTCGCTCTTGTACATCAAATCGGTGGATCAAGTAATTTTACTGCTTCCATAGAAGTTAGAGGTGGCCTTATCTTTCGAGACATTTATCTTCTTTGTCTATCCAGAGTGTTCTCACAACGAACGTGATCATCGACCTATCTTGGTGGTTTCGCCTTTCAATATGGAGAAAGAACCCTTATTAGTGGTGTCACGAAGATATACACAAAGCGAGAAGATTCAGATCGTCGACCTTCTTCCATGCACCATGAGGCGTATCTCGAGGGCGAGATCCATTGTTAGTTGTGTCGAATTGTAGTACCCCGGGTAAATCCACTAATAGAAATCGCTATGTTTTTGTTTGTTGTATCATCATGACGTCATCATGCATATGTTTGTCTAAAACTATTTCGAAAAAGCCCTGTTTTGTTTTTTGCAAGTATCTGCCTCTTTATTCAAATACGAAACCCCGGACTTCTAGATATGATGTTTATCTAAAACTATTTACAAAATGTTTCAAAAATAAAAATAAACATAAATAAAAATGTTTTTATAAAACCCTGGGGAGGCAGCCGCTGACTAGGCCCAAAAGGCCTAGCTAGCAGCCACCTACTACCCAGCTCTAAACCCTAATCCTACCTAGACCAAACCCTAGCAACCCTACCCTGATCCCTCCCTCACCCGCGCACGGCACACACACACCAACCCTACCCCGACACATCCACCACCACACAACCACAATGCACCCGACGCGCACACACCCACCTCCTGATTGAACCCCCGCTCCCCGCACCTGGTCCCACCCTGACCGAAGCTCCTCTTGCAACGTGCCTCATCCCCTCTCACTTCGTGAATCCCTCCGTCCTCCTCTGCTCGCTAATTCCTGTCGCCGCCCTCGGATCCCCAGGACCGTCGCCGCCTCCCGTTGAGTTGCCTCTGCAGGAGTGCCTCCTGCTTTCCCTCTGCATCCGGATGCCGCCATTGCAGGCCCTCCTCGTCATTTGTAACATCCCAAAAATGTTAAACAAGATTATCAAGTTCTAATCACCTAAGTTTAGGGTTAACAAAAACTTTTATTATTAAAATTAATATGAATGCATGTGTGTGTGATGAATGCATGAATTATTGCAATTGCCATGTTTGATTGCTAAGAATGATAAGGATTGGTTTAAAGATGAAAACAATATCATCTAGGTCAATTCCAAACAAAACAAGTCAGAAGGAAATTCAAATAAGAAGGCATATGATCAAATGGTCATTTTGACCAAAATCAACCACTAGCCCACTTAGGGCATCTCTATTAAATGATTTCTAACATAAACAAATCCAATTCTTTTCACCCCTTGCTAGACCAAGTAGAAATGAACCCAAGCCCACTTTACAAACCAACATAAACAAATTACAAATCTATTTAAAGGACAATTCAAAATTGAATCAAGTGTAGGTACTAAGATGGCCATTTCTCAAAAACCAACCAAACCAATTCCCCTTGGCAAACCCTAGCAACCACAGAATACCAAGCTTATGACCAGATCACTCACCAAAATTCATCCAAAAATTCAAAATTTGAATTCATGCAGCCATTTCATCAAACACCTGGTGAGCACAGTAATAGCTACCAAACTATTAGTATTCTTGATCAATGCCTTGTCTACCCATTGCCCCCATTTCACTCCCCTTGTCTCTCCTAGTGCCTAGCATTGCATTGAAGCAGCCCCCTTCATCGACGGTGCACTAATGCCGCGCCACACAAGCCACCCTTGCCGGTAGACCATGGACAGCCTGCAGGAGGAAGCACCGCGTCCGTCCATGAAGTCTAGGAGACAAGACACCGTCCACCGCCACTCCCTGTCCACCCCTCGAGCGCAGCCAAGCCGTGGACCACCAGAAAATCGCCACGCCCATTTCTCTGCTGCCATGCTGAGAGCACGCCAGAGCGCCGCAGCCGACAAGCATGCACACGTCGCGCCTCGCCTTCACCACGCGTACATGCACGCGCCATGAACCTAGCTACCTCCCAGACACGCCCATTCTCCGCCGAGCGACACGAATCCCCTGTACGCCATCTCAAACACCGCCTTTCCCGCACAGAGCACCGACCCGTCCCGACCGCTCTCAACCGCCCCGTTCTGTGCCATTAAGCACTAGTGGAAACGAGGCCTTTGGTTGAGGTCGGAAATGGGCTTTAACACCGGTTCTTCTACGAACCGGTGTTAAAGGGGGCGCCCGTACTAGCGTGGTCTAGAAAGCAAAAATGCGCACCCCCTTTAACACCGGTTTGAGCCACGAACCGGTGTTAAAGGCCCTGCACCACTGCCCCGTGCAGCCCCACCTTTAACACCGGTTCGTGGCTTGAACCGGTGTTAAAGGTGAAGGGAATATGCCCTGAGAGGCAATAATAAAGTGTTTATTATGTGTACTCCAAGTATATGATAGATGTTTATTTTGCATGCTATAATTGTATTAATACGGAAACATTAATACATGTGTGTTTAATAAACAAACAGAAAGTTCCTAGTTATGCCTCTCTCATAAACTAGCTCGTTGATTAACAAGATGATCAAGGTTTCCTGATCATGGACATTGGATGTTGTTAATAACAGGATCACAACATTAGTGTAATGGTGTGATGAACATTCATCCGAAGTATAGCATTATGATCAAAGTCATTGAGTTTATATTGCTATAACAACTTACGAAGTGATCCTAATCCTTAGACCATGAGATCATGTCAATCACTAACACCGGAAGAGTTTCTTGATAACATCAAACGTCACACCGTAACAGGGTGATTATAAAGATGGATTCAGAACTAATAAAGTGTTATGTTGAGGCTCATGGATCGAGAGTGGAATTTGTTCATCCCGATGACGGATAGATATACTCTGGGCCCTCTCGGTGATATCACATTGATTAGCTTGCAAGCAAGTGATTTGATCACTAGAATGTTATATCACAGGAACGAGAAAAGAGTGCATGTCGGTAACGAGATCAAACTAGGTATTGAGATACCAATGATCGAATCTCGGACATGTAATATATCGTGAAACAAAGGGATTAAGATACTAGCGTAAAAGGTTCCGACAATCACAAGAAAGTCATCGTTGAATGTGTGGGAGGCAGTATGGGTCTCCAGATCCCGCTTCTGATTATTGATCTGAGAGGGGTCTCGATCATGTCCGCATTATTCACGAACCGTAGGGTGACACACTTAAGAGACACCGACATCCAATTGGAGCAAAAGTTTCATGCCGAAAGAATGAACAAGCGCAGGAATTTATTTCACTAGATACCGAAACAGGTTTTCGGGTGAAATTGCATAAAGTGGTTATGCATGTGAAATGGAATTCTAGCAAGGGGTTATTTGTGAATGTTTGTCATTAAAGTAATTGACAAAATTCTGAATAAAATAAAAGAGTTTTATTTAATGAGAGTTTGCATTAAATTTGGTGGAAATTTAATGGGAATTTGAGTGGACTTTTGAGTGGAGGAAATTTAAAGGGCATTTTGTGAGTGGAGTGTCCACCCACATGAATGAAGGAGGGGAGGGGGCAGCCCCCATGGCCGGCGGCCACCCCCTTGGGTGCCCCCCCCCCCTCCTCCTATAAAAGGAGCCCCCCTCCTCACTTGTCTCTCACACCTCCTCGTGAAGGATCTCTCTCCCCCTCTAGAATTTATCCCCCATGGTCTCGGACTAGCGAGATACATGTTCCCGGTGGCTATTCGGCAAGAAAGAGTTGTGCTTCCGCTGCATCGCTGGAGCGAGGAGGCGGAGGTTGCTCGGTGCCTCGAACGTGTGTGCGAGCACGGATGCGCTGCTGATTTGCGGCGCTAGGACTTCCTCTCGATCTTGAGATCGGCAAGAGATCGTCTACATCAACCACGAGTTGAACTCGTTAAGCTTTGTCGGTCTTCAAGGGTATGTTCTCTACGGATATACATCCGCCCGTTGTTTGTATCTAGTAGATAGATCTTGGTACATAGTTCCCATCGTAGGAAAATTTTTGTTTTCTATGATGCGAACCCTACAGTGGTATCAGAGCCAGGTTTATGCATAGATACTTTACACGGGTAGTACACATATGAGTATGTGGGCGATGATGATCATGTTGTTGCTCCTTTGTTGTAATTTTGGATATTGGTGGCATAGTGGGATGAAGCGGCCCGGACAAACTTTACATGTCCTCGCACATGAGACCTGTTCCACGCTTGACATGCAACTAGTTTGCATAAGTGGCTAGCGGGTGTCTGCCTCTCCTACTATAGTCAATATCTATTTTGCAAGCGAGTTGTCAACAATTTGATTATCCTCGTTGTGGTTCATGTTCGTAGGTAAGAACGGTTCTATCTCGAAAGCCCTAAGCCACGTAAAACTTGCAATGGATAAATTAGAGGCGTCTAGTTTAGATTGTTGCTGGGCTAGTGTTATGATATGGTAGTGTTGTAAGTAGAAGTATGAGATGATACTCTTACAACACACATAGCGTGTAAAATCCATAGACCTTGGATTTACACATATAGGTATGATAGTGATCATACCACGATGCACATGATAGAGATCATCTGCGGGAACCATATCATTTCACTAATAAACATATGATGTTTGATTGCATCTTATATTGCTTGTTTAGTGCTTTGTTAGCATAATAAGATGATCCCTCATTTAAATATCAAGATAAGAATGTGTTCTTCCTTTAGTATGCACCGATTATGTTTTCGTCGCTCCAAGACATCACGTGATGATGGGGTGTTCTTGGATCCACGACCATATTTCGGGTGTAAAACAGTTACACACGCGAATACTAAGGTTCTAACTTGGTGAGCCTAGCATGTACAGACATGGCCTCGGAACACGGACCGAAAGGTTAAGCATGAGTCATATAGTTGATATGATGCCCATTTGATGCTCGCCTTTGAAGCTATACCGACTCACGTGATGATCGGACTTGGTGTAGTGGATTTGGTTCATGTAATCACCAAAAAGGCACGAGGGATGTCGTTTTTGAGTGGGAGTTCATTCATAATATGGATTAGTTGAACTCAATCTATCATACACTTTGTCTAAACTTTACAAATTCTGTTGTAGATGGCACCACCTGCTTTTAATTTCAATGTGTTCATGGAGAAAGAGAAACTAGCAACGAACGGTAGCAACTTTACCGAATGGGCCATGAATTTGAGGATTCTCCTCTCTGCTGCACAAAAGCAATATGTGCTAGAAGCGCCGTTAGGCCCCCCACCTTTAGATGATGCCCCTGACGAGGAGAAGAATGTCTATCAGACTCGTCAGGAGGACCACAACTTAGTTCATTGCGGCATATTGTATGGGCTAGAGCCGGAACTTCGAAAGCGTTTCGAAAACGGCAATGCATTTGATACAATGGGTGAGTTGAAAATGATTTTCGACACACATGCTGCTGTAGAGAGCTACAACGCTTCAGAAAAGTTCTTTAGCTGCATGATGGAAGAGCACAGCTCCGTTAGTGAGCATGTACTCAAGATGTCGGGTTACGCCGATAAGCTTGTGTCCTTGGGAATATCGATTCCCATTGATTTAGGCATCCATCGTGTTCTGCAGTCTCTGCCACCTAGCTATAAGAGCTTCGTGATGAACTATAATATGCAAGGCATGAAGAAGTCTCTCCCTGAGCTTCTGTCAATGCTTAAAACTGCAGAAGTGGAGATCAAAAAGGAACATCAAGTGTTGATGATCAATAGGAACACTGGTTTCAAGAAAGACAAGAAGGGAAAACGGAAGGGAAGTAAGGGCGGCAAGCCTGTTGCCGCGCCTGAAAAGAAACCCCGAGTTGGACCTAAGTCTGATTCCGAGTGCTACTATTGTAAGGGGACTGGCCACTCGAAGCGCAACTGCCCCAAGTATCTGGCAGACAAGAAGGCCGGCAAGGCAAACAAAGGTATATATGATATACATGTTATTGATGTGTACTTGACTAGTGCTCGCAGTAGCACCTGGGTATTTGATACCGGTTCAGTTGCTAATATTTGTAACTTGAATCAGGAGCTGCGGAACAAGCGACCGCTAGCAAGGGGTGAGGTCAAGATGCGTGTCGGCAATGGATCAAGCGTTGATGTGATCGCCGTCGGAACGCTGCCTCTCCACTTGCCGTCGGGATTAGTTATAAACTTGAATAAATGTTATCTGGTGCCTGCACTGAGCATGAACATTGTATCTGGATCATGTTTGCTGCGAAGTGGTTATTCATTTAAATCCGAGAACAATGGTTGTTCCATTTATATGAATGAAATCTTTTATGGTCATGCACCAATGATGAATGGTTTATTTCTATTAGATCTCGATGATAATGTTACACATATTCATAATGTTGATGCTAAAAGGATTAAACTTAATGATGATATATCCGCATATATGTGGCACTGCCGTCTAGGTCATATTGGCGTTAAACGCATGAAGAAGCTCCATTCGGATGGACTTTTGGAATCACTTGATTATGAATCATCTGATACATGTGAGCCATGCCTTATGGGCAAGATGACTAGAACGCCGTTTTCCGGTTCAATGGAACGGGCGACAGATTTATTGGAAATCATACATTCTGATGTATGTGGTCCAATGAGTGTGTCGGCGCGAGGTGGATATCGTTATTTTGTTACTTTCACGGATGATTTGAGTAGATACGGTTATATCTACTTGATGAAACACAAGTCTGAAACCTTTGAAAAGTTCAAGGAATTTCAGAATGAAGTGGAAAATCATCGTAATAGAAAGATCAAATTTCTACGGTCTGACCGTGGAGGTGAGTATCTAAGTTACGAGTTTAGCACTCACATGAAAGAGTGTGGAATTGTTTCACAACTCACACCTGCCGGAACACCACAGCGAAATGGTGTGTCGGAACGTCGTAATCGTACTTTATTAGATATGGTTCGATCTATGATGTCTCTGACGGACTTGCCATTGTCATTTTGGGGTTATGCACTAGAAACTGCTGCATTCACTTTAAATCGGGCACCATCTAAATCCGTTGAAAAGACACCGTATGAATTGTGGTTTGGAAACAAACCTAAGCTGTCATTTCTTAAAGTTTGGGGATGCGATGTTTATGTGAAGAAACTTCAACCGGATAAACTCGAACCCAAAGCGGAAAAATGCGTCTTCATAGGATACCCTAAAGAAACTATTGGGTATTCCTTCTATCACAGATCCGAGGGCAAGGTTTTTGTTGCCAAGAATGGATCCTTTCTAGAGAAAGAGTTTCTCGCGAAAGGTGTGAGTAGTCGGAAGGTAGAACTCGAAGAGGTTGTGGAACCTTCTCTTCAAAGTATGGCGAGTAGCGCAGTGCCGGAAGTTGTTCCGGAGTTGGCTCCACCTGTTGAAGAGGGAACTAATGATAATGATCATGAAACTCCGAAAGAGAGTACTACCAAACCTCGCAGGTCAAACAGGACGCGTGCAGCTCCCGAGCTGTACGAAAATCCTGTCATGAATTTCATGGTTGATGAAAATGATGACCCTGCGACGTATGAAGAAGCGATGATGAGCCCGGATTCCAACAAATGGTTAGAAGCCATGAAATCCGAGATGGAATCCATGTATGAAAATCAAGTTTGGAACTTGGTGGAATTACCTCACGACCGAAAGGCCGTGGAGAACAAATGGATTTTCAAAAGGAAAACTGATGCTGATGGTAATGTGACCGTCTATAAAGCTCGACTTGTCGCAAAGGGGTTTCGACAAATTCAAGGAGTTGACTACGATGAGACATTCTCTCCCGTAGCGATGCTAAAGTCAGTTAGGATTATGTTAGCAATTGCTGCATATTTCGATTATGAGATATGGTAGATGGATGTCAAAACCGCGTTTCTCAATGGTAATATTGAAGAAGAGTTGTATATGATACAACCAAAGGGTTTTGTCGATCCTAAGGATGCTAACAAGGTGTGCAAGCTTCAGCGATCCATCTGTGGATTGAAGCAAGCATCACGAAGTTGGAATCTCCGCTTTGATGAGGTGATCAAAGAGTTTGGATTTGTCCAAACTTATGGAGAAGCTTGTATTTACAAGAAAGTGAGTGGGAGCAATGTGGCATTTCTGATATTATATGTGGATGACATATTATTGATCGGAAATGATATAGATCTTTTAAACAGTGTTAAAAGTTATCTAAACAGCAAATTTTCAATGAAGGACCTAGGTGAAGCGTCATACATATTAGGCATAAAGATCTATAGAGATAGATCTAGGCGCCTAATAGGGCTATCGCAAAGTACATACCTTGATAAGATTTTAAAGAAGTTTAAAATGGACGGAAGTAAGAAGGGGTTCTTACCTATGTTGCAAGGCAAGACATTGAGTAAGACTCAAAGTCCGGCTTCGGTGGAAGAAAGAGAGATAATGGACAAAGTCCCCTATGCTTCAACCATAGGCTCTATAATGTACGCCATGTTATGTACAAGACCGGATGTGGCACATGCTATTAGTTTGACTAGTAGGTACCAATCGGATCCAGGTTCGGAACACTGGATAGCGGTCAAGAATATCCTTAAGTACTTACGAAGAACTAAGGATATGTTTCTTGTATACGGAGGTGAAGAAGAGCTCGTCGCTAAGTGTTATGTCGACGCTAGCTTTGACACCGATCCGGATGACTCTAAGTCTCAATCTGAATACGTATTTCTCATGAATGGCGGAGCGGTTAGTTGGAGGAGCTCCAAATAACCTGTGGTAGCGGGATCAACAACAGAGGCCGAATATGTTGCTGCTTCAGAAGCGGCTTAGGAAGCAGTTTGGATGAAGGAGTTCATATCCGAACTAGGAGTGGTGGAAAACGCGTTGGACCCAATGGTGATCTATTGTGACAACAATGGTGCCATTGCCAATGCTAAAGAGCCAAGGTCTTACAAGCATTCCAAGCATATTAAGCGCCGGTTTCACTCCATCCGCGAGCATGTCAAGGATGGAGATATAAAGATTTGTAAAGTACATAGGGATCTCAATGTAGCAGATCCGTTTACTAAAACTCTCCCTAGAGCAAAACATGATCAACACCAGAACTCAATGGGTGTTAGATTTATCACCATGTAACTAGATTATTGTCTCTAGTGCAAGTGGGAGACTGAAGGGAATATGCCCTGAGAGGCAATAATAAAGTGTTTATTATGTGTATTCCAAGTATATGATAGATGTTTATTTTGCATGCTATAATTGTATTAATACGGAAACGTTAATACATGTGTGTTTAATAAACAAACAGAAAGTTCCTAGTTATGCCTCTCTCATAAACTAGCTCGTTGATTAACGAGATGATCAAGGTTTCCTGATCATGGACATTGGATGTTGTTAATAACGGGATACAGCATTAGTGTAATGGTGTGATGAACATTCATCCGAAGTATAGCATTACGATCAAAGTCATTGAGTTTATATTGCTATAACAACTTACGAAGTGATCCTAATCCTTAGACCATGAGATCATGTCAATCACTAACACCGGAAGAGTTTCTTGATAACATCAAACGTCACACCGTAACAGGGTGATTATAAAGATGGATTCAGAACTAATAAAGTGTTATGTTGAGGCTCATGGATCGAGAGTGGAATTTGTTCATCCCGATGACGGATAGATATACTCTGGGCCCTCTCGGTGATATCACATTGATTAGCTTGCAAGCAAGTGATTTGATCACTAGAATGTTATATCACAGGAACGAGAAAAGAGTGCATGTCGGTAACGAGATCAAACTAGGTATGGAGATACCGATGATCGAATCTCGGACATGTAATATATCGTGAAACAAAGGGATTAAGATACTAGCGTAAAAGGTTCCGACGATCACAAGAAAGTCATCGTTGAATGTGTGGGAGTTAGTATGGGTCTCCAGATCCCGCTTCTGATTATTGATCCGAGAGGGGTCTCGATCATTTCCGCATTATTCACGAACCGTAGGGTGACACACTTAAGAGACACCGACATCCAATTGGAGCAAAAGTTTCATGCCGAAAGAATGAACAAGCGCAAGAATTTATTTCACTAGATACCAAAACAGGTTTTCGGGTGAAATTGCATAAAGTGGTTATGCATGTGAAATGGAATTCTAGCAAGGGGTTATTTGTGAATGTTTATCATTAAAGTAATTGACAAAATTCTGAATAAAATAAAAGAGTTTTATTTAATGAGAGTTTGCATTAAATTTGGTGGAAATTTAATGGGAATTTGAGTGGACTTTTGAGTGGAGGAAATTTAAAGGGCATTTTGTGAGTGGAGTGTCCACCCACATGAATGAAGGAGGGGAGGGGGCAGCCCCCATGGCCGGCGGCCACCCCCTTGGGTGCCCCCCCTCCTCCTATAAAAGGAGCCCCCCTCCTCACTTGTCTCTCACACCTCCTCGTGAAGGATCTCTCTCCCCCTCTAGAATTTATCCCCCATGGTCTCGGACTAGCGAGATACATGTTCCCGGTGGCTATTCGGCAAGAAAGAGTTGTGCTTCCGCTGCATCGCTGGAGCGAGGAGGCGGAGGTTGCTCGGTGCCTCGAACGTGTGTGTGAGCACGGATGCGCTGCTGATTTGCGGCGCTAGGACTTCCTCTCGATCTTGAGATCGGCAAGAGATCGTCTACATCAACCACGAGTTGAACTTGTTAAGCTTTGTCGGTCTTCAAGGGTATGTTCTCTACGGATATACATCCGCCCGTTATTTGTATCTAGTAGATAGATCTTGGTACATAGTTCCCATCGTAGGAAAAATTTTGTTTTCTATGTTGCGAACCCTACAAAAGGGGGTGCGCCTATATAACACACCGCATCCCACACCCCTCTCTCTCATTTTTTCACTCTCTCATTTTGGAGCTTAGCAAGAGGGTGAGAGGTGTGGTAGTTTGTGTTTTTTTCCTATGCACAAGAGGTGTTCGGTGAAATGACCAAGAGCTCGAATTAAGTTTTCTCGTTGCTCTTTCCTTCTCGGTCGAGGTCGGCAACTTTATCCTTTCATGTGTCATTGATGTACTGTATAAGTGGTCATCTCCCTATTAATTTTTGATATACTATATAATGTAGATGAACTGACAATGGATGTACGGTGACCGACGCACTTCTGAGTACATTACGGCCTCCAAAATTTCATCGTTGTGGCTAAGGAAAACCATGGTCACAATGTTTTATGTGTTGTCCATGTGTTCACTGAAAACCATTCACGCCCACTTGCTTCGATCCGGTTTCATGCCCAGCTATAATTGTTGGACCAAGCACGGTGAAAGAGGGGTTATGATGGAAGACAATGAAGAAGAAGAGGATGATGAAAACTATCATAATATGTATCCTGAGTACGATGATACTGCAACGGGGGTAGATAATGAAGATCAAGAGGCGGCAGATCGGCCCGCTGATGACGATCTTGGTCGGGCCATTACTGATGCAAAGGAAGAATGTGAAACTGAAAAGGAGAAGGAGAAGTTGGAGCAGATGTTAAAGGATCACAAAACATTGTTGTACCCAACTTGCGAAGATGACCACAAAAAGCTAGGTACCACACTGGATTTGCTGCAATGGAAGGCAGAGAACGGTGTGACCGACAGTGCATTTTCAAAGTTGTTGGTAAAAATGAAGAATCTCCTTCCAATAAATAATGAATTGCCCGACAGTACATACCAAGCAAAGAAGGTTGTCTGCCCTCTAGGATTAGACGTGCAGAAGATACATGCCTACATTAATGACTGCATCCTCTACCGCGGTGAGAAGTACGAGAATTTGGATGCATGCCCGGTATGCACTGCACTGCGATATAAGATCAGACGAGACGACCCTGGCGATGTTGAGGGCGAGGCCCCTAGGAAGAAGGTTCCTGGCAAGGTTATGTGGTATGCTCCTATAATACCACGGTTAAAACGTCTCTTCAGAAACAAAGAGCATGCCAAGTTATTGCGATGGCACATGGAAGACCGTAAGAAAGACGCGATGTTGAGACACCCCGCTGATGGGTCACAGTGGAGAAAAGTCGAGCGAGAGTACCCGGACTTCGCACATGACGCAAGGAACTTAAGGTTTGGTCTAAGTACAAATGGCATGAATCATTTTGGGGATCAGAGCTGCAGTAACAGCACCTGGCCTGTGACTCTATGTATCTATATCCTTCCTCCTTGGTTGTGCATGAAGTGGAAGTTCATTATGATGCCAGTGCTCATCCAAGGCCCGAGGCAACCCGGCAGCAACATTGATGTGTACCTAAGGCCATTAGTTGAAGAACTTTTACAGTTATGGGCCAAACCAGGTGTACGTATGTGGGATGAGCACAAAGGGGAGCCATTTTACCTACGAGCGTTGCTTTTTGTAACCATCAATGATTGGCCCGCTCTTAGTAACATTTCAGGGCAGACAAACAAGGGATTCAAAGCATGCACGCACTATTTAGATGAGATTGAAAGTGTATATTTGGATAAATGTAAGAAGGTTGTGTACCTAGGGTATCGTCGATTTCTTCCGAACATGCATCCCGTAAGACAGAAAGGCAAGCATTTCAAACGTCTGGCAGAACCCCGGAGGAAGCCTGTTCTCCGTACCGGTGAGGAGGTATTTGGTATGTTCAAGGACCTAGAAACAATATTTGGAAAAGGTCCTGGCGGTCTATCTGTTCCGAATGAAGATGCCGGACACGCACCCATGTGGAAGAAGCAATCTATATTTTGGGACCTACCCTATTGGATAGTCCTAGAGGTCCTCTCTTCAATGGACGTGATGCACGTGATGAAGAATGTTTGCGTGAACCTGCTAGGCTTCCTAGGAGTGTATGGGAAGACAAAAAATACACCGGAAGCATGGCAGGACCAACAACATATGAAAGACCCTGAAGAGCCTATGCATCCTGAGAACGAGAAGGGTAAAGGACACCACTTAACTCCTGCCAACTATGCTCTTACCAAAGCAGAGAAGGAAATCTTTTTTGAATGCCTGAGCAGTATCAAGGCCCCGTCTGGCTTCTCGTCGAATATAAAGGGAATAATAAATATGGCAGAGAAAAGATTCCAAAACCTTAAGTCTTATGACTGCCACGTGATTATGACGCAATTGCTTCCGATTGCATTAAGGGGGCTTCTACCTGAAAATGTTCGAGTACCCATTGTGAAGCTTTGTGCATTCCTCAATGCAATATCTCAGAAGGTAATCGATCCAGAAATCCTACCAGGGTTACAAAAAGATGTGGCCCAATGTCTTGTCAGCTTCGAGTTGGTGTTCCCACCATCCTTCTTCAATATTATGACGCATCTCCTGGTTCACCTAGTAGAAGAGATTTCCATTCTCGGTCCTGTATTTCTACACAACATGTTCCCCTTTGAGAGGTACATGGGAGTCTTAAAGAAATATGTTCATAACCGTGCTAGGCCAGAAGGAAGCATCTCCAAGGGCTATGTAACAGAGGAGGTCATTGAGTTCTGTGTTGACTTTATTCCTGACCTTAAGGCGATTGGTGTTCTAGAATCACAACATGAGGGGAGACTGCATGGAAAAGGCACCCTAGGATGTAAAGCAATGATATGTAGGGACGGTCATTCTCTCAATCAAGCACACTACACAGTTTTACAAAGATCTATCTTTGTTGCCCCGTATATCAATGAACACAAGAATTTTATACGCCTCAAACACCCGGGACAGTCTGATGAATGGATTATAAGTGAACATGGCGAGTTTTGGTGGCTGGCTGCAAAGACTTCTCATGAAAAACACCACCGTTGGATATCAGTTGTACTTGTTGGCAAGGACACCATCTTCGACTGTATGTACTTTCCAAGGGTACGAGATAAATGGGAATACATTTTACACGATAGGCCAAGATAAAAAGAGCACCAACCAAAATAGTGGTGTCCTCTTAGATGCAGCAGAAGACAATGGGCAAAAGACCATGTATTATGGGTTCATAGAGGAGATATGGGAACTTGACTATGGACCTAATTTTAAGGCCCCCTTGTTTCGGTGCAAATGGGTCAAGCTGACAGGAGGAGGGGTTAAGGTAGACAAGAAGTACAGAGTGACAACAATGGATCTCAACAATCTTATGAAGGTAGACAAGAACTTAGACGAACCATTCGTGGAAGCAGCGTGGCTTCCACAGAGAACGTGCAGCCCACGCTTGAAATGGCGAGTCCTCGATACCCCGTGGATGAGATCACGGAGAGCGAACATGCTGAGCTGCATGTGATATTAATGGGCTTATCCATTAAGGTGGCGGTCGGCTATGCCTTACCTCCTGTAGCTGGTGGAACTTGCCATTGCCGACCGATTCCAGATGGCTATGCTGTTGTCGGGGTGGATGAGGTTGTGAAGGAATATGAGGAAGCATAGATTGACCATGCTACAGGTGAAGGGGAAACTCAATTCAAATTTGAAGTGGAAACAACCATTCTTTGGAAGAAGGAACATATCGTGCTTCCAAATTGGAGGCCACTGGCACCCCCGCCGTCTCCACAGTGTCAGCAGTCTGAGCCGCCTCAGCCATCTCCAAGTCATCAGAATACTCCCCTGTCGTCTCCGCCGCGTCAGCCGTCTTCGTCGCTTCATCCATCTCCTGCGCGTCAGCCATCTCCGGCGCGTCAGCCATCTCCTGCGCGTCAGCCATCTTCGGCACGCCAGCCATCTCCTGTGCGTCAGCCATCTCCGGCGCTTCAGCCATCTCCTGCGCATCAGCGTAAGAGGAAGAGCACTACCACGAAGATCACTAGCACTTCCACGAAGAAATCCGTAGGAAACCGTATGCCAAAGAGTTCAAGAAACTACTTCCCGCAGCCTTCCGCCAAGACATTGCCGGTATTACCGTCGAATTGCAGCGACGAGGAGAACAAGAGGATCTCGGAAGAAGAGGTCAAGAAATTCTTTTCACCTAGACGGGCCGAGCCAAAGGAGAAACTAGATCCGGCGGTGGTGGAGAAGTTTTACAATAATATTTTGAAACCTGAAACCTCACTTGTGCCGAACTACGAGCGCAAGATTATGAAGGGGGGTGCAAGGCGGAGGGAGTCTGAAAGTAGTAGTCATGTGGCACCCCAGAAAACAGTTCCCATGCTTGAAGAGCAGGAAAACCAATCGTGCGCCCCGCTCCAAGTGTTTGACACACGGATAGCTCCTCCTGTAAATGATTACGAGGAAGAGCTACAAAGAAAGGCCAATGAGATGGGGATGACCTACATTGCATACTTGAACATCATGGGAGACCACTTTCCCAAAGGCGATGTCAACCCCATACAGCCATGGAAGTACGGGAAGAATCTCGTCAAGGAAGAGGAGCTCAAGAATCTACCAACAAAAATACGAAGATTGCATAAGTGGTACCTTGATTTCTGCAAGACGATAAAGGAAGAATGGATCACGGCGCATATAAGAGATCAGATTTTCTTGTGCGGAGACGACGAGATCACCTTCAACATTCAAGACTTGCATTTTTTATTCAATCAGCAGGAACTTGACAAAGCTGCCATTAGCCTTTATTGTGTGTAAGTAATATTTCTGTAATTTCTATCTCAGCTCATTCAATTCATTAATTGCATGTATATATATATATATGCTCACCATATATGTATATACTATTATGAAGGAAAAAGGTTATGGAATGCATGAAAGGAGGCCCTTTTGACATTGGGTTCGTTGACCCAAATAGAGTTCATGAACAAGTGGTAAAACACAAACCCAGGCAAACAGAAGATTTCTTGCTAACGTATTTACTAAGACAACAAACCAAAAGGGAAATATTATTGCCTTACAACTTCTTGTGTGTGTTACCCTCTCTTGTACACATTCTGTTTCGGCTTACTCGATGTTAAGTGTAACTGATGATGAGTTATGCGTGCGTAGGTTCCACTTTATTCTGCTAGTCATTTAAGTTGACTCATGAAAAGTCCTTGTCATGGACTCGTTACGAAAAGACCAAGAGCTATGGGCAGACTTTAAAGAGATGCTCCAGAGGTAATTTCAATCATATTATCGCACTAGATCGGCAACTTTCGTGACAACAAGTAATTAATTACTCCTTTATCCATTTTCTTTGTCGGACAGGGTTTGGAAGAGGTTCACGGGCAGGGCCATGGGTGAATGGTTAGAATAACTAAAATTTGTAGATCAAAATGTAAGTAATACTAGCCAGCTAGGTCTGTGTATCTCTTTGATTCTGCTTCCAATTATATTTTATCATGCTTTATTGATTATTATTTTGATTGAACTCTCTATTCTCATAAAGTGCGCACATCACGGACCCGGAAATAACTTATGTGGATACTATGTTTGCGAGTTCATTTGCAAGACGATATGTGCGACAGGCTAAGCCGCACTAGAACAACTTAGAGTAAGTAAACGGTACACAACATTATTTTATTACCATCAGTTGTGTTGAGTTTCATTCTTATATATATATGACCCCATTCTTCATATATATTTAGATCGAACGGATGTGGGATAAACTTCTACCATTTGACCGCATACGAGCCATTCAAGAGGAATTGGCGGGGTTCATACTTGATTAGGTCGTCACGCCTGGCGGAGAACTCTTTAGATATCCAAAATGAACGTGTACGGAGATGTTATATTGTATATATGCTTGAACGTGTTGTCTTGTATTTGATGCTTCAACGAGTACGTAGAATACCACAATGACGATGTTTGTGAATAATAATAGTTGCTTAATTATTCATGTACTCATATGTACCGATGATGTATGTGTATACCTCTCTCGATCGATCCCTCCTCCCCCCGTCCCCGCCGCGCCGCAGAAATCCACCCAAAATGGGGCGGTGGCATAACTCTGCCGCGAACGAGATTTATGCCCTTTTCCTGCCGCGGTAGAGAACCTATAACACCGGTTCGTGTTACGAACCGGTGTTAAAGGGGGGCCCTAAGCACTACGGCAGCACCACGTGCGCCACCCTTTAACAGCGGTTCGTATAAGAACCGTTGTTAAAGGGGGGCTCTAACAGTGAACCCTCAACAGCGGTTCTGAAACCGTTGTTAGAGGGTGTTCTGAGCCACTATTAGAGGGGGTGTTCTGCACTAGTGAAGTGTGCGATGACCGCTAGGAGACACTGCACCGTCCTATGCCCTTCTCCATGCCCGTAGCTCACTGCATCGTCGTCGCTGACGATCCCTGACCATGCCGCACTGCCCCTCATAGAGGCCACCCCATCCCTCATTCTCCACACCATATCACTCCCCTCTCTCTCAAAACCACCCCTGACCTTTCCCCGGAGCAAGACGAGCACCAGCCCGCCGGAATTTGGCCGGAGTCTACCACTGCATAGGAGGAGAGGAGCCGTTGATTGGATCCACCCCAGGAGCCGCCGCGACCACCGTTCGAACCACCATCATCGACAACATCGTTCTCCCCCATCGCTGACCCTAGCCGGAGCCCAGGTGAGCCACCGGGTACCCCCACCGTTGCCGTTAGGGTTCAGTATCGTCGGAGCTATCCACCGGAGACGACGAACCACAGCCATAGATCTTAGACTAATCGTAGGGCTCGGATTGAAAGGTACCGATTCATTTAGATAGAGCTGCTGACACATGGGACCCTCCTGTCAGCAGTCCACTGCGCGCGCAGTGTAGTTGGGCCGGCCCAGTATCGTTCCCGCGCTTAGCCCAGTGATTAAAATAATCTTTTTCCAATTTAGTTAAACCCTAGTTTAGTCAGTGATTTGAAATTCAATTCAAGGAGATTTACTGAACCAAATTGCATGATTCCAATTTTGCTAGAAAGGTATTGAAATTATCAATCCAAGCCCATTCGATTCAAACCATTTGAACTTATAGATCATCTATAGCAAAAATAACAAGAAAGAGACTTTTACATATTCAAACATTTTTCAAAAATCAACCATAAATGCTTTTGAGTTGATTCCAACTCTCAAAAATCACATTTGACAAGATATTTCTAAATATATAAAAAGATTTAGGTTTACATGCAGTGATCTTGGACTAGTACTAAAAGAATGCACTATAGGCATTTCTATTCACTTTAATTGTATAAAATAGTAATTTTAAACTTTATAAAATATGACCACCACTTTAAATCACATTCCCAAGTATTAGAATATGTGGTGATGACATGTGTCAACATGATCCCATAGTTTAATTGGAGAATATTAAATCTTAAGTAGTTTTCAATGAGTAGAAATTACTTTTCCAAAATAAGGTAAATAAGACTAGGTCTTTATTTCATGTGATGTTTGTGATAATGCTAGATCATCTAGTGTGAACACTTTTGTGCCAAATAGAGGTAGTTAAGTATTTTTTGGTGAGTGTGTACCTTGTATTCATTTATAGACGCTAGTACCAACCAAGGCTACGAGGAGGAGGAGTACTACGAAGAAGAAGAAAACTTCAACCACTGCACCAATCAAGGCAAGTTAACACTTGCAAGTTTCTTAACCAATGAAAGGCATCCCAAATTGCATATAACCTATGCAAGATGCATTAGGCATTCTTTGGTTATGCAACCTTGATTATACCAATCCCAGCTTTACTTGCAAGCTTTATTCTTTTATCTTTACCAAAGTTCTTTATTACTTTTACTTAGTGACTTGTGAGTTTTGGAAAAATAGTATAGATAGCATAAAGATCATAAAACTAGGCCTAAGTAGTTAGAACTAGACGTCATACTAAGGCATGAGACTAGATTTGGATAGTCACACTTGATTAGCACCCCTCATTAGTGAATACCCTCAACTTTAGTGGCTAGTTCTAAGCATAAAAGTTGATTACTTTAGATGGGAATACTTGGTGAAAATGGTTATGAAAACCTTGGAATTAAGATTCATTCTATTGAAATGTTTTGACATGTGTTATGAACACAAGATGATTCGATGATGAATATGTTGAGGCATGAGCCTTAGCCCTTTAAAAAATTGATGGTTGGGTTCGGATGCGATACCATTCCAATTGTACCGTACAACTACAATACCTGAATTGGGTAAGGCTTAACTGGATGTTTATATGTCTTAGTATGGGTTCCCTTGCGAAAAGAGGTTGAGATAAGGCTACCTCGTGAATGTTAATGTCCACCTATGTAGTTCCCAAGATGACAAATGGTCATGGTTGGGAGGCCAAACTCATAGGGGGTGCCTATACTAGGGTGTGTAATTGAAAGGTTAGGATTGATTATCCGCATACTAAGTATGATGATTTAGGGTTATCCCTGACGGATGTATCGAATGTTATGGTGAAAGTGTACCACCTCTGTAGAGTGTCAAACTATTCAAATAGCCGCGTCCGTGGTCATTTACAGTTGGAGTGGCCATACTGTTCCGTTGTCAGATGTTTTCAAAATGACTTGTCAAATGAACTATGACTTTGACTTGACCACAATAGGGTTGTGAACCTGAAAACTAAGTTCCACGGTGTTATAGAACATTAAACTAGTTTTCTTTACTTCTGAACATAGTATGAAATAAAACTAGTTTTTTGCAAATAAACCTAGAGCTTAGGATTCCTACTCAAACTACTTTACTTGTTAGTGATAGTTTGCGAGTAATTAAAGAGTACTCATGGCTTTTTCCCTGGCTATTCTTATGGCTAGACTATGAGGAGGACTACCAGGATGATGGACAACAGGAATTCTATGACAACTAGGATCATCTCCCATCGTCAACATTGCCTGTGACCCTGAAGATGGAGCCCCGACCACGCTAGTATTATTATATTCCATTGCGTTGATTATATTTAGACTGGATCATGAGATCATTTATTTGGAATACCTTTATTATGGTTTGTAATGGATTATGTACTGTGGTGCCAATTCTGTTATGTCTCGCAAAAATGGTATTCGTGGGATTGCGAGGTATGGCATAACAGGCATCTGGGATTAAAAATCTGGATGTTGACAAGTTGGTATCAGTGCCATCCTAGCCATAGGAGACCGTAGTTAGAATGGACGCTTGAATCAAAAGCTTAGTTTCAAAACAAAAGAAGTCAGTATTTATGAAAACCTATTCTCATTCTTATCACTGAGATTATTTGAAGAAAATAATGTTCCTAAAAAATTCTTGCAATCGTACATAAAATTTGACACACTTGATCACCTCACTAACTTACTCATCCTACATTCTTATAGATGGAAGTCAAGTATAGCAAGTTCTACCAGTTGGGCAACAGAGGAGAGCTCATCTTCGAGCGAGATTTAAGCCAACTCTCGTAACTTCTTGAGCACCCGCACCCCGACTTCTTCGGACCACAGCTCAATGTTCAGCAAGGAGGAGAACTATAGTGGCTGATAGTTGCAAATCTCAGAGGCAAGATGGAGGCACCCACCTCAGAGGGGATCCAATTCAGCTTGAGTGAGAACAACTGGCTACATGGACTCGCCAGGTCTATGTAGGAAGATCTTGCCCGTCTATGTGGGCAAAGCATCAACAATATCAATGGCACTCGCTTTGCTTACTATGCAAGGCTTGATGTTATGGGACATCCATTGGAGGTGCCAGGCCATCCGGAGCTGAAGCATCAGGTGGATAATCTCGACTTCATGTTGTATGATAGGCAGAAGGAGTTGGACAATGCACGTGCCTATGCCAACCACAACTATGCCATTGCAGTCAAGAAGGACCATATCATCGCCATCCTTGTGAAGGAGCGCAAGTTCATCTAGCCTGCCTTCGTCACATGCGTGACAAGAGGGATCGCATCATTGCCTGCCTTCGTCACAAGGTGTCATCTTTGGAGGAGTCCATCCATGAGCGGGACATGCAGCTTGGGGAGAGGGAGAACAAACGGGAAGATATCCGTGGAGATCCCTACTGCTACCTCAGTGATGATGATGACTACCTGGAGGACCTCGACATGGACTTCCACACTGATGATGATGATTCTGCCTTCATTGATGATGAAGAAGCCACCAGTTCTGATGAGTAGTAGCACTTGAGCACTATCGTAGGTGTGAGTTGTATCCGGTCCACTGTATCATAGCTTCACAGAATGGTTCCTAAAACCATCTGTTACCCCTAGTGTGGTGTGTGTTTGTATTGGGTGCTATGAGTGAATGAATGAAAATAAAGTTGCTAGTTGGAAAAACCAGAGTCAAACTCAAAGTTTAAAAGCTTTTCAAAAAACAAATCCATGAACCTTAGAAATTTCCCTCTTGTCTCATGATCTATCTCAATCTTCAGATTCCTCACAGAGTGAGCAGTTCATCTCAGGATCCAATGTTGTAAATCTTGCAAATGTTGGTTGCCGACCGTGAAGCTAAAAGAGCTAAATGTCAAGCTAATTTATCCACCCTTCAACAGATAGCTTAGATGGCCCATAATAATCAAGGACAGGGAAACCAGGACAACCATGGATCCAAGCTCAAGAACTTTCAAAACACCAATCCCCCCATATTTAGTAAGTCTGAAGAGACATTAGATGCTGATGACTGGCTGCAGACCATGGAGAAAAACTTAGAAGTCGCAAGAGTGGAGGCCAATGAGAAAGTATTGTTTGCCACCCATTATCTGGCAGGTGATGCAAGAGCTTGGTGGAATAGCATTCGTATCATGAATGGAGGACGGATGATGGCTTGGGATGAATTCAAACTCAAGTTAAGCCGAACCCATGTGCCACCAGGTTTGATTCTGTGGATGAGGAATGAATTCAAGGAGCTGAAGTAGGGAAGGATGACTGTGGTAGAGTATCGTGACAGATTTTTGTCTCTGTCTAGGTATGCCCCTGATGAGATTGGTACTGAAGCCAAGAAGAAGGAGAGTTTCTTGAATGGTCTTCATGATGAGATGCAGTCAGTGCTGGTCAACATTCCCTTCGCTGACCTTGAGGCCTTAGTGGATTCTGCAATCCAAATGGAAGGCAAGATCAACCAAGCCAACGAGAATCTCAAGCATCGAATGATGCATCAACCAGGATCCCACCATATCCCGAAGTATCGCCCCAATCCGTCTGCAGGATATGCCGCGAGAAACAATATACCCCCTATGTTCCGTCCAAACTATCCCAATCGTGGAGGAGGAAACCCAAGGCCCGAAGGAAACCACAACAACCCCGACAACTCCAACAATTTCAACCGTGCACCGCCCAAGTCCAACAACAACAATACTGCCCCAAGGACTGGAAGCAATGTCGTGCCTGTTGCAGGAAAAGACAAGTCTCTGATTACTTGTTTTGAATGCAAGGTCAAGGGTCACTACTCCAACGAGTGCCCCAAGAAGCCTGCAGCAGCCACCAATGTGAATCCACCAGCTCAACAGCAACGCTGTTTTCAGCCTGGAAGGATATTTGCCCCAGGTAACTCACTCAACCGCAATGACCGCCTGTTTCACATGAATCTTGAAGAGCTCAGGAAGTGCCATATGTTGTACTGGGTATGTTTTCTATTAACTCAGTACTTGCAAAAGTGTTGTTTGATTGTGGAGCATCACACTCGTTTGTTACAAAAGAATTTGCATGCACTAGTAAGATTCAACAAACAAAATTGAAACATGTTATGATAGTTCAAATACCTGGTTCAAACACCAAAGCTAGACAAATTTGCAATGTCCATGGAATAGATTTTTATGCTAATCTAATAGTACTTGGAACCAAAGGTTTGGAAGTAGTACTAGGAATGTATTGGATGTCGAAACATAAAGGATTAATCGACTGTGCCAAGAAAGCCATAATCATGACTAGTACCACTGGAGTATCAGTCGAGCATGTATCTGAGACTTTGCCCCGTCAATTCAAGTGAAACAAGAGTCTAGCCCAACCTACCATTGACCAAGTTAGAGTAGTCTGTGAATACCCCGACGTATTCCCAGATGAATTGCCCGGTATGCCCCTAGATCGGGATATCGAGTTTATCATGGAACTAATACCTAGAACTAGAACCATAGCTTAGAGACCTTATAGTATGAACCCGTCTTAATTAGTGGAGCTGAAGAAGCAACTAGATGTTATGCTGGAGATAGGTTTGATTCAACCAAGTGCGTTGCCATGGAGATAACCTGCTTTGTTTGTGGATAAGAAAGATGGAGGTAACCATTTGTGCATGGATTATCGGAAGCTGAATGATGTCACCATTAAGAACAAGTACCCACTGCCGAAGATAGAAGATCTATTTGACTAGTTGACCGGTGCCAAAGTGTTTTCTAAGATTGATCTTAGAACTGGTTATCATCAACTCAAGATTCACGCAACAGATATTCCAAAGACTTCCTTCACCACCAGATATGGATTGTATGAGTACACTATCATGTCTTTTGGATTAACCAATGCCCCCCGCTTATTTCATGAACCTCATGAATAATATTTTTATGAATTTCCTAGATAAGTTTGTCGTTGGTTTTATCGATGATATTCTGATCTATTCCAAATCAGAAGAAGACCATGAGCTACACCTGAGGACCATCCTTGAAACCCTTAGAGAGCATGAGTTGTATGCCAAGTTTAGAAAATGTGAGTTCTAGTTAAAGGAAGTAGGATTCCTAGGACATATCTTGTCGGCAGGAGGAATTGTTGTAGATCCCTCCAAGATTAAGGATGTTGAAGAATGGAAAGCCCCAACCACTCAAACCCAAGTTCGCGGATTTCTCGGATTAGCGGGATATTACCACAAGTTCGTAGAAGGATTTGTCATCGGATTGTCGACAAGTACGCCATAGGGGGTCCTAGTGGAGTTGGAAAGATGGGGTGTCAGACATCGGATGTTCCTGGAGCGGTGAGCACAAGTTTACCTAGGTTCAGATCCGACTACGGTGATCGGATCCTACTCCTGCTAGCAACCCAGTAATATATCAGCGTAAGCCAGATGTTACAATAGATTACAAGAGAGGTTCGCCCGTGCGAGTTGTTCTTGTGGTTGTTGCTATGCTTGTTGGTGTTGTTCCCTAAAGGCTCCCATAGGGCCGGTTTATATAGTCACTGGGACCTAGGGTTACAAGAGAGACCTATTCGACTACGTTATAGAGTCGGTAACTAGATACAGCTTGGACCACAAGTAATACTATGGGCCTAAGTTGGTAACTCTTCTGGGCCTTGTCGTAGCCGGAACTGGCTCCTCCTCTTTCTCTGACTAGGCCGCCTATGAAGCAAAGCTCTAACCCGTTGGTGGGACACCCTGGTCAGTGAGTCCCATGGGTATACCGGAAAGTATATTGCGCGTATTAACACAAGAATGTAGGCACAAAGACAAATAAAAGAGAGGAGAAAATCCTTTCTCTCAGATTTATCTCTCCACCAATTCATTCATTGCATCCTCGTACTCCTTGAGCGCTCCGCAGCCGTTCCCATCTACACATCTCAAGAAAAATCTCTCTCCCCCACCAGTCCTTTTCCTCCAAGATCAATGGCGTCTGCCTCGACCTCAGGAGCAGCCGCGGGTTCGTTGGCGGCGGACGAGAAGAAGATGCGGGGCCTCTGGTTCCCAGTGTCATGGATGACGCCGAGCTCCAGGTCATGGAGGACGAAGGATTCATCGTCGCTGGCGCATGGCGGAGCACCTCAGGGCACGCCGTTCCCTTCCCGCACGACGGCGAGAGAATGCTGTTCGGCATGAACATCGACCGGGGCCTCAGCCTTCCACCGTCAGACTTCCTCATCGATGTCCTCAACTACTACGGTGTGCAGCTTCATAATCTTCCTCCCAACTCTCTGCTCGAGCTTAGTACTCATGCAGCTCTGTGCGAGGGGTTTCTTGGCATTAGGACAAGTCTCACCCTTTTCCGGTACTACTATGGTACCAGGAAAAACTCTATTAGCGCCGGTGTGCCTTACACCACCGGCACCCTTATCTTAGTCCTTAGTAGAAACCGAGTTTACCCTAGGATTAATGCTAGTGAATCCGTCAAACGCTGGGCCAGAACCTTCTTTTATCACAAGGATATTCCGGCTCCTGGAAAGGCAGAAGGTCTTCCGGCGTTCAACGACAGCACCGCTTCCCACCAGAAGTCATGGGACGCGGAGGCGCTGGAGCTGTCAGATATCTTGATCCTCGCCAAAAGGCGGATTGAGTTTATAATGAAGTATGAGGGCCTCCGTGGATCCGACTTGATCCACTGCTGGTTGGAGCGCCGGATTCAGCCTCTCCAGCACCATGGAGATCACCTCATGTACCAGATCACCAGTGACAAGAAGGACAAGATGCGGGTCAGTTCAAGCCGGATTCCGACGAAGGACTACAAGACCCTTATGCAATATTTGATCAAGGCAAGAGTGGAACAAAAAGTTCCAGAAGTCTCCATGAAGATGTATACGTCCAATCGTCCTCTGACTTCGGTAAATATTTCAACTCTGCTTTTGCATTACGTCGTTCTTTTCTGTTCTTTCTCTGACTCTATTTTCATCGATGCTTTTCGATTTTATTAGCTCAAGGAACTCTACGAGTCTGAGCTAGCTCCACTAGAGGGCCATCTCTCAGACGATCCGGAGGCGACGAAGGATGACAAGGTGCAAGAAGTTGCCGCCCCCGCTTCCAAGAAGTGCAAGGAGAAAGAAGTTGTTGTTACTACTGGTAGCCAAGTCCTGCCAGTAGTTAAAAAGTAAGCACCCTGTCTTTTATTTTCAGTACTTTACATACCTGATATTTGGATTTTCATGTTCTAGAGCTAAATAAGTTTTGAAGAGTAAGACCAAGCCGGACAGCAAGTCGGGCAAGCAGATGCGTTAGTAGAAGCTTGTTGTTTCCCCTGCCATGCCACCACCAACTCCATCCAGTACTCCATCACCATCGTAAGCCTCTGCCTATCCTGATGCTGGCAACGTCTCGAAATCGTCACCAAGCATCTAACAAGGGTGAACCCTCAAATGGTAATGATCCGATGGTAACATCTTCAGGAACATTGGACAAAGTGGCCGACTCTGCTGTCTCTGGCCTGAAGAGGAAAAAGAAGGAAGAGATCCTCAGGCTGGCTCAGTCCATCCTTGAGAAGCAAAACTTAACCGCAGAGGCATCGAGTCAGTAGCAGGAGGACGTCAAGCTGGTTAGCCTCCTGGACAAAATTTTGGTGAGTTTCCGATTCTTATTTACATTTATTATCATATCCTCTAGCCCCCAAGCATAAAGCCGGATAAACATCGTTGGATCCGATTTGATGCTTTTAGGTTGCAAAAGAATGATGTAGGCTAGCCCCCAACGCTCGTGCTGTAATTTTACTTAGTTAAATTTGGAGCCCGAGTCTTAGTAGCCGTCTGATGGTATTCTATCTCTAAACTTACAGAAAATTGCATCTTCTAACCAGGAATTGCTTAAGAACATCTGTAATTAGCACAAGGAGATCAAAGCCTTGTTCCTTGAGAATTCAAAGTTGGAAGTTGAGAAGAATGAAGCAGAAGGTAATTTTTCCTGGCTTCATTTTTGTCACTTTGGCTATTGTCATAGTCAAACTTGTTTTGTCACTTTGCCCTAATAGCGTCTTCGGACGCAGCCGGAATAACTCTTTCCCAGTCACACGTCGGCCGGTGAGAGTGGTCGTTTGAGCTGGTTCTTGAATTCAATTCTTCTCCACGGGGACGATAACATTGATTCGTATCCCTGTGAAGCCTTATGTCAACTCTTTGGTCAGCGCTAGTGTGGAAAAACTTGGACTTTGAGGCCATCTTGCCACTGAATGATGCAGCTATTTTCTGCTACTTTAATCCTTTGTCCAGCAACATGACACACTGCTAGAACTGCTATGGAGATGGATTGTTGGCGAGGATGGCCCGAGCTGCAGCAGTTTTTTCCAATGGCGTGCTGTAGACTCGGATCTTCTCTCCATCATTTCCATCGAACAAATCTTTGTGGATGTACGGGTTCTTGTTAGCAAGAAACAGACCTCCCCTTGTCTTTTTTTGGTGTCGCTTGAAATCTGACTGATATTTGGCACGATCACTGTCTAACTGCTTCCTCATCTCGATGATGTGTGCAGCCTCTTCGAGCAGAAATAGATGGTGCTTTTCGAGGTCCTTAGCCCTTTTCTCCAGTGCCTCCGGTGTGAGATCCGTGAAACCGAGATTTCACGCGCACCCTTGGTGACGACATGTCCATCCACAGGAGGGTCGATCGAGGTGGTATTAATCGGATCTCCGTCCTGATTCTCCATCTCGATCTCTTCATCAACTTTTTCTTCATTGGTTTCCTCGACTTCCGGCTCTGCCGGTGTCGGATTTTTGTTCTTCTTCTTCTTCTTTGACCGCCCAGTAGCCTTAACGTGTGTACCAGTGGAAAGACGGCTTTTGGTCCGGTACCGGGGGATAGACTTCCGTCAGTACTTTCCATCATGGTTGGCTCGTGGACCTCGGAGGAATCTCCGGTATCCATATCATCCTGCGAGGTGTAGATTTCATCCATGCTATCGTATTGACTAGGAGAATTTTCTAGCTCACCTTGCGTTGCCTTGGGGACATGTTCTTTTCCATACTCCTCCATCTATTTGTCGAACTCTCAAAGTTCATGTGACGTTATTGATTCCTAAGGGGAGCCAGGTAAATCGGCGTTTTCTTTGATTGCGTCTAGGACCGAATCGCTACCGGCTCCAGCATCGACAGAAGTCAGATCCAGAGCTTATGTGGTAAACGAAACACTGATTCTTCTTGTTTATCTTCTTGAGGTAGTGGTATAACTTGGTTTCCGCTTCGACATCGGCAGAGCCGGATCCGTAGCGGATGTATTCCTCATCTGTGTACCCAATATCGCTGGAGAGATCAGATCCAGATTCTTCTTCCACCTCTTCTTCCACTACAGGAGTGGGATGGGTGGGTTTGATTTTCTCCGAGATCTTGAACTCTTCCACCTCTGTGGACAAAGTAGATCCGGAATTTTGTTCCGCCATGGTCATCACCTCAAGGGTGGGTTGGGCAGGATCAGTGAAACCGAGATAAATATCGATCTCGCCGATGGACATGATTGTGTACGTCGTCACAGGTTTTGAAGCCGGAATCCAGGTGTAGACTACGCGACCCATGGTGATAGTTTTGCTGATTCCTACATGCGCAGATTCCGCCTGGAATGAAGCTCCAAAGGTCACCTGCCCCATGATGGGCGCCAACTGTCATCGTATTGTCGACAAGTACGCCATAGGGGGTCCTAGTGGCGTTGGAAAGATGGGGTCTGAGACATTGGATGTTCCAGGAGCGGTGAGCACAAGTTTACCCAGGTTCAAATCCGACTGTGGTGATCGGATCCTATTCCTGCTAGCAACCCAGTAATATATCAACGTAAGCCGGATGTTACAACGGATTACAAGAGAGGTTCGCCTGTGCGAGTTGTGATTGTGGTTGTTGCTATGGTTGATGGTGTTGTGCCCTAAAGGCTCCCATAGGGCCGGTTTATATAGGCACCGGGACCTAGGGTTACAGGAGAGACCTATCTGTCTATGTTATACAATCAGTAACTAGATATAGCTTTGACCACATACTACAGGCCTAAGTCGGTAACGCTTTTGGGCCTTGTCGTAGCCGGATCTGGCTCCTCCTCTTTCTCTGACTGGGCCCCCCGTGAATCAAAGATCTAACCCGTTGGTGGGCCCCCCTGGTCAGCAAGTCCTGTGGGTATACCCGGAAAGTATATCCCCAACAGGATTCTCGAGCATCACAAGACCCATGACCCAAAAGAAAGATAAGAAGTTTGAATGGACGGACAAATGTGAAGCAGATTTTAAAGAGCACAAGAAGAGATTGATTTCATCCCCAATCTTGATTATGCCGGATATCAAGAAGCCTTTTGATGTGTATTGTGACGCATCCAAGATTGGTCTCGGATGTGTGTTGATGCAAGAAGGCAAAGTCATATCCTATATATCCCGACAACTGAAACAACATGAGCAGAATTACCCTACCCATGACCTCGAACTAGCAGCCGTAGTTTTAGCCTTGAAGACATGGGCAGCATTACCTCATGCGTAACTGCTATGAGATTTATTCGGATCACAAGAGTTTGAAGTATATTTTCACCTAGAAGGAGCTAAATATGAGGCAAAGGAGATGGATAGAGTTAATCAAGAACTATGATCTTGGCATTCACTATCACCCCGGCAAAGCCAATGTGGTAGAAGATGCTCTTAGCAGATTGCCGTGTCGATTGAACACCATGATAAAAGAAGCCCAACCAAGTTTGCATGAGGAGATGGAAAATTTCAGAGTGGAGCTAGTTAGTGAAGGATTTTTGGCTAGCATAGAACTTCAACCCACTTTGATCAGTCAGATCAGGGAGGCGCAGAAAGGAAATGCTAGTATCGACGGAATCAAACATCGTATTGGTACAGGAAAGGTACCCGGATTCACCAAAGATGAAGGAGTTTTGTGGTACAAAGGACGTATCTGTGTACCAGCAGATTCAGAGTTGAAACAAGCTATTTTGCAAGAAGCCCATGATACTCTTTATTCTATCCACCCTGGAGGAACCAGGATGTATCAGGATTTGAAGGAGCAATTTTGGTGGCATAAGATGAAGAGAGAAATCGGAAGCTGCAAAGCCAAGTGTGATATATGTCAAAGAGTCATAGCAGGATATCAGAGATCCGCAGGACTTTTGTAACCTTTTCAGATTCTGAAATGGAAATGGGATTGTGTAGGAATGGATTTTATCACCGGTTTGCCTACATCTAATAGGGGAAATGACTCTATTGGGTCATAGTGGATAGACTTTCTAAAGTAGCTCATTTCTTACCGGTCAAGACCACTTATCAGAGCTCGAAGCTAGCAGAGTTGTACATTGCTAGAATCGTCATTTTGTATGGAATCCCCAAGAACATTGTGTCGGATCGAGGAACCCAGTTTACCTTGAGATTTTGGAAGAAAGTCCAAGAAGGATTGGGAACCAGACTGGATTTCATCATAGCTTATCACCCGCAGACTCATTGACAAACGGAGCGAGTAAACCAGATACTCGAAGATATGCTGAGAACTTGTGTGCTATAATATGGATCTAAATAGGAGGACTGTCTTCCTTTCACAGAATTCTCATACAACAACAGTTACCAAGCCAGTTTGCAAATGGTCCCATTTTAATTTATGTATGGAAGGAAGTGTCATACCCCACTAAATTGGTCGGAAGTAGGAGAGAGTCAGATTTTTGGACCCAACATCCTAATAGAAGTCGAAGAGAAAGTTCGCAAGATCCGTGAGCACCTTAAGACCGCCCAATCCTGACAGAAGAGTTATGCCGACAATAGACGTCTAGATCTAGCCTTCACTATCAGAGATTTTGTGTATCTGAAAGTATCACCCTTGAAAGGAATGTAGTGTTTCCAACTCAAAGGAAAGCTTGCCCCCAGATATATTGGACCCTTCAAGATTTTGAATCGCCAAGGAGAAGTATCAAATCAACTGGAACTGCTGAAGGAGATGTCAGTAGTACATGATGTGTTCCATATCTCGTTACTTGGCAAATGCCTAGAAGTCTAGGAGAAGACCGAAGTTTTCAAGAATATTGATCACAAAACCATAGAGATCAACAAGGACCTAACTTCTCGTGAAGTACCCATTCGTATTTTGGAAGAATCCTTCAGAACCACCAGAACCCAGAGTATCTAATTTCTCAAGATCCAGTGGAGTAACCACACTGAAGAAGAAGCTACTTGGGAACAAGAAGATTACATTAGGACTGAGTTTCTAGATCTCTTTAGTTCCTAGTTTTATTTTTCTTAAATATCGGGATGAGATTTTGTCTAAGGAGGGAAGGTTTGTAACATTCCAAAAATGTTAAACAAGAATATCAAGTTCTAATCACCCAAGTTTAGGGTTAACAAAACCTTTTATTATTAAAATTAATATGAATTCATGTGTGTGATGAATGCATGAATGATTGCAATTGCCATGTTTGATTGCTATGAATGATAAGTATTGGTTTAAAGATGAAAACAATATCATCTAGTTCAAGTCCAAACAAAACAAATCAGAAGGAAATTCAAATAAGAAGGCATATGATCAAATGGTCATTTTGACCAAAATAAACCACTAGCCCACTTAGGGCATCTCTGTTTAATGATTTCTAATAGAAACAAATCCAATTATTCTAACCCTTTGCTAGACCAAGTAGCAATGAACCCAATCCCACTTTACAAACCAATAGAAACAATTTCCAAATATATTTAGAGGACAATTCAAAATTGAATCAAGTGTAGGTACTAAGATGGCCATTTCTCAAAAACCAACCAAACCAATTCCCCTTGGCAAACCCTAGCAACCACATACTACCAAGCTTATGACTAGATCACCCACCAAAATCCAAAAATTCAAACTTTGAATTCATGTGGCCATTTCATCAAACACCTGGTTAGCACGGTAATAGATTCCAAACTATTATTGTTCTTGATCAATGCCTTGTCTACCCATTGCCCCCATTGAAGCAACCCCCTTCCTCGCTGCTGGACCAGTGTCGCGCCAGCCGAGCCACCCTTGCTGGTCGACCATGGACAGCCCACAGGAGGAAGCGCTGCGCCCGTCCATGATGTCTAGGAGACAGGCCACCGTCCACCACCACTCCCTATCCACCCCTCGAGCGCGGCCAAGCCATGGACCACCAGAAAATCACTGCGCCCATTTCTCTGCCGCAATACTGAGAGCATGCCAGAGCGCCACAGCCGACAAGCGTGCACACGCCGCGCCTCGCCTTCACCGTGCGTACCTAAACGCGCCATGACCCTAGATACCTCCCAGACACGCCCGTTCGCTGCCGCGCGACACGAAGCCCCTGTACGCCATATCGAACACCGCCGTTCCCGCACAGAGCACCGATCCGTCCCGACTGCTCTCGACCGCCCCGTGCCATGCCATTAAGCGTGCGACGACCGCCAGGAGACACCGCACCGTCCTACGCCCTTCGCCATGCCCGTAGCGAACTGCATCGTCGTCACCGACGAGCCCTGACCATGCCGTACTGCCCCTCTCGCCGGTATATAAATAGAGGCCACCCCATCCCTCATTATCCACACCATCTCACTCCCCTCTCTCTCAGAACCAGCCATGACCTTTCCCCGGAGCAAGGCGACCACCAGCCCGCTGGAATTTGGCCGGAGTCTGCCGCTGTAGAGGAGGAGAGGAGCCGTTGATTGGAGCCACCCCAGGAGCCGCCGCGACCACCGTTTGAACCACCGTCATCGACAACATCGTTCACCCCCATCGCCGACCCTAGCTGGAGCCTAGGTGAGCTACTGCGTACCCCCACCGTCGCTGTTAGGGTTCAATATCGCCGGATCTATCCGCCGGAGACGACGAACCACAGCCGTAGATCTTAGTCTAATCGTAGGGCTCAGACTGAAAGGTACTGCTTCGGTTAGATAGAGCCGCTGACGCATGGGACCCCCTGTCAGTAGCCCGTTGCGCGCGTAGTGAAGTTGGGCCAGCCCAGTATCGTTCCCGCACTTAGCCCAGTGATTCAAATAATCTTTTTCCAATTTAGTTAAATCCTAGTTCATTTAGTGACTTTGAAATTCAATTCATGGAGATTTACCAAACCAAATTGCATGATTCTAATTTTGCTAGAAAGGTATTAAAATTATCAATCCAATCCCGTTGGGTTCAAACCATTTGAACTTATAGATAATCTATAGTAAAAATAACAAGACATAGACTTTTACACATTCAAACATTTTTCAAAAATCAACCATAAATGCCGTTGAGTTGATTCCAACTCTCAAAAATCACATTTGACAAGATCTTTCTGGATATATAAAAAGATTTAGGTTTACATACAATGATCTTGGACTAGTACTAAAAGAATGCTCTATAGGCATTTCTAATCACTTTAATTGTATAAAATAGTAATTTTCAACTTTATAAAATATGACCACCACTTTAAATCACATTCCCAAGTATTAGAATATGTGGTGATGACATGTGTCAACATGATCCCATATTTTAATTGGAGAATATTAAATCTTAAGTATTTTTCAATGAGTAGAAATTACTTTTCCAAAATAAGGTAAATAAGACTAGGTCTTTATTTCATGTGATGTTTGTGATAATGCTAGATCATCTAGTGTGAACCCTTTTGTGCCAAATAGAGGTAGTTAAGTATTGTTTGGTGATTGTGTACCTTGTATTCATTTATAGACGCTAGTATCGACAAAGGCTACGAGGAGGAGGAGTACTACGAAGAAGAAGAAGAAGAAAACTTCAACCACTGCACCAATCAAGGCAAGCTAACACTTGCAAGTTTCTTAACCTATGCAAGCCATCCCAAATTGCATGTAACCTATGCAATATGCATTAGGCATGCTTTGGTTATGCAACCTTGATTATACCAATCCCATCATTACTTGCAATATTTATTCTTTTACTTCACCAAAGTTCTTTATTACTTTTACTTAGTGACTTGTGAGTTTTGGAAAAATAGTATAGATAGCATAAAACTAGGCCTAAGTAGTTAGAACGAGATGTCATACTAAGGCATAATACTAGATTTGGATAGTCACACTTGATTAGCACCCCTCATTAGTGAATACCCTCAACTTTAGTGGCTAGTGCTAAGCATAAAAGTTGACTACTTTAGAAGGGAATACTTGGTGAAAATGGTTATGAAAACCTTGGAATGAAGATTCATTCTATTGAAATGTTTTGACATGCGTTATGAACACAAAATGATTTGATGATGAAAATGTAGAGTCATGAGCCTTAGCCCTTTATAAAACTGATGGTTGGGTTCAGATGTGATACCATTCCAATTTTACCATACAATCACAATACCTGAATTGGGTAAGGCTTAACTGGAAGTTTATATGTCTTAGTATGTGACGAGGTTTAATCTCATCAATGCCCATTGTTATGGACTTGGGTTTTGGAGAAGATGGGGATGCTGGAGATCGTGGAACGGTTAACAGACAAGCAACCAGGGGACACGAGATTTACCTAGGTTCAGGCCCCCGGAGGGAAAACCCTACTCCTGCTTGTCTGCTCTTGATTACGGCAGAACCGAAAGTTACAAGGGTGCGCAGATTCGATCTGGCATGAGGTGCATATGCGAAAGTATGAGTCGAGAGCTCTAGGACGTGCCCTCCTAGCCTTTATATAAACTTAGGCAGGTCTCGGGCATAGTCCTAGTCGGTTACAGGTTCTAGGGTTTTACCCCTTTGAATTTCCTATCTATGCTAGTCTTGCTCTCCAAGGATCCGAAGGCGTCATGGGCCTTGGCCACCCGAAAGTCTTCATGGGCCAGCGTATGTCTGCTGTGGGCCTTCCTTGGGCTGGACCAGGTATGCTGAAGTCACGTACCCGTAGGGTATAACAATGTCAGTAGCCCCCGAGTGATCAGTCGAATCGTAGATTCGGCTGAGGACTCTTCAATCCTTCGGGTGCAACTATGCATAAACAGTATATGTGTGTAGGGATCGTTGATACGTGTGCCTGACTCACCCGACGTATCAGGGTCAGCTAACTGTCTTAGGACGAAACAACACGATCTTCATCAGGTTCGAGTCCCTTAACTTGAACCCGGAACATATGCTGGCGTAATTCGACTCAGGCCACGGGGGGCTTACAGGAGTGGAATTCCAGTGGTTTTAATTGATGTACCCAACGTGTCCGTCGGGATTTTTCATCACGCCTGTTGGCATGGATTCATACTAGCAGAGTGCAGTCGTGTGCGTTACCAGGCCATCAGATGATATCTGCAGGTCTTATCTTTGCGTCGCAGACGCAGCATCCGAACATTTGTCACCACAGAGGTGTTTCGGGTGGCTAAGGAGACCGTTGCTCACTCAGCGTTTTGTTGGGCAGAGTTGCCGAAAAAAGTTTTTTGCTTGCTGATCCGAAGGATCGCAGTCGAAGATTTCATAGGGTGCGCGACCAGCGCTCCCTATGGGAGTAGCCCCCAAGTGTCTGTTCGAGTCGTAGACTCGAGCGGAGACTTTATTCAAACATTGTTTAGTTGTTAAGTCTGTAGGACACGAAAATTTTCGGATGCTTTAAATCCATCCTCCCTATGGGAGTAGCCCCCAAGTCCGTAGTGGAGTCGTAGACTCGACGTAGGACTCGAAGAAGTACTTTGTCTTTATTCGTCTTTCGGGTGCGCGGCCAGCGCTCCTGATAGCAGTAGCCCCCGAGTATTTAATCGAATCGAAGATTCGAGTGAGTACTCTTATCTGTGGAGCCGAAGAATTGTAGTTGGTGCTAGTATAGCTTTTGATGACATCAGTGCTGACAATCAATGACCTCAAGCGTCTGCTACGCCAGAGATGACTTGACTGGACGAACGTGGGTCCCACTTGCTGACTTTGAATTGACCGGTCACGCGCGGCGTGGAGATAATTACGGCGTCTCCTCGATTTCCGCGCGTAGTGGACGGCGTGGTAACGATGGTTCGTTGTGATGCTGACACGTGTATGGCCAGATTTGTCGTTGGCATTAGGTCTTCTGGATGGACGGCTGTCATGCGTCGTCTTCGCTGTTATAATCATTGGGGAAAGCCGCGGTTTGTTTTCACCGCATCAGTTCTTGTTTTCACTGCCTCCTTGCGCTCTAGCGATTCTTGCTGCGCGCTGGGATTTCCTTCCACATTTCCGTCGTCGTTTCTGTGTTTTCACCGCCGTCGCCGCCGTAGCGCAATGGGGAAACCGAAGAAATCCTCGTCTGCCGTTGGTACTAGCGCCGCCGAAGGAAAGAAGAACGCCGCCGCTACTCATGTCACTGACGGTGGCTAGCGGCGATCAGAGACACGGGAGAGCGATCTCCGCAAGCTTCGCGAGCGGGGTCTGATCCCACAAGATAAGAAGGCCGTCAGACTCCCCGGCAACGAGGTAATCCCCCGTCCCCCATCTGGGTATCGGGTTATGTTTCTTGCCTTCGTTATTCGTGGGTTTTCTTTTCCGGTCCACAACTTCCTCCGTGGACTTCTCTTCTTTTATGGGATTCAGCTTCATCATCTGTCTCCCAATTCTCTTCTCCACATTGCTTGTTTTATCACTTTTTGCGAGTGCTGGCTTGGCATTGAGCCGCCCTTTGGCCTCTTTCGGAAGCTCTATTCCGTGAAGTGGCAATCTGGTTCGGATGGTGTATATCCCATTGGGGGTTGCATCATCTCCCTTAGTCCCAATCTTCTCTTCTTTTCTTTTTCCATGTCCGAATCTGTCCAGTACTGGCGGAGACGATGGTTTTATATCCGTGACTCCGTAGTGCCCGGGCAAGATTTTGGTCTTGTTCCCTTTGACCCCTCCCAAATGATTGAGCCGAAAAGATCTTGGAAAAACCAAATCTTGGACGGTGAGGTGGCAGAGATATAGGCCCTTTACCGTCGGGTGGAGGATCTTCAGCTGATTCCAGAGAAGGAGGTGAACGGCATGGACATCATCCGGACGTTTCTTGAGCGTCGGGTGTAGCCTCTCCAAGCGAGGGCGCACCCGATGTTTCTTTATTCTGGGCGGCGGGATCCGACGAGGGTTTCGGCTGAGAAAATCTCTGAGGGGGATCTTGAAAGGGCCATTCGCTCGCTGCTGAAGTTCAAGGCCGGAGAGGAAATCCCTGGGAAGTCGCTGACTCTGCCGTTTTCTTCGGCGTTGTCTGTGCCACAGGTGTAGATTTGTGCACGTAGTGCTTTTTTGTCGGCTGCGTATTTATTTCCTTTGTTTGCTAACAAAGTTCCTTCTGATTTTGCAGAGCTTCAAAGTGTCGGGCATGGTACCGCCATTGCCCGAAAAGTATCCGAATGCCCCGGATAATGAAGTGGTTGAGTCCGTGTCCGAGCTGTCGTCGGCGCGATCTCCGGCGGAGGATGCCGATGAGTCGAGTGAGGACCATACGCGCAAACGATCACGGAGCTCCAGCGAGTCTTCGGATGCCTCGACTCCTCCGACTCCCAGAAACCCTCTGTGCCTGGATCGTCATGATGACGGTCATGGAGGTTCTTCCTCTCCCATTCCTGCCGTTCCTGTGCGGGCTGTCGCACCGCACCCACCAGCGAAGCGGAAGAAGGAAGAGAAAAAGGAGGAGAATAAGGAAGAGAAGAAAGAGGAGAAGAGAGCCCGAAGGACTCCTCCTGTCTTCGACCTGAGCTCGTTGGGCTCGTAAGTTTCTTGTTATATTACTGTTCCCCTTGTTTTTCTTGATTTTGCACTTGTGCTGATTCCTTCGTATGTAGGCATTCCTCCCGTGACTCCTCTAGTGATGGTGCACGGGAAATGATGGGGTAGTCGAAGATTGCGTCTCCTCCTCAGACGGTGGCGACTTCGGGAGGCGCCGCTCCGGATCCTCCTGTGCAGGAGGTGCAGGTGGTTGCGCCTCAGAATTTCGCGGGCGGGCCTTCGGAATCGCCATCAGAGCATGTAAGTTCCTCTGCTTCATGCCACGGGGGAAGCCCCCAGGTGTATGAAAATTTCTTGTCTTCTTCTTCTTTCGGATCTTCAGGGGGGAAGCCCCCAAGTGTCTTCGTGTGCGAGTTTTACCTTTATTCTTCTGTGTTGGGTGCAGCCCCCAAGTCCTTTTCCTTACTTGTGTTTCTTTTTTCTGTAGCCTTTTGTTCAGGAAGCCAAGCGACTGGTGCAGGAGCGCCTAGCGTTGGAGGCTAGCCTTCGGCAGCTTCAAGGTACCTATTTGCCATTTGGTGCTTTTTTCGTTTATTCTGGTCCTGCTTGCTGACGTTTGCTTGTTTTGAATGCAGAGGAGCACAATACTTCTCTCCGTGAGGTCGACGCTCTTAAGAAGAGCCTTGGTCAATCGGAGCAGAAAGCCGAGGCCGCCGTTGGCGCGAAAGAACGCCTCGAGCTAGAGCTGATTAAGGCAGCCGAAGCGAAGGAGCGTCTGTAGCAGGAGGCCACGGATCGTGAGGAGCAGCTGGCCACCGTTGCGGCTACTCGTGAAAGAGAGGTAGCAGCAAAGCTCATGGCTGCTGCCAAGGCTATTTCGAGTGAGTGTTAGATTTGTGCTTGTTTCTTCATGCCTCGTGTCTTCTTCTGTGCTGCTTTTCTTCATGTCTTCCTTCTTATTTTTTGTCTCAGATGCCGCAGGCATCGAGTTTGACCGCGGTGCTCTAGAGCACGGGAGTGCTCTAGATGATGCTACTGTGGCGGTCGAAGACCGCGGCAGCACCATCGTCAGCTCCCTTGCCAAGGCGAAGGAGGTCCTTGGCCGCTTCTACAAGGAGCTTATTCCTAAGGGCGCGGCCCTCGATGATGTGGATGCTCTGGTGGAGGCTCTGTCAGCCGAAGCGCCTGCAGCGTACAAGCGCAAACAGAAGGGCATCGGCGCGTCCGTCGGGCTGGCGATGGCCTTGGCGGCTGGAGCAGAGCTGGATCTGCCCCAGATCACCTCCCGGATGCCGACGACTGCAGATGGATCCGAGGTAGCCTTTGCTGCCTACTCTGCTCGCTGCAAGCGATATGGTCCCAAGCTCATTGATTTGCTGTCTGAGTATGCACTACGGCAGCAGGGCGGGGCCAAAGCAAGACAGTCCGGCTCCGAGGCGACTCAGGGTGCCGCATCTTAGGCGTTGTAGACGTAGGGTAGTTTGTAGTCTGCTTTTGTTGTAAATATCTTGAAGAACACCATCCTTGTGCCATGTAGTGGCCTTATATGTTTAATGAATTCTTCTGAGTTGTGCTCTATCATTGTCTGAATGTTTGTGTTCCTTTCTTTTTCTGCTGCTATAGGTTCCTTCGGGTGCTGACCCTGTTGACACCCCGTCCGCAATGCCGCTGCGACCATCTTTGGATGATTCCTCGCAACTCACTTTTCTTCGGGATCGTGTGCGTAGTCTGGAGAGGGAGTTGCTCGGGTTACGCGGTCATGCCGACGTTTGGAAGTCCAAGACGGATCGTGGTGCAGCCAGAGAGGAGTACTTGATGGTGGAACTGGTTCGGCTGTCCGAGCAGCTGCAATGTAAGTTGTTCTTTGGTTCGAGCTGTAGCTCAGTTCTTCGGATGGGCCTGCTGGCCTTACTCTTATTTTGTGCGATTATCGCAGGTGCGAACCTTGCTCCGAGGGAAGAAAAGGAGCGCGTCGCTGTTCGGGTCAATTGCTTGACTCAACAGGACATGGAGGCTGGCGGCTTCTTTTGGATGGATCGTGATCACGCCATGGCTCTGGCGACGGTGCAGGATCGTGTTCATCAAGTTTCGCGGGTGCTCCGCCAAGTGCAGACATCGCTTTCCTCGGTGCTGCACGTCATGTTTCCTTTGGATGCCGTACCGACGAGCCTTGCGGGTCTTCTGTCGAAGTTTCGAAGCGTGAGCAATGTCAAGGAGTTGGTGCGGCAACAGCTCGTCGCTGGAGTCAAGGCTGCGTTTTCTCTTGTGAGGCTGCACCGGCCTGATGTAGATTTGGCTGTTGTGGCAGCTGGGCCCTCTCTTCGGCCAGATGGTGGTGAGTGGGACATGCGTCCACATTACGCGGCTGTAAGGCAGTATGCCAAACAGGTCGTAGATTTGTTTGAGCAGCGTGCTCAGGTTATTCTTCAACATAGGTAGTACCTGTAAAAAGAGATAGATGTAAAATTTGTATGTTTCGGCTGGGCGTGTTGTGCCCTTTGTTGTAAAGGTTCGTTTGTGTGAGCACGCAGTGCTTTGATTGAGTACGTGTCCTTTTCGTTTGCCTGACGTTGTCAGCTACTCAGGTGTACACGTTTGATCCTCAGTCGATGAAATCGTGAGGTGGGGGAGCCCCCGAGTGCGTATGTAGCATGTAGTAAAGTTGCAAAATAGCGAACTGAAGTTTTGGGGCGAGACACTTAGCTTTATTTATATTGTAATGGAGGAAGTACATTGTTCGGCTGAATAGCCTTGGCTGAAAGCCTTATTGAAAGTAAAGGGGGTAGGTTGCTACAGATAGAATCGTCGTAGGTGCGAGATATTCCATGGGTTGGAGTATTCGACTCCAGACTCCACGTGCTTGAGGCGATAGGCGCCACCTGGGATGACTTCGGTGATGACGTATGGTCCTTCCCATGGTGACTCAAATTTTTTCGGTCGCTCTTGCTTGAGTCGCAAGACGAGGTCTCCTTCGACAAAGGACCTGGGGCGAAGCCGGCGGCTGTGGTAGTTGTGGAGACTCTGCTGGTACACCGCTGATCGAGCTGCTGCTATGTCTCTTGCTTTGTCGAGTGTATCGATGGCATCTTCGAGTGCATATGTGGATTCGGCTTCACTGTATGCAACGACCCGAGGGGCCTGGTGGCGTACTTCGGCTGGCAGCACGGCTTCGGCTCCGTGTACCATGAAGAACGGTGTGTAGCCTGTGGAGCTGTTTGGCGTGGTCCGTAAGCTCCATAGGACGGATGGTAGCTCTTTAGTCCAGGCTCTTGCTTTCCGTTCGAGTGGACTCATGAGGCGCTTCTTGATGCCTGCGCCGATTAGGCCGTTGGCCTTTTCCACTTGCCCGTTCGTTTGCGGGTGTGCCACTGAGGCGTACGTGATATTGATCCCGAGGCCTTCGCAGAAGTCCTGGAATTCCTTGGAGATAAAGTTTGATCCATTGTCGGTGATGATGCTATGCGGTACGCCGAACCTGTAGACAATGGACTCGAAGAACTTGACGGCCGTTTTGCCTTTCTGGTTGGTAACCGGCATGGCCTCGATCCACTTGGTGAACTTATCGACTGCGACCAGGAGGTAAACGTGTCCCCCTTTCGAGGATTTTGGCAGTTTGCCGATCATGTCGAGGCCCCATTGAGCAAAAGGCCAAGCTATGGGTATGGGTGTGAGCTCGGACCCAGGTGCGTGCGGTTTGTCCGCGAACCGTTGGCATCCGTTGCATCTTCGAACGATGTCCTTTGCGTCGCTCATGGCCGTTGTCCAGTAGAACCCTGCTCAAAGAGCTTTGGCGACAAGGGAGCGGCTGCCTGCGTGATGGCCGCAGATGCCCTCGTGGATATCTTGGAGGATGGATTTCCCGTCACCGATGGTGACGCACCTTTGTAGTACGCCGGTAATACTGCGCTTGTATAGCTCGCCGTTGATGATGGTGAAGGCTTTTGACCGACGAGATATGCGTCGGGCATCTGTCGGGCTATCAGGCAGTTCTCCATTTAACAAGAACTAGAGGTATGGGCGCGTCCAGGTTTCTTCGACTGCCATGACCTGCATTAGGTTAACCATGGCTACCTCTGTGTCCAGTTTTTCGGGTCCTTTGTGTCCTTCGGGTACCGTAGCCCCCGAGTGTTCTGCTTCTTCGGGTGATCCCTTGGGGAATTTTTGCTTGATGGATGGCACGCAGATCTGTTCGAGGAACACACCTGGTGGCACCTTTGCGCAAGTGGAGCCGATGTTGGCGAGTCTGTCGGCTTCATCGTTGCTTTCTCTTCCAACGTGCCGGAGCTCGCAGCCATCAAATTCTCCTTCGAGTGTGTTGTAGAGCGCGCGATACGCGATCATGTTTTCGGCGTGTGCGTCACACTCATTCATCGTCTGTTGGACGACGAGGTTGGAGTCACCGTAGATTACCAGGCGCGTTGCGCCGCATATCTTTGCCATCCTCATGCCGTGGATGAGGGCTTCATATTCGGCCTCATTATTAGAAGCTCGGAATTTCATCCGAAGGACGTACTTCATCTTGTCACCTTGCGGGGAGGTCAGTATGACTCCCGCTCCTGCTCCAGCTTCTCGCTTGGAGCCGTCTAATTGCATCGTCCATGACTGTGACATGTCCGGGGTGTCTGGCAGTTGCAGCTCCATCCAATGTACCAGGAAGTCCGGAAGGACTTGAGATTTAATTGCGAGTCGCTTCTCGTAGACGATGTCCAAGGGTGACAGCTCGATGCCCCACAGGGCCACACGTCCTGTGGCCTCTGGATTATTCAGGATGCTGTTCAGGGGTGCCTCGTTGACGACCATCACTTGGTGCTCCAAGAAGTAATGGCTTAGTCGTCGAGCCGTCATGAACACGCCGTAGGCTAGCTTCTGGTAGTGAGGGTACCTCTGCTTTGTTGGTGTCAGTACCTCGCTGAGGTAGTAAATTGGGCGCTGGACCCCGTGGGTCTTGCCTTCTTCGGGTCGTTCGACCACGAGTATGGTGCCAACCACCTGGTGTGTCGCTGCTATGTATAGCAGCAGGGGCTCGCGCTCTTTTGGCGTGACCAAGACGGGCGAGGTGGAGAGGAGCCGCTTGAGGCTTTCGAATGCGTCGTTGGCTTCTGGTGTCCACTCGAACTTGTCTGCCTTGCGCAGTAGTTGGTAGAATGGCAGGGCCTTCTCGCCCATGCGGCTGATGAATCTGCTTAGCGCCGCTATTCGCCCTGCGAGCTGCTGGAGGCCTTTGAGGTTTTTTGCTTCTCCAATGCCATGATGGCTCTGATTTTCTTCGGGTTCGCCTCGATCCCTCGTTGAGAGATGAAGTACCCAAGCAGCTGACCCGATGGGACGCCGAAAGCGCACTTTTCCGGGTTGGGCTTGATCCTGTAGCGATCAAGGTTGTCGAACGTCTCGCGGAGATCGTCGATAAGTGTCGTTGCCTCTCTGGTTTTTATGACTATGTCGTCGACGTAGACTTGGACGTTGCGACCGATCTGGTCCTTGAGGCAGGCCTGCATGCATCGCTGGTACGTGGCACCTGCGTTCTTTAGCCCGAAGGGCATTGTGTTGTAGCAGAATACTCCGAACGGTGTGATAAACGCCGTTTTTTCCTGATCTTCAACCTTGAGTTGAATCTGGTTATAGCCTGAGTAGGCGTCGAGGAAGGAGAGTTTCTCACATCCTGCAGTCGAATCGATGATCTGATCGATCCGAGGAAGAGGGAAGTGGTCCTTCGGGCAATGCTTGTTTAGTGACGTGAAGTCCACGCACATCCGCAGGATGTCCGTGTCCTTCTTTGGGACCATCACTGTGTTTGCAAGCCACTCGCTTTCCTTGATTTCCCTGATGAAGTCTGCAGCGAGTAGTCTATTGATTTCCTTGCCGATAGCTTTGGCTCGTGGCTCCGACAGTCTCCGGATGGACTGTTTGACTGGCTTGGTGTCTGGAAAGACATTGAGTGCGTGCTCGGCGAATTCCCTGGGAACTCCTGGCATGTCCACAGGACACCAGGCGAAGATTTCCCAGCGCTCACGGAGGAATTCGACGAGCGCGCCTTCCTATGCGGAGCTGAGGTCGTTGGCGATCAGGGCCGTCTTGGAGGCATCCGTCGGATGGACCTGTACTTTCTTGGTGTTGACGGTGGAGTCGAAGGACATGTCAGGTGCGTTCTGCCCTGTGATTGGGGGTTCCCCATTGTCCGTCACCTCACGGAGCCTTACAAGCTCGTCTTGGATGCCGAAAGACTGGGAGATTTTGTTGAAATCCCTGTCGCATTGGTCCGATCGGGTGAAGCTCCCGTGGACTGTGATGACGCCCCTCGGTCCTGGCATCATAAGTAGTAGGTATGTGTAGTGTGGGACGGCCAGGAACCTTGCGAATGCTACACGTCCCAGGATGGTGTGGTATTGCGACGGCCAGTCAACCACTTCAAATTCGAGTCGTTCCTGCCGAAAGTTGTCCGGCTTCCCGAAGATGACGTCGAGCCCGATTTTGCCCAGGGGAAATATGCCCTTCCCTGGAACGATGTCGTGGAACGTTGTGTCTGATTGTTCCAGGCTGCATTGCGGGATTCGCATTGCTGCTAGAGTGCTTGTGAACATTAGGTTGATGCCGATGTCGCCGTCCATGAAGACGCGACTCATTTCGAAGCCTCCGATTTGCGCCTCCAGCACCAGGGCAGCATGACCTGGGCGAGGGATCTGGCAAGGGTGATCCGCGCGAGTGAATGTGATGCAGGACTCCGATCCACTGATGTACTCAAGGATTGCAGGCGGAGTTGCCACGGCCAAGTTGATTTGTCGGGTGATTTTCTTCTGCACCCTATTCGTGGGGCGTCCCTTCTGGATTATATTTAGTGCTCCTTTCGGTGGGGGGTACCCGATCCCGGCGTTGTTCTGCGCTGGTGCGACTGGTTGGTTTGGGCCTCCGATAGGTGGCGGTGGAGGAGCTCCATGTGCTATTTCACCTTGCGCAGGTGCGCTTCCGAACGCAGGGATTGGGGCTTGGTGCCTCATCTGCACCATGCTTTCGCTGAGTTTCTAGAACTCGCGGCAGTCCTTGAGCATGTGGCTGGCTTTCTTTTTGCCATCTTGTTTGTCGATGTAGAAGTGGATGGTGCATGGACCTGAAAGTTTGTCGAATGCTGAGGGTCCGTTGTCGCGGTCGCGGCGTTGCCACGACTGTGCTGGTCGTCCGTTGTCGCGGAAGTTTCCGCCGCGGTATCCTCCGCTGTTGCGGCTGTTGTCGTTGCGGCGTCGGCGTAGCCGGCCACGACCATGTCGGGTCCGTCGCAGTCCTCGTAGACGCGCGACCTCCTCTTGCTGCGGCGTTCCCGTCTTCGGCCATAGTCGCCCTCTTCATCCGATTACGCTCGGTGAATGCAATCTTCGCCGTCTGCCCACCTGTTGGCGATGTCCATGAGGTGGTCGAGTGTCTTGGGCTTGACGCGCCCAAGTTCCTCCTTGAAATCTTGGCGTTTGACGCCGTCCCTGAAGGCGTCGATGGCCCTCTCTTCAGAGATGTGTGCTGCGGAGTTCTTGGTGGTAGACCAGCGTAGTATGTACGAGCGAATAGATTCACCCGTTCTCTGAGTGCAGGCTCGCAACTCTTCGATTGAGGCGGGCCTCTTGCTGGTGCCCTTGAAATTTCGGATGAAGCTGTAAGCTAGCTCCTCCCAACTTCGGATGGATCCTGATGATAGGCTGCTGAGCTAGACCCCCGCCGCGCCTGTCATCTGCAGCTGGAGGCATTGCATGGCGGTTTCTTTGTAGCCGCCGTGAAGCTTGACGGATGACAGATGGTCACTGAGCCAGGATTTTGGATCTTGCGTGCCGTTGAACTTTGGAGTATCCGAAGGAAGCTTGAAATTGCGTGGCATCTATGTTCGCCGAACAGATCTGCTGAAGCATCGAGCTCCGCAGAGTTCTCCTTCGTCTTCGTCCATCTCGGATTCAGACGAGCATGCACGTTTGGCTCGTGCTTTGTCGATTTTGCGCTGTGTAAGCGCGTCCCTAGCGTCGTAGTCGTGTTTATGGCAATGCAAGATCTTCTTCCTTCAAGGAAGGTCGTGTTCCTCTTCCTCTTCGGATGAAGGGGTGGGGCTCCGGTCGCGCCTGGCCGGAGCTTTCTTCTTCGGCTCCGCAGGAGCGTCTTCGTGGAGCGCAGCTCCGACGAGTCCGAGTCCGGTGAGTGCGGACTTATGCATGGCTCTTTTTGGGTCCCCCTCCGGAGGAGGGTGGGCCGCGAGATACGCAGTGGCTGCCATGATTGCATCTTGCGGTGTCTTCGGGATGATGTTGCCGTTGGCATCCATATCCATGAACGATGTGTGGAGAGTTCGGGTCACATCACGGTGTTCCCTGGGATCCATGTTCTCCACCCGAGAGTGGTGCTTGTTTCCCTGGTTTCCGTTTGTGCTAGAGCCGGGTGCCATGGCGGAGAGCGCAGCTCATCGCGCGCTGGACTCAGAGGCTGCTTGCTTGCGTTTGTCGAGCGTCTCCTGCATCTTGACTTGCTTCTTGTGCTCCTCGATGAGGAGGTAGTGGTATGCCATCAGTAGTTCACATGGGGAGTCCACAGGCAGGACTATGTCGCCTGCTACGGCACGGCGTGCCTGGACCCATCCTTCTTTGCTAAGTTGGATGAGGTGGCCGTTGTTTTCCCCGTTGGGTGGGGGGACTGGCTTCTTCTGTTCCCGCCGTTTTCGCCGTTTATGTCCTGTGGGTTGGGGTTCGTGTTGGGCGGCGGGTTAGGCGTTTGCTGCTCCTGGATGACTGCGGCGCATTGGTAGCGCTTGTAGATTGGTCCGCTGCTGCCGCAGCTTTCGGATCCGGAACCGTAGGTCCCTTCATCCGAAGGTGGATCGCACAGATCGGAGTTGCAGCTATTGCTATCGTAGAACTCATCTGTCGATGGTGATGTGCGCAGCACAGGGTGTGGAGCCCATGAGGCAGGCCTGATTGATGGCACGGGCACCCGCTCAGGAAGGCGGAGGGTGCCAGTTTGCCCCACCTGGAAGCAGAAGCTTCCGAACAAGATTTCGAGTTCGTCGCCTTCGGGCTCGAAGTCCTTCATGGTGGCCGGCGAGTGGGCGGTGAAGTCGAAAGCGCCGAAGAGGAGGTGATTCTCCGTCGCCGCAGAGTTGTAGATCGATCGGGTCGGGACCATCACGATCGCACAATCAGCAGCCCCTATTCCCACAGACGGCGCCAATTGACGAGGTTTAATCTCACCAATGCCCATTGTTATGGACTTGGGTTTTGGAGAAGATGGGGATGCTGGAGATCGTGGAACGGTTAACAGAAAAGCAACCAGGGGACACGAGATTTACCCAGGTTCAGGCCCCCGGAGGGAAAACCCTACTCCTGCTTGTCTGCTCTTGATTACGGCGGAACCGAAAGTTACAGGGGTGCGCAGATTCGATCTGGCGTGAGGTGCGTATGCGAAAGTATGAGTCGAGAGCTCTAGGACGTGCCCTCCTGGCCTTTATATAGACTTAGGCAGGTCCCGGGCATAGTCCTAGTCGGTTACAGGTTCTAGGGTTTTACCCCTTTGAATTTCCTGTCTATGCTAGTCTTGCTCTCCAAGGATCCGAAGGCGTCATGGGCCTTGGCCACCCGAAAGTCTTCATGGGCCAGCGTATGTCTGCTGTGGGCCTTCCTTGGGCTGGACCAGGTATGCTGAAGTCACGTACTCGTAGGGTATAACCATGTCAGTATGGGTTCCCTTGCGGAAAGAGGTTGAGCTGAGGCTACCTCGTGAATGTGAATGTCCACCTATGCAGTTCCCAAGATGACAGATGGTCATGGTTGGGATGCCAAACTCATAGGGGAGGTGCCTATACTAGGGTGTGTAATTGATCGGTTAGGATTGATTATCCGCATACTAAGTATGATGATTCAGGGTTATCCCTGATGGATGTATCAAATGTTGTGGTGAAAGTGTACCACCTCTGCAGAATGTCAAACTATTCGAATAGCCGCGTCCACGGTCATGGACAGTTGAAGTGGCCATACTGTTCTGCTGTCAGATGTTTTCAAAATGACTTGTGAAGTGAACTCTGACTTTGACTTGACCACAACAGGGTTGTGAACCTAAAAACTAAGTTCCCACTTAGATGTTATAGAACATTAAAGTAGTTTTATTTACTTCTGAACTCAGCATGAAATCAACCTGGCTTTTTGCAAACAAACCTAGAGCTTAGGATTCCTACTCGAACTACTTTACTTGTTAATGATAGTTTGCGAGTACTTAAAGAGTACTCATGGCTTTGTCCCTGGCTATTCCTATGGCCAGACTATGAGGAGGACTACCAGGATGATGGATAGAAGGAAGTCTATGACAACTAGGAATCTCCCATCGTCAGCATTGCTTGTGACCCCGAAGATGGAGCCCCGACCACGCTACTATTATTATATTCCGCTGCATTGATTGTATTAAGACTGGATCGTGAGATCCTTTATTTGTAAGACCTTTATTATGGTTTGTAATGGATGATGTACTGTGGTACCAATTCTGTTATGTCTCGCAAAAATGGTATTCCTGGGATTGCGAGGTATGGCATAACAGGCATCTGGGATTAAAAATCCGGGTGTTGACACCGATCCTCTCCTTCCTCTGCTGGCTACGCCTCCATCTCCTCCCGCCGTCAGGAGCACATGTCCTTCCTACAGAGACGCATCTTGTCGCCTCGCCACCCTGCAACCGGCTCCGCTACCTCTCCATGTCCGTGTGAAGTTGGCCTCGTCTACATGGTCGTGAGCCCTCCTCTTCGAGCTCCACCCCGGCACTGCTAGGTCCCTGCTGAGCCCGCCCCCAATGGTCGCCCTTCTGCCCCGATGGTGCCCATGCCCCAGCACGGTCGCGCTTGGTACCCCGCGCTACCCAAACCTTCCCTTGGCCACGCCCGAGCTCGCTGCCCCGTGTGGTCACCGCGTCGGTCGTCCTCCACCCTGATCAAGTCAACACCACCTCTGCGTCTCGGCCGCGCTCGTCTCTGCGTCGCCCTTCGACTACAGTGTTCGTTGTTGCCCTCGCGCTCGTCTCTTGCCTCTGCTTCCCTCTACAACGCGCGTGAGCCTTCCTATTGTCACCGTTGCCGGCCCTCTCTAGGAAAAATCAACTTCTTGCATCCTCTCATGTCATCGTGTATCCTCTCATGTGAATTGGGCTCCTATTGTAACGTGTTTTCCTCCAGAGACCTTTGGTGCCACGTTCCTATGTATCCCGTGTCAAATATTTTGCTGCTCCGGGGTGCTACTTGGCCCATCTGCAAGACACAACACCGCTAAACCATGCTGACAAGATCTCGTTGACAAGACCGGCTTGATGCCGATGACTTAAAAGGAATGAACATGGCTCGAAAGCCACCGGTGCCAAACCCTTGTCCAACACCGGCAATTGAATCCGCAAGACCTCGAGTTCTCCTACACGGACATCGAGCGACAAGACCTCCTTCATGGGTTAGATGGAACTTCCATGACCTTCTTCACGGATCCGATGCCCAAAGACCAACCTCTCAAGACCGATCCCCCGAACCTTCCGAGTCCCAAGACCTTTGCCCCAAAGTGTGACCCATATCCAAACCATTTTTTTAATTGTTATATATCTTGTTGCATATAAATTGATCATATTGCATACATCTTGTGTGGTATGGGGGCATTATGAGGATTCACCTTATAATTAAATATGGAGGTCATATGCGGGCAAATCTAGTCTAGTATTGTCTCCATTTAAAATTGTGTAGCGAACCGGTGATATATTTTGCCATGTTAAGACAACATTTAAATTGCGGGGTATCTAAATAACTTGAACCATCTAAGTAAATGTTGGAACCCCAGTTCCGTTTAATATTGCCTAATCGCATAGCATCTTTGCCATGTCCTGCATCATACATGCATCATGCCCGATCTTCTGTCGTAGTATTAAATAGTGCATCTGGTGTTTCTTCTAGTGCTTTGCTTCTTCACCGATTAGGCCGATGAGTTGATGCGAGTGTCGATCCGACCTTCGGATGAACCTCTGGCAATGTTTTCAAGCAAGCATTCTCCCCCTTTTTACCTATTTTACATTTCTAGTCTTTACTTCCTCCTGTTGATCTATTGCTATCTGTGTTGCGATGCTATAGATTCTGTACCCCTTTATACTTTCCTACAGCCCATATATTGCCATGGACACATCCTATTACCTGTTGTTTGGTAGATAGCCGGCCTTGCGTAGGTAAATAATGCCTTGTCGTAGTTGCTTGCGTAGGTGATGCGTCGCACCGTCGATGTTCCACAATTGTTGGAGTAATGCCTCATATTTAATGTTGGAGATGATCATGGCTTTAATTACAGTTTATTAACTAAATTGAAAGTAGGTAAATAATGCAGAGGCACAGGTGGGCAATAGATGTTATTTGGTTTTTAATCGTCCATTTGTGTCTCGTAGGACTCCGAGTACTTGATACCTGTTCCTTGAATATTCGCACTATCTGCATGTGGGACCATGAATCCCCTTAGCATGAGCTTGAGTCATATCTTATTTCTTGGGGCCACAAAGTAGTTTGAGGATTTATTACTATACTGTACTTATGCCATGATTATGCCATGTTTTACTGCTTTATTTACTATTGCGCGTGGAGCACCTGTACTTTTTTGGAACCCTGTGCCACGTTTTTGCAGTCTCGACAAGCCTAGTCACACTTTCGGGTTCCAAGTCGTTTACAGCCGTCGTCACAGACCTCTGGGTCCGTCTCGGAGCCGGCCAACTTCGTAGCAGGTAGCTTGGTGGGGTGGCCCCCTGAAATATTATATGAATCTTTTGATTTCTTTGTCGTGATGCCTTGTTGGGTTTTCATTTGGTTTTTCCGAGGTTGATTGTGTGTGTGTTGCTATTTGTGCCCCCTAAACGGTAAAACTTTCTAAAAGTCGTGTCCATGGTTATGGACGACTTGGAGCACAGTATCTCAATCATAGACAACTATAACTAAAGTAGTGCTATAAATTTGACTTTATAATGACTAGTAATCAACTTCACTATAACGGAATGGCTAAATAAAAGTACCAACGACTGTTGGAATTGGGATGACTCATGCTATATGTATCTGATTAGTAAGTATCGCAACTACAACAAAATGGTTAACTAAAACTGCCCACTTCTTATTATACTAGGATGACTCATGCTATCCATATCTGACTAGCAATTGCTGCAACTATAATGGAATGAATAAAACTGCCAACTGTGTGAGTTCCTCAGTTTGACTTCCTGGTTTGGTCACGAGGGGGGAATACCAGGATGGGTATGCTTGGTGATAGTCTCAAGTTGGATCTGAATAGGTCTTTCTTATCCCTCTCTGATAGCCACCAGTTGTATCGAGTCTCTATAGGTTGTTTAGTGTATGATGCGTTGCCGCTTCAGTCCACCATACCTATGTAGGCGAGGACTGCCGAATTCTAAGACTCGTCGTGTACTAGCCTCAGTACTGACCGCTCCCTTTTTCTTTTGCCCTTTGTTGGCACCCCTTTTATTTAAGCAGGTTTGAGATCGACGTCGTTAGCAGGGTTACCCTTCCGGCTTGGCCTGGGCAGGGTTATGGACGCCATTGGTTATTCTTCAGGGCTCTTAGCCCAATTTGCATCTTGTTCATACTCGGAAGCTGTATCGTTTCTAAGATGATTTGGATCTTTGTACTGTATATCTATATTATTGACTGTGAGTCGTTGTATATATATGTTTCTGTGGGTTCCATCATGGACTATTGCGTAATGGTATTACTTTGTTTTCCACCCACACGAAAGTGCCTGGTGGGCACCTTTGAATCATTTCTATGCGGTTTTGGCGGGAATCGCTAAAACTTGCATAGGGCTGATCTAAGCGTGTTACAGTGGGCCAACCTGATCAGTGAGTCCTGTGGGTATACCGGGAAAGTATATCCCCAACAGTTTGTCCACCTGATAAACTATTCTTCCTCCACTTGGAGACTTGATTGAAAATGTTTTATCCTCGCAGTTGATCTGGGCTCCATGTTCGGTCATCCAATCCATTCCCAGAACTACTGCCATACCTTTCAATGCAAACACATTTAGGTCCGCAAAATAGGTACAACCACAAATTGAGATAACTTGGTTTTTTTTAATGTGGCATACTATTACGGGACCCCCTGCCATTATTACGGTCATTGGGCTTTCTAACGGTGCCCTTCTAATCCAAAATTGACACAGAATTTCTAAGATATGAAGGAAGTAGTTGCACGGGTATCATATAAAACTTTTCCAGGGTTGGTGAGAATATTGAGCGTACCTATCACTGCATGTTATGAATTATCCACCTCCTCCAAGGTTTCGCAGTTCAACGGTAGTTCTACTCATCTTTCCATTGTTGTTCTTGGCATAATTTCCAGCCCTGTTAGGTTGTCCGCCTCCTCCACTATCTTGATCTCCGCCCATTGTGGGCTAACAACCTGGTGGTTTATTGGTACAATCAGGCTTGATATGACCCTTTTGGCCGCACCCATAACATATGACTACTGGCTTCTTGTATTCTCTCCCAAAATGCCTTGGAAGTCCACAGTTATTGCATATAATATTCTTTCTGGGGTTGAATTAACCTTGATTATTGTTGTTATTGGCGTTGAAAGGCCTATTCCTAGGTTTGAACTCCAAATTGGGTTTAGGCTTACTTGCTTGAACTCTCTTTGTTCCTTGCTTCGCCCTCTTCCTTCTATCCTCTTTAACATTCTTGTAGTCATCCTCAAAATTAATGGTTGCATATAGCAACAATTGTAATGTCTTCTTATTTGCAAGCCTCAGCTACATCTTCACAAATAGAGTTAATTCGTGCATGAACCAAATTTTCCTCTTATCTTTAGTGCATACCTCTTCAGCAACATAACATGACAACTAACCGAACTCCCGGATGTACTTCATGACACTTGAATAACCTTGTTACAGCTCCTCAAACTCCCTACGCTTGAACTCAATCACACTTTCCGGAACATGATACTCACATAATCTCTTCCTGAACTCCTCCCAAGTATAATCACTACTTAGAAGTGTATTGCTATCTGACTCGCACCAAGATGTTGCAGGTCCAGTTAGAAGATATGTTGCATATCTTAACTTCTACTCATCATTGCATCCTACGGTCTTCAATTTTCTCTCAGTGTAAACCAACCAATTATCTGCATCTATTGGTACAAGAGCTGATGCAAACAGCAATGGCCTTGCATTCTAAAAGTAAGAAAGACTTACACCTCGACCTTTAGGTTCTCTCTGACTTATAGATCGCCCCATTAACTCCTCCATGAACTTATTCTGAGATTCTTGCATCATCTGCATATACTACATGAAATGCTGCTCCATCAGTGGCCTCATTGGTGGTGGTGGTGGTAACATTCCTTGGTTCCTGGAATCTTCATCTGCCTTCTCTTTTACTTCGCGCTCCACGCGCTGCTGTTTAGACTCAGTTCCTACTCGCGTATCCATGACCCCTAGTCCTATAACACAAAGTGAATACCCATAATTACATCATGCACATGCGTTCCAAGCTCACCTTTATGCATAGAACTAGTCACACAATGGAAATCAAGATCCAAATAAGAACCAAATATGCATCATACATATTATACATTACAAACAACATAGTTGGTACAATACCATTACAAGCCCGTATGATACAAGTACTAGAGACTCATGTGAGCCCTACCTCTCTTATCTAAATACAACATCCTCTCAAAGACTACAATACGCATTACCAACTTCTACTAACTCTCCTCAAGTGGTCCTACTCCTCAGTAGCCACGATGCTTGTTGTGCATGCCTATAATCGAAGCGTGCTGACGTGAAGTCCGACGCACAGTCTGTGGAACAACTATGGGACCCCAGATTTACGGTTCGAGAATCCCCGTTATTCCTGCAATTCACATTCCCATGATCAGTGAGCCATGAGCATAACCGACTAGTATCATTACAACATCTAGAGGTTTACAGGTACAAAGTTTACATGGTTGCCATTATGGTGATTACAACACAAATAGCGGAAGTCTTCAATCGCAGAGCCCATGTCGTGCCATAACCTACAGGCAACTGACTTGGAGATGTCCTATCTCGCATAGACGTCAGCTTCTTCCTCATTCCTCACTCTTCTGGGAATCTGGCCAAGTAAATGGTCAGGGACAATGCCATTGTACTTTTAATGTACTCGCAAACCACCTTAATAAAATAGTAATACAAGGATATGCAATATGGCTGTGGTATAGGAGGGCTCAAAAAATGGTTCTTTTCAAAAATAGCTTCTCTTGTAGATATAGCATCTACAAGGTTTTGTTGAAAGCTTTGAAAAACATTTTGGAAACCTTTTTGGAAAGCATTGGGAAACACTGGTGGGTCACCCTATTCCATCTCCACGGTCCTCAGCTGACCGGGTTATCCTCTTCCTTCTCTGGTGTCCCTCAGACCACCAGGTTTTAGAAACACTTTCTTTTTATCTATTTTGAAAAGAAATCCAGCACCGCTCTATAGCAGCCTTCTCAACCGTCCATGACCGTGGACATGGCTATTCGAATAGATTTACAATCTGCAGAGGTTGTACACTTTACCCACACCAAACAGGTACCCTGCCCTGATCCTTACTGATCGTGGGTCGAGTAACCGATCAAGACTCTCCGGATGCCACTCCAGCATATGACCTACCCTATGAGTTTTTCCTCTCAACACCGGGACGTCGGGATCCATCGACCAACCGGAGTGCTCCCAAATCCTCTAGAGCTGGCACTTTCAATGAGAGGCTCATAGTATCTCCCAGCCACTCACATGGGTGGTACTGCCTCCAGGTGACTGCCTAGCAGTTGAACCTTTCTATAAAGGAAGCTCGGGGTTCGAGGGAGCTGATCCCTTATAAGTAGTTGCAAGAATTCCCACACTAGAGTAGAAAAACTTCAAAGAAACAAGTGCCTTTTTAGAAGCCCAGCCTTGTTCCCATTTCAGAGTAATATGGTTACATAGGTTAATTGTTCTGGCAAAACTTCAAAGAACTAGGTGCCTTTTTGTAAACATTTGTCCTTCATCTTTTATCCCAACTTTTTGAAAAAAAAAACTCTCTTCATTTTTCAAACCTCTCTTGGTAGGTCGAACCTCACCAAGGTTTTCTCATAAAACATTTTATAAACATATACCCGGGGTCTTCCCATCCTATACTTTTACTTTGGCTAAAACAGGGTCTCCAAGGGGTGGTGGTATTTTACACCGCCTACAATACTAAGGGCAAGTAGGCGTCAGCAAAAATGGGTGTACCTAGTGGTACTAAAGTAGTAATGGCTTGGAGGAGCCAAGTCTTCCCACATATAAAACATAGTTTAGTAAAACAATGCAATTTGCATTAATAAGCAGATAAACCATGCATAAGTAAAATAGTAGGTCAAAGGTTTATGAGTAAGAAGGTGGCTTTCTTGTGACCAGTGGGATGTCCCTGGACTTCTTCTTTAGATAACCAGGAATACCAATGTCAACAATAATAAGGAGACCTCTTCTTCTCTTTGTTAAACACTCGCATCTATCGCCGTTATCGAGCAAGCATGCAAACAAGCAATACAACAATCAAGACAATGCATTCAAGCATCAATACAATACAACAAGAAATGAACAATACAGGTTTACAAGACAGTAGGGTTTAGGGACAATGGTTTTAGATAGATGGGAAAATGTCTTGGAAGCATTTGGAGGAAATTCTAACATGAGTTATAGTTTAGAAACTATTTAGAAGGGGGTTTTTAGACCAAGCCCATCTTCTGTATGATGACATTATGTAAAAATGATATCCTCTGATTTGTATTGATAAAATGAAACCAACAAAAGTGGTTTCACTATTTTATCAATTACCGTTGATTTATAATGAATTATGTAGTGCTAGGAACTCAAGTTTTAGGGAATAATTCACCAGAATAGTTCTGGAGCACCAAAAATTAGTACCTTGGATGGTTCAATAGGATTTGATGGACCGATTCATTGAAAGTTGGAATAAACTTAAAATATTTACCAGAATGCCCTCAGGAAATTCCCAAAGACAGTACTAGAGGGTGTTTATCTTTTTAACCAGAATTAATATATAAGAGCTTTGGTGTGATTCCAAAGACACGTGTTAGGTACTTTGAATATCTTTCTGTAAAAAATGGAATCAACCTTTTTGGATTTACAGAACTACTAGGGTGAACTTGTTAATGAATTACATATGCCCAGAAAAGGTTAATTCACCAAAAATCGAAGAGAGCTCAATAAATATTGGGCTCCTGGGGTTTGCAGGGTATTGGTATGTATGTTTTATGGGAGTTGGAATTGGGTCAATATCAACTATTATTTGGTCTTGAGAATTTCCTAAAGTCATACTAGGGCTGTTTTTTTTTGTTTTTTTACTAATGTAAAACAATGGGTCACCTTGATATGAGGTAAAGGCTAAATGGTAGGTATAGTAAAATACTTTCAGGGAAACCTTGTTTCATCCCATTTGGATATGTATAGCTCACTGTGGAAATTATTTAGTGTACATGACACCTTCTAGTAGATTTATTCTCAGTAAATAATTAATATAAAAATTGGCATAAGACTAGTTCTGCATGTTAGAGAAAACCCTAGAGAACATGTGGAAATAGATCTGAACACATAAACCTATTTTCCATTTTTTAAGTAAATCTAAACATTATTTTTAAGATCTTGAGGATTTGTTTGAAGAGAAGGGGTGTCGGGCTAGGATTTTGGGGCAGACTGGGCCGCCGGGGGCGAATCCGACACACATAGAGGAGGCATCACGCGGGTGGCGGGATTTTAATCCCCCGCGATGGGGCCCGTCGGTCAGAGGCACAAGAGGCTGATGGGGTACCGTGCACTGGAGGCCGTTGGATTAGAAGATAATCGACGGCCAGGGGGTCGTCTTCCTCCTTCGGTCGTAGGCACGGGAAGGAAACCCTAGGCCAGAAGTGAGCAGCGGGGCTTACTGATAAACTACAAACATACACTGCAAATATTGAGTTTTTACTTTACTATTACACACTTCTGCCTACTATTACTCATGAATTACACTAGAATCTCATGATGTGCACACTTTACATACATTTAAGTTCATCTTTATCTTTACTACTAACTAGCACAGAGCCCGTGCGTTGCTACGGAATCACAATAAAATCAATTCAAATATCGTTTGAAGTATGTTAATATTTCTAACTGTCATGCAAGCTCAGATGTATAGATTGTGAAGTCACATGTCTAAATAGAATCCTTGTAATTTATTCATGTTGTCGGGAATCATCTTATCTGTTCTTTTTTAGGATTACCATATTTAATGTTCTTTTCACCGAGCAATCGTTAGTTTTCTTAATATTCACTTTACATAAAATAGTTAATTGGTGACAGATAATTGCATTTATTTTATTTCAAACGAATGAAGTATAGATTGCGACCAATAAGTCAAGATAATTTCCACAACACACAACAATAGAGACTCAATAGCCTTCTGTTAGATGAAAGATAAACTGTTTCGTTACTCAGGCTTTAGAAGATGTCAACTGTCTAAAAGAAAGATAAAGGCTAGGAACAACAGAGCTGACCACATCCATATTTACTCTGGGATAGTACATGCAAAAAAAGCCTCAATTAGAAGTTTGAGTTCCTAGCGTAAATGGCAAGAGATGGTAAAAATGATGACATACTGTCGACAGAATCAAGGGGCATGCCGATCTTCATTAATTTGCGGAACAATTCATCCTGCAAAAAATAATAGTTTTGGGTGTGCATGTGTGGCTGGAGATGATAGCTCCGTAACAGAACTGATCAAACCCCACAACACTTATACATATCTTTACTAAAAGTTAACTGAAGTCGGTGTTTTTTCTGAAATTGGGCTTTGTAACTCATGAATACTTGTTACGACTACATTCATGAACATCCAAGCTTCTCCACGCTGGGATGTGTTGATCAAATCAACACATGCCCACTCAGACATACTCACACCTAGCTAGCCAAGTTATGCACAACTTGATTACCCAACCTGTTGACTTCAAAAACTATCACATGAAGAAAAGAAGAAAGTAAGTTCCTGATGTCCATCTGTCACTGCCAATAATGCCGATTTATTTTCCCCTTTATCATGTTGCGGATGTATCAGTCACCCGCGGTCATTCTCCACAAGCAGAAGACCAACATAAATCGGCAAGATAGCTTTCAAGCCCTATATACAGTCCCTGACTTCAGCTAATTTAGAAGTTGAACTACATGTTATGCAGCTTAAGGCTGAGACAAGAACCTTCCTGTCGATGTCCCTAAGGATGGCACCCCACGATTCCTTATGATCTCCTCCCAATAGTTTGCATCGATATTCAGTTTAGCACAACATACTGTTGGTTTAGCCTAGCAACTTGCAAATTTTTTGCCGAAGTTTGTTTCATGTTCCCGTGTCGACAATAGGAAATTTTCAAGAGCTAAAATGAAGGCTTTTAACAGCTTGGCACGACTCCAAACGTTTGTAATATGCCATGTCCTCCACTAAAGCATCAGCAACTTAGCAGGCATGTCTTCATCCATTTGCCTCAAGAAGAATAAGCACCAACCATGTCGGAGAATTCAGCATTTAGTTCACATAGTTGAATGTCCGTGCGTTGCTACGACTTTTATTTTTTCATGGGCTCTTTTAATTCAATACATGTAAAAACTATTGTGTATGAATAGCCACAAGAATTCTACGGACCCATAAGACTTTACCATGTTTGAAGTATATTTTGACAACAGATATAACTGAAATTTGTGAATATGAAATAAGCACCTGCACTTGACTAATTTTTTATCGACTAATATCTACTCCCGATGCTTCTTAGATATTGCCGTCCAATAAGCACTTCACTAATAAACACTTGGGCTGGCCTCTTCTGCTGGGGCCCCAAGAAAATGTGTGTTTGTACACATAAGTGGGTTGTCAATCTATCATTCTTGCGTCAGAGAATTGCTAGCAAAATTCGACAAGTTTATACGCTTTCGTCCTAATGATTTTATCAGCATAAATATACAAATTGGCAACTTGATGGCTCCTTGATAGTTGAATTATATGTGTAATTCTTCCGAAAATATTACATATGTAGTAATATAGTTAAGGTACATATGTGCCTACATTTCCCTGTAGCAAAAGCCACTTGTCCATGCTTTTTATTTAGTTTTCTGGGACGATATATTCAGTTAGTGCCATCCCTTCCCCACTGCTTATTTTCATGATTCTAGCAACAAGAAAACCTTTTTCATTTTAGCTCCAGCTGAAGATGGCTCTTGGTGTACTGACTGACTGTTCTAAACTATTCAGGAAAACCAATATGACACAAAACACTATCCATTTACAAAGCATAGTGCAACCCTTATGTTGGATTTACCTTTGCAGATTTGACTATTGGTACCTTTAAGTATATATCACATAATATATTGAACGCACTTTCCACACCTTTTTCATATGTTTTAAGTATGTAATGGCCATGTGATGTTATATGTAGATACTACTAAAATAAGTAGGGAAGAGGATCCAAAGACACGGGCTTACTGTAAAATGCCCACTTGCATGTCATAAGTAGCTTATATTCAAATTTTACTCCATCATGCAACAACAGAACCTATGGCACAGAGTCATGAAATTTTCAACAAGTTATTCTTGAAAAGGCTCCTTTTCCACCTTTGGCTTCAATAAATACTGAAGGATAACTTGATCATTTACCATAATTCCATACCTCGACTTATCACTGGAAGCCCACTCCGTTGAGCACATGACATACACCTTAATTTAGCATTTGAAGTACAGAACTCAATGTTCTTCCCTAGAACGAACATAAGTTTTGCTCAGTCATAAGTACACTGAATCCGAAAAAATACATTGGCAATGCATATGCGTGGCAAAAAATACAGTTATTGAAAAATATAACACATTTGGTATGCAAACCGACAGCGCGAAAATAATTCTAAATTTCGCAAAGAGAACTGTTTTTTGTGCATCAACCAATATAACTCACATGCAGTAAAGATGCCTCTCGTTACACCCCAGCAGGCATCCGAACAATATGTGATGAAAATGAGTCAATGACATCCTCGTTTCAATCAACAATTGGACTCGAGTAGAACACATACACATACCAGAGGCAAATGACAAACTGCGATACTTGAGAGCAAACTCGAGGTTTTGACAAAACCGCTGGCTAGGGATATACAACAGAGCTGAAGGGCAGGCCAGTTTTGCTTTGCGTGAAAAGATTCCAGCTCATCGGACCATTTTCAATTATGCACATTCCTTTCTGATATACAGGAGAGCTGAAGTAGAATGAAAATCCAAGAAAGGAATGTGATGTTTCAAGCATATAGTACACTTCGATGGTTCTTTTGGGTTTCGAGCAGTTCAATTCCTTTTCCTGATCTATCCATCATTAGCACCCGTCTTTACCAGCAATGTCTCATTCAAATGGATTTCCGATGGAAAATGTCATCGTTGTGTTGAGTTCTTATTACAGGGTATCATTTAATATAGTCTATTAGAAACTGTAAGAACATGTTGAGACTTGAGAGGAACTTACAGCATGCGGGGTCTTGTACTTGCCCTGGGATGTATGACAACCCTCCTGAATTCACCATAGAATCAGATAATGTATATTAACAAGCTAGAATCCATGCATTTACGTCGTTGTGTACTTGTACATGAGAATTAATTGTGAGTGGAGAAGAAGATTAGCCTGAGACACAAAAGGACTCAATCTGAGAAATCCACGACTCTGCTTAGTCCCCAGAGTATTCTGTGGGAACATGGTGATCTGGCAATGCTGCTTGTAGCTAGATCAAATCCATAAACTAAAAAGTGAAATAAAAACTGGTATATAGTAACACTTACAAAATAGGGTTCCCTTTATAAAAAATTCAAGAGGGTTTTGGCAGTACGGTAACAACTAAATCGCATATAGCAGGACAAAAGGCAGAAGGGTGTATGAGTATATCTCGATGAAAAATGTATGCAGCTAATTGGAATTGAACACTATAAAAAATTAGAGAAGATGTACATTCTTCATTCATGAGATCATGCCAAGAAAAAAGATATAGCATACCACTTTTAGGCATTAAAACAAACAACTCCAAGACATGGACGTGACAGTCGGCCGTTAAATTCCAAAGCTGCAAAAGGCAAATAAGGAAGAGAATATTGAATAAGCTACACCAAATACACAAGAACTGATAATTAGTTAAAAGGATGGGACAATTACCTTGCAGAGGCGGGATTAGCAGATATATCAAATCCATTTAGAAGAGGAAGCAGAGCAGCCCAACAATTTATTTGCATCACCGGAGAAGAAGAGAAATGGAGAGATCATTTACATGATGTATTAGCACCAACGTGACCAAGGAAGGCACATAACTCCATCATCTGAATCCCCATGCCACCGGTGGTGCAGAACCCCTGGTTCTCGAACATGGCAATGGTAGTGATGAATGTGAAATATTTGATTGAGTGTTGTAAGAAGCATCCCGTCCAATGTCTATAGGGAATCCAAGTGATAAATCAACTTTGCAAGAAGCAGATAAAAGGTAATTTAAATGGGTGAATCTGAATGATAAAACCAAAAGAAAGTTAACATTTACTGTTGTCATTGTGTCCTGTAAGAAATGGTATAGTACTTTGGTCGCCACAAAAATCTCAAGACGATATGAAAAATTAAAATATTGTGCTCAAACAACTCTCCATATATGCTCAGGCACTCAAGCTTCCACTGTATATCTGAAGAACAAATTGAATATTCCTTGAGTATCATCACGGAAAAGCATGTAAGTTAAAAGTACATATAGATCATCATATTTGCTTCTTCTCTTTTATATAACAACCAGTATTGTTGAGAAACCAAAACAAAGTAAGTATTCAGCGACATCCAAATGCAAATTTTATGCCTATATGATTCTGACATGGTGTCAAACTATCAAGTGTGAAGAAACATCAATAAACCATGAACACAAAGAATTAGTAGTAACTCGGGATTGCATTGTCAATTGCAATGTAAACATTGCCGTCACCACTCGATGGGTCTCCGCAAGAAGAACCACGTGTAGTTGCGCAACACCTTACCAGATTGTGGAATACGACGCCTGCACACGGACACAGGGAGCGAGACGGGACGCGGGATCATACATGGAAGAGGAGGATGGATGGACGTGGAGTCGCTCGGGTGAGGACGTTCTCGCCGGTGACGGGGACGTCGGGACATGCGGGAATATATTCTCATGGTCAATAAATCTAAACTTCTACATGCCATCCAAAGAAAAAAATTACCGCTCTTGACCCATTGTTTCCTTTTTATTTACTCTGCTCTAAAGATCCAAAAGCATATATTTGATAAATTCCTGGGTCGTCAATTAGCCTTGACATCTTGTAGAAATATTATTAGTAAAGAGAAAATTTTCATTTTTGTATGATACTAAAAAAATCATGAGCTCTGCCCATATTTAAAATATTTATTCTGATCAACCAAAAGGAGAGGCTCACGAGAGTGATCACTAACTGAGTATCCTCTCTGTTTATACATCCCCTCTTTCTCCTTAAAATTAACCAACACTACAAGAGGATTAATATTGGAGGCTGATGTCTTTAAAATTAACCAAACAGATGAGATAGCAGAGGATTAGCTGAGTAAGGACAGTCTGGTAGGCGATGAGGGATTTAGATGTTGTGTCATACCTTGGGAGGAACAATAGAGAAGTATGGGGGAGTTGGCCTAGGGAGTAGGTCGTTGTCTTTCCTCGCACCTCAGTCGTTCCATGGTCGTCTTCCTCTCATCGTCCTCCTTGTTGCAGGTTCCTTCCAGGCTGCCAATAAGATCGAGATCCTTGTGGCGTAACTGCCGATGCCCTCCTAGGTGAACTCCCTCCGCTGTTGCCTATCGCCGCTCAGCCGGAGCCCGGCTTGCACTACCGCGACAACTTGCACAGATAGGACCACTCCTGCGCCAAATTGCAAAGGTCCTAGTGCGACAGATCCTCGTCGACGGGCTAGGAAAGTATGACGATGGCGATCTCTGACCACATTATGCTAGAGGTGCTCCGGAAGGAGGAGGGCGTCCGAACTGGAGGCGCTCCAGCGATATGCGGCGGGAGGGCGGCTGGGGCGGTAGACGGAGCAACAGGGGGAGGGTGGCGGCGGCGAGACCCTATGCTAGGGTTTGATGGGAGGAGGTTAGGGACGATGGGCGTTGATTGCCTTTTATTTTCAGTGGGGCATTCTGAACAACGTACGCCGCTATTTTGCACTGGCCGGTGGCAGAGAACGTAATTACCTAAGCCAACCATTGAGACGATGTACCGTACACCATAGGATGTAGAATGGACGGTCCAGATTCTTCTAATGTTTGATATTAAAATGTTTGAGGGCGACCTACGATCACCAACTTCCTTTTAATAGTAAAGATAAAAGAGCAAACTAGAATTTTCCTAAAGCCACACCACCAACTGTACACAGGGTAACCACGACCGTCTGATCTAATCAACTTAAACCCATCCAAAAGTCTACATTACATCAATATTCTGCCAATCAGATAGACGGTTGGGATCAAATGTTCAGCCGACGGACTATGCGCTCTGCCCCGACTTTCCATCGCTTCGCGTCCCCCGCCCTTGCGGCCTACCCGGATTTATCGTGCTCACTCGGGCCACAGCCAGCCGCCGACTCCATCTCTCCCAACCGTGCGTCTCTGGGAGGCTACCCAGCAAATCCTCGCCCAAATCAGCGCCTCCACCCAAAACTTGCCTTCGCCCGCCCTCTCTTCGCTTCCCAGAATCTCTGTTTTTTCTTAGATCCGGTGGCGGCGGGAGCTTTTCAACAATCTGGTAGCGATGAGTTCGATCCGATAGGTACGAGAAGCTTCCTCTTCCTCCCGTTTTGTTGGTCTATCCCGTGTCACAGACTCACCGTGTGTGCTGTTTTTTTATCTAGGAAAAGAAGATTGAAAAGCACGCATGTATGCCAACGATTTATAATGTCATCGAGTGCCTCCACCTGGTCTATGGAATTGGACAACGAATTGTACTCTGGACTCGCAGCCATGCACTGGAACTGATTGATCTCTCATTTGTGCACAGCTCCAGCTTTTTGGTTGAGGTAAAAAAAAATGCATTGCCTCGGCATTCAGTGTTTTGATGTTCGCATTGTTTTATCTATCCGGCCAGGTCTTCAAGGTATGCCATCAAATTAGCATGCTGCATGTTAATGCGTATCTTAGTCTAAGCCCTCAGACCCTAATAATTGATACTCCCTCCGTTTTTAAAACATAAAATGTTTTATCCTTTTTCTAAAACATATGTATCTAAACGTCTTTTATTATGTAGATTCATAGCAAAATGAGCGAACCTGTATACTAAAAGTGTCTAGATGCATGTGCTTTGGAAAAATCCTAAAACATCTTATATTTTAGAAAGAGTGACTATATGTGATTATTGTTCTAGGAAAAACCATATTCTGGCCCTGTACATCTTCGGCCCCTCGATCATCCTAAATTCGTAATAAGCTGGAAATTCCATGCAATAGGAGGAACAAACCATCATATTACTCCGTCCAGGAATAATTAACTTTGGTTTGTCTAGATTTGAATGTATCTAGACACATTTTAGTGTATAAATACATTCGAATCTAGACAAACTCAAGTCAGTTATTTCTAGACGGAGAGGGTATTAGTTACAATGAATTTCATTTTCTGTATGTGGTGAGTAGGCATTAATTTGGTGGTAGTCATTACTGCAGTATTTCTCACGCACACCAGGGATGCCCATCACATGTTTGATTGGTTTCTCATGGAAAAAGCATTAAGTTAGTAATGCTCCGAAGGTAACCAATTCCGATGAGTTTCCAAGCATGTGGATGCACCAGTTCAAAAGAAAACTCGGGCCTCTCAATGCAAAGCAACAAGCTAGGTAAAATGGTAAAAATGCACATAAGATCAATTAATTTAAGGTTTTGTATGGTCTATGTGAGTTTACTAACAACAACCTATGTTTTATCCCTTGTAATGTTGATGCAGTGCGGAGCAATTGGTAGAGAGTCATCATCGTTGAAGAAGGTGCAATACACATGGATTCTTCAAAGGAACGATTCAGTTTTTTTTTTTGGAGAGAATGGAACGGTTATGTGAGCTCCTGTAGAAAGAAATTACTAAAAATGTTAAGGTGGATTGTAGTTCTTTTGGACTAATATTTGGAGGTAGCTTTGAAGTGCCATATATTTTTGGATCCAGGTAATACAATATCATACTCCGGGTGTTTACAAAAAATATGCATTCAAGAAGGTTTTGACTTGTGCAGTGTATGTTTCTTGCATGCGTTTAAACTCATAAAATTTGTTAGTATTAGTGAATTTAGTGAGTGATAGGCTTATGACCTTTTGACTGTTAAATTGAAGTACCGAAAATGTGCATTTACATGTCCCTGTTTTATGGCTTGCATGTTTTGGTTTAATGAACACCTCAGATACTATCCGTGAAAGATACCATCTCAGATATTTTTCACATGCAGCAGGGTAGAAACAGAGAACATGACGAAACGTTCTCATTGACGCTCTTCGAAACCACACAATAATCGGATAATAATAAGAAACATCACGGGTCTAAGTCTTCCAATAACCTTGAGTGAAGATACAACTGTAGTAAGATTTATAATGCTGAAATTTGATGTGATATTTTCTAATGTTGTTGAGGTATGTAAAATACTATTTATCTTTTTATTTTGAATTTACTTCTTATTTCAATTTACATGGCAAGATTATCGAGAAATTGCCCTTGTCAATAATGTAGCTATTCTCATAGTTTCCTCGATAGATCTTATTAATTCTGGTGTTAATAGATATGGCTATACCTGCATATCATCTTTGCTAACAAAGCTGATCCCATGGTTTAGTACAACTTTTATACCCCTCATTTATGAAATTTGCTCGGTTAATTTCTGCACTAGCCACTGATGTTGCTCTTAAAACAGTCAGTCAAGTATGTAGCTTTCCTTTTTTTTATAAAATGCGCTTGGCAATTATCATTGACATATTTTGTGGGTTTGATCACTAATTTGACTGGGACCAATTTCGATTCTATTTATTTATTTTCTTGTAGGTTGGTGAGTGAGGGAAGCAACAGACAGGCACAAGAAGAAGAGGTGCAGTACAAGTAGTATTGGACCAAGGTTAATACTACAATTCTGGTGTTAATAGATATGGCTATATCTGCATATCATCTTTGCTAACAAGCTGATCTGATGGTTTACTATGGTCGATGAGTTTAATTAATACCTGATTATGACTCGGCTCAACTATTAAATTCTAAATTTTAGTTGTGTTCTTCATGAAATTTTGTTCTTGAAAGTTAGTTTACTGGTTATTCACTACAACGAAAGTCAGATATATTTATGACATTGATTTAAAGGTATGGGGAGATCCATTCAATTCAAATTAAATTATAATAACTTGGACATTCTTGCTTTACAGCATGCTACTAAATACTACAATAAGGCGTTGTTCTACTATAGCAGTGTTCAACATGGAGGTTAAGATGTTTTGAGGACATATTTAAAAAAAATCAAAGGACTTCCAAGTAATATGAGTATTATTTTATTCAAATTGTTACCACTATGACATACAAAATCATATGACTGTAGTTATATTAGTCGTGCGTGTTGCACGTGCACACTTACTATTTTACAGGAAAGGTGCGAAAAGGCACCAAACACTCCATACGTTGAGTATTTGAATTCAAATTCAAACCTAAGGACCAACTTGTGGAGAACTACAAGAAACTTAGGGGGCCGCTTGCAAAACTCTCTCAACCACTCTCTGCGAGCGACGACACCTGGAGGGAAGGAGAAGAGAAGGGGAACACGCATCCCAGGAGGAGAGGAGCACAGCAAAAGGTGGATCTCTATCTGCCTCCTCACCACCAACTCCCTCTTCCATCAGCCACCTCTTGGAGAGAAAAACCATCAAGGGATTGAGATCGGCAGCAGAGGATTTCGATGGGGATTGATCGACACCATCACCTACAAGTTGTAACTACCCTTGAATCCCCCTCTGCTTTTCTTGTTCTTGATCCTTGCTTGGGAACGATCATGTATTGCTCACCTCTGTAGTTCCCCTTTCTGGATCTCGTGCTGATGAACTCGATGTGGAACCTGTAAGAAAGTATTGATTGATCTTGTACCTGCTACCTCTTGCTAGTTGCTTGATTGTGGTTTCGTGGAAGGATTCTTGCTCTTGCCCTATATTCATGTTTCTACTAATAGACTAGCGAGTAGATGAACTGCTAATTTTGCTAGACAACCCTAAAACCAACTTGATTGCTAAGCTATGTGAAACCAAACTCAACAATAGCTTGATCCCTGAGGAGAACAAGACAACTCTATACTTTCCCTTCGATCAATTTTGGTGCCGTTGCCGGGGATCAACTTTCGTTAAGAGCGGTAGTAGGGTAGACTTAGTGTTATTTTCAGTACTTTTGTTTTGTCAGATGCTCATAATCTGTGTGCCTTCGATTTATGGTGTGCAGGAAATTAGTGTATGAATGAAAGAGAAGGAGTATTGTTTCCTCTTGATCCTGAGATTGAGAGAACTTTTCTGAGAAGAAGAAGAGCGGTACAAAAGAAGTTAGCAACAATAGTAGCAGTAATGGGCGAAAACCAGAGAGTTTTGCTTAGGGATCTATGGATTCTGGAGGACCAAGGTGTTTCTTCAGGAATTATCTCTCATGTGATAGAGGCTAACAACATTGAGTTGAGGCCAACTCGGATAAATATGGTGCAACACTCTCAGTTTGTTGGCTCTGCACTTGAAGACCCTCATGAGCATATAAGAACATTTCTTGAGTATTGTAACACATTGAAGCAAAATGGAGTTTCACAGATGCTATCAAGCTTTCTCTATTTACATTTTCTCTTAGAGATGGGGCAAAGGTCTACTGCATTCATTGCCACTACATCTTACTGATACATGGGAGCATCTTCTTCAAGCCTTTCTTGAGAGATACTTTTCCCCCAACTAAAGCAACAGAGTTCAAGTGTAATGTCTTCCTATGGAGCATCTTCAGTTGCTTCAGTTCAGACTGCTCAACAAAACTGTGATGTTTGTGGTTAGTCAGGACACTCATCAATTGAATGCACATACTATGCAACAATTGGTCAATCAGTGTCTGAAGTGAATTATGCTCAAGGACAGTCACAGAGCCAGGGCCATTTTCTCATGGTTATAACCCATCTTGGAGGAATCACCCAAATCTAACTTATAGGAGCAATGTGCCATCATCTTTTGGTCAGTATTATGTGAGTTCAAGAGGAAATAGTGAACCAACAGGAACAAGCTATTCTAAGCCACTAGAGACCCCAGTTTTATAGAAATCAAGACTCGAGGAAATCATGAAAATGCAGTTGGAAGTAATGACATCCTTGAAAGATTAGGTTAAAGGCCTGAATAGCAGAATGGATAATATGTGTGGAAGATTAGGTGAGGAGAAGCATGAAGGGAGACTGTCATCTCAGCCAGAACAAAACCCTAAGGCACATTCTCAGGCAATTTCAGTTATAGGAGCAGTCACCACTAGGGAAGGTACAAGCACAACATCTATTCTTCCAACCCCACCAATTTACCAGCCTCCTGCAATGAGAAATGCCAAGAAAGATGAACAAGTACCAGAGAAAAGTTCTAGTCATCAGGAAAAATGAAAAGGATCAGTAGCTGTAAGTAGTAAGAAGACAGAGGTAACAGTACCTGCAAAGAAAATCAGAATCCATTTCCAGAAAGACTGGAGAAAACCAGAGATGACAAGCAGTTCAACAAGTTTCTGGAAATGATGAAAGAAGTGCAGATCACAATTACAATTATTGATGTTGTCATGCATGTTCCTATGTATGGCAAATTCTTTAATGACCTGTTGTCAAAGAAGAGAAGCCTAGATGAGCCAGAGATTGTAACATTATCCAAGGAATGAAGTGCAGTAATTCAGAATTCCTTGCCAACTAAATTGGATGAACCTGGAAGCTTTTGTGTCCCATGCATAATTGGGAGAAAAACCTTTATGTCAATGTGTGATCTAGGCTCATTTGTAAGTGTACTTCCTTTGTCAGTAAGCCAGACATTACATCAAGAATACATGTAACCTACAACAATCACCTTACAGATAGCTGATAGATCTTTTAGGAAGCCATCGGGATTGCTCATGGATATACCAGTGGCAGTGGGAAAGTTTGCTTATCCAGTGGACTTCATAGTTTTGGACATGAATGACAAGACTGAAGCAGTAATTCTGGGTAGGCCATTCCTAGCTACTGCTGGAGCATTGATTGATGTGTAAGAAGGAAAGCTTACACTGAGATTTGGAAAAGAAGAAGTGATGTTTGATATGAAGCACCCCACTCAAATTCCACAAAGCAATAACCAGTGTATGAGAATTGATACAGTCAGTAATTGTGTTTTAGACCTATACTGTGAAACTAATACTGAAAGAATTGACCTGAATGGGGATAGGATATCAGGCAACAAATGATATCATTATGCTCTCTACCAGATTGTTGATGACAGAAAAATTGAAGTGGTGAATTTTGGAGAGGAGCAAATAGAATACAAACCTCTGCCCAATCACTTGAAGTATGAATTCCTTGGAGCTAACAAGAATTTTCATGTTATCATGAGCTCTGCTTTAACTGATGTACAGACTGATGAATTGGTGAACTAGCTAAGGAAATACAGAGAAGTAATTGGGTATTCCATTGCAGATATGAAAGAGATTAGCCTAGTTGTGTGCAACCACGGAATATTTCTAGAAGAAGGAGGTATGCCAACTAGAGAACATCAAAGGAGACTGAATCCAACTCTCTAGGAAGTTGTAAAAATAAGGGAGGGATTTATCCCATTAGTGATAGTGAGTGGATAAGTCCAATACATTTTGTACCAAAGAAGGGAGGGATCACAGTAGTGGAAAATTAAAAGGGAGAACAAATTCCACAAGGAAAACCACAGGGTGGAGAACGTGTACTGATTTAGGAAATTAAACAGTGCCACTAGGAAAGATCACTTTCCCCTCCCATTCATTGATCAGATGCTTGAAAGATTAGCAGGGCATGAGTATTATTGTTACATGGATGGATACTTAGGGTTCTTGCAAATCCCAATTCACCCAAGTGACCAAGATAAGACAACTTTCACCTGCCCGTATGGTACATTCACTTACAGAAGATTACACTTTGGTCTGTGCAATGCTCCTGGCACATTTCAGAGATGTGTAATGTCCATTTTCTCAGAAGAAACTGAAAGAATCATGGAAGTTTTCATGGATGATTTCACTGTTATGGAAATAACTTTGAGAAGTGCATGGAAAATCTTGAGATAGTGTTGAAAAAGTGCCAGCAGCATAGTTTGGTGCTTAATTGGGAGAAATTCCATTTTATGGGGAAGGCATAGTTCTTGGGCATCTGGTATCTGCTAGGGGGATTGAAGTTGATGAAGAAAAGATAGAAGTGATCTCTCACTTGCCAGAGCCAATAAATGTGAAGGGTGTGAGGAGCTTTCTAGGGCATGCAGGATTCTACAGGAGATTCATCAAGGATTTCTTAAAAATTGAAAGGCCACTAACCAATCTGCTAAATCAATATGTTCCATTTGATTTTGATCAGAATTGTGCAACTGCATTTCCCCAACTCAAACAAGCTCTAATTACAGCTCCAGTGGTTGAACCACCTGATTGGAAGTTGCCTTTTGTTCTCATGTGTGATGCAAGTGACTAGGATGTTGGAGCAGTGCTAGGGCAAAAGAAAGACAAGGTGCTGCATGTGATCATCTATGCTAGTAGAACACTTGACAGGGCCCAGACTAACTGCACAACTACAGAGAAAAAATTACTTTCAATTGTCTATGCATTTGAAAAGTTCAGGAAATACTTGGTGGGAAATAGATATGAAGTGTATACTAATCATGCTGCAATAAGATACTTGATGGACAAGAAAGAGGTAATACGTCCAAAACGCATCTACTTTCCCGAACACTTTTGCTATTGTTTCTCATCTAAACTTGTGTGATTTGGATATAACTAACAAGGACTGGCGCTGTTTTCAGCAGAATTGCTTTGGTGTCTAGTTTTAGTGGAGAAAATCAACTTCACGAAAAATCCTAGAAAATATGCCAAAACTCCTATTTTACCGAAAGACTCACGAAGCCAGAAGATGAGACGGAAGAGGACCACAAGGGGCCCACACCCCCCGGCCACGCGGGCCAGCCCAGGCAGCGCCTGGGAGGGGTGTGGCCACCTCGGGCACCCCCTCGGCCTCCCTCTTTGCCTACATAAGCCTTCTGACCTAAAAACTCTAGGGGGGGGGTCGACATTTTTTCAGATAGAGTTCCGCTGCGTCGCCACCACCAGAAACCGTGATTCGAAACCAGAAACTCCGTTCTGGCACCCTGCCGAGGCGGGGAATTGGAGGAGATCATCACCATCATCATCACCGACACCTCTCCATCAACCATCCATGTTTCCCCCATCCATGAGTGAGTAATCCCCCGCTGTAGGCTATGGGGATGGTAGGGATTGGATGAGATCTATCATGTAATTGAATAAGATTGTTAGGGCATGGTGCCTAGCATCTTTATTAGTGCTATTTGACTTTTTTGCATTTTGTTGTGCTTAATGCTTGTCACTAGGTCCCGAGTTCCATGATCTCAGATCTGAACATGTTATTGATTCATGATGATAGTATTGTTTGTGATCTTATCTGCAAGATGTGTACACATATCATTATCCGGAACCAAAGGCCCTGAAGTGACAGAAATTGGGATAGCCGGAGGGGATGGCTGTGATGTGAGGATCACATGTGTTCACGGAGTGTTAATGCTTTGCTCCGGTTCTCTATTAAAAGGAGTACCTTAATTGCCAGTAGATTCCCTTGAGGCCCCGCTACAACGGGCTGGCAGGACAAAATATGTTGTGCAAGTTCTCATTGCGAGCACGTATGACTATATATGGAACACATGCCTATGATTGTTTAGTACTTGGATGCTTTACCTTATTTATCTGCAAATGCCCTAGATCTTGAAGTTATATGAATATTCTCATCCATGCAACGCCCATCCATCCATCCCAATGCCTACCGCACTCAAATCCTGTTGTTTGCTACTATTGTTACCATTGCTTGTGTTCTACTGCTGCTGTTACTTTGCTATTTCTACTACAAAACTGTTGCTACTGATAAACTACTGTGAACAAGACTATTTCTAGGTGAAGCTAAATTGACAACTCAGTTGTTAAGGCTTATAAGTATTCTTTGGATCCCCTTGTGTCGAATCAATAAATTGGGTTATAATACCCTCGAAGACTGTTGCGATGCCCTATACTTGTGGGTCATCAAGTCTATTTTTTGGCGCCGTTGCCGGGGAGCATAGCTTTATTTGTAAGTTCACTTGGATTTATTATTGTTCGCTGCTATCCTTTTTTATCATGGTGAAAACTCGTGCTAGAAATTTTCCTATTTTACCATCCACTATAAGAAGAGGTACAGTTCTAAACACCTCTGCTGCTCTTGATTCACCACCTGTTCTAAGTAAGTTTGTTACACTACCATCACATACACATGCTACACACACTGCTACTACTGCTGGATCTGAAATTGCTTTTATTGCGTATGATGTTACTTCTATTGTGCTTGATGAGAGTGGTTCATTAGGTCCTTTCCTAGATGCTACAATTGCTAGAACTATATTGGGAAAACTGAAACTCCTAGTGAAGACACTATTACACCTATTAGCTCACTTGAGTCTAGAGAGAGTTATGATATTAATGATGGTTACATTGAAATGACTGATGAATCTATTGAAGAATATCGAAACACACGTGGTGCTAGTGCTATTAGGAGTCTCCTTGAGAAACGTACTATTATACCTAAACTATCTCCTGATGCTAAGTTTGCTACTGTCCCATAGACATTAAAGATAAGGATTGTGATTTCTTGAATTATCCTATATAAACATTGTTGAGAAAGAACCTTTTTTTGTGGGACTGAGAATGAAAGGGCTATGGAACATATGAATGAGCTTTCAACTATGAGTGCCTTATTTTCTGATGATGTTAAGATGCATTGCAGAAACTTTTTTGATATTTTACCTCCTGGATCCATTGATAGCCCTGATTGCTTGATTGCCACTTTCTTTCAGAAATATTTCCCTCCTAGTGCTATACATGCTGCTTTGCAGAAACTTTTTGATTTTAAACAGGGAGAACAAGAGAAATTGCCCGAGTCATAGACAAGGTTTTGTGCCTTGATTCATGCACATCCTGGATGTCCATTACCTAAAAATGAGCTTCTTGATGTATAATATAATGGACTAACTGATGAATCTAGGACATACCTAGATAGTTTTGCTGATTGTGTTTTCAGGAAAAGAACTCCTGCAGAAGCTAAAGAATTAATGGATAAAATAAGAAAGAATTATGATGATTGGACTACAACTGAGCCAATTACACCTGAGCCTACTACTACTGGACCAATTGTGCCTGAACCAACTCCAACACCAACACCAAAGAAGAGGGGAATGATTGAATTAAATGATGAAGTGATGAGAGAAGCTAAGAAATGTCTTAAGGAGAAAGGTATTAGATCTGAAGATGTGAATAATTTACCTCCTAGAGAAGAATTATATAAGACAATCTCCCATTCATCCACTATTGAGGTGCACTCTCTCCAACACTTTGATGAAGGTGATATTCCTTATGGTAAACCTCCTGATCAATGCTTAGAGGAACTTGATACTTTTATTGTTAAACAAGGTAATTTTAATAAACAAGTTTAGAATCATTTATTGGAAAACTCTAGAGCTATTAATGAGTTGAAAAATATTGTGGAAAGAACTGCTAATGATGTTAAAATTCTTGTTAAACACTTCCAAATGGTTCAAACCCAAATTGATCAACTTGCTAAGGTACTAAAATATATGCTAGTTAATGCTTCTGTAGATAAACATGCTTACAGAATTAGAACTAGGAGTGGTGCAGCCACTCAAGATCCTTTATATCCTGAAGGGACATCCTAAAAGAATTGAGCAGGATTCTCAACAAGCTGAAAATAGTGGTAGTCCTTCTAAGAGAAAGAAAAAGAAACATAAAACAGTTGAGGAACCTTCTGAACCTGCTATAGATCCTAATAGTATATCTATCTCTAATGTTGAAACTGAAAGTGGTAATGATAAAAATGATGCTCATGATAAGGAAGAAATTGAAGAAGAACCTGAGAAGAACACTAAGAACACTAAGTACACTAAGTAAGATTTTATTGCTAATAAACATGGTAGTGAAAAAGAACCTTGGGTGCAAAAACCAATGCCTTTTCCTAATAAGAAACACAAGTCAAAGGAGGAAGAACACTATAACAAGTTTTGTGAGTGGATGAAACCTTTATTTTTGCAAATTCCTTTGACTGATGCTATTAACTTGCCTCCTTATTCAAAGTATATGAAGGATATTGTCTCTAATAAAAGGAATATTCCTAATGAGGAAATTTCTACTTTGCTTGCTAATTATTCCTTCAATGGTAAGGTTCCAAAGAAACTTGGTGATCCAAGTATTCCAACTATTCCTTGCTCTATTAAAAATAATTATGTTAGAACTGCTTTGTGTGATTTGGGAGATGGAGTTAGTGTGATGCCTTTTTCTCTCTACAAGAGACTTCAGTTAGAAAATTTGATACCAATTGATATATCTTTGCAAATGGCTAATAAGTCAACTACTATTCCTGTTTGTATATGTGAGGATGTTCCTGTTCAAGTAGCTCATAATTGCTTGGTTTTAACTGATTTTGTTGTGCTTGAGATGCCTGAAGATGATAATATGTCTATTATTCTTGGGAGACCTTTTCTTAATATTGTAGGTGCTGTCATCAATTGCAATCAAGGAAAAGTAACTTTTAATATTAATGACAAAGAGCATACTGTCTATTTGCCCAAGAAGATTGATAAGAGCTATGGCCTAAATTCAATTAAAAATATTGAGATCATCAAATTTGGAGAAATATATTGTCCTATTCCACAAGAAAGTTTTGAAACTATTATGATTGGGACTATTGCTATCAAGATTGAGGTAACATAATCATTTTGTGAAATGCAAAGTTTTGTTTCATATAAGATTGTTTTGGTAACAAGACTTGATTAACCTTGTTAACAAAGGGATTTTAATGAACGAAACAATGCTTTCACCATGGTTATACTTGCTCACTTTTATTTTTCTCCTTTCCAATCTTTGCTCTTCGTCTTGTTAGTTTTAGTTTTGCTAGTTGCTTGCTTGTTAGAGTGTCTTAGAACTTTTGTAGTTTTAGTTTTGGCTTGCTTTTTGTGTCTTTCAAAAATCTTTTTCTGCGAGAAAATCAATTTTCATAACCTGAAAATTGGCCAAAAATAAAGTTTTCCGAAAAATTCTAGAAACTTTATATTAAATTTTTCCATGAAAAAAAGGGGGGCACCTGGAGTGACCCAGGGGGACCCACCAGGCCAGCACACCTCCTGGTGGCGCGGCCAGCCCCAGGACGCTCCTGGCCTGGGTGTGGCCCACCCCTGGCCCTCCAAGTTGCCTCCTTCCAGCCACTTCTTTCTCTCTCCCGAAAAACACCAGAAAAATTCTCAAAGCTCAAGTTCCTGCTGTTCTTGCTCCCTATTTTTGATCTCCTTTCTCAGCCCATCTTTGTTTCTGATTTTTTGGAGGGATTGCTCTCCAGTATGTGCCTCCTCCGCTTGTCCAATTAGATTTTTGATTGGTGGATTGTATCCTCAGTATTTTGCTACTGTAGGTGATAGGTTGTGTGATCTTGCATGCTTATTCTATGCTTAGAGATTTTATTTTTATGCATGTTTAGCCCTCTAGCAAGTTCCTATAGTAGTTCCTCATCATTTATCAACTTGGAAATCACTTGGTATTATGTTTGTCTAAAAAATTCAGAAGAAGGGTCATGGACAACCACACCTTTGGAGAAGTGTTTGAAAGTGATGCACCTAGGAGGACAAGGCCTTCGAGATGAGCCTCTTGAGCTAGGCCATCATACAATGAGGATCTTATTGCGCCGCGCTTTGGCAACGAGGGAGATGAGGGGGATGTGCACCCTTCTACCTTCCCTTGTTTTACCTTTTTGCAAGCTGCAGGGATTCTTGATGATTTCCTAACTCTTGTTCGAAGGGTTGGTCTAACCGATTATATGCAGGGAGATTATGCTATAGTTTTGGTCTAACCGATTATTTTGTTTTCTTGAATTTTTCTTTATTTTATTTTGCTCTATTTTCCTTTTGCTTTGCTTTGGTGTTCTCTTTGTTGTATTTCAGGAAACCATACATCTTATCAGGAATACGGGAGAAACAGAAGTGCAATTACCAGGTGCAACTGTTCCACACACATAATTTTACTTTTATATTCCTTCAGGAAATGCAATTCTAGGGATAATATCACAGACACAAAATTATTTCATATTTTCAGACTTGCCCCTTGTGAAAGCATTTATATTTCAGCACATATTTTTGCTCTTTAGAATTTCATGCATCATCTGCATTTGGTCTGTCATTTTGATCAATTTGTACTCAATCCCCTTGATGCAATCTATACCTTGCCAAAACTATAGCATAATCTTACCTTTGTGCCTGGATATTTTCTGAAGCAACCCTTGTTAACTACACATTGCAATTTTATGTCTATTTTGAGCTACCAGTCGTAATTCATCAAATTAGTAGCAACTATCTTGGGATGACTGTTTATGAAATATGATGAATCACTTTTGGAGGCTGCTATAACCTTTACATTAACTTGTTTTTGGAAAATCCAGAATTAAGGGTCATTAAGTAGTAATTAGTATCCTGGGATGGTAGTCTATGAAATATAATGACCTAAACTGGAGTTTTCTTTGCTTTCCACTAACTTCACTAATTTTTTACCTATTAATTTGACCTACCTTTCTGAATCTGTGGTATACAACTACTATCATACATACTAGATAGGCATCATGATCTCGGGATCGGTGTTGCCTGACTAAGGGGAATATGATCATCAAAGGACTTGCTTTAACTCCAAGATTTATGACCTTAGAAACTTCTAGTCATCCAAGATGGGCATCATGATCTCGGGATCGATGTTGCTTGACTATGGGGAAACTAGTATTCTTATTGCTAACTTTTGCTACTAACTTGTTTCACTAGAAAACCAAGATGGGCATCATGATCTCTCGATCTGTGTTGCCTAACTTTGGGAATGCTAGTTCTTAAGTTACTAATCTCTAACTTCACTAATTTGTTTTACGCAACCATAGCTCATTCTAGACAGAAAAATGGCACGTGTAGAAATACTGCTCGCTTCGGTTAATCCCCTTGTCCCAATCGCCAAGGTTTTGTTAAAATTTTGGCAGTGTACTACTTGTATCTTGGGCATTGAGCATGCTTTCCAATTGTCACTCAAATCCTCTTGATGCATCTACTTCTCCTGCATTGCAAACTATTTGTTTGGAATAATTTTCTTTCCTTGAGGACAAGCAAAGATCTAAGTGTGGGGGAGTTGATACACTACAAACATACACTTCAAATATTGAGTTTATACTTTACTATTACACACTTCTGCCTACTATTACTCATGAATTACACTAGAATATCATTATGTGCACACTTTACATACATTTAAGTTCATCTTTACTACTAATAAAATAGCAAACTAGAATTCTCCTAAAGCCACACCACCAACTGTACACGGGGTAACCAGGACCCCGTGTATAGGAAAGGTGCGAAAAGGCACCAAACACTCTCCATACATTGAGTATTTGAATTCAAATTCAAACATAAGGACCAACTTGTGGATCACTACAAGAAACTCAGGGGGGCTGCTTGCAAAACTCTCTCAACCACTCTCTGCCAGTGACGACACTTGGAGGGAAGGAGAAGAGAGGGGGAACACGCATCCCAGGAGGAGAGGAGCACCGCAAAAGGTGGATCCCTGTCTGCCTCCTCACCACCAACTCCCTGTTTCATCAACCACCTCTTGGTTAGAAAAACCATCAAGGGATTGGGATCGGTAGTAGAGGATTTCAACGGGGATTGACTGACACCATCACCTGCAGTCGTAACTACCTTTGAACCAGCCTCTGCTTTTCTTGTTCTTGATCCTTGCTTGGAAACGATCATGTATTGCTCACCTCTGTAGTTCCCCTTTCTGGATCTCATGCTGATGAACTCGATGTGGAACCTGTAAGAAAAGTATTGATTGATCATGTACCTGCTACCTCTTGCTAGTTGCTTGATTGTTGTTTCGTGGAAGGATTCTGGCTCTTGCCCTCTATTCCAGTTGCTACTGATAGACTAGCGAGTAGATGAACTGCTAATTTTGCTAGACAACCCTAAAACCAACTTGATTTCTAAGTTGTGTGAAACCAAACTCAACAATAGCTTGATCCGTGAGGAGAACACGACAACTCTATACTGTCCCTTTGATCACTTACCAGGTACTCGAGGAAACCAGAGATCTGGCGGAGGTGAAGTAGGACACGGTGGTGACCTCGTAGATGGGTGGCAACCTCCATTTCTGCGATGGGACCTTGATTGTGTGGGGGTGCCCGAGAGGAGCTTGGTGGAGCTCGACGGCGCCGCGTGCTAGACCGGTCATGGGCAATAGAAATGAGTGGGGGTGATATATCTGAAGGATGTAAACTCATGCCATGCAGGGAGACGAGGAGGAGAGGTTCAAGTCGACCTCTATAATTGCATGCAAGCTTGAACCCGAGAGGGTGTCTTCTAATCCTCCTGAGCAACTAAAAAGGAGAGAGCTATCGGGGCTCTAGGAGGAAGAAGGAGGGGATGGGGTCATAGAGGGAGATGCATGGTGGAGTGAGCTTTGCTCGGATATCTAGCCATGGTCGAATGTCCTTTTTCTCCTCTCTCAAGCAAGGCAGGGCAGGGGAGAGGGAGGGGAGCTCTGGGGGATAAGTGAGGTGGGGAGGGAGAAAACGAGGGGCAGAGGGAGAGGGGGCATGGGATTCAAGCCCTTTTATTGCAAGGGAATAGGGTAATGAGGGGAATGTCCATTTTGGACATGGGTGAGGGTAGGGCTTGGCCTGGGCTGCTGCCAGGTGGGGGAGATGAGGGGTATGTGGTGTCCTAGGTTGAGTGGGGGTAGAGAGGGGGTATGGTGGTTGTTGCAAGTAAATAAATGAGCAACGCATGGGCATATCTCTCCCACTTTCTCCAAGCATAAGGGAAAAAGGAGGGCAGTGCTATAGTGGTTCTATAGTGGTGGTCAACCAGGTTGTATCCCGATGCTGAGGAGAAGTAGTGGACAAGCTTTGTGGAGCGTTGGAGGGTTTTAGCTAGTGGTTTTGCAAGATGGCTAGTTTCAGAAATGACAATGATCATGAAGCAAAGTTAGGGAATTTTTTCATGGCATGATGGGGTAGTGATGTTGGTAGATGGTTCAGGTCAAGATACACCTCAGGGAACTATTTAAGAATTTCTGGAGAATTTTAAATCCCTATTTGGTCTATTATTTAAATAGTGCAGAAACTGTTTTATTGAATTTTTATGGAATATTTGAATTGGAAAAATTTATATTTTGGTGTGGGATGGTCCTAAATACCATATCACACGTTGGGGAATTCTCTTGGAATTTATTGGGATGTAGAAGTATTTATAAGGGATTATTTCTTGTTTTTGCCATTTAAGAAAAAGGGCAAAAAGAAATAATAAAGGATCTCAAAAATATTTATTTTTGGGATGGGAAGATATGATATGATATGATATGATATGATATGATATGATATGATATGATATGATATGATATGATATGATATGATATGATATGATATGATATGATATGATATGATATGATATATACTCCCTCCGTTTCAAAATATAAGATGTTTTAGCTTTGTGAAGCAAATGTATCTATACTACTTTTAGTATATATGTTCATTCATGTTTGAAATGAATCTACACACTAAAACAAGTCTAGATACATTCTCTTCACAAACCTAAAACATATTATATTTTGAAACGGAGGGAGTAGGCATCAAGGATGCCTTGGGTTGGCAAAGTAGTTTGGATAAAAACAAACTTTTCTTAATAGGAATGGTTTTTAGGATGTTGCAACAGATGGGATTTAAATAGTTTTAGGCTACAAATAGTTATGAAAATTATTTGGAGAATGGTTTTATTCAAGGTGGATGATGTCAACTTGAAGTATCCATCATAACCAACCTTGGGTTTTGAAAATCAAGGTGGATTTTGGAAGAGAACAAGGATTAAAGGATATAGGGCAATGATATTTTATGCCATCTAAACAAGGGTGGATTAGTAAGCTCAGAGCTCACCGTGATATAAGGGATAGATGGATAGTTATACCATGTTATATATATGATAATGGAAGCAAGGGTTTGGCTTGGTGGCATTTGATACGGTTTAGGAGAGATGTCAAACTTTGTTGAAAATAAGGCTGCCATAGCAGAGATGTCATGATGCCTCATAAACCAAGTGGGTTTAAGAAGCATAAGGCTCCAATGGAAGCAAGTGAAGTGGTTATTAATATACCATGGTTAGTAGGTCCTAACCATGCAGAGAGTTGGTCAATGAGAGGTAGCACATGGATGTGAGCTTCTGCCAAAGTAGGAAAGATGATAAGATTTGCATAAAAGATTGCTATCTTGACTATGAAACCATCATGGATGACTGGGAACCAGAATAGTTTATCTAGGAGAAAGAGTGGGATTTGGTAGTAAAAATGGTGTACTATAGGATGGTTCAAGTACATTCTCCATAATTCACATATATTGGAGTAGGTGAAATTCCAAAGATTGATTCTAGATAAGGATTTCCAAACAGCCAAATTGTCAAATTTGGGGCTTTGGACTAGTATGCAAGAGGGAAACATTTCAGAGAGAAACAAGGGTTTATCCTTATCATCAAGAGGTTGATGTTGAAGTATAGGTTGGTTAGAGGTGATCCATGCTTGTATTTGGTCTTTGATGAGTTGGATGCTAATGCGGAGGATTAGCTCAGGAATGATCTGGTTAAGTATACTAGAAGGTGACTTGAGTGACTTAGGATAGATGCAGATTAGGATACTTGGTTTGAGATTTATGATCCCCACTTTGGTTTGATCCTAAAGGATGAGCTCCTAGATTGGCTCATGCTACTTCCTAAGCAAACATGGAAATCAACAGATCAAGGCAAATCATCTTATCAAACTTATCCAACCACTACTAAGGTTACCATCAAGCCTAGCTTGAGATAAAGATGGGTATGTTGGAATGTTGGAGTTTGAATGAGGTGAGATCCCTTGGTATCTATACCAAGAGTAGAATTTAAAAGCTTTATAATAAGGTTTTGGAAAACCTAGAGGTAAGAGTAGTTGGAAGTTCTGTCTTGAAAACATAAGGATATTTTATGTAGGTCTCCATAATTTTGTTAAAGAGAAACTAATAAATTATTTTGTTTTATCAAAGTCATCTTGGCTCATGTTTGAAATGCTAGAACATTTGAGAATATGAAAAATGAGCCAAGACATCTCTTTTGAAAAAAATTGTCAACTAGTGTTGAGGTAGGGAATATATTATCTAATACACAATCAGTTGCATGCACACACAAGCAAACAAGTAAGCATAAATTGCAGCTCTTAACAAGAAAAAGTTTTTGTTCCCCCTGAATTTTGCCTTTTGGACAACTGGCCTCCTAGATGGTATGTACTCGGTATCTAAAGTATCAGGACTTGAGTCATCACTCAACCTAAGTGCATTTAATCCATCCAGCTCAGCTGAAATATTATCAGAATCTTGTTCATCAGTATCATACACCTTCATCTCCTAAGTCTCATCTTCAGAAGATCTAACAGAATAATCACATTCCAAAGCTTCCCGGTTACCCTGTTGGGTACAATAGTCCTCAACATTTTTTGGGTTCTGCACACTCTACATAATTGACTCGATAACTCTCTCTTCAAGGCCTTCTTCCTTATCATGACCCTCTATGAGTACTGCGTTCCTACTAATATCAGTAGTATTGGACCTCTCACCCATCTGACTAGACTGTCCGACCTCTGTAACAAAACCATCAGCTAACATAGGAAGACATCTTGTGTGAGATTTGTATGATGCTGGATCTATGAAAATATCTTTGGTTGCTGGACTTATCTAGCCTCCTGCTTCATTCTCTAACTGTGTTGGCAATATCTTCCTTCATTTAGGATTAGTAAGATCCTCTAACATACTATCCTTCTCCTCTCCTATGAGATGGTGAACATTATAGAAAGATTCTACCAACATCCTATAATGGTCCATAACTTCAGAGGCTAATTCTGGATGTTTCTTGACTAACCGAGAGTGATCTATATCTAAGTCAGAATGCATGGAATCATGGTGTATCACAGTGTATGTTGTCCCACCAAGAACTTCACCCTTGTGCTCCATGATAGTGGCTAATGCTTCAATTAATGTAGTATTATAAGCCACCAACTGACAATGACCTTCTCTAGATGGCATAGCTAGACTTGGCCTAAGCTCCTCTGGTAGATGTATATTAATACGATACTTTTATAGCATCTTACCATCATAGAAAGTAAAATTCTTAACTAGGATATCAGTTTTGCACCCAAAACTATAATAAGGTTCCGAAGAAGTTCGGTCAACGTCCCCACTGTCACATCCCAAAATTTTCAAAATTTTGAAATGTGAAAAATAAATAAACAAAATAAATAATTGTTGAAATTTAGGGTGAAAAGAAAACTTTTGATTCCAAATGGAAACATCAAAACCCATCTTTAACAAACTTTGAATAAAAGGGAATCCAACAAATTTCAATCAAGTGAAATCCATTCATCAATAAATGTATCTTGAAATTTAAACACTTGGAAAAGTTAAACCAAAACCCTAAAACCCTAGTGGAAGGAAATCATTTCAAAGATCTCCCTAAGACTATGGATTTGATCCATATAAAATTTAGCAACAAACATTTTTAAATGATCAATAATGACAAATTAAAATATTGTAAAACCATAGAAATTGGTTTCATCTAATTTGGAACCATGGATAAAAATTAATGAATTTAATGAGTTAAAGGAAATAATTTCCAAAGATAATAAAGCTCCTGGCTAAAAATCCATACCAAATTGTGGTCAATTAATCCTAAAAGGATTTAAAAGGATAAACAAATATTAAATAAAATAATACAAATTGGAATCACCAATTTTGGATCTATAAATAAAAAGATATGGATTTTATAAGGAAAAGGAAGAAAATAAATAAATAAGGAATATTTAAAAGCCAAATTAAATCTTGGCTAAATCCATAAACAAATAGAATGAAAGTTTATTGAGTAATAAAAAGGAGTAAAACATTATTTAAATAAGATCATAAGTATGGAACAATATCCAATTTTATTTAAATAAAGATAATTTGCCTAAACTAAATAATAAATCCCAAGGAAATTATTTAGAAGACAATTTAAAAGTTGAATTAAATCCATAAGCAAATGGAATAAATATAATTCAAATAAAATAAAGGGATAAAAAATAATAAAATAAAAACATTTGGGATTAAACCATATTCTAATTAAATTTTAATAGAGACAAAGTCCCTAAGGTAAATGATGAATTAAATCATGAGAAAATAATATATTGGAATTTGCCAAAGTGGATTAAAAAGTTATCTAATTGAAAATAATCATGAGAATTATTTGAATAAAATTTATATGGGATTAAGATCATATTTGATTTTATTAGAATAAAGATAATTGCCTAATTTAAATGATTAATAAATCATATTAAAAATATTTCAAATAATTCAAAGTAAATAATTTAACACACTTTTGAATAAATAAAACCTACTGAAAAAGGTTTGGTAAAAATTAGAATTCAAATAGAAGTTTGAAAATATATTTAAAATCTTATTTAAATAAAGGCAAGTGCCTATTTTAAATAAATAATAAACCATAAATGAATAAAAGAATTATTCTAAAATGGTCTTTAAAATACAATAATAAACAGTATTAAAAGCTTGCTGAAAGTTTGGTAAAGATCTGAATTCAAATGGTGTTTGAATTATTTGAACAAAAATCAAAACATAAAAATAGAAAAGGAAAAAGAAAAAGAAAGCAGAAAGAAAAAATAGAAACAAACCATAGCCCAGAACCAGGCCCAGTCCAGCCCAGCAGCGTAACCCACTCCCTCTCCCTCCCCGAATCGTTTTTCTCACCGGAAACCACACCCGCTCAGTCACTGACCTCCTGACCCCATGCGCAATCCCTCACCCCGCTGACCAACCGGCCCCACATCCATGTCATCATCGTCTTCACCCCGCGCTGACCTCGCCCTGAACCCCGGCCGTTTCTGCTCATTTAATCCTCGGTTCAATTCGCTTAGTCACGCCAGCAATTCCTCCTAGCGATTACTCTCATTTAACCGCCTCCCTCCCCTCCTTCTTTCCCATCAAACCTCACACGACCGGAGCCACCAGGCTGCCTTGATTTCTTGCTTGCAGCCCACTGCCCCCACGAGCTCCTTTCCCCTATTTCGGCCATCCCATACTAGCTTGCTCCCCACCCTCTTGCGCATCTTCCAGTACCCCGAGCTTGACCGCGTGTGCCCCGTAGCCTCGGCAACGTCTTTGTCGTGGGAATGACCATGGCAGACGCTGAAATCGACAGCGAGTAGTAGAACATGGGGCAAGGGTGGCCAGCCATCTGCGGTGCGAGATGAGGGCGGAGACACAAGGATTTACCCAGGTTCGCCCCCCGGAGGGTAAAGACCTACTCCTGCTAGATTGTATTATGGTGAGAGTACAATGGGGCGAGCTCGACGACTAGGCGGCGAGTCGCTTGGGTGTATGATGGAACGTACCCCCTATGCGTCCTCTAGGGAGGTTTATATAGAGTCACCTCGCTAGGGTTTACAGATCACAACCGAATTAGTTAAGGATTCGGAGATTCTATGACCTAGTCCGACTGGGCCTAGCTACGCTTCTAGGCCTTCAGCTTCCAGTCGCTTGAGTCCACGCAAAGTCTTGATCTAGTCGCCGTCTTGCAGGCTCACTCGCTGACGCTTGGGCCAGTAGGAAACGTCCTGCTGGGTATACCCCGGTAGGCATATCCCCATCAGTAGTCCCCGAGGCCGTCGTTGATTTGTCGTAGGTGTTTGCTGGCAGTCGGAGTATGCAGGTCCAATGCGGACGCCTAGTCGAATCGGCGGCGGACTCCTGAACAAAGGAAAGAACTAGTCATTTAGTCACAATAACGGCGACGAATCGTGCCACAGCTCGGTGAACGGGTCGGCAAATACTTAGTCACTGTTATAGTGATCGGGTCGGCGAGTCGTCGAGTCACTGGGAGTGATGAGTTGAATGGATGAAGTTGGACCGTCAATTGGGGTCAAACTAGCTGTTGGGTAATCCAATGGTAACTTCGGCGTAATTATCGCGTAGTAACGGCCCCCGAAACTGGCGGGTAGCAACCGCTATATAAGGAGGATGAAAGGCGAACGGGGAAACGCTTCTTTCTTCCTCTGATTCTGCCCATCTCTGTTTCCCCATTCCGCGCAGCGATCAGAACAATCCAGAGATCCTCGACCTCCACGAATTTCCAACCGATGGCCCCCTCCACCGAGCCGTGGGGCAGATCCAAGTGCACTAAGACGCTACTAGCATCCTTGGAGGAGGCTGGGATCCTCCGCGCCGGCAGATGGCGCATCCCCGCGGCCGGAGAAGTGACTCCGGATCCGCACGAGGGAGAGTTCATCTGCTTCACCAGCCACCTGGAGCGGGGGCTGGGCTTCCCAACTTCCCTCTTCTTCCGGCGTTTCTGCGCCTACTACGGAATCCAGCCATCGGATCTGGGTCCACATAGTATCGAGCAGCTCGCCATCTTCGTGGCATTCTGCGAGTGCTATCTAGGCTGCAGGCCCTACTTTCCCCTGTGGCAAGACTTGTTCCATGGGAGAATCAGCCGCGAAGAGACAGGGGGCCCGATGCTAGCTGCGGGCGGCCTGACATTCCAGCTGAAGTCGAAGGCATCACTCTTTGATCTGATGCTTCCCGCTAAGGCGGCGAACGAGTGGAAAAAGTTCTGGTTCTACGTCACCGAGTCGACTCTAGGCGATGAAGTGGCACTTCCAAGGTTCTCCGCCGACCGGACCGAACCGCGTCGGCTCCAGGTCACCAAACTCCCGCTGGATCAGCAGATGGTTGTCGATGAAATGCTACAAACTATCCGCGGCCTAAAGAAGAAAGGCCTCCAGACCATCAACCTCCACAACTGCTGGCTCGGATGACGGTTCGTGCCCCTGGCCAGCCGCGACCACTACATGTACGAGTATACGGGTAAGGACGATCCGACGAAGTCCTGCTTCGTTGAATGGAGACTCAACGACTACACCCTGGACCTGAAGAAGATCACCCAGGCGGTGTATCTTGATGCTAAGTCCGGGGTCGCCCCTTATACTGCAAGGCGCCCAGCTCCAACGGTACGTTGTTATCCTGTTAACACTCGTAGTCGCAGCTTGCGCATTCGCGGTCGTGCTAAATTTGTTTGTTCTTGTTGCAGTTGTTCCAAGTGCTGGAAGGGTGGCTTCGATCCGCGGATGATGAGAACTCGAGCTCGTCCGTCTAGGACGGAAGCGAGTCATCTCCCACCAAAGATGGCGCCGATAGCGACGGAGGCGACGATGACGACAACGGAGAAGACGAGCCTGTGGAAGTTGCTGCCCCCACGGTTCGCAAAACCCACGGGCAACACCAGCGCGAGCTCAAAGCGAGCAAGAGCCTCGAGCCCCACGATGATCACGACGACGAGCTTCCCGAGCACACCTCACATCATGAGGCCACGCCGTTGAAGAAGAATAAGAAAGCTCTACCGAAGAAGAAGGTGAAACCAGCGAAGCCGATATCTCCGCCCCGATCTGCAACCAGTTCCGACGCTGCTAGCTCGGCTAGGGACGCAGCGGCACACGCGACTACAGCACCAGACGCTGCCGCCCCTAGAGATGAGGTGCCGCTGGCGTCGCTACCACCTCCATTCGCCCCAATCATTAGTTTGGAGGCTGCTCCAGCCGCAGGGGCCTCGCCTCCAAGGGAGGCTCCCGCAGCAATTACCGCAGAGGCTCCTGCTGCGGCTTCATCTTCGAAAAAGCCGTCGGTGTCTTGGGCACATGATTTACTCGAGACGGGCCTCACTCGGAAGTTGGGGCCTGAACTGGAGAAGCCGGCTAGCATCCGCACCGGTCTACGGTTCATACCAGTCGCCAAGTGAGTGTTGTTCGTCTACTTGTTTTTCGTTTTAGTCGGACGGTCTTATTCATAAAACTGTTTCACAGGACTGGTGTTAAAAAGATCGGCCATCCTTTCGTGGCCAAGGTTCCGCCAGTCGCCATCGAGGTGTCGGCAGATTCCTCGCGGAAGAGGAAAACCGACGAAGTCGCTGCTCCCGCCGAAGGTGTCAAGAGGACGAAAGGCGACGATGCCGTCACGGTCTCTGATGACCCGGCAGTTGCTCCGAGCGATCCTCCGACTTCAGCGCACGTGGCCTCGAATACCAAGGAGGGTGTTGACTCACCCGATGTGGCCGAGCCGACTCCGAGTGGCGCAGCGGCATCTGCAGCGACCTTCCCTCGCTTCATGGCGAAGGCGGCCGCAACGAGTGCCTCAACACCGACGAGCCGGATGCCTGGGGTCGTCGAGGTGGAGGTTGAGCAGCGTCGCGGCCATACTCCGGCCGTGCTTGCGTCTGTGGATGCGCTGGAGCTTCACGGCATGCTAGGCGCTGCCATCCAGGTATGTCCAGTCCCCGAAGATCGGGCCACTGAATTTCAGTGGTCGGATTCTTAATGTTTTTATATCATCTAGTCCCCGAGTGCCTAGTCGTTGAATCTCAGCGGGTGGGCACTGAGGATTTTCATTGTCCAGTCCCCGAGTGCCTAGTCGCTGAATTTCAGCGGGTGGGCACTTAGGAATTTCGTTGTCGTTGACGCTGCAGTGTGTGCGCAGGGCCTGCAGCGCGAATCGGCCGATCGGCTTGCTGCGAAGTGTCGCTTGGAGAAGGAGCTTGTTGCCATCCAGGAGACGAACAAGGAGCTTCAAGCGGTTGCGGCTGAGGTGAAGGAGGCCCACCAAGGCCTTGTCCCGGTGGGTGATTTGACGGCGGCTCAGTCCGCTCTGAGTGCGGCCGAAAAACGAGTCGCTGACCTGGACCGTGAGCTTGAGGAGGCGAGGTCGGAAGCTAGCTCAGACGAAGGGCGAGCGAGGGCTACTGTTACTTCTGCCGCTGAAGAGCGGAAAGTGTCTGACGCGCTCGCTGCTAGGCTGCAGAACGATTTCTCTTCTCTTCAAAACTTCATCACGGGCCTCTCCCGACCGTTAATTGGTAAACCTTCCTTCTTCTTCTTCCCTCTACCTGCAATAGCTATATTGTGACGTCGTTGGTTTGCTCACTGCTTGTTTCTATGCCGCAGGTCGGATCACTGATAACGCGGAGGAGGCGCAGTCGTACGACGCGCGGCAATATGTGGCCACCCTGGTCGATTCAGCCATGTTGTCCGCGACTTGCCTTCGAGCGTATCTTCAGGAGATATCGCCCACAGAAGTAATCCCCAGCGACCTTGTCGAGGTATGTCGCTACTTGGAAAAGTCTCCATCAGTCATCGAGTTCATGACGCGGTCGGCCTTCCAGCGCGGGGCAGCGACGACGCTCAGCCTTGGGCTTGCCCATTTCCTGGAGGATTTTGACCTCAACGATGTCACGAGCGGCTACCCCTCGTCGATGGTATCTGTGGAGATTGCCGAGGTGCTGAAGCTGACGGACCGGGCCGCGGTGTACTCCGATGGCGTTTGGGCGATGGGCGACCCCATCCCCTATCAGGAGATGATTGTCGCCCCCAATGATCCTGAACCGAAGCATCGGGACTTCAAGGTCAAGCAGCCGTTCCGTGTGGCGATGGCGGGCGAGCTGACGACATACCCGTTGAACCCGTATGTGCCCTTCGTCCGTAGCCGCAAGGACGGTGGCGCGTCTGCGTCAAAACCTACAGAGTAGAAGTGTATGTGCCCTTGGGCGTTAGTACAAGATAACTATTGAACTTTCCTTGTATTTGGAACAACTTTGTGCTGCTATAAAGGAAACTCGTGTTATTTTGTCATTCGTTTCGCGATTTTGGATTTTGACTGAACGAGTCCCCGAGCGCGTCCGCCCTTTGTATGGGGTTTACCTCGTTGTTATATGTTTGTTAACTTTTAATGAGTTGAGGTCGATTCGCCATGGCTCGGAAAGCCAGTCGCAAGGCGACTCCCAGGGGTGCTCTTTACTTGACCGTTTTCCCGGGTGCGAACGAGGTCGGGTTGCCGAGTCCTCGAGCGTGGTACTTGGTGGTTCTAGTCGCAGCTCCAAGGTAGGTGAGGACTAAGCGCGTCGTTGTTAGCGTGTCTCTCCTGCCTGATCCGGAGGATCAGTCCCGTGGCGAGTCCTGGGCACGCTCTCATACTTGGCGTTTTTCCCTAGTCGCTCGTATTTGGCTGGGTGTCAGTCCCCGAGCGTGGTACTTGGCCATTCGGGTCGTTGTGCCGAGGATGCGGAGTACCTTGGTCGCTGTGAGGAGCGAAAGTAGTTGTCTTGGCTCGGTGAGCCAATCAAGCTAGGCGACTCCAATGGGGCTCCGGGTTGGCGTTTTTCATGGACGTTACGAGGCCTGGAGTTTCCCAGTGCCCTCGTACCGCACTACTTGGCCATTCCAGTCGCTTTAACAGAGGTTGACTTCTGCGAATAGCATAACGCTGTTATTACGAGTGCGAGTGGCACAAGACAAGGAGAGTAGACACAATTTTCGGTAATCGATCTGTTTTATTTCATAGCGGGTGGAGAGTACATGTATGGAGTTCTAGGAGTAGAACTTCCGTAGGAGGTTTACATTCCATGGCCGCTTGACGTCGAGTTTTCCGTCTCCTCGGACATCGGTGAGGTAGTAGGCGTTGTTGCCTAGGACTCGCCCGATGGCGAATGGTCCCTCCCAAGGGGGGAGAGCTTGTGCATGCCCTTCTTTTCCTGGATTAGGCGCAGTACCAGGTCGCCTTCCTAGAAAGTGCGAGTCCTTACTCGCCGGCTATGGTAGCGGCGGAGCCCTTGCTGGTAGATGGCGGTGCGGGAGCGAGCTAGATCGCATGCCTCGTCGAGCTGGTCGACTCCGTCTTGTCGTGCGAGTTCGTTTGTGGCCTCCGTGTAGTTGCCCACCCTTGGTGAATCGTGCTCGAGGTCGGTGGGCATGACTGCCTCGGCGCCATACACCATGAAGAAGGGGGTGAATCCTGTCGAGATGTTGACGGAGGTGTGGATGCCCCAGACGATGGAGGGTAGCTCCTCGACCCAGCACCCGGCGGTGCGCTCAAGTGGGAATTGGAGCCGTGGCTTTAGGCCATGGAGGATGCTCTGATTGGCACATTCCGCCTGGCCGTTGGACTCCGGGTGGGCGACTGAGGCGAGGTCGAGTCGAATGTGGTGTTCCTCGCAGAACTCGGCCATGGATCCTTTGGCGAAGTTGGTGCCGTTGTCCGTGATGATGCTGTTTGGGAACCCGTAGCGATAGATGAGCTCGCGTAGGAACTTGGTGGCGGTCTTCCCGTCGCATTTGCGGACTGGCTTGGCCTCCACCCATTTGGTGAATTTGTCGAGTGCGACTAGGAGGTGGGTGAAGCCGGAGGGGGACTTCTTGAAGGGGCCGACCATGTCCATGCCCCATACGGCGAACGACCAGGTGATGGGGATTGTCTTGAGCGCCGAGCTCGGCACGTGGGTCTGGTTGGCATATTTCTGGCATCCGACGCACCGCTGGACGATGTCGATAGCGTCTACGTGTGCGGTGAGCCAGTAGAAGCCGTGTCGCATAGCCTTTGCGACCAGAGAGCGGGCGCCGGCGTGGTGGCCGCAGTCGCCGGAGTGAATGTCTTGGAGGATTTTGCGTCCTTCAGCGGGTTGAACACAACGTTGGAACACGCCGGTCACGCTGCGCTTGTGGAGCTCGCCGTTGATGATGACGAAGGATTTGCAGCGGTGTGCTATCATCCGGGCGTCTGTTTCATCCGCGGGCAGGGTGCCGCCCTCCAAGTAGGCGACATATGGCGCGGTCCATTCGTTTGGCTCAGCGATTAGCGACCAGAGCTGCCTCTGGTTGCAGCGGGATTCCGATGTCGATCTCCCTTAGGGGAGAGACGGAAGGCTTGGTGATGGTGTCGAGGAAGACGCCGGCGGGTGGTGCGAGTCGAGCCGAGCCGATGCGAGAGAGTGCGTCGGCCTCCTCATTATTCCGCCTATAGATCCACTCGACAGAGTAGCCTGCGAAGTGTCCACCCAGCCGGTCCACTACTTGGCGGTATGGCGCCATGGTGGGGGAGACGGTGTCGCAGGTGCCGGCGACGAGGTCGGAGTCTCCGTAGCAGCGCAGGAAATTGACGTTCATCTCCTTGGCGGCTCGCATGCGTGGAGTAGCGCTTCGTACTCGGCCATGTTGTTGGTGCAGGGGGTGAAGTCGAGCTAGAGGACATAGCAGAGTTTGTCGCCCTTCGGAGATGCTAGCATGATCCCTGCTCCTGCACCGTCCGCGTTCTTGGAGCCGTTGAAGTGTAAGCTCCAGTAATGGAGGTATGGCAGCTTCTCTAGCTGCTAGGCCTCCTCCCAGTTGGCGATGAAGTCTGCGAGATCCTGTGACTTGATCTCCTTGCGCGGCTCGTACTTGATGTTGTGGATGCCGATCTCGACGGCCCACTTGGCGACTCGCCCAGCCGCCTCACGGTTGCGGATGATGTCCTGCAACGGTGGTGAGGAGACGACCGTTATCGGGTGCTCCTGGAAGTAGTGCGGCAGTCGTCGCTGTGCTCTGAAGACCGCGTATACCAATTTCTGGTATTGCGGGTAGCGCTGGTGCGACTCGGTTAGGACCTCGCTGATGTAGTACACTGGTCGCTGCACCGAGCGCTCCTTTCTTTCCTCTGGCCGTTCGACAACTATGACGGCGCTGACGACGTGTTCAGAAGCCGCGACATAGACCAACATGGGTTCTTTGTCGGTGGGGGCGGCGAGTAGCGGTGCTGCGAGTAGCACCTCCTTGAGGGCGTGGAGCGCGTCGTCTGCCTCCTTGTCCCACTGGAAGGTGGGGTTCTTGCGCATTAGGCGGTAAGGGGCATCGCCTTTTCGCCTAGCCGGGGGATGAAGCGACTGAGAGACGTGACTCGCCCGGTCAGCTTCTAGACGCCGCGTAGGCACTCGGGTCTGACGAGTCGAGCGATCGTGTTGATCTTGGCGGGGTTTGCCTCGATCCCGCGCTTGGAGACGACGTATCCCAGTAGCTGTCCAGTTGGCACACCGAAGGTGCACTTTCCTGGGTTTAGCTTTATCTTGTACTTCCGCAGGTTGGCGAACGTTTCCGCCGGGTCGGCGAGTAGATCACCCTGGCAAGCGGATTTCACAGCCACGTCGTCGATGTAGACGTGGATATTGCGTCCAATCTGGCTCGCAAGGCACTCCTTCATGCACCTCTGGTAAGTCGCCCCGACGTTTTTGAGGCCGAAGGTCATGGCGGTGTAGCAGAAGGCTCCGAATGGCGTGATGAACGCTGTCTTCTCTTCGTCCTCGACAGCCATTTTGATCTGGTTGTACCCAGAGTAGGCGTCGAGGAAGCATAGCGCCTCCGAGCCCGCGGTGGAATCGTTGATTTGGTCGATTCGCGGGAGGACGAATTGCTCCTTCGGGCAGGCGCTGTTTAAGTTTGTGTAGTCGATACACATTCTCCAGGTCCCATTTTTCTTCTCGAGCAGGACTGGGTTTGCCAGCCACTTGGAGTACTTGATTGGTCGGATGAAGCCTGCAGCGAGTAGATGCTGCACCTCCTAGGCGATGGCTCGACGGCGCTCTTCATTGAAGGGCCGCAGCGACTGCTTGACAGGTCGCACTTTGGGGTCGGCGTTGAGTTTGTGGTCAGCGAGATCCCTCGGGACACCAGGCATGTCGGATGGCTTCCATGCGAAGATGTCCCTGTTCTCACGAAGGAACTCGATGAGCTCGCCTTCCTATGCTAGGCTCATGCCCGTCCCGATCGTCACCGTCTGGCTGGAGTCGCCTGGGACCAGCTCGACGGTGCGGGTGTGTGTCGTTGCCTCGAAGGCGATGGAGTTGCCACCCTCGGAGTTGGGCTTCTTGAGTATGGTGGGGTCGTCGCTGTTGACCCTGCTCGCATATTTAGCGAGCTCCTCGGCGTGGTTGGCCTCCACCGCGATGACGGCGTCGGCGAGTTCGGCCCCTTTGGCCTCGCATTCCGCGGCCATATCGGGGTCGCCATGGACCGTGATGATGCCGCACGGCCTAGGTAACTTCATCGCGTTGTAAGCGTAGTGGGGTGCCGCCATGAACTTGGCGAATGCCTGGCGACCCAGGACACAGTGGTAGGGGCTGTCGAAGGGCACCAGCTCGAAGACGATCCGCTCGGTGCGGAAGTTTGCTGGTGTACCGGAGGTGACTGGCAGCGTCACCTTACCGATCGGATACGCCTTCCGACCGGGGACGATGTCGTGGAAGGTGGTGTAGGTCGTCTTGATCATCGACTATGGGAGCCGCAGTCGCCTGAACGTGTCTAGGTACAGGATGTTGATGGAGCTGCCGCCATCCATCAGCGTTTTGGGGAGCCAGTAGTCCCCCACCTTTGGCTTGACCACCAGGGCGACTCGGCCCGGATACTCGATCCGTGGCGAGTGGTCCTCGCGGATCCAGGTGATTGGTTGCTCGGACCAGTTGAGGAACTGAGGGATGTCTATCTGGGACATCGCGTTGACGGAGACGGCGCGGGCGGTGACCTTCTTCTCACGCTTCATGTTGAAGCCTATGAAGGTGTGGGGCGAGCCGGTGACGCTGCCGAACTTTTCGCCGTTTGGTGGGTTGTTGTCGGGGTCTTCCCGCGCACGTCGTGCCTTCTCGATCTCCTTGAGAGAGTGGCAGTCGGCGGTCATGTGCGTGGCGGGCTTTCCTTCCCTGCTATGAAACACACAGGGTTGGTTGAGAAGGGCCGTGGGATCGAACCTCGGCTTTGCCTTGTAGTTGCCGCCATCGCGGCGCTGTCCTCCGTCGCGGCGGAAGCTCTTGGGCTCGCGCTGCGCGTACCCGGCGTTGGCGACGAAGTCGACTCGCCCGTCACCGCGGTGCTTGCCGGTGAGGCGAGTGCTGCTGTAACGTAGCTCGGGCCGCCTCCCGTTGTCGTGGCCGCTTGTGCAGCGATGTCCTCCCGACTCGTCGTCGGTTTCCTGGTTCGGGTCCTCTTCCGCGTACTTGTTTGCGATCTCCAGGAGGTCCGGTATGTTGTTGAGTGTGCGGTACGCTCATTTGAGCTTGGCGAACAGGGGCTCGTAGCGGCACGAGGTCTTGAAGCAGTGGATCGCGGTGTCTGGGTGGATTCCGGCCACGTTGTACCACAGATCTTGCCACTGTTGGACCCAGCTGCAGGTCGACTCACGGGGTCCCTAGACACACCGTTCCAGGTCCTCGATGGTGGTGGCGCGAGTGTATGAACCCTCGAAGTGCCTGACGAAGGCATCGCGCATCTCCTCCCAGGAGTCGATGCTATCCGCGGGGAGGGTGTTAATCCACTTCCTGCACACCCCCTCCATCATCAGGGGGAGGTAGCAGGCGGCGAGTAGGTCGGTGTGGCCGGCGATCCCCATCGCCATGAGGTAGGTATCCAGCCACACGAAGGGATCGTACGAGGGGTCGTACTTCTCTATTTCCTTCGGTGCTTTGAAGTTCGCCGGGTATCTTTCACCTCGGATCATCGGTCCGAAGCACTGGGGCCCGATTCGGCTCAGCGATCCCCTTGGTTCACCGTCGCGGCGGTTGGTGAGGGTGTGCCGCAGATCGTCGGGCTGGCGTGCGCGCCAGCTCTGGTTGTTGATGATGTGGGCACTACTAGGAAAATGGCTATAGGTAATCCACACTTCTGTGGCGCACTTGCTAGTGGTGCCCCACGGGTAAAATAGGCGTGGCGCACTACCCACAGGTGCCCTACGGCTAACTGTCGTAAGCGTGGCGCACATGTGGGTGGTGCGCCACGGCTATGTGACACATACCCGTAGCGCACTAGGTCAAGGTGCGCTACGGATGTGAAACTTAGCCGTAGGGCACTTCGGCCTAGTGCGCTACGGGGCTATGTGTTGCAGCAACTGGGTCAACTTAGCCGTAGGGCACTCTGCCCTAGTGCCCTACGGCTAAGTGGCCTGCACGAACTCCACCCCCCCCCCCCCGTGGATCGCCTTTTTAGGTTTTGCAAAAATAAAAGAAAATAATAAACACTTCAAAAAATAAAATCCTTTCATATTTAGGTAGGTAATGTGGTCTAGTTTGTAGGAAAATTAACAAACATGCATTTCGACTTTTTATGCAAAAAAAGCCATGCCACGGTAAAATGGTCGTAACTTTTGCATATGATGTCGAAAAAAAATCGTATAATATACCAAAATGACGAGAACGAGATTTCGCATCCGCTCGCAACCACCTCCGGTCGTTCAGCGATTATTTAGATTTTCAAAATTCGAAAAGAGTAAAAAGTGACGGTCAAAAGACTGTTTTTTCCTGCAGAAAAAAAAATAGAGAAAACTTACCCGTAGCGCACCACCACCTAGTGCGCCACGGATAAGCTTGGGCGGGATTCAAAATTTGAATCCCCACCCCGCCCACTACCCCTTTTCTTGTCCCTCCCCTTCTCTCCTTTTCCTTTTCCTCCCTTCTCATTTCCTTCTTCTTCTCCTCCTTCTCTTTCTCCTTCTCCTTCTCATTTTCTTCCTCCTCCTCCTCCTTCTCTTTCTCCTTCTCCTTCTCCTCCTCTTCCACCTCCTTGAAGTGAAGATGGTGACGGCGGCCTCCTCCTTGCAGTTCCGATGACGAGGCGGCGGGCTCCTTCTTCTCCTCCTCTTCCTCCTCCACCTTGCAGTTCCGACGACGCTGAGGCCTCCTCTTCTTCTTCTCCTCCTCCTCCTCTTATTCTCCTCTTCCTCCTCTTCTTATCCTCCTCCTTCTTGCAGTTTTGACGATGACGACGAGGTGACGACGAGGAGGCGACGGTGACGACCTGCACCGACGCGCGACGACACTGACGACGAGATCCAGATCTGTCGCTTTTTTTTGAATTTTGAAATTTATATCCGTGGCGCACAACACGTAGTGCGCCACGGTTATCGTTTCATGCGCGTGGCGCACCTGGACTACTTACCGTGGCGCACTGGCATGTGCACCACGCCTATCTCGACACAACTGTGGCGCACCAGGCAGTGCGCCACGGCTATGAGATAGCCGTAGTGCGAGGCCCGTGGCGCACTGCTAGTGCGCCACGGATGGCCTTTTCAGGTGCGCCACGAACAGGCGTTTTCCTAGTAGTGGGGTGCGTGCGTCGACGGGCTGCCCGTTGGCGGCGACGAAGTTGTTCGCTGGCTGCGGGTCGTTGGTGGAGAGTGCTGTGTTCGCGTATCGGTGTTGGAGCTGCAGGGGCTCGGGTGGCGGGCAGTTGAGGGTATTTGCCACCATGGGGCGGCCGCTCGAGGCCGCCCTGCTGTCCGATGAGCGTGAGTACATCCGACCCTGTGAATTGGCACCCGCATTTTGTTGCTCCACTGCTTTGGCGAGTAGAGCCTTGGCGTACTGGATCTGCAGGGCACCTTCGCCGGTTACTTGGATGTTGTCAACCGCGGCTCGCCCTGCGACGACGTTGTCCATTGGGGTGGAAAACAACGGGAGGCCGTTCGCGTCTCGCTCTCGTGAGGAGACCATGATCCTTGGTTGGTCTCTGGGGGCGCGCGGTTGGGTGGAGGTGGGGCCCCATTGTCCGTCGCCCCTAGTGGGGGTCGAGTGCTTCCTCCTGGCGACGCGTTCTCGCAGATCGCGTGCTCGGCTATGCGAGCCGGGTCGTTCTCGTCGTCGAAGTTCAGGGCGCGCCCCTGGATGGCGGGATTTAGGCGTGACCTGATTCGGAGTTGGTGATATCGCGAAAGCTCTTGCGCCGTCGCCTGCTCGAGCATAAATTTTTCGCGCTCGGCTTGCTCCTTGCGGACTGCCTCCACTAGCTTCAGGCGGAGTTCCTCGACCTCCGTTGCCGTCGCGTTTGGCGGGATCGGCGTGGAGAAGGGGTCTTCCGGTGGGTCGGCGCCAGTCACCGTATAGTTCGCGGCGTGGCGGCCGATTCTGTTGTGGAGGTCAGCGGAGTTCTCCGATCCGGAGTCGAAGTCAAAGATCCCAAGGATGGAGGGATCCTCGAAGTCTCCGATGTTGGAGACCTGGGTGATGGAACCCGCAGGTGACGCGGCGATGATGGATCCGTCGCGGGATGCCGGGGTCGCCGAATCGGCGTCATTGTTGAGGGCCGCGTCGCCCGTGCCGCGGTGGTCTCGGCCACATTGCTGTGGGCCGAGTCGTACTCGGAGGCGAGGCGGTGGATCGTGCGGACCTGGCTCTCAGAGAGCCGGCTGCGTGGCAGCGACTCGCGGATGCGAGCCGAGTCCTCCGAAGTGATGACGTCGGTGAGACCGACGAACAGGCTGATTGTGCCGACCGGCGGGATCACGTTGTGCATGACGGGTCGCACCGCCGGGACGTAGCTGCTCGGCAAGATCTGGAGCATCTCGCCGATCGCGATCATGCGGCCGGTGGCGATCGACTCGTTGATGGGCAGATTGGATCTCGCCGCAGAACACTGGCCCGACCGGCCAGGTCCCACGGTGGGTGCCACTATCGTGGGAATGACCACGGCAGACGCTGCAATCAGCAGCGAGTAGTAGAACATGGGGAAAGGGCGTCCAGCCATTTGCGGTGCAAGATGAGGGCGGAGACACAAGGATTTACCCAGGTTCGGCCCCCCGGAGGGTAAAGACCTACTCCTGCTAGATTGTATTATGGTGAGAGTACAATGGGGCGAGCTCGACGACTAGGCGGCGAGTCGCTTGGGTGTATGATGGAACGTATCCTCTATGCGTCCTCTAGGGAGGTTTATATAGACTCACCTCGCTAGGGTTTACAGATCACAAACCGAATTAGTTAAGGATTCGGAGATTCTATGACCTAGTCCGACTGGGCCTAGCTACTCTTCTGGGCCTTCAGCTTCCAGTCGCTTGAGTCCACGCCAAGTCTTGATCCAGTCGCCGTCCTGCAGGCCCACTCGCTGACGCTTGGGCCAGTAGCAAACGTCCTGCTAGGTATACCCCGGTAGGCATATCCCATCAGTCTTCGACAGACCACCGCCGCCATCTTCCTCGACTCCGGCAAATCCACACGGTAAGACCCGACCATACCCTCCTCTCTAGTTGATGCCCCTACGATCTACTCTCTCGCACGCATCTAACTACACCACTGGTTTGTACTAGCGCGCACCACAGCGTCGCACAGGACGTCGCCAAGCTCGCCCGTCGACAAAGACGACTCCGGCGAGCGATTCAGATCAACACTGTGCGCCCCTTCGATGATGACGACCACCTCGAGCATCCTCTCGTCACTGCAAACTCGGTGAGCTACTCCACATCCTTCCTCACTTCCTGTAGTCGCCAGAACGCTTCTGACCGAGCGTCGCCGCCGTGCGCCGTCGCCAGCGCCGCCAGGCAATGGTCATTTGCTCGTCAACCGTTAGATCTTGATCCTGTGACGTAGACAGAACCACTTAAATGAACCATTATTCTGAATCTGAGTCGTGCGATGCACTTTAGATCTAACAATCCATGTTAGTCGATCCACTTGAATCGGTACCGTCCAATAGCAATCAGCCACATGGCCTGTGTTTTGATTTAAAAACAGAAACATTTCTATTAGATGTTTAGATTCGAAAAATTCATAACTTTAAATCTACACATCCAAAATTTGCAAATTTTATATCATTGGAATCAGGAAAAAAACACTTGCCAACCATGCCCTTTGTTTAGTGTTTTGCTTTTGGAAAATCAGTTGTTTTTGCAGAAACATGTTTAGGCATATTTTGTGTATGAAATTTATTCTAAAATTGTTTTTAGGGTAAAATCTTTTGTAAATGGTTTGATTTGAACCTACTGACCATAAAAACCAACTTTTGGATTTAAAAGTATATTTTTTTACAGTAAGGAATTATTCCTTGAATAAAAGCATTTCTAGTAGAATAAAATTATTGATTATGTTTTAAAAATGATTTTTGAGTAAAACCTTTTACAAATGGGTTGAATTAAACTCTCTAATCCTAAAAACTAGATTTTGGATTTAAAAATGTATTTGATTAACCCTATAAACTATTACTTTGATTAAAGGAATTTTTAGTAAAATAAAAATGTTGTTTTGATTTAAAAATGGTTTTTGATTGAAACCTTTTGTAAATGGAATTGTTTTAAACACTTTGACCATAAACACTAACATTTTGTGTTTAAAAAATATATTTGGAAAACACTAGAAATTATCACTTTGATTTAAATCATCTCTAGTAAAATAAAAATGATTTAAATGGCCATTTTCACTAACTTAATTTGAAATGGTTTTTCCACTTTTATAAATGACCAATGAGTGTTTTAAAATGTTTATAGCCTTAGTAGATACCACTTTTCCAATAAATAAATCTTTTGCATGCTTACATGCTTGCATGCATTGTTTTGTTTTCTTTATTTTATGTGGAGAATTGTTTGAATGTTACTTTTGAAATTGTGCCTTGCTTGATTGAATTGTAGTGAACTTTGAAGAGTGCGACCATTTCAAGATCAAGGAGTGAACTTATATTCTCTATGCATTAGTGATATTTTGAGTAGGACTTGCATGGAATTTTCTAAGTACAAGCTATGCCATCGGAAATCCTAGTAGATGATACCTTAGTAGAATTTTCCCTAAGTTAATATCCCCACTACTATCATGCTTAGCTTAGCTAGTAGAAAACAAGGGTGGATTATATTCATGCTATGAAATATTTCTAAGTCTATGAGTTGTGTTTTGTTTAATAAAACAACTATGTGAATGAATCACCTGGGTGGAATGGTGTGAATGGGTTATGTTGAGTGGTTACACAGGGCCCCATATTTATGGACTACCCTAGTGTATCTCACTTGTGGAAAGCCACCCAGGAACAAAGAGATTTGAGATGTCATATGTTGAGAAGCTTCAAGTGCAACCACATGGCAGTATGGGCTCTGCCTGGATCATATAAGTTGCAATAACTTAGCCAGATGGACAGTTGGTGGTAGGGGGTGATAGGTTTGGGAACGCGTCCATTTTGGTCTAAGGGAAGGCTTTTGAAAGATCTTGTCTAGATGCATGTCGAGTCTTGTGGGGAAAGCGCATCACCTCTCGAGAGAGTAAAATCTAAGTACTTAGCCGTGTCCCCGGCAATGGACAATTTTAGAATCAAGACATGGAAGCTATCAAGGATCTCCTCATCCCAAATTCTAAGTTAAAAGCTTGTGGTTGAACAAGGGTAAAGGATCACTAATTTCTATTGGTAGATGCCTTGGGTGATTTGACAAACAAAAACTTAATGTTTTCAAATGATAAGGAAAATCTATTTTGAACAAAGCAAGCCTAAGCTCCACTTAGACAAATGCATATAGATGATAGATACCACTATTCTACCATAGTATCACTTGCCAATACAATTCAAATGTATTGACCCTTGTGGCTATAACCTATTATGTTGTAGGTTTTTTTGATGTTAGTGAAGTGTGTTGATTAGGATTACAAGTCTATAACCAACATGATTGCCTGTGGCACTTTGAAGATGAAGGACTCCATGCTACATAGTTATTCTGCTGCATTTTAATAAGATATCCAAATGAGCTATGTAAGATGTAATGAAATATTTTATTCCTGGTTATAAAGTTGTATTATGACCTTTGTTTCTTGATATTACATCTTAAACCATGGATGCTAGCTATTGATCCAGGGACTAGCATTGTAAACACAGGAATCTCTACCTTATCAGGTTGGGACCTCTACAGATTGTATCAGAGCATTGTATTGCATGTAGAATTGTAACCCTAGGATTGGATAAAACCCCTTAGAAAAATAGGAGTTATATTTGTTCAAAATTATTTACAAACAATCTGGTAAACTCTTTCCTCCACCTTTTTGTTTTGATTCTACATCTCTCCCTTTCAACTGGAAGGACAAAGCCTCCACCATGAGCAAAGGACTTCACCAACTCAAATGTCTTGAACTTCAACATCACCAATCACTTCAACTTTAGTATCATCAAGGACTTCAACTTGGACATCACTAAGGACTACAAGTGAGACAAGAAATATTACTCAAGACTTGAAGACTAAGGAAACATAACCTAGAAGGAACCATCATCACCTTTGAAGTTTGTGACCAAGATACAAGAATTTCTCCAAGGATATAATGACCTTGTTCATGAAGAAACAACCAAAAAGAATGGAATGATCTCAAGAAAACCATATAGTTGGACCACCATACTAATGTTTAGATCAAACACACCAACTTATATGGTGTAGGAAAAATATTTTGTTGCCTAAAAATTTGCTTGAACCATGTTGTTTGAGTGGAATGTTTGTATGTGACTGCTTGCACATTGTTTGTGTGAATCGTTGTGTGTGATTAGACTTCTCTCTCTAGAAATATTTTGCCTATTCTAATCCCAATCCAACCCAAACGGATGACTTCTCCAAGAGACTTCAACATCAAGGATGGTGTCAATAACAACCAAGAGATGCACAAGAGAGAACAACATCTAGAAACCCAAGCCCAGTTGAATCAAGTGACAACTCAGTTTTAGCCAACAACAATGAGTTAGACCCAACCATGCAAAAGTTTTTGGAAACCCAATCGCAATTGTTGCAAAGGATGACCAATCAAATGGTCAACATCATAAGCAACTCTTCCCAAAGAGATTGTGACAACAATGACATCAAGGATGATATTATAGAAGGAACTCAAGCTTGCAATATTTGTGGAGACATAGGACACACTTATAAAGAGCATGAGGATCAATGCCCTAATTGTGAAGAGAAACATCCAACTAAACAATGCCCCACATCTCAAGTTACTTGTTTCCTATGTGAAGGAAATGATCATGTCCCTATCCAATGCCCTATCTATCCTATAGTTCAACAAATGAAACAAGATGGAATGAATCAAATGTTTGGAAAACTCCATAAGGGAACAACTTCTACCAAGAAGGATAAAAACAAAGTCAGAACCATACCTCACAAGGCCAAATCCAAAGTAACCACAAAGTGTTGCTACTATTGTGGAGAAGAAGGTCATATCTCTAGTAACTGCCCCAAGAAGAGAGAAATATTTCCCACCTTTGAGGTGAAATATGAAGAGCATGAACTAGAAGAACTCCTAGCTTTGGAGAGACCCAAAAAGAAGAAGAAGGACAAAAGCCAAGTGCAATGTTACAACTGCAAAGAGATGGGACACTATGCATCACATTGTCCAAAAAAGAAGAAGGATATTAGCCAATTGGTGTGTTTCAAATGCAAAGAGCTAGGCCATTATGCCAACAAATGTCCAGGGAAGTTACATCAAGACCCCAAGTAAGCCAAGATGTAATCCAGATGAAAACCTTTTTAAGGGTGGTAGTACCTTAGTTGTCTTGAAGCCAACTTGTAACCTCTAGCCTTCCCAAATCTTGGGACGAGATTTCTTTCAAGGGTGGTAGCCTGTCACATCCCAAAATTTTCCAAATTTTGAAATGTGAAAAATAAATAAACAAAATAAATAATTGTTGAAATTTAGGGTGAAAAGAAAACTTTTGATTCCAAATGGAAACATCAAAACCAATCTTGAACAAACTTTGAATAAAAGGGAATCCAACAAATTTCAATCAAGTGAAATGCATTCATCAATAAATGTATCTTGAAATTTGAACACTTGGAAAAGTTAAACCAAAACCCTAAAACCCTAGTGGAAGGAAATCATTTCAAAGATCTCCCTAAGACTATGGATTTGATCCATATAAAATTTAGCAACAATTTTTTTAAAATGATCAATAATGACAAATAAAAATATTATAAAACCATAGAAATTGGTTTCATCTAATTTGGAACCATGGATAAAAATTAATGAATTTAATGAGTTAAAGGAAATAATTTCTAAAGCTAATAAAGCTCCTAGCTAAAAATCCATACCAAATTGTAGGAAATTAATCCTAAAAGGATTTAGAAGGATAAACAAATATTAAATAAAATAATACAAATTGGAATCACCAATTTTGGATCTATAAATAAAAAGATATGGATTTTATAAGGGAAAGGAAGAAAATAAATAAGGAATATTTAAAATCCAAATTAAATCTTGGCTAAATCCATAAACAAATAGAATGAAAGTTTATTGAATAGTAAAAAGGAGTAAAACATTATTTAAAAAAATCATAAGGATGGAACAATATCCAATTTTATTTTAATAAAGATAATTTGCCTAAACTAAATAATAAATCCCAAGGAAATTATTTATAAGACAATTTAAAACTTGAATTAAATCCATAAGCAAATGGAATAAAGATAATTCAAATAAAATAAAGGGATAAAGAATAATCAAATAAAAACATTTGGGATTAAACCATATTCTAATTAAATTTTAATAGAGACAATATCCCTAAGGTAAATGATGAATTAAATCATGAGAAAATAATAAATTGGAATTTGCCAAAGTGGATTAAAAAGTTATCTAATTAACTTAAAAAGAATTATTTCAATAAAATTTATATGGGATTAAGATCATATTTGATTTTATTTGAATAATGACAATTGCCTAATTTAAATGATTAATAAATCATATTAAATATATTTCAAATAATTCAAAGTAAATTATTTAACACACTTTTGAATAAATAAAACCTACTGAAAAAGGTTTGGTAAAAATTAGTATTCAAATAGAAGTTTGAAAATATATTTAAAATCTTATTTAAATAAAGGCAAGTGCCTATTTTAAATAAATAATAAACCATAAATGAATGAAAGAATTATTCCAAAATGGTCTTTAAAATACAATAATAAAAAATATTAAAAGCTTGCTAAAAGTTTGGAAAAGATCTGAATTCAAATGGTATTTGAATTATTTGAACAAAAATAAAAATATAAAATATAAAAGGAAAAAGAAAAAGAAAGAAGAAAGAAAAAAATAGAAACAAACCCCAGCCCAGAACCAGGCCCAGTCCAGCCCAGCAACACAGCCCACTCCCTCTCCCTCCCCGAATCGTTTTTCTCACCGGAAACCACACCCGCTTAGTCACTGACCTCCTGACCCCACGCACAATCCCTCACCCCGCTGACCAACCGACCCCACAGCCATGTCATCATCGTCTTCACCCCGCGCTGACCTCGCCCTCAATCCTGGCCATTTCTGCTCGTTTAATCCTCAGTTCAATTCGCTTAATCACGCCAGAAATTCCTCCCCGTGATTACTCTCATTTAACCGCCTCCCTCCCCTCCTTCTTTCCCCTCAAACCTCACACGACTGGATCCACCAGGCTGCCTCGATTTCTTGCTTGCAGCCCACTGCCCCGACGAGCTCCTTTCCCTGATTTCGGTCATCCCACACTCCCCCTCGCTCCCTAGCACATACTAGCTTGCTCCCCACCCTCTTGCGCATCTTCCAGTACCCCGAGCTTGACCACGCGTTCCCCGTAGCCTCGGCAACGTCTTTGATAGAGCACCGCCGCCTTCTGCCTTGACTCCGGCAACTCAACACGGTGAGACCCGACCATCCCCTCTTCACTGGTTGATGCCCCTACGATCTACTCTCTCGCACACATCTAACTACACCACTGGTTTGTCTTAGCGTGCACCACAGCCTCGCCAACAACGTTTCCAATCTCGCCCGTCGACAGAGACGACTCCGGCGAGCGATTCAGATCAACACTGTGTGCCCCTTCGACGATGACGACCACCTCGAGCATCCTCTCATCACTGCGAACTTGGTGAGCTACTCCACATCCTTCCTCGCTTCCTGTAGTCGCCGGAACGCTTCTGGCCGAGCATCGCCATCGCGCGCCATCGCCAGCGCCGCCAGGCAATTGTCATTTGCTCGCCAGCCGTTAGATCTTGATCCTGTGACATAGACAGAACCACTTAAACGAACCGTTATGCTCAATCTGAACCGTGCGATGCACTTTAGATCTAACAGTCCATGTTAGTGATCCACCTGAACCGGTACCGTCCAATAGCAATCAGCCACGTGGCCTATGTTTTGATTTAAAAATAGAAACATGTCTATTAGATGTTTAGATTTGAAAAATTCATAACTTTAAATCTATACGTCCAAAATTTTCAAATTTTATATCATTGGAATCAAGAAAAAAATACTTTCCAACCATTCCCTTTGTTTAGTGTTTTGCTTCTGGAAAATTAGTTGTTTTGTAGAAACATGTTTAGGCATATTTTGTGTATAAAATTTATTCTAAAATTATTTTTAGGGTAAAATCTTTTGTAAATGGTTTGGTTTGAACCTACTGACCATAAAAACCAACTTTTGGATTTAAAAGTATATTTTGTGACACTAGGGAATTATTCCTTGAATAAAAGCATTTCTAGTAGAATAAAATTATTGATTATGTTTTAAAAATGGTTTTTGAGTAAAACCTTTTACAAATGGGTTGAATTAAACTCTCTCATCCTAAACACTAGATTTTGGATTTCAAAATGTATTTGATTAACCATAGAAAACTAGTACTTTGATTAAAGGCATTTTTAGTAAAATAAAAATGTTGCTTTGATTTAAAAATGGTTTTTGAGTGAAACCTTTTGAAAGTGGAATTGTTTAAACACTTTGACCATAAACACTAACCTTTTGTGTTTAAAAATATATTTGGCAAACACTAGAAATTATCACTTTGATTTAAATCATCTCTAGCAAAATAAAAATGATTTAAATGGCCATTTTCACTAACTTAATTTTAAATGGTTTTGCCACTTTTATAAATGACCAATGAGTGTTTTAAAATGTTTATAGCCTTAGTAGATACCACTTTTCCAATAAATAAATATTTTGCATGCTTGCATGCATTGTTTTGTTTTCTTTATTTTATGTGGGGAATTGTTTGAATGTTAGTTTTGAAATTGTGCCTTGCTTGATTGAATTATAGTAAACTTTGAAGAGTGTGACCATTTCAAGATAAAGGAGTGAACTTATATTCTCTACGAAAAAGGCAAGTGGTGCTTCATACTTTTGCCCCATTATTTTCACTATGCATTAGTGATATTTTGAGTAGGACTTGCATGGAATTTTCTAAGTACAAGCTATGCCATGGGAAATCCTAGTAGATGATGCCTTAGTAGAATTTCCCTAAGTTAAGATCCCTACTACTATCATGCTTAGCTTAGCTAGTAGAAAACAAGGGTGGATTATATTCATGCTATGAAATATTTCTAAGTCTATGAGTTGTGTTTTGTTTAATAAAACAACTATGTGAATGAATCACCTAGGTGGAATGGTGTGAATGGGTTATGTTGAGTGGTTACACAGGGCCCCATATTTATGGCCTACCCTAGAGTATCTCACTTGTGGAAAGCCACCCAGGAACAAAGAGATTTGAGATGTCAAATGTTGAGAAGCTTCAAGTGTAGCCACATGGCAATATGGGCTCTGCCTGGATCATATAGGTTGCAATAACTTAGCCAGATGGACAGTTGGTGGTAGGGGGTGATAGGTTTGGGAACGCGTCCATTTTGGTTTAAGGGAAGGCTTCTGAAAGATTTTGTCTCGATGCATGTCGAGTCTTGTGGGGAAAGTGCACCACCTCTCGAGAGAGTAAAAACTAAGTACTTAGCTGTGTCCCCGGCAATGAACAATTTGAGCATCAAGACATGGAAGCTATCAAGGATCTCCTTGTCCCAATTTCTAAGTTAAAAGCTATGGTTGAACAAGGGTAAAGGATCACCAATTTCTATTGGTAGATGCCTTGGGTGATTTGACAAGCAAAAACTTAGTATTTTCAAATGATAAGGAAAATCTGTTTTGAGCAAAGAAAGCCTAAGATCCACTTAGCCAAATGCATATAGATGATAGATACTACTACTCTACCATAGTATCACTTTACAATACAATTCAAATGTATTGACCCTTGTGGCTGTAACATATTATGTTGCAGGTTTATTTGATGTTAGTGAAGTGTGTTGGCTAGGATTACAAGTCTACAACCAACATGATTGCCTGTGGCACTTTGAAGATGAAGGACTCCATGCTACATAGTTATTCTGCTGCATTGTAATAAGATAGCCAAATGAGCTATGTAAGATGTAATGAAATATTTTATTCCTGTTTATAAAGTTGTATTATGACCTTTGTTTCTTGATATTACATCATAAACTGTGGATGCTAGCTATTGATCCAGGGACTAGCATTGTAAACACAGTGATCTCTACCTTATCAGGTTGGGACCTCTACACCCACATAGTCATCAAGACTTTCCTCCTTTTCTACATTTGTTTAGGAAACCTTGGTTCCATCCTAGCTATACATAAGATATTTATAATTAGTAACAACTAGTTATAATAATGAATCATAATAAATAATTATCACACTAAAAATATAAAACGAAATATTCTCAATTTAATAATCATCATACTTTTTAGAGAACTCTTTATCATTGCTCCTACACTCCTATAGGTAATACCCTTTACTAGGTTTCTAACCTAAGGTCAAAGCAATTGCTCTAATACCAGCTGCGGTGACCCAGTTTACCACTACATGTGTAGTATACTATAGTCATTGTCATAACACCTACGGAACACCGTTCCGCAAATATCATGTCCATTAGAGTGGTACGATAGAAACATTCTGGGTCCAAATTAGAAACATACACACTTTATTATTACAATACCAAAAGATATCTACTTCAAAGTCGTTCAAACTTATAGACCATACATAACTTACTTAATATGTTTCAGTGGAAGAACGAATATTCAAACGACATATCACAACTTGAGCTCAGCAGCTTATTATATAAGGTTTATGCTGCTCGGCTCAATTGAAGTACTAAGTGCTAATAGAGCAACTACTCCGAGTCGTTGCCTTCAACTCCATCGGATCTCGTAGTCCACCCCTTCCACTCCATCGAAATGGTCTAGTTGCTTATAGTATGCATTTTCCTTACTTTCGGTAGCGTACATAGGAGTGCCTTATGGCTCCTCAAAGTCTAATAAGGGGATCAAAGGAAAGAATGAGTAACAGCATTACCAAGCAAGTTTATTATATGCAATGTGGGAAGTTTGATTCTCTAACTACCACCTTAGACTATCAGTCTTTGGCACTATTCAATTTTCATAAACATTTCTTCAAAGTTTGATTCTAATATCAAAAACTATACCCATCAGCCTTCACAAGTTGACCAGAACTTCATGGAGTTCCTTTCCTTCCGTGTTCGTAGCTACTTCCTAGAATATGTAGTAACATGTAACAATTCTTATACTCTATAGAGGTGCATTACTTTACCCATGAGAGATCAAATCCTTGTTGCACAACCGGGCGTACTTTCCCATCCACAATTCCTTGATGTGGGGCCTAGTAGATGATCCAAGCCAAGCGCTTCCCTTCTCTGTGACCCCACATGCCCCCTTGGTGTACGCCATGCCCACTTATTGAATTACGGCAATGGACAGTATATACCATTATAGATGCCAGAAATACCATGGGATGTTGAGGAATCCCACCCATATGTTGTATACTCCTATACGAATTATATCAGAAGGTACAAGGATTTCAGCCACGGCTTGCGCATCCGGAAAAATACGAAAGGAAGAAAATCCATCCGACTTCTCTGTCCCATTCCAAATCTCATGGTTAACACGTATTATACGGCACTAGAATGACTGATGTCATGGGTTATTAGTTCCTATATGGTAAATTCTCACTGCACATGGAATCCTAGATTCCATGGCAAGTCTTAATATTTACCATCACATAGGATGATAATAGCATCTCTTATTATTGAGAAAATATTATTTTCTCTCTCCTTTTTCTTAGAACATAAGTGATAACACACAAGTTGCAAATACTTTGATAAAACCATCAAAAGACATGAGCAAGTGATGAACTTGCCTTGTGACTGCAAGGTAGTGACGTCGGATGCTTGCACTCGACCTTGAGCTTCTATTTTTACAAAACACCATTATTGGCCGGTAAGGACAATATTTAAAGAAGCAATAATGAACATGTATACTATTGTAATGCATCATTTTATTATTTTTCTCTTTGCATGTTTTACCCACATTATTAAAGTTCTAAAGCTTCTCTATCAATAAAAGAATTTTAATAGTTCATAATTCCTAAAACCTTGTAAATATTTTATTTAATATTTTTATGGTAACATATATTAATTTAAGAGCTTAAAATTAATTTTTAATTAAGTTTAACTCTTATTAATATTTTCTTAAAATTCCATAAAGTAATAAATGTTTTAACAAATGTAATTTAATTTTATTAAATTGAAATACAAGTTAGCATTTTTGTTAGATACAATATTTATTTAGGATCACAAGAATGAATTATATTTGTCTTTAGGTATCATCTTTATTTTTACAAAATTCCTTAAGGAATTTATGTCAATAAAATGATTAACTTAAATTTGATCATCTGAAAATACATTTTTTTATTTTTTATTGGGTGGTTTACATTTTTATGAACACATGGATATATTATTTGTATTTTTAGGATTTTTGTTTTTTAGAGCATAATTAGTCCTGGGGTATTTTGGTCTTTAAATAAATAAATTAGGGTTCTATTTCTTTAAATCTGGGCATAGCCTAGCCTGACCTGGCCCAGTGGGTTGGGTCAAACATTATATGCCACACTAGGCTGGCCTCGACCGGCCCAGTACCTTGTCTCTCCCCTCTCCTCTCATGCGCACGACATTTGCTCTCCCTTCTATGGCGATTTGGGGTCACCATCGCAGCGCTCAATCCCGACCACCCATGGCCTTCCCGGCCACCGCTGTGGTACTGAACGGTGGAAGCGACAATGCTGCACCTTCCTGTCCTATCCGATTTTTTGCTCGTGCACTCTGCTGGCCACGCTGCCACCTCTCTAGTGTCTAGGGTTTCAACCCTACCTCCAGCGTGGTTCCCTCGCGATGTCGTAGTGCCGCTCTGGTGCTGTGGTGACGTCATAGTGCTGGCAGCGCCACTCATGCTCCTATGGCTACCGTGCCTGTGGCTTGGCACGGGTTAAAGCACCATCGGGTGCTCCCCGTGCCGCCATGGACACCGTCGTTGGTCGTTCTGCTTCCTCTTCTATATAGCGAGGACCATAAGTGAGTTTACTTCTTCACTCTTTGCTCTTTGCCTCCCATTGCAATTCTATGTGTGGTTGCTGTAATGAATCCCTAATTAGGGTTCATCCTCTTTTCTGGGGTTCTCTTACTTCTTAAATTGTCTGTTAACAATGTCTAGATGAAATTGATCTGGAGAATCCCCTATGGTGCCATTTTTGTATGGTATCTGATTTACTTAGTGGCTTATGTTTCTTAGTGTTGTTACTGGCCATGCTAGGTGGATTCCTTCCTGGCATTAGACTCTAAGATGTTCTGTTAATGGCATATGTGCTTTATTTTCTTGTATCTATCCTGGCAGTGATAAAAAGAACATGCTATATGCTGAATGATAATATATGAATGATGTCTGGTATATGTTATTGGTATTGAGCTATGTTAATGATATGTATAAGATAGTTTCTTGTTGGCTTTCTCAGAAGAAGAACTTGATGATACATGGAAACATTTACTTGTTGTCATAAAGACCACGTATTGTAACTATTTGCCTATATATGTATCAGATAAGGATTTAACTCTTTAAATGATGATACTGTTGATCCATATAATGATGAGTCTATCTAGAAGGTAGACAATAAACATGTTTGATCTATATAAGAATTGTATATTTATTGGAAAAATATCCATGTGATTGTTGGATATTTTGTTTAGTGATCTATAGCTAATAGTATGTCAATAAGTCAATTGATGTTGCTAAAACACCACTACAGTAAGCTGTGCTATAGTGGTCGTTTGCCTTGATCGGGCCATCCTCATCCTTCAGTTCCCTGGTGCATAGTGCAAGTAACATAAAAAGGAGAATTGTAGAGAGAATATGAGCATCTCCACTCTAGGGCCCTAAAAGGCCCTCGAAATGGTTATCGGAGGCGCCAGCGGCTGAATTTACGCCTAGCTCACTCCCAAATTTTACTTGGTGCCGGCGCAACCCGTTTGTTATCCAGTGCCCCAGGCCTAACCCAACCCACGGGTTCCAGCAGGGGGAGGGATGCCGCGTTTCTAGCGGGAAGGAGTGGAGAAGAAGACGCGTCAAATGGATGGTCGTTGCGACCCACCCCTGCCAGCGTCAGCAGCAGACGTGTTCGGTCCACACTCGGTTGTCTTCCTCCTCGTCTCCCGCATTCAAGTAATGGTGCTACTGCCCACCGATCAGCCTTTTGCTGGCGAGCAACTGATGCATCCCGTCTGCCACACCTCCCTCCTCGTCTGTCGTGCTCCCGCACATTCAATGTTCGTCTCCCTCGCTTGGGTGTTAAAAACCCGTCTTCCCCGCTTATTCGATGCATTCCACTCTTGTAGCGTCCTCTCCCGTCTTTCCCAACCACCCACCCGTCGGCCATGGAGAGGTTTTTCGGAGATGGCACCGCTGCGAATAGTTTTGGGCAGCGCTCGCTGCGCATCCACGAGGCACGGGAACTATGGGAGGCGCACTACCCAACGCCACCAGACATGTGGCGCCTTCACCACTAGGTCCTTAGAGTCGATGGCATACCCGTCCCGCTGGTCCCCGTTGTTTAGTCATGAAGTGCCCTTACCACATGGACGTCCTCTCACTGGAGGAGCAGAATGATCCTGCCTGGGATCCCGACTGAAGGGATACGGGTAGGCTACACTAGCACAAATCAAAAAAATTCTACCACGTAAACCAGGATTGTTGTTGTCATAGATCACGTGATTACCACTAGACGCGTAGTTGTAGAAGTTGATGAAGTACGTCGAGGCAGTGTAGACGTTCTATGTCTCCACCTTATCCTCGTCCCACGACCAGCTCCCCTTGCGCGACTTGCCCAAGTGCTACTGATGTAGCACCTTCGAGGTATCCACACGTACAGGGTGGAAGCGTCAGACGGCGGACTGCTAGGTCCGCGCGTGCAACATAGGCGTGAGGAGTGGCGGCTGGGTGGAAAGGTCTAACCCTGGTCAGCTCGCCCCACCCTCTCTTATATAGGCGTCCCTAGTGGGCTTCTACATTAGCAGCCCATTAGTAGCCTAAGCCTGGTCTAATTTGGATCTAATACTCATTAGGCTTCCAGCCCCTTAAGTGTGTGACCCTATAGGTTCATATGCGTATAGACATGACACGAATACACTTATTCTGTCAATAGTTGGTAGTAGCCTCTAGCAAGACGTGCCAACTCCTAAACGCATACAAAGATCATTCGGATGAACCATCACAAGGTTTAGTACATGTCTTTCCCTTTGCCTCACGATATTTGGTCTAGCTCCAAGCTGACCTCCCTTTCTCGATATTGTGATTAGGAAACCCTTTACTAGGTTACCTCTTAACCATATGTAGCACGGCCATGCATTTCTGGATCCGATCACTCGAGGGGCCCAGAGATATCTCTCTCAAGTAGAGAGGGGAAAATCCCATCTTGATTGATCAATGCCTTACAACATGCTTCAGGACAAACCCGAAAGCTACCTTTATGACTACCCAGTTACGGAGTAGTGGTTGATAGCCCCAAAGTAGGTCGATCCACATCTCAACTACATGTGACAATCTTAGGTCTAAGGACAAAACATACACGATGTGTAGAGAGAGCTACAAGTCTAATTGCCAGTCTCAAGTTGGGTCAGTCCAACCTCATGTTCATAACATATGTCCACATCATTGGTTTGACATCTTCATGTCTATGAATTCGAAACATAGTCATCAACCAATCGATGTACTAGTCTAATATTCACCTGTGTCCTCACATGAACTCCGACTAGGCACAACTATTAGATAACCATACAAGTATAGAGTTTCACAAACAATTCACACAATTGCCAATCAATACTAGTTGCCTGATATGGATATTCAAGGAACATTACAATAACTCATGGATACATAAGAAATATAATCATCTCTATGATTGCCTCTAGGGCATATTTCCTTTAGTCTCCCACTTACACTAGAGTCAATCTAGATCGTATCTAATGCCTATTGCTCTTCCATGCTCCTCATGCGCAGGCTGTGGGAGTGGCTTTGTAAACGGATCAGCAACATTTGAGTCCGTATGTATTTTGCATATCATGACACTACCATCCTAGGTTTCTTGGCTTGTGCAATAGCACCATTGTTGTCGCAATAAACGTCCATGGGATTGGACGTGACCTGAACCACACCAATAGAGATCAGGAAATTCCTAATCCAAACAACTTCCTTTGCAGCCTCCGAGGCGGCAATATATTCAGCTTCTGTTGAAGAGGAGGCCACCGTATCTTGCTTGGAACTTTTCCAACTCACAGCACCACCATTCATGACAAACACGTAACTAGATTGAGATCTGGAGTTATCTGAGTCGTTAAGGTAACTCGCATCTGTGTAACCCCTTACACTGAGTTCATCCTCACCTCCATAAACTAGTAACACATCCTTAGTCAATTTCAAGTACTTAAGGATGTTCTTGACCTTCACCTGGAACAGCCTGGTATCTGCTCGTAACACTTAGAGCATAGGAAACATCTAGGCGAGTACATATCATTGCAGACATGATGGATCCAATAGCCGAAGCATATGGAACCCTGCTCATGCGCTCACGCTCATCATTAGTCAAAGGACACTGAGTGTTGCTGAGTTTTATGACGTGAGACATGGGCAAGAACCCCTTCTTATCCTCTTCCATGCTGAACCGTTTCAACCCTTTGTCAATCTATGTACTCTGGCTTAATCTAATTAGCCTCCTTGATCTATCTCTATAGATCTTGATGCCTAGAATATATGCCGCTTCTCCTAAGTCCTTCATCGAAAAACTATTTTTCAACGAGGTCTTAAAAGACTCGAGCATAGGAATGTCATTTCCAATCAGCAATATGTCATCTACATATAAGATTAGAAATATCCCACTTTCCTTCTTGTAAACATAAGGTTCTTGTTTTTTTTGATGAAGCCAAACTCCTTTACAACTTCATCAAATCGAATGTTCCAACTCCGAGATGCTTGCTTCAGCCCATAAATGGACTTTAGAAGTTTGCACACTGTTCCAGAATTGTTTGGATCGATAAAACATTCAGGCTGCATCATATACACGTCCTCAGTAAGGATTCCATTTAAGAAAGCCGTCTTGACATCCATCTGCCATATTTCATAGTCGAAATGTGCAGCAATGGCTAGAATGATCCGTATAGATTTAAGCATCGCTATGGCCGAGAAAGTCTCATCATAGTCAAATCCTTGAACTTGTGGAAAACCTTTTGCAACAAGTCAAGCTTTATGGATGTGAACATTTCCATCCATATCAATCTTCTTCTTATAGATCCATTTGCACTCAATTGCTTTAAAACCATCAGGAAGGTCGACCAAGTTCCAAACTTGATTGTCTCCCATGGACTCTATCTCGGATCTCATGGCAATCAGCCATTTCTCAAAGTTTGGGTCCACCATCGCTTCTCCATAGGTCGCAGGCTAATCATTGTCTAACAATAATAATTCCTGCGCTTCGCAGAGCCTCGCCGACCTTCGTGGTTGTGGTGCTTCTATTGCCACGGGTTCCTCAACTTGTTCTGCTACAACAACATCACTCGTAGAAGCATCCCCGACTGGCTCATCTTGAACTTCTTTAAGTTGCACCAACCTTCCACTCATTCCCTTTGTGAGAAACTCTTTCTCTAGGAAAACACCGCTACGAGCGACAAACACATTGCCCTCTTCTCGGTTGTAGAAGTAATACCCTAAAGGTTTCCCTTGGATATCCCACGAAAATGCACTTATACAATTTGGGTGTCAACTTGTCCGACTGAAGTCACTTGACAAATGCATCACAACCCCAAATCTTTAGAAAAGACAAAATGGGATTCTTTCCAGTCCATATCTCACATGGTGTCTTAACTACGGATTTAGATGGTACCCTGTTAAGTGTGAAAGGTGGCGTTTCTAGAGCGTAACCCCAAAACGATAATGGTAAATCCGACTGGCTCATCATCGATCAAACCATATCCAACAAAGTTCGATTATGCCGTTCGGACACCCCATTTCTTTGAGGTGTTCCGGGCGGCGTGAGTTGTGAAACAATTCCGCAACTCTTAAGATCATCGCTAAATTCGTGACTCAAATATTCACCTCCATGATCAGATCGCAAGGCCTTTATTTTCTTGCAATGTTGATTCTCTACCTCACTCTAAAACTCCTTGAACTTTTCAAAAGTTTCAGGCTTATGCTTCATCAAGTAGACATAACCATATCTACTGAAATCATCAGTAAAAGTAATGAAGTAGTGATATCCTCCTCTGGCTGTCGTGCTCATTGGTCCACATACATCAGTATGTATGAGTTCCAACAAGTCTGTCGCTCTCGGGTAAATCCGAAAATGGCGATTTGGTCATCTTTCCAAGTAAACAAGCTTGACATGTCTTGTATGATTCAAAATCAAACGAAGTTAGAAGACCATCACCATGGATCTTCTTCATGCGCTTTTCACTTATATGCCCCAAACAACAATGCCATAAATAGGTAGGACTCAAATCATTAGGCCGAAGCCTTTTAGCACTAACATTGTAAACAAATGCATCATCAAGATTTAAAATAAATAACCCATTCACAATGGGAGCATCAGCCATAAACATACCATTCTTAGAGATTACACAACCATTGTTCATACTCGTAAATGAATATCCATCCATCATCAAACATGAAGGTGATAAAATGTTTCGACCCATAGTTGGAATGTAATAACAATTATTCAATTCCATAATAAATCTTGATGGAAGGTGAAGTTGCATGACGCCAACGAACAATGCAGCAACCCTTGCTTTATTTCCGACGGGAAAATCCACTTCGCCTTTCTGCACTTCTCTAGTCCTTATTAGCCCCTGCATCGAATTGCAAATATGAGCAACTGATCTGGTATCAAATACCCAAAAGTTAACATAGGAATCAGCGAGAAGAATGTCCACAACATTTACAACAAGCGTACATGAGTGGGAAGTACTCTTACTTCCACTCTTCTTCAAAGAATCCTGGTACTTGCTGCAGTTTCTCTTCTAGTGGCCATGTTCATGACAAAATAAGCACTCGGTGTCATCTGCAGGTCCAGCCTTTTGCTTGGGTGTAGGCTTAGGGATTGAATCCTTAGCGTTGCCCTTCTTCTTCCAAGAACTACCCCTTTTCTTGAAGCTAGGATTCTTATGCACAACCATCACATGGCTATGCTCTGCACACTTCTTCATGTCACTTTCTACTGTTTTTAGCATCCTGCATAACTCATTAAGGCCCTTCTCCACCCCATGATTATGGTAGTTTGAAATGAACTTCCCATAGATAGATGGAAGAGACGCCAAAATTAAATCAGTAGCCAACTCTTGGCCTAGTGGAAAACCAAGTTTTTCCAATGTCTGACTGTAACCAACCATTTTGATCACATGGGGGCCTACAGTTGCTCCCTCTGCCAGCTTGCATGCCACAAAGGACTTGGCAACATTGTACCTCTCAGTCCTTGCCTGATCTTGGAACATGTCCTTAAGCGCAATGATCATATCGTACGCTTCCTAATCCTTAAACTTATTTTGGAGTTCAGGTTCCATGCATGCAAGCATAAGATAGCTAACCTCAAGAGAATCATCACATGATCTATTGTAGGCATTCTTAAGGGCAGAAGTTGCATCATTAGTAGGTTCATCAGGGATTGGGGCATCTAGAACAGTTTCCTTTTTATCAGTCCCGAGAACAATTATCAGGTTACGATCCAGTCCGAATAGTTTATTCCATTTAGTTTATCTTTGTCAAGAATCGAACGCAAATAAAAAGGTGATGCAGTGTTCGGTGCCATTGATCTACAATAGAAAACATGCAAAATACTAAGCCATGTAACCATGAAAGAGTAAAAAATATTAAAAAATTTAATAGCATATACTCCCACTTAAATCAATATCCCTCTATTGATACTAAGTGATTCAAGATCCACAATTAACAAGTCGACTAGTGAGCTCTAGCATCACTGCTAGAAGACAAGGTAAATCGGAAATCAACTCTTGCTAATCATATCATATATGACTCTTGTTGTTGAGTGACATCTCTATGTCTAAACTAGGCGCCCAACCTTTATGCCCCAAGGTCCTTAACTATCACTACACAGGAACCATTGTATAGCTACGTATATATTCCAACGGATTAACAATGCGTTTCTAGGAAATAACTCCCTCCATTTCCCGTGCTAGCCGGAGAGATAAACACGATCTAACCTCCATAAATCCCGTTCCGTGAATATTGTCCCTGATCCCAGATAACCAATCCTCTCCTCTCCACTCGTAACATGCCCCCCCCCCCCCCCCCCCCCCCCCCCCCGGCTGATCCTCTCCACTCCCCACGCACCCGGCCGCCCGCCCGGTGCCACGCTCCTGGACAAGCCCGTCGAGCATCTCCACCTCGGCCTCATCTATTGATCTCTATCGATCTTGCCGTCTCCGAGTTCATCCTGTTGTGCTTTGTTCTCCGCACTCGCATTATGGTTCGCTGATGTTGAGGGTTCGAAATTCTTTGCAGCGCGGAGCCATATGGCACTATAACTGACCATCGATGGGCACAACTATGTGAAGAGTCACCGCTGGAGGTACACCGAGATCCTATTTCCCTCTGGATATATTTCAATTTCTCTCTTCCCCATTCAATATCTGCATCCATTGGCTTGATCCGTTGTTCATTATTTTAGGTAACGTGCTTGGTGGATCCCTGCTTCATTGCTGCCGTTTCCTCCTGTCAACTACAGGCTTTGGCTCCTAAGTCCCCTGAAATGACTGCCAACTGCAAACCACGGTTCTCACCCAGTTTTGTCCCCCTTAATCAAGTGACCCGTATATTTTACTGCTCCCTGATCCATATTAGTTGATTCTACTTTGTCTAAATTTATACGTATCTAGTTAAGCATCTAGTCTAGATGCATCCGTATCTAGACAAAATTGATTAACTAATATGGGTCGGAGTGAGTAGTATATATTTGATCTGTTCCCCCAAGCTGTACAACATGCCAGGTTCTTTAACTTTAACTCTGCTCCTGCCATATACAAGTTGTGATTGAACTTCCGTTGTTGATGGTTTCATTAATTTGGCAGCTGTGTGGTTGATTACCATGTCTATCTCGTTTTGTTCAAGTGATCAAACTTACTCGTAATGCCAACAAAATTTGATTTTATTTGTGCTGGCCACCGTTGTGTTCTTTTCCTTATATGCAATAGAAGAAGTAGCTAACAGACCAGCTTAAGTCTGTTGTTGTACATGTGCAAACAAAATAATTTATTAGCTGAAAATAGTCATCTTGACTTCGATGACCGTGTATACATGTCAGACGTCTGCAACTTTTGGGGCTGGTCAAGGGAGTGACTAGTTGGCTGTAGAAATAGGGAAACTTCACCGAGTTCTATTCATATTTTAATGAAATCATTTCTACTCAAGGAGGGAAACGAATAAGATCTAAAATTCTTTAACTTCCTAGATTCTGTATTATGTTGTTGTGTTTGTCAGGTAATCTTTACATTGAGCTATACACATTGACTCTGAAATCTCGGTTGGCTTCTTGTAACAGCATGCTTGTGCTTATGCAGTTTGAGACGAGAGGTAAATCTTCAGTATTTGTAAAGAATGGTTCATTAAGTATTCAGAGTATGTGGTATGGCTTGGTGACGTCTTTATCCCTGAGGTGGTTATTATCTACAATATATCAGTCTAATCATTTGAGATTTACTAGCATACATGCTGAAGTGTGTAGATATATCCGAAATTAGTTACATGTGCATTTTTTGTTTAACTTTAGCTACTATCGGATAATCAAAACTTTGTATTTTATGGACACTTACTATCAACTTTACTTCGAAAATGATGCACACTGACTCAGGTTAGCACAAAAATGCTTAGCCAATTACTACACGACATCTTTTATTCTATCCGCTTTATTGTTCTCAATATTTTACTCTAAAAAGTAAGTCCTAGATAATTACTACGCTACATCTTTTATTCTTGCTTTGTGAACTACAACAGGTTTAGTCGAAAGAACGAAGGCACTAAGCTACTTCGTTTAAGTTAGATTTCACTACCGAGTAAGCTCTCCTCAACGAGCGCGGTAGCATGAGAAGTTTAATAGGATTTCAGAAGCAGATGGCTTACAAGAATCTGCTGCAATAAAGGATAATGTATATGACTGATCCAGTTCTCGGTTTCTTGTGGTTGCTTTGGCCTCACTCTTCAAAAGATAAGCACTCAACTTCCTTCAGTGTTCAGAGAAGTGTTAATGTGCATGTAGGAAGATTAATTATCTCGTGGCCTTCAACCTTTGTATGTTGCAGATATTTTAAATTGTAACATTTTATGAATTTAATTCGTCTTATGAATGGTACACTACTTATCTCTGTTTGTCTTGTTGTAGATTTCCAAAATATATATGGATGATGCATAGATGAGATGCTCAGAGCAAGTTCGAGAGTATTGATGCCACCTGATAGTTATTGATTATGTTATATAATGTCATTAATGGTATGCTGCTTATCTTAGTTTGTGTTGTTAATGTAGGTTCTCAAAATACGTATATATATGGATGATGCATAGCTGAGATGCTGAGAGCAAGTTCAAGAGTAGTGCCACCAGATAGTTATACAATATGTTTTAGAACCTCATTAATGGTATGCTACTTATATTAGTTTTTGTTGTTGTAGATTCCCAACATATATACGGATGATGCATAACTGAGATGCTGAGAGGAAGTTCGAAAGTATTGCTACAACCAGATAGTTATATATTATGTTTTAGAATGTCTTTTTAGATATACAGATCTTGTATTCATTGGATCATGCTCTTTGTAAAGCTACATAGTTGATTTAATATATGAGGTCTTTCTATTGGCTATACTGCGACTGGTGTGCACTCATTGAATAAATGATCGTTCCTTGCAATATATATAAACTACCAAATTGTTTGACTTATCTGCGATCTATTTTTAGTTTTGTGGTGATCTGTTTTTCCAATTTCAAAATCCATTTATGCAGGATAACTACCAACGCATATAAATTATTGTTAGGCTCTAACTATATGTGTTGCTATGTTACAACGTTTATTCATGTCGGTTACCAACGCATGTATATGTGTTGTCATAGACCCTTGCAACGCCACCAACGGCAACGCATTTTGACTCCGTTGGTGTAGACGTTGCCAACGCTTATAAGGACATTCGGCAACGCATCGATGCGTTGCTGAAGGGGGGTTCCTGTTGTAGTGTATTAAGATAACCTTGTCAAGCTCACCAACCCTTATGCATGTAGGTATCCAATACAAACCCATCCAGCCAAGGAAAACCGCGGCACCCTAATTTCATAGGCCCACCAACGATTGTATTGGCATAGGATGGTGCAAGATTTGGTTGGGAGGGCATGGTTTGACTAAAAATTTGTGAGGGATCTTTCTACTTCTATCATCTAAGCATGTATAGTAGTAAAACGCATAAGAATAGCATTCACATAGTTGTGACACAGTATGACCCATTTTCTCATGGTGATCTCTATCACCATAGAACCTGTCCACCATGTGTTGGGAATATGCCCTAGAGGCAATCGTGTATGATGATGTTTTCCATTGTATTCATAAAGATGTTAATTTGTCCTTGTATAAACATCTGATGTGTATCATTGAATATGTGATTCAGTTGTGGAACTATACATTCATGTTGTTTGTACTAAATATCCTTGGTCATCGAGGTTGGGCTAGAAAGACAACTTAGACCAATGTGAATGTCACATCCCAAAATTTTCCAAATTTTGAAATGTGAAAAATAAATAAAAAATTGTTGAAATTTAGGGTGAAAAGAAACTTTTTGCTTCTAAATGGAAACATCAAAACCCTACTTGAACAAAATTTGAATGAAAAGACAACAAACAAATATTCAAAAGATCAAATGCATTCATGCATGAAAAGAATCTTGAATTTAAAACACTTGGGAAAAGTTAAACCAAAACCCTAAAACCCTAATGAAAGAAATCATTTCCAAGATCTCTATATGATTATGGATTTGATCCATATAAAATTTCAGCAACAAACATTTATAAATGATAAAAAATTATAAACAAAATATAATAAAACCATGGAAATTGGTTTCACATAATATGGATCCATGGATAAAAACTTATGAATATAATAAGTAAAAGGAGATAATTCCCAAAGCTAATAAAGCTTCTAACTAAATTCAATACCAAATAGTGAGCAAAGTAATCCTAAAAGGATTTAAAAAATAAAAAATATTAAATAAAATTATACAAATTGGAATCACCAATGTTGGAACTATAAATAAAAAGATATGGATTTTATAAGATAAAGAAAGAAATAATTGCAAAGACAATTTAAATCTTGGCCAAATCCATAAGCAAATGGAATAAAGATAATCCAAATAAAATAAAGTAATAAAGATTATTAAATAAAATTATATGGGCTTTTAACCATATTCAATTTTATTTAAATAAAGACAAAATCCCTAATAATAAATAATTAATCAAATCATGAGATAATAATAAAGTGAAATTGCCAAAGTAGATTAAAAGTTATCTAATTAACTTAAGAATAATAAAAGAATTATTTGAATAAAATTAATATAGGTTTGAACCATATTTGATTTTATCTAAATAAGGGCAAATGCCTAATTTAAATAATAAACCATAAGAGAATAAAAGAAATATTCTAAAATGGATTATTTAAACACACTAAACCTACTGAAAAGGTTTGGCAAGAATTTGAATTCAAATAGAAGTTTGAATCATTTGGATTGAATTAAAACCGAATTCAGAAATGGAAAAAAGAAAAAGAAAACAGAAGGAAAAAAGAGAAACAAATCAGACCCAGAAACCCCAGCCCAACTAGCCAAACAACGCAGCCCACCTCTCTGTCTTCCTGTGAGCCGTTCTTTCTCACCGCGCATCGTACCCCCTCACTCACTGACAAAATAGACCCACGCCACGTCATCTCATCGTCTCCACCCGTGCGACCCGTTCCCCCCTCTCTTCGTTGTTTCTGCGATGATTTCGCGTCATCAATTCGCGTTACTGCCGCGATTAAACCTCCCCGCGACCATTCCCTCATAAGCGCCTCGCCATCCTCTCTCTTTCCCCTCAAACCCCATGCCCCGAATGCCACCAGGCTGCTTTAATTGCTCGCTCAAACGCCATTGCCCCGACGATCCTCCGGCGCCAATTCCGACCAACCCAGGCACCCCTACTGCCCCTGTATCACACGAGTTTGATCCCCAGCTCCTTGCGCACCTTCCGGTACCCTCAGATCGCCCACGCGTGCACTAGAACACCGGTGCCATCTTCGTCTGAGTGCCACCATCCTCTGCTGCAACTCCGACGAGCTTCCCCCGGTAATCCCAGACCGCGACCCTCCCCTTCGTTGACACTCGTGCACTCGTATTCATCTTGCGTGTCCAACGCACCCTTTGCCTTGCCTTAGCGTGCTCTATAGCTTTGCCAACGACGACGACGCCCGAGCACGCCCGTCGTCAGTAGCATCTCCGGCGAGCAATTGCCGGCGCGATCGTGCGCCCCTGGCCATCCCACGACGACCTTGAGCTTCGCCACATCCCTGCGAACTCGGTGAACATCTCCCCTTCCTCCCTCGCTTCCTATTTTCGCTGGAAACGTCACCGCCCGAGCGCCGACGCGGCAGTCGCCAGCCAGCGCCGCCCATCTGTGGTTGGCATGCTCTCGATCGTTGGATGTTAATCTAGTGGATAGGATAGAATCATTTAACTGAAGCGGTACACTAGATCTGAGCCAAACAGATCCCTTTAAATCTAATGCTCCATGTCGCACGATTCGAACGAACCGGTACCAGCCAGTAGGAAACAGCCACGTGGCCATACTCTGATTTTAAAACAAAAAATGAATCTATTAGTTGTTTGAATTTGTAAAATCCATAACTTTTGACCTTATTGGCCTAAAATTGCAAATTTTATATCATTGGAATTAGAAAAATGAAACCTTTGCAACCATTCCCTTAGTTTAGATTTTGCTTCTGGAAAAATTAGGTGTTTTTGCAGAAACATTTGTAAGACTATTTTGGTTATAAAAACTATTCTAAAAATGATTTTTGAGTAAAGTCTTTTGCAAATGGTTTTTTGAACTCTCTGACCCTAAACACTAACATTTGGATTTAAAAATAAATTTAACTAACACAAGGAATCATTCCTTTGAATAAAGGCATTTCTAGTAAAAAAATGTTGCTATGATTGAAAAATGATTTTTGAGTGAAACCTTTTGCAAATGGATTAGTTTTAAAAAATTTGGCCATAAACACTAACTTTTGTGTTTAAAAACATATTTGTCTAACACTATAAATTATTCCTTTGGATAGAAGCATTTCTAACAAAAAGCAAAAATGATTTAAATGGCCTATTTTCACTAACTTGTTTTTAAATGGTTTTGCCACTTTTATAAATGACCAGTATGTGTTTTGAAATGTTTATAGCCTTATTAGAAAACACTTTTCCAATAAAACAATATTTTGCATGCTTGCATGCATTGTTTTGTTTTCATTATTTTATGTGGTGAATTGTTTGAATGCTAGATTGAATTTGTGCCTTGATTGAATTGTAGTGAACTTTGAAGAGTGTGACATTTGCAAGATCACGGAGTGAACCTATTTTCTCTACTAAAAAGGCAAGTGGTGCTTCATATATTTTGTCCTATTATTTTGACTAGGCATTAGTGATATTTTGAGTAGGACTTGCATGGAATTTTCCTAAGTATCTATACTATGCTATGCCTTGGGAAATCCTAGTAGATGATGCCTTAGTAGAATTTTTCCTAAGTTAAGATTCTTTCTACTATCATGCTTAGCCTAGCTAGTAGAAAACAATGGTGGATTATTCATGCTCTGAAATATTTCTAAGTCTATGACTTGTGTTTTGCTAAACAAAACAACTATGTGAAAGAATCACCTAGGTGGATTGGTATGAATGGGTTATGTTGAGTGGTTACACAAGGCCCGGGAAGGCAACCTTATGTATCACACTTGTGGAAAGCCACCCAGGAACAAAGAGATTTGAGATGTTAAGTGTTGAAAAGCTTCTAGTGCAGCCACATGGCAATATGGGCTCTGCCTGGATCCTATAGGTTGCAATAACTTAGCCAGATGGACAGAAGGTGGTAGGGTGATAGGATGGAACGCGTCCATTTTGTCTAAGGGAAGGTTTCTGAAAGATCTTGTCTCGATGCATGTCGAGTCTTGTGGGGAAAGTGCACCACCTCTCGAGAGAGTAAAATCTAAGAACTTAGCCGTGTCCCCGGCAATGGACAATTTGAGCATCAAGACATTGAAGCTATCAAGGATCTCCTCATCCAAATTTCTAAGTTAAAAACTTATGGTTGAACAAGGGTTAAAGGATCACCAATTTCTATTGGTAGTTCCTTGGGTGATTTGACAAACAAAAACTTAGTGTTTTCAACTAATAAGGAAAACCTTATTTTGAGCAAAGCAAGCCTAAACTACTCTTAGCCAAATGCATATAGATGTTAGATACCACTGTTCTACTATAGTAAACCTTGCCAATACAATTCAAATGTATTGACCCTTGTGGCTGTAACTTATTATGTTGCAGGTTTGTTTGATGTTAGTGAAGTGTGTTGAATAGGATTACAAGTGTACAACCAATATGATTGCATGTGGCATATGAAGATGAAGGACTCCATGCTATATAGTTATATCTGCTGCATTGTAATGAGATAGCCAAATGAGCTATGTAAGATGTAATGAATTATTTTATTCCTGGTTATAAGTTGTAATATGACCTTTGTTTCTTGATATTACATCTTAAACTGTGGATGATAGCTATTGATCCAGGGACTAGCATTGTAAACACGGGGATCTCTACCTTATCAGGTTGGGACCTCTAGAGTGAAAGTCGGCTTGATGACTCGGTTCCACTTGTCATGGGCATGGAGATGCCATTCTGACTTACACAGATTCAGCTAAAGATTTTAGCGAGTCGGATTGACCCGCATTGAGGTACAACGAACAAGTTGTCATTTGTATATCTCAATCAATGTAATCCTTAGACCTGAGGTTGTTGCACAGTCCTAGTTGAGGATCACCGACTTAGGTTCTGTCAAACGCTGATCCGTAACAGGGAAGTTATAAAGGCAGAGTTCGGGTCGACTGAGAATCAAGCTGCGTGATGTGAATAACCAAGATGGGATTTTTCCCCTCCTGTTGGAGAGATATTCTCTGGGCCCTCTCGGATGATATGATTCGGAAAGCATGGCCATGCATGACTAAGTTAAGTGTTAACCAAGGCGATCGACTAAGAGTTAGTCGAATGAATCACTTATCTCAGATCAAGAAGAGAGTCGGATTATTTAAGGGATGACAATTATTCGCCTATAGTCTGTCAAGGTATATCGTGAGGCAAAATGGACTCGGACGAAAGTTGTATTGGAAAGGCAAGTCGTCATGACTCTTTGGTACTTGGGAGTCGGCACGTTCTGCTAGGAGCCGCTACCGACTGATCGATTGAGAGTCGGAATCCAGTCGTGTCCAAGTAGCCATGAGCCTGCGGGGTCACACACTTAAGAGCCGGAGCAAGTTCGGATTGGATCTGAACCGGAAATCTGGTTGGGTTGGACCCGAGCCAGATTTGGACTAAGTCAGTGAGTCGGACTCACGGTGACTAATATTATATGGGCTTTAGTGAATGGGCCACGAGAGTGGATCCCATGTTCACTCCCTATATATAGTGGAGCACAGTAACCCAAAAGTGTTAATCGTTGATCGGTGAGGTCATTCCATGAGTTGGAAACCCTAACTCCACAACAGTCCTGCCGACGTACTGAACCTAGCAGTTCACTAACGGCGCTCCTCCTTATACGTGTGGGCACCAGCAGAAGCATTTTATCATCAGTGCTTGGACGATCGTTGATTGTATCAAGATCGCAAGAACTACACTGTATTCAACTGACGTGATTCATCAGTAATCCGCAACTGCACGTCTAGTGGTAAAACTCGTGGCCTTCTACCTCAGCGAGATCTTGGGATCACCACGTTAGATGGAAAAAGTTTTTGTTTTATCTCTACATGGCCCAACAGTGGTATCAGAGCGATAGCTTCTAGTTTTAGGCTTGATATATTGCATATGTGATATGCGGTTGGCTATAGATTGGATCTATGTGCTGTTTTGGTGGTCGATCAATGAGACAGAACGGTTTTGTACGAGGTTGATTGGATCAACTATACTTGGGGAATGGTAGATCTAATTTCCGTGATCATACTACTGAGGTCGTGGAACGACATACCCCTACCGGTCGGTTTCCGCCATCGGGGTAGAATGTGACACGTAAATCTAGAAGCGGTGATCGAAGATCAAAGAGTTTGATCGAATCGGAATGATGGTTGGAATCCATGTCCGGATGGTAGATGAGATCTACTGTCGGCTTCGCCCTGTCATAGCGCCTTAGATGTTGTTGCGAGTTTCACAACACCAGTAGATAACATATCTATGCATAACTTGTTTTTGCAGGAAGTTGTGAATGGTATGGTTCATGTGCATGTGATATATGTGTGTAATCCATACGTGATATGCGAAGCACGGTTTTGTCAGTCGGCCGGACCCTAGGTGCTGTTATTTTATTATATAACGCCCTGCGTGTTGGATTCTCTATGTAATTTATTTTACCTAAGCTAGTGTATCTATTTGGAGAATCCAGATGACATGCAAGTCGATGTACAAGTCGGCTACATGGTGTAAGACGACAAGTGACAAGAGTTGGCATGAGTCGGATTACAGGATTTGTGGAGATGGAGATTGCCATGAAGAGAGCCATACCATTTCACATTATAATTGCCTTATTTTGTGTTGTTGATATGTATCTGTTTTACCTCTATTAGATAGTCGGTAAAATCTAATCCCTCAAAGAAGGTCTAGTCGGTTTTCCCGCCAGTGTTTGCACCATCACAAGTCGGACATTTTTGGTAGTGGGCTCATAAAATTGAGGCGTTGCCAATTCTTTCTGACTAGGTGGGTTCGAGTCAGACTCCTACCGCGGAAACACTCGGTAAGCTAGACGGGTCTATCACAACGGTTGTGGGACTCGTGAAAAAGTTGGACGGGAGCCGGGGCATGTGATGCCACCCGTCCAACAGGAGTCGTATGAGATACGATTGATAAGGATTTGTCTACCTAGATCACTTGGCGGCTAGCGGTGATGCTAAAGCTCACTAGCCGACTTGCTTATTTAGTATCCTGAATCACTAAGTAACCATCTGAGGGGTGTTGGTTCTAGTGGGAGCATAAAATATTAAAATGTTTAATATGCTTGCTCTTTCATGAATACATGTCTTAAGTTTTTTTTTGTATATTTCTGTTGTAGATCATGGCACCAAGTAGCAGTCACTCTCAGATATCCAGTTTTGCGTTGAGAACCATTCTTGATAAAGATAAACTGAATGGCACTAATTTTACCAACTGGTATCGAAATCTAAGAATTGTTCTCAAACAAGAAAAGAAGGACCATGTCCTAGACAACCCACTTCCAGATAAGCCGAATGAGAATGCGACTATCGCTGCCACCAATGCCTACCATCGGTCTAAGGATTAGTCCACGGATATTAGCGGCCTTATGCTTTCTCACATGGAACCGGACTTGCAAAAGCAGTTCGAGAATGTTGAGGCCTATGATATGATCGAAAGCCTCAAAACTATGTTCCAGGCTCAAGCAAAGACTGAGAGCTATCAAGTCTCTCAGGCTTTGCTGAGTTGCAAGCTTAAGGATGGTGATCCACTAAGTCCGCCTGTGATCAAAATGGTTGGTTACGTGCAGTCTTTGGAGAGGCTTGGCTACCCCATTATCAAGATTTTGCTACGGATATAATTCTGAACTCTCTTCCTACTGCATATGGGCAGTTCATTTCGAACTACCACATGCATGGTATGGATAAGAAGATCACTGGATTACATGGGATGCTCAAGTAGGCAGAGGCAGATCTCAAGAAGGGCGCCAATCAAGTGTTGATGGTGCAGAATAAGGCTAAGTTCAAGAAGAGTTCTTGGACTAAGAAGAAGGCTAAGTCGGGAGGAAAGTAGGCTCAGGACCCGGTCCCAAGCGCTTCCTCAAGGACTAAGCCATCTCCTTCAGCCGGATCCACTTGCTTCTACTACAAGGTGGATGGCCACTGGAAGAGGAATTGCAGCAAGTACTTGGCCCACAAAGCCAAGAGTGGAGGTATGACTTCCGACTCGAGTACACTTGTTTGCAATGTTATAGACATTTATCTTGCTGATGCACCTAATAGTTCTTGGTTATATGATACCGGATCAGTTATTCACATCTACAACTCGTTGCAGGGACTGGTAAGAACTAGGAGCGTAGCAAGAGGCAAGGTTGATATTCGAGTAGGCAACAAAGCAAGAGTTGTTTCCTTGGAAGTCGGCACGATGCAACTTCATTTACCTTCCAGATTCATTATGGAATTGAGTAATTGTTATTATGTTCCAGTTCTCAGTCAAAACATTATTTCTGCTTCATGTTTGATGAGGCAAGGCTATGAGTCGAATATCAAGAATAATGGTTGTTCTTTATATTTGAATGATATGTTTCACGGCTTTGCACCCGTCCAGGACGGGTTATTTATTTTGAATCTTGATGGTGAGTCGGTTCATAACATAAATGTTAAAAGGTTGAAACCAAATGATCTAAATATGACTTAATTTTGGCACTATCGGCTTGGTCATATAAGTTGGAAACGCATGAAGAAGCTCCATGATGATGGACTCCTAACTTCGTTCGACTTGGAGTCGTTCGAGACATGCGAATCTTGCCTACTCGGCAAAATGACCAAGACACCTTTTGCAAAGATTTGTGAAAGGGCGTCTGACTTGTTGGGACTATTACATAGTGATGTATGTGTACCAATGAGCACGACAGCCAGGGGTGGTTATGAGTACTTCATTACCTTCACTGATGATTTGAGTAGGTACGGACATATTTACTTGATGAAACATAAGTCGGAAGCCTTTGAAAATTTCAAAGAATTCCATAAGGAAGTACATAATCAACTCGACAAGAAAATAGTGTTTCTTCGGTCGGACCGAGGAGGCGAGTACATGATCCATGAGTTTGATGACCATCTAAAATGTGGAATAGTTCCTCAACTCACTCCACCAGGAACGCCGCAAAGGAACGGTGTTTCGGAAAGGCGGAATCGAACCTTGTTGCACATGGTACGATCAATGATGCGTCGGACATATCTGCCTTTATCATTTTGGGGTTATTGTCTAGAGACAGGGGCGTTCACACTAAACAGATTACCATCAAAAGTTGGTAGAGAAGACACCGCATGACATGTGGACATGCAAAAGCCGAGTTTGTCTTTTCTTAAGATTTGGGGTTGTGAAGCATTTGTTAAGCGACTTCAGTCGGACAAGCTTACAGCCAAGTCGGATAAGTGTATTTTTGTGGGGTATCCGAGGGAAACCTTGGTTTACTACTTCCACAATCGAGAAGAGGGCAAAGTGTTTGTCGCTCGGAACGGTGTCTTCCTTGAGAAAGAGTTTCTCAGTCGGGGAGTCAGTGGGAGCACGGTGCAACTCGAAGAAATTCGAGAGGAACCGGTAGTGGCGAGTCAGCAAAAACCTTGGAGGTTGAGCCGGTCATGGTAGCTGAACCAGCAACAGCACCTATACTACAAAGATCGGCAAGATTACGAAGTGTTCGTGATGTATTATTGTTAGACAGTGATGAGCCGACAAATTATTTGGAAGCGATGGTGGGATCTGATTCCGAGCCATGGCTTGGATCCATGAGATCCGAGTTAATGTCCATGGATGAAAATCAAGTTTGGAACTTGGTTGATCTGCCAGAGGGTGCAAGACCAGTCGAGTGCAAATCGGTCTTTAAGAAGAAAACTGATATGGATGGAAATGTTTCCGTCTATAAAGCACGTCTTGTCGCGAAGGGGTTCCGACAAGTTCAAGGAGTTGATTATGACAAGACTTTCTCGCCCTTAGTGATTCTTAAATAAGTTTGGATCATGTTAGCTATAGCAGCCTATTTCGACTATGAGATATGGCAGATGGATGTCAAAACGGGTTTCCTTAACAGAAATTAAATCGAGGATGTGTATATGATACAGCTCGAGGGTTTTGTCGATCCAGCTAATGCTGTCAAGGTTTGCAAACTTTAGAAATCCATTTATGGGTTGAAGCAAGCATCTTGGAGTTGGAATATTCGCTTTGATGAGGTAGTCAAATCGTTTGGCTTCATCAAGAGTGATCATGATTCTTGTTTATACAAGAAGTTTAGTGGCAGCAAAGTAAACTTTCTAATTTTATATGTGGATGACATATTAGTGATTGGAAATGATGTCCATATGTTGCAAGAAACCAAGGAATCATTGGAAAGGAGTTTCTCAATGAAAGACTTGGGTGAGGCAACATATATTCTCAGAATCCGGATCAATAGAGATAGATCAAGACAGCTCATTGGATTGAGTCAGAGTACTTATGTGGACAAAGCGTTGAAGAAGTTCAACATGGAATTGTCTAAGAAGGTGTTCTTACCTATGTCCCATGGTGTAAAACTTAGCAAGACTTAGTGTCCTTCAACAACTGATGAGAGAAGTCGGATGACTACGATTCCATATGCTTCTGCAGTCGGATCCATCATGTATGCCATGAATTGTACTAGGCCAGATGTTTCATATGCTCTAAGTGTTGTGAGAAGATACTAGGCTGATCCTGGAGAAATCCACTGAACAGCGGCTAAAAATATCCTAAAGTACTTGAGAAGGACTAAGGATATGTTTTTGGTTTATGGTGGTGAAGATGAACTCAGTGTAAAGGGTTACATGGATGCGAGTTATCTTACCGACTCTGATGATTCTTGTTCGCAATCCGGATACGTGTTTATTATAAATGGAGGTGCTGTGAGCTGGAAGAGTTCCAAGCAAGAGACTGTGTCTGCATCTACAATAGAGGCTGAGTATATTGCCGCCTCGGAGGCAGCAAAGGAAGCTGTTTGGATGAAGAATTTCCTCATGGATCTTGGTGTGGTTCAGGGCTCGTCCAATCCGTTAGACGTGTATTGTGACAACAATGGTGCTATTGCACAAGCCAAGGAACCTAGACAACACCAGAATAACAAGCACATACTCATGCGGTACCACCTGATTCGTCAATTTGTGGATCAGGGTGATATCAAGTTATGCAAGGTACACACGGATGCAAATATTACGGATCCGTTGACAAAGCTATTACCACAGCCAAAGCATGAGGCGCACCTGAGAGCCATGGGCATTAGATGCCTAGACATGTGATATCGGAAGATTGACTCTAGTGCAAGTGGGAGACTGTTGGGAATATGCCCTAGAGGCAATCATGTATGATGATATTTCCCATTGTATTCATAAAGATGTTAAGTTGTCCTTGTATAAACATTTGATGTGTATCATTGAATATGTGATTCGGTTGTGGAACTATACATTCATGTTGTTTGTACTAAATATCCTTTGTCATCGAGGTTGTGTTGGACACACAACTTAGAACAATGTGAAAGTCGGCTTGATGACTCGGTTCCACTTGTAATGGGCATGGAGATGCCATTCCGACTTACACATATTCGGCTAAAGAGTTTAGCGAGTCGGATTGACCCACATTGAGGTACAACGAACAAGTTGTCATTTGTATATCTCAATCAATGTAATCCTTAGACCTGAGGTTGTTGCACAGTCCGAGTTGAGGATCACCGACTTAGGTTCTGTTAAACACTGATCTATAACTGGGCAGCAATAAAGGCAGAGTTTGGGTCGACTTAGAATCAAGCTGCGTGATGTGAATAACCAAGATGGGATTTTGCCCCTCCACTTGGAGAGATATTCTCTAGGCCCTCTAGGATGATGTGATTCGGAAAACATGGCCATGCATAACTCGGTTAAGTGTTAATCGCGGCGATCGACTAAGAGTTAGTCGGATGAATCACTTATCTCAGATCGAGGAGAGAGTCGGACTATTTAAGGGATGACAATTATTCGCCTATAGTCTGACAAGATATATCGTGAGGCAAAAGGGACTCGAACGCAACTCGCATTGGAAAGGCAAGTTGTCATGACTCTTTGGTACTTGGGAGTAGGCACGCTCTGCTAGGAGCCGCTACCAACTGATCAATTGAGAGTCAGACTCCAACAGTGTCCTAGTAGCCATGAACCTGCGGGGTCACACACTTAAGAGCGGGAGCAAGTTCGGATTGGATCTGAACCGGAAATCTGGTTGGGTTGGACCCGAGCCAGATTTGGACTGAGTCAGTGAGTTGGACTCACGGTGACTAATATTATATGGGGTTTAGTGAATGGGCCACGAGAGTGGAGCCCATGTTCACTCCCTATATATAGTGGAGCACAATAACCCAGAAGGGTTAATCGTTGATCGGTGAGGTTATTCCATGAGTTGGAAACCCTAGCTTCACAGCAGTCCTGCTGACGTACTGAACCTAGCAGTTCACCGCCGACGCTCCTCCTCGTACGTGTGGACACCAGCAGAGGCGTTGTACCATCATCGCTCGGATGATCGTTGATTGGATCAAGATCGCAATGACTGCACTGCATTTAACTGACGTGCTTCATCAGTAATCTGCAACTGCGCGTCTAGTGATAAACCTCGTGGCCTTCTAGCTCAGCTAGATCTTGAGATCACCACATTAGAGGGAAAAAGGTTTTGTTTTATCTCTACGTGTCCCAACACCATGATGATCTCCATCTTCATGTTCCATGTGAGCCATCCTCCAAGTGATGAGTCCTCCAAGAACTAATACAAGCTATTACTCCTAACAACTTGTAATCCAAATTACATAGTATTGGGATCATCACAAGTTGGCACGTAGGCCATTACAATAATTGACAACACATATGGCTCCAGCCGTGTTGCCCCACTCACGACACGTAGGTCATGATAATTTTATACATGCATCATATACAAATATGGGCCATATTGATCACATACATTCTGCAAAAACAAGTTATGCATAGAATCGCATTCTACCGGATCATGTGAAATCACAACACCTAGTTACCTTAACGAGATACAAAAGAGGCTACGATAAAGGGGGTCTAGGGGGTCTCCCCCTGCGTGGTTCGAAGGGGCAATGCCCCTCGCGTTGTCAAATTTATACAATTTTCTTTAAGGATTTTGATAGGCAAATCAAATTTACCATAAACAGACTATTGTTCTGATTCAATCAAACTCCTTTGATGACGGTACATCGATTTTAGATCTAGGTCCTGATTCGATCAATCATATTGATCTTCGCGTGATTCAACATGATTTATGTGTCACTATCTACCCGATGGCGAAAACCGACCGGTAGGGGTAAGTCGTTCGACGACCTCAGAATCACGATCACGGAAAGCAAGATCATAGATCAATCCTAAACCACCGCAATACAAACGATCACTTCATTCATATCAATCTGCATATCACCATATGCAAACATCCCAAACCTATAACTGAACAGCATCGGCTCTGATACCACTGAAGGGATACGGGTAGGCTACACTAGCACAAATCAAAAAAATTCTACCGCGTAAACCAGGATTACTGTTGTCATAGATCACGGGATTACCACTAGATGCGTAGTTGCGGAACTTGATGACGTATACGTCTCCTCCTTGTCCTCATCCCACGAGAAGCCCCCCTTGCGCGGCTCGTCCATGTGCTACTGATGTATCACCTCTGAGGTATCCACATGTACAGGGTGGAAGCGTCAGACGTCGGACTGCTAGGTCTGTGCATGAAACACAGGCGTGAGGAGTGTTGGCTGGGTGGAAAGTTCTAACCCTGGTCAGCTCGCCCCACCCTCTCTTATATAGGCGTTCCTAGTGGGCTTCTACATTAGCAGTCCATTAGTAGCCTAAGGATGGTCTAATTTGGATCTAATCCTTATTAGGCTTCCATCCCCTTAAGTGTGTGACCCTATAGGTTCATATGCGTATAGACATGACACGTATACACTTATTCTGTCAATAGTTGGTAGTGGCCTCTAGCAAGACATGTCAACTCCTAAACGCATACAAAGATCATTCAGACGAACCATCACAAGGTTTAGTACATGTGTTTCCCTTTGCCTCATGATATTTGGTCTAGCTCCAAGCTGACCTTCCTTTCTCGATACTGTGATTCGAAATCCCTTTACTAGGTTAACTCTTAACCATATGTAGCACGACCATGCATTTCTAGATCCGATCACTCAAGGGCCCCAGAGATATCTCTCTCAAGTAGAGAGGGGCAAATCCCATCTTGATTGACCAATGCCTTGTAGCATGCTTTAGGACAAAACCGAAAGCTATCTTTATGACTACCCAGTTACGGAGTAGTGGTTGATAGCCCCAAAGTAGGTCAATCCACATCTCAAGTACATGCGACAATCTCAGGTCTAAGGACAAAACATACACGATGTGTAAAGAGAGCTGCAAGTCTAATTGCCAGTCTCAAGTTGGGTCAGTACAACACCATGTTCATAACATGTGTCCACATCATTGGTTTGACATCTCCATGTCTATGACTTGCGAAACATAGTCATCAACCAATCGGTGTGCTAGTCTAATATTCACGTGTGTCCTCACATGAACTACGACTAGGGACAACTGTTAGATAACCATACAAGTATAGAGTTTCACAAATAATTCACACAATTACCAATCAATACAAGTTTCCTGATATGGATATTCAAGTAACATTACAATAACTCATGGATATATAAGAAATATAATTATCTCTATGATTGCCTCTAGGGCATATTTCCTTCACCGACTACATCGCAGCATGAGATGCGTTCTTCGAGGACCAGTGCTGGGCCCTCCTTGAATCCTATGATGGCAACGGCCCCCTATCGGATGACAACAACCTCGAAGGGCATATTCGATGGTGGAGCGCCCCAGGCAGGATGCTCGCCTGGTCCTGGACTACATCACCGCCGCCATCAACCAGCCGCTGACGATGCCTCTGCGGTAGAGGCCGCGCTACCTGGACCAGCGGTGGGCTCCACGCCACGCCGCCCACTCTTCCTCTACGTCTTCCTCATTGAGGTATTCGTTGTCGTCAGCCCGTTACTCCCTGTATTACACGCCGTCGCCGTGCTTATCTGTGCTCCTCGCCCTCGTGAAGGATGAGTACTAGGAGATCCCGCTGTCACAGTAGTCGTGCAGGCGCTTCGATAGCGTCGCCATTAGGGGCCGACGTGCGCCATCCCCTCCTTGTGGCTGCAAGCGCCTCGCCAGGCCCTAGTGCCAGGTGAAGGAGTGGACACTGCCGTCAGAGTACAAGGTGGCTGCCCTCCAGCTAAGGATCGAGGAGGACAAGAGGAGTTTCCGGGCCAGCGTGTCACTGAGCATGTCTCCTTCGAGGCTATGCTGCCAGCGACGACGCATTCGCAGAGGCTTGGTACGCGATGGAGTACTGGCGCGAGCAGGCCGAGTGCGTGCGCCTATTCGGAATGCTCATCGACCTAGAGGGAGACGACGATGGGGCAGCTGCTCGGGCTGGAGCGACGGTGCTGGCGATCCAGGCCAGGGCTGCAGCACCATGTCGCCGCCGAAGCAGGAGCCCAGCAATGACGACGATGAAAACGACTATGCGGCGGCGATGTACCGTCGCCTTGGACTGGGCAAGCATGGCCGAGCTGCTACTAGATTATGGTTTTTTCCAAGTTTTGTACAAATATGTTTGAAATGCTGTAAAATCGAGAGTATTTTTGTATTTGCATGAATTTATAAATGTTTGAATTTGTTGTATGAAGACACGGTTGGTAGCCAGCGCCCCCATATCGTGAACTAATCTGGCGCATTCTATACGACCCAAAATCAAGCCGAGTCGAACACTGTATGGAAAGGAGTGGAGATGCTCTGAGAACACGACTCTAAGCTCTCTCTAGCTCTCACATACATCTCACTTAGCGAGTAAGCACTGCAAAATCATTCTGCTATTGCATGAATATTTCTAAAACCATAATTCAATCGAACTTTTGCAAATCAAAACAAAATCATATTTACTGGAGTATTAAACTTTCTACTATATGCATAGAACCAAATATTTTGTTTTGTACATGGCCTAGTGTTGTGGCTTTCTATCCCGTCCAATACTTCTTTATAAATATGAGTAAATTCCCTTTTTTACCCTCTAATTTTACATTTGTGACAACGTTTATCCCATTTTATAAAATTTACTCCGGATTACCCCATTTAGTAAAACTTGTCTTAGATTTTACCCCTTTTAAATATCTAGCTCATTCTAGCCAGTACAGCACGCTCACTAGGTCGATTTGCCTGAGGCTTGTTGATCACACAGCACACACCCGTGTCAATACAGAGTTTCTCATGCTTAGTGAGAAACTTATAGATATAAAGCTTGAACTCACTTGCAAATGACCTCACGCGAGATAAAGGACTGCCAAGAGAAGCTACCTATAGACGCTGCTTCAGCACAATAAGGACTAAGCCCCCATCGGTAATGATGTTGGTCTGAGCCACCCGTGCACAATGAAAAGAAATCCAGAGCTGCATCGTAAAGAATTTGATCAGTCTGCCCAAGAGGTGAACCAAAAATATTACACTTTTGCTTCGGTCCCTCCCTTCTCTTTCAAACTTTGCCAAACAAAAACTCGATACGATTGTTTAGAGGACCGTACGAACCCGCACGAAGTACGTATGGTCCTCTTAGACGTATACTCACTGGATGCGTATACTCATGTGCACGGAAGGCGAAAATCGAAAGTTATATAACAGCAACAACAAAAATTTAAAATATGACATGCAAAGACATAGATCGCGATAATGGGAGGTGAGATTAGCCGACCGAAACGTGGATTATACCCAGTTCGACCGAGTACACATATAAGGAGATATACATGGTCTCGATATGGATTTCGACGGGTCAAAAAAAATAAAACGGCCCATGCAGCTTAAGTTTAGGAGGGGGAGACCGAAACACACCTCAAAATATTATAGGTGACTGATGTGTTCATCCGAGCCCGGCCAAAGGCACGTTGTGATCGATCAAGAACATGTGTAAGAGTAGGAGCGCGCATAGAGGTGATGACACTGTTGGTCCATGATAAACCTAAGAACAACATAAACAATTAAACATACATATTTCATTTGGACTAGTTGAGCAGCCCGTCATTATTTCCGCGATGGCTCTAAGTAGAGCTGGAGCAGGTCTGGCTAATGATGCCTCTGAGTTATACGGTCTAGTTGTTGTGCCGCGTCGACCTAATGAGCAGGTTCAACCTGCTAAAATAGGCTACCAATTAAAGGGGGTAAAATCCAAGACAAGTTTCACTAAATGGAGTAATGAAGAGGAATTTTCACTAAATGGGGTAATTTGTGTCACAAAAGTATAACTAGAGGGTAAAAAATAAAATTTACTCTAAATATATATACAGATCAACGGTTAATGTATAGTTACACAACCTAAAACCATTGTCCAAACTCTTTCCATCACCATGGAGACGCTCCACCACGGCTATCATGCTCGGATCCACCATCGTTCTTCTTAGTATGCTGACTAGCAGAATGCTTGGTGCTATGCGGGCTTAGGCGGACACCGCTTATTTACGATTATTTTTGCGGACTGCCGTGGTACACGATGTACTATTTAATAACTAGCGTAATGCCCGTGCGTTGCTACGGGTCAACAAATAATTGATAATTTTAAAATAAAATAAAATATAAATAAAAGATTTGGTGTTTAATTTTCCTACAATTCAAAAATATTACCCTAAGGTGTCACCATGCCAATCTTCAGATCTGCTATAAATGGTGGCATGTCAGATCCTCACATGGGACATTTCACATCGTAGTTCAAGTTACAGATTTTTATAATCTGTGTGTGTGATGTAATGTTCATAGAAAGGATGGTATCAATAGCATATTTTGGTTGTGTGAGCATATTTTGGTTGTGTAAGCCATCGATCTTTATCGAATACAACATTATTAGTTTGGACAAATCTGTTAGTGTTGGCTCTAGCGGCACGAGACTCGATACGGACAACGGCCGGCTCGATTCAGTGGCGGCGGGTGGCAATTCGGTGGCAGAATCCAGAGGCGCGGGGTACTTTTAGAGCGCGGAGAACCGATGGTGCGTAGGGAAGCGGCTGACGGCATGCCTAGATTGAGAGCTCAAGAGGAGGAAGAAGATAATCTGAACTATGAGTGGAATAGTAGTAGTTCAAGGTACTATTACCTCAAGACTTCCACACATTTGGTTCAATGGTTTGAAGCCACATCTGAAACAAGAATCTATACGCCCCCTAGTCCTTATCCTCTTGCCCCCATCCTCGTTCCCCTTGAGAGTCGGCCGCCGGCCCGATCCGCCGCCCTCTCCGTCGGAATAGCCGGCCGGAGTAGGGATCGGAGAGGTGCCAGAGTTAGCTCTAGGTTAGGTAGGTTTTGTTTGCGTCCTGATGCCATAGACTGGCATTCTGCCGGGAGTGGAGGACGAGCTCTTCGGGCCGAGCTCCCTTCTCGCATGTTGGTTATTCTCCTCCTAGTGGTGCTTCGGTGGCCAGAGCTGATGGTGGAGAGCAGCCACGACAACTCCATGAATAAGGTCTTGGGCAGCTTTCTTGTTGGTGTGTCTCCTATGTTTCTTCCCTCCATGTTGGCCGGCCGTGGCGGCGAGGGGCTGGGGGTTGGAAGCAAGGTTGCGCACCGGCGGGGAGGATGTTGGGATAGCTTTCCCGAGGTGGTGCTTGGGCGCAGCACCAGCGGGGCGCTGCCGAGCTTCGGTGTCGAGCCTCCGTGGAAGAGGAAGGCAACGTGCTTCTCGGCGGCGAGCTTCCTGAATAAGTGCCTCCGCCACCTTCATTGTGGTGTGGTTGTCGATCTCTGTCTCTCGGCCGGCCGTGGCGGCGAGCGAGAGGGTGAGGTCGACATCTCCGCTGCTGGCTTTTGGCAGTGTTTCTGGGTGTGGTTGGAAACTGCGCATTTTGCAGCAATCTCCAAGCGGCGGGGCAATGTCGCTATCTTCGGCCACAAGATTGGCCTTGCTGCGCTCGCCTAGGTGGTGTCGAGCATTCATATCCTCGATGCGAGGATCCTCTTTGGCTCACATGTGGTGGATTTCGGTGTCTCTGGCGTCCCAAGTGGTCTCGTCCACGGCGGCGTTTGGAGCGGCCACATCTAGAGGCTCGACGGCAGAAATCAAGGATTCGGTCGTGTCCAGCGGGCCGGCGTGATTTCTTCTAGGGTGCGACGTGTAATCTTAGGACATGTGTATACATATGTGGGTACCGCTCAGATTCTTTCTATAAAATTGTGTCCACAATCGTAATGCAGTTTCCAGGTCCTTCAAGGCCTTCATCGTTCAAAAAAGACCAAGAATCTATTGAACAATAAAAGTTGAAGCCATCATTTGTGGGTGCCATGATCCATCTAAATTTTAATCATCTGTAAACATGACGAGATGCTTTTCACATTTTCTCCTCGACGGTTTGCCAAAAAAAAAAGCAACGACGGAGGACCACCCTCGCTAGGACCCACCGCTATTTCTGATTCCATAACATTCTTTCTCCCGTTCGGCAAGTTCCTCTTCTTCCCCAAATCCTCTCTCTCTAGACGGTCCAATAAATCTCAAATTAGACACCAATTTATGTATGAATCAAATAAATAAAATTCAAATTTGGAAGCCTAAATCCATCGCCCATCCTAGTCCCTTAGTTGGATTTATCGGACGACCTTATCAGTTGTGAATTGGGCAAACCCATATGTCCATGCTCGCCTTCTTCGAGCACGAGCTAATAGCTTGGTCGAGCTTGCTAATGTCGTCCTCTGCACTTGATCTTGCTCTTCCGGTTTTCCTCTCTCTTGTCGGTTGCAGGGGATTTAGGGGTGGGAACAATTGGAGAGGAATTAGAGTTGGAGTGGAGTAGCGAGGAGGCGGTGTGCGCACCAGGAGAAGGTGGCATCAGGGTGGAGAGCGCCACCGTCGGTGAGCCACGGAGGAGCACAACGCCCCTCGTGCGCCTCCATCCTATCCAGAGGCAGCCACCACTCCTCTCCACCTCGCCCATCTTAGCATCGCAGGCGCCGGCCCAGCCTTGTTGTCCATGTCCGAGGCGCCACCCCGGTCGCCTCCACCTCGTGTCGCTCATCCCCGACCCGTCGGCCGCCATGCACGGCCCCTTTTCTATGCGACCTTGCCCGCCTCCACCACGCCACCTTGGCCCCTCCTGCTAGGCCCCGTCGCCTAGGCGACCCTGGGCGAGCTCCGCCTGGATCTCCACCAGGATCTCGTCGCCCGGCAGACGCTTGGTCACCGCCTTTTTTCTCATGGAGGTGCTCTGCCACAGGACCGGACCACCGGGCCACGGTCGCTCTGGCCGCCGCCCTCTTCGGCGAGTGCGGGGATGGAAACGATTGGGATTTTTTCTTTCCCGTGGGAATAGCGACCGGGAGGGTCTCGTTTAGCGGTGGCACAACATGTAAAACATACGAACCATCAGGGGCAAAACAGGAAACAGAAAAATCGAAACCAAAAAAGAGTACGGACGAACCTACCTGTGTGTAAATTAGTAGATAGATTGCGGGCATATTCAACATATATGCTGGTTCCCGCATCTTTATACCACTTTCATCTTTATTACCATAACTGTCACGCTCTTGCCTCTCATTCTTCGTGCACTGTCCAATAATATAGCCGCATAAGCCGCAGCGTCCTTGCGGTCACCCAGAACCAACGCCAATGACACATGGTTTGACAACACAACACTCACCTGCATTCCGGTTTATAAAACAAATATATATTTTAAAAAAATAGTTTGACTGTTAATTTGATCAACCATATGTCATAAAAAATATATCATTGGAAACATATTTTAAATATGAATCTAACAGTATAATTTTTATTAATATAGTTTGTTTTTTATTGACTAAATTTACCTTTAAACTATTTTCTTGAAATATGCATTAGCTTTATAAATCAGAAGGTAGTAGTGTCTATGTCTAGCTTTCGGTGATAGGTCTTCATGCCATCCCCACCTCTGAATACAAAATAACTTGACAAAAAAAGACTGAACACTCGCAAAAATACTACTTTTTTGAGGTAACTCGCAAATGTACTCTCTCCGCTTTAAGAATGGATTTCTTGGAATTTTTAAAATTTTAGATAAATCTATATATTAAATAGTGTCTAAATTTATTTAAATTATGATAAATTTAAGATATCTATTTTAGAACCGAGGAAGTACGAGTCCGTTACAAACGCACGCAATTCGCCTGCTGCACACAACGGGTGACGTATGGACGGGTCCTTCTAAAAGCTTGGTCGCTGCCCAGTCGACACAGCCGCTGTGGCGCCGTCAGTGTCCTAGTCGCCGGGCCTCTCCCGCCGCAAGACCGCCTCCGCCGACACGAAGCCTTCGGAGGCAGCGACCACCAACCACGCAGGCGCCCTCGCGCCTGAGCGGACAAGGCGCCGCGGCGAGCAGGAGGAGGAGGAGGCGGTGCCCTTCTGGCAGAAAACCTGGTTCCTGGCGCTTCTGCTGGCGATGGCTGCCGCGTCGTTCGCGCTCGCTTTGCTGCTCTACCTTGGCCTCGATTTACCTGAGGCGTCGTCGGCGCAGTCCTACGCCGCCCAGTGGGATACCGCTGTCGTGGTGGGTAATTTCTGTCTCTGTTGTTGTGATGAGCGTTCCTCGTTCAGGATTAGAACACTCACGGGTCGGATCGGTGATACGATTGTTTCTCCAATTCGTTATAGATTTTCTACGGATCGGCGATTAAGTTGATTCATGAGAGGACCAAATTTCGGCTTCATTCCCACGACGTGCTGTATGGATCTGGGAGCGGCCAGCAGTCGGTCACCAGCTTCCTGAATGTGGACGATGCCAATAGCTATTGGGTATGTATCTCTCTAGCGTTGTACTATACTGGTAGTATGAAGCAAAATTTGGTTACACCCTCGTGTTATTAGCATTTGGGACTATCAACTAGCATTAAGATTCAGTTCAATCGAACGGCTTTTACTTCGTTCTCCTTCAGGCAAGTCCATTCTTATGGCTGTTAGTAATTGCTAAAGCTAACTACTGACCGCTTTCAGGTTATAGCACATCCTACCATCCTTCCTTTAGGGTTTGGACACATACTTGTACTGATTATTAGAAGGGTACTGCCCAGTAGATTATTGACCATTTCATTGGCTTGTTTTAATGCAAATTTGCTCAAAATGGAGCATGCTCCATGCACTAAGTAGTTATCTATTGGAGTTCATATGAAGATTCAGCACAGCAATTTCTAAGAATAAACTGATATATTTATTATTATTATTCATGGTGGAATAGGTTTTAGTTGTTTGTTACCACTCATAACTAATGGTTAGAAGTTTTGTGCCGAACTTTTTCTTTGCAACTTAATTTTATAGTATGTCTGAGAATGCAGATTGTGATACCTCAGCCGGATACTTCAGCAAAACAAGGCCATCCTATAACACATAGAACAATCTTAAGGCTTCAACATATGAGGACTAGAAAGTGGTTGCACAGCCATCTGCATGCTTCTCCCATTACAGGAAATTTGGAGGTCAGCAACTTGTGACTTTTCTTCTAATTTTCGGTCATGCATGACATGGTTGTTGAACGATTAGACAACTTATGTTAATTCTTTCAGTTATAGAACCATTTTTGGATGTAATTTAGTCTTATGTGGTAAATTGACTGTTGGGGATATACTTTCCGGATATACCCACAGGACTCGCTGACCAGGGTGGCCCACCAATGGGTTAGAGTTTTGCTTCAGGGGCGGCCCAGTCAGAGAAAGAGGAGTCAGTTCCGACTACGACAAGACCCAGAAGACTTACCGACTTAGTCATGTAGTATTACTTGTAGTCCAAGCTGTATCTAGTTACCGACTCTTTAACGTAGTCGGATAGGTCTCTCCTGTAACCCTAGGCCCCGGTGACTATATAAACCGGCCCTCTGGGAGCCTTTAGGGCATAACACAACAACCACCACAATCAACTCGCACAGGCGAACCTCTCTTATAATCCGCTGTAACATCCGTCTTACGCCGATATATTACTGGGTTGCTAGCAGGAGTAGGATCCGATCACCGCAGTTGGATCTGAACCTTGGTAAACTTGCATCACCGCTCCTGAAACATCCGACGTCTCACACCCCATCTTTCCAACGCCACTAGGACCCCTATGGCGTACTTGTCGACAATCCGACGACAGTTCGCGCCCACAGTGGGGGAGGTGACATTTGGAGTTTCGTTCCAGGAGGAATCTGTGCGTGCAGGAATCGGCAAAACTATTGCCATGGGTCGCGTGGTCTACGCCAGTGATGTCCCTCTCGTCCTTCTCGATGAGACCTGGATTCCGGCTTCGAAACCCGTGACGACCTACACAATCATGTCCATCGGCGAGATCGATATCTATCTCGGTTTCGCTGAACCCGCCCAACCCACCCTTCAGGTGATGAACATGGAGGAAGAAAAATACGGATCTACTTTATTCGCAGAGGTGGAAGAGTTCAAGGTCCCAGACAAAATCAAACCCACCTAGCCCACTCCTGCAGTGGAAGAAGAGGTGGAGGAAGAATCCAGATCTGATCTCCCTGATGAGATCAGATACACGGAGGAGGAATATATCTGCTACGGATCCGTCCTCCCGGATGTCCTAGCAGAAAACCTACCCTTGAAGCATAGGATAAAGGAGATAATGAAACGCCCCTACATCGATTATGAAGCAATCGCCGACATCAAGGAAAATTTTGAGATGGAGGAGGCAGAAACCCAGCTGTGCCACTACTTCAAGAACATGAACAAGAAAAAGCACTGTTTAGTGTACCAGATAAGCTCTGGATCTGACTCTGTCGATACTTGAGCTGGTAGCGATTCGGTCCTAGACGCAATCGAAGAAAACGCCGACTTACCTGGCTTCCCTCAGGAGTCAATAACGTCGCAGGAACTTTGAGACTTCGACAAAGAGATGGAGGAGTATGAAAAAGAACACGTCTCCAAGCCAACGCAAGGTGAGACGGAGAATTCTCCTAGTCCATATGATAGCATGGATGAAACCTACACCTCGTAGGATGATATGGATACCAGAGATTCCTCCGAAGTCCACAAGCCAACCATGACGGAAAGTACCGACGGAAGTTTATCCCCCGGTACCAGACCGAAAGCTGTCTTTGCCACTGGTACGCACGTTAAGGCTACTGGGCGGTCAAAGAAGAAGAAGAAGAAGAACAAAAATCCGACACCGGCTGAGCCGGACGTTGAGGAAACCAACGAAGAAAAAGTTGATGAAGAGATCGAGATGGAGAATCAGGATAGAGATCCGATTAATACCTCCCCGATCGACCCTCCTGTGGATGGACATGTCGTCACCAAGGGTGCACGAGAAATTTACAAAGATGCTCTCACGATTCCAATCCCAACGGCTTTGGATCTTACGCCGAAGGCGCTCGAGAAAAGGGCTGAGGACCTAGAAAAGCACCGTCTGTTTCTACTTGAAGAGGCCGTGCACATCATCGAGATGAGACAACAGTTAGACAGTGATCCTGCCAAGTATCAGTCAGATTTTAAGCGACACCCAAACAATACAAGGGGAGGTCCATTTCTTGCTAAAAAGAATCCGGATATCCACAAAGATCTATTCGACGGAAAAGATGGAGAGAAGATCCGAGTGTACAGCACACCGTTGGAAAACGCTGCTGTAGCTCGAGCCATCCTTACCAACAATCCGTCTCCGCAGCAGGTCCAGAAGTGTGTCGCGTTGCTGGACAAAGGATTAAAGTAGCAAAAAACTGCCGCGTCATTTAGTGGCAAGCTGGCCTCAAAGTCCGAGTTTTGTGTAGCATCCCAATTGTCTAACAATTGCAATGCTACTTGCCTAGTCTATATATTGCTACTTCCTACTTGTCATTCATTGCATTGCATTATACCATGCTCATGTCACCATGCCACCTTGCATTTGAGCATCATATAAAACCCTCTATTTGGTTCTTATCCCATATGCATTATATTTTATTACTTGTATTTACTTCTTGATGAATTGTAGCCGGATCTTGATATATTGCTTCATGTCCAAGTTGAGTTGGGGGCATATCTTTTCTTGACTCCACCACCTTTCTTGTCACCACCTTATAACTCCACCATCCAAACCATGTATGAGCACTTGCATTTGTGTTGATATTTAAATCTAGCTCATATGTGTTGGGAGGGTTCCACTTCTACTGCTATCATGCTCCCAGATATGATATCATATTTTTTTCGCCATATTTCTTATGGAAGTCTACTTGGCCTTCTTTGCCTGCCAGGTAGTGTAGATTCTATTTAATTTCACTTCATGGGTATTCTATTTGGTGTGGTACTAGATTTGAGGGGCCATATTAGAACATAGTGGTACATGCACACTATACTTGGTCTTCTAAATTCCAATATAACCATCAACTATCTTTAACCATGGTGGAGTTTGAATGAATTTGAAATAGGATGTCATTCTTCCTCTAGAGGGTTTGTAGTTGTTTTTCACAACCTCCTGTGACAATGCCCTCTTCATTTGAATAATTTTGAGTTGTATTTTTTTTAAAATTAATTCAAACTTGAGCTTCATCAAGCTTCCTAGATAACCTAAGGTGTTTTCTACACATACACATCCACCATCCCACCACTTCTCTGGTCCCCTTCGATCTCTCTCTAGCGCCAGCAAGCCAGCCCAGAAGTAAAGACCAAGGCAAAGCTAGCCCCAAGCCTGGGTCGTGCCCCACCTTGCTCATGCCATCGGCATGAACCTCTCCTCCTCACCTTTTCCCCTCTCCCTCTCTATCCTTAAAGTACCTCTGATCAGGGCAGCATCAGCACCACTTCTCAACCACCACCGAACCCATCTCGTCTAGATCAAGATCCAGATCGAGCATATACTCCCTTCTTTCCCCCCAAGCAAGCTCCATGGCTGTCATACCTTCCCCACGACCACGATTTTTCCCCGACGTTCTAGAGAGCGCCAAGCTCGTCCACAAGGGCTGATGTGTTCCCCTGCTTCCACTACTTCTTCTAGACCCGCTGGCCACCACTGGAACCTTGCCGTAAGCCGACGTCGTCGCCATTATCTGCAGTGCACCCAGAACGCCGAGGCCGTGTTCACCATCGCCGTGCGTCCCGTCTCCATCGTAGCCTCGCCACCCGCTCCCAAGGTGAGCTCCACCAACTGCATCGGCATCCCTGCCTTTAGCTCTTGCTAGCGCGCCCAGCATGCCGTGCCCCACGCCGCGCCGCTTGCCTCGCTGTGCGCTCGTGCAGCAGGTATAGCAGCCCAACGACAACAATTAAGTGCAGTCCGTCGGTCTCGCGCACCCCTCTTCCTGGCGTTTTACCCAGCAATCTAGACCTCCTCCGACAAAACCCCAAATATGTTAGTTATAGATCTATCGCCTCCTCCAACTTTCGTTTTTACACCAACTCCTAATTTGCAGCTGATTCTTCGCTGTCGTCCTCGAAAGATCAGCAAACAAAACCCTCTATCTCTGTCGAGAAATTCAGTTATCTGCACTTGTTCGACCTCTGAATTCCGTTGTTTTCTGGCCGTTGTAGACCTCGTCTGGAGAAACCTTGAACACGAGTTCATATATATGAGTGCGGTCTACATTTTATACATTTACAAAATCTTCTAAATCTCTATGGATTGCTCTCCATATTCAATATTAGCCGAGCTAGCTTCTTTTCGCAAAACAGTTTTCAGTTTCATCAGGCAGCTCCCGATCCTCCAAGGAGTTCTTCTAGCAAGGCCCCTAGCTTCCTGGTTTGTCAACCCGCAGTCCCCTAGATTGAACACGTGTCAGCGTCCCGCAGGTCAGATGCAGTAGCAGCCCAGTCAGCCCTTGGCCCCGCCAGTCACTGACTGTGGGTATGCACCACTTTGGTAACAAAAGTTTCCCTAACCTTTTCCAGACTATGAAAATTCCAGAAAATTATATAAACTCAATTAAATCATATCTTTTGAAATCTTTTGAATTTGGGAAAACTGTCAAAATGACATATAAATCTTTTTCAAGTATAAATTCAACCTTGTTTTCAAATTTGACCAGAGTTGACTTTAACTAATCAAACCTTGGACTTTGACCCCTAGTTAATAATTTGGATTTAAATAATAATTTAAATTCATAATTTCAAATAATAGAAATAATATATGTTTTTGAATCAGAAAAATGTGAGGAATCTGTTTATGCTATTTAAAATTTATTCCGAGCAAATTTTTTCGAATTATTAAATACTATATAAATGCCTTTTTCTAGTAATTGCATAACTTTAAATTCGTAAATCCAAATTCGACAAATGATATGTCCAAATCGATCAGCGCAACGAGACCTCTCCAACCATGATACCCATGTTATCATTTGCATCATGCATTAAGAGCAGTTTTATAATCAGTATTGTTTATGCAAGGAAAACATGATAAATAAAATTTGGGAACTAATTGTTTCATATCAATAATGCCTCACAAATGTTATATCATCAACGTGATGCCCCTAATACCTTTTCGATATAGTTTGCATCATTAACTTTCCATGTCATGCATCATATCATGATCATGCCGATTCTTCCGCATTAGTTGTAATTGTTGCATCGCTTGTTCCTTTTAGTGTTCCTTTTAGTGTAATTGTTATGAGCTTTGACAAGTTCTTCGGTTATGAAACTTCGGCAATGTTTTTCAGGCGAGCATTCTCCCTCTTTCTACCTAGTTTACATTTCTAGTCTTTACTTCCTCCTGTTGTTCTATTGCTATCTGTGTTGCGATGATATAGATTCCGTACCCCGTTATACTTCCCTACTGCCCTTACATTGCCATGGACATATCCTATTACCTGTTGTTTGGTAGATAGTCGGCCTTGTGAGTCGTAGTTGCTTGCGGAGGTGATGCGTCGTGCCGCCGATCTTCTATTGTTGCTGGAGTAATGCCGCATGTTTAATGCTAGAGATGATCATGGCTTGATTTTGTCCAAATGATTTCAAACCTTGTTTGAATTCAAACCCTTTTCAAATGTTCAGTATATTTCTATAATGTTTTAAATAGTTATTTTAAGTCTATTTTAGAATAATTCCTTTATTCTTTTTATGGTTTATATTTTATTTAAAATAGGCTCAAGCCCTTATTCAAATAAGATTTTAAATATAATTTCCATTCTTATTTAAATTCAAATTTTTATCAAAACCTTTTCCAGTAGGTTTTATTTATTCAAAAGGGTGTTGAATAATTCATTTTGATTTATTTGAAATATTTTCATATGATCTATTAATCATTTAAATTGGGTAAATGTCTTTAGTTAAATAAAATTTGATTATGATTTTAATACCATATAAATTTTATTTAAGTGTTTCTTTTATTTCATTTAAGTTAATTAAATGACTTTTATTTTACTTGGGTAATTCCATTTATTATTTTCCCAAGATTTAATTTATCATTTCTATCAGAGATTTTGTCTTTATGTAATAGAATGGAATTTGGTTAATGCCATATAATTTTATTTGAATAATCTTTATCCTATTTTATTTGGATTATCTTTATTTTCATTTTCTTATGGATTTGGCTAAGATTTAATTTGGCTTTTAAATACTCCTTATTTATTATTTCTTTCTTTATCTTATAAAATCCATATCTTTTTATTTAAAGATCCAAACTTGGTGATTCCTATTTGAAAAATGTTATTTAATATTTGTTTATCCTTTTATATCTCTTTAGGATTAATTTGATCACAATTTGGTATGGATTTCAGATAGGAGCATTATTAGCTTTGGAAATTATTTCCTTTCAACTTATTAAATTCATAAGTTTTTATCCATGGTTCCAAATTGAGTGAAATCAATTTCTATGGTTCTATAATTTTTTCATTTATCATTCTTGATCATTTAAAAATGTTTGTTGACCAATTTTTATGTGGATCAAATCCATAGGCTTAGAGTAAACTTGGATATGATTTTCTTCCATTTGGGATTTGGTTTATTTTCCAAGTGTTTTCAAGATGCATTTATGAAGAATGCATTTCACTAGTTTTTGAATTTAGTTGGATTCAAATTTTATTCAAAGTTTGTTCAAGATGGGTTTTGATGTTTCCATTTGGAATCAAAAAGTTTCTTTTCACCCTAAATTTCAACAATTATTTATTTTGTTTATTTATTTTTCACATTACAAAATTTTGAAAATTTTGGGATGTGACAGGCTACCACCCTTAAAATAAATCTCGTCCCGAGATTTGGGGAGGCTAGAGGTTACAAGTTGGATTCAAAACAACTGGGTACTACCACCCTTAAAAATTTCCAACTAGATTACATCTTGGCTTGCTTGGGATCTTGATGAATCTTCTCTGGACAGACATCTGCATAGTGTCCTTTGTTTCCACACTTGAAACATGTGACAAGGCTGAGATCCTTCATAGGCTTGCTTGTCTTGTACTTCATCTTTTCTGGACAATTGCTTGCATAATGTCCTTGGTTACCACAATTGTAACATGTGACAAGGTTGGGTTCTTCACGTATCTTCTGTGGACAAGTTGATATATAATGTCCTAGCTCTTTGCAGTTGTTGAACCACACGTGGCTAATTTCCTTATATACTTCTTCTTCTTCTTTGGACATTCATTGGCATAGTGTCCCATCTCTTTGCAATTGCAACATTGCACTTGACTTTTGTCCTTCTTCTTCTTGGGTTTCTCCAAAGCTAGGAGTTCTTCTAGTTCATGCTCTTCATATCTCACCTCAAAGGTGGGAAAGTCTCCTTGTTTCCTTAATCGTTTCCTTGGATAATACATATGTTTCCTTGGAGGAGCACACTAAGAAAGAAGAGTGGGGAAATAATAGTAAGGACTGGAACTCTCGGTCTGATATGATCATGAACCACATCGAGCAAAACTCGGAGTTGATTCGTACTCTAACCTTTGAGATTGAGGAGTTGAGGAATCTGATTGAAGAGCTTATCAAGAGAACACCACCACCGAAGGAGTAATTCGTTATCAGGTTTGGCATCCCCTTGGCTTGTTCCAAGCTTGGGGGGAGTGCCGTGGTATCACCACCATCATCTTTTATCTTTTACCTTTTTAGTGGATTCATATCTTTGGTAGAGAATTTATCCTATAGGTTGGTTTGCATGTGGATGTATCTCTCTTTTAGTTGATTATCTATGTATCCCTTGGTGTGAGTTCCTTTATTGGAATATTAATGAGAAGTCTCATCTTTTACTTTTTGTACTTCTTATTTTAGTTTGCAATCTCTATTATATGATGGATCTTGTTGATCAGTATTGGCATCACTTTGGGATCATCAAGTGCATCTAAATTGGTTTTGGCAAACCGAGTTCTGGTCAGTAGCAATACTTTTTGATGTTTGAAAGAAAAGAGAAAAAGCTTACATGTATTTTGTATCATTTATTTTCTTTCTTGTTGGCTCATAAGCTTAGTATTCTCTATTTAAGATCTTTTGTGTCTTCAAGGAAGATTGCATGTTTGGCTTTATTACTTGTATGTTTGCTTGCTTCTTTTAACTCTCTTGCTTGCTATCCAGCCTTGCTAGCCAAAAACCTGTTTTGAGAAGGCATACTTCTCATGTTTCCAATCCCTTTGAAGCAAAACCTTTGCCACTTGTGTCCGCCATATCTACCTACTAGCTTTTGCTATTCCAAGCAAATTCTCAAGCTTCATCTACCTTTCGAATTAAAAAGTATTTTTTACGTGAAAACTAGTTAGTAAAGATCTCACAAACTTGATGGCACACCTTATTTCTTTGCCCCTACTAGACTTGAACCATTGTGCCATCGAAGTTGTATATGCTTGCATCTATATGTTGGAATTGGCAGAACCGTGCTGTCACGGGGAATGCTTTCAACATTGCACTCAGTTGATATCGTGCTCTTTTGTCTATGTTTGTCAATGGTGTGAAATAAAGAGGGAACTTGTAAGTCCATGGAGTCTGTATTTTGTGTTAGAGAAACACCTGGGCCGCTAGCCTAAGCCATTCCTAATCATGGTGGAAACTTGCAGCATCACCATAATGAGCTATCTATGAAGCATCCTCAATAAAAAAGCTATGCATATAGTAAATAAAAAGATCGCTGAGATGCTCATTGTCTGCTTGCCTTGTCATTTTGGTTATGGGATAGCTCCTGTACCATGTGCAAGGGGTACCCAGTTGGCAGTTATCTATGATTCACATGTACTTACAATGACAATAACTTACCGGTGACCAAAGTTGAGTAGCATGAGGAGTGGCCCTCATATTCAAGGGACATGAGATTGCCAACTTATATTTCGTCAAGTATATACTCCATCTTTGTGCACTTTAACCTTAATCATCTCAAGATGCCTATGATAGGGGCAATGAGGGCTCAAAGCTAGTAAGCATCATAATCTTTTGAAAGCTCTTTATGACTTGTAATCCCTGCTTCCCTCTATGAAGGGACGTTTCTCCTATTACCAAGTTGAGTCAGTAAACCTACTTCCTCTCTATCTCAAGCAAGCATTTGAGTTGTTGTGTTTCAAGCATTCATATGGTGATTTATTCAATCATGTTCTTTATCTCCCTTGTTTGCACAAAACTCTTATCTATTGAGTATTACTTTGAAAGCCTTCATTGAAAAACCTTTTTGATCAAAGAGTGCTCCTATTATAATACTTCTACAAATAGCTTTTTGTGAAACTGTTTGCCAGCTGTTCTCTGACCAGGAACAAAAGTTTACCAATTCCAATTATGATTTATCTTTATGCATCTCTATTGTGACTCATGCACTTGTTGCAAGCTAAGTTATATAATGGTGAGTTGCTTTCTTCTCTGAGTTGTGTAATGGTAAGGGTGACGCTTCTTTTCCGTATTCTTTTATCGACACTTCACTCCATAAACCTGTGGACATGTTTACTGAGCTCAGTTTTCGCTTGGGGACAAGCGAAGGTCTAAGATTGGGGGGAGTTGATACGTCCAATTTGCATCACCATTCTATATCATAATTTGACTTTATTCATTGATATATGTCGTATTATGAGGTATTACTTATGTCTTTTCCACTATTTTTGCATGTTGGATGATACTTGGAGGATGGACTGCCGAACTCTGGATTCTGATGGAAAAGAAGGCGTTTTTATGCAATTTCGCGAAGATCAGAAAAATATGGGAAAATTATATTTTTTCCAGAAGACAGAGGAAGCCAGAAGGAGAGGCGAAGATGGGCCGCATGTAACATCCCAATTTCAGCAACCCTGATTTGTTGTCCAAAAGACAAAAATCAGGGGGAACAAAACTTTTTCTTGTTACTTGTGCAATGGTTGTTTACCTGTTTGCTTGTGCTCTTGCAAATGATTGTGCTTTAGTAGCTATATTTCTCATCTCCACCCTAGTTGACAAAAGCTATTTCACAATAGAATTGTCCTGGCTCATCTTTCATATTCTCAAATGTTCTGGCCTTTCAAAACCTGAGCCATGATGATTTTGACAAAACAAAAATATTTTACTAGTTCTATTAACAAAACTATGGAGAACTAAAATATAATCTCCTTATGTTTTCAAGACAGAACTCCCAACTACTCTTACCCCTAGGTTTTCCAATCTTGGTAGAAATACCGAGAGGTACTTATCTTACTTCAAAACATAACCAATTCAAAATACCCATCCTTACCTCAAGCTAGGCTTGATGGTAACTTTAGTAGTAGTTGATAAGTTTGAGTAGATGAATTGCCTTGATCTGCTGATTTCATTGTTGCTTAGGAACTAGAGTGAGCTAATCTAGTAGCTCATCCCTTAGGACCCCAATCTATGTTTGGGATCATCAATCTGAAACCAATCATCCAAATCTGGATCTATCCTAAGCCACTAAAGTGATCATCTCCCCTCCTAACCATATCAATCCAGGGATAATCCCTTCTAATAGTTCGAACTCAGTGAAGACCCAATCTAAGCATGGATCCTACCTACCTGGTTAACACTTCAACACTATCCCTTTGATCATGAGTTTGGAACATAGAATCCTCTCAAAATCATCTACACTTGCATTCTAGTCTAAAGCCCTAAATATGCCAAAATGGCTAAGTCTAGATTTCTTATCTAGATTCAATCTTTGGGGCTCTACCTTTTACAACCCTTGTGCATTGTTGAGGATGTATTTGAACCATTTTTAGTACATCATGATTACTACAAAAACCCACTCTTGCACTTGGATTAAGACTTCTGGTTCCCACTCATCCATGATGGTTTTGTAGTCAAGATAATAATCTTTTATGCAAACTTATCATCTTGCCTACTTTGGCAGAAGCTCACATCCATATGATCCCACCCCTAGACAAAATATTTGCATGGTTATGATCTACTAACCATGGACTATCAACCCCCACTTCCCTTGTTCCCATTGAAGCTTCGTGCTTCTTAAACCCACAAGGTTTAGGAGGCTACCTGAGGTATTTGCTATGGCAGCCTTATTTTCAAAAAAGTTTGCCACCTCTTCTAGATCACCTCAAATGCAACCAAGCCCCACTATTTCTTCCATGATCATCTACATAAGATGTTCTAGCTACCCATCTACACCTTGTACCAAGGTGAGCTCTGAGCTCCCTAATCCAACCCTGTTTAGGTGGCATAAAAATAACCAAACCCTAGATCCTCCTAAATCTAGTTCCCATCCTTCTCACCAAATTTCTTCATAACCCAGGATTGTCCATGATGCATACATCAATTGTAAACCATCTACCTTGGATATAATCATTTGCCAAATAATTTCCATAATCATTTGGAGCCTAAAACTAATTAATTTCATTATCCTACAAAACCCTAAAACCTCTGTATATAAAGGAAAGTTTGTTTTTCTCCAAATCACCTTGCGAACTCAATGCAAAACTGAGTTATATATATCATATCCCATCTTTCCATCTAAAAAATAAATATTTTTGAGATTCTTTATTATTTCTTTTTGCCCTTTTTCTTAAATGACAGAAACAAGAATTAATTCCTTAAAAATACTTTTCCACCTCAATAAATCCAAATAAAATTCTCCAAGGTGTGTTATGGTATTCAGGACCATATCACATCAAAAACCAAGCTTGTCCCATGTAAAATTATTACTTTAGCTTCTAGAAACCAATTCTGCACTTTTTGATTAAATGGATTTAAATGGACTAATACCCCATAGAAATATCTCCAATAAATCTTGGGGGTGTACAAGTACCATACCCTCCTACCAGAACCATCTCCCCATCTTGCCAGGATCAAAATTTAAAACTTTCCTTCATGATGATTAAAATGGCTAATCTTGCAATCTTCCCCAAATCATTAACAAAAGCACTCCCAAAAGTCATCAAAGCTTGCCAAGTAAGTCTCCCAAGCAACATCACTCCCTTCTGCTGGAAGAACACTGTAGCCTCACTGTAGCATACCCCACCTCTTTTTCCCACATGGTTGTTTGAGAGGGAGACAAGGGCAAGGTCGTGTCTAGCCATTTCTTTTCTCATTACAACACCCCCACTCCCTCTCTGCCCTATACATGACCACAGGTCCCCCACCACCTCCCAGCACCCCCTATCAACCAACCCTCGAGCAGCACCTCCTCCCATGCTCTCCATGCACATAGTGCACCATGAACCCATCTAGCTCGGGTTAAATGCCCACATGCCACCTCAGAGCCTCCCTTCGCCCTCATTTTCCTCTCTGCTCCCCACTCACATCCCCCCAGAAACCTCTCCTCCTCCCTTGCCTTGCTCTGCCCGGGAGAGAGAGAAGAGAGCCTCGGTCGTGACAAGAAATCGAGCCCCGAGCTCCCCTCTCCACTCCCCTTTCCCTGCATGTCACCGTACTGAGACCCCCTTGATCTCCTCTATCTAACCACGTGCTTTTCTGGTCCAGGAGTACCTCCAGGCGAGCTCCCTGACGAACACCCGAGAAACCGCCGGCAGGCGCTCCTGCGCGGGCCCTTCCCTGACGTGGAACTCGAGCATGTCGCCCCTCCTTATACTCACCCAATTCCTCATCACCGGCGCGCCCCGTAGGTGAGCTCCCCGCACTCCCCCGCCGCCCCTATGGTTTCTCCTGGTCGCAGCCAAGTCAAAGGAGGAAGACAAGCATGGGCCGTTGGTCTGGACTAGTTCCAACGGTCAGATCTACCCCGTACCCCTTCAGCCGCCGGTGCCCCCCGGTGGGCCTAATCCTGCAGTGCGGCCTAACTCTGTCTCAGATCCGGCCCACTGCACCCTTGTCCTTTATTTTATTATTTAAATTTCAGATCTACAGAAATGCATGATGGTTTAAATACCAAATAAAATGATAAACACCATATTATGGCCAGACCCAAATTTATATATGTAGCCACATGTTTTCCTCCACATTCAGCATAAGAAGTTAACCAAAATAATAATGGGTTTATCCATAATAAATTATCCACCAAGATGGGTACTTTTCACTAGTAAAATATTTTAGATATTTTGATATTTCCAAATGGCATGAGCCCAATTTGTACTAAAAGGTATTAGCCATACCATGATTTTCTCACTGAACCCACATAAAATTGCTTCCTAGATTACCTGTAGCAAAAATAATAAAAACAGGGCATTTATGACTTTAGAAAAATCCCTAGGTCAAACCAATTGAGGTTTTGATCCAATTCCAACTCCCATTGCACACACATAACCATATCTATCATAATCCAGTGGCCCATAATTTTATGAGCCACTGTAGAATTTTGGTGAATTAAACTATTTTGTGCATGGTATATTCACTAATAAAATCACTACAGTATCTCTGTAACCCCAAAAAGTTTGATTCCAATTTCCACAAAAAGGTATTTTCAGTACCTAACAAGTTTCCTTGGAATAACATCAAAATCTTATGTATATTAAACATGATGAAAAAAGACAAATCTCGGCCAGTACTGTCATTGGGAATTTCTCAAGGGCATTCTGTTAATTATTTTGAGGTTATTCCAACTCCTCTTGAATTAGTACACTAAATACTGTCTAATCACCCAAGGATATAATTTTTGGAACTCCAGAACAGTTCTGGTGAATTATTTCCTTAAACTAGATTTTTATTCACTATAAAACCCATTATAAATCAATGAAAATTGATAAATAGTGAAACCACTTTTGTTGGCTTCATTTTATCAATACCTATCTGAGGGTGTCATCTTTATATAATGGTATCCTACAGATCAAGCCCTTGGTCAAAAACCCTCTCTTAGGTAGTTCCTAAACTACAAATCCGAAAGGATCCCCTTTCCCTATGCCTCCAAATCTTCTCCCAATCAAATGAAATCAAATCATCATCTAGCACCCTAATGATGTATATCTTGTGTTGTATGATTTCTTGCTGTATGTATTGATGCTTGTAAGCTTTGCATTAATTGTGGTGTTGTTTATTTGCATGTATGCTCGATAACGGCGATAGTTGCGATTTTGTGCCGTCGAGAAGAAGGAAGCCTCAGAGCGTTATTATCGCTATCATTTTTATTATTGGTTTTATGGTATTCTAATGAAGTCACGAGACATCTTGCTGGTCACAGACAAGCCACCTTCTTTGTCATATGCCTTGTTCTAATATTTTACCTATGCATGTTTTATCTATTCATTTATGAAAATTGCATTGTTCACTATTTTATGTTTTATGTGGGAAATGTTTGGCTCCTCCAAACCATTACCCCTTAGTACCAATAGGTACAACCCAGATTATGATACCTACCCGCCCCTAGTATGATAGATGGTGTAACACACCATGCCTCTTTAGAAACCCTGTTTTAGCCAAAGCAAAAACTATGGGACGGGAAGACCCCGGAAAAAGGTTACAATACTGTTTTATGAGAAAACCTTGGTGAGTCTTGGCCTACCAAGTGATGTTGAAAATGAGAAAGGTTTTTGGTTTACAAAATGGTCGGACAAATGATGGAGGAAAAACATTTAAGAAAATGCACCCGGTTCTTTGCAGTTTTTCTAGAACAATTAACCCGTGCATCCACATAACTCTGGAATGGGACGGGGCTGGGCTGGAAGTTTGTCTAATCCGGTATAGGTGTCTCAAACTACTATGGGGAAGAACAAATTCCCGTAGGCTGGGCTTTCCCCTATAAGGGCCCTTGTGAAACATCGGTCTGGGGAAGGTAAATAATATATAATGGCGGCCAGAGGATATTATGAACCCCTCATTGAAAGCGCATACCCTGCGGGGTGAAAAACGCGCTCCGGTTGGCTTGTTACTATATAGGGTGTCCCGGTCTTGAGGGGATTAACCTCATAGGGTAGGCACTTGTATTGGAGAGGGCATTCAGAAGGTCTTGACCGGTTATTCAACCCACTATCGGTGTAGATCAGGGACGAGTAATCGGATGGTGTGGGTAAAGTGTACAACCTCTGCAGAGTGTAAATCTATTCGAATAGCCGTGTCCATAGTCATGGACGATTGGGAAGGTTGCTGTAGAGCGGTGCTGGTTTTGTTTTCAAAAAGGACTTCGTAAAAGCAACATCTTGGAAATGTTTTGACCATGGGATGCTCGGAAGAAGGAGGAAGGAGTTTGGTGATGAGATGACTGAAAGGAAAAACAAATGGGTGACCCAATCCTAGTGTTTTCTGAAAACTTTTCAAAAGGTTTCCAAAATGTTTTACAAAAAGGTTTCCAAAATGTTTTACAAAAGTTTTTCAACAAAGATATAGAGACATGCTATATCTACAAGAGAAACTAGTTTATAAAAGAACCTTTCATGGAGCCATCCTACCACAGCCATATTGCATATCCCTTTATTATTGTTCTCTTAAGGTGGTTTGCGAGTACATTTAAAGTACTCACCGGCATTGTCCCTGGCTATTTACTTGGCTAGATTGCAGATGTTAAGAAGTGATGAAGATGCTGCCGTCTATGCGAGCTAGGTCGTCTTCCCAGTCAGTCGCCTGTAGGTTAAGGCATGACATGGGCTCTGTGCTTGAAGACTTCTGCTACTTGTGTTGTAATAGCCATAATAGCCACTTTGTAAGTTTTGTACTCGTTATTTTATGGATGTTGTAATGATACTAGTCGGTTATGCTCACGACTCAGTGATCATGGGAACGTGAATTGTATGCATAACAGGTATTCTCGGACCGTAAATCCGGGGTGCCACACCGCAGGGGGGCCACACCCCCTAGGCGCGGGCCCACCCTGGGCCATGCCTAGGGCAGGTGTGGCCCACCTGCCCGGCTCCCGAATCCGCCCCTTCGCCTATATCTTCCCTATGGAACCCTAATACTGGAGGAGCGATCATAAATAGATTTCCGCCGCCTCTATGGGGCGGAGAACACCGAGAGAGAAAGATCTCTCCACCAGACAGATTTATGCCGGGGAAACTCCTTCCCGGAGAGGGGAGATTATCGCCATCAACACTGTCATCAAGCTAGGCTTCATCGGGATCATCATAATCATCATCCACACCATCATCTCCACCAGCACCATCATCACCACTCCGTCCTGCTGTAACAATTGTGTTGGATATTGCTTTAGTTCTTAGGGGAAACTTTCCCGGTGTTAATTACTATTGTAGTTGATTCTTGTGAGTGGAACCATTGGATTAATGTTTATGGTCAGATTGTTATCCATCACCATATCATATTTGATCTTGATCCATATGATGTCTCGTGAGTAGTTTGTCTAGTTCTTGAGGACATGGGAGAAGTCATGTTGTTATTAGTGGATTTGTGTTGAGTTATTATTCAATGGTTTAGTATTTAAGTTGTGGTACTATTCTTCTAGTGGTGTCATGTGAAGTCGACTACATGATACTTCACCATTTATGGTCCCAGGGGAATGCATTGTGTATTTGGCTACTAATTGTGGGGTTGCCGGAGTAACAGAAACCTGAACCCCCGTTAGGAGACCTTTGCACAAGGGAGTGTAGGATCTCAGAGTTTAAGGCTGTGGTTAGATTTATATCTTAATTACTTTCCCGTAGTTACGAATGTTTGTAGGGGGTTTAATCACAAGTATGTATTAGTCCAAGTAAGTTCGGTACATTTGCACAGGTTCACCCACACAACACTTACAATACCAAAGAAGAGTACTCAGCAATTTAAAGCGAAAGGACTTGACATAATTCCCATGTGTCCTCGAGAACGTTTGGTCCTTATAAGTATTTCCACCAGCTTGTCCTTTGCTAAGAAAGGATTGGGCTACTTGTTGCGTTTGTTATTTATTACTTGCACTTTGTTTTGTTGCTTTATCAGAAAACCACTAAAAATCCGTTTGTTAAGTATTTACAGAGATTTCCTGCTCCATACCACTAGCCAACACCTTCAGCTCCTCGTTGGGATCGACACTCCTATTTATCAAAAGTACTGTGATACACCCCCTATACTTGTGGGTCATCAATTGGCAAAAGAATTAGTATTCTCAAAAGGGTGTGTAAGCATTTTATAAAAAGTAAATAATTATTGATCCTTGAAAACGAGAAGAAAGATATGAGCTGAAAATATTATGTACTTTGCTAGAGCTTTGGCATCATCTCACCACCTAAAATGAATAATTAGAGTTCTTGAGAAACAAGGAAATAAGAGGTGTTTGATAGCCGTGATTATCGAAGTGGGTTTTAATGAAAAACTCTAAGAATATCCTTCTTTTGACATCTACTTATGCACCCTTAAATTTTACACAAAGCGACCTTTCTTAAAAATGTTTTACTCTCATAATAAGAGAGGCGCCGAAGAAAAAATTGATCTACAAGCCGATCCAAATTTTTGACAATCTTATTTGGGTCTTTAAGAATTATTATCTATCAAGTTATTTGCGTCTAGGGATTGGACATGAGTGCAACTATTCAGATATATTATGCTCATGATCAAGGTTGCAGGATTTGAGACAATGGAATATGATATAACCTCGAACTTGTAAGACTTTTTGCCTTGATTCAATTACTCGCTATTATTTCGTTATAGCTTTTTCACTCGAGGGAGAGTAACAGCTAAGCTTGGGGATGTTGATAGCTCCCAATTTCATGACTTTTTCAATTGGTTTTCCTCTTGTTTATTGCTGGATTTCACTAATGTTAACGTCGTGATTAGCGAATTCTTGGTTTCTTGTGATGATTTTCGGTTAATAAACATTTATTGAAGATCTAATGCCATTTATGAGCTAATTATACCAAAAGAAGCAAATCCCCAATTGGAGCCTCTTTCATTGGAGATGTGCAGTGCGCGTAATGACCAATGGTACAGTCGGAACGCGCCCGTACCGCCCGCCCGTACTACCTGCTAGCGGCTCCGCTATATCAATAGAAGCAACTTTCATGAAGGGGAGCGACCGAAAAAGAGAACACATCCGCCGCAAAACTCATCAGGGAGAAGAGATTAGATCTGGAGGAGGATAAGACCATCCCCTTATTCCTCGACGATCTCACCTCTCCAACATACACTCCATCATCCCTCCCATCATCATTTATAGAGAGATAGAGATATTGGCAATTGTAAGATTAGGGTTTGACACTTTGATCTACCTTTGGTTTGTATTTGATTCGATCTTCGAGTAATATTATGGTTTTCTACAATAAATTTCAGATGATTTCCATTTGCAATATAATTATGCCTTTGATTTGTCTCCCTCTCATGTCTAAGTAAATCCCCATAAGCGTGGGAGATGTAGGGAATTGGTGAGATGTGTCATGCCTCCTTTCTATTCATCCATTTGTGATTGTTGTAGTGATTATTAATCTGTGAGAATGATTATCTATATTTTCCTAATGATTTTTATCTAATTTAAGGGACCAGGTAACATGATCTAAATATATCATAGGTATGAACTAGTGATCTAACGAATCAGTGACCCCCGAGTGACTTGGTCGATATAAATGAGGAGTTAGCATCACTCGAGAAGACCTAAAAAGATGTGCTAACCATTGCCATGGTAACAGACAGACGGATCACTGCGACTATGAAGAATTGTCCATGAGGACTCCTAGTCGGTATATGGGTTGCTTGCCTACTCACTTACAAATAATAAATATCACAATTACTTATTCCACTTTTCCCATTTGGCATGTTCACTATCATCATGAACCGTTTCTCTCCACGCCTAATTTCTCATCTGCAGGAACTCCGCTCTCATTTCCAGTCTTTACTTTTATGCAATTTACTCCTCATTTATTTCCTATGCTAGTTTTCTCTATCTTTTACTTACAACCCTCCACATAAACAACTGTAGTCAATTCACTCAAGACTTGTGACACCTTGGGTGTGACAGAAACGCCGCCTAAAAGCACTTGCCGAAGATCCTTGTTGGGATCAATATAAAAAATGGAATTAATACTTCCGGTCCAAGCGAGACCCCATACAAACCAAATCCGCCACTTCAAACATTCTCTGACGAACATGTGCACTTGCAGGACATAAATTAGTAAAGAATTGATAGGTCAATAGTTGATCACTCAACATTGATGTCCATTAGATATTAAAACATGGTTTAATAAAGAGGATAAGAATTGGTATGGCAAGAAGGATATATGGTGGAGGTTCTTGACTTGGTTTCCTTCTTTCTCAAAATGTGATAAGGAATTAATGTTTAGGAACTACCATGATGTAACAACCCTAGTTTCGTTAAATGCTAATTAGGATTTGTTGTGCATTCATGAGAATCATGTAATCTTGCTAGGATAAAATTCAAAACAAGAATACAAACAAAACCCTAATTACCTTTTATTGTTGAAAACCTTCAAATGGTTTTGAAATAATTTGAAAACCCCAAAACCTAAGGAGCCCAAATTGACTACAAGGGACCCACAGTATTTCACATATTTTACAAAGTTATTGTAATTTGTAAATATTCAAAATAGAAAAGAAATTGAAATTACAAAGGAGATAAAAGAAAATAGAAATAACAAAATGATTCAGAAAAAATATAACCTAGCTAATCTGGGCTGTAGCCCATCCCCTCTTCCTCTCTCACTGCCGCCCACATGTAGTCGCTAGCAGCCGTGGCCCATGCATTGTCGTGGCCCATCTGGCCCGTCTATATCCTGCAACCAGCACGGTGCCGCTTCGTTCTGTTTTTTCGTCTTCCTCTTGCTGTCGAAGCAGCTCGGTGGCTCGCCGCTAGCCACCCTATGAGCTATCGTGTGCTGCGATGGCCACCGCCGCCCCCGGGCATCTATAAGAGCCCAACGTTGCCGCCAGAGAACCCTAGCAGCCCAGTTCCCCTCTCTCTTCTTCTCCTGCGCACAAACGCTAACCCTAGACCTTGCAGTCTCCAACGAGCCCTGCCATTTCCGTCCTCCCCTCGCCTAGCCGAGGTGCCTAGGAGATTCGCCTTGTCGCCCTCTTCATCTCTGTTGAAGCGTGCAAGAAGGGGACTTGCGTTCCCGCCAGAATCGACCTAGATGTACCGTAGGCCGCCACTGTTGTAGTCGTCAATCCGTGGTCGCCCGACCTCCCCTGGCCTCGCCGTCACCACCATCGCATTTAGGGTGAGCCTCTGTACCTCCCTGTGCCCTCCTTCTCCTTCCTCTCGCTCTCTGCCCTCTTCCCCACAAGGACCTGCCACCGCTGCCGCTTGCCGTTGTCGGGATGCCGTCTCCGATGATCAAATAGGACGGCGCCACCACCATCTGGTTCGCCTCGACGAGCTCGTTCCAATGCGCCCCTCTCACAGCCCCGCGTGCTCCCTTTATCCCGGTGTTCGAAACATCAAGGAGAACATTTTAAGTAGTATTGCTAAATGTCTCCTGGTTGATCTTCCAGACCTTTTTATGATGGCAAGCATCTTGTTATGTGATACGTCGTAAACGTATCAATATTTTTTTTGTTCCATGATTATTTAGTATCAACTTTGCTATGCTTTGTCTACACTTTGAGGTATTTTTATACATTTTATGGGACTAACCTATTAACAAGATGTTGTAGTGCCAGTTGCATGTTTTCTGCTGTTTTTGGTTTCAGAAAAGCTAGTAAGGAAATATTCTCGGAATTGGATGGGACAAAAGCCAAAGTCAATATTTTACCGGAACAAACACACAGACCGAAGGAGAGACGGAGGGGCGCCACAGGGCGGCCACACACCCCTAGGCGCGGGCCCACCCTAGGCCGCGCCAGGGAAGGGTGTGGGCCCCTTGGCCGCCCTCCTTCCTCACAGCTTCGCCTGTAAAAGCCCCTTGATGCAAAAACCCTATATACCCAATCAGATATCCACGAAACAGTCGGTAGCCACTGCCACCATCGTCCCTAGATCGGGAGGGATCTGAAGCTCTTCCTCGCACCCTGATGGAGGGGAGAGATCATCCCGGAGGCCTTCTTCATCACCATGCCAGCCTCTGGTATGATGTGTGAGTAGTTCACCCTTGGACTATGGGTCCATACAGTAGCTAGATGGTTGTTTCTCCTCCTTTGTGCTATCATGTTTAGATCTTGTGAGCTCCGTTCATGATCAAGATCATCTATTTCTAATTATACATGTTGTGTTTGCGGGGATTTGATGGATATTGAGATACTATGTCAGATTGATTATTGATTCTATAATGTCATATTGATTATTGATTCTATCATGTCGTGATCTATGATACGTCGTAAACGTATCTATAATTTTTTATGTTCCATGCTTCTTTAGTATCAACTTTGCTATGCTTTTTCTACACTTTGAGGAATTTTTATACATTTTCTGGGAAAAACCTATTAACAAGATGTCGTAGTGCCAATTGCCTATTTTCTGCTGTTTTTGGTTTCAGAAAAGCTAGTAAGGAAATATTCTCGGAATTGGACGGGACAAAAGCCAAAGTCAATATTTCACCGAATAGAACAAGAAGTCCAGAGGGGAGACGGAGGGGCGCCACAGGGCGGCCGCACCCCCCAGCACGGGCCCACCCTAGGCCACGCCAGGGCAGGGTGTGGTCCCCCTAGCTGCCCTCCTGCCTCACCTCTTCGCCTATAAAATCCCCTCGATGCCAAAACCCTAAGTACCCGATCAGATCTCCACAAAATAGTCCGTAGCCACCGCCACCATCGTCCCTAGATCGGGGGGATCTGAAGCTCTTCCCGGTACCCTGCCAGAGGGGAGAGATCATCCCGGAGGCCTTTTTCATCACCATGTCAGCCTCCGGTATGATGCGTGAGTAGTTCACTCTTGGACTATGGGTCCATACAATAGCTAGATGGTTGTTTCTCCTCCTTTGTGCTATCATGTTTAGATCTTGTGAGCTCCGTTCATGATCAAGATCATCTATTTGTAATCATACATGTTGCGTTTGCGGGGATTCAATGGATATTGAGATACTATGTCAGATTGATTACTGATTCTATAATGTCATATTGATTATTGATTCTATCATGTCTGTGTTGTTTGTGATCTTGTATGCTGCTAGTAGCTATCTTGGCCAAGTAGATGCTAGTGACTCCAAGAGGGAGTATTTATGCTCGATAGTAGGTTCATGCCTCTAGTAATCTGGGGAAGTGACAATAATCTCTAAGGTTGTAGATATGCTGTTGCTACTAGGGAGAAAACAACAATCTCTTGTTCATGGAACAATTGTATTTTTTTACTTTACACACATTGCTTAATGCAATTATCCGTTGCTTGCAACTTAATACCGGAGGGGGTTCGGATGATAACCTGAAGGTGGATTATTAGTCATAGATGCAGTTGGTGGTGTAATGCCCCGGAAAATATTTCGAAATAAAATTGCATGTTAGTTTCTTTTTCGCATCATCATGACATCATCATGCACATTTTGCCTCTAAATCATTTCATCAAAAGCCTATTTTGTTTTCTAATTAGTCCCCTTCTCTAATTTCAAATTAAAAACCCTGGTCTTTTGCGATATTTTGTTTACCTAAAAACTATTTACAGAAGTATTTTAAAAATAAAACAAATTAAATAGAAGTATTTTTAGGGGGAGGCAGCCGGCCGGGCTAAACGGCCCAACTAGCCACCTACGACCCTGTAACGAAAACCTAGCTAATCCAAACCCTAACCTAGAGACACCCCACCTGCCGCCGCCACACGACATACAGCCGCACGCATCCACCCTGCCGCCACACCCTGTCACGTTGCAACCCACACATACACCAGCACTAACGCACACACACACACCACATGTCCTGGTGGACACACATCACCCACGCACCCAACATTTGGTTTAGACTCAACGCACTCCGGACACCACATTTGGTTTAGACTCAACGTACAAAAAAATTTAGTTTCATTTGGTTTGCTTTTTCTTATCAAAAACACACAAAAAATTAGTTCCTACTCTAGTTGTTGCTGCTGTTGGCTTGCACCACTTTTGCAAAAATGAATTCTGCTGAGCATACCAAGTTGTGTGACTTCACTAGCACAAACAACAATGATTTCCTTTGCACACATATTTCTCCACCTGCTCCTGATGCTACCTATTATGAAATTAAGCCTGCTTTGTTGAATCTTCTTATGAAAGAGCAATTTTCTGGTGCTAGTTCTGATGATGCTTCTGCCCACCTTAATAACTTTGTTGAACTTTGTGAGATGCAAAAATATAAGGATGTATATGGAGATATTATTAAGCTCAAATTGTTTCCTTTCTCCTTGAGAGGAAAAGCTAAAGAATGGTTGCTATCCTTGCCTATAAATAGTATTGATTCTTGGATCAAATGCAAAGATGCTTTTATTGGAAAATACTATCCTCCTGCTAAGATTACATCTATTAGAAGTGAAATAATGAAATTTAAACAACTTGATAATGAACATGTTTCTCAAGCTTTGGAAAGAATGAAATCTTTGGTAAAGAATTGTCCCACTCATGCACTGATTGCTTGGATGATTATCCAAACTTTTTATGCAGGGATAAACTTTTCTTCAAGAAATCTGTTGGATTCTTCTGCTAGAGGTACCTTTATGACCATTACTTTGGGTGTTGCAACAAAGCTCCTTGATAATATGATGGTTAATTATTCTGAATGGCACACTGAGAGAGCTCCACATGGTAAGAAGGTAAATTCTGTTGAAGAAACCTCCTCATTGAGTGATAAAGTTGATGTCATTATGTCTATGCTTGTTAATGTAAAATCTCATATTGATCCAAATAATGTTAATTTAGATTCTTTGGTTGCTCAGCAAGAGCAAGTTGATGTGAACTTCATTAGGAATAATAATTTTGGCAACAATGCTTATGGTAACAATAACTATAGGCCTTATCCTCTTAATAATGGCAATACTTATTATGGTAGATCTAGAATGCCTAGTGAAGATAGGATTCTAGAAGTTGAAAGATCCACTAAGAACTTCATTCAAATGAAATATTAGCAGAACAAAATATTCACTAAAACTATGGAAGAACAATCTGCTATTTTGAAAAATATTAGTCATCAACTTGAGAATTTGAATAGGGAAATTCCTAGTTTACAATCCAAAATTTTGAATGCTGAGAAAAATATTTCATCTTTGTATGAAGAACAATCCTCCTTGATTAATAAAATGGCTGCTAAATCTAAAACCTTGGAAACTACCTTTGCTGCTACTCATGCCATACAAGTTACTATTGATGAAAATGTTAGGCTGTTAGCTAAATTGCATGCTAAGTGGGAAAGAGAAGATGAAATTGCTAGAAACAATAGTATTTGTACTATTACTACCACCAATGTTGATGCTAGCAAACCACAAGAAGTCCCTATTCCTTCTACAACAATGCCTAAAACCAATAAGAATGCTGAAATTTTTTGAACTATGGGAAACAATAAGTCTACTACCTATGATGCTAAGTTTGATTTTGATCTTGATGGTTACAATATTTCTGAAGTGATTATGTTCCAACAAAATCTTGCTAGAAGTCCTAATGCTAGTGCTATGAATATGGGTTTCACAAAACACATTACAGATGCTCTCATTAAAATTAAGGAAGAAAAATTGAAACATAAAGCTTCTATTCCTAGGAAAGTAGAAGATAGTTGGGAACCCATCACTAATATGCAAGTGAATGACTTTGATCTCAAAGCTTCATGTGACCTTGGCTCTAGTGTCTCTATTATGCCTAAAAATATTTATGAAATGCTTGAGTTGCCACCTTTGGAGGATTGCTATTTAGATGTTACACTTGATGACATGGGGAGTATTAATGATGTTCTTATTATGGTTAACAATGCCTATTTCCCTGTTGATTTCTATGTTTTGGATGTTGAATGCAATGCTTCTTGTCCTATTACTTTGGGAAGACATTTTCTTAGAACTATTGGTGCCATCATTGATATGAAAGAAGGCACCATTAAATATCAATTCCCATTCAAGAAAGGTATTGAACACTTCCCTATGAGGAGAGAGAAGTTACCTTTTGTTCCTCCTATTAAAGCAAAATTTGATGTTAATGCTTCTTCATTTGAAAATACTTGATTCTTGCTTCTTGTGCCTAACTTAAAGGAGTTAAAAAGTACTTCTTAGAAGTTATTACTTCTATAATAACCTCTTCATATCCTATTTGTTTGATTTTTGTGCCAAGAATAACCTCTAATGAGAGAGAAGTAAGATTTGGGGAAGTTGCTGTACCGAAACAGATTTTTGTGCTTAACTATAAAAATTCATGAAAAAACCCTATATGTTGGTGAGCGGTATTTTTCTGAGTAAATGCCCCAGGTTGTTAGCTAACTTTTTTAGTTCAACACTTTTGGATTTGATCAACAGAAGGTCTTCGAAAAAATTGGTTTTTACCTGCTGGTCTGTTTTGATAGATTTCTGCCATTATTTGCATTTGCCTCTTTATCTATTTATTTTTTAGTTCTTCTTGATAACTTGAGCTTTTTAAAAGAATTGCTGCAGTAGCTTGTGTTTTTAATGAAATTTTTGCTATGTTGAAACTAAACCAAAGGTTTATTCTTTTGAATACACTAATGTTGCTAATGAAGATTGTGTGAAGTTTTGTATGAAGGAAATTTTCAAGTGTAGGGGAAGAATGATGTGATGAGATGAAGAATGGACAAAAGCTCAAGCTTGGGTATGCCACCCCGTGTCACCCCAAGAAATATTCAAGAGGTACAAGCGTCAAAGCTTGGGGATGCCCAAGGAATCCCCTTCTTTATCAATAAAAATCTCATGTCTCTTTCTAGACACTTCGTTTTTATTGTCACTAGTAGGAAAAAATTTACCAGTCGCGCACCAAATTTAAATTCTGTGGCACATATGGTTGTCGCCACTAAATCCTCGCCACTAAAATTTGAATTCTATGGTGCATATGCATATGCGCCACAGAATTTTGTCCCAGATTCTGTGTCGCATATGGCATATGCGCCACAGAATCCTTTTTTTTAGAATTTCGAAATTTTTCAGAATCTGGTACAACTACAGGTATATTACAAGAAATACACACAAATTTGAAAGAAATACATAGAAAAGCTGCACACAGCAGTACAAATGTTCCAGTTCACATATAATACATCAACAAGCACAAATGTTCACAAGTGTTCATCAATCACATATTAGACACATATTAGAACCGAATAAGTGTACAAGTACATTTAAAAAGTGTTCGTCTCACTCACATAACTTAACTACAACCGCGTGATGTTGTCACCACCTACTACCTTAGGACAAAATGTAGTACACCGTAACCGTGATGCTGGTGAGGAGGAGCAACATGAAGATCTTTGTCCGGTTCATCTTCCATATGTCTCTCCTCCACTTTCCCACTGCCTCCTCTCTAGTCGCGTATCCCTTGTATCTATTGCCGCTGAACTTGTCCACTTGTTGGTGGCAGTCCACCCACTCCTCATAGACACCTGGAACCCGACCCTTGTACACAACATACATCGGCATCTTGATACGTTGGAAACGTATCTATAATTTTTGATGCTCCATGCTTGTTTAGTATCTACTTTGCTTTCTTTGTCTACACTTTGAGGTGTTTTTATATCTTTTCTGGAACTAACCTATTAACAAGTTGCCACAGTTCCAGTTTCTTGTTTTCTTCTGTTTTTGGTTCCAGAAAGGCAGAAAATCAATATTCTCGGAATTGGATGGGACAAAAGCCAAAGTCAATATATTACCGTGGGAGAGATGAATGCAGAAGACGAGATGGAGAGGCGAACCAGGGCCGCCGCACCCCCTAGGCACAATTGGACCCACCCCGCGCCTGGGTAGGGTGTGGGCCCCCTAGCCGCCTCCTAGCCTCGCCTCTTCGCCTATAAGAAGCCCCCGATGCAGAAACCCTAGACACCCGATCAAAACTCCACGAAACCTTCTTTAGCCGCCACCACCGTCGTCCCTAGATCGGGGGAATCTAAAGTTCTTCCCGGCACCCTGCCGGAGGGGAGATCATACCGGAGGCCTTCTCTCCGGTATGTAGCGTGAGTAGTTCCACCATGGACTATGGGTCCATGTAGTAGCTAGATGGTTGTATATCCTCCTTGTGGTTTCATGTATAGATCTTGTGAGCTCCGTTCATGATCAAGATCTAATCTATTTGTAATCATGGATGTTTTGTTTGCGAGGATCCACTGGATATTGAGATTACTATGTCAGATTGATTAGTGGTTTTATCTATTTGATTCTATCATGTCTGTGTTGTTTGTGATCTTGCATGCCCTCCGTTGTTAGTAGCTATCTTGGCCAAGTAGTTGCTAGTGACTCCAAGAGGGGGTATTTATGCTCGATAGTGGGTTCATGCCTCTAGTTTCTAAGGGAAGTGAAAGAAATATCTTAGGTTGTAGATGTGCTGTTGCTACAAGGGAGAAAAAACGGTCTCTTGTTCATGGAACAAGTGGATTGTTTACCTTACACACTTTGCTTAAAGCACTTGTTTGTTGCTTGCAACTTAATACTGGAGGGGGTTCGGATGATAACCTGAAGGTGGACTTCTAGTCATAGATGTAGTTGGATGGTGGTCTATGTATATTGTTGTATTGCCCAATTGAATCTCATAGGATCTTTTTGTCTGGTATTGCATTGTTATGCCTTGCTCAGTTCCTGTCAATTGCCATGCTGTGATTTGTTTACCCTTCATGCCGTGTTGTTTATCTAAGGAGAGCACCTCTAGTGAACTATGGACCCCGGTCCAACCTTTACCATTGATACATCTTCCACTATTACCTGTTTACTTGCTACAAACTATTACCTTCCACACCATACGTTTAATCCATTGTTATAGCAAACCGGTGAGATTGACAACCTCACTGATTCGTTGGGGCAAAGTCTTGAGTCTATGTTGTGCAGGTTTCCGCGTTGCTTGCAACACCTGTGTGACGTTTCCTTCCTCCTACTGGTTTGATAACCTCGGTTTCTTACTGATGGAAAACTTGCTGTTGTGCTGCTTCACACCCTACTCTTGGGGTTCCCAATAGGCTCCACGTCAGCCATCAAGTTCTCTGGCGCCATTGCCGAGGAGGCTAAGGAAGCCTTCACAAGGGGAGTCCTTCACTTCCTTTCTCTTTACTTTGTTTTTAGTTTGCTTAGTTTATTTTGCTTGGTTTTGTTTGCCTCTTTTCAAAAACTCCAAAAAAATCAGTTTAGTTTGGTTTGCTTTCTTTATTCAAAAACACAAAAAAATTAGTTCCTACTCTAGCTGCTGCTGCTGTGTTTTGGCTTGCCCACCTTTGCCAAAATGAACTTTGCTAAGAACACCAAGTTGTCTGACTTCACTAGCACAAACAACAATGATTTCCTTAGCACTCCCATTGCTCCACCTGCTCCTGATGCTACCTTTTATGAAATTAAGCCTGCTTTGTTGAATCTTGTGATGAGAGAGAAATTTTCTGGTGCTAGTTCTGATGATGCTGCTGCACATCTTAATAACTTTGTTGAACTTTGTGAGATGCAAAAGTATAAGGATGTAGATAGAGATATTATTAAGCTCAAGTTGTTTCCTTTCTCCTTGAGAGAGGAAAAGCTAAAGAATGGTTGCTATCCTTGCCTAGAAATAGTATTGATTCTTGGACTAAGTGCAAAGATGCTTTTACTAGAAAGTACTATCCTCCTGCTATGATTATATCTATGAGAAGTGACATTATGAAATTTAAACAACTTGATAATGAACATGTTGCTCAAGCATGGGAAATAATTAAGTCTTTGGTTAAGAATTGTCCCACTCATGGACTCACTTCTTGGATGATTATCCAGAATTTTTATGCAGGTTTGATCTTCTCTTAAAAAAAATCTGTTGGATTCAGCTGCTGGAGGTACCTTCATGGGCCTCACCTTGGGTGCTGCAACAAAGCTCCTTGACAATATGATGGTTAATTACTCTGAATGGCATACTGAGAGAGCTCCACATGGTAAGAAAGTAAATTCTGTTGAAGAAAACCTTCTCTTTGAGTGATAATATTGATGTTATTATGGCTATGCTTGTTAATGTGAAAGCTCCTCTAGATCCTAATAGTGTTCCCTTAGCCTCTTTGGTTGCTCAAGAAGAGCAAGTTGATGTGAACTTCATTAGAAACAATAATTTCAACAACAATGCCTCTAGGAATAATTTTGCTGGTAACAACAATTATAGGCCTTATCCTCCTAATAATGGCAATTCTATGGAAACTACTACAAAAATGCTAAAAGTGCCCCCTCTGAACTTGAAGTCATGCTTAAAGACTTTATTAGTAAATAAACTGCTTTCAACAAGACTATGGAGGAGAAACTTTTAACTGTTGAGAAAAATATTTCCTCTTTGTCTGAAGCACAATCCTCCTTGATTAATAAAATGGCTGCTAAACCTGAAACTATGGAATGTACCTTTGCTGCCACTCATGCCATACAAGTTACTATTGATGAAAATGTTAGACTGTTAGCCCAACTTCATGCTAAGTGGGAAAGGGAAGCTGAAATTGATTGAAACAATAGTGTGTGCACCATCACTAGAATGGGTACCACTAAAGCACAAGAAATCCCTATTCCTCCTCCTACAGTGCCTAAGCCTAATGAGTGTACTACTAGTGATGCTAAGTTTGAATTTGATGTAGATGGTTGTAATATTTCTGAAGTGATTTTGTTCCCGCAAAAGCTTGCTAGAAGTCCTGATGCTAGTGATATGCATGTTGCTTTCACTAAACACATTACATATGCTCTTATGAAAATTAAGGAAGAGAAGCTAAAACACAAAGCTTCTAGTCCTAGGAAAGTAGAAGATAGTTGGGAACCCATTATTAATATGCAAGTGAATGACGTTGATCTCAAAGATTCATGTGATCTTGGTTCTAGTGTCTCTATTATGCCTAGGAAGATTTATGAAATGCTTGATTTGCCACCTTTGGAAGATTGCTATTTGGATGTCCCACTCAATGATAATGCTAAAAAGAAACTCATGGGTAGTATTAATGATGTTCACATTATGGTTAACAATGCTTATGTCCCTGTGGATTTCTATGTTTTGGAGGTTGAATACAATGCTTCTTGTCCTATTACTTTGGGAAGACCTTTTCATAGAACTGTTGGTGCCATCATTGATATGAAAGAAGGCACCATTAAATATCATTTTCCATTCAAGAAAGGTATTGACCAATTCCCTATGAGGAGAGAGAAGTTGCTTTTTGCACCTCCTTTGAAAGCAAGGTTTGATGTTAATGCTTCTTCATTTGAAAATACTTGATTCTTCTTGCTTTTTGTGCCTAACTTAAAGGCGTTAAAGAAAAGTACTTGTTGGGAGATAACCCAAGAGTTTCCTTGAGTCTTGGAAGTATTACTTCTGTAATGACCTCTCCTTATCCTTTTTGTTTGCTTTTTTGTGCCAAAAATGACCTCTAATGAGAGGGAAGTAAGATTTGGGGAGTTGCTGTCCCGAAACAGATTTCTGTCCTCCACCAAAAAAATTCTTGAGGAGTCTCTGTAACTCGGATTGAGATGAAAATTTACGAATAAATCCCCCAGTATGTTAGCTAACTTATGTTAGTTCAACACTTTTTGATAGCAACATAAGATTTTCGAAAAAATCGGTTTCTACCTGATGGTCTGTTTTGACAGATTTCTGCCGTTATTTGCATTTGCTTCTTATTGATTCCTTTTTTTAATTCTCTTTAAGGGAATAGAGCTTTTTGAAGGAGTTTCTAAAGCAGCATGTGTTTTTAGTGAAAAGTTTTGCTGTTCCAAGCTAGGCCCAAAGGTCTATTATCTTTTGAATACACTAATGTTGCTAATGAAGATTGTGTGAAGTTTTGTACGAAGGAAAATTTTCAGATGTAGAGAGAGAATGATGTAATGAGATGAAGAATGGACAAGAGCTCAAGCTTGGGGATGCCACCCTGGTGTCACCCCAAGAAATATCCAAGAGGTACAAGCGTCAAAGCTTGGGAATGCCCAAGGCATCCCCTTCTTCATCAATCAAAAGCTCAGGTCTGTCTAGACACTTCGTTTTTGTTGTTTCATGCACAGTTGTGTTGTTCTTGGAGTGTCTTAGTTTTCGTTTGGTTGGTTGTTTTATTTAGTTTGCTTGAATAAATTAGTTTGGACCCCCGTTCTCGCTGTGTTATTTCAAATAAGTTGCTTGGTGTTGGAAAGGAGTAGGAAGTTCCTGCTTGAAAGTGCAAGAGGAGCTTGCATTGACTGTGACTTAGACTTTAGCATGACATGCTTGGTGTTGTTTTGACCTTATGCTTAGTGATTATTGCTGTAGCATGTATTGTTCCAAACAATTGGGATTGCTTAGTGTGCCTTGAAGAAATTATGCGTTGTTTTAGCATGCAAAAGCATAGTATTGTGGTATTCTCCTTTGATGATTTGTTTGGGTTGACTTGGCACATGCTCACACCATGTTTTGACTACGATAAGTCACCATAGCCTCTATGATCATTTAGTGCTTGACTTGTAGTGCCACTCTGTGCTTTGATTAGTAATGTTTTGTTGCTCTACATTATTATGTCCATTATTGCTCTCTTAGTTGGTTGCTCACAGTCTTTTGCTAGCCTCCACTTGTGTGAGTAAGTTCTACTCATGCTTCCAACTCCCAAGAAACCAAGTTATTATAAAGTGTCCAATATAAACTCCTATGCATGGTGTGTTACACCATTCCAAGTATATTCTTGTTTTCAGCTACCTTCTAGTTAAAAAGTCTCTTTGTTATGTGAAAAATTAGTGATTAAAGCCCTCACACTTGATGGCACACTTTATATTCTTTGCCCCTAATAAACTTGAACCATTGTGTAATCTATGTTGTATATGCTTGCACTTATACGTTGGAATTAGCAGAACCATGCTATCATGGGGAACGTTTTCAACATTGCACTTGTACTTTGTACTCAATTGATATCATGCTCTTTTGTCTATGGATGTCACCGGTGTGAAATAAAGAGGGAACTTGTAAGTCCATGGAGTATGTATTTTGTGTTAGAGAAACGCCTGGGCCGCTAGCCTAAGCCATGCCTAATCATGGTGGAAACTTGCAGCATCACCATAGTGAGCTATCTATGAAGCATCCTCAATAAAAAGCTATGCATATAGTAAATAAAAAGAACACTGAGATGCTCATTGTCTACTTGCCTTGTCATTTTGGTTATGGGATAGCTCCCGTACCATGTGCAAGGGGTACCCCGTTGGCGGTTCTCTATGATACGCATGTACTTACAATGATAAGAACTTACAGATGACTGAAGTTGTGTAGCATGAGGTGTGGCCCTCTTATTCAAGGGACTTGAGATTGCCAACTTATATTTTGTCAAGCATATACTCCATCTTTTTTCACTTTAACCTTAATCACTTGAAGATTCTTATGATAGGGGCAATGAGGGCTGAAAGCTAACAAGTACCATAATTTTTGGAAGCTCTTTTTGAAACTTGAAATCCCTGCTTCCCTATGATGGGCCTTTCTTCCACCATTATTTGAGTCTCCACCTTCTACCTTTAGGCACCATTAAGAGAGCATGGTTGTCATTCTCTGTGTAGTGTTCCAAAACTTATTGATTGATGCATATTGTGATATTACTTGTTCTTGTGCTATTTGTTTCTAGTCACCCTTGTGAACTTTGAAGGTGTCCTATGCATCTATTTGCTACTCTATGGGGGACAAGCTGATTGCTACTATGCCATGTTTTTTGTATGTGAAACAAACATTTTTCAATGCATGTTATTCATGATCTTTGTTTGTAGCCCTTCATGTTGCATGCATAGTTACTATGTCCTATTGTTAGAACTCCATCTTTCATGCACATGTATAGAGTTCTTTGTTCCTAGCTTTGAATGCTTGCAAATGGTTTGATCTTGGTTTTGATGGTGCATGTCACCTCAAATATTATTCTTTTTATCACTTACCTACTCGAGGATGAGCGGGAGTTAAGCTTGGGGATGCTTGATACATCGGAAACGTATCTATAATTTTTGATGCTCCATGCTTGTTTAGTATCTACTTTGCTTAGCTTTGTCTACACTTTGAGGTGTTTTTATATCTTTTCTAGAACTAACCTATTAACAAGTGCCACAGTGCCAGTTGCATGTTTTCTTCTGTTTTTGGTTCCAGAAAGGCAGAAAATCAATATTCTCGGAATTGGACGGGACAAAAGCCAAAGTCAATATTTTATCGTCGGAGACACGAATCCAGAAGACGAGACGGATAGGCGAACCAGGGCCGCCGCACCCCCCCTAGGCGCAGGTGGTCCCACCCGCGCCTGCGTAGGGTGTGGGCCCCAAGGCCGCCTCCTAACCTTGCCTCTTCGCCTATAAGAAGCCCCCGATGCAGAAACCCTAGGCACCCGATCAAAACTCCACGAAACCTTCTATAGCCGCCGCCACCGTCGTCCCTAGATCGGGGGGCTCTAAAGTTCTTCCCGACACCCTGCCGGAGGGGAGATCATCCCGGAGGCCTTCTCTCCGGTATGAAGCGTGAGTAGTTCCACCTTGGGCTATGGGTCCATGAATTAGATAGATCGTTGTATCTCCTCCTTGTCCTTTCATTTATACATCTTGTGAGATCCGTTCATGATCAAGATTTAATCTATTTGTAATCATGCATGTTGTGTTTGCGGGGATCCGATGGATATTGAGATTACTATGTCAGATTGATTAATCTTTTTTCTATTTGATTCTATCATGTTTGTGTTGTTTGTGATCTTGCATGCTCTCCGTTGTTAGTAGCTATCTTGGCCAAGTAGTTGCTAGTGACTCCAAGAGGGGGTATTTATGCTCGATAGTGGGTTCATGCCTCTAGTTTCCAAGGGAAGTGACAGAAATATCTTCGGTTGTAGATGTGCTATTGCTACTAGGGAGAAAACAACGGTCTCTTGTTCATGGACCAAGTGGATTGTTTACCTTACACACTTTGCTTAAAGCAATTGTCTGTTGCTTGCAACTTAATACTGGAGGGGGTTCGGATGATAACCTAAAGGTGGACTTCTAGTCATAGATGCAGTTGGATGGTGGTCTATGTATATTTTTGTATTTACCAATTGAATCTCATAGGATATTTTTGTCTAGTATTGCATTGTTATGCCTTGCACGGTTCCTGTCAATTTCCCTGCTGTAATTTGTTTACCCTTCATGCCGTGTTGTTTATCTAAGGAGAGCACCTCTAGTGAACTATGGACCCCGGTCCAATCTTTACCATTGATACATCTTCCATTGTTACCTATTTACTTGCTGCAAACCATTACCTTCCACACCATACGTTTAATCCTTTGTTACAGCAAACCGGTGAGCTTGACAACCTCACTGATTCATTGGGGCAAAGTCTAGAGTCTGTGTTGTGCAGGTTTCCGCGTTGCTTGCAACACCTATGTGACGTTTCCTTCCTCCTGCTGGTTCGATAACCTCAGTTTCTTACTGAGGGAAAACTTGTTGTTGCGTTGCTTCACACCCTGCTCTTGGGGTTCCCAACAGGCTCCACGTCAGCCATCACATCTCTAATGACAAGGCTATTAGTACATCATGCAAATATATATGTTGACAAATATTAGAGAAACACATTCATAAACTTAAAATAATGAATCGATGAAAATGAAAGAAACACGACAACATGTCCGACACAATAACAACGACCATGGTTATTACACGACAAAATAACAACGACGGTTTCAAGCTAGGCAAGATAAGTCTTTCGACACACACACTACATGTGTCCACCGATACACATGCTCTCTCGGTCAAGTAGCCTTATCCTCGGAGGACGCTTGGAACATCTTGTACATGTCTTTCGTCGTCCATGTCCTGAAGTCACCCTGTGCCTTGAGGCGGGCTTCGATCTCCCTCTTGGTGAACTGGCTGGGCTGGTCTAAGAGCCCACCAGTTGTGTTGACATGTTCCACGATGATATGTGATAGCTTCACCTGCGTATCATGGAAGTCTTCCATGAGATTGGAGTCATTGATCCCATGCAACTTTTGGGCCCATCCTCGGAGAGAAGATGGCAGCGTTAGCATCTCGCAATCCCGGGCAAACCGTTTGAGGTGATGGTAAACGTAGAAGACCTTCTTCATGCTGCTAGACGTCTGCTTGACGCAGGGGAACTCGCACATGTGCTTGAACTTGTGTGAGCCATCGTCCCTGTAAGCCTCCCTCTTATAGTCGAAGGTGCCTCCCTGTTTGGCATAGCCCTCGATAGCATCATCCAGAACGCTCTTTACTCTGGCGTAGTTCTTCCTCCTCGCACTCCCTGAGTCGAAGTAGGTGGCAAGCGAATACCTCATGGAGAGGACGATGAGCGTGCAGTACTTGTCTCTACGGGCAACACACAATGTGGAACGGGATGTTGGAAAAGAGCAATGGAAATAAATACTTATGTGTTACAACAGCGGTAGGAGGATGTGTGCACTTACTCGGGAAAGAAAGGCGCAAGGATGTTGTCCTTTCTCTTGTTGTCCATCAATAGTTTCTGAAGGTAGAACTTTTCCTGGGCCTGGGTCCTTGTTCCTTCTTCCAGCTGGCTGTCCCGCATGTAGTAGGGACCCGCTATCGCGAAGAACGAGGTTTGCTCTCTCTCTTGACCTTCATCGCCAGATTGAACGCGAATAGGCGGACCAAGTTATAGTCCAGCCGTCTCGAGTGGAATAGCTTGAAGATGTCCTCATAGGCTATGAAGAACACATCCGCGGGGGCATCGGTGACGAAGTAGCCTACATCCTCCGGCACCTTGACAATGAACACCGGGTAACTCGGGTCCTTGTCCTTGAGAAGGAGTCCCTCCAGTGTCCGGATACCTTCATGCAAACTCATGATAGCTCCCGAAGCCAAGTGGCGCAGTTCCGGAGGCAGTATGGGCTGACCAGCTTCGTGCACTCTAGTCAAGCCATCCTGGCGGGGTGGTACAACATCTTCCCAGTAACGAATCGGAGCGGGCTGGCTCGCAGCCTTGTCCTTGTTCTTGTTTGGCCTCTTCCTCATCCTCTTCCTATTCTCATCAGCAGTGTCCTCCACTGGTGATGCTATCCCCTCACCTGCCATCCTGTGGAGTGTGTCAGGGCTGGAAACGATTCAGGCTGGTGGAGGTTGTCTCTCAGCGGCCGGAGGCGTCTCCTGAGAAAACCCATGGAAGACTAGGAGCTTCTTGGGATGGGTGTCTTGATCGCGGAATGATGGTTCTTCATCGAGAGGAGGCATGAACGGTCCTTTGCCGGCACCGGTGTTAACGAAGGCATTGACGTCGATCGGTGCATCATCATCATCCACCTCGATGTTGGCATCGAAGGCCGCCACCCACAGCCAGGGGGAGGTTGTACGGCCATACAAACACGGGCCTGGTGTTGTGTGTGCTACTCTGGTTGCCATAGGGATTGAATCTATCGGTGCTCATGCCCAGCCCGACGTTCCTTGGATCGAGCCAGAACTCATCTTGGAATTCGATGTCTAGCGCATTCCACTGGCTAGCGTCTGTGGGGTGTGTCAGGATCTTGCCCTTCTCCGGATCATCTTCCGGCTTATCCCTCTTCGCGTGCCATTGCATGATCTCTACTTCCTTAGGGTCTACGAAATACCGCTGCAGACGAGAAGTGATAGGAAAGTACCACACCACTTTTCGGGGAACTTTCTTCTTCCCTCTCTTGTACTATCACTGGCCGCACACCGGGCATGTGGTTCTATCCTTGTACTCGTTTTGATAAAGTGCGCAATCATTGATGCATGCGTGGTACTTCATGTACGGCATGTCTAGTGGGCAAACTACTTTCCTCGCCTCCTCGATACTTGTTGGCAGTGTGTTGTCCTTGGGAAGACGAGCGTCCCAGAATTTCATGTGAGTGTTGAAGCTAGTGTTGGTCCATTTGTGCTCCGCCTTCATCTCCAAAGCCTTCAGTGTTACACTCAAGTGTGTATCCTCGAGCCGACACCCAGGATACAATGGAGTCCTCCCATCTACCTCCATCTGTGCCATCTTGGCTTTCTCTCTGGCTGCAGCTTTCGTGTTGGTCGTCTGCTTGAGGATAATTTCTTGAAGATGAGGGTCCCGCAAGGCCGAAGTTAGCGGCATGTCCGTGCTCCCTTCTTCTCCACCACCACCACCATCTGCTCTAGCATCATCTCCTTCATGATGATCATGTCCGACGGCATCTCCTTCTTCATGATGATCATGTTCTCCTTCGTCATGATGACCATGTCCTGGAGACCCTTCGTCTTCTCCGCTGCCCCCGGCCTCTTCTTCATCATGGCCACCGCGATCTGCCGGAGGCTCCTCATTCACTAAGAAGCCGGGCATGAAACCACGCATGAGAACGTGAGACTCCAGTTGTCCGGAATCAGGGTTGATCCACTTCCGGTGTTTGCACATTCGACACAGACATCTTATCTTCGCCATGTTGTTCTGAACCATATCGGCCACCGCGTCAGCCTTGTATCTAACCACCCAGCGTTCGCTCATATGGATGACCATGGTCGCCTACGTGTGAACATAGACCAAATTAAAGAGAGTGTGTTAGAACCATGCACACACACAACGCGCACACATATATGCATGATTGCCAGAAAATTTCGGCATATGACCTATCCTAAAAGTAGGACGTATGGCTAGGGCAGAAATTTGCCGAAATAGACGTGTATCAATATTTTGGCAAACCTCCATGCACCGGGCGCCAGCAACATGCATTCAAGCACAATACAAAGCTCCTCCACAAGCAAACATGCATTCAACAAACACAACACAAAGCAAAGGAACATCGTCTCGCCATCGCACACCGCCTGCGGGACCATCTTCACCTACAAAACATCCATATATACACACCGCGCCGAGGCCCACCGGCCACACAAGACATGCATCACACACAAGTACCCATGCACACCTCACAAATCTACAAACCAAATCTACACCACAACCCATAGGCATAGTGTAGAAAGAGGGTGTGGGATGTGGTACGGTGGAGGAGGAAAGTATGGGTAGGTATAGTACCTTTACAAGTAGGAGTAGCTTCCCCTCACAAGTACATGAACCAAAGTAGGTCTCAACAATGGAGGTGAGTATGAGCAAAATGGAGTTGGAGGGAGGAGAGGGACGAGCTAGTTGGAGGTGGGAAGAAGGGAAAGGGTGGTGGTAGGTGTTGTGGATATACCAAATGGGTATACCTACGGCATAGTCTCATACCGGCAAGCCCGGGTGACCCACAAATGGTGGTTAGGCCTATGGCATAACCGGGCGGCCTAGTTGCTGATAGGAAGCCAGAGGTCTAGCAGGGATAAAGGAAGGCGATGTTCCATCGCCTTAGATGGAATCCGGAGCCTTGGAGGACACGAAGACTAGTTAGTGTTAGTCTAGGACTCTGTAACCGTATCCGGCTGGGACTCTCCATGTAACCCTAGGTCCTGGCGTCCTTATAAGCTGGCCTACGGGAGCCTTTAGGGCATAGAACACCAAGTGCATATCACAACTTCACATAACCTCGCATAGCGAACCTATCTCTGTAACTCGGCTTATTGCCATTATAGTTATTTATAGCAGGAGTAGGATTCCGCCACCGTTGTGGGATCTGAACCTGGGTAAGCTGTGTTACCTCGTGCCCGTCAATCGTCCTCCTTCCTCCACGTCTTTAAACACGCACTGTGAGGACCCCTCTATGGCGTACTCGTCGGCAATACCACGACAGTTGGCGCCCACCGTGGGGCAAGAGGCGCTTACAGCAAGGATCTGGGCGGGATCCCTCGCCGTCTTCGAAGGCGGCCAAATCACATCTCCGTTGATGCGCCGGCTTCATCATTGCTCTTGAGTATACGGAGGATTTTATCGTCTCTCCACTCGAGCATGTGCTAAAGTCAACGGCATCGTGGAAGTCTTCATCAATGCTTCAATCGCGTGCGGCAGCCACACAATTAATCAAAAATCATCAAGCATAGCTACAGTCGTATCGGTACTGGAGCTGATCTGTACGTCCAAACCCGGGTGCGATCGGCGGCTTCACGAAATAAGGCGGCGATAACTTTTGGTCTGGTGCACGCTTACTAAAGCTTGGACTGATCGATCTTAGCCAAAATACGTGCTGCGTATATGCAAGTACTAATTGCCGGATTGATGGGTCTGAGATTAATAAATTACGGGGACTAGTGCGCTCAGCTATTACGATTGGCAGACACGCATGGACCAGGTAAAAAAAGGGGCAGCATCAATGATTGTGATTCAAACGTCACAAACATTGATCGACCATGGCGGCTCAGGACCGACTTGGACTATTCCGCATCATGGCCAGTAGTTGTGTTCCGATAAGCAAAGGGCTAGCGTGTTCTCAAAAACCATCTATCCCGCCGGCTTACGCCGCTAACTGGGAAGCCGAGTAAAGTACGACCGCGCTCATATATGAAAACCACAAAGCATCATTAATTGATGACCTTCGTGACCAGCCTCGTCCTGGCCAGATTCGTCTTTGTCGTAAACTCACCGACTTTGCTCAAACAGCTAAGTACCCTATTTATATTTATTATTTTAATTGTTTATGATCATCAGATTCAGATTGGTTCACTCATATCCTGAGTCTTTTATCGCTTTCGTTTTTGATCATACCTTTTCCATGATTTGCCTTGCGCTCGTGAGTATAATTTTTACTGGCTTGCCGTTTAAAGGCCCCAGTACCATGCAAAAAACCTGCCTTCAAGTATAGGCTTAAGTTTTCTGGATACACATTTTCTGTTGTTTTTATGTGGATACCAGAGTAGTGACTTTTCGGCACTCAAAGCCGGCGTTTTGGCCTTACGTTCTGGACGATACTATTAGGCATCATCACCTAAGGACATGGTTCTGTGCTGCAAGTCTTCCGTCTCACGAAAGGTCAAGCATAAAGACCAAAATAATGGACAAGCCAGCACTTTCTTAAACAAAATTTTACATAAACTGTTTAAATTAGTTGAGTTTTTCCCTCCTAAACAGTTTTATGTGTCCAGCTGCTGCATTGTTTCAGCTTTAAAGCATTTGTTTAAAGGCCATGTTTGTTCCGCCTTGCATTTATTTGTTGGACATGATTAAAGGAACAATTTAATACATTTGTATTTTTATTTTTATGTTTCAGGTGTGTAATGCTTGGAAATTGCCGCGTTCCTTGGATTAAGGTGTTTTAAGCCGGATTTTCACTAGGCTTGACACCTCGGGGCTGCAATTGTAATTGTTGGCCAAGACTTGAGCCGCCTTTGAGGTGTCGGATCGACGCTCGGGGGCTTGACATCTCTAACTTAAGAGCTTTGTCCCGCCTTGCGTCCAAGCCAGAACAAACATCGGGGGCTACAATACGATGATCTCCAAGACATGGTTTAGTTCTCTTTGAGCATCAAGCCAGAAAATTCATGTGAATTCCACCTTGACGCTCGGGGGCTACACTGATGCTGAATTTTTGTGAAGTTCTCTTTGGAGAACCAAGCCGAAATAATTTCCGACTTGGAGCTCTAGGGCTACACTATTCACATTTTTGTTGAAGCTACTCTGCGAGCACCAAGAAGATTTTCCTTTGAAACTCTGACTTGGTGCTCGTGGGCCACAATTGTTTGATGTACAACTATGCATGTGCTTTTGAGCATCAAGCCGCCTTCATCATGGAAGCCGACTCAATGCTCGGGGGGCTACATATGGTTATGTCAACAAAACTTTCAAGACGGTGAAAAATCTGGCTAGCAAAACCTGAGGGCTCGACATTAATTTTGCCTTCGCGGAAGTTTCCTGGGTTACACGGCTTGATGGCCTAAACACCTGTGATATGAGAAGCTCTAATACCTTAATATGGCAAGCTCTTATGCTGTGACTTTGCTGGCTCTAATTCGGCATTTTGGCAGCCATTACGATCGTGGTCCGGCAGCCATGATTTTTTCCGGCTTACATATCGTCTTGCATGGATGATGATATTGAAGACGTTCCTAGAGCTTGGAAGAATCACTAACGATTTGTTAGAGAGTTCTCCACATTGGATTCGTTCGCAGAAGCATACAAACAACTCTCTGGCTAGGCTTAGTCGGATGAGAATATAATATGGGAGCTCCCCAAGATTCTTCATGAAGCACGCCTACAAATTGAAGACGACGTGATACTTACGCTCAAAGCTAGAGGGAGGAACGCGAGGATCTTGAAGAACTCCGGGGGCTACTATTGTGGATATACAAAATGGGTATACCTACGGCATTGTCTCATACCGGCAAGCCCGGGTGACCCACAGTTGGTGGTTAGGCCTATGGCATAACCGGGCGGCCTAGTTGCTGATAGGAAGCCGGAGGTCCAGTAGGGATAAAGGAAGGCGGCGTTCCACCGCCTTATATGGAAGCCGGAGACTTGGAGGACACAAAGACTAGTTAGTGTTAGTCTAGGACTCTGTAACCATATCCGGCTGGGACTCTCCATGTAAACCTAGGTCCTGGCGTCCTTATAAGCCGGCCTACGGGAGCCTTTAGGGCATAGAACACAAAGTGCATAGCACAACTTCACATAACCTCGCACAACGAACCTATCTCTGTAACTCGGCGTATTGCCATTATAGTGATTTATAGAAGGAGTTGGATTCCGCCACAGTTGTGGGATATGAACCTGGGTAAGCTGTGTTACCTTGTACCCGTCAACCGTCCGCCTTTCCCCACGTCTCTAAACACGCACTATGAGGACCCCTCCATGGCCTACTCGTCGGCAATACCACGAAAGTAGGTAGGAGGGGATGCCACCTTTTTTAGATATGTTTTGCACATTATGTGGTGCATATGGAAAATGCCCCACAGAATGTCAAAATTCTATGGCGCATATAGCCATATGCGCCATAGAATTCTGGCATGCCCATGTGCTGGGTCAGGCCCACATGGGGCCCACAGGAATTATGTGGCGCATATGGCAATATGCGCCATAGAATTCTCACTTTCTGTGGTGCATATAGCTATATGCGCCACAAAATTAATTTTAGTGGAGCATTTTTCCTATATGCACCACAGGATTAAAATCTACCTATAATCGTTTTCGTAATAGTATGTGCCATGCACACTTGTGTTGTTCTTGGAGCGTCTTAGTTTTTGTTTGCTTAGTTTGCTTGAATAAAGTAGTTCGAACCCTGATTTCGCTTTGTTGTTTCAAATAAGTTGATTGGTGTTGGAAAAGAGTAGAAAGTTTCATGCTTATAGTGGTACAAAAGGGAGCTTGTTTTGACTGTGGCCTAGACTTTATCATGTCATGCTAGATGTTGTTTTAACCTTATGCTTAGGGATTATTGATGTAGCATGACTTGTTCCAAACAAAATGAGTTTGCTTAATGTGCCTTGAAAGAATCATGCATTGTTTTAGCATACAAAAGCATAATATTGTGGTATTCTCCTTTGATGCTTTATTTGGGTTGACTTCGCACATGCTCACACCATGTTATAACTATGAACCAGTCACCTTAGCCTCTATGATAATTTAGTTTTTGACTTGTGGTACCACTTTATGCTTTGATTGATAATCTTTTGTCACTTTGCATGATTATGGCCATTATTGCTCTCTTAGTTGGTCGATGCAAGTCTTTTGCTAGCCTCCACTTGTACTGAGTAAGATCTACGCATGCACCCAACTCCCAAGAAACCAAGTTATTCCAAAGAGTCCACTAGAAATTCCTACGCATGGTGTGTTACACTATTCCAAGTATATTATTGTTTTATCTATCTTCCAAATTAAACTTGTTATGTGAAAATTAGTGATTAAAACTCTCACAAACTTGATGGCACACTTTATTTTTCTTGCCCCTAATAAACTTGAACCATTGTGTCATCTATGGTGTATATTCTTGCACTTATAATTTGGGAATTAGCAGAACCGTGCTGTCATGGGGAACGCTTTCAACACCTGTAAATATCTACCAGTTGATATCATGCTCTTTTGTTTATGGATGTCGGCGGTGTGAAATAAAAGGGAGCATGTAAGTTCATGGAGTATTATATATGTGTTAGAGAAACGCCTGGGCCGCTAGCCTAAGCCATTCCTAATCATGGTGGAAACTTGCAGCATCACCATAGTGAGAAATCCATGAAGCATCCTCAGAAAAAAAGAGAGAGAGAAAAATAAAATACAAAAAATATGCACCATGCTCATGGTAAATAAAAGGATTGCTGAGATGCTAACTGTTTGTTGCCTTGTCATTTTCATATGGGATATCTCCTGTGTCATGGGGCAAGGGGCACCCCGTTGGTGGTTCTCTATGATACACATATACTAACAATGACAAGAACTTTCTTGTGACTAAAGTTGAGTAGCATGAGGAACGACCCTCGTACTCAAGGGACATGAGATTGACAACTTATGATTTGTCAAGCATATACTCCATACTTTCTTCACTTTAACCTTAATCACTTCAAGATGCTTATGATAGGGGAAATGAGAGCTGAAAGCTAATAAGTACCATCATTTTTGGAAGCTCTTTATGAAACTTGAAATCCCTGCTTCCTTGTGAAGGACCTTTCTTACTAATTTTATATTGAGTATCCACCTTCTATCTTTATGCACCAACTATGAGAGCATAGTTGTCATTCTTAGTTTTATGTGCATTGTCCCAAAACTTATTGATTGATTCATAATGTTGATTTTGCTTGTTCTTGAACTATTTGTATCTAGTCACCCTTATGAACTTTGAAGGTGTCCTATGCATTTATGTTTTGCTACTCCATGAGGGACAAGTTGAATACCACTATGCTATGTTTTCTATATGTGAAACAAACAAACATCTTTAGATGAATTGTTATTCATGATGTTTGTTTGTATCCTTCCATGTTGCAACATAGTTACTATGTCTTTTTGTTATAACTTCATCTTTCATGCTCATCTTTAGAGTACTTTGATCCCAGCTTTCAATGATTTACAAATGGTTTGATCAAGATTGTGATGGTGCATGTCACCTCAAAAATTATTATTTTTATCACTTACCTACTCGAGGATGATCAGGAGTTAAGCTTGGGGATGCTTGGTACGTCGTAACGTATCTATAATTTTTTATGTTCCATGATTGTTTAGTATCAACTTTGCTATGCTTTGTCTACACTTTGAGGTATTTTTATACATTTTCTGGGACTAACCTATTAACAAAATGCCATAGTGCTAGTTGCCTGTTTTCTGCTGTTTTTGGTTTCAGAAAAGCTAGTAAGGAAATATTCTCGAAATTGGACGGGACAAAAGCCAAAGTCAATATTTTACCGGAACGAACAAAGAGACCGAAGGAGAGACGGAGGAGCGCCACAAGGCGGCCACCCCCCAAGGCACGGGCCCACCCTAGGCCGCGCTAGGGCAGGGTGTGGGCCCCCTGGCCGCCCTCTTGCCTCGCCTCTTAGCCTATAAAAGCTCCCCGATGCAGAAACCCTATACACCCAATCAGATCTCCATGAAACAGTCCGTAGCCGCCGTCACCATCGTCCCTAGATCGGGGGTATCTCAAGCTCTTCCCGGCACCCTGTCATCGGGGAGAGATCATCCCGGAGGCCTTCTTCATCACCATGCCAGCCTCAGGTATGATGCGTGAGTAAGTCACCCTTGGACTATGGGTCCATCCAGTAGCTAGATGGTTGTTTCTCCTCCTTTGTCCTATCATGTTTAGATCTTGTGAGCTCCGTTCATGATCAAGATCATCTATTTGTAATCATACATGTTGTGTTTCCGGGGATCCGATGGATAATGAGATACTATGTCAGATTGATTCTATCATGTCATATTGATTATGGATTCTATCATGTCTATCTTGTTTGTGATCTTGCATGCTCTCCGTTGCTAGTAACTATCTTGGCCAAGTAGATGCTAGTGACTCCAAGAGGGAGTATTTATGCTCGATAGTAGGTTCATGCCTCTAGTAATCTGGGGAAGTGACAGGAATCTCTAAGGTTGTAGATGTGCTGTTGCTACTAGGGAGAAAACAACAATCTCTCGTTCATGGAATAATTGTATTCTTTACTTTACACACATTGCTTAATGCAATTATCCGTTGCTTGAAACTTAATACTGGAGGGGGATTCGGTGATAACCTGTAGGTGGATTATTAGTCATAGATGTAGTTGGATGGCGGTCTATGTATATTGTTGTAATGCCCAATCAAATCTCATAGGAATCATGATGTCTAGTATTTGCATTGTTATGCTTGCTTAGTCTGTCAATTGCCCCGCTGTAATTTGTTCGCCCAGCATGTTGTCTATTTTAAGGAGAACACCTCTAGTGAACTATGGACCCCGGTCCAATCTTTACCATTTATTCATCATCTACTGTTACTTGTTTACTTTTTACAAGCAACTATTACCTTCCACACTATACGTTTAATCGTTTGTTTTCAGCAAACCAGTGAGATTGACAACCTCACTGTAAGTTGGGGCAAAGTCTTGAGTTTGTGTTGTGTAGGATTCCAAGTTGTTAGCAAGACCTTGGAGTTGTTTCCTTGCTCCTAATGGTTCAATAACCTTGGTTTCATAACTGAGGGAAAACTTTCTTCTTTCTCATCACACCTTGCTCTTGGGGTCTCCCAACGAGGCTCTACCGTGGTCTGAGACCATCATTATGCCAAATACTTGGAGTCTGTGAATGAAGTTTCTTTCTTCTCATATCATCAGGAATCTTCTCAACTATTCATCTTGGTGGTGTAAAGTGATATCAAAATTGCTGGCAAAGATTTTGTTAGTTCTAGATGAATAAAGAGTTTCCTTCCCGCTTTCTTAAACATGTTCGAAAAGTGACCATGATTTTGGTAATCAATAATTTCTCTTGTTACATGTTCCCTGTGACTCCTATGAGTCCTCTCCACCAGAATAACCTTCTTTCTTGGCCATCTGTTGAACCAAAGAGTGACCCTTATGTGTCAAAAGTAGTTCAACAACTTGGTTTTGTTGGTATCTATCTTTTCCAACCATGAAATCTCTATTTAAGTTCTTTAGTAGAGGTTTACCTCTCGAAGTCTGTGTTATTTATCTATTCTATTGGAAGTCTCCTTCCCTCAGAAGTCAAAACTCTTTTGTTAGCTTCATGGTCTCAATCCTTATGAAGACCAATTATCTGTCACCTTGAAAACCATCTCCTTTTTTTCCTCCTTTACCTTGGCGTGTCTCATGTCGTTGGCTCTAGAGATGATCGTGAAACGTCTATCCATGAGTTGGCCATGAGATACTCATTTTGTGGTTTTGTGCCATTCCCTCTCTTCCTTAGTGTGAGTAACCACCCCTAAGAAAATGAAGCGCTTCATTCATTCAATAATGGTGGCATGGATCAACCTCTTCGAGAAGATCGTTGAAGTTTAGTGTAAACCTGTTCCTTCTATCTTCCTACCTAGGAATCTCGGGACGAGATTATTTTAAGGGGGATAGAATTGTAACAACCCTAGTTTCAGTAAATGCTAATTAGGATTTGTTGTGCATTCATGAGCATCATGTAATCTTGCTAGATAAAATTCAAAACAAGAATACAAACAAAACCCTAATTACCTTCTCTCTTTGAAAGCCTTCAAATGGTTTTGAAATATTTTGAAAACCCCCAAACCTAAGGAGCCCAAATTGACTACAAGGGCCACACAATATTTAACATATTTTACAAAGTTCTTGTAATTTGTAAATATTCAAAATATAAAAGAAATTGAAATTACAAAGGAGATAAAAGAAAACAGAAATAACAAAATGATTCAGGAGAAAAATAGAACCTAGCTAATCTGGGCCGTAGCCCATCCCCTCTTCCCCTCTCCATGCCGCCCACACGCAGTCGCCAGCAGCCGTCGGCCTGCATTGTCGCGGCCCATCTGGCCTGTCTACAGCCCGCAACCGGCCCGGTACCGCTTCGTTCGGTTTTTTCGTCTTCCTCCTGCTGAAGCAACTCGCTGGCTCGCCGCCGACCACCCGATGCGATGCCGTGCGTTGCGATGACTGTCGCCGCCCCCGAGCGTCTATAAGAGCCCAACATCGCCGCCGGAGAACCCTACCAGCCCAGTTTCCCCTATCCCTTCTTCTCCTGCGTGCAAACCCTAACCCTAGACGTTGTAGTCTCTAACGAGCCCTGCCGTTTGTGTCCTTCCCTCGCCCAGCCGAGGTGCCCAGGAGATTCGCCTCGCCGCCCTCTTCATCTATGTTGAAGTGTGCAAGAAGTGGAGCTGCGTTCTCGCCGCGACCTCGACATACCGTCGGCCACCGCCGTTGCAGTCGTCAATCCGTGGTCGCCTGACCTCCCTTGGCCTCGCCGTCACCACCATCGCGTTTAGGGTGAGCCTCTGTACCTCCCCGTGCCCTCCGTCTCCTCCCTCTCGCTCTCTGCCCTCTTCCACATGAGGACCTGCCACCGCTGCCGCTCGCCGTTGTCGGGCCACCATCTCCAGTGACCAAATAGGAGCGGCGCCACCACCATCTGGTTCGCCTCGATGAGCTTGTTCCAACGTGCCCCCTCTCGCATCCCCGCATGCTCCCTTTCTCCCGCCCTGCGATCGATCTGAGAGGAGATCCATGGCTGAAGTTAGCATGACGTCACCATGAGGCAATAATACCTTTTCTTTTATTTAAATGTTTTGTAAATTGTTTTCTAGATTATAAATACCCCTGTGGGCCCTATCTGTTAGAGTATTATTCATTTAGGAAAATAATTTCTATAATTGATAAAACTATGACACGTGGGCCCAAGCTAGAAAATAATTTAAATAATCCATTTTTTTTATAATTTCCTAAAATGATTTAAAATGGATTAAAATTGGTAAAAATCATAACTAATTCATTTTAACTAAGAAAAATACAAATAATATATTAAAATGTTTAGAAAAATGAGATCTACCTCTTTATGCTATCATCATGTATTATCAAACAACTTACATGACAAGTTTAATCAGCGAACAAAAGGAACCCTCTCATAAGCTTCCGGAGTTTCCCCGAATTAGGGTTTGGATCCCTCGGACTCCGTTTAAAATGACCAAGCATATTTAGGGTTTCAATTTCAACAACCTTTAACTTGTCATATCATCATCCTTGTTGAGCATTGCATCGATGCCATGTGTTGATTGTTTCCTTTCTTTCTGGTATTTTGTTCTTCTCCGGTCGAATACGATATCGAGATCAAGATTGAAGACCGAAAGTGTAACATCCCAGCATTTAGGAACTAACGAAGGGTAGATTTAGGAATATGTAATGTTGCATGCATCCATTTGTGAAAATGTGGGTAAAATTTTCGCCAAATAAAAAACCTTAAGTTATCAATGTTGCTTTCATACTTTGAGATTAGGTTTGGTCTTAAAGGGTGATTGCTATAGACTTTGATATGATTTTTAAGGAATTTTGTGTTTTAAAATGAATTTGAATTTCAAACTTGAGTGTTTTAATTATAATTCAAATAAATTAGGGATAATTTTTGAATCTTAATTTAATTAAGAAATCAATTACAACTTAAATTCTATCCAAAGAAAAACAATAATGAATATGAAAATTATTTCATATCATCAATATATAATCAAGTTACCAAAATTATAACTTATTGGAAATCATCCACACAATTCAGAAAGGTAAAAATACAAAGAATAAGAATATTCTCTATTAATAACAATGTAATCTTTATTACAGAAGAATAAAATGAAGATTACAAAATAATGAAAAGAAAATTACAAGAATAAGAAAATTACATTGGATTATTCTATAACTATTCTGTATCTAAACCTAAACTAAATCTTCATCTTTATATCTGTACCTGCAAAACAAAACAGAAAATTAAATAGAAAAATAAAAGGTTAGTGTTAGTATTATTTTCTCTCAGACATGTCAGTGAAGTGAACTAGACAAATTCATCATTGAGAAACTTATATAAAAGGGGCAAGTTTCACCAAAATGAAAGAATCCATCTTTCATAAATTTAAAGCCAGAAGTCAAATGACAGCCAAGAAGGGCAAATTCACCAGCCAGGTGAAAGTAACCTGGTAATAGTAAGTTTCAAAATACTGAACATATCCACAAGTGCACAGCAAGCACATAGGCAGGACACACACCAACATGCATGTGGTGTGTTGTCAACCTCATAGAACAGCCCAAACTCACAAAACCACAAACACAGCCGTGGAGAGGCACTAGTGCATCACTCCACTGTTTGCACACAAGAACAGCCAGCCTAGACAGCAGCTTACGAAGCACATCAGCCAAACCAAACCACCAAGGATCAACCAAACATCACCAGGATGGTGACATAAGGAGGGGGAAGGATCAGGTGGACAGCAAGGCCAAGTCCAGGAGCTAGGAGGAGCAGGCTAGCTCAAGGACAAATCTAGGATCTTGGAGGAGCAGTCTAGCTCAAGATAAAGCACAGGAGTCTAGCAAAACCAGATCAAGATCATCACCAACTTACTCCATAGTCATCAGATTTTGTGGTGACTTTCATAAAACCTTCACATGATTTAATCATCTTATTTAGAGAGAAGCATGTCTTGTTTTATAAAACAAACCCTCAGAAAGCACCCAAGTGGGGTGAATCCATCATAGGTATTTTTAAACTCTAAAAGCAAACACCAAAGTACCTGGATCCAGCCAGAGCACACAACAACATCATTGCTCTGGATTAGGCTATATATTACAATTCAAGCCTAAATATATCTATGATCTATTTCTAGGCACATCCCTAAAGGAAGGGTAGCACCTTAGAAACAAATCTTTGGGATCCATAGAATGATCAAGCTTACTATCATTTTTTTCCAAGCTTTGATTCAAGAAAGAATAGCTGGTACCACTACTAGGACTATCTAAATGAATCAACTAGATAAGATCTGAATCCCTAAGCCTCAGACCAACATCATTGGTCTTAGGGAATTCAGACAAGAACATCTCTATTTATCTTATAAAGCGAAGTTTGTCTTAAGCCTAAAACAACCCAATCAATGGATTAGAATGAAACTTGTGTGCCATACCATGATGGTGTCACAAGAACAATCCATTATGAATCTGAATAGACATTAAATCATCATAAATTCAGACAATCAATTCACTAATCATTTTCCTATTAACAGAGGAACCATAACTAGGATATTCCTATATTAAACTTCACTGTTTGAGATCATGCTAAGCCAACAACACTAGGACAATGATTTTATCATATCATAACCATGATCATAAACCCAGAGATGACAGTGAAAACTTATCAAGTCACTGACTTAATCCAGCATGATTTCCAAGCAACTATATCATCTGAATCAGATGTAATCCAAGCATCAAGTCATCTAGTAAGCCACCAAAAAAATTATAGATCATCTTAAGCAACAAGCCTCAGGCCAATAACCACTTGGAAGATTTACAATTCATCCAAACATGATTCAATTCATCCAGTATATGAACAACCCCAGAATAAGAACCCTAAATGGATATGTCATCCTAATCAGAATCAGACAGAAGCCAGAGAGGACACTGCCAGCATCTAGCATCGGATCAGCAAGCACAGATAGCACTAGGGGAGAAGAATCGAACTCACCATAGGTCCTCGCTGAAGATTAGAAGAGGAAGCAGTGGGGCCGACGACCATGGCGACAAGGGGAGCACCCCAGAGGGGGCGCTGCAACCCGCATGGTGCCACGGCAGCGACCTTGATCACGCCTGGAGGTGCAGAGCATCACCTCGACGCACGACGACCACGACAGCACCTGGATCCATGGCAACCCCCAAACCCTAGGGTTCGGGACGACATCGATCCATCGCAGGAGAGCCCCAGGCTCGAATCCAATTGGATAGAACGAATGGGTGTCGCCGACAACCCCCTGTTGCACCACGGCGGCAACCACAACGGCCTACGGAGGCGGGAATCGTCGGTGGCAGAATCGCCGGTGGCGGCATCGCCGGCCATAGGGTCGGGGTGAGAGGAGGAGAGGATAAGCTCGAGGGAGAGAGAGAGGCAGTGAGGAGTGGGCCGAGTTGGGCCAAACCCTTCGAGCTAGTTCTTTTGTCTATGACTAATGGGATACTAGGGCCCAATAAGATAAACCAGCACAGAAATCCTCACAGGCCTGTTTTAATAAAAAGGAAAAGACCAAAATACCCCTAGACTTAAATAAATCTTAGAAAATAAAATAAAAGTCCAAAAATTATAAGTAAAATATTTTTGGATTCACAATAATACACTCTATCCAAATAAAATAAGATATAAAATTTTGGACATTTAAATTTTTATAAGAATTTTGTAATTTATATAATCCTTATGGAATTTTACAAAATTATTGAAAGATGATAAAAATAAATAAAAATCACTTTCATTATATAGTAATATTGTAGTATTTTTTAAAAATACTAAATAAATGTTTAATAACAATTTTTAATGTATAATTGATAATTCCTAAAAGAATAATTAAATCAATAAAAGACAAATAAAAAGGAAATAAAATAAAATAAATCAATATATGCTATAAATATTAAAAAGTAATATTTATAAATGCTTTATTAAAAGGCACCTTATATAGAGAAAATGCATATAGAATTAAATAATGCATTACATTACTTGCATAATCATTTTGCTTCTTTAAATATTGTCCTTACCGGGCAATAATGATGTTTTTGTAGACATAGAAGCTCAAGGTCCAGTGCAAGCATTAGACTTCACTACCTTGCCATCACAAGGCAAGTTCATCACTTGCTCATGTCCTTTAAAGAGTTTTTATCAAAGTACTAGCACAAAACCCGTGTGTTGCTATGGCCTAATAAACGTAGACCTAAATACACGGATAATTATTAGATCTCTTAAAGTTGCACAAAACAAATCCTACATGAGATTGCCATCCTAGATCAAGTGACCTCATCGATCTTGCCAGATCCTTAATGGAGTATATGCTGATAATTAGATATAGTACTTTACTTTAAAAACATAAACATAGTCTTTCATCATAAAAATTTAGCTCACACACAGAGCCGTAAGTTGTGACATTTGCATATGTTAAAAAGTTTGAAACCAAATACCTATCCAAAACTATGCTGTAATTTTATAATAAAATCACATGGGACTAACGCTACCTAGATGGATTAAACTTGCGAATGATTACGATCTACCACATGTAAAAGAAAGAGTAGACATATAGAAATATCATGTAGGATGACTATTGAGCAATACCAAAAACAGAAAGGCAACATGGCAGAAATCTCGTCTCTATATAAATATTCTAGTAGTCTCCTAAGCTTAAGTCAAGGTAGAGATTTTCCTAGCTTGGTCGCTTGTTGTATGCTATTTTTTTGAGATGTGAGCCTACCCGCTGATGCACGGATTGTCCTTTAACAGCCTGGCCCATATTTACATTATACAATGACTAATTTTACCTGAATCAAGCCTAACCAGAGAGGCCGGCGACCTGCATGGCGTGTCCTTGAGCGAGATGCTGAACTCCAATCAGTCTCCTTGGCAAGGCCGATGGAGAGGAGGCCGCACATTAGAGGGCCAGCGGGCGGCGGACAGGAAGGAGCCATTGTCTAGCAATATGCATACACCCTGCAGTGCACGGAACGGGTTCGCCCCATGCTGCAATATTCTACCTGCAGTAGCGAGCAATCTGTCGCCTGATAATGTAAAACATCTAGTATTGTTTATGTTGATATGGACCTCGCTCCAAGCTGTTTTCCATTGATACTTTCTCTGCATATTCCCACAGCCGCAGTCGAGCGCGTGCTGGTATGAGTCGGAGCTAGCAGTCTAGGGGGTATGAGCCTGAGCTAGAAGTCATCACACCGATCATCAAGTCTGCTCTACTCCCATATTGAACGGTGTCGCGGTCACTATGGTGCACACACCTTGTCGTTCCATCAGCGGCCTCCATGACTGCTTTGTCATGTCTGTCAATCTTCTCACCTCTGCTACTTTTCTGATTTATCAATTATCTTTACCATATCAGCGACGAACGACAAAGAACCGTCGATGAGGCTGGGGTCGGCGAAATCGGATGTGGATCACAGGTGGGGTTGGAAAGCTCGATTTCATCCTTAGGTGGCCAACGACTTCCGATGATGTTGTGTGATCGACTGTTGAAAATATTTCTAGAGTTTTTGTGGGAATCGCACGACGGTCGTGCCTCTAATCTGCCCCAGGCGCAGCGAGCCAGACCCTCCAATCTGGGCTCGGCATGCATGCTCGCTCTCATGATGGAATCGATCGGCCGGCCTCTCAAATCTTCTCTAGACGTGGCGTGGGTGCTCGAGTCCTTTTTATAAACCATGCGATCTGCTATAACTGCTGTTGCCGTATACGGTGAGGATTCTAGAGGCCAGGCCAAGCTGCATGGATGCTGCTCGTGAGTCCTAGGACCAAGACCTAGCTGATCGGGTAACACGTATGAAGCTGCAAAAAAATTGAGAGCCTTACATAAACGGTGGCAGTTGTGGATAATACGTGGTTTTGGTGGAGGGTAGAAAGGTTCAAAAAAGTGTTGGACCGGAAGAAACACTTCGTGCTTTATTATTAGGTATAGATTTGCAAATTGTGTGTTGTCATATATGCTATAAAAGAAAGAAAATATTATTTTCACAAATAAAGAAATCATAGATATCATCCTAAGTAATGATATAATGGAGCAATAGAACTTAGGGTTCTAGTTGCAAACAATGATGATCAAGTAGGGACTTAATAACCCCTGACATTAGTGATTCTAGCACCGTATATTACGCGTTAGCCATGAGATTTGGAATGGGACAAAGAAGTCAGCTGTATCTTCTTCCTCTCGCATGAAGCCGGATGTGCAGGTCGTGGCTGTTATCCTCGTAGCGTGCATATTAATTGGTAATTCATAGAGGATATGCAGCATATGGGTGGGAACCCTCATCGTCCCACGATAGTTCTGGCATCTAACGGTTTGTATAAACCATTGTCGTCATTCATTATGTGGGCATGGTGTACACCAAGGAGGCATGCGGGGTTGCGAAGGGGGCAGTGATTGGCTTGGACCAACTACTGGGCCCCACATCATGGAATTATGGACGGGAAAGTACGCCCGGTTGTGCAACAAGGAGTTGATCTCTCATGGGTAAAGTAATGCACCTCTGCAGAGTGTAAGAACTATAACTTGTTACTCCCTGTTCCGGGAAGGAGCTACAAACACGGCAGGAAAGGAACTCCATGAAAGTTCTGGTCAACCTGTGAAGGCTGATTGTCATAGATTTTCATAATAAAATCTATCTTTGAAGAACGATTTACAAAAATTGCATAGTGCTAAGGATTTATAATCCGAGGTGGTAGTTAGAGCATCAAACTTCCCACCTTGCATATAATGAACTTGTTGGTAACGTTGTTACTCATTCTTTCCTTTGATCCCTTGCTTAGACTCTGAGGATCCCGAAGACGTTCCAATGTATGCAGCCGAATGCCAAGAAGATGTGTTCTACGAGGAACTTGATCTCTCCGGATGAGTTGAAGGAGTGGATTACGAAATCCTCTATGGTGTCGATGATAACGAGTCCAACTAAGGATTCCTAGTTAGTAGTAACCAACGGAGCCGAGCAACATGAACTCTATAGAATGAGCTGTTGAGCTCAACTCCTGGTCGAAGTTGTTCCTTTTAAATTCCGCTGAAACACTTTATATTTTGGTTTGTAAGTTGAATCTTTTGGAAGTCTTGAACTTCCGGTATTTTAATAATAATAATGTTTGTACTTTTGTAATATGGACCCGCAATGTTTCTGTTGTACCACTTTGAGGGATGTGATATTTACGGAACGGTGTTTTGTGGATGTCATGTCAACGACTATAGTGTACTACACATGCAGTGGTATGCTGGGTCACCGCAGTTGGTATCAGAGCAAATTGCTTTGACCTTAGGTTGGAAACCTAGTAAAGGGTATTACCTGTAGGAAAATTTAGCAACGATAAAGAATTCTCTAAAAGTAATATAATGGGTATTCAAATGAGAATATTCCGTTATATATTTTAGTGCGATAATTCTTTGTTATGATGCAATATATCATTTGATACTAATCAAAATTATTTTTTTGACATACATCGATATGGCACCAAAGTTTCCAAAACAGACTTTGGTAAGGAAAGAGGAGACTCTTGATGATTATCATGGATCATTCACAGACCAACTTCGTCAACTTTTAAAAGCTCTTTAGTTGTCCAACTAGAATTCCATTGAACACTATCACTTACCTTGATGGCCGGATGTTATCCAAGTATCGTGTGAGTATCCAACTTCCAGAGAAGCTTGGATTATATCACGATCCACAGAATGTAGGAGTCATTTACCTATAGGCGAAGGTAGGAGTCATTTAGCAACATATCATGTTGCTGTTGTGGAGGCGATAGCTAATATCCGGGAGAAGAAAACCAAGGAGCTAGAAGGTAGCACATTCTCTGTGATACCTCATGATTCTATAGACTTGGATCCTATACTGGATCATCTTACTTTGGTTAAGAAGCATCGTAAGTTAGCTTCCAAGTTTATGGATAGATACCGAACACTCGTTGTGTCTTTTTATAAGACCCATCAAGTGATTGTTGAAGACAAAAATGACATGTTAGAGGATCTAACTGATCCAGAAAGGAGGAAGTAGTTAGCATTCCAGTTAGAGAAAGAAGCAAGTAGTAGTGCAACACCTATCTTTAAGGATATACCTATAGATCCTAAATCTTTTATACCATATCCTTATTCACCAAGACCTAAACCTATACACGATCCTACTATGGATATGCGGTATGCAGTACCATAGGGCTCAGAGGATGGTTCTGACTCAGAACTTCCTATTAAGAATTCAGATGGTTGGAGAATGGGATCATATGATGTATCTCATGAACACCAGATGTCCACAGATGGTTCCGACAGGAATGTTGGACAATCTAGTTGGATGGGTGAAGGGATGAACCCTAATAAAAGTAATAGAAATACCATGTCAATAGATAATCAGGATGAAGAAGAAGATCCTAAGGAGAGAGTGTTTGAATCATCAACATCTTCTCAAAACCCAGGGAATATACATTATCCAGTGTTTAATTATCTTGCCCACGAGAGCACCTGGGAAGCAGCAGGATCTGTGTATCTTGTTGACAACTCAAGAAATGAAGCTCAGGAGATGCAGGCTGGAGATAATGTTGAATATGTTTCTGAAGACTTTTCAGCTGAGCTGGAGGGAGTCAATGCGCTCAGGTTGAGTAATGACTCAAGTCCTGACACTTCAGATACATAGTATGTTCCTTCTGGAAGGCCGTATGTTCCACAAACTGTGCGACGAACAACACGTCATCATGGTTGGAAATTAGGCATGTACGATGAGCGTAGTTACTACTAGAAGGAGATAATTAGTTAGTAGTATCAAGTACCGTGTATTGTACCCAAGTAATAAGGTAGTTTTGTGATTATACCTATACGGTATATGTTGTAATGACTTTGTATCATTATGATATTATGTAAAATATGTGAAATGCATATTTCGATTTTCTTTGGATCTTCATTGTGTGACTAGTTCTGTGCGTAAATTCGAGCTCAGAACACATGTGCATGATGTAATTATGAGTATTCGCTTTATGTTGCAGGACTAGAGGGTTATGGATATGGGTGTAGGAATGGAAACTGAGCTGCAGCGGATGGAGCGAGAGGCCAAGGAAAAGGCCGATGCAGATGCAGCAAACCAAGAAGCATTACCACCACCACCACCAATGAGGCCATTAATGGAGCAGAATTTTAGGCAATGCATGCAAATGATGCAAGAGACCCAGAACAAGTTCATGGAAGAGTTGCTGGGGCGAGCAAATCAGAGGGCACCTGAAGGTGGAGGAGTGAGTCTATCTGATTTCCAGAATGCAAGACCGTTACCTTTTGCATCAGCTCCTGAACCAATGGATGCAGAGGAATGGCTAGCAGATACTGAAAGGAAGCTGAAAACTGTAGGTTGTAATGATGAGGAGAAATTGATGCAACTCATCTTCTGACTGGACCTGCAGCATCATGGTGGGAGAATCAGTTAGCAATGCAACAACCAGGAAGGGACTTTACGTGGGAAGAGTTCAAACAGAGATTCCATGAATATCATGTTCCGGAAAGTGTTATGGAGTTGAAGCGGAGATAATTTGAGGAGCTTCAACAAGGATATACTAGTGTCATGAAGTACATCCGGTATTTTAGTCAACTGTCTCGCTATGCTGAGGAGGATGACAACACTGAAGAGAAGCGGAAGAAGCGTTTCTTGCGTGGATTAAATCCATTTGTGAAGATGCAACTAAGGTTAGCCAATAAGCAAACTTATCAGCAGTTGTTGGATGCAGCCATTACTTTTGAAGATGACTACAAGAAAGTCCAAGAGGATCGGAGGAAGAGAGCCAAAAAGGAAATCAAGAGAGTTCATGCAAGCAAACCTAAAACTAACCTGGAGTTCAAACCTCGAAATAGGAATTATGGAAACAACAACAATAACAATAACAAGGGCAATGGTGGAAATCAAACCAATCCGAGAAGGAATGTTATTTGTAACAATTGTGGAATTCCAGGGCATTTCTAGAGGGAATGCAAAAAGCCTGTAGTGATCTGTTACGGTTGTGGTCATAAGGGGCATATCAAGCCAGATTGTACGAGAAAACCACCTGGAGGATGGCCTACCAAGGGAGGAGGACAAGCCAGTGGAGGAAATGGACAGCCCAATAAAGGAGGAAATAATGGCAAGGACAACAATTGCAAGAGGAACCGACCTACTGGGAAACTGAATTGTGCAACCCTCGAGGAGGTGGATAATTTCGAGCATGCAGTGATAGGTACGCTCAATATCCTTACCAATCCCGTCAAAATTCTATTTGATACTGGTGCAACTACTTCATTCATTTCTGAAGAATTTTGTGATATGTTCGTGATTAGAAGGGCAACGTTAGAAAGTCCTATGACCGTAGTTACGGCAGGAGGGAATGTGATTGTACGCCACATAAAACAAGATCAGGTTATCTCAATTTGTGGTTGTACATATTCCGCAGACCTTTATGTGATTCCTTTGAAGGAATTGCAGTAGTGTTGGGGATGGATTCGATGATGGAACACGGAGCTCAGATAAATTGTGAGGAGAAAGCTGTCTTAATCAAAACTCCAAGTGGAGCAAGGATAGTTTACCAAGCAGATAAGCACAGTCATATCATGGTGGATCTACAGCTGAATTCAATGAAAGAAGTTAAATTGGAAGAGATTCCTATAGTTAATGAATTCCAAGATGTTTTTCCAACAGAGCTACCGGGAATGCCACCAGACCGGGAGATAGAATTCACTATGGACTTAATTCCGGGTACAACACCAATAGCTCAAGCACCATATAAAATGGGACCCAAAGAGTTGAAAGAACTCAAGGAGAAAATTGATGAGTTAGCTAGAAAAGGATTTATACAGGAAATTGTATCTCCATGGGGAACACCGGTAATATTTGTGGATAAGAGAGATGGAGGAAGACGGATGTGTGGTGATTATAGAAATCTGAACAACGTGACTATCAAGAATAAGTATCCTTTACCAAGAATTCAAGATTTTTTTGATAAAGTGAAAGGAGCTGGAGTATTTTCAAAGATCGATTTAAGGTCTGGATACCATCAAATAAAAATCAAACTGGAAGATGTTCCAAAAACAACATTTGTCTCAAGATATGGACACCATGAGTATCTGGTAGTACCATTTGGTTTGACCAATGCACCGGCAATATTCATGAATCCGATGAACAAGATATTCATGCCATATTTGGACAAGTTCTTCATAGTCTTTATTGATGATATTCTGATATATTCCAAGGATAAGGAAGAGCATGCTGATCATTTAAGGATAGCATTGCAGACTTTAAGAGAACACAAACTTTATGCTAAGTTCAGTAAGTGTGAATTTTGGCTTGGTGAGGTAGAATCCCTCGGTCATGTGATCAGTAAGGATGGAATTGCTGTGAATCCATCTAAAGTTCAGTCAGTACTAGAGTGGACTGCACCGACCAATGTGAAGCAAATTCGAGGTTTCTTAGGAATGGCTGGTTATTATCGGAGATTCATTGAAGGTTTCTCCAAAATAGCTGAACAAATGACCAAATTTAAGGAAGAATACACCATTCAAGTGGGATGATAAATGTGAATCAAGTTTCCAAGAGTTGAAGACTAGATTAACCACAGCTCCAATCTTAGCAGTTCCTGAAACAGGAAAGGACTTCATAGTATACTGTGATGCGTCTAAAGAAGGTTTGGGTTATGTATTAATGCAAGATCAAAAAGTGATTGCTTATGGTTCAAGACAACTGAAACCCCATGAAGTCAACTATCCAACTCATGATCTAGAGTTAGCAGCAGTAGTTTTTGCACTGAAAGGATGGAGGCATTTTCTTTATGGAGCCAGATGTGAGTTATACACTGACCATAAAAGTCTCAAATATTTTTTCACTCAAAAGGAATTGAATATGAGACAGAAGCGTTGGTTGGAACTAATCAAGGATTATGATTTAACAATCAATTACACACCAGGGAAAGCAAATGTTGTAGCAGATGCTTTAAGCAGAAAGAGTGCAGATATTCAGCCAAGCAATAGGGAGTTACCAAAAGAGTTATAAATGGACTTGGAAAGATTAGAGCTTCAATTTATCAGAACAGAGGTTCTTGGAGGATTAGCTACTATGCAGGTAGTTGCAGAGCAGGACAGTGATCTTAAGCAAGAAATTTTTAGACATCAAGCAGAAGATCCTTTTATTGCTGAGGAAAATCAGAGGATATCTCAAGGGCAAAAATCAGTTTTTCGCCTTGGGAATTATGGGTCTTTATGGTTTCAAGACCATCTTTGTGTTCCAGATTTGACTGAGATTAGAAATGTCATTCTCAGAGAAGCACATGAAACACCATATTCTATACATCCAGGGAGTACTAAGATGTATATGGATTTGAAAGAACTATTCTGGTGGAATAACATGAAAAGAGATATTGCTAATATGTATCTGAATGCCATAATTGTCAAAGGGTGAAGGCTGAACATCAAAGTCCAGCAGGACCATTACAACCCATGGAAATTTCTGAATGGAAGTGGGAGGAAATAGGTATGGACTGATGGGTTTCGCAGCATAGTAAATCCAAAATTTTCTACGGATGCGAACGGGAAAGCCAAGATCTAATCTAGGAGATGCAAACAACGAGAGGGATTAGATGAGATCTTCATACCCTTGAAGATTTGCACAGCGGAACGTTCGACGGAACGTGGGTGATGTAGCCGTACTCGCTTCTCCTCCTCGCGATCCGATCCGATCTAGCACCGCAAGTGGTGATGCCTCCGAGAGATGCACACGTGCGGCACCTCGACGTCTCCTCCTTCCTTGGTCCAGCAAGTATGGTGGAGAGACAGATTGGATCTACAACGCGATGGTGCGGTGCAAGCGGTGGAGAGTTTCGGCGGCAGGGCTTCGCCTACGCGCAGTCGGGAGAGAGAGATATGGAGGGAAGCAGTATGGAGGCTAGGGTTGAAGGAGTGGGGGAGGAGGGCTGCGCCCCTTCCCTATATATATAGGGGGCTGGCCGGCCCCCTTGGCCCCTCGTCCAAGCCCTAGGGCGGCGGCCCCAAGGGTTGGAGTGGGGGCAAGTTTTCCCTCTCCTTCTAGAAGGTTTCCCTAAGGTTTCCCTAGGGTTTTGGCCGGCTAGGCCTATGGGGCCTTGTGCCCCTGGCCCAATGCGACCAGGGCACTCCCTCATAGGCCCACGCCCCCTCCCGACAAGTGGGTCCACGTTTGTCCCACTCCGGAAGGTTCTAGAAGCTTCCGGTACAATACCGATTAATCCGGAACAATTCCGAACTCCAAAAACTGCATTGCCTTATATGAATCTTATTCTCCGGACCATTCCGGAACCTCTCGTGATGTCCCGGATCCCATCCGAGACTCCGAACAAAAACTCATAAACCAATTATCCAATCTATCCTAGCGTCGAGACACGTTAAGTGTGTGACCCTTCAGGTTCGAGAATATGCAGACATGATCTTATATCAATAATCAACAGCGGGGTCTGGAAACCCATATTGACTCCCACACATTCATCGATGATCATATCGGATGAACCACGATGCCAGGATTCAATCAATCCCATATTTATATTCCCTTCGTCTCGCGATATTTTACTTGCCCGAGATTCGATCGTCGGTACCGTCATACCTAGTTCAATCTCGTTCACAGCAAGTACTTTACTCGTTCCGTAATCCGATATCACTTTGTGATTAACTCCTTAACCACGTGCTTGCAAGCGGTGTTGATATTGATTACCGAGTGGGCCCGTAGTATATCTCTCCGACTTGGGAGGGACAAATCCCATCTTGATACATACAACCCAATAGGTACTTTCCGATCACCTGAGAGACACCTTTATGATCACCCTCTCATAGGATGACATTTGATGACCTCAAAGCTTTCTTCCGATACCAGGGAGTTGTATTATCTCATGGTCTAAGGAATACAATATTTGACATAAGAAAAGCTTCGCAAAGATGAACACGATGACACGATCTAATTGCTTCGCTTAGTTTGGGTCTGTCCATCATATCATTCTGCCAATGATATGATCTCATTATTAATCGACAACTCATGTCTATGGTTAGGAAACCTTAACCATCATTAATCAATGAGCTAGTCCATAGAGGCATACTAGGGACACGGTGTTGTTCACAAACCACACAAGTATTAATGTTTCCGCTTAATACAATTCTAGCATGGAATATAAACTTTATCATGAACAAGAATTATAATAATAACATCTTTATTATTGCCTCTAGGGCATAATTCCAATAGTCTCCCACTTGCACTAGAGTCAACAATCTAGTTTACATTTGGCAACAATCTTACACCCATGGCACTAAGGTGCTGATCATGTTTTACACATGGAAGAGGTTTAGTCAATGGATCTGCGACATTCAGATCTGTATGTACTTTGCTAATCTTCAGATCTCCATCTGCTATATAATCTCGGATTATATGAAACTTGCGGTTGATATGCTTGGTCTTTGGATGATATCTTGCTTCCTTAGCGAGTGCTATGGCGCCAGTGTTGTCACACAATATCTCCAGTGGGTCCAAGGCACTTGGCACCACACCAAGCTTAGTGATGAAGTTTCTGATCCAAACTCCTTCACTTGACGCTTCTGCAGCAGCCATGTATTCCGCTTCTATTGTAGATCCCGTGACCACGCTTTGCTTGCAGCTTCTCCAGCTCACAGCTCCTCCATTCAAAATATAAATGTATCCTGTCTGAGATTTAGAATCATCCTTGTCGGTGTCGAAACTAGCGTCGACGTAACCCTTTACAATGAGCTGTTCATCACCTCCATAGACTAAGAACATTTCTTTAGTCCTATTTAGGTACTTTAGGATGTTCTTCACGGCTGTCCAGTGTTCCACCCCTGGATCACTTTGGTATCTGCTCGTCAAACTAAGAGCATTGGACACATCCGGTCTAGTACACAGCATGGCATACATGATAGAACCTATGGCCGAGGCATATGGCACTTTGCTCATAGCTTCTCTATCATTTACCGTAGATGGACATTGAGCCTTGCTCAATATCTTACCTGACAACATAGGCACTGAACCTTTCTTTGCCTTATCCATTCTGAACCTTTTCAGAACTTTTTCTAGGTATGTACTCTGGCTTAAAGCTATCAGGCGTCTTTGTCTATCTCTATAGCTTTTGATGCCCAATATATAAGCATCTTCACCTAGGTCTTTCATTGAAAAACATTTGTTCAAATAACTCTTCACATCGTTAAGCATGTTAATGTCATTTCCAATAATCAATATGTCATCCACATATAGTACCAGAAATTTCACTGAGCTCCCACTTACTTTCTTGTAGATACAGGCTTCGTAGCTATTTGGAACAAATCCAAAGCTCTTGATCACTTGATCAAAACGAAGGTTCCAACTCCGAGATGCTTGCTTCAGTCCATAAATGGAACGCTGAAGTTTGCATACTTTATCAGCATCCTTAGGATCGACAAAACCTTCGGGTTGCATCATATACAACTCTTCATCAATGTTGCCATTGAGGAACACAGTCTTGACATCCATCTTCCATATTTCATAATCATGAAACGCAGCAATTGCTAATAAAATCCGAATGGACTTAAACAACGCTACGGGAGAGAAGGTCTCATCGTAGTCAACACCTTGAACTTGTCGAAAACCTTTCGCGACAAGCCGTGCTTTATAGACGGTAACATTACCATCTGCGTCCGTTTTATTCTTGAAAATCCATTTGCACTCAACAGCCATTCGTTCGCTAGGAGGGTCCACCAAAGTCCATACTTGGTTTTCACTCATGGATCCCAATTCGGATTTCATGGCCTCCAACCATTTCTCAGAGTCTGGGCTCATCATCGCTTCCTCATAGTTCGTAGGTTCACTGTCTTCTACCAACAAGACAGTCAAGACAGGGTTGCCATACCACTCAGGAGGGGCACGCGACCTTGTCGACCTGCGACGTTCAGTAGCAGCATCGTCCGAAGCTTCATGATCCTTGTAATTAGCTTCCTCTATTGTTGGTGCAGGCGGCACTGAAACCATTTCAGGTGCTGCGCTACTCTCCAACTCAAGAGAAGGTTCAACAACCTCGTCTAGCTCTACTTTCCTCCCACTCACTTCTTTCGAGAGAAACTCCTTCTCAAGAAAGGAACCGTTCTTTGCGACAAACACTTTGCCTTCGGTTCTGTGATAGAAGGTATACCCAATAGTTTCCTTAGGGTATCCTATGAAGACGCATTTCTCCGCTTCGGGTTCGAGCTTGTCCGGCATCAACTTCTTGACGTAAGATTCGCATCCCCAAACTTTAAGAAATGATAACTTAGGTTTAGCACCAAACCACAGTTCATACGGTGTCGTCTCAACGGATTTAGATGGTGCCCTATTTAAAGTGAATGCAGCGGTTTCTAATGCATAACCCCAAAATGATAACGACAAATCAGTAAGAGACATCATCGATCGGACCATATCTAATAGGGTTCGATTCCGGCGTTCAGACACACCATTGCGCTGTGGTGTTCCGGGTGGCGTGAGTTGCGAAACGATTCCGCTTGCTTTAAGATGCGTGAGAAAATCATAACTCAAATATTCACCTCCACGATCGGATCGTAGAAACTTAATTTTTCTGTTACGATGGTTCTCCACTTCATTCTGAAATTCCTTGAACTTTTCAAATGTTTAAGATTTATGCTTCATCAAATAGATATACCCATATCTACTTAAGTCATCGGTAAAAGTGAGAAAATAGCGATATCCACCGCGCGTCGAAACACTCATTGGTCCGCATACATCGGTATGTATGATTTCCAACAAGTCCGTTGCTCGCTCCATCATACCGGAGAACGGGGTTTTGATCATCTTGCCCATGAGGCATGGTTCGCATGCGTCAAATGATTCAAAATCAAGAGACTCCAAAAGTCCATCAGAATGGAGTTTCTTCATGCGCTTTACACCAATATGACCTAGACGACAGTGCCACAAATAAGTAGTATTATCACTATCTACTTTGCATCTCTTAGCCTCAATGTTATGGATGTGTGTTTCATCCCTTTCGAGATTCAGAAGAAATATACCATTCACAGTAGGTGCATGACCATAAAAGATGTTACTCATATAAATAGAACAACCATTATTCTCCGATTTAAATAAATAACCGTCTTGCAATAAAAACGATCCAGAAATAATGTTCATGCTAAACGCAGGCACATAATAACACTTATTAAGGTTTAAAACTAACCCCGAAGGTAAAACTAAGGAGAGCGTGCCGACGGCCATCACATCAACTCTTGATCCGTTGCCAACACGCATCATCACCTCATCCCTCGCAAGCCACCGTCTATTCCGTAGCTCCTGTTTCGAGTTACAAATATTAGCAACTGAACCAGTATCAAATACCCAGGCACTACAACGAGGGCTAGTAAGGAAAACATCAATAACATGTATATCAAATATACCTTTGATGGTGCCAGCCTTCTTGTCCGCTAAGTACTTCGGACAGTTGCGCTTCTAGTGACCCTTGTCCTTGCAATAGAAGCACTCAGTGTCCGGCTTGGGTCCAGACTTGAGCTTCTTCTCAGCAGGGGCAACGCGCTTGCCGCCGCCTTTCTTGAAGGGCTTCTTTCCACCCTTACCTTTCTTGAAGGTGGGGGGCTTGTTGACCATCATCACATGATTATCCTCTTTGATGTCCACCTCCGCAGCCTTCAGCTTTGCGAAGAGCTCGGTGATCGTATCAGTGGAACCAATCTGATTATGAGTCACTACAAAACTTTTGTAGCTGGGAGGGAGTGATTGCAGAACCCTGTCAATCTTGAGCTCCTCTGGAATCTTGCAGTCTAGTTGCTCAAGGCGTTGAGTGTAGCCCGACAACTTTATGGCGTGCTCACTAACGGAACTCCCTTCCTCCATCTTGCAGTTAAAGAATTTCTCAGAGATCTCATATCTCTCAGAATGAGCCTGAGTCTGAAACATAGTTTTCAGTTCCTCAAGAATCTCAAAGGGCCCAGGATAGTCTTCAAAACGATTTTGAAGGTCCGATTCCATAGCAAACAACATGGTGCTCTTAATCACACCATAATCATCTTTGCGCGACTGATAGACAGCTTTCTCATCAGCCGGCGCAGTTGCAGCAGGGGGGTTACCTAACGCTTTCTCAAGGACATAGTCCTTTTGACCGCCAGAGAGAATGATTCTCAGATTGCGGAACCAGTTGGTGAAGTTAGACCCATTGTTTCTAAGCTTTTCCTTCTTAGCAAAAACGTTGAAGTTGAAGTTGGACTTAGCCATTTGATCTACAATGTTTTCAAGTACAAATTAGACTAAGTTCATGATAACTAGTTCAACTTTTAATCAAATTACTAGATGAACTCCCACTAAATTCAACATCCCTCAAGTTGTTTAGTGAACATGATCCAAATTCACCACACCTAATCCGATCTTCACGAGAAGAGATGTGGCTTCAATGGTGTACAACGAAGTGTCGATCATATCATTCATATGATTCATGCTTAACCTTTCGGTTCATGTGTTCCGAGGCCATGTCTGTACATGCTAGGCTCGTCAAGTTAGACCCAAGTATTTCCGCGTGTGTAAAACTGGCTTGCACCCGTTGGATGTGAACGTAGAGTCTATAGCACCCGATCATCACGTGATGCTTGGACACGACGAACTTTCGCAACGGTGCATACATGGGGAGAACACAGTTTTATCTTGATATTTAAGTGAGGAATCATCTTATAATGCTACCGTCGCGATCTAAGCATAATAAGATACATAAAAGGATAAACATCACATGCATATAACTTTATGTGACATGGTATAGCCAATCTTCGCACAATGATCTCCATCTTGTGCGTGCCGGCATGATCTCCATCACTCCACCATGATTGCCTCCACCACGAATAGCAACTACAACTATTGCTAACTACTTAGCGATAAAGTAAAGCTATTACATGGCGTATAAGAAGTTGACACGCAGGTCATACACAATTATAAAGACAACCATATGGCTCCTGCCGGCTGTGTACTCATCGACATGCAAGTCGTGAAACATTAGAAAACATGATCATCGCATACAATACACATATCACATCTTGGGCCATACCATATCACAGAAAAAAAACCTGCAAAAGCAAGTTAGACGCCTCTACTTTGTTGTTGCATGTTTTACGTGGCTTAGGGGAGTGGCAAGCTAAGAATGATTCTTACCTACAGAAAGCCACAACGGTGATATTATGGTTGCCAAACTCCGGTGTAAATCCCATGACAACTATAGTGAGAGAAACAGGCATCCACCAGCCGCATGTGTGGAACAAGCCACACGTCAAGTGCGGAGCCGGTCTCGCGAACGACGTCGCGTAAAGTTGGCCTGGACCGCTTCAATCTCACTATCTCACGTCATAAGAAGAACACAAACAAGAGGCTTGCAACAGAAAACATCAACGCCCGCAACAACCATGTTGCGTTCTACTCGTGAAACACATCTACGCATAGATCTAGCACTGATACCACTGATGGGTTTCGCAGCATAGTAAATCAAAAAAATTCTACGGATGCGAACGGGAAAGCCAAGATCTAATCTAGGAGATGCAAACAACGAGAGGGATTAGATGAGATCTTCATACCCTTGAAGATTCACACAGCGGAACGTTCGACGGAACGTGGGTGATGTAGTCGTACTCGCTTCTCCTCCTCGCGATCCGATCCGATCTAGCACCGCAAGTGGTGATGCCTCCGAGAGATGCACAGGGTGGCACCTCAACGTCTCCTCCTTCCTTGGTCCAGCAAGTATGGTGGAGATACGGATTGGATCTACAACGCGACGGTGCGGTGCAAGCGGTGGAGAGTTTCTGCGGCAGGGCTTCGCCTACGCGCAGTCGGGAGAGAGAGATCTGGAGGGAAGCAGTATGGAGGCTAGGGTTGAAGGAGTGGGGGAGGAGGGCTGCGCCCCTGCCCTCTATATATAGGGGGCTGGCCGGCCCCCTTGGACCCTCCTCCAAGCCCTAGGGCGGCGGCCCCAAGGGTTGGAGTGGGGGGCAAGTTTTCCCCCTCCTTCTAGATGGTTTCCCTAGGGTTTTGGCCGGCTGGGCCTATGGGGCCTTGTGCCCTGGCCCAATGCGACCAGGGCACTCCCTCGTAGGCCCACGCCCCCTCCCGACAAGTTGGGCCACGTTGGTCCCACTCCGGAAGGTTCTAGAAGCTTCCGGTACAATACCGATTAATCCGGAACAATTCCGAACTCCAAAAACTGCATTGCCTTATATGAATCTTATTCTCCGGACCATTCCGGAACCTCTCGTGATGTCCCGGATCCCATCCGAGACTCCGAACAAAAACTCATAAACCAATTATCCAATCTATCCTAGCGTCGAGACACGTTAAGTGTGTGACCCTTCGGGTTCGAGAATATGCAGACATGATCTTATATCAATAATCAACAGCGGGGTCTGGAAACCCATATTAACTCCCACACATTCATCGATGATCATATCGGATGAACCACGATGCCAGGATTCAATAAATCCCATATTTATATTCCCTTCGTCTCGCGATATTTTACTTGCCCGAGATTCGATCGTCGGTACCGTCATACCTAGTTCAATCTCGTTCACAACAAGTACTTTACTCGTTCCGTAATCCGATATCACTTTGTGATTAACTCCTTAACCACATGCTTGCAAGCGGTGTTGATATCGATTACCGAGTGGACCCGAAGTATATCTCTCCGACTTGGGAGGGACAAATCCCATCTTGATACATACAACCCAACAGGTACTTTCCGATCACCTGAGAGACACCTTTATGATCACCCTCTCATAGGATGATGTTTTATGACCTCAAAGCTTTCTTCCGATACCAGGGAGTTGTATTATCTCATGGTCTAAGGAATACAATATTTGACATAAGAAAAGCTTCGCAAAGATGAACACGATGACACGATCTAATTGCTTCGCTTAGTTTGGGTCTATCCATCATATCATTCTCCCAATGATATGATCTCATTATTAATCGACAACTCATGTCTATGGTTAGGAAACCTTAACCATCATTAATCAATGAGCTAGTCCATAGAGGCATACTAGGGACACGGTGTTGTTCACAAACCACACAAGTATTAATGTTTCCGCTTAATACAATTCTATCATGGAATATAAACTTTATCATGAACAAGAATTATAATAATAACATCTTTATTATTGCCTCTAGGGCATAATTCCAACATGGACTTCATCACTGGATTGCCCATGAAACCAAAAAAGAAGGATATGATATGGGTAATTGTGGACAGACTCACTAAGAGTGCACACTTTATTCCGGTGAATCAAAATGATAATGCCGAGAAGTTAGTTGAAGTATATCTCAAAGAGATAGTAAGTAAGCATGGAGTACCCAAAAAGATCATAACTGATAGGGGATCGGTGTTTACTTCAGCATTTTGGAAGCAATTGCATGAAGCACTTGGTTTAAAGTTAGATTTCAGCACGACATATCATCCTGAGACGGGAGGTCAAACTGAAAGAACAAATCAAATACTAGAAGACATGGTAAGGGCTTGTGCATTAGATTTTCGAGGAACATGGGAAGATCACCTACCATTGGCAGAATTTTCTTATAATAATATCTATCAGAGTAGTCTGAAGGCAGCTCCATATCAGGTTCTGTATGGAAGGAAGTGTAGATCACCAATATGTTGGTATGAGCTTGGAGCAACAAAGAATTTGCACCAGATTATATCAAGGAAAGACAAGATATCATTGATAAGATCAGGGATATACTGAAAATAGCCTAGAGTAGGCAGAAAAGTTACGTGGATCAAAGTAGAATATCATGCCATCCAGAAGTGGGAGATATGGTCTATTTGAAAGTAAGTCCAATGAAAGGGGTGAAAAGATTCGTAGTTAAAGGGAAATTGAGTCCAAGATATATCGGACCATTCAAGATACTGAGTCAAAACAGAACTATAGCTTATGATTTAGAGTTACCATCAAGATTAGCTCAAGTGCATAATGTTTTCCATGTGTCAACTTCACAAATGTTTAAAAGTTCCAAATGATGCAATCACACACCAAGAGATAGAACTACAAGCAGACCTGACCTATATTGAAAAGCCTTGTAAGATTTTGGAAGAAAACTGGAAAAGACTAAGGAACAGAGCAATCAAATATTGCAAGGTACAGTGGGAACATCACCCTGAAAGGGAAGCCACATGGGAGAAAGAAGAGGATTTAAGAAAATCCTATCCAGAACTATTCAGGTACATCTCCACAAACTTCGGGACGAAGTTTAATTTAAGTGGGGAAGTCTGTAACATCCCAGCATTTAGGAACTAACGAAGGGTAGATTTAGGAATATGGAATGTTGCATGCATCCATTTGTGAAAATGTGGGTAAAAATTTTGCCAAATAAAAAACCTTAAGTGATCAATGTTTCTTTCATACTTTGAGATTAGGTTTGGTCTTAAAGGGTGATTACCAAATGAATTTGAATTTTAAACTTGAGTGTTTTAATTATAATTCAAATAAATTAGGGATAAGTTTTGAATCTTAATTTAATTAAGAAATAAATATTACAACTTAAATTCTATCCAAAGAAAAACAATAATGAATATGAAACTTATTTCATATCATCAATATATAATCAAGTTACCAAAATTATAACTTATTGGAAATCATCCACACAATTCAGAAAGGTAAATATACAAAGAATAAGAATATTATTTATTAATAACAATGTAATATTTATTAGAGAAGAATAAAATGAAGATTACAAAATAATGAAAAGAAAATTACAAAATAATAAGAAAATTACATTGGATTATTCTATAACTATTCTATATCTAAACCTAAACTAAATCTTCATCTTTATATCTGTACCTGCAAAACAAAACAGTAAATTAAATATAAAAATAAAAGGTTAATGTTAGTAGTATTTTCTCTCAGACATGTCAGTGAAGTGCACTAGACAAATTCATCATTGAGAAATTTATATAAAAGAGGCAAGTTTCACCAAAATGAAAGAATCCATCTTTCATAAATTTAAAGCCAGAAGTTAAATGACAGCCAAGAAGGGAAAATTCACCAGCCAGGTGAAAGTAACCTGGTAATAGTAAGTTTCAAAATTCTGAACATATCCACAAGTGCACAACAAGCACACAGGAAGGACACACACCAACATGCATGTGGTGTGTTGTCAACCTCACAGAACATCCCAAACTCACAAAACCACAAACACAGCCGCGGAGAGGCACTAGTGCATCACTCCACTGTTTTCACACAAGAACAGCCAGCCTAGACAGCAGCTTACCAAGCACATCAGCCAAACCAAACCACCAAGGATCAACCAAACATCACCGGGATGGTGACATAAGGAGGGGGAAGGATCAGGTGGACATCAAGGACAAGTCCAGGAGCTAGGAGGAGCAGGCTAGCTCAAGGACAAATCCAGGATCTAGGAGGAGAAGTCTAGCTCAAGATAAAGCATATGAGTCTAGTAAAACTAGATCAAGATCATCACCAACTTACTCCACAGTCATCAGATTTTGTGGTGAGTTTAAAACCTTCACATGATCTAATCATCTTATTTAGAGAGAAGCATGTGTTGTTTTATAAAACAAACCCTCAGAAAGCACCCAAGTGGGGTGAATCCATCATAGGGATTTTTTAAACTCTAAAAGCAAACAGCAAAGTACCTGGATCCAGCCAAAGCTCAGAGCAACATCATTGCTCTGGATTAGGCTATATATTACAATTCAAGCCTAAATATATCTATGATCTATTTCTAGGCACATCCCTAAAGGAATGGTAGCACCTTAGAAAAAAATATTTGGGATCCATAGAATGATCAAGCTTATTGTCATATTTTTCCAAGCTTTGATTCAAGAAAGAATAGCTGGTACCACTACCAGGACTATCTAAATGAATCAACTAGATAAGATCTGAATCCCTAAGCCTCTGACCAACATCATTGGTCTTAGGGAATTCAGACAAGAACATCTCTATTTATCTTATAAAGCCAAGTTTTTCTTAAGCCTAAAACAACCCAATCAATGGATTAGAATGAAACTTGTGTGCCATACCATGATGGTGTCACAAGAACAATTCATTATGATTCAGGATAGACATTAAATCATCATAAATTCAGACAATCAACTCACTAATCATTTTCCTGTTAACACAGGAATCATAACTAGGATATTCCTATATTAAACTTCGCTGTTTGAGATCATGATGTTCTCAAACCACACACTAGTTCTAAGCCAACAGCACTAGGACAGTGATTTTATCATATCATAACCATGATCATAAACCCAGAGATGATAGTAAAAACTTATCAAGTCACTGACTTAATCAAGCATGATTTCCAAGCAACTATATCATCTGAATCAGATGTAATCGAAGCATCAAATCATCTAGTAAGCCACCAGAAACATTATTGATCATCTTAAGCAACAAGCCTCAGGCCAATAACCACTTGGCAGATTTACAATTCATCCAAACATGATTCAATTCACCCAGTATATGAACAACGCCAGAATAAGAACCCTAAATGGATATGTCATCCTAATCAGAATTAGACAGAAGCCAGAGAGGACACTGCCAACATCTAGCATCGGATCAGCAAGCACAGAGAGCACCAGGGGAGAAGAATCGAACACACCATAGGTCCTCGCTAAAGATTAGAAGAGGAAGGAGTGGGGCCGACGACCATGGCGGCACAGGGAGCACCCTAGAGGGGGCGCTGCAACCCGCATGGTGCCACGACAGTGACCCTGATCACGCCTGGAGGTGCAGAGCATCACCTCGACGCACGACGACCACGACAGCACCTGGATCCATGGCAACCCCCAAACCCTAGGGTTCGGGACGACATCGATCCATCGAAGGAGAGCCCCAGGCTCGAATCCAATTGGATAGAATGAACGGGCGTCGCCGACAACCCCCTGTTGCACCACGGCGGCGACTAGAATGGCTTACGGCGGCGGGAATCTCTGGTGGCGGCATCGCCGGCCACAGGGTCGGGGTCAGAGGAGGAGAGGATAAGCTCGAGGGAGAGAGAGAGGCAGTAAGGAGTGGGCCGAGTTCGGCCAAACCCTTCGGGGTAGTTCTTTTGTCTGTGACTAATGGGATACTAGGCCCCAATAAGGTAAACCAGCCCAGAAATCCTAACAGGCCTGTTTTAATAAAAAGGAAAAGACCAAAATACCCCTAGACTTAATTAAATCTTAGAAAATAAAATAAAAGTCCAAAAATTATAAGTAAAATATTTTTGGATTCACAATAATACACCTTATCCAAATAAAATAAGATATAAATTTGGACATTTAAATTTTTATAAGAATTTTGTAATTTATATATTCCTTATGGAATTTTACAAAATTATTGAAAGATGATAAAAATAAATAAAAATCACTTTCATTATATATTAATATTGTAGTATTTCTGAAAAATACTAAATAAATATTTAATAACAATTTTTAATGTATAATTGATAATTCATAAAAGAATTATTAAATCAATAAAAGTCAAATAGAAAGGAAATAAAATAAAATAAATCAATATATGCTATAAAATATTAAAAAGTAATATTTATAAATGCTTTATTAAAAGGCACCTTATATAGAGAAAATGCATGTAGAATTAAATAATGCATTACATTACTTGCATAATCATTTTGCTTCTTTAAATTTTGTCCTTACCGGGCAATAATGATGTTTTTGTAGACATAGAAGCTCAAGGTCCAGTGCAAGCATTAGACTTCCCTACCTTACCATCACAAGGCAAGTTCATCACTTGCTCATGTCCTTTGAAGAGTCTTTATCAAAGTATTTGCAAATTGTGTGTTATCATATATGCTATAAAATAAAGAAAATATTATTTTCACAAATAAAGAAATCATAGATATCATCCTAAGTGATGATATAATGGAGCAATAGAACTTAGGGTTCTAGTTGCAAACAACGATGATCAAGTAGGGACTTAATAACCCCTCACATCAGTGATTCTAGCGCCGTATATTACGCGTTAGCCATGAGATTTGGAATGGGACATAGGAGTCAGCTATATGTTCTTCCTCTCGCATGAAGCCGGATGTGCAGGTCGTGGATGTTATCCTCGTAGCGTGCATATTAGTTGGTAATTCGTAGAGGATATATAGCATATGGGTGGGAACCCTCATCGTCCCACGATAGTTCTGGCATCTAACGGTTTGTACAAACCATTGCCGTAATTCATTATGTGGTCATGGTGTACACCAAGGAGGCATGCGAGGACGCGAAGGGGGAAGTGATTGGCTTGGACCAACTACTGGGCCCCACATCATGGAATTGTGGACGGGAAAGTACGCCCGGTTGTGCAACAAGGAGTTGATCTCTCATGGGTAAAGTAACACATCTCTGCAGAGTGTAAGAACTGTAACTTGTTACTCCCTGTTCCAGGAAGGAGCTACGAACGCGTCAGGAAAGGAACTTCATGAACGTTCCGGTTAACCTGTGAAGGCTGATTGTCATAGATTTTCATAATAAAATCAATCTTTGAAGAAAGATTTACAAAAATTGCATAGTGCCAAGGATTTATAATCCGAGGTGGTAGTTAGAGCATCAAACTTCCCACCTTGCATATAATGAACTTGTTTGGTAACGCTGTTACTCATTCTTTCCTTTGATCCCTTGCTTAGACTCTGAGGATCCCGAAGACATTCCAATGTATGCAGCCGAATGCCAAGAAGACATGTTCTACGAGGAACCTGATCTTTCCGGAGGAGTTGAAGGAGTGGATTACAAAATCCGCTATGGTGTCGATGATAACGAGTCCAACTAAGGATTCCTAGTTAGTAGTAACCAATGGATTCGAGCACCATGAACTCTATAGAATGAGCTGTTGAGATCACCTCCTAGTCGGGGTTGTTCCTTTTAAATTCTGCTGAAACACTTTATATTTTGGTTTGTAAGTTGAATCTCTTGGAAGTCTTGAGCTTCCGGTATTGTAATAATAATAATGTGTGTACTTTTGTAATATGGACCCACAATGTTTCTGTTGTACCACTCTGAGGGATGTGATATTTACAGAACGGTGTTCTGTGGATGTCATGTCAATGACTATAGTGTACTACACATGCAGTGGTATGCTGGGTCACCGTAGAAAGCAACACCGTCGAAGCTCGAAGACAAATACTTGATCAACTATAATCAAGTCAAGTACCAGGTGTCTGGAACTCTGCTTCCTGGATATCAACAGGCAAAGGCAAGTGAAACCGCACACATACATATGAATCATATGCTTTCAAAGTATTTCAATTCTTGCCATATGCATACGGTTCTAAGGTCTTTTATCAGTAGATAGAGTAATCCTATCTGATGCATGTTCCCTTTGAAACTATAATCCCTGATCCACTGCTCCTAGCATAACTAGGGTTTGGCTTTGTGAGCGTTGCTAGAGCTACTTTATCTATTGTGCTTAGCCATGCTTAGTTGTTCTGCTGATTCACCTTGTTGATGGATAGGACGTGGCCAGGTGAAGGTGCACGACACTAAACTGGATCCCGGTACACAAAGTTGAGGACTACCTGGGAGTATGGCCAACTACCGCCACCGGGAGCCCTTCTGGTGACTTATGGATTAGGCAAAAGTAAGGGAAAGGTTTCAGTCGATCACCCTCTGTCAGCACACCAAGGAAGTGTGTCATGTGACGCTAAGAGTCGGTTGACAAATGTGGGTAAAGTTGTACACCCCTGCAGGGTTAAATCTTTTAGAAAAGCCATGTCCACGGTTATGGATGACTTGGTGACCAGATTCTAAGATCATAGAAGAACTATAACCTATTCATAAAACTTGGTAGTTCAACGTGTGCTTAAGGATGCTTCATCATGGGTATGAGGGGGTGATCCTAGTTGAGAGTTGATGATGATGACTTGGTGGATAACAAAATATGATGATCAATACTTTGGAGATGTCGCTCTCTTATCCCCTTTTAAAACACTCTGATTAGACGAGATTCTTCTTCTCCCTCATGTTTTATAAACAAAATGGATTTATTCAAAAAAACTCCACCAGCCATAAGTCTTGCGGAGTTCCCCTACAGACGAGTTCCGTACGACATCGACATCGACGAGTAGCTTGGGGTTCCCAACCGGCATCCTGGAATCTACGGAATGGGACGTCATCGTTATTCTTCAGGCCTCTTAGGCCATTTGTTAAGTTTTCTATACTTAATATTATAATTTGTCTTTCGTTGTTTGATGTTTGTGGTTAGTGACCTCTGCTTGTAATAATTTGGTTCTTCGCTATGTTATGAGCTTGTTGTAATAATTTTTGTGTCGTAGGGTCACTGATGTGTTACCGATTCTTCACTGGATATTCTCGAGCTCAAGGTTAAGCTTATGTCAGACGGATGTCTAGGATTTGGTTAGTCCTGATCCCGGGGGTGTCTGTCGTGGTGGTGTCACGGTAGATTCCATGGGTAGGCTTAAGTTGGGGGCCGAATGGACGCTTGAGGTAACCGGGGAGGGAGTGCACGATATCGCCGCGCACGAAGAACATGGAAGAACTCTCCATATGTAGGATTTTTATTGCTCCAAGAAGTTCTACAAGTGCTCTTAGAGCTGTTCAAGCATAGCCTCAGGGCACTAGTTTCCTACTTGGTCCAAACTCTCTCTAAACCCTAGCTATGCCCCTCCTTATATAGGCGATGGGCAGCTAGGTTCCAACTTTGGGTCCTAGGGTTACTGTTTGGATCTTTGTCCTTACTGTGCAGGTCGGGTCATGGGCTAGCCCTGAGCCCTTGACCCAATCCACAAAGCTATACAACCAACGGTCTTCCCGTACGTAGCCGCCAGCTCTTGGGGGTCACGCGGTTCCTTTGTACGCCAGCCCTTGCTTTTGGCGTCACCCGGCTCCTTTTATGTCACTCGGCGTCGCCCTACTATTTTGACCAAGATTTACCATGGTCCCTCCTGAATCTCACTTGGAAAGCTGCCACGCATCCTTTCTTACTCGGCCTTCCCTCGTGAGACCCGACTCGTTGCTTCCTACATGGTAAACAGATTTGTCTTATGCGGCCGACATAGCTCTTATGTCGGCCACACATAAGCTTCATATCCCGACCGCTAAGACCCAGCCAGAGATTTGTTTGACTTGGCATAAGCCAAGATGGGTAATGTTTTATGCCTTATGACCCTACTGAGGGTTATCCCCCTGACATTAGTCCCCAAAGCTGGTGAGGCCTAGCAGTTTTTGCTGTTAGGCGTCTCCAGGTTCCTTCTATGCATTTGGAACTTCTATTTTCTCCTTGCATTTGTTATGTAGGACACTCTGCTTGGCGTAATCTCGATCTTTGCCAAGTCTATTTTGTCCTTTCTGAGTCTCATCTTTGACATTCTGCGCCATCCTTGCCTCATGTCGAGTCATTTTTGACGTTGTCGAGTTATTTTGGGCTTACCTTAGTCACTGACAGGCTATAATCATGATTTCTTGCCTCAAATTTTGTCCCAAATCCTGACTGCACAGTGACGCGGCGTAGTTACTCCCATCACTGTGTCAGTCCCATCGCCCAGCGCCTCGTGTCTTGCGCAGCGCGACGTGGCTTTGGATTTTCCGTGTATCGCGTACATGTGGCGCTTCCTGATGCGCTCACTCGGCCGGGTACACGGCAACACCGTGGCCACACAACGCAGAGGGATGCCACGCTGGGTTTTTTTTGCTCCCCTTAAGTAGGGGCGCAGGGAACTTAACTACCCCGCTGGTTCAGTTTCCTTCCTTGCCTTCTTCTTCATTGCGCCTCTCAGTCTAGAACTGCCCCCTTGATGTTCCTCTTTCTTGCTTCACCTCTCCAACGATTCTCTCCGCCTTCTTCCAATTCCCAGACGGGTCCCTGCGTTTACACGCCTCTTCCAATGGCAGAAGAGCCCGAGGCGCTCGAGGTCATGGACGTGCGCGACGACGGAGAGGAAGTGGAAGAGCACGAGGCCGCCGGTGAGCGCGGCGGTTGGGCAGGCTCTAAGGTCACCGTGGAGGAACTCGAGTGGTTGTGCTCCACCAGGCGTATTCCACTTGAGTTCGATTGCCGCCTCCCCGTTAGTGATATTTCCCCTAAACCTGGGCCCAACGAGCGGGTGGTCTTCCTTTCTCATTTTGAGCATGGTTTTGCTCTTCCCGTTAGCAAAATTATCAATTCTTTTCTTTCCACTTTTCACCTGCAAACCCATCATCTCCCTGCCAATGCTATTGCCTCTCTTTCGTGTTTCATCTCTGCCTGTCAAGGCTATCTTGGTCTTTGGCCCACTGTCCTTCTCTAGGACAAATATTTCAATTTCCGAATGCAAGTTGTCCCTGACCCTGGCCTTCCCCGTTCTGAGAAGAGACCCACCAGGTGTGGTGATGCAAGCATCATGGCCAGGAGGGATTCCATCTTACCCCTGGTCACCGGCATCGATTCTTGCAAGAAGTGGCGTAGAACCTTTTTCTATGTCAAAAATAGCGGGTCCAATGACTACATTCCGCTTCCCCCTTCAAGGACGAGGTTCCTAGGAAGGAGCTTTGGAAACTTGACCCACGAGACAAGAACAGAGCGGTGAACGAGGCTCATGGGATCATCGAGAGGTTGCTTGACCCGGAGGAGAACGTCCATCTAACTAAGGAAGACCTCATGTGCACCTTCATCTCTTGCCGAGTCATCCCCATTCAGGCCAGAAACCACAAGATGTGCTTCATGAGCGGCTCCCACGATCCTACTCGGCACTCCACCCTTGAGCTTCCCAACGATTCTGTGGCTCGCCGACTCAGCTCTATTTTCAAGCTAAACTTGGCGGAAGAATGGACTTGGAGTTGTCCTCCTTCCAGCCGAGATAGGCTTGTCCCGTGGGTAAGCATCCGAGTCATTGAGCGTTGCTGACATAGTTTATCCGGCGTTTACTTGCCGTTCTGTTCTTTTACTGATTTCATTCTCCTTGTCTCTCGCGGAATCTTCTGCATCAGGTCGATGACAACACTATCCCTCCTGGCGGTTACCTCGATGATCGATTGGATGAGGATGAAGTCGAGTATGACTTCGAGTGTTTTATGTCGATCCGGCATGCTGCCGCTGCTCCTGCTCCGGGTAAGAACTTTACTTGAAATCCTTTGCGGGATTGGTTGGATGATGACGATGTCGATTGTGAAGTCCTGGAGGTACTTGTTCTTTGTCTTGATATTTTGGCTTGTCCCATTGAGCTTTGCATTTACTAATGCAGCTGGCCAGGTATAGGAGGATCCTCCTCTTGCTATTAGCGGGTACTGCAAGATCCCTGCTGCCAAGCCGAATAAGCGACGCGGGACCTCCTCCAGCTCTCAGCCTCCAAGAAGCGCTGAGTCGATACCATTGCGCCCCGTGAAGCCACGTCTTCCCAGCCTTGCAAGACTACTACATGCCAGGTTATTCGTCGCGCCCCGCGTGACCCGACCATCTCTGAGTAACTTTCACTGAGGGTTACCTTACGTTTTTCTCTTTTGTGTTTGTTTCCTTACAGACTTCTGTTTTTATTTCCAGTGCTGCTTTCTCTACTAACCAGGAAGCCCCCAGCATGACCTCTTCGATGTCAAAGACCGTTTCTCCTCCCCGTGCCGATCCAGTTCTGCAGAGCCCCGTTCGGGTCACTTCCCCCACGGTTGAGGTTCTCGAATCTCAGAATGAGGCTGATCCGGCGGTGCATCCATCAGAGGAGACTCGGCCTCCTTCTCATGTTGCCCTTTCTGATCCAAACTTGGGACCCGGCGCCAGCAATATCGGTGCCGAGTCCACCCAGAACACCCCTGACATAGCTCCTCCTATTGTTGATCCATCAGTTGACCCAGCTATTGCTCCCCTGTCTGTTGTCGAGCCTACTCATTCGGCTCTGTTGTCTTCACAATACAGTACCAGATCTGCTCCTTCTGCCTCTTCGGTCAAGGATAAGACCAGGCCTGCTCCTCAAGGCCAGACTCGCTCTACGCCTATTAAGCCATCAGCTTCCAAGCAACTGACCTTGGTCTACGCCCCAGGCTCCGCTCCGCAGATTCGTCCCACATTATCAACAAAGACACCTGCTCCGGCGGGTCCGTTGGGCAAATCGGTCGCTGCCGTGTCTGGCGGCGTTCCCAGGGCAAGCACCTTGCATGCTAGCGCTGCCGCTACCCGTGCCGGAGTGGGGGCTAACTTGAAAAGAGGGAAGGTCCTTACTCAGACACTCATCGAGCAGGACCTTGGCTCCATAGAGCGCTTTGCCCTAGATTGGAATGCTGCAGGCGACCAAGAGGCAAGCTCAGGCTCTGGCCAGCAGCTGCAAATTGGACCCCAAGACCGTCTCTGAGATGACCCAGCAAGCCATTGCACTGATGGCCCGAGCGGATCAGGTGAACGAGTTATGTGATAACATTACTCTTTTGTGTACTGAGTATCTTTATATTCATACATGTTCCCTAGTCCCCGAGGTTACCGTCGAGTAAGGAACTTACTCGGCTATAAGATCTTAGGTAAAACATGCCTTTTCTTTCTATTTGCCAAGATCTTATGCCGAAATTTTGATCCCTAACCCCTGAGGTTACTGCCGAGTAGGGGACATACTCGGTTATAAGCTCAACCATTTGCATACATCCTTTCCACTTTCTGCTGGGATAGAACATCTTGATCTACTAAGTATTCTCTGATTAGATCGCTTCCGTGTAGCTCATGCATAACGAGCGTACCAAGGTACATCAGGCTCTGATTCTGGAGTATCGAAAGGTTGAGGTTGCTCACCAAGATCTGAATGCTGAGGTTCAGGGCCAAGGTATTTTTCTTACCCAACTTGTTTTTACTTAGCAGATCTTTTTTGGTCCGTCGTTTTAACTTTTTCTCGCTATTCTTTGCACAGCTTCTGCCTAATCCACCATTGACACGCTGCACAAGAAGATCAGCGACACTGAAAGTAACGCCCTTTTTCCTTAGAAATTTTGTGATTGCCTAGAATTTGTGTTTCCTCATTTTCCATTTTTATCTCGGCAAGGCCAAGATTCTTTGCTGTTACTGACGAGTCATACGTTCTGAATAAGAAGATCAACATCAGGTCGAGCTCCAGAAGGAGAAATATGAGGTGACTTGGCTGAAGCAGCAAATGGTAGACATAGAGCAGAAGCACAAGTCCGAGTTGGGCGGCCTGCGCCAGGAGCTCGCCGAGAAAAATGAGCATCATGTTGCCAGTGCTGGGAAAACGAAGCAATTTCTCAAGGATGCCGATTCAGTGGTGTAATTATCCCATCAAGATCTAGATGCCCTGGATGTTGGAGATATGCCCAAGAGGCAATAATAAAGTGGTTATTATCATATCTTCATACTTATGATAAATATTTACATACCATGCTAAAATTGTATTAACCGGAAACATTAATACTTGTGTGATTTGTAAACATAAAAGGGTCCCTAGTAAAGCCTCTTGTTAAACTAGCTTGTTGGTTAATAAATAATCATGGTTTCCTGATCATGAACATAGAGATGTTATTAACAACAGGGTCATATCATTAGGAGAATGATGTGATGGACATACTCCTATAGTTAAGCATAGCATAAAGATCAAGTCATTTAAATATAGATCATTTGCTATAAGCTTTCTGATACATAGTAACCTAATTCCTTCGACCATGAGATCATGTTAATCACCATCACCAGAAGGATTCTTTGATGACATCAAACACCACACCATAACTGGGTGGCTATAAAGGTGGCATTGAGTGTTCGGAAAGTATGGGTTGAGGTACATGGATCAAGAGTGGGATTTGTCCATCCATATGACAGATAGATATACTCTGGGCCCTCTCGGTGGAATTTCATCCAATTAGCTTGCAAGCATGTGACTGGCTCACAAGGGATCACATATCACGGGAATGAGAAAAGAGTACTTATCGGTAACGAGGTTGAACTAGGTATGCAGAGATACCGACGATCAAAACCTCGGATAAGTAAACTATCGTGATACAAAGGGAAATTGGTATCATATGTAAGTGGTTCATTCAATCACAAAGTAATCATATAAATATGTGGGAGCCATATGAATTTCCAGATTCCTCTATTGGTTATTGATCGGAGAAGTGTCTCGATCATGTCCGCATAATTCACGAACCGTAGGGAGATACACTTAAGGATTCAATGTTGTTTAGTAGTTATGGAATGATGAGTAAGAGACCGAATGTTGTTCGGAGTCTCTGATGGGATCCGGGATATCACGAGGAGATCCGGAATGGTCCGGAGAATAAGATTCATATAAGGAAAGTCCTGTTTCGGAGTTGGAGAATGATTCCGATGTTTTCATCGGGAATGTTCTAGAAGGGTCCGAAAGGTCCGGCACTCCATAGGGGAAGGGTACATGAATGTGTCATGACAATATGGAATGGTTGCATCATGTACTAGGTCTCATGGCTGGGAAAAATAAAGGAATAAATCAAATCCTAGTTTGAAAAGTCAAACGCCAATTTGAAAAGTCAAACAGCAAGTTTGCTTGGTGGAGGGAGAGTAGGAAACCTACTTGGGGAGGAAGTCCTTCTCCCTCCACCCGCCGGCCAAGGAGGCTGAGTTGGGGGAGGACTCCCTCCTCCCAACCGGCGCCCTCCCACCTATAAAAGAAGGGGCAGGGGTGCCCCCTCTACCTACACCTCTCACACCCCAAAACCCTAGCTTTGGCGCCTCCACCTCCAAGTGCAGCCGTCGCCGCCTAGGGTTCCCCCTCCAACTCGGCGAGTTGGGGCTCTCCCCAAGCCCTAGCCGCCGGCCAAGCTTCCTCCCTTGGTGCCTCTAAACCCTAGATCGCCAAGGCCTCTCTCATAGTCCACCATACTCGCTCCGGCTTAAGGCGAAGCCCTGCGAGATCTCCCCTCTACTTCCGGTACCACGCCGTCGTGCTGCCGGAATCACGAGGAGAGTGCTACAACCTCCGCTGCCTGCTGGAACAAGGGAGAGAAAGGTCTTCATAGAGTACCGAACGTGTGACCGACTGCGGAAGCGCTGCCGGAACGCAGCGCCGGAAGGATCGTCTACGCGATCTTGAGATCGGAAGTGTACGACTACATCACCCACGAGAATCTGCTCTCGTTAACCGCTTTGGATCTTCAAGGGTTAGTATTCTATCGACTCGTTGCTACAATCTAGTAGATAGATCTTGGCTTGATCATAGATTAGATCTTGATTGTGTGTTCATGCGGTAGAATATTTTTGTTTTCCATGCTACGAACCCCTACAGTGGTATCAGAGCCGTGTCTATATGTAGATCTGTTGCACGAGTAGAACACAATGGTCATTTTGGGCGTTGATGCTTTTGTTGTCGATTGCTTCTTGTGTACTTTGCATCTGGCGGGATGGTGGGATGAAGCGGCTCGGGCTAACCTTACTTGACATCGTTCATGAGACTTGCTCCACGCTTGACATGCAACTTGTATTTCATAAGTGGCTTTGCGGGTGCCTGTTTCTCCCAACATAGTTAAGATTCAATTTACAATGGGTGATTGACAATACTAGTATCAATGTTGTGGTTCTTGTTCGTAAGTTAGAACGACACTTATTGAAAGCCCCAAACCACGTAAAACATGCAAAGAAAATTAGAGGTGTCTAACTTTGTTTTGCAGGGGTGTGCTGTGATGTGATATGGCCATGATTGTGATTATATATGATGTATGCAATGTTCCTTATTGTAAGTTGGCAACCGGCAGGAGCCATATGGTTGTTTCCATTAAGTCCTGCGTGTCTATTATTCAAAGTAGTTGTAATAGTTGATGCTGGTGGAAGACAACCATGAAGCGGCGCCATTGACCTTGACGCCACACCGGTAATGATGGAGATCATGTTCGTGCTTGAAGATGGAGATCGGAAGCACAAGAAGAAAGGCCATATCATATCACATATTATAAAGTGCATGTGATGTTAATCCTTTTATGCGTCTTGTATTGCTTAGTTCACGACGGTAGCATTATAATATGATCCCTCAAGCACACAATTTCAAGTTTTAAAGTGTTCATCCTTAGTAAGCACCGTTGCTAAAGCTCGTTGTTTCGAAGCACCACGTGATGATCGGGTGTGTTAGATTCTGCGAGAGTATACAACGTGAGCAAGCCAGATTTGCTCATGCGGAAGCTAAGGTTTGATCTTGACGAGCCTAGCATGTACAGACATGGTCTCGGAACACGGATCACCGAAAGGTAAAGCATGAGTCATATAGTAGATATGATGAACATGTTGATTGTTCGCCATTGAAGCTACATCAACTCTCGTGATGATCGGTTTTGATGTGGTGGATTTGGTTCGTGTGATCACTAAAACAATGTGAGGGATATTGTTTTGAGTGGGAGTTCAACAGCAATATGATTAAAAGTTGAACACTATTTATCATAAATTAAATCAAAGTGAATTTGCATAGTTGTTGTAGTCATTGGCATCCGTTTACCACCTTGCGCTTAGTTATAATTGAGATGATAGAACTATAGAATTCTGGTTAGTTACTTTACAAACTGGTATCGTATTGTTTTGAAGTGTTAATCTAAAGTTTAAAAGTCCTATTGAAAACTTTTAGTAAGTTCCCGTTACTCCATGAAGTTTAATAATTGGTATTAAATCAAGAGTGACAATTCCAAGTGTTAGTGTATGAGTATCATGTTTGTCTCCATGATTCTTGATATTCAAAGGATTGTCTTAATATCAAGGTTATCTAGGATCTGAAAGAGTTGTTTCAGAAACCATGATGTCTGGAAGATATTGTGATATCTGAAATGAAGTTTTGGTTGCAACATGACAGAGTATAATATGGCAAAAGTCATGTTCTCATATTTGATGAGAATTTGCAAAATGTTGGAGACACTAGTTGTCCTAATCCTCCAAAAGGTTTTGGAGAGCAACATTATACTCGCGATTCACCGTTATAAGCTAAAAGTAGCTTGATCATGGATAATTCCATGATAAGGGTGAATATTTGATGTAAGTAAAATGTTTACTACATCAAGAGATTACTAAAGAAAGGAATTTGAAAGAACACCAAACATTTGATGATTGTGATCTACTTCAAAGTGCAAATCCAAAGACATTGGTATTTTACTATACATTCTTTGGACTATGTGTCATGTATATAGCTCCACTATTGATGTTGATAGATTTTTTCAAACAGAAAAGGAAATACTGAAAGAGAATCTCATAAATATATGGCAGAAAAGAAAAGACTAGAATTGTTCAGCTTAAGTATATAGATGAGATACATGTTATGACTATATTCTTTGCTTATTAAACAATGTGGTTCTTAAGTATTTGATACTGAATTTGTTGGTATGAATCGTCATACGAAACAACAGAATTCCTGAACTACAATGGCCTAAGTAACTAGCAAAAGAATATGTGATGATGTTCATCGAGAACAAATAAACGGTTATTGTGTTGCTCGTTAAACATCAAAGCTTGCCTTCAAGATTTGTTTTATCAGGTATTATGAGAACAAAAGGGTTGTTCAAATAATTGCTGTAATCCATAAAAGATGGATGATTCACAAATCTCATTGGAGAAATCACATCCATAAAACTAGTGCTAAAAGTGTCGAAAGACAAATTGATTGAAAGATCACTTAGGAAGTGACATCGCCGTTTAAATTATATTGGAAAGAAAACATGGAGAAACTCCATGTGGATGGAATTTTGGAGTCTTTTTGATTTTTGATCAAATGACGCTTGTGAAACTTTCCTAGAGATAATTAAAACTTCGTTCATAGGCCAAAAGGGAACGAATGACTAGCTTATTGGAACTTGTACATATTGTTGTATGAAGTCCATTATGTGTAGTCAAGAGCGATGGATTTCAACTTCATATGCTTTCTCCGAAAATTTGAGTGAATATATGAATATTTACTTAATAAGGGTGAAGTATGAAACATTTGAAAAGTTCAAATATTTTAAATATGAAGTGCAAAATCATTGTAACAAGAATATAAATAGTTTATGATAAAATCATAAAGGAAGATATTTGAGTTACAAATTTAGCATAATACCTAAGATTTAAGGAATCGTTCCGTGGATTTGCATTTCCCGAAACACCATAAGAGTATGGAGCGTTCGAGATATGTAATAAAACCTTGTTTGGCATGGTAAGATCAAAGGTGTAATTCATAAAACTGCCATTATATTTTAAAAGATTAAAAGCTTTAGAGACTACCGTTTTTCCACTGAAAAGAGCTCCATCATAATCCATTGAAATGACACCATATAAAGTTATGGTTTGGGATAAAACCCAAGTTGTCCTTTCTTAAACATTGGTATGCTATGCATAAGAAAGATGTTTGCAACCAAAGTCGGATGAACCTGTCTTTGTATGTTATTTCGAATAATTGTTAAGTATTCCTCCATAACACTGGAGACAAAAGTGTTTGTTTCTTAGAACGTCAAGTTTCTTTGAGAAGGAATTTTTCGTGAAAAGTTAAGTGGGAGGACAATAGAACTTTGATAAGGTTAAAAGAACCTTAGCTATATGTGCAAAGTTGCGCAGCGGCGAAAAGTGTTCCGGAGGCAGCAACAATGCTCATGGCTCACGTGCCTCAAAGGTTGTGGTTACAGAGGTCAAAGTTTCTATTGAACCAAATAGGTCGAGTAAACAATCAAATACCAAAATTTGAGGGTTGAATCATTATTTGAGAATAATGAACGGACTACATGCAAAGAAGCGATGATGGGCCCTGACTCCGTAAAATGGCTTGAAGCCATAAAATCCGTGATAGTTCCATACACGAGAAATCAAGTTTTGAACTTGAAGGACCCTCGAGGAAGGTGTAAGACCTTACAGTTGTGTTTGGATCTATAAAGAAATAGACATGGATGTTTCACATATATGAAATAGTCGACATGTTGGGAAAGAGTTCACAACAATGTTCAAAGGTTAACTATGACAAGATTTGATCTTTCATAGCGATATTTAGTCTAGACGGATTAATGTAGCAACCACTACATATAATTTTGTTATGTGGTAGTTGAATAAACAAAACAAGTTCTTCTAATAGAATTGTTACCTAGGACATGTGCATAACACGGTCCATAGGGTTTTGTTAATTCAAAGGATGCTAAAAGCATATGCAAACTTCAATGGTTGAAGTAAGCATTGCGGAGTTGGAATCTTCACTATGATGAAACTGTTAAAATAGTTTAATTTCGTCAGAGACGATGAAGATACTTGCATTTGCAAGAAATTAAGTGGGAGCGCTAAGACATGTTTCTAATATATTATGTGGAAGACATATTGTTGATTGGAAATGATGTATCTTTTATTAACACATATTAAGAATTTCATCCTGATGAAAGACTTAGGCAAAACCCAAATATTTGGCATCAATAGACGCTAATATGGTTGTGCCTAAAGTACATAGATGATGTATTGAATGAGTTCAATATAGAAACTACAAGAAAGGTTCTTGTCGCACAGAAAGGATTGAATGAGTTCAATATTGATGATATATTCAAGTGTATTGACACTTGGTAAGTGAAACAAAGATTCAAGTATAGATTGATACTTGATGTATGAAATCACAAAGAGTATTTATATCAATCATATTGTGATATGTACAAATCCAGATATGTCCTATGCTCTAAATGTTATGAGCATATACCAGAATGATTCATAAGATAATCATTGGACGGCAGTAAAGATATTCTTATGATCTTGTAAAAGAACTAAGAATATATTATTTTGTAGAAGTGACAAATAGATGTTTAGTTCATTGTAAATGAATTACATTGATACTAGTTTTGTCACAAAGTACAAATTAAGTTTATCTCAATCTAAACTAAGGGTGGCACAATATAATGGAAAGTAAGTTCCATAATGAATTTGGATGAGTTCCAAAGTTAAGACATTGTGACAGATACTACAACAAAAGGTTAAGTATATAACTGCTATTATAGCAGCAAAAGAAGGCATTTGTGTCAAGTAGTTTGTTGTCAAACTAGGTCTAGTTCAAAGCAGGGATAATACTATGAAGATATATTGTACGACAATATTATCAACATGTTATAACCCCAAAGAACTAAAGGTCTCACCAAAGGACCAAATTTATACAAAGCCATCTCATTAGAGAATGAGTGATGCGTAGAGACGCAAAGACATGCAATTACACATGGACCTGGAAGTGTCAGATCCGGAGATCAGTTGACCACTAGCAATCGTGTACATACGACACCAGAAAGCCATAGGTGTTGAATACACAAAGGTTTGAAACTAGATTATTGACTCTAGTGCAAGTGGGAGACTGTTGAAGATATGCCCAAGAGGCAATAATAAAGTGGTTATTATCATATCTTCATACTTATGATAAATATTTACATACCATGCTATAATTGTATTAACCGGAAACATTAATACTTGTGTGATTTGTAAACATAAAAGGGTCCCTAGTAAAGCCTCTTGTTAAACTAGCTTGTTTGTTAATAAATGATCATGGTTTCCTGATCATGAACATAGAGATGTTATTAAAAACAGGGTCATATCATTAGGAGAATGATGTGATGGACATACTCTTATAGTTAAGCATAGCATAAAGATCAAGTCATTTAAATATAGTTCATTTGCCATAAGCTTTCTGATACATAGTAACCTAATTCCTTCGACCACGAGATCATGTTAATCACCATCACCAGAAGGATGCTTTGATGACATCAAACACCACACCGTAACTGGGTGGCTATAAAGGTGGCATTGAGTGTTCGAAAAGTATGGGTTGAGGTACATGGATCAAGAGTGGGATTTGTCCATCCATATGACGAATAGATATACTCTAGGCCCTCTCAGTGGAATGTCATCCAATTAGCTTGCAAGCATGTGACTGGCTCACAAGGGATCACATATCACGGGAACGAGAAAAGAGTACTTATCGGTAACGAGGTTGAACTAGGTATGCAGAGATACCGACGATCAAAACCTCGGATAAGTAAACTATCGTGAGAAAAAGGGAAATTGGTATCGTATGTAAGTGGTTCATTCGATCGCAAAGTAATCCTAGAAATATGTGGGAGCCATATGAATTTCTAGATTCCTCTATTGGTTATTGATCGGAGAAGTGTCTCGATCATGTCCGCATAATTCACGAACCGTAGGGAGACACACTTAAGGATTCGATGTTGTTGAGTAGTTATGGAATGATGAGTAAGAGACCGAATGTTGTTCGGAGTCTCGGATGGGATCCGGGATATCACGAGGAGATCCGGAATGGTCCGGAGAATAAGATTCATATAAGGAAAGTCCTGTTTCGGAGTTGGAGAATGATTCCGATGTTTTCATTGGGAATGTTCTAGAAGGGTCCGGAAGGTCCGGCACTCTAGAGGGGAAGGGTACATGAATGTGTCATGACAATATGGAATGGTTGCATCATGTACTAGGTATCATGTCTGGGCAAAATAAAGGAAGAAATCAAATCCTAGTTTGAAAAGTCAAACGCCAATTTGAAAAGTCAAACGACAAGTTTGCTTGGTGGAGGGAGAGTAGGAAACCTACTTGGGGAGGAAGTCCTTCTCCCTCCACCCGCCGGCCAAGGAGGCTGAGTTGGGGGAGGACTCCCTCCTCCCAACCGGCGCCCTCCCACCTATAAAAGAAGGGGCAGGGGTGCCCCCTCTACCTACACCTCTCACACCCCAAAACCCTAGCTTTGGCGCCTCCACCTCCAAGTGTAGCCGCCGCCTAGGGTTTCCCCTCCAACTCGGAGAGTTGGGGCTCTTCCCAAGCCCTAGACGCCGGTCAAGCTTCCTCCCTTGGTGCCTCCAAACCCTAGATCGCCAAGGCCTCTCTCATAGTCCACCATACTCGCTCCGGCTTAAGGAGAAGCCCTGCGAGATCTCCCCTCTACTTCCGGTACCACGCCGTCGTGCTGCCAGAATCGCGAGGAGAGTGCTACAACCTCCGCTGCATGCTGGAACAAGGGAGAGAAAGGTCTTCATCGAGTACCGAACGTGTGACTGACTGCGGAAGCGCTGCCGGAACGCAGCGCCAGAAGGATCGTCTACGCGATCTTGAGATCGGAAGTGTATGACTACATCACCCACAAGAATCTGCTCTCGTTAACCGCTTTGGATCTTCGAGGGTTAGTATTCTATCTACTCGTTGCTACAATCTAGTAGATAGATCTTGGCTTGATCATAGATTAGATCTTGATTGTGTGTTCATGCGGTAGAATTTTTTTGTTTTCCATGCTACGAACCCCTACACTGGAGGCCAAGGCAAAAATCTGGCAAACCATGCTCGGCATTATCAACACTTTTATCGGTAGTGAGTTCTTACTCTTTTCACTTGTCTATTATCCTTACTCTTTACTTCTTTTTCACTATTTTTGATGCTCCTCCGTTTTTGCAGAAAACTTCCCTGAGGCCGACATGTTCGCCTTAAGGGCTATGAAGAAAGTGTGAGCCGAATCTGGAGCCCCAGCAGATGGCGAGATCACCGTCGACGAGCATCTTGCTTCCCTCTTAGAGCGTGTGACTACCTTGATGTCATGCGGTGTCGACTTACTTAAGTCGGCAATCCATGCATTTAGGATGCTCTTGCCGGATGAAGATGTGACCATGCTCGTTGAGCCTTTGGCTGCCAAGCTGTTACTCACTGAGGAAAGACTTGATCAATGGAGTGAGTCGGTTGCCCGTGTCGCGCCGGATAAGGCCCTGGCCTTCGTGATCTCATGGTATGAGGACATTAATCTTGATGTTCTTCAGCACATGAGGGCCAAAGGGAAGTGGATCCATGATGCCAAGCTGATCAAGAAACGCCAAGAGCGAGCCTACGCCATGGTGGAGTACGCTCTGGTGCATGTCTGCTGTGACATGCCAACCTTCCTCGATATCGTCGAGCCCCTTGCCAAGATTGCTGATTAAAATGGACAGCGAGGCCACCGAGTCATACGTAGCAGACTCGGCTGATGTGCATGACTCGGTAGATCCTGATGATGCTCCTAGCTCCAAGTCTACCGACGCTCCTTCGAGTCCAGCTGCCTCTTAGGCTGGTTTGGAAAAAAACACTCAACTTTCATGAGATCCCCGGTATGCCGGGTGCTGATGTAAGAAATATTGCAGTTATTTTGGGTGTGTGCCTTTACGAAGGCTTAAACTTTATTTTTCTTGAATGTAAATCATCTAGGGGCAAGTCCCCGAGTTTCATTTGCCATTTTCCTTATCCTTGAATTTGGCTCTTGTCTACCTTTTTTGGCGTTCTACATTAGAGTCTCAAAGCTCTAAGGATTCAGTTAGCGGATATGAAACTAGATAACTTGACCTAGGGTCATTCAACATACAAGCCGATATATCCTGCAATGGGTTAGTTATAAGCATACATAGGGCCGACTCACGTTTCTTCCCTTACTTATCCGTTGTTAATGTTTACCCGTCCTTGGTCTTTTTCTCTTGCTTGCCATGAAGCCGTGTTTTCGGACAATAACATAGTCGAAGAGTCGACCTCATACGAGTAAACATTACTTATTCTGAGATAAGTTTAAGTGTCAACTCCAGCCGACATAAAATATGTAAGAGTGAATATGAGGGGGAGTCCCCGAGTCAGTTTTTCGAGTCATACCATTTTATTATCAGCACATAGCCAGCATAAGTGTCCAACATATGAGAGTTCGAGATATACATACATTGCTTCTCCTAAGTGTAGAAAGGACGGAGAAATGCCACATTCCATGGCCTTTTGGTCTCATCACCCAATCTGTTCGCCTTATTCTTTTGTGCTTCACGAGCATCTATCAGATAGTATGAATCATTGTGCAACGCTTTGCTTATAATGAATGGTCCTTCCCATGGGTGTGATAATTTTTGCATCCCAGCTGTGCGTTGCACTAGTCTGAGCACTAGATCCCCTTCTCAGAAAACACGATGTTGGACTTTCCGGCTATGATAGCGTCAGAGATTTTGTTGGTATATGGCGGATCTGGACAATGCCAGTTCCCTTGCTTCTTCAAGTAAATCTACTCCATCTTCTCGGGCCTCTTTTACCTTGGCTTTCGAGTATTGCCTTACTCTTGGCAAGTCATGTTCTATGTCGGTAGGCAAACTGCTTCTGCCCCATACACAAGGAAGAATGGCGTGTAGCCCTATTGATCGATTCGGAGTTGTTCTTAAGCTCTATAACACTGAGGGTAGTTCCTCTATCCAGCAACGAGGTGATCTCTGGAGTGGTTCCATTAGGTGGGGTTTTATCCCGGATAGAACTAAGCCGTTAGCTCGTTCAACTTGTCGATTTGATTCTGGATGGGCGACTTACGCTACATCCAGTCTTATTCGGATTTCCCTGCAAAATCGAGCAAAAGATCCTTCAGCAAAGTTTGTGCCATTTTCTATAATCACGTTGTGCGGGTGACCATAGCTCAGGATTATATCTTTTAGGAATGTGACAGCTGTTTTTCCATCAAGCTTTTTAATGGGCTTCGCCTCTATCCACTTGGTAAACTTTTCAACCATCACTAGTATGTGAGTCATGCCGCCGCGTGCTGGTTTGAATGGTCCTACCATATCCAGGCACCATACTGCAATGGCCAGGTGATTGGTATAGTTTTAAATTCGGATGCAGGTAAATGTGACGTTGATGCGTAGCGTAGGCAGCCGTTGAATTTTCTCACTAGGTCTTGTGCTTCCACCAATGCACTTGTCCAATAAAATAAATGTCGGAATGCCTTGGCTACTAATGCTCTTGACGAGGCATGATGCCCATATTCTCCTTGGTGAATATCCAACAGTATCTCTTGGCCTTGTTCTGAACTTATGCAATGTTGTAACACACTTGTCACACCCTTGTACAGCTCCTTGTTAATTATCATGTATGTTTTTGCTCTTCTTTCTATTTGCCTTGCCAGTATCTCATCATCAGGCAAAGTTCCATCTTTTAAGTAACTGAATATTGGCTGTGCCCAGACTGGTATTACTAGTGCTGGATCTATTTATCCATCAATTTCCATTGGCTTAGCCGACATAACCTGAGGAGTCCCTAAAATCATGTTTCAAACTCATGCATATCATCCATGCATCCATGATCATATAGAGTTCATTTCAAACAAAACAATTTAAAAACAAGAACATATGAGCTCATTATTTTATGTGATCATCATTTGAAACAAATGCTACTCTTTCTATGAGAGGTTGTTGTTCATGAAACCAAACCTTGTGCCTTATTGCTTTCAGATTGAGTTGCTAGATTGCTAAGGTTTAAACCAAAATTTCAAAGCAAATACAATTTGAAAACCAATTTCAAAACCAATATAAAACAAGTGCTATGTCACTGTTTATTTTATTTTTCCAAAATGACCAAGCCAATTCAAAGTGACCACATGGTTTTATGCCTAGAATTGTGACTGTTGCACACTGCAAAAATCCTGGAAAAGATTTGAATTCAAATAGAGTTTGAATTCATTTGAAAATCATTCCAGAAAATCAAATCAGAAATAGAAAAGGAATAAAGAAAAGGAATAAAGAAAAGGAAAAGGGCCGGCGCTACCATTCCAGCCCAACAGAGAATCCAGCCCATCTAGCCCACCCGGGTTCCCCCTCTCTCTCTTCCACTCGCAGACGCACCCACGGAGTCGCTGACGCCAGGACCCCACTCCCTCTCTGGTTCTCTCGCAGACAGTTGGGCCCCGTCCACGTCACCGTCGTCTTCCCCAAATCCCGCGCATGAACACGTCGCCGCTGGCCATTGCTGCATTGATTCCGCGGCGTAATTGCCATTGATTCACCAGGCGTTTCTTGTCGAGCCCCTGCCTACTTAAACCCCTCCCTCTCGCGGCCATTTCCCCTCACTCACCAACCACAGAGCGCCCCCAGGCTGCGAGTATTCCTCGCCGCCACTCCGCTGTTCCGACGACCTCGCCAACGAATTCCGGTGAGCACCGCGCCCCCCTCTGTCCATGGTTCTTGCTATCATGCTCTGCAGCTCCGTGCGCATCTACTGACACTTTCCATTTGCTCGCGCATGGCCTGTAGCCCCGACAACGTCAACGACTGAGCGTCGCTGCCTTCTGCTCGAACTCCGGCGACCTCTCCCCGTAAGTACCAGCCGCCCCTTGCCCACTGTTTGATACGCCTAAGATCCCCAGCGTCTTGCGCATCTAACGGCACCATTGGTTTGTCTTAGCTCGCCCTAGAACCTCGCCTCCGTCGACGCCAAGGCCTGCCCGATGTCTGCCCCTACTCCGACGAGCAATCCGCGACGACCCCGAGCGCCCCTTCGCCAACCAGAGACACGTTGAGCTTCACCTCGTCACGGCGGTTCTGGTGAGCATCCTCTCCCCTCCCCGGGCGATCTAGAACGCCGGCACCGCCACTGACAGAGTGCTCCGCCGCTCGCCGCCGCGCTAGCGCCGCTCGACTTTGGTTAGGTAACGGCCACCGTTAGATCTGCATCGTAGGGATTAGATTAGAACGGGGACAAACCGTTTTCTTTAGATCTGGCGCGTTGGATCTAACTTGATCCGACGGCGCGGAAGCGTGATCCTAAGCGAAACGGTACCGGCTAATAGGATAGCGCCGCGTGGCAGTAGTTTAGATCTAAAACAGATTTTGAATCAGATTATTGTTCAAATTTGTTTTGTTTGTAACTTTTGATTCCCACGTTAGATTTTGACAAATTTTATACCGTTGGAATCAGGAGAGCAAGCTCTATCATAATATGCAATGTGTTTAATGTTTAGTTTCTGTTAAAAAGGTTTTATTTGCAGAAACATGTGTAGGGCTTATTTGGGTATATGAAATGTTTAGGAATTGTTTTAAGGGTTAAATAAATGTGGTTTGGCAAGTTTTTGACTTGTCTAGGATTCAGTACTATGCACTTGCTTGGTTGAGCTTTAAAAATCATCACTTAGCATTTTGCATGCATGCATATATTTTTGTTTGTATATGATTTGTGTGTAATTTGTTGCTACCAATCTTTGTGTAGATTTTGGTGCTAGTGATTGTGATTGTGAGGAGTGATACTCTCCCAACTACCAAGGCAAGTGGTACTTCATGAATATTTTTATCCCATGTTTTTATACTAAGCATTAGAAATATTTTGCTAAGTCTTGCATGTTATTATTTTGCTTATATGCCATGTTGGGAAATCCTAAGTAGTTGTAGAAATGCTAGGGAATTTCTAAGTTAAGTACTATCTATGCCATGCTTAGCATAGCTAGTAGCAAACAAGGGTTGGTGAAAATATACATGCTATGATGAAAATATTTCTAAGTCTTTGGACTTATGTTTTGCCTAATAAAACAACTAAGTTAATGAAACACCTGGGTGGAAGGGAAAGAATGGTTTATGTTGAGTGGTTACACAAGGCCCATTTCTATGGTTTACCTTGTGTATCACACTTGTGGTAAGCCACCCAGGAACAAAGAGATTTTAGAGGCCAAGTGTTAAGAAGCTTCTAGTGTAGCCACTTGGCAATATGGGCTCTGCCTGGATCACATAAGTTGCTAGAACTTAGCCATTTGGAAAGTTGGTGGTAGTGGGAATGATAGGTTGGAGCGCGTCCATTTGGTCTAAGGGAAGGCTTCTGAAAGTTCCTGTCTTGGGAAACCAAGTCTGGTGGGGAAAGTGCACAACCTCTGCAGATGGAAAAATCTAAGTACTTAGCCAAGTCCATGGCAATGGACAACTTGAGCATCAAGACATGGAAGCTATCAAGAATCTCCTCATCCCAATTTCTAAGTAAAAACTTGTGGGTGAACAAGGGTGAAGGACCTCAATGTCTATTGGTGGTTCCTTGGGAAAAGTTTTGACAAAGAAAAACTTAGTGATTTCAACTAATAGGCAAAACCTATTTTGAGCAAAGCAAACCAAGCTACACTTAGCCAAATTGCATATAGTATCTAGTCCTCTTAAAATTTTACTAAGGTATCACTTGCCAATACTATTCCAAAGTATTGACCCACTGTGGCTGTAACTTGTGATGTTGCAGGTTACTCTGATGAGGATTAGGTGTCATGAGTCTACACTCAACATGCTTGCCTGTGGCACATGAAGATGAAGACTTATATTTATTTACCTATTCAAACTCTTGTATTAGGCATGTGGCCTTGGAGTTGTAAAAACTATGTTTATCTCTGGAATGGATGTAATAAATTACCTTTGTATCTGTGTACTTCATCTTAAACCGTGGATGCTAGCAATGATCCAGGGACTAGCATTGCAATCACAGGGATCCTTTTCCTTTACAAAGGAGGGATCTTACACATACTCGGCAACATTATTGGATGCAGCGAAGTGGATTTGCAACACAAATTTGAGTTGGTCCTTCTTAGGTGAGGTAAGTACTATACCGGCACCTAGGCCCATTTTTGTCTTGGACCCGTCAAAGTGCATTCTATAGTAATTCGGGTCTGGCAATGGTGGTTCATATTGCATTTCCATCATGTCCACGAAGAAATCCGCTACAGCTTGAGATTTGATTGCATCTCGCCTATCGTATTGTGGAGTGTATGGTGCTAGCTCGATAGCCCATTTTGCCACTCGTCCACTGGCATCCTTTCTGCCTAGTATGTCCGAGATAGGTGCCTCGCATATTACCCGGATTGGGTGTTATTTAAAATAGTGCTTCAGCTTCTTTGCTGCCATATACACTCCATATGTCATTTTTTAATAGTGAGGGCAGTTTTGCTTTGATGTAGAGAGTACTTCACTCAGGTAATAGACTAGCCTTTGGACTGATTTGCCCTCTTCTTCTTGCTCTACCACTATTACCACACTGACAACTCTATTGGTTGTTGCGACATAGAGCAACATTGGCTCTTTGGATAGTGGTGAGGCTAATATTGGTGTTGTTGCCAACATCTTTTTAATTTCATGGAAAGCTCTATCAACTTGTTGTGTCCATGTGAATTTGTTTGAGTTTTTCACCAGTTGATATAATGGTAAGGCTTTTTCGCCTAGCCCACTTACAAACCTACTCAATGAGGCCAGGCATCCTGTAAACTTCTGGACATCGTTGAGGGTTTTCGGCAATTCCATTCTTTCAATGGATCTGATCTTTGTTGGGTTAGCCTCAATTCCTCAGTTGGATACAAGGAATCCGAGTAACTTTCCAGCCGGGACACCAAAGGTGCATTTTTCCAGGTTAATCTTCATCCGGAATCTTATTAAGTTTGCGAATGTTTGACGCCTGTCCTCGATTAGAGTATGGCTTTGTTTGGTTTTTATTACCACGTCATCGACATATACTTGAACATTTTTTTCAAGTTGATCTTGCAAGCATTTTTGCATGCATCTTTGGAATGTTGCACCCGCATTTCTCAATCCGAACGGCATAGTACGATAGCAATAAGCCCCGTACGGGGTGATAAAGGCTGTATTTATTTGATCATCCGGATTCAGTGGTATCTGGTGGAAACCAGAGTACGCATCCACAAATGACAATAAATCACACCCGGCAATAGAGTCAATGACTTGATCGATCTGTGGCAATGGAAATGGATATTTTATACATGCCTTATTGACGTTCGTGTAGTCAATACACATGCGCCACACCACTGCCATGTTCGGGTCATCCTTCTTCTCCTCGACCAGGATTGGATTCGACAACCAATCTGGATGCAGTACTTCCATGATAAACCCGGAGGCCAAGAGCCTGGCTATCTCGGTGGCTATCACTTTCCTCCTATCTTTGACGAAGTGGCGGAGGGGTTACTTCACCGTCTTGGAATCTGGCCTTACATGAAGAGAGTGCTCAGCCAGCTCCCTCGGAACTCCCTTCAAGTCTTGTGTGGACCATGGAAAGATATCCCGTTTCTCGCGCAGGAAGCTGGTGAGCTTGCTTTCCTACTTGTTAGATAACCCAGCGCCAATAGTCACAGTGCGCTCTGGGAAATCCTCATCAACCTGTGTCTTCTTTGTTTCCTTGGTGGCTTGGAAAGACACGCTGCCATGCGGGTTAGTGAGTGCCGGCATAGACATCTGTGTCACCTTGGCCAGTGCTGCAACTTCCATCAATTGCTATTTTTCCTACGCTATCACCAGTGACTCGGCCAGCGAAGATCCGGCTGAGGCGCATGCAATATATTGCTTGTAGTCACCCTCAACTTTTATAACTCCACATGGACCTGGCAGTTTCATCTTTAAGTAGGCAATGTGAGGAGTGGCCATGAACTTCGACATAGCTGGCCTGCCGAGTAAGGCATGGTATGAACTGACCAGGTCTACCACCTCGAACTCTATGGCTTCAGTGCGACAGTTCTCCCTGTTGCCGAATAAGACATCAACCCAGATCTTGCCAATTGGCTCACACGACAATCCTGGCATAATGCCATGGAAGGTCATCTTAGTCGGCTCCAACATGTTCATAGTGATGCATAACTTGAGCATGGTATCCTTATACATCATGATGATGCTACTGCCATCGTCTATTAGTACCTTGGAAAACTTCACATTGATATCTGGGCCCATGAAAGTTGGATCCAAAACAAGAGCATAGCCTCCTGGTGTCGGCATGATCTTGGGGTGATCCTTTATGCTCCAAGTTATCTCCTGTTCAGACCAGTGTATGTATTTTGGTATTGCTGGCATTGTCACATTCACTTCCATCATCCGTCTCCGTTGACTTTTCTTGTCATTTGGCTCTATAACAAACACGACATAGCTCTGGTGATGCTCCATGTACTCGTTTCTGGTCCCGTGGCCGACATGAGCGCCATCACCTCTTGGGTCATGCACTTGGTGTACAGCTTCTCTTCCTTCTTGGTTATGATATCTCGGCTGTCGGTTCTCATATCGATGCTCAGCTCCAACAACCTGAGCATTTCCTCCTATGAGTGGTGGTGGGGGAGGTAGTGGTAGCTGCTGAGTTGGTGAGTGTACTCTATCACCCTTCTGGAACCAAGTGCATTGTCTTGTTGTGTGATTCGCCGGCTTACTCGGACTTGGCGTGTAAAACTTACATGGCTGATCCAACGTCATCTCATAAGTGTACTTCTACCTTTCTTGATATGGCTTTCTCTGTTCATATGACTTTTTGCCATCATTCTTTGGTATCCATTGTTTTTGCCCACTTGTCCTTTGACGCTGGGTACTTCCGGCATCTGGATGATCTTGACTTACGGCTTCGACTTGAGTCGAACCATACCTGTAGTCTGGTCTCTCATCTTGTATTTTGCTTTTATATTCGGCCCTTTCCTGACGCCTTTGCGACCCAGCTGTGTCATAGATCTGAGTCTCAGTCATCCCGTCTGCCGACATGAGTAGAGGTTGAGTCGGATCTCCTAACGCGTACGAGTCAGCAATTCTTATCATTTCGGCTGAGCTTGTCGGCATATCTCTTTGTAACATTTTCCATAGCACACTTTTGTGCCTGCATCCTTGTGCAAACCACGCAATGGCCTGGGACTCGATTACCCCTTCACAATAGTTGCGCATAGTGCACCATCTGGTGAGAAACTCTCTGTCTATTTCATTCGGTCTATGCTTGCACATAGCTAGTTGTTGTGGGCGATTCGGCCTCTTGTAGGTTCTTGTGAAATTACTCACAAAAGCTTCTTGGAAATCGATCCAGCTTTTGATGCTTCTTGGATTTCTCTATGTGATTTTCAGTGCAGTTCCATAATCTATGAGCCAGTCCTCTAGTTGTGTGCTTCCATCATAGGTTTTTGTTCCTCTTGCTAGCTGAAAGTTTGGCACTGGCGGCTCTTTCATGATCCTTGGGCCAAAACATGGTGGACCCTCTGGACCTTGTGATTCGATTAGCTCTGCCATCTTTATTTGGTCATGCTTTAGCCTTGCATCATCCGGCTGGAGATTTCTGCCTCCGAGTGTGGATCCCATAGCCTGATACACGTGATCCGGCAATTCATACTCGTCATTTACCATTGCCGAGTAACCATCATTGTATTAGTTGGCATTTGGGTTTGTGGGTTGCTGCACTACTTTCCACGTACTTTGTTGTCTCTTTTCAGGTTGGGCTGGTGGAGGATTCAGAGTTGGGTTTCCTCCTCCTGCCGAGTGAGTCCCTCGCCTAGCTTGAGGAGCAAAGTTCTGGCCTCCGTTGTAATTTATTTGTCCTGCTTGCCTTTCTCGGCCAACATTTTCTTGATTCTCATTTGCTTGAGCGGCATTCCTTCTTGTTCCCTGGGCACGGGCCGGGTTTCCTTGAACCACTGCCGGATCATAGGCAACCATCTGCTTGTTTCTTCCTAAGTCCACACTTTTTTCTTTTCTCTGTCTCGGCGCTACTCCTAGCGAGGAGGCCGTATGCCCTGCTGACCTTGCCGAGATTGGAGTTGCCGAGTGAACGAGCTGTGACCTTCCAGCTATATCCGGATTTGCCCTGTAGTATGCTTCATTCAGCATTCCTGCTGCTCTAACCAATTCATTTACTCGTTCATGTTGCTTTTTATTTGCCTCACCCGTCAGATGGGGTAACTCGACCATTGCCACCTCTGCAGCTCTAAAGTTTGTTGATGTCGTGTTGTATGTCGGCTGCATGTCCGTTTCATTGCTGATTTTTGGTGTTATCTTCGACGTAGCATCCGCCAGCTCTTCATTGAGGTTCCTTCCTCTCATCCTTGTTGCATCAAGCGGGGTCTTAGCGCCCTTGACTCGATTTGCAGAGTTATACTCTTGGATCGTGATATCCATGTCCTGCTGCATCTGGGTTAAATCCTTTGCCTTCTCCAGCACTTTTTTCTTGGTTTCCTCTAACTTGACTTGTATGCACGCCGGGTCGGCTGTTGGTGCCACTTGCTCTGCTAATTTTTCTATTGCTTTCTGCAACTCTTTGGCTCTTTTACTCCTAGCTATGTTTTCTGGATTCTCTAATGGAGCTTTCACAGTTCTCGTTACCCTTGGCGTTCCGTCTAGGTTTTCTCCCTTAGCATTCTCATTCACTACAGGAGCTACTGGAGGTGTTGGGGGTGTTGGGGGACGCGATGGTTCTAGAACTGTCATCATTACCTCGGCGAAGATGAATTGATGAAGCTTTCCCGCGGCGCGGACCATAGGTGGATCTAGAGAAAGGATGACGCGCTCCGGGTACCCGCGCTCCATGCACACCGCGACGTAGACCTGGTTCTCGCCGAACTTGATGAAGCGACCGCCCCTTGGGAATGGCTTTGTAGCACCCCCAGGATAGGGTTAAACTAATCTCAGATTGCCATCTAAGATAAGTTCAACTCCAAACACGGAAGATCACAGTATGATGCGGTAACATTACAGAACACAGGGATTCAACAACATAAGTTTAAACTCTTAATAGAGTAAGATATTAGAGTTATTACAAACCAGAGGTCATAGACCCAACATTACATCACACAGCAAAACAAATTATGTTGTTCTACACAACAACTTAGCAAAGGGCCTAAGAGGCCATAAGCAAAAGCAACGTCCACCCCATAGTCCTCAGGCTACTACCTGGGAACCCCAACTACTCGTCGATGTCAACGTAGAAGCCACCTTTAGATGCAACCAGATCCTCTGTAGAAAAAACAACAATGGCACAAGGCTGAGTACGAGAATGTACTCCGCAAGACTTAGATAACCTAGTATCTACATGCTCTGGCTAGAAAGGCTTTCTCTGAATTTTCTTTTGTGGAAAGCAATGTTTATTTATAAACAAGAGAGAGAAGAGGCTCGTCTACTCAGAATCTTTTAAAAGGGATAAGATAGCGACTTCTTCATCTTGTTCATAACATCTCGATAACCACAAGCTTCATCAGAACCTCCTATCTAGGATCACCCCCTCATCCCAGAGGAAGCATCCTTAAGCACACGTGGATCAACAAGTTTTATAATGGTTAAAGTTATCTATGATCTTAGAATCTGGTCACCAAGCGTTCATAACCGTGAACACGGATTTTTGAAAAGATTAATACCGTGCATGGGTGTACAACTTTACCCACACGTGCCAACCGAATCTTAATGCCAAATATTATTAGCCCTCTTCCTTGGAAGGTTGACAGAGGGTGGTTCACCACGACCTTTACCTTGCTTTCGCCGAGACCATGAGTCATGCAATAAGTATGATTTCGCCGTAACGGGTCAAATCCCGAAGCCGGTACTTAAAGATGTGAGGCGAGGTTGGTTTACCAGGGGTGCTATCTACCCCAAGCAACCCGGTCCATACTTCCCTACCTGTTATGATGCACCTCCATCACCTCCTCTTTCGAAAATGTTTTCAATGCGTATGCCAAATGGAATGCCCGAACTATGTGACTCATGGAATCTACTAGGCAAGTTAGTCACTCGAGGGGTTCCCAAGCCCCGTGTGGTTGTACACTCGTCTCGGTTCCAAAGACAAGAACTCGGTTCCTAGTGGTGGCGAGCATGGGACTACAAATACCACACCCAACGTGGCCTCCCATACAAGCCTTCGCATGTTTAGTAACTCCTTATATGATGTCACCATCTCCTACCTTTCTATTTTCTCCGGCACCTCTGGTTAATCATTCGGATAGATCAGACGATGTTACTAAGCATGGCTAAGATGTCGATCACAGAAACTCTAGCAACGCTCAAATGCCAGACCTAGGTATGCTAGGAGCAGTGGATCAGGAGTATAAGGTTACAATAGGGAAACTATGCAGCAGATGGGTAACACAAACCACTGGCAAAAGACCACATTGGAATCGTGTGAATTATAGCGAGAAAGTAATATACTTTGTAAAAGTAGGTTCAGAATGAGAGGCTACGCTTGCCTTGTCCTTCAGTAGACAGGTATGGATCTTCGATGTTGTTGACTTCAGCTTCGGGTTTGGATGCTATCGCGAAGAACCAATACCGGCAAGAAAGGCGACAATCAAGACATGGCATCGATGCAATGCTCAAACAAGGATGATGATATGACAATTTAAATTGAATTGAAATGAAACCCTAAGGCATGCTTGACAGCTTAAACGGGGTTCCGAGGGGTGCAAACCCTAACTCGGGAAAACGCCGGAATCACCTGAGAGGGGTTACTATGTTGTTCTAAATAAACTTGTCATTAAAGTTGATTATCAATGCATGATTATAGTGCAATTAGATAGAACTCATTTTTCTGAACATTTTGATATATTATTTGTATTTTTCTGACTTAAAATGAATTAAATATTGAATTTACAAATTCTAAACCATTTTTGGAATTTATTTAAAACATTTATGACCTCAAGCTGACATCACCACGGGATCTGGGCTTTTCTCACTGGGGCTGAGCCTACCCACACCGACTGACCAGTGGAGCCGAAGCCACATCGACAGACACGCAAGCAAAGTGGGACCGGGGGGGCTGGTTGACCAGGATGACCTGCGGATGGCGTCACAGTGACGTCACTGACGGTGATCCTCCTAGGTTGAGGATCGACACGGCGTTGGGGATCGAACGGGGCGACGAGGTGGGGTGCGCTGGACGCGGACGGGTGCGCTGAGTCGAACAAGGGCAGCACCGCCAAGAAATGGTCGCCGGAGCGACATCCACAACGACGGCCGATGACGGCGCGTGCAGATGGTTGCGATGACAACGATACAGAGAGGGAGAGGGGAAATGAAGAGGGTCACGGGGACCGTGAGCTCACCGGTAAGCTCGCAGAGGGGTCGTTGGCACGAGGGGATCACAGAGGACACCGGAATCGATGGCGCCGGTGGTGGTCGGTGTCGAAGAGGAAACAGGTGGGGGGCTCGATTCTTCTCGGCCACGGACGATTCCTTCTGCAAGGATAATGCTGGGGAGGAGGCGGAGCTCGTGGGCATGTTGGCGAAGCTCGGGGCGGCACGGTTCGGTGGGGAACGGCGGAGCCCGAGGGCTAGGGTTCGGCCGAAGGAGAAATTGGGGAGAAGGAAGAAGATAGGGTTCGTCCTGGCGGCAACAGGGGGTCTTATAGGGTCACCGGCGTCGGTAGAGAGGATCTTGGCGCGGCGGGCATCTCGGCGAGGCAGGAACGGCGTCGGCAGCGACACGTAGCAGCCTGCTTGCGTCGTCGTCCTTCTGTCACCGGGAAGAAGAAAGGAAAAAGAGGAGTGAAGGGGTACCGGGCCGGCTCCTGGGCCCCGGGTGGGCCGACTTGGCTGTTGGCTGCTGCTCACAGGCAAGGGAGAGAGAGAGGGAAAGAAGATGGGCTGGCCTGGTAGGGCTCTGGCTCTATTTTTTCTGCCAAAACAGTTTTCTTTTTCTGTTTTGATTTTTGTTTGTAATTTCAAACTCAAATACTGTTTGAACATTTCAAAAGCACCAGAGACTTTGCAAAAGTGTATAAAATATTGAGTGGACCCTTTTATTCAGTTTAGGCTCCACTGTTTTTGTGATTTCCAAAATTTCAAAACCATTTGAATGCTTTTGAAAGAGAGGGGAGGAAGGAAACTAGGGTTTAGGGTTTGCATTTAATTCAACAGACTTGAGCTCATGCATACATTTTGTTGATTTAAACAGATGCATGCAATGCTTAGGTACTAATTACATATCTTACAAACTTGGGCTGTTACAGGCTTGGTCCCGAAGCAGCCCACGTTGTCGCTGACAAAGTTGAGCACCCCAAACCTCTGGATGAGGCCATAGTACACGTGCTCGCCCATTGTGGCGATGGTGTTGCCCATCCGGATGAAAACTCCAGCAAGCGCCTGCTTCTGCCCCACGGTGGGTGCCAACTGTCGTGGTGGTGTCACGACAGATGCCATGGGTAGGCTTAAGTTGGGGGCTGAATGGATGCTTGAGGTAACCGGGGAGGGAGTGCACGGTCTCGCCGTGCATGAAGAACACGAAGAACTCTCCACACATAGGATTTATATTGCTCCAAGAAGTTTTACAAGTGCTCCTAGAGTTGTTCAAGCATAGCCTCATGGCACTAGTTTCCTACTTGGTCCAACCTCTCTCTAAACCCTAGTTATGCCCCTACTTATATAGGCAATAGGCAGCTAGGTTACAACTTTGGATCCTAGGGTTACTGTTTGGATCTTTGTCCTTACTGTGCGGGCCAGGTCATGGGCTAGCCCTGATCCCTTGACCCAGTTCACAAAGATATACAGCCAACGGTCTTCCCGTACGTAGCCGCCAGCTCTTGGGCGTCACGTGGTGCCTTTGTACGCCAGCCCTTGCTTTTGGCGTAACCCGACTCCTTTTATGTCACCCGGCGTCGCCCTTCTCTTTTGACCAAGATTTACCATGGTCCCTCCTAAATCTCACTCGGAAATCTGACAAGCATCCTTTTTGACTCCGCCTTCCCTTGTGAGACCCGGCTCGTCGCTTCCTGCATGGTAAACAGATTTGTCTTATGCAGCCGACATAGCTCTTATGTCGGCCGCACATAAGCTTCGTATCCCGGCTGCTAAGACCCGGCCAGAGATTTCTTTGACTCGGCATAATCCAAGTTGGGTAATGTTTTACCCCTTATGACCCTACCCGGGGTTATCCCCCTAATAGTGTAAAACATGATGTACATGGTAAGGTATAGTATGTAAAGTATATATATCCAGATTAAGGTATTGAATTCCATTTACTTGAGTTACATACTAAACTTGGTATCCTTGAGTTGTTTTATTGAATACCATGATATGATCTTTAGAATATCTAGTATTTATTATTAAGTAATGTTTTGTGTGTTAAGTTTTACTTCATTCGATCTTCCAAAGATCAAATTATTTTTACCCAAAAATTAGGTTTTAGAAATGGTCATATTGAAACTTATCCCCGCCAACTTGATGATCTACTTCAATTCCACCAAGTATAGAGAAGCTTTAATCACTTTGACAAGTTTTAATCAAAAACACAAAAAATATTCAGATTTTCTATGCATGAATGCAATGCACACACCTGATCTCATCTTATTTCTAAGCTCAAATGTTGGTTTGTTACACCATATTAACAAAATGAAGGGCGCTAGAGGGTTGACCTCTGGAAGGGAAGGACGAAGGAAAATTTAACTCTTTTTCATTTTTTTGCTCTGGTCAATATTTGTTTTACTATTCAAAAATAGTCCCTATAAACGATTAGGAGGTTGTCATATGGGGTTCCCGTAGTGCGGTGTCAGCAAATATGACTCTGTACGATGTGGCGGTGACCTACATGAATACCAAGTCGTATCCAGATACGGTGTGGCGGTGCCACTAATGGTTTCGGGCACCACTCGTTGTGCATCCACGAGGCGCAGTGATTGTGGGTGGCAGGATACCTGGTGCCGCCAGACATGCGGTGCCTTCACCACTGGGTCTTTAGCGCCAGCGGCGTGCCCGTCCTGCCGGTCCCATGTGGCCAGGCGCGCACGGTGGAGATCTACAGACACTACTAGGACGTCCTCAAGCCAGAGGAGGAGAACGGTCCCACTTGGTATCCCAAAACCGTCATGCGGTGGGACGCCCCAGACAAGACACTCGCATGAGTCCTGGACTATATCGCCGCGGGCAACAACCTGCCGCTGATGATGCCTCCGCGGCAGAGGCCGTGCAACCCATACTAGCGGTGGGCACCGCATCACGCTTCCTACTCTTCCTCGAAGACTTCCTCATCGAGATCTTCCTTGCCGTCAGCCCAGGACTCACCGTACTCCACGCTATCGCCACGCTTCTCTGCTCTCCTCGCCCTAGTGAAGGACGAGTATGAGGAGACCCTATCGTCACACAAGCGCTCCGGCAACATCACCGTCGGCCCCTCCTCGTGGCCGTCTCCGCCTCGCCTGACCCTAGCGCCAGGTGAGGAAGGAGTGAACGCCGCTGTCGGAGTACAAGGCGTCCACCCTACACCTGAAGAACGAGGAGGACCTAGATGATTTTCTAGGCCAGCGTGTTGCCGAGCGCATCTCCTTCGAGGCCGTGCTGCCAGCGACGGACGCATTCGCCGAACCTTGGTCCACGGCGGAGTACCGGCGCGAGCGGGCCGAGTGTGCTCATCGCCTCAGGCTGCTCATTAACCAGGAGAGCGACGACGGGGCCAACTGCTCAGGATGGGATGGTGGCGGTGGCAATCCGGGCCTAGGCTGCAACACCATGTCACCGCTGAAGCAGGAGCCCAATGACAATGCCAACGACTACGCTGTGACACCCCCGAGAACAAGGATAAACAAATCCCAGACCTCCGTTTGACATAAGCTTAACCTTGAGCTGTAGGATATCCAGTGAAGAATCGGTAACACAGTAGTGACCCTGCGACACAAAATTTATTACAGCAAGCTCATAACTGAGCATGGAACCAATTTATTACAAGCATAGGTCAATAACCACAAACATCAAACAACAGAAGGAAAATTATGCTATTAAGTATAGCAAACTTAACAAATGGCCTAAGAGGCCTTAAGAATAACGATGACGCCCCAACCCATAGATTCCAGGCTGCCGGCCGGGAACCCCAAGCTACTCGTCGGTATCGATGTCGTACCAAACTCATCTTCAGAGGAACACTTATTCTGCTACAAAATATCAACAAAGCAAGGGTGAGTATAGGGTGTACTCCGCAAGACTTATGGCTGGTGGATTTGTTTTTCATAAAGCCATCTTTTTTTATAAAACAAGAGATAGAAGAAGCTCGTCCAATCAGAATATTTTGAAAGGGGATAAGAGAGCGACATCTCCAAAATATTGATCATCATTTTTTATATCCACCAAGTCATCATCATCGAACTTTATCTAGGATCACCCCCTCATACCCATGAGGAAGCATCCTTAAGCACACGTTGATCTGCCAAGTTTTATGATTAGGTTATAGTTCTCTATGATCTTAGAATCTGGTCACCAAGCGTTCATAACCATGAACATGGTTTTTCGAAAAGATTTAACCCTATAGGGGTGTACAACTTTACCCACACGTACCAACCAACTCTTAATGCCAGTACATTAGCCCTCTTCCATGGAAGGTAGGCGGAGGGTGGTTGACAACGACCTTTACCTTGCTTTTGCCGAGACCATGAGTCACGCCCTATGGATGGTTCCGTCGTAACAGGTCAAATCCCGAAGCCGTTCCCTAGAAATGTGAGGCGAGGTTAGTTTACCAGGGGCTCTATCCACCCCAAGCAACCCGGTCCACGCTTCCCTACCTGTTATGAATGCACCTCCTTCACCGCCTTCGAGAAGATCCAGAATGCATGTCGAATGGAATGCCTGAACTATGTGACTCATGGAATCTACTAGGAAAGTTAGTCAATCGAGGGGTTCCTAAGCCCCATATGGTTGTACGCTCATCTCGGTTCCAAAGGCAAGATCTCGATTCCTAGTGGTGGCGAGCATGGGACTACAAAAAACACATCCCAGCATGGCCTCCCATACAAGCCTTAGCATGTTTAATCTCATATCACTCATCTCATCTCATCACCTTATCCTGTCATCACCTTCATCTGATACATCATCTGGATGGAACAAACTCAAAAGCTATGTATGGCTAAGCAGGACACAAATATAAGCTCTAGCAGTGCACACAAGACAAACCTAGTTATGCTAGGAGCAGTGGATTAGGTAATATAAGCTCAAAGGGAGAAAAACGACAGATAGGATACTCTATCTATTGATAAAAGACCACAGTAGAATCGTATGCATCATGGCAGGAATTGAAATGCTTTCGAAATCAAAGGGTTATATCATGGTGGGGCTATGCTTGCCTTTGCCCATTGATTACAATTAAGTAGATCTTCGGAAGCCTTGTACTTGACTTGATTATAGTTGGTCAAGTATTGTTCGTAGATCTTCGATCTTCAATGGTCTTGATCTCAGTCTCGATATCATATTCTATCGAAGAAGAACCAAATACCGGAAACAAAGGGAAACAATCAACACATGGCATCGATGCAATGCTCAAGCAAGGATGATGATATGACAAGTTAAATTGTATTGAAATGTAACCCTAAGGCATGTTGGGCCATTTAATCGGGGTTCCGAGGGTTACAAACCCTAATTCGGAGAAACTCCAGATGCACCTATGAGGGGTTAATATGTTCTTCTATTTAAACTTGGCATGGAAGTTGTTGATCAATGCATGGTTTTTATGCTATGAGATAGATCTCATTTTTCTGAACATTTTGATATATTATACACATTTTTTGATTTAATATGAATTATTTATGATTTTTCTCAATTTAAATCCATTTTAAATCATTTTAGGGAATGATAAAACATTTTTTTGGAATATCTAAATTATTTATCCACTTGGTCCCACATGTTTTGATTTTATTCATTTGAGAAATTATTTTCCAAAATTAATAAATATCTGACAGACTGGCCCCACAGGTATTTATTTAAATTCTAGAAAACAATTAAAAAACATTTAAGAAAAGAAAAAGGGGGTTATGACCTCATGCTGATATCATGCTAACATCAGCAATGGAGGATCTCCTAGATTAGGGTCGGGGTCGGTGATTGCGCACACGGGGCAGCGAAGAGGGGTGTGCTGGATGCGGACTTGCGCGTTGAGCCTAGAAGTGGCGGTGCTGCTGCGATTTGACCACCGGAGCAGTGGCTGCAACGGCGCGCGGCGGTTGAGCTTGCAGATGATTGTCGGCAGAGCGATCCAGGAAGCGAGGGAGAGGTTAGAGGGCACCTGGAGGTCCAGGGTCTCACCATGATCACGATGAGAGGGTCGGCGAGGCGAGGCGAGGCAAGCATGGATGGCGCAGAAATTGACAGCGAGAGCTGTGACAGCCAGGGGGAATGAGGTGTCAATTTAGAGGATTACAGGTGGGCCAGGCTTCGTGACCTCGCTGGGACGAATCAACGCAGTAGGGCGCGCTCAGCGGTGTCCACAGAACGGCGACGGGAGGCCGGAGACAACGACAACCGGAGCACCTGCAACCTAGGGTTAGGGTTTGCGTGCACTAGAGCCCAAGAGTGGGGAACTGGAACCTAGGGTTCTTCTGCAGCGGAGCTAGGGCTCTTATAGGCATCCGGGGGCGGTGGCGGGAATCTTGGCACATGCCGGCATGGCGGAGCACGACAGCGAGGAGCTTCCTCGATCCACCAGCGAGGAAAATAGTGGGGAAACGACAGCGAAGGGGTACGGGCCGACGTTGGGCCATGCTAGGATGGTAATGGGCCGCAGCAAGGCTTGCTGGCTGCGCAGGTGGCTGTGCGGTGGGAGGTAGGTAGAGGATAGGAAGCTAGGCCGTCCTAGGAGGGTTTGGCTCCAATTTTCTTTTGAAATCCTTTTTATTTTTTTGTTTCTCTTTTCTGTTTGTATTTCCAATTTCTAATCTATTTTCAAAACTTTTAAAATACCAGAGGCTTTTATAAAATACATAAAATACTCATGGCCCTTGTAGTCGATTTGGGATCCATTAATTTTGGTAGTTTTAAAACATTCAAAACCATTTGAAAAGTTTTCAAAGGGAGAGGGAATTAGGGTTTATAGTTTTACTTTAACTTTCTTAGTTGCATTTTTTTAGATGATGCTCATGATGCATAATCAACCCTAAAAATTGATTAAGTAAAAATGGGGTGTTATAGCTTTATCCCCCTTACGAGAATCTCGATCTGAGATTCCTAAGGTAGGAAGAAAAACAGAGAGAGAAAGGAACAAGGTCACTCTAAGGATAAGAGGGAAACCCACTAGATAACCCAGAGTATCTCATGGTCAACTCATGGATGGAGTGTTTAGAAACCACTCTGAGATGACGAACATGAAACACAACAAGGTAACGGAGGAACCAAGAGGAAACGGTTTCAAGTTGCTGGATAGATGGTTTCATAAGGATGGAGACAATGGAACTTTAAAAGAGGGTTTGAAGCTTCATAGAAGGAAGGCTTCCAACAGAAAGAACATAACCACAGACTTTGATAGGGAACCTCTACTAAACGGCTTAAGTAGAGACTTCAGGGTGCAGATATATGGATTAACAAAACCAAGATGTTGAACTACTTTTAGAACAGAAGGTTCACTCTTTCATTCAACATAATGTCAAGACAGAAAGGTGTTTTTGGCGAGGACTCGTAAGATTCACCAGGAACATGTAACAAGAGGAATTTTGAATTACCAAATCATATCCACTCTTAAGACATGGTCAAGAAAATTAAGGAAACTCTCTATTCATCCAGGTTTATCAAAATATTTTCTAAATATTATGATATCACTATACACCACTAGATAAATAGATAAGAAGATTCCTGATGACACGAGAAAAAAGAAAGCTTCATTCTCAGACTTCAATTATTTGGCACAACCATACGCTTTCGAACATAAAGGGTCTGGAGGATCAACCGAGAGACATTTGGCAACACTACTTTAAATGTTCTCCTTGGTGTTTTAGAAAGTAGATATCAAGTATCGATCAGACTTCGGATACAAAGGAAACCATAAGAACAACTCCTATGATAAATTATAGAAGAAGTCTCATGAAGAGTAGTTGTTATTGATAATTCAAGAGAATATGGCAATTGGCTTTCCAGCTAATTGTGTCAACCATTACATCAATGTTGCCGGTTTTACGAAGAGACCTATGTCAAAACCTTGAGAACACCAACCATCATATCTGCTTGAGATTCAGATTTGGTTAGATGGGATGATACTTCAGACTCACCATGTCTGAATAGAAAGTTCGCAACATTTACCACAAAGGTAAAGTTACTACATTCTCAAGATATGGACTATAGTTTTAAGTTCCAAAATAATGAGCTAGATTGCTTGACCCATGTATTAGCAACTTGTCGAAGGACAGTTGCATATGCATAAGTACTTGCAACAAAACACACGTATGTCCTTAAGGAAATAAGGATAACTCCTCTTGAATCCATGGAGACATCTTTCAACAATTGCACGTGAACCAGAGAAGGTTACTTCTAACATCTAGAACACATACTTCGAGATGACTCGAAGATGGTTCTCAAAAATTTCCATCATTATTTCCCAATGTTCCATATCAATCTAATCTCACATGGAGAAAGTAAGGATGTCATCAATAGGATCAACAACAAACTTATCGAGAGACTCCACTAAGATGGACTCATATGTTGCCTGAAAAAGGCAAAACTTTTGGTCGGCCAAAAGACATGAAGATGTACTTAAGTGAGACATCACGAGAAGAAACATCATCAAGATAGTCCTTGGAACTAAGTTTGATTTGACGATAACCCAAATCAAATTAAAGGTGGGGGAACATAACATATCCACAAAGGAGATACTATCTTTCTTCAGCGCAAACAAAACTAGACATCCCTTTAAGAATGAACTAAGTCGGATGGAACTTTTGTCTTACAACTCTCCAAGTTGTTGTTTAACCTCAACCAACTAGTTCAGGGGTATCCGGTACGGATCCTTGGAGAAAGGAGCAGTTCGGAGAACTTTCTTGCTCATGAACTTGACACCATGGTCATGTGGCAACATGAGGATACTTCTAGTAGACATCTAGAATATCACGAACCCCGGATATGTAACTTAGTTCGAGAGGAAACTTGCTTATTAAGGCAAGAAGACATAGTCTTAGAGCTTCGGCACGAGCCTAACTCTTTGACCAAAGAGAGTGCACCAGAATAACTGACTAGGTAGCACAACCAAACTTCACTTTGTGATAGGGTTAACCATCACGCTAAGAATGACACAAATGTCCTTTGAGTTCAAAGCAATAATAATTGCTAAGAATCTCAGATGGCCACATTATTACACACATTTAGCACTCACGAGCACAAACAGCTCAGAGGAAGGGTGGATAAAAATGTGTAATAGCATCACTTCATTAAGAGGGTTATGAAACTCAGCACGGCCTCTTAGTATAAAAGAGCATTACACTTTAACGTAGGACAGATAGAAGCTAATCCACGCCTCTTGATCTATGGATTACAATGTTTTGACCTGGTCCTAGAAATGACGAGGTACTGGAGTTTGTTTCTCCCGACATTCCGAAATGGTTTGCCATGATGGAACACAAGAGTATCTTTGCATCGGAAGACACTGATGCACATATACTACTTGTTTACCAACTGGTAGACGATAGGTCAGAAGGAACATACCCAAGATAAAAATCCCGAGATGTGGATGCATAAGTCAACAAACTTCCAAAAACCTATGCGAAAAGGGGAAGGTGTGGCAGAGTCATGAGTGTAGATATGAGAATCTCGAGGAGTAATCTTGTCGTGATTTATTTGGTTCCATTAAAAACATCTGCCATAGCTAGTGGTAGGGGAAGTCCTTAATTGTCACAATTTAATCGCGACAAAGACCACAAGCTTGAAGGATAGAATTGTAGTATTAGCCATCCTGAGGTAATGTATAAAGATTAGAAACAAGGGTTAAAGGAATGGATCTTGGGTCAAAGGTCAGCTTCATGTACAAGATTCACAACCAGAATCAAGCACAATCAGGGATCTTCGGTTAAAGTCCAAGGGTTAAAACCCAAAGAAAGGGATAACTACTACTTGAGTGACATAATTACACTGCAAGGTAGTAATCATGAGGTAGCTTCCAAGAGAAGAAACGAATTCTGAAGTACCCAAACAAAAAAGAAACCTCGAAGCCTAGAACAAAACACTATGGATCCTACAATGTAATATTGTGGGTCTGAAAGATAGAGAGATCATGATAGAAAGGAATCTCTCAAACAAATAAGATCAAAGGAAAACAAGGAATTCATAACACACACAACTCTAGAGAACTCAACACTAGGTCAACTGGTTGAGAAATGGCATGCCCAGAAGGCACCTAAGCTTTGAAAGACTAGAAGAGATATCAAAACTTTTCCAAAATCAACACCAGATAAGAAGACCCAGAATTAGAGTGAAAATGGATAAGGAGTAAAAGAAGCATACAAGAGTTTTCGCAAACACTTTTCATCTTTAAAAGAGTTTTCACAAGCACTAGACTCAACACCGACCAATAGCAAGGTTTTCCTACGGTCAGTACTGCTCTAATACCAAAACCTGTGACACCCCCTGGATCAGGGCTAAACAAATCCCAGACCTCCATCTGATATAAGATTAACCTAGAGCTCGAGGATGTCCAGTGAAGAATCGGTAACACAACAGTCACCCTACGAAACAAAATTTATTATAGCAATCTCATAACTGAGCAGGGAACCAGATTGTTACAAGCATAGTTTTGGGGATATGCTAAATGGGTATCACCATAGCATATCTCTAATCCGGATAACCCGGGTGGCCCACAATTGGTAGCAAGGCCCATGGCCTGCTGGGCGGCCCAGTTAGATGGATCCAGAAGGGAGGCCCATGCCGGATAAAGGAAGGCTACGGAGGAGTCACCGACGTACCCGGAGCCTTGGAGTGCAAGACATGATAGACTAGTTGTATACTGTGTAGGACTCTGTAACCTGTCCGGCAAGGACTTTGCCTATAACCCTAGAATCAGGCGACTATATAAGCCGGACCTATGGGAGCCTTTAGGGCACGCACAAATCATATCGCGCACAGCGAACCGATCCATGTAACTCGGCGTTTTGCCATTATAGTTATTTATAGCAGGAGTAGGATCCCGCCACCATTGTGGGATCTGAACCTGGGTAAGATGCGTTACCTCATACCCGCCAACGGTCCTCCTTACCCCACGTCTCTAAACACGCTCTGTGAGGACCCCTCCGTGGCATACTCGTTGGCAATACCACGACAGTTGGCACCCACCATGGGGAAAGTGGCGCTTTAGGCTCTACAACGGGCGAGGTCCAAGATCTTCGCAGGAATCAGCGAAACGGTAGCCATCGGTCGTGTTCTCTTCTCCGGCAACGTTCCGATCGTCCCTCCCAATAAGTCCTGGATCCCGGCAAAGACGATCCCCACCCACTGCTCGATCATCCCAATCAGGGACATCCACCTCTTCATCGGCGAAACTGACTCGGGCACTAGTTCCCTGGAAGTAGGAGGAGTGTCAAGACCCACACGGACCTCCTACGAGAAATATACGTTCGCGGAAGGATCGAAGTCGGATCTCTCCTTGGAGTTTGCTGGCATAGATCAGAAATATTCAAGGCCCACCCAAACCGCCCCTGTGCAGGATAAACGGTGGAAGATCGCTGCAAGTCCGCCGGCTTCGCCCGTGCGTCTGGACAACGGAGATCCAAGTTCATCGGCATGGTGACTATCTTCGATCTGGCGCGTTGCGTTCAGAGAGAGGGTGAAAACCCCCCGCGATTACCTAGCCAGATGGCTCCATATATGGGCCGACTTGGAGCATTACCCTAATGATGATGCCATCTATCACTTTGTGGAAGGACTGGACCGCGGTACACTTCTCCGACAAATGCTAAGACGGCAGCAGGCTGCTAGCTTCCTCTCTTTCGAGGGCATGGTTCACACCATCAACAATTACGCGGCAGCTGAAGCAGAGGCTCAGGCAGCGCTTGCGGTTCTACCTGGCGCCCCTCTGCCTCAGCCACCGCCACCTCTAGTCGTCGTCGTTGTGGCTGCACCACCGCCTCTAGTCATCGTCGCTGCTGTCGCACCACCACCACCCATCACTGAGGAAGACCCGGCACCCTCCGACTCCGTCCTGGACGCATTCTACACCGACATCTGCGCTAACTCAAAGGAGATACACTTCAGCCTGGAGGAGCTCAACTCTGCTATGCAGGAGATGGAGGAGGATATCAGACGCGACGAGTAGGCCGACAACGCCATCATATCCCTAGAGGTGTTCATCGCTATTGGGACTATGATGGAGGAAGATCAACCCGGACAAGCTCCGCCTAAAGCGTTGGACAAGGGGAAGGTACCACCTGTTGCTGCCGACAATGATCGCACAAAGGCCATGCCCCCTCTGAGTAACAACAACACCAGAAACCCGCCGCCTCCGGCATCTACGTCCGCGGCTGCCCAGATCACTCCAGCTGATAGAGTGATGTACGACAACTTGCTCGTCGAGCCCATGACTGTGGGTCATATACGGAACGTAGTCCAGCTTGACGAGAAGCGCCAATAGCTGCTGGAGGAAGCACAGGCCATCGCGGAGCAAGGTGCAAAGCTGGATCAAGATCTGGCCAAGGCGCAGAAGTCAATAGGGAAAGCTAGAGCCATGGAGGCCGAGTACAAGACTCTGCTCAAGCAGCAGAAGGCTAAGAAAACTCCGGCTCGCGTCATTAACGATCCTGGTGTACGGCAAAACCTAGGATGGTCTCCCCCAAGCCGCCACAAGCCAAGCCATACATTGACAGCGAAGGCAGGCAGGTCATGCCCACTCCTATTCTCAACCTAGCTGTCGCCAAGACCCTTCTAGAGCAGGATAGATCACCCACAACTATGGAACAGGTCTATGACCTTGTGGCAAAGGCAGTGAAACAATAGGAAAAGGGCACCTCTTAGAGGCTTGAGTCTGACCCAGCGTATTGCCAGTCTAGCAATCCTAAGCCGCCAAGGGACCGATCTCCTTAGGATGTCGGGTCTCAGACGGGTTCATTAGAACAAAGACAGAGGGATGCACGCAACAGGAAAGACGCTATCCCCATATCCTCCGACCATGGAGGCAAGGCTCATCCTCATTGCCCATCTCCACTGCCCTGATCTCCCTGACATCATGAAGACCCCAAAGCTCACCATCATAAAGACATGCCTCCGCCAAGACAAAGCGGCATCATCATCCGTGACAACACGGAGCAACCCCGTCACGATGGAGAGCGCAACCAAGGACATAAGAGCAGGTCGTGTCATGCCCCTCCGCGTCCGACAAGAAACCGCGACAAGCGTGAGGAGTCGCAGGAGGGTAACAGTAAGAAGGCTAACCCACCGCCACCTCCACCTCCGTCGCCCCCTAGTAGCCACCATGAAGGAGGAGGCCTGCGTCGTTCACGCAGCCCATACCTTGGCGGCAAGAACAAAAGAACAAGCCCAGAGCCATACGACGAACGTTCACGCCTGGACAAGATTCACGAGGCCCGAGAAGGACAATACCTGGGACCACGTTGTTTTGGACCTGTAATACAGACCGCAACTTACCCCAAGGGTTTCCGGATTGACAATACCGTCAAGCCCTATGACGGCACCGCCAAACCAGGTACATGGTTGCAGGATTACGGCAATGCGGTGGAGATCGCCGAGGGTAACCCCAACGTTACCGTCAAGTACCTCCCACAGATGCTGGCGGGCACAGCTCGCCAATGGATTGATGACTTGCTGGAGAAGTCCATCTATAACTGGTTGGACATGCAAGAAGCGTTCACCAAGAACTTTGAGGGTACGTATAAGCGTCCCTGCACTGTTGGCGATCTACAGCGGTGCGTGCAAGAGAAAGACGAGTCATCTCGTGCCTACCTCTCTTGCTGGATGAATATGAAGAATTTCTGCGCAGGAATGCATGCTCAGACCTCCATGGCCGCATTTATCGATGGGTTGGAGAAAGGTGCGTTGCTCCGACATAAGTTGAAGCACCTGCAGGACAATCACAGGCTCGATCTCAACCAGATGATCCAGCTGGCCAGTGACTTCGCGGCTGCCGATGACGATGCTCGCGGCTCCCTGCTGGCAACGGTCATTCCAACTCAATCTAAGAGGAACAACATCACCAAGCGGAAGAGCCCGCCAGAAGAAAAGCAAACATCCGACATCGTCGCCATGACATTCGCAGGATGAGGTGATGGCAGACAGCGTGGCCGAGGACGGGGGGTGGTCATGGGCAGCAGCGAGGTAGTGAAACTACCCCAGCAGCGCTTCGCGTTCCCCAAACATACGAGGAGTACCGTCATATGCCATGCCTCGTGCACCTCGACGCCAACAGCAAGGCCACACACACCAATCGCCATTGCAAGTTCGTCAACAACCTCAAGGAGGACCCGGAGTCCGGTTACAAGCAAAGTCAGAAGAACATACCGCAAGGCAAGGGCAAGGGGAAGAAGAAGGAAGAAGATTCCAAGGATTCAAGTGACATGGACGAGGATGTTGACCCCAAGCACACCGACATGAGCGATGGAAAGGGCAAGAACCCCTTCGAGAAGAAGGCTGCCGTCTACCAAACTTTCCTTGGCACCCCTACTTTCCGGCAACAGGAAACCTCCATGAGGATACTGATGGCCACCCTACACCCAGTTCCCCAATACCTGCACTGGTCGGAGATTCCAATCACTTGGGACAGGAAGGATCACCCAGACCTCATCCCTACAGAGAACCAGTACGCCATGGTTGTCAACCCCCTGATTGACGTTAACGAGTTCACCAAATGCATGGTGGATAGTGGAAGCGGCATCAACATCATGTACCTGGATATGCTACACAAGGTGAACTTGACGGAGGCTAACCTAAGGTAGACTAGCACCGTGTTCCATGGCGTTGTTCCTGGCTGGGAGGCTCGGTCCCTTGGGTGCATCACGCTTTAGGTCGCTTTTTGCGATGTTAACAATTACCGCCAAGAACGCATGACCTTCGAGGTGGTCCCCTTCAAGAGCATGTACCACATCATCTTCGGACGCGACATCTTCCACGACTTCATGTCTAAGCCATGCTTCGTCTACAACAAGCTCAAGATACCCGGACCAAACGACATCATCACCGTATCCGGAAGCTTTACCAAGGAAAGGGACTGCGAGATTGGAGAAGCAGACTTTGTAGAAGTTGTCCTCTACAGCGAAGAATTCAAGGAGATCTAGAGCAAGGTCGATGTCATGGAGATGCCGGTGTCGAAGAAGCAGATTTTTGACTCCGCCCCCGCCTTCAAGGCCTCCATCAAAACAAAGCCGGTGGAACTTGTGGTAGGTAATGCCTCCAAGACCACCGCCATTGGGACGAACCTGGACCCTAAATAGGAAAGCGCGCTCGTCAAGTTCCTCCATGAGAATAGGGAAATCTTTGCCTGGCAACCTGCCAACATGAAAGGTGTACCTAGGGAGCTTGCTGGGCACAGCTTGAATATTGATCCAAAATGCAAACCGGTGAAACAACCTCTACGACACTTCAGAGACAAGAAGAGACGCACCATAGGCAAAGAGATAGCTAGGTTCCTTAAGACTATTTTTATCCGAGAAGTCCTTCACACCTAATGGGTGGCCAATCATGTACTTGTCCCCAAAAAGGGAACCAAATAATTAAGAATGTGTGTTGATTACACCAGCTTTAACAAAGCGTGTCCCAAAGATCCGTTTGCTCTGCCTCACATTGACCAAGTCATTCACTCGATGGCTGGCTCGGATCTTTTGTTTTTTCTCGATGCATACTCAGGATACCACTAGATAAAGATGAGGAAGTCGGACCAATTGGCCAATTCGTTTACCACACCTTACAGCACGTTTTCCTATGTCACAATGCCCTTTGGGCTGAAAAACGCAGGTGCTACATCCCAGCGGACTATGCAACATTGCCTCCATGATCAAATTGGTCGGAACATTCACGCCTATGTGGACGATATAGCGGTAATGTCTAAAAAGTCAAATGACTTAATCTCCGACTTAAAAGAAACCTTTGATAATCTCCGGAAATACAACATGATGCTTAACCCAAAGAAGTGTGTCTTCGGGGTTCTAGCCGGCAAATTGTTGTGATTCATCATTTCCCAGCGCAGAATCAAAGTCAACCCGGAGAAGATCAAGGCCATCCTAAACATAAATCGTTCGACGTGCCTGAAGGACATACAACGGCTAATAGGCTGTGTCGCATCGGTAAGCCGGTTTGTCAGCCGGCTTGGAGAGAAGGCTCTGCCGCTGTACACGTTGTTGAAGAAGGTGGAAAAATTTACATGGACGGACAAGGCAGATGCAACACTAAAGGAGTTAAAGGAGGTACTCTCCTCGACACCTATACTTGCAGCACCCGAGCCTATGGAGCCTATGTTGATCTACATGGTGGCCACCAACCGGGTAATCAGCATCATCGTCGTGGTAGAGTGGAAAGAACCAGGGCACGAGTACGGAGTTCAACGACCAGTTTACTATGTAAGCGAGGTCTTGACGGAGTCCAAGCAGCGTTTCCCTCACTACAAGAAGCTAGCTTATGGAGTGTTCCTTGCTTCTCGGAAGATATGGTACTATTTCCAGGAGCACCCTATCATAGTTGTGAGCAAACCTCCACTGTCCAACATCATCAACAACAGTGACGCCACAAGAAGGGTTGCGAAGTGGGGCATTGAGCATGTTGCCTTTGATATCACCTACAAGAGACGCGATGCTATGAAATCATAGTTCTTGGCGTATTTTATCGCAGATTGGACGGAGATGCCAGATGCTACCCCTATACCGGAGCCAGAATACTGGGTAATGCACTTTGACAGATCAAAGCTACTCAACGGCTCAGGGACTGGTGTAATGCTACAGTCACCAACAGGGGAAAAGCTGCACTACATTTTGAAGATCCACTTCGAGGCTACAAACAACATGGCAGAATATGAAGCACTCATTCACGGACTTCGCGTAGCCAAGGATATTGGTATCAGGCGCATAGTTTGCTGTGGAGATTCCAACTTGGTTTCCCAGCAGGTGGCTGGCACCTGGAACACACGGAACCCTATGATGGCGGCATATCGAGACGAAATGGACGAGATAGCCAAGAGCTTCTTGGGCTACAAATTCAAGTATGTCCCGAGGGAGGAAAATGAGGCGGCTGATCTACTGTCAAAGTTTGGATCAGGGCGCAAACAAATTCCGCCTGGCGTTTTTCTAGAGCATCTACAGACACCATCCGTGAAGGGAGCGGACCCCGAGAAGCCGGACAGAGTTGACTCTTTCGTTCACACAGTGACAAAGGTCCCTCCGGCTTGGACAAAATCGTTCATGGAGTATCTCGTACATGGAACTTTGCCCATCGACGAGGTTGAAAGTCGGCAAATAGTACGTCGAGCAAAGGGCTATACCATAATCAATGTACAGCTCTACAAAATAAGCACCACTGGTGTATACCTCAAGTGTGTTTCCCAGCAAGAAGGTGTTGAAATCCTTCGTGAGATCCATCTCGGAGATTGCGGGCATCACGCCGCTCCTCGATCAATGGTCTCCAAAGCCTTCCGGCAAGGATTCTACTGGCGGACCGTGAAGGCAGACGCCGACAAGCTGGTTGAGACATGCATGGGATGCCAATATTATGCCCGACAACCACATGTTCCAGCTGAAGAATTGCGAACAATACCAATAACTTGACCATTTGCAGTCTGGGGACTAGACATGGTTGGTCCATTACAGATGGCACCATGTGGGTTTACGCACATGCTAGTACAAGTTGATAAATTCACTAAATGTATAGAAGCTAAACCCATTAGAAAGTTTGATAGGGCAACTGCCCTTAGGTTTGTCCGGGATCTAGTGGTGAGATTTGGTCTCCCGCATAGCATCATCACCGACAATGGCAGCGACCTATCACTCAGAGAAGTGGAAGCTTATTATCAGGAGAAGGGCATCCGACTTGACCTAGAATCTATGGCACATCCACAGTCCAACGGTCAAGTTGAGAGAGCCAATGTATTAATTCTAGAGGGAATCAAGCCACGTTTAGAGGCACCGCTACATAGAACAGCTGGAGCCTAGGCGGAGGAATTACCATCTGTTCTGTGGAGTTTACGAACTACACCCAACAGATATACCTGCTACACCCCTTATTTCATGGTATATGGAGCAGAAGCCGTCCTGCCTTCCAACATCCTTCACGACTCACCAAGAGTTGCCGCCTACGAAAAAGATGACGCTGAAGAATCCAGGTGCCTAGATGTGGACCTTCTCGACAAAGAGCGCATATTGGCATGCCAAAGATTCGCCATCTACCAACAGAAGCTACACAGCTACCATAGTCGCCGCGTCCGGCATCGCTCATTTAAAGAGGGGGATCTGGTGCTCCGACTTAAGAAGAAGTCACACAAATTATCCCCGCCATGGGAAGGACCGTTCATCATAAGCAAGGCGCTACTCAATTATTCTTACTACTTCGTTTACAATCGTGAACATGAGGATAGACCCAGCTATGATCATAAGAGTAAGCCACGTGACCCGGATAATGACTATCTGGATCTTGATCGGCCATGGAACATAGCAAAACTACGTCCTTTCTACACTTAGCATATTCTTTATATACTATGTACCTCTTATATAATCAATGAAATAAAGCTCTTTGGTTCACTCATAATCTTGAGTCTTTTACCTCCTTTAGTGTTTATTTTTGGATCGTATAAAACCTTTATGCGCAAGTTTTGCATTTGCACTTGCGAAAATTCCGCCTACGGGCGTTAGATTAAGTTTTCTGGTCTACACGTTCTTTGTTGTTTTTATGTGGATTCTAGAGTAGTGACTTTTGGCACTTGAAGTCAGCAATTTTGTGCTTAGGTTTTGATGGTGCCATTGGGCATCATCACTTGAGCGCATGGTTCCGACTATGCGTCTTCCGACTCATGAAAAGTCAAGTAAAAACCAAAGTAATGGATAAGCCAGCACTTGCATAAAAAATATTTACATGACTGGAACTAGTACTTGAGTAGCATGAAACATACAGCTATTGTTTTTCCGCCTTAAGATTAACACATTAGTTTTTCCGCATACATACATCCAGAGGAAACAAATATTAAAAACTATTTTTATTCCTCTGGCGCAGGAGACTTTGAGGCAGCATCATCGGCAGCAGGAGAGCCATCCTGATCATCTTCAAAGTTGGTGGTCTTGAGGGACTCGGAGGAGCTGTGCTGGTCACCATCAATGATCTCAAGAGGCACAAAGACGTTGGGATCGACCAACTCGGTCACCCTGGTGTCAAAGCCGGCGAGCGATGCCTAGATAGATTTGTGATCAATCTTCTGGCCTTCATCGTCTATGTCGGGCAAACCCGTGTCGATGTCGGCATTCTCGTAGTGGGCCTTGACCATCGCCAGCGACATTCTAGCACCGGCCCAGGTACATGAGGCTTTCCAGCTTACGATACGCTCGGGGGCTTGGCGCAGAATCTCCGAGTACTTCATGACGGAATCCACCGCCTTGATGTTGATGTTTAGGGGCTTGGCAATCTCTTTGGCTTGCTTGACGGCGGTACTGATGAAGTTGTTGGAAAGAACCATTCATTTGGCGGAGGAGGCATATTGGTTAAACCAATAGGAGATGTGTTTCCAGCAAGCAAAGGAGTACATGAGTTCAATAACACAAAAAAGTTCAGAGTACCTGTCTTATAGAAATACAAGACGGAGATTGCTTACCAAAGATGCTCGTCTCCGCTTGTTGGAGTGTCTCCACCATGGAGTCATGTTCTTGTCGGAGAACCTTGTAAGCCTCAAGGTTGCACTGATTCTGCTCATCGGCAACTCCCTTCTGCTCCTTGAGGATTGCAATTTCCTCCTTCAGTCGGTTCATCTCCGTGTTGGCAGACTCCTACAAGGCCTTCATGGATTCTTCATGCATTTTCAAACTGTCTGCCCTCTCCTGCTTGAGGATCTTGTTCTTGCTATCCAGCAGTTCAATATGCTTGGATTGCTCAACAATATCCTTCGCCTTGGCAATAGTTTCTGCAAGCCGGAGAAACGATAGCACATAATGAGTAGTCGGAGAGTGATGGCACAAGACCAAGTTTGAGTGAGAAACTGAAAGGAAAAATAGACTCTTTCTCTTAGTGATTTGATCCTTCAAGGAGGCAGGTTTACCCTTTTCAGCTTCCAGTTCAGCGCGCATCTTATGGAACTTCTCGTTGGCGATGCCTCTCCGAGCATTCTCATTCTGTGGAAATAAATTCAAAATTACTTAGTCTACTTGGAGCATCTAGCCGGATAAATATCCACCTAGAGGCTTGAGGGCTATAGTGAGAGTTTTTAACTCGGCAATATACTTAGTCTTTCTTTAAGCATCTAGTCAGAACAAATTTTGTTTCAACTAAAGGCTTGGGGGTGATGTCTACGCACTTCTATTCTTGTAGACAGTTGTTGGGCCTCCAAGTGCAGAGGTTTGTAGAATAGCAGCAAGTTTCCCTTAAGTGGATTATCCAAGGTTTATCAAACTCAGGGAGGAAGTGGTCAAAGGTATCCCTCTCAAGCAACCCTGCAATCAAGATTAAAGAAGTCTCTTGTGTCCCCAACACACCCAATACACTTGTCAGGTGTATAGGTGCACTAGTTCGGCGAAGAGACAGTGAAATACAAGTGGCAACGGTTCTAGAAAAGATCTTCTGACTTGTTGTTGACGTGGAAGAGACTAAAGGCAAAGTGAAATAAAGATGGAAGCAAGCAAACATGCAACAGATCTAGATGCAAACGGTGTTTCAATGCTTAGAAACAAGGCCTAGGGATCATACTTTCACTAGTGAACACTCTCTCATATAAATATATCCTCTTAATGATACTATCCTGACTACTCTCCGGTTGGACACTCTAATCCATGGTAGGGCTATAACAGCACTCCTCAAAGTCCGCCTTTCCCAATCTAGATAACCCCACACTGTCACCTTGAGTGCTAGATGGTTCCAACAAACACCACAATTTCATAGAGACATCCAACTCAAAATATAACTCATGAATATATATGTAATCTAGCTTAAGTGACACACACGGTGTGCACGCTGTCACTTTCACACACGTGGGGAAAAGCATAGATCTATTAAAGCACGATGAGTATTTATGTAGACTCTAGCCTAAGTGCCACCATGGCGTGCACGTTGTCACTTTCACACACATGGAGAGAGCAGAGATCTATTAAAGCACTTGAGTAGTAGAGCAGATCTACTTGATTACAAAGCTCATGACCACAACATGATCATGCATACAGAGAGAGATGAACACATAGCTACCGGTAGAGCCCTTAGCCTCGAGGAAGAACTTCTCCCTCCTCATCATGGGAATCAGCGACGGTGATGGAGATGGTGGTGGAGATCGATGGAGATGGCTCCGGGGGCATTTCCGCATCCCGGCAGGGTGCCAGAATAGAGACTTTCTGTCCCCCGAATCTCCCCTTTGGTGGCGGCAGCGCTGCAGAAATTTTCTTGGCTTTCTGGTCGACGATTTAGGGTTTTCGGGTCAGAGGCTTCTTATAGGCGAAGGAGGCAAGGTCGATGGAGGGACAGGGGGCTCACACCCCCTGTGGGTAGCACCAGGGCTGGCCCGCGCCTAGGGGGTGCGGCCATCCTGGTGTCCTCCTCCACCCCTTCTTCGTGGTTCCGTGTTGCTCCGGGAAAATAAAGACTTTAGCTTTTGTCCCGTCCAATTCCAATCATATTGATTTTATGCCTTTTCTGGAACCAAAAACAGAAGAAAACAGGCATCTGGCACTGTAGAGGTCCCAACCTAATAAGGTAGAGATCCCTGTGTTTACAATGCTAGTCCCTGGATCAATAGCTAGCATCCACAGTTTAAGATGTAATATCAAGAAACAAAGGTCATAATACAACTTTATAACCAGGAATAAAATAATTCATTACATCTTACATAGCTCATTTGGCTATCTCATTACAATACAGCACAAATAACTATATAGCATGGAGTCCTTCATCTTCAAAGTGCCACAGGCAAACATGTTGGTTGTAGACTTGTAATCCTATTCAACACACTTCACTAACATCAAACAAACCTGCAACATAATAAGTTACAGCCACAAGGGTCAATACATTTGAATTGTATTGGCAAGTGATATTATGGTATAATAGTGGTATCTATCATCTATATGCATTTGGCTAAGTGGAGCTTAGGCTTGCTTTGCTCAAAATAGATTTTCCTTATCATTTGAAAACACTAAGTTTTTGTTTTCCAAATCACCCAAGGAACAACCAATAAAATTGTATAACCTTTACCCTTGTTCACCCATAAGTTTTCAACTTAGAAATTGGGATGAGGAGATCCTTGATAGCTTCCATGTCTTGATGCTCAAATTGTCCGTTGCCGGGGACACGGCTAAGTACTTAGATTTTACTCTCTCGAGAGGTGGTGCACTTTCCCCACAAGGCACGATCTTTCAGAAGCCTTCCCTTAGACCAAAATGGACGCGCTCCAAACCTATCACCCCCTACCACCAACTGTCCATCTGGCTAAGTTATTGCAGCCTATATGATCCAGGCAGAGCCCATATTGCCATGTGACTGCACTTGAAGCTTCTCAACATTTGACATCTCAAATCTCTTTGTTCCTGGGTGGGACTCCACAAGTGAGATACACAGGGTAGGCCATGAAAATGGGGCCCTGGTAACCACTCAACAAAAATCCATCCAAGCAATTACCATTCCACCCAGGTGATTCATTCACTTAGTAGTTTTATTAAGCAAAAACATAAGGCAAAAGACTTAGCAAAATTTCCATAGCATGTATATAAACCACACTTGTTTGCTACTAGCTAGGCTAAGCATGATAGTAGTAGGAATCTTAACTTAGGGAAAATTCTACTAAGGCATCATCTACTAGGATTTCCCATGGCATAGTTAACACATAGAAAATTTCATGCAAGTCCTACTTAGAAATATCACTAATGCATAGTGAAAATAATAGGACAAAATGTATGAAGAACCACTTGCCTTTCTAGCCGAGAATAAAGATTCACTCCTTGATCTTGCAATTATCACACTCTTCAAATTTCACTACAATTCAATCAAGGCACAAATTCAATCTAGCATTCAAACAATTCACCACATAAAATAATAAAAACAAAGCAATGCATGCAAGCATGCAAAAGATTGTTTTATTTGGAAAAGTGGTTTCTAATAAGCTATAAACATTTTAAAACACCTATTGGTCATTTATAAAAGTGGCAAAACCATTTAAAATCAAGTTAGTGAAAATGGCCATTTAAATCATTTTTGTTTTGCTATAAATGATTTAAATCAAAGTAATATTTTGTAGTGTTAGCCAAATATATTTTTAAACACAGATGTTAGTGTTTATGGTCAAAGTGTTTTAAATTAATCCATTTGCAAAAGGTTTAACTTAAAAACCATTTTTAAATCAAAGCAACATTTTATTTTACTAAAAATGCCTTTGATCAAGGTAATAATTTTCTAGGGTTAATCAAATACATTTTTAAATCCAAAAGCTGGTTTTTATGGTCAGTAGGTTCAAAAAAAACATTTGCAAAAGATTTTACCCTAATTTTTAGAATAATTTTTATACTCAAAATAGGCCTAGATATGTTTCTGCAAAAAAAACCTAATTTTACAGAAGAAAAATACTAAACTAAGGGCATGGTTATAAAGTTTGCATTTTTCTTAATCCATTGATATAAAGTTTGTAAATTTTGGACGTGTAGATCTAAAGTTATGAATTTTTCAAATTCTATCATCTAATAGATCAAATTTCTATTTAAATCAGCAGGCAGGGCCACGTGGCTTATTTCTATTGGTATGTACCGCTTCGGTTGGATTGCGCTACGAGGTGTGTTGGATCTAAGTGAGATTGAACGGTGCAGATTAGCTCGTACCTCTTCGTTAAGTCATTATATTGCATCCCTACGATCTAGATCCGACGGTCCTCAGTGCATCGAGCAAGAACAGGCGGCGCTGTGGCAGCTACAGGAAGCGAGGGAGAGGATGATATGGCTCACCGGGTTCACCGTGGAGTGCTGATTCTCAAGGTGGTCGCAGTAGGGCAGGGGGCGCATGGAGTCACTAGTGATTGCTCGTCGGAGTCGTCACTAGCGTCGGGTGCGTCTGTTCGTCGTCGTTGGCAAGGTTACGAGTCACGCCAAGGCAAGATAAAGAGTGTGTCAGATGTGCGAGAGAGAGTAGGTTGTAGAGGTAGGAACCAGAGAGAAGAGGGTGTTCAGTGCTTACGGGGAGGGGTCGCCAGAGTTGGAGCAGTGGGCGGTGGCGTTCAGTCGAAGTCAAAGCCGAGCTTCTAGGGCTTCTGCGGGCGAGTTAGGGATACTAGCAGATTGCAAGGTCCAGGAGAGCACTCTCATGGAGTCTAGGGGTAAGGGGAGGTGAGGGCTGGCCAGAATTGTGGTTGGAGTTCATCGGGACAGTGGGGGGTTGGGCATGCAATTGCGGCAGCCTGGTGGCGGAGAGGAGCGGGCATGTGAGGGGAAAGAGAGAGGGGATCAAGGCGATTAAGAGGGCACGGTCGCGAGCGAGATTTACTCGTGCATTGAAGCGAATTTACGTGAGGCATTCACGACTAAGAACGGTAGCAAGGTGAGGGGAGAACTGGTCGCGGGTGGGAGAGACGATGCTTGCTTGGCGCTGATGTGGCGTGGGTCTGCGAGTCAGTGAGTGTGGGGGTGGGGTTTCGAGTGAGAAAGAGGAGCTTGCGGAGAGAGTGAGAGTGGCTCGGGTGGGCTCTAGTTGGGCCAAGTTGGGCTAGGGTTTCCTGGGCTGGCTGGGTTTCTTCTATTTTCTATATTTTTTATTTCTGATCCCTTTTTCTTTTCTGTTTTTATATTTTGTTTTGATTTTTATTCAAATGATTCAAACTCTTTTTGAATTCAGGTTTTTGTCAAACCTTTTCTAAATCTTTTCAGTAGTTTTTATATGTTTATTAATGTACTTAAATAATCCATTTTTAGATTATTTCTTATATTCTTTATGGTTTATTAATCACTTAAATTTGACATTTGTATTTATTTAAATAAGATTTAAATATGTTTTCAATTTATTTTATTTTATTCAAATGATTTAAACATCTATTTGAATTCCAATTCTTGCCAAACTATTTATTATTGCATTTAAATTCCATTTTTAGAATATTTCAAATATTACTTTATTTTATTTGTATTATCTCTATTCCATTTGTTTATGGATTTAACTCAAGGTTTAAATTTGTCTTCTAAATAATTTACTTAGGATTTATTATGTAATTTAGGCAATTTGTCTTTATTTAAATAAAATTGGATATTGTTCATTCCTTATGATTTTATTTGAATAATATTTTACTCCTTTTTATTATTCAATAAACTTTCATTTGTTTATGGATTTGGCCAAGATTTAATTTGTCTTTTAAATATTCCTTATTTATTTATTTCTTTCTTTCTTTGCCTTATAAAATCCATATCTTTTTATTTATAGATCCAAAATTGGTGATTCCAATTTGTATAATTTTATTTAATATTTATTTATCTTTTTAAATCCTTTTAGGATTAAATTGCTCACAATTTGGTATGGATTTTAGATAGGATCTTTATTAGCTTTGGAAATTAATTCCTTTTATCTTATTAAATTCATAAGTTTTTATCCATGGTTCCAAATTAATTGAAACCAATTTCTATGGTTTTATAATATTTTTGTTTATCATTTTTGATCATTTTAAAATGATTTTTTCTGAATTTTTATATGGATCAAATCCATAGTCTTTGAGAGATCTTTGAGAAATCCAGATGTTTAAATTTCAACATACATTCATTGATGAATGCATTTCACTTGGTTGAAATTTGGCTGGATTCCCTTTTCATTCAAATTTTGTTCAAGATGGGTTTTGATGTTTCCATTTAGTAACAAAAAGTTTCTTTTCACCCTAAATTTCAACCATTATTTATTTATTTTTTTTATTTTTCACATTTCAAAATTTGGAAAACTTTGGGATGTGATAGGCACTGTGTGTAACACCCTCAGAATCGACCCTATGCAAGTCTCAGCGATTCACGACAAACCCGCATAGAAACGATTCAAAGGTGCCCACCAGGCACTTGCGTGCGGGTGGAAAACGAAGTAATATCATTACACATTAGTCCACGATGGAACCCACATAACAGATATATACAACAATGACTCAAAGAGTCAAGAATACATATATACAATACAAAGATGCAAATCACCTTGAAAACAATACAGCGTCCGAGTACGGACAAGATGCAACTTGAGCTAAGAGCCCTGAAGAATAACCAATGGCGTCCATAAACCTGCCCAGGCCAAGCCAGAAGGGTAACCCTGCTAACGACGTCGATCTCAAAACCTGCTTAAACAAAAGGGGTGCCGACAAAGGGCAAAGGAAAAAGAGAGAGCGGTCAGTACTGAGGCCAGTACACGGCGAGACTAGAATTCGGCGGTCCTCGCCTACATAGGTATGGTGGACTGAAGCGGCAGCGCAGCATGCACTAAACAACCTATAGAGACTCGATATAACTGTCGGCTATCAGAGAGGGATAAGAAAGACCTATTCGAAACCAGCCTGATACTACCACCAAACATACCCATCCTGGTATTTCCCCCTCGAGACCAAACGAGGAAGTCAATCGAGGAACTCACACAGTTGGCAGTTTTATTTATTCCGTTATCGTTGCAGCAATTACTAGTCAGGTATAGGTAGTCATCCTGATATAATAAGCAGTGGGCACTTTTAGTTAACCATTCCGTTGTAGTTGCGACACTTACTAGTCAGATACAATTAGCATGAGATATCCCAAACCCAGCAGTTGTTAGTACTTTTATTTAGCCATTCCGTTGTAGTGAAGCTGATTACTAGTCATATCAGATACAAGTCAAATTATAACAGTAAACTTTAGTTATAGTTGTCTATGATTGAGAACTGTGCTCCAACTCGTCCATAACCGCGGACACGGCTTCTCGAAAAGATTTAACCCTGCAGGGGTGCACCAAAGTTTCCACACGCACCTACACCCTTGTTGTCAGATCAGGTAGGTACAAGATCACAAAACATACACCCAACGGTATGTCGACGGGGTTTCGGACACGACATTTCCCAGACCCAAAGCAAGCACATGGGGGCCACCCCACTAAGCTACCCGCAACGAAGTCGGCCGGCTCCGAGACGAACCCAGAGGTTTGTGCCAATGGCTGTAAACGACTGGGAACCCGAAAATGTGACTGGGCTTGTCGATACCGCGAAAACATTCCACATTTGTTCCTAAGTAGTACAGGCGCTCAACGCGCAATCGTAAATAAAGCAGTAAAGCATGGCATAAGTACAGGATAGTAATAAAGCCCCAAACTACTTTGTGGCCCCTGGTACAGTACTTTGAAATCAGGTACTAATCGATCAGGGTGCCCACACACCCCACCTGTGGTTAGCGCGCTCGATCTCGGAACAGGTGTCAAGAACTCGGGGTCCTACGGGACACCAGTGAGCGGTTAAAAACCAAATATTGTCTATTACCCACCGGTGCCTCTGCATTTACCTACTTTCAACTTTAGTTATTAAACGGTAATTAAATCCATGATCATCTCCAACATT